>JAIUSX010000002.1:20000000-25000000 GCA_026573805.1 Hesperophylax magnus | reverse complement strand
CAGAAATTGACACAAACGCACACAGCAATGTCAAAGCGATTTTTTATTGAATCTTCTCAAATTTTCAGTTTTCTTTTTGGGTATTCGACATTTCTTTTAGCTTTTTTACTTGTGATAATACTAGGTTGGTCTATGTACAATTTATATTGAGTTGTAATAGGAATAGAGGCTTTATTCCAAGACTTAATTAAATCACTTGCAATTAATTCATGTATCTTTCCCAGAAGGATCTCTTCCATTGGATAGTAAGAGATAAGTCATTTCTAACCGACAAATTAGTCGTCGTCTTGCAAAACCCGCTCTGGAAATTTCTGTTGGTTCTGATACGTTCACAAAAAGTGCAAGCTACAGGTCTAAAATGTGTATGTTTTTGGTATACCTTATATCGTAGGTAATAGGCAATAAAATCGCTTGACAAACGGAGTCTAGAAACGTTCGATTTCAAGCACAAAACTGGTTTTTATTTATTTTGTAAATAATTTTATAAGAAAGCAAAAAATTTAATCCAGTGAAACTGTCACAGATAATCTTAGCTATAATACTGTATTTTTTTAAAGTTGTTTCCTTTATGCGTTTCTACATTTCTATTGAAAAATAATTTTTTTAAGTTGTTTACATTTATATTTTTTATTGAGTAATTTATTTTTTTATTTGTATTCTACTCAAGTGAAACGGTAGGAAAACCTTCAATTTATCTAAAGCATATTTTTTGGTATTCATAATGTACACCAATTCGTTATAAAGATTAATCAAAATAGTGATTTGGCATTAAGCTTCGCCTTAATGTGAATTGAAGATAAATAATTTATTAATATTTTACACTAAATATCATTATCACTATCATTATTTTGATATTAGCATACAAGGTGTATTATTTTTATATACAAAGTGTTCGAAACAGTTTTTCGTGACATCTACAGATTTCCTAAAAATTCCGTAGCGTATTTTGCAAGTCGACAACTCAAATAATACTTTATTATGTCCAAATAAGTTGGTTTTCTGTGCCACCAAATACAGGAAACGGGTCATATCTCTGAACCAATCAAAATTTAGAATGAAATTCCTGTTCTAACCAATCAATGAAATCCAAATGTAGGTACTTACCTAGGATTTGAATTTGATTTCGCACACACAACGTAGCAAATTATAAAGAGCCAAATTTGAGTTGCGTGCAAACCACGGGTTAAGTAAATGAAATGGTCAGTTAAGATACATTTGACGATTATTAGGCAATCATTTTGATGTAAAAATGATTGCAAGAGAGAAGTGCAATTTATGTGCGATTGGAAAACATTATCATTGATTAATGTCTATTGTCTTAGAAGTTGGTCCTGAAAAGAAATGAATGATTGCCATTTGTCTTTATTGCTTATAGTTACAGCAGGTCTATTTGAAATTTAATCAAGTTATGGAGTAGCAATAATATTACAATGTAATTTTATTTTTCCTCCCTAGTTATTGATATTAAAGAAGAAAAGCACTCTGATTTTTTAAAAATCAATCTGGGGTAATTGCTAACACAAACATACATTTTAGATTCATACTATCCAAAATTACAGTAAGCAATGTCTGCAAAGCCCATGGCCAGTCTTAATATCAGTCTAAATTAAATACATCAGATAGAAAGAAGATATCCAAGAAAATTAAAAATATTCATTCTTACTACATATTACTAACATATTCTCACTGATTTCTGTTACCATTGTTAAGCATCGTCCAACTCTATACTCGTCCCAGGCAGAGATTGTATGCACTTCATCGACGACCGTAAAAGTCATTTTAAAAAAATCTTCCTTTTTACATATTACAACATTTCCAATCATATACTGATTAATCTGCGAGAATACATACTTATACCTCTTCAACATATTTTCAACCAAAGTTTTAGCCTCGGCATTGTCCCCGATCACCTAAAAATAGGTTGTATTACTCCAATACACAAATCGGGAGACAAAACTATGATTTTAAATTACAGACCTATCACTTTGCTAAATTCACTATCCAAACTACTAGAAAAAACTATGAAAAAAAGATTGCTCGCATACCTTGATAAACACAAACTGATCTCAAATAGCCAATTCGGGTTTCGAGCGAAAATGGGAACAGAAGACGCCTTATCGGAACTAACTACTTACATAGTCAAAAACTTAGATGGCGGGTCAAAGGTGGTAGGGGCTTTCTTAGACCTAGCAAAAGCTTTCGACACCATCTCACATAAATTACTACAAAAAAAAACTCTAAAATATCGGCATAACTGGTCCACCACTAAAAAAATTGAAAATAGACAACAAATAGTAAAAATCAATAAACACGAAAGTGACAAGGTAGGTAACAGGTATGGAGTACCGCAAGGCAGCGTCTTGGGTCCCATACTTTTTCTCATCTACATAAATAGTCTAACTGAGATAAACCTTGGAAAAATAGAGTACAAAGTAATCAGTTACGCAGATGACACTGTAATTTTATTCAAAGCACAATCACGGGAAAAGGTCTACAAACACACAGAAGCAGGGATGACTGAAATAAATAAATGGCTAATGAATAATCTTCTTACACTCAACATTTCTAAAACAAAATACTTGACTTTTAGTAAAACAAAAGCTGGTCAGCCAGGTAGTCGCCCACAATTACATCTTCACCCCTGCACCAATACTTCCACAAATAACACACGCTCTACTTGTGACAAAATAGATTATGCGAATAATATCAAATATCTCGGCTTAACTGTTGACCATAATCTAAAATGGGATCTCCAAATTAACCTAATAACAAAAAAAATCCGGAAACTATCATACATCTTCAAAACAATACGAAATATTATGTCATTAAATCAGCTAAAAAATATATACTTTGCACTTTGTCAAAGTATTCTAATGTATGGTATTTCAGTATGGGGAGTAGCAGCAGACACTCATCTCAAATCCCTTAAAATTAACCATAAATCAATAATTCGAATTATGTTTAGAAAGCCTTATCAACATCCGACAGAACAGCTAATGATTGAAAATAACTTATTAGACATAGATAAACTATTCATAAAGAAGATCATCTACAAAAACTGCATAAAAAAATTACCACATCACATAACTCACTCGCAAAACACGAGAGCAATTACACACAAACAATTACAAGTACCGTATATCAAATCAAATTTCGCTAAAAGACATGAATCTTACCTGGCTCCTCACATATTCAACATGTTCCTAACCCAAACTAAAACTTACGTCTTACCAAATAATTTGAATTGGGTGTTCAAAAGATTTGTAAACTGGTTGATGATAAAACAAAGAACAGATATTAGAAATATTCTAAACATCTAATGCATTTTACAAACCATACTGCACACAAATTCTAACAAAAATACAAAATTTTACAATTTATTATAATACAAAATACTCATTTCATATTTTTATACACAATTCTTCAACACATATAGTACTACACTTATTTTTCTATTTTTATATTACTCATTTTTTTTACTTCTATTTTTTCTTATTATTTTAAAATATTTTTTACTAAACAATTAGTTTATATGTAAATTGTTAATTACCAGCCTCAGAACAGACTATGTCTAGTGAGGAAGGTAATGAAAAAAAAAAAACATCTGTACAGAACCAACCTTAAATAAACGCCCGGGTTGCCGGCACTGAAACTGAAACTGTATGATAGATGAAAAAGACAGAAGATACTAGAATGTCAAATGTCATTAATCATATTTACATGGACATTTTGCCAATGTATGTTTCTTTCGTATCGTAAAAACAAACAGAGTGCTTAATTAATAAATAAAAATGAAAACACACGCAATGGTAATAAATTAGTACAGAAAGAAGTAGAAATTCAACATTCATCAAACAACAGTCCACCCCGCACGGGGACGCGGGCACTTGTTCCGAAGTATTGGCACGAAACCGGTCTGTGAGAAATTTAATTTTATTTTATTTTATAGAAACAAACAGTACATGATTTACAGAGATGAAACAATATACAGGAATAAGATACTTCATGTTGGGTACCTATGATATGTTTCCTTGTAATGTCTGCTAAGTGGTATGTTTATTCCTTAATTACCAGGTGACGTGTGTAGTATATAGGTGTGTGTGTGATGTGTGTAATGTATGTGTGAGAGTTTGTATGCACCTTTATTCGAGGACCTTCACAGGCCTTTAGACCCAGAATCCGAGGACTCACACGAATCCGAGGACGTCCTCGGATTCAAAATGCGAAAAACTGAATATGTACCTATAATCTATGCGTTCTGATTGGTCAACTGTCGAAATTTTGGGCCGATCGGAGAGAGTCCTCATTTTCGTGGCGAAAAATATCGTGTTTAATTTGGCTAGTGTTTCATTAGTACGGATGTGTGACCACCAGGGCGGCGCCGCTAATGCTGGAAATCACACACAGACCCTAAACCGAGGACTCTCTCAAAGTCCTCGGTTTCGTGTTAAAAGGTGCCGATTGCCGGAATGTAAACACCAGGAGGCGCTGCAAGCTCGAGTGTCAAGAAATCTCACCTACGCCCTAAACCGAGGACCCGTCGTTCGAAATTCCTACGTGCATGTATATATAATAAGTATTGCACTATTAAGATTGTGTCGACAAGGAATTCAGTTTTTGACTGTTGAAACAAAATTCAATATTGCGTTTAGTTCGTATTGTGAACTATGTTCTGCAATACTGTTTAATTCGATGTACGGTATTGTAATATTTAATAAGTAATTAGGACACCTGATCAAGTATTTGATTAATCCGCGTCATATATTCTTCTTTCACTCCATTCTTCGTTAATCCGCTCTATTTCGGTACTTTCCGTATTATGAACGCCGATTACTAGCCGATCTGCTGTTGCACCGGGCGGCGTATTTCCTTTTACGTGTTCAATAGGAGGCATCATTGCCTCGAAACCCGCACGGGTTTGTAACGCCATTCTCCTTCCAAACCCGTGTTCAATATGAGGCACGCGTCCTCCTACTGAACACGGGTTTGTAACGCCATTTCTCTTTATAAATCCGTGTTCAGTACGAGGCATGCGTCGTCCAATCGTTTATAATTACCATGCGCATTAATTGAGCACTACGGATCCGTGTTGGTTTCGAAAGATTTTTATTTTTTAACGCCCTAGTGGACTTTTACATGGAATTTTATTAATTCTAAGAAAACAAGACAAATGGATATAATTAAATTTAGTGCAAATCAGTAAAATATCAATACGATGATTCAATATATAATACTGCTCTTAGCCTGAAATGATAAATAAAAGAAACTATTTATTTATTAATATAAACGCCATAATAGGCTTTAACATTAAAGTGATACATTGTATTATAAGTATGCAGTGGTACACAGAAGGGAAAAATTATTTTAAGTATTAAGGACAAAATAAGAATGTGAGTACTTAGAAATATTATCGCTGAAATGATACAGTTGTTATTAGAAGTACACTGAGATAATATTGAAAGAAAATAAAAAAAGAACTATCTACTTTTGTTATTTTGATTGATTAATTAAGACATAATATCAAACAAAGTATGTATGTGTGGAAAATCTAGTATTTAGATACAGGATACAATTATTTAATGTGGGTTACATAAAAAAAGAAAAAATATGAAGTACTCATAAGGTAAAGAATGTTATAATAATATAGAAAATTTTATGTAATTCCTTGGGCCTCGACAGTATTTTGTGAGAGGTTTAAAATATTGCCGTTTTGTAATAAAATCCCAATAATAGAATATTTCTAAATATATCCGAAAACTAATAACCGTTTTGGGAAGGTTATGAAATGTCCTTTCAAATTTTATAATTCAAAATAAATATTTAATTTTAAAAATATAAGTATTTTGCATGCCAGCATAAGGAAGTTTTAAAAATGACTCATCTTACGATTTTTGTAACTAAAATTACTGATAATGAAAAAAAACGCATTCATATTGTGATAGACTAATGTATTCATTATAAACGATATTGTCATCTCAGTTTTTGTCGTGCCATATAAAAAATAATCAATATAAAATGCTCAAAGTACATAATTATTTTTTCAAATAGCGTTTGGAAACTTAGGATTCGTTTATGTTGGACTTCTTAATTATTTTGCGGTAAATTTTTAGATTTTTTTATAAAGCGTGATTTTTTCTCTTTTTAACACCGTTAAGATCATATCCTAACCTTGAACCATGAAAGTAAGGGAGATACAACGATTTCTATGAGACATGAGATTAAAAATGTGTAAAAAAGGTGACTTGTTTTTAAGTAGAATAGATCAAAATTATTAACATCAAGTATATCTATTCATACATTCGCATGTTTATAATTGAGTATTGAGATTATTATGAACTTTAAAATTATATTTGTTTGAAATGTTTAATCAGGTATTGTTAAATCAAGGCTATCAGTTGTAATAATAATTTTGGATTAAAAATCATAATTTTGGATTAAAAATCATAATTTTGGAAAATCATATTTTTGAATAAATTATAACATAAAAAAGTAAGTGTGTGCTCACAATTTATGCGTTATGAACCAATAAAACAGAATAAATTATAATTTTATTTACTCGTCAGGTATATAACATTATAATAGAGATTAAAAAAAATAAAATATGACGAGTTGTACCTATTAAAAACCAAGGATAGAAATAAAACTACATTCAAAGATGTATACGTTATGTGAGGTAATCTACATAAGTAGGTACCTACAAATAAAAACATAATAATCACAGACATAGGAATTAATAGACGAGAAGATAATGGCGAGGGGTAAAATCAACTGTTGAAGAACGAAGGGCGTAAGGCTGACTGTGATTCGTCAATAAATCAATCTGACAGTAAATAGGCATCTCGCATTATAATATCACCATTTACTTCTTAAAAGTAAAATCTGCTTTTGAATGAATAGACATTTTTACATGGGAGCGCAAATTACTCGCCACGTTATGAACAAATTTGCGAAGTCCAAATTCGGCAAAAAAATTCGGTTCTATTTTCAGAGTCGATTATTTCGTTTAAGTATTTAGTTAAGACACTTTTATAAATGTTCATAATTTACTTCCCAGCAACCAACCAGCTTTGTGTTTCGCGTCCAGACGTTTCTCGATGTGATAGTATATGTTTCTAAAACTGATCTATATTATACGATGTGAATATGCTTAAAATAAAGTAAAATAATGCTTATATATGGAATGTAATACGACAATTGGGTTTATTCTCTTTTTCACATCTATTTTTACAAGTTTTCATAGTACAAGTCAACATTTTGCCGTGTTATTTCGTAAAATGAACCGATGATGCCTCAACCATAGTTCGCACAAGAATGATGACGTCACGTTTTCAAATTTCACTTGAGGCCATACGCGAGCCCAGCCGGCTCCAATGGAACCGGTATGGGGAGTGGGGATAATACGCTTTTAATCACTTAGGGCAGGTCTACTAATATTCATATGTCTATGATAATAATATATTTTTTTTAAATCAATATTTTTTGGCAGGAGGTTCATTATCTACAATATTTAATGCAATTTTGTGAATACGTTTTCTCTTGATCAATTAAGACTTGGCTGGTCGTCCTGATTGAATCCTTTCTGTAGCCGCATGATAGACCCTTTCTTTGAGGCGAGCGATCGATATAGGTTGTACATTAATTTTTCGAGATCTTTGCCGGCTATTTTTTTTTCACAATATATATATATATATATATATTTTTTTTTATAGTAATACCGCACAAGAGTCCCAACTGCTCCCGTCTGGAGCCAGTGAGACTATGGTATCCCCAATTGGAGTATCTTGTGAGGCTGAGGGTATTGGGGAGGGGAGGGAGATGGGGAAGAGGAAGGTGGGGAAGTACCTGGCTATTCAGATCTGGTCACCAAACACGGCTAAAGCCATTTCAAGCAACGTTTCAATTCTGAATGGTGGTCTTACACCAGGGCGATACTGAGAGTATCTTCCACTCTGGAACGTGCCGCAAATATACTTTATATTATTTAAATTAATTAATTGTGAAATAACACAAATTAATCAAATAAAATTTATTTGCGCACGCCGGGTTCGAACCCGCGACCTTCGGATCTGTAGTCAAAAGCGTATACCACTAGACCACGCCGGCATAAATTATAGTATACTCAAATTGAGCTTTGACAAATCACATCCAAACTTGGTGAGAATTTTTGTATGTTGAGCATTTGAATTCCTTTCCAAGATATTAGTAATTCTTTGCCACTGGACTTGAATATTTCAGGCTAATAGCAGTATTATATATCAAATCATCGTATTAATATTTTAATAATTTACACAAAATTTATTGCATTCATTTGTCTTGTTTTCTTACAATTACAAAAGCCCACTAGGGCGTTAATAAATAATAAATACCTAATAAAAAAGGTTCCTAGATTATGCGTTTTATTGCCCATCCTTAATACATAACAATTTACACATACAAAAAATGTCTCGAAACAAACATGGATCCGTAGTGCTCAATTAATGCGCATGGTAATTATAAACGATTGGACAACGCATGCCTCGTATTGAACACGGATTTGGAAAAAGAAATGGCGTTACAAACCCGTATTCAGTAGGAGGACGCGTGCCTCGTATTGAACACGGGTTTGGAAGGAGAATGGCGTTACAAACACGTGCGGGTTTCGAGGCAGTACTGCCTCCTATTGAACACGGAAAAGGAAATACGCCACCGGGCGCGCGGGTGGAGGGGTGCATTGCCTGTCGGGTGTCAGCCGTAATGATCTCTTACCAAATTCAAATATTTAGATGGGCAATTCAATTTTATTTTGAACCTTTTTTTAAGTTTTGTGCAAATTTATATTTTAAATAAAATATTTAGCAATACGATGAGGCTTATACTTTTGTTGCCTGTTCACCGAACGAGCGAACGTTAGGACGAGCCGCGACGCTTCCAAGATACGTGTAAGAAATTCGTTCCACACTATTTCGAGGACCCAAGATCTCCAAAAACTATAGACCACTAAATCGAGGACCTTCCGAGATCCGTGTATTTTACGTATGTGTAATCCTGAATACGTGGACAGGCCTCGGATATGGGAAGTCCTCAGTTACCGGCTGTGTATTCCGGTTTTTTGAGGACCGTTTTCTAGGTGCTTACCGGGTGTATGATGAAACCGAATAGACAGCAACAATCACGATTAACTTGAGTATACGTATAAGTGTAGAATACATGTCTACTTTATATAATATAACCGGACCTCGAATTCGGGTAGCCAGTTGAAGTCCTCGAAATCGGGATTGGACAAACAAGGGTGTGTGTGTGTGTGTGTGAGGGTGTGTGTGTGAGGGTGTGTTTGTGTGTGTAATGCATGTGTGAGTGTTTGTGTGTAATGTATGTGTGTAATGTTTGTGTGTGTAAAGTAAGGGTGAGTTTGTATGCACCTTTATTCGAGGACCTTCACAGGCCTTTAGACCCAGAATCCGAGGACTCACACGAATCCGAGGACGTCCTCGGATTCAAAATGCGAAAAACTGAATATGTACCTATAATCTATGCGTTCTGATTGGTCAACTGTCGAAATTTTGGGCCGATCGGAGAGAGTCCTCATTTTCGTGGCGAAAAATATCGTGTTTAATTTGGTTAGTGTTTCATTAGTACGGATGTGTGACCACCAGGGCGGCGCCGCTAATGCTGGAAATCACACACAGACCCTAAACCGAGGACTCTCTCAAAGTCCTCGGTTTCGTGTTAAAAGGTGCCGATTGCCGGAATGTGAACACCAGGAGGCGCTGCAAGCTCGAGTGTCAAGAAATCTCACCTACGCCCTAAACCGAGGACCCGTCGTTCGAAATTCCTACGTGCATGTGTATATAATAAGTATTGCACTATTAAGATTGTGCCGACAAGGAATTCAGTTTTTGACTGTTGAAACAAAATTTAATATTGCGTTTAGTTCGTATTGTGAACTATGTTCTGTAATACTGTTTAATTCGATGTACGGTATTGTAATATTCAATAAGTAATTAGGACACCTGATCAAGTATTTGATTAATCCGCGTCATATATTCTTCTTTCACTCCATTCTTCGTTAATCCGCTCTATGACCCTATTACCTACACCTCTCGAGTTCTCGAGGGCTCGAGTCCTAGAGGTGCCAATATCTTTTTCTGATTTTTCTGTTTCCAGATTTTCGATTGAGTTTCGCTTACATTGTCTTCATTTAATTAAATGTTACAATTTGAGGTTTTACTCATAAAGTTAAAATAAAAAATTAAAAAAATTATAATTCTTTCCTTCCAGGCATGATTCTTTATATTTTATTTCTTGGCGTTCTTTTGTATGATGTTGTGCACATAAAATTTAATGTTTTTCCATGTTCTCTGTCTTAAATCTGGTTCATTGGTCAAACATTCTTCGCACTCTTTTTTGTTTGGAATTTTTTTTCTTATCCAGAAGACAGCCATTTGCCTTGATACGGCATCCTTCTCAGCAGAAGTCCACATTTTCCTTGCTGTTATTTTCTTTTTCCTTGTGACATGTGCATTTATTGTTGGAATCTCATCCGTACCTACTCCGTGGTCATCTGAATCCCAATCTTCATTTTCCACGTTTGTACCATTAGGAATCGGAGGAATGGATACCGAAGACGGTAATATTGTCGCGGACACGGATTTTTCTTGAAGGTCAATAGTATCTAGATTTCTGCCTTTATTTTCGGCCAACTTTCCGCCATCCATGGCCAGCAAGAGTTTACTCACCTTGCTCAATTGTATGGTACTTTCAGGAAGACGGTAAAACTCTCTATGAACCCGAATGTCATGGCCCATGTATGTTGCCAGTTGGTCCATTTCGTTATTTTTGAGGTTCAATAGCTGAGATGCAGTTGCCACTTGCTTCCGTAATTTTGTGGATGTCAGAGCTTTGGGATCTTTAGCACCACATTCCAAAGCGAATTGTCGTAATGATGTGTCTGATAATAGGCTTTAACATTAAAGTGATACATTGTATTATAAGTATGCAGTGGTACACAGAAGGGAAAAATTATTTTAAGTATTAAGGACAAAATAAGAATGTGAGTACTTAGAAATATTATCGCTGAAATGATACAATTGTTATTAGAAGTACACTGAGATAATGTTGAAAGAAAATAAAAAAGAACTATGTACTTTTGTTATTTTGATTGATTAATATAAGACATAATATAAAACAAAGTATGTATGTATGGAAAATCTAGTATTTAGATACAGGATACAATTATTTAATGTGGGTTACATAAAAAAAGAAAAAATATGAAGTACTCATAAGGTAAAGAATGTTATAATAATATAGAACATTTTATGCAATTCCTTGGGCCTCGACAGTATTTTGTGAGAGGTTTAAAATATTGCCGTTTTGTAATAAAATCCCAATAATAGAATATTTCTAAATATATCCGAAAACTAATAACCGTTTTGGAAAGGTTATGAAATGTCCTCTCAAATTTTATAATTCAAAATAAATATTTAATTTTTAAAATATAAGTATTTTGCATGCCAGCATAAGGAAGTTTTAAAAATGACTCATCTTACGATTTTTGTAACTAAAATTACTGATAATGAAAAAAAACGCATTCATATTGTGATAGACTAATGTATTATAAACGATATTGTCATCTCAGTTTTTGTCGTGCCATATAAAAAATAATCAATATAAAATGTTCAAAGTACCTACATAATTATTTTTTCAAATAGCGTTTGGAAACTTAGGATTCGTTTATGTTGGACTTCTTAATTATTTTGCGGTAAATTTTTAGATTTTTTTATAAAGCGTGATTTTTTCTCTTTTTAACACCGTTAAGATCATATCCTAACCATGAACCATGAAAGTTTGGGAGATACAACGATTTCTATGAGACATGAGATTAAAAATGTGTAAAAAAGGTGACTTGTCTTTAAGTAGAATAGATCAAAATTATTAACATCAAGTATATCTATTCATACATTCGCATGTTTATAATTGAGTATTGAGATTATTATGAACTTTAAAATTATATTTGTCTGAAATGTTTAATCAGGTATTGTTAAATCAAGGCTATCAGTTATAATAATAATTTTGGATTAAAAATCATAATTTTGGAAAATCATAATTTTGAATAAATTATAACATAAAAATTAAGTGTGAGCTCACAATTTCTGTGTTATAAACCAATAAAACAGAATAAATAATAATTTTATTTACTCGTCAGGTATATAACATTATAATAGAGATTAAAAAAAATAAAATATGACGAGTTGTACCTATTAAAAACCAAGGATAGAAATAAAACTACATTCAAAGATGTATACGTTATGTGAGGTAATCTACATAACTAGGTACCTACCTACAAATAAAAACATAAGAATATTATTTTTTTTTAAATCAATATTTTTTGGCAGGAGGTTCATTATCATCAATATTTAATGCAATTTTGTGAATACGTTTTCTCTTGATCAATTAAGACTTGGCTGGTCGTCCTGATTGAATCCTTCCTGTAGCCGCATGATAGACCCTTTCTTTGCGGCCAGCGATCGATATAGGTTGTACATTAATTTTTCGAGATCTTTATTTTTCGGCTATTTTTTTTCCACAATATATATGTATATATATTTTTTTTTATAGTAATACCGCACAAGAGTCCCAACTGCTCCCGTCTGGAGCCAGTGAGACTATGGTATCCCCAATTGGAGTATGTTGTGAGGCTGAGGGTATTGGGGAGGGGAGGGAGATAGGGAAGAGGAAGGTGGGGAAGTACCTGGCTATTCAGATCTGGTCACCAAATACGGCTAAAGCCATTTCAAGCAACGTTTCAATTCTGAATGGTGGTCTTACACCAGGGCGATACTGGTAGTATCTTCCACTCTGGAACGTGCCGCAAATATACTATATATTATTTAAATTAATTAATTGTGAAATAACACGAATTAATCAAATAAAATTTATTTGCGGACGCCGGGTTCGAACCCGCGACCTTCGGATCTGTAGTCAAAAGCGTATACCACTAGACCACGCCGGCATAAATGATAGTACAATCAAATTAAGCTTTGACAAATCACATCCAAACTTGGTGAGAATTTTTGTATGTTGAGCATTTGAATTCCTTTCCAAAATATTAGTAATTCTTTGCCACTGGGCTTGAATATTTCAGGCTAATAGCAGTATTATATATCAAATCATCGTATTAATATTTTAATAATTTACACAAAATTTATTGCATTCATTTGTCTTGTTTTCTTACAATTACAAAAGCCCACTAGGGCGTTAATAAATAATAAATACGTAATAAAAAAGGTTCCTAAATTATGCGTTTTATTGCCCATCCTTAATACATAACAATTTACACACACAAAAAATGTCTCGAAACAAACATGGATCCGTAGTGCTCAATTAATGCGCATGGTAATTATAAACGATCGGACAACGCATACCTCGTATTGAACACGGATTTGGAAAAAGAAATGGCGTTACAAACCCGTATTCAGTAGGAGGACGCGTGCCTCGTATTGAACACGGGTTTGGAAGGAGAATGGCGTTAAAAACCCGTGCGGGTTTCGAGGCAGTACTGCCTCCTATTGAACACGGAAAAGGAAATACGCCACCGGGCGCGCGGGTGGAGGGGTGCATTGCCTGTCGGGTGTCAGCCGTAATGATCTCTTACCAAATTCATATATTTAGATAGGCAATTCAATTTTATTTTGAACCTTTTTTTAAGTTTTGTGCAAATTTATATTTTAAATAAAATATTTAGCAATATGATGAGGCGTATACTTTTGTTGCCTGTTCACCGAACGAGCGAACGTTAGGACGAGCCGCGACGCTTCCAAGATACGTGTAAGAAATTCGTTCCCCACTATTTCGAGGACCCAAGACCTCCAAAAACTATAGACCACTAAATCGAGGACCTTCCGAGATCCGTGTATTTTACGTATGTGTAATCCTGAATACGTGGACAGGCCTCGGATATGGGAAGTCCTCAGTTACCGGCTGTGTATTCCGGTTTTTTGAGGACCGTTTTCTAGGTGCTTACCGGGTGTATGATGAAACCGAATAGACAGCAACGATCACGATTAACTTGAGTATACGTATAAGTGTAGAATACATGTCTACTTTATATAATAAAACAGGACCTCGAATTCGGGTAGCCAGTTGAAGTCCTCGAAATCGGGATTGGACAAACAAGGGTGTGTGTGTGTGTGTGTGTGTGAGGGTGTGTGTGTGAGTGTTTGTGTGTGTAATGCATTTGTGAGTTTGTATGCACCTTTATTCGAGGACCTTCACAGGCCTTTAGACCCAGAATCCGAGGACTCACACGAATCCGAGGACGTCCTCGGATTCAAAATGCGAAAAACTGAATATGTACCTATAATCTATGCGTTCTGATTGGTCAACTGTCGAAATTTTGGGCCGATCGGAGAGAGTCCTCATTTTCGTGGCGAAAAATATCGTGTTTAATTTGGCTAGTGTTTCATTAGTACGGATGTGTGACCACCAGGGCGGCGCCGCTAATGCTGGAAATCACACACAGACCCTAAACCGAGGACTCTCTCAAAGTCCTCGGTTTCGTGTTAAAAGGTGCCGATTGCCGGAATGTGAACACCAGGAGGCGCTGCAAGCTCGAGTGTCAAGAAATCTCACCTACGCCCTAAACCGAGGACCCGTCGTTCGAAATTCCTACGTGCATGTGTATATAATAAGTATTGCACTATTAAGATTGTGCCGACAAGGAATTCAGTTTTTGACTGTTGAAACAAAATTAAATATTGCGTTTAGTTCGTATTGTGAACTATGTTCTGTAATACTGTTTAATTCGATGTACGGTATTGTAATATTTAATAAGTAATTAGGACACCTGATCAAGTATTTGATTAATCCGCGTCATATATTCTTCTTTCACTCCATTCTTCGTTAATCCGCTCTATTTCGGTACTTTCCGTATTATGAACGCCGATTACTAGCCGATCTGCTGTTGCACCGGGCGGCTTGTTTCCTTTTACGTGTTCAATAGGAGGCATCATTGCCTCGAAACCCGCACGGGTTTGTAACGCCATTCTCCTTCCAAACCCGTGTTCAATATGAGGCACGCGTCCTCCTACTGAACACGGGTTTGTAACGCCATTTCTCTTTACAAATCCGTGTTCAGTACGAGGCATGCGTCGTCCAATCGTTTATAATTACCATGCGCATTAATTGAGCACTACGGATCCGTGTTGGTTTCGAAAGATTTTTATTTTTTAATGCCCTAGTGGACTTTTACATGGAATTTTAGTAATTGTAAGAAAACAAGACAAATGGATATAATTAAATTTAGTGCAAATCAGTAAAATATCAATACGATGATTCAATATATAATACTGCTCTTAGCCTGAAATGATAAATAAAAGAAACTATTTATTTATTAATATAAACGCCATAATAGGCTTTAACATTAAAGTGATACATTGTATTATAAGTATGCAGTAGTACATAGAAGGGAAAAATTATTTTAAGTATTAAGGACAAAATAAGAATGTGAGTACTTAGAAATATTATCGCTGAAATGATACAGTTGTTATTAGAAGTACCCTGAGATAATGTTGAAAGAAAATAAAAAAAAGAACTATGTACTTTTGTTATTTTGATTGATTAATATAAGACATAATATCAAACAAAGTATGTATGTATGGAAAATCTAGTATTTAGATACAGGATACAATTATTTAATGTGGGTTACATAAAAAAAGAAAAAATATGAAGTACTCATAAGGTAAAGAAAGTTATAATAATATAGAACATTTTATGTAATTCCTTGGGCCTCGACAGTATTTTGGAAGAGGTTTAAAATATTGCCGTTTTGTAATAAAATCCCAATAATAGAATATTTCTAAATATATCCGAAAACTAATAACCGTTTTGGGAAGGTTATGAAATGTCCTTTCAAATTTTACAATTCAAAATAAATATTTAATTTTAAAAATATAAGTATTTTGCATGCCAGCATAAGGAAGTTTTAAAAATGACTCATCTTACGATTTTTGTAACTAAAATTACTGATAATGAAAAAAAACGCATTCATATTGTGATAGACTAATGTATTATAAACGATATTGTCATCTCAGTTTTTGTCGTGCCATATAAAAAATAATCAATATAAAATGCTCAAAGTACATAATTATTTTTTCAAATAGCGTTTGGAAACTTAGGATTCGTTTATGTTGGACTTCTTAATTATTTTGCGGTAAATTTTTAGATTTTTTTATAAAGCGTGATTTTTTCTCTTTTTATCATATCCTAACCATGAACCATGAAAGTTAGGGAGATACAACGATTTCTATGAGACATGAGATTAAAAATGTGTAAAAAAGGTGACTTGTTTTTAAGTAGAATAGATCAAAATTATTAACATCAAGTATATCTATTAATACATTCGCATGTTTATAATTGAGTATTGAAATTATTATGAACTTTAAAATTATATTTGTTTGAAATGTTTAATCAGGTATTGTTAAATCTAGGCTATCAGTTGTAATAATAATTTTGGATTAAAAATCATAATTTTGGAAAATCATAATTTTGAATAAATTATAACATAAAAAAGTAAGTGTGTGCTCACAATTTCTGCGTTATAAACCAATAAAACAGAATAAATAATAATTTTATTTACTCGTCAGGTATATAACATTATAATAGAGATTAAAAAAAATAAAATATGACGAGTTGTACCTATTAAAAACCAAGGATAGAAATAAAATTACTCGCTCCGCATCGAAGAAGTACAGTCGCGTAATTTAGTGACAAGTAAATCAAGTAATATAGTTTACATTAATAACTCGCCCACCTGGGCGCTCCATTCCATCCAATATGGAAACTCAAGAAATTATTAAAAACATTAAAGATTTAATAAACAAGATCACTTCAGTGAAGGACTCAAAAATAAAATTAACACTGGAACAGAACATTATATCACTGGAAGAAAAAATTCAACATGAACTAATAAACCTACAAAAAAAGATTATAGAATTACAAGAAACTAATATTAAAAACAATAGACGCACAGAAACTAGAAGAAATTCATAATAATAACAAAAGGACATATGCAAATGTATTAGGTGACAATAAAAACTTCGTGAATACAAGTGCACACATCCCAGAACAGAAGCACGCCATCATAATTACATCTAAAAACACCTTGAAGGCCGAAGATATAAAAATAAAAATTCAAAAAAACATTAATTTAACTAAAATAAAAGTTGGAGTAAATGGAGTCAAAAAAATCGGAGAACAAAAATTACTGATCTCAAGTCAAAAAAAAGAAGATGCAGAAAAGTTAACCGAAGAAATTAATAAGGTAATTGGAAAGGAAACATTGGCCGAAGAAATAAAAAAAAAGAAACCGTGTTTAATGTTAAAAAGGCTGCAATGCCAATTGACTGAAGAGGAAATTATAGATGGGATTGTACAACAAAATTAAGGATTAACCCTGGAAGACAAAAACAACATCAAGCTTATCAAAGAATTAAAAAACAAATACAATGAAGGAAAAGAAAACGACACCACTAACTACATTATTGAAACAACCGGTAAATTAAGAAAAACGCTACTAGAAAAAAACAAAATAAACATCAAATTCCAAAGAGTATACATAGAAGATTGTAACCCGCTTACTCAATGCTACCACTGCCTTAAGTTCGGCCACACAGCGCAAAGATGTCTCGCCAGGACGCAGCCCCCCATTTGCCCTCATTGCACAAAGGAGCACATTCTGTCTAAATGTGAAAATAAAGAACAACCTCCAACATGCAACAATTGCTGTGTTCAAAACAAAAGATTTAATATGAATTATTCTACAGAACACAGAGTTGATAGCATGAAATGTCTCTATCGGCAAAAAATGCTTCAACTAGCTAGAGAGCGCATCGACTATGAATAATACGGTAAATTTCATTTCTTTAAACTCTAATCTAAAACTTAAAAAATGAATGATTTTTTATGTAACGCATTGGATAAAAAAATGTATATTGAAGAAAATTTATGTCAATCTATGAAAGATTTTAACTTAATTTGCACTGAAAAAGGATTTACCCTATTTCATGTAAATATTAGAAGTTTAGAACGAAATATGGATGAATTAGTTATAACATTAAAAGAATTAAATTTTTTCCCGGGCCTGATTGTCTTAACAGAGACACACTCTGCAGGCGAAATCAATTACACTATTCCAGGCTACACATACCATGCGACAATAAACAAAATAAACAAAAACTCAGGTATCGGATTATTTATTTCTAACCAGTATAATGTTCTCAATATTAAAGAAATAATTAATGTTAGTAATGTTAACATATTAAATATAGAATTTAAAGACGTAAATAAATATTATAACATTATTGCTATTTATCGGACACATACATCGATAGTACCTCAATTTATAGATGAATTAAAAAATATTCTGTTAAATTTTAGAAATAAAAATACTATTATTGTTGGAGATATGAATTTAAATATTGCAAACGACTATTCTAGTAAAGATAAAGACACATATCTAAATATGTTAGCAGAACTCAATTATTTATCGTGCATAAATTCTTATACTAGAAATATTAAAGGTCAACGCCCCTCATGCTTAGATCACATTTTTACAAATATTCCTGATATCCAAAATATAAAATCAGCTGTCATTCATACAACTATCACTGATCATTATTCATGTATTTTTAACTATAAATTAAGCAATCCAACTTTGCCATTATTTAAACAAAATAATTACTCAAAAAAAGTACTTAATATGGATACATTAAAACACCAATTAGAATCAGAAAATTGGAATAAATTATTACAATGTAATGATGTCAATATATGTTGTAAAATGTTTGAAGAAAAAATATCTAAATGCATAAATGACTCGACAAATAATAATATAATAACCAAATCCAAAGTGTCGAACTTGAAACCTATAAAACCATGGATTACTCATGGTTTAGTAGTATCTGTACGACATAAGCAAGCTCTTTACAAATTAACTACTCAACAACCAAATAATAAAAATTTACTAAATCATTTTAAAGCATATAAAAACAAACTTTCATATATTATAAAAAATACAAAACAAAAGTATTATAAACAAAAGTTGAATCAGGCTGAAAATGATAGTAAAAGAGTGTGGACAGTTATAAATGAAATAATTGACAAGAAAAAAAACAAGAATAACGACATCGCTACTATATTTCATGACAACATGAAAACATGTTGTAAAGAAAATCCCTCAAAAGCTGCAAACATATTTAACACCTTCTTTGCGAATGTAGGGGAAAATCTTGCCAATCTCATTCATACTGACCCAAATATAACATTTTCAGACTGTAGTATTGATACTGACAATAATATAGCAACATTCCAAGTCACCACAGAGAACGAAATAATATCAATTATAAACGGTATGCAAGGAGGTTCTGCCCCGGGTTTTGATGGAATAACAGTTAATATTTTAAAAAATATTAAAAATCAAATTTCTAAACCGTTAAAACACATAATAAATATAAGTTTCCAAAGCGGAGTGTTTCCATCAATCTACAAACAAACTACCATTACTCCAATATTTAAATCTGGTAACCCAGAAGAAGTTAGCAATTACCGACCCATATCAGTAATCTCGAACATAGCAAAAATTTTTGAAAAGATAGTTAAAAAAAGGATAAACCAATTTGTAAAATGTAATAAATTAATTAATGAAAATCAGTTCGGTTTTATGGAAGGTAGAAGCACTCAGGATGCAATTGCAAAATTAACTAGTCTTGTTCATAATTCATTAGATAAATCATTAAAATGCATTGGAATTTTCATAGATCTAAAAAAAGCTTTTGATAGCATATCACAAGACAAACTTATAAGTAAATTAAGAAACATTGGATTAAGTGGTACAGCTATAGAATGGATAAAAAGCTACCTTTTCAAACGCCCTCAAGTCGTAAAAATCAACGATGTACTTAGTCAACAAAAAACAAGTCACTTCGGCATACCTCAAGGTACAGTCCTGGGACCGTTACTGTTTATCATTTATGTAAATGACATATTCAATCAAAGATTAAATGGAAAAATAATATCTTATGCTGATGACACTGTCATAATAATTGAAGGTACTGATTGGAATAATGTTAATAACTTAGCAAATACTGATATTAATATACTGAAAAATTGGTTCGATAAAAACCTCCTCTCATTAAATACTGAAAAAACAAAATGTATCCCATTCTCTATCAACAAATTTAAATTAATACCAGAATTAAAAATTATAATACATCAACTTAAATGTAACAGAACTAATTGCAATCAAGAATGTTCTATACTTAGTCTAACTTCTGAAATTAAATATCTTGGTATATATATAGATCAACATTTTAAATGGAAAAAACAAATTTGTGAACTTGTCAAAAGAATTAGAAAATGTATTTATATATTTATAAGACTTAGAAATATTCTTAGACTAGAAAACCTAAAAAGAGTGTACTATGCAATTGTACAATCTATATTACAATATGGTATTATTGGCTGGGGAGGAACTTATAACAATATATTAAATCCACTTAAAATAGTTCAAAGATTGATAATTAAAGTAATATTGAAAAAACCATCCAAATTTTCTACTGAGGTTCTCTTTTCAATATTCAATGTACCCACAATAGACAATATATATAAAAAATATTCAATTCTACAAATTTATAAAGAAATACAGTTAAATAACTTACAATTTAATTCATCAGCAAGATATCAAAAAACTATCAAAATCCCAAAACTTAATACAAAGCACACACAAAATACCTATCTCTATCTAGGTATAACATATTTTAACATCCTTCCATTATATCTAAAAAATATTGAAGATATTCAGGAATTTAAAATAAAATTAAAAAATTACCTAAAACTACTATAAAAGTCCATATCTTACTCTTATTATTATTTTCTTCAAATCTTGAAACTGTATTATTGATAAATCTTGCCTATTTCTTATTTATCCCTTTGGTTTTGCAAATATATTATTTTCTTACTTACATGATTCCATATAATTGAGCTAGGATTCACTCACAAAACACAAGAGCCTCGTCTCTTTATGGTGAGGAAAAGCTATTATTATTTACCTTTGTAACACTGTATAATATGTATAAATTGTATATAATTATTGTAAAAAACATACAAATATTAAATAAATAAAATAAAAATAAAACTACATTCAAAGATGTATACGTTATGTGAGGCTACATAACTAGGTACCTACAAATAAAAACATAATAATTTTTTTTTAAATCAATATTTTTTGGCAGGAGGTTCATTATCATCAATATTTAATGCAATTTTGTGAATACGTTTTCTCTTGATCAATTAAGACTTGGCTGGTCGTCCTGATTGAATCCTTCCTGTAGCCGCATGATAGACCCTTTCTTTGCGGCGAGCGATCGATATAGGTTGTACATTAATTTTTCGAGATCTTTGCCGGCTATTTTTTTTCCACAATATATATATATATATATATTTTTATAGTAATACCGCACAAGAGTCCCAACTGCTCCCGTCTGGAGCCAGTGAGACTATGGTATCCCCAGTTGGAGTATGTTGTGAGGCTGAGGGTATTGCGGAGGGGAGGGAGATGGGGGAGAGGAAGGTGGGGAAGTACCTGGCTATTCAGATCTGGTCACCAAACACGGCTAAAGCCATTTCAAGCAACGTTTCAATTCTGAATGGTGGTCTTACACCAGGGCGATACTGAGAGTATCTTCCACTCTGGAACGTGCCGCAAATATACTATATATTATTTAAATTAATTAATTGCGAAATAACACAAATTAATCAAATAAAATTTATTTGCGCACGCCGGGTTCGAACCCGCGACCTTCGGATCTGTAGTCAAAAGCGTATACCACTAGACCACGCCGGCATAAATGATAGTATACTCAAATTAAGCTTTGACAAATCACATCCAAACTTGGTGAGAATTTTTGTATGTTGAGCATTTGAATTCCTTTCCAAGATATTAGTAATTCTTTGCCACTGGGCTTGAATATTTCAGGCTAATAGCAGTATTATATATCAAATCATCGTATTAATATTTTAATAATTTACACAAAATTTATTGCATTCATTTGTCTTGTTTTCTTACAATTACAAAAGCCCACTAGAGCGTTAATAAATAATAAATACCTAATAAAAAAGGTTCCTAGATTATGCGTTTTATTGCCCATCCTTAATACATAACAATTTACACATACAAAAAATGTCTCGAAACAAACATGGATCCGTAGCGCTCAATTAATGCGCATAGTAATTATAAACGATTGGACATCGCATGCCTCGTATTGAACACGGATTTGGAAAAAGAAATAGCGTTACAAACCCGTATTCAGTAGGAGGACGCGTGCCTCGTATTGAACACGGGTTTGGAAGGAGAATGGCGTTACAAACCCGTGCGGGTTTCGAGGCAGTACTGCCTCCTATTGAACACGGAAAAGGAAATACGCCACCGGGCGCGCGGGTGGAGGGGTGCATTGCCTGTCGGGTGTCAGCCGTAATGATCTCTTACCAAATTCATATATTTAGATAGGCAATTCAATTTTATTTTGAACCTTTTTTTAAGTTTTGTGCAAATTTATATTTAAAATAAAATATTTAGCAATACGATGAGGCGTATACTTTTGTTGCCTGTTCACCGAACGAGCGAACGTTAGGACGAGCCGCGACGCTTCCAAGATACGTGTAAGAAATTCGTTCCACACTATTTCGAGGACCCAAGACCTCCAAAAACTATAGACCACTAAATCGAGGACCTTCCGAGATCCGTGTATTTTACGTATGTGTAATCCTGAATACGTGGACAGGCCTCGGATATGGGAAGTCCTCAGTTACCGGCTGTGTATTCCGGTTTTTTGAGGACCGTTTTCTAGGTGCTTACCGGGTGTATGATGAAACCGAATAGACAGCAACGATCACGATTAACTTGAGTATACGTATAAGTGTAGAATACATGTCTACTTTATATAATATAACAGGACCTCGAATTCGGGTAGCCAGTTGAAGTCCTCGAAATCGGGATTGGACAAACAAGGGTGAGTGTTTGTGTGTAATGTATGTGTGAATGTTATGTGTGTGTAATGTTTGTGTGTGTAATGTTTGTGTGTGTAAAGTACGTGTGAGTGTTTGTGTGTGTAATGCATGTGTGAGTGTTTGTGTGTAATGTATGTGTGAATGTTATGTGTGTGTAATGTTTGTGTGTGTAAAGTACGTGTGAGTTTGTATGCACCTTTATTCGAGGACCTTCACAGGCCTTTAGACCCGTATGCACCTTTATTCGAGGACCTTCACAGGCCTTTAGACCCAGAATCCGAGGACTCACACGAATCCGAGGACGTCCTCGGATTCAAAATGCGAAAAACTGAATATGTACCTATAATCTATGCGTTCTGATTGGTCAACTGTCGAAATTTTGGGCCGATCGGAGAGAGTCCTCATTTTCGTGGCGAAAAATATCGTGTTTAATTTGGCTAGTGTTTCATTAGTACGGATGTGTGACCACCAGGGCGGCGCCGCTAATGCTGGAAATCACACACAGATCCTAAACCGAGGACTCTCTCAAAGTCCTCGGTTTCGTGTTAAAAGGTGCCGATTGCCGGAATGTGAACACCAGGAGGCGCTGCAAGCTCGAGTGTCAAGAAATCTCACCTACGCCCTAAACCGAGGACTCGTCGTTCGAAATTCCTACGTGCATGTGTATATAATAAGTATTGCACTATTAAGATTGTGTCGACAAGGAATTCAGTTTTTGACTGTTGAAACAAAATTCAATATTGCGTTTAGTTCGTATTGTGATCTATGTTCTGTAATACTGTTTAATTCGATGTACGGTATTGTAATATTTAATAAGTAATTAGGACACCTGATCAAGTTTTTGATTTGATTAATCCGCGTCATATATTCTTCTTTCACTCCATTCTTGGTTAATCCGCTCTATTTCGGTACTTTCCGTATTATGAACGCCGATTACTAGCCGATCTGCTGTTGCACCGGGCGGCGTATTTCCTTTTACGTGTTCAATAAGAGGCATCATTGCCTCGAAACCCGCACGGGTTTGTAACGCCATTCTCCTTCCAAACCCGTGTTCAATATGAGGCACGCGTCCTCCTACTGAACACGGGTTTGTAACGCCATTTCTCTTTACAAATCCGTGTTCAGTACGAGGCATGCGTCGTCCAATCGTTTATAATTACCATGCGCATTAATTGAGCACTACGGATCCATGTTGGTTTCGAAAGATTTTTATTTTTTAACGCCCTAGTGGACTTTTACATGGAATTTTAGTAATTGTAAGAAAACAAGACAAATGGATATAATTAAATTTAGTGCAAATCAGTAAAATATCAATACGCTGATTCAAAATATAATACTGCTCTTAGCGTGAAATGATAAATAAAAGAAACTATTTATTTATTATTTTACAAGCAATAATTGTTCGCCTGAAACACTCATCCACATTGAAAAATCTCCTGATAAAAGATACATGACGCCAACGGGACAATGCCTTTCTCATATAAAATAAAGTTGGTTGTTTTCAGGCGAAAAATGTAACAAGCAGTAATTGTTGAATGAAACACTAGTATATAATGATTTATTTCGCGGGTAAGAGATAAGCCGCCATAGCTCAGTGGTCAGAGCTGTCGACCGGAAATCGAAGGGACACGGGTTCGTGTCCCGTTGGCGTCATGTATATTTTATCAGGAGATTTTTCAATGTGGATGAGTGTTTCAGGCGAACAATTATTGCTTGTAAAATAATTGTTACCCTTTGTGCTATGCATAAAAAATCTTGTCTTAAAAGCATTAGTTTACCAAAAAATAATAATTTATTTATTTATTAATATAAACGCCATAATAGGCTTTAACATTAAAGTGATACATTGTATTATAAGTATGCAGTGGTACACAGAAGGGAAAAATTATTTTAAGTATTAAGGACAAAATAAGAATGTGAGTACTTAGAAATATTATCGCTGAAATGATACAGTTGTTATTAGAAGTACACTGAGATAATGTTGAAAGAAAATAAAAAAAGAACTATGTACTTTTGTTATTTTGATTGATTAATATAAGACATAATATAAAACAAAGTATGTATGTATGGAAAATCTAGTATTTAGATACAGGATACAATTATTTAATGTGGGTTACATAAAAAAAGAAAAAATATGAAGTACTCATAAGGTAAAGAATGTTATAATAATATAGAACATTTTATGTAATTCCTTGGGCCTCGGCAGTATTTTGTGAGAGGTTTAAAATATTGCCGTTTTGTAATAAAATCCCAATAATAGAATATTTCTAAATATATCCGAAAACTAATAACCGTTTTGGAAAGGTTATGAAATGTCCTTTCAAATTTTATAATTCAAAATAAATATTTAATTTTAAAAATATAAGTATTTTGCATGCCAGCATAAGGAAGTTTTAAAAATGACTCATCTTACGATTTTTGTAACTAAAATTACTGATAATGAAAAAAAAACGCATTCATATTGTGATAGACTAATGTATCATAAACGATATTGTCATCTCAGTTTTTGTCGTGCCATATAAAAAATAATCAATATAAAATGCTCAAAGTACATAATTATTTTTTCAAATAGCGTTTGGAAACTTAGGATTCGTTTATGTTGGACTTCTTAATTATTTTGCGGTAAATTTTTAGATTTTTTTATAAAGCGTGATTTTTTCTCTTTTTAACACCGTTAAGATCATATCCTAACCATGAACCATGAAAGTAAGGGAGATACAACGATTTCTATGAGACATGAGATTAAAAATGTGTAAAAAAGGTGACTTGTTTTTAAGTAGAATAGATCAAAATTATTAACATCAAGTATATCTATTCATACATTCGCATGTTTATAATTGAGTATTGAGATTAATATGAACTTTAAAATTGTATTTGTTTGAAATGTTTAATCAGGTATTGTTAAATCAAGGCTATCAGTTGTAATAATAATTTTGGATTAAAAATCATAATTTTGGAAAATCATAATTTTGAATAAATTATAACATAAAAAAGTAAGTGTGTGCTCACAATTTCTGCGTTGTAAACCAATAAAACAGAATAAATAATAATTTTATTTACTCGTCAGGTATATAACATTATAATAGAGATTAAAAAAAATAAAATATGACGAGTTCTACCTATTAAAAACCAAGGATAGAAATAAAACTACATTCAAAGATGTATACGTTATGTGAGGTAATCTACATAACTAGGTACCTACAAATAAAAACATAATAATATATTTTTTTTAAATCAATATTTTTTGGCAGGAGGTTCATTATCATCAATATTTAATGCAATTTTGTGAATACGTTTTCTCTTGATCAATTAAGACTTGGCTGGTCGTCCTGATTGAATCCTTCCTGTAGCCGCTTGATAGACCCTTTCTTTGCGGCGAGCGATCGATATAGGTTGTACATTAATTTTTCGAGATCTTTGCCGGGTATTTTTTTTCCACAATATATATATATATATATTTTTTATAGTAATACCGCACAAGAGTCCTAACTGCTCCCGTCTGGAGCCAGTGAGACTATGGTATCCCCAATTGGAGTATGTTGTGAGGCTGAGGGTATTGCGGAGGGGAGGGAGATGGGGAAGAGGAAGGTGGGGAAGTACCTGGCTATTCAGATCTGGTCACCAAACACGGCTAAAGCCATTTCAAGCAACGTTTCAATTCTGAATGGTGGTCTTACACCAGGGCGATACTGAGAGTATCTTCCACTCTGGAACGTGCCGCAAATATACTATATATTATTTAAATTAATTAATTGTGAAATAAGACAAATTACTCAAATAAAATTTATTTGCGCACGCCGGGTTCGAACCCGCGACCTTCGGATCTGTAGTCAAATGCGTATACCACTAGACCACGCCGGCATAAATGATAGTATACTCAAATTAAGCTTTGACAAATCACATCCAAACTTGGTGAGAATTTTTGTATGTTGAGCATTTGAATTCCTTTCCAAGATATTAGTATTTCTTTGCCACTGGGCTTGAATATTTCAGGCTAATAGAAGAATTATATATCAAATCATCGTATTAATATTTTAATAATTTACACAAAATTTATTGCATTCATTTGTCTTGTTTTCTTACAATTACAAAAGCCCACTAGGGCGTTAATAAATAATAAATACCTAATAAAAAAGGTTCCTAGATTATGCGTTTTATTGCCCATCCTTAATACATAACAATTTACACATACAAAAAATGTCTCAAAACAAACATGGATCCGTAGTGCTCAATTAATGCGCATGGTAATTATAAACGATTGGACAACGCATGCCTCGTATTGAACACGGATTTGGAAAAAGAAATGGCGTTACAAACCCGTATTCAGTAGGAGGACGCGTGCCTCGTATTGAACACGGGTTTGGAAGGAGAATGGCGTTACAAACCCGTGCGGGTTTCGAGGCAGTACTGCCTCCTATTGAACACGGAAAAGGAAATACGCCACCGGGCGCGCTGGTGGAGGGGTGCATTGCCTGTCGGGTGTCAGCCGTAATGATCTCTTACCAAATTCATATATTTAGATAGGCAATTCAATTTTATTTTGAACCTTTTTTTAAGTTTTGTGCAAATTTATATTTTAAATAAAATATTTAGCAATACGATGAGGCGTATACTTTTGTTGCCTGTTCACCGAACGAGCGAACGTTAGGACGAGCCGCGACGCTTCCAAGATACGTGTAAGAAATTCGTTCCACACTATTTCGAGGACCCAAGACCTCCAAAAACTATAGACCACTAAATCGAGGACCTTCCGAGATCCGTGTATTTTACGTATGTGTAATCCTGAATACGTGGACAGGCCTCGGATATGGGAAGTCCTCAGTTACCGGCTGTGTATTCCGGTTTTTTGAGGACCGTTTTCTAGGTGCTTACCGGGTGTATGATGAAACCGAATAGACAGCAACGATCACGATTAACTTGAGTATACGTATAGGTGTAGAATACATGTCTACTTTATATAATATAACAGGACCTCGAATTCGGGTAGCCAGTTGAAGTCCTCGAAATCGGGATTGGACAAACAAGGGTGAGTGTTTGTGTGTGTAATGTGTGTGTGAGTGTTTGTGTGAGGGTGAGTGTTTGTGTGCGAGTGTTTGTTTTGGAGTGTTTGTGTGTGTGAGAGTTTGTATGCACCTTTATTCGAGGACCTTCACAGGCCTTTAGACCCAGAATCCGAGGACTCACACGAATCCGAGGACGTCCTCGGATTCAAAATGCGAAAAACTGAATATGTACCTATAATCTATGCGTTCTGATTGGTCAACTGTCGAAATTTTGGGCCGATCGGAGAGAGTCCTCATTTTCGTGGCGAAAAATATCGTGTTTAATTTGGCTAGTGTTTCATTAGTACGGATGTGTGACCACCAGGGCGGCGCCGCTAATGCTGGAAATCACACACAGACCCTAAACCGAGGACTCTCTCAAAGTCCTCGGTTTCGTGTTAAAAGGTCCCGATTGCCGGAATGTGAACACCAGGAGGCGCTGCAAGCTCGAGTGTCAAGAAATCTCACCTACGCCCTAAACCGAGGACCCGTCGTTCGAAATTCCTACGTGCATGTGTATATAATAAGTATTGCACTATTAAGATTGTGCCGACAAGGAATTCAGTTTTTGACTGTTGAAACAAAATTCATTATTGCGTTTAGTTCGTATTGTGAACTATGTTCTGTAATACTGTTTAATTCGATGTATGGTATTGTAATATTTAATAAGTAATTAGGACACCTGATCAAGTATTTGATTAATCCGCGTCATATATTCTTCTTTCACTCCATTCTTCGTTAATCCGCTCTATTTCGGTACTTTCCGTATTATGAACGCCGATTACTAGCCGATCTGCTGTTGCACCGGGCGGCGTATTTCCTTTTACGTGTTCAATAGGAGGCATCATTGCCTCGAAACCCGCACGGGTTTGTAACGCCATTCTCCTTCCAAACCCGTGTTCAATATGAGGCACACGTGCTCCTACTGAACACGGGTTTGTAACGCCATTTCTCTTTACAAATCCGTGTTCAGTACGAGGCATGCGTCGTCCAATCGTTTATAATTACCATGCGCATTAATTGAGCACTACGGATCCGTGTTGGTTTCGAAAGATTTTTATTTTTTAACGCCCTAGTGGACTTTTACATGGAATTTTAGTAATTGTAAGAAAACAAGACAAATGGATATAATTAAATTTAGAGCAAATCAGTAAAATATCAATACGATGATTCAATATATAATACTGCTCTTAGCCTGAAATGATAAATAAAAGAAACTATTTATTTATTAATATAAACGCCATAATAGGCTTTAACATTAAAGTGATACATTGTATTATAAGTATGCAGTGGTACACAGAAGGGAAAAATTATTTTAAGTATTAAGGACAAAATAAGAATGTGAGTACTTAGAAATATTATCGCTGAAATGATACAGTTGTTATTAGAAGTACACTGAGATAATGTTGAAAGAAAATAAAAAAAAGAACTATGTACTTTTGTTATTTTGATTGATTAATATAAGACATAATATCAAACAAAGTATGTATGTATGGAAAATCTAGTATTTAGATACAGGATACAATTATTTAATGTGGGTTACATAAAAAAAGAAAAAATATGAAGTACTCATAAGGTAAAGAATGTTATAATAATATAGAACATTTTATGTAATTCCTTGGGCCTCGACAGTATTTTGTGAGAGGTTTAAAATATTGCCGTTTTGTAATAAAATCCCAATAATAGAATATTTCTAAATATATCCGAAAACTAATAACCGTTTTGGGAAGGTTATGAAATGTCCTTTCAAATTTTATAATTCAAAATAAATATTTAATTTTAAAAATATAAGTATTTTGCATGCCAGCATAAGGAAGTTTTAAAAATGACTCATCTTACGATTTTTGTAACTAAAATTACTGATAATGAAAAAAAACGCATTCATATTGTGATAGACTAATGTATTATAAACGATATTGTCATCTCAGTTTTTGTCGTGCCATATAAAAAATAATCAATATAAAATGCTCAAAGTACATAATTATTTTTTCAAATAGCGTTTGGAAACTTAGGATTCGTTTATGTTGGACTTCTTAATTATTTTGCGGTAAATTTTTAGATTTTTTTATAAAGCGTGATTTTTTCTCTTTTTAACCCCGTTAAGATCATATCCTAACCATGAACCATGAAAGTAAGGGAGATACAACGATTTCTATGAGACATGAGATTAAAAATGTGTAAAAAAGGTGACTTGTTTTTAAGTAGAATAGATCAAAATTATTAACATCAAGTATATCTATTCATACATTCGCATGTTTATAATTGAGTATTGAGATTATTATGAACTTTAAAATTATATTTGTTTGAATTGTTTAATCAGGTATTGTTAAATCAAGGCTATCAGTTGTAATAATAATTTTGGATTAAAAATCATAATTTTTGAAAATCATATTTTTGAATAAATTATAACATAAAAAAGTAAGTGTGTGCTCACAATTTCTGCGTTATAAACCAATAAAACAGAATAAATAATAATTTTATTTACTCGTCAGGTATATAACATTATAATAGAGATTAAAAAAAATAAAATATGACGAGTTGTACCTATTAAAAACCAAGGATAGAAATAAAACTACATTCAAAGATGTATACGTTATGTGAGGTAATCTACATAACTAGGTACCTACAAATAAAAACATAATAATATATTTTTTTTAAATCAATATTTTTTGGCAGGAGATTCATTATCATCAATATTTAATGCAATTTTGTGAATACGTTTTCTCTTGATCAATTAAGACTTGGCTGGTCGTCCTGATTGAATCCTTCCTGTAGCCGCATGATAGACCCTTTCTTTGCGGCGAGCGATCGATATAGGTTGTACATTAATTTTTCGAGATCTTTGCCGGCTATTTTTTTTCCACAATATATATATATATATATATATATTTTTTTTTTTTTATAGTAATACCGAGTCCCAACTGCTCCCGTCTGGAGCCAGTGAGACTATGGTATCCCCAATTGGAGTATGTTGTGAGGCTGAGGGTATTGGGGAGGGGAGGGAGATGGGGAAGAGGAAGGTGGGGAAGTACCTGGCTATTCAGATCTGGTCACCAAACACGGCTAAAGCCATTTCAAGCAACGTTTCAATTCTGAATGGTGGTTTTACACCAGGGCGATACTGAGAGTATCTTCCACTCTGGAACGTGCCGCAAATATACTATATATTATTTAAATTAATTAATTGTGAAATAACACAAATTAATCAAATAAAATTTATTTGCGCACGCCGGGTTCGAACCCGCGACCTTCGGATCTGTAGTCAAAAGCGTATACCACTAGACCACGCCGGCATAAATTATAGTATACTCAAATTAAGCTTTGACAAATCACATCCAAACTTGGTGAGAATTTTTGTATGTTGAGCATTTAAATTCCTTTCCAAGATATTAGTAATTCTTTGCCACTGGGCTTGAATATTTCAGGCTAATAGCAGTATTATATATCAAATCATCGTATTAATATTTTAATAATTTACACAAAATTTATTGCATTCATTTGTCTTGTTTTCTAACAATTACAAAAGCCCACTAGGGCGTTAATAAATAATAAACACCTAATAAAAAAGGTTCCTAGATTATGCGTTTTATTGCCCATCCTTAATACATAACAATTTACACATACAAAAAATGTCTCGAAACAAACATGGATCCGTAGTGCTCAATTAATGCGCATGGTAATTATAAACGATTGGACAACGCATGCCTCGTATTGAACACGGATTTGGAAAAAGAAATGGCGTTACAAACCCGTATTCAGTAGGAGGACGCGTGCCTCGTATTGAACACAGGTTTGGAAGGAGAATGGCGTTACAAACACGTGCGGGTTTCGAGGCAGTACTGCCTCCTATTGAACACGGAAAAGGAAATACGCCACCGGGCGCGCGGGTGGAGGGGTGCATTGCCTGTCGGGTGTCAGCCGTAATGATCTCTTACCAAATTCATATATTTAGATAGGCAATTCAATTTTATTTTGAACCTTTTTTTAAGTTTTGTGCAAATTTATATTTTAAATAAAATATTTAGCAATACGATGAGGCGTATACTTTTGTTGCCTGTTCACCGAACGAGCGAATGTTAGGACGAGCCGCGACGCTTCCAAGATACGTGTAAGAAATTCGTTCCACACTATTCCGAGGACCCAAGACCCCCAAAAACTATAGACCACTAAATCGAGGACCTTCCGAGATCCGTGTATTTTACGTATGTGTAATCCTGAATTCGTGGACAGGCCTCGGATATGGGAAGTCCTCAGTTACCGGCTGTGTATTCCGGTTTTTTGAGGACCGTTTTCTAGGTGCTTACCGGGTGTATGATGAAACCGAATAGACAGCAACGATCACGATTAACTTGAGTATACGTATAAGTGTAGAATACATGTCTACTTTATATAATATAACAGGACCTCGAATTCGGGTAGCCAGTTGAAGTCCTCGAAATCGGGATTGGACAAACAAGGGTGTGTGTCTGAGTGTTTGTGTGTGTGTGCGTGCGTGCGTGCGTGTGTGTGTGTCTGTCTGTATGTATGTGCATTAAACAGTTTAAATTATTGACATGATGCCACATTTGAATTTGGGCAGTGAATCTGAAAAAATGTCAATATGTATTAGAGTTAAGACAAATATTGTTTAGAGTGAAGATGATATAGTTAGAGTCTATATATAAATTTTTTTTTGAGTATTTAATGTCTAAGTACTACCCAAGGCTGATCTGTATAGAATTTATTAAGATTGTTTTTATTTTTAAATTTTTAATAAGGCCTATGAAAATAAATAAACTTCCTCGGATTTCTGAAATGTCTCTTTTTTATGATAAAACAAACATGTACTTTTCTAAATATTACTGAAAAAAAAAATCATCTAGAAAATCACAGTCCCAGAGACCCACTGGCGGGTTAATTGTAAAAATGAGATTGTTATTCATAGGATGGTAACTACATGATTCAATTTTATTTGGATACAACTTAGGACGGGTTGTTTCACAGGATTTGAACAATTCCTCAAATTTCAAAGTTGATTTTCAAGTTCTGTGAAGGTTCTTTTCAAGTTCTTTCATCATTTCAGTTTTGTTAAACAACTGGATAAAACCTTCATAGAACTTGATAATCAACTTATAATAACGAAATTTGATGAATTGTTCAAATTCTCTGAAACAACCTATCAATGTTTTTGTACATTTATAGATATTTCTTCAGACAAATATTTTCAACTCAACAAGTAAATATAAATATACGATTGAACAAAATTCTTGTACTAACTGTTTTTTTTTATTTAATTAATGTATGAGTACAGATAAAATATTATGTGTCTTAATCGTCAATATGGGTACTTATGAATACTGTGTCTCTAATACATATACTATTTTAAATGTCCTGTTAATAGAATATATTATAGAAGAATGGTCTCTGTCACCCATCTACATTATAATAAGCAAGTTAGACATACATTCTATTAAAATGCTCCATGATGACATGCATATGAGCCCTGCCTGGGAATACTATATTTCACATTTTGAAGACAAGATTCAAATCGTGCCCATTTGATGTTTATTGTATATACCAAATTTGTTTTGAATATAATATATTATACTAATATCGGTTGTCCGTGCGTCCCCATAAAATCAGGATCAATGTACTCAAATTTGCTTTGAATTTAAGTGTCATTTTCAAAATTGAAACTGATTGTGTGAAGTTTTCAGAGGAGAGATAATATTTACACGTATGGGGGTTATACTAATCTTGATTTAACATTACTAGTCACATTCAATGGCATTCATTATTGTTGGCACATTTTTCTCAATTTTTCAAAATTTATGGTTGGAAGAGAGGAGGAGGGCTCTTCTGAGGCCAAGTTTGGATTAATAGAATTTTCTGAACGCCCGTTAGGTATTTCACAGCATTCCAAATTAAAACCGCAAATGTAAAACCGTCATGTACAATATACCAAAAAATCATAACTACCCCATTTGATGCAAGGTAAGATGTTTACATTTACTCTATTAAGGTACCTACCTACTTATAATATGTTATTTTAACAGAAAATTATTTTATTTATCATTTTCAAAATTGGAATTCTTATATCCCATTATTTTTCACAGGTCTGTGCTAGTTCATATTATGCCTATCCAAGCGATCAATGAAAAAAATTGTATTTATGTTTACTGTAAAAATATTTTGATTGTGCCCATCGCCACTTAAACATTTAAACATACAATATTTAAAATTATCTGTCTACAGATATCGTTCCATTCACGTGCCTGCTGGAAATAGTGGGCTGCATCCCGCAGACCATGTCCAAAGACTTTGTGGAGCTGCTGGCGTTCTTCCGGACGCACTTCACAGGTAGCATGCGCGAGGAGGTGCGCGACACTTCAGCCACGCTGTACGGCATTGTGCAGGCGCACTCGGCCTCTCGGGGTGACCTGATCGCGGATGCCCTGGATTTGCTGGGGCAGGCACGTGCCAACAAGAGCCTGGAGGCGCAGTGCGGGCTCATGGCTGCCGTCTGCAGCTTGCTGGAGCGCTCCATCACACTGTGGAAAATCAAGGCATTGCAGACTCTCGGCGGACCCGACTTCAATGTCAAGGAGTGGAAGCCTTACGTAGATTGTGTTACATATTTAGGTATGTTGTTACTTTTAAATAACCAAATTTCGAGTCTTGTTCTGATAAGAGCTTGGTATGTCTTTAATTTAATTTAACTGCGTGGCAGGCCGGATTGGGGAGGCCAGATGAGGGAGACTCTTTCACTTACTCAGCCGGACCCTCGACACACGTCTTGTACCTTTTTCCTTCCCAGAATCTCCTCTCCTTCATCGCCTCAAAAGAACTTTCACACAGAGTCCCCAAAGATGATGTAGGCCCTGAGGGAAATTGTTTTCCCCAGGGCTTGTAATAAAAAACCAAATTTCTGTAGGAATTTTTTCAGCCTTACATCGTAAGGTTTTATTTTTTCCTGTTCTCAAGATAAATATACCATTTTGTAAAATTATGTTTGTGATAATATTGAAGCAAGTCGTTCAGATACTGCTGAGAATCTGAAGTGGCGGATGCATTTCGTTGTTCACATAGATTACATAGTACAAGAAGATTTTAATGGCATATCTATGAAATCAGTACTAATCCTAATACATACAACCAAATCGCTTCTAATACATATAACATACGTATCTGCATTTTTTGGTGAACCTAATAGAAATGTTGAATTTCCAGCTGAATGCCTATCAAGCAATAACAACCTAATTGTGAGCTACGCCTGCAGCAACATCTCCCTCCTGGGGAAGTGTTACGCCCTGCCCCTGACCGACCGGACTGAGAAGGACAAGTCCAATCTCATCGCAGACATCACAGACCCCAAGGAGATGCCTGTGAAGGCTCCAGAAAACACCGACGGAGCTGCAGTCATCTCTAAACTGACTGTTGTCAACCGACTGTTTGCCGTTTTGAAAAGTGCCAAGTTCACATCCAAGATAAAGGAAAAGGCCACCACTGCCCTTGGGCTGATTTGCATCGGTGAACACTTCCCCCATTCCAAAGAAATTGTCAAGGGATTCTTAGAAATGGCTAAAGAGGTAAAGAAATTTTATTTTATGTAAATAACATGTCTAAAAATATTCAGTTCTAGCAGAACTCTATTACAAAATTAAATTAAACCATAGCCCTTCAGGCATCTGGTAAATTAACTGTTACATATATTTCTTAAAGATGCTGTCAGAAAGTCGGAGAATTTGTGTGTATATATTTCCGCTTCTCAATAAAATCCAACTTAAAACTGTTTCTGAAAGATGAAGAATACACTTTCAAATTTTATTATTAAAAATAAATGTATCATTTTTTAAAGTGATCAAATGTTGAAATCAAACATAAACTGTTTTAAAAATGGCTCACCTTACGTGTTCGTTCCCCTAAACACTGAACTAAAATTACTAATAATGAATAAAACACATTTTACTAGTAATTTATATTATAAACATTACTGCCACTTCACTTTTTTGTCGTTTCGTATAAAAATGATTAATAAATAAACACTCTTCTGCTTGCTCTAGATCTATAAACAGATGAAACATTGTTATTCTAAGGAGCCGACACGTAGAAGACCTTTAAAATCTCTTTGCTTTACATATTGTGCATTCATTTAGTTTGCCCTATCTCCTTGAACAACTTGACCTCCAAGTTTCCACTGTAGAAAGAAGAATTTAGTTTACTAGAAATATTTTATGCTTGTGAAGTGATTTACTGACTTTAAAACTACACACTTTAAATTCAATTCCTTCTGTAATGAATTTTCGATTTGTTTTGTTGCCAGACCAAAGACTTTGAGATTCATCTCCAAATCGGCGAGTCGCTAGTGCACTGCGTGGATGGAGTCAACTCTGTGTACAACCGCGACCTGTGGTCACAGCCTTCCCCTGAAGGCAGCAACATGGTGTTTGAGAACAAGGCCCTCACCGAGAATGATCAGCTCCTGGAGTGGCTCTTGATAGAGTTGCTGCAGTTTGTGACTGTGCCTCATCCTAACTCTCGTCAGGTAATGAAATTTGATTCCTACACTAACCTAAGAGTATTCACCAATGATGAATACAAATTATATAATGAGTGTGTTTTTCATGAAAAAAATATTTGTTTTTAACTATATAAAAGCACCCTGAAATATAAGTAATTAAAACAATATTTATTATACAGGCATGCTGCATCTGGTTACTGGCTCTCTTGAAGAATTGTTCCAAAAGAACACCCATCAAGTCCAGGTTAGCAGACATACAGGATGCCTTTATGGAGTTCCTGTCAGAGAACAACGGTTAGTAAATAGATTATACCTATGCAATGTTCCATATAATATCTGATATCAACTTTTAATTTGAAAACATCTCCCTCTCTCTCTACTGTATCTCTGTCTCCCCGTCTCTATTGTACCCCTGTTCCTCTCTTGTAATAATATGTCCATCTCTCTGGTGTTGTGATGGACATTGATGGTTGAAATTGGATTGATTAATGTGGTTTATCATCTTATTTGCTTTAATTTGTTCCCAGACATAGTCCAAGACGTGGCCAGCAAGGGTCTGGGGTTGGTGTACACATGCTGTGGTGAGGAAGAGCAGAGGACACTCGTGGAGCGGCTCCTGGAGCAGCTGACTGGCGGCCGCAGGACCGTGGCTCAAGTCACGCAGGACACCAGGGTCTTCGAGGACGGACAACTGGGCAAGACTCCCACCGGGTTAGTCAAGTATCAATCCCTAGAGATTTTCATCTAGAGTGGGCCTAGAGACAGAACAGATTGTGATGATTTCATTCAACTGAATTATTCACAACGTAAAGACATTCTCAAAGGAGCAAATAAGTGTATTTTTGGAGTGATTGTTTTATGGTCGATAATTAGTTTAAATACAAATCAAATGATTTGACTTTTTTCGTAATGGTAAAAGATGTGTGTGGAGCGGTTTTAGAAGTTTTTAACACATTTCGGTAATGTCCACGAAAATTCCAAAGTGAATTATTATTTCCTGTCTTCTAGTATGAATATGTTTTTTTTTTGTTTGTCTTGTATCTGCGTGCTCGTTATAATAATCTCGAAATAGTATAAAATAAAGTCGCCATCCGCATCTGTCTGTTTGTGCGCTTAGTTCTTACTAATTGCACTACGCAACGGATTTTGACAGTCATTTAGAGAATTTCTTCCAGAAGGTTTATATACATAATACATGCATATTATACTTATAAAAAGTAGAGAAAAGTCGATGTTTTGTAATCAAGTCGTAAAAAAATATTTTCGGGTGCTTTCATTGCTAACCCTGGCTAAACCTTATGAGATTTATTAAAATAATGTTCTATGCAATTGTATAACTTAAAAAGGCCTACAGAAAACTTTGTGATGTTATATGTCTATCTCCTAAGGATAATCTCCAGCAATGCCGTGTACACGTCAGCTAGTATTTAATATAATATTTTCTTTTCCCTGCCGCACCGAATCAGTGATTAAAATGCGTTTTGTTTAACCTTTTAGAGGCAACCTGTCCACATACAAGGAGCTGTGTTCCTTTGCCTCTGACCTCAACCAGCCGGACCTCATCTACAAGTTCATGCACCTGGCCAACCACAATGCCATGTGGAACTCTAAGAAAGGTTCATACATTTCCCATTATATGATTATTACTGTAATAATTATAAGTTGTATAATTGACACCTTTTTACTAAACCATTAAATTTTAAAAAAAAATCATGGATACATTAAGAATGTACAACTTCAACTAATATTTTTATTATTTCGCGAAGGTGCTGCCTTTGGTTTTCAATCCATCATCCAGCAGGCGGGGGCGCAGCTCTCTGAGCACCTGCCCAAGATCGTGCCGCGTCTATACCGTTACCGCTTCGACCCCACACCCAAGATACAGAACTCCATGTCCAGCATCTGGCACGCCCTCGTACCTGAGACTAATAAGACGGTAATAAACCAACTTACTACTTCCTAAACTATACTTTTTTATTTATTGACTAAAAAGCATCGCGTTCATCATTCTAAGAGGCAAAGTAGACATCATTGCAAAAATAGATCTCAAAATGTATGAGGGAAATTTGAGAATGTCATTGTTTCGACTCGTTCTTATGTTTTACCACATGCGACTTTTGCCTTTCCTCTTTCCTCCCCTTAAAAAGACACAGACTCTTGGAGTTGACATAGGTTGCAGGGTTTCCGCCAGGACTAAAGCCTGCTTTGAGCAAGTACTGCACTCTAAGAAACAAGAACATTTTGACCATGACTAACAAATGATGAAATGTCATTACAGGTGGAGAAGTACCACGCAGAGATCTTGAATGATCTTGTGACCAACATTACTGCTAACCAGTGGAGGGTGAGGATGTCTTGCTGCCTGGCACTCTCTGATTTGTTGAGGTATTTAAAAGACTTTCTCCTAAATTACTTCTTTAATTTTTTCTTTTACTTTTAGACATACCTTGTTTTAACTGTTTTGTTTTTCAACTTTTGAATGTCGTATGTCTTAATAAGTGTCGTTAATACTATGATAATTTGTAGGGTCACTAGAAGCATGACAGAGTTCCTCCCCCGACTAGCAGAGATCTGGTCCCAGCTCTACCGAGTTATGGATGATGTCCACGAGGGAACCAGAGTGGCGGCCGCCAACACCACGGCTGTACTCTCCAAGGTGAATACTAAATATAAGACATATTGTGATGTCTATAAAGGTGTTAAGATTATGCGCATCACCAATCAAAATAAGAAACACCAACATGTTATTTTTGTTTCTTTGATCCTCAATTATTTTTCCAGCTATGTATCCAAGCCACAGATGTTGACAAAGGCAAATCTGGAAAGGATATAATGGCAGCTATTTTGCCTGTGATTTTGAATACTGGAATCACACACACTGTAGCGGAAGTTCGACAAATCAGGTGACTTAATCTCTCCTTACTTGCATTTCATTATCTAATCTGATGTTGGGAGTCTGACTGTAATCCATTTTCTTTGTCTGTTTCCATTTGGCAGTTTGCAGACAGTGTCCAAGATGGTGGTCAGTGCCGGCCCCTCCCTGACACCCTTCCTGCCGCAGCTTATCCCCGGCCTGCTGCAGGCGGCTGGGGAGTTGGAGTCCTCGCGCCTAAGCTATTTGTCGGCCGCCCTGGGTGCGCAGCATCAGACCCAGGAGGCAGTGGACAGCCTGAGGGCGCACGCTGCCAAAGCACATTACACTACCGATACAGTTACCAAGGTATGACGGGTCTACCTTGCGGTCTTCCCGTTTTAAATATCAATGAATTGAAAGCAATGTTCAATAGGGAAAAATTGGAAAGATGGGAAAAAAAGCTGTGGTACGCTAGTAGAGTAACTGTACTGCCTCATTCATAATATTATACAGGTTGTTCCCAAAGTCAACGTTATCCATTGCACGGTTGATAGGTTAACTCACGATAGACTAAAGTCAGTCATTAGTAAAGTTATTTATTTTATGAATAAATTGTGAAAAAAGGCACCTTAAAAATCAGACTGGAATTTTGTATCTGTGGCACTCGAAAAACTGATCTATGGTCAATTTTAGACTGATTAAGGGTAATTTTTACAATTTATTCGTAAAAGTGCCAATATCTTGAAAACAAATAATATTTTGATATTCTGGTTCATCATGAGAGTTGTCCTATCAGCTCTCCAATGGATAACATTGACTTTTGGGACATCCTGTATAACAACCTACTACTGGTTCTGCGCAGAAGTTGTCCTATATCTATGTTATCAATCATGTACTAAAATTCATCTTTTTGCAGTGCATCCAGTACGTGGACGTGGCGTGCGTGGAGGCCATGCTGCCCGCCATGCTGGACCTGCTGAAGGGCCCGGCGCTAGGCAGCAAGGTGGCCGTGGCACACGCCCTGGGCCTGCTGGCACACCAGCTCAACAAAGAGCTGCAGGAAGTGGCCGGCAAGGTGCTGTCTGCGCTGCTGCATGCCCTGCTAGACCGCAACAGCACTGTCAGGAAGCATGCGGCCGACACCATCGGCACTTTTGTTGGATGCGCGAAGGTGGGATTTCTTTCGACTTCTAACCGCAGAGTGCATAATTACTAGACATTTGTGTATTAAAAAAAGGTCAAAATTTACACTACTTGTACAGGGTGTATTGGCACGTACCCGACAAACTTTAACCAGCTATTCCTTAGCACATTTGGAGTAAAAAATGTTATGGGCACTTTGCTGTCAGGTAACATTTTTTTTCAATTAAAAACAAAGGATAAAAAAATCCACACTCCGTCACTGACATTGGCATTGTTTCTCGTGTTCAACAGCGGTTATTAGCAAGTGTGTCAAAAAGCGTGTTCGCTCTTTCATACACACTAAATAATAATAGCTAAAAATGAGACGAATGGTGCCATGCCATTTCGTTGTGATCGTAAAAGCGCGCTAATGTAGGTACGTACGTATATTATTCAACGAAACTCGAATAAAATATTGTCAGGTGGGTTTTCAAACTTTGACAAAGGATAAAACAGTGGTGACATGTGGTGAAAATATGAATAGTAAATTTTTTATTAAAAAAAAATGTTGCCGGACAGCAAAGTGCCCATAATATTTTTTACAAATGTGCTAAGGAATAGCTGGTTAAAGTTTGTCGGGTACGTGCCGATACACCCTGTATACTTTTTCAAGTTTTCCAAGGAATGTGAACATTTCGCTTCTTGACAAGCGTTACTAATTCTGCTGAACTCAGACTTCTACAAAAGCTAAGTAGAAGTGGTATTGGCTGTGTGCACAGTCAACCACCGTTTTGTTGAGTCTTGTCAGATTATTAGCAAAAGGCTATTTCACCAACTTATGTATTTTTTCAATTTACAATTTATTTATAAAGTCCGAGTTTACTATTCTGCACATGAAGCTGAGAATAGCGGCTTTATATCGGATAAGTTAGCCGAGTTCTCTATCTATTGTGAGTATTTATATGTTTATTTATTAACCGTTTGAGTGCCAAAAAATTCATACATTTGCTTGTAAAATGCCACCAAAAAAACATTATTTTTTATGAAACTATATATTTTTTTAAAACCCCATAAATTCTTTGAATTTTTAAGGATTTCGATAAATCAAAATATGATATTGGTTTAGAATCACGCGGAGGAGGATCCCGAAGTCCAGGCGTTTCGAAAAAATGAGAATTTTCGTTTGAAAAATTGGTTCCGGGAGGTACATTTGAAAATGAGTAATTTCCGGTGTTACTCTCCATTTCTTGGTCACGATCCGAAGAATTACTGGAAATTCGCATCCTGCGGTTGGGAAACACAGGTATGACATCACTGACATCACTCTCATCTCTCTCATCAGAGCTACTCTTACTCGAACTTGAATTAGAGGAGTGGAAATCGTCGCTCCCGCTGTCAGACATTTCAGAGGACGCCCTCGACGTTATATTTTTTCAATTAACTAAAATAAAAAAAATAATAAATGAATCTGAAATTTAAACGGTTTACTACGATCTTACAACTATTAAGATAATATTAGAATAATATTTACCAACGCCGCAGCACCACACCCGACGTACGCGCGAATCAGAACACGACTGACGCAATCGACGGAAATCGACGATCGGCAATCTTCGTTAAAACACGAATCGACGAAAGTCGACGATTGGCAATCAAACGGTTAATATAAGCTATCAAGAGGATGGTGAAATACCCCCTAAATTCGTTGTTACTAAGTCAAAAAGCTATTTCATCTCACTGTCTTAAATCGAAATTTGTATTAATGACAGAAAAGAGCCGACATTTGTTAAATCAGATTTTAGTATGTATACATCAGATTTAACAAACGTTGGCTATGACTACTTTGGTTGGAGATAAAAAAGTGACTTTGTTTTCATTTGACTATGAACTCTTCTAGGATTCATCTGTAGACAAACTGATGACGAAGCTGTGCACATGGTACAAGGAGAGAGATGACGAGGCTGTGCGATCTGCCATCGCGCTGACATTCCAGGCCATTTCCAATCGGCACTCTGAAATGCTCAAAGACAGATCCAAAATCGTAATGCCAACTTTGTTCTTTGCGATGCACGCAGAGAAAACACCCGGTAAGCTACATTTGTATATAAAAACATAGCCTAATCTTTTCTTTAATCATTTCCTCACCCTAATGAATCAAGATCCTTCACTTCTCTCGGTCTATCCACATACATGTAGACTCGAAGACTCAAAGTTTAGCTTATCTACAAAGACACAAAAATAATTCTAGGCATAAAGTCAATTAACATTGTCTATAATGTCATTATACATAGTTTGTTCCTGTATTGTTCAAATAGAATAAATAAGTGTGGAAATCTCAAATACTGCTTGTTCCAACAAATGTCCTTATTCCACTAACTTGTTTATCAGAAACAACCTCAACCGTGGAGATCTACGAGGAAGTCTGGGGCGACATCAGTCCCAGCAAGGAGCTGGGCATCCGCAACCACTTGGAGCCCATCTGTGCCTGCCTCAAGGAAGCAGTGAGCTCGCCCAGCTGGGGCAGCAAGGCTCAGGGGGCCCGGGGGTTGGGCACCGTGGGGCGCGAGGCTGGGCAGGCACTGGGGGCCGCCGCAGCCAAAGACCTGCTGCTGCCACTGCTCGAGGCACTCAAGGGGCGCTCCTGGCCCGGAAAGGAGGCCCTGTTGAGAGCTATTGCCACACTCTGCAGGTATCTATCACAAGCAATCACTATCCATCTCAACCGGCAACTCGGTGAAGGATGCTCCATGATCTATATTAGCTGTGCATAATGCGAGTATGTGATACTAGATATAGCATGCTTCCGAAACAGCTGTGAATTCTTCAATCTTCTAGATGGGGATGGGACTTACTGTTCATATATAAACATTATGAGCTCGGTATTTGATCAAAAGGAATTGATTTTAGTCCAGTCATACATAATGGGATGTAGAATTTTCTGTGTTCTGATCTTACTACATATATTTGATGTTCAGATGTGCCAGTGAGGATGACGGCGCCTCAGAGCTGTGGGAGAGTGTGGTGGAGAGCGTGATGCGCGAATGCGGCAAGAAGGAGCCAGTCTACCGCCGCCACTGCCTGTCCGCTCTGGGTGATGTGCTCTTGCAGCTTAAAATGGACCGCTTCCAAGAAGTCTACGATATACTGAAGGATACACTGGATAAGGTTTGTAGCTTCTAAAGACACACTTAACAGATTTTTTTTCAATTGTTCAACTCCTTCATGAGTTTTCTAGACCTCACTCAAGTGTTTCCAAGTCTGCTGATTCTTAGCAGCTCTCGCCCATCCAAAGACTGAAGTTTTTTTTTAGATCTTCAGTCCATCTCATTGATTTCTTCATTTCCAAGGGTTCGTTCCAATGATATATAATTTAAACAGTCATTTGCTAGTCATGCCACGTGCCCAGCGTGATCCCACTTATTGTGATGGTAATACATATAGGCAAACTTTGACTTGCTCCTAATTATTAGTCTATCCATAGCACAAGGAGTGAACTAGCATTGTTCTTAGTGTGGTGACCATTTTTGTCACAATGCTCTTGATGAGTCCTAAATTACTTGCTTTACATCAGCAAATTTCTTAAACCGAATTACAAATTACACTACGTACACACTTACCTTTGTATTGAATTGTTGCAGGATGTCAGCAGTATCTGCAAAGACTCCGATGATGATGAATTCTCAAATGAAGAGTCGCTGAAGAAGAAAGAACAGCTCATTCTGCTCAAAGAGGTTTCCTATGAAACTTTAGGAAAGGCTTGGCCAGAAAATAAGGAAACTCAAGGTATGGAATCCCGCTTTTTTTTCTTACGTTAAACCTTTCCAATGCTGTCTATCAACTTTTTAAAAAATACTAACAGTCAAGAGTGCACATTTGAATTTATTTGTGCACCGTATCTGTTGTTATGTTTAGAACTTGTGCTAAAAAGCCTTTTTTATCTCTTATTGCAGAGAAATACCAGCTGGTGTTTGCTTCGCACTGTGCGGAGTGCATTGCCTCGAACACCAGGTCAGTGCAGGTGGCCATCCTCACGGCGCTGGGGCTGTATGTGGAGAGACTGGTGCTCTTCAAGGAGTGCCCTGTCGGTTCTTCAGACCTGCAGGCCATCATCTCACACATCGTAAAACTTCTGGATTATTCCTTCAGTAAGTTTTTTTTCTGTTTACCTAATTTGTAAATTATTGTTGGTTTTGTTCTTCTTCTTTATGTGCCATATCAGGTCCCCCCGACGTTGGCGATCACTCTAGAAAGGTTTTGTTAAAATTTAAAATTGTTTTATTTATGTACACACCTATCTATAGTAACACAGACACACTTTTTAAAAAGAAAATTAGTAAATTTTATTTTAAGAAATAAAAGGAAATGTGATTTAATTGCCTACTTAGTACATATCGACGGTCCTGAAAAGTTTTAAAAGGTTTAAAGTTTCTTTCCTGCTTTTTACTGTTTTTGAGATCAAGAAATATAGGATTGTTTGATATTTTGCATTAACCCCCATTCATTTAACCTCTCAGAAAAGGACTTTTATTTACTTTGTGTTCCTTTGCGAACTGTCAAAATGCGAAATTTTTTGTGTTATTCACGAGTTTTGTTAAAAGCTTCATAACTCACGTTTTGGGAAACGTAGTCTCATTCTAAAAAATGTTTTGGAAAGATTATGAAATTCACTATCGTATTGTTTTGTTATACGTAAATATTTGCGTGTCTAAATATACATTTTCGGAAAACGTCAAAAATATGTAAAAATCGCTGACCATTATTTCAAAGCTGTGAAAAATGTACTTTTTTCTAAGTATCATAAAGAAATAACACTTTATATATTGAAAAAATATAATTAAAAACTATTAGTCACCTCAAAATATTAACCGTCCAAACTAAAATATTTTTAATAAATTATTTAAAAACGCAATAAATTATGAACGAACAAGATGACAGATTCAATCGACTCAGATAATGCACCTCTACATTGCATAGATATTCTTGAATACAGACGCGTAGCGTTATTCATTATCGATACTCTGTTTTTTAAATCATGGCAATCCGTATACTAGTGATGGAAATAAATCGATTTTTGTAAAATCTCGCGCGTTTACGTGAAAAGACGTACTAATGTCTTGACCGCTATTATCATATTTACGTCTTTTGACGTTCTAATGTTCCGAGTGGTTAATTGGAGAAATATATTATCAAAAACAGTAAAACTGCAGAAATGAAACTTTAAACAGCTCTACTGCAAAACTACAAATTTGCACATCCGACATTGTTCTTCGGGACCATCGATATTATGTTTTTACCGTCCATTTGATTCAAGTAGGATGTTAGAGTGAAGTGACCAAATATAAATACAAAATAATATTGAATGCTTGCAAAGGTGTGTATTCTGTAAAATTACACGTATGTGTAAAAAAACAAACAAAACACCTACATACACACCATAAAAACAAACTTCATATTTATTTTGTGCATAGTTAGGACCGGTTGTTTCACAGAATTTAAACAATTCATAAAATTTCAAAGCTAATTTTCAAGTTCTGTGAAGTTTCTATTCAAATTCTGTTTTTTATTGCGGTGAAGCAATTTGTCCATAGTAAAATAATAACAGAACTTTCATTATCCATCATCACTTTTTTAATGAAACATTATCCATTGCTAGCCTTTGCTTCAATAACCCAACCCTCTCTTCATGCTTCTGTTCTCCTTTTCCAGGCATAGGTAAGAACACCCGACTCAGGAAGGAGGCGCTGAATGTTATGAATACCTTAGGGAAGAAAATAAAGGGTAAGAATTGCTTTCATTTTATCTTTATTTGTGTCTTAGCGAGGATACATTTTGTCAAAACAGATACAGATCAACAAAACATTTAACATGAAACTAAAGGGATAGATTTCTCTAATTACCTACAATGTTAAAAAGTAAAGAAAACATATTTGATGTTGTAAATATAACTTCAACAATTCAAGAGTAAAGATAGATAGGGTTTATTGAAGTTATTACCACAATTTTGTTGGTCGCCGAATTTGATAGCTGCATTACATTGATATGAAATTGGGATGTGCTGTAAATTTTGGATATCATTATACATAAATTCTCACAAAATTTAGAGGATCAAAATAATTAATAAATTAAACTAACGTTAAACATTCCTCACTGCAACAAAATGAACATTTCCTTAACAAAGTGTCCCACATTATCACATCTGACGTTTTCGCCTTCCAGAATCCAAGAATACTCAGAGCCTGGAGGAACTGAAAAAGCTGTACACCAAATACGAGGGTGAACTGGTGGGAGACAGCGCCCCTGAGGTTCGGTCCCGCCTCGTCCAGACCAAGCTACTCTTCCAGCCCTAGACCCTGGTGCGACTCCACTCCACCTTCAAGGGTCTGCACGGATAAGGCGACTTACTAACTACATAAGACATGTATTAACTAAGCTTTATATTTGTTTTTCCAACTGTCCTCAATAAATATTTATACTAGAAACATGGTTTTACTGTTGGATATAATAAATATTACATAATTTTTATGCATTCACTTTTTAGGCAACCAACAAAGCGTTGTTATTTATGGTTTAAGTCTAGTTTCACATTGATTACTTAGCAGCACGATTCAGTTGCGTATATCGTTTTGTATCGCAGGGGTATACCATACACATTACAGACTTACCTGCACGATCGATTTACATACAAAACGATGTATGCGGCTGAATCGCACTGCTAAATTGCGCTGCTAATTCGCCAATGTGATATTATCCATTTTATTTAGTTTGTAGAACTCCGTATGATTTACAATTTTTATAATTTAAAATCAATCAGCAAGTTGCATATTCTTTTGCATTTTGCTGATTCGGTATTCGAAGACATTTGTAATCAGCTTTGAAAGCTGAAACAGCTGTCATACAAACTAACAGAAACTAATACTATATATGTAATAACATTTTATTGATTTTACATTAATAAAAAAACCAAGCATTGTTTAGGTTGACAGGGCATATCTGCTGCCTGATGTTAAATAATGTAGGGCGTTAAGAGGTGGCTAACACAACTAACTCCCAAAAATCACACAATGCTGCAGTTATTAGCAGCCGTGGCAATCTTAAATCAACAAGTAATTTATTTTTTTTATAAATTGCTTTAACAATTTTAGCAACATATAGACAGTAGACACATGGACCTAAAAAGCCCTGGACAGAGCATTAGTGTGATTTTGTATGAATGACATTGAAACCAAGTCTAGGGTGAGGGGAAATGGCCTGGCAGCCATCTTGTATGACAAACATTTGAAATAATATTTTTGTTTGTTTAATGCAGTTATAACGCCTTATGATTTTTTTGTACATTTTATGAGACGAGGAATGGGATATGTCATTTAAAAAATTAAGTTAAGGTATTTTTCATGCATCTTCCCGCTTACCCCGCAGCCCTCCAATTGTTCTCCAATAGCTCCATCCATGACTTTTTAGGTTCATGTAAAGACAGAAGAAAATGATTCTTGCTTTTTTAAAATTAAAAACAATACTGATTTAAAAAAAAAAACATAACCCAATTTATTTAATCCTAGAATCAGAATGTTGTGTTTTTTTCAAATGATTTAAAATACATATGATTATTCCCTTCTGCAATTTCAGTCATTGTGCTGTAGTTTGGAAACAGTCCAAAACAAAATTAAGCGAATTTCCAAAAAAAAAAAACTGGTTAACATTGGTGATACAAAAACAGACAACTCGTTCGTCAAAGCTGGCAGACGATAAATTAAAATACAAACTAACACAAAATACGGTTCCAGGATATTTCATAAAAAAGACAATTAAACACACCTTTAAAAAGTGATGAAACAAAAACTAGGTTAAATAGTTAACTATGTAACCTAGTTTTTGTTTCATCACTTTTCATGACTTTTTTATCACTTTTTGTAGGTGGGTTGAACTGTCATTTTGATGAGATACCCAGTCACCATAAAATACATGGTATATTTTTCTCTACTATGTACATAGAAAAAAACGAAGCTTTAAGAATATAGTACTTAACCTGCAGATGACAGCTTCAAAACTCTCCAAACACATCACACAGTACAAAACTAAATAATAATCATTAGATAAAATTAACAATCTCACATAAAATATATATTCTATTAAAAAAAAACCTCAACTTTATATTGTTGACCTGCTGCAAAAAATCACTACATAACTGCAAAATTATATGTATATGTCATTTGAAAAATTTTATAAATACCCTTTTATGTATGTCTTTAAAAAAAATTATGTTTCATATTGTTACTACATATTGATGATCAAATTGGTGGATCTGTATTTTTAAGATAACGAAGTTATTTAAAAAAAAAAAACTATACTGGGTTAAAAAGACAAATTGGTTGCTTTCTCCAGATAAAGATGGGGAAACCAAGTCTACTTATGAACTAGCCCAAGGCAGTGACGCCTTGTTGAAGCGATGGGTTCCCGACCCGAATAAGACATGGGAAGAAGATGATGATGGTCAAGAATCTACAAAAATGTTTGTGACTTTTCATAGCAAGCCGACGATTCGCGGTAAAAAGTATCAGTCCTTAACAGAACAATTTCTGCCTTCCAACATCAGACACAATTCTAATACGCCCTATTCACATTGGATATTGGATGATATCTCCCTCTTCTGAACAAATTGTTTTTACTGAAAAGGTCTGTACTATAAATCCGAAGATTCATATACAGTGAAACTCTCAAGAAGTTTTTCTGATTTTGATCATCGTATTAAAATGTGTAATTTTGATATTTACAGTCATAATTATTATTGATCAATGTTTGCATAGGCTACAAAGTCATGTAGAAAATGCTACTAGCTGGCTGTCACCGACGTTGCCTGGCGTGACGTGACGTTGCCTGGCAAATCAATAATGTCACATTAAATCTTCGATTTTTTTTTTCTTAATTTGTTACACAGAAAAAAAAAATAGAAAATACTCTATTTTCCAGAATCGCGATAAAAATATTTAATATTTATGACGAAGCACGTCAGAAAATCACAATAAGTGATGCAAGATGCAGATTTTATAACTCTTTTTGATGGTGGTCTAATTATCAACACTGGCGGCTCGTGACTTTTGGGTGTACTACAGTGCTAATATTACAAAATATGGCCTTATTAATGTTATTGTAGATGAAAACGATTTTTTGTGTGAAGATTTTCAGGAAATTTCAGTTTGGCACGGATTTCCTGAAAATCTTCATAAAAAAATCGAATTTTCGAAAAAAAATACAAAATCGTTTTCAGCTACAACAACATCAATAATCCCATTTTTAGTCATATTATCACTCTAGTACACCCAAAGGTCACAAGCTGCCACTGATTATCAATAATATTTTGACTATTAAAAAATTGAATCTGATTTTAATGTCATCAATGATGACTAACAATGTTTGAAAGCATACCAGTAATGAAAATTATGTAAATAAAGCATTTCACAAACATAACATAAATATTTCCAAAAATTAATTCAAGTAATATTTTATTCAATCAATAAACAAAATGCTTTTATTTTCTGTCTAAAATTTTACTTCCAAGTATGAATGTTTACATTACTGGGTATTTTTAAATTTCCATTTGTTGGTTAAATATGCTATTAATCTTATTCATAAAATAATAATACCTAAAGTGTTGTAAACACATAAGTATCTACAAATTTCAATTGACATCAACTATATTCAAGTATGTATTCATAAATTTAACTACCTACATCACGGTTAAAATAATGTGAAAATTCGATACACACCATCAATTGGTACAAACGAATGAAAAATTGTCACATCAGTATGCATCGAAATGTTCATACAAATCTTATTGTATGTGTTAATACATAATATAATATTTAAGCTAAATAAAATTATTAACAATAAGCAAAAATAAGATCTTTAAATAAATGGACAAAACGTTAGAGATTAAGAACATACACAACAAATATTACTTTAATGTTGTATTAGCTAAATTAAATAATTACTTCATAATAAGCTATAAAATTCAATAAAAACAATTGCGGTATGTTAAGTTTTAAAAATTATAATTATTTGGAATGCATTTAGGATACATATATTTTTTAATAACATTTAATATTTTTATCACGGTTATCGACTAAGTATTTGGGTATACAGTTAGAAACAATTTGGTCAAACCCAAAAAAAAAAACATTATTTGAAAAGCCTTTGACATGAAGTAAACCATAGTGTAGAAATTCAATAAATAATGATCATCCCTGTTCTGGCAGGGAAATTTTCACATAATTTATTATAATTTTACTAAGGAAGGATTTCACCATGTTTGTTTCCAAGTACAAATCGGCTCATTTACACAATTTGATAGTTAGTAGTCAACCTTACTACTGCAAAATCTGGTGTAGATTACTGAGTGTATGAAGATTTATGCAGAATCTATACAGACTCTTGCAGAATTTATATAGACTGCTAAATCCAGGTGTGTAAATTCTTTCAAAAAGTATTCAGACTTCTGCTTTATCTATGTACACTCTTGCAGAATGTATGTAGCCTTCTGCAGAATACACATAGATCTTTGAAGAATCTGATGTGTACTTCTGCAAAATCTACGCAGACCTTTGCCGAATCTGCTGTAGACTGCTGCGCACTGGAGCGCAATGGAGACTCGCAGAGTAGTCTAGACATCGTCGAAGATCCCCCTCGGCGGCAGCGCAGACTGGTAGAGCGTGGAGGCCCCGAAGCGGCGGCCGATCTCCTCGTCCAGCGTGAGGTCCACGGGGCTCGGGGGCCCGGGGGGCTGCGGGGACCCTGGGGGGCGGTCAGTGTAAGGCGTGGGCAGATCGCTCCCTGAGCTCAGCAGACCCGCACGAGCTTCACATCACAGCATGAGGGTTAGTGGCGCACTCGTGACAGTTTGATCGACATTTACCAAGGATTTGGGGACAGATTTTTTATTCACACAAATTAACGCTTCCATAAGACATTAGGTGTACTATGTTTGAGTCCGCAAGGACATCCTCAGAGCTCATTTAAATAGTCAACATTTAAGTCAGCCCAGTTTTACATCAACTTCTGAGCTACGTTTAGCTATGAAATTGATCACTCTTAAACTCAGGTTGTGTTTTTGATGCATTTTTCAATTGATATTAATGTTACAAATAGGAACTGCATGATCATTTTTTTTTTTGTAAAGAGGGTGTCAGATTACGCTATATGTTCAAAGCGTTTTATAACCATAATTCAATTCAACAGTAGTTTTATAATATTAATTCAGGAACAATTTACGGAGCGCTGTAATTACGCTGCTGCCACCTGTCAAAGTGATCGATCCCATACACAGAAATGATATTCCGCGGCAGTTCCCCAATTGATCTGACCCCCTCTCCGATTAGATAAGATATGCCACGCCCAAATTATACGCGCATAATTTAGCGTAATGTGTCTAAGGCTTTATGCAGTAAGATTCAGTTCATTAAGTTCCTATCTAGAATTAAAGTGGTGTTGAAAAAATCGAATTATAATATTGTGAGTCAATACTTGAAAGATTATGATTAGCACATTTGCTAAAACAAACTGTGTCCCTTTTGGATTATGGAAATCTATCAAAATGCTTAATCATTTATTTCATTCAAACTGACACGAGATTGATGAGACAACAGTGAACCGTGAACCAAAGCATCGATTCTGCCACCAACAAGTGAACTGTGCTAATTAATAATTACTAAACAGTTAGAAACCTTATTCAATGAAACTTCATTATTATTAAAAATTGACTGAAAAGGAAGAAGGAGATAACTCAACTTTTTTTTCAGAGTGGTCACAGAAAATAAATTTGAGAAGTCTATGATATTAAGAATGACATTTTAAAATGTAGCTTATTCCCCTCCTATTCATAGTCAATAATAATTATGACATTTTCTTTTAAATGATGTATTTATAAAGGCATTTATTAGCATACTAAAACAAAATGAGTAATAAAGCAATACACTTTAAACACAAAGGTCCATAAAATGAAGGTTTCACTGTTTGGTGCTTGCTTGAAAAAGAAATTAATGTGCAATTCATACAATTTGGCAACGAGTTATTGTTCTAAACCAGAGATGCACAGACCATAACTCTTTACCTTCGTCCCAAGCCATATACAAACAATAAACATACATAGTTAAGCATTACAAACATGAAATAACAAACCAAATACATAACCAACACATAGAACCTTTTAGGAGCCTAATTTTATTTGTTTTGTACAGGAAATTGACTTTAGCCTCCTATTAACGCATTATTTTCCCTAAAATTTATTAATACTGAAAACAGCCTCCATTTCCTTTTTTAATTTGACCAAGAAAGTTCTTGCCACTACATTATGTAATAACATTGCATGCCAAAACCAAATGAGTCCTTTGCAACCCTCGTCATTAAATGTGAAGAATTGAATATTTACTGGCTCCAGTAGAATAGTCTGTCCCTGTTCAAGCAAATAATATCTAAAGAACAATGCGCCATAACATAAAAATAATATATTAGGTATAAGATGTAAACTCTTATAACTAAATAAAATATACATTAAAAAAAAAAAAAAAAAAAAAAAAAATAAGAATGTACAAAAATTGGTTCTGCAAGTTATAGAATTTATCTAATTTACTTGTGCAGTGATCAAGTAATTATTGTTATGATTTGAAATTTACAAAATATGTACATGGTTATTTACATCAACCCTCAGAAGGCTGAGAAATGTATAGTGAAAATGGGCGCTTTTAAAATTCCCACGGCAACGGCACGCAGCATTTCATTTCATTAATACGTCTGAGGGAGATGTATGATAACTATTGCATTTCTCTTTAGGGGGAAGCAGATATTATGTACATCATTTATCTCATTTACAACAGCTCTTTCTTACACACTATTATTTAGTGTGTAAGAAAGAGCTGCAGCATTATTGCGATGAATAACATACGTTTTATGCTTTTTTGTGCCTTTGCTGTAAGAATTTTAAAAATGGCCATTAAGACTAAAATTGATCCCAACAACAATACAATCCAAAAACTTAGGTCCTTTTATATTGGATTGGATAGGAGTTTAAATGCTGAGATCACCATACATAGGTCACCGTAAAAACCTCAGCATTCTAAGGGTTAAAATTAAAAATAAGTTTTATTACAAAGGAAAAGAAATATATTAACATTGCAGTGACTATAATAAAAATATGTTATCACACAATTCCACATTGAACTGAAGCCAATTTGTTTGTTATATAACTTGTCAATATCATCTGCCACTTTTCCAGACTCCTGGAAAGTTTCTTATATCAGACCTATTTTCAAATCAGGTAATAAGTCGAACGTAGAAAACTATAGACCCATATCGATATTATCCCATATTCCTAAAATATTTGAATCAATAATCACGAAGAAAATCACACCTATCTTTAAAAATGTACTGATCGAGGAACAGCATGGATTTAGATCTGCTAAATCTACTACTACTAACTTACTATCCTTTACCAATTCCATCGTCAATGGTCTAGAAGATAACTCACAAATAGATGTTCTATATACCGACTTCTCTAAAGCTTTCGACAAAGTAAACCACTCAATCCTTATGGCCAAACTATATGCTATCGGTATTAGAAACCCCTTGCTATCATTCTTTAATTCTTATTTAAGCAATAGAAAACAAAGAGTTAAATTAAACAACTTTGTGTCTACTATTATTGAAGTAACGTCCGGCGTTCCTCAAGGAGCACATCTAGCACCGCTTCTTTTTAACTTGTTTATAAACGACATTATTAGTATTTTTTCTCATACACGCTTTTGGCTTTTTGCTGACGACAATAAGATTCTAAAGATAATAAAAAATCACGATGACTGCCTTCTTTTCCAATCGAATATCGACTCTTTCAATGATTGGTGTAAAATTAATTGCTTGAAACTAAATGTCGATAAATGCAAAATTATGTCCTTCTATAGATCAAAAAAACCGATTGTCTTCGAATACAAACTTAATAATATTTGCTTAGCAACTGTTACATCTATTAAAGACCTTGGTGTCTCTCTTGATAGCAAGCTTTCTTTTCGGGATCACATAACTGCAATCGTTAATAAATCGCTCAAACTACTTGGTTTCATCACTAGAATCACTTCGGACTTCAAAAACGTAAATACCCTTAGAACTCTTTACTGCTCCTTGGTTCGCCCCCATCTTGAATATGCTTGTGTTATTTGGTCTCCTTTTTATGCTGTCCACATTCGACGCATTGAATCTGTTCAACATCGGTTCTTAAGAGGGATTGCTAGGAGGCTAGGTTTAGAAAAAGGCAAATACAGTAGAACCTCGTTAATTCGAAATCCAGCGGACATCAAAAATCAAATTTCGAATTAACGAATTCCCACGTAATTCGAAATTTTATGAAAAAAAAAAAAAAAAAATACGCCGAAAATCGATTTTCTTGGCGGCCTCTTCAAATCCGGGTGGTATTTTAGTTGTAAATTCGTATTAATACCAATTATTTCTTTATTTTCGCGGTCGATTACCGTAGCGGCCGGCCCTGTAAATTCAGATATTCGCAATAAATTCATAAAAATGCTATATATTTACGCGTAAATCGAGATTTCGCTGCCGATTTCGGTCGCGCCCTACCCTTTAAATTGAGATATTCGTAAAAATACGATATATTTCCGCGTAAATCGAGATTTCGCGGTAATTTTCTGTCGCGGCCGGCCCTTTATTTCAAATATCTGAATTTGAATTAGTAAAAATACGATATATTTCCACGTAAAACGAGGATTCGCGGCCGTATTCCGTCGCGGCCGGCTCTTCAAATTCAGATATTCGAAATAAATTCATAAAAATGCTATATATTTACGCGTAAATCGAGATTTCGTTGCCGATTTCGGTCGCGGCCTACCCTTTAAATTGAGATATTCGTAAAAATACGATATATTTCCGCGTAAATCGAGATTTCGCGGTAATTTTCTGTCGCGGCCGGCCCTTTATTTCAAATATCTGAATTTGAATTCGTAAAAATACGATATATTTCCGCGTAAAACGAGAATTCGCGGCCGTATTCCGTCGCGGCCGGCTCTTCTAATTCAGATATTTGAAATAAATTCGTAAAAACATTATATATTTCCGCGTAAATCGAATTTTGTCGGCAGTTTTTCGTCACGGCCGGCCTTTTAAGTTCAGATATTTGAAGTAAATTCGTAAAAATATGTCATATTTCGGCATGGATCGAAAATTTTCGGCCGATTTCCGTCGCGCCGTATTTTTTCAACGCGGATATTCGAAGTAAAGTTAGTAAAAATACGATATATTTACGCGTAAATCGAAATTACGCGGCCGAGTTTCGTCGCGGCCGACCCTTTAAATGCAGATATTTGGCGTAAACTCGTAAAACTACGACATATATCCGCGTAAAATGTATTTTCTCGGCCCTTTAAACTCGGATATTCGAAATAAATTTGAAAAAATACGACATTCCAGTGTAAATCGATTCAGATTTACAAAATAATAATACTAATTAGGACGATGTATCCACGTAAAAATACATTTCTCGGCGTTTTACCGCCACGGCTGACTTTTAGATTCAGATTTACGAAATATTATGATTTATTTTCGCAAAAATCAAATTTTTTCGAATTACACGAACAAATTTTCGTGCGCGGACAAAAATAAATTTCGAATTACGAATTAACGAATTTCGAATTAAAAAAAATTTTGTATGAAAAAAATTTTCAGCGGAAATTTTTTTTGCGAAAATTTCGAATTACGCGTTTTTTCGAATTATCGGGGTTCGAATTAACGGGGTTCTACTGTACTCATATGATGAAATCGAACTAACTCTAAACCTCTCTACTTTGGAAGTCCGTCGGGAAAGAAATGACCTCATTTGCTTCTTCAAAATTATAAATGGTATTATTGATTCACCTACTCTACTGCAACTCATTCCCTTCAATATCCCCTCGCAAAGACTCAGAAATAATGAACTGCTCTTCCTCAACCATCATTCGACAAATTATGGATATTATTCACCATTGTCCAGAATGTGTAGACTGGTCAACTCAAGTCAAAGCCTTAACTTTTTTGGGTTAAGTCTAAATGATTTTTGCCAGTCGCTAAAAAAGTGACCGAATATTATAAGTGTCCTGTGGTCCTGACCCACGGCGTATTTTTGACTTGATTCGACATGTCACTTTATTTTTTTTTATATTATATCTACCATATGTCTTTGCTTTCATGTACCTTTGTCTACTCCTATATTTTTCATTTTAATTTATTCGTGTTATTATTTTGTAATTTGGACGATGTCCGTTAATAAATAAATAAATAAATAAATAAATAAATAAAGATATAGTTTGTTTTATAATCAAGTTGAAATGTTTAATTTGAAAATTATTTAATGAAATCTTTGTACTGCGATTATGTTTTGCAAGGATCGAACTTGCATTGCTTGGTGGACTCAATGATTATAATAAATTTGACACAAACCTGTTTAAAATTCGTAGTAAAAGAAATAAAGTTTGTTTTGATACTCTTTTCAGATTGACCTCATCAGGCTTACGAAATATTTTTTTTAAATTACCTGCATCGGGTCTGTAGCCGCCAAGTTTTCCTTGAAAGTCCCTCCTCCTCATAGCGGATTCTTCGGTGCGCTGTCGCTTCCTCTTTTCTGTAAAAGTAAAACTTATTTAAAATAGTCTCCCAAGGAACAATACCAAAAATCAATCAAAGGAAGGCTTTTAAAAGTGTGCCTGTCATTAACAATTATATATTATCAGAGAAGCAATGTTTCTGCCGCAGAGAGCTCCATTGTAACCACTCTGTATCGAGCGTCGTACATGAGAAAGAAATAAGTTACAATGGAGCTGTCACTATCTAACTAATTGAACAACAGATTGCTTATAATGAACCTCGCTTGATGATCTCTTTGCCCTCCTCCACCAGGTCAGTGGTGAGCTCTGCGTCACCCACAAATTGCTGGAAGCCACACGCAGACAGCAAGCGGCTCCCCACGGAGAAGTAGGTGGACACACACAGCACCAGCACCAGCATGGGGAAGTAGATGTTGAAGCCGTCCGATATAATGCTCAGCACGTCCATGTGGCCCATGATCTACAAAAACAAAGAACATGAAGCATAATTAAGGGTATACTTCTCCTATAGTACCCCTTCAGTAACCATAAAAAATGGAAAAAGAACACCTTTTTTTTATCCACATGTCTCGCTTCCACATAAAATAAATGTTATTTATTTTCACCAGAGTATATTCAGGAGTGGTCTTTAGTAAATTGGCAGGTAAAGTTTGCCCGAGTTGTCTCGGGTGTGAGAATTTCCGCACATAATAGCCACACGAGTATACTCGGGGGTAGTCAGTTAAAATTACCTTAGTCGAGAATTACCTTGCCGGCGGAACGCACGTATTACGCCGCGCGCTGTTTGTTTTGAATATTTATTCGGGATACTATTACTTTGCCAAAAAATGAGCGATCTAAGTGTATTTATGAATGAGCTTCAAGTGCTCACTAATATAGTAAAAGTGTTGAGCACCAAAGTAGACGTTAAAGAAATTAAGTCAATACTACTAGTCGGTAGTAAGTCAAATATTGATCAAAGTACCTGCGTGACGAAGCACGGTAACGAGAAGCCGATTCCCGAAATTCAGTGCGACCCGCCTCCCCGCGCCCGCGCTGTGCCTACTGCCATAAGTACTACTACTACTGAAACAATTGTGACTGCAGCTATTACTAACACTATAGTATGGCATCTATTGCATCTACAACTCTCGCGACGGCCGGCTTGCCCCTGCCCCCCTTCCCGCCGCCCCTCATGCAGCCCGCTCCTGTTTCGCAATGCGAATTACCGCGAGCAAGAGTTACTCGCTCGCAGGCAAAGGAATCGAAGGCCAAGCCCGAAGTTGCACAGATACCAGATACTGTCAAAGGTACTAAGGCCAAACCTATCCCTTTGCCATCAACATCATCTGTCCAACCACAATTTGAGGTGCAGCAAAAACTGGTACTTCAATCATCACCATCACCATCGGCCGTACCCGCCGACCCATTGGAATCGTCTCCTGCGGCCGAACCCGTCGAACCTATCGCTCCTGCCACGACTGATAGCTCTACCGATATTACGACTCCCAACATATTACTACCTAAAGGGCTATCTGATCAATGGACAAAAGTTGCACGCAAACGGCGTGTCACCGTATGGGGTAATCAAAAGAGTGAAAAGGAGCCATCAGTATTGAACTTCTTTCACTGTTATCCCTTCCATCCTGATACTTCTTGCAATGACATGTCGCATTACCTAACGTCACTATATGGCGCCGCTTCATATAAGGTCGTAAAAATTAAAACTCGGGGTGAGTACTCCTCATTTAAGATTGGCGTGCCTCAGCCGGCTGTTGCCGAAGTTTTGAAAGCAAAACACTGGCTGCGCTGCACATTCATCAAGGAATGGGAAGTAAGGCTGACGGCGCCTCGTCTTCCAGCGGTTGCGGTCGGCAACAGCTGACTCAACTGATCTTTCACCGCTGCCTGAAATTTTTTTGGAAATTCCACATTTCTTGAAATTTCTTTTTTTATGTATAAATACTTGAAAACAATCTTTTGTAAAAAATTTATATAACCTAATTTCTTATAGGCATTAAACCCTAATTTGTAATTGTGTAAGAAATTAATAAATAATTTTTTTTTTTCTTTTTTATGCTTCCGATTTTTTTGTCCGGGTTAAATCTTCCCCATAGGAAAAACTAAACCCTTCCACTCACTTTTCCACAAATGATCATCTAGTCAATCAACACTATGCAAGTGCATTATATAAGCAAAATAAATACAAAACAATACAAGAACAACTCGTCAACTCACTAGAGATCAAATGGGAAAATAATTCACCCACTCCAGATATTTTCATATCAGAGGGTTCGGCTCAGTAGAACTTCTAACAGGGCCTATAAATCCTACTGATCCCTCAACATAAATATTTAAAAAATCTTTCGTTATCATACATGTATTCAAAATGACCGACTTGCATCTTTATATATAAATTTTTTGATAGATCTAATACGTCTAAATTTTTAATGAGAGAGCTAGGTATAATGCCAGTAGCCGAAATAATGAATGGTAATATTTTTATAGTCTGAGAATGCCAAATTCTTTTTATTTCATTTCCTAAATCTGTGTATTTTCTTATTTTTTCATTAGCAGATTTTTGAATATTACAGGAATTTGGAATAGCGACATCAATGATATAAGTTATTTTTTTAAATTTTGTCATGTAAAACTATATCGGGTCTATTATGACTAATCGTTCGGTCTGTTAGTATAGTTTTATCATAATATATTTTATAAAATTCGTTTTCTAAAAATGAATTTGGTTCGTATTCATAATATGGTACTATATTACGGCAGTCAATCAAGTTATGTTTAATTACCAAACTTTGGTGAATTATTTTTAAAACTTGATTGTGCCTAAATGTATACTCGGACGGTGCTAATATAGAACATCCCGATATAATATTTTTATATAAAAATCTAAAATTAAAATAAATTAATAAATGATAAATTAATAGTGATAAATTAATAATGATAAATTTAATAGTGATAATTTTTTTTATAAAAATCCCTACATAAGTATGTACTCCAACTAGATGCTGATTAACAAATGTATCATTTATTATTATTATTCATTATTTTCTATCTTTTTCACAATGTCATTTAATGTAGTGAAATATTTAATGTATCAAAAAATATGTAAACATTTTTAATGTATCAAATACATCTCGACACAGGTTTATCCTAGTGAGACAGACATCGAAAAAAAAAACCTGTAAAAGAAACTTTATATTGATAATAAAAAAAATAAAAAAAATAAAAAATGTTCTATAGTTTCCGGAAAAGCCAAACTTTTTCTACATAAATCATCAATTTGATTTGTATCTTTGATTATATGCTTCCTATAATTTTTAGTATTAATGACTCTATCCTGAATTGCAAGCATAAATCCTTCTATTTCTGCGTTCAACTCTCCAATACTCAACCATTTGTTTGACGAAAATTTGTCAACATCCGTTTAGTTGAGATAATTGAAGTGTTTTGCCTGTAAAATTTTATTTGACCAGGAATCTAATAATTCCTGGTTGGGATTTATAAAAATGTTGGCATTCTCATCGTATAAATTTAAAGGTGTAATATTTCTATCTGCCTTGCAAATTATTTTGTGCATTTCTGATCTATGAGCTTTCCTATGGAATAAAAGTTTTTAGCGTTTCTACCTGATTATGTTTCAAAGAAGTTATTTTGACTATACCTCTACCTCCTAAATTTCTAGGTAAATTAATTCGTTCTATAGCTGAATTTGGATGATGGCAATTAAACTTTGTTATCGTAGTTCTAATTAATCTTTCTAAGTTATCTAAATCTGTATTAGACCATTTAATTATGCCAAATGAGTACGTTAATAGAGGTATTGCCCAAGTATTTATTGCTTTTACTAAATTTTTAGCAGATAGATTGCATTTTAAAATTTTCCTGATCCTAGTTTGAAATTTAATCCTAATATCATTTTTAATACTAGTATGGTCTAATCTATTTGATTGTGGGTATCCTAAATACTTATAAACTTCATCCCTTTTCATACTAGTAATTTGGAAATTTCTAAATATACTCTCGTCACCATCTACAATTATTATTATTAAAAGCATTCTGCGATTTCATAGAGTTTGTATGTGGACAAAACTATTTATTCATATTGCGTACACACGGGCGCAAACAGATAATTCATCTTAATATTTTAAAGCATATCTTGCAGAAAGTGTTTTTTCCTTAAATAAAGAAATTAGCAGAATAAGTATTCTTTTAGATAAACCCAACATAACATTATAAAATACGAATAATTACTATATTTTTTTAAGGTTTTTATGCATAGCACAAAGGATAACAAATTATTATAAGCATTAATTACTCGCCTGAAATATCCATACAAATTGAAAATATTCCTGAGTAAAAATTCGGGAATTCCCATGGGCGGCATCTATTTTTACGTTTACACTAGAACAGGATGTTGACAAAATAACAAAATCACATGAATAACAAAGCTTATTCAAATAATGTATAAAATCATAATATGTATAATATTATACATTAAAATAAATAGAAGAAACCAAATTAAAAAATAAATAAAATTTAGCAGTCTAAACAGCGAAAGCTAGAAACTTAAGTCCATAGAATTATGGATCTTAGAATCTAATTGAATATGAAATCAATTGTAAGATTATGTATTTCCTAAAGACTACGATAGGCTAGCCATATGGAAAAAACATCCCACAGAACTAGACAGATATTCAGACTCTCAGTAGAACTAGGCAACGGTGCGAAATTTATAAAGATGATCAGTTTAGCACGTTCGGGATATTCCTTGGCTTTTCCTACCTTTCACTTTACCAGCGATTACAATTTTCTGAATGTTAACCCGTCATATCCCGGGACCGCATATGTGAGTACGGCACATTATCTACGAATTTAAAAAAAAACAAAAAATTTATGTGCGATTTTGACCCTTATGTATAAGGAATTTGTATGAAGAACAAGGTCACAATCGCTTGGGCTATTCTCGTTCTTTAAGCAGCAAATACCGGAATGACTTCTAGCTTTTCAGATTTTTTACAAAGAATTTTTCTGTGGAATGCCAACGAAATATTTGCCGCGTTTTTAGTGTCAAAGCGTCTTCTTTCATTATTTTTTATATAAATTGATTGTGGAAATAATAGATTTGAGGTATCATCAGAAAGATAGTTTTATCTACATTATTTTGATGTAATTTTTATAATATTTCACCCAAGAAAAGTGATGAAAATTAACTTCGTAAGAAATGTCAAAATTTTTACGTCATAATGAATAATTATATTTTTAGCATTATTTATTTACAGGTTTCTTGTACAAAATAATATTATTAGTAACAACAGTTGTATAAACTACCGAAATCTGGAAGAATTGTTATCATATACTTATGTAATGCGACACAAAAAAAATTTAAGTGGACACTTGACGTTTGATTTTGGAATTTAAGCCTTTGAAAATTGAGCTTGGAATTTCCTGGGACACCACAGGTTAAATCTGCTAAAATTGTATTTTTAGGAATTGACTGTTCTATTGGCACTGACAAATAAATGAATACACACACCTGCGTATAATAGGTCTCCATGACCTGCTCTTTGATGACGTGTGAATCCATGTGAATAAGGCCAAGGAAGTTGAGACAGAGCGGCGGAGTAAGGCGGCAGACCATCATGCCACTGAAGATGAGACTGTACTCGTTAGTCTGATGGTGCGGCGCCAGGTAGTACAGGTTCAGCACGCGGATCTTCAGCACCGTGGAGAAGGCGCAGAAGCACACATACGCTATCATTATGGTGGAAAAGGCCTGAAAATATAAATTGATTCCGTTAGAATTCAACTAAAGACTAGTGCATTGCTATGATTGTTATAACTTTGATAATTGTCTGCAAATGTTAGACTTAAGATAGATTTTAATTTCAAATTCTATCAGACTCTATTCATAAAGCCTGGTTACTTGAATTGGATCGAATATGTGGCATTAAATAAAGTAATTTAAATTTTAATATGTGAATGTAATATATGTGAATGCAATTCTTCCTTTTATCAATTAATTGTAAGGCTTCCCATTGGTGGATTTTTTACTATGGAGTTGTTGCGGGATGTTCATTCAGACGGGTGTATTTTTTTTACTATGGATTAGTGGCGAGCAGTTCAAACTGTAGTAGTATTATAATCCATATTAGTTATTTTTTGAGGGTTCACTGCACTTCCGCACATTAGAGAAAACCGCCACTGGCCACTAGCAAATCCACGGTGGATTTCTTGGCACACTAAAGGTTAATGGATGGGTCCACATAATGGAATAGTAATTATTACCTCAATGGTCATATAGTCATAATCTGCCTTGGCCACATTGACGATGATGGCGTAGATGGAGAGCACGGGAGACCGGTTGAAAAAGGTGACCTCGGACCAGACCACGCTGACGGACAGCAGAATGGCTACCACGGACATCAGCTTCAGGATGTAGCGCTTCACTATGCACTCCCAGTACCACTCTGAAAAGGTAAAATCAAAGGATATAACTTTTTAATCTTCGAGCAGCCAATCGCCAATCCTGAAGTTGCATTTATGTACTTTCAGTGCTAGAAGCGCCCGATTTCTTCAAATTATTTAATACTTGGGTTTGATGCAGTAATTGTTTTCCATTTTCCCCCACCAGTTAATAATTTGCAATGAATTTGCAAAAAAATCTCTAATTGTAGAAACACTCAAACAAAAAAATACAAATAAAATGGTAAAATATGGCCAAAATATATGCAATTATGAAATATCCTCCGTTCCCTATTTATAGCATATCGTCACTCACATTCACGGTTAAAGTATGTATGTATATGTATTTATGACTGCAATGTGGTATGTATGTGTTTGTATCGAACGCAATGCTACCCAAAAGCCACAAAGCAGCTTACTGACTATAGAAGGATGAGAAAGCTAGTATTTACATCGTATCCCCCCCCAACCGGGGAGTACTGAGTTCAGTGGGCACTGCAGACACAGTATTTTTGTCGCATCCCCTCTCTTTTGCCCAGGCGACAGTCAGCCAATCACCGCAAAGCACGAAATAGCTAGTAAAACATTTCTCTGTTCACATATAATTGCGCAAATTAATGTTAGATTTGTGTAAATCTCGCCGCAGTAATGCAAAATAAAAATATACAGGTTGAAAGGCTGGACTCGCGTCTCTGTTGTAAAGTAAGATTGAAATATGTAAACATTAATATTAAGTAGTTATAAGAATTTCCTAACACCAATGTCGGGCTGAGGACCCACTGATTCATATTGTACAATTTATTATAAAACATTAAAAATGCTAGGGAAAAGCAGTTTTCATGAGATGAAGCAGCGTAAAGAGTACTGGTGAATAAATAATTTTAATATTGACTATTAAAATCACGTGAAAACACACAAAGCTGCACAAAAATGCACCTCGTTGACATGGGACGGTCCTGACGCGCACACACCAATCTGTGCACGGTCCCGCTATTCCCTTTATATACTGCGCAAAAAGCGATCTCAAGTATCTCTCTTCCGACATCTACTGTGACCGCTTCACTCTGGACTGCTTCTCCCGCTGGAACCACTACAACCGCCTTTGACTTCTGACCTTTTGCTTCCTTGGACTACCGACTGCTCTCTCCTAGGATATACGATATCACAGCAACCGGATCAGGCCCTGAACATATAGCAGCTCACCGACTAGAAAACCCAGCATCCCCTATTTACAGTCAATGTAAAGGACTCAGATCTGATACATTGTTAGTTAATTTTTGGTCAACGTCACTGCTAATGTTTAAGGATCAATTGCCAAAAATAATTATTACACCTGTGGCCTTAACAAGTTCACTGCCAACTCCACCATTTGTCAGATTGCGAATGTTTTGAGAAACTCCGCACCTGCCAATTAGCGTTGTGCCTCGAAATAACATTGCTCCGTGTTCATGCGGCAATTGTCGAGACGTGTTGTTGTAATGCCAGTCTTGTGCTTGAATGTTTGACTTATTTATAATTAAAAAAGACGAAAGATAAAATTATTATTAGATTGAAATAATAAAAAAAAAATCATTGGAGTTTTCCAAGTTTTATTGTCTAAGGCTGGCAGTGAATCTGTTAACAAAGATCAAAGAATTTGTGCCTTCCTTCCTCAAAGATTAGTTGCTTTATCAGACATTTCAAGGAATAGCACCATTACAGGAATTGCTACAAATTATGATATATTTAAGAATTTCATAATATTGGTTTCAATTTTAGCATTTGCGTTTTACCTATAGCGGGTGTGTAGAGCAAGCGCACCACTGCGGACCGTGTGCGCGAGAATGATGGCTTGAAGCGATGCTCCCGCGAGCGCTGGTTGGCGGCCACGTCCTCCAGGTGCAGCACCTCTTCCAGCAGCAGCCCCCACTGTGTCTGCGTTCGCTGGAGTGTCTGCAAGGACTTGATGACCTGCTTGTGCAGCCGCACCAGCGCCTTTAGCGAGGGGGGTGCTGCGGGGGCCGTGGGCAGCGCGCGCCGCTCCATGCGCCCCCGCAGCTCCGTCGGCACCCGCTGCAGAATGCTGTCCACGGGTCGGCGCAGGGGGCTGCCCGGGCCCAGTGACAAGTGGATACTCTGCAGAGACTGAGGGAAACAATTTATAAATATTTAACTACTCGGAAACCAGAATATAACGTAATCTTCACCCTGCGGGCTTCAACTATGATATTCCCTATGTTATTATTATATTAGAAAAAAAAAAAATTAGATAACTTAAGCACTGAAAATTAGTAATTCCATAAATAATAACTGTAGCTAGTGATGTAGACCCGGGAATATTCTCCGACCTGAAATAAATTCCCGAAAAGGGGGAATTTATTTTATTTTTAATAAAATGGTTTCTACACTTCTCTTGGATGCTTTATTGAGTGTTAGCAGTTATCTAAGACGACATCCCCTGATCTAGGGACTTCCCTACCACTTATGCCCCTTATGAGGATATTGAGAGCAGTCTAAGTAAAACTCTTCCAGCGTCTCTACTGTCACATGCCAAAGAGAAGCGAATACTGGAAAAGGTGGCGAAGCGCAAAGAATTTGTTATTGCTCCAATAGATCTGGCTGCTGCCCTACTAGATCCAGGTTCCCAAGGACATCTGATAAGCCACACACAGCAACTTGAAGCACTTGAATTCATTGACCAAGTAGCAAGTCATATGGAGACTGTTGATAGTGCAAATGTTCTTGTTGATTTAGCCAATTATAGGGCTAAAGAAGAATCATGGAGCAAGGCATTCCCATGGAAGTGTGTCGATAAAATCACGCCAGTGACCTGGTGGAAGGGGATGTGCGGATGTTCTGATTTGTCACAGGTTGCCATAAGAATATTGACTGCTCCCATTACTTCAGCAGCCACTGAGAGATCTTTTAGCACGTTTAGTCGCATTCATACAACACGGAGGAATCGTCTAACAACTCAAAGAGCAGGAAAATAACATTTGTGGCACACAATTGGAAACTTCTTTCCTCTGAAAGAGGCTCTCAAGTTGCTCCCAAGAAAACCCTTTCTTCCACGGATGAGCAGATTGCTTCGCATCATAACGTTTCAAACCTATCTGGTACTCGCAAACGCAAACATCCAATTGACTGTGCTGAGGAAGAAGAAAACTTAGATAATCCTGAGTCGGTAACAACTTCGTCCGGGTCGGATGAAGAAGAAGAAGAATATGAAGGTGAAAGTGGAAGCGAAGTTGATAGTGTCAGTGTCCAATCGGTATCATCAGATGAACAGTAACGATCTGTGAAGTTGTGTCATTTTTACAGTTTTACGATTGATTTTTTATATGTACCGTTTACTAGCATAAAGTGTATATAGGCTACCAATACTGTACAGTATACAATTATAGAGATACTACTTATTTTTAAATAATTTTGATCGGTGTTTTTTTGTTATTTTTCTCTTGGATCCTATTCCTTTATACATGGAAATAGTTTTTATGGATCTATCCTGCTCTATATAATATTTACCATATGTGTGTATATTTTATTTTTTATTTAATAAATGTTATTCTTTTTGAGGTATTATGTTGTTAAAATCAAAATTCCCCATCCAGGGGAATATTCCCCAGAAATAAATTCCCGGGAATTTATACATCACTAACTGTAGCTTATTAAATAATCAAATAAATATCATTTAGTTCTATTCTAGAAATATTTTAATCAAACCGCTCTGTTCTTCCCAGAAATCCCTAAATTAGCACTTCCCCTTTGCTCATCTCACACTTCCAACACCTAGAAATATATACATATCAGTATTGTATATCTTATAAATTAGTTTTAACATTCTCCTGATGAAGGAAGGCTACTTCTGAAACCGTTGAGTGTAATTAAAATAAAGTGGTCAAAGACAAATATATGTGTTTATATTGTATGATATTCCCAATCAATTTTCTCCTGAAGTATTATTAGTTGGGTGATCCCTTTTTTGTTGTGATGGGATATCAGTGTTTTTATAGACATCTAATTTTACTTCTCAATAACTTTTAATTATGGTAAAAATATATTGAATCAGATATCTAAACTTGGCCTACGAATGCTTCAGTCGAAACTTCATTCCTTTTTTGATACTTATGTAAAACATTCAAAATAAGGGTTGCAAAATTGTTGTTGTACTACACAACAACAATTGATCAAATCAAGACATTTCAAAATCAACTCACCTCGAGAATATCGTCTACCGATTCTTCGGCTTCACACTTGTCAGAACTGAGCTTAGCCGCTTTGAAGTAACTATGCGTCAGGGTGTACGGTAAGAGTGACCTGTACCACAGGGCCCTAGGAACCTCCACCAGCGCATGCCCTAACAGTAGGATCAACAGGAACAGCCCCCAGGTGTTACTGGCGGAGGATGCTATGGCTTTTAGCTTGGCTCCGTCTAGCTGGACTCCTGGCTTTAGAGCGATGTAAATCAGCAATATGCCGCAGATGAATAGGTAGGAGCCATAGTAGATGGCATTGTCAATGAGGGCGGATTTCAGTTTGCCTTTGATTGTAAAGTCGCCTGCCTTACTGTAGGACTGCATCATCGGCATGATCAACCTGGAAATAAGAGTAATCTTTATTATCTATTGTTTTCAGAGCGTTGGAGCAGGGCGCAAAACAGTGGAGAAATTTGTAAATAAAGAAACAGTCTGGTTTGGTGGTAAAGCAGTTTCCTGGTAAGAGAAAAGATTGAAATTATCAAACTGAAATTTTAAAATAAAATCAACAATATAACCTAAAATAATTTAGCTAATTATTAGCATCCCTTTATAACACATAACATTTCTTATACTATTATTTAGTGTATTAGTTTTATATTATATTAACTTTATATTATTACATTCATTTTTGTTCTCTTTCACTTCACTTTTTGTAAAACTAATAACACTTTTTTTTTGTACCCCTTTAGTTATAAGTTATTTATAATTTTATTTTCCCTTTAGACATGAGTAGTTACACTCTCGTAAAGATAAATATATTTTTTTATTTATAATCTGAAACACTGTATTATGTTACTATATAAATATTTTAAAAAAATCATACCTTTGGGGAGAATGAATACACTTCGAAACACCTGTCTTCAAGATAGAAATTTTTCATTTAAGCTTCAGTGACTTCAAGATGCAATAAATATTTTGTTTAACTCAAGGCTGTGGTCTCTAATTGATCGATCTTATTAATGTTATGTTTTGTTATTAATGTTTGTGAAATGTTATTGGATTCATTTGCTGCATTTCAAAATAAAAAAATCTCAATTGCGGCAATAAGATTTTTTTCTAATGCGTATTACCTGATGATTATTAATACAATTTATTTTAATGTACTGACCAAGTAAGACATTGCGATGTCCAATAGACCACCCGCCACAAGTTGGGGAAAACACTGCTGTCCACCAAACTGCCCGGGGGCTGGCAGGGGGAGGGGCCAGTGGAGCTGCCGTTGCCCCCCGCTGCCAGGGGCAGGCTGGACGTGGCGCCTCCACTTGTCACATTGTGCTCCTGGAGGCACTGGCGGTACACAGTCTGAAACAGAATAAGAAACTATAAACATAAGGGGAAAAAATAAGGAGTCCCATGTATTATAATAATGAGTATCTACGTAACCAAGTATTGTTTCATAGAGCTTTCACACAAACGAATTATTGAAATCTGTAAGTCTAAACATTAAATTTAGGCTGTAAAAGTACATCATTTTTTCATTCAATAGCAGGGGATCCAAGTGCAATGCGATACCTTTCATAAATGGGAAAGATTGAAATAATCAGTAAGTTATTTAAGGGAAGTCATTATTTGATAGTCTCCAAGAGGCCATCAGTAAGGACCATATTATTTATATTTTTGAATAACTTAATGAGTAAAACCTCAAATTCTAATATTTAATTATTGAAGACAATATTAGCGATTCTTAAACGAAAATCTGAAGCAGATAAAGATACGGTTACATCTAGGACATGAACCCAGGACCCTCGCCTGGCCGGGGCGCCCAGGAATATGACCGAAGGAGATAGGGTGCCATTAACTCAGTTGGTAGAGCAGCGACCCAGCAAAGCGAGGGTCCTGAGTTCAAGTCCTAGATGCGAATGTATCTTTTACTATTTCAGATTTTCGTTTAAGAATTGCTAATATTGTATTCAATAACCATATTATTTATTTATTTCATCATGTTCTCCATAAAACGATTACACACCAATATATTACGGACAAGAATACAAATTTGAGGTAAATTTAAGTAGAAAACGGTCGGTTTCATGTTAACTCAACACAATGACAAATCAACACACTTTTAAAAAGTAATTAAAAGCGATGAAAAAAAAACTAACCTATAAACCTAATATATTTAACCTTGTTTTTGTTTCATCATTTTATCTCACTTTTAAAGGAGTGTTGAATTAGCATTGTGTTGAGTTGTCTGTTTACCACAAACTCACGGAGACAGTTTTACTATTTTGTGAGATGTGTCAAAAGTAAATATAAAGGTAAATATTTACCTAACCGCCGCACTTTTAATAGGCATAGATTATGGAAATGACACTTCTTTTAAACTTAATTATTACAAGAAAGAACTAACTACGTTTGAAGAGATGGTAAAAGATGCATTCAAGTTCCATTATTAACCAATCAAAATTCAAAATTTCCCTCATAAAACGATCCCTTTGCCGCTATTTAGAATTTTTTTAGTAAGCAGTGACATTTGCGAAAGTTTTTATCTGAGCGTTCCGATAGGCAAAATTCCTCACTTTCGGAGCATAAAAAAGTGCATAAGATCTCCCACATATATCCAGTCAGATATATGTAGAACTTAGTCTGCACCATACGGCTTCCCATACGATGGTGAAAATTATTCTGAAAAAGTGCACTCGTTGCTACTGAAACATTTTTGGATAAAATATACAATTTAATTGTGTCCCAGAATTACTAAATTATTATATTCCAAAAAAGAAAGCGGAATATCCGGGAATTCAAATCTCGGCTGGGACAATAACCTTTCATCTTGTGACATTTTCTAATACATATGCAAAATCTGATAACATATGATTATATTGATTCCTAATATTCCGAATATGTACCTAGACATACTGCACGCAATGAAGATTCATTTAAACATTATGGTACAATAAAGGTTTAACCTATTTCCAGACCCTGATACCTGGAGAAAATTATGCTACAATGAAGTTTTAACCTATTTCCAGACCCTAATACCTGGAGAAAATTATGGTACAATGAAGTTTTTACCCTATTTCCAGACCCTAATACCTGGAGAAAATTATGGTACAATGAAGTTTTTACCCTATTTCCAGACCACGATACGTGGAGAAAATCGTCCACAGCTGCAAATAATACATTCTTTCATATGTCTCGAATGACAATATTTGAAACTGGGAAAGAAGAACTTCAAAACTTAAATTAAAATTCAATTCATAGTTGTTGTGATATTGGCAACCTGTGCAAAATAGTGCAAAATATTAAAAAAAAACTTACAGAGCTGACATCCAAGGGAAGAATGAACATGATGAGAAAAGAGAAGTACCAGGCCGTCAATACGGCCAGGGTGACTATAATATGGTTCCGGTAGCAGTCACCATAGCGGTACAGCAAACAAGCTGCCAGGATAAACGCCGAGATGATCTCAGTGATAAATAAGGTGTAAGCCATATTTAGCAATTGGTTAACTGTCCGCTATGAATTATTTCTCTTTGTCTTCAGACTTTTTCTTGAAGTCCATCCAAGCTTTGTTAGCTTCTTCTTGTAATTTGTCGAGTTTCTTGAGATTCAGTGATTTGAGGGGCATCAAGTGCGGTTGACAAAGAGCCAGGTGCGTTGAAGGCTCATAATACAGTTCACCTGATGTTGGAAGTATATTATTGCCCTTCGTCTTATCCCTATCACTCAGCATATTTACAAACTGATGATAAACATTTCAGTAAATACAAGAAGTCACTGACACATATAAAAATTCAAATCCATCAAATGAAAGTATAATAATTAATAGTACAACGTCAAATATGTGAGTAAAAGTATTTTCATTCGGTCAAACGTCATTCGTAGTCGTCAAAGATAATATTGATCATTTCCATAGATATCCTTTGTCGTAGACACGTAGACAGAAAGTTTGACAGTATTGTAAAAAAAAATCTCTGCCTTTCTAACGGTGCTTGTCTATTGAGTTTTATTGTGATTTTGAACAGTTTACTGCTAATAATGATGCTTGGAAATTTATTACCTACAATTTAGTCATAGTAATTATATTATTATAATTATTATATTAAGTTGGTAATTTATTCGAATCGTTTAATTTATTTGTAATTTTAGTTTGGAATGATCTCAAAAGATCGCGGTTATCCAAAACTCGGTACATTATAATTTCTTATCTCTTATATATATATATATATATTTTTTTAATGTGACACCTCACAAGAGTGTCCCTGCCTGTGGAGTGCACAGACAGGGGAACTATGTCACCACCCGGTTGGGCGGCGTTGTGAGGCGGAGTAAGGTAGGGGCTGTGGGAAGGGATTTGTTAATGCGGGCCTTGAAGAGGCTCGGATTATAGGAGGGAGGAAAAACAGATGCCGGTAGCTCGTTCCACATACGAGCCGACTCACACAAAAACGAGTCGTAAAAACGGCCCGTTCTCATGAAGCCAACGTCAACCGTGAACGGGTGTTCAGTTCGTGTCCGTCGAGTTTCGCGCACGTGCACCGGTGCATCAGGAATCAATGCTGCTAGCTCCTTGGAGCAGGCTCCATTGAAATACCTGTAGAACAGCATGCCTACATTGCGTCTATGCATTAGAGAAGGCAATCGGTCTGTTAACAACGGATTGTCAATCAGACGGATCGCTCTCCTTTGCACAGATTCAAGCAGGTTTATCAAGTATTTTGGGGCACCAGCCCAAAGGTGGCTCCCAAATTCAATAGTTGGGCGGTCTTGAGACTTTTACAGGGTCAGCAGCTGGTCACTGTTGAAGAATCTCCTAGCCCTGTACAAGACGCCCAACTTTTTGGAGGCCTGATTTACTCGGGCTTCTATGGATCCCCGATACTTGAGCTGGTCTGATATAGTAACTCCAAGCATTTCAATGGAGTCTTTATTGGGGAGAGTGCTCCCATCAAATTGCACCAGACAGTCATTGATCTCCCTCTTTGCCGAAATCAGACACGCTTGGGTTTTTGAAACGTTGAAACTGACCAAGTTGGCCTTACCCCAGGAACGAAACATCTCTAGGTGGTGGTCAATTTTTTGCTTCAAAACTTCCCGAGCTGTGGTGTATGTGTGTAAGGGGGACAGCATGAGAGCGAGACAGCGAGTACGAGACGTATATAAGAGATCGTATGAGCGGGAATGAGCCTCTCAGTCCAGAACCGTGATAGTCTTCTTACAAATAAATATTATAATACAAGCATTGTTATTATTGAGTATGTAGAGTTAACATACGTCACAGTGGCGCAGCACGGTAGTTCGTAAATTATTAAAAGTTTACGGAGAATCAGATGATTCAAGAAGATTATTCGAATTTTTGGTGATCACAGTATAGTCTGGCGCTTTTGGGCGTTGGATCGCTAAATTTTGAAGGAAGAAGAAGAATAATAAAAGGCTATCAAATTGGAGAATTCACACGCAGCCGAGGCGAGCACGCAGATCGGGCCGGGCAAATTGCGCGGTAAAAACGCAATTTTACACGTGTGTGGGAGCCGACATTGCAACATTTTGTCGAGAGTACACCGTTACACGGGGTACGCAGAAGATCCAGGATCAAGATCGGCATCAAGGGTGAATTGGCCGGAATCCGGGACCGGGGTTCTGTCGCTACAGCGGGAAGGAAGACCTTGGAAGGTGATCGTGTCCGCAGCTGAAGGGAGACGGAGCCAGAAAAGGGTGCTGAGACGTTGGTGATTCACAGGCTCAGGGCAGGGGCTCGGAGCATAACCTCTGGAAGGGCTGAGATACGTATATTTTATTCAACTTGTTTCAGTTCTTCTCCCAATGGAGGCGATTTGTAAGAATTTGGGGACGTTCTGTTACAGAACGGGAGACTGGTCATTGTTCAGGGAACGATTGGATCAGGCCCTCATTTTAAATGATGATAAGTTGTTGTCACCAGAACGCAAAAGAGCATTTTTGCTGAGTTGCCTCACGGAAGAAACTTTCTCTCTATTATGTGATTTATGTTTTCCAAAAAAGGTTTCTGTTTGTTCTTTTGAAGATTTATGTAAATTATTTGATTCACATTGCAAACCAGTTAAAAATATTTTTGAGTCTCGTGAATTATTTTATAAATGTAAACAGTTTCCTAGCGAATCCGTTAAAGATTACGCGGCTAGATTGAGAGGGTTAAGTTTATCTTGTAATTTTGAGCTGAGATTGGAACCATGTTTAAAGGACATATTCGTTATTGGGATTTTTAATGAAAAATTGAAACACAAGCTATTCGTAGAGGCAATCGATACTTCTTTTACGGATTGCATTAATCTAGCGGCGACGTGGGAACATGTTGTGGCTTTTAAAAAAGTAAATCCGAATTTAAATGTTGTTCATAAGGAAAGCGAGTATTTCCATAAATCCAGGAAAGATAGTCCTTCCAGGAATAAAAATTCAATGCGGAGTAAATCACCGGTTAATGGTACGTTAAAAACTTGTTTTTTGTGTGGAAAAAAAAATCATTTGCAAAGAGATTGCTGGAAAAAAATTTTGTGTAATCATTGTAACAAATCGGGTCATCCTAGTAATTTGTGTAAATACAATAAAAATTATGTAGGTACTAAAAATAAACGGTTGAATTCGGTGTTCGTGGTTAATAATAATGTGGGGCCGGAACCCACATATATAGATTTGTTAATTGGTAACATAATATTGCCGGCGTTGGTAGATACGGGGGCTGCGATTAACGCGATACCATATGAAGTGTATTTAAGATATTTTGTTTCTTACGATTTAGAAAAGTATAATGTTCATTTGTCAGGGTATGACGGAACGCAGTTAAATGTTTTAGGTAAAGTGAATTTAGAGGTGTCATTTTTAGGTAAAAGTGCGAAAATACAGTTCGTAATAATTAAAAATGGTAATTCTACAATAGTTGGTAGAGATTTTTTACAAGTTTTCGGTATCGGATTAAGTGGAATAAATTCTGTAAAATTCAGTGAGATTAATTGTGATAATCATCTTGTTTTTCGTGAAAGTTTAAAGAAGAAATATGCTCATGTTTTTTCAGAAAAATCGGGTAGGCTTAAAAATTATGAGGCAAACATTGAAGTTAATTCGGACTTTAGGCCAAAGTTTGTAAATCCGAGGCCATTACCTTTTAGTTTACGTGAGAAAGTAGAGATAGAGTTACAGAGAATGTTGCATGAAGACATTATTGAAAAGGTAGAAATAAGCGATATTGCAAGCCCGATTGTTGTTGTAAAAAAGAAAGACGCTTCAATTAGGATTTGTACTGATTTCAAAACAACATTGAATCCTATGTTAGCGAAGTTGAAATACCCACTACCTCGTATTGACGATTTAATTTCATCTCTGAATGGTGCAAAATATTTTGCTAAGATAGACTTACGAAATGCATTTGGACAAATTTCATTGAACGAAAAGTCTAGAAAATTATGTGTGATTAGTACGCATATAGGTTTATTTGCTTATAAAGTATTGCCTTTTGGCTTAAGCACGAGTCCGGCCATCTTTATGCAAGTCATTACGGCGATAGTTGGTGGACTTAGGAACGTTCGTGTATTTTTAGATGATCTACTTTTATTTGGGAATTCTAAAGAGGAATTATTTTCTATTTGTGAAGCAGTACTTAGCAAGCTAAGTGATTGCGGATTAACTATTAATGAAAATAAGTGTTCTTTTCTAGAAACAGAGATAGAATATTTAGGTTATAGAATTTCGCAGAAAGGAGTTATGCCTTTAGAAAATAAAATATATGCTATTACCCAAATGAGTGTACCGAAAAATGTTTCGGAACTTAGAAGTTTGCTGGGAGTTATTTCCTACTATAGGTCTTTTATACAGAATGTGTCAGGTATTTTGTCTCCTTTATACCAATTGTTGAAAAAAGGGATAAAATTTGTATGGTCTCAGGAATGCAATATTGCGTTTGAGCAAGTTAAGAAACTGCTGACGTCAGACAATATTTTGGTGCATTTTGACCCACAATTACCTATCAAGCTAATTACAGACGCGAGTGATATAGGTATATCTGCTATTATATGTCACGTATATGAGAATGGCATGGAAAGACCGATTGCATTCGCTAGCCGTTTATTGTCAAAAACGGAATTGAGGTATTCCATTCTAGATAAGGAAGCGTGTGCAATAATATTTGGATTAAAAAAATTCTTTCAATATTTATATGGTAATAAATTCGTTCTAACTTGTGATAATAAAGCTTTGGTACATATTTTGAACACTGAAAAACAAGTGCCAATACTAGCGGCAAATAGGCTACAGCGCTATGCGCTGATTTTACAAACATTTGACTATAATATAGAATATGTCAAGTCGGGTGAGAACAAAGCGGATTTCTTATCTAGATTGCCGGTTAATAGTAATAATAATTTAAGTGATTGTATCGACGAGGTCGACGGTAGCGAATATTTCTTAAATTATATTGGTAGTCTGAACGTTGATAAGATTGAATCGGATTTTTTAAATATAATTGAGGCGGAATCGACAATTTCAAAAGAAACGATGAAGCAGTTTTCGATTAAAGATGTAAACATAGCAACCATTATTGGGTTCGTAATCAATGGTTGGCCGGATAAAAAGTTTTTAAAGGATGACTTGTTAAAATTCTGGTATTTTAGAAATAAATTATCGACTTATGACTCGTGTTTATTTTATAATAATAAATTTGTGGTTCCGAGGGAATTAAGGGAAATCATATTGAATTTCATACATCAATCGCATTTAGGTATTGTTAAATCTAAAAATCTTGCTCGAAATTATTTTTTTTGGTTAGGGATGAACTCAGAGGTAGAAGCAACTGTGAAGCAGTGCGTTCGATGCTTGGAGTGTTTACCCACTCCATGTAAAGTTGAGTTACAGCCGTGGCCAATCAGTGGATTAATATGGAATAGATTGCATATTGATTTCATGGGACCTTTTGGTGGTTACAATTTTTTGATAATCGTTGATGCAACTACAAAATGGATAGACTGTCACATCGTAAATAAAGTAGATTCGTTTTGTACAATAAAAGTTTTGAAAAGATTATTTTCTAATTTCGGAATTCCGGAGCAGGTAGTAAGTGACAATGGTACAGCGTTCACTTCAACAGTTTTTAAGGAATTTTGTCATAATTTTAATATTAAATCGTTGACATCTCCTGTCAACCATCCAGCTTCTAACGGACTTGCCGAAAATGGGGTTAAAACGGTAAAGAATTTTTTAAAAAAAATTATGATAAATAATAAATTGCCTGCTGATTTTGAGGATAAACTTTTAACATTTTTGGTTGATATTAGGAATACGCCTTCTATGTCTACGGGGATTGAACCTAGTAAATTAATTTTGGGAAGGAAAATTAGATCAATTTTTAATACAATCATTCCAATATTAGATAATGTTGAAGGTCAAGGTTTTAAAGGGATTGATAACACGATTAAAGATAAGATGTTATTGAGTCAGCAAAAACAAAAAAAGTATTATAGAGGAAAAAAAATTAAAAAGTACTTTGATGTTGGATCTAAAGTTTTAACCAGGGATTTGAGAAGTGATAAAAACAAATGGATATTAGGAGAAATTTATAAAAGATTGGGGAATAGGGTTTATTTAGTAAAAATTATGTCTACAGGACAAGTGTGGAAACGCCACCATGATCAAATTTCAGAGAGGAAGGTTAGGTGGGGGGAGAGTGACAGGTCTGATGATTTGCTGGACCTGGGTCCACTCTCGGACGTGGACATGACCAAGTTTCCTAATTCCTCTGATTTTTGCAGGTCGCCTACACCATGGGAGGGGAGGTTACGCCCTCGAGGACAACGCCCATGCTACACCGAATGAAGAGTCAAGAACATACATAATTACATATAAATTGGAAATTAAATACATAATGGAAATAATTAAATATATTTGGCTTATATAAATTTGTAAAAAATAAAAAGATGTAATTATGATTTAAGTGTGGGGGTGTGGTGTATGTGTGTAAGGGGGACAGCATGAGAGCGAGACAGCGAGTACGAGACGTATATAAGAGATCGTATGAGCGGGAATGAGCCTCTCAGTCCAGAACCGTGATAGTCTTCTTACAAATAAATATTATAATACAAGCATTGTTATTATTGAGTATGTAGAGTTAACATACGTCACAGACATCATAGGTGGAAGGGGGCTTGTCAAAAAGATAACCCTCGTGAACGGTGCTGTCATCAGCGTAGCAGTGAATTGGTGCACATTCAACGAGATCATTGATGTGCAATAAAAACAGCGTCGGAGACAGCACAGATCCTTGTGGCACCCCGCATTGATTTGGTGCGGTGAGGAAGAAGAGCCGTCAACCACGGTTTGAATTGTTCTTCCCCTCAGAAAGTCCGCAATCCAACTATGCAGGGTTGGGTGGATCCCATACGATGGTAACTTCCCGACAAGCGCCCGGTGCCAGACTCTGTCAAAGGCTTTGGAGATATCCAACCCAACGGTTTGGGTTTCACCAAAACGTTCCATGTACCGCCCCCAAATATGCGTTACATATCCGAGTAGATCGCCACACGATCGGTTACGACGAAATCCATATTGCCGATCGCTTAGGATATTGTTATTCTCGAGATATGTGAGCAATTTGTTGTTAACCACCCTTTCTAATACCTTCGAGAGTATGGAAGTGATGGCTATGGGGCGGTAGTTAGAAGGGTCGGAGCGGTCCCCCTTTTTTGGGATTGGGTGAACGATTGCCTTTTTCCAAAGATCTGGCACCTTTCCACCTTTGAGAGAGAGCTTAAATAATTTCGCGAGCACTGGAGTCATTTCTGCAGAACACCTCTTGAGGACCAAGGCAGGTATTCCGTCCGGCCCACTAGCTTTGTCGACTTTCAGCTCGTTCAAGACTCGGAGAACCTCTCTGTTCCGGATCTTCGGTTCCTCCATTTGAAAACCGCAGTGCGGAATGGAAGGGGGAGTCTCTCCGTTATCTTGAAGAGTTGAGTTTTCCGCGAAAATTTTGCCTAATAATTCAGCTTTCTCACGGGCCGAGTTAGCCAGCCGACCATCAGGCTTGGTCAGAGGTGGGAAAGTGGTTCTGCAGAAATTTCTTCCGATCGAGCTAGCGAGTGACCAGAAAGCACGGCTACCAGTGGGGCAGTCAGCCAGCTTTTTCGCAATTCTCTGGTCGTGATCCCTCTTAGCTCTATTTAGAACTCTCTTACATTCCCTTGCCCGTTTTCGGTATTCCGAAAGGTTATTCATGGAGCTAATCTTCCGGAGTGCATTAAAAGCCGTATTTTTGAGTCTGACAGCTTCAGCACAGCGATGGTCAAACCACGGTTTTGTGCCCGCTCCAGAGGATTTGACGGAGAAGGGAATGTAGCAATCCATTGCTGATGTGATTACTTCTCCTACCTCACGTGCACAAATTGATGGGTCCTCGGAGCTAAAGCATACAGTACTCCAAGGAAAGGCGCCGAAGAAAGACCGCATGCCGTCCCATTTTGCTGCCCTGTAGTGCCATACCTTCCTCTTTACATGTTTGTCGGGTTGACGGTTCATGGAGGATGGGACAGAGGTGGTAATCAGGCAGTGGTCAGAGGATCCTAAGGGCGCTGTCACCTCCACTCTGTACCCGAGTGGTTCACTAGTGAGAAACGACTTTGAACGACTATAGACCCCCGAAGCTATTGGCGGTGGGCGTTTACAAAATTATAAATCAATGTGCAGAGTCTCAACCCCTTGGACAATTTTGAAAGATATTCTACACAGACAACTAACTACCGTAGTCTTTTTAAGACATATAGGTATATATCCCAGAAAAAATTGCAAACAAAAAAAAAATTAGAATTATTTCAATGTAAATTTTTGAAAGCTTCTGATAAAATTGAAATAATCTACCAAAAAACTTGAAGCATTTGAAAAATATTTGTCAAGGTTTGCAATTTTTCAAATATTTATTGTTTTTAACTTTTGTCTAATTAAACATTTTTTTAAATACATCTGTTTGAATTTCACTTTTGTTTTCGTGAATTAATGCAAATCATGCAAGTGAAAATTAATCCACTTCCCGACATCTAATCGAGCTGAAACTCGGCAGATAGAGTCGTTGTGGGATTACAATACATTCTTTATATTGCTGGTGGTAATCACACACACACACACAAGCGCGCACACACACGCATTTCTATGATATTGGACATTGTGAAAATTTACAGCAGTAAATAAGAAATAAATCTCGGAACCATACAATCGGGATTTGGCTCGGTTAGTAGAGTTGTCGTTTCCAGTTCGTGGATAGCAAGATTCAATCCTAAGTTAAAATACTTCACTTTTTTCGTGTAAAGTAGTACCTAACTACAGTTTACACCACAGGTTCTCAAACTATTTCGACCACCGCACATTTTGAGATTAAAAAAAATCTAGTGCCCCCATATTTTTTAACATACCTTTTTACATTACCATCTGTTGCGTATCTTAAAAGCATTTATTGCAAATATAATTTATAAAACATGCACTATCATATAGATAGGGTGTGACTCATTTCCTATTTCTGAGATCAATATTTTTTTCCATACTGAGGCCCCCATTTTACTATTTAATAAAATTCTTTTAAAAGATATTAAGAAATAATAAATCAAAATAAAAGACAACTGAGATGAAATTAAATAAAATACATTAATTAAGGCGGAAATGAAAAAAAAATCGGCAAATATTATGAGGTACGGTTGTATATAATGAAGTGTGTATTGTAATTGTACTGTGTAATATGTATACATATAAATATGTGCTATTATTTTACATTGTAAAATTTTTGTAATGTTGCTTTTTCTGTTCTTTAATCCATCTTTTAATTTTGCATCTGAAATGTTTTTTGTTTCACTCATTTTTCTCTATTATTTTAAATCATTAGAAAAAAACACATCCATTATAAATATGCTTATTTTCCCACGCTGGGATTTGAACCGGCGCGGCGGCCTCCGCGTCAAGGACCACCAATAAAACGTAATATCAATGAAATATGTTAATTATTGATAAATAAGTACTAAATAAGTTGCATTTTAAAATGTAGGTACCTGCGTCATTTTATGGATGGTTTCATAATGTGTTCGGACAAATTACTTTTTGAATTTCTAAACGTAGATTTGAGGCAAACAGTTTTCACTTCCACGATATGACTACTATAAACAAAGAATCCATTTACGTAAACAAACTTGTAATCATTATTATCTCACTGAGGTTTTAGTTAGGTCACTAAACAATTTACCTTAACCCAGTTAAAATGATTAAAAAAGTCACTTAAATCATTTAAAAAACGCGTGGAACGTAATAACACTAATTTATTTAACTAGTTTAAACCTTTTTATGGGGTGTCTCTGAACTTAAGCACGACCTAGAACTTTGATATTACAACAGTGAGGCCATCGGTAGTTACTCCGTCGAGAAATAAGAAAGTTGAGATGACACCGTTTTGTAATAATACACAATTGTTATGTAAGAATTATTTTGTTATTCGTTATTTAAACATGTGAGCGAATGCGTAACATTTACGAGCTTTAATGCAAAATTTTTCAAGAAAAGCGCGTTTTAATTCGAGGTATTTTTTTACTGTGCTTTGTGCATAACTTCAAAAGGAGTATTTCGTTTAATGGATTTTACCAATCCTCGTTTTACATTTTTCCGATGACAAAAAAAGGACTTGGCAGAATTCTCCGGGACAGTGCCAAACCTGGTGGCATCCCTCTGGATCCTGAAAACCGATGGCTACCTTACCAATCCTGCGCTGCTGAGCGATATCACCGACAAGAAAAAGGAAAGCGGACCATCCAATTACCCGGGCCGAGCTACTAACGAAAGATGACCAGAGGGAGTTGCGCCCAGTGCGGCGACAACCACAAAACTAGAGATTTTTTTCTCTTAATTTTGCAGCTATTTCAAAGGGCGGCATAAAAAATAAAATATAAAAGAATAAACGTAATCCTTACCCAAACCTGAGTAAAATAATGAGTGGAGGTTTTACGTACATTATTACATAAAGTCAGGGACCCCTCGACTAATAAATCCATCTCTTCGTTAGAAGAGTATCTGGCGGTGTAGCTTTGTTTTCCATACAAATCTAAGTACAATTTTATTCTGAGATTGATGAAATTTTGCACAGATGACTTTCAAAACAAGAGGAAGGTGACCTTCTAAATGAGAGTAACGCAGAATTTTGATACTTCTTGATGAAATTTTTTGCACACTTGATGTTCAAAATAAGAGGAGAATTACTGTCTACATCTGATATCTAAAACCTTTGCGAAAAGCCCGGGCAACGCCGGGGACTTCACGTATGTAATAATAGCAGTTGCTGTGCATGTTTATTTACTTGTAATATGCATAATATTATGTACCTACACAAGCGCAGGCTAAGCTAATAGTCTTTGAGCGTCAAATTCTACAACAAATCTTTGAACCTACGCTAGAAAATGGTACAAGATAAAGATGAATCATAAACTTGAAAACCTGATAATAGATCACGAGACTAAGACTGAGACTAAGAAAGACATCTCTTAATCTTCACACCCTACAACAAGTTTATTTGCGATATAATACGCACACACATACACACTATTCTCTAAAAGTGATCAATTTATTTCTATTTTAACACAATCTAAAAATTATAGCCTATTAACCATTGGTTTTACTCAAAAAATTACAATTGAACGTATTCAAAATTATCATTAATAGATAAGTAATGTAACTTAGTTTTCCACATCGAGAATTAACACAAAAACCATTACCTAGTTAAATGCAGGTGGGCAATTAAATTCTTACCTTTTCATCTTAATCGTGAATTGGCGACTTTCAGAGTTCATGACGAGTTGGTGTTGGTCAGGGGTTGCATAGATTAGTGCTCGATTCAAGTACACGCAGTTCGAAAACGTTAATCTTAATTTAAAAATTGTTAATTTTATAGTAGATAATATAGATCGAGCTGAAAATTGGCAGATAGACTCGTTGTCGTTGATATATGCGCATTTTTCTGAAATCGGTTGAAATTACAACAGTTAATATATGAAATAAATATCGGTCCTACCCGATCGGAATTTTGCAAAATTGGTAGAGTTATCGACTGCAGTTCCTGTGTAGAAAGGTTCAATCCTCAGTCAAACAAAAATCCTCATAAAAAAGTTTTGAATTTACTTATTTTTTTATTCACACCTCAAAGACTTTTACGTGTATACATTGTTATAGGTAAGTTGTTCAGTAGAACAATCATAAGGGTAGTATATACCACCATAATAAACTGAGTGTAAACGATATAAGCATTAACGATATAATTATAGTGATATAATAACTCAGTTGAAGTAAGTTTGTTAACATAATTATAGAAATAAACACGGCTACCTTTTTGTAAAGCACGTTTGTAATTAACAAACCTTTATTACTCCCGATTGGGTGTTTTACAGAAGATAGAAAAATTAATATAAAGATGAAATTACATTATTTGTTTTAGATTGCATTCTCATTAGTATCAGAATGAATCTGTACCTTGTCGGCGGTGCGCTTAACACAAACCTGTTTTTGTTTAAAATTATGGTAATATCTCAATTGATGCTGAAATAGGCATCGGGTACGTATGTAGTTCTTATTATTTCTAATTGGGTATCAAATATCATCGCCAAACTTCTTGTTGTCTAGCTAAAAATCAAGTTTTTTTACAGATGTCTCATTAATAAAAAAACACTAAATCACGTTTCGTCACTGTTCTGGCTGAAAATATTCAATATTTAAAAGAAAACTTATGTTGGGAGTTATTTATTTGAAATTTTCGTATTTCAAATCTGTATGGTGTTCCACTATACAAGAATTGTTAAATTATTCAATTTTGATCAATATTTATTTTATTGATTAATCTTAAAGTTAGATATCATCTTTGTGTGTTCTAATATAAACAAATGTATGTGCATAAATTAATGTTTATTGCTTGCGAACTTTCTTTTTTTCAACGCATTAATGTTATTTATTTGACTAATGTTGTGTACTGGAATGCTTTTACAAAGTTTATGGCCCGACACGTAAGTAATTTTTGGGAGGTTGGTTTTTTTTTACCGAAAAAGGTATCTATGCGTTCCGTATTTTTCGTCTCGTCTCCGTGTAACTATCTCCTAACTTTAGTTAATTGTCCCTTTAAAATCATTTGACATTAGATATATGTTTGTTTTATTAATATCTAAATACCACATAAAATAATTACGTATGTAAACGTTAATATAAATGTCCTTAACTTTCACGACATTCAGCTCCCTTGACGCATCTTCTGTCAATGTCAATAATGTGCAAAAATAAGCTTAGGTTCAACAAATACATCTTTTTAAAGTTGACCAAAAGTGAATTTGAAACATTCTGTTATGTACGTCTGTTGCCGAATTCCGATATTACAATAAATGATACGTACAGGCAAATCATTTTAGAGAGGACACTTTTGAGTGCAGCTATTTGTACGCAAGGATTGTATCTACATTTTCAAAAAGTTATATTTTTATTTCATTTAAACGCTCATAGAGCTTTTACATATAATAATGTACATATTTTTTTAGTTGTACAGATTACATTAAAAAATCAGTGTTAACAAAATATATTTTACACAAAAAAAGAGTTAACAAAATATATGTTACATAAAATATAAGAGCTTAAAAATATAGGAATGGATAGAGTGCAAATAAGTGAGACAAAAAATATAAAATCTGCCAAAATCCTCCGAATCAACGATAATGATAATAAGAAAGTATAATAGTTTACAAAGTAGGTAGAAATAGTTCGCACATACTCCGTTTAAAGTTTGCCATGTTCAAATTATTGTCAAATACATTTATATTGTTTAAGTATTTATTACCAAGAGCGTGCAAACGTTGTATTGGAGAATTAAAACTTTAGAGAATTGGAATGAGATGTATGTATGTAAAATGTTGATAGGTATAGGTATGTGTAGATTTATTAAATGCAGGAGTTCACAACAATCGAATTTAGAGTTCAATAATTTTAATAAAAAGGTTAAGTCGTTTATTTATTATTATTATTTATAATATAGTATAAAACAGCCGCCCACATTCCCCTCTTACCGAACAAATGCTCCATGATAATGGATGCGTAGCGACCTATATTAATAGGGTAGTTTCGCTGTTTTTATTTTATTCTCGAAAAAAATTACGATAGTAAACTTATTTTAATTTTATTTTTATGTTAAAGAATAAATTTTCTACAACGATTTAAAATGTGTCATTTTAGATTTGCCTCCAAAACGACATGTTCGTGTTTATTCGTAAATTCGGCCGCGTTGACATCGTGCCGGGCGACGTTGGTAACAGCCGTCTTACCAGACATTGGCGGTTCTATGACGTCACAACAATGTTGTAGTCAGTTGGAACAGTTTCAGATTGTGCAGTTTAGATCGTTATTCAAATCAATATTTACGAATGAAAATATTAAAATAAATTTTTTTTAGTACGATAATCATAATCGGAAATATAAACTTTTAAATCTTCTATTCATTTTTAACTGTATTCATATTTTGTGAAAATAACTCATTCCGTTCAAATTTAGATACATTTGTATTTTTATATTACTCAGCAATGTTTTTTTTTTTGTTAATTTCCTAAATAAAACAAAATCATTATTATGTAAAATTGTTTGTTTACTCAAAACTTTAACTGTGATTTACTTGTACAAATGAAATAATTAATAAACACACCAGCAAATATAATATTTATAATGTTCTGAATACCTTAATTTTGCTGATGTGTCTCTTGAAATTACGTATTCCTAGAACTTGGGTAAATTGCGAAGTTCTGAAGGCCGAGATTCACCCAGCAATTGGGGCCGTAACATTTTATACGGAAAGTGAATGTTTCTGTATTATTTTATAGCTGCCCACCAAGTGAATAATATCTAAGGTGAGCGGGTGCTTGTATTTCTGCAGCTTTAAGGTGGTATTTAGCAAGTTTAATGGGCTGGAAGCTAAAGGAAAAGCGGTTATTTTGAAACCTGAAATGGCCTATCCCGAGATCTTAAAGTCATTGAAGAAGCGTCCTTACTACTATCTCATGTGTCGGTGGATTATGTACAGAGCAGAGCTTCTTAAATGTTTTGAGATTATGCTTTCAAGTTACTTTAAATTATCTGTCAGATTCTTGATTTATTTAAAAATAGTGCAGGTTGACATAAATTTTCCGATAGATTCGCTGTTCTGGAACGTATCACAAAATGAAATACTTTTTTGAAAAATAGTTTAAAAAAATAGACGACTTTTGGACAATTTTTTGTCGTTTACAGATTTTTTTCTTGCAAACCGTTAATAAAAATATAATTTAAAAAAAATTAACTACACAAACGATTTATAAAGGTTATTTATTATCACTTCACTTATTTCGTTTATTGTAGTTTTCTCTTCTTTTTTTAAATAAAGACAAAACATTCCCGAGTTACGAATGACCTGATAACATTTGAAAATCTCCTACTACCACCACACTAAGCGGAAAATGTTGCTTGTGTTATGATGGAGGAATTGAATATACTACCCTTGGGTGGGACTCAAACGCGATGTCAATTCGGCCACCGACCGGTCAAAGTAATTGGAAAAATAGTTTGCAAAAAATTTACAAACTTTAACATATCTTTCGCTAACATGCGAGCAATGACGGTCGATGACTTTTTGGAACATATTACGATTGTTATAGCCTGTACAAAAGCAATACAAATATTTTTCCAAATTAATCCAAAATTTATTGTATTTGTATACCATTCTTGAAAGAATTGAGTTTTAACATCGACAAAACTATTTATTCATATTCATATTGCATTTGTACTGGCGCAAACAAAATATTAATATTTGAAACAATATCTTGCAAAAAATCTACGCAAAAATTATTTATGAATATATATGAACGTGTAGATTATAACGTAAGTTACGTTAACCCTCACACAATATATGGAAAAGGAATATTATAGGATGACTCTCAGAATTCTTTTTTATTACCACCTTTGCTACTAAATTATTCTACGTTATGTTTTAGTTTATCCCACTCGTTTAGTTTAAGAAAGGTAATCCATTTTTACTGGATTTCTTCAGTTTGTATCTTTACTTGTTTTTTGTTTTAAATTACAACTAATGCTACTTATTCTTCACTTTGGCCTGTATCGTTAAAACAGCTGCAATCTAGCGACATGCATTTTTTCACTGCTACGAATGATCACCCAAAACACCTGTAAATGCAGGCAGATGAAAACAATTAACAAAAAACTATCGACTGTTTCCGAGGGTTGGTGGAAACGATTTTATGACTAGGAACAAAATTCATCTGATTTTTCATTACACTGATATTTTTTATTAATTTTTATTTAAGGTTATTAACAAAATCATGTGCGCTACCCGACTCACTAGACAATATATATTCTGAGCCGGGTAGCAGTATACTTACATATATTTTGTAGACAAATCAGGCTTAATAAAAATACAAAAGAATACAAAAAATAATGTAGATGTAAAATATTACATACGTATATAAAAACCAAAAAAAATGAACAAACTGTAGTGTGAGAGAAAAAATGCAACAAAGAAAAAAAAATATATATACCAATACTTTTTTAAACCTCCACTTGTTTTTTATTATGTTTTCACGTGACAGTCTTTAATTCTTTGGAGAAATTCTCAAACTGAAATTATTTTTATTTTTTTATTTATCAAACCATCATCTGATAAAATAAAAAAATATATAAAAAAATGAAAAAAAAATCCAAAAAGATTACATACAGTACCTACATACTTACCAAAACGTTAGGTGGTAGAGACTTATAAACAAAATTAGTGCTTAATCGATTCCTACAGAGCGTCTGAATTTATTTGATCAGATTTTTCCAGGCGAAAATTTATTACCACGTTCCTACAATAATTACTATTTAGCTGTCGTTAATTTGGCAGGATGATTAACATTAAATAGTTCAATATGCAACAGATTCTGATTCGGACACGTGTTTTTTTAATCGGGAAACATTTAATGAATATGAACCAAACCTCTCTTATTGACTTCCTCCCATACACTTTCTTCAGCCTTACAACATTCTCAAACTGAGGTTGCCATAATCCTACTGAAGTAATTAAATGAAATATTGTATAGATACATTAATGCAATATCCTGACACAATATATATATATATATATATATATATATATATATATATATACCATAGATTTAGTTCAAATTATAATACATTGAAGATGCTCGTCATCAGAGATGTGCAAAATGGGTACCCAAAACCATTTGAAATGCAAAATGGAAATGGGTCAAAACTTTTCCATTTGAAAATGCAAAATGCAAAATGGTTTTTAGAAAAATGCAAAATACCTATTTTCAAAATGCATTGAAAATGCAAAATCGTTTCTCAGGTCAAACAATCAAAATAATTATAGAATTTTTAAACAATTTTGTCATTTAATAATGGACATCAATGTAGAACAAACATATTACATGATAAATGGTAAATCCAAGAACACCACGACTACAGATTAAGAAACCACAAAAATATGCGCGGGACTAATGTTGCCAACGTAAAAACATAGAAACTGCTATCTAACATTTAATATTATAGCGTCATGGCCCCATGTTCAGTATTTTTTGTAATGGTATCACTCAATTGCCAGGGCTCCTACCAGGGAGCAACTTGACAAATGTAAATTATCTCTCATCGCGAGGTTGAGGACCGACTGATATTTGGGGCTGAGGAAGAATGTTGCAAAAAAGGATTTAAAATGGAAAATGCATTGAGAAAAGCATTTAAAATGCAAAATGCAAAATGGTTTTTAGAAAAGCATTTAAAATGCAAAATGCAAAATGGTTTTTAGAAAAGCATTTAAAATGCAAAATGCAAAATGGTTTTTAGAAAAGCATTTAAAATGCAAAATGGAAAATACCCGTTTTGCATTTTGCATTTTCATTTGAAATGGATTTATTTGAAATAAAGCACATCTCTGCTCGACATAAGGTGAAACCGGTGCGGTCATAAGACGTGGAATAAAGTTAAGTAAAGTTTAATGCATTAGGTGTTTTAATGAATAAAAAAGTCGTATTAAAATGGAAATCCACCATCAATCAACCCCTCAGGCCTCGTATTCTACCGTATTCTGTCAGAAAGTCGGAGTATTTCCGCTTGGAATATAAAATTTATATAATCGGAGTATTTCTAAAAATAAAAACTGTTTTCGAAAGGTGATGAAATACCGCTATCAAATTTTATAATTAGAAATAAACGTAAATTTATCAAAATAAAATATTTGAATTTAAACATCATTTTTTTTAATAATTACAATTAACTCGCATTTTTTGTCTTAAATCACCCAAAACAGATTTTTTTACTGGCCCATATTTCAATATTTAAAACACAAATAAATAAAATAGCATATAACCGTACTAGAACTTTGCTAAACCTGTTTGCTTGTGCCTCAAATCCAAATTTAAGTTTTGCATGAAAATGGCTGCCCAGCCGTTTCCTCGTAAAGATTTTAAAATTATAAATAATAAGGCTTCTCAGTTTGAGTGTCTCCGTACTAGAGCCTTGCTAGACCTCGGCTCGGCTCGGATTGCAGCGAGGTACGCACAGGATTCATCCAAACAAAAGTGATGATTAAACCGGCTATAAGAATTGGCCACTCCGCCGATACCAGAACACTCTTGTAACAGATATCGTACGAATAACAAACTCACAATTTACGCTAACTTACACTTCTCTTCACAAGGCAGTGCATCAGTAGTACTTGGGAATAATGCTGCGACTGGTAAGTCTGCCATAATGGCTCATTTAAAATAATTATGGAATTTGATTGTATAGATTATTAATTATAATTATATATAATTTTAAACTTAATTACATCGAACGTATCATTTTAAATTTTCCATTTATATTTCATCTTCATAAATATGTACCAGCGTGCAAGACGAAGCATAGTTCAAATGGAAATGAATCTTTTTATGGGAAAGGTTCTATTCTAGGAATTGTGATGTTTTTATGGGAAAGGTTCTATTCCAGGAATTGTGATGATTTTATGGGAAAGGTTCTATTCCAGGAATCGTGATGTTTTCACGATAGTTACTGCTACTAAACATGCAAACAACCAATTTAACAATAACTTATTTTCACTTAATAACTATTTTAATGTATTAACATAATTATTTTATTGGCAACCCTTAAACGAAGAACACAATTAAATTTAGGGAAATGGAAGAAGCAATGGGGGGAGGTATGCAAGCTTGATAACTAAATATGACTGAAATGGTTTTAAATAACTTTTTGTTTATCATGACAGCCTCTCATTAACGCCTTACCAAGAGTTTCTTCTCCTCTGGAAAGTGCTAATATACATATGTATTTATTTATTGAACGCCCGCAGTAATGATTGATTCTTTTGTTGGTTTTTTAGTTGGATACTATAAAATCTACGTCTCAATTTTTTAAATTTTGAGATAATGTTTTTAAAATTGCACTTTTTACTAAATTTATTAAATTGTATTTCTGTACTTACCAATTTGCAGTGGAAATACACAGTATTTTCCCAATAACGGTTATGCTTAATTTTACATTGTGTACACGATCACATTGCAATTTAATCATCATTATTGATATAATACGAATATACATTGAGTGAACTGAATGATCGTAGGCATGTAAAATAGTTTGATAATAAATATAATGATTTTATTTCTTCTGTAGCGCCGTTTTAATGGAAAACTCACCTCAAGGAAGCTTTAAGTAAATTATTTCACAAATTATGCAGAACTTATTAAAAGTAGCAAACAAATTTAAGGAAAACCCCACTTCAATTAACATCGTTGCACCGAAACGTGTATGACGTGTTTTATCGAATGTATTTTTCCGGATACTTTCGATTTCATCATAAATAGCTGTATACAATCAACTGATGTCATAATTGAAAAACAAAACAAATGTTGAAACGTTGTAGGATGCAACAAATTGAAATGTTAAATAAGATTTTGTCATTTTGTCATGCTTGACCGGTATCGTGATAAGTGAATAAAATTAAAATTAATGTTTTATAGACTTTAATTCCTGGTTTTTTAATTTTTTCAAATAACGAATCAAAGACAAAACAGCTTTTTACAATTAAAATTAAAGTTCAAGGCTGGCAAGACGAGTGCTATTCAAAAAATTATTGATTATAAGTAAATCTCTGTTTCCACACTTAAATTAAGAATTCGTCTTAAAGCAAATCACGTTTCACTAAAAATGCGTGAAGGTTAATTGCCCATTTTTAATATGCGGCAGTAATTACATTAATATTAAAGAAAAATTGCATATTGATATTGAATACACTAGTTGATCTTATGTAAGTAAACCTGCTATAAATTATTGATGGGTACAATCTTGTTATTCAATTTGCATATTATCATCGAAATCGTTCAGTTTTTAAAATAAACATCTGAAATTGATGAATACTTGGATTAGCTGTAACATTTAAATGAACACATCCCAACGTACAAAATATTTTAATTAAGCGGAAAAAACTTATACTATTTCTACTAAAATAATTTTAACGCATCGATTCTATTGTAATTCATAGTATTAGCTTCATTATATTTCTTAACTTAACTTATAATTATATTGCTGACGAATTTTACTTGTTGTATACAATTTTGGAGGAGTTTTTGGATACCGGCGCCACAGGAACCATTCATTGGATAACCAAGACCTCTGCCGTAGATCACCCAAGTGGTTTGCTACGTTTGGTGATTTAGCAGGGGTGACCGGGTTCATCGAGTGATCACTCATGGACACACTGATTTCTAGATTCCTACCCACCCTCATACCTTTTTCCTTTCCAGAACTTCCTCTCCTTAAAAATACCCTCCATACAGCATCCCCAACGAGGGAAATTATTTACTTTGGGGTTAATATAAAAAAAATGTTGCAATTTTCAAAACGATTTCTATGTAAATTTCAGGTATTAGTTTTGTGTTTCGTGGGTGCGACGTTCGCAGCCCCAGCTGAAGTCCCCACCATAATACAGTACGAGAGTGACAGTGACGGATATGGAAAATATAATTTTGCGTAAGTACATTTCTCATGTTATATACTTGACAGATTCACATAAAATTGTTCGATAGTGAATAAAACGGTACCTAGTCCATAGCTTAAATTTAAAAAAGTTTTAAACCCACATTAATGCCGCGTCCAACATTCCCAACTGAAAAGTTCACCTATGAAAAAAAAATAGTAATGAACTAGCTCAGAGACAAACAAATTACGGATATTATAATTTATTCTAAATTTTGTAATGCTGAACGCACTTTTGGGTAATTATTCGTAATCGCTGGCCAGGGATAATACGAAATATTTTAAAATAAAACCTTCTGATTTACATGTTATATTTTCTCCTGCTTGATGTGGTTGGGTTATTATAGGTTAGGTTAAGATAGGTTAGGTCGGGTTACGTTAGCTTTGGTTTGGTTGACTTATAGTATGTTAGGTTGGGTTATTATATGTTAGGTTAGAATAGGTTAGGTTAGGTTAGGTTAAGATAGGTTAGGTTATTATAGGTTAGGATAGGTTAGATTAGGTTAGGTCAGTTTGGGTTATTACCTATAGGTTAGGTTAAATAAAATAATAATAATACCTTAATAAATTGTTAATGCTTTTTAAGTTGGCACTTTTCGGCAGTACTTTTTTATAATACGTTATTCAATTGTTGTTGAGAAAAAATACTAACTTTCACTTATCCCCCTTTGACTTCGTCTGTTAAAGGTCAACTTTGAAGATGAGTGTTGAATGACCTTAAGAATCCGCTGTAATAAGAATATATTATGCACAGAATGCCAATTTACGTAAACGGTATCTTGTTGTGTATTCCTATGGAATGGAAGTGATATATAATTTTTTCTAGTAGTTCTGAGAACAGTGAACCTGTGAGCGATACTATGCTTCCATTTTTCTCTTATTTAATAATAAAAAAATAAAAAAAATTGCAAGAACGTAAAATTCTTAAATAACTATATTTTTTTACATCTTCTTCACACAGGAGGTCTTGAGAAAAATAATTTCCATCAGGGCGTATTCATCTTTGGGGATGCTGTGTGGAGGGTCTTTTAATGAAAAGAACATGGGTATTGAATATACCCATGTTGCAGCAGGGAAGAAACACAGAGGCTGGCAAATCATTTCGCAGCCGAACTGTTGTACTCAAGAATGAGTCACACAAACGACCCGTTCTCATATGACAATCGTCAACTGTGTACCTGTGCCTAATGGATCAATGACGCTAGTTCCACGGAGCATCTTCCATTGAAATACCGGTAGAACAAAGACACATTCCCACCCGACGCCTTTTCTCTAAATATTGCAGTCCTTTTATTGACAAGAGAATCCATCAAAAGGATAACCTAAGTCGAGGGTCAATTTTTACTGATATTTTAGGGCTCCAGAACAGAGGTGGCTGCCAAATTCAACAGTGTGACGCACTTGCGATTTGTACAGGGTCAGCAGTTGTGTGCTGTTGTAAAAAAATATATATTTAAAATGTCTTCAGGCAGGTAGCTACCATAATGCTGAAAAAATACGAATAGGAAAATCAAAATAAACACGACTATTTCACAATTAAAAACATCATATTTACTGAACTAAAGTCAAAGTTACCCATCTTGACGAAGTAAATCTCGCACAGATAAATTTACAGACAGACGAAATGCAAAAGGGTCGAGTTTATTTTATTTTTATTTTTTTAGAAAAACTTATTTTTTTTATTCTCGGGTTACGAATAACCTGACAATATTTGAATATCTCCTACTACTATCACAGTAATAGTAGAATGTTGTTTGTGTCGTGATGAAGGACTTAGTCAGCCGAGGAATGGAACTCCCGATACCTGGGTAGGAACGAGAGGCGATGCCAACTCAGTCACGACCGGTCAGTTCTACATGACTTCGTTACGCTCAATCATTAAAGTTGTTAATTATTATTAAGTTGTTGAAGGTCATACATATTAATGGTTTCCAGCATTTACTGAACTAACTGTAGTAAGTTTAATCCATGCAGCTAATAATGTTTTATACATTTGTTTTAGACCTAAGTAATATACAAATTAGAGGTGTAAACAAAGTTGGTTGTATTCATTTAATATAATTGTACTTAATCATAAAAATAATAATAAACGTGTTGTCAATGTTACGCGGCACGTAAGATCAGAATAGTGAAAAACTTGACTCACTATCATGGCGTTTGTTTGGTTAAAACGGCATTAAACCAGGCTCAAGGTCGGCTTTACCACACTAGCGTTACACAGTCGTGTGAGAATCTAATCAGTAGACGGTTAAAATAAATTTAGTTCATTTTTCTCAGATTAAATAAACTAAGTCAAATGTGTAAGTTAGTTGCAAGATGATATTGTTTATTCGGAATTTGAAATATGATATCGACAAATATGACGCTTAAAAAATAGGTCCCAATGGTCGAGTGGTTTATGACACCTTTCCCGGTGATACAATAGATCCTGGGTTCAAATCCTTTGGGACCGTTATCTATTTATTTTTCTGTGTCTTGTTCTGTTTCATGTTTAGAATTATCTTCTTGTTCAAAAATATGTATGTGTTCAGGGTGCCGGGGAGGACTTAAAAATGTAATCTATAAGAACAATAATTTGAATAATCCAGATCTAGATTCCCAACTGCGATCTGCTACTCAAAACATAATGTTAATGGACTTACAATAATCTTTTCATAAAAAAATATTGCATAACCAATTATAAAAAAAACAGTAGTTTGATTCCCAATACCAATGCAATTATTAACCATTTCCGAATATTATTAATTTTGAACATTTGAATAATTCTTTATATAAACGCCCAATATTAAATATATATTTATTTTTAAATTAACATGAATACGTGGTGGATATAATATCCATTTTAATGCATATAATCATATATATTTTAAAAGTAAGTGTACAATGTGCGAGCCGCTAAAACTCAGAAACGAGTCCCGATACTATCAAGGGAGTTATATGATATGGTAGCCCTCTATCCCTCATCCATAAGGTTCCTGTTTTTACCTGAAGGACGTGCTTTTGAAGATATAAGGGCTGGAAGTTTCGCCCTCTAGAATTTTCTAGAACAGTCCAGAACATTAGAGAGTATTCGGGAGCAATCCAGAACATTCCAGAACATCCCAGAACATTCTGAAATGAATATTCAGAACATCTCAGAACATTCTTGAATGTTGTGGGATGTTCGGAATAGTCTGGAACGTTCGGGAAAATCCCGGAACATCCCAGATCATAATTAACTAAAAACGGGATAATAGACCGTTTCCTGATAATTTTTTTGTACATTCTCAATCACAACAATACATTGGTTTCTCTAAATAGTATATAACAAAGTCACTATCCGCGTCTGTCTTTTTTTGCGCTTAGTTCTTCTAAACTATGCAACGGAATTTGATAGGGTTTTCACCATCACAAAGAGAATTTCTTCTGGAAGGATATACATGGATATTAAAGTAGAGAAAGGTCTAGCAACGCCGGGTATACGACAGCTAGTTATATTATAAAATAAAAATAGAAGGAAGAAAAAATAAGAAGAAACAAGTTTTTTAACCCTCCAGCGTCTGAGGGTCATATATGACCGGGCGTCCATATTTTACACAATTATTTTTAGCTTTTTTCTATAATATTATTATCTATAGACTAAATGAATAATTCATATTTCGCGCCGCTATCGTAGCAATCAGTTTAACTTTAAAAATTGTTTCTGATTTTTTATTATATGAAAAGATAAAATTGAAGGTGCAATTTTTCTTACAAATTTCACAAACAAAACGAACGTGTTTTTGAAATATCTAGTTCTCCCAATTTTTCTATGATCGGAGTAAAAAATTAAGTAAAAATGTGGTTAGCGTTTTTGACAACATTTTTCTCGTTTGATATTAAAATTTTAGTATTTGGAAATAGTAATGTTTATTTTAAATGCGTACAGCGGAATTATAATTTTATCTAGTTTCTAAAACTGTATTTGTTATTACGGAAAATTAAAAAATAATAACATTGCAAACTGAACAAATGTGATGAAAATATTGAAGGGTTAATTGTAAATGGCATAAAATAATAATATAAGTTATTACATATTAATTTACAAGTGAACCATGACATGATCTGCCCTTTCTACTTCAAACTTTTCCTTCTCTTCTTTCTACGATAATTTTTCTTTAAAGTCCCATAGGTAACTTTTCCATAAGGCTTTGCATATGTGTTCGCAGGGATGGAAAATTCCTCCCCTGCCGTCTCTACGAGCCTTTGCTCCTCTCCTTTGATTCTAGTTTGTCTACGTGACGTACGACCTTGAACGTACTCATTTCACGTTACGGATCAGTATAAAAAGGCTTCACCGAACGTTGTGTTGGTTTTTTGTTTCTCGGTTTAGAAACCTAGTTATCTGTGTATGTGTGGTATCCCTTGGTTCTTTTGAGATAGAGTGAGTTGAATCGATTACCGCTGTGTTTTAAAACCATTTCATAAACCTTATCTTCTAAGTCGCCTGCTCCCCCAACTAGCTACGTGATTCTACCTGTCATAGAGTAATGTGAGTATAATAAAGTGTTAGATTTTATATATGTGATATACATACGATAAATTTATGGTGTTAGTTGTCGGCGCCATCCATGTATATATTTTGGGAGGGGAAGGAGAGGAAAGGAAATGAATTTTTTTCAAGTTAAGACTGGCTCCTCCGCTTACCAAACAAAACTGATGGATGATAATTCGAACAAGGCAATCGATATCTGCGTGTCTGGATATCACAACCGGCCGGGTCTCCCCTTGTTCCAAATCGGCAACCTTCACGCCAGAATAAAGAAAACCAGGTCTCTTCACCAATTTCAGAATTGCCCCAATCTCAAACACCTCCAGGATAATCTACTTTACTGAGTGTAGAAGGGGAAAACCATGACATCCCTTGTCACGAATCTAGTCGCGAAAATGTGACACGCAAGGTCCTAAGTTACGTGCCACCTCTAGAAAACGTTGTAACTCCCACGCCGTCGGGGATTTACATCCCTTTCTAGGTCAATACATATATAACACACGACGATCTTGTCGACATTTTGCCCGCTTATTAACGATAGGTTGTGTGCCTACCCATTCAGCCAATTATCATGTGAGATATATGTAAGGTCTACTCGATATGCCAAATTTGGGATGAGGACTGTCTGTATTTTAATATTTGGTTCCAGTATTTATTTTATGAGGTTACTAGCATCCTCGTGTATTAGGTATGGGTAACTTCTACTGAATACCTATCCTCTCAGGTAAGGTATAAACGGATAATTGGTTTGATTTTTTTGCATTTAATTTAAAGAGGCTGCCTACCTCTCGAAAGATACCTGTTGAGAAAAGTTGTTCGGTTGGTAGTTCTATTTCGGAGATTACCATCTCCCTCTTTCGACTTTAGATTTGTTTTTGTGCATCCCAATTCGTAACTTAGAAAGTCAAACAATAGATGAAAAGTATTAAATTAGAAAAGTCAAATAACAGAAGAAAAGTTTTCATTTTGTTCCGTCTGGTTGCATCCGAACGCTTTCAATTCGGGACGGCATACGCTAGCAAAACTTCCCCTTTGACTGACTGTACCTGCGTCTTGTCCTATATATGAAAAGGTCGTTGACTCGTCTCTCGCTCACAGCTGATTGACGGTTCGCCTAGCACATCCCTGTTAATGATAACATTATTTGGGCGGCAGGTGTAGTAAACTTAGTTGTATCCGTCTTTAAAAAGGGTCCTCTGAAATTTAATAAATAATATAAAAAAACTCACCCGGTTAGTCACCTCTCATTCTCAGCGTGAAGCTTACCTGGTTACACTATATAGCTAAATCACTTTAATTTTCGACCTCCTCCCTACGCTTATAAAAGGGTAATTAAATATTCCTGTAAATAAAATTGTACCTCCCTAATCTGTTAGGATTCGAACCCACAGTTAATAATCTATTTGATTCTCTGGTTTTCGGTCTCCGTGGATAGAATGCCATCTCGCCAAATCAATAACTTAGCCCGATTAAACACTTCCTGCCTTTAAGTACATTCACTCTATTTTAAAAACGCAATCATTATTTTTATTATTTTCATGTTTTTAAGACAAGCAATCTAGTTCGAACTGTATACGAAATCACGTTTAAATCAACACAACTTTATAACACAATCGCGATTGCACAACACCTGGCGCCCCTGAGGTGGGTTTTTACAAAACGGCGCTCTAAAAATTATCCGATTGTTCCTTACTGTCATTATTATTAATTGTTTTCTCACTGAGTCCAACCACTTTCACTTCACACAAAAACCGGTTCAATAATATTTCACTTTAGTTCAAAATTCCACAATACTATTAACACTATCTGAATCCACTAATTCACTGCAATTTCACACAACACTTCTCATTTGTATCGATTTCATGGAGATGTCAACGTACTCAAGTTCCAAACCTGACTGCCCGTCCCTGCGCCCTGTCCCGTGTGAATGTGTTTACTCCAGGCCTGTCTGTCCATAAATCTCCCGTCGTTGTCTAAACAAAAAATTTTTTTTGAGCACGTTCGTTTCGTTTATTTTATGTGAGTGTCCAAAACATCACAGCCTCCCTTTAGTTCTAAGCCCAGCGGGTAATCTCGCTTCCTCGTGTTAGTCGATGGGATTAGAAATAACTATAGGTAATTTACGTTTCTCGAATACCTCTGTATTTATTTTTATTTTAAATTTTATTTTAATTCTTCCAAAATGTTGAGCGCCCCTGTTCTTCGTTTCTAACCTAGCATCTGTTTATTTTTTGGTTCCCGTGATTATCGGCTTGTTCTGCTGGTGAGTTTTTTTCCGCCCTCACCTTTTTCAAGTGTTTTTGTGTCTCTATGGGTAGAAATTCAATATGTCATGTCACACTTATTTATTTTCGAATTTTAAACTCAGAGTTTTGTTTATTACATAATAGTACTTGACTTAACTTTGTGTTTTTTCATCTCAATGCGTTATTTGTATTATATTCGAGTGTTATTTATTTCCATGTTGATTTGTTTTTATTTTGTGTCCTCGGCTGTGATCCGATGGTTTTTTGTCCGTCTGTGTTATTTATGACTTAAACATTCTCTGCCTTTTAGATCTGGAATAAACAATAATTGTTTACAGTTATTCTAATATCAATGGTATAAAATATGCCATATACTTCACGATATCCGATGCAATGTTTATTTTAGATTTGTCCCAGCTATCTTATTCTTGTGTTATAATTAATCCGATTTCGATGTTTGTTTATCCTTTGGCTTCGTTGTTTATGAACATTTTAGATGTTTTTTGTCGTCACAATGAATTCAATGTTTTCCGGGTCTGTCTGTTTATTCTATTTTGCCTTTGAAGTACGATGTCTCTGTTATCATTTTTGACGATAGGTACCATTTCTTTTGCTGTTAATGTGAATTAATAAGGTTTATGAAATCCATTTTTTTTCTCAACAACAGTAATGAACTCAAGCCAGCTTTTATATCTATCTCCCTGGTTTCGGCACCAAATGACATGATCTGCCCTTTCTACTTCAAACTTTTCCTTCTCTTCTTTCTACGATAATTTTTCTTTAAAGTCCCATAGGTAACTTTTCCATAAGGCTTTGCATATGTGTTCGCAGGGATGGAAAATTCCTCCCCTGCCGTCTCTACGAGCCTTTGCTCCTCTCCTTTGATTCTAGTTTGTCTACGTGACGTACGACCTTGAACGTACTCATTTCACGTTACGGATCAGTATAAAAAGGCTTCACCGAACGTTGTGTTGGTTTTTTGTTTCTCGGTTTAGAAACCTAGTTATCTGTGTATGTGTGGTATCCCTTGGTTCTTTTGAGATAGAGTGAGTTGAATCGATTACCGCTGTGTTTTAAAACCATTTCATAAACCTTATCTTCTAAGTCGCCTGCTCCCCCAACTAGCTACGTGATTCTACCTGTCATAGAGTAATGTGAGTATAATAAAGTGTTAGATTTTATATATGTGATATACATACGATAAATTTATGGTGTTAGTTGTCGGCGCCATCCATGTATATATTTTGGGAGGGGAAGGAGAGGAAAGGAAATGAATTTTTTTCAAGTTAAGACTGGCTCCTCCGCTTACCAAACAAAACTGATGGATGATAATTCGAACAAGGCAATCGATATCTGCGTGTCTGGATATCACAACCGGCCGGGTCTCCCCTTGTTCCAAATCGGCAACCTTCACGCCAGAATAAAGAAAACCAGGTCTCTTCACCAATTTCAGAATTGCCCCAATCTCAAACACCTCCAGGATAATCTACTTTACTGAGTGTAGAAGGGGAAAACCATGACATCCCTTGTCACGAATCTAGTCGCGAAAATGTGACACGCAAGGTCCTAAGTTACGTGCCACCTCTAGAAAACGTTGTAACTCCCACGCCGTCGGGGATTTACATCCCTTTCTAGGTCAATACATATATAACACACGACGATCTTGTCGACATTTTGCCCGCTTATTAACGATAGGTTGTGTGCCTACCCATTCAGCCAATTATCATGTGAGATATATGTAAGGTCTACTCGATATGCCAAATTTGGGATGAGGACTGTCTGTATTTTAATATTTGGTTCCAGTATTTATTTTATGAGGTTACTAGCATCCTCGTGTATTAGGTATGGGTAACTTCTACTGAATACCTATCCTCTCAGGTAAGGTATAAACGGATAATTGGTTTGATTTTTTTGCATTTAATTTAAAGAGGCTGCCTACCTCTCGAAAGATACCTGTTGAGAAAAGTTGTTCGGTTGGTAGTTCTATTTCGGAGATTACCATCTCCCTCTTTCGACTTTAGATTTGTTTTTGTGCATCCCAATTCGTAACTTAGAAAGTCAAACAATAGATGAAAAGTATTAAATTAGAAAAGTCAAATAACAGAAGAAAAGTTTTCATTTTGTTCCGTCTGGTTGCATCCGAACGCTTTCAATTCGGGACGGCATACGCTAGCAAAACTTCCCCTTTGACTGACTGTACCTGCGTCTTGTCCTATATATGAAAAGGTCGTTGACTCGTCTCTCGCTCACAGCTGATTGACGGTTCGCCTAGCACATCCCTGTTAATGATAACATTATTTGGGCGGCAGGTGTAGTAAACTTAGTTGTATCCGTCTTTAAAAAGGGTCCTCTGAAATTTAATAAATAATATAAAAAAACTCACCCGGTTAGTCACCTCTCATTCTCAGCGTGAAGCTTACCTGGTTACACTATATAGCTAAATCACTTTAATTTTCGACCTCCTCCCTACGCTTATAAAAGGGTAATTAAATATTCCTGTAAATAAAATTGTACCTCCCTAATCTGTTAGGATTCGAACCCACAGTTAATAATCTATTTGATTCTCTGGTTTTCGGTCTCCGTGGATAGAATGCCATCTCGCCAAATCAATAACTTAGCCCGATTAAACACTTCCTGCCTTTAAGTACATTCACTCTATTTTAAAAACGCAATCATTATTTTTATTATTTTCATGTTTTTAAGACAAGCAATCTAGTTCGAACTGTATACGAAATCACGTTTAAATCAACACAACTTTATAACACAATCGCGATTGCACAACACCTGGCGCCCCTGAGGTGGGTTTTTACAAAACGGCGCTCTAAAAATTATCCGATTGTTCCTTACTGTCATTATTATTAATTGTTTTCTCACTGAGTCCAACCACTTTCACTTCACACAAAAACCGGTTCAATAATATTTCACTTTAGTTCAAAATTCCACAATACTATTAACACTATCTGAATCCACTAATTCACTGCAATTTCACACAACACTTCTCATTTGTATCGATTTCATGGAGATGTCAACGTACTCAAGTTCCAAACCTGACTGCCCGTCCCTGCGCCCTGTCCCGTGTGAATGTGTTTACTCCAGGCCTGTCTGTCCATAAATCTCCCGTCGTTGTCTAAACAAAAAATTTTTTTTGAGCACGTTCGTTTCGTTTATTTTATGTGAGTGTCCAAAACATCACAACCATAAGAGTATTTTAGTGATTTATTTTTGTGCTACTGTGCCGTGTTGCGCTTCATCAGGATTGCATATTAAATCAAATGCAATCGCTCCTGCGCGATTCTCCTAAACAATAATATTGTATTACGTAAAAATATCATACAGGTATCTCTTATAGATATATATGTTAAATTATATTAAATATGTTGAGAAATTTGAGGTGAATTGGTGAATTTTGAACTGCATGTTTCCAAACGACAACATGATTTTTTTCACGTTTTTACAGCTAATTGATTTGCCAACCTACACATACTTTTCCCAAGCCAATTTAAAAGCAGATAAATCATGCGATTTTCATATTTCAATTAAACGTGATCATTTCTATTCACATTTCAACCTACTAAGAACCAACTGTCAGATTAATGTCTATTTCGAAAATAAACGGGTTTGATGAAAATTCGACACAACTAATGTGAAACAATGTTACATCAATTCACACGTACTTGAATACCTTGTCAACCTAGGTGTGATGATTTTAAGGATGGGCAATTTTGAAATAACAGTTTTAAATGTATTTGAATTACTAATCCAATATGTTACGAAATATTATGCTAAAAAAATTGTATTATATTTCTTCCGATCTTTGTCTCTAGTCGGTAACAAGCTCAATCTTCATTGGAGTTTGAAAAGCAGAAAATATTGGTTTTCGACACAGAGGTCGAGTGTTCAAAATCCGGGGTGGGCTAAAAGAGCTGGTATTTTTCTTGCCGACAATTAAAAAACAAAATGGTATTTTGCATTTTTGTATCTCTCCTCAGTAAGATGGACTATTTCTACCTCTGTACAGATTAAATAGAAAGCATGAGAATGTTGCTTGATGGAGTATTTGAACAATTCTTAAAATTTCAATGTTAATTTTCAAGTTCTGTGAAAGATTTTTCAAGTTCTGTTATTATTTCAGTTCTGTCAAGCAACTAGTCTATAATGATATAATAACAGAACTTGAATAGGACTTTCACAGAACCCTAAAATGAACGTGGAAATTTGATGAATTGTTCAAATTCTCCGAAACAACCCGTCCTTTCTCATGTTCTGATGTAGGATGTAGGGATGCTATAATTTCACTGGCTTCAGGCAGTTGGAACTCTTGTGACTTTTAAATCTTTCGATCATTCCCAACACTAATCTAATACGAAATATATTTTTATATGTATTGTATATACCCAGATCCACTGGTTATAACTAATATAACACGGCACGATTAAATTCAGCCTTCAACTATGATAAACCCATTAGCAACAAAATAACCACGAAGACCCTACTGATGAAACTAATGAAATAACTAATATTACGCCTTGTCCTCAATAATTCCTCACTCAATGCAACACCTTCTAAGATGTTGGCAGCTTAATTTGGTTTCATTGAACCTATACAAATTATTGCTTCAGTCAATAAAATTCTTAAATTCACGTGATGTCTTATAAAGTATGGCCTTAACATTCATAGGGGATATGGAGCTGGACGACCTATTTACTCTAAAACTAGGAATACAGCACCAAACTTACGAAATTCTTCTTCCACTATTTACTAGCTTCGCTAAATTCCAAACATGAGAAAATTCCACTTCTCTAAGGTTGGCTATAACCAAAACAGGATTTTCATCCTGCAGACTGCATCCTGGAATGACCTACGGAGATGGTCGATGAAGAAAGCAGAAAAGCATGTAAGAATTTTAACCGTATAGGAATGCTGGTCACGTATTAAAAGTTTCTTCAGTGTTTGAAGAGATCAATAATTAATCTTGTTCCTAGTAGAATCTTCCATTAAAATACTGGTCAAATTAAATTTGCATTTAATGCAAAATACCCAAATGTTTGAACCGATTCAATGAAGATTGATCCCCCGACGGTTGACTTCCAAGAGTTGGTCCCCGGGGAAGTTTATCCCCCAGGCTGTTTTTTTCTTTTTATCCTTCCACCTGCCTGTTGATCTTTCGGACACTCCATCCCCCAAATAATTATTTCAGTTGTTTTCACCTGCTTCCTTCCGTAAGTCGTCTTTTGTTATTTGGCTCTGTACTCTCTGCATACTCCTGAACATTATTGTTAGCATAAATATAAAATTTTATTATACGGCCGTATATCCTCTCTGCATACGTTACTAGGGAGGTAGTTCTACAGAAATAACCCTCTGGGAATCAATTGCCCGCGGGAACAGGTGTTCGAGGGATCAACTGTCCGGGGGATCAACTTTACGGGGAATCAACTGTTTTTATTTATTTTTGTAAGCATTTCAAAATATAACAAGAGATTTATTATAAAGCGAAATAATATAAGGATCAAGAGTCGGATAATCATATTTTTAAGTTGAGGAGATCAATCAGCCATATTTATCACTTTGGCACAGAGTTACTAGTTTTTTAGAGAACTTTAAAATAATGTTTAATATTTATGAACTTTTTACAGCTTTAAGACATCTGATGGCATCGAGAGACAAGAGCAATCGGAGGTCGTCAATGCAGGAGATCCGGAGAAGGAATCTGTGATAGTCCGAGGATCGTACAGCTACATTGGTCCAGATGGCGTGACCTACACAGTGACCTACATAGCTGACGAAAATGGCTTCCACCCACAGGGAGATCACCTCCCCGTGGCACCCCAGCTAATCGGCGATGAACCTATACCGGTAAAATAATTTTACTTTCATTACCGGTACATTTTTTCTCGAGTCTTCTGACTCACATATTGTTGTCACCTTTTGCCTCACTATTTATGAATTAAATTATCTAAAATTCTTTAAAATTTACCTAGTCTTTTATATTAGAATACACTTAAAAACATGTTGCAATTTACATGACCTAACAAATAACATTAAAAAACATCGTTGTTATTGAAGCACTTATCTAAAAATCTCAGAAACATCTCCGTATTACGGGATCAATAATAATTAAGAATTGGGATTGTTCATGATGCGTACACATTTGCAAACCGAAGTGCGTGTCGAACCACGCATTATGAGAAAGGATCGAAGCGACAACGAGCGGAGTTTCGCGTCGTTTGCGGTTGCTTCGTTCCTTTCCTATAGTTCGTGATTCGGCTCAGCAGTTCGGCTCGCATGTGTACACGTAACTTAGACCCCAAGCTATTCATGACGTTACTCAAATTCATTAATTTTGCCAATAAATTGTAATTTTACTCGTGGTTCATATTTAACTTTTTTTTTAAATGATTGTTAGAAAAAAATTTGCCACAGAATAAGATTTTTCCTAATTATCGACGTGAGGTTTTCTGCAAATCTGCTATTTTTATTTTGTGATTTCTTTACATACTGTTTTGAACTTTAGTTCCTTTTGAATTCACAGTTTGGTATTCACATCTAGTATCCAATATGTCCCTAAATTTAATACGACAGATTTTTTTTTTATATTCAGCTATTATGAAAGATACGAAAAAAACTTCAAACTTAGGTCAATTTAAATAACATATTTGCAGAAAATCTTTTTGTATAAGATGTGGGTTAAACGGTTTTAAACATGTCTAATAAATTTGTATTATATTTGTTATTCATATTAAAATTTCGAGCACTCGATTAACCGACTGATTAACAATTTATTTTTTGTTTGTTCATGGGAAGCAGGTACTTTGGGATGTGACATGATAATTTAAAATTTAACAATAACTTAGTAAACACCACTATTATTTTTTATACTTAATGCCGACGGGATTTCGATTCAAGACGGTACAATACTCTACTAAAATCTACAAGAAACACGTGTTACCAATATAAGTATATACGTAAAGAAAAAAACATTGATAGCAAAGTCATCAGCAACCAAATCAACCTAAATAAAAGTTCGATGCTTAGGTTGTTCCCTATTGACAAAGAACACTCTCTTCCCAAGCCCCTACCTACTTCTGCCACCTCCTCCACTGAGACTCAGGTCACGTTTTTACAACCCAAGCTCAATGGATTTGGTAACACATGTTATTTGTAGATTTTAGAAGGGTACTGCCCTGAAGAAGCTATAGTTGTTTTGAAACCCGGTAGGCATTAAGTATAAAAAATAGGGTAGTGTTTACTAAGTTTTTGTTGAATTTTTTTTTTTTTTGTTTTCCCTTCTCATCCGTAATCATGCACAAACACGCTGCATGCTGGATTAAAAATGTTTTACATATTTTAAACTTAACCTGTAAACTGAAATGATTATAAATAATAAACAGGTATGCATGTGGTGCCAAAATGGCATGTAAAATTATTCCTGGATTTGCTATTCATATTTGGTGATTTTTACAGAAACTCTCAAGGTGAAGGTGTTATTTGTTCATGATAAAATTTTTAGTAATGTTTTTGGAATTTTTTTTATTTACTAATAGGTTCAGCTATCTTACCCGTAAAAGGCTTAGTACAAATTTTTATAATTTTAATATATACATTTTTGAGAAGAACTTTGTGTAAACAACGTAGCCGTAAAAGCCGATTCACTCATTTTATTATATATTTCGAATAATTTTTCCTTTCGTGCAATAGGTACTTTTGTTGTTTTCATCAAAATAAATATTTTTCATATATTTTTTTCCAAATCTAATTCTGCAATAATTGCTCACTGTATGAATAAAGTTGACTAAAAGCTATCCGAAGTACTCTAGTCATAGTACTATCGTTAAAAGTACTAGTGACATAGTAGCGTCGTTAAAAGTACTAGTGTCATAGTACTGTCGTTAAAAGTACTAGAGTCATAGTACTGTCGTTAAAAGTACTAGTTTCATAGTACTGTCGTTAAAAGTACTAGTGACATAGTAGCATCGTTAAAAGTACTAGTATCATAGTACTGTCGTTAAAAGTACTAGTGTCATAGTACTGTCGTTAAAAGTACTAGTGTCATAGTACTGTCGTTAAAAGTACTAGTGTCATAGTACTGTCATTAAAAGTACTAGTGACATATATAAAGTACTAGTATCATAGTACTGTCGTTAAAAGTACTAGTATCATAGTACTGTCGTTAAAAGTACTAGTGTCATAGTACTGTCGTTAAAAGTACTAGTTTCATAGTACTGTCGTTAAAATTACTAGTGACATAGTAGCGTCGTTAAAAGTACTAGTGTCATAGTACTAGTTTCATAGTACTGTCGTTAAAAGTACTAGTGACATAGTAGCTTCGTTAAAAGAACTAGTGACATAGTCGCGTCGTTAAAATTACTGTCGTTAAAAGTACTAGTGTTACAGTACTGTCGTTAAAAGTACAAGTGAACATTTTAACGACTTATTAATAATATAATATGCAAATTTGCTAGAAAAATGTTAGGTGTTTTGTACGACTGCGTAGTTTACTCATACTAAACATGTAATACTATTTCAGCAACTGATTCTTCAAGGTTTAGGTGTTATAGAACCTGCTGCCAGTCCGCTCGCTCCCGGAGTCGTAGCCTCACTTCTGGGATAAATTATGTCAAAAATGATATAAAATGTGTATGTTGCTTTTCCTTTATTAATTTAAAATAAGTTCATTAGAATAAATTAACCAAAAGGCGGCCCTATTATTAATTATAATAAATAACGAAATTAATTAAGGATTTAATAATTAATTAAAACACCAATTTACTTATAATATATTATAATGTTACAGACATTGAGAGAATCTCTGCTGAGCTCGTTTCTTAACCCCGGTGTAGTTGCTTCACTCCTGGGATAGCAATATATTAGAATAATTATATTACCTGTACAGTATAATATACATTAATTATTATTATATAATGTACAGGTAATTAGAATTAATATCTGTATATTATATTATAATAGTTAATATATAATATAATCAACAGGTATTAATTCTAATTACCTGCAGGTAATTAGACACTGTGCATTATGTTATTTATTAATTATTATTATATAATGTACAGAATTAATACCTGTACATTATATTATATTTTAATTATTATAAAGGAATTTAGAATTATTATTACTATAAAGGAATTTAGAATTATTACATGTACATTATATTACATATTATATGTGAATTATTTCATTGCCAATATTAATATATTACTGATATTTGTAGTATATTTATAATATAACTACAAATACATAGAATATTAACAGTATTAATTATATTATTATTATTTTACGAAAATTATATAAAATATTGAGGCTATATTTATATTTTATTATAACGTTTTTAAAAAAACTATCTGAAAAATATATTTAAATACTTTGCCATTTATCATACTACCCAACTTCGTTAAAAATTATTGTTTAAGTACCTATATATTTTCATTATATTATTTATAATTTACGTAGCAATCTCTGTCCAAAACTTTAGTAGATGACTTTCGATAACTTGAATTTGATATTTATTTAAATATGTTGTAAAACCGATATTATTAATTCATTATTCAAAAATTGTTTTATAATTATAGGAATTTATACTTCGTATTATATTGAATCGTGATCAGCCTCTGCTTAAAGAAATCCAAATAACGCTGATGTAGAAATATACCTAGAAATAAAAACTTTGTAAATTAGTTCATTTAGGTTTTATATCATTATAGAAATTTACGAAAGGCGTTGCGTACTCTTTAGAACCTGATTTTCATTATTTTGTTTTATTTTTGGGAGCGCTGTTAGACCAGCATAAAAAAACGAAGAGTCGAATGAATGTCAGAGTGGAAATATTGCTAATGTCCAATTCATAGTCTGTCCATTTCCGTATTGATGGCATTTTAGTTTCAAATTTGGCTTATTTGTTGATTCCTAAACGAAAATATCCGTAAAGTAAATAAAATCGTTATTATATCCACTTCAAATAATGGAATGCAATGATATTACAATAAAGCATATAATATATACGAGTATATACACGCTGTAGAAATCTCAAAGTGGCAAGCAAAAAACGTGTCAATTGTAGTGCTTTCTATTTCGTAGTTTTAGTTCTACACTACAATATCGTGCGCTACCTCTAAGTAAATTGCCTTAAAAGTTCCACAATGCCCTCGTGTATGTTGAGAAAGTGTTTAATTACTTGGAAAATACTGGTAAAAGCCATGGAATAACATTTAATTTGTAAATATACGCAAATTACTTTTCTATATTATAATTGATTCAGTTGTTTCCACCGAAAATACAAACTAAACTTCACTATTTAAAATAGTCTAATCAATCTGTTTATTTATGTGCTTGTGGTAAAATAACATACAAAACAGCAGTAACAACGATTATCAACAAGAGTCGTTGCTCTATTACAGCACGGCACTGACTTATTACTTACCCCTCAATATCTATCAGGCGCCAATCGTTTATTTCGTTCGTACACATACATATTTTTTAATGGTTTTCTTTGTCAAACTTAAGCAACACTTGAATTAAGAGTTTTTATCTTAATTTTGTAAGACATTGATAATTCTAGATATATTGTAATGTCATTGCCAGGATGACGACAAAATGCTAGATAATTGTACACCATTAAGAAATGGTTACGATTTTCAAAAAATACTTTACTAAACGTATTCATGCTCTTTCGTGTAATTTATAAAATTAAATGTGTTACACTATTTTCACGAAGATGTTTACGGTTCTGATTTTGGCGCTCCTCTTCCTCCCGGAATCACAGTCTCACTTCTGGGATGACTAACTATGTCAAATATAATTTTATTTTGTGGAAACAACAGACATTATTTAGATTATACAATTGAACAAAAATGGCCCCCTAAAATACGCGCATAAGGAATTTAATCAATTGGCGAAAATCCAAAAATTTTGTAGTTTTATTTAGCTTCACTTTTTTCATTTAAATTATATTTTCTACTGACAAACAGTATTATTAGAACTTAGGCAAAAATACATTTAATCTATATCGAACCATAAGTAAATGAATGCATTGGGACTACTATTATTAGAATTTAGTTTAAATGGGTAGATTTTTTGTTAGCATTCGGTTGAAACCCGATTGGTTGAAATACCGAAGAGTTTTAATAAACTTTAAGTAGGCACTAGTAATAAGAATAAGTTCCTTTTGACATGTGCCGTCAAACTAAGAAAATGTATTTTAACTTTCAGATTGCAAATCGATAAAACTCGTTGTTATTTCCATCATTTGAAAATAATTTAACCGAGTACCTATTTATTTAATTCTCTTTGTTAAATAATATATTTTTCTTACTTCCTGACTCATTTTGCCCGAGAATTCAACAATATTTTTTTTATTAAAAAAATAGCAAGCGGTGTAAAGACATGGTTTATTTATTTACTTATTTGTTAAGGCTAAGCTTAATGCTCAATAGTGATTTTTGATTAATCTTTATAACGAATCGGTTAACATTATGAATACCAAAAAATAACTTTAGATAAATGGAAGCTTTTAATATCGTTTCCTTTGAGTAGAATACAAATAAACATTTTAAGTACTCAACAAAAAATATAAATGTAATCTACTAAAATTTATATTTATTCAATAGAAATGTATGAACGCACCAACGAAAGAACTTAAAAAAAATAAAATTAAGGCTAAGATTTTCTGTGACAGTTTCACTTGATTTACTTTTTGCGTTCTTATAAAATTGTTAAAAATAAATAAAAACCACTTTTGCGCTTGAAATCGAGCGTTTCTTGACTCCGTTTGCCAAGCGATTTTAATGCCTATTACCAATAATTATTGAAAATATAAGGCATACCAAGAATATACTAATCTTTGGATTGTAGTTACCTCTTAATTGCACGACAGAAATGACGTCGTGATATAAAATTATCTGGGTTTATCAGCCAATTTAAGGACAGATAAAACTTGGTGTTTTAATTTCTTCTCAGATATCACCGTTCGCAAGTTTACAAACAGATGATCAACTTTTTAGCTAAGATACTGTTATGGAAACATCCATGAATTTCTATGAATAAAACACAATTTCAGAGATAAATATACTGGTATTAAAGTCTATGTATATATTCATTATATTCATGTCTTAACAATTCTGATTGAAGCCTATCACATAACTATTCATTTTCATGCTTAACATAAGTTATGGGAAAACTCATGAACTTCTAATATTCCCAATACGTTTTAAACCTTCACTGTTAATTAATTACTTACTATGAATTAAATACTATGTACATATTCACATCTAAACAATTCTGTCAACACTACCATTTTCACTTTTAACAATTCACAAAGCACGTGAACATTGAGTGATATTTACTTTATTACCCAAAATAGTTAAGGAGCACGAATTAAAAAAAACCGTACATTCAAAAATTGTTTTATATTATATTACAGACATTGAAAAGCGTTCTGCTGAAGTCAAATCGACTTAACCCTGGTGTTATTTCTTCGCTCCTGGGATAAAAATATGTTAAATTAATTATAATTACGTATGTATTATGTATCATTTATTATTATTATTATATTATGGCAGTTAATAAAAATATGTATATTATATGAATAAGGTATGTATGTTTGCAAAAACACTATTATTTTTTAATATATTTCTAACAAATTTTCTGTTTGTTATATGAACGGACATTATAATTATTACTCCATGTTTTATTTTACTTTTGCAATATATTATTTAAAATGTATACAAACAACATCTATCTAAAGCTTAGTATGTATTTAATATTTGTAGAGGCAACTATTTAAGGTAAATAGTTGTCTCTACCTAAAACTTAGTATATATTTAATAGTTGCTTCTACCTAAAGTTTAGTATGTATTTAATAATTGGATGATATAATATGTTTGATACTTTTTATTTGTTTAAAAAATAATCAACACTTATAAAGATATAAACACTTTAATTATTTTTGAAAAAAACTAACGTGTTACGTAAGCAATGCTCACTACTTCGTGGTTTACTTAAAATAGTTTTACGTAAACCCTGAAGAAGTGAGCATTGCTTACGAAACATGATGGTTTTTAAACATTAAAAGTGGTTAAAACTCAGGACGGGTTGTTTAAGACAATTTGAACAATTCTGAAAATTTCAACGTCAATTTTCAAGTTCTGTGAAAGATTTTTTTCAAGTTCTGTTATTATTCAAGTTCTGTTAAGCAACTAGCCTGTAATTTTATAATAATAGAACTCGAATAGGACTTTCGCAGAACCCGAAATTGAACGTTGAAATTTGATGAATTGTTCAAATTCTGCGAAACAACCCATCCTAAGTGTTGAATATTTTATATAAAATCATGTCACAAAATTTGAATTTTTGAAAAATTACCCTTAATTCCTCCTGATATTCTACGTGTATTTATATAATGTAGTCCACTATCACTACTTGTAAATGCAACTATATCCATCAATAAACACATTTCATTATGGCTTGTACCTACTGTTATATCAGAATACATGACAAGACATTTTTTTCAGATTTTTCAGTTCTATATAATATGTCCTAGTATCGTATTTCAAGTTTAGAATGATTTGTCAGCTGACACATTTGTCAGCTTGCCCTCGAACACTGTGAACCCTCCCCGGTCTCCTTACTAACCAGATATTTTTAGATTTCTCCTAGTTGATGGCATTTATTTAATCACCCGCTCTAGCTTATTTAACTAGATTAAGGCTATTTAATCCCATCGTTTGTCATTTTTAACTCGGTTTAAGTTAATTTAACACATCGTTTTTCGTCATTGTTTAACACGCTTAAGGCAACTTCATCACTCTAAGTTCTTAATTTTGTCGTTGGAAGGTATTTCATCGCATCTTTTGGTTATTATTTTTTTTCAATGTGGTACTGTTTTAGGTAGGTGATGTACGAGTATTACGACCATCCGCAGCGTTACTTCCCGAAGACATACGTTTACTTCTGGGATAAATTATGTCGCAATACTTAACCCTTAACCCAATAATTTGAAAAAACTGTTATAACAAAAAGTATTAATTGAATATTATGAATCAAGTCAACATAATTATTCCCAAATGGTCTCTAATTCACCAACGCACGTTAGCATTACAACTATACAGTTGAAATGGAATTATTTTTAATCCGTTATCTTTTTGTTGAAACCGGCTGAGTCGATATGTCAAAATGTAATGCTTTTATAAAAATAAGACCTTCGTCATTTTGTGTCATGTAGTCATTTAATAGTAAAAACCTTAACATAATATTATTTTCAATTATATTTCTAAACCATTTTCTATCTAAATACCAACCAACTTAATATTATTAATCCACGTTGTATTTTATTCTTACAATACAATAACAATATTTCATAATTTCCATAAAACAACCCATACTTAAAGTTTAATAAATTTTATTGGGATAGTATGTTTGATAATTCTTATTAATATAACTTTATTTGTAATATTAGAAAAATAACACTTAATTTCATCCGTATAACGTGCAATATTCCATGTGTGTTTTTGTTTGTGTTATGAACTCTGCTGTAACCGCTTATAAATGGCAACTATTTACCGTAAATAGGCACATATTTAAAAGGCTTCTAATCTGATACCAAAACGCATCGAAATGTCATTCTCTCGAAAATTTAGTTCAATAAAATGTGTCTTGATATAATAATATGAGTATTTTGCAGCTAACTAATAGCCTTCGATTGCTGTAATTTCCGCTTCCGAATTTTTTTAGACCTTTCCTTCATCGAGTAATTTATTTTCATCACACTGTTTGTTCTTATTTAATTTCATCGTTTTTTGTCCTTATTCCTTCCATACCAACTCGCTTAAGGCCATTTCATAGCTATCTCTTTTTACTTTTGTGGCTTGAGGCAATTTCATTTGTAATTTTTATAATTAAATGTGTAACACTATTTCAGGATGGTTTTGTACCACCACCCGCCGCCCCCTTCCCACCCGGAGTCATAGCCTCACTTCTGGGATAAATTACTTCGCAAAACTTAACTTTTAACCCAATAATTAAAAATAAAAGTTATAAGAGAAAGTATGAATTGAATATTACACATTAAGTCAACAAAATTGTTCCTGAATTCACGTAAGCACATTAGCATTACAAATAATAAATGCAATTATTTTTTATCCGTTATCGTTTTGTTTCGGCTCGGTAGATATCTTAAAAATTAATGCTTTGGTAAAAATAAGACTTTAATCGTTTTGTTTCATATGGGAATTTAATTATAAAGGCACCTACACAGAAGAGAACTTTGCCAAATTGATAAAAGCGATTGCCACTTTCCTAATTTTATCGAGTGTGATTCACCCTATTTTATAAGATTTATGACAATTCTAATGACCCGACTTGACTGAGGATAATTTTTCCAAAACGAGGAAAAAAATCAATAGTATGTTTTGTTTTGTATTAACGAAAAAATGATGCTGCGAAGCGAAGAAAACCTAGAAGTTCTAGTCAGAAAAGATTCCATCAATTTTAATGTAATTGGAGTCAAGGATTTTCTTTTTCTGAGATAACACTATGGAATACCCCTGAATTCTCTAGGTTAACAATTTATTTTATGTAAAAGTTTATTTTGTGCATATCCAAAATATTCATATCAAAAATCTGGTTGGTATTAATCTTCATTTTCACTTTTAACAGTAATATCTATTAACGGGTTTGCACGTAAAAATGTAATACACATCACGACACATAATCAAGGAGCATGATACAAAATTTGCCATTCATTCGATGTTTGATTTATATTACAGAGAGTGAGAAAAGTTCTGCTGAAGTCGTTTTCCAAAAATGTTGGAGTAGTTGCTTCGCTTCTTGGATAAAAATGTCGTAAAAGTCTAAGTGTATATTGTACTACTATTAGATTGGGTATATTATTTGTATGCTTAGCCTATGGTAAAGCTGTCAATAAGAGTACATAATATATAATAAAAGTAGCAACTTATTTTAAATCGTAGAACTGTTAATAATGTATATTTTTTAAAGACAATGTAGTTCTTTAAAATAACTATTAGAATTTGTATTAACCTTTTTACAATAAATATATAAAAATGTGCTATCCACTTCAAGGTTACTTATTTCAAATGTAACAATTCCCAAATAGTCCCTTTGTCCAAACCTAATTTTATTTATTTATTTATTCCTTTAGATTTACACACATTACAATATGATACAAGATATAATTAAAATATTTTTAGTGATTATAGATTATTGTACCTTATCAGGTCGAAATTATTAGTTCCTAACTAGGCAAATTGCCCGTTCCAAGGAACCAAAAATATGTGAAAGTAAGTGTGTGATTTGTCTATGTCTATAATATATCTCATTAATGTTTTAATTTGTGATGTTTAATCGTTACAATCTTATGATAGCGTCAAACTTGAGCTGTTGTGTATGTTTCAATTGTTTATGAGTAATAATTAGAATAATGGAAGTTTTATATATATATACAGTGTGTGATTATATGTATATACTATGTCTATTTATTATGTGACGTTTTTTAACATTTTTTCAGATTCTCCTCTACCAAGTTCAATCAACCATTTAGTTATTATTGGGCCTATGTAGGAAATATTACAAGTTTTTATATTTAATACAGGGGGGATTTTGTTGTACAGTTTAGATCCCAAGTATGTGTGTCTTTTGATACTTTGCCGTATTGTATTATTATTATATTATTATTATTTTATTACTTACACGGTTTTTTAGACGTTGCAAACCCATTATTATTATTGACATATTATTATATTTTTATCGAAGGAAGCAAACACTTGATGTGACATTATATATTAAATAAAAAAATACTCTTTGTAAAACACCACTTTTATTTTGAATTAATATTAACAGCCAGCCAGGTTTCGCTTAGCTCAAGCTTCGTCAGGGCTTATTATATCAACTAAAGTTATTTTCATACAGACACATATATATATATATATATATATATATATATATATATATATATATATATATATAGAAGAAAATAAAACAATGAGTGGAAGAGATAGAATTAAAATAACATACACGAGTGAAAGAGATAGAAATAAAAGAGCAGACACCTTATTAGTGCTAGAACGAGAAAGGATGTAGACTGATTACAGGATGGGTAGGAAGGGAGGGGGAAGGGAGGAAACAGTTTTATCAGAGGTTAACGGAATAAATTAAATATTGGACTATCAGTTAAATTGATTTGATTGTTGATTATATTTGATTTATTCTTGACGGCTTTTTTAATTTCGAGGGCTTCTAAATTGTTTAACCTAATTCCAATTCCATTTTTATGTAATATTGTGGTCCCAGAGGTTTTATCAAATGAATGGTTAGTTGCTAGTAGATGATTCGCGAATTATGAAAAAGCATTATTATTTAAACACCTCAGGTGTTCTTTTATTCTTATGTTTACGTTCCGGGCCGTTTTTCATTCAAAAGCAGAACAATCATTACAATTAAGTTTATATATGCCCGAGTTTATCATCAATATCTTAAGTGTTAATTAAGTATTTACCTAAGTTATTATTAGTATAAAAGCGGGCTTTATTTCTGGAGGGATTTTTTTTACACTTAAAGAAGAAAAGTTATTTGTATACAGTCTACGCCACTGGAATTGGTGATTAATATTCATATTATTATTAGATTTATTAAAAAGAAATTTATTTGAAGCTATTTGTTTCCATTTTTTATTAAGAATATTGTCTACTAGTTTTGTCTCATACCGTTATTTATAGCAATTTGTTTAATTATAGATAATTCCTTGTTAAAATTATTTTTGTTTAATGGTACGGTAATCAATCGATGTATCATGGAGTGAAAAGCTGAAAATTCATCTAACCACCCGATATCCCACAAACATTCAGCCCTGACGAAGCATGAGCTAAGTGAAACCTGGTTTGCTGTTAATATTAATTCAAAATAAAAGTGGTGTTTTACAAAGTGTATTTTTTCATTTAATATATTATTATATTAATCACAAGTGCTATGAAAACTTCTACAGGGTTTTCCAATAAGAGGTTTTATTTTGAATCGCCCGCTATTTCGGTAGATGTTACTTTGGAGCTGTTATTTTTTAACATTTGGCAATTAAAAACTACGCCATTAATAAAAATGGAACGATACACGCTTCAACTACGCATTGAAATTATTAAAATTCACTTGATTGAATCAAATGCAAATCATCTTGAGTGATGAGACCCATTTCCACCTCGGTGGCTTCGTCAATAAGCAAAATTGTCGCATCTGGGGTTCGGAAAACCCAAGCGTTATTGTTGAAAAGCCTCTCTATCCTCAACGTATGTACCATCCAATTCTGGCCATAAAAAATCATTAATCATCTCTCGATAGCGCAATCTATTCACCGTAACTGTTGCTCCAGCCTCATTTTCGAAAGAGCAAGGTCCAATAACTCCGTCGGACCATAAACCGCACCAAACAGTTGACTGTTTGGTGTGGTTTATGAGAGATGATTAATGATTTTTTATAGCCGGAATTGGATGGTTTTGATCTGGACAACGTTTACTTTCAACAAGACGGCGCTATGTGCCACACAAGCAACGAAACCATTGATCTTTTACGATTGAATATCAAAATAACACCTCTTATTGGAAAACCCTGTATTTGTTTTGTAAGCAAACAAAAGATTCATATAAATATGATGGAATGATACCTTTTTTTAACCGGGTCCGATTATTGGTGAATGCATGAAAAAAATTATTTTCAAGAGGTAACCCAAATTATTTCTAATATAAATGTGATTTATACCTGCACAGAGAAAATAAGAATTGATAATATATTAAGAAATTCTTGAAATGATTGGTAATCCGGTTAAAAACGGGATTGCAGTGCTTAACGAATGAATTAACAAGTTTCTTGAAAAACCTTTAGTTTATGCACGTGCACAACATCATGAAAACCTGTTCATTTATTCGTCGAGGCCTGCAATCCCGTTTTTAATCAGATTACCAATCATTTCAAGAATTTCTTAATAAATTAGCAAACTCATTTTTCTCCATGTGCATTGTGGAGAAAAAATAAGAAGATCCTTGCATGCAGTGAATTTACATCCTTTCCCAGTCTTGGTTTTCGCGTCAATAAGCTACTGTCTATATTTTCTCCTATTATAAGATCCTTGCATGCAGTGAGGCATTCTTCCTTTCCCAGTTTTTGTTTTCGTGACAATACGCTACTGTCAACATTTTCTCCATGTGTATTATAAGATCCTTGCATGCAGTGAACTTACATTCTTTCCCAGTCTTGATTTTCGTGACAATAAGCTACTGTCGACATTTTCTCACGATTTTTATTCCATGAAATATGTCTTGATATCGACGATAAGTAGTATGGACCTGTTTTCCAGCCAATTGACATCCCCGCGAAAAATCTATACCTAGGGGTTCCACCACCGCTACACTTTCCTGCTGGAGTCATCGGATCATTACTCGGCTGAGGCGAATTTTATCACATCATTTGATGACTATCTGCGGCACAGAGCAGATTACATATAATATCCATGTCAACAACCATATCTTTCGGTTGTGTATTGAACATATTATGACTTTAACTACATATTAGAGCAGATTACATATAATATCCATGTCAACAACCATATCTTTCGGTTGTGTATTGAACATATTATGACTTTAACTACATATTAGAGCAGATTACATATAATATCCATATCAACAACCATATCTTTCGGTTGTGTATTGAACATATTATAACTTTAACTACAGATTTTTTAAAATTGAATTACATAATTTTTTCTTTGAATTTATTTATTTATTTTAACATACAAAATAATTATTGAAATTAACATAATAAGTACATATTTAAAATTATAATTAAAACATATTTACCTTTACGAGAGTCCAACACTCGTGTGTAAAGGGGAGGTACAAATTGATTTTTTTCCTTCTAAGCAAAATATCAGCTATACAACCTTCTTGAAGACCGTTTACACTAAAGCTTTGATATTATGTATAATGTTCTCGATACAACTTCCAATGATTCTGAAAATACATTTTATGTTGTACTAATGTAAAAATAATACAATAAAAAATTACTTTGAAAACTGACTATTATTACGTTCTTGCTAAGTTAAGAGATAAGAAACGCAAGAAAAAAAATATAACCTTGGATTTAAGTATAACACTAACTCCGTAACACAAATATTAACATAATAACATTAAATAATATAGATATATATTTTTGTAGAACTTCATAACACAAAGGCTTAGTAGTATTTTACTCACAATTTTTCATAAATAATACATTATTAACTATTTTTCATTTTTGTAACATTTATTTTTATCACAGGGGAGTTTACACAAACACGATGTCCGCTTCAATGACCGAAGGCTGCCTTAAGATGAACTCACTAGAAAACCAACTATTTTTATTGATTCTTATACAAAAGGTTGAACTTTATAAAACAAATTGAAAGATAAAAATATATAATTTTTTTATTGGAACTAATTTTCATAAACTTTTGAAGGTTATACCTATCAATATATTATATTAGCATTGGAGAAGAAGATAATACTTATAAAACGAAATATGAAATAGAACAAGACACAGCCTCATCTGGGAATCGAACCAAGGATTAATGTCTTATACCGGGACAATGCATTTAACCACTCGGCCATTGGGACCTAATTATTATATGTCATTTTTGTCTTTCTTTATTTAAAAAAATATTTTTTTTTGTTCTGTTTCATGTTTCCTTTAGATTTGCTAGTATTACCTATTCTTCAATACCTACGTTCAGTCAATTTTTACCTAATATGTTTTAATAAAAGCAGTTCAAACCTTTGGTTTCTTATTTATTTCATACCTATAGCACATATTCAACTATGTTATTAGGTGGCCCATAAACCTTCTCTTCTAAAACATAGTCACAGATATTTAAAAAAAAAATGTAAGTCACCAAACACGGCTAAAGCCATTTCAAGCAACATTTCAATTCTGAATGGTAGTCTTACACCAGGGCGATACGATAGAGTCGAACTTGAGCTGTTGTGTATGAGTAATAATTAGAATAATGGAAGATATATATATATATATAGTGTGTGATTATATGTCTATACTATGTCTATTTATTATGTGACGTTTTTTAACATTTTTTCAGATTCTCCTCTACCCAGTCCAATCAACCATTTATTTATTATTGGGCCTATGTAGGAAATATAACAAGTTTTTATATTTAATACATGGGGGATTTTGTTGTACAGTTTAGGTTCCAAGTATGTGTGTGTCTTTTGATACTTTGCCGTATTGTATTATTATTATTATTTTATTACTTTCACGGTTTTTTAGACGTTGCAAACCCATTATTATTATTGACATATTATTATATTTTTATCGAAGGAAGCAAACACTTTGTGATGTGACATTATATATTAAATGAAAAAAATACGCTTTGTAAAACACCACTTTTATTATGAATTAATATTAACAGCCAACCAGTTTTCGCTTAGCTCAAGCTTCGTCAGGGCTTATTATATCAACTAAAGTTATTTTCATACAGACACATATATATATATATATATATATATATATATATATATAGAAGAAAATAAAACAATGAGTGAAGGAGATAGAATTCATAACATCCTGTAATAATGTGTTAAATGTCAGTTAAATTGATTAGATTTTTGATTGTCAATTTAACTGATAGTCCAATATTTAATTTATTCCGTTAACCTCTGATAAAACTGTTTCCTCCCTTCCCCTTCCCTTCCTACCCATCCTGTAATCAGTCTACATCCTTTCTCGATCTAGCACTAATAAGGTGTTTGCTCTTTTATTTCTATCTCTTTCACTCGTGTCTGTTATTTTATTTCTATCTCCTTCACTCATTGTTTTATTTTCTTCTATATATATATATATATGTCTGTATGAAAATAATTTTAGTTGATTTAATAAGCTTACGAAGCTTTAGCTAAGCAAAACCTGGTTGGCTGTTAATATTAATTCATAATAAAAGTGGTGTTTTACAAAGTGTATTTTTTTCATTTAATAGAATAATAATAATTATACGTTTATCCTGTCGAAGAAAACATTGGTTTCGAAGGTTGTCGATTTTTGATCTTTACTTATTGTGGATTATGTGTTATGATTAAGTATTTTAATATAGTGGTGTATTTTAATTAATTTAAAACGACCTCATGAAGTGAATTAGCGATTATTTCAGAAATGCTAATATATACTCAAAAAGAGCAAACAGGCTTAAAATAATTCCAGATCACTGTCGATTAATTATTCCGACACTTAAATGAATAATTCCATATCACTGTCGATTAATTATTCCGACACTTAAATGAATAATTCCAGATCACTGTCGATTAATTATTCTGACACTTAAATGAATATAAAAAAATTCTAAAAAAAACGTAATTTCCATGCTACAAAACTATAAAATGCCCTTTGGGTGATAATCTGGCTTGTAAATAGCACAGACCATCATGGAATATTTTAAATCCCTATGAAAAAAATGGATTGATCAATGAATTCACTCTGCAGGAGAAGACAACTTATAAACCAGCCACCAAAATACATATAAACAGAAAGACTCACCAGAAAATAGCACTTGCAATTGAGTTCTTCTCCTTGGTCTTCAGATTCGGTGGCAGACGGCAGATCAGCACAAAATATTTATTTGAATTCGCACTATGAGATTATAAGATGTCAACAGCTCTCAAAAGAGTAGAATTATTAATGAAGATGAATCAGCACATTGTAATAATACGCACTGCACATTATTTGTGACTACCAATTATTGTGACAAAAAAAATTATTTTGAATCATTTTTGTCTTAAATAGACCTCTTTTGACAAATGACACAATCCGGGATGAATCCAACTGATCAAATGCAAAAGGTGGCTGTAATTCGTTTATCACTCACCTGCAGAGCAAAATCTATCCAAAACTGACCAGAGATGTCTCTTTCGTCCAAAATATATATTAAAAATTAATTAATTCATTTACGTTTATATTTTAAAAATTAATTCACATTAATTTTAAATCGACTGCTTCTCCACCCTTTCAAATGAAATTAAAAACACCACGGAGAAAATGTTTAAAAACGATATCAAAATACGGCTGACTAAACACGAAGATGAGGAAATCTTTAAAATTATGAAGTAACATCAACACAACTTACAATCAACGTGAAGATTTTTGTATATTATTTATTTTGTGGAAATCTAAATATACGAAGATGAAAAAATCATGATGCAACACCATAGACTAAACATCAATGTGCAACACCCATAATACAGCATCCTACAGACCGCCTCAGAACAGGAATCCCTAGTGAGTTTGATTGTGGATAAACTACTGTACTTTGTGTTTTTTAAATAGCCAGTAATAAAAAATATAAATATGAATTAAAAATATGCGCGCTGTGGAAGCATCACGCTTTTCTAAGTGATTTTTTGGTATAAGAGTCGACATCTTAAACGAAAACTTCAAGTAAAATTCAAACTAAAACCAGATTTTTATGCAATTCATAAATTACGTAATTCATTCAATATATTTTTATTATTATCACTATAACAGGAAAACTATGTCACCTTTCACTTAATAAACATCTTGATGTCCTTGAAAAATTGATGGAGGAAGGATTACATGAAGTATAAATATTCCACTGTTAAGAATTCTTCATACGGTGTTGTGTCTTCAACTTACTGCAGGTTCTTGTTAGACATTCGAGTCTCTATTGTGGCATTTGTTATCTAAAGTTGGAGATTCTTTGTTTATCATGAGAACTGTAAGTATTAACATGGGTACCGTTTCACATTCTATCAATTCTGTTTCTTATTATTTTCTTCCTACATAAAACACACCCCTAAATTTGAAGTTAGGTAAAATTATATTTTTAAATACTTTTTTTTTTATTCTTTATTAATTTTATTATGAACATATAACAGATTCAAGATATGATTTAGTTTTTATGTATAATAAAACATCGTGTTACACCTTTTTTTGAAATCAACACGCTCGTGTAAAAAAGGCGGAGAAACGTCGAAAAAATAAGTTTTAGTACAAGAATAATTAAGTCTTGAGAAACTTTTCAGAGAGAAAAGGTAAGCATTTTAATATTACAATTAGTAGAAAATAATAAAAGCTAAGCAGAAAAGAAAAAATAATGCACTAGGTAAGTCAATTTTGATACAATTTTTGTATTATATCGCAAAGTACAAATTTTTTTTAATGGTACTTAATTTTTGAATAATTTTTTTCTAATGAAATGTTTATTTATTTATTTGTAAGAAAACACCACTACTGCTGTAGAAATTAGTCGCCATGCGCGTAAAGATAAAATAAAAATACCTTCATTATTGTAATTTGTTTGGAGTAAAACAAAACAGTGAAAATACCCCATTTGGATAAACCACGTAATTCCAATATACCTTTTTATAAAATTGTTGGTGTTACAGCACTGGATTCTTGAGAAGAAAAGAATATTAGTTTCCTTTTTTGTTGTATGTTTTTGGGGTGTTATGCCGTGTTGCGCTAACTCCTTCTTTAGCCGACGTTTCGGACAGCGTTGCAGTGTCCATCATCAGGGCAGATCCGGTAGCACTTGGACGGGCCCAGGCCACAAATAAATAAGCACAAACTCGAAAACCAAAAATTTACACATCTTCGGATCTACCGGATCTGCCCTGATGATGGACACTGCAACGCTGTCCGAAACGTCGGCTAAATAAGGAGTTAGCGCAACACGGCATAACACCCCAAAAACATACAACAAAAATGCTTTTGGCCGTGAGAATCTAAAAACTTACCAATATTAGTTTCCGTTCAAAAAAATATCCTAAATAAAGGAAACAGGTGTTTTGGTTTTACGGAAATTTAATTTTTTCAGAAATTGGCGAATATTTTCTTGTTATGTAGATGTTTTACATATATTTTAAAAGAGAAAAAATGAATAATTGCAGGTTTCACTACTGGTGGTTGGTCTCCTGTCGGCTGCGTGTGCAGCTCCCGCTGAAGTGCCTCAGATATTAAGTTATGAAAATGATAATGAAGGACTTGGAAACTATTATTTTTCGTAAGTACTTTGAAGATACGCAAACAGTCAAAAAGCTCGTTATTACTTCAGTTAGTTCATAATATAGTACGCACCCACTAATTACTTTAACTCTGCCCGCATTCTCGGAAAATTTTATTTTCTTAAACAATTGAAATTCTACCAAATAGTGCACCATCTCTAATTTGTTTACTGGAATAACTCAAAAATAAAGAACACGCATTAGAACTTGGAGAAGACTTCTCGAAGTTTTAAGGTATTCTCTTCAGAAGACTAGTCAAATTTCTAATGTATTCTCTTTAGAAGATCTCTAAAAGTTCTAAAGTATTCTCTCCATAAGACTTCTAAAAGTTCTAAGTAATTTTTTTAAAATGAGAAACTAATGTTTATAAAACAAGGTTTTATGCATAGCATAAATGATAACAAATAATTATAAGCAATAATTAGTCGCCTGAAATATCAATACAAATTTAAAATATCTCCCGAGTAAAAATGAACAACGGGAATTGAACCCGTGCCTTCTGATGTCCGGTCAGATGCTCTGAAACCACTGAGCTATGTCGGCTTATTTCCAACCCGCCAAATGATTCAATATGTACTAGTACCTCAAACAACAATAACTGCTTATTATATTTTTTCCACCTGTAAACAACGAGACATATAATATCTTCATTTATTGATGAAATATTTTTGACCTGTCAAATATTATTATTTTTTAAAAATTTATTTCTCTTTAAAAGATTTGTACAGTTCTAAGGTTTTCTCTTTAGAATTTAAAAAAATCTAAATTTTCTAAGGAATTCTCTTTAACGATTTCTATAGGTTCTAAGCTATTCCCTTCAGAAGACTACTCAAAGATCTAAGTTATTTATTTTAGAGGACTTCTCGAAGTTCTAAGATATATCAAGTTAATTGACAGGTATTGAATTATAAACTGAAGTTATTTTCAGAATAGCTAGGTACTTACGCTTGTTGGAGAATAATAGAGCAGGAGGCCAAATTTCGTGCTGGGATGTTACGCGCCGCGATGATCATATTGATCCTACCCACTGATTCTATTCAAGTTCTGTTATTATCATCATAGGCCAGTTGCTTCACTGCAATCGAAAATTAACTTCGAGATTTGATGAATTGTTCTAATTCTATGAAACAACCCTCCCTTAGAGACACCATCATGAAAATATGAATCCAACCATATTTTTATTTAATCATTGAAGATAATATTACAAAATAAATAACACAAATTAAAAAGGTAACGGTCATCACTCGACTCAGATATTCTTACCGGGACTGGCATCTCTACCAATTGAGCTATTGCCACCCAATTACATTCGCAATTTTTATCAATCTCATACTTTAATAATCACCAACACTAATTTCAATTGTTTTCCATATTTTTTGGTGTGCCATATTTTCATTGAGAGTTAATTATATTATGTTCTTCTATGTTTAAATATTATAAAAAATACTATATTTGGTTGAGTATCTGTAACTCCGGTTCAATGAACTCTAGAACTCGGATTTGCTTTGAATTTAAGCAGCGTCATTTAAAAAAAGTTTTAAGTGTTTGTTCGGTGAATTTAAATAAATATAGTTAAATATTTTAACAGAAAATTATTTTAAATGCCATTTTCAAAATCGGAACTGATTTGTCGAGAATTCAGACTACTCGTGGTTTTTCATGGGTCTATTCTAATTTTCATTGAGAGTTTTTGATATTATATTCTTTAATGATTAGATATATTACAATGAGGTTTATAAGCTTCAATAAGTTAATCCTAATAAAAAAAACATATGTTTTGTTATTTTTTAACTTTTTCCTTCTAGTTTCAAGACGTCCGATGGCATCGAGAGACAAGAGCAGTTGGACGTCATCAACGCTGGAGACCCCGAGAAGGAATCCGTTATAGTCCGTGGATCCTTCAGCTACATTGGTCCAGACGGAGTGACCTACGCAGTGACTTACACAGCTGACGAGAATGGTTTCCATCCCCAAGGAGATCACCTTCCCGCGGCACCCCAGCTGATCAGTGAAGAACTAATTCCGGTAAATTAACTTTACTTTCATTACTGGTAAATCTAGGATTTGAACGTTGGGATGATCCTAGATGCGACCATATCTTTTTCGGATTTTTGGTTAAAATCACTAATAGTATATTTAAAATCAAAATATTACAATTTGAGGTTTTACTTGTTGAATTATTCCAAAAACAAAAGAAGATTATTTGTAATTTAAATACACATTTGCTTAAAATAGTTTCACCTACCGGGGCATGCTATTCGCTGTTAGCCATTATTTATGGAAATGTAAAATAACTAGTCAAACTAGATTTGAGGATCTATTCGAATTTGATTTCGACGAAATGGCATGACTTAATACTTGATATTGTGTGCTTTTCAGATAGTGCTAAAACTGGTGGGATATTCTAGTTCTAAAACTTTCGATCAGGGGAGCTCTTTGATTGGATCGCTATTGGGAGGAGGTATCTTAAAGCCAACTGAAAAGCCAAAGTGAAGAAAATAAATAAAATTCTAGAAATGTTAAATATAGATAAATTTGCCACAAATTTTCTTAATTATTTCAGAAACAATTAATTATCTTATATCTGACGACCATAATTTTATCTTATCTTAATCTACATCTATATCTATATCTAAGAAGGAGAAAGTCCATCTGCCCTTCGTCGACATATCACATCGCTCCTGCCAGACACTTTTTCTATCACTGCGTTCTTTCACGCATTGCTTTGAACAAACCAGAGAAGGCTACTGCTCCTCCCGGTATCAGCTCGACACCCAGGTGGGCCACAGGTCTTCCTCTGATGAGTTCCTCTTTTGACAAAATTTACCTTATTTCTAAATCAATTGGCAGAGCGCTGGCCAGAACCAGCAACGCCCCTAAGGCCACCGTCCAGTAAGCGCCCGAGAGCGCAAACAGGGGAGTCTTCTGACTCCGCGTGTTTTAAGATATTATCCAAACGGTGCTCCCACCCAGAGGCAGCGTACGAGACATGCACCATATATACCCAACTGCACAGGAGGCGCATCGCCGGAGAACGCAATCCCACTAGGTTGTTGAGAGTCTTCTCAGTTTCTGAAACAGAGCCTGGGCCCTGCTGGGAACGCTCTTGACATGGGCTAGGAACGATGAAAATCTTTCCATAGTGACGCTTAGATACTTGTGTTACTGGTGTTCTCTGAAAAATCTTATGAAAGGGTTCCTGCCTCAGCTGAGTATGCCCTTCATAAGAAGACCCACAGTCTTGTGAGGAGCGAAGATCAGTCTGTTTCTCTTTCCCCGTGCGAGGATCTCTCGTAAACCTTCTTCAGCCATAGATTCAATTTCCCGGAAGTAGATGTGTTCAATTTCACGGAATATAGTTACAGTGCCCTTGAGGTGATTTTTTCACAAAAAACGGTGCTGTATAAAACAGTCCAATATTATTGAGAAGGCTATAATAACACACCTCTTTAAAATAATAACTAATGTAAACATAATAATAATCAAATTAAAATTGAGAGAGATCAACACAATTTTTTAAGGTCATCGATTTCAAATTATCCACACCCATTGACCAAATTAAAAGTGTTCATTTTTTGATTACTTGATTAAAACTAACTAATCTTGCAGAAGAGCAATGACTGATTTGGTACTTTTATACAAATTAGTTAATGGCATAATGGATGCACCTGACTCAACTAAGCTACAACCTTCTGAGTAGGTATTGACCAAATTAATAGTGTTAATTTATTGAAATTACTTGATTAAACTAACTCATCTCACAAAAGAACAGAGACTGATTTGGAACTTCAAATGGGTTAATAGATGCACCTGACTCAACTGAGCTAATAACGTTCCGAGTAGGTACTCAATCGTAACACAAGACTTCCCGAGTTGTTCTTTGTTTATTAATCTAAAATAAACTATTATATTAATTCCCCAGTCAAAAGACTACATAGGCTTGGAAATAAATTCAGTTTCGTTGATATTTTCATTTATTCCATACTAAAATTTAAATCGAAAATTTCTAACATTTTGTTTGGCTAACATCATTATATTAAATAATTTTGTAACTTGCCTTTCTAAGCAAATATTTATCCTACTATATATAAACCTTTTTTTCTTTTAACGTAGATTTTTGTTATTTGCCCCAGGCAGGTATCAATACCTTTTCTGTCTTCTCTCTTTTTTGTGTTATTTGTGATTTATTTTGTTAATTTTTTTTTTTTTTGTTCATATCGAATTTAAAAAAAATTGATATGGGGACCTCACCCAGTGAGACTCACATTAACAAATAATATTTTATAAAAAAACACCTCTAATGTACAAATAAAAAAAATGTTGCTATACTGCCAATATGGATAAATTGAATTGCAAATCCCATTCTGGGAATAAAAATATTATTACGTTAATTTTAATGCGCCATGTAACATAATTAATTTATACTTGTTTTATGTTAAATCCTGAAGGGTGTAAATAAAATAAAAATACATCCTTTTCTTCTGTATCACTAATGGGTTCTACATATGTGCATAAGCTAAATTTAATCCATGATTACATTTATTACGTGCATCATCAATATTCATGTCAAATCCCTTAATACGAGACACCCTAAAATAAAGACAGAATCTTAACGACGTAAGTGAAGCAGCCATGCACAAAAATATGCGACGCTTGGCCCTGGTATATTGGACAGACCTGTGGTTGAATTTACCTATAAAAATAAAGTGGGACTCCTAAGTGCTGAAGTCGTGTAAAACAATATTCTGTACGCGGCCCGGCGCAATGGACGGACCTATGGTCGAATTTTCCCTAGCAGGTCTTGAATATTGATATTATTTTAATTGTTTCTTATTGACGTATTACTTAAATCTCAAATGTTTTTAAATGGATTCCCGGGAAGTTACAAATTCATCGTCTAGAAAAATAAAATCTGGTGCTTACCGCTAATTTTATAGTCAATAAATTTTTCAAACCGTTTTACATAAAATATTTTAATGGTAAGGTCCTATTTTTATAAATCTCAAACATAAATAACTTACATCCGTCGATACCCCTCTAGAAACATTTGAGATTTTAGTTATACGTTAATTAGAAATAATTAAAATGTGTACGTTATCAGAATACCTCAGTCAATAGTGTTATGTCACCTTAATTTTATTTCAGTAATGATAATTCTATATTTGAAATGTGTCTTTCTTTTGTTTAAATTTAAGATAGATTATTTTTAAAGTTTATTAACTATAATATGTCGACAAGAAATATATTTGTTTTTGAAAGGCTTTACAAATCCTGCAAAATACAAATCTGTGCAAGATGATTATCTTATAATATTTGCATTTTTTATGATGATTACGCGTCAAACTACATTTGTAAAAGTTATTATTTCTGTTTGAACGGAAAAAAATAAAAAATTGACACACCTTGTCAACAATCTATTTAAAATCACTGATAAAAATGTTATCTTCATTAAATCAACATCAAACGTACACCGTGCTTTTAGCAAAAATCCATAGGTGTCTCTGCGACGAAATATTTGCACCCCTTTGAATGTGGGTTAGTTGAGCTCTTTAAGAATGAATTGTATTTAATTAAACATCAATAATTATTGTGCTGTACATTATTCCTTACTTGATTTTGTGTGAGAATGAGAATGTATTCTACTCTGGAATGAGTCTATGTATTATTTTTAATTAATTAGTTGTGAGACAACACAAATTAATTAAATCAAAAATACTCGCACATTCCGGGATTTGAACGCGCGATCTCTGGATTGCTAGTTTTAGAATTACCAGGGATATTTTCCCTGAACCGAACCAAAAATACTCTCACATTCCGGGATTTGAACGGGCGATCTCTGGATTGCTAATTTTAGAATTACCAGGGAGATTTACCCTGAACCGAACCAAAAATACTCGCACATTCCGGGATTTGAACGCGCGATCTCTGGATTGCTAGTTTTAGAATTACCAGGGGATTTACCCTGAACCGAACCAAAAATACTCGCACATTCCGGGATTTGAACGCGCGATCTCTGGATTGCTAGTTTTAGAATTACCAGGGAGATTTACCCTGAACCGAACCAAAAATACTCGCACATTCCGGGATTTGAACGCGCGATCTCTGGATTGCTAGTTTTAGAATTACCAGGGAGATTTACCCTGAACCGAACCAAAAATATTCGCACATTCCGGGATTTGAACGCGCGATCTCTGGATTGCTAGTTTTAGAATTACCAGGGGATTTACCCTGAACCGAACCAAAAATTTCATTTTTAAGAAACTGTTAACCCTGACCGAAGGACATGAAATTTCAGATTATCAATATTATACAGGTTTTCTAATAAGAGGTGTTATTTTGAATGGCCAGCTATTTCGGTAGATGTTACTTTTGAAGCTGTCATTTTTTGACATTTGACAAGTAGAAACTACGCCATTAATAAAAATGGAACGATACACGCTTCAACAACGGGTCCTTGAAATGCGAGAAAATGATCCGGAATTCCAGCGAAAAATCATCTTGAGTGATGAGGCCCATTTTCACCTCAGTGGCTTCGTCAACAAGCAAAATTGTCGCATCTGGGGCTCGGAAAACCCAAGAGTTATTGTTGAAAAGCCTCTCTATCCTCAACGTGTGACTGTTTGGTGCGGTTTATGGTCTGGCGGTTTTTTGTGGCCGGAATTGGATGGAATTGATCTGGACAACGTTTACTTTCAACAAGACGGCGCTACGTGCCACACAAGCAAGGAAACCATTGATATTTTACGGGAAAAGTATCAAAATAACACCTCTTATTGAAAAACCCTGTACAATTTTGAATGTGCTTCCTTCAAAAGGTGTTTGATAATTAATAAGTTTAGGGACAACCACAAGTCCCTTTTTAATTTTTTTAAATTTATTTCTTTTTTTTTACACCCGCTAAACTGCCAAAGCTGTTTGTCATCAGGTTCGGAATTTAATAGCCTTTTCTCAGGTTTTATCAATGTAACCACGTATGTATCAATGAACCAACATAATTTTTGGGTTGGTACTAAGATACGATTCCGTGAAATTTTTTTAAAATTTATTTTAAGCCTATTAAGGCTTTTACATACATAAATAACAATATTTACGAAATTATACTCGTAAATCGTGCAGGAAATGACTGTTTAAAACACACATATGAATAAAAATATTATTAAATTTGATCCACACAGTGTACAAAATATAAAAAAAATCCAAAATTGTTTTTTTCTTTCAGCCGACAAAATGCTGTTAACGTGCAAAATACTGTAATACTGTCAATTTAAATAGCTTTATCAAAATTTTCCCCTAGTTGATGAAAAAAACTTCAATAAGGTATGTTTATATAATGAAATTGATGTCCTAATATATATCAACAACATCAGAGTACCAATTATATGAAAATCACTAGATTTGTGGACAAACTCGATAAGCGGGTTCGCATAATTCGGACCCCACCCTCGTATTTGTTCGCAAATTTAATGTTTTTTTTAAATATTGGTATTCGTTATTATCTTATTCAATCGTCTCAGTACTGTGGGTCGCAGTAAATTATGTTGTTTTGATTTCTTAAAAACGTATTTACATTTTTTTTCAAGACGTTTTCGAAAACTTTATTTTCTGCATTTTATTCGATCCCGTTCACTACCAGGACTAGTGAGGTCATCACCGATCACCGTCTCTAACTACTTCACCTGGTTTAATCATTGGTTCAATCGTATCCAGTGATTGGCACAGCATGCCGCCTGATTTCAGGGCTTATTCGCTGGAGACCTCTTTATCAAAACTGTTTAGTACTTTTGTCAAAATATAGATCGACCGTCAAGTCAAAGATGCATTTTTTCTCTCCCGTGCTCTGTCCCATAATACGAATATCGGTGAGGTTTCTAAGATAGTTCCCGAAATAATAAGTATGAACGTGTTTCTTTACTATAAGAAACTTTATTTTTTCAGGTGAACTCTCGACGCTGTTCAGGATGAGTATATTTCTTCAACCAAACAATTTGAAACCAAAAATATTTTCCCCTATTTTCCTCATGGTCTATATCAAGGCTGCCCAAACCCAGGCCCGCGGGCCACAATGTGGCCCGCGAACGAATTATAAGTGGCCCGCGTGAACTATTTTCAAAAAACCCGCCAATCCGCCAATTTGAAAAAGTGTCGCGGGCCCGCGGTAAAACAAACAATGCAGCTTGCGCTAGCACCAGTGTTGCCAACGAAGGCGATATCGCTATTTAGGCTACTCAGAACGAGAATCAGCGACGAAAAAATCTAACCTGTTGAACTCATTTTAAAAAAAAAAATACATCGGTTTTTGATATAATAGTTTTTGCGTCCGAAATGGAATCTTGTAGCAACCCCCCCCCATGGAATTCGAAAAATTGTTGTGGGGAACCACATATGATGTTTTTGGGTGCGCGGAATTTTTTCTCAGCGATGTTCCGTAACAACCCCCCCCCCCCTATGGATTTCAAATATTTTGTGGGGAGCACTCATTTTGATTTTTTTTTGTGGTGAATTATGTTTTATAGAAATTCTCTAACAACCCCCCCCCATGGAAATAGGAACCGTCAGGTATTCAGTGGCCCGCCAGTGATTCAAAATCGTTAATTTTGCCCAACTGTTAAAAAGGTTGGGCAGCCTTGGTCTATATCATCATTGGGGATGCTATGTGTAGGGTCTTTTTAGTAAATGAGGTGGGTAAAAATCAGGGGTTCTGTGTGTCCAGGAACGACAGAGGTATAAATACATCCCTCCAACTGTGATTGCCAGTGATGGGTCGAGATAGTCCGGCTGAAGGGGTGAAATGGTCTCCACATTTGGCCTCCCCACTCCAGCCCACATTTGGTAATACCTAGACAAACCTCACTTCATAAACAGTGAACCCCTGCTAAGTCATCAAACGCAGCGAACCGCTTGGGTGGCCCAAGTTAGAGGTGTTGTTTATCCAATGAATGGTTCATGTGGCGGCGGTACCTACACAGATCTTTCAAAATTATTATTCCGATTACAACAACATAAAAAAAAAGATTTTGTACATATGGATTTTTGGATATCCATAGATATTTTTAGATTGATTTCTGAATATTCATTGTATCCCAACCCAAATATGAACGGTATTGTTTTGCGAATATTAAAGATAAAACAAGAGGGTGAAAAAACATCATCACCTAACGATTGGTCTGGAGATAATTTAAAATACACGTAGGTAATTTATCAATCCGTGCCGACCATAATATTCTTCGATAAGACAAAGATAAGATATTATAAAAAAGTGGAATCCTTCTAACCCGACTTTTTCACATCAAGTCTTTATGCTACGTATACATACGCGAGCCAAACTGCCGAACTGAACCTCAACTTATGGGAAAGGAACAAAGCAACCGCAAAGTTGATTGCAGTTGATTCATTCCTTTCGTTTTTCGTGGTTCGATTCGCGTGTAGGTTGGCAAATGTATACGTACCATTAACTGTACATATTATATAATACAATGTTTGCAACAAACACGAATATTTGTATACATATGTACTTTTATATTTTATGTTTTGCTTTATTTACAGGATCAGGCCTTATTAATTGGATTCGATGATAATTAATCAGTATTAGTATTATTTTTATATAGTTCTTATATGTAGGTAGTTACACAATATATCTAATCTTAATAGTATAAATATCTAAATAGTCTGTGCGTTTAGTTCTTCTAAACTACGCAACAGATTTTGATAGGGTTTTCGCTATCATTTAGATATTTTTTCCCGAAAGTTGATAATTGACTAATAACTGTATAATACATGCATATTATATTTATAGAAAGTAGAGAAAAGTCGATGTTTTGTAATCAAGTCAAAATATTTTCGGAAGCTTAAATTGGTAACGCTGGCTATACCTTATGAGATACATCAAAATAATATACTACGGAATTGTATATCTTAAAAAGGTTTACAAAAAAGTCCACCATGGCATATATCTATCTCCTAGGGGTAACCTACAGTAATCATTTTTATCTTTTACACATGCGATGGGTTATTTGCGAAACTATTTTGACCAATAAAATATTAATCCTTTTCCATTTGAAGGTGTTAGTTACGTTGGGCATTTAATTTAGATTAAAATTGCCCTTTCCAGCATAGCATTAAAATTAATATCTTTGAATAAATAATTGATTTAAAATTACGCGTAACAACAAAAAAGTCTTAAGAAGTTTCTTTGACCGATATAGTTTTGATCCTTATCTAATTACTTATATTATCGACATTTGTCTTTAAATGTAGATAAACATTGTTTTAATATCTTAGAGGATTTTATAATTTTAAAATCATTGGCAACAAAATGGTCGGCCGCACGCACAAATGTAGGCGCTTCTGTTTCAATAGGTATAATGTCTGTTGTCTGTTTATATAGAAATGGAAAGATGAATCTAAAGGTATGTGTTGCTTACAAGAAAAGTAAAATTAAAGGAAATTCTTCCCCCATCCGAACCACTACATTCCCTTCTGATGGGTTATCATCCTAAATTTAAATAATTCATGCTCAATATACGGTGATCTAACAACGCATTTCTGATGACTTTTGCAAATATTTAGATTTTGAATACATTTAGATGTTTTATGCATATATTTAAAACATAGGGGCAAGTATTTCATTTAGCAACGAGGTTGCTACCATATCGGCTCGATGATCATAACTTTCAGCAAATCTATTTAATCTCAAATACAGAAATACAAGCATCAACGCGGTGTAACAGTGTCACACAATTGATTGGTTTATTTATGCACACAATTGATTGATTGTCAATCAATTGTGTGACACTGTTACAAGTCACTGATTGATAGTAGTTTGGTAAGATCTCTACAACATATATTACATTCCCATAAAAACTACCATACAGTCTTTAAAAACTGCTATTGAGAGCATTCCACCAGGCACACCCGAATTCAATGTCGTAATCCATGCAAATACGGTTCCTGTTGGAGAACACAGCAGACGTTATAATGCCCCGTCCACAAGTGAAGTAGCAGTTGGGATAGCTGGTCAACAATTTGATAAAATAGATATTGTATCGCGGAGCCGTAACGACAATTTGCAAACAATATCAGAGTTTGCACAAATCTTATGACAGCGTACAGTATCCTATATTTATATTTCTCAAGTTGGTCAGATTAGTGGAGTATCTCTGCGGAAAACAGTTTCACGCATGAACTACTGTTGTTACCGTACAATGTCAAAACAATTTTAAACCCCTGACTTAGATATGGAATGTTAATGAACCAATACTTTGTCGATAATTATGCATAAATTGACTCCGATCGATTACCGTTACAACCAAACTAAATTGAGGGCAGAAAATTACGTTCAACTTCAGGATGCTTTACATTCGAATGAATACAGCAGCGATATTGGACAATTGGTTATACTGGTGACCGGGTATCTCATCAAAATGACAGTTCAACACACCTACAAAATGTCACATAAAGTCATGGAAAGTGATGAAACAAAAACTAGGTTAAGTAGGTTACATAAGTAACTATTTAACCTAGTTTTTGTTTTATCACTTTTAATAACTCTATATAACTTTTTAAAGGTTTGTTTAATTGTCTTTTTGATGAAATATCATAGAAACGTATGTGTATTGAGTAATAAATATTACTGGCTTACAACTAGGATTAATAATAACTAGTGACTTTTATCCAAGACTTATATCTAGTAAGGCTTATAACTACTTATTTAAATGTAGTGAGTTATATCAAGTGCCTTGCGACTAAGGCCTATAACTTATGTCTTAATAACTTAAATATTTACATCTATGGCTTAAAGTTAGAGACTTACATATCAATACATATCATAGGAGTGAGTGGACGTATTGTAGTAAGAAACTATATTACTGAAAGTTGTTACGTCCTCTAAAGTATTTGGCGGGAGTGAGAGCGCAATAGTAGAACCGCGCAAGCGGTATCTAGCCTAACTCATTATGGACGTGCTGTCCTTATTTGAGATTATAAAGAGTGAAATAGCTAGCATATCAACTAAACAAGACGCCAAAGCAAAAACAAACCTGGAAGCTAATATTAAAATTCTTGAAGAAAAATGGACGGAAGAAAAAACAGAAATGATAAATAAGATACTTTCTCTACAATCCAAACTGATTGAAAAGCTCGAGAAAAAAATTGAAAATCCGAGTATTATGGGAGGAAAAACTTACGCAAGCAAATTAAAAGATATTCCGGAATCTAAATATTCACTAATTATAAAAAGTGAAAATGACTACATGACTGCAGACGTAATAAAAGACCAAATTGTCAAAAAAATTAAAATTGCAAATCTGGGAATCGCTGTAAACGGAGTTCGTAAAGCCGCACAAAATAAACTTATAATATCCTGCCCGACAAAAGCCCACGCAGAGAAATTGACAGAAGAAATTAACAAAACACTTAAAAAACAGATGGTCGCAGAAGAATTAAAAAAGAAAAAAACAAAATTTTTCGTTAGAAACTTACAAGCAGATTTATCGGAAGAAGTAATAATTGAGGCCTTAAAAACACAAAATGAAGGTATAAAAGAAATTATGGAAAATAACCCAAAAAACACGATAAAATTAATAAAAATGTTCAAACCTAAAAATCAAAATGGACTTACGAACTACATATTGGAAACAAGCGGACAATTAAGGACGCACCTCATCGAAAGGGAAAAAATTAATATTGGATTCAACAGAACACGTGTAGAAGATGCAAACCCTATAACGCAGTGTTTCCATTGTCTTAAGTTTGGACATGCGGCAATCAAATGCTTCAACAAAGAAAAAAGTGCAACGTGTTTGCATTGCGCAAAGGACCATGAATGGAAGGAATGTACAAATAAAAATGAAGAAGAAAAGTGCAGCAATTGTATCTTCCAAAACAAAAATCTCAAGATGAACCTAAATACTAACCATAAAGCAAATAACCCAACCTGCCCCTACTTCAAAAAGATGATGTTTATCGCCCAAAGTCGTATAGAATATGACTAGGTATGTTGGTACTTAAAAAAATATATATAAAATTGAAAATAATGTTAATAATTATTATTTTATATTACTACTTCTTATCACCTTCTCAAAAAAATAATAATTTTTATATTTTACTTCTCAAGTACAAACTTTTCATATCCATGCGAAAATTACCACTAAACATATATTTAAATGTATTGTCCTATTACCAAAGTGTTAACAAGAGCATACTGAAATTTATTCTAATGCTCCAATATACTTATTGTACTCATATATGTAGAGGTATTATATTCGTGGTCCTACTTCATGTTTATATACTTATATGTTTATTTAAATTCTTACAACATGTTTATAAATTATTGCTGCAATTTAAAAACTATAATCTAACCTGGAACATATCGGAAATACTTACTGCTATATTGTTATGTATCTATCGTATTTATATTTATAAATCCCAATACATGTTTATATATTATTGCTGCCAATTAAAATATTATTCTATATGGGTGAATTGAACTGTGATTTTGACACAGCAGAAATAGATTATGAAAGCACGTCAATTTTTGAAAACTGGGCTACAAAAAAACATGTGTTAGGAAATAATAAAATAACTGCCCTCAACTTAAATATACGATCTTTATCTAAATATTGGGACACTTTCCTATTAATTGTTTCTAGCTCTTTGAGAAACATCGACTTAATTTCGCTATGCGAAACGTCTATTAATGAAAATAATATAAATCTTTATAAATTACCGGGATTTAATTCGTACCATTTTTGTCGAACAAAAAGATCGGGTGGCGGTATTATTGTGTACGTGAAAGATCACCTTACATTTGAAAAAATAAATATTATGACTAATAATTTTGAATGCGTTTACGGAACTATTTCAGTAACCAAACATATTCGCTTACATCTTTTAGCAATATATAGACCGCCTATTACAAAAAAAAAAATTCTTGATGAGCTGGAGACAATATTGGGAAATATTGATATAAAAGAATCCGTATTGGTTCTAGGTGATACGAATATTAATTATTAAATGTACACGAACCCATAACTATGCAATATAAAAACCTCATGTCTCATTTTGGAATGACCAGATGTATAAATGATGTGACTAGAGAAGCGATATTGACTAACTATGTAATGGCTTCATGTTTAGACCATATCTATGTAAGAGTGAAGGATTCGACCGAAATCAGTTCATGCGTATGCGATTCAATAATAGCTGACCACTACCTAACTGCAGCTAGTATTAACTTCTGTTACTATGATAAATGTACCGTCGACAAATCGCACCAAGAGTATTACACTGCACTATCGGACAAAAGGATTGATTTATTGATCGAAATCACCGATTGGAATGCAATGTTAAAATTGTCTGAACCAAACATTATTTATGCAGAATTAAAATCGATTTTTAAAAATATTTATGATAAAAGTACCTTTACAAAATTAAAAACAAAAAAATTTCGAAATAACCAAAAAACTTGGATGAATGACAGTCTCGCTGAAAGTATTCTAATACAAGATGCCATGTGGAAAAAGTGGAAAAACACGCCTAATAATAAAAAATATGAAATCGCTTTCAAAAAATATAGAAATAAACTTAATAAACAAATATTAAACACAAAAAAGGCATACTATAATAACAAATTTAATCACTGTTTCAAGGACATTAAAAAAACATGGAATGAAATTAATACAATTTTGGGTAGGAAAAATAAATCTGGTTGCGATGAAGTCTTATCTAAATATTTCCTAAAGTCACAATCTTCTGATGCAGTGGCAGAAAATTTTGCTAACTTTTTTGATGAAGGAGTTAATAAGTTGTTACATGAATGTGATTTCCGAGCATCTAAACACTTGCAAGAATCCCTACCGCATTCAATGTACTTACCTAGAGCTAATGCTAAGCAAATTGAATATATTATCGGAGGTATGAAAAATTCAAAGTCACCGGGCATAGATCTAATTCGTATGTTTGATTTAAAAAAACATGTCAAATTACTTAGCCCTGTTATTGCTCACTTTATCAACAGAATAATCGATACGAGCCTCATCCCCGATGAATTAAAAAATAGCATTGTAAGGCCTATTTTCAAAAATGGAGATCACTCCGAAATTAACAATTACAGGCCAATTTCTATTCTCCCGGCACTAGAAAAAATTTTAGGAAAATATATTTCGATAAATTTAGATAAATATTTGAATAATTTGAATATTATAGATGAATGCCAGTACGGGTTCCAGAAAAATAAAAGTTGTGATAAATTGCTGGAAAAATTTTATGATTTTATAAATTCTCAACTTAATTCTAAAAAACATGTACTGGTGCTTTTTATTGACTACCCAAAAGCTTTTGACACTCTCAGCCATATCCAATTAATTAAGGTTCTTGAAAACATTGGAATCCGGGGTAAACTCCTCTCATTTTTTAAAAACTACTTAACTAATAGAAAAATGAACGTAAAGATTTTAAATGATATGAGTAAAGGAAGACATATTAATTCAGGAGTACCGCAAGGATCAATTTTAGGTCCAAAATTGTACATTATAAATGTTATTGTTATGTCAAAACTCTTTAAAAAGGCCTTTAGATTCATTTTTGCTGACGATACTGCACTTGTAGTATCCAATGAAAATCCTATCATAGCTATTCAACAACTGCAAAGTGACTTTAACGAGCTACTTAAATGGGCTCATGATGTTGGTTTAATTATTAATGTTAAAAAAAACAAAATGTATGTATGTAAAATCACCAAGCCTTGGAATATGGAATATACCCAAAATAATTGCTCATAATTCTGAATGTATTCATAGAAAAATTGAAAATATTTGCCACTGTGAAACAATTGACTTTACTAACGAATATACTTATCTGGAACTAATAGTAGACAATAAATTTAAATGGGATAAACAAGTGGCTAAAATCTGTAACCAGCTCCGATCTTTTGCAAATAATTTTTATAAACTGAAATTTGTTTTGCCTCATTGTACTCTTAAAATAATTTATTTTTCTATGGTCGAATCCATACTCAGATATGGCATACGAACTTGGGGGCACTCAAGCAATATTTATATTAAATATATACAAAACTTACAAATTGCTATAATAAAAAAAATTGTACCACCGAATATTTACAGACAAAGAAATAATCTAAAACTACTGTATGGTTCTGAGGACCTACTTCCAATAAAGGGTCTTCTTTGGTACATTATTATAATGGATAATGAGGGAGATAGCAAATATAAAAAGCAACCGGTTCATAATCACACAACAAGATTCACTGAAAATAAGGGCCTCATTATTCCAAGAGTAACAAATAAGTATGGAAGCCGAACGCTTAAATATTTAATACCAGAGATTTTCAATAAATTTAATAATTCTTTTAAACCTCAGAATAATGAGAGACCCTGCCCCAAAAACACTAAGCGTTGGCTAATAAGCGACGAATCAATGTATCTCTGAACTTTATTATTGATGTATTCCTGAACATCTCAACGTACCTGCCTAAATAATTTGTATATAGGTAGGTACTTTGAGATTTATTATTTTGTGATATTGTTTATTGTATAATTTAATGTCATACATGTATTAAAAATTAAAAATGTTTATATATATTATTTGTAGAACCTACAGACAAGCCGTCATGTGTGACAGCTTTGTGGGACTGCATAAAACTTGTATCTTTAAAAATTTATAATAAATAAATAAAATAAAAAAAATCATACAATATAATACATTTCAATGTATCCTGTTATACTTACATCTTAGCATCGGCGTAAGTATTTCGGTGGACAAATATACAGAAGTACTCATAGATTACATTCCTGGAAAATACAATAATATTATTTGCACATATCTCTTTCATCAATGGGATTTTTTTACAATAACTTTTGATTTGATGATTTTTTTTATTCCACCTTTGGGGATTCTGTATGGAGAATCATTTTAAGGACTTGGAGGAGGTTAAATTCTGTTTTTTTTTTTAAATTTTTTTTTAAATATTCTCCTTTATGTAATTTCTAAAACGCATTAAAAGAATTTTTTTAAATATAAGGCATTATTATTAATATTTTTATCTGGGTATCTATGTGTCCAGGTGTGACGGACGTATGAATCCATCCCTCTAGGGTCTAGAGAGAATATCTCCCTCAACCAAACTCTAGCCATCCGCCCAAGATCTGAAAAAACAGCACCCTATAATCCCTGACACTTCTGCTAAATCACCAGGCGTAGTGAACCTCTTACGGCGACCTAATTTGAGAGGTTATTCAATCAATGTTACCCGGGGCGGCGGTATTAAAAATAACGTTTGGTAAGTAGAGGTCCCGAAAAACTTTATAAAAGATGTACCCCAGAGGGTAAATACCTCCCCCTCGTAAAATCGCAAATCGCTGATAGGGGCGTAGCTACAGCACCCATGTGGGGTGGCTATTCTCTTTATTTCAATTAGTACACCTATTTGTTAGTAATTACCATTTTAAAGAGTCTAAAGTAACGCTCTAATGCCCCCTCAGTATAATAAAAAAGTAAAAACATTACGGCCAAAGTAAAGGGAAATAGTATAACGGGTCAAATACACGAGAAAAAATTTTAGACCACAGATGAGAAATGGCGGGTGCGTGGCTGTAGATATCCTTTTAAGAATTGTTTTTGATTAAAATTTCAGTATAAAAATAATAGAAATATGTAATGTTTTAACCTTAATAATTTTTCTAATATTATTCATTCATCCTAAATAATTTTATGTTATCTGATATTATTAATACTCCAGCGTCTGGACGGTGTAGGCCCTGTGATTGGTCAAATTCAAATTGTGTTTAAATAAGACTTTAAAGATTAAGACACGATTTCATACTAAAATAGAATCGCCACATGTAATACGATATTTATTCAAAAATACCGTTTCTGCTCATACAATTTTTGGATAATATCGAAGAAAATATGTTTTAGAAAGTTCATGATCCATTGGATTAATTACATTACAGTGAAAATTATCCACAATTACGTGATTACGTTTGACGTTTGACGAAAAAAGCACGCGTTCATTCAACATGGCCGATACGCACCGCGTCAAAGATAGCCGACAGAACGCTCCTCTGGCGGTGAAAGAACGAACCGAGGGGCTGGCGCGAATATTTAAATATGCAAAATAAAAAGATTTCTTCTGGAAGTTTATTTAAACTTTGCAATGGCATCGTTTCTAAAACAAACATTTGATTCAACTTAATGACAATAAACAACAACTCTTTGCATGTACGATTTTGAAAAATATTGATATTTAATATTATTTACGTAAATAATAATTTCGCATTATTTTGACAGAACACCGATATGATATACGCGAAAGTATAGGCACTGCCAACCCAATAAAATAACATGAAAGACAATCGGAAGATAGAAACGCTTCGTTGATTGTAAAATTAGCCAACAAATCTCTAATCTGACATGTACTTATATGTATAATAAAACAATCATTTTGCCAGGTATAAATATTTATATAATATATATTAAGGTATTATTCGGAAACGCTGGACAAGGATAATACGAAATATTTTTAAGTAAAACCTTCGGATTTACCTTAATTAATATAGAAGGAATCTGAATGCATTCGGTAATTTTTGAATTTTAGCATTTTAATTGCGTGAATTAATTAATTATTAATTATTAATTAATTAATTAATTAATTATTAATTATTAATTAATTAATTAATTAATTATTAATTATTAATTAATTATTAATTATTAATTATTAATTAATTAATTAATTATTAATTATTAATTAATTAATTAATTATTAATTATTAATTAATTTATTAATTTTTAATTATTAATTAATTAATTAATTATTTTTTATTTGTTTTACGTGATTATTCACGTAAAATTAAAATTTGCTTTCGTTGTATTGGATGACAGCCGGAATAATTTCTATTGATGACATTTTCTTTTTTTGGTATTCCTGATATGAGTGTCTAGAATTTTTACCATAATTTACTCTATGCAAATATTATTTTGGTATTTTGGTTTCTTTTACAAGTAAGGAAATATTTAAAAAAAAGTTATTATAGGTTAGGATAGGTTAGGTTGGGTTATGCTAGATTAGGTTAGATTAGGTTGGATTAGTATAGTTCAAGTTAGTTTATAGGTAAGGTTAGATTAAGTTGGATTATTATGGGTTAGGATAAGTCAGGTTATGTTAGGTTAGGTAACGTTAGTTTGGGTTATTATGGGTTAGGTTAGGTTGGGTTATTATAGGTTAGGTTGGATTTGTATAGGTTAGGTTAGGTTAGAATAGGTTAGGTTAGGATTGGTTCGGTTAGGTTAGGTTAGGTTAGGCTAGATTGGATTATTATAGGTTAGGTTAGGATATAGGTTAGGTTAGGTTGGATTATTATAGGTGAGGTAAGCTTAGGTAAGGTTAGATTATTATAGGTTAGGTTGGATTATTTTAGGTTAGGTTAGGACATAGGTTAGGTTGGATTATTATAGGTTAGGCTGGATTATTATAGGTTAGGTTAGGTTATTATAGGTGAGGTTAAATAAAATAATAGTTAAATAAATCATTTGTGCTAAGTAGGCACTATTTTGCCGGAATGTTGTATTACATTATATTTTTTTAATTTACGTTTTTCAATTGTCTCTAGCCGCTCATTTCAGGAATACCGACAAAAGAAAATGTTATCAACAGAAATTATTCAGGCTGTCATCCCATACAGCGAAAGCGAATTTTCATTTTACGTAATTAAAAATTAAAAAGCTAAAATTAAAATTTTCCCAAATGCTGTTCGATTCCTTTTATAGTAATTTAGGTAAATCAGAAGGTATTATTTAAAAATATTTCCTATTTTCCGTGACCAGCGATTCCGAATATTTACCTATATTAATTTACCTTTAGCCATTTAGGCAATTATTCGGGAAAGGTAAAGTTTTACCTGAACAACTGTCATTATTATTATGCCTAAACGCCTTCCTGTTCCGTTTTTTAACAATATATACTCACCCTCTCTCTGTGGATGACCTAATATCTACCTATTAAATGTAACTGTTGTTAGTATCACTTAAACTGGGCGAAGCCCAACTAAGTGCCGCCCGCAGGGCCTAGCAGAAAAAAACCCGCGGAGCGGGTTTTTAACTGCTAGTTTTGATTATAATAGCTGATTTTCAGTAAAGATACTTTTGTTTTATTTTAAAAGCAATGAACATGATTTTTAAAAGCCTTTAGTTTTTTATGTATTATTGAATATGTTTAGTCTGTCAGTTAATAAAAAGGGCCAAAAGTGTCGATGTATTGTATTATATTTATTTTCAAAAAATTTTTTCCTAAAGATAATGACAAATGACAATTAATACCCTATAAATCCTTGACCGAAAGCCGCAATAGCGAGAAAAGGAATTTAAAAAAAATACATCTATTTGAATTTAACTTTTGTTTTCGGTAATGAATTAATTCAAATCTTGGAAGCGGAAATTAAACCACTTCCCGACATCTGATCGAGCTGAATGGTTTTCCACAAATGATCTTTCACCATAAAACGCTTTAATGCTAAGAGACAGTTAATTTAACGTAACTTATTTTATATTTCATTACGTTTATACTAATTGTTATTAACACAAAAATTTACCAATGCTTCAAATTATAAAAAATCGAACTCTATAATGGCCTTTATTTTACAATTTAAAACACATAATTATTAGATATTCACTATACTTTTTAGATTAAAAAAAAATTATTCAGTGTGGTTGGATTTGTTGGCCTAAAATCCAAAAATAAGTTTTGTGCAATAAAGGTCGCGCAACCGTTTGTAACTAGCTTAACTAACTTCTAAACAGATCTCGTTATTTTAATATATACAAATTCATCATGGGTATGTTTGCGCTAGCAAAACTCGAAAAGTAGTCAACCGATACTGAAGTTTTGTTCTTGTTAGTGCCAGGAGTGTTTAGAGAGTGGTTTAAAGGGTTGTAGAAGTCGGGGACGCCCGAGGAATACTTAACGTAATGTCTCTCAATAATCTGATCAATCTCAGCAGCATTGATCCCCGGTGGGCGGAACACCAGTTCACAGTTGATGTTGGCTTCAAGAGAACGGGCTGCTTCTTCGACTCGTTTTTGTAAGACGACTCGTATGTGGAACGAGTTACCGGCATCTGTTTTTCGTCTTTCATATAATCCGGGTCTCTTCAAGACCCGGATTATAAAATAAATCCCTCCTTATAGCCCCTACTTTAACCCTGCTCACTTATTAGCAGCAGACACATGTCAGCGCTTTATTAGCAGCAGACACATACCTGGACGGATGACGAAGCTTGTGCTAGCACTGTTGGTGGACGTGGTGGACTCTCTCCCTGCAGCTGCTGGTCCAGTTTCTTCACCACCTAGGATTCTTGCTGCAAAGTCTCCATCTTCTATCTTCGTCGAACGTCACAGCGGTGCTGCCAAGGTGTGTTATCTATGTGAGGATATTGTGTCAGCGCTTTATTAGCAGCAGACAATACCTGGATGGATGACGAACCTCGTACTGGCACTGTTGGTGGACGCGGTAGTCTCTCTCGCTGCAGCAGCTGGTGCAGTTTCTTCACCACCTAGGATTCTTGCTGCAGAGTCTCCATCTTCTATCTTCATCGAACGTCACAGCGGTGCTGCTAAGGTGTGTTATCTATGTGAGGATATTGTGTCAGCGCTTTATTAGCAGCAGACACATACCTGGATGGATGACGAACCTCGTGCTGGCACTGTTGGTGGACGCGGTAGTCTCTCTCGCTGCAGCAGCTGGTCCAGTTTCTTCACCACCTAGGATTCTTTCTATCTTCATTTCACCTGTTCCTGTTCTTCATTCTACTTTACTTAACTTCACATTATTTTGGTAATATTTATATTTTTTGTAATACCTGCATCAACTGTAAAGCGCCCCTGAGGTGATAACTCACAAAAGCGGCGCTATAGAAATTGTCCAATTATTATTATTATTAACCCTGCCCAACTGGCTTGCGACGTACCTCCCCTGTATTTACACTATGCAGACACGGGCGCTCTTGTGAGGTGTCACATAAAAAAATCTCTGCACCGGAATGATATACGGAGTCGAATTAAAATCGATGTAATGTAGGTTTTTAAAAGTAAAATTATGGTATACAGTATGAATGGTGGAAGAAGTCGGAGATGCCCGAGAAATACATTAGCAATAGCGAAGCATTGCGGGGTTCACTTGTAATAAAAATTATACAGACCCAATTCACATCAATGCACTACGTCACAGACATAGCAACAGACAATAATCATTATACAGACCCAATTCACATCAATGCACTACGTGACAGACATAGCAACACACAATAATCATTATACAGACCCAATTCACATCAATGCACTACGTGACAGACATAGCAACAGACAATAATCATTATACAGACCCAATTCACATCGATGCACTACGTGACAGACATAGCAACAGACAATAATCATTATACAGACCCAATTCACATCAATGCGCTACGTGACAGACATAGCAACAGACAATAATCATTATACAGACCCAATTCACATCAATGCACTACGTGACAGACATAGCAACAGACAATAATCATTATACAGACCCAATTCACATCAATGCACTACGTGACAGACATAGCAACAGACAATAATCATTATACAGACCCAATTCACATCAATGCACTACGTGATAGACATAGCAACACACAATAATCATTATACAGACCCAATTCACATCAATGCACTACGTGACAGACATAGCAACACACAATAATCATTATACAGACCCAATTCACATCAATGCACTACGTGACAGACATAGCAACAGACAATAATCATTATACAGACCCAATTCACATCGATGCACTACGTGACAGACATAGCAACAGACAATAATCATTATACAGACCCAATTCACATCGATGCACTACGTGACAGACATAGCAACAGACAATAATCATTATACAGACCCAATTCACATCGATGCACTACGTGACAGACATAGCAACAGACAATAATCATTATACAGACCCAATTCACATCAATGCACTACGTGACAGACATAGCAACAGACAATAATCATTATACAGACCCAATTCACATCAATGCACTACGTGACAGACATAGCAACAGACAATAATCATTTTAATGTAAAATAGCAAATATCATATAAAATAGCCCGCAGTCTTTTTATGCATATGGAGTTTTGGAGTTCTTTGACCGAATGAGAAAAAAAGTCAAGGTCTATGTTGCAATTATTGTTACGATCTATGTCCCACCTTAACATCTAGTTAGGAATTATGGCATAAATCTCCTTCGAAAGCAAGACGTTGTCATGAGGTAGAAACACATCATTATAAATTTGTTATTTTTTGCAGGAGACCATGCTATACACTAAGTTGGTAAACAAAACATTGTTAAAATATTGGTTCGTCGTAATAAATGTATATATATATATTCTCGTGCTATGGTTTCGATTGACTTCCAACTCTCTGAAAGTTTTACAATTCGATGACTGAAGTATCCGTTGGGTTGGAAGTATCGATATCGGCAAGCCATTTCTTGAATAGCAGCGTTGTTTTTAAATGTGACTAAGTGAAGTCTCCGTCGTTATCCGGGCTACACACCCAAAATCTATAGGATCTATCTTTTAAATTTGGATTCCTACTATTTTGAAGGTTAAGTGTGCAAAATTTCAGCAATCTCGGAATAAAAATGAGATTTATTTAAATACATACCCTCACACGGGAACACTCTCCTTTATATATATTTACATAGATTTCGATCGTCTATTTCTAGGAGATTGTTGTAAAGATTGAACATTATTAATATCTGATGAAAACCGACTTCCACCGCTTTGATGTCCAAATGAAGTAAAAAAAAAAACTTTTTTCGAATACCAAAACTCTACAATAGCATGTATTTAAATAAAGCCCTTTCTTTAAGATGGTCGCAAGTTAATTTATTTTAACAATTATTTTTATAAGCAATAATTATTAGCCTGAAACACTCATCCATATTGAAAAATCTCCTGATAAAAGATACATGACGCCAACGGGACTTGAACCCGTGTCCTTTCGATTTCCGGTCGACAGCTCTGACCACTGAGCTATGGCGGCTTATCTCTTATCCGCGAAATAATTCAATATATACTAGTGATTCATTCAACAATTACTGCTTATTACATTTTTTCACCTGAAAACAACCAACTTTATTTTATATGAGATAATTATTGCTTATAAAAATAATTGTTACCCTTTGTGCTATGCATAAAAATCTTGTCATAAAAACATTAGTTTACCAAAAAAATAATTATTTATTTATTTTAGCTTGTATTTCAAACTATCTCGTTTATTCATCGATCAGACGGCTTTCAGGGAGGTCTTTTGTCTCCTAAGAACATTATTTTTCTTTACTGAATGTCGTCACCAAGTGGCGCCCAAGAGACATCAGCAGGGCCCAATCCTTATCAAAGGCTATCCTAAACCCATCTTGATTAATGATTAAAAATAAATATAAAGATCAAACCATGAAACCAAAAAGAGAGGAAGCAGGTTGTGGTAGCAACCATAATTAATCACCTGATCTCTGAAACTACCGTAGATTACCTATGTTTGTGAACTGCACAGTGTATGGGTGGCATGCTTTTAAGATTTCAGTTGTTTTTATCAAAATTTTGTTTGCCTCATAATAATATAAATTTTCTTATCGCACAAATATACCTATCTCCAGGATGGGTAAATGCATCCTGCGTTGTCATAACTGAAGTATTCAAGATATGATCGCAGTAAAAATATGATTTAAATTGCAGAAGGCACTCTGGGTCTCATATAAATACCGAAATGCGTCATTTTAATAAAAAAAACAATGGAAGAGTTTGTCGATTACATTCCAACGATGACTATCTTTCCTAAAATATCATAATAAATTATTTGGCAAATCTGCAATGTTTTTCTGTCACAATATGCATGTACATAAATAACGAATTCCAGCTGACCACAAAATTATTTTTTACAAAATTATACTGAATTCTTGTAATTGTTAGATATAATCTTATTTGACATGAGGTGTGTAGCTTTGAAGCTTGCTATTTAAAAAATATATTTCTTTAATGTGAATATTTAATTAATACACTTTATGATTTATTTTTTTAACAATGGTCCCCAGCCCGAGGTCAAGTCGGCCGGCTGGTCTGGCGATGTTAATGCATATCAGATACCCGTATCTTCTTCTTGACTATTCATGAATAGGTACGAAATAATGCAAATCTTAACCATTTATCAAAGAAAATTGCTTTCCTAGGCGAAAAAAGCCTCGCCTTCATAAATCAGAGGATTCTACCGGAATCCTTATTATTTAACCCAAAATAACCGTGGTTAGTTCATTTATTTTTATAAAGTTGACTACTGCCAAAGATAAATAATATATCCATCTGAAACTTGGCAGTTTCCCCTAACGTGGTTTTATTTTATGGTTAATTTCATCTATATGAAATAATATGAACACTCTGTCGTAAATAGGCAAATCATTCCCTTTACCAATGGCACTGATAAAGGGTGAACGCAGCTATTATAAAATTATGACAATAAAAGCAACAACTGTGTTATACCAGAGTGAAGGGATTAGTACCTAGATTCCGTCGCCTCTGAAAATAGCAAATTTAATTGTCATAATTTGGAAAATGTTTCTTTTCGAAATTATGAACATCTCCATCGAAAATCACAAGTCGTAACTGGCCCCAAATTTTATAATTATAATGATATTATAATTGTGGGATTAGTGTGGTATATTTAAAATATTTTTTCTTGGGATTGCCCTTCAAAATAATTATATATTTTTTAAATTATTGAAAACAATTTTAGCGATTCCTAAACGAAAATCTGAAATAGAAAAATCAAAAAAAGATACGGCCACATCTAGGACTCGAAATCAGGACCCTTGCCTTGCCGGGGCACCGCTCTACCAACTGAGCTAATGGGACCCTATCTCCTTCGGTCATATTTAACTGTATCATATGTCGAATAGGAACTACTGACATTGCCTTCATTTTTGAACGCAAGATTTTAGTAATTAAATATTGCAACTTGAGGTTTTACTCACTTATTCGAAAAAATAAATATTTTTTTGTTGAGAAATTAAAGAGACGTCAGAAATATACCTTTCAAATGAACACGGTTAGTTAACTTGTGAAAAAGAACGATTTTCGTAAAAAAATTAAGCAAAAGAAACCACTTAGTATGTACTAGTAATATTATTAAAATCAAAATACATAATAATTTGGGTTTTTTTTTTTTTTTTTTTTTTTTTTTTTTTTTTTTTTTTTTTTTTTTTATAAATTTAATTTAGATTAAATTTGATAATATTATTATTAAGTTCTGCAAGTGTTTTAGTTTTTTATTATTGTGACAGCTGTTTCGGCTTACAAGGCCATTTTCCAAACTGTCAGTTGTACAGTTTGAAAATGGCCTTGTAAGCCGAAACAGCTGTCACAATAATAAAAAACTAAAACACTTGCAGAACTTAATAATAATATTATCAAATTTAATCTAAATTAAATTTATAAAAAAATTAAATGGAGTTCTACGAATTAAACACAAAAACAATAAATAAAAAAAAAAAAAAAAAAAAAAAAAAAAATATATAAATATATAATAATTTGGGTACCTACTTTATCGCTTGATTCCCACAATCAGTTCCAATTTGGAAAATTTAAAGTTAATTGAATGTGAAAAATAAATATTATATTATGCATGAATATTTCACATCATGCACATTATCACAGATAACCGATATAATTATATTTGATGATAAAAAATATCACCCGAATGAGGAGTTCGAACAAAATAACATATTATTTGGTCAGATGAAAATATTTCTTACTGGTCACACACGGGTTAAACCTTTTGTCAAAATGTATAAAATTAGGAACCCGAATGGAGCATCTTCATTATATTTCTTGAACTTAAAGAAATCAGTTGATAATCCTTTTTTATCCAAAATGATGAAACAGGTCAGTGATTTTTATTTTGTTATTTTATTTTCTAAGTCGTGCATTGATCAATAGTAATAATTAATAATCAATACACATTCAAGCCACATTATTATTGAATATTTATTAATATTAAGTGATGGTTGCATGTTTTTAATGCTAAATTCTCCGTTTCAGTTGTTCGTGATCTGTGCGCTGGTGGCCGTAGTACTGACAGCTCCTGCACCCAAGCAAGAGGAGACCAGGTTACTTAATTACACCAACGACAATAATGGACTTGGTCCCTACAGTTTTTCGTAAGTGATCTAAGAATATATTTTATTTTCATACCCAATAACAAAAGTTAGGGATACTTATGTCAAAAGTTAAGCTTTCCCTACTGATGTAATTCATTTAGAAATACGTGTGTTAATTTTCGTCTTTATAAAATGTACCCACATAAGTTATAAAGTAGTGCAGATTGTTTTCGTAGAAATTTTCATTAAATTGCATTTAAATTTTTGTACATAATATTATTATTTGGGAAAAAAGGAGATTTTCATCGGACACCTCGGTAAACGAAAATATTTTATTTTATTATTGATTTTTATATCAACGTAAATAAATATAAGCTTTATTTTTCAGATATTATGCATTATTAGGTAAGAACCAGGAATTACATGGCTAGTCTAAATAATTGTATCTTAATTTTGAGTATAGGAAATAATGATGCATTCTCGAAATATTATTGTCGTTTGAAATTTAAAATATAAATGGAATACGTTAACAAAACTTTCAGAAACAGTTTGTTACCATAGTGTCACGATTGGGAAATTAGATGGTTGTGTGATTTTTTATGATCTGTTACAAAGTGCCGTTGAGATTATTTTTTACTTACTGCTATAAATTGTTATTTATTAAAGGCTAAAAGGTCTATAAGGCAAGGCGTGAAAACGTGTTCAGATATATTCTGAATTCATAATATTTTATTAGAAAATGGTCATGCAGTCATATTTTTAACAGTTTCTTGATAAAAAAAAATAGCCGTACTCATTTTTCTCCTTATATCTTTAATTTTATTAAAGTCATCGGAAGGGGAAAAAACAGAAATAACAATAAATTTTACTAGCAGATCCTATAAAATCGTAAATAGTTTTACTAGTTGTGATTAAAATAATAACATAACATTTATATGGCGTAGTTTTGTGAGCTTTACAATGATAATCTTAAAAAATATTTTTAATGTTAATTTTCAGTAGTCATATTCCTTAAATTACTCCTACAGTGCGCCTTACATAATATTGACCAAATAATACAATACAAAAAGTACGGTTTATACAAAGCACTGACAAGAGAACATTGATAGATAGGTGAATTAGAACATTGATAGATATGTAGGTATGCAGTATTGCAACGCATATAACATACAAAGAAATAAAATGAATGACTACTTGTCGAGCTAGTACTTGCTATATTTTCAATTAGTTACAGGTTACTTACTGGCAAAAAATATTAAAAATCGGAGTATAATGATTTTAAATTTACCCAATGAGGAAATTTGATACTAGACGTCATTAATATGCACGGCGACATTTTTCAACAAGTACCCCCAGACACTCGAATAATTGATTCCTACTGCGATAACAACAAAACACATGATCATGTTTTTCTTTGATACTAAATAAGGATACCTGATATTCTAGATATATTGACTTCGAGATAGTAAAGAATTTTGTCTAAAACAAGCATAAATGCACAGTTGATTATAGTCAAACCGTCGAATGTCAAAACAACATTTTTTTGGGATATTTGAAGTGTTTCAGATCAACTTCGGGTCTGTTTCTCCGGGCACTGAACTATCAAAACATACGTCAATAGCAACTGGAGTCAATATGACTAAAAAATCCCCCATTCTGATAATATAAATTAAATTATTACTTTTTCAGCGTGACAAATAAAACCCGTTTAAAATTCCTGCGAAACACATGAAAATAAATTACCATTACAAAAGAGGGCACAGTTCAGATGCTGTAACTTAATCTTGTAGAAATCAAATTAGTAATAATTTATGTTTTCTGTGGTCAGATAATTTGCCCGATGAATTAACTTTCCTCTTTAAATTTATTCAAAAGGATGAAATGATAAATGTTTTTTTAGATAATTCCAAGTGATTAAAAAATTTACTTCTGTTACTACAGCGGATTAAATTATAGACTTCAGAAATGTTTAACCTTGCACATAAATTTAGACGTTTTTTTAATATTAGCAAAAGTATCATTTGTTATTTAGGTATAACACGCCAAGTCGTCAAACGATATTTTCGTAAAAAGCATAAAAAAATGTGCACCTGTTTGCCTATGAATTTCAATTCATTAATATATCTGTCAAATTAACAGCTTGATTTCTGATTTATATTTTTATACAATAATATCCCTAGTGAAATATAAATCAAGTCAACATAGAATTCAACCACACTTTTTAAATCTTTGATTGTTCTTATCCTGGTTTAAATCTAATTGCGGAACATTCGAGAGGTTAATTAATACTTCTTTTTTGTACTGTGTTAATTAATTAATATCTCCCAGGAGGCCAGGGAATAAAGTTTCTTTACTAAATTGACAACGTTTTTTTATTTTTTCGATAGTTTTTTTTACATATATTCAAATGTGAAAACATCGCAGTAATAATGTTATGCATTGTTATTTTTACCCTATTCATAAACAATCACTTAGTTTAAATGATAATGTGGTTATAATTTATTCTAAAGAAGTTTGTATTTGTGAAACATTGAATATTGTCGTGAAAATTTAAATAAACTATCCCATTTGCTTATCTGTTAGTGGTAATAACATTATCATTTGGTCAACTTAGATTTATTTTCACGACTCTCCTGAAATCTTCTTGCGATTCACTCTCATAATCCATTTCGTATTGGAAGGCATACATGCAAATGACACAAAATTCCCAATAGGGTTACCAAAATGGGAATAGATCTAATTTGTTGAACGTTTCGTGATTACGCTATTTACTGAAGCAGCAAATAATACTTACTAACGAAGATCTGTGGCGTTATGAAACTTGCACAGCTTTGTGGAATTTTTTAGGTCAACACTATTGTTTTCAACTGGTTTTAATTTCTTGATCTTGGGCGAAGCCGGGAATTAAAATTACTAATACCAGTAACATAGTAACATAGCAAATGCGTTTCATAATTGTAGCAGAGATTAGACAATCTCAGTAACATTATTTTAAGTTGGCTCATTGCCCAGTGTACACACTCAGTTAGTAGTTTACACTTGTTTACAATTAATGCTTAATAATTACTCAAAGCTCGTCCATGACTCGAATAGAAAAAGGGGTAGAAAATGAAGAGGATGAAAATAAAAAAAGAGGTTATGTTTTTGTTTCAGTTATCAAACTTCCGATGGAGCCAGCCGCACCGAGAACGCACAGATCCTGAACCCCGGAGACCCGACCAAGGAGAGCATCGTCGTCACTGGCCAGTATAGCTACGTAGCTCCTGATGGAATCACATACACCTACAACTACATCGCTGATCATAACGGATACCGCGTCAACCGTGTGCTTTAAATCAACCTTACATATTTATCAGCGGTCCAATCTCCAGTCTTTATGGCAATCATATCAGTAATATTGTAAGAAGTCGTCTTATAAAATATCACTTTGCTTAAGATTACTTGTGCTTTTATTTAATTTTTACAAAAAAATATCATTGTGATTTTATTTCAGTCTCAAATATTTGAAAGAATATTTGTATTTTTCTTGCTAGCCATATAAACAGTTTTAATGTATTTCAGATTTGTAAAGCTTTAATAAAAATATGAAAAATTACGATTGATTTTTTCTCTCTATTAAAGTGTTTATTTTTAGTGACAAAGATCGCTATGATGATTTCAATGCAATATGAGCAATTTTTCAAACTTTTAATGAATTATTTAATTGGATAATGCTGTCAAACGACAACACCTATAATTATATATATGCCTTTCGACAAGGTTTTTGGTTGTTGTTTTATTGTTCAACGAACGTACACGAAAACGGAAAATAAAACTAAATTATCAGTAGATTAGTCCTATCACTATGAATAGCTTGCCGACAACTGCTTATGTTTAAGTCAAGTTTTATGTAGTATCGATTACGGTAGGTTAGTCCTATCACTATGAATAGCTTGCCGACAACTGCTTATGTTTAAGTCAAGTGTTATGTAGTATCGATTACAGTAGGTTAGTCATATCACTATGAATAGCTTGCCGACAACTGCTTATGTTTCAGTCAAGTGTTATGTAGTATCGATTACATTTTGTAACCAGTTGTTTAGTGTTTTTTCAAACGTAAGAACACATTTCGCTGTCCTAGTTCTTGTATGTTCAATAGACCTTTTTTTGAAAAACTGAGTTATGAATGCCAATATGTTTATTAGCCTATTGCGCATAAATGAAGCTAAAAAAAACATATTTTTTGGTTTTTATGTGACATTTTCAGCATTTTTCGAGTGCCAATATCCACTCACGGAATAATGTTTCAGTTCTTTTTTGTTCAATATCCTTGATATTGAACATTCAAACACTAAAAGTTATGAATATAATATTTTTCAAAAAGTTCATAGATATTTGTTCAACATCCCGCAGAAGGTTGAGGTCTCGAATGTTCAATCTCCACTGTCAACCAACCAGGAGCCGGCTAGTTAAAATGTGCGGCCATGTTGATTTTTAGTTGTTTTCTAACAACGAAATTGTTCCACTAAAAATACGTTTAATTGCGAATATATACTGTTATTGAACTAAAAAATTACTTCACCGACTCCAAAATTAATAAACCTTAGAACAGTAGCTCAAATAGAAAGGAAAGTCTTAAAATTATGTCATTTATAGGCTTTTTCACCATATTTTACATGTACTTCTTGAATTTGCTAGGCAAATATACAGGATGCTTCATTTATTATTTATTTATTCAATTATTTATTTACAAACTTAGGACTTTTTCCTAAAATGAGTATTAATAAATTATATTAGTGCATTAAAATTTATTTTTATTCAAGAAATACAACAAAAGAGCCAGGAAATGGAAATGTGCAAAAAGTCGACTATCCTCTTAGTCTGATTGAAAGACATCTACGACACATATTTAGTCCGTTATCACTGCTGAGATCGCTGATGAAAACGAAGTCCAAATATTTCAATTTTGAATTCATTCAATTAAAAGTTTCTGATTTTTTGTTTTTTTTAGTCACATAAAAAACAATAAACATATTCTTATGTAGGAACTACAATAAAACCAACTAGGCAAACGACTAACAACAATAAATGTTATGTTAAATAGCGCACACCCATAACCCAAATCGCGGGATATTATAATTTTAGGATTTTAAGAGCTGAAAGTATTTAAAAAAATAATATTTTACACACGATAATCAACATAAATAATAAGCTCACGGCAAATAAGACCTTCCGAAAGAAAAAAAATCTTTCTAAAGTAAGTAAACTTTAAAAATTACATTTATCAAATGTAGGTAACGAAACAATAAAAAAAACAAATTTTCAACTGAAAATGAACTTCAATAATTTTACGCATAACTCGGGATTTTTTTTTATGAAATACCGCATACAGTCTCAACTGCTCCCAACCATCTGGAGCCAGTGAGACTATGGAATCCCCAATTGGGGTATATTAGAATATTGTGAGGTTGAAGGTAGTGTAGAGGGGAAGGAGATGGAGAGGAGAGAGAGAGGAAGGAGGATGAAGGAGAGGAGAGATGGTAAGTGAGTATCTATTCAGATCTGATCACCAAACACGGCTAAGGCCATTTCAATTCTTATGGTGGTCTTTACACCATATCTTCCTCTCTGGAAAATGCCGCAAATAGACTATATGTTATTTTAAATGAATGATTTGTGAAATAACATAAATGAATCAAATAAAATTTACTTGCGCACGCCGGGATTTGAATCCGCGACCTCCGGATTTCTAGTCAAGAGTACCCCTAGACCACGGAGGCCGTAATACGTACGATGTAAGAATATTTCACATCACGCATGCACTGACAACCGATAGTAGTATATTAGCGGTAGGTACCTTTGTACTTGTGCATAGTTTTCAAACTTCCAAAATATTTGATGATTTATATAGAGCAGTTTTTGTAAAAAATCAACTCAAGGACTCTGTTTGTATATTTTAAAGTAATTTTTTAAGTCAACTTCTAACTAAGATAAAAGTAAAGTATTTGAAATCTGAAAATAACCTTGTATATACAATTTACCACTAATTGGCTAATTGAACAAAAAATACCTCAAACTTATGGGAGCCGAATTGTTCAATCTCCAGACGATATGTTCAATATCCAAAATAATCATTCATCATTTTCAAGCCATGTTCAACGTCCACCTTTAAAGTCATAATATGGGCATAGTATAGCTTCAATCTTCGAAAAATGATCTTTAATAATTTCCTGTTACACATATGTATTAAACGAATTTTTAGAATTTGCCTTTAAAAACAAAAAAAAACGTCTCCTGTAAAATTTGCTAAATGGTCTGAACATACAAGAACTAAGGCAGCGATTTGACGACTTATTTACTCTTCATTATGCAACTTTTATTAAAGGATATAGGATATATGATATGAGAGAACACCACACACATCTATTCTGACATACTCGCTTTGCGTAATGTATAAAAATTCCATTATACAACTATTTCTCCACCAAGTTATGAGGTGGTTTCTGAAAAGACTTACTTATTTGGAAGATGAAGGTTTTCTGTTATATATTCATTATACTTTTTGGTGTGACATCATATGTTAAATGAAAAAACACACTTTGTAACTCACACATTTTAATTAATAAGCCCCGAGGAAGCTTGAGATAAGCGAAACCTGGTTGGCTGTCATTTATTAATTCAGTAAAAGTGGTGGAACACAAAGTATGTTTTTTCGTGTAATAAAGAATACCATAATTAAATTTATAAAAAAACAGTGTTTTTATAAACAAGTTCTGCCATGTAATTATTACTATACCTGGCAGCTGTTTCGCCTTCTGAAGGCATTATCAAACAGTTGATAATCCTTTCAATAGGTGTAACAGCTGTCACGCGTAGTAATAATTACGCAGCCTAAAGTGTTTTTTTTAAAATAATTGTTATAAATTATATAATAATATTATTGAATGTGTGTTAAGGGACACAATTAACTTACTTTAACCAGTAATTCCTGACAATATTTCGAGTGAAAAATGTACATGAAATTTTTGAAATCTGTCCAATGCCTGTTATTTTTTGTAAATGTTTCGTAGAAAAAAAAATTACACCGGAGACCAAAATTTCAATAACGTTTTTTACTCGTAATAATGTAAGGAATCACTGGTTAAAGTAAGTCAAGTAGGCCCCTTAAAAACTAAATATAAATAAAGATTCATATGAGTTCCACTACTTATTACACAATTATTATAATAAATAACAATAAATAAGGGAGGTAATAATGCGGGTCTTGAAAAGGTCGCATTAAATGAAGAAGGAAATTTGTATTGTCAGTAGCTCGTCCCAGATACTTGTTGTAGTAAAGAAAATTAAACAAAATATTGGATTAAAAAAAAACTTTATTTCGTATGAAAACATAATATTTGGTGATATAGATACTGATGTAACTAGGCGATTAACATAATAAAGTTCATTATAAACAGAACAGTAACAGTCGATGTCCCTACATAAAATAGGGTTATCTGAATTCTTCACCATGTCCATAGTGAAATCCACAAAAAATCATTGCAATTATTGAAAAATCTGCCCAATAACTTAAAATTATTTGGCTTTCGAATTTTCTTAATGATTGCTTATTTCAGTATGGATTTTTACTTGGGGAGTTCTTCGGGAAGATGGGCACCTTCGGGGTGGAATCCTGATGGATCTCCTTGGTAGGTGATGGTGTATTCTACTCCATCAGGACCGGTGTACCTGGAACAAAATATATATTAATAGCTAATCCAATTTTTTTTTTAATATCCTTTGAAGTTGCCTACGAAAGCAAGCCTATTAGTCCAGAGTGAAGCCATATTAATGGTGCACCCAAAAATACATGCTTTGTAGTTGGCTAACGCAACAGATAACACGAATGGTTTATTTCTATATTCTTTATGGGTAGTTCGGAAGATGTATAAGGTTTCCAGTGAAGAAATTTTTTACGGGTACTGAAGTTACATTTTTAAGCTCTATATGAAATATGTAGAAATATACTGGAATTTAAGTTTTCAATGGTTTTATAGACATTTTGAAATGTATTTCATAGAATTAAAAAAATGACAGTTTAAGGTAACACATGACTTTAATTCAATAATAATTTTTCTAGGCCTGCTTGGGCGAATTCGACCATAGGTCCGTCGAATATTGTTTTTACATCACTTATAAGTACTTACTTACAAGTTTCCCATTTTATTTTAGATGTTCGTTAGGGCAATTTCAACCATAGGTCTGTCCAATAAACAAGGCCACTTCGTTAAGATTTTGACTTAACTTTAGGGTATTCTCTCGTCTTGAGGATTTTTGTCATTGGAAACCGATTATACTTTCCTAACTAACCGTATAGAATTTGCAAAAAATCATTACAAAGTGATGTTTAGAGCCATTTTAAGTGCTACTCACCTGCTGAATGGCTGAGAGAAATTAATGTTATGGTCATAGGAAATATCAAAAGTTGTAATGCAGTAGCAATTTGATTTCAGAAGAGTATACATGGCGTGGTAAAACTAAGTGAAACAGAATTCGTCACAAGCTTGTCAGGGCAGATGAATGAATGGAAATAGAAAACGTTGATTTATATATAAAGAAGAAATATTAATCTTTTAAATACATTAATAATATAACTTACTTGAACTGTCCATTCACGACATAGGTTTCATTTTCGGTGTCGGGGTAGTACAGGCGCCCCTGCTCCTGTCTCTGGATTCCATCTTCAGATACAAATCTACAAACAAGAATAAAAGTGGCTTAAATCAATGTTACTTCGTTTGCAATCAAATAAATTCAATTGGCTGTAGTCATTTCATTAGCAAAAAGAAGATTGCTTTCCTGTTCATGACGTCTTATAAGCACAAATTCAAGAATACGGAGCTCTTATCTGTAAATCAAAGCGTAAGTGATCCCAAGAACAAAACGTTTGAAAATGGAAAGGAATTGTCGGGTTCACACTTGCTCTATGTGTCGGATACTGCCTTTTTTACTAGAGATAAGCATTGATATTACTCCACTAGGCAGTGTTTCATTGACACGGTTCTATTCTATAGTCGATTCCATATTAAATAGAATGAAAGTTGAAGTTTAAAGCCTGTTCTCACTGATATATTTCATAGATTTTACGAATTAGATCGTAGAATAGATGAGGTAAGAACGTGCCGTTAGGCTCGTTAGTAAGTATCGGTTTTCATTCATGATACATATATGAATCGTTGGATGGTCGATCCGGAAGCAAAGTTAAAGATTATATTATTATGAGCTAGCTGACGTACCCGGCGTTGCTCGGGGTTATGAATGATTTGTAGTAATGGTTTGAGGTTGTGAATTCTAGGATAAAAATCAACTTTTCTCTACTATCTATAAATATAATATGCTTATATAAAATAAGTAAGCCTTTAGGAAGAACATTTCTAAATAGTGAAAAACCTCCTATCAAAATCGGTTGCGTAGTTTAGAAGAACTAAGCGCACAAACAGATAAACGAGATAGCGCCTTTATTTTATACTATTTAGAGATGTAATGCTTGCTTTGGATGACCAGACTTTTCAGAGGGGCTGGATGCGTTAAATCAAAAATGAACCCTGAAGTGTTTCAAGTGCAAACGATTTAAAAATAAAATTTAAGCACTTTTTCATGGTATATAGGTTTAAATCGCATCACAAAAAATTTCAGCTAGGGCGAAATTCCAATGCCACCAGCGCACGATCGGTTTGTCGGCGGGAAAAATATTTTATCACTCGTGCACGAACGGTTTTCTAGAAGCTTGTAATACGATTTAACTAACGAGAATACCTTTTAAGTCAAATTAATTTCACTGTAACATAATTTCTAGGAATAAAATGTAACAATTACAGTTACTCAATATGAACAGAAGTATTTTAAATTAAGTCTAACATATTTTTAAAGGTGTTCACAAAGGTTCACATGGACTTAACAGGGTGAAACTATTAGCGGGTAAAGAAAATGAAAGTATAATGTCTAGTTTAACTCAACACCCACATTTTGTAATATCTGTAAGGACAGTAGATAATATGTGTGTACATAATGTAAATAGGCACAGGTTAACCAAAAAAAAATATTATCTAAGTTCCGTAAAGAAAGGTCATTTAATTGATAAGGATGTTGTTTTACTGATGACGAAGTCAGAGTGTACAGGCTAGGCCAATAGTATTGTGGTGTGGAATTATTGATGTTCCAATGTCAACGACTTATGTAAATCCACCTACCAATTTAAGCGCCTGTCGAAATACTTGTCCATTATGCATAAGTTTCAAAGGAAATTTTCTCTGAATTTGCCGCCGTGATTAATGCTATTTTTTCAATCCTTGCCTAATGGACACAAAATAACACGGAGATGGGATTAAAAACAAGTGTATAAGATGGTGGAAGAAATGTGACTACAACTTCAAGAAGACGACTTTTTAGTAACGAAGAAATTTAAGTAAGTAGACCTAAGCTTCTAGTTTTTTGGAAAATGGATTAGATGTGTAAATAGGTAATAATTCTTATTATATACAAGTATGGATAACCAAAAACCAACATACTTTATGAATAAAAATTGTGTTTAATAAAAATATGCATAATTATGCAGCCAGATATGTAAACAGATTTAGATTGCTGCGTATGAGGAAAATAGAGTGACGAAATAGTTTAATGCATAGAGGACTAAACACGTATGAAGAGATGCCTAAAAGTTTTGAAGAATAAAACGTATTTAAAAATATTGAATTATGTACATATTAGTTAATAAACGTAAAGTATAATATAATCTTACTCAAAAATAATAATAATTAAAAAATCAAGATACTTGATTATATTAAAAGGAATATAATTTTTTTAATTATGAGCACATCTCGTTCTTCGTTTTCCTTTTAAATTCCGTCTAAAAATATGGGTGCTGTAAATACCCCTGAAGCTTAATCAATTTTTTTGATATGCTTAACTGAGCAAAAACAGACTTATATCACATGTCCCCTGGTCATAGAATTGATAAATTGACTGTGAAAAGTCAGAAGGCAACAACCCACACACCATGTAGAAAACTTTTTATTTAATACATTATTTGTGACATAATGCGCGTGCTGGAAAAATAGAATAAGCCTCGAACTTGATAAGGTGGAATGATTGTATTTTTATTCACCGTCAATAAAAAAAAAAAAAAACAGATTAGTCCAGGGAACAATTTTAAAGCTATTATGGGGTAGCTTTACGATAAGAAAAAAAGAGCTAAGCCAGATAGCTCCCTATAAGCTATTAAGTTCATGACGTGTATTTTCCTTAAAAGACAGGTATAAGGATATAAAAGTATAGCAGTTTAGCTAAGAACTTCTTTAATATTTATAAATACTTTTCTTTTCGTATAGTTTTGTAAATGAGGATAATTCCCACCGCTCTTTCAGGGTCTGTAACTTACTCCCCGTTTTCTGCTTATGATATTACATAACAAGATTATTTCAAGTGAACAAGTTATCTAGCGTTTTTTAAATGAATGACATTTATCTACATTGTATAAAACAGTTCCGAAATTGAATGGATTTGGTATATTTGATCATCCAAAAAGTGTGATATTTGGAAAGGTACACACATCAAATATATGCGCACACCTATTTGTATTACCCAGTCAAATATCCAAATGTCAGTTTTGTTTGTGAACGTTATATTATACATTATATAATCTCAGTAGCTACTGCACACGAAAAAATGTATTTGCATTTCACATTAAAACATTTGACCAATTTCATTAAAGGTCATTTCTTCATTACGAAATTTCCGGCTCTAAGTTAACATATAATTTATTTGACTGGATTACATGCCTGGGTGACCATTTGTTTTTATGATCACTCTGATTGTAAATTAAAATTTTGATGACATACATAAAAATTTCTCGCAGTCGGTCGGGAAGTACCACGCTATTCAGATCCAGTAACTAAACAAAGCCGTAGCCTTTTATCACGATACTATGGAAAAGGAACGAAAGAAATAATAATTATGCAAATATTGACGCAGTTCAGGGGAAACAGTAGAAGGTCGATTCGTGAAATAATCAAACACCATACTAATGTGTAAAGCACGTGTCTCATGAACCCAATTTATCAGATTGAAACGTCAAACTTTTAAAACGTAATTCTTGAAAGGTGTGCCAACATTATTTTGTACAGATAATGCATAACTTATTCATTTTTAATTTTAGATTAGTTTTTTTATATAATTCGAAAAATGTTATATATCATCTCTAGTGGCCTAGGTAAAAGGTAACATTTGTTGCTCTTTTATGAATTCCATTTTTATAAGAAGTTCATTAGCTTTACTAGCGCTATTGATCTCTTCAGCACCGGTGAAGTCGGGAATAAGCCAAATGCGCGCCCATCATTTATACACATCTTGTTTCATGATGACTGGTTGTTTCTACAACATGTGGAACGATTTTCTGGCTTCTGTGTTTCCTCCCTCCTAAAACATGGGTATTTTCAAACCCCATGTTCACTCCTTCATCTCTTCAAAATACCCTCCGCAAAACGTCCCCAAAGATGACAAATTAATTTATTCTGGGCCTTAGGTGTGGAGCTAACTTAAAAAAATGAAGTGTATAATTACTATCTTCTAATTATTTATTTTAGAATATAAAGTGTTACTTACGAGTAAGAGTAGTTGCCGGAGCCGTCGTTCTCATCTGCGTAGCTCAGGATCTTGGCGTATTCGTTGGCGGGAGCGCCGAACACCAGCACGGCGATGCCTACAAATGCCACACAAATTACCTGCAAATAATAAAAAAACATAAATAAAAACCCTGATCTTCAATGGATAGGCAGATATAAATGTATCTTGCATTCATCTTCTGCCACGTTCCAACACTGATTTGTGTATTGGTAGATAATGACGTAAATGCCAGATACTGTATCTTCATAAACATAAAAAAGATTTTAACGCTTTAAAATCTCTATTATTTGTAAATACAGGGTTCTCCAATAAGAGGTGTTATTTTGAATAGCCCGCTATTTCGGTAGATGTTAATTTTGAAGCTGTCATTTTTTAACATTTGACAAGTAGAAACTACGTCATTAATAAACACGCTTCGAAAACGCATTAAAATTATTAAAATTCACTTGAGTGAATCAAATGCAAATCATCTTGAGTGATGAGGCCCATTTCCACCTCGGTGGCTTCGTTAACAAGCAAAATTGTCGCATCTGGGGCTCGGAAGACCCTAGAATTATAGTTGAAAAGCCTCTCTATCCTCAACGTGTGACTGTTTGGTGCGGTTTATGGTCCGGCGGAGTCATTGGACCTTACTTTTTCGAAAATGAGGCTGGAGCAATGGTTACGGTGAATGGATTGCCCTATCGAGAGATGATTAATGATTTTTTTATGGCCGGAATTGGATGGTATTAATTTGGACAACGTTTACTTCTAACAAGATGGCGCTACATGCCACACAAGCAACGAAACCATTGATTTTTTACGATTGAATATCAAAATAACACCTCTTATTGGAATACCCTGTAGTATAAAATAAAGTCGCTATCCGGGTCTGTCAGTTTGTGCCCTTATTTCTTCTAAACTACGCAACGGATTTTGATACGGTCTTCACAATCTTTTAGAGAATTGCTTCCGATAGGTTTATGTATATAATACATGTATATTATATTTATAGAAAGAAAAATATTTTGTAACTCTCAAGAAATTAATTCATGCAAAAAATGTACATGTTTTTAGAATACCGATTTATGTTAACGAAAACTTCCAGTAGATTCAGTTCAAATGAATACTCTTTTAAATGTCAATTTTTTATTGATCTAATAAAAACTAAATAATAAATACTAACATTATTACAGGAATAATTAAGAATGTCTTTGAATACGCATGTTTTCAACGCCGTAAAGGGTTTCCATAAAATTAGCAAGCAAAGCTTTCATTCAAAAATCATTTTGCAGTTATATTTAGTCATACGCCTACGTTAAATTGTGTTAGATGACTTCTAATTATAATCGTAAAAATGAAAGAATTTTATCTCTGAACATTTAATGTAAATATATTTTACCTTAGCAAAATATTCCAAATTTATACATTAAAAAAAATGTGGGAAAAAAATAGAAATTATTACAGGACAAAATTTATAATGCACGAACCACCGTATAATAGTTATTGGTCAAATACTGAAACAACAATTATTCCCAATTAGAAAAAAGAAAGTGTTTTGTTAAATTTTTAATTATTTTTTTGTATAAGGCAATTCACCCTAAAAATAGTGCTTTGTGAAGTTTTCAATATTCATATCGGTTGAAAACAGCGGGTTGAATTTATTTTTATTTTTATAAATTACTTCTTGGCTTTTACCCACTAAGAGCGATCTCTAAGATTGGTTAGTGAGTGGGTGGTTAATTCAAATTAAGGAAAATTTATTTTATAACACTTTCCACTAACAATTTGATTTATAAAGTTTAACTAAAAAAAATAAAAATCACATGTTTTTAAATTTTGTTTGTTTTAAGTGTTCACTAACTAAAAAATAACTATTAAAATTTACGGAGAAAAAACACCACAAAATCACAAACAATAATATTTCATGTTGAAAAATCAATCCACACTTCATTATTTGATCGCTAACTGATGTCACTTACCAATTTCATTTTGAGTGTTTTAGATCAACTTTCAATGCACAATTGGACTTCTGAAGACTGAATGATGACAAAAAAGGAGTTGCAGCTTATATATAAATCTCACCTCGCAGATATTTCCAAATGACGAAGGTGTCAAAACGCAATTTTTCAGCTGTTTACCTTATTTTGAGTATATAAGTAAATTAACAAGCAAAGTTTACGACAAGCCTTGAAATATTGATTAGTAAAATAGACCCAGCTAAACATCTCCGTATTCTTGTGTAATTCCCCAACGGATTTATTATTAGCGCGGATGACGTATGGCGTTTGTGTCACACGATTATTCACATCGATTTCACTAGCCCTGGAGAGAAAGAGCAAAGCAAGCAAAGAAAAACTTTATAAAGAAGTTAAGAAATCATAATAGATTAGAAACATTTATTTAATTCAAAGTAATCATATGCTAATGCTATGAACTCAAATAGTTTTTGGCTAGGCACGTACCTCGACTCATGGGCACGCGGATAATGCTAAAGAGAGCCCGGTACAATGGTAGCCAATCAAGAAAGATAAAGTCACATTTACAAGGGAGAAAAACGCAGCACAGTAAACTTTAATAGATAATGCTATTCACAAAGAGGTCTCTATTGATTACATAATTTTAGTTGCTATAATTGATGAGAAAAAAACAGAACTCTGTAATTTTAATCCCTTGTAGAATCGTCTTGTGTGCAAAATTGTGTATTCGGAGAAAAATGAGTATCCCTAATTTATTAAGAGTATCGTCAAATTATTGATAAGCCGGTTAAAAACGGGATTGCAGGCTGTAAAAAATGAATTAACACGTTTCCTGTTAAACTTTTAGTAAATGACGAAAAATTTATCACGATATCGGAAGACGTGTTCAAGAAAATCTTTATATATTATCATTATATGTATAGGCAAATACACGTGCATGAACACGTGTTCCGATACATTTTATTTACTTAAAGTTTATATGGTTAAAAACGGTTACCAATATTATTAGCTATATTTGAAAAGATTATTAATAAATTTGAAATACACATTTTTCTCCGTGTCGGTACGCATTGCTCGACTTGATGACAACAAGTGGACGAGAAGGGTGATCGATTTTTGAAGAGGTCACAGAATTCTAAGCAAACGATAACTGATCTGATAATGACATCGAGCAAGCAGTTAGTACCAGACGGATCAAACTTGCTGGTGTCAGCAAGTAATGAAGAACTAAAATCCAATGTCCAATACTGGATCAAAGTGTCTGGAATCAATTAGAATGATGAGAATGAAAGAGAAAGGTCAAACCACAGTCTTTCAAAGCACCAGTCTCGTCTCCGAAGTTAATTTCGTTAGGCTACATTACATCAGGGCACACATTGCCGACAGAAAAACCTTTTTGAAGTTGTATTATTTTTGTTAAATAAGTTTTTTTTAATAAAATATTATGTATGGTAATGTGAGCCTCACCAGTGCTGAGACCGCCATTTTAAAATTTTAGGTGACAAATTGTATGTAAATAAAATTACTTGTATTGAAATTATGTTAAATTAAACTAATTTAAATGATATATATATTAAGAAATATAAAATAATAAAAGAAAAAAAAATACGGTAATAAAATCAAAATTAAGGTTCTTATAAAAACTAAGCAATATTAATGTAATTATTCAGCCAGTTGTGAATGATATATGTATTATTTAGGTATTTTTTAAGATTTTTTTTTGTAATAAATCCTTTTTGTTCTTAAGTCAATTTCTTGATTTTGTTTGTGAAATGTTTTTTGGTTCCCTCATTTTTTATGTCGATTGTAAGATTGTTAAATGCTTTTATTGCCTGGTATTTGTGGTGTTTTGCCCAAAGCTCGTGCTTATCGAAGGATATTTTTATGTTTAGTTTCGTCTAACTGGTCTATTAGTGTTAGTTTGTGTTTGTTGAAATTTATTTTTTTGGTTAAAATGTACTTTAGTGGTGTTTTTATGTATATTTGGCATTTATCTAGTATGTCAAACATGTTGAATATTTAGTCACTGTCAGTCATTCTTTGTTTTCTTAAGTATTACCATATGACCGATAGCTAAGTTTGTTGCTCATCACCAAGCAATTATACCGTATTCTATAATGGATTGGAATTATAATCGGAATAATAATATATTGTTATCATTTGTTTTAGTTTAAATATGTTTCTTATGTTTAGGAAAATGTATATTATTTTATGAGTTTATTTGTGATGTTTCCATCGGTGGTTATTGTCTATTATGATTCCTAGTTATTTTATTTGGTCAGTTTTTTCTAGAGTAGGACAATTGCAAATGTTGGTGTCTATGCATTCATGTGTTTAATGATGTTTTTCTTATTTTTTGGCTATCCTCTGTGATTTATACTGTATCTTGTGATTTTTTTTTTCGATATGTTCAGTGTAAGTAAGTTAGTGTTTAATCACGTTTTCACTTGCGTGTTTCCACCTTACAATACTGTACACCTTAGTCCAATCTTTAGATTTGAATAGTAAAACTGTATCGTCTGCATAACTGAAAATTTCTCCTTCAATTTTCATTTGCACAGATCATTTATGTAAATAGTGAATAAAACGAACACTAGCGTGCTTCCTTGTGGAACTCCATATGTAATCGTCAGTGGCTTGCTAGTGTGGTGATTCATTTTGACTTGCTTAGTTTTGTTAGTCGTATAAATTTTCATTAGTTTGAGTTCCTTGCGTTTGATACCCATGTTTTCTAATTTTTTGTGGCAAATCGAACCAAAGTTTTTATCTAAATGTAGGTATATTGCTATGTCTTTATGTCCTCGAATTAGGTTGCTATGTATGTAATTTATTCCGTATTAAAATGCTTCTTTTGTGCTTCTTTTTATCTATTTTATCTTTTTATCGGCCGGCATAGTCCAGTGGTAACTTGGACTGCCATTCCGAAGGTCGCGGGTTCGAACCCGGCGTGCGCAAATAAATTTTATTTGATTAATTTGTGTTATTTCACAATTAATTAATTAAAATAATATATAGTATATTTGCGGCACGTTCCAGAGTGGAAGATACTACCAGTATCGCCCTGGTGTAAGACCACCATTCAGAATTGAAACGTTGCTCCAAATGGCTTTAGCCGTGTTTAGTGACTAGATCTGAATAGCCAGGTACTTCCCCACCTTCCTCTTTCTCTTCCCCACTTACCTTCAGCCTCACAATATCCCCCAATTGGGGATGCCATAGTCTCACTGGCTCCAGACGGGAGCAGTTGGGACTCTTGTGAGGTATTCACTATAAAAAAAAAAAAAAGTTTATCCTAGATTAATTTGATAACCTTTAGGTATTTTACAATTTGATTTTTTAATACTCTTTCAAAGATCTTTGATAGTGAGGTTAACAATGTGATTGGTCTATAGAAATTTATTTCCATTTTGACTCCTGCTCTATAAATAGGGACCAACAATCCTTGTATAAGAGTACTCGTTTTTATTATAAGTTATAGTTGTGTCGTTTGTGTATTGAGGTATGGTCTCTTTGTTTGTGTGAGTATTTTACGGTTGGCTGAAGCTTTTCCTATATTTGCGAAGAATTTATTGCGCAGTTATTCACATATTTCGCTATTATTTATGTATTTTCATTAGCATATACTTTTTTGGAGTCAATATTTAGCTGGCGATATTGTTTTCTGCCTTTATTTTTGTGTGTATGTAACTATTTTTTCCATTTTGCTTTTGGATTATTGTTATATTTTTGTCTAGTAGTCTTGGTTACTCTAATAATTTTCGTGCGCGTGTTTTTATATCTCTTATAGTGATTAAATTGTTCACTGTCGTACGGAGTATGTTTAATTTATCTGTGTATTTTGTCTCGTTTACGAATACATATTAATAATCCTTGTGTTATCGATAGTTTTATTTTTTTGATTTGTGTATAAGTTTTAAATGTTTCAGAATGGTGTAATTATTTATTTCTTGCGTTAACATATTTGTAAATTTATTTATGGCGTACCCGTTTTTATTTGATGTTTTTATTTTAAGTATGAGTAGTCAATTATTTTTTTTGGAAAATATTTTATGTTAGTCGGGTTTCGTGTTTTGGTTTTTAGTTTGTCTTAATCATTATATGGTCTATACAGCTTTTAGCGTTCTATGTAACTCGTGTTGGGACATTTTTCGTCTGCTCCAGTCCATGTTGTGCTTATATTTTTAGGTATTCTATGCTTTGTATGAAGTATTTATCTTCAGTTCTGAAATGATGATGATATTTTTGTTTTTGTTGTCATCAGTTAAGTGCACCTAGGAAATTATCATTTTTGTTTTTGGATGGAGATCTATAGATAGCTAGAATACTCGTTTCTTCATCGTATTTAATATTATTGCAGTTGGCGTCTATGATATTTATTTGAAGAATGATCATGTTAATTTATAATATTCCATCATTCTGTTTTTCGTGTTTCGTTGTTTGGTGTGTGTTATATTTTTCGATTGCTTTCGGTATGTATTTATCATTCAACCAGTATTCTGTTAGCACAAATGACATCCAAATTATCTTCAAGGTGTTAAAGGTGTTCCATAAATTTATCAAAGTTTTTGTTAATCGATCTATTGTTTTTTTATAATATTCATTTCATTTTATGCAAGGAAGCTTTTGACTGTCCATCTAGGAAGTTTTATCGTTTTAGGACAATCAAATTTACAGGTTATAAATTATCCTAGAGGAATACAGGATTTAAGAATAGAGAAAATAAGTATGTCAAAGCGAAGATACATAAAAAAATAAAATTTGGTGTAATACTTTGACTACATTTTTTTTTGTGATTTAAGTCCAATGATTATAGTCATTTGTACTTACACAGCAATGTTGGTTCTCCGAGTCTATAATTTCATGTAGTCAGCCACGTTTATGTGAGTATATATAGAGGAGCGCTAGGTAAACAACGATCTTTATGTCATTTTATTCATGTCCGATTCGGAAAATTTTGTCTTCTGGGATCTTCCTGGTTATTAGTTAGCCTCTACGGAACTAAACGAATTTCTAGTTATTTATTTTCGCATGGTTTTTAAGTTTCCATATAAACTATTTATAGTACCGCGTCATTACTTCAACAAAGAAAACTCTGGGAAACAAAAAAATATGTTTATTATAATTAAATGATAATATTTAAATGCTTTAAATTTTAATTTTCGTCTATGCATATACATAAGATTTACCAAATGGTTTTCCTTATTTTCAAAGACAACATTTATAATTTCCACGAAGTCTTTAGTGTGGGCTCTTTTAGTTTTTTTTTTAAATAATCTTGTTTTGAAATAATCTATCCTTCTCCGGGCAGGACTAATCTCACTATAGACTCAAATGAAATCGGGAACCCCTAAACATTGTAGGTTCTTTCGTTCATTAATATGGAACCCACGCCATATTAGCATTATGTTCTTAGTTGTTTTTTCTTATTTTTAAATTATATCTGGAGTGTTTTTTTAATCCTTATAATTTCTATTTAAATGAGAAAACATAAACATGAGAAAATTGTTGCAGGTTCGGCTCTAGTTCTACGATTTCTCAAGGAATTCCTTTCTTTTGAATTGAGGAAATGACGTATTAATGAAAACATTTGTTAAACAAAAGAGTGTTGAAGAGAATTATGATACGATCTGTTAGTGCAGCCAGGAAAAACAAATAAACCAAGAAATAATTCAAAATGCAAGTATCACGTGAACCAAAGCCAAACGATTATAGAATTTAAAGTGTGTTCGATATTGCACATTCAAGTTCATTGGTTTGATGAGATTATTTTTTACGTTGGTTTAGATGGGAGATATTATTTGTAAATTTTAAAAATCAATATTCTCTGAAACTTATGGTTTCATGGTCATATTAAATTTACAAACTAAAAGTTTAACAGAGGTACATTGACCACAAAGCAAACAAAATTGTTAAAAAAAAACTTCACATAATGGGACGGATTGTTTCACGGAATTTGAATAATTCGAAGTTAAAATTCAAGTTCTGTTATTATTTCAGATTTGTGAAACAACTGGACAATAATGATATAATTAAAAAACTTGAAAATTAACTTTGAAATTTTGATGAATTTATCAAATTTATAAGTTGATTTTCAAGTTCTGTGAAGGTTGCATTCAATTTCTGTTATTATTTGAGTTTTGTGAAGCAACTGGCCAGTAAAGATATTATAATAGATCTTGAATATAACCTCCACAGAACTTGTAAATCAACTAAATTAAACTAAGTAAATTAACTAAATTTAATTTATATTTGACAACAAATTTTGAAGCTGGAGACTTTTACGCAAAAGGGATGAATGTTGTATGATTTTTACGCAATAGAATCATTTGTATGAACACGGAGAAAAGTAACTGATAAAAAATGCTGTTAATTTATTAAAAATCTGGTCAAATTATTCGTTTTGCTGTTAAAAATGGGACTTCAGGCTTCAGTTCCTAACAAAGTATCAATTAAAAGCGAGTGTTTTATGAGGACGGCGGTTGTTCATACAAATACTGATATTGATACATGCTTATATTATCGCATCCCGTCATGAGATCATATAGAAAAGAACACGTGTCCTCGATATATACTGAATGACTAATATTTTATCAGTAAATTGGCATGCTATCACTTTTTTAAAACGAACTTTTTTTTTTCTTAATCCTGTTTGGATTAAATAACTATTGTTCGTCAGCTGAAAAAACACCTTAGAAGCTACGACGACTATAAAACAATCAAAATCATTAAACCCAGACATAGATAACAGCAGAAAAGCACAAAGTAGGGCTGGAAGAAGTGCCTAACGGCAAGACTGCCAGTGGAATAGCTTCAGCAACCATTCATTTTCTCGTATTTTAAAATTAATCAAAAGCAGTTAAGAGGCAAACCCAATATACACATTAATTTAGATACATTTTTACGAAATTGTGTAAACCACTTATTGGAAAAACTGTAGGTAGTCGAATAGTATCTATAAGACCAATATAAAAATTACAAAGTTTTCATTTTTATCAATATTTTAAAAAACAGTTTCGTTTTTATTTTATTAAAAAAATATTATTTTTATCTTAAAATAAGCAAACATATTTTTGTATGAGTCATTAGCCAATTAAAAGATGTTTTCTTAATCAACTAATAAAATAACTATTTTATTCGCTTATCAAAAGAAATTCACACTTCACGCCAGACAGTACAGGTTTTGCAAAATGTATAGTTATAATAATTATAATAAAATAACTTGTTTTTAATACCACTTAATTGCATAAATTTTAATACACAAAGCTAACCGGTTTCGGTTAACCATACGCCTTAAGATAGAAGAGGGAGAGAGCTCATCAACTTTGGTGGGGGGCGATGGGGAGTCGAGGTGAAAGTAGGTGGAGGGGAGGGGAATATGTTTAAAATAGGACTATTTCACAAGTCTAATTGTTTATTTAGTAAATTATTTTTATTTATTTATAGGATTTTTTTACATCCAAAGCTTCAAGTAGTATTTAGTTATTTTTTACGATTTACAATAAAACCATTAGAAACAAACATTGGGTAAGTTGAAAAGAATATACTTAAAAATTATTCCGTTAAATTTGCCTTGAAAAAGAGTTTACATGTAATTTTTTTAAATAATTTGACATTTCCCTATAGCAGTGTTCGCAAGAGTACTTGCCAACAAATAACGGGTTACGTGAAATAAGTTTGAGGCAAAGCTTAACATTTATAGTAATGTTATGTATGGGTATGACGCAAATTAAAGTATTTTCAATTTTATTATTATAATAATAAGTAATTATTTTTCGAGGAGTGCCAACCAATATGAATATCTTATTCCACGCATACATAATAGAACACCATCTGAAACAAGTTTTTAAAAAGTTATTCAGGAAAATATGTTAATGTCATCTAATAATAGCTACATTTATTACTGTGTAATTTGTTACTGTCTTCTAATTATACCTACATTTATTATTGTGTAATTGCTGTCTAATGATTATCTAATTGTTATCTAATTAATAAAATACCTAATCCAAGAAAGAACAGTAGATAAGTATTAAAATATAAAATATCTACTAACAGATTTTTAAAATGTAAATAGCAAGCATTGGTATTATTTTATTTTATTTGTTTTTTTGCCAAGCTGGACTTTTACATGGATTATAAAAACAGAATACAAAGATTTTAAAGCATGAAATAACATTAACATAAAATAAAGTATAAACTAGAACAGTACTACATTTAAATCACTAAAACTACATCACCAATGCTACAATAATTTGTAGGATTCAACAAGGGCAAGTATTAAGTGCGTATGCAAGTGCAGGTATAATTTACGCTTATTTCTATAAATGGTGTCAAATGCCTAGATCATGCATCCTATTGGTTAGTGAGTGTGTCTGATAGTTGGTTGTGTATGTATTGCAGAAGAATTTTGTCTGGTGTCCCTTATTTCAGTTAATCACCGGTAATACCCCCAAAATCTGTTGCCTAGATCAAGCATCCTATTGGTCAGTGAGTGTGTCTGATAGTTGGTTGTGTACGTATTGCAGAAGAATGTAACATTTTCTCACGTGTCCCTAGTTTCAGTTAATGATTCCAAAAATTAAAGACGATTCGCTATTCGGACCAACTGAGCTAATGCACCAATAGTCAGATCTACCATATTTCTCGTTATTTTTTAAATTATTAACATTACATCATGACCTTTTTCCGAGAAACCTACCTTTATATACCTTTATTTGGTGAACGAAAGGCTAAAATTAAACCTAAATACAGGGTTGAGTTAACATCCCATTATAAAGAGTAAATATTTTTTTTCTTGAAATAGCATTAGTTTTTTTTAGTAACTAGATAAAATTTATAAGTATATAGGTATAACCTTTCAGAATAACAACTCACAACATACCCCGCTTGGGGATGCCATAGTCTCACTGGCTCCGACCTATGAAAAATTTATGCGGTATTAACATAAAATATTTTTTATTTAAAAGGATTTAAGAAACAGTCATTTTAACTTTATGTTAGAATTGTCAATTTACGGACACACGATTAAAAAATAATTTTTAACATTCATGTTTCGATTTTTTATTGATATTGTATAAATATGTATTTAACATCACCATAAAACCCTACGCTAAATAAAAATGTAAATAATCATAAATGAATAATTAATTTTACTGTTTTAAACATTATATTATAAAAGCTTAGCACTCCCCTAATTTTTTTGTACTGTGTGGTTTTCGAAGACATATTCTTTGACTGTGATGAATAAACTACTTATACAATTATGGCCTTACTATTAATAAACGTGATTTATGTTTGACATCTGATGAATAAAATGTATCATAAATAGTTATTTATCTGTGGTGTAAAATTTATAAAATTTTTTTATTTTTATTTATTTAATATTTGTGTGTTTTTTACAATAAATATACAATTATACATATTATACAGTGTTATCAAGGTAAATAATAATAGCTTTTCCTCACCATAAAGAGACAAGGCTCTTGTGTTTGGTGAGTGAATCCTAGCTCAATTATATGGAATCATGTAAGTAAGTAAATAATATATTTGCAAAACCAAAGGGATAAGTAAGAAATAGGCAAGATTTATCAATAATACAGTTTCAAGATTTGAAGGAAATAATAATAAGAGTAAGATATGGACTTTTATAGTAGTTTTAGGTAATTTTTTAATTTTATTTTAAATTCCTGAATATCTTCAATATTTTTTAGATATAATGGAAGGATGTTAAAATATGTTATACCTAGATAGAGATAGGTATTTTGTGTGTGCTTTGTATTAAGTTTTGGGATTTTGATAGTTTTTTGATATCTTACTGATGAATTGAATTGTAAGTTATTTAACTGTATTTCTTTATAAATTTGTAGAATTGAATATTTTTTATATATATTGTCTATTGTGGGTACATTGAATATTGAAAAGAGAATCTCAGTAGAAAATTTGGATGGTTTTTTCAATATTACTTTAATTATCAATCTTTGAACTATTTTAAGTGGATTTAATATATTGTTATAAGTTCCTCCCCAGCCAATAATACCATATTGTAATATAGATTGTACAATTGCATAGTACACTCTTTTTAGGTTTTCTAGTCTAAGAATATTTCTAAGTCTTATAAATATATAAATACATTTTCTAATTCTTTTGACAAGTTCACAAATTTGTTTTTTCCATTTAAAATGTTGATCTATATATATACCAAGATATTTAATTTCAGAAGTTAGACTAAGTATAGAACATTCTTGATTGCAATTAGTTCTGTTACATTTAAGTTGATGTATTATAATTTTTAATTCTGGTATTGATTTAAATTTGTTGATAGAGAATGGGATACATTTTGTTTTTTCAGTATTTAATGAGAGGAGGTTTTTATCGAACCAATTTTTCAGTATATTAATATCAGTATTTGCTAAGTTATTAACATTATTCCAATCAGTACCTTCAATTATTATGACAGTGTCATCAGCATAAGATATTATTTTTCCATTTAATCTTTGATTGAATATGTCATTTACATAAATGATAAACAGTAACGGTCCCAGGACTGTACCTTGAGGTATGCCGAAGTGACTTGTTTTTTGTTGACTAAGTACATCGTTGATTTTTACGACTTGAGGGCGTTTGAAAAGGTAGCTTTTTATCCATTCTATAGCTGTACCACTTAATCCAATGTTTCTTAATTTGCTTATAAGTTTGTCGTGTGATATGCTATCAAAAGCTTTTTTAAGATGTATGAAAATTCCAATGCATTTTAATGATTTATCTAATGAATTATGAACAAGACTAGTTAATTTTGCAATTGCATCCTGAGTGCTTCTACCTTCCATAAAACCGAACTGATTTTCATTAATTAATTTATTACATTTTACAAATTGGTTTATCCTTTTTTTAACTATCTTTTCAAAAATTTTTGCTATGTTCGAGATTACTGATATGGGTCGGTAATTGCTAACTTCTTCTGGGTTACCAGATTTAAATATTGGAGTAATGGTAGTTTGTTTGTAGATTGATGGAAACACTCCGCTTTGGAAACTTACATTTATTATGTGTTTTAACGGTTTAGAAATTTGATTTTTAATATTTTTTAAAATATTAACTGTTATTCCATCAAAACCCGGGGCAGAACCTCCTTGCATACCGTTTATAATTGATATTATTTCGTTCTCTGTGGTGACTTGGAATGTTGCTATATTATTGTCAGTATCAATACTAGAGTCTGGAAATGTTATATTTGGGTCAGTATGAATGAGATTGGCAAGATTTTCCCCTACATTCGCAAAGAAGGTGTTAAATATGTTTGCAGCTTTTGAGGGATTTTCTTTACAACATGTTTTCATGTTGTCATGAAATATAGTAGCGATGTCGTTATTCTTGTTTTTTTTCTTGTCAATTATTTCATTTATAACTGTCCACACTCTTTTACTATCATTTTCAGCCTGATTCAACTTTTGTTTATAATACTTTTGTTTTGTGTTTTTTATAATATATGAAAGTTTGTTTTTATATGCTTTAAAATGATTTAGTAAATTTTTATTATTTGGTTGTTGAGTAGTTAATTTGTAAAGAGCTTGCTTATGTCGTACAGATACTACTAAACCATGAGTAATCCATGGTTTTATAGGTTTCAAGTTCGACACTTTGGATTTGGTTATTATATTATTATTTGTCGAGTCATTTATGCATTTAGATATTTTTTCTTCAAACATTTTACAACATATATTGACATCATTACATTGTAATAATTTATTCCAATTTTCTGATTCTAATTGGTGTTTTAATGTATCCATATTAAGTACTTTTTTTGAGTAATTATTTTGTTTAAATAATGGCAAAGTTGGATTGCTTAATTTATAGTTAAAAATACATGAATAATGATCAGTGATAGATGTATGAATGACAGCTGATTTTATATTTTTGATATCAGGAATATTTGTAAAAATGTGATCTAAGCATGAGGGGCGTTGACCTTTAACATTTCTAGTATAAGAATTTATGCACGATAAATAATTGAGTTCTGCTAACATATTTAGATATGTGTCTTTATCTTTACTAGAATAGTCTTTTGCGATATTTAAATTCATATCTCCAACAATAATGGTATTTTTATTTCTAAAATTTAACAAAATATTTTTTAATTCATCTATAAATTGAGGTACTATCGATGTATGCGTGCGATAAATAGCAATAATGTTGTAATATTTATTTACGTCTTTAAATTCTATATTTAATATGTTAACATTACTAACATTAATTATTTCTTTAATATTGAGAACATTATACTGGTTAGAAATAAATAATCCGATACCTGAGTTTTTGTTTATTTTGTTTATTGTCGCATGGTATGTGTAGCCTGGAATAGTGTAATTGATTTCGCCTGCAGAGTGTGTCTCTGTTAAGACAATCAGGCCCGGGAAAACATTTAATTCTTTTAGTGTTATAACTAATTCATCCATGTTTCGTTCTAAACTTCTAATATTTATATGAAATAGGGTAAATCCTTTTTCAGTGCAAATTAAGTTAAAATCTTTCATAGATTGACATAAATTTTCTTCAATATACATTTTTTTATCTAATGCGTTACATAAAAAATCATTCATTTTTAAAGTTTTAGATTAGAGTTTAAAAAATGAAATTTACCGTATTATTCATAGTCGATGCGCTCTCTAGCTAGTTGAAGCATTTTTTGCCGATAGAGACATTTCATGCTATCAACTCTGTGTTCTGTAGAATAATTCAAATTAAATCTTTTGTTTTGAACACAGCAATTGTTGCATGTTGGAGGTTGTTCTTTATTTTCACATTTAGACAGAATGTGCTCCTTTGTGCAGTGAGGGCAAATGGGGGGCTCCGTCCTGGCGAGACATCTTTGCGCTGTGTGGCCGAACTTAAGGCAGTGGTAGCATTGATTAAGCGGGTTACAGTCTTCTGTGTATACTCTTTGGAATTTGATGTTTATTTTGTTTTTTTCTAGTAGCGTTTTTCTTAATTTACCGGTTGTTTCAATAAAGTAGTTAGTGGTGTCGTTTTCTTTTCCTTCATTGTATTTGTTTTTTAATTCCTTGATAAGCTTGATGTTGTTTTTGTCTTCCAGGGTTAATCCTTCATTTTGTTGTACAATCCCATCTATTATTTCTTCTTCGGTCAATTGGCATTGCAGTCTTTTCAACATTAAACACGGTTTCTTTTTTTGAATTTCTTCAGCCAATATTTCTTTTCCAATTACCTTATTAATTTCTTCGGTTAACTTTTCTGCATCTTCTTTTTTTTTACATGAAATCAGTAATTTTTGTTCTCCGATTTTTTTTACTCCATTTACTCCAACTTTTATTTTAGTTAAATTAATGTTTTTTTGAATTTTTATTTTTATATCTTCGGCCTTCAAGGTGTTTTTAGATGTAATTATGATGGCGTGCTTCTGTTCTGGGATGTGTGCACCTGTATTCACGAAGTTTTTATTGTCACCTAATACATTTGCATATGTCCTTTTGTTATTATTATGAATTTCTTCTAGTTTCTGTGCGTAGTGATGATTGTTTTTAATATTAGTTTCTTGTAATTCTATAATCTTTTTTTGTAGATTTATTAGTTCATGTTGAATTTTTTCTTCCAGTGATATAATGTTCTGTTCCAGTGTTAATTTTATTTTTGAGTCCTTCACTGAAGTGATCTTGTTTATTAAATCTTTAATGTTTTTAATAATTTCTTGAGTTTCCATATTGGATGGAATGGATCGCCCAGGTGGGCGAGTTATTAATGTAAACTATATTATTTGATTTACTTGTTACAAAATTACGCGACTGTACTCCTTCGATGCGGAGCGAGTATTATATAATTTTATATTATGTATATTTTTAAGTATATTTTTTAATTTTGGTACAATAATTTTTTACATTCCATAAGCCTCACTGGGTAGCTTACCCGTGCTCAGGCCTATTAAAATGATATTATAACACTTTACTAAATGAATAAAGTGTTATAATATCATGGATAAAAATGGATAATTATTAATGTTCCAAAAAGATTTTGCGAATTTCGTGTGGTGTTTTTAGGGTATTTTATAATTAATTTAATGTGATAGTTACGCATAATCGTGTTGTTTTGTGCTTGGTAACAACAACTGGCTTTTCACAACGCGTGCAATTAATAGCACGATTAACGTTCAGTCGACACACTAAAGGGTAATGTAATGATTTTGACCTTTCGAAATTTAAGTGGCGCAGAATACTTATGTTAATATTATGTCTTTATGTCATTATATTTGTTTTATACATACATAGTGACTACATTATCCAAATTGAATTATTACAGTCGTAAATCTGGTATTATAAAATACGGTATTGTTATAATGCGGACACAGTAGGTTTTTAATACATTATTAAATTCTTTGATTTTTTTTAAACTGCAAGAGTCCCAACTGCTCCCAACCCTCTGGACCCAGTGAGACTATGGCATCTCCAATTGGGGATGTTGTGAGGTTTAAGGTAGTGGGGAGGTGAAAGAGATAGGGAAGAGGAAGTACCTGGCTATTCAGATCTGGTCACCAAACACGGCTCAAGCCATTTCAAGCAATGTTTCAATTCTGAATGGTGGTCTTACACCAGGGCGATACTGAGAGTATCTTCCACTCTGGAACGTGCCACAAGCATAATTTTAATTAATAGTGTGTGAAATGAAATGAGCTCATCAAATAAAATTTACTTGCGCAGGGATTTTAATCCGCGACCTTCGATTTGCTAGTCGAGAGCCATAACCCTCAACCACTGAGACCGTCAGATATGTTCGATGTTTAAAACTAATTTATTTTAGGTCAGCTGTCCCTGTACGTATTTCTCTCTATGAAGAATTCCTCGATGCTTCATTTTTACAAGTAGCTTTGATATTCTTGGACGTTGCAACTCACATCAATAGAGTCGAAGAATCAAAGGGTGGGACAATCCAGCAATTGCTATAAGTGTTACAGACTCAAATTAGTCATGACATAAGGAATGGATGGTGAAAGGGTGGTAAGATAAGCAAATTTTTGTTACTACAGATCGAGTGTTAGTTAGCCGAGGACCTGGAGATGTTTGTTACAGTCAATTACATTTCACAATATTCTAAACATTACATTTTTTACATCAGTTGAGATGCAGAATTGTGTTAAGAAATGTTGAAGTCACAGAAGTTTAACTGAAAAATGTATACATCAGATGAAAGGTGATTTAAGAGTGTTTGTACCCTAAATGCACGATCATCGGAAGGTTGGTTCTGCCTCTTGAAAAAAATACTGTGATGCCTAACTCTGGTGACGTTTTCGGGAACATAAAGCGTAATACGTTCCAGAACATCAGGATTGCAAATGTGCCTATTGAGCAGCTTATGTGCTACATTGCATCAATAGAATCCTAAGGGTATAATAGATGGTAGTACCCGATTGAACAATTTGTTAAATATTTTAGTATATTTAAGTTCTGTTAAGTCCTATTCAGGTTCTCTTATCATCCAAGTACCTAATGTGAAACATCCGGCCCATGGTGAAATAATAACAGAACTTTAACTTAAAAATGTGATGAATTGTTCAAATTCTGTGTAACAAGTTTTTAATAACAACCCGTCGAAAGTTTCAAATTTAACACCTTTGTTTTCTTCACTCTTCGTGGCTATATTAGCCAAATCGTTTGATCAATAGGGGGAAGAAAACGCATCAACACTCCTAGAAATTACCTGTCACCCCATAGACCAATAAATCGATGGTCACAAAATATCCGTGAAATCAAAAAGCAATCGCTAGAATCAATTTGTTTTCGTAAAATAATATCGAGATTACTAAATTTTCACTATCAAAAAGCGATTAAGTAACGAACAATGTTCAATCCATTTTAGATTACGAGTCAGTTTACATATCATTTTCATTCAATTTTAGTGAAGAAGAATTGTACAAATTATTCAAATTCAGTGGGGTAGATTTTTAAACGAGTATTCATTAATTCTAGAATAAAATATTTAGAATAATTAATAATATTAAAAGAGAAAATAACAAAATATTGTCAAGATTTCTTTCAGAGTGTGAAATAATCATTAACACTATTTTGGTATTTTCCAGATGGGTTAGTCAATTAACCTTTTAATTTAAAATGTAACTGCCATCAGTTTAATTAACATTATAGGATCTAATGATAATCGACGACGATTATGTTCTGGCTAGAATATCAAATCTCTTTTATTATATTTAAACCTGCCGATATACACTAGTAAAATGGCGACCAACAAAACGATAATCCAACTCAAAATCTGCTGCAAATCACGTAGGCCAAGCGACAAGGGCGTCGCGTGGTATGGTTATTTGATAAATTTGGTTAATTCATTGGTTTGTTTATTTTATCAACTTTTGCAGTCTATGAAAAATTCACCAATCAATTAAGAAAATCGTTCGTAAAGAGATGCACGTATTTCCATCCAATATAGTATAATATAATATATAGTTTCTATTATTATTTCATAATTTAATCCTCTCAATTTTTTCGTTGCGGTAAAGATCTGTAGTCTTACTAATAAAAAATCACTTCACAACCGTTAAAAGGTGTTTTTGTTACATATTGTTCAAAAAATATAAATTTATTTTTGTATTATTACTATGAAAATTTTTGCTTGTGTTGTGATGGAGGACTTAGCCAGCCGAACTGCACTGTGAAGAACTCGCAACATTGCATTTTAGCAGACTTCACGCATGCGCCGTGCACGTCAGTTTCCCCTCGAATCAGTTATGATTTGACATTAATTTGTAATTCAAATCATGTTTTTGTTAATAACTTCTATTCTAATGACCATCTCACTATTAAATTAATATAAATAAATATATTTACTAATATTTGTGTTATGTTTCAATCAATTAATAATGTCATATTGTGAATATAGTTTTATGTCATCGGAAAAGTGAAATTATTTCGAACATAATATTTTTTATTTTACAAGCAATAATTATTCGCCTGAAACACTCATCCACATTGAAAAATCTCCTGATAAAAGATACATGACGCCAACGGGACTCGAACCCGTGTCCCTTCGATTTCCGGTCGACAGCTCTGACCACTGAGCTATGGCGGCTTATCTCTTATCCGCGAAATAATTCAATATATACTAGTGTTTCATTCAACAATTACTGCTTATTACATTTTTTCACCTGAAAACAACCAACTTTATTTTATATGAGAAAGGCATTGTAAGTGCTAACTCTCTCACTAGATGGCGTCGAGACAAATTGTCTACATTTTTAGGTGAAATACTTGAACTTGTCAAATATTAACTATTATTATTTTATTTTTTTTGGTAAACTAATGTTTAAGACAAAAATTTTTTATGCATAGCACAAAGGGTAACAATTATTTTACAAGCAATAATTATTCGCCTGAAACACTCATCCACATTGAAAAATCTCCTGATAAAAGATACATGACGTCAACGGGACTCGAACCCGTGTCCCTTATCTTTTATCAGGAGATCTGTATCTTAGGGACACCGGTTCGAGTCCCGTTGGGGTCATGTATCTTTTATGTCAGATTTTTTTGGTTATTTTTTGGGAATTATTATAATGTTTTTTAAGTGTATAAAGGAGATGAAAAAGGAAGTGATAGTTCAGGATCTTGCAATCTTTTTAAAATAAAAGGACGCTGTTATAAAAAAATTTAATTCTCTTAAAATTATCGATGTTTAGATACAAAATGTTTGTGATAAGCTTTTTTATTCAACTTTTTTACGTTTAAAATTAAAATATATCAATTTTTTAAAATTAAACTATATTGAAATACAAAAATCTAAAATGCAATTCTATCCTGTTTCCAAATTGATATGGTATTGGTATTTTTTATAACATCTTCAAAATGAAGAAATATATAGAACATTTAAAATGCCGTGAAAAAATTCTGAAATTATTATTATTTCAAGTTTATACAACAGATAAACAACCCTCTTTGATTGATAAGCAATGAATACATTTCCGGATCTTTCCATGACAATTTATGTCAGTTTAAAATAGTAAGGTTTTCATATAAACGGTCGTTAATCAATTGAATACAATTTTCATCATTTTTTTTAGTAAGACCGCTAGTGTTTTATTTGTACGTAATAGTAATAATTGGTAACAGCTGAAAATGTTTTCAAACTATTTGAATAATTTATCATGTTTGTGTCGAACTTTTCTTCAAATAAAATTAAAAAAATACATTCATTAACCACGAACAGCACGTTCATGGAAAAAAAGTATTTTCATGACTGCGTCCAGCTTCTAGAAATTACAAATTCAAAGAATTATAGTAAAAGTCATTAAAAGATTATAGTAATTAATCTTATTGGGTGTATCGAATTCATGAAATGTGGGATAAAAAATTATCGATAGTGAAACATAATTTGTCAGAATGAACTTGCGCAAAATAATAAATTGTGCAAAAGTAATTTTTCCTCTTAACCTTTCCATTCATGGCGACCATCTCTTGTGAGTAATGATTTCACTGACGGGGACCAAAATGTTTTTATACACATTTTTTCTACATGTTTTCTACATATTTTCTATATTTATATATATATATATATATGTTCAAAATACGTTATATTATCATGATTAAATGTATGTTTATTTTTAGATGTGGTTTCCATTAGTTAAAAAAAAAACTTAATAATATTCTTAATGCTCTAATTTTTTCAACCCAAATCTTACTACCTGCCTTGTTGTTGTCTCATCTATTTCTGTAATAAATATTCATAATAATGTGCTAATAACTCCCATTTTACTCGGTTCCTATGATAAAGTTTTCCAGGGTTTTCATTGGAGATTTATTGGATTTGTTACCTGGTTGCACAATGTGTCTTTCCAGGTATCTGAGCCATTTTTCCATCAGGACGAAACGTTGGCAACACAGATAGGTAAATTGAAAAAAAACCTCCCGTGAGAGGTTTTGATCTTTGATGTTCTTCACATTTCCTTCATCTATTGGTGATTTCTACTCTCAGAAGCTGCACGTGTTTCCCGGGGTAGCAGTGCCCCATTACTAGTCCTACCAGATCCCTCAGTGAGTGCGTAGTTCTTGTGTAAATTGGTCATTGAAGTGCCCTTTCAAATCGGCACACACTTTTTGGGATGATCTGTCAAGTGGTTTCAATTTATTATTACGTTTTTAAGTATACCTAATATCTTTGCCTTGTGTGCTTGAACTGTTATTAGGTGCGGTTGTAATCGTAATTCAATGAATCGTATTTTATCTGTAGGTACTTGTTTCTAGAACTAAAAAAGTGTGTTGTTTTTTTTCCCAATAAGAGACTAGGAAGACAAGACAAAATGTTACATTCTTTTGTAATGCATGCACAACCGACTATCAGACACACTCACTAACCAATAGGACACATGATTTAGGCAACAAGTATTCACATTATCCTCGTAACCATAGTTTTATATTTATGTATTCTTCTATTTTGTACCTAATTTATAATGGATTACATCTACATAATTTTATTATTTCCTATATAATACTGATATTCTCCTACGTTTATTTTATTGAAAAGCCTTTTTAGACGTATAAATAAATAAATAAATAAGTCAAACCTGTCGTTTAAATAATATTGTTCATGCACTTTCAGACTGTAATCGAACGCGAACCTGCTTCATACTGCTTTATAACAAGGACACTTTCAATGTGATCAGATAATTAATAATTTATTCAACTAAGGAATTGGACAGTTCACTTCCTGTTGACGAGTTTATCGCAGAGGTGAAGGCGGGGTGTCGAAATACTGACCTGTCGTTGATGAGTTTTTAATGTCACACTCCACCTTGGATGAAAAAATAATAACGCATGGGCAAGAGAGAAACCGCTAATGGAACTACATGGTAAGTAATTGAAATAAATGCTTTTAAATTATTTTAATCCTCTTCCTCAATACTTATCACATTCTTAATGTGTGCATCATTAAATATACTATTTTCAGTTGTCTGTGATGTGCGTTAGTTATTCCAGTGCGAAATCTGGTTCAATGATCTCATAATTTTCTTTGAACTTAAGTCTTTACAATATTGAAACTGAATTTGTCTGAAGAATAATTTAGACAACAATTTAGTACCATATAATTATAAGCAATAATTAGTCGCCTGAAATATCAGTACGAATTGAAAATATCTCCCGAGTAAAAATAAATGCATCCAACAAGAATTGAACCCATACCTTCCGTCTGCGTCTGACCGGACATCTTCCATGCCTGACAATTCCCGTCGGCGGCATTTATTTTTACTCGGGAGATATTTTCAATTTGTATTGATATTTCAAGCGACTAATTATTGCTTATAATTATTTGTTATCCTTTATTCTGTGCATAAAACCTTGTCTTATAAACATTAGTTTATAATAAAAAATAATGATAAAGTACCACCTGCAATATAATATTTAAAAATATATATATATATATATATATTGTCTTTTTCGAAAATGCAATTACAATATCCCGTGATTATTCACGAGTCTGCGCTAGTCAGAAAACGAAAGCTTTCCTACAAAAATAGCAGTTATTTTATAAATTTGAGACCCAGATATTTTTGAGATTTAATAATATATTTCTATCAAAAATATGTTTACTTAAGGGTCGTACATAACACTTTAAACTGGATGGAAATGGCACTCTTTCTATGTCTAGTTTGGAATACATTTGTTAGTAATATATATAATAATTGGAAGACTTGTTATTTTAGTCATTAATGGTAGTTATGTATGTCGTGCAATAAGTCGCCAGCAAAACATAAGAAATAATAAACCACGTGTTAGAACTGAAAAAGAGACAACTAGACTCTAAGGCAGACAATGATGACCTATGACCGGTCGGTGGCCGAGTTGACATCGCGCTTGGGTCCCACTCAGGCGTAGTGTGTTCAATTCATCGGCTGGCTAAGTCCTCCATTACAACACAAGCAACATTTTCAGCTTACTGTGGTGGTAGTAGGAGATTTTCAAATATTGTCAGGTTAGTTATTGTCGATAGGACAACCTTTAATACGTATTATCAAAAGCTATATCTACTTACTGTTGGTTGAAAACCTCCCTTGACTTTTTCCACCTTCCTTGCCTCTTATGCTCCCTGCCGTTTGAGCAAAAAATAAAATCCATAAATTGACGGTTTCATTATTGTTCTTGGGTTCCAAGAAGAATTATGAACGTCCTCCGTCTGAAGATTATTTCTTTCTACATGTATTTTCTTTCTAGGTATTTAAAGAAGAGGATAGAGTGAAACTAGTACCATAATGTTCCTGTGTTAAAGGCATCACAAAAGTTCCTAATTCAAAGCAATGCTAGTCAATATGGGTAAATTAAAAAAAAAATATTTGTAAAAAAATATGGGATTACAACTTACAACCTATCGTCCTCCGAGATAATAGGTTGATCTGATAGGTTGCCAGTGTTTACAGTATAGTGATGGTTGATTGGCACTTTTACATTTGCCGACTTTATGATCAGAGTCGATAATGTCGAGCATCTCATTTGAAAAGCATCAGGTTAACCGAGCCCTGAACGCAAAATTGTGCGTTTTATATGTTATCAGTGAGAGGAGTATTCAGCAGTTAACAGATAGAGATGGGCATTCCTGAAAAAATACCTACTTAAATAATGTTTTGAATTAATAGCTCCATCGATTGGTATGCATTGTACATATATAAAAATATCGTATTACTCAATAATAAATGTATTGTAATCATTACTATGCAAAAATTTTCATATGTTTTTCATTCCCAGAACATCCTCTCTTCTTTTCCTAAATACCTACTCTCCCAACAGCATCCCGAAGATGACACATCCACACATGGTACGTTTGCAGTTAATGTGAAAAAGAGCAATGTTTCTATTATCTCAATCATTTTCTCTCACTAGGGCTGTAAAAAATGTTACCTTGTTGCACTTCATCCTTTTTTAGCCAAAAGTGATTCATTTACAGTTTCCATCACCATAGAAGACTGTAACACAGTCCGAAATGTTGTCTAAGGAAGGAGGAAGCGATGATGTATACGTTTTGGCCGTGAAAATCTCAAATCATGTATTTATGACATTTCGTCGAAGAGAAAATATATTCCAAAAAAAAACTTCGAATACTTGCAATGTGTCGATTCATAAAACATCGATAATTTCGAAATGATTACGCCCATCACTAGTAGTGATTATGTGTAAGTAGTTACAGTAGAGATCAGGCGAACTCTGTGTCCTCCGGCGGAACATCTCTGTCCGCCCGAGGCCGCACATCTCGCAACGCACCGCCCAATCATCTCGGCACATCTTCGTTATTTATCATCTTAAATTTATCTTGCCATGTACATTATAGGTGCCCAGTTTAATGTTGTCATCGTGCTATTTCCATAGAGCCGGCCACGAGTAATTCACTAATTATTTATGCAACAACTCAAATACACAATATACGTTTTCCTATGTAATAGGCGACCCATAAAAATGTTTTTAAATCTGAACACTATGTAATGAAATGTTATTTGAGGCACTGAAGAAATGAATCGATAGAAGTGAGTTGTGGGCGTGACTGTTAAAAATCGGTTCATTTTCGAGAGAAATTGATTAAAAACATTTTCAAATACCGTAAAAATTGATTTGTTTGAGGCAGAGCACCCGATTTTTTTTAATTCCTGCACTGGTTTTGTGCTTATATTATGATTATTTTTTCTGTTGTCGTTTATTTCTGCTTAAGTTTGTATATTTTATTTATAGAAACTAGAAGTTCTGTGAACAGAAGACGTTGCGTTCAAAAAGCAAATTTCTAATTTTCGCTTATTTAATAAATCAATACCAAAATTTCCTATGAAAAAACAAGATTTGTATGTAGGTTCCTATTTAGATGCCTACCTAATAAAATATACAGTATAAGTTATATTTAAAAAACGAATTACACAATTTGTCCAAAGAAACGTCATTATCGTAGTGACCATTATTTATCCAAACTTTCTAAAGGCAGGTAGGTACCATAATATTGATAAAATTCAAAATAAACACGACGATTTCAAATTTGAAAAAATTATCTTTATTGAACCATTAAAACAGCCAACACATTGAAATCGAAATGGAAAGTACGAACAAATTTACAGTCTAGTTAAAACAGGACATCGCTACGCTCGGACAATTACTTCTCCTCTTTATTTTTGTACTTTATTTTGCACAATGCATTATTGAAGACAATATTAGCGATTCTTATACGAATATTGGAAACAGAAAAAGATATGGTTGCTTCTAGGGCTTGAACCCAGGACTCTCGCCTTGCCGGGGCTAGGCGCCTGGCCAGTTTGTAAAAAGGCGCCCCGATAAGGCATCCTGGGTTCAAGTCCTAGATAGTCTTCAATATTTAAATACTACGATTTCAGGTTTTACTTTAGGTTATTCCAAAAAAAAATTAAATTAATTATTTTGATCTCTTAAAATGTTTAAAATTCCTCCCATTTATATTGTGAAAATTGCTCCCGCCCCAAAATGAGTTTTATTACTCGTCGGAATAGCTAAGGAGCAAAAAAAGATTAAAAACATGTCACTGTAGTTTATAATTCTGTTAATTTTTTATTCAGTGATTGGAAGTTATTGCTTTATGCATAATTTAATTTGCCCATAATTTTGGGCAGTTAAATATGATGTTATTTTATAATGTATAAATTTTTAGGTATCAAGTCGATTTGTACTTCCTCCGTCTTCTCGAGTCAAGGTTTTGCAATATCAGGGTAGATGTTGGATACCTAAAGGGTCCCGATATGTCAAAATAAACCACCATATAATATCACCCGGCCTTTTGTTCTCCATCTATGTGTTATGTGTGAAATAATTCATTTTTTCGGTTCTCCATCAATATCCGTGCAAATGAATTAATAACCAGGTTCTAGTACATACCGAACATTTTCCGCAAAAAATGATGTCCAAATTGTAACCCATTAATGCCTAATATATTCACAATTTCCAAGAGTATCTTAAACCCATCCTCATTAGATATAAAGCGTATTTGAGGTGATTTTTCACAAAAAAGGCGCTATTAAAAAATGGAGAACATTGTATTATTATTATTATCTAATCGTTACTTCAAGCGTAATGCTACGTATACATCCGCGAGCCGAACAACAACTTATGGGAAATAAACGAAGCAACCGCAAATGGCGCGAAACGCCCCGTAATGCGTGTTACGGTTCGCGTTTTGGTTCGCAAATGTATACGTAACATTAGACGTCTAATTAGCGTAAAGTCCCTTTGTTCAAATTCCATCAGTTTAATGTATTTTTTTGCGTTTAGGGAACATTTTTTTTACATTCCTTTTATAGGAACCCTGATAGAATTATTTTTTTATAAACGACTGCTTCATACAAGAAAATCGTTTTAGAGCTGTACATCTCAATAAGTATTTTATGCAACGTCATTTGATTTTCAATTTTACCTTAAAAGAACAGTGTTGCAGTAATGGCTTTTATTAAAAACTCGATTTTGCATATTAATACTATTAAAATGGTAAATGCCAAGTGAATTTTCAAATATTATTGTCACAACACGATTTTATTTCAAGTTCAATAAGCATGAGCATAAAGAAAATAAGTCATAAACAATTATCTGTTAAGAATTACAAAATGGTCAGATAAAGGTTAATTCATTCAACACAGACCTCTTTTGAAGCTGTTTAAAAAAAGGTTGAAGAAATTTGGCAGCGCACGATAGTGAGGTAACAGTTTCCGGAGACCTCAGATCAAAAACAAAAGGTTCTACCGCGGGTCACCGAGGTCACCAATATAATGATACAATATTCATCCATCATGCACGTAACTGGTCCAATTCAAACCTTCTGACTAACATTATAATATAATTATATATATTATGTAGTCTTGTATAATGTGTTGGCATTTTGCTATCATCGCTGATGAATATCTAAATTAGTTATTATTTGTTCTAATTCTTTTCTTTTATAACGGTTTGATCGTACATTAAATCATCTGAAATTTATGATGCTTTATTTTATGATAGAAGATTTTCAGATGCAAGATACTTTCATTAACGTGTATGTTTAGCATTTATTTGGGAGTAGAGAAAGTGACTATTATTGACAATGCAAATAAATCAACTAATTTGTAATATGGGTCTCAGAAACTGCAATTTATTTTGCAATGATGTCACTAGGCTAAGATATATCTTATGTGGTTTTAGTTGAAGATGATATTATTGCAATTCATTTGAAACTGCTTACGAAGTTATAGATCTTCGTGTGGTAATCATATCTTCATTTAGGTTTCTTCTACGCAGGTACACCTTTTATTTGTTGCTTGCATCCGTATTTAGTCAAATTATCCAGCTGTTTGTAAATTTCACAATTCGACCCACACTCTGCTAAAGGTCGCCAAACATGGTTTTTGTGTATACGTCGTAGATAGATATGTTTTATAAATATTTGCCTGTTATCATATTATAAGTAATGGTGGCCCTAATCTCATTATTACTAAGTTGTTAATCTACAGGGTGCAGCAAAACAAAAAAGTGCAGTTTCGAAAGGCTGGTATATCCAGTTTGGTGAGGATAGGAACCTGGGAGGAGTCTCATTGTGTCGGGAGGGTTGTGCCATTTTTAGTCGTTACCATGGCTTGGTCCGGACAACACCGGGGCTTCGCCTTCTTTCAGTAGGGTTACCTTAAGAAAAATGTTTTTAAACATTAGCATCACACCTTGAAAGAAATCAAGGATATCACACACCATACAAAAATACACAAAAACCAAAATGATGGTATAGTTATATACGTCAGTGATAAAAATAACACAACCATTCAAGAAATAAACATAATCGACTCCAACTGCATACAAATTACATATGGAAAAGAAACATGTATCCTAGCTATGTACAGATCTCCATCCAAAAACAACATCACAAATTTCTTAACTGATCTTAACAATACATTAAATGATCTCAACAAATACAAAAATATCATCATCATAGGAGATCTTAATATAAACATTCTACAAAACGGACACCCACAAAACTTAGAATACCTAGCAATACTAGCACAACACGGACTGGAGCCAGTAATAAATGTCCCAACACGGGTCACACAAAACACTAAAAGCTGCATAGACCATATTATGATCAAGACAAAACTAAAAACCAAAACAGTAGTACTTGAAAGCACAATCACTGATCACTACATGAATATGATAGCAATAGACACCGAAAACACTACTTCGAAACAACATAAAATATTTACAAAAAAAATAATTGACTACTCAAACTTAAAAGAAAAACTCCAAAAAATAAACTGGAATACATTATACCAAATAGATAATGTCGAGGAAGCCTGGAATACATTTACAAACACGCTAACGCAAGAAATAAATAATTACACTACAATAAAACATATAAAACTTACACACAAAGCAAAAAAAATTAAACTATGGATAACACAAGGAATATTAAACTGTATTCGTAAACGAGACAAAATTCACAAACAAATTAAACAAACACCGTATAACATGGAACAACTTAATTACTATAAAAGATATAAAAACATTTGTACTAAAATTATTAGAGTAGCTAAGGAGATGTACTACAAAGAAAAACTTAAAAAAGCAAACAATTACCCAAAGGAAATATGGAAAATATTAAAGGAAGTTACATACACACAAAAATACAAACAAAAAAATACTATCGAACATCTAAATATTAACTCGAAAAAAATAGATGCCAAAGCAAATATAGAAATGATGGCAAACCACGCAAATAACTTTTTTGCAACTATAGGGAAAGTTTTAGCGAATCGTAAAAAACACAGCACAAACACACTAACACAAACAAACAGATCAAACATCGATACCCAACCAACACAACACAGATTTATATTAAAAACAAGTTCAGAAATGGAAATTAACAAAATAATAAATACATTAAAAAACCAGATTGCTCCTGGATTAGATGAGATAACAACGGATTGCATTAAAATAATAAAAAATGAAATATTAAAACCTATAACACACCTAATCAACCTTAGCATAACACATGCCTGCTTTCCTAATACTCTTAAAAAAGGACTGGTAATCCCTATGTATAAATCCGGAAATAAAATGGAAATAACTAACTATAGACCAATCACTTTGTTAAACTCTCTATCAAAGATTTTCGAAAGACTATTAAAAAACCAAATAATAAAATACCTGGAAGAAAACAAATTAATCTCGGACAAACAATATGGTTTTAGAGAAAAAAGAAGCACAAAAGAAGCTTTAGCAAGTACAATAGATTATATACATAGCAACTTAGATCAAGGGTTTAAATGCATAGCGATATATTTAGATTTGGCTAAAGCTTTTGATTCAATATGCCACAAAACACTTTTTAAAAAATTAGAAAATATGGGTATCAAAGACAAAGAACTACAACTATTAAAAAGTTACATGAGCGACAGAACACAACAAGTCAAAATTAATAACTACACTAGCAAACCACTGCCGATTACACACGGAGTTCCACAAGGAAGCATACTAGGGCCCGTTATTTTCATAATTTACATAAATGAACTTTGCAGCATGAAAATAGATGGAGAAATAATTAGTTACGCAGACGACACAGTTTTACTATTTAAATCTAAGGATTGGAATAAGGCTTATAACATAGCGAATCTAGGAATCACGCAAGTGAAAAAATGGTTGGACTCAAATACACTCACACTAAACATATCGAAAACAAAATTCACAACGTACAGCATAACTAACACAGGACAGCCAAAAAACAATACAAACACCATAAAAATACACGAATGCATAAACACCAACATCTGCGATTGCCCCCCTATAGAAAAAACAGAACAAATAAAGTATCTAGGAATCGTAATTGACCATAATCTTAGATGGATACATCACATCAAACAAATCACAAATAGACTCCTCAGAACAATACACATTTTCCTAAACATAAGAAACATATATAAAATAAAACAATTGAAAACAATATATTATGCACTATGCCAATCAATAATAGAATATGGAATAATTGCTTGGGGAGGAGCAACAAACGCAGCTATCGCTCAAATAGAAATCGCACAGAAAACGATATTAAAGGTAATACTCAAAAAACATAAACTAACCGACACAGACCAAATATTTAAAAGCTGTGACGTACTTGATATACGCCAATTATATGTTAAAACACTACTAAACTACATTTTCGACCAAAAAAACAAACCCCAACAAACACAAAATATCACTAATAGACCGGTCAGACAAGCATACAAAGAAAACATAAAAACTCCGACGGTAAACACTACCTTTGGACAAAGACACCATAAATACCACGCTATTAAAGCATTCAACAGTCTTCCACTTGAAACAAAAATTGAGGAAAATAAAAATAAATTCAAACACAAAATAAAAAAATGGATTAAAGAACAAAAAGACAATATTACCAAAATTCTATAACATAAAAGAATAAAACACATACACGCAACACAAAAAAATATATAAAACACGCAACACGCACAAACACATATATCATTATAAATGCCGATTTACATTCTCTTTTGATATTTTTCTTTTAGTGTTATAATTATATTTTAAATTTTAATTTTTATTTTAAATTTATCTTTATTTTAATGTTGTTTTTATTTTTTTTTAAAATGTATAAATTCTTAAATTATAAAATGGGGGCCTCAGCACGGGTAAACAACCCAGTGAGGCCTACATTACTGAATTGAAATATGAAATATTGTAAAAAAAAATGTATCAACAATAAAAAAAAAAAAAAAAAAAAAAAAAAAAAAAAAAAAAAAAAAAAAAAAAAAAAAAAATAGAATTCAGAAGAAAATCGCCGCTATACCCGACGAGATGTGTCAAAATGCGGCCGCAAACTTCAGAAATTGCCTTCATCAATGTATCGCTACTGGGGGCTATCATCCTTCTGATGTCATCTTTAGGACTTGATGGATAAAACAGCTTGATGTACCGAATAAAATAAAATAAACCCAATTTCTGTAAGTTGCGCCGTTTTTTTAATAGCACTTCAAAACTAACGGTTTTGGCACTGTCTGTTTTGCCGCACCCTGTAATAAGTTACGGATCAATTAAAAAATATATGTTTTAGTTAACAAAACCGCTATGAATTACCTATTTCAAAGAAAGCTTAGGGACAGTTAAAATTCGCACTAAACGGATTGTGAAACTTTCCTCCAGTGTAATGTATACCGGAATCATGCTGGGCTGAAGATGTCAATATATGAGATTCGCCAAGAATCGGCAAATCTGAACAAAATTGAGGATAATATAATATTATAATATTCAAAGAACTCGAAAAATGTGAAAAGGAAGAAGAAGAATTTCACTATGTATAAACAATTCGCTACCAAAATAACGTGTCGAAATATCTAATAGGGGAATTTCACTGGTTGTTTTTTCGAAAAGATTAAGAAAAAAATTACTACAATGAAGACATTTTTATTTTAATTTATGTTGATAAATTAGTTTTCTATAGCAATTTAAAATGTGCCATTTTCGATTTGCCATCAAAACCACATGTCCGCTTTTTGTTCGTGAGTATGGTGTTGTTAACGTCACATCGGCCAGATTTGGTGACTGCCGTCTTACCAGCAAGTAGCGTTTTTACAATGACGTTGTATTCAGTTGGAACCATTTCAGAATGTGCAGTATTAGACAGTTTTTAAAGTCAATAATTATTGATTAATAAAAATATTAAAAATACACATTTTTAGTAAGATCATAATCAGAATTTTCTGATCAGAATCAGAAAAATACACTTACAATCTTCCGCACATTTTAAAGGTATTCATTGATGGTGAAAATACCCTATTATAGACCGAGTTTATCGAAACATAAGTATACACTTGGACAGTAAAGTCCTTGCCAAGCATCACTAAGCATACAGCTGTAACATGACAATGTGCTTCAAATCATAAAAAATGAATATTTGGAATGTTTTTACAGTAATTCGAAAGTTTTAGAGTGTGTTCTTTTTTATATATTATTTTATTTTTTACTGGAATTTTCTTGATGTCAAATAGCTAGATAGAAACATGTTCTACGCAAACAATGCATCTGTGTTAGACTCAATTCTGGTTTGTGATACCTTAAAAATACCCCTGATCAAAATACTAATTTATATTATGTACATTTGGCCAAATCAATAGCTTGTAATGAAGAAAACAATGATGATAAAGTTGAAGTAAATAAAATACACCATGTTAAATATTTATAAACTGGACAATCGTGCTCATTCACTTGATATTAAACATGAAGCATTACAATAATAATTAAAGCTCATTACCAATTTGCCGAGTTGATACTTGCATCAAGCATGGCAGTTCAAGCAACACTCAATCAATTTGTTTTTATTACAAAATTATTAGAATTATAAATTATGATACGAAACATTTCGAAAAGTTCACCGATCATTATGTCGTAAGATTTACATAACACGAGATGATCAAAAGATGAATGGAGACACTCCCACGCGGTGGCGGTAGTTTGTTTTATTCGTATTTTAAATTAATTAACTCGAGAATTTTTGCGAAATAATCGTAACCTCCTAGAATATTGTAAATATTGCTAAATACCTTTGTGCAAAGAAGTATTATTTAAATTTACACAGACTTCACATTTTAAATTCCAAAACTAAATAGATCGAATTGTTCCTGTTTATTTTGTCAAGTGATCTTATGGTGATCTGGTGGTGTGGCGATTGATAAATGAAGTAGATCGTTAGAACTCTAGAAGGGGACTCTAGCACAGTAAAATTCATGGGTAAAATTGCATTGCATCGATAGGCGTAACTATCGATGATTTAATTCCGATTTTCCGAGCACGGTTGCGCTGTTGATACCATTATTAAAGTTGATAACACAATAAATCAGAATTCGATACACGCGGAAAACACTGGCGCATTTCTCTATGAATTGAAATCCCTAAACTTCAGACGGCAACGTAAAAGTTAAAAATAATAAATTGACAATGTTGAAATTGAAATATTAACTTTAAAATAAATTGCCACTCCGCATTTACTTTTTGACACTAAAAAGGGAGTTGATTAGTTAAAGAGGTCATAAGTAATAACGAATAATTATGTTTCTCGAAACTGGAACGGAATCAATTGATCGTTGAATTAGATAAGCCCATGGATCGTGAAAAGCCAGTAAAATATTTTCTTTCAGGGCCTATGTCATCTTTGAGGATGCTGTGTGGAGGGTCTTTTTGAGGAGAGGAAGAAGTGAACTTGGGTCCTGAAAATACCCTTGTTTTAAGAGGGAGGAAATACAGAGGCCGCCAAATCGTTCCACAGCCAAGTTGTTGAACTTATGTACAAGTCGTAGGAGCGACCCGTTCTCATGTGACAAATGTAAACCGTGTATATATGTTGGCGAGTTTCCTGACTATAGCTAAATGACGTTAGTTCCTCGAAGCATTTTGCATTGTAAAACCTGTAGAACAAGGACAGCACACCTACACACTTGACGCCTGTTCTCTAAAGATTGCAATCCGTTTGTTTAGATAGGAGAATCTATTGAACGGAGAAGTTTCTGAATAAAGTAAACGTTTTTTTCCAGGTATTTTGGGGCTCCAGACTAGAAATGGCTGCCAAATTCAACAGTGGAATGACAACACTTGCGATCTGTATAGGGTCAGCAATTGTGTACTTTTAACCTGTACTAGTAACCTTATAAAATTATAAAGCAAACACAACACCGTAATGTGATGGATGGCTGTAGGTAAGCATTAGACATGAAATAAAGAGGTTGTGCAAAAATATTAACAGTGATTAATGTTTTCATACATGTTCATAGGTGTTAATAATAATGAACATCGCAACACCATTAAAAATGCTTGATAAACCTTATAAAAATGCATCTACAGAAAACTCTTGTCATTCGAATCATTAATTAATAAAAAAACCTAGTAACATTTTTAAAATAGCAATCGAAATTCAGCTGTGTCAGAATACGAAAATAGAATGAAGGTCGAATTCAATGTTATTTTTGTTGGGTATAATTATGCTATAATGGAGAACAAACTACAAAAATGATTTTCATTAAAACTTTGTTAATAATAATTGTTGTTAATTTAGATCTTCGCCGATAATCACCGATCATCACCGATTATTACCGATCATCACCAATAATCACCGATCATCACCGATCACCATCGATCAAAACTTAACGATTGAAAAATGAATTTATCCTAAGCGTACGATTTAGTGGGAGAATACTCAATTCCCTTATTCTCCAATTTCTTTCTAGGTGTTGGCCAATTGGCAATTACAATGAAATAAAAAAAAATCGTCAACGTAAAACTATCAATTAGCTAATAACACTAACAAAATACATTTATTAGTAATTACTCAATCAAAGTGCTGTATTTTGATCACTTTCACTTTAACATTTCTATACCTACACAACGGAAGTTAATGCACACAAATAGATCAGTTCTATCACTCAGTCATGTCGATAACAAATATATTGTGTGTTTGAAGTTTGAACTGCATCTAGACATAGCGATCGCTCAGTTTGACTTTCGAAAGCGGCAGTTAGATTCACTCCTGCCTGACAGAACTAGCATAAGTAATTAAAAGTTTTCTTTAGATTTCCTCAACATTGTTCTAATGATCTATTCTTTACTTTTCATCTATTTGCATCTATTCTTTACTTTTCATTTCATTTTTCTTTTCGGTAACGAATGAATGAATGAATACAAATTGCGGAGGTAGAAATTAGCCCACTTCCCGACACCCGATTGAGCTGAAACTCGTCAGATAGTCACGTTGTCTATGACAATGCATACCAACTGATGGACTGATTTTGGTGGAAATCACGAACATACACGCGGACATATTGGATATCGACATTTGGCGAGGTTAGTAGAGTTGTCAACTCCAGTTCCTAGAAAGATAGAAATGTAGAAAGATCCTAGGTAGAAAGATTCAACCCTCACTCAAATAAAAAATTTTAAGGGTCAAAGATATAAGAAAATACATGTATAATAGAAAACTTGTTTTTTTTTATTTTACGGGTCATTTTTTTAAAGGTTGATTTTTCAACAGTGGCACTAGTCATAAGGAAACGGAGAAATAGAAGAAATAGAGATATAGAAATAAAGAAAAAGACAGCAGAAGACCGGCAGGAGTAGAGGCATTTCCTCGAGGAAACAGGACTCATCATGGGTTATTTTTAGTTCTGATGGTAGTGTTCTTGATAAACTATTGTAATTTAATGTAACATGCTACGGGAAAGCAGTTTGAATGAGCACTTTTAATTACTGGAAAGTAACCGTTGTTACGTCTGTATTCGTCATTCCACTTCACTCATTATCCGCTCAACAAAGGCCAAACCATTTTTTCCGACATTCCTCTGACAATTTCTGCCCATAAATGTTAGTATCACTGTTAAAATTATCAAGGTTATTAAGTAAATTATTTCTACATTTTAATTACTTTAAGATTACTAACATCAAATCAATTTATTGAAATTAACAAACAAAACTGAAAGTGAATTCTGATACAGCGAAATGATGACCTTCGTGGTAGAGAAATAGCGTCCTTGCCTTTGGGTTCAGAGGTCAGGAGGTTCAAACGAATTTGAAGGCAAATATTTTTTTACAATTATTGTGGTTTCTTTATATGAACAAGTAAAATATAGCACCATATAATTTACAATAATAATTTAAGATATTTTGATGATTACTCTGATAAAAGAAACCATGGAGGTAAGTGACCAGATCCGGTCAGCTACTTCTAACCCATCTTCTCATCTCCTTCCCATTTCCCATTTCAACGTAGTGAGGCATGGGGAATTTTGCACGAAGTTTTTTTTCACATCGATCCCCAAACGGAAACTATACCAAGAGCTATATAAAAAAATCTTTGCTTTATACTTATGACGTTCATTATTTTCATCATTACGGTTTCATGCAGATAGGATTGCCATTGGAGAGGAAATGATAGTTTGGGTACTACATCATCAGAAAGTGGCAACATCTTGAAAATAACCATAGATCACATAAAAGCATCTCTCATTTGCCTTTGCGGTCAACAAATCATAAAAAATAAGCGCGAAATTCACAATACCAAAATGTAATACACATATAATCAGTAGATAATGAATTCGTTTTAAAATACGAATATGATGAATACATATATATGTATAATTACAGTGTTTTCATCATTTTTTTATTTTTTTTTATTTTTTATTTATTTATTTATTTATTTAGTAAGAAACAAACAGCTTTTATATAAAATACAATGATAGATAAAAATATACAAGTTAGCTGAAGTCAAGCCACAGACTTATATTTTATTATATTTTAAATATAACACGAAATAAACATGCAACATTTCCTGATAGTTTTCATTTGTCAGATTGCATGCAGTTGGCAATACTTTATCAGAAATAGTCACCGACCTAAAAAGCCCTTGACAGAGCATTAGTGCGATTTTGTATGAATGGCATTGAAGCCAAATCTAAAGCGCGGGGAAGTGGCCTGGCAGCCATCTTGGATGACAAACATTTGAAATGATTTGTAAGCAAAGTGGTGTATAATGAACTATTTTATTTTTGTGTTGTTATTGCAGTTGTAACGCCTTATGATTTTTTTGTACGTTTTATGAGGCAAGGAATGTTAAAGAATAATTTATGTAGGTTTTGGAATTATTCATCTTAGTAATAGTGGATGTGTTCAACTGTACGGAATTTAGTAGGCTACAATAACATACCAAAATATAGAAGGGGTAGGCTGAAAGGACGGAGCGCCAAACAACTTGGTCTAGGCACACTCTCATTAACATTCGTACATCGTCTCATCCATACTCTTATATTATTATGACTCTTTACTTGGTCCGACTCAAGTAACTGGTTCACTTGATCGTATCATGTCTTCCTCCGGCGTCCCTGACATCTTCCGCCATTCACATTTTCGTATAATATTCTCCTTACACTCATTTCTTCCTTAATTCGCTCTACATGCCCAAACCATCTAAGCGTCCCTTTCTTAATATTACTTATTATGCTTATATCAGCATTGCATTCTTCGCGGATCTCCAAATTTCTCATACGATCATACATGGTTTTACCACACGTACGCTTCAGGGATCTCATTTCCTCAGCGTTAAGTTTACTTTCATCCTTCCTCTGCCAGATCCATACCTCACTTCCATACATCAGGGTAGGTACCATCACTCCATTGCGGACTGCTAGCTTCGCTTTTTTGGACATTTTTTTGCTAGCTCCAACCGCGTTCAATCAATATCTCTGTCAGCCTACCCATCTATGTGATGTCATCAACAACAGAAACACACCTATAACATTTGTATTGAATTTAAAACACTGTTTTAAGCATGATCAGGTGGAACCTTGAAATCAGCTGTCATCATCAGGAAATCAAATATTCAGTTCTTTGGACCGATCCCGTAAGTGCTTTCAAGTGGTCTATTTTAAATTTTCTCAAACAAACTTTACTTCTTTATAATGTTCCACTAAATTATTATAACTATCACATGGGCATTTACGCAAAACATGATGTTTAAATAATAAATAGTTACGTAAAACAATGACAGACGACAGATATCAAATAATGTCCGTAATCTTAAACTGTACGAAAATTGGTGCCAAAATAGAACACGTCCTTTTTTTCATCCCGAATACATATGAAAAGACCACCAATATGGACATTGGATGAAAAAAACATTGCGTAAAACGCCTATTACACCTTTTCAACGGTGTTTGGTGGCACGGTTTATTTAACAAACAAAAAACTGATAGATACTCGTTGAATGGAATGTTTGAGTGATAGTATTTGATCAAATTAAAAGTACAGTGTGCGGCAAAACAGACAATAAAAAAATATACAGCAAATTAGAAGGGCCATGAATATGGGCTATGGATATAAATGTTTTATTTTATTCGATACAACATGCCATTTTATGCACTAAGTCTCGAAGATTTATTTATTTTCTTTTTATTTCCTGCAATACTTATATTATAATACATTAGTGGGGATATTTGATAATTTGATAAGATAATGGTCCCCAGCAGCGATACACCAAATTCGATCCTTGAGTTCTTCCAAGGTATGAGGCCGATGTTTCAAAACATTTTTCTTCAGGTCTCTCCACAAGAAGAATTCACTAATTGCAGTCGGAAGGTAAGCTGGATCGCATTTTGTCCGGACCAAAACATTGTAACGACTGAAAACGGCACGACCCTCCCGACACAATTTCTCTCTTTTCAGATTCCTAACCCCACCACACGGAATGTACCGTTCCTTTAAAACTGCACTGTCTTTTTTTACTGCATCCTGTACCTATATTAATAATTAGATCTGATTGCCGGAGCCTGTATTTAACATGATATAGAAATTACTGCGTGTACTTTATCTTTTCAGCAATATCATGTCCTCGGGAAATAAATGATGAGCACATTAACAAACAAAGAAGACCCCTACTTTAAGACTAAAAATGTAGGTATTTAAAACACATATCGAAATATGTAAAGGTCAATGAAAAACATAATTGAACAATTAAATGCGAATATTCTCACGAAATGTAATTAGAATTATTTTTAGAATATTCTCATTATTTATTATTTCGTGAAGGCTAATAAATAAATTGCTTGTAAATACAAATAAATTCTCACAATCAAAATGTCAAGTACATTCCCTTCAAATATCTGCGAATATGAATGTTTGTAATTTTTACAAGCTGGTACTTTGATTTTATTTTCCGGGAAACAGGTTTGCAGTCATTCAATTATGAGCAATGGCATAGATTTCGCTAGGTGACTAGCTCACGTATCTCGATTAAAGTGGAGTGATTCAATGTCTATTGATATGCGATTCTAATTGTATATTTGGTTCTGTTAACGTTGCCTACCCTAGTTTTACTTTGTTGAGAGCAGTGGGGACTGCGGTATCCACGTAGCAAAAAAGAGCGGTCGTTCCTGATGGCATCGTTCGAGTATCTTCTGTCTTTTTTGTTTTCATAGAAGACGAGTGAGAAGGAAAATTTATTTTCGATGACGTACATACGACCTTTCTCTGAGACTACTTTAAACAATCTTCCCATGGGAGTGTGATGAAATCTAACGGGTGCAAGGCTATCCTTAAGGTTTTCCTCAAATACTAAATATTGCCAGTAATCTTATATTATCGAAGGAAGCAAACACTTTGTGGCTTGACATTATTACTCAAATGAAAGAATATCTTTGTTTTAAACCACTTTATTACATTTATATACGTCGACCGGTTTCGGTTGAACTCAACCTTCATCAGAACAGTACAAACATAAACTAAAATATAATACAGAGGAAGATTATTAAGTAAACAATAAAGATAGAGAAAGTATATAAATGTGAAAGAGAGAGAATCAGGGCAGCGGAGTAGGTAGTGGGGTCGGGGAGGGGTGGGGATTACCCAGGGAGAAAGGAAACATCTTTAAAATAGGGCTTTTAGTTAGTTCTGAACTAATCTTCCTCTGTATTATATTTTAGTTTATATTTGTACTGTCCTGATGAAGGTTGAGTTCAACCGAAACCGGTCGACGTATATAAATGTAATAAAGTGGTTTAAAACAAAGATATTCTTTCATTTGTGTAGTAATCTTATACTTTGAAGTGATACAAGAGATTGAATATCTACAAGACTTTTTTATTATCACCGATGAAAGGCGAGACATAAAAGCCAATCTCACTCATCCATTATCAATGGTTACAAATAGTTTGATTATGCATAATGTTACATTATCCAACCAGCTTATTTACGTACCTTTGTCGGATGATTAGTGTTGGAATCGAAAAGAATCACGCTTCATGTTGTCTTCACACAAAGACTTCGTTTCTTCTCGACTTGACACATTGACCTCTGGCCTTAAATCAACGATAATAATTTCATATTTTACGAGATTGTTCGCATAGCACTACGATGGGAGAGGCCTATTCAACAAAAAAGTTTTATGTAATATGCAAACAAAAGAATGATTATTTATGACACGAATTGATGATTATTCAATAATATTCTTGTTTGATAGCAGGTCAGTCTGACCCGAAAACAGTAACTGAATTCTTTGATTTTTAATGAATTCTTTCTACGATTGGGTTCATTGTTACAAACATAATAGATTTCAATGAATAAACTGTATAGTTCTGATACATTATTCTCTTCTTATTATATAAGATTTCACTTTCGTTTTGGTTAGACAACCTCATACCTTATCGATGCCACAATAGGTCATGTGCTCGATGCGAGGCTTTAACCCTTAATGAGACATTATTGGTTGTGCGACAACATGTAATATTTTTAAGGTTACTTAGTACAACATAGCATTATGCGTTCCTAGTATCCAATGCAAGAAGCGGAAATATTGGTGTAGAGGCTTAATGAGTATGAATTTTAACAACACGATTAAAAATAATTAGTATTTTTGCAACAACCCGATGCTAGCAATGTGTTGATCAGTCGGGGGACATACCAAATACCTACCAAACATTTTGCCGATGGGTAAAAATGTCCACATGAGATATAATATATATACTCTGTAGTAGAAAGTCGCGAGTTTAAATCCCAGCGTGCGCAAGTAAATTTTATTTGATTAATTTGTGTTATTTCGTAACTTACTCATTTAAAATAATATTCAGTACATTTTCTGGTGTAAGACAACCATTCAAATGGAACGTTGCTTGAAATGCCATAAACCATTTTTGTTATTTGTTTTTGGGGTGTTATGCCGTGTTGAGCTAACTCCTTCTTTAGCCAACGTTTCGGACAACATTACAGTGTCCATCATCAGGGCAGATGTGTTATTTGATGTTGTGGTGAAATGTGAGCTTATGTATGAGGATGTGATACCGTGTTGCCAGCTCCAACCCTCTGAGCTGACATTAACGTATAATAATTTTTTTTTTGTATTTTTTATAGTAGTTTTCTTCGTTTCGCTCTGGTGTATCCGTCAATTACCGGATACCAAGAACTATTGAGCTTAGCTCCATCTATTGATATTTACGGGATTTTTATGAATTTCAATGGCCTCCGTAATCAGCCTTGCTCTATAAGTTTTGGGTCTCCCCAGGACTTCAGGAACAAATCCAAAGTAATGCCCGGTGTCAATCAAATGCTCGGCAATTGCCGATTTGTCAGGGTGGCCGAGTTTACAAGCTCTGAAGTGTTCCTGAAATCCTTTTGGAAATAGTCCGCTCTGTCTGGCCTACATAGACCTTGTCACATCCGGAACAGCTGAGTTTATACACTCCATCTGTTTCCAGAGGAAACTTAGTCTTTGCAGACCTCAGTAGGTCTTGTATTTTGGTCGTTGTTCCGAAAACAGTCTTGATACTTTCCTTTCTCAATAGCCTAGCAATTCTGTCTGTCACATTATGCACATAAGGCAGGAAGGCACAGCATTTCGACTCTTGTTCAGTTCTGTCTTCGTTTGGTGCAGATTTGGCTCTTATGATTTGCCTTGTCTGACTTGCTGGGTAACCGTTACGCTCCAGTGCATCGGTCAGCTTTGTAAGTTCCGCTCCGATTTCATGTTCTTCACATATTCTGGTCGCTCGGGTCACCAATGTATGGATAAGTCCTCTCTTCTGCGCTGGATGGTGGTGCGAATTAGCGTGTAAGTACCGATTTGTATGGGTTGGCTTCCTATATACGGTATGCCCTAGGCTACCATCGTGTTTTCGCATCACCTCCACATCTAGAAAAGGCAGGATTTTATCTTTGTTTTCCAGTTCCATTGTGAATTTAATTTTGCTGTGGAGGAATTATGATGGTCCAGGAATTCGTTTAGTTTCTCCGTTCCACGAAGTCAAATGGCGAAGACATCGTCGACGTAGCGCCACCATACTTTAGGGTCAGCAACACGGCATAACACCACAAAAACAAATAACAAAAATACTTTTGGCCGTGAAAATCTTAAATCATATTTGCCTTAAACCATGTTTGATTATTAGATATGAATAGGCAGGTATCTTCCTCCTTCCCACTACCTTTTCCACGATTGGGAACATTTGGGACTCTTATGTTGTATTGACATAAATTAATAAAATATATTTCCAAAATAACCATGGAATTCACAAATTCAACATAGATTTAAGACGTGTCCTCACGAATTTGCCTTTTGACTATGTATAAGGTATATTCACACGTTTTAATTAATATGACTTTTCGTTGAAAGTATTGTTAGCAGTTTTGGCAAGATGAAAAATCATTCATCATCTTGCAAGTAGGTATTGGCCTCAGTCTTTAAAAACAAGCTTCCAAAAATATTTACTATAATCATCAAAGTAAGCAACATGGCATCGAAAAAATATGTTCCCATAAAAATTATGTCGAATTTTCAGGATAATCAAATTTAATGCGAATTTGCGGTTGATAATTTTTCGATTATATTTTTGGAAGTAGCACAGAGGGCAAGAGCGATAACGAAGTAATGACTCCCCGACCCAAGAAGGTGACGGAGATGTTCAATATTGATTTGTTACTAAGAACATCGAGCGTTTAACTGCTGGTTAGCCTTATGCACAACGTTTCCTGCATCATCGCATGCACATTACACATACTAGAATTATAATAGAGACCCGTGACTCGACATAAATAAATAATCTAATTACAAAAGTACGTAAACAACACGACTTAAACAAACTACTACTGAATATTGTATTCTATTCAGATAGAAATATTTAAATACTATCAAAAATATATTTATGTTTTGTAAAAAACATATTTATTTAATTTATGTTTTGTAATAATATTTATTTTAATAAAATATATTTTTTGTAATGATATACATATTTATGTTCTTTTTTCGAAATTACTTGGTTTTTTCCAATAAAAAATATTTTTCCAAACAAACTTTTTTTTCATTAAAAATGTTTAACTTTTTTAATGTTTATTTTTATTGTACTGTCATGCAGAACCACTTCCCGAAGTTAGTGTATTTATCCCCGGACACCTTGCATGAACCTATATACCATTACATCCAATGAATAGACAATATTTAGATAATAAATGTCAAACATGTATTTAGATAATAAAATGGCCGATACCCCCCAAGAAGTCGTCAATCTGTTTGCTGAATTTTTCAGCAAAGTCTATGATACTGCAAACAACTCTCCATTATTCGATACAACTACAGCTAACAATGACAACAAGATCGATTTTAGCCAATGTATATTCAAAGAAAGCGATATTAGAACTAAATTAAAATCCCTTGATATTAATAAATCGGCTGGTCCCGATAACATTCCTCCAATTTTCTTATCAAAATGCTTATCAGTTTTAACATTACCTCTAACTAAACTTTTTAACTTGTCTCTAAAAATTGGTACCTTTCCACAAAAATGGAAAACCAGTTTTCTATTTCCAATCTTTAAGAAAGGAAATAGATCAGATATCTCTAACTATAGACCTATATGTATCCAATCGTCAATCCCTAAACTATTTGAATCTGCTCTGCTTTCTAAACTCTCGCCTGAGATTAACAAAGTTATTTCACATCGTCAACATGGTTTCATGGCAAAAAGATCTACTTTTACAAACTTGATGATCTATCAGGAATACCTATTTAATACAATGCAAAAGCGTCTTCAAACAGACGTAGTGTATACTGACTTTAGCAAGGCATTCGACAAAGTCTCACATAAAATTCTCATACATAAACTTAGTGCCCTTGGAATAACAGGGAATATTTTGAGATGGTTTGAGAGTTATCTGCATAAAAGAAAAATATGTGTTAAACTCAACTCACACTATTCACACCAGTTCGAAGTCTTTACCGGCGTCCCACAGGGGTCTCATTTAGGACCAGTACTATTTTTATTGTTTATCAATGATATAACTACGGTTTTTGATGGAGTCATGATTCTCTTATTTGCAGATGATCTCAAAATTTATAAAACCATTACAAATATTCATGACTGTTACGTACTACAATTTAATCTTGTGAGGCTACAAGAGTGGTGCACCCACAATGAACTATTTCTCAATATTGATAAATGTCAAACGATAACTTTTGCCCGAATCAAAAATCCCATTACGCATCAATATAGCATCAACAACATTTTCCTAAAAAGAGTTGAGAATATTAAGGATCTTGGTATTATTTTTGACAGGCAACTAATATTTGTTCCTCATATAAACGAAATAACCAACAAGGCCATGAAATGTTTGGGTTTTATATTAAGGACAGCGAAAGATTTTAAATTAATAAATTCCTTCAAACTGCTATTCACTGGTTTAGTTAGAAGTAATCTAGAGTATAACTCAACAATCTGGTCTCCATTTTATAAGATTCACCAATTAAAAATTGAAAGAGTGCAACATAAATTTCTGCGATTTATTAATTATAAATTAGGAATTCCAAACGAATATCTTAATTACACTTTCCTCATGAACTTACTAAATTTAACCGATTTATCATTGAGACGCACAGTGTGCGACTTAGTATCTCTTTTCAAAATTTCGAATGGCAGACTGGACGCCATTGATTTGATGAGTCTTATATCGCTCCGTGTACCTACGCGCGACACTCGACAGACCGCTCTATATAATGTTCCCATATCTGCTAACAATTATTTTCAAAACTCACCTATTCAAAGACTTCACATACTCGGTAATAAGTATAGCTCAATTGATGTTTATCATCACCAATCAGTATACAAACTAAAATACAGTATACTAGAATGTTTGTAACAGAATCATAATTTTTTTTCAAACGCATATTTTATTGTTTCATTAACTAAGCTTTGTTTTGCAAAATTCCCAATCGGGCAAAATAAAGATTGATGATTACAAAGATGGTTTACAACAAACTGTAGTGTTTATCTTTATAATAATAATAACAAACTTACTTGTCTTGTGTGTATTACCTACTTACATTATTGTACTCTTGTAACTACACTATATTTATATAAACTTATCGAACTCATTGTCCAAATTCCAATAACACCGTAACTATATACTTGAATTGTATCTACTTAACTACCTACCTATATCTGTTATATTTTTTCTCAAGTCTATGTATTAGTTTAACCTATGTTCTGTAAAATATTCAACCGACGTACTTTGTACAATAAACTTTGCTTGCTTATGTTTATAAAATAATAACACCATAACAATAAACCTACACATTGTTATGTAAGTTCATACTCAATTTATTATGCTATGTAATTAAAATATTTTATAATGCTACTGAACAACAAAACCCATAACATGTATATGTAAAAGCCTTCTAGGCGTTAATAAAATGAAATAAAAATGAAATAAATAAAATAAAATACACACTAGAAATGCATTCGATGAAGATTTTAATGGAAACCAATGTGGCCATTGACTTAATACCTTTTGGTACTAGCCCATTTAGAACACACTCTGTCTCTCTTATACTTGCTTGATATCATAACTCGTCTTTTTTTTTATTTTTTTTTTTTTTTATAGTGAATACCTCACAAGAGTCCCAACTGCTCCCGTCTGGAGCCAGTGAGACTATGGCATCCCCAATTGGGGGATGTTGTGAGGCTGAAGGTAAGTGGGGAAGGGAAAGAGGAAGGTGGGGAAGTACCTGGCTATTCAGATCTAGTCACTAAACATGGCTAAAGCCATTTGGAGCAACGTTTCAATTCTGAATGGTGGTCTTACACCAGGGCGATACTGGTAGTATCTTCCACTCTGGAACGTGCCGCAAATATACTATATATTATTTTAATTAATTAATTGTGAAATAACACAAATTAATCATCTATATTAGCTGTCCGGTATTTCACTAAATTTAAGGCCCGATTGACCAGACTTTTGGACTATACCAATTTTCGTGTGTTCTTAGATCCCCATTAATCCTAGAATCATTTCTAAGTTCCGTGCAACTTCCCACTTCTCTTTTCTAAACTCTAAATCTCCATCTGCTTCATAATATTTTCTCAATGAAGGGTGTCGTACATAGTTTCACTGGATTCAAGCAGTTGATCCTAGTATTGTATTGTAGGTACATATAATAAAGAAGGACACAAGAAGTGCAATGTGGGCGTGTTTCGTGATACAAAAGTCTGGCCAATCGGGCCTCAAATTTCAAATGGAATGGCGATATACGATGTCAGGCAAGTATAAAAATGAAAAAGCGCATACTAAATCGAAAAGAACCAACATGTATGAAGGAACACCGGTTTCAATTCAAATCTATATGAAAAGCGTGTCTAGTGTGTAATATTAGTAAAAAAGGTTTTTTATATTCCAGTATGGTATTGATCCCTCATATTGCAATACCGATATATTGATAATGGCTACTATTTTTTTAACGAAAACTAAAAATTACATGTTGTTCTTTTTTACACAATATCTTGTCGTATTTTATCACCTTTGGCACCTTGATGGTATCACTTAACTTCCGACGATCCATTGCTTTTAGATCCCAACAATTTTTCTCTCCCAGCCTCTCCAGGCAGACCAGCACGAAGCCTGTTAAACGCAATCATGCCTGCCTAAAGGCCTGCTATCTACATGATAGCTCGACATAACCATCCCATGTTAGTTGAATGATTCTCACGATGTTGTTACGGGAGGTCGAAGGTTCAAGGAACGTATTTATCTGTTGCTCCTGTGTCTCCTTGTTCCTATTGCGGTTCCTTGTACCGCAATGGAATAAATCTAGGGCTCATTTTCAAACCTAGAGTCATATTGAACTGCTGGTTTAACAATGGTATTTTATGTAAGCAGTTTTTTATGACTATTCAGGAGTGTGAATCTCAATAACAGTCTGCCGTTGATTGGCAGGTTCAACCGATCTTGGTTATGTAGAGTTTCAATACATATCCATCATTTGTTCCCTATTCGTCATCTTTGGTATGAGACATGCTGTGGTTGGCCAGAATGAGAATAATTTAAACCAAATTATGAAACTCTGATGAGGTGGCTTGAAATGGCAATGTTTTCCGGATACAAGCGGAAAAGTTACCTAGAAAAATTATAGTTGCAAATCCAGGGAAGTCATCGAGTTGACGAAAAAAGTCAAAACCATGGTGAGCAAATTAGATAAAATACGAGGGCCAAGGAAAAAAATGCGTACTCTAACACGTGTTCCGACATCGTAATTATATTCGAAATTTACTAAAAGTTTATCGGCAAACCTGTTTACATTCGTTAAACGCCTCTAATCCCGTTTTTATAAATTAACAATACTAACTTCGAAGTTGTGCAAGAGATGGACGAATGGAGAAGACTTAATCGATCAACAAATTCCTAAACGACCAGCAGTAGGCTCTAAAAATAATTTCTATAAGTCGTCATTTACCAATATCCTCAAAAATACTTTACGAAAACTAATATTTAGAATTTTTTTATTTCAAGGAAATGAAAAGTAAAACCAGCATATAATATCCGTATAATTTTTCACGAAACTGCTTTAAAGTAGCTCCTGTTTAGATGAAGATAATCAAATTACATACGTCCATTGATTTAGGTCCAAGTAGTTATCAAACTGACCAGGTGGTTTATAATTACCAGTCTAAGCGATACGTGGTATAATATACATTAGACAATGCGCCGCCCATGCAATCAATCAAAAGGCTAAGTTGAAAAAATGTCAGAGAAAGACACTTATTGCGTTTAAGTTAACCTTTATTATTACGATACTCCATACCTCCATACAGAGAACTTAAAAGCCTTTGAAGAAGACACACATGGGAAGGAGTATAAAAGGCGATAATTCCAATCATGGGTCATCGTTATCGACCTGAAAGTGAAAGTGTTCGCATCTCCCAGGAGACATTCATTCCCTTTATTTACCAACTCAAAACAAACAAACAAACCTAAGCACAATGAAGTTCGCGGTAAGTTATAACTTGCGATTTACTTGTAGCTTTTCGCTTGTTTGTTATAATACAATTAATATTTTAAAAAAATCGTTGTTTGAAAAGTGCTATAATATATTATATACATATGTTGGTGTTGGAAGTAATCAATCCTTGGAAAGGAGTGGAATAAATTGTGTTTGTACGAACAGTTTTTGGGATTTTGCCGTAATCGTTTTTTGAACATTGAGCTTTTTTAAAATTCCATTGGCTTAGCGTAATATTCTTAGAACGCTGATTCCCCTTGCATTTATAATAAAACAAATACCCAAATTGACGATTTAAGTAATCCGAAAATTTTAGTGGATATATTAGACATGTGTCATGAAAAATATATCGTTTTCAAAACATAAATAATTGTATTTATATATATGAAGTGACAATGTAAATTTAAATTATTACTAGAAATATAGTTTTATGTTTGTGCACAAAACTACTTGAGTTTAAAGTCAACAATTTCAATTATGACGAACCGTCGTCAGTGCATTATATCTGCCGTTAAATAATAATGCAACAATAAAACAAAGTTACAAAAAAATCTAAAAATTTTATTATATTTTTTACTGTTATTAAAGGGCGATGCATTGATAATCGATACTTTACATATACATAGATAGGGCAATATCAAAAAATTAATTATTATCGTTATTCATTATTTTGTATACACCCTATAAACTTGAATAGAAAATACGCAACTATATAACTGATTGTTTTCCATGGGGAGGTCAATTAAACTTGAAAATATAAGCAATTATGAAACATTAAACTCTAGTTTATTTTTAATGAGCGTCTTCAGTATGTCATTATATCATTATAAACTAAATGTTTTATTTTTACGAAAAATTAAAACGTTAAAATAAAATGCTATTATATTATGAGACTATGAAAAAATGCTAAAGATAAATTCTTAGAAAAAAAACAATGTGGTCGGTTCGCAAGCCTACAGTCGGCAAAGGAATTTATACTAAATATCGTTCTAAATAACTTATACTTACGAGTACTAATTCCTAACAAATTCGTTGTGACTTCTATTACTGTGACTTCACTATTTATTTCTAGGTATTACAAACTTCTGAAGAGATAACCATTTATAAGGAAAACAAATTTTTCGTTGATTTACAAAGAGATAACTTTGATTATAATTCTGTAAATCCCATTTTTATTTGAGCTTTTGTTTTCAAAGTGATATATTTGTTGATTCAATCCATAATTAATTCACGACAATCATTGTTGCCAGTGGGTTATAAATCATGAAGATTCTCATCGTTTTTTACCACCTAATCCTTTCATATCGGAAACAATTCCATGATTTTTATTGCCTTATTGACTGAATTCGTTTGAATAATATCTTGACTCGCTAACAACAAGTTATTAAACTAAAGTTAACTTGTTACAATTTATAATAAATTAATTTATATAACATACTTTACCCGTTTGATTAAAATCGGTGCTGCATAAGAATTTTATTTAATCGTTAACAAACTTAAATCATTTTTTAATCTGAACTAACTCCGGAATGACTATATAGTAACAGAAGAATATTAAATGTAATAATATTCTGTTATAAATAATATTTTAAATACTGGACCGATCCGCTAAATCTATAAAATCAAGGGCCTTAAGCACTCGGAAATTTTTAAGCGTTTGCTTTGGACTTCCTCCCTTCTTTCAAAAAATCGTGGGGACATTAAAATTGCTAATGGCATTAGAGAGCTATTTAATGCACCTATGTTTGACCGTTTATGCCATATTTTTAGGATTCGCGGGTGTTTGCAAATTAGACAAAATATGGTCGAAAAAATTCCAAACCAAAAAAATTTGTAACGAAATTCTTGCTTTTAACCTAATCTTAATTTCACATGACTCAAATCTTAAGATGAGAGAGGGTTAACCAAATAAACATAAAAATAATTCTTACACGTAAAATGGCTTTTACATGATAATAATAATAAATCTCGCAATTCTCAGTTTACTATTTTTACGTCCTCTTTCAATGTTATTAACAATATTAAACACACATTTTTTTTTTAACTGTGATAAGATTAAAGTTGAGATAAAACAAAGCAATGAAAATAATTAATTTGTGATTCCGAAAATCAGTCATAAATCACTTGGGTAACAAGACACCAAAACATTTTTGCTCTATGATAATTTTTTGAACTGAGTTTTGTAGACAGAATGTCACACGATATAAGTTATGATAAATAACGCCGCATTTTATTGGTACAAGATATTATTAATTTCCGATAAACCATTTTGAGTGCCTCTGAACGTATGGAATATTTATTTATTGCGCTAATAAATGTCTGAAATTACCAAGTTTAATAGATAAAATAAACAACATAAATAACATAATATTTTATAGGCCTGAACTATTGTGTTAATTATCTGCGTATTCGATGGTATACGATATGACAAGCCACATAAATTGCCAAAAACATCAGTAATTTTGTAATTAAAGACAACAATCAATAGATCTTATCAATTTATTCAACATGTTGATTTGTTTCGTGGAAATGTTTTTTTTGGCAATGTTGTCTTCTTATCAAGTATGGCATTTAAAGAAACAAATATAATTATAAAAATTATTACGTTCACCTGATTGTATTGTTAATTCAAAATACAATAACTGCGAATACAAACAGTTTTTATTTTTATTTTTATTTTTTTTTTATTTATTTTTTTTTTATAGTGAATACCTCACAAGAGTCCCAACTGCTCCCGTCTGGAGCCAGTGAGACTATGGCATCCCCAATTGGGGGATGTTGTGAGGCTGAAGGTAAGTGGGGAAGGGAAAGAGGAAGGTGGGGAAGTACCTGGCTATTCAGATCTAGTCACTAAACACGGCTAAAGCCATTTGGAGCAACGTTTCAATTCTGAATGGTGGTCTTACACCAGGGCGATACTGATAGTATCTTCCACTCTGGAACGTGCCGCAAATATACTATATATTATTTTAATTAATTAATTGTGAAATAACACAAATTAATCAAATAAAATTTATTTGCGCACGCCGGGTTCGAACCCGCGACCTTCGGAATGGCAGTCCAATGCGTTACCACTGGACTATGCCGGCCGTCAATTTTTATCCCAACATAACTGCCTTTTTTCCAACGATTATAAGTACAAATTTTAACCCGTTTAAAAACGTTTACTACTACATAATTTATAACTATTTACTATAAAATTAAATTTACTAAAAAAAAACATTAACTAAACAATCAATGTTTAATTAATCCCTATCTAATTGTTCTAGTAATCTCCTACCTTTATTCGCTTTGTTACTGTGTCGCCTTTTTACCGACTAGCTTTATTGTTCTTCCATCGACATTAATATGTATCTATCTTATTTTTAATATATTTATAAAAGCCATGTAATTTTAGAGCTGTTGTCAAACTCTGTAGTAGTTTAACAGGTTTTAAATAATAAAAATAAAAAAATACATAAATTGATTATTCCAGATTGTAGCTCTTTGCCTCGTGGCCGTGGCCCTGGCCGCCCCAGTGGACAACTCCCAAGTTCAAGTCCTCTCCTACGAGAATGATAACATCGGATTGGGAGACTACAAATTCGCGTAAGTTATTCTTAATTACATGAATATTAGAGCACCAAACAACAATTTACCGAACTTCTCAATGCAGCCTATCTTCGGGATTCCAGGGTAAGAAGCTTCCTGGCCGCCAATGACAAACAATGGAAACTAATGCACGTCGAAAATCAAATCTAACACAGAAAAACATTTGAAATAGTTATAAATGCATTTTTATTTGTTGATGGAGAGTTGGGTGTCGTGCTTGCTTCTTATTTCCTGAGCTAACGTTTTGGATTTATTTTAATTGTATTAAAATCTTGGGATAAAATTTAGTTTGGAATGGATCCGCGCCTCGTCGTGTTATATTCAATGTAATAAAGCTATATAATCTCCAAATATTTTACATTTTATGTGGGTTAAAATTGATTTTTTTTTTATGTGGTTAAGAAATAAAAAGGGTCAGATAATGCTTCCTTGTGGTACGCCATTGATTATTAATCGGTTTCAGATTCATATTCGGATTCAGATTGCGCTATCCTAATAATTATTATTTAATCCAATTGAAATGTTTATATTATGATAAAATAGTCTTTTTATTTGCATTCCCGATGTACAAATGGAAGTCAGATATTTAAGGTTTTAAGTTTAAGGAGATTTTTAATTCTAGATATGAATTGTCCGATGGAACCAAACGCGAGGAGAAGGGTGAGCTGAAGAATGTTGGAACAGAGAACGAGGCCATGTACGTCACTGGCTCATATACCTGGGTGGACCCCGAGGGACAACTGTGGACTGTTACGTTCATCGCTGACGAGAACGGTTTCCAGCCCACTGTAACCCAAGGGGGTATCAGCGGACCCCTTGTTGCATCCCTCTTAGGATAAACCATCAAAACAATAAGAATAACCTCCCAACGAATACATATCATACGAATAATCACCATTATCAACCACGTATCCATTTTACAGGCCTTCCAAGTCTAAAGGTGTTTGTCTTTTTGCAAACGAAGTAAAAAGTCATGATTTACCTTGTGACTTAAGATGTAACCTTTGTATTCGATAATAGTTTAATAGGTATCTTGCGTTCATTTTGATTTGTCAAAATTAATGCGAATTTAATTTTAAACGGCTCGAACGCATTGTGTAATGATTCGACTATAAGTATCTTCTTCCTTTTATGATCATTGACATCCTTTTCATGCCTCATATTTACAATCAGTATTATTGAAATATTATGTATTATGCTCACCAGTATTATATGTGTAAATATAATGTGCCTGTATATAAATAAAATTATATTAAAAATGTGTTGCACATGCACCTTCTGCACTTTGTATATATTTTCGTATTAAATAAAAAACGTACTGAATATAACATAACTTTTTGTTTTATTCCTGATTAGTAAATTCAACAATTAAATTAAGACAGCTCGGATACAAAACGCAGTATGGCCCACATTATGAAACAACGTTTCAAAATGAAGTTATTTTATCAAATATTAAAAATAAAACAAAAACGTTAAAAATCATCGAAAAATAATCCAAGTGGCAGGAGTAATTGTGTGATAATGTTAGCTTTCGTACAATATGTCCAGGGGTAAGGTGCGCTAACTTCAGGAAGTGATTAAAGTACAAAAAAAGGCAAAAATCTGTTTTAGAAATTAGTTTTAAGATAGTTTTCAGGTTTGCTGCTACCCATTTTTCGTTTGAGAGTCGTTAATATTATCTACAGTGATTAAATATTACAATTTCAATTTTACTCAATAAGTTATTGAAGATAACTTATCAAAATTTCAATTCAACACACCTTTAAAAAGTGATATGAAGCCGTGAAAAGTAATGAAACAAAAACTAGGTTAAATAGGTTAAGTGTGTTAGGTTTATATGTTAGATTTTTTTTCATGGCTTTTAATGGCTTCATATCACTTTTTAAAGGTGTGCTGATCTATCACTGTGTTGAGTTGTCATGGAACCGTTTCATGAATACATTAATAAAAATAATATTGCCTATTTTAGCACTCTGATCTAAATGTGTCGACTATATAATAAGATAGGGTGTGGTGATGTAGACATTTTCGGAGATAATTTATATCGATTCTGAAAAAATGTTCTGCTACTGTTAAAAATATGTTGGGCTGAATATAATATTATGTATTACTTTCTTCTCTATTTGCGTCTCATTTTTCTCTTACTTTTTTGTACTATTTGTCTTTCATTTAATATTATAATTTTTATTTTCATTTGCTTTATCTTTTAATATTTATTTAGATGTATGAAAATTAGTATATCCTATGTCTGAGTAAATTTTTGTAATTGTTATACCTATTTGTGTATTAATTGAGATTTTTTAACTGGATTGTTCTCACGTAAGTGAGAATGTCTGTAGAAACCCAGTTTAAATAAATATTTAAGATTCAAATAACCTGCCTCACTAGGGAGACCAGCATTGAGGCAAAATTTTGGATAAAATTAATTTTACATTGTCCATGGATTATTTGTTTAAATTTTAAATTTATTTGACAAAGTACATAATTCGAACTGAAAAACGGTAGACATAAATGAAGAAATGTGTAGGGATCTAGCTATAAACTATCAACATATACAACATATAATGAGTTCATATACAAACCATTTATTTACTACTAGGTACAACATTACTCAAAATCCAAGATACAATAATTTTATACGAAATTCGCTAGACTTGATTACTACACGACCTTTTTTGAATATCCATTGTTTTGTGGCGATTTTAAATTGATTACATTTTTTTATTTGTCTTTTTTGTCAATGACAGAAAACATAAGGTAACCAATATCAAAAAACACATTGGTTAATCTAGAAAACCCTGAAGATCATTTAAAATTTTGAAGGTTTATTTATTGTGCTTAAAACAAAGTTTATTACAAAGGTAAGCTGTTTTTGAAAGAAAATAAAAGTACCTACACATCTTTATAATTAAGTTAACATCTTTTATATCCACAATAACCATCCCTTCACTAAAACAGAAAGATCCATGTCTCTGGGCCCTGACGTCACTTGTAGATAATACTCAAACATAACGTGTAATATGCAATCCCCTTCCAAATGAAATTAAAAATACCCGGAAATAATTCAATTTTAAAAGAACACAGGGTTAAGTATATATGAACATGAGGAAATTATAAAAAATATGAAGACGGGAAAGGTTAAAAAATACCATAAAGATAATTTTTTTAAAACAACATCAAAATAAGGCTAAACATATTAAAAAGACAAGGAAATTTAAAAAAAGACAGCATAAACGTAACAACACCAACACAATAACCTGCTTTCAGTCCGCCTATGAATAGGAATCCCAAGTGACGAGGACAGATAGACAGAATATAAAAAACTTGTATAGGTTATTTAATAATAATAATTTGAATGATTTAAATAGCGCCGTTTTTGTTTAAAATCACCTTAAGTGCGCTTTACAAATGTATAATATATTTCTACAACGCTCTATTTTATGATTATCTGTAGACAGTGCAGACCAGGGGGTCTAGCACAGTGAAATCGATAACTTTACAATATCGGATCGATGGACGTAATTACCGATGATTTTATACCGATCCATAAAGCCCTATGTCAATACGATATTGACAAAACCCGTCATCTATGGTTAGTTTGCGATGTTCGCGAGTACGGTTAAAATATGATTCCGACAGTCGGTAGACAAAAGTTGCTGCTTTTAGCTATGCTTCAAAGGTGTCGGATAAGTTACCAATATGTACGATTTATTAGATAATGTCGATGGTTATGCAAAATATCTGGCTAAATAATGAATGAATGTGAATTATTAACGCCCTTAATTAAAAGAAATCGTATGCGCGATCCATGGACGATTGAAACGCGTTCAATTGATTCTGCTCCAACTTGGAGAAACAAAAGTTGTTACTCATAACTAAAGACCTCATTAACTAATTAACTCCCTTCTTATTGTCAAAAAGTACATGCGGCCTGTCAATATATGTTAAAGTTATTATTTAAATTCGACATTGTCAATTTATTAGTATTTGTTTACATTTACGTAACCGTCTGACCCCTCTGACGTTAATTCATTTACCAGCTACCAGTATTGCCAGCGTTTATCAATTTGCAATACGATATCAGTTGGTGTACCAATATTTCAACCATGCTAGTTAAATCGCTACAAATCCGTTAGTAGTTACACTTATCGATCTGATATTGCAAAGTTATTGATATAGGCAACACTAGAGTAATTTGACATTCCGAATCATTAAACGACATATTTAATGATTCGGAATGTTTACGTACAAATATTAATAAACTGAGAATGTTGAATTGAAATACTAACCTAAAAGGGGAGATAATTAGTTAATGAGGTCTTTATTCTCAACGGAGTTAACTAGTCAATGAGATCTTTGGCCATAATATGAGATATACGAAACAACTGTCTGAATTTCGTCTCTCCACATTCGAACGAATTTATTGATCGCATCAATAACGTCTTTAATCCTACGAACTTCGTTAATCCGCCTACGTTCATTAATAAACCAGTAATTTTGCATAATGAACGACATAATTAATAAAGTTGCGTACATCAACAGTCACCCAAATTTAACTGACAGCCGGGTTTTTTTTGTCGGAATTTCTTATCAACCGTCGACCGTGCTAGGGAATATCGCTAACTGACCATAGATCACGAATTTAGTCAATATCGTAATAACATAGGGCTTTATTAATTGTCCGTACTAGACCTTCAGACAAATTATAACAATAATTTAAGGCATAGGTTTCACTCACCGGCTCGTCGGTCACTAATACAAAACTATATTAATATTTGGCTGATTTATATAGCGCCGTTTTCGTGAGAAATCACCTCAAGGGCGCTTAAGTACGAAGCATTTGACCAATGACGTGAACGTAACGTTGCTTTAAAATGTACATATATTTTTATTATTTATAATATGTAAATGCAGTTAATATTTAAAACCATACTTATCTGGCAGGTCACTTGAGATAAATAATGTTTATTCTTTATTTGAGAAATTTATATACAATTCGACCGCAGAGGACATAATTCGGAACACAATAATATACTTCTTCAATGATTGTAAAATCACTTTGTGGTGTCATTTTAATTTAATAAATTTGTTTATAATAATACACGTTTACTTAATAATGTGACTCTTGAAAAAAACAGTCAATAATAAATTTTATAAAATGACATGTGCAATCTACTGATCAAATCATCTGCGATTAAATCCATTTCAATACAATGTGCTAATTGTTGTTCTGGAAGCGCGAATCCGTTTGGTGTTGCCGGTGGGAATGTACCTATCTCTACGACCATTCTTTTATATTTGTAGTATGTAGCTGTTGCGCAGTTTTCACAATTATTCAAATGATGATATTAAATAACACACGAATGAATGGCCTTGCCTCAGGCAAGTCTTCTCATAAAATCTCCGAGTTAATTCACAACTTACCTCCCTTACCACCGCAAACAGATATGTCTGGGATACCATCTTCTGTGTAATATACCTACACTGTGATTAATATTGAAAAGCATGTTATTATGCTCTATTCATACATGTAGGTAGGTAGGTAGGGGAGACCGGGGACAATTGTGCCACGTAATAAAAATACGTTTATGATGCGTCACAGGCGCCAGCCGCCAGCCGCCTGTAGCCCGCGGGACACAGTGAAACCAAAACCTCCTAGAAAACATGTGATTTAATTAAAAATAACCGGTCAGGGATAGTTGTATTCAGTTTCTGTGAGTTCAGCTCACAGGGCTTATAAGTCCGTAACTCTTTTAATGTTCAATCATTTGTTCATTGTACTTTTTGACTATCCCATTTCTATGAGAAAGTTCCTATTCGGAACCTTTGGTGTTATAAAAGCTAAATTTTAATTATTCTGTGGTTATTTTCTATATTTTAATGTAAAGTTTGGTACTTTTTTTCCCTAGCGGGTTTAGATATTTTTTAAAAACTATAATGGTAATGGAGACACAACGAAACCATATAAACTGTTCCGAAAAGCGAACAAATTGATTCTACGGATCATAAAGAACCGTTTGTTCAAAAACCTGGACAAATTAGCCTGAGTAGATAAAATTTATTTTTAACTTTATTAACGCCTTTTTAGGGGCTTTTAAATATGAATAGTTAAAATTATGTATGAATACAGTACATAACTAAAATGTCTCAGTAAAAATCTTTTGTATTTGTTAAGTGATAAATTAAAGATGTCCACTTACTCCCTCTATTAGTATTCTGGACAATGAGGAAGACATGTGTTAGTTGGTACCAGAATTTCTGCACTGAAATAAATTCCGACTTTTAGCATTACGTTGTGGAATTCGAAAACTCATCAATGCAAGCAATTCTGGACTATCAAATGCACCATTTAAATTTTTATATAGAAAAACAATGTCAGCGAAAATCCTTCTATCAGAAAATTTAAGCATTTTCATTTGATTTAAAAGAGTGTTGTAGTTCAACAGACTTGGTGTATTACCCATTATTATATTTTTTATTCTTTTAATAGCTTGTACATGAATATTGTAATGTGGGTTCCAGACGGGAAAGTCGTATTCAAGTTGGCTTCTAACAAAACCAAAATATAACAGTTTATTATATTTTGGAATATTTGGAATATTGTTGAAATTTCGGAATTTTATTGGCGAAATAGGTAGACTTATTTTATTTTATTTTATTTGGGAAACAAACAGTTATACAAATATATTTTAATACAAATCATTTTTACCAAGTTGCATAAACCAGTAAAGTTTCCACAGAAGATTCATTTTATATATAGGTAGAAAAACATATGAGTATAAATAATACAATACAATATAAACTAGCAGTTAAAAACACGCTCCGCGGGTTTTTGCTGCTAGGCCCTGCGGGCGGCACTTCGTTGGGCTTCGCCCAGTTTGAGTGATACTAACAGTTACATTTAATAGGTAGATATTAGATCAATGGGTAGATATATAATAGAAAGACATTCTGAACCATTAAACACCCCTCACCCCAACATAAATCTCGTCAATGAGAAAAATGTTTCCTCTTCCATACCACCGAAATGATTTAATTTTTAAATCGAAACTTAAATTGCAAAATATTTATATGTAATTTGAAAATAAAAAAAAATATCAACATATTACAATATTACATATAACTTTGGTAAAATAATATACTCTTACCAAAAGACTGTCAAAGTAATTACATTTTTTTTTAAATATATTAAGAGTTATTTTATTGGGATATGTCCTAAAAATCTACATATTTGGGTGAAATAATATTACGCTCTTACCTAACGATTGTCAAAGTAAATACACCAAAACTCTCTTAATTCTTAGGCTGGAAAACCTTACAGGTGGGATAAATTGAGTCAAAAAACAAAACTTTTTAAGCAAGTACAATTTATTATACTTTTATTTTTTACAATCTACAACATAATATTATAACTTTCATTAGGAAAAAATCTCTTTATAAACAATATTATCCGTATACCAATCAGTCAGAATTTGTATAAATAACGATGACTGCGCTCAAACTGTCCATGAGAAAATACTGGTTCAGGAAGTAACAGTCCACCCCGTTCAAAAGTTTGTCCTTGAGATTTATTGATGGTCATTGCATAAGCTAATTTGACTAATTGTAACATCCGAAAAAGTGTTTTAAATTCTAGGAATGAAATGTATTGTACCTTTTCTGTTCCCCGTAATGATTTTGGCTTGAATTAAGTTACAGCTGAAATTTTTATAGCACCGCTTTTGTGAGATATCACCTCAGGGGCGCTTTCCGTTGAAGTACATCCTCATTGATAGCATAAACATGACTATTTTTAGGGCACAATATGGTACGTTGACTCATCACTAAGGCATCAGGAGTTGTATGTGTCTCACTGTATATATAGTGAATAATATCTTGACAAATATTTACATTGGGAATAAGCACAGATGATTCTAATGTTCCTTCTACCGAAGGAAGTTTGCCATCTTCCAAGTCCAAAAGCCATTTAGAAAATATATTTTCACTTTCTAAAGCTCTGACATTTGTTTTTAATTGAAAAGTTTTCAAATGGTACCAAAGTATGCTGCTTTTTATGCAAGCGGCAATTAATTGTCCTCGTGAAGTACGTCGACACACTGGAAGGATCTGACGAAAGTCTCCGCCCAAAACAATAACTTTGTTACCAAAGACAGAATCACTTCCCATGATATCACGTATAGTACACTCAATAACTTCTAAAGCTACACCTGGTGCTTCATCCCATATTATAATATCTGCTTCCGTTATAATTTTCCGATTCTTTGATGTGACCTTACATGTTGTATTGTCCTGTAAATTGATGGGTAAATTAAAAGCAGTATGATAAAACTCTTTTACCTTTTCGTCTTAGAGTGTGAATTAAAGTTTAGTAAAGGTATGTTTTCCCTGTTTCGCCTGGGCCATCAATGAAGAAACATTCATTGTCATCATTTTCATGTGAAAAAACTTATTCAAAATAGAATTATATGCTTGAAGTTGTACGTCATTGAGTTTGGCAGCCATCAATTCACCTAAAGTGTTTTCAGAAATTACATTAAAATCAGATACTTGTCCAAAACTGCAACTTTCATCAGGTTCAGGTAAGCCCTGCATTCTGCAAGATGAATTCTCCTTCATAAGAATATCCTGTATGTTTAAAAGACAAAGATTAATTAATAGCTGTTTCTTCAGCAACACCACGATGAAAAAAATCTTCAGCCGAAGATCGAAGGGATACATTGTATTAAAATTAAAACAAATAGATGTCTAAGAATTTTAGGCATCAAATACAATGAAGCCTCCGTCATGCACTGCGTCCATTCTCGTATGTCATCAATGATGTTGCCGCCTCCCCGCTGTCGCCTCGTCCACTTTTTACCAGCTGAAAAGACATAGTTATTTGGTACATCTTGATACAGAATAGAGCGTCCCTCAATATCTTTAAGATTTAATTTGAACCACGCTGTTAAAGAGGTGTTCCTTGTAGATGCTTCCCTAAGAGCCTGTTCCTCCCGCCCCTCTACAAAATAAACAGATTGGCTGTCGGGTAAATGTAAAGCCAGAAGTAAAATTGAGTGAGATTGATCATGTATAGATAAGTGAGAAAATCTCTAAAAACCCAGTATAAATAAATAAATACTATCCAAAGAGGAACAAATTTCAACATTTATATGAGCATCATATTTTTTGCTAAGGAATTCATTATATGGAACAACAAATCGATTGTCGATACGTATATCCCGAACAACGTGATTTTCAGAAAAATTATCACGTATCCTGTACTCTGGGTAGCCTGCGGAATTATTATCAGTAGCATCTTTAAATGATTTGGGGAATCTTTTAGAGCACTTACCGTATACCATGCAGACTGACCTTGGATTAAGTACGCCACATGGTCCATGAATGTTATTTTTTTAAATAATATGGTACAAAGCCGTTCTTCGGATGGGGTAGTTCTGCATATACGGCATTATCAATATCAGAAGCTGTATACAACTTATCTTGGCTGCAAAGTGTAAACACACCATGTAGATGAGGGAGTCCTCTTTTTTGCTGTTCAATTGTATACACCCAACAAATTACCTTTCCAAAAACATGTTTCTCAGTCATATCATGAATAAATTCCTTGACTTTTAGATGGAAAACCTTGGCTACCATATCAGGCCTGTCCGCGGCCGATTGATAATGTTCCAATTCGGTTGGTATTTCTGGCCATTTGGGATTGCATGTAAAAGTTATGACGACGACAGGACGACCAAATTTACGTACCATTGCCATTGAAACTTGATAAAGTTTATTCACATGGCGTGGTCCACCAGTAAATGAAGATGGAAGAATGACTGTATTACCTGCACATACTCCTCTATCAGTGGCTAAATTTCTTACATGGTTTTGCAAACCTTGATAGCATTCCACTCTGAGGTGTCGTTGGTTTTTCCTAATGTAATCTAGGCGACCAGATTGGTAAATAATGTAAGCATGAATTAAATACCGTTGAAAAAGTTTACCCGCATAATGGATTGGATTAAATATGTTTCTTCGCACTGCTAATTTACTTGCATAAAACTACATAGCAGTTACAGTATGACATTGAGCAGTACAGAAATCAGCATGATGCTGAAAGCCTGGAGTCCAACCACATTCACCTGATGGAAATAGTAGTGGGAAAACCATGGGATCTAAATGCTTTGATAAAGTTGCCATCCTTTGAGGTCCTTCAACATTTTTAGGTTAAACAGCGATATCTATACCCGATGACAAATTCCCGTCTGTCTGCTACGTAAACCATGGCGATATCGTGAGAACTGGTTGGAGCATTGTACCTCTGATGAACGTGTAAATAATAGACGTATATCTCTCACCTGCCCACCCTCAGCCGCAATGCGTATTTCTTCTTCCTCGACAGCTTCTTTTAGTTCAATCATCAATTATTTGCATTATATTTTTATAGCAATCGGCATAACATGGATGACTCATACGCACTCTAACAGCCTCATCAGGATCATATAGATAAAGCTGAGCATAGGAAGGTATTTTACCTGCAACTTGTATACTTCTGGAAGTCAGATGATAAACCTAACCAAATTTTTTTAAACAATATGGACCATTACCTGGGATATTAGCTATTTGCGCTCCAAATGAGGCAAATCTATTAGCACTGTATACATCTAGTAGCATTTGTATTGACAAACAAAATTCCTAAAGTTTTTAGATTGACTACAATCTCCTGTCAATCATTCGTTAAGTGCTGGAGGATAAGCTAAAATTTGTGGTATATGGCACTTCAATCGCTTGGTAAATTTCCCTCTCATTCGAACATTCCGAAATTTGACCAATTCTGGTAAAATATTGCCCACATACCTTTTAGCCATAGTAATTAAATTGAAATAATAATCTGAAAACAAAATATTTCTTTTTAGCGATTCACAGCGATAGTTTTTAAAAGAAATATCTACGGTTATCACGTCAATAATAATTCTGTAATTATCACATATAAACATGACAGCTGATGACAGCGAATGGGGTCGGTGTTGTAATATCAAAAAATAATTAATTACGTATAAGTATCGAGTGGAACTGGTTATTTTTTATTTAATTTATAATGGTGGATTTATAAATATATATTATATTTATTATTTATAATTATAATATATCTCACATTAAATAATCACACTGACATTGTACATTGCTTGACACTAACTGGCTATAAAAGTTTTTTTACATTGATTGGAAATCCATATACGCTGGCAACACTGAACAATCTGTCTTTCGCGTGAATAATGATAAACGTCAAATTTTAATATGTAATTGTGGATAATTTTTACTGTAATGTAATGAATGCAATGGATTGTCAACTTTCTAAAACATATTCTCTTCGATATTATCCAAAAATTATATGAGCATCGTGTCTTAATTTTCAAATCGTGTCTTTTCAAGTTAGCGGAATTTAACCGAAACAGACAATTTAAATTTGACCAATCAGAGGGCCTACACCGTCCAGACGCTGGAGTATTAATAATATCAGATACTAACTATTAGAAAAGGAAAATCTCCAAAAAAATAAAAATAAAAGGACTACAGATTCAACCCATACAAAAACAATACACACACTAACACTACTAAGTTTCCCGCAACTATCGAACGCTACTCTCTTAGGAATGCTATGAATCCTGCGAGGCTCGTGTTGAACACATCGATATTTGTGCATAATCTATTATAGGTGCTACAGCTTCTTCTTATAAATACATTTTCAAGATAATTAGTATTGCTCTTAGGAATATAAAATGTGTCCGAAGATCGAGTTACTCTTAATGGACATCTGAAATGAATATTTTGTAAAAGGTATGGGCTATCAATAAAATAGTGGATTATCTTATATAGCATTAATAGGTCTCTGATATCTCGGCGTTGATCAAGAGTTTTAAGGTTCATGGACACATTGTTTTCATCATTTCGCATGCGATAAGAGACATATTTCAAAAACTTTTTCTGAACTCTTTCTATGTTTGATTTATATGTAGAACTATGAGGGTTCCACACTGTTGATGCATACTCTAGGTGGCTTCGGACGTAAGATATGTAGAGAATCTTAAATGTTTGTAAATTTTTGAAAACTGAACATACTCTAAGTATAAATCCCTGCATTTTCAAAGCCTTCGACGTAATATGCTCGATATGAGATTGAAAAAGAAGCTTACTGTCCATTAGGACTCCAAGATCTCTAATCACATTTACCCTGTTTAAGAGTTTGTTTTTAATTTTGTAGGGATATAATATTGTGTGTTTCTTTCGAGAGTAAGATATGACGCTGCATTTGTCTGCATTCAAAAGAAGGTGATTTTTTAAACAATATTCATTCACCAGAGAGTCAAGGTCATGCTGGAGTTCTATGCAATCCATCTCAGACTTTATGATTTTGACTATCTTTTTGTCATCAGCATATAAGTATAGCTGAGAATTACGGATAATTTTGCTAACGTCATTCATAAAAATATTAAATAAAAGGGGGCCAAGGTGAAATCCCTGGGGTACTCCTGAGGTTACGGGCACGAAACTAGAGCAAAACCCTTGAACAGTTACAGCTTGTGTGCGATTGTAGAGGTAAGAGGCTAACCAACGAAGGAGGTCACCGTGTATACCCATTGCTTCGACTTTCTCAATTAAAATGCTGTGTGGGATTTTATCAAAGGCTTTGGAATAGTCTGTGTAGACTACATCTATTTGATATCCGTTATCCATAGCAACAAGGACTGTGTCAACAAACTCACAAAGATTAGTTCAATATGAAGATAGTCTACAAGTGCACGCTATTGTCAACAACTGCTGAGCTCTATTAAATTTATAAAAATTGCAGTAAAAAGTAATCAAACCTATATATTTAAGTGATCAAACGATAAAGACTTTAAAAATCCACAATCTACGTGATTAATAAGTTAAATTCTGCATTGCATTCCACTAAAAGTGTACGAATTTAAATAATACGGAACTGTCAAAATTAATTGTTTTCAAGATTACGTTCAAACTACATCAAAAGTGCTCAATTTTGTTTTTTGCTAAGTGTAACAGTGTTAAATCACCCAGTTTTAAATCCAATTCTATTTATATAAAAGTAAAACTATCAAATATTGAAAGTGAAAGATTTAGCAAAAACAGCACTGTCATCTCTCAAGCTGAATTACAATATATGAAGATCTATTATCTCGCCTACTCATAACTCGGAAGTGGTTCAGTGGATAAATCGGTCACGCTGAAAGTTATATCAACGGCGTACGTTCGAGCCCCAACCAAACCAACTAGAAATTTTATATTTTATTTTTATTTTATTTAATCTCTAACGCACGACTGTTAAGTTGCGGGGCGCGTTCAAGGCCCAGAGAATCCATCGAAAATTGAATAAATTAAAAATATTAAAAATCTTCTAACTATGCCTAACTGCTTAGCATGTCCCGAATCGACGGGAACTACATTTGTATGCCTAGTATGTAAAGGAGCATACCATCTTCTCTGCGGTGGAATCACAGAAACCGCTTATCGACGACTGACAATGGAACGGCGCACTCAAATTAAATGCAAGAAGTGCGCAACCGTAGCGGTTGGCACTTATTCCCAGGCGCAGTCACCGGTTTACGATATCAGTTGTGATAAACCCATTGGATCGGAGAACAGCGAAATCCTGAAAAGTCAAAATGCAATCATCTTACAAAATAATAAAATACTGGATACAATAACCTTCATGAGCAAGCAGTATGAAGATATTCTCCTCCGCGTGCGGGAGTTAGAAGATAAAAATATGGTGTTAACAAAACAAAATTCCTCTTTAGAATCCCGAATTGACCTACTAGAAGGCCAGCTTGAAAATATCGAAAGGTCGGCAAGAGCCAAAAATATAGAGGTAAGGGGAATACCCGAAATAAAGGGAGAAAGTTTGAAAAATATATTCCACAATATATGCCAAACCATTCAATCAAAAGTAAATACTTCAAACATTGAAGCGTCCTACAGGACACAAAAACACAAAAATGGACCTATTGTTTTTAAACTGACCTCGAATCGCGATCGAGAACAATTACTATCGGATATAAAAGCCTTCCACAAACAAGCATCCAGTCCCGAGGAGAAGCTCAACACTCTGAACTTAGGGATTGCCGGACCAAGCTCACCAGTCTACGTTGCGGAACACCTGACATTTCGTGCTAACCACTTGTGGTACCTGGCCCGCAAAGCTACAAAGGAAAATTTTTTTAAGTATTCATGGATCAAATCAGGGCAGATCTACGTACGTAGAGATATCGGAACACCTGCAATTCTTGTTTCAAATGCGGAGACACTGGCACTACTCTCACCAAATTCATCACAACTAAAGTTCTAAAATTATCATGTGTAAAACTTTTATTGTATCGTATTATTATTTTTTTATTGTACTTGTTTTGAGGTATCACATATATTGTACTAGTGTCAGAATCAAGAATCCGGTAAAAGATACTATTCCTATTTCTATTGCTTTGAAACATCAACATTATTTTCTAACATTGCCAACAGTAAAAACTCTACATACAACTTGTTTTCTAAATTGCTCGCCAAGTTTTATTCAGCTTCTAGTCTTCATCCAAAGTTTAGCTACCAACACCCTACACCAATTTAAAAAATGGAAGATAATATAAATAATATTTTAGACAATTTGTCGCAGATTCCATTTATCGAAACAAGTAGTTCTGTAGAAGTTCAAAAAACCCTAAATAAATCCAACCTAAAAATATTTTCCATGAATATCAGAAGCATGAACAAAAATTTCAATGAACTAATGATACTACTTACAGAACTTGACTCAGACTTTGACTTGATTATTCTGAGCGAATGCTGGATCAGAGATAACTATATTCCTAAAAACATAAAAAACTATAACCAATACAGTACTCAGAATAACCAATTACAAAATGATGGCGTTATTATATACATAAAAAATCATATACAATACTCTATAAAGGAAATCACAATAACTCACTCAAACTGTCTTAAACTTGAAATAGAAAATAGCGTTACTGTTCTAACTATATACCGATCACCGAGCACTTCCAATATAACACCATTTTTAAACTCGCTTAATCAGTTTCTGGCATGTATTAGAAATCATGAAAATGTTCTAATTATTGGTGACCTAAATATTAATATTATAAATACAATGCATCCCCAAGCAAACGACTACATAAATTTATTAACTCTTCAAGGATTTATCCCAGCTATTACAGCCCCTACTCGTGTCTCAGAGTTATCCGCCAGTTGCATAGACCACGTCTTTGTCAAATGTAAGCTAAATATCAAATCTCTCATATATCAGTGCACTGTGACAGATCACTACGCTACTATCACCTCCATTTCTCATAAAATTCAAAAATTACCAGCATCCACTATACAACTAAAGAAAATTTCTTATGACACTCTCTTCAAACTGGTTTCCAATGAAAACTGGTCAAATTTCTACAAAATTAGCGATCCAAACTTAGCGTGTGAATCTCTCATCAACATCCTACATAAGCATCTGAAAAATGCCACATCCCACACACACAACAATCAAAGTAGTCGTACAATTAAACTAAAACCTTGGATAACTACTGGTATCTTACACTGTATCCGCAAACGTGATAAACTTCATAAATATTGTAAAAATAACCCCACTGATTACGAATCTCTCTTATTCTATAAAAGATACAGAAATGCCTGTAAAAAAATAACCTGTACGGCCAGAGAAGATTATTATAGGAAACAGATAGAGGAAGCTGCGAATGATAATAAAAAAATCTGGAACATTGTCAAAGAAATATGCTACACCGACAAAATTACCACACCCATAAATAAAATAACCATCACAAATAAAACACTAAATGCAACTGAAAATTCAGAAACAATCGCAAATCACTTCAACCAATTCTTCTCTACAATCGGATCGGATCTAGCAAATAATATTTTAAAAAGAAATAGCAAGTCTGAAAATAATCTTGCAAATACTATCTTTCTCGATAATCTGAGTTATGACCCTTTCATTCTCACACTAACAACAGAACAAGAAATCACTGAAATCATCAATTCACTCAAAAATACACACTCCACGGGAGTTGACAATATATCCACTAAACTAATTAAACACCTTAAACCAATCATTGCTAAGCCCCTTGTATACATCACAAATCTAAGTTTTCGAACTGGCCTTTTCCCAAACACTCTAAAACATTCAACAATTATTCCTATCTTTAAATCAGGGGACAGATCAATCGTCAATAACTATAGACCAATATCTCTACTGAGTCCAATCTCTAAAATAATCGAAAAAACAGTAAAACAAAGGCTCTACAAGTTTCTCGAAGAAAATAAAATCCTGTCAAAAAACCAATACGGCTTCCGCAAAGATCTTAGTGCATCAGATGCAATTGCAGCTTTTACTAAACTAATTTCTGATAACCTCGATAAAAGTCGCAAGCCCCTCGCTGTATTCTTGGATCTGGCTAAAGCCTTTGACACTGTATCTCACCGCATACTTTTGAAAAAACTCTCACAGATAGGAATAAAAGGTGTTCCTCTTAAATGGTTTGAGAGCTATCTAACAAATAGGTCCCAGTCAACTATTATTAACTCCGCTAAAGAGTATAGAAGCACAAGTTTGCCAATCACATATGGCGTGCCCCAAGGCAGTGTGTTGGGCCCACTTCTGTTTCTAATATACATTAACTCGTTATGCAATTTGGATACTGGTGGTACTATAATATCTTTTGCCGATGATACGGTTATCATATTTGCAGATGAAAATTTGAATTCAGCATTTGAAAAAGCAAATCATGGTATAAATGAAATAAAACACTGGTTAGATTCCAACCTCCTCACTCTAAATATTGAGAAAACTAAATACTTACTTTTTTCCATACGCAAACATAATCTCCCTCAAAACTATCATAAACTTACCATACATTCATGTTCACAGAACTTCAACATGGCTACATCACCTCACAAAAATTGTTCATGCGATAACCTTATAATATCAAACGAAATTAAGTACTTGGGGGTCATTATAGACAATCAACTGCGATGGGAGGCCCATATAAATTCTACAACAAAAAGGCTTCGCAAATTATGCTACATTTTCTACTCTCTCAGATCTATCCTTAACCTACAAACACTAAGATGTGTATACTTTGCACTTTTTCAATCAATTACTACATATGGTATAGTAGGATGGGGAGGTTGTGCAAAAACGATTCTTCATCCCATGGTTTTAATTCAAAAACTGTTACTAAGGATAATATTCAAATGTAAGCCAACAAACCCATCAGAACCACTTTTTAGAAAACTCAGAATATTAGATATTCGACAATTATATGTTAAGACCATTCTCATATACATACGGAAAAATGACTTGGTGAATAAAACACAACAAAAAATTAACACCCGTTACTCGTCACACCTAAAATGTAAAATTCCCCAAACGAAAACAGCTTTCGCCCAGCGGCAGTTTTCTTATATTGCTCCCAAAATATTCAACTCGCTGAGTATTGATATCAGAAAATCAAAAACTCACAATTTGTATGTCATAAGTGTTCAAAATTGGTTATTTATAAAGGGAAGGAACTTTTTCAAGGAATGCCTGCCATCATTAAATTAAGCTCATTTTCTTTATTAGTCATTTTTGTATTTCATTCAATTCTGTAAAGAAAAAAGTTTAATAATTAATTAATTAATCTTTATTTTCATTATTTCAACAAGTTCATTTTCATAATTTCTACTTTATTTTCATTATTTTAACAAGTAAAGTAACCTATTTATTTGCTGATTGTGTTCATTTTATCTCATTAATATCAACAGTTTAAAATACGGTTGATGTACACTTGAGCAATCTACTGAACTGGGAACCAGTAAAAATGTTACCTATTATACACATACATTGCATGTAAGAAAAAAATACTTAGATTAACAAGTTATCAAATATTACATTTATATAATTATATAAACCTATGTATATAAATTTCGACTACCATAATACGGGCATGTGTCTAGTGTGGTAGTCGAAAAGCATGTAAAAACTGTACACATTAATATTTCATGAATAAAGAAAAAAAAAAAAAAAAAAAAAAAAAAAAAAAAAAAAAAAAAGTTTCTGTTGATTTTTTGGTCATGAAGCCGTGTTGATTCGGAATAATGTGTGGCCGTATACAAGGAAAAATATTATCATAAACAATTTTTTCAAAAAGCTTACCCATTACATTTAGTTTAGAGATCGGTCTGTAATTTTCAATATTGTGCTTGTCTCCTTTTTTTAATATAGGTACAACATATGAGCTTTTCCATTGCTGCGGAAAAATGCCAGAAGACAGTGAGGTTTTAAATATTTGACTTAGCGGATAACATAAAACACCAGCGCAATTCTTTAAAAACACTGGGTGTATACCATCAGGCCCACTGCCTTTGGTAGGGTCTAATGATTTAAGATATTTACCAACTAATTCAGCATCCATATTAACATTACTAAGATTGAGTACTGAGGTGTTTGGATTATATACTCGAGTGGTAGACGAGGTGCACGGGGTGGGGGATTCGAAGGAGGATTGGAAATGTATATTGAATAAGTTACTTATAGCTTCCCCACCCGATACATGTTGAGAGTTAAGATACATATTGTGAGGTAGTTCAGAGCTTTTTTGCTTAGATTTAACAAATGTCCAGAAATGTTTGGGATCGGTATTAATATTAGATACGGCCATATTAATGAAATTGTCATAGCATACTTTCTGCATGCACTTTTGTCGTTCTCGAAGAAGAGAGAAAGTATGATAGTCTGAGTAACGGTTATAAATTTTGTATTTTTTATGAAATTTATGTTTTTCTTTAATTACTTTTTTTAAGGCAGAGCTGTACCACGGAGGATATCTAGAGTCTATGTTAACTGTTCTGGATGGTACGTGTGCGTCAATTACCTTATTTAATTCGGAATAGAAATGCGATGTGAGTGAGTCTACATTACTGCTGTTTAAGGTCGTTGTCCAGTCAACGGCTGCCAAGGCGCTATTAATCAGTACATAGTCAGCGCGGTGATAGGAGCGGACCGTGCGCAAGCGCGGGGTTTGGAGGGAAGGCTCGCGGGATATGCGCAGCGCCAACTCTAAGGAGCGGTGATGTGCATCTTCTGGCACTAGTGGAGTGTTGCACCCACTTACCGTGCACACGTTACTCGAGATTACCAGGTCGAGAATACGTTCGTCTATATTAAGCTGGTTGTTGAATTGACGGAAGCCAGTAAAGTCTAAGAAATCAGAGAGAGTTGAAGTAAGTGCATCGATTGAGGATCCGTTAAGTAACAGAGCACCGTCTGCAGTCGAAGGCAGAAGCCATGGGGCATGTGATATGTTGAAGTCTCCTAATAGAAGGAATTCATCATTGGGGAAATTTGTATACAACGCAGATATAAATTCAAAAAAGTCACTTAAAGTTTTAGTCTGCTCCGCGCCCTGCACGAAGTATGAACAGTATATACGTAGTTTAGAAATATGCCCACTAGGGCCTAGTGCAAGAGTTGCTGTCGCTATTTCTGCACGTTGGACAGGAGGGAGAAAGGTTGAGGGGCACGTCGGCAGTTCGGGGCGCACTGCAATCAGTGATCCACCGCCGAGCGCTTGTCCCAACCGCACATAGTCGCGATCGCAACGATACACTACATAACGGTTATCAAACAATTCCGAGTCAAATATACTTGGCAGAAGCCAAGTCTCAGTCAAGCATATCACGTCATAATTGGCATTAAGAACGCTGGAAAGAAATACATGAGTCTTAGTTCGCAGACCTCTAACATTTTGATAATATATATTCAATTCACCGAGAACATGCATTTGAATAGAGCTAATAGGTCAAACATATGTGTAAACAATAATAATGGAATATATCGAATTTCGAAAACATAGAAGAGATTAATTGAATATGTAGAGATATAATTGAAATGTTGGTATTGAATAATGTATAATAGTATTAAAAAAATTAAAAATTCTAAAGGGATCCTAAGTTTAGAAATCCAAAGCATTACATTTTCATGGTTACGATAATAATACACATTTGTAGCGATTGCAATAGACTGATACAAAGATAAAAAAAACCGGTTAAGTACTTGCTGTAAACTAAAAGATCTGTCAGTATACTAAGAGTGAGAAAAATAAGAGTAATCCTAATCTTTTCTAAATACTTGTACATATTGTCAAAAAAAATATTTTCATGGATTTAGCCAAGTTTCGCATATAAGATAAATATCAAAATTGTTCAAAAGGACCTGATTTAAGAAGTTATGAGTATTTGTGCGAAGACGTCGCATATTTTTAAAATATATGTTAAGCATTGGCTGGAAAATATTTTATAAATATAAAATAATTATTTTGTGACTGGGGGTAATTTTGAACATCCGAATTATGTGTTTGTTTCTGGTAAATTATATTGTCTATGATTCCAAGAGGCTTTAGTTTTGACAGATTGATAGGTATATCTATGGACATATTCACATGATTAATGAATTGTAAATAAGCCCTAAAAATAATAATATTACTATGACTTAACATTATTTCATAAGTATTTGGTAGTATTTTGTACTTAACAAATGGTGATAATTCGTGTGTTGCAACGAGTGACAAATTGTGTACAATATTCAGATATTTCCATCCTTGCCAGAGATTATATTTGACATGTAAGGTTAATTTTCTAAAGGGGCCGGAGTTTGTGAGGCAGGTTGAAGTGTCTTCAATTTGGAGAGTCTGTTGACATCATCTTGATCAACAATTAAAATTATAGGGGTTGAATCACTTACACGAACGAATATTTTGGAGTTTTTTACCCAGCAGTAGCGAATTTTTTTTTCCATTTTTATATCTCGATATTGTTTTAGAAGATGCTGGTGTTTAGAGGTTAAATGGTCATTAATGTAAATTCTACTGACTCCAGGAAGCTGCAATTCTGAAACAAACATCCCTTTTCTCTTCCTTATTGCAGCTAATAGTTCATCTTTAAGATATCTGCGCGTGAATTTTACAACAATGTTCCTCGGTTTTCCATTTGTTACGGTACGACTTATTCTGGGGGAGATTCTGCTGGCGAAGTCTACTTCATTTCGGGTGATTTTGCATCCAGCTGTAGCACCGATTTTAGAGAGAATGTCATAAACATTTTCATTTTTGTTTTCCGGAATACCACTTATTATAACGTTGTTTGAACGATTATATTGATCACTGTTTTCAATTTGTCTTTCCAATTTTGTTACTTTCTTCTTAAGTTCTTCAATTTCCTCCTTGTATTCCCCTTTTATCACTTCAACTATAGTTTTTTTTAAATCTGCAAACGATTTTTCTAGGAATTCAACTTTAAAGTCGTCGAACTTTTTATCCAGAATTTGTAGTAGTTCCGGACTAAGGTTACTGGTGGACTTGGAGTTTGAACGTGTAGTCATTGTTATTTTATATGAATTTTTTTTTTTTATTATTATATTATTGAAAAATAAAGGAAGAGCAAAATTTGACAGTAGTTACAAGCAATGTTATTGTTGTGTTGTGTTGTGACCTGAAATTTGGCATTTTTGAGGCCAGTTTTAGACGTATGGACACTTTTCTAGAGAAAAACACAAATTGATTTCGAAAGATCGTTATTTTATCTAGTAAAGTAAGATGTTAAATTTTGAAAAATAATATTATTTTCATACCATAATAAAGTGTTACCGTTGGACGATGCGCAGATTTGTTGCATTTTCAAAGGCGAAGTTGTATTATACAACAAATATTTCAAATCATATAATAATACAGTATAAACAATCAATAAATTATCTATCAGATGTATGTATGAGAATTTTGTTTTTATTTCAAATAAAATTACTAGGACGCGTTTTGCGACGAAAATCCCTCAATTTGACTATTTATTTATGACCTTACAAATTGGTATAGTTGAGATTTTTTTACAAAAATAATTTACTATGATATTATTGAAACATTAAAAATAATTTATGACCAAGAAATATATTCTTAAAGTATATAATAGTAATTAATTTCGATTCGCGTTTGTTGTTTGTTCGTTGTTTCTGATTACCACGGCGCAAGCCGAAATTTTATCATTCCCCGCTGGCCTGCTGCGACAGGGCGGCGAGCGGACGTCTATTCCACGCCAGTCTACTTGTTAACATTTTAACGAAATTCCTCGTTTAAAAATGGGGAGAAAAATACTATCGGACAAAAGTTTTATAAGAAAAAAAAATTTCGTCATCAAAAACGTACATGGGAGAAATATTTGCAGAAAAAAAAGGGTTAGTCATATTTAATTATCCTTGTACATTGTACATTGTACGTACTCTATATGCTACAGGGTCGTTCAAACGAATCAGTCAGAATACGCATATATTTTTTTATAACATTTAGCGATAATTTTGTGTTGTTTAATTTTCAGGGAAAATAATCAACTACCAACGAATGATTGTGATTTTGAAGCAAATATTGTTTCTAAAATTCCGTCGGTATGTGTAATTTAAATTAATATTATTATTATTTTATTATGTAAATAGGTAATACCTACAATATATTGTGAATCATGGATATAATGGTGACCGAAACCGTCAATATCGGGGTATTTATAAACTAGCAATTATTCCCGGCGTTACGCGAGTTACACGCACAAAACCATACCCTTGTATACATGGTGTCGGGAAACGCGTAGTATATTACTGTGACCGATTCAACTCTAATTACCGCGGTAATTATAAACAAGCATTTACTACCCGGTGTTGCGCGATTTACGCGCATGCAACATTACCACGTGTACACGGTGTCGGGAAACTCGTGGTGAAATTACGGTGACTGAAACCGTGAATATCGCGGTAATTATAAAATATCAATAATTCCCGGCACTACGCGAGTTACACGCACAAAACCATACCCTTGTATACATGGTGTCGGGAAATGCATGGTATATTAATTAATTAATTAAAATAATATATAGTATATTTGCGGCACGTTCCAGAGTGGAAGATACTACCAGTATCGCCCTGGTGTAAGACCACCATTCAGAATTGAAACGTTGCTCCAAATGGCTTTAGCCGTGTTTAGTGACTAGATCTGAATAGCCAGGTACTTCTCCACCTTCCTCTTTCCCTTCCCCACTTACCTTCAGCCTCACAACATCCCCCTATTGGGGATGCCATAGTCTCACTGGCTCCAGACGGGAGCAGTTGGGACTCTTGTGAGGTATTCACTATAAAAAATAAAAATAAATATTACGGTGACCGATTCAACTGTAATTACCACGATAATCATAAACCATAATTTACTACCCGGCGTTGCGCGAGCAACACTTATGCAAGAGTACCTTGTACACACGGTGTCGGGTAACTCGTGGTAAAATGTTTCCAGTCATGGATTCAACGTTGGGATAAGTATCGGTAGTAAGGAATTTAGTTTTATTTTTTTACATGTTTTGATGCTGCTGCCCCATTCTATTACTCCATATGTATTTATTTTAAAGTTAATGATCCTTTTTATGTTAAGAACGACTAAGTTAATCCAAATCATTATTTTTTAAATATAAAACTCTTTACACACTGGATAGAAGTCACTTACAGCCTTACTATTAAAAAAATACTTCCCAACCGCTAACTAGTGTTTTCTTAGTTACACATTAAGCTGTACAATTTCTGTTTCGAAATCTTCCTCATATAAATGTATTTAACTGGCTACAAAAGAGCAGGCAATGCCGCATTTTAGTCTATGCGTAAATGATTCCCGTCAAAATAACGGTTTTGATTCGTGATGTGCGATTCAAATCATGTTTTTGTTAATAATTTATATTCTATTATCCAATTCCCTATTACATTGGTATAATTCAACATATTTAATATTTTTAGTGTTACTTTTTGTCAGTTTCATAATGTCATATTGTGAATTCAGCTTCTTGTTTTAGGAGAAAAAAACGAGGTTATTTTGACATACTTACTTTAAGTATTAGAAATAAAACTTACTGGTAATACCTATCGTACAAACGGATAAATATGTAAAACGAGAGATTTTTTACAATCAAACCTAATGTTAATCACTTTTGTAAAACCCATGTAAAATAAAATTTAAAAAAAAACAAGTGAATAAAAATATTTGAAAAATTAAAAATAAATTTTTATTCAAATACCTACCTATTTTGTACCTACTATGTCAACGCACTGCATTTGTATTTATTTATGTTTACGCACTCCGACGTATAATTTACAAATATGTATGTAACTACTTATTAGGAAGAAAGCTACAACCGAAAATTCAAACACAATAATTGTTATTTCATCGGAACCATGCTGTAGGTTTCGACCGCCGCACACTGGGGCAAGAGTGATGAAAAACACCCTTTATTCATAGGGACGTTTTTAAGAGAAAATTTGAATGTGGAAAGGAAGGTTATAAAAAAAAAAAAATTTAAATACATAATATATGTAAACTTTATTATGAACATATTTTATATTCACGATTTAAATAAATAAATAACAAAACAAAAAAATCATTTCTCTTTATCCGACTTGATTGAGTCAAAATCATTATCATCATCACCATCATCAACACTACCATCATCACGATCATCATAATAATCGTAATCATCACTATCATCATCATCATCCTGGGTACTTGAATAATTTTCACCTGTCGGATGTAATGATGGAGCCATAAACAGTTCTACCGCTTCTATGGGGAGTGTGGTCAATTTTTTTTTGGCTGCTTCCTTTTGCTCGCAGGGGATCTGATAACAAAAACAACAAATTGAAAATATATTTTATAATTCCTTAGAATTGAGTGTACGTATTACATTGCCCTGAGCGAAGACCAAACGATTGAGTATTGTCTGCAAATCATCATGAACTGAATTATCACTAACATTGATTTTTGCTGGGTACTGGGTAACATTCCTTTTATGCGGCCTGTACAATTTTATAAGACGGGTATAGTTTTGGAGCATTTGATCTTATTACATTGTATTGATGTCGAGATAATCCAGCTTCCACCACGAGTGCTACAGCATCCTCTCCTAACATAGTAACTGTTTCAAGAGACTTTCTATAAGCTACTTGTACTGGGACTTAATGAATCCGATAAAATATCAGTGATAGCTACAGACGCCTCTGTCTGTCCTGTAGTTCTAAGTTCCATATGTGTGGCATAAACTAATTCAGTTAGAGGAGAAGACTTTCTCAAATCCAGAGTCTTTTGTCGTTTCATTCGTTTTGTACTCTGATCAAAGGTAATTTTCAGGCGACCGGGACCAACGCGTTTTAGTGTAAGATTCGGAAAATAAATTGATGAATCCAGCAATGTTTTATTTTTCTCCAGAAATCTTACTTCAATCCGGTGCGCTGCACCCATCGTGAATAGTGTTCCGATTTGAAGCGATTTATCCTTCTCGAAATATGTTTTCTGGGATCACCGATGCATCCTGTCCTCAACTCCATTTCCTTTTGCAGCGAATTTAGCTGATCTGGAATGTGTAGGTATCCAGAGTTCTTCATTATTGTGAATAATTGTCGTCTCGTCATGAATAAGGTATCAGAATTCACACCTGTGTGAAAAAAAGAAAATGAATAATTTCTCCGCTCGGTTCACGTAGTGCTGTATTTCTCACGAAGCATAAAAAACCGCTGAATTGCGTTGTGCTATATCTGTCACCAACTGACACGACTCTTTCTCTCCGAAAACGCGTTCTATCTTTGTTCTATTATGACCAGATATGTGGTATAAACAGTTTTAGGAAGGGAGACCATGAAGTTTTATCTTTGAGTTACACTTTACCACCTTACGTCCAAAATATGGAAATTGAATGTCGGTAACGATTATTTTGAAATAAATCTCTATTCTGACAGGTTTTCTAACTAACATGATATTAAATTGTCTGATCCCGAGTTTTTAAAAAAACTGTTCATTTTAATTATAGCTCCCGATCACATTAAAATAATTCATTACTTAAAAAAGTGTACATATGTGCAAGATTTTAAAAGTGATTCGTAAATAACAATAGTTACTGGTCCTAAAAGTGTTTGAATAATAGCCCGGAGGTGCCCGGAGCTCAACTAATATCTAAAAGAATATCAATTTTTTAAAAATCACGACTAAATTTTTGTATATATTTGATAAACAATTTTATCTATTAAAATAATTAATAATGTTCAAAATATAATGTGAAAAAATAAGATAAATACCTGAACATGTTGGTTCCATACTCACTTTTGGGATTCGTAATAGGTGTCTTCCGAAATAAATACTTGAACTTGAGGTTTATGCTGGCACTTGTAAACGGCGTATTATCTGCGTTAGAGATTTCTGTAATGTGGTAAGCAAAAGAATTTTTTTTATTGATAAATGATGCCAAAGTCTTTAATTTGTGTAAATCAAGAGTGTTGTTATCATTATTATTATTAAAGATAACTGGATTTTTTATTCGAAAAAATCTGACTACATGACATTTTGAGATATTTAAGTAAAGTCTGTTTGCATTCCACAAAATTAACAATTTGTTTATATTATCTTGAAGAATATTACAACGATAAATATTTTGAACAATTCTAAAAATTTTGAGGTTATCAGCAAAAATTAAAATTCATAATTCGTAAAATATTTTTGTAATATCATTTATAAACAATATATCCCAAGGTGTGAACCCTGGGGACTCCACTTGTTGCATTACATTTTTCTTACTGGTAGGATTTTATTTTAACAATATGTTATCTACCAGTAAATATGTAAACCAGGTTAATATTCATATGTTGCCCCATATACAAAGCTTTTCTAGTTTCCAAATAAGAATTTTATGGGAGACTGTATTAAAGGCTTTTCTAAAATCAGTATAAACAGAGTCCACTTTTTCTTTTCTTTCAAAAGCAAAAGCTATAAAATTTTCATAGATAATTAAATTCAAAAGGGTGCTTCTACCTGACATAAATCCGAACCGGTGAGGTGATATTACATGGTTTTATTTGTGTAATTAGTTTATCCAGTATAAGGTTTTCAAAGAGTTTAGGTATGGTACATTGAATACATATCGGTCTATAATCATTTTGTAACCATTTTATGTAAGTAACTGATTTTCTACTTTAAAGGGAGAATTCCACTAGATTAAGAAAGATTAAAAATTTTGTTTAATGGAAGAGCAATTACGTTGAAACATTCTTTGATAAATATTCTGGGGATATTATCCAGTCCCGCAGATTTTAAGCTATCCATAGATTTAATTTGAGTCAAAGAGACGTTTGGTATCAAGAGTTTCATCCAGAGTTGTTCTTGGTATAGGAGTATTATTTGAGTCAGCTGAATAAACACTTTTAATTTTTTTTCCAAACACGTTAACAATTCCATCAGTATTATTGCAATGTAAAAAAATACATTAAGACTATTCGTACACAAAGATATTTTTAAAAACACAACCAAAATTAAATTAAAATTTATCCTACAACCAATTTTAAAATCATGATGAAAGAGAAAGGGGCCTTTTTGGCCCGGAGCTCTATATGCCAATATTTCAAAAGTCAAAAACACAAAGATACTTTTACAAGTGATATTTTGTGCGCGCCGCGCGTGAGTATCTGCCTTACTATTTTGCTGGTGTTCGTACACGACGCTACGCGTCGACTGCGGGTTCGACGTCAATTGCACGCTACTGACAGTATGTACTGACATTCGCATCTACTACTCGTTTTATAGAAATGGCATCTGAACATGATTTCAATGTTAATTTTGTTTTGGACGTGTTAAAATATCCATGTTTATATAAATATAATTTACCAGAATGCGTAAGAAAGGATTTAGCGGAGAAGGCGCGGATGGAGTTTGAAAACAGGTCAATGTGATATCATTCTCATATCATGTCATTCTTGGCGGCGACGAATGCTCTACAATAAACATTTATTTCGTTGTGTAAATAATTTGCCGAAGGGCCTATCTCATCTTGGGGGATGCTATGCGGAGGGTCTTTATAATAGAAAGAAGGAGAGGAATGAGAGTTCTGGAAAGGAAAAGGGTATGAGGGGTGGGTGGGAATCTGGTCATATGTTGTCTTACAAGGTCACACGGAGGACATCCATAATTAGTTTATTTTGGCTGTGTATAAACCGATAAAATATAAACTGTCAATTTCGCGAAATGAATAAATAAATAACTGGATTTTCAATTGTTTGGTTATTCATTACCTACCACCATTATTGTATTAATTAAAATGGTTTTATCGTTTTTAATGGCAATAATTCCACTCATTCCTTACATAACCCTAGATAAACACTTCATCAATGTTGCTACTGTATGCTCTCCTACAGATGTACAGATTACGACGAGTGCGTGAAATAATGTCAACAAGTTGTAGATGTGACCATGCAGTCCAAAACCGACAGCCGTTCCATTACGAGTTGTCACTGTATATTAGAAAATTTGCCGCCCATCCAATCAATCAAAACTTAAGTAGAAAAAAATACACTTGAAGAGTTTTAGTTAACCATTACTATTGCGATACTTCATAATGAATAGCGAAATAGCAAAAACTAAAGAGGACGTACACGAGAAGGTGTATAAAAGGCGAAAATTTCAATCATAAGTCATCGTATCAACCTGCAAGTGAAAGTGTTCGCATCTCCCAAGAGACATTTAATATCATACTTATTCCCTTCATTTAACCCCAGTTAAATAAACAACCCTAATCACAATGAAGTTCGCGGTGAGTTTTGGCTCGATATAATTTACTTTTAGAATTCGTTTCTAATACTGCGCAAGACAACATGCAATGCAACAAAGGTTGTAACAAAATTCCCTAGTGTTCATGTCCTTACGTTTACACTTTGTTAATTTGTTGGCAATTTCATGTTGTGAAACGAATATCTGTATTCGGCTTAATTTTAATGTAATTGAAATATTGGTGTAAAAAAATATCATTTGAATGGGATGAAATATATTATGTGTTTTTACTAAAAGTTTGAGTGATCTTGAATCACCTTGTTATTTTCTATGGACTTTCAGTTTTATTTTGTGGAAAGTTATAAACTGTAAAATTATAGAAGTGTAGAACTGTTTCAATAAAAGAGACACATGTGGGACAGTAAAGTAGAACTAAATATCGGTTAAGCTAATTTATTGTAAATACTGTGTGACATGGATAAAATAAATAATAAAGCATCCTCGATCACAGAAAAAAAAATCAAAAATTTTTATTTTCAGCTTCTTGTTCGGAGTTATACTTATGTTCTATATTGTAATCCAATATTATTAATAAGAGACAAATTGTATCCTGCAGGTCGTATCTCTTTGCCTCGTGGCCATGGCACTTGCCGCCCCTGTTGACAACTCCCAGGTACAAGTCGTCAACTACGAAAATGAAAACAACGGACTGGGGGGATACAAGTTCGCGTAAGTGTTATTAAATATTATATTTGTTATTATTTTTTTATTAAAGAAATAAAGTGATTACATATAAAATCATTGGGTTTTTACGTATTAAGACATTTGAATGCTACTCTTCCATAGAAGCGTAAGCTTGTGTTTGGAAGAGGAGTGCACAGCATATTATTGTATTTACTTATAAGTAATGAATAATATGATATGTATTACGTGTTGTACGTATGTAAATGGTGTATTCAACTCCAATTTTTAGGACTTCTCTGCTTACATCAGAGAAATAAATTAACAGAATTGCTTCAAGAAATGATCTTTATTTGTGTTTTTTTAATAGATAGATTTAATAGATTTATTGATAGAGACAATTATTAAAATAAAATCGATGTGAAGATGGAAAAAAGCAGCTGTGGACTGTGAAATCCATCAATAGGCTCTAGACTAGAATATGAATTATTTCAATAACTGTGAATGCCATTAAAAAGGATTGAAAGCTTTTTTTCCAATTCTGATCATTGAAATAAAAATATTTTTATTCTAAATATATAATTTAAAAAACGATCTATAATGCACATTCTGAAGCGTTTAAACTAACACCCCTGCCGTGGGTCACTACAAGTGGTCCGCTACGTTTGGTGACTTAGCAGGGGTGCCCGGGTTCATGGGGTGAGGTTTGTCTAGGTCTTGTAGGCGGATGTGTTTGCCCACCTTCTGCGGGTCGAATCGAGTGAGACTGGTTGAGGGAGACCTTTAATCCTTCCCAGCCGGACTCTCTCTCGCCCCATCATCTTGCACTGCAGTGGCAGGGATTCATTCGTCACTCCTGGACACATTAACCCCCGGATTCCTACCCATCCCTCATACCTTTTTCCTCCCATATATTCCTCTCCTTCCTTTCCTTAAAAAAACACTCCACACAGGATCCCCAAAGATGACATAGGCCCTTGGAGAAATTATTTTCCTCAGAGCCTCCAGTGTGGAGCTAATGTAAAAAAGATAAAAATAAAATAACTGGCTACAACGTCATAATGACGTACAGAACGCCACTCACTGATAAAGCAGAAAAATAATGTATTAAATGAAAAAAATACACTTTGTAAAATACCACTTTTATTATGAATTAATAATAACAGCCAACCAGGTTTCGCTTAGCTCAAGCTTCGTCAACAGTTGATATAATAAGTTCTACAGTTGATATAAAAAGCCCTGACGAAGCTTGAGCTAAGCGAAACCTGGTTGGCTGTTAATATTAATTCATAATAAAAGTGGTGTTTTACAAAGTGTATTTTTTTCATTCAATATATAATGTCACATCATAATGTTTTGCTTCCTTCAGTAAAAGAAAAATAATAATATTATCTTTATAGGAAACTGAGTGAAGTCGTCAAAGGGATTATTCCTTTGTTGGGAATGCCCGAATGCACATTTTAATCACAATTGATTTCATACACTTTATCTTGCCCTTTAGACAGCTTAATGCAAGTTGGGAAGGGTTCAGTGCATTTTGCGGGCATCGTGTGTACGAGGCCAATGTTTTCACGTGCATTATTCCTGCCGCAATATATTTTACAATCTGATTCTTTACTATTACTTGATTCTAACCACCAGAAACCATCTAAATTCTTATTGGTGATTGCGCTTGCATAGTGGCTTAAGCTGAACATGAAGCTATTGTGCCTAATTCCAGATTCGAGCTGAGCGATGGCACCAAGCGCCAAGAGCAGGGTGAACTGAAGAACCCCGGTACTCCAGAAGAGGCTCTTTTAGTAACCGGCTCCTACACCTGGGTGGATCCTGACGGCGCGGAATGGACTGTCACATACACCGCTGATGAGAACGGCTACCGCCCACAGGTCGGCGGGGGCATCAGCGGACCCATCGTTGCATCCCTCCTAGGATAAACCATGAAATATCAAATACATCATATCAGCCACTCTTTTACAATAGTTATATTTTTTTGTAATTTTGCACATATGTTTTGATATGTAGCAAATTTATGTTTGTAAATATAGTAATATGCTTCCAGTAAATAAATCTTCAAAAGTAAAATGAGTTTTTATTTATTTATTGACGCCCTTTAAGTACATAACAATTACAAATTTCATTCTTAACAACAGTATAAAACAAAAAATAGAAAATCGAAATAAAATATAATGATTTCTCATACATTATTTTCATTTAAAAAGTGAAGGACTAATTTGGCTTTAAATGTATTGAAGTTTAAATTAAATATGTCAGCGACATCACTTAGTTCATTGCCCAACCTATGTATTCTTTCAAACACAGAATTCGTAGCGAAGTTATTGTTGTAGAATAAAATATTCCGTCTAGTATATTTTGGAGGTATATGTAAAGATAGCAAATTTATAGTGTCAGGGCAGTCTAACCTTGAATGAACAATTTTATATAATAAAAGGAGATCAAATATTTTTCGCCTTTCAGATAATTTCAGATAAGATAATTTTGATAAGTTTACTGCGTAAATTGACATAATTGATTTCAATAATAGGAATACCAATTTTGAAATTAATAAAACGTAAAAATTTATTTTGAATTTTTTCAATTTGTAAACTACGAGAGTTGAAATAAGGACACCAAATGGTTGCATTGTATTCAACCTGATTTCTAACCAGAGACGTGTATAGTAACTTTATAGTTTTTTATGTTATTAAAGTCTTTAGCGATTCTGAGAATAAATCCAAGCATTTGGAATCCCTTTCTGGTAATGCTATTAACGTGATTCAAGAAGCGTAATTTGGAGTCAAAGATAACTCCAAGGTCATTGAATTCAAAAACTCTTTTTAGATTGGCATTGTTAATTGAGTAGTCGAATAATAAAGGGGTTTTAGATCTATGGAAACTGATCGTTTGGCATTTTTTGATATTAAGATGTAATTTTTTCACCATTCATAAAGTTTATTTAAGTTCATTTGTAGAGTTAAACAATCAGAAGAATTACCGATCGATTTAAACATCTTTAGTTTTCAAAGTGTATATAAGTGTAAGTGTATAATTTGTTTTAACTTAATGACAACTCGATTAACTTTTAAGTAGCTCAAGATGGGCATTGAAGGGATAGGCTAATTGACAACGACTAGAAATTTATGTTTGAATAAAAATGAATTTTTAGTAATTTTCTTTTCCGACTTATGTCCGGGTTAAATCTTCCCAACAGGAAAAACTAAACCTTTCCACACACTTTTCCACAAATGATCGTCTAGTCAATTTTTATTATGCAAGTGCATTATATAAGCATAATAAATACAAAATAATACAAGAACAACACGTCAAATCACCATAGATCAAATGGGAAAATAATTCACCGACTCCAGATATTTTCATATCAGACGGTTCGGCTCGGTAGAACTCCTAACAGGGCCTATAAATCCTACTAATCCCTCAACATAAACATTTAAACAATCTTTCGTTATCCTACATCTATTTAAAATTACTGGTTTTTTAATTTTTTGATAGATCTAATACGCCTAAATTTTTAATGAGAGAGCTAGGTATAATTATTGGTATTACTTTTATAGGAACATCAGAAGGTTTAAGCAAAATTGCAGCGGGAAATTTTGGATTGTCACATTCTCATGTACTTGTTAAAATTAATTATAGTAATTTTTTTATAATAGGTTGATGAACATCAAATATCTTGTATTTCAGAATGTGATTATTAAAAATTTTCGGCTGCCTTTTTGCTTATGACGGTAGTATATTGCATATTCTGAGGCTAACTTATATGTGCTTAGCAACTGTAATACTTGTGAAAGATCGTGCAATTTTTCATTCTCCGAGAGCGAGAACTTCTCATCAAATGACTCAAATGCTCAACAACTTTGCATTGACCATCGACAGTTTGAAGCCTATGACAGACCACGCTATAAGCGCGATATATTTTCGTGGCTTGGCCAAATTTAGCATATCGCTTGCCATACATTCCCATTAGTAGTGCATAGCGAGCGTTATGATGAAATAGGCTAAGCTGTGATGCGTATAACGTAATGTGTCGCCCACTTGAACGTCATTTACAGTTCAGCAACTATCATGTGACGCATGACACAAAATAATAAAACTGCCCCTGACCTTTTTATACTTACATGAAACCTCAAATTTGCAATATTCTCTGTAATGTATTATTTTATAACATGGATAACGTGAAGAAATAAATTAAAGTATAAAATAAATTATATTAATATTTACGGATATTGGATAGGTTCAAAGTGATATATAATCAAGTACTATATAGGTCGAGGATAATCTGAAATACAGGCGTGAATAGATTATGGCGCAGTAAACATTACTTTCTAACTAGGTAGTGCCTGTTCTAAGAAACTAATCATCACATTAGTGTGACAAGTACAATGTACATGGAGGATCAGCTGAAATACAGGCATGAATAGATTATGGCGCAGTAAACATTACTTTCTAACTAGGTAGTGCCTGTTCTAAGAAACTAATCATCACATTATTATTAGTGTGACAAGTACAATGTACATGGAGGATAAGCTGAAATACAGGCATGAATAGATTATGGCGCAGTAAACATTACTTTCTAACTAGGTAGTGCCTGTTCTAAGAAACTAATCATCACATTATTATTAGTGTGACAAGTACAATGTACATGGAGGATAAGCTGAAATACAGGCATGAATAGATTATGGCGCAGTAAACATTACTTTCTAACTAGGTAGTGCCTGTTCTAAGAAACTAATCATCACATTAGTGTGACAAGTACAATGTACATGGAGGATAAGCTGAAATACAGGCATGAATAGATTATGGCGCAGTAAATATTACTTTCTAACTAGGTAGTGCCTGTTCTAAGAAACTAATCATCACATTATTATTAGTGTGACAAGTACAATGTACATGGAGGATCAGCTGAAATACAGGCATGAATAGATTATGGCGCAGTAAACATTACTTTCTAACTAGGTAGTGCCTGTTCTAAGAAACTAATCATCACATTAGTGTGACAAGTACAATGTACATGGAGGATCAGCTGAAATACAGGCATGAATAGATTATGGCGCAGTAAACATTACTTTCTAACTAGGTAGTGCCTGTTCTAAGAAACTAATCATCACATTAGTGTGACAAGTACAATGTACATGGAGGATCAGCTGAAATACAGGCATGAATAGATTATGGCGCAGTAAACATTACTTTCTAACTAGGTAGTGCCTGTTCTAAGAAACTAATCATCACATTATTATTAGTGTGACAAGTACAATGTACATGGAGGATCAGCTGAAATACAGGCATGAATAGATTATGGCGCAGTAAATATTACTTTCTAACTAGGTAGTGCCTGTTCTAAGAAACTAATCACCACATTAGTGTGACAAGTACAATGTACATGGAGGATCAGCTGAAATACAGGCATGAATAGATTATGGCGCAGTAAACATTACTTTCTAACTAGGTAGTGCCTGTTCTAAGAAACTAATCATCACATTATTATTAGTGTGACAAGTACAATGTACATGGAGGATCAGCTGAAATACAGGCATGAATAGATTATGGCGCAGTAAACATTACTTTCTAACTAGGTAGTGCCTGTTCTAAGAAACTAATCATCACATTAGTGTGACAAGTACAATGTACATGGAGGATAAGCTGAAATACAGGCATGAATAGATTATGGCGCAGTAAATATTACTTTCTAACTAGGTAGTGCCTGTTCTAAGAAACTAATCATCACATTATTATTAGTGTGACAAGTACAATGTACATGGAGGATCAGCTGAAATACAGGCATGAATAGATTATGGCGCAGTAAACATTACTTTCTAACTAGGTAGTGCCTGTTCTAAGAAACTAATCATCACATTAGTGTGACAAGTACAATGTACATGGAGGATCAGCTGAAATACAGGCATGAATAGATTATGGCGCAGTAAATATTACTTTCTAACTAGGTAGTGCCTGTTCTAAGAAACTAATCATCACATTATTATTAGTGTGACAAGTACAATGTACATGGAGGATCAGCTGAAATACAGGCATGAATAGATTATGGCGCAGTAAACATTACTTTCTAACTAGGTAGTGCCTGTTCTAAGAAACTAATCATCACATTAGTGTGACAAGTACAATGTACATGGAGGATCAGCTGAAATACAGGCATGAATAGATTATGGCGCAGTAAACATTACTTTCTAACTAGGTAGTGCCTGTTCTAAGAAACTAATCATCACATTAGTGTGACAAGTACAATGTACATGGAGGATAAGCTGAAATACAGGCATGAATAGATTATGGCGCAGTAAATATTACTTTCTAACTAGATAGTGCCTGTTCTAAGAAACTAATCATCACATGAATGTGACAAGTACAAGTTATTATCTGCCACTTTGTGTAGAGACATTTCGGTGTCAATAGCCAATGATTATATTTGTTTTCGTGTTATTTCGCTAGGAATTTTATATATAAAGCCTTTATCTGAGAAATGATTTTCTTCCGTTACAAATGCTGTGTTTGAAAAACTTACAGTTCTTTTATAAAATACAATATTTTTGATTTATGGCAATTCGGTTATTTTTGCAGCTTTATTTTTGTTATCAATTAGATTTTTAAATATAAGTTAAATCTGATATTATTAAAAATTGCTGATATTTGGTTAGTATGTTTATGAGACATGGAAAACTCCATCCTCTATGCCTACCCCTGTGGGTAATGGTGGTTAGTTAGTTAGTTTAGATATGCGCTTTATTCCAAAATCGAAGATAACTTCGGTATCATTAGCTGAGTAATAACCACTAAAAACAGAAAAATTGAGTGTAATGTGTGTACACGACACACAACACACAACCTGCTAAAATAAAACTTTCGGTTTTAGAAAATTATTAGGCAAATATTTAGAATATTTAAATTTATTTACCTAAATTTAAAACCTTCATTAATAATATGAACGGATTGAAACATTTCTAATTTAAGTAGTTAATGGTGTCTTCTCTTACCGAGAGGTTATTATAATTAGGGCAACCTTAATCCTGTTGACCATAAACAGCTCGAAACAACAAAATTTCACGCTTACCAGAAACTGTGAGGAATCCACAGTATTCTGCAGTACGTCGTTTTATCTGTAACCTCAAATGAAAGCCGCCGATACACAAGCCATTCAAAAGTCGTGATTTTAGCGAGTAGCTGGCATGCTAGTTAATTGCGTGCTTTTAGGTCCAGTATACACACGCTACATACAGGCATGCTAGCTAATCACATCTCTAGTTTCGTGCATGTAGCTAGCTGAGATGGAGGTTCCGCGAGAAATAAAAAAAACGAACTGAATGTTTATTTTTTTAAAGTAGAAATTTTTATTCCACAAGCACCGGTAGCTGCAATATTGCATAATGAAAATCAGAGTCGTTTCATCACCCCACCGAACCGTTTTGATCGCGAAAATATCAACTTGGAAATAAACAATAAAACAACACACGCATGTTTTCACTGTGTAGCTATTGGCAGTGTGCGCTCAGACATGCTTCTGAGCAAGTTATTATCATATTACTGCGTCTCTACTCACAATAGTCACATAACTCTTGCGAACATTATGATTTTATTTTTCATCAGGCAATTCATTGTGCTGTGCTCTCAGTAATACTTCTCTCCAAACCTCTCCGGCTCTGGTCGATGAGGTCGATGTAGCAAGAGAGGTGTTGTCTTTGCCTGATGGTTGTCAAAATGTGTCTGTTGAAAAACATTATGTGACATAATAATTTTAGATTTTCTGAGGATTTAAATAGACTGACTTCCTTGCAACATTCTATCAGCTATTCTAAAGGGATGAAATTCTGTTGGTTTCCACGTTATAGGCCATTTACTAGATGAGTATGGATGAGGCCCCTGAAGTCAGGCAACATGCCTACAATCGCTTTTTGAAGCAATGTATATTGTGCAGATGAGGAGCATAGAGTGCTTCAATTTGTTATTTGTGTCAACAAGTTTAACGATGGCCTTGTGTTTAAAATCTGGCAATTATTACATTAAAAGATGACACTGTTCATTGGGACGTGTCACGTAATCAATCAAACTACTATATGAAAAAAAGTCAGAGAATATCATTAATTGCGTTATAGTCAACCTTTATTATTGCGATATGCCATATACGGAGAACTGAAAAGCATTTGAAGAAGACGCACAATGTAGGAAGAAGTATAAAAGGCGATAATTTCAATCATTAGTCATCGTATTAACCTGAAAGTGAATGTGCTCGCATCTCACAGGAGAAATATTATAATCCCTTCATTAATTCAAGTTAAACATCCTAATCACGATGAAGTTCGCAGTGAGTTTTAGCTTTCCATTTACAACAAATTTTTAGAAATCCTTTTTAAAGCCAGTCGAAAGTGAGATGTTCAACTAAAGTTAAAAAAATATTTTCTGATATGATGGAATGTAAATATAAAAATTCTCATAAAAAGTTTATAATGTGACCTGAATGCACTCGCATCGATTTTTATGGATGCTTTAGTGATATATATATTTAACTGATATCATTTTAAGTGAACATTTAATGTCAACGATAGTGGCTTTGAGAAGTAGGAATATTATTTGTTTTCAATGTTTGTTATTTTTGCATTTTTGAGCGCTAACGGTGCTATTCCCGCTGGCATAATTGATATTTTTAAAGTAATTTTTATTCTGCATATCATTGAGAATTGAAATCAAAACAGTACTAAAGTTAAATGGAAACAAAATTATTGTCTTAATCTACGCAGACAAAATTCACATGACTTCCTGTACTTGAGTTTAAAACTATCTAGCTGTACCCACAATAACAAATAGACATGTTTGTCTTCCAGGTCATAGGTCTCTGTCTCGTGGCCGTAGCCCTGTCCGCCCCAGTGGACAACTCCCAGGTGCAAGTCGTCAACTACGAGAATGAAAACAGCGGACTTGGAGGCTACAAGTTCGCGTAAGGGTTTTTAATGTTTTCATATTTGTATTTTAATTTCTACATACGTCCAACTCTCAATTCTAGGGTTTTTCTGTACATCATATAAAGGAATAAGTGTCTGATTTCAACTACAAGAAAATGATGAATCGCGGAAAGTTTATAAAGAACTGGAACAATTTAAAGACACCTAGGAAAACGCGTGCAACTATAGAATATATGAAAAGGTTGAAAAAAAATTATTCTTAAATTGTGCCAATAATTCACTTTATATAATGTTACACAGCATTTCAGTAAAACAATATTCACTACTTGATTGGTAGGTGTATTTTTTTCAATTTAAAAAAAAATTGTGTTAACTTTTAGGAACTTAAACAATAAAATGCAGTGTACTCAAAAACACAAACTTTCTTGTGATCGCAACAGGCGAATCAAGAGCGGACTGTAAAATATTAATTGTGAACTTGGAAGTTGACATAACTATGGTTGGAGATAAAGAACATGGAGTAAGGAAGGAATCCGACTTACCCCTTTGATGTTCTTCAAAGATGGTGACGGTTGGTTTCACTCACAGGAGATATGATTTATTTCACGCTCAAAGCTTCCATAATATCCAGGTTAGATATGAAAGACACCGAGGGAACCAAATATGTTCACTGCACGGGCTTTCTATCCTAAGTTAATATCAATAACAGCACTGATCACAAAGAGATGTTCATCAAACAGGCTCCATCGATAAAAGTGGTTTGACAGTAGCTTTTATTGTTGTAAAATGTCAAACACACACGTGGGTATATTCGGATAATAACAGGTACTTGTAGGTAAAATGGTATGTAAAAATTTGCAAGAAAAATTTTAATGGAAGATTAATAGTTGCGTTAACATTACTTTTTTCAAAACCAAAATATCATTAATAAATAGTTATCTACTTATGTATCAACAAAGCTATATTGAACTTAATATTTTCGTTTTTCAACATGCTGTTTCAAATGCAATTAAGCATAATTTCGAAAAATTAAAACTTACATTAATTAAGACCGTGAATCTGTCTAAAAGTTTATAATAAAATTAAATATATTTTATTATAGTAAGAATTCTTTAGAATATATTTTTGAACCGAGAGATTTAGAAAAAATAACTGCTATTGATCTGTTTCAATGGGGCGGGCAATGTGAACTGTCAACAAAATAAAATGAAACATGGGAGATTGGAATACAAAGAACTTAAAATTGTTTTATTACAGGAACTATGCTTTCCACATTCATTGTTTTCCAGCAATATTCTTTTTATTTGGTATTTACAGTCTGTAGGTACCTATTATTCTAACGACCAGCGTAATACAAACATCCTGCTTACGATTACTTTAAGCTTTTTCATGAAGATATTATGTATTCTTCTAGATATGAGCTGACCGACGGAACTAAGCGCCAGGAGAAGGGTGAGCTAAAGAACCCCGGTACACCAGAAGAGGCCATTTCAGTGACCGGCTCCTACACCTGGGTGGATCCCGATGGCGTGGAATGGACTGTCACATACACCGCTGATGAGAACGGCTACCGTCCTCAGATCGGTGGGGGCATCAGCGGACCTCTAGTTGCATCCCTCTTAGGATAACCCATCAAATATCAAACACATCATATCAACGAACTCACACCACCAAATACCCCGATTGATCGTCAACCATTTTATTTTAATGCCTCGTAATATTTATAGATAGAATTTTGTACATATGTTTTAATATGTGCTAATTTTATGTTTGTAAATATAATATGACTAATGTAAATAAATTAAACGTTTTTCAAGTAGAATATATTTTATACGGGTCAACCATTTACAAAGTAGGTACTCTAATAAAAGTTTTGAACAGATAAGCATATAATATATTCTACGTATAAATAACGTGTCAATCTACCGTGATTGATTTTTTAAAATATTTTGTTGCTTTGTTATTACGACCTTGTTTATGTTAAAAGGTTAGAAAGAGTTCAGGAGCGATTTCTCAAATTCCTTAATTTTAAATCATTCAACGTATACAACTTTTACGACGAAATCGAGAATCATAGAACTATTCAGCAGGAGGCTAGTCTCTGAATAGATGCTTCTTTACAAAACAATTATCTCAAAATTGCCCGGAGTTTTCCCAGTAAGCAAAATAAATTTCTACGCACGGCTTCGATGTAGTAGATAGAAAACCCCTTTCTAACTTAACATATGCCACACCAACTCCATTCGCCGCTTCGATATAGCAGACAGAAAACCCCTATTTACATTACCATATGCTACTCCAACTCCATTCACCCCTTCGATATAGTAGATAAAAAAAACCCCTATCTACATTACCATATGCTACTCCAACTCCATTCACCCCTTCGATATAGTAGATAAAATACCCCTATCTATATTACCATATGCTACTCCAACTCCATTCACCTCTTCGATATAGTAGATAAAAAACCCCTATCTACATTAACATATGCCACACCAACTCCATTCAAAATGAATTTATGAGAAGGACCTGTACCTGTTACAACTTACAACAAACTTGCCAATACAGACATTCATTCTGACAAATTCACTGCTAGTTACTATCGTTATAGAGGTTCATAGTATCACATTCTAGATGCAAATAACACAAATTTATGATGATTAAATTAATTGTACCTGTTATTTTCATTCAATGGCGCGGCAACATCCCCTCATACTTCTCCTCCCCTAACCAGCCCCAACCACTAAAACCTGTTTCCCACTCTATCCGGTATATATATAAACACATATTTTGTTTATAATCTTAATATATAAAAATTCAGCCTGCCTGTGTTTGCTTTCGCAAAACTCGAAAAGTAGTCAACCGATATCGCTGGAAATTTCATCATTTGTTTTTATTAGTGTGAGTGTTTAGAGAGTGGTTTGAATGGAAGAAGAAATCGATGCCCCATGAATACTTAATGCAATATCTCTGCACAGGAATGAGACACGGAGTCGAATTAAAGTCGATGTAATGTAGTTTTTTAACGGTAACGTTGTGGTATCCAGTAGAGAATGGTGGAAGAAGTCGGAGACGCCTGAGAATGACATTAATAATAGTGAAGCATTGCGTGGTCCACTAGTTGCGTTATATAATTTATGTAGGTTTATTACATTATTTAATATTTTTTTAATTAGTTCTATTTTATATTTTAGTTTACATTCATAAAGTATTTAGCTTCAAACTGCTTCAAACACTTCAACCTGCCTTACAAACGCCGGCCCCTTTAGAAAATTAACCTTACATGTCAAATATAATCTCTGGCAAGGATGGAAATATCTGAGTATTGTACACAATTTGTCATTCGCTGCAACACACGAATTATCACCATTTGTTAAGTACGAAATACTACCAAATACTTATGAAATAATCTTAAGTCATAGTAATATTATTATTTTTAGGGCTTATTTACAATTCATTAATCATGTGAATATGTCCATAGATATACCTATCAATCTGTCAAAACTAAAGCCTCTTGGAATCATAGACAATATAATTTACCAGAAACAAACACATAATTCGGATGTTCAAAATTACCCCCCGTCACAAATTAATTATTTTATATTTATAAAATATTTTCCAGCCAATTTCACAAACATAATATATAAAATGCTTAACGTATATTTTAAAAATGTGCGAGGTCTTCGCACAAAAACTCATAACTTCTTAAATCAGGTCCTTTTGAACAATTTTGATATTTATCTTATATGCGAAACTTGGCTAAAGGAATTTATCCATGAAAATAATTTTTTTGACAATATGTACGAGTATTTAGAAAAGATTGTGATTACTCTTATTTTTCTCACTCTTAGTATACTGACAGATCTTTTAGTTTACAGCAAGTACTTAACCGGTTTTTTATCTTTGTATCAGTCTATTGCAATCGCTACAAATGTGTATTATTATTGTAACCTTGAAAATGTAATGTTTTGGATTTCTAAACTTAGGATCCCTTTAGAATTTTTAATTTTTTTAATACTATTATACATTATTCAATACCAACATTTCAATTATATCTCAACATATTCAATTAATCTCTTCTATGTTTTCGAAACTCGACATATTCCATTATTATTGTTTACACATATGTTTGACCTATATGCTCCATTCAAATGCATGTTCTCGGTGAATTGAATATATATTATCAAAATGTTAGAGGTCTGCGAACTAAGACTCATATATTTCTTTCCAGCGTTCTTAATGCCAATTATGACGTGATATGCTTGACTGAGAGCTTCTGCCAAGTATATTTGACTCGGAATTATTTGATAACCGTTATGTAGTGTATCGTTGTGATCGCGACTATGTGCGGTTGGGACAGGCGCTCGGTGGTGGATCACTGATTGCAGTGCGCCGCGAACTGCTGACGTGCCCCTCAACCTCTCTCCTTCCTGTCCAACGCGCAGAAATAGCGACAGCAACTCTTGCACTAGGCCCTAGTGGGCATGTTTCTAAACTACGTATATACTGTTCATACTTCGTGCAGGGCGCGGAGCAGATTAAATCTTTAAGTGAATTTTTTGAATTTATAACTGCGTTGTATACAAATTTCCTAAATGATGAATTCCTTCTATTAGGAGACTTCAACATATCACATGCCCCATGGCTTCTGCCTTTGACCGCAGACGATGCTCTATTACTTAACGGATCCTCAATCGATGCACTTACTTCAACTCTCTCTGATTTCTTAGATTTTACTGGCTTCCGTCAATTCAACAACCAGCTTAATATAAACGAACGTATTCTCGACCTGGTAATCTCGAGTAACGTGTGCACGGTAAGTGGGTGCAACACTCCACTAGTGCCAAAAGATGCACATCACCGCTCCTTAGAGTTGGTGCTACGCATATCCCACGAGCCTTCCCTCCAAACCTCGCGGTCGCACACGTACCATCCAGAACAGTTAACATAGACTCTAGATATCCTCCGTGGTACAGCTCTGCCTTAAAAAAGTAATTAAAGAAAAACTTAAATTTCATAAAAAATACAAAATTTATAACCGTTACTCAGACTATCATACTTTCTCTCTTCTTCGAGAACGACAAAAGTGCATGCAGAAAGTATGCTATGACAATTTCATTAATATGGCCGAATCTAATATTAATACCGATCCCAAACATTTCTGGACATTTGTTAAATCTAAGCAAAAAAGCTCTGAACTACCTAACAATATGTATCTTAACTCTCAGCATGTATCGGGTGGGGAAGCTATAAGTAACTTATTCAATATACATTTCCAATCCTCCTTCGAATCCCCCACTCCGTGCACCTCGTCTACCACTCGAGTATATAATCCAAACACCTCAGTACTCAATCTTAGTAATGTTAATATGGACGCTGAATCAGTTTGTAAATATCTTAAATCATTAGACCCTACCAAAGGCAGTGGGCCTGATGGTATACACCCAGTGTTTTTAAATAATTGCGCTGGTGTTTTATGTTATCCGCTAAGTCAAATATTTAAAATCTCACTATCTTCTGGCATTTTTCCGCAGCAATGGAAAAGCTCATATGTTGTACCTATATTAAAAAAAGGAGACAAGCACAATATTGAAAATTACAGACCGATCCCTAAACTAAATGTAATGGGTAAGCTTTTTGAAAAAATTGTTTATGATAATATTTTTCCTTGTATACGGCCACACATTATTCCGAATCAACACGGCTTCATGACCAAAAAATCAACAGAAACTAACCTTTGTGAGTTTGTTGACACAGTCATTGTTGCTATGGATAACGGATATCAAATAGATGTAGTCTACACAGACTATTCCAAAGCCTTTGATAAAATCCCACACAGCATTTTAATTGAGAAAGTCGAAGCAATGGGTATACACGGTGACCTCCTTCGTTGGTTAGCCTCTTACCTTTACAATCGTACACAAGCTGTAACTGTTCAAGGGTTTTGCTCTAGTTTCGTACCCGTAACCTCAGGAGTACCCCAGGGATCTCACCTTGGCCCCCTTTTATTTAATATTTTTATGAATGACGTTAGCAAAATTATCCGTAATTCTCAGCTATACTTATATGCTGATGACAAAAAGATAGTCAAAATCATAAAGTCTGAGATGGATTGCATAGAACTCCAGCATGACCTTGACTCTCTGGTGAATGAATGAATATTGTTTAAAAAATCACCTTCTTTTGAATGCAGACAAATGCAGCATCATATCTTACTCTCGAAAGAAACACACAATATTATATCCCTACAAAATTAAAAACAAACTCTTAAACAGGGTAACTGTGATTAGAGATCTTGGAGTCCTAATGGACAGTAAGCTTCTTTTTCAATCTCATATAGAGCATATCACGTCGAAGGCTTTGAAAATGCTGGGATTTATACTTAGAGTATGTTCAGTTTTCAAAAATCCACAAACATTTAAGATTCTCTACATATCTTACGTCAGAAGCCACCTAGAGTATGCATCAACAGTGTGGAACCCTCATAGTTTTACATATAAATCAAACATAGAAAGAGTTCAGAAAAAGTTTTTGAAATATGTCTCTTATCGCATGCGAAATGATGAAAACAATGTGTCCATGAACCTTAAAACTCTTGATCAACGCCGAGATATCAGAGACCTAGTAATGCTATATAAGATAATCCACTATTTTATTGATAGCCCATACCTTTTACAAAATATTCATTTCAGATGTCCATTAAGAGTAACTCGATCTCCGGACACATTTTATATTCCTAAGAGCAATACTAATTATCTTGAAAATGTATTTATAAGAAGAAGCTGTAGCACCTTTAATAGATTATGCACAAATATCGATGTGTTCAATACGATCCTCGCAGGATTCATAGCATTCCTAAGAGAGTAGCGTTTGATCGTTGCGGGAAACTTAGTAGTGTTAGTGTGTGTATTGTTTTTGTATGGGTTGAATCTGTAGTCCTTTTTATTTTTATTTTTTTGGAGATTTTCCTTTTCTACTAGTTAGTATTTATATTGTATTGTATTATTTATATTCATTTGTTTTTCTACCTATATATAAAATGAATCTTCTGTGGAAACTTTACTGGTTTATGCAACTTGGTAAAAATGATTTGTTTTAAAATATATTTGTATAACTGTTTGTTTCCCAAATAAAATAAAATAAAATAAAATTTAGTTTTATTTTTATAAATCCTTTATAATTCATCCGTTTTTCCATCCTCTACTTTATATTATATTAATATTAAGACTGTTTATGTTCCACACGTAAGGCAATAATTCCGTGTTACGCCCCGTTCGTACAGCCTCCTATCGTCAGGGCAGACTAAGTATTCCTACTGATTACAAAATACTGTAAAACCGTATATTGCACTATGAATACAAAATGAAAAATTTAAAATAAAAACGTTGTAGGTACGAGTATATATGTTTTCATATTTTTTTCAACATAATGGCAAGTTAATGAAAAATGATTTTATTACTCGATTAACTTTTAATTAGCTCAATATAAGCATAGAAGGCCTAGGTCTATGAAATTACAAGAAAATAAGAAAAGATTATTTGTTTATTTAAATAATATAATAAAATATATTAGTATTCAAATATAAATGTCCCCAGCCTGTCTGCAACATTCACATTTGCACATTCACAAAAACAAACACTTGAATATGAAATTTGGCAGTCAGGGCCGGGGGACAATACACCCAAACCCCCACACACACAAGCACACCGTTTATAATAATATTTTTATAAGAAAAATTTCCATTGGACTTTCGCCACCACAACACTGTTCACATGGAAAATGTACAAAATGAAAACAATATCAATACTTACTTTACCACTAAAGAAAACAAATATTTAAAAAAATACATTAAAATAACCGTGTTCTTACAGTAAGTTAAAATTATATATATATAAAATGATCATGAAGATATCTCTTAAAAGAAACTGTTTAATGCGTGACTAATAATGTTATAATGACAAGTAATATTTTTTCAAATAATTTAGAACAAATTAACACAAGTAATAATGTCATATCAGATGCATTGAATGTAGATAGTTTGGATAATATTCTAGTCGAAATGTCCAATGATATTACAGTAGATTCAAATAACTTAGACGTTATTTATAATCTTAGGGAAATCAACATTGCAAATTTAAACTTTGTTGATGAAAATATAGTAGAATTAGCTAACTTACTTCATAATAATATAAACAGATATATAGATGTAGAGCCAACAGTTAGACCAAAATTACCGAAATTGCATACGTCAAAGAAATTATCTAAATTAATTTTTGAATTAAATAACATAATTTTACCAAAAATCATATTTGACGAAATTAGTTTTTAGATCTTCATACAATAGTATACGCTCTTGCGATTACTGTTTGTAATAAGTTAGGAATTAAATTATCATCCTCTGACGATAGATCATATAGTTATAGTAAACCAGAATGGCAGATCAGATTAGAAAATGATGTAGTATTTTTAAGAAGTAACATAGCTAGAGTAATAGAATATAAAAATGGAAATAGAAGTAGGAAAATTTTGAGACATGTAGATGAAATTGGTAGAAAATTTGGTTATAACATTGATAGTCATAATAATGAAAATATAATCAATGATATATTGGATTTATTAAAACAAAAATTAGGCGTAAAAGCTAATAGATTAAAAAGATATAATTATACTAAAAAAAACAACAAAAGCTGCAGAAATATGTGATAAGATACAGAAAGACATCAAACTAGACCAACTTAAAATTGGAATAAATGGATTAAGAAAAACAAATAAAGAGCAAGTAATCATATCCTGCCCAAAAAAAGAATATACCAACACTCTTACGGAGGAAATTAAAAAACTCAATTATAACTTAGAAATAAATGAAATAAAAAAGAAAAAAACCCAAATTAATTTTGAAAGGACTCAAATCGAACTTGACGGAAGAGGAAATAGTAAATGGGATACTCACACAAAACGAAGGGATTCAAGACATTGTAACGAAAAACGAAGAAAATAAAATAAATTTGATTACTGAAATAAAATACAAACATTCTAAGAAATACCAACGTGGTACTCGGGATCAAGAAGATGAAGAACAAAACAAATTCTAGAACTATATCGTGGAAACCAGCGGTACAACACGAAAAAATTTGCTATCCTTGGAAAAGATAAATATCCAGTACCAAAGGGTTAACATAGTGGATTGTGATCCTTTAACCCAGTGCTACCACTGCTGCAAATTCATGCACACAGCCTCCAGATGCCTAAATCGAATGAATCCATCGGTGTGCCCGCATTGCACGGGTGATCATACTTTTGCTAAATGCCCTGAAAGAGAAAAAACACCGGTTTGTGCAAATTGCACATCGCAAAATAAGAAATATGGCGAGAAAAATAAAACAGACCACACAGCTTTCAGCAACTTATGTCCCTACAAAAATAAAATGCTGAAAGTAGCAAGAGACAGAATAGACTTCGAAGAAAAATGACAGATTTTTTATATAACGCACTAGACGAAAAAAATAATATTGACGAAAAAACATATAACAGCTATCAAGAATATCGTACCCACCAAAACGACCTCAATCTCAGTCCTTTAATTCTACACATGAATATAAGAAGTTTGGAACGAAACATGGATGAATTTTTGACAACAGTAAATAATGATCTCAGGAAGCCCGCTTGCATTGTGTTAACGGGAACACATTCAAGTGGCGAAGTGGCGTACTATATACCGGGATATACCTGTGTATCTACTACAAACCGAATTAACAAAAACAGTGGAATCGTTATGTTCGTACAAAATAATTGTGACATATTGTGCGAGGAAGAAATTAATGTGAATGGAACAAACTGCTTACATGTACAAATGAAGTGTTATAACAAAAAAATTGATATTATCTCTCTATACAGAACGCACTCATCTACTGTATGTTTGTTTATAGAAGAATTAAGACATGTGTTATTAAACTACAGAAACGCGAATACAATAGTTTTAGGTGACATTAATTTAAATATATCGCACGATTATACATCGAACGATAAAGATAATTACTTAAATATGATGGCGGAATTGAATTATGTGTCGTGTATTAACTCTTACACCAGAAACGTCAATGGGCAACGTCCATCATGCATTGATCACATTTTTACAAATATCAAGGATATAAATAATTTAAACTCGGGAATTATAAAAACCTCAATTACCGACCATTACATGACTTTGCTACATTACAATTCAATAATACCTCAGGCGATAAACCAACATTGCGGACAAACTGCTAATAATAAGAAAGAAATATCTGTTGTTAATATCGAATCTTTGAAAAATAAATTGTCATCTGAATTATGGTTAGATATTCTCCGAAGTGATAACGTCAACGAGTGCTGTAAAATATTTGAAAATAGATTAACGAACTTTATAAATGATTCAAAAAAAATTATTCCAAAAGGAAATACAGCAAAATTTCGTAAAATCAAACCGTGGATAACACATGGGCTTGTTGTGTCCATAAGACACAAAGAATGGCTTTATAAAGAAACAAAAAAAAACCACTAGACATTAAATTAAATGTTCATTTTATAGAATACAAAAATAAATTAACCACGCTCATAAAAAACACGAAAGAAAATTATTATAAAAATAAACTTGATGATTCTGAAAATGACAGTAAGAAAGTTTGGAATATAATCAATGAAATCATGGAAAATAAACAAAAAACCAAAAGTAATACTATTAAGAGTGTAATACAAAACAATAACATAATTAACTGTATTGAAGAACCTAAAAAAGGAGCAAACGCTTTTAATGATTTCTTTGCAAATATCGGAAAGAGTCTAGCAGAAAAAATTACCGTGAAAAAAATAAATAATATGTATATTGAAAATATTCCGAATAAAGAAACTAAACTTGAACTCTTCGAACCAACCAATCAAATTGAAATTGAAATCAAATCAAATTGAAATTGTACAAATTATATAAAAAATGCGAGGTGGTTCTGCTCCGGGATTTGACGGTCTCGCCGTAAAAACACTAAAAATCATTAAAAATTATGTTTCTACACCAATCTCTCATATTATAAACAATAGCTTTAAGACAGGAGTTTTCCCGAGCACGTATAAGAAAACCATAATCTCTCCAATATTTAGGTCCGGTAGCCCGGAGGACATTTCTAATTATAGACCCATTTCACTCTTATCTAATATATCGAAAATTTTTGAAAAAATTGCTAAAAAAAGACTAACTGCATTCTTAAATAAAAACAAAATTATAAATGAAAATCAATTCGGTTTCACAGAGGGAAAAAGTACCCAAGATGCCATTGCAAAAATTTCCTCTAGTATTCAGAGTACCCTGGACAAATCAAATAAATGTATAGGAATTTTTATTGACTTAAAGAAAGCATTTGACAGTATTTCCCATGAAAAACTTATATTAAAATTAAAAGAAAATGCCATTGACCACTTAGCCCTTAAATGGATAGAAAGCTACTTAACAGAGAGACCTCAAATTGTAAAATTAAACCAAACTTTTAGTACACCACTAACAAGTACATTTGGGATTCCTCAAGGCACGGTCCTCGGACCATTACTATTTTTAATGTATGTAAATGACATTTTCCAACAGAAAATCAAAGGTGAATTAATCTCTTATGCTGATGATACTGTTTTATTAATAAAAGGTCAAACATGGGAACTAGTTAACAAACTTGCAAATGAATGTATTAATATCTTAAAATCATGGTTTGATAATAACCTACTCACACTTAATGCTAAAAAAACAACATATGTATTATTTTCACTACAAAAAATACCTAAACACAAAGTAAATATCATAATCCATGATGAAAATTGTGACAATGTCAACTGTAAACTACTTAATCCTATGTGTACTGTAATCAACTCTTCTTCTGAAATTAAATATCTTGGTGTGATCATCGATGAAAATCTGAAATGGAAAAGCCATATTAGGGAGTTAGTAAAGAGAATAAGGAAATGTATATATATATTTGTTAGGTTAAGAAATATTTTAAATGTGAAAATACTAAAAAATGTATATTATGCTCTTGTCCACTCCCTGCTTATTTACGGAATCATAGGTTGGGGAGGATCTTATAAAAACAACCTACACTCAGTAAAAGTCTCGCAAAAAATTATTATAAAAGTAATACTTAAAAAAAACTCTACTTTCCCAACAAAATTGCTTTTTAAATTGTTTCCAGTACCAAATATTGATGATATATTTAAGCAAACTTCCATTATAAAAATGTGTAAAGAAAAAAATAACAAATAATATCAAGAATTTTACAAACTCATGAGAAATGGAAATCAATTTATTACGCCAATCTTTAAAACAACTCAAATGCAAAACCATTATATTTACCAAGCCATAAAAAACTACAATAATCTCCCTTCCGAATTGCGCTGTATTACGAACCAACAAGAACAAATAAATAAAATCAAACTTTTTTTCCAAAAAAACTTTTATTAAACAAAAAAAAATATATATATTATTATTATTATTATATCACATTATGAATTATGAATCTAAGTAAGAATCGTGGCTCCCTTATCAGGCACAAGAGCTCCTCTTTTCTGATAAGGTATACATGACCAATTATGAACCTTAATATTATATTTTGCAAAATATGTATGTATTAATGTAACCCATATGATGTATATTAAAAAATAAAAAAAAAATAAAAAAAAAAACGTATAATAAAAGAAATAATAATAGATTATTCCAGAAGAATGAAAAAATATTTTATTCCAAACTTGACGATAAACAAAATATTATTTCGAATAATAATATTCCGTTGCCATCTGAATCAGATATGCGCGATTTTTGGACTAAAATTTGGAGTAAAGATATAAAACATAACGAGTCAACTCCCTGGATAGAAAATGAAGAACTCAATTTTTCAGGTATTGAACAAATGAGTTTTTCTAATATATCGGTTGAATTGTTAACCAAAATTATTAAAAATACTCATAATTGGAAAGCCACGGGTTGCGATTGGATACATAATTTTTGGTACAAACGTCTGACTACTTTACATCCTCTTTTGGCGAAAAATCTTTCAAAATTTGTCAGTCAACCTCAAAATTTTCTAAATTTTCTAACTAAGGGCTTTACTTATATGTTACCCAAAAGCGAAAATATTAATAATCCCTCTCAGTACAGACCCATTACATGTTTACCGACAATATACAAAATTTTAACCTCTTGTTTAACAGATTTAATATATTCTCATTTAGATGAAAAAAATATTTTATCTGAACAACAAAAAGGTTGTCGCAGAAAACATATGGGATGTAAAGAACAATTAGTTATTGATTCTGTAATTCTAAAACAGATTCAAACTCGAAAACGTAATTTACATACTTGCTATATAGACTACCAAAAGGCATTCGATAGTGTCCCGCACTCGTGGCTGATCAAAGTATTAAATATATATAAAATTAACCCCATTATTATTAACTTTTTGGAAAATATTATGTCCTTTTGTAATACCAATTTACTTATCAATTTAAAAGGTAAGAAAATAGTAATACCGGGCATTTTTTTTATTTGTTTGTTTATTTTTAGGAAATCAACAGTTTACATTTTTATAGATTGTACATAAGTAAAATAGCCAAAATAAAACCAATTACGGATTTCCTCCTTGTGACTTTACGTAAGACAGCATTAGAAGAAATAATTAAATTTATGAGAAATGTGAAGTTATAATTATATAAAATAAAATAATTGTATAAAATAATAGAACAAAATAATACAACAAAAATAAAGGGGGAAAAAAAAAAAAAAAAAACTAAAATTTATATAAAATAAAAGATTATCGATACATTGGTAACCATAAGAATACAAACAATATTGTGCATATAAATCATATCATAACCATAACCATAAGAAGACAATGTTGTGCATATAAATCATACCATAACAGGATTATAAATATATAAATACTAGAAACATAAACATCAGAAACATCAATTCAAGAAACATCAGTGAAATACTCTTTTAAGGTCGTTTTATATTTAGTAAATTCGCAATTGAAGATGTCGATATTGAATAATATGTTATTGTAATTATTACATATTCTGTTCAGGCAAGAATTTTGTCTACAGTTCGTTTTACTTTGATTGATTTTAAACAGGATAGAAGACCGTGTTAAACGTGCAGGCACATTAAATTTAATATTATTTAGCAACTCTGGGCATTGAATATTATTATTAATTAATTTATATAGGAATAGAGCATCTGCATGATGCCTTCGTACACTTAATGAATCAATTTTAAAGTACGAAGCTGCCTCTGCATAATTATTAAATCTTACAAATGACCTGTAACAGAGATATTTTAGGAATTTGTTTTGAATTGCTTCGATTTTGTTTATGTGGATTTTATAGAATGGAGACCAAACAATTGATGCAAACTCCAGATGACTTCGTACGTAGGCAAAGTAGAGTTGCTTAATGATATTGATGTTATTAAAAAGTTTTGTGTTTCTAATGATGAAACCTAACATTTTAGCAGCCTTATTTGTGATTTGTTGTATATGAAGGTTATATTGAAGTTTATTATCAAGAGTTATTCCAAGATCACGAATATTTGAGACTGTTGCAATGTTGATGTTATTTAAAGAATAATTAAATAATGTTTTATTTTTATTTCTGGAAAAGACAATGTGATGACATTTTGAAACATTTAGAAATAATTGATTTTGTTGGCAATAGGTAGCTACATTGTTTAAATCATGTTGTAAATTAATACAATCGTTTAGACTTTTTATTGGCTTGTATAGCTTAGCATCATCAGCAAATAATTCTATTTCAGAGTTTTTTACAACATTGACCAAATCATTAATATATAAAATGTAAAATAATGGTCCGAGATGTGAACCCTGTTGGATCCCTGAGGAAATTTGATTGAAGTCTGATACAAAGCCCTTTATTGCTACTGCCTGTGATCTGTTAAGTATATAAGATGTAACCCAACGAAATAAATTACCACTTATACCTAATGCCCAAAGTTTTCTTAGTAGTAATTTTTGATTAATTTTATCAAATGCTTTGCCAAAGTCTGTATAAATGATATCTACTTGAGTGCGATTGTCCATGTGACCAACAATGAATTCGGTAAGAAGAACGAGATTACTTTCCACATTTCTGCCTTTTGTAAAACCATGTTGTTTTGTTGTTATGATGTGATTGAGTTGTGGACTTAGGTATTGGTAAACAATTTTTTCCATTAACTTACTGAATATTGTTAGTTTTGAAATCGGACGATAATTTTTGACATTATTTTTTTCGCCATTTTTGTGGATTGGTGTTACATATGCTCTTTTCCATATTTCAGGTACCGTGCCTTCGTTCATTGATTTATTATATAAAATGCAGAGAGGTTTAGCGAGTGTTTCAGCACAATTAACTATAAAGTATGACGGAATATCATCACACCCCGCGCTTGTGTTCATGTCAAGAGCTTTTATTTCTTTTAAGACTATTTCTCGTGTGAATTTAACCGTGGTGATATTTATGTTATTTGTGTTTTCTGGTATGTCAAATGTTGGTAGGTTATTATCTCTTATGTAAACTGATTGGAAATATTCCATAAAAATATTACATACATCTTGGCCATTTTCAGCTTTTTTGTCATCTAGATGCATCGTCCTTGGAAGGGACGATTGTGTTTTTTTCATATTATTGAAATGATTCCAGAAGAGTTTAGGATTACCATTCATGTTACTTTCAGCAGTATGTATATAATTAATGTAGAGTTCTTGTGCAATTCGTTTTTGTCTAGATCTTAAGAGTGAAAACGTTTGGTAGTCACGTGGATTTTGAAATTTTTTGAAATATTTATGATATTTATTTTTTTCTTTAATTATTTTTATGAGAGATGATGTATACCATGGCGGATAATTATAATTTTTTGCTGGTTTAGTTGGTATGTAATTTATTTTAATATTGTTCAATATGTTGTAGAAGACGTCAGTTGCGGATTGAGTATTCAGATGGTTCAGATTATGATCCCAATCAATTTCGTTTAGTTTTGTGTTTATCATTGAATAATCTGCTTTTCTAAATTGTAATACTTGCTTTGTGTTAGTTTTCAGGTTTTTATTTTTATTTTTAATAGGAATTGAAATTAGCAGTGTTTTATGATAAACATCTTCTGGTACTAATGAAATGTTATTGTGAGTAATTTTCAGTTGTATGTTACTTAGAGCTAAATCAAGAATGCGATTATTTATATTATTACTCTGAGAGTTATATTGTTGCAGATTATTAAATGATAAAAAATCTATAAAGTTAAAATGGGCGGGATTTAATGAATTGATGGGTTCAGTGTACATATAATCACAGTTGTCATTTATTGGTAACCAAAGTAAGTGAGGTAGGTTGTAGTCTCCCACTATAATGAAACTGTCATTATTGTTATCCGTCATAATCTGTGATACTTTGTTTATGTGAGAAGTAATATTTATTATAATATTTATTTCAATTAAAAGAGGAATTTTTCAAGGAGACTCATTGAGTCCTCTTTGGTTTTGCTTAGCATTGAATCCTCTATCTAAAATGTTAATTAAAAGCAAGTTTGGAATAAAAGTTAAGGGTAATACAGGGGAGAGTAGTACAATTTCGCATTTATTATTTATGGATGACATAAAATTATTTTCGAATTCTGAACAAAATTTAGAGAAAATGATCGAGGTAGTTAAAAACTTTTCAGATGATATCAAAATGACTTTTGGTTTAGATAAATGTAGAACGATCCATATAGAGAAAGGCAAAATTGTAGATGGGGACGAGAGTATATTTAGAAATTTCCAAATTACTAGTATGAAAAGGGATGAGGTTTATAAGTATTTAGGATACCCACAATCAAATAGATTAGACCATACTAGTATTAAAAATGATATTAGGATTAAATTTCAAACTAGGATCAGGAAAATTTTAAAATGCAATCTATCTGCTAAAAATTTAGTAAAAGCAATAAATACTTGGGCAATACCTCTATTAACGTACTCATTTGGCATAATTAAATGGTCTAATACAGATTTAGATAACTTAGAATGATTAATTAGAACTACGCTAACAAATTTTAATTGCCATCATCCAAATTCAGCTATAGAACGAGTTAATTTACCTAGAAATTTAGGAGGTAGAGGTATAGTCAAAATAACTTCTTTAAAACATAATCAGGTAGAAATGCTAAGAACTTTTTTCCATAGGAAAGCTCATAGCTCAGAAATGCACAAAATAATTTGCAAGGCAGATAGAAATATTACACCTTTAAATTTATACGATGAGAATGCCAACATTTTTATAAATCCCAACCAGGAATTATTAGATTCCTGGTCAAATAAAATTTTACACGCAAAACACTTCAATTATCTCAACCAAACATATGTTGACAAATTTTCGTCAAACAAATGGTTGAGTATTGGAGAGTTGAGCGCAGAAATAGAAGGATTTATGCTTGCCATTCAGGATAGAGTCATTAATACTAAAAATTATAGAAAGCATATAATCAAAGATACAAATCAAATTGATGATTTGTGTAGAAAATGTTTGGCTTTTCCGGAAACTATAGAACATATTATATCTGGATGTTCTATATTAGCACCGTCCGAGTATACATTTAGGCACAATCAAGTTTTAAAAATAATTCACCAAAATTTGGTAATTAAACATAACTTGATTGACTGCCGTAATATAGTACCATATTATGAATACGAACCAAATTCATTTTTAGAAAACGAATTTTATAAAATATATTATGATAAAACTATACTAACAGACCGAACGATTAGTCATAATAGACCCGATATAGTTTTACATGACAAAATTAAAAAAATAACTTATATCATTGATGTCGCTATTCCAAATTCCTGTAACATTCAAAAATCTGTTAATGAAAAAATTAGAAAATACACAGATTTAGGAAACGAATTAAAAAGAATTTGGCATTCTCAGACTATAAAAATATTACCATTCGTTATTTCGGCTACTGGCATTATACCTAGCTCTCTCATTAAAAATTTAGGCGTATTAGATCTATCAAAAAATTTATATATAAAGATGCAAAAGTCGGTCATTTTGAATACATGTAGGATAACGAAAGATTTTTTAAATATTTATGTTGAGGGATCAGTAGGATTTATAGGCCCTGTTAGAAGTACTACCGAGCCGAACCCTCTGATATGAAAATATCTGGAGTCGGTGAATTTTTTTTTCCCATTTGATCTCTGGTGAGTTGACGTGTTGTTGTTCTTGTATTGTTTTGTATTTATTTTACTTATATAATATAATGCACTTGCATAGTGTTGATTGACTAGCTGATCATTTGTGGAAAAGTGAGTGGAAGGGTTTAGTTTTTCCTATGGGGAAGATTTAACCCGGACAACAAAATCGGAAGCATAAAAAAATATTATTTAAAAAAATATCTATAGAAGCCTGCGTTTTAGCCTTTATGAAGTTTATGATATTTATGTAGTGTTTCCTGCATCCATTGTACATAATTGTTGTACATTCCATAATAATTATTTCAAACGACTGTGATACATAGAGCTATACAATTAGAGGCGCTGGCGCTGGTACGTTGTAGAGAGGGATGAGTGAAGTATATAAATGGCTAGAAAATAATCTACTCACCGCTTCTAAAGCAAAATACCTTACTTTTAGCAAAAAAAAAGCTGGTCAACTATAAAACCGTCACAACTACATCTTCATCCCTGTACCAATACTTCCTCAAATACACATGCTGCGCTTGTGATAAAATTGTATATGAAGATTCTATTACATATCTCCGCTTAACTGTTAACCATAAACTAAAATGGAATATTCGTATTAATTTACTCACGAAATTTGGAAAATATCATACATCTTTAATCATGTCGTTGAATAAAAAAAATGTATTTCGAACAAATTGTTTTTTTAGCATACGACATTAATTGATTACAATTAATTGTCCGATGCTCTCAGCAGTCCTTATTCATAACCTCTATCGATCGACCAGCACGTTGCCAAAGAAGTGGTCTTTGCCCGATGGTTGTCAGAATGCAACTTGTTGAAAAATAAAAATCCAGGATTTTTGATATATTATGGTACGTATACATTTGCTTACCGAAACACGAACCAAGCCAAGAATTAGGGAAAGGAACGAATCAACGGCAAGCGGCGTTTCGCGGTTGCTTCGTTCCCTTCCGATAAGTTGAGGTTCCCTTCCGAGTTCGGCAGTTCGGCGTGCGTATGTATATGTAGCATTAGATTCACGTCCTCAGAATTTCAATGGACTAAAATCGTTGCGAAATTCTATCAGCTGTTCCAGAGGGATGAAGTTCAGATAGTTGACGTAATGGTGAAGCAAGAAATATGTGCCGAGACACAGTTATATAGTTATCTATTCTCTCTGCCTACCCAAGCCAAGAAACGGCGGGATAGTTACTTAGAATATCGAAAGAAAGTCCAAACTGCTCTCTCTAACCAGAACCAGTAGGTTTGTGCCAACCCTAATTAAGTAATTTTGAAAGGTTTGATGGAATGGTGATGAGATAGAAGATGGTGGGGAAGTATAGCAAACATGGCTAAATTCATTTTAAGCAACGTTTTCATTATGAATGGTGTTCTTTCACCAGTTAAGGAGACCCGCCGCTGTTCACAAAAAGTTACTAGAATTATTTTTTTTTATTTAACGGAGAACATTTTTGCAAAACGAATCTAGAACCTCAACTATTCCTGCACAGCAGGAATTAATATCATGATGATGGGTGAGTTAGTATTTATGTTTTCATATGCACATAGAAAAAAAGATATTGAGAACGTACTAAAGGATACGTGACAGAAATATCAATCGTAATGTAAATCAAGATTTAACAATTAAATAAAACAATTAAAAGGTAACAGAATAAAAAAAGTATAAGGGTCACCCGAGTGTGCACAGGGACGAGGATCTAAAAAAACCACCCACTTATGGGGGGAAGTCAATGGGACATAACAACAACGTTGTGATGATCTGTCGCAATCCACAGTTAATATTCATCCTAGACTTGCAGAAAAGTCAATAGATGTCGCACATTAAAATTAAAATAACATATGTTTATCTAAAGACGCTGTCTAGATTGCATTTTGTTCGGGTTGAATCTTACGATCATACATCATAGTTGCCAATAAAAATGTGCGGTGAGAAAAATGAAGACAATGTTGGTAGTTCTTATTCGAAGTATGCTACAGTTAAATATGACTGAAGGAGATAGGGTCCCATTAGCTCAGTTGGTAGAGCGGTGCCCCGGCAAGGCAAGGGTCCTGGGTTTGAGTCGTAGATGTGACCGTATCTTTTTCTGATTTTTCTGTTTCAGATTTTCGTTTAGAAATCGCTAATATTGTCTTCAGTAATTAAATATTACAATTTGAGGTTTTACTCACTAAGTTATTCCAAAAAATAAACATTATTTATTTCTTGCGTGTAGACTGAACAAGAGTCCAAGCTGCCCCTCACCAACAGGAGGCAGTGAAACTCTGGATCCCATCCCCCATGGGCGGCATCCCCCATGGGCGGCATCCCCCATGGGCGGCATCCCCCATGGGCGGCATCCCCCATGGGCGGCATCCCCAATGAGGGTATGTTGTGTTTCAGTAGGTAGCAGGGAGGGGAAGTAGGTGAAGAAAAGGAATGTGGGAAATTTAAAAATAAAAAGATTTTCTTTCATCAGAGTGATAGTCAGAATACAAACACACCACCATGTTTGGATTGAGGCCCCTGAAGTCAAGCAAGGAGCTTGGAGGCGGATTTTGAAACAAAATATCCTGACTCGATCAGAAGAAGTCGATGATGCTACTGTCACACATCAGTAAAAACCCCTTAAAAATGTATACAAATTATTTCAACAAGGTAAATATCTGATATGCTATGATTTTTCAGATTAGGCGCCATAATTTACTATCGATGTCAACGAGTTATCCGTATTGCCAGATTTGGACCACAAGGTCCAAATCTGGCAATCATTATTTTAAGAGTTGCCTCTGTTCATTTGGAATGTAAAGCGCTCAAGTAATCTATCAAAAGTTTAATAAAAAAAGCCAGAGGAAGACACTAATTGCGTTTTAGTTAACCTTTATTATTGCGATGTTCAATACGGAGAACTGAAATGCAATTGAAGAGTATAAAAGGCGTTAATTCCAATCATGGGTCATCGTTTTTGACTTACAAGTGAAAGTGTTCGCATCTCCCAGGAGGCCTTAATTCCCCTTAATTTAACAAAGTTAAATAAAAACCAAAACATAATGATGTTCGCGGTGAGTTACGCTTCACTTGTCACAATTTATTAAAAATCTCTTCAAATTATTCGTACTCCTGTTAAAAACGGGACTGCAGGCCCTTAACGAATAAATTGATAGGTTCCATGTTAAACTTTTAGTAAAAAAAGAATGTATCAATGCGCGATGTGTACATAAAAATGATTATATTTTTGCATTTCATCATTATATATTAAAGGGCAAACGCAGGTGCATGAACACGTATGCCATAGTATTCGAAAAGTACTAATATATTATTAGGAAACGGCCAGCTGTCCCGTTGCAACAGGATTTTAATAAATCAACAATGCTTATTTTTCTCCGTTTAAAAATCGCGTAGTATTCGCCATAATCAACGAGTTCATAGATAGCTTTAATTTAATAATTTTATGAAAATACGCTTTTTGCAAGTTATGCTTTCAAATATTTGCATAAAAAAACAATATTAGTTTGAATCATAGATACAATGTTGTGTTTGTATGCCTTTCTTGAAAGAATTGAGTTAATTAATTTTAGTGTAAGGACAAAACTATGAGTTCATATTCATAATACGTGTATGTACGGGCGCTAACTAATAATTTTTTTCTTAATATTTTAAAGCATTACTTTTTAAAATCTTTAAATAATTAAATTAACGCCATCTATGGATGCACTGATTATAAAGAACGTTGCGTCTTTAATGACGGGATGTTTTATAGAGTCTCTGAAAGAAATGAAATAAATAAGTGTTCCAACATATTTTGCAATCTCGCCATTAATTTATAAACTGCCGTGGGCCACTTTAAAATAAAGTGATTAAATAAAAAAACAGTCTTAAGTTTTTTTTATTATTTCTAAGTGGTGTATTTTGTAATTCAATTCATAATTAATTCTAAACATAAAACAATAAAATATGCTGGTTTATTAATTTTATCCACAAATTTGATTACTACTCGACAATATAATGACGTACAAACCTCGAAACGTTGGTTTTAATTGGAAAAAGATTCTATGTCATCTTTATTACCAAAAGAATTGTTTTATTTGTACAAAGTCGATTAACATCTAATTTATTTTAAATGTTTCTATTTAAATTAAACTTGAATGAAAATGAATAAGTAAAAATTCACCCACTTCCCGACATTCGATCGAGCTGAAACTCGTCGGATAGACTCGTTGTGGATCACAATGCATTCTATCATTCTTTTGATGACAATCTCGCTTACACACACGGATATATACGCATTTCTATGAAATTTGCATGACGTTACAACAGTTTATATACGAAATAAATGTCGGTCCTAACCAATTGAGATTTGGCTTAGTTGTTTTCGCGGTTGACTCCAATCCCTGGGAAGGAAGTTTCAGTCCTCAGTCAAACAATGTTTTTTTTTTTAAGTTTAAAATATACTTTTATATTTCTCAACAGTTGAGCCAGCCCCTGGGGAGGAAGATTCAATCCTCAGTCAAACCAAAAAATAAATATTTTTTCATAAGAGGCAATTACTTTGTGGTTGGGCATTAAAATTTTTAAATGAAACAAACACTTTGTACATAATAACATAATCACGAACATTTTTACTATTATTTTACACATTTACCGGTATCGCTTGAGGCAAGCTCAGGATATAATAATAACTTATTTATTATCATGTTATTGTATCCTGATGAAGCATGTTTTAAGCGAAACCGGTCGATATGTAAAATAATAAAAATTTTGTGGTTATATATAAAAATCTTTATATTTGAGTAATTTTATTTCATAAAATCTATTAATATTAATATCTGTATAATGTAAAAGTTCTTTGTTTTTTACTGGTTAATTTTTTCAATTAATATTGTCAGCAAGTTTTTTTGTGCTCAGTGTTGTCACGATAGTTTTTTAAAATTATTGTATGGGTGATGACTTGGTGACTCGTGATGAATGATAATAATTAATGGTGACTTCCAGATCGCAGCTTTCTGCCTCGTTGTTGTGGCCGAAGCCGTGAGCCTGTCCGGCCGCGGCCCAGTGGACAACTCCCAAGTGCAAATCGTCAACTCCTGGAATAACAACAACGGGCTGGGAGATTACAATTTTGCGTAAGTGTTCCTAAATATTAAACATATTCACTTTATTTTTATACACCCAATTCCAGGCCTTCCTAGGGTCTGATCGGAACAGACTTTTTGACCTCTTGTTGTGAAATCCAATCCACTCTTGATCCAATTGCACCGCAGTGGGAGGGATGGATTCATTCGTCATTCCTGGACACATTATCCCCCCAGATACTACCCACCCTTAATTCATTTTTCATTCCCATAACTTCCTCTTAGATATTTAAAAATATTCTATACATCATCCCCCAAGATATCATGGGACCTAAAGGAAATTATTTTCCTCAGAGCCTCGTGTATGGAGAATGAAAAAACAAGATCTGTTGAAAAAAAAGGTTTCTTGTCTATATTAAGGCGATGCCATACGTAGTAAAGCAAAAACATCTGTTGGTTTGAAAATTTGGTCGCCTAGAAATGTTTCAGATGCTTTGATTAAATACTGCGAATACATCTTGGCCTTTGAAACGATCGAGTATTTTTTAGATAAGTCTTTTTATGAGCCCAGAAAAAAATAATGTATAAGGCCGATGAAAGCTACTATAATATTCAAAATCTCCTACTTACGAACCCATTTTCGGTTATGATTTTATTGTATAATGTAGCAAATTTAGTTATTTATCAAATGATCGAAAAAAAATATATATTTATGCCTGAACATCCACAAAATAAAATAAAAGGCAATTGTTGGTCATGTTTTTTTCTTGCATAAATCAAAACGGACGGATGGTGTTAAGCGGGAATTTAAACCTTATCGCCATCTGCGTGAGGGTTGTTATTGATAGCGGCTCAATTTAAAATATCACATGACGTAGTGCATCGCCTTAAACGTTTTACTTTACCATTTTTCCAGAGACCAATAATTTTCATATGACCAGACTAATGCAACATCCTGTTTTTTTTTTTAAATGTTGAACATGATAACATTGTGACACGATTCTTACAGTTACGAGCTCACCGATGGAACCAAACGCCAGGAGCAGGCTGTGCTGAAGAACCCAGGAACCCAGGACGAGGCAATATCAGTCACGGGCTCCTACAGTTGGGTGGATGACAATGGAATAGAGTACCTGGTCACCTTCATCGCTGACGAGAACGGTTTCCATCCCCACATCTCGCAGGGAGCCGGAATCAGCGGACCCATCGTTGCATCGCTATTGGGATAAAACACACACCTAGCAAATCCTCTCAACGAAATAACATTACATTCTACATACATCTCCCAAAAAACAATCCATCACTTTTCAGCAACTCCATTTCCAGTACAACATTATATTTACATTGGATAAATGAGTTCCGTGATAAAACAGAACATTGAAGAAGAGTAAATAAGAAAAAAAACACACCTTTACTTACCCGACCTTGCCAAAACTAGCCTAACCTAACCAAATATTATATTACTTCTTCATACACAGCAAACTTATTTTGTGACACCTTTTAAATCTATACTTGTGAAGAAGAGTGTCTGTGGTTACAGTTCTACAGCTTTATTCGGAGATTGATAAAATTTTGCCCACAAGACGTTCAAAACAAGAGAACATTGTCTACATCAGATTTCGAAAAACTCTGCGTAAAACCTGGGGAACGCTGCGCGCCGGGGATTTCAGCAAGTTAAACATTAATAAAAATCACTTAGGTACTTTTAACAATTTTTATTGTGTAGACACAACTTAAAACTTAAAATTTTCAGTTAACCCTGTTGATGCGAGCATTGCTCACGAAGCGTGTCGGTTGTGTCCGTTAAAAAGTTAGTGTTAAATCTAAATCTAATCTAAAAGTGATTATTATTATTTTTAATTATTTTATCATTTCTGTTTCGTCACTGTACTGTTTATATGATTACCGGATAAGTAATGCAGTTATGTTTTTCTTGACATTTTTTTCATGCCTCATATTCACAATCAGTATAAGTATATTCAATAGTCAGCCATCTATATAATGTTGGTCGATAGTATCAGCAATAGGTTTATGTCAATTTTAGATCCTGTAAATATATCATAAAACTGTTTGATGAAAAAATATTTAATAGTTTCATCTTTCACTTGAACTTTTATGTTTGTATTATATTACATTATAATCAAAATAATGAACTTTAAAAATGTGTACTAGTGTGTTTTATTTAATATTTCTGGCTTATTTCCAACCCGCCTAATGCATAAAACCTTGTCTTATAAACATTAGTTTATCTTTAAAAAATAATAATATTTGAGAAATCAAAAATATTTCACCAATAAATGAAGATATTATATGTCTCGACGCCATCTAGTGAAAAATTTAGCACTAACAAAGCCTTTCCTATAAAAACAAAGTTGGTTGTTTTCAGGTGGAAAAAATATAATAAACAGTAATTGTTGATTGAGGTACTAGTACATATTGAATCATTTGGCGGGTTGGAAATAAGTCGACATAGCTCAGTGGTTTCAGAGCACCTGACCGGACAACGCACGGGTTCAATTCCCGTTGGCGGTATTTATTTTTACTCAGGAGATATTTTCAATTTGTATTGATATTTCAGGCGACTAATTATTGCTTATAATTATTTGTTATCCTTTATGCTACGCATAAAACCTTGTCTTATAGACATTTGTTTATCATTAAAAAATAATAAGTTTATTTATTAATTTTCGGGAGATCGACAGTTTGCATCAATGAGGATAATTTAGGACTGCTAGGCCCTGCGGGCGGCACTTGGTTGGGCTTCGCCAAGTTTAGGTGATACTAACAACAGTTACATTTAAAAGGTACATATTAGGTCATTTACAGAGAGAGGGTGAGTATATATGGTTAATAGATTATTACAATATAGCGCCCCTGAGGTGATATCTCACAAAAGCGGCGCTATACAAATTGTCCAATAAATAAATAAATATAATGTTCACACTTTATTGCGTAGATAAGCATTGATATACAACGGAAATAGATAAAATAATGTAATCTTATAAAACTTTATTTCAAACACAAATAACTTTGTTTACATCACTTTATTATATACAACCACTACATGTTTCATGAACAAAGTTCACCTCATCAGGAGTAAGTATACTCCGAAGACAAACATTAAATATAGATTACAATTGGAAAGAAGAAGTGGAAAGAGGGGGGAGGGGTTAGAGTGGGCGGGGTTTATCAGAATTAGGAATTACAATATCGTTAGACGGGAAAGACCAGTTGAGTGGGAAAATATTTAAAAGAGTATTTATTAAAAAAAAATCTTGTTAATTATATCTGCTTTTATATTAACATGTTTTCTAATTTCTAAAAATATAAATTATTTATTTGCGATGCTTTCTATCCTGTGTGAAGTATTTTAAGACCTGAAAACACAAATAGCATATAACCATAAAACAATATATTCATAAAACATATAGCATTTAATAACGGTTATTCTAATAAATTGATAGTTGAAATACTATATATAAAAATTTAACATGATCTCTTTAAATGGCATATTTACCCTATTTATAAAAATAGAAATAAACAATGTTTAATGATAACGATATTTCCAAAATTATAAATAAAAAACATTCCTGGTACTATTCAACCGGCGTTTTACACTACTAACAAAATGAAGAAATATATTCTTAATAATAAAGATAGCGATAGTCAAACAAAAAAATCGGGAGTTTATAAACTCAATTGGGATTATTGTAATTTCATTTACAAAGGTAGAACCAATAAAAACTTTGAAGTCAGAACTAAAGAACATCTCGGAGCACTAAATGGAAATAGTGAATCTGAGTTTGATCATCTTTTGAATAATGATCACACTTTTGATAAATATTCAGGTCTTAAAATACTTCACACAGGATATAAAGCATCGCAAATAAATAATTTGGAAATTTTAGAAATAAGAAAACATGTCAATATAAAATCAGATATAATTAATAAGCAAAAAAAAATTAAAAACCCTCTTTTAAATATTTTCCCACTCAACTGGTCTTTCCCGTCTAACGATATTGTAATTCCTAGTTCTGATAAACTCCGCCCACTCTTACCCCTCCCCCCTACTTCCACTTCTTCTTTCCAATTGTAATCTATATTTAATTTTTGACTTCAATGTATACTTACTCCTGATGAGGTGAACATCTTTCATGTAACATGTAGAGGTTGTATGTAATTAAGTGATGTAAACAAAGTTATTTATGTTTTAATAGAATAAATAATGCCATCACAAAGTGATAAGCTTCCAGAAGAAATCTTCTTATTAAACGCTTGTTAATGGTCAAGTAATTTTGCGAATTGTTAGCTGCATATAAATATTCACGCCAGTCATTTGGTTCGTTCTTATACCGCCAGAGGGGCAGAGTGGTCGAATTTTGCCTGCAGACCCCCTATTCGGGATTTACCCGAAACACACGATTTGAATTCGACCAATCAGAGTGCCTAGATCGTCAAGACGCAAGCGTAATAATACTATCAGATTTGTGTATTTGTGTCTCCATCCTGTGTCTATGTCTTACTTGAGTTTTGAACTTTAGGATGGGAATTTGTTATGATTTTCAAAAGTGGAATTAACTGTAGAAAGACAAGCGATGATGTCGGTAACAATATTATTTTATTAAATTTCATTAAACCCTAGTTGTGACAGTTATCTTTATATTTTTCTGTGTCTTGTTATGTTTCGTTTAGATTTATTAGTACTATCTTCTTAAATCAGTTATTTTTTTTAAATGCGAAATTTCTATTTTTTTCAAAAATTTTTGACAGATGTCGTATTTTTTCAAATTTACCAACGGTGTTTACTCGAAAGGTAAATTTCTGAAGGTCTTTTGAATGGCATTGATCCTGGAGCAAATATTTTTTTTATAAATAATTTCGGAGTCACAAATCCTACAATTATAATATCCCATGACTTTTCACGGATCTGTGGTAATATAATATAATTGTGTTGGCTTTGAGAAACTATTATTTATTTAATAGATTTTTCCTTACCTACGTAGTAACTGACAAGTTATAGATAAAAGGCCCTTTAATGTGTGTCAACGCAATTATTGATGTGAAGATGTTACTTTATGAGGCGCCACTGTGTATAGCCAACTACGCAATCAATCAAATTGCAAAGTAATTGAATAAAAATCTGAGAAATACACTAATTGGATTTAAGTTCTGTTATTAGTACAACACTCGATTTGGAGAACTAAAAAAACATTTGAAGAGGACATACTGAACCAGGAGTATAAAAGAAGATAAATCAAACGTATTTCATAGTTATCGACAAGAAGGTGAAAGTTTTCACATCTCCAAGGAGATATTATATTCCCTAAAAAATATATTAACCACTTTAAAAATATATATATATACAAACCTCAATGATTTTGGCGGTAAGTGACATTCCGATTGTTTTTGGCTTTTGGCATTTGCTGCAATAAGGAACTACAGTGAAAAATATTATGGGTTAAAATATAGAACAACAGACGTTGATTGCGAATATAGTTTTGTTATATATTATTAAACGTAGAATGTATTATTAATTATTTAAAAACGAATAAAACACCATCACATTAAAACACACCGTTTGGTTGGTATGACTGAATCTGCTGAATCTGACATCACAACCAGTCTACGTGAGTAATATATTTATTGTTTACAAGTTCCACAGACATACAGGTAAATTGTGTTTCAGGTGCAGTCATGCATGTATATTTGCACATTGGTTCAATACAATAACATTGGTGATGAGATACTAACATTTTACTTGCTATTCTTCATTGTTGAAGGCGGGTAAGCTGGTAAGAATAAAAACGTCTCGATTCCCGCCGATCCGATCCGCGCCGGTTGAAAAAACACGAAGGCTTTTTGAGACTGGTGACGTCACACGTTACGTCCATAGATTTTGGGAGGCCCGAAAAAAAAGAAACTTTGGAAATAATTTTATTTGCTAAAACTAACTAAAACAGTAAGTTAATTGATAAAAGGGGAATGGAATTCCCTATTATATGATAATACGTAATAATAATTATACTTGGGTGATTTTTCAAAATGAAAAATCACCTCATCTGTTATTGGTAGGTAATAATTATAGTCAGTGACTTTTCCAGATCGTGTCTCTCTGCTTGTTGGTCGTAGCCGATGCTTTGTCTCTGGAAGGTCGCTTTCCAGTGGACAACTCAAAGGTGCGAGTCATCTCCTACGATAATCAAAGCTCCGGGCTGGGAGGCTACAGGTTCTCGTAAGTATTAATTACTATGTCTATGTGTATATTTGGTGGTAATATATATGTATGTTTGGTGGTATGTGTATTGTTGGTGGTATTGAGTTGTTATGTTCCTCGGTTACACATGCGGAGTTCGCAGGTTCATATCCCGGCGTAGACAAGTACATTTGAATAGATTAATGTGTGAATTAAAGAGCGTCGGTGGGTTTAGTAACTTTTGATGAAGAAACCAGAAAGCAGGATCAGGGAACCAAATTTGGGAACCACATTCGGGATCCACATTCGGGAATCACATCTTGGTACCAGCAAGCATTGCCAATTATAACTAGAGTGCTTTCAAAAATGGCACTGAACATCACTCTGTAGTCCGCTAACTCAAGAAGTACCACATTTTATATGCAGTAAAAAGTTTTTCAGTGAAATAAATCTTAAAACTGTACCAAAATGTAAGTAAAATGGCCAGTTTCAAAAAAACATTGATGGATATTCGAATATTTTACCTAATATTCCAGTACGTACTTCGTTTACAAATAAAAAATTAAAGTAAAAAAAAAATTTCCTAGGAAACCTAATGATATATTTTCCTAGCTACTCATTTAGAAATAACAGATAAATCATTCGGAGTATTTTTTGCGTTATCATACTACAAGTTGTGTATTTTTAAGTGCACAAGAAACGCGTTTAATTAAATTATTTATTTAATGAAATATATTCATATTAATCACCATGTTATTCCCGTCAAATGTTTTTGTATGTATGGGGTTTTGTTTAATAAATCTGTTGACTGCGTGCTTACAGAACCTATGCAGACCGTTTTTTTACATAATTGACTGAGCGCAGCGAAATCCTTTTTTTCGCTACCACTTTATTTTTATTTTTTTTATTTGGTAAAATATTTTTTACATTTCAAAGTTTTCCAGTAATGTTGGCCTCACTGGTTGGCTTGCCCGTGCTGAGGCCTTCATTTTATTCACTTTGCATTTCGTCTGTCTGTAAATATTTTTATGTGTTCCGTTTCTGCTCAACCCTCTCAACATGGTAACCGTGTTTGATAATACTTTTTTTATTCCACCTAAGCCCACAAGCGTTGCGTCTTCAACGAGTTGTCGGAGTATTAAGCGAAGTCTTATGGTCACAAAACTACTAGTATATTAAATTTCCTGTTCTGTTGACTTGTTTTGGTATATTTATCTTCTCTCTTGCTCTTGGACCATCACAAGCCAATAATATATAATTCTAACCACACGACTGCAAAAGTCTTGTTTATTGAGCTTAAATCCTGGATTGTATACTACACAATGGGTAATCAGCTTCCTAATTCCAGATACCATCTGACCGACGGAACATGGCGCCAGGAGAATGGTTAGCTCAAGAATCCGGGAAAATCTGACCAGGTCCTCTCTGTCACTGGCACCTACACCTGGGTGGACCTTCGGGGAGTGCGGTGGATTGTCACCTTTATCGCTGACGAAAACGGCTTCCATCCAAACGTATCTCAGGGAATTGGTCTTCCCGGACCCATTGTGGCATCCCTCTTGGGATAAATCGAAAAACATCAACGAATTCACATCATTCATTATTAACTTCATTTCTGTTTTGGGAAATCGCTTTTCTCGGACGATTAATTTTTTTATTGTTTAATTATACAGTGTATACATCGTGTTACACCTTTTTTAGGAATGCTCGTGTTAGACGGATAAACATTACCCACGTATTTCAAAAAAATCTAGAGAGCAAAAAAATATTTTTCAAATAAAAGAAAATAATAGACATGAAAAAGAAAAAATAAAAAAAGGACATCTAACATTATAATTGCGAAATATTACAAATAAATAAATATTATATAATGATAAATACTATTGAAACAGATATTTTATTGCATTTACATATTGAATTTTGTGTAGTATATTTCTAATCCTTAATTTTTTTTACCAAGAAAATAAATTTCAACATACAAAAAATATCACAAACAGACCAGTTAGACATGCGTACAAAGAAAACATAAAAAAAACTCCGACGGTAAATACAAGCTTTGGACAAAGACCCTATCAATACCATGCTAAAAAAGCATTCAACAGTCCAATTGAAAACAAAAATAAGTTCAGACACAAAATTACAAAATGGATTAAAGAACAAAAAAGACAATATTACCAAAATTTCATAACATAAAATAATAAACCTACTCGTAACACACAAAACCAATATAAAACACACGTCACTCACAAACACACAACATGTAATATAGATATATACCGATTTTAACTTTATTTAATTTTATTTTTTATCTTTTTATTTTACTATTATTTTTAATTTATATTTTCAGTTTAAATTTTTCTTAAACTTATGTTTTTTTTTCTTCACCAACATCATATATATTTTCTTTAAATGGATTGTGTATATTTTTTGTATTATAAAATGGAGGCCTCAGCACGGGTAAGCCACCCAGTGAGGCCAACATTACTGGATTGTACTATGACATGTAAAATATTGTACCAAAAAGAAAATATTATATTAAGGGCCCACTATTCGAATTTCATCCAATTTCCGACATACTTTCCTTAAAATTTTGAAGTTTTTAAGCTCTTAAAAAAATATATGTTATTCTTTAAGATAGTATCTATTTGTTCCAAAAGCCGAAACGGTAATTATTTGAAATTCCCTCGATAGAAATAAATCGCAAATTATGCTCCGAAAAATATTATTAACACGTTTATTTCTGTTATTTTACAAGTTATATGTATGAAAAAAATCACAATGCTTCTTTTAATGCTACTCAATAGACCCCATAAGTAATTTTTGCTATTTTTGAAATACGCCGTGATTTATTAAACATTTTCACAACTGTCGCTTACGCCTATTGCTTTTAAATCATATTTATTATAGCGCGCTCGCTCCGACTTGCAGATTAAACTATCTTTCTTTGAGAAGTTCATTCGCCAACTCGAGGGCTTTGGGGGCAGACGTGTCGTTCATCGTTCTATGATCTACAGACGTGCGATTACGTGCAAATATTTGAATTTATAAAGATAATTTTTACGCGTGTAAAGTTTATGAGTTAATAAATATTGTTTTTTCAAAGATGGGAAATACACGAAAGATATCCCGTATTTCAAAGAAAAAATGTTATCTCATAAAATTATATCCTATCTAATAGGTGAGAAGAAAAAAATACAATTTTTGATTTATAAGCTTATATTTATTATAAACGATAATTTACTATAAAAATTAATAATTCATATTTTTATTTATGTATTGTGTAGTAAAAAGTTATTATTTTTTTTTCAGAATAGGTACTTTGGGAAATAAAACTAATTCCAATGCATTAGAAATTACGGGGTAAATTTTTATTAATTTAATTTTCTTGTTGTCTTGTCTCTTTTCTTGTTCCTATACGATCGTGATTTATTTGCGAATTAACTTTCTACGTACACAAATACACACGTCACTTTACATCTGCTCCTTAGAGTAATATTACTCTAAGATCTGCTCTAATGATTCACAATGCAACGATGTCCGAAATATAATATAATATGTAATAATAATATGGGCCACCTGTTTCAAATAACAATACTCGAACTTGGAATCCAGAAAAATAATGAACGGGCCAGCGAAAAAAGCTATCGAAAGTTCTGAAACTGTGGGGAATATAATTAAATAAAATAAAATACTTTTTTGTTTTAAAACCACGATATTTATTAATTTAAGAACCGACCGGTTTCGCTTTACTTAAGCATCATCAGGGTACAAATTAATACTAAACAAAAAGTACATAATGTGTGCATATATATAACAAAATATAGAGGGAGACAACATGATACAAATATAAGCAACACAAAGACGGTCATAAAATACATTAACATAAGTGCACAAGTAATGGAAAAACCGCTAGATAATTATGTAGACTAATGGGTTATACGAATAAATCGGGAGAAACAAAACATCAACTGGCAAGGTGGTAAGGAGGTAAGGAGAACTGGGAATTTTTTATGGGTTTATTGGAAACAGACTTAATATTGGACTACTTGATATGTCTAATTGATTATTAAGTATCTGACTTTTGGTTTTTACAGCTTTTTTAATTTCTAGTGCCTCTAAATTGTTTAGTCTGTTCCATGCCCGTTTTTATGTAAGATGTTAGCACCGGTTCTATGACAGAATGTATGATCTTTATCGATCAAATGATTTGCAAATTCGGAAAAACCGTTATTATTGAGGTTTTATTGATGTTTTGTTTTTCCCGATTTATTCGTATAACCCATTAGTCTACATAATTATCTAGCGGTTTTCCATTACTTGTACACTTATGTTAATGTATTTTATGACCGTCTTTGTGTTGCTTATATTTGTATCATGTTGTCTCCCTCTATAATATATTTGTATCATGTTGTCTCCCTCTATATTTTGTTATATATATGCACACATTATGTACTTCTTGTTTAGTATTAATTTGTACCCTGATGATGCTTAAGTAAAGCGAAACCGGTCGGTTCTTAAATTAATAAATATCGTGGTTTTAAAACAAAAAAGTATTTTATTTTATTAAATATGTCAAACCACAAACTGATTGCTTTCTACAATAATATAATTTAGTTCAGTGATGTTATTTTTTATGTCGGAAGGAGGCCCTGAAGAAAATAATTTCTCTCAGAGCCTGTGTCATCTTTGAGAATGCTGTATAGAGGGTCTTTTTTGAGGAGGAGGGAGTGAACCTGTCCTGAATGTCAACTGTACAATTTCTTCCCAGAATTAACTTTATTGTACGTTTTTTGACTAACCGTACCTTGGTGTTCTATTTTCAATAAACTCTTTAATTATGTTTCAGATGTGAAATCTATACTCTGCTACAGAATGTTTTGCCCAAGTCTTGTAAAGATGCAAAGGCACGGACGTAACAATAAAATCATTTGAGCCCTTTACTGTTATTTAAAAGGTCACTTGAAGTGCAGTTATAATCAATGATTTTATTTTTTTTCTAGCTTCCACAAATAATTTGAAAAGGCATTATCTAAGGATTATACTCTTAAGGAGAATATAGAAAATGTAGAAAGGTGAAACGGATTTAAGATTTTCGATGAAATTATTGTGTTGTGAAATATTTATTTTGTTATTTATTACTTTATTTTTTTTTACAGTTTTACCGTACGCGGCCTTGTTGTAGAGTGGTATATCTAACTGTCATGGAAAGTTTTTTTCTGAGCTTTAAGAGAAAGGTTTCTTAAAGATACTGGAGTTATTCTAGGGCTATGTTAGATTTTTAACATCGATCACCGTAATGCTTGCCTTCCTGAATAAATCTAATTTTATTTAATCATTTACGGCCAAGATGTTTTTGACAATGGTGTGTTTTTATCTTTCTGTATTCCAATCATTTAGCTTGGCTTCTAGGGTTGTGCCCCAGTATTGCTTTTTGGAGACTGTAAACGGATCTCTCGGCATTTAATGAAACTGCAGCAGAACAAAGGCTGTTGCTATATTGACGTTCATGGTATGTTTTGCTCAGATTGACGATAAGGTTTCCAGATCCGCATTTCGCTCGAAGCATGTTTAGGGCAATAAGTTCATAGTTTAGGGTTCTTTCACCGTATTTATGGGAACATTTCAGAACCACCAATCTTTCATTTTGAGTGAATCTTGTGTTTGTGATTAAATTATATTTGACAATTTAAACAAATAATATTTAGAGAAGTTAAAAATAAAATTGAAAGTTCACTGAAAGCTTAAACTATTAAAAGTAGTAATTTCATAAAAATGTAAATAAATAGAGCCCCTTTCACATTTTAGAATGTAATTTTATGTTGCTTACATGTTTTATTACTCTTTATAATTATTGAATTGTTTAAATGAATAAATAAATAATTACAAAAAAGTCTTCTGATTTGTAAGTCCTCAGGAAGCACTAAGGATCTTTCTATCTATCTTTATAATATAATAAATTTGATGAGCATAAAAATGTAAACGTGTATATAATTTATATAAATGTACAAAAGTAGATATTACACTTGTATAAATATTATATTGCGCATATTATACAAGATGTCGGGGGTAAAGTGCACAAACTTCGGGAGGTGATTCTAATTGATAGTACAAGTAAAAAAGAAAAAAAAACTTTTTTTGGAATTCCAACGTTTTAAGATAGTTTTCGAGTAAAAAAGTTTAAAACCTTATTGATGTAAAAATATATTTATTGATTTTATAAAAGTTATAAATTACTTTTATAAAAGTGAGAATAGTATTTTAGTAAAGTAAAGTAATTTTTATACCTATACAAATAACTTTCGTAAATGTTTTTTGTAAAATTAAAAAAAAAAAATTAATTAAATCCGTAATAAAACCCATATTTTGAGAACCATCTTCATATCGACTTCGTTCTCATTTGGTCGGTGCATTATTACTCTAAGGTCGGTGCTAACTAAAAATGGTTCTGTTTTTCTAAAATTGCAATAGATGTCGGTAATTTAATTTCATAATCCCCAAAATTATTCCTAATACGAATTCAGACACCTCTGTCGGATTCTTTTAACACTAAATTTTGTAGGTGTTGCCCAAATCTAAATTCTTTACGCGGAAAGCGGGCCCTTAACGGGTAATTGGTTAAACCATTTCACTCCAATAAGTTTATAAAATTGTTGGGCTGTTGTGTTGTAAAAGCACGGAATTTTCATAGAGTCAAGCACATTTGGTACACTGCTGTTCGAAGGAAGTTTTTTATTGTTGAAAAAATATTCGTAAATTTGTAAAATGGTTATTTTTGAAAATATCTAATAGTGGAGTAATCGTATGGATAGTTAAAATAATTTTGATTAATATTTTTTAAATGATTTCTAACGGCAGGAGAGAAGTTTTGGATACACAAATAAAAAAATAACCATCTATAATACGAATAAAATAACTTTGTTTGGACATAACTTTTTTGAGTACATAAGCACATATATAAACCAACTGGTTTCGGTTTACCCTGTACCTTTATGCAGTGCATTATGAAACATAGAATAAGGATAGCGAACATCAACCTAGGTGGGGGGGAGGTAAGAGAGACGGGTTAAGAGTGGGTTAATGGAAGGAGAAGAGTAGCGTGTTTAAAATTGGGCTACTCGATAAATCAAATTGTTTATTAAATAAATAGACTTTAATTAATATTAGGTATTTATTTATTTCTAGGACATCTTAATTATTTGGGCGTAGACCTATCCCACAGACATAGGAATTAATAGACGAGAAGATATGGGCGAGGGGTAAAATCAACTGTTGAAGAACGAAGGGAGTGAAGCTGACTGTGATTCGTCAATAAATCAATCTGACAGTAAATAGGCATCTCGCATTATAATATCACCATTTACTTCTTAAAAGTAAAATCTGCTTTGAATGAATATACATTTTTACATGGGAGCGCAAATTACTCGCCACGTTATGAACAAATTTGCGAAGTCCGAATTCAGCAAAGTAAGGCAGCTTCTATTTTCAGAGTCGTAGTTAGTTTCAGAGTATTTAGTTAAGACACTTTTATAAATGTTCATAATTTACTTCCCAGCAACCAACCAGCTTTGTGTTTCGCGTCAGACGTTTCTCGATGTGAAAATTGGCTGGTATCCTATTTATCCAATCGCTTACAAGCCGTGAGGGTTGGAAATAAATTGTCCAACTTCGCAACACTTTCTTCAGGGGTACCCCAGGGATCCGTTTTGGGTCCACTTCTCTTCATCCTTTTTACAAATGATGTCGCCAAAATAATCGAGTCATTTGATCTCTTGTCTCACTGCTACGCTGACGATCAGCAAGTTTATTTTTACTGCGCTCCAAATGAAATCAATAGTCTCAAGATCCGTATAACTGAATGTCTAGAAGCAATAACTCGTTGGATGTCTTCAAACAAGCTGAAGCTCAATCCATCTAAGACTGAGTTCCTCTGGGTAGCTACAAACAAACGTCAACATTTCATAGACAATTCACCTATTACTATTTCCGGCAGCGATATCATCCCAAAAACAACAGTCAAACTTCTCGGTGTCAATTTAGATTCAGACTTTTCGTTTAAAAGTCAAATAAATAGGACTGTAAGCACCGGTTTTTTTCACCTAAGACAACTCAAGTCTGTCCGAAGAAACCTTCCTTCAGAAGCAACAAAACTACTTATCAACTCTTACGTAGTCTCACGTCTCGATTACTGCAACGGCATTTATGCCAGCCTTCCAAAATATCAAATTGACAAACTTCAATCAGTGTTTAATGCAGCAGCACGGCTCATAACCGGGGTTTCAAAATATTCGCACATTTCAGAACACCTTCGTAACCTTCACTGGCTCAAGTGCCCTGAAAGAATCCAGTACAAACTGTGCTGGATGGTGTTTAAATCCATCAATGAAATGGCCCCACCCTACATCTCTGAACTATGCTTCCCGGAAAACACTGGTCTGAGGCAGTCAACGCTTAGATCAGCAACATCAGCAGCTGTAGGCAGACTGATAGAACCTATGCGCAAGCCAAATACTAAGTTTGGTGATCGCGCTTTCGGAGTATCTGGGCCGAAGGCTTGGAATAAACTCCCTCCGGAACTAAGATCCATAACAAGTCCAACAGAATTCAGGTCTAAACTAAAAACTTACCTTTTTAAGTTGTCGTACCCTTAAATTAAATATACCAATCCTAAGAGAAAGTCCAGTTATATTCAATTTTTCAATTAATTCCTAAACCCTGTATCTAAATTTCGCCAATAAACAATTAGATAATATTAATTAAGTGTTAATCTCAAGTGACCTACCAGGTAAGTATTGTACTGTATATTTTCTCCATAAATAGTTAAGTAATAACACTGTAGAAATGTATTACAAGTTTGTACAGCGCCCTTGAGGTGTTTTTGCACAAAAACGGCGCTATAAAAGTCATCCAGGTATTATTATTATTATTATTATAGTAACATAACAACTGATAACAACTGATTCATATTATACGATGTGAATATGCCTAAAATAAAGTAAAATAATGCTTATATATGGAATGTAATACGACAATTGGGTTTATTCTCTTTTTTCACATCTATTTTTACCAGTTTTCATAGTACAAGTCAAAATTTTGCCGTGTTATTTAGTAGAATGAACCGATGATGCCTCGACCATAGTTCGCACAAGAATGATGACGTCACGTTTTCAAATTTCATTTGAGGCCATACGCGAGCCCAGCCGGCTCAATGGAACCGGTATGGGGAGTGGGGATAATACGCTTTTAATCACTTAGGGCAGGTCTACTAATATTCATATGTCTATGACCTATCCCAATTGTATGAAGTAGATCTATATTTGAAAGGAGTAAATTAATCATTTGCTTTCCTTGACCAGTGTAGAGCTTTTTTCCAATTTTAAGCTAAGCGTAGTTGAAGGTGTATCATTAATATTAAATTAATTTATCCGGAATGAAAACATATTTCATAAAGCTTTACCCCGTACATGATTCGTGTTTACAACCAGAATTATTCTAATTGGGTACATATTATGAATGTTAATATGAATTAATTATAATAAATATGTTGAACATGATATTAATAAGGCTAAGGAAGTATTTCACAGTCCACTTGATCCTTATTCATTAATTCAACTTTACTATCCGGTACTCAAACCTGTTAAAAGTAGCTATATATAGGATAAGTTAGCCAAGTTTTCTACCTAGTATTTATTCGTTTATTAATTTATATACGCCATCTTATGGATAAGCTAACAAGATAATGGAGAAATACCCCCTACACATAAAAGTCATAATTAAAGAAAATAACAAGGTTTTGTGCCATCTTCCTAAAACCGCTCGAAGTTATTGTGAGCCTAACGATCAACTCAATAATAATAATTCATTTTAAAACTACCATTCGATGGTATTTGCGAGATCTTTTATAAGAGCTGCCTTTAAATGACGAAAAAATATTTTTGTATATGCCTGTTTTTCATTCATTGTACCGCTTAAAACTCAAGTTACGAATGAATATTAGAAATAAACTTTTTTGAAAAACCTCAAGAAAGAATTTCCAGTTTTTAATTATTACCTACCTACTCTTATTAAGTATTTAAACTTTTAATGACCAGCAAGAAACTATTTATCATGTGTTGCAAATTCGTTTCAAACCCGTAAAACATTCTCATCAAAAACGATTGAAACATGTTTAACGACATCTTTGTTTTTATACCAGAAATTATTGATGTTTTTTTCATATGTTTCTATTGAAACTTAGATAAGCTTGTAACATTTAAATGATGAATAACCTTTTCAATATATTAATTTTTACTTATTGGTGGTTATTCATTATAATTAAATTACGGCTTGAGAGTTGTTATTCATTAGACATAAAAATATTTTTAAATAGTTGTGCATAATTTGATGGCCTTCAATATTGACGGATTCATAGTCGAGAGCCTTAACCCTCGACTATGAATCCTGCAGTTGCGGGTTCAAATCCCTGAACCCGCAACTGAAATTGAACTCCGTGCGCAACTAAAATTTAATTAAATAAATTTGCTCTGATAATATATTAAAACGAAATGAGAAAAAATTAAGATTTTTATTAACACGTGTTCTGACATCCCGTTTTTAACCGGACTATGAATATTTTGAAGAGATTCTTAGGTAGGTAAGTACCCTGCTTTATGCAAATTTTATTACTATTAACTATTTTCGTTTCCTCAAAAATTTCCATTCGAATTGTCTGAATAAATTTTTTTATGCAAAATTGTATACAAATCGTAATGTTAGCATGATAACATTTTAACTCCATTATTTTACTAAAATATGATACCTAATGCTGTGATTTTTCACTAAAATTTGCTAAATACGACAAATAAAGGTCAAGGACATCATAAATAAACAATAGAGAAAAATCCAAGTATTAATACAGGGGAACTATTGAGCAGGTGAACAAATTAGGCAAAGCAGATATTTGGATTGTTGAATAGAATTGCAAATAGAGATGGTATCTAAATCTCTTACTGAGCAAAATGGAGATTTTTCTTGGTAACAACGATTTGAGTGCTATGTACACTGTGCACTCCAAACTATTGCACATACAGCAGGGTATCTTAGAGAGTGAAATCTACAAGGTTGTAAATATACGCAGGTTTTTTAAAAGTATGCCATTAGTTCTACAAACATCCTGGAAAGATCACGTTAGTATGGAACAATATCACTGCCTACGTGACATGGAGGGGAGAGCTTTAGAGCCAAAAAATGCATATCATTTGTGTCCTCACAAAACCAGGACACAATATGAAAAAAAATAAGTATAATGGAAGGACGACGGCCGGGAAAATTAATGATCAGGATAATGTTCAGGATATATCTATTCTCTTTTTCATGCTGAAGAATACATTAATGATTGTCGCCGACATCCTCCATGGAGAAGATGAAATAATTTTGATACATTTTATGAACAGTAAAGATATTTTTTACACTAGCTCCTCACAGGAGGCACTGAGAAAAATAATTCCCCTCAGGGCCTATGTCATCTTTAAGGGGTAAGGGATCATAAGGGGTATTTTTAGGAAAGGAAGGGGAGTAAGTTCTGGGAAGAAAAAGGGTATGAGGGGTGGGTAGTAATCTGGGGGTAAGGGTGTCCAGGAATGACGGATGTATCCATTGCTCCCACTGCTGTGCAAGGCGATGTCTGTCCATCTGGGGAGGTCAAAAGGTCTCCCCAACCAGTCTCTCTGGATCCAGCCTACCACGCAGTCAGTGAGTTAACGCATCTGTCGTTAAGACCCGGACAAACCTCACCCCATGAACCCCGGCACCCCTGCTAAGTCACCAACGTAGCGAACCGCTTGGTTGACGTATAACAGAGGTGTTGGTTATCCATTAAATGATTGCCAAGGCGGTGGTACCCATACCCGCCTCGCAAATTGCAAGAGTAAAAGGTAACCGTGTACATGCTAGAGGTGGCTCATTTGAGTACTTTTCGTTACTGGGTATAATGAGTACAGGTATAAAGAAATACCGGTTGACAAAATACTCAAAAGTATTTGATACCGACCTGAAAATTGATTAAAAATAAGTCCTGAATTCTGCCCACATATTCTCCACAAATTTTTCTACGTAAGCTTGTTTCCCCATTAATTATTCGAAAAATATGGGGGGGGTTGTTAGAGAATTTCTGTATAGCATAATTCCCCACAAAAAATTTCAAAAGTGTACTTCCCCACAAAATTTTTCAAATCTATGGGGGTGAGGTTGTTACAGACCTTCAATGAAAAAATTTTTCCCCACAGACAAAAATTCATATGTCGTTCCCCACAATATTTTTTCCAAATCCACAGGGGATTTGGAACCAGGTATTTTGGAGATTTGTCACAAGTACAAAGTATCGCATGAAAATACCCGGTACTTTTACTGGGTATGATAAATACGCCTCACCTCTAGTACATGCACGTTTTCCCCTTAATCATTCCTTGTTCAAAACATCCGATTTTTTGTGGTATTTTTAAAACCTCCATTGTTCGATTATTATCAGCCTGTCATCTTTAGCTATAATTATAATTATAATTGAGTAAACTGTAATAAATTGGCACAGTACTTTATTTTTATTTTATTTTTAATTTTTAAAAAGAAAGACAAACATTCCCGGGTTACGAATATCCTGACAATATTTGAAAATCTCCTACTGCCACCACAGTAAGCTGAAAATGTTGCTTGTGTTGTGATGGAGGACTTAGCCAGCCGAGGAATTGAACACACTACACCTGAGTGGGACCCAAGCGCGATGTCAACTCGGCCACCGACCGGTCAAACCGGATTTTACTTGGCTTTACTTTTTTTTGTCCAGAAACCAAGTAACCATATCATCCACTTCATCTGGACATCTACTACAGCGTCACTGGTTTGCTCTAACGCTCACATATTTAAAAATATTCAATTTATAAGAGCACAATTTATATATAAACAAATTCTACTGTGTAATTATTATTACGCATGACAGTTGTTTCACCTTCTCAAGGCATTAGTTTGATATAAGTCACATCCTGTCATTCTTTTCTGAAATAAAAATCAGTCACCAAGTTACGGCTAGTTTATCAACAAGTTACCTCACATCACCGGATTACCACAGTTTTTTCAGGCATTTCAATCTGAAAAAACGCCTTTTATTTGGGAACGAAAAATAATCAGTTTTCACGTATCTTTTACAGAAAGAAAATTCATTGAACAATTGCACTATGTTTCTCAATAAAACTTGGGACGGGTTGTTTCGGAGAATTTGAACAATTCATCAAATCGATTACAACGTTCATTTTAGGGTTCTCTGAAAGAATTATTCAAGTTCTGTTATTATATCATTATAGGCTAGTTGCTTGACAAAACTGAAATAAAAACAGAACTTGAAAAAATCTTTCACAGAACTTGAAAATGAACGTTGAAATTTGATGAATTGTTCAAATTCTCCGAAACAACGCGTCCTTAGTATTGCAAGTTACCTCAGTTTACGCTACTTTGAGATGATGTAATTCTTCAGTACGTAAGTGGCACTCGCCGGTTAGCAATATGCAATCGCAGGATTCGGAGCGACCATAATAATAAAAAAATGATAGTTCTTTAAGTTTACTTAAAAAGTTCTCTACGTTTCTGTTCTACTGTGCCCTACCCGTAGAATAAAGAAGAACACAAGAAATGCGACATTGGGCCAAAAATTTCAAATACAGAACTGTGTTTCATCATCATGATGAAATTATGAAATACGTTGTCAGACGAATGTAAGAGAGACAGAGACAGAAGTTGTTAAGTCGGTGGCGATATTGGTTTCCATTCAAATCTACATTTCTAGGGTGTTCGGTGGACCTACACCTGCGCTGTGTTTGCTAGTTAGCTATAAATAACTGATAGCTATAACATCCAAGCGATAATAAAATACATAGCCTCCGTAATTTGACCAGGTCTCCCCATTTCTCAGCTGTTTGTTGAATGATGTACTATTTTTAGAATGAGAATAAATTCCATATTCTATAAAGATGTCCATTGAGTGGAGAGACGCGGGATGTTTTATTACCAGCTGACTTGTACCCGCGTTGCTCGGAGACATTTATCTACTTTCTATAAATATAATGTGCATGTATTATATATATATAAACCTTTGGAAGAAATTTTCTAAATGATAGTGAAAACTCTATCAAAATCCGTTGCACAGTTTAGAAGAAATAAGCGCACAAACAGACAGACGCGGATAGCGAATTTGTTTTATACTATGTAGAGAAGTAGTATGTTTTCAGAAAAGATTTTGAACACCTGCGTCGCTGTACCTATGCGGAAGAACAATAAATGTACTTAACCCTTAGGATGCCGAGTGCTTTACCACTAACTAACCATTGCGCCGTTTCCACGCAGGAGTCTGCAGAGATCGAAATAACTCGATCTTGGTTCACACTGCTTGCCTCATTCATATTCAAACATTGACTAATTCATACTCTTCTATATTTCTGTTATTATGACTAAGTGATTATACATAATGACCGGAATCTTATAGCACTAGCGGGAAACTGGTTAATCTCAGACAAACAACAGACCGGAAATTGTTCAAATAAGCAGTAACAATAATTCCGCGTTCTTCAGGTGTGTATCGATTCATTGCTTTTAGCAACTAATTCTCTATCTGTCTACAACATAAATGTCAATGCACAGTGACATTTGACGCAATTTGCCAAATTATGACATCACTTTTGCCCACCTTATAGATTTACCAGTTTCCCGTTTGTACTATGAGTTTCCGGTCATCATGTATAAATACTTATTTTTTGCCAATAAAAATCGCAATTAGAGGTTTATTAGCTGTTTGTGGGTTAATCTTGTAGAATAATAGTTAGGATGGAACACACTTACAGTAGTTTCAAATATTATGATAAAACCTAAAAGATTACCTACTCAGAAAGCGAATAAGCAATAATAAAACAACAAATTATAAGCTTATTAGTAGTCTAGAGGTTAATCTGGCAGATGGATGGGACAAACTAACAATAGGTTCAAAGATTTGATAAAACCTAAAAGACTACCTACCCGGAAAGCGATTAAACAATGTTAATACAACAAATTATAAGCTTATTAGTAGTCTAGAGGTTAATCTGGCAGATGGATGGGACAAACTAACAATAGTTTCAAAGATTTGATAAAATCTAAAAGACTACCTACCCAGAAAGCGAATAAGCAATAATAAAATAACAAATAAGAAACTTATTGGTGGTTTAGAGGTTAATCTGGCAGATGAATGGGACAAACTAACAAAAAGGTTCAAAGATTCTGGTAAAACCTAAAAGAATACCCAGAGAGCGAATGATCAATAAAATATTATAGAACATTCAGGAAAATTATTATTTTATCGTGACAAAAGTGCGGAATATTACCAATGTAAAGGTCGTGACTTGTACAATCTATGTACCTGTATTTATGTAGCTGGAACTTATGCCTAGATCAAAAGTATACGCGGTACAGTTTATCTGATTCCGGTTTCAATTCGTGTAAAACTCGTGTTCCGGATGAACAAAGTTTGCATGCAGTGTGATTCAACCAAAAAGTTTTTTTAAATATATCTATTTGAATTTATCTTTTGTTTTCATGAATGAATGCAAATCTTGGAAATGGAAATAAATCCGGTAGATAGACTCGCTGTCGATGACAATGCATTCTACTATCATAATTGGTGCGCACACACACACGGACACAAACGCATTTTATTGAATTTCGGTGGCATTACAGCTTTTTTTTTAGTTTTAACATACCGTTTTATTCCAACGAGGTTGTGTGGGGTGTGCAAAACAACCTGCCGTTTTATTCCAACGAGGTTGTGTGGGGTGTGCAAACAACCTGCCGTTTTATTCCAACGAGGTTGTGTGGGGTGTGCAAACAACCTGCCGTTTTATTCCAACGAGGTTGTGTGGGGTGTGCAAACAACCTGCCGTTTTATTCCAACGAGGTTGTGTGGGGTGTGCAAAACAACCTGCCGTTTTATTCCAACGAGGTTGTGTGGGGTGTGCAAACAACCTGCCGTTTTATTCCAACGAGGTTGTGTGGGGTGTGCAAAACAATCTGCCGTTTTATTCCAACGAGGTTGTGTGGGGTGTGCAAACAACCTGCCGTTTTATTCCAACGAGGTTGTGTGGGGTGTGCAAACAACCTGCCGTTTTATTCCAACGAGGTTGTGTGGGGTGTGCAAAACAACCTGCCGTTTTATTCCAACGAGGTTGTGTGGGGTGTGCAAACAACCTGCCGTTTTATTCCAACGAGGTTGTGTGGGGTGTGCAAACAACCTGCCGTTTTATTCCAACGAGGTTATGTGGGGTGTGCAAACAACCTGCCGTTTTATTCCAACGAGGTTATGTGGGGTATGCAAAACAACCTACCGTTTTATTCCAACAAGGTTTGTGTGGTGTGAATAACAACTTCCTGTTTTATTCCAACGAGGTTGACGGGGCAAGTTTTAAGTAGAGTCACGAAGGGTAATCATACTCAATTTTCACCTATTTTTTTGTGTTACAACGCTAGAAAATTTTATTCTATTTACTTGTTTATTGATATGATTGATTAGTATCTCAAACATACAGGGTCTGAATGTCATATTCAGTTTACAAATTAATGATTAAACATGAAAAAAATAAAAACAGTCAATTTTCATTTAAAAAAATATTCAGTTATCAAATTGAATTCTTTATATACACATTTTAACTTTCTATAAAATACATTTTACCCAGCCAAAATGTATGTAGGAAAACTAAGCAATTTTTTAAGTCTGATCGTACGTATATGAAATTAAAAACATTTTATTTACAAGTTAAGTATATATAAGTCCAGAAATTAAGAAAAAAAAACATATATTACATATATACATATATTTATAAGCGAAAGAACCTTTCGCTTTAAAATTATTGTTTTTGTTGGCAATCATGACACTTTGGCGATCATCTCACGACCTTTTGGACCGGTTTGACCAAAGAGGTATTGCTCAAATATATAATTAGGAATAGCGTATTACGTGTTACTACTATTTCGTAGGCAGTTTACTGCTAATCTGGTTTTAAACGCATTTGATTGCATTACATCGCACAATAACAGTATGAAATATAGGTAAGCGCTGACTGTGTAACACGTGAAAGCTCTGTTTTTTTCTTTAGCTTAGGATTGTATAAATTTTAATGTTCAACCCGGTGTAAATTTCATTTTTCACACCATAATGAAATCAACTCAACTGTTAAGTCAAAAACAATGCTTTTTTACAATAACTCATCAATTTTAAAACTATATTATGATAATTGGTTTGACTGACGACTGAACATGCCTACTGGAGTCGACAACTCTACCAAACTCGCCAAATGCCGACCGGATAGGACGGATGTTTATTTTGTATATTGAGTGCTATAATGTCATCCGATTTGAGAGAAATGCGTATATATCCGAATATGTGCGCTTGATTGCCATCAAAAGATGACAGAATACATTGTCATCAAGAGCGAGTCTATATGCCGAGTTTCAGCTCGGTCAGATATCGGAAAGTGGGCTAATTTCCTAGAAAATAACGTCAGTTCTATTTATTTTTGTGATTTCCGGGTTCTGTGATGAAATATGTAAGTTCTAAAATGTAACACATCTCAAAGCGATTAGTTTGTTTTCATCACTTTCAATCTAGGTGGTAATATCTCACAGAAAAAATATATTTCATATTTTTGGAATCATTGAAGACAATATTAGCGATTCCTAAACGAAAATTTTAAACAAAAAAATCAGAAAAAGATACAGTCACATCTAGGACTTGAACCCAGTACCCTTGTCTTATTATGATTTTAGAAAATTTCCCTAAGTTACCCTCAGATCGAATCCCTTATTGATTCTTATGAATATAAATTTGAAAGTAGTGATAATGCTTTAAAAATGGCACATTAAAGTAAACACGCAGTACACTTCGAAACTTGCCCCAAGTAGGTACACCACAAATTATTTTTAATGAATAAATTGTTAAATAACACAAATTCATCACATAAAATTTTCTTGCGCACGCCGGGATTTGAACCCGCGACATTAAGGTTGCTAGTCAAGATCCTTACCCCTTAACTACGAAGGTAAAAAAAATTGCAATTTGTTTATTTATTTTATAGAGTTTTTACAAACAATGCATTTTTTTAAATACAATAAAAATAAAGAGTTATTATATGAGAATAAACAGATTACATAAAATATAAGATTTAACAATGCATAGGTTAAAAAAATATAGGTAACATGAAACATAAAGAGTTTACGAAACGTAGGTAACACGGAATTTAAGTAGGTAAGTGAAATAAAAATAAACAATTATTTTACAAGCAATTCGTTTTTTTTTAATTCAATTCGTCTGAAACACTCATCCACATTGAAAAATCTCCTGATAAAAGATACATGACGCCAACGGGACTCGAACCCGTGTTCGAGTTCGTCGACAGCTCTGACCACTGAGCTATGGCGGCTTATCTCTTATCCGCCAAATAATTCAATATAGTCTAGTGTTTCATTCAACAATTACTGCTTGTTACATTTTTTCACCTGAAAACAACCAACTTTATTTATATGGCAAAGACATTGTAAGTGCTAACTCTCTCACTAGACTAGTGAGAGAAATAAAAATAGATGATCTGCCAATATCATCCAAATCAATTGAATAAAAAAGTATGAAATTGTCGTTCACATTAGCCTATAAACGATGTAATTTTAATTAACAATCTCTATTATGCAAGATTAGGATAAGAATCGACAAAAGGTCTAATAGAAAACATTTATATCTAATGTAAACATTCCATTAAACTGAGTTTTAATTTTGACACTGATTGGCAGCGGTAAACATCGATTGAACTATACTTATTACCAAGTCTGTGTAATCTTTGAATAGGCGAGTTTACGAAATAATTGTTAGCAGATTTTGGAACATCATACAGGGCATTCAGTCGAATGTCCCGTGTAGGTACTCGCAACGAAATGACGCTTGTTAAATGAATCAATGAATGTCACCAACCCTGAAGAATTTGGCAAAGTCGCTTCAAGATCTAAATGTACGACCTGTTTTATGACAAACGCGGATCTGTTTAAATGAAACTAAGTATGATAAATCTAACCAGCTATCTTAAAAACGACAAAAATTGGTTCATTTTACTATAGGATATGTATTATATTGTTTATTATACATCCGCATATTACGAGCAAGGACAGATTCTAATGTAATAAATGTATTATGTGTCGTTAGAAAAGTCGGTCATTGGTCAACTTGAGTTTGCATAAGTATCAATTATTTTTTATTCTATATCATGTACATTATTTTATACGCTGGAACGGATGCGGAAGAAGTGTGGTTATATCATTAAAAATCATTATGAATGTATTTATTTCTAGGAGTGTCTTGAGTGTCACAAATAATAATTCTGTTTTAAATATTCGGACAGTAATGTTATTGTAAAAATTAACTTTATGAGGTTCAAAAAAAATATTTTTCGCAAGAAATCGGAAATATTGATAAAATCTTGCTGATTGGGGATGCCAGTCGCAATTGGGACTCTTGTGCTGTATTGACATAAAAAAATGCTATTTTTATATTTGACAACGCTCCTTATATTAAATAATAATAAAAAAATTAGTTAACTTTTTATTTAACTTGATTTGCTTGGTTAACTCGTCAAAATTCTGTTCTGAACTCACAAACAAATAATGCTGGAGGACACTGCAAAACGGCTAAAGGATTCGTTTTAAATCAAGATTCTTTCTCAGTTCTGCACAGCTGGTAGGAGAGAAAAGAAGATGATATTTCCTAGAAGCAGTCTGGTTTTTCCAAGAAGCGTAAGGCAAGTGATGATAAAATGTTTTTGAATATTTGCCCTCACGATTTCTATTAAAACATGCCGTTTGGGATTTCTCATCTCAAATGTACTTATATTTTAATCCAAATCAATCGTCATGATGTCGCGCAGAAGGTTTTACAGTCAATACTTCAATCTAATATGTGACGCGCATTTCATATTCTTAGAATACCTACGTCACTATCACTGTATACAGTTGCCAACAAAGGCATAGTAATCAATCGATGTATATGCAAATGATGTTATAAATAAATAAGGAAAGTATTATTTTTTTACAATATGTTTATTTTAAAAATATACCTATTCGTCGTTCTATAATTCGCAGTTTTCCTCATGCCAATAAAAAGGCGATTCAATTTTAATTTTTTGGCGAAACAATTTCACTTGATGGATTTATATTTATTTTTCAATTCCATGATAACTTAGCACAATAACAATGCAATAAGCCATCAAAAAATTGATTAATTGAAATCGATTAAAAAACTAATTTATAAACCAAAACTACGTTACCTTATTAACCTAGTTTTTGATTCATCACTATTCATGACTTAATATCACTTTTTAAAGGTGTGTCCGTCATGGTGTTGAATTGTCCGGTTACATTTTATTTTTCACGATAAATTTTGTATCGATAAAACAGTTACCTATACACCCAATATATTACAGAGATTAGTAAATGTAGAGCAAATATAGTTTAATAAGAAATCTATTTAAAACAAGTACATAGTAGTTATAACAAATAATAGAAGTAAGTACATTACATTAGTATTTTTATGATTTTTGTACTGGACATCTACGCCAGTGACATCGACTGTAAATGCCGGTTTCCTCTCGGGGGTACCTTGAGTAAGGATTTGCAAAGAAACACAACTTGCGAATGTCGTCGGACAACTGACTGGTTGTGCCAGTTGTTTGCATATTTATTGAGTTCAAATTCAACACGTTTTAATGTAATTCTTATCTCTAAACAGGATGCATGAGAGCATTAAGGAACCAAGAAAAATAACTAAATTTTAATTACTACCGTTAAATCCCATTTGACACATGATATGTGTCCGGTGATAAGCTTCAAAAGGGATTCGGCGTCGTTAAATGCGTGATAACAGTAAATATTCATTTCCTTAACTATTTTAATAATCATTTATGTACATCCACCTGCTGTCCGGTACACTTTTGAACAATGCAGGAGGTAACAACATAAAATAAAATTAGAAGAGGTGACATTATTGTTAATTATTAGGGTCCGGGGTCAACCGCGCTACCAATCTTGCCAGATGTCGATCGGGTAAGACTGACGTTTATTTCAAATATTAACTGCTGTAATATCATCCAATTTCAGAGAAGTGCGTATATATACGCGTCTGTCAATGTGATTGCGACCAACAGTTGACAGAATGCATTGTCATAGACAACGTGTCTATCTGCTGATGTTGAACTCGATCGGATGTCGGGAAGTGAGTTAATATCCGCTTCCAAGATTTGCATTCATTCATTACCAAAAACAAAAGTGAAATCCAAAGAGATCTATTTTAAATGGTATTTTCATTAGTTTGTGACAACCTGTTTAATGCATGTGACGACAAAGTTCACGAGTGTTTTGAATTATTTTTTAGAAGCAGTTATTAATTTATATATTTATTTGTACAGGCTTTATACAACTTTTCCTGTAAAATACTCCTGCAGAGAGAACAGTTCACTACTTCTTGAAACAGGAAAGCCACCTTCGTGTTGCTGGCATTGCCGCAACTGTCAGTATTCAACATCCCGCTTTATCCCGATCAATTAAATACCTCTGAGTCCATCGTTGCTTCAGCAGATCAATGAACGCTGGGTGCAACTGAAACATTTCTGTTAGACGATGTTATAACGCATTGCAGATCTATTTTTGATTCTTTGAAAAACTTCACATAGTTGTGGTTAGTCCATCGTATCAATTAATTTCGATGTTCAAAAGAGTTCGACATTCTTTCCAGGATATATTTTTTTTATGTTTGACTGCAAATAAAATTTTACACGAAAATGGCCTTTAACTTAGGTAGGTTCAGGTATCACGATCTTAACGATAACTTATCACGAGCTTTAGAGGTTTGAGCTATCGTGTTATAGAAATACAAAATCAACGTAAGAGCAACTTCATTTCCCCACCAAAAATTGCAATATGATATTTATTTTACTCTGACTCTTACACTACTTACGAGCCTAAAAACGGAGACACAAACCTATTCAGTGAACTATCCAAATCGAATAAGTATTAAGGTTCTCACAGCCAATAAATAAACTTTGGTTACCTTTTTGGGTGTTGATCATTTTGGACAGCCTTGCAGTGATAGATGAATGGTGTACATAGTTTGAAGGTAGATTTTAATTAGTCAGGTATATTTACGTACCAGTGATGCCATATCACAGTCAAACCTTACCGTATTTGCTACATCACGTAATTATATGATCTTATTTGATGTTTTACACGTGCCTTTTTAACAACTATTACAACGAAAAAGAGCAAGAACCTGTAAAACTAATGATAGTACCAAACTGAAAATATGAAGGTTATTCGATATTCGGTATTATAAAAAATATACAGCATAGATTTAAATGAAATATAATATATACCCCATTCCAAAGTGGGAGATTTAGTTATTTATTCATTTGACTACAATTCATGAATTAATATAGAGTAGGTAAATATGTTATAATGTCTTCCGAACAAGAAATAAGCTGGGTTGACAAGCTGAAGGACATTTTATAAATGTCTAAAATTTTATGCGAAAAATGCAACCGATTAAACACGAAACATGATAAAAACGTGAAAGTATAGAATTCTTTATTTTTCACATAAATAAATAAATAGATAGGTAATATTTTTTTTTCAATAAAAAAAAAAAGAAACAACATAAAGAGTATAATTACAATCAATACTATTCTAACCTTATTCTACTTATAAGTTGAGCGTGTATATACTTGTATCTATTACTTTTATATCCATCTAAACTCTAGAGGCTAGAGTTTCTGTCGATTTTATATTCCTGAGTTATCTTTATATATTTACACCGTTGATACTAAACGAAATATAAATAATTTTATTTCGGGATAGAATTTTGGAGTAAAAATAAAAGTAAGTTATAGGTTTACTCGTCATATATATAAAAAGATCAGTAATAGTCAATGTTTGACGATGACCATTTTTTTTTTTAATTTTGAATTGACTTCTGCATTGTCTGAAGATCAAATCTTCATAGTCAGGCTCTTCAAAACGATCCCCAAACTCTCCCATCCTCAACCTTCCACCTCCTCCTCACTCACTTCTTAATGTTATAACGTTTTAAGTATTGGGTGCTGAGTGCTGACACAGTTATTTTAAACTTTTTACAATTTTGTCATTGTTCAAATCCACTATTTCAGATTGAGTAAAAAATGTATTCCAAATTTTTGTCATGTTGGAATGCCCCATTTCTTTCGTTGGTAGTTAAGGTTTATTGGGTCCTTTTTACTTCCTCGCGTGGCGGTGGGTTTTCTCCTTACCGGCGAGGAGTGGAGGCGCGTCAAATCGAGACATACGGAATTCCCGCCTGAGTTCTTGAGCAGCCGCCATGAGGCATTCCGCCATATATAATGTAGTTTTATGCCTTCCAGCAGTCAGTCTAGTTTCAGTGATAACAATAGCTACATCGGACCAAGTGATCTGTGATCTGTGATTTGTGCCCCCTCTCGACAAGTGTAACTGAAGAAACATGTTGACTTTTATCAAGGTCAGTGAAGATTTGGTTTTCGTGTCAAGTGCTAAAGTTTAAATTTACGGCGTCAACGAGTGGTGTAGCGCGAAACCTGCACATAAATTAAAAATAAATAATACAGAGATGGTTTATAATTATCATAATCTTCAATGTGGTGTTTTCACTTTCAGTTTCATTTGAACTAACAAAAAAAAACATTTCGTACTCACTATCAGATATTGTAAAAATATGTTGGTAGTTTCTTGATTTAAGGGACGTCAATTAATAATAATTGATCTTGGTTCCAATTCACTGTGACAAGAATAAATCGTTGTCAAATATTGTTTTTTTTTTATGTTTGCAAAACATTACTTTCGACCGACAAAATTTTGTATTTTACCATTGGATACAGGCATATTTTTATTTAATACTTTTTCCCGCCAACGTAAACCAATTTTTCCAAACAGGAGGCCCTAGGAAACAATTCACCCAAGGCCTATGACAGCTGTGGGTATGTAGTGTCTTTTTAGGGATAGGAAGTGGATAGAAATCTGGGGTCAACATGTCCAGAAGTGACGGACGCATGAATCCATCCCTCCCGCTGCTGTGCAAGGCGATGAAACCCACTTGTATAAATGTTTACTCCATGGATCAAGAAATAATTTAATTAAATAATAATTGTATTATTTTACCCATCGAGCTATTGAGATTTATAAGCTTCAATAAACTGATTAGAATTGGTATAGTGTTACCCTGGAAAGATAGGTTCTGGATTAGATTTCTAGTTTCGATCGTTACCTTTTTTATTTTCTCTTTAAATTTTCATTTTTCAATTATTTAACATTTCTTTTCGATTATAAAATATTAAAAAAGCTGTTTCACAAAACCTTGAAACATCAAAAATTTTATTACTACTGATAACTACTTAGCCAATGACTTTTACATAAAAAGAGGCTTTATAGAATAAACGACATACCTACTAAAATACAGGTACATTTGCCTAACAGTATTTACATAATGTATATACGTGACATCACATATTTCCATTTGATATAAAATCAGGCTACTAAACTACTTATTATTGAATTATTTTATTCAGCGGAATATTTATCAAAGATCAATGTCATTAATATAACAACTATTTTTTTTACTATTCATCGCTCGAGTGCTAGCATATTCATTCAGATACGGCGGTACAATAAAAAAAACATTTCTATGAAGTATCCCGTGGAAACTGCCTACGGTAGGTCATGTAATATTAGTATTAATATATAAATACATTATCTGGGAAAATGGTACAATTTACAAAAATGCAATTTTGCTATTACAGCAAGAGTTATTGGCAGCAAGAGTTGAGAAAGAGTTAGCGTTTTATCGCCACATTTTGTTTTTTCTATTTCATTTTGAACGTAGCCCTTGAGAGTTTATTTCATATTTTCTTGAATAGGGTGAAAACGACAGGGGTACAACGTATTTTAAGTGGACCATCATCAGTCGATTTGATTGTCAACGTGTTTTATTAGAATTTAAGATAACAAAATTACCAAACTGATAATCCATGGGAGAAGTAGTGAAAAACTAGATAAAGGTGTAGCTTTTTTCAAAATTAAACCCACACCATCAAAAAAATAATTTCCAACTGAAAATAAGAAAAGGAAGAGATCTAGGGATCAGTTTGTCCAGGAGTGATGGACGTATGAATATATCCCTCGCATTTCGGCGCAATGCAATGGGTCCATATACCAGTTGGAGAGGTTAAAGGGTCTCTCCAAACCAGTCTCTCCCGATCTAAAACGCCACCAGCTGGTTGGCAGGCGCATCCTGAACACAACTCACCTGATAAACCCGGGCACCCCTGCTAAATCATTAAACGTAGCGAAGCACTTTGGGCGACCTATTGCGAGGTGTTGGTTATCAAATAAATGGTTCCTGGGGCGGCGGTACCCAAACCCGTATCCCAAATTGAGGTTTACCTCTACAGCTTTGAAACTCGTGCAGTTCTTCGCTTTAAACGGTTTTTAGATATAATATTATGTTATTTATTTTACAAAAGTAGAATCTGCAAAAAGCTACCATGACTGCATGACTTTGCATGACTATTATTTTTTTGTTGTAATTAATATTATTTGAGTTTTTCTAAATCAGATGTAGACAATTAACTTCCTCTTGTTTTGAAGGTCAAAAGTGCAAAATTTTATCAATCTCGAAATAAATCTATAGATTTGTACAAAATAAAATCCACGCTGCCCGCCCGATGTCCGCCCGCCCGTCTGCCACAGACACTCATATCAATAGAAGACAGGTAGATTTTTCATTAACAATAAATAAATAATATATTCAAAACTTCATCACATCTTCTGTTTCATCGAAATATTTAATGATGAACAAAATTCATTTCCGAAAATTAGCTAGTTTCTATGCTATTGTAAATGCTCCAGATGTTAGTTTAGTTTATTGATAAGTGCATCTTGCATGTTGGCGTTTCAACAAGAATCAAACTACTAATAGCCTCCATTTTGATAGTCAAGTACACACAACTACATTAGAAATTAAAATGAACTGAGAAAAATTAAAAAATTAAAAGGAGAATAAATTATCATTTACACAAATTTCACGACAAGATCATCCAGTCCTTCTGACTTCTGACTATCATTGAAGAGTCACGCTTCAGGTCAAACACTTAAATTTCGCTGTAAAATCGTGATTGCAAACGATATAAAAATGAATAAATTAAATGTTATTTTTTAAATATTAATGAATCGTACGTAAAATAATGGAGATTTCAGGTTAAGCAGGCATGGAGAAGATTTTTTTTTGGGTTCAAAATACACATTTGTATAGATAAACATGTCAATTTGGGAGGCGGGTTTAGGTACCGCCACCCCGGGAACCATTTATTGGATAACCAACACCTCTACCCAACGTCACCCCAAGCGGTTAGATAAGTTCCCGGATCATCGGGTAAAGTGTGTTCAGGAGGAGACCTCTTCAACTGATTTCTCTCGACCCATCGCCTTGCGCCGCAGCGGGAGGGATAGATTTATACAACCATCACTCCTGGACTCATTGATCCCTAGATTCCCACCCCTCCTTAAAATGACCCTACACATAGCATCCCTAACGATGATATAAGCCCTGAGAGAAATTATTTTTCTCAGGGCCTCCTTTGTGGGATTAACGTTAAAAAAACCCTCGTGGTCTTTACCCTCAACTTTCAAACAGTATCACGAAATGCTCGGAGTTTGCTGTGCAACAGTTTTACCATTGACAGTGTTGTTGTAAATTGTAGACACGGTACATGGTAGAAAACCAAATAGAATTAAAAAACGAAATGATTGCGAAATTTCGAACTGACAACATTTCGATGTCAGCTAGGTCAGATATGTACGGTTATTTTATCCATATCTTTTTTATTTTATTGCTTGTCCTTTATCCTATTCGTTAAGTACGTACTCTATTGGAATTATTGTAAACAAATTACTGATGAAACAAGTTAGGTTATGTTTGGCCGGTCTTATTAGTGTTGTAGATGTACTAGCTAACATAACTGCACTAGCAGACATAAACTAGCTGCATTGAATTTTGTAAAAATATCGGTCGGATATAAGTGAGATTAGATCGATCGATCCATGAATCCGATAGTTTAAATACAACAGGAATATTTCTTGTACGATAGTATTAGTTTAGTATAGGTCGAATTATCTGAAACTTCAACCTCACAATGTATTTTACCTAAAAATTACCCGGGTTTCCGTTTATCTCCAGCATTATTTAACATTTTATCAATACCCGGGCCAATATATTTATACACTTATAACAATCTATTTGGTTCCAGTTTATCAGTGTGGAATAGGACCAAGAATTTGTTTATTCAGATCAATAGTGTACGGTGGTTCCATGATAGTTACAAATATATCCTATTTAACCTAGTTTTTGTTTCATCACTTTTCATTACTTTATAGCCCTGTTTATAGGTGTGTTGAATTGTCATTTTGATGTGTTTTTTTTTTCACCATTCACCCATTTTCTTGAAACGTTTTCCTTACATGTAATTGCGTTGGTATCTATTTATATAAGTACTTTTAAAGATATGGCCATGAGATTCATAACAGCCTTGTACTGTATACCGTAAACACTCAAACTCAATCAAAATTGCGTTGATGTAGGTTGGCCACCAAATGTACGTAGGTATCTCTCTGGAGTATGTCCAATTATTGTACAGCGTAATTGCTTAATTATGATGGATTAACCCATTCAATTGCATAATACTCTTAAATCAATAGTGGTATGTTTAACAAACATGTGTTCGAAGATTGCACTCTTCTCGTAAAATAAATGTTTGACTTTTGTCTATCTTCAGAAATATTATCTGTTTAAACGATATATGAATTTTAATTAAATAAATAACTTCGTTAACACCACTATTTAATCAAAATCGACGTGTTTCAAAACCAATGGTTTCTTCGTCAAGATAAAAGTTCTATTTACAACTAAGTATGACAGTAATTACCTATATACAAAAGTATTACAATGAGCGATGGTTAATTAGTTATTATTTAAAAAAAATAATAACTAATTAAAACATAAAATAAATTTTACCATCATGAAATAGGTAATTACCTATTGTACTTATGTTTATGGCGAAAACTTTTATAAACTAACACATTTTCATGTATACAACTAAATTTAGTTTTTTTTAAACGGTTTTGATGTAAACATAAATGCAATAATTTCCTATTTTAAGATAATTAAAATTATTTTATTTACTTTTACATAGACAAATAATCACCGCCCGTTGTAATTATTTGTCAATCCTTGTTTGTTTATTTTTAAATTAGTTAATTTTCGCTGTACGTTATCCTGACTGAGAAAAAATTTCTTTTATAGTGGTATTTAAAATGTAATATATTTTATTTATGCTAAAATGAAGCCACAAATTGATTAAGCAATTATTAAAGAAGAAATATGAATTCTCCGAATCAAATCATTTTGAAATCTAATTCACTCAAACGAATATGCAGCAATTACATAAAAATTAATCTCTTGATTATGCCATCACTAATCTACGTCGTAATCAAGTTAGTTCTCCTTCGCTCTACTTTCAAAATTCGCATTATAGTCTCACGACATGTGCAAAATCATTTCATGTTGCATCATATCATTGCAAACTTGTGGCGGTTCCATGGACTTTTTATTCAATTTTATTTTATCTAATTTCAGCATTATTTGTGGTAGTTTAAAGAAGGATTTTCTGTTCTACTTTACTTTATCTAATTTCAGGCATTATTTGTGGTAGTTTAAAGTAGGATTATCTGTTTTACTTTACTTTATCTAATTTCAGGCATTATTTGTGGTAGTTTAAAGTAGGATTTTCTGTTCTACTTTACTTTATCTAATTTCAGGCATTATTTGTGGTAGTTCAAAGTAGGATTTTCTGTTCTACTTTACTTTATCTAATTTCAGGCATTATTTGTGGTAGTTTAAAGTAGGATTTTCTGTTCTACTTTACTTTATCTAATTTCAGGCATTATTTGTGGTAGTTTAAAGTAGGATTTTCTGTTATATTTTACTTTATCTAATTTAAGACTTTATTTCTGGCGGTTTTATGCAGTACTTTCTGTTCAATCTTGCTTTATCTTATTTCAGGTTTTAGTTGGGGTGGTTGTATGCGGCATTGCGGTGTGCAGCGCGAGGAGGCTGAATTACCATGATCCCAGAAAGGCCACTATCATCAGACAGACGCTCGATCCCTGGAGACCCGATGGATACAAGTTTGCGTAAGTGGCTATACTGATACAAACGGCTTCATATCGATTACCTACTATGACCCTGAAACATAGTCCAGACGGAGATTATTCACGCAGAGGCGAACTTAATAATGTAAAGTAGCATAATTTAACTGTTTTTGTTGAGAAATTACGATGATACACTGAGAGAAATCGACTTTTGTCCTCACGATAAACTAACAGGTCTTTTTAATAAAAGTTAAATTTAAGAATAAATATTGATTTGAATTAATAATATATAATGACGATACAAAGAATTTTCGTTGTATTTCTAAAATTGAACACGTGTCCCAACATCATGATAATATTGGTAATTTACTAAAAAATTATTGGGAAAACCTGTTAATTCATTCGTAAGACCTGCAATCCAACAATAATTTTAAGAGATTCTTAATACAAAATGAAAACAAACACTTAGTTTTAAACCACTTTATTTTGAGGTATATTCGTCGACCGGTTTCGATTGGTCTCAATCTTCTTCAGGACAATAAAATATAATACTAAATTATAATACAGAGCAAGGTGGTAAACATAAAAGAAAGAGAAGATTAAGATTAAGATTAAGAAGATTTTTAATAAATTGCGATAGTCATTTTTCTCCGTGTAATAGCATTTTTGTATGTTTTTTTTAATACTGACGAATAAATTTTCCACCACGGTTTTCATTTGGCCAAAACGATGTTCAGTTTGGTCATGAATGTGGCTTTGTTAGCGCAGTTCAATGTCGTTGACAGCCATTTACAAGCCAGTTGCATTTTCTACGTCACAATAAGTATGTTTGAAATTAAGGGATATTGATTGTTTTTTAAATAATTAATTATTAAATAAAATATTAAAATTACAGAAAAAATGAAGTGTCTAAATTCTATATATTTTAAATTGATTAAAAATATTGCTTATTTATTAAGAAACTCTTGAAATGATTACTTACTTGCCCCCTGTGTTGATAGGCTCCCTCATAAACTTTTAGTAAAATACCAATAAATTTTCACGATGTTTTATTTACTATAAGATTTTTAATAAATCAGCAATTCCTCAGAGCATCCTGATTGGATCGCTAGTTTATCTCTGTGAAGCCATGTGCAATTAGCCTTGCCTCTGTTACCAAAAGGAGGTACCTTTACTCGTTTATTACCGCTGTGGTCATAAACCAGTCAAATGAGGAGCTACTTCTGTACTGAAGTCTTGCTGGATAGTGTCACGGTGGAAGAAGGTCGATGGCCATTACGAGAAAATAATTCTTGCAATCGGCACGAAGAAATTTTCGATTAGCTTCGATTGATACTTTTAATGGTCATAAAAAATTTAAAACACAAAATTAGTCATAAATCCCAAAAGTTAATTTGATAAGGTTTTGCGAACAAACAGCTATTACTCGTAGAGTCATTAAGATCACTTTTGGAAAAAGCTCATATTGTCTCATAGAAATCATTGTCTTCCTTACTGTCATGGTGAAAAAATGATCTAAACTGTGTTCGAAAGAAAAATTAACACGCTTTATATTCAAATCCAGAATTTAACCAAAGAAGAAGTGTACACCACGATGAAGCCAAAGATTCCAGCCGCAATTTGAGTAAAATTAATGATATTTTTAATAATTATTTTAATAATTATAATTGATAATTTTCATAGTAACTTTGGTTCAGTGTTTAGACGAAAAAACCTAAGGTGAGCCATTTTTAAAACGTTTTAAGTTTTATTTCAAAATTAGAATATTTGAAAAATTGTAGGTATAATTATGTTTAATTTGATTACCTTTTAAATACAGTTTTTAGTTTTTGGATACGTTCAGATAAAATGATTTTTTTTAAATACGCACAAAATCTTCGAGTTCCAGTGTCCTTAACTGTCAATATGCCAGAGGCCTGAGGGGCAAATTTCATACAATAATTTGGTCGTTCAGCTAAAATATTAATAAATCATTTTATTGGTTTGCATAATCGTTAAAATACTATCTAAATTATTATTTAATGGCAACAAACATCAAATATGTTCCTATGAAATTGGTATTCCGTTAGAAACCACAAAAAAAAAGAGATTTATAAATTCTGCAGATCCCATTTAGGCCGTCTTAAATTTTTATTGTATTAATCATTATGTGTCATTCCAAGTGATCTTACAGGAATGACATGAACACATATATCTAATATATTTGTTCATAAAGTTGTAAGTAAAAATAATATAAGAACGAATGCATCCTTGAAAAATAAAATGGTATTTATGGAATCGTCCCGAGTTTAATATATGTGAAATTCTGATTACGTAATTTGTATTTCACCTTCATATGCTTTACGTTACAATGTCATTTTTTTGTTTTGTCTAATTTGTCAATGACGTCCAAAAGCCAATAAAAAGTTCCATATATCACAAATCCGTAGAAGATTATCATTAGAATTATGATATTATTTGTTTCTAAGAAATAAAAATTGTAAATTTAGAAAAAATTACAGAAATACGACATTTTATAAATTTGTCTTTTTCTATTTTACATTTACCTTACCTATATCATATCCAATATCGACGTCTGAAAGGTAAAAGGGCTTAAGCGACAATTTAATAAAAATTGAGTTAAATATACAGTTTTGATTAGGATTTTTTGTCTTATCAAAACTATATGTTTAACTAATTTTTGACTAAATTATCGCTTACGCCCTTTTGCCTTTTCGGCGTCGATATAGATATATATATATATTAATTAATCATTCTTTGTTTGTCCCGTACGCATTTCTATAGCATTCAATTTCACTGAAAATTTCTAAAGATTGTTCTTATTAGTGCCAGGAGTGTTTAGAGAGTAGTTTGAATGGTAGAAAAAGTCTTTACGCATTATGCCTGCACTGGAATGAGATACGAAGTCGAATTAAATTTGTTGTTTTAACATTAAAAATGTGGTTTTCATGATACTACATAAAGAAAAAGTCTGGGATGACTGAGGAAGACATGAATACGAAGAAAGAGGTGTAAGGAAAATTTATGCCATGGAAGCGAATGGTTGAAGAGGTGGAGCACGCCCGAGGAACACATGGCACGATCAAGTGAAACAAATAACTATTACAAAACATTAATACTATTTCCACCTTAAAAATGCACGTGGTTGTCAGGTAATATGGAATTCACAACCTCAAAACTTTAACCCAAACCAATTTCCACCAACGCCGTGAACATGTCATCTAGTTAAATATAAATTTGTTATCGCGTTAACGAGAGATTTTCACTTTAGCAAGTTTTTTCCTCGCCGCAAAATGGATCTTTGACGACACTTCTAGTGCCTTGCTTTATTTGAAAGGTGAATTTGAAATCACTTTGAACATTTCGTGTTTTTTTAAAGATTTTTTTAACACATAAAACCTCGATTGGCTTCATTTTCACTGCCAGCACAACACACTCGAGGCGCTCGCAATTATTAAATAATAATTAAACAGTCAGAAAGCCAATACAGAGTGTATAAAATCAATTTTTTTGAATGCTGTAATTTATTCGGGCCCTCCCCAAGGATCAACCCTTTTAACCACATCACAGTTTCCTGTAATAAAATTATTATTATTTGCATTCGGAGACTTGAGCTGATTTATTAATAATAATAAAAAAAAACTATTTCCAACGCCAAGTAATTATATTCGCATTTATAAAAAAGCAAAACGTATGTACTCTCGGTCGCAAATCGTCTCTAACATTTATTTGGCCCTTTGCCGCAAACGTGTGCAGCTACTTTATGGAAACAAATATTCTTCGTCCTATCTCGATCTGGACGGTCCGGTTTATTTATTACACGAAAAATGTGAAGCTTTCCTTTCTCCTTTTCACGGTCAAAACGTATTTATGTAAACAAACGTAATTTATGACAAAATTAAAGATTCGATTGCAAATATAGCAACATGTAAACATAATTTGTACCAATAGGTAGAAGCACATATATACGTATTAAAAAGAAAAAAATAACTGATTGTAGGATATAAATATTTATACTACCACCTAAAAGACCGATGAGAAGTTGAACTCAACAATACTCAACCACAAAATATAAATTAAATCATCACCATCACTTGAACTGTTAGCTCACTAGACATTTAATGAACTCCAATTAGCCACAATAAAAAATTCAACCCCTTATCTCGAGGCCCCTTCAGGTGTTCATGGGCGTAACAAATTCCCAAATAATTCCCGGGCAGTAGAATTTTGATGTATTTAAAAAAAAATAAGAGAAAAAGAAAGTTTTACCATGTCAAAATGATACGGCTTTATGGATTCAATCATGTCTAACCGTAATGCACAATAATATTGTATTAACTGTTTATACGTCATTAGAATGATCAAAAATTATTATTTGACATAAATAGTGAAGTCATTATTAAAATCACCCAAAGTATCATCTGATTCTTTCGAGAGTGAGAACGGAGATGGGAAAATTAACTTTATTTTTCTTACTCTGAAACTTGCAGTAACCAATCATTTTGATATGTTATGACAGTTTATTTAATTTATTGGTATGCCGCCAGCCAACAATAATATATTTATACTAAAGATTTTAAAATCATGATGGCTCTTATACAGAATTATCGAATCATAGCGCTAAGAAATTTCAACATGCAAATATATAAAAAAATATTTAATTTCAGGTTTGAAACATCTTTCGGAACGTCAAGACGTGAGAATGGCTACTTAAAAACAACCCCTAATGGCCGCCAGGTTATTGTGACCGAGGGAGAATACTCATACTTTGGAACGGACCAAAAATTCTACAAAGTGAACTATATTGCTGATGAGAACGGCTACAAACCGTTTCTAAGCGGAACCCCTAATACGAGGACAGGCCTGTTACCTTCAACGGTGTACGAAGATGATGCTGATGACTTTTTGTTCCCTGACGATCTATTAAGCGACATATTTTCAACAATCACTACTTCTACCACTAAGCCTCCTGGAACTAAGCCTTCCACGGTAGCTGATGGTGCAATCCCTCGTGTTCCTTCCTCCACATCACCAACTATTATTGACCCAGCAACGCCGGATGTCACGGTTCCAACAGCGGTAAGGATTATCTAATGTCTAATTATTTAACTAGCCTTATTGACAAAGAAAGGACGTGAGATAATTGAATTGAATTGACAGGAACTCAAGTGACCCTGACGAATTTAAACTGTTGAACGCGGAAAGAAGACTTTTTACGTTATAAATGGATTTTTTTAATCAATTAAGTCCCATTGATAATGTAATTTCAAATCCATTACCAATGGTGGTATAACTGAAATAGATTTAAATTCATTAGATTAGTTTCATTGATAAATTTATGTTTTAAAAATAATTCCACATGTCACATCAAACAAACATTCGTTTGGTGGCCTGCAATCTTCACGCCACAAACTTCAATCAGGAACAACTTAGTAAAACTAAAGCATAACTGAAATGCTGATGTTTTACAACATCCTCCTTTCATCATGTGGGTGCAATTGGTTGACTTCTGGATGTTACTGAAAAGTTGAGAGAAGATATTGCTACGAATGGCGTATTGAATGAGACGAATTCGTCATTTTTATGCAAATTTTGCCAACGCTAATTTTCGTATTTTTCATGCGATTTTCTGGTAATTTAAAATGAGAAAGTAATAATAATATAATACCTTCCAAACATTTATTGTTTTTTAAATTGACAACTTCAAATAACCATAAAATCGAACTGAGCTAACTTCAAGTCATTTAATTGAGGACTGTCGAAAAAATTGGCGTCCGGCCATTTTTTTCTGATGCATAATACCAAAAATATATCAAAAAAATTTCATTTACGTCACAAAATTCGCTTTTGCAGAAATATAACGTTTTTTTAACAAAAACTCCACATTAAAATTTAATTTAATTTAGCCCAAAAATAAGGAAATTTTTTCGGATCTCTCTACTTATGGCTAATGTTATTTATGGATTATTATATAATTGAATGGTAGGTATGTACTCCTAAATTTAATCATAGAGTGATTCCTTCATTTAAAAAGGTTTGTGCTAATGGTGATCATTTTTTTTCCAGGAGTCAAATAATACTGCTTCGGGACTAGATGACAGATTCGGGCTCCCTCCCGGAGTCATTGGATCGTTGTTAGGAAGATAAACTATTATTTACATCATTAGTTAGAATATTTATTATCACAAACCCTTTCTTTTAAAAATGTTAATAATGTGTGTAATGTGCCAAATTTGAAATCTTTTTCCAACTGCGTTTCATCTTCTGAAAAGTATTTTGTATTAGTTTTAATTCCCGTTCAAGTGTTCGCAATCACACGCTAATTTTAAAACTAGAACGTCTTTGTTTAAAGATTGCTGAAAATTTTTGTTTGTGAATATATTTTTTTTAATTGTGTCATTTTGACAACTGCACATAAGTCAACGTAGAAAATAAATATCATGATTATTGTAAATAAATTAGGTTAGTACTACACAATTAATAAGTAAGTTTTGTATATTTTCATTGTGATTATTCTCATCTTTCGACAACATCTCTTAAGTATTATATTAGAGATTAGTAGTTTTATTAAATAAAATTTGATTTTAATTTTGTTTTATGTAAATAGATTCCAAAATTATGTTTAGGTTTTTACAATTTAAAAATAGAGCTTGCAGACGTATAAAGGGAAATTTGTTTTATTGAAAGTGAACAAAGAAAATATTTCAAAAAGTATGACATTATTATTCAATTGTGCCGAAAGCATTTAAATATCCTCGTTTATCAACCGATGACAGATGATTCAGTGAACTTTGCGGTTGATATAGTAGAACCTCGAATCAACGTGTCATAATATGGCAGGTTTACGTGACTATTTTTTGGGTTATTGTTAAATTTACTGTAATATCTATCTTTAATAATTAAAAATAATAAATAAATATCGGTTATAAATATATACGTTAAATAGATTTATGCTTATATCCCACCATACCCTCGATGAGTTATCAAATTAACGTATACATTTTAATAAATAAATGCTCGTAATAGGAATAGAGCTATAATTAGTGGCACTGCATACTAATATTTCTTATATACACTTGTTCCACTATTAGAACTGAATAAGCGGTGCGCGTAGACCGGATTAGGTAGTTTTAGTTAGAGCGTTGGGAGAGTTGGAGGTCAGTTGGAGGTCAAAAAGTGGAAACTATTTTTTCGTTTCCTGTCTCATCTTAAAATACTACAACGATGGTAATAGGTATAAAACTAGGCTAACCTATCTAATGTATAGCCGGTGTTCATAGTTTCGACTACTGAATAGTAGCTAATCTCGGACTCTATAAATAAATTGATCGTAAATCGAACAGATATTATCTAATCTTATAAATAGTGCTTTTGACAGCTTCAAGAGGATGGTAAAATATCCCCTCGGCATGAAACAACGATGTATGAAGACCATTGAAAAATTATTGACATTAATATTTTATCAATAAGACAGCCGCCATCTTTATTAATACAGCCACTGCTGTAGAAACTGCACTGACAGTTATGGAGCTGAAGGATTACGCTATATGCACCATGGTTTGGGATATTTCAGCAAATCGCTTGCATTAAAATCCCAATGGGAATGGATAGCGAGCGATATGCTGAAAAAGACCAAGCCAGAGAATATAGCGTGGTCTGTCACAGGTTTCGGACTTATTGCACTGGGTTTAGCAGATTTTAATTCTAAACCCTGCTAAACCCAGTGCTAGAAGTCCGAAAACAGGTATCTTTAACTGTCAGTGCAGTTTTTATAGCATGACCTGCATTAATAAAGATGGCGGTGATAAGACACAATAATTCAATTAAGAATAAGATAAAATAGGTAATGACTGTTTTATAACTGCCAATCAATTAAGTTTATTTATATGTAGAAATTTAAATTGTGTATTTTACGAAACTAACATTATTTGCATTTTTTCTTACCTTATTATAAGATATTATTTTCTATGTAATTAATAAAGAATTCTACTTTACGAAAATAACACGAATGTACATTTTTTTCAATAAAATATAAGAAAGCATATCGAATGATTATTACGTATTTCTTAGGTTTTACATTTTTCTTTATTGAAAGTTTTGATACCACATTGGAACAGTCATACAAATATAATAACACTGTAGTGTGTGGCAAAAATATTATTGTAGTTATTATAACACTTCTATGATTTAAGAATAAAGCATAAAGTTAAAGTGTAAATTTTCTTTGAAGATAAAAGATGGAAATGAAGTTATATTTTAAAAAAAGATACATGATATGTTTCAGAAAGAAAAAGTTTTATAAAAGTATGTAAAGGATGTGCAATCAAAAACAGAAACAATGGCATAAATGATGACATTGCGTAACCGATGTAAGTAACTACATAGATGATTTATAAGAAAATGTATCTGTCTGTAATTTTGTCCCACCTTTCGAAATTTCCAGGAAAGTTAATATAATAATATTAAGTGTTTTATCATTTTTTTAACAAACAGATTTAATGGTATCCTCACTGGGATCTGCCGTGCTGAGAATTGCACTTACATATTATTACAATTTTGCAGTATGGATAATATAAAGAAATTATAATTAGCGTTATTTCTGAAATAATTATAAATATATTACATGGTGTTTTTTATTCACTTGAGAAGTTTCAGTTTCATTTGTATTCAATGTCAGTATAATATTAATTTCTGATCTCCTTATGTTTTGTATCCAGCTTTTTATTTGAAATTTAAATGTTGAAATACTATTGTGTGTTTTAAATGAGAGTGGGATTTTGTTGTAGAGTTTAGCACCACAGTATAGGAAGCTTTTTTACCTTAAAGTTGTATTTGTAGTTACTTGTTGGATTGACAAAGTAAGACAAGAGTTTGACAAAATAAGACAAGGTTTTTTATGCATAAATATAATAAGCACTAGTGTTGATTGAAGTACTTGTACATTTTGAATTATTTGGCGTGTTGAGAATTAGCCGACATAGCTCAGTGGTCCAGAGCACCTGGCTGGACATCAGAAGGTGCGGGTTCCAATCCCGTCGGCGGCATTTAGGTATTTTTACTCGGGAGATATTTTAAATTTGTATAGATATTTCAGGCGACTGCTTATAATAATTTGTTATTTCTTGTTTTTTTTGTATTTATGAATGTAAAGGAATATTGTTTTAGAATAGAGTTGTTTAATTGAAGTTCGTTGAAGATTCGTCAGTGCTAGTTCTAATAGGAACTTTCAGAATAATTTTCATTATGCTACAATTTTCATAAACCCTGTTTCCAATTGTGGATATAAAAATAATCAAGCTTTGTGGTTGAAATAAAATATAGTACACGGTTTTCCAATAAGAGGTGTTATTTTGATATTCAATTGTAAAAGATCAATGGATTCGTTGCTTGTGTGGCACGTAGCGCCGTCTTGTTGAAAGTAAACGTTTTCCAGATCAATACCATCCAATTCCGGCCATAAAAAATCATAAATCATCTCTCGATAGCGCAATCCATTCACCGTAACTGTTGCTCCAGCCTCATTTTCAAAACAGTAAGGTCCAATGACTCCGCCGGACCATAAACCGCACCAAACAGTCACACGTTGAGGATCGAGAGGCTTTTCAACAATAACTCTTGGGTTTTCCGAGCCCCAGATGTGACAAGTTTTGTTGACGAAGCCACCGAGGTGGAAATGGGCCTCATCACTCAATATGATTTGAATTTGATTCACTCAAGTGAATTTTAATAATTTCAATGCGTTGTTGAAGCGTTTATCGTTTCATTTTTGTTAATGGCGTAGTTTCTACTTGTCAAATGTCAAAAAATGACAGCTTCAAAAGTAACATCTACCGAAATAGCGGGCTATTCAAAATAACACCTCTTATTGGAAAACCCTGTATTATAAGAAAGAGGAAACGGACGACAAAAAAGGAAGATGTTTAGAACATTAACATTTCTACTCACTTTTTTAAAGTTGAGTTTGTAAATATTATTTTGTTTAAAATGCCGTATTTTATTCACCACCAAGTAAAACATCATCGTTTAAACTAAACCAAAAAAAACATTTAATTACTTTAAATGTCTGACATCTGTGAATAACGTCAAGAATGAATTTTGCTGTCCACGGGGTTTGAAAACAAAACTGGTGAAAGAGACAGGTTAGGTACAGACTTACTCGCACAATCTAATCTTCCCCATTCAGGGGCGTCGCTACCGTCGATATCGTGGACACATATTTTCTAGTATTTCCACTCTTATTGGTAAATTTATGTAGGTGGTAAATATTGCCAAACAGTTTCCGTTTATAACCACAATTATTTTTTAATGACGTGAGTTTGTTTATACCTACTTAATTTAGACACTGTAAACAAAATTTGGTACCTATTTCATTTCATAAAAATTAAACGTTAACATTTATGTAAAAAAAGGAATTAACTCTTTCAGACCTTAACTTAACTGGCAGTGGTGGAACATATATGTTATTTGAAAATTGTCCGTGTTTTCTTTTTCAATAGTTGAGAAGTTATCGCAACTTTTAATATTTGAAAGAACAGTAGGTCTCAGAAGGCGTTTTTCATATAAATTCCCAAATCTTACGCAGTATACCAAAAATGTGAGATATTGTCAAATATAAAAAAATAAGCATTGAAAAAATACATTCTACACAAAAAAATCGGGAGCAAAAATTTGTTCGAGATTAAACACCTTTCAAAAGATAAAAATGGCTACCGCCTGAATTGGTAGTTATAATTAAAAAAAAAATATTGAACAAAGCCAGTTATATCAACAATTGAAAACGCAAAAACCACAATTTTTATTCGCTCTAGATAGTTAGAAGTAGAAATTTAGAATCTGCGTATTTTCAAATATACATACGGTATGAAAGGGTTAAATCTGTCGAGAGGCCCAACATTATTTTTAGTTTAGTGAATTAAAAACTGTTAAAGCCTATCATGTAGGAAATGCATGGTTTTGTTTGATCTTTTTCTGACAACTCGATAGAAATGTATGACTAGTTACGATCAGGGGGTCCAGCACGTACGATCGATAAAGACCTATGTCAATACGATATTATTGTAAGTTAGCAATTGACAAATTCTAACGCAGCCTCCATAAGCTTCGGTTAACTGTCAACATAAAAATCTTTTTTAATAGTGTCATTCGTTACACAAAATTACTGGCTTATTATTTAACGGTGTTGAACTAAAAAAGCGCTTAAAATTTAAAGAATTCGTAAACGCGGCCAGTTGAATCCATTCGGACCAATGGTGCTACATTGGTTAGGGTTTGCAGAAACGGAATTTGTTAATTTAATTATTGAAGACAATATTAGCAATTCAATAAAATTTGAGACAGTAAAAACAAAAAAAGATACGATTGAAGTTTTCTGTTTCAAATTTTCATTTAAGATTGTTTTAGTAAATTAAATATTACAATTCGAGGTTTTACTCAATAAGTCTATTCCAAAAAAAAGTAATTTGTTCATATAACAAGACCTCATTAACTAATTAACTTCCTTTTTATTGTGAAAAAGTAAATGCGGATTGCCAATGCATTTTTAGGTTAGTATTTCAATTCAACATTGCCAATATATTAATATTTTTATGTAACTGTATAATGTTTGATGTTTGAGAATGTCAATTCATAGATAATACTTCCAATGTTGCTATCTTATGTCGATTTATGATTTATTGCGTTATCAATATCGGTCTTGCTCCAAACAATCATCATCGGTAGTAACACCTGTCGATCGGATAGTGTAAAGTTATCGATTTCACTGTGCTAGACCCCCGATGTTGCTTACATACCATCGTGTTCATTTTATAGTTTCAAAATAGGGGTGTATTATACCTACGAGATATCTACTTACATCGTGTAATGAACATTTATTATGTTATTCAAGTTTTTTTGCAGATACCTATTCTTTTAACTTAGAATTAAGACATTTGGTTTTGACAACATTAAACTAGAGAGACATTACTTAATTGAATTATCTAACTTGATTAATTCAATAAATATTCAAATAGGCGTATTTCACTACTCATACATACTACGGCGACACAACATGAAATTTCAAAAATTTATTTGATTATTTTATAAAACTAAATTTCAGGTTTTTAGAAGAATAGGCATTGCATTTGGGAATGTATTAAATTAATTATGAATCTAAGGATTCATATAATTTCTGAAAATTATAATCAGTCCAATTAAAGATACACAATATGACCTACAAATAACAGCTGGAAACAAAAAAACATTAAAAAAATTATCAGAGCAAATCTTTTTAGATAACAATAAACATTATATTTTTGAATGATAGACGAAGAAATAATAACAAATTAAATTTAAAAAAAAATTTAAAATGAAATAATTATATCCACAGAATTGGAGGAAATCTTCTAAAAAAGTTACAGTAAGTAGATAATTATTTCAAGAGTAAAAAATAAACCTGTAAAAAACCAAGTTATTTAAAACTTTAATATCTACATGCATTTTCAATGTTCGACCTGGTTGCAATCTCTTGGACCAGCTAGTATCCAATTTCAAAAAAAACATTTTTTTGGTCTGACTGAGGATCAAACCATCCTCCCTAGGGACTGGCTCCTAAACTGCTGCGAACTTTTAAAATTTCTTTTAAAACATTTTTTGTTGTTTGTTGGAAAGTGGGTTAATTTACACTTCGAAAATTCCATTTCATTCATTCATTAAGGCGATGCCATACGTAGTAATGCAAAATCATGTGTTTTTGGTTTGAAAATTTGGTCGCCTAGAAATGTTTCAGATGCTTTAATTAAATACTGCGAGTAGAATACATTTTTGCCTTTGAAATAATCGAGTATCTTTTAGATAAGTCTTTTTATAAGCCCAGAAAAAAATAATGTAAAGGCCTATGAAAACTGCTTTAAAGTTCGAAATCTCCTACTTACGAACCCATTTTCGGTTGTGATTTTATTGTATAATGTGGCAAATTAAGTTATTTAGAAAATGATCGGAAAAAAATTAAATATTTATGCCTGAACATCCACAAAATAAAATAAAAGGCACTTTTTGGCCATGTTTTTTACTTGCATAAATCAAAACAGGCAGATGGTGTCAAGCGGGAATTTAAACCTTTTCGCCATCTACCAAATTTTCAAACCAAAAACACATGATTTTGCATTACTACGTATGGCATCGCCTTAATTAAAAGTGGTGAATTCAAAGTATTTCATTTTCATATAATTAAATTGACATAATTTTGCAAATATTAAAGGAAGTAAATACACATAAGTAAACAAATATGCAAATTAAGTACATTATAATAATAAACTAATTATAGTAAATAATAATAATACGTACATAAATTAAGTATATAATAACTAATAACAGGTAAATTAAGTACCTATATCATAATAAATACATTGTATTTCATTAGTAAGTAAATTTTAATAGGTACATTAAAAACAAAGTTGTGTTTCGCATTTCGTTTGTAATGTTTTTTATTATTTATATCTTGTATTTGTGCGATGCTTTTCAATTCAATCGTAATCTTACAATAATTATAGCTCATTATGAACATTGCACCACTTCAGAAAGTTGCAAAGTATAACTTAAGGTGTTGGTAACTCGATTACGTAAAAAAATGTGTGGTGCGTTTGGTAGATTCGTGTAAGGTAATATTGAAAATACTTATTTTATACACTTGACTGATATTTATGAAAGTGGGAAGTAATTTATTTGATTTTTTATAGATAATACGTGTAAGTTTATTGCATGTGAAGATTAATTTCAACACTTTTATTAAAACCAGTAGGAATATCAATAATTTGAATTTCAACACTATTGCATATAACGCTGATCTTTGTAAACAAGAAAACCTCTTAAACAGTGAGCTTCATAAAATTTGCAGAGATTTTTTCTGTCTACATAAACTCAAAATTAAGTGTATTTTTCGATTGTAAAATGCATTATTTTTACCGACCGTCGCGTCGTGTGGTTGACTAGGAAATAGTTAATAATACTCTGGAAAGAGATTTCACTTATAATATTATGCCAACTTAGGTATTTAAAGTTGTCTGTACATATATGTAACAGATTGTAACGTTTTATGTAACACCTCTCATTCACACAAATAATTAAAAGGAGATAGTGATATATAACGAAGGTTAACCAAGTTTGAGTACCATAATATATTGATTTCTCTGTTAATCCCAAAGAAATATTAAATTTGCTGTCTCGTCTAACATTTATTTATTATTTTATACAGAATATTTTTCATATGAATCACTATTATGATTTAACTGGCAATTAAAAGGTGATATAAAGTCAAGAAAAGTGATAAAACAAAAACTAGGTTAAATGGATTACGTAAGTTTTATAGGTTAGTTTTTCATCGCTTTTAATGACTTTATGTATATCATTTTTTAAAGGTGTGTTGAATTGTACTTGTTTTGATTTATCATGGAACTGTTTTAACCACAGTATATCTAACATGATACTGGATTATTACAATAGTATTTGTGTTATCTTGATAACATGGTTTTAAATAAAAAAAAAATTGGTTTAGAAAGCAACATTTCCGGGTTCCGGAAAACCTCAGAATGTTGAACATCCATCCACTTTCGATATCCAAAATGTGGCTTGTGCAATGATGGAGCTCTAAAATAGTAGTGGATCGAACCCGCAACGGTCTAGTGGAAATCAATAGCTGCCATGCTACCAACAGGTTTTTTCATATTTTGAAATATGTACTTTTCGCTTAACTCCATTTGCCTCCAACCCCGCTGGCCGGCCCAACGGGGTGCATCGCTTTTTTAAATTCCAACCTCGCCAGCACGACGGGCCTGAGTTATTTCGTCCTAAAAACGATAAACGGACATGCAAGTGACATATATGTACTTCTCTAGATAATAAAGCATTCATTTTGTAGTGTTGACAATAACACGATGGTAAATTTTTCGCCTAAATTGAGTTTTATTAGCGATTGGTGTCATTGTTTTTCAAAGTGGCGAGTTTTTTTTTTACATTAGACCCACACAGAAAGCCTCGAGGATAAAAAATCCCCTTAGGGCGTATGTCATCTTTGGGGATGCTTTGTGGAGGGTCTTTTTTGGAAAAGGAAGGGGAGGAAGATCTGGGATGGAAAAAGGTGTAAGGGTTGGGTAGGAATCTGGGTGTCAGTGTGTCCATGAGTGAAAGATGTATGAATCACTGCCACTCCCACTGCGGTGCAAGGCAAAGTTCTGAGAGTCCTGCTCGAGAGCACACCAGGTCACCCTCAACCAGTCTCCCGATCCATTCTGCCACGCAGTAGGTGGGCAGATCACGACCCGAACAAACGTCACCCCGTGAACCCGAGAACTCCTGCTAAGTCACCAAACGTAGCGAGCCACTTGGGGTGACCTATGGCAGAGTTTTTGGTTATCCAATCAATGGTTCTCGGGGCCACGGTACCCGTGCCCGCCTCCCAATTAAGTAGTTATGGACTAGCACGAAAAAAGCATGATGGATGCTTTGAGGGCTATCATACCAAATTGAATTATTTTTTACGTATATGTAAGAAAAATATGCCAATAAGATGTATCAATGGCCACCTTTTTGTATCTGAATAAATAAATAAAATGAAGTTACTTTTGTATCGACTTTTTATTTTTTTAGTAACTTAATACACAAGTTATTTTTTTAAATATAACGTTTTAACTTAAATATGGTTTGAAAGTTACATTATATTTATAACTAGTAGATTTGAACATTTTGGTACGAAATTAATTCGAAGTTTAGGTCTAATGTTTTAGCTTAAAAATTCGGAGATCAATGGGTTCAAACTTTTTCTTTCACCAGATCTAAAATTTTAGCAACCATACCAAAAAAAAATTTCCGCTGTCGTAAGATTCTCGTATTTATTTTATAAACATCGAAATTGATATTAATTCATTTACAAGAATTTTATGTTTCACACTACTAATTGATGTTTCTGAAAAAAATGATAGATTTATTAGGAACAGGTCACGCATAATTTATTACCTCATTTGAATATTATTTTAGTAGCAAAGTTAGCAAATTTATTCATAATGTATTACTTTTTACATTTGCATTTCGACAAGGTTTAACAAAACTTAATATTTAACAAAAGTTATTTTACTTTATGATGAAAATCATCCGTCAAATCTGTATTCATTGGCGAATAACAGTCGAGCCGAGACCGCTTGGATTGTTTGTTCATATTTGTTTAGGTATAAGGTAGTATTTATAAGGTAGGACTGAGATACGATAAGGCACGTTGCAAAGCAATGTTTTTTTTGCAAAAGAAAATGGATACATGATTTACTTGCGTGGATATAAAAACGTTTTGCGGAGATTCTCAAAAACGCAACTACAAAACTGGTACAGTTGTATTTTCATATCGATATGATACCGCATTATGAAGTGTCTCAACTTAACATAGTCAAACAGCGTTCTTCCATATGGTTGATCCCTGAAAGCAGTCTATTTGTCAGATAAGATTAGGTAAGTTTGAGAAGAGGATCGTGTGCAATGCGATCGTGGAGATTTAGAATGTTCGATAGAAATGCCGCATATCAATACTATATCAAAATCTATAGTCATTTAGCGATATTTGCGAGCACGATCACAATATGATTCCGACAGTCGTTAGAAAAAAGCCGCTGCTTTTAATCTGTCAATATGCAAAATTTTTGGATAATGTCGATCATTAAGCAAAATAACCAACTAACTAACTTGAGAAATGGAGGTGAACTAACAAAGCTCTTAGAATTGAAAGGAATAGTATCAATACAATCAATAGAATTTATAAATTCATCCAAGACTCAATTAATTGAAACCGTTCCTGCCTGGTGAAATAAAAGTTATTGGCTATGACTAAAGACCTCATGAACTAATTAACTATTTTTTAGTTTCAAAAAGTACATGCGGACTACCAATGTATATAACAGTTATTGTTTCAATTCAACATTGTCAATTTATTAATATTTTAAACATTTAGTTACGAATATCGATCCGATATCGCAAAGTTATCCATTTTACTATGCTAGCCCCCTGGAATTCTATTGGTCTTCTCATGGAACATACCTCTACTGTTGCCAGCGTATGTCGACTTCTAATGTATTGCATTATCAATATCGGTCTGGCTATCAACAGTTCGACCGTGCTCCGGAAATCGAACGCCTATTACGCCTATCGAACCGGCAGTGCAAAGTAATCGATTTTACTGTGCTAAACCCCCTGAGCATGTCGATACAGCCACGAATTATCAATTTTATTTGTCACGTTTTTTCAGTTACCTACCAAAAATGTTAAGAAAAATCACGGCCACTACTCTGTTTTCAAACATAATTAAAAAAAATAGTTCCGTGTAAAATGTGTACACATATATAACGTTTTTTAGGAATTTTGAATGAAACTGAATATTTTGTTATTCATATGAAAAAGGAAATTTAAAAAAAGGTCGAACCATTTTTTTGTCTGTGGCAGGAATTTATTCCAAACTCTGTTTCCCAAACTTTGTAAAAACACTACTTTGGTCACATAATATGTTACATACAAATCACTGAGTTCAAAGTTTTTTTTAAAGTGAAAAAAAAATGATACCGAAATTTGAAATTACTGTCTCGGTAAGTTCTTCGAAGTGTTATATTCTAAATAAGTATAATAAATTCGATGTCGAGTTGCTGCAAATTGAATTCGCGATTTAGGAAGTGAGTATTGTACGCTTTCCTTCGAAAATTTTACTGAAAAATCAACCCGTAAAAATCCGTTTTTTGATAAAAACACTTTGGTCTGACTGAGGAATGAACTTTCCTCCCCATGGACTGGCGCTTAACTGCAGTTAACTTTTCAAATGTCTTTTTTTTTAAAGTATTGCTTTACTAAGGATGGAACCTTCCTCCCCAGAGACTGTAGTCAACTGCGCTAACAGCAGACCCAAATCCCGATTTGGTAGGACCGATATAAATAAATTTCGTATATTAACTGCTTTAGTGTCATCAAATTTCAGAGAAAAGCATATATGACCGCCTGTGTATGTGTGATTACCACCAAAAGTTGATCGATTGCATTGTTATGGACAAAGATTCTATTTAACTAGTTTCTGATCTGATCGGTGAAGTGGGTTAATTTCTACTTCCAAAATCTGCATTCATTCATTCATTCACGTAAACTCGATTTAAAATCGAATATGTAAATGTATTTTACAAAAGGGTCTCAAAAATTTTAAGGCTATATCCCTTATACATAATATATAATGTTGCTGTGAACAGCTTGCATATAAATCAGATTGGGAATCTCTGGCATAGACCATTATGCTACCAAGGCCATCGTCCATGATATCAGATTAAACTTTAATTCAGATGCGTAATCAACTGCGTAAATGTCACACGATGAGCAGACGCGATATTGGAGAAGGTTTATATTTATTTTGGTGGTTCATTTCCTGTTGTAGTCTTAGTTTCCAAGTATAAATGGTGCATAAATCTGTCAAAATATTCTAATATAGCATCAGCCATCGTTATTGAATATAATTATTATTATTGCAATTTATTAAGCCAAGAGCTTTGCTCATTATTCGGGACGGACATTCTATTTTAATTGCATTCTCACAAATAGCAACATATTAAGTCACACGAGCGATGGATATTGCCTGCTAATGTATGTCAAGAAAATATGTCGACAGCCATGAAACCTACATTTCTATGAATAATGCAGGTGATCTTTAAAAATGTTTAGACCAAAAATTAATGTATCTTTTGTTGGAAAATAAAACTAGTTCATAAATAAAATAAAAACATTTTATTATCGATGAATATTTAAAAAAAAACGTTGGATGCCTTTTAATAGCAGCAACGGAAAATTATTTTCAAAAGCATGGTAAAGAATGAATTTAAGTAAGAATATTTGATGTTATTTATATTTTTTGTCTGATATTAATGAGTCTAAAACTCGGGAACTAGCGATAAATCAATTTTTCATCTTTATAAATGCTTTATAACAGACAAAACGCTTTTATAATCAGAGCGTGTAACTAATTTAATAAGAATTTTAATGATAATATAATAGAAAGACATATTTTCGTAAAAATAGCATAAAATAAAGTCGTCATCCGCGTCTGTTTGTGTGCTCAATTCGTTTAAACTACGCAACTTTGATAGAGTTTTCACTATCATTTAGAAAATTTCTTCCGGAAGGTTGATGTGTATAATACATACATATTATATTTATCAAAAGTAGAGAAAAGTCGATGTTTTGTAATAAAAAAAAATTGGACGCTCACATTGCTAACGCTGCTAAACTTTGTGAGATAGTACCAGGCACACTACACTTTTTCATAATGAAGCCAACAATATCAATGCAGTAAACAACTCAGTAATTACTCGAGCAAACACAACTTACACCCACTACGAAAAATTACTACATTTAGACATCTTTCATAATTCCTTCCTAACATACAAAACTAATTTATAAATTTTTTTAGCGTGACATATTTCAAAAACACTTTCACTTAATTTTTCAAAACTTCTGTGTATTAACAGTCAATTCGTGAGCGTATTGTAATTCTTGATTTCAATTTTTTTTTCTCGATATACTTTCTTCATTTTATAACTATTACCTATTCATACATAAATTTAAACTTAAATTCATTGATTTTAACTTAAAATCATTAGTTTTCAGAACAATCTCAGGCGAAATTACATACATACATGATATTTTATGGACATACGTAATAGGTAAAACAACTATGTTATAGCGAAAAATATCCTTAACTGTATCTTATTGTACTGCGTATGTCTTAATAAATAAATAAAAATAATGTACCTACTACAGAATTGTATATATAAAAAAGGCCTACAGAAAAGTTCACCATTGTATATGTCTATCTGCTAAGCTTAAAACCCAGCAACCCAGTAATAATAAAAAATTACTGCAAGTTATCGTGTTGTGCTATTTGCAATGAATTTTGTTCAGTTGCATGCCATTCGTTTTATAAACATTTGTTCAGTTTAGTTGTAGGTATATAAAGGGTTTTCCAATAAGAGGTGTTATTTTGAATAGCCCGCTATTTCGGTAGATGTTACTTTTGAAGCTGTTATTTTTTGATATTTGACAAGTAAAAACTACGCCATTAATAAAAATGGAACGATACACGCTTCAACAACGCATTGAAATTATTAAAATTCACTATACAAATGGTGAAAATTTGGCAGAGACGGTGCGTAAAAGTCGAACATTTCTAGGTCGTCGCTAAGCACCTTGTCGGACCGCAATACAGAAATTGGTGGAAAAATTCGAGCTGTTGGGACAATTTATTGATGTGAAGAATAAAACCCGTGCACGTCGCTCAAGAACAGACAAGAATATTGCTGCTGTAGCAGAAAGTGTTGAAGAAAACCCAGGTTTGTCCATTCCTCGTCGTTCTTTGAATTAGGCATTCCACAAACGTCATTACACCGTATTTTGCATAAAGATTTGTGTCTTGAGGCTTATAAAGTTCAGTTCACACAAGAATTCAAGGCGGCCGATCATCAACAACGTCGTGTCTTTGCTGATTGGGTCCTTGAAATGCGTGAAAATGATCCGGAATTCCATCGAAAAATTATCTTGAGTGATGAGGCCCATTTCCACCTCGGTGGTTTCGTCAACAAGCAAAATTGTTGAATCTGGGGCTCGGAAAACCCAAGAGTTATTGTTGAAAAGCCTCTCGATCCTCAACGTGTGACTGTTTGGTGCGGTTTATGGTCCGGCGGAGTCATTGGACCTTACTGTTTTGAAAATGAGGCTGGAGCAACAGTTACGGTGAATGGATTGCGCTATCGAGAGATGATTTATGATTTTTTATGGCCGGAATTGGATGGTATTGGTCTGGACAACGTTTACTTTCAATAAAACGGCGCTAGGTGCCACACAAGCAACGAAACCATTGATCTTTTACGATTGAATATCAAAATAACACCTCTTATTGGAAAACCCTGTATTAGTGATTATTGCTGCTTTTAGTGTAGTGAGGATACTATGTTTTTTTTTTATATATAGTCACATATTTGTGTTCTTTATCTTATTTTATTATTTATTTACTATTAGATGTACCCAGTCTGTCTGTCTGTGCAGATGGAAAAACAATAGCGCGTGTTGCAAATGGCGCTTTTAAAAAAAATCATGTTTTTACGTGTCACAGGTGACATCTATATAATATAGGCATATAAAAACACACGCGTATTATAATGCAACTTTGTGTCAAAATTTCGAAGCAAACGGTGAAGAACTTTCGGAGATTTATGATTTTGAAAAAACGAACATTAAGGACGTGTTGTTTCGGAGAATTTGAACAATTCATCCAATTTCAACGTTCCTAACATTTTTAAGTACATAATTTTTTTAAATATTTTAGCTCACTTTAGGTCGTTTTTTGTTATAATTTGATGTTTATGTGAAAATCTGTCATTAGACTTTATTTGTATTGTTATAAGTTATAAGTTTATTATTTATAGACGTAAAAAAATCAATTGATTTTTCCTACGTAAATAAATATAATGTACATTAAAACTTTAGCCAGGAGTCAGTTGAGAAGGGGCTTGTCAAATTGTAGAGTGTGATTTGAGGGAGACGAACATGGAAGATAAATAGTCAAATAAATCAAAATAAATATATAAAGCATTTTCCGAAGGACTGTTGTACTTAAATTGAATATACTGTACACTAAACAAGATTAAGTAAGGAAAGTACCTACTTAAATAAGTATAGAAACTCCATAGAACCTAGGGTAAACTGGCTTTCAAGAAACCGGGTGTCTTGTATTATAGAAATAGAAGATTTTTGTTGTTTGTTTTTGGGGTGTTATGCCGTGTTGCGCTAACTCCTCCTTTAAAGAAGGAGTTAGCGCAACACGGCATAACACCCCAAAAACAAACAACAAAAATGCTTTTGGCCGTGAGAATCTAAAAACTTACCCAAATAGAAGATTCTTCAAAAGTGACCAGTTGCTAGTCGTCTCTGTAGCCCCAAAATCTAAAAAAACAGACTGGATTTTGTTCAAATTAGGGCGGTTGTTAGCAGACCAATTGCCAAATCTAATGCACAAATACAATGTAAGCATGCTGAGTCTATTCTACAGATATTTTAATGGAGCTCACTCGAAGGAGCCAGCAGCATTGATACTTGTGCACCGGTACAAGTTCGCGAAACTCTACAGGTACTAGCGGAACACCTATTCCAGTTGAAGTTAGCCTCATGAGAATGGGTAGTTTCTTCAATTCGTGTTGTCTTTCCTCCTTCATATAATCCGAGCTTCCTTAAAAGCCGAATTTTACACTGTGCAGACAGGTGTTCCCTTGTGAGGTGTAACATTAAAAAAAGAATTACATTAATTTTAGTAAGAACCTTGCCTAACTACAAAATAACTCATAAAATATTACTACATTGGACTGAAATGTGATATTTTAAAAATAGTTTTAAGCGTGATCTGATTTAAAATTATAATGTCTTGTGCTAAAAAAATAAAGTAAATGACATATTTCTTGTGATGTTTTTGAAAAATTATGTTGACAAAACTCCGAACTTAAAATTATGGTGACAAATTTTGTTTTCTAATCAGCAAATCTGATCGATTTGGTTTTTTTTTATATTTATCTATTTGAATTTCACATTTGTTTTCTTGAATGGATGTATGAATGAAGTGGAAATTAACCCGTTTCACGCAATCCGATCAATAGACGAATCACGAGTACATGATATTACAACAGTTAATATTCGAAATAAATGTCGGTCCTACCCAATTTCGATTCCAGTCCTCTGGGAGGAGGCTTTAATCTTCGGACAAAGAATTATTTTTAAAAGTTTACAGCAGTTAATAGCAAGTTCCTGAGAAGAAGATTCTTTCCTCAGTCAAACAAAACAAAAAAAAAATATATATATATATATTTTTTTTTTTTTTTTTTAAATACATCTATTAATAAAAATAGATGTATCAGTGTACAAAAAACTTATTTTTAAGGTTTTATGTTACTTACTTTTTTTAATATCATTTTGTCTGTTTTTTTTTTTGATCTAAAAAGAATCGTTTTGGTTTAGGTCGGTCGAGTGTACGTTTTATTAGAGAACATTTTATGGGCAAACAATTTAACTTAAATAAATTTAACTAAAACTTAATATAACATATACCATCACTGATTCTCACCAGATTCATTATTTTACAAATTGTAATACTGCGTCTACAGTTGGGGAAACAACTTTTTGTGATTTAATTCTTCGCTAATTTAATTTGCATGGCCTTCACAAGAAACTGGAAAAACTCCAACAATAACATATATTTAATGTGCATATAATCTTACACATTTTTTATGGGGTTTTTTGAAACTAATAAAATTCAAAACATAACAATATTTCTTTTGTTTTGCCAAAGACAACCGCTCATAATAATAATTGCGTTTTATCATTTTCCGTAGCCAATTTGCACAACAGGAAATGATACCGTGTTTCAATTAGTTATGATATCGGTTTAATTGAAGACACAATTAAGTCCCCGCATTCCCAATCTGTACCGATTTATTTGTTAACTAAGTTTTTAAGTTCCAAAAAAAATTTTTTTTAAGATCATATCTACACATTTGTTTTTACGAAACGATAATTATATGAAATTCGATAAAAAAAAGGATCGCAAAGTAAGCACCAAAAATTATTAAAAATACTTTTTGTTCTGTTATTTAATATGTTATAGGCATGACAAATGCAACTAAAACATTTGACGAGAGATATTTGCTCTATTTCAAACGAGTAGTTTTTCATTAAAATTTTTCACCATTTTCGCTTTATTTAATATTAGCGCTCTCCCTCTAACATTCGTGTTTACACATCTTCCTTTCAAACCATCTTTAAATCCTTACACGTATATACATGAAATTTTTTTAATTTGAAGCATTATTGGGATAATTTTCAAATATATAATCCGGTTCTACTACGTTTGTTCGTAGTGTTGTATCCTATTACGATATTCGACTCATGACATATGAATATTTTTACATATGTATTAATTAGTCTAATATTTCTAGTGCCTTTAGAGATGCTAGCTATTTATTATTTTAAATGCTGCATTAAAAATCAATGAACAGAAAATAGTGTTTGTCAATATTGAATACATGAAACTTTTCTGCGATATGACTCTATAAAAACTAGGAGAGATAGAAAACGGGGCATTAGCCATACTGGCTGACTGACTTTCTAATGTAGAAACCGCATTTGGACTGTTCGTCAATAGGGGATGCTTTAATTATGTCTTCAAATCTGTTTTATAAGGTTAAGCATTCATACTCCAGGCGTTTTCCTTTTTTCCTACGGCGATCCATAAATTCCAGTAGCTTTATTGCAATTTTTTGTCTTAATAAGAACTTTTCTACAGCACCGTTTCGTGAAAAAAATCACTTTAGAGTGCTTTTCTGTAGGTTATATTATTAACTGCATGTAGGAATTTTAAAAATGAAAAAAAAAAATGTATTTTTTTATGTGTGTTCTAAGATGATATGAAAAAAAAATTGATAAATTTCAATGTTCTTTTTCGTATAAATCACGTTTTTCTGGAATATGTAATCATTTACCACTCGAGTGATTTTCGGCATATTATGCCGAGATTGCAAAACGTCTTGAGTGATCGCACGCCATAATATGCCATTTTTGACTCTCAGAATTGGCGCATTTACGATATTAATATTATTTTTATAAATCCAAAAAATAAAAAATAAACGATAAAATATAGGTAAATTCATTGGCTATATTGAAATATTAACTTGCAAATAATTCAATAACATAGAAGCAACGACCGCCATGTTCAACGGAGTGGTCAGAAGCAAGCTAGAGTACGCTAGTACTGTCTGGATACCTTATGAAATTAAATACATAAATATGATTGAACAAATTCAAAAAAAATTCCTAAGGTATGTTTACATGCGATCATACGGAATATATCCGAAATTCATGCATCACGTGGACCTGCTAAAGGAGACAAATTACCAAAGCCTGTGGACCAGGCGTAATGCCGGACTCATGGTATTTGAATTAAAGTTACTAAAAAACCTTATCGATTGTCCATATATCCTGTCATGCTGTGGCTTATTCGTTCCTGATAAATACTGTCGAAATCGTAGCCACGACCTATTCTGCATACCGCAGGGTCGGACAGATTGCATGGCCCAACATAGAACGCCAATCACTCAACTCATATTTCAGTTATTGACGCGAGCACTCGAGTGGTTAAGGGCCAATTGTACCACAGAACTTGAATAATTCGCCAAATTTCAATGTCAATATTAATTTTTGTGAAAGTTCTATGCAAGCTCTGTTATTATTCCATTATCAGACAGTTGACAGTAATTGAATAATAGTAGACTTGAATAGATTTTCACAGAAATAGCAAAGAAACTTTGAAATTTGATGGATTGTTCAAATTCTGTGAAACTGGCTTGTCAGGTAATAGTATATTTAATCCAAACAAATTCGTAGACAATATAATGGTATGTTGTAGTTCTATCCCTTCTATATCATAGTATACTTCGTTCAGAAGTGTCTAGAAGCTTCGTGTTAATCCAAGGCTGCCCAACCTTTTTAACAGTTGGGCGAAATTGACGATTTTGAATCACTGGCGGGCCACTGAATACCTGACGGTTCCTATTTCCATGGAGAGATGGGGGGGGGGGTTGTTAGGAAATTTCTATAAAACATAATTCCCCACAAAAAAAATCCAAATGAGTGCTCCCCACAAAATATTTGAAATCCATGGGGGGGGTTGTTACGGAACTTCGCTGAGAAAAAATTCCGCGCACCCAAAAACATCATATGTGATTCCCCACAACAATTTTTCGAATTCCATGGGGGGGGGGATGGCTACAGGATTCCATTTCGGACGCAAAAAATATTATATCAAAAACCGGTGAATTTTTATTTAAAAAGTAAGTTCAACCGGTTAGATTTTTTCGTCGCTGATTCTTATAATTCGTTCTGGCCTGGGGTTGGGCAGCCTTGTGTTAATCTAATCAGTTCTTGGTAATATGCAAGTACTTTATTCATTTTCACTTCTGATTTCAGAATAAAAGGTCATATCTGTCTATTCTCTTATTCGCAAAACTACGCCTTTAGGTGTGCGTTTTTTCTGTCTCTACGAACTCTGAAAACTTATTATTTATTCATTCTGAATTACCAAATCTAATTTTTGTTAAACATTTATATAAAACCGTTTACCGTATCAGTTTTTTTTTATGTTTCGTTAATTGATTACTTGTTTAAGGGTGCTTTTCAGCTCAGTCAGCAAATGTAATCAGAAACTTCCTGCTAGGAATATGGTGGTGTGGAAAATGATGCATGTGTAGTGATTTAAAAGGATGAAAAAATAAAATAAGAAGCAGAAACATCTTAAATCAGTAAATAATAATTTTTTATCAAAAAATAAACAAACAATTTCAAAGTGGAAAAGTTGAGGTGAGAGAAATAAAGGTTTTTTTACGAACGCTTGTTCCTCTAATGAGTAGAAAGCATTGCCTTCTTCCCTCGCGGAGTAAGATTCATGAACCCCTCCTCCATTCAACATCCATCCAGGAAAAGGTCCCTCCAAGCCTTTCAGAGTCAAGTGCATCGATATGCATTCGCCTCAAAATTCGGTCCTGCTACTCGTCTTCATGAGAGGACAGAATTATCTCCTGTATAGTCGACGTCAAAGGTCCCACAAGCATACATCGCTTGTTAAACGATCAATCAAAGCTGTGGTCATCAAAACGTCAAAGCACATTCGCGACCATCTTGACCGTTGTCCCGTTTCCGTCTAGTCACTGCCGCCAACTGCATTGACTTTGCGTAATGTAAAAGCCCATAGACACAATAAATTGACTTCGTCACACTTGGTTATAGAATGATCCATATAATAAAGAACACAATAAATGCGACGTGGGTGTATTTCATTATCCAAAAGTGTGACCATTAATTATTTGCTTAAATTTCAATGGGAAATTGTGTTTTATCATCATTATGAAATTTTCATACTGATGAAATGGGATGGCGATATATGATGTCAGGTGAGAAACGAGCGCGTGCTGAATGGGCTAGAACCAAAAGGTAATAAAGCAATAGCGACATTCAAATCTACATGGAAGACATATCTAGCATGTATTCAGCAGTATGATCGAAATGCTAACTAAATTAAAATACACTATATTTATCCGCTCACATTTCAATCTTTCTAAGGATTCCTGTTCATAATTATGAAGTATTATTGTTCATAAAGTCAATGGGTAAGGTACTCAAAAGAAATCCGGAGGTTGCGGGTTCAAATTCCGGCGTGCACGAGTAAATTTTATTTGATGATTTGTGTTATTTCACAATTTGTTCATTTAAAACAATATGTAGTATATTTGCGGCACGTTGCAGAGTGGAAAATATTTGCAGTATTGCCCTAGTGTAAAACCAACATTCAAAATTGAAACGTTGCTTAAAATGGCTTTAGCCGTGTTTGGTGACCAGATCTGAATAGCCAGGTACTTCCCACCACCCTCTACAACATCTTCCCCACTTCACCACCTTCAACTTCCCAACATACCCCGATTGGGCCATAATCTCACAGGCTCCAGAAGGTTGGGAGCAGTTAGGATTCTTGAGCGCTATTGACATTAAAAAAAATATAAAATAAAAGTAATAATATTAGTAATGCCTGCTGTAGCATGAAAACCGAAAAAATCGAACAAGTTACTTAAATAATCGCGTATTAATCTTCTGATAATTTCTTAATTCAACAGATGTCAGAAACTCAAATGCAGTCCAATAATACAATAAAAATAATAAAAACGTTTGCGTTTCAGATGACAGGTGCAGTTACGGGAGCAATTTATTGGGCTCGTTTCGTTGCTTCACTCGCCAAAATCCAACTTATGTAAATCCCAGTCTTTGCATAACCTTTATAATGAGTATAAAACGTAGAAGAAGATCCTGACTTTTAACAGTCACAAGTTTGTCATCGAGCTACAATAGTGTGTTGGATAAAATTGGATACCAAAATGCATTTCGTAAGCAATAAAAAATATTTAATTTCAACTACGCATTAAGATTACGGTACGGAGGAAAAACCTAAGCACGTTATAATAATAATTACAGATTATTTTACATTACGCATTGTGTGAAAGTTCGCGTGCTTGTGCCCAATTTACTTTCATAAATAGTTAGTTTGATTTTCGGAGCAGTTAAATAAAAAAAAATTAAGCTGGGTAAAATTTGTTGCACATTTACACTTTATTTTCACTTTTTAAAAAAATAATTTAACTAACAAATTAATTTTCTTAAATCAAAAATGATTCATTTTAAGACGAGGCTTTTGAAATATTACAGAAATGTCAACTTAAGCATGTTTTTTAAATAAGCCCTGCAATTTTGATTCAAGATTTCTGTTTCGGTCTTTGAAATGTGGAAATGGTGACGGTCTTTGACAGGTGGAAATGTGTACCGCCTCCACGGGAACCATTCGGACTGGTTTTGGAGAGCCTGGTCTAGAGAAATAGTTTTACCCCTCCATCAAGACTCTCCACTCATCGCCTTCGTAGTGGGTGCGAGGAATTCAAACGTCTTGGACACACTGACCCCCAGATTCTTACCCACCCCTCATGTTTTTTTCCTTCCCAAATCTTCCTCTGCTTTCCTCTCCTTCCTTTCCTGAAAATAAAACCTCAACGAAGCTTCCAAAATATGACATTATTTCCCTAGTGGAAATTACTTTCGGGCCTCCTGTATGGTGCTAATGAAAATGCTCCTTTCCTGTCATAAAGAAAATATACATTAATTTTTATTTACATTTATGATATTGTTTTCTTCTTGCAGATATTTGTACTTTTCTTCCTGGTGGCCGCTGCGTTCGCCGCCCCCCCTCAGGCTGAAATAGTTCGCTTCGAAAACGATCAAAATATCGACTCATATAACTTTGTGTAAGGAACATTATTTAATCATCTCCTACCAATTTGTGTTTTCCTTATAGGAAACAGCCGAGTTGCACCTTAATTATTCGGGAATCTCAATTGGTGAGCTATTTGCTAGTGAAAAATTAATCGTTGAAAAATGTTATTTTCTAAGCCAAAATCTGTTGGTCTGAAACATAAAACTATTAAACATTGAGTCCTAAAATCACGAATATGAAAGTTTAGTCTTTTCTGTCTGGTATTTCAACGTCAATTCAACTGTATTCAGTTTGTAGTGTCATTTTTGCCATGTGAATTTGTGATTTTTAAGGGCATTAAGATGTCTGCTTTTCTATTAAATTTAAGGCCGGGTAGTAAAGCTATGCACATGTTAAGGGTGAAAATATCATCTTACTTTTCTTAAACTATGATTTTATCTATGTCATAATATATATGGGTAGCTCCACATACCAATTCATAAAAATGTTTTCCCAAAGATCGAGCATTCCAGACAAAATTATTCGTATGTTGTATGTTTGTATGAAATGTAACCACGTGTGTTTTGTTGCGTATTCCAGTTTCCAGACGAGCGACGGCACGTACAGGTCCGAGGTCGGGCAGCTGAACAACGCCGGCACGAAGGACGAGTCTCTGGCGGTGTCCGGCAATTTCCAGTACATCGGGCCTGATGGAGTCACCTACACGGTCACCTACACCGCCGACGAGAACGGCTTTAGGCCCGAGGGAGCTCATCTGCCCAAAGCTAAATGAATTGACTCTGCCCTTATGTATAATAAACTCTATTAACTGTTCGTCTGATTTATTATTACGTATTTAAACAATGGTTTTATATTGACAACCAACAAGCTTGAAGTTAGATAATATAAAATAACTTCAAATTCTTTGTACACATACGTAATGCCAACATAAATCACCTGATAAATTTGAGTTGAAATCACTTTCTCCATTGTAAAAAATAACCTCTTTTATGTGGGCTCGAAGAAAAATGTGATTACAAACTCAGAACATTATAATATCAGCAAAAAATTAACTTTAATCCCGAGGGCAATTGTTGAACAATATTCGAAAGGCTTAGACAGTTCAAGAGATGATATCAAATTATTAATGACATGTACTCATTTTTTTCATTTTTAATGGTCCGTAAATATCAACAGACTCTTCAACTGAAATGGCAGAGATTCAAATCAATTAAATTAACCTGCGAACTTTGCAACAGTGTAGGTATAATTATGTATACACATCATGTATCATTATCATTACCTGATGTATCATTATCTTTACACTGCAGGATTCAGGCTTTTATCAATTTCTACAACACTTCTTTTTTATGTGAATACCGCACGATAGTTCAAACTGCTCAAAACTCTCCGGAACCAGTGGAACTATGGCATCCCCAATTGGGGTATTTTGTGAGGTCAAATATGGCTAAACCCATTTTAAGCAACATTTTGATTCTAAATCGATCCTTTACCACGGCGATACTAGGAGTATCTACCACTCTAACCACGCCTGACTATGACTTCAGGGTTCGACTCGTTCTCCTCAGGTTGACAAGATTTGTGTATCCGTCTTCAGAACAATATATACTATTCTTGCATTGCATTTTCAATAAAAATTGAAAATGCAATTATATCGACCTTTCGTTACTTTTCCTATGTATCCGGGAGAGGCTTTTCATACTTCTTCTTACGCCACGTTGCGTTTATGTACCACTCTTCTAAAAAAGCGCAAGATGATGATGCCACAATATGGTTGATCACGGAAAAAAACCTCAATCGATACTCTAATCTGCTGTATTACAGCATAACGATATCGCTACTAGAGGAGAGGCGTATTTATCATACCCAGTAAAAGCACCGGGTATTTTCATGCGGTATTTTGTACTTGTGACAAATCTAAAAAATACCTGGTTCCAAAATACCCACAAGTATATTTTATACTGAGTACTTTCTGTCTCCAGTCCCCAGATAGGTATAAAATACTTTTAGTATTAATAGAGTATTTTGAAACCGGTATTTTGACAGGTATTTTTTCTACCTGTACTCACTGTACCTAGCAACGAACCCCACCCCATGGTTTCGATAATTATCGTGGGAATCAATTTTACGTAGAAAATTTGTGGAAATTGTTGTGTGCCGAAATTATCTGAGTACAGTTAGAAAAAAATACTGGTTACAAAATGCTCAGTAGTATTTTATACTAGGACTGAGTATTTATTACTTTCTGTCCCCAGATACTATAATCCTCAGGTAAGTATAAAATACTTTTGAGTATTTTGTATCCGGTATTTTTAACAGGTATTTTTTGTACCTGTACTCACTGTACCCAGTAACGAAAAGTACTCACAGGACCCACCTCTAACCGCTACGCGGGGAACAACAAGTACGGGTTTTTAAAATCAAAATTCTATTAAAAATTTGACTTCATGACCATTTCCTAATAAAATATTAGTCATTCCGAATGTATCTGAACTGTTCACGTAGGTGGCCTTATCCGAATAAATATAAAGGACGAGATGCGAAAATATTATATCTACTAAAAGTCCAAAACAGGTAATACGTGTCATTAACAAGCGATCGACAAGATACCCCTCCACTCGACTCCTCATAGAGTATAAAGTCTTAAACATACGACAACTCCACCTAAAATTTTCGCTAATACATTTCCTGTTCAAATATAAAAACAAAACTCTCTTACAACACAACTACACCACCAGAAAAATAACCAACGGTCACTACAAAGTACCTTCACTACATACCACGTCAGCTCAAAGACAATTTTTCTTCCAAGCTCCTAAAATCTTTAACCTTATCCCTGAAAACCTAAAAACTGTGACTCAACCCCATTCCTTTAAAAAACAAATTACGAAATGGATCCTTACACACGGAATACATTACAACTACAATAACCATTCATTCTACACTCTATCAATTTAATAACCTTTCAGACAAAACATAATATATCCTTATTCCCTAACTTAGCGGTATAGTATGTACATAATTAATTAGTGTGATCTATTTACTAAGAATTTCACAAATTTTCATTTTCTTATAATTCTCCAACTTCTCCATCCTCTTCTTGCAACCCAAACTAGCTATACATCATTTTTCTTTTTTATATTATAGTAATGTATAGATTCTATGTCAAATGTGTAAAATTCACCCGCCATAACACAGGGTCATCCCTAGCATGGAGGGTGAAATATCACAAAAAACCACATGTACTCTCTAAATCATGTATCAATAAAATAAATAATTATTTTTAAGAACATGTGTTCCGGACTTCATTATAACATATTCGTGTTTTACTAATAGTTTGTTGTCAATTCATTTGTTGTAGGTATCCAGTCCCGTTTTGAGCAGGAAAACGAATAATTTGACCAGATTTTTAATTAATTAAAAATAAAACCTGTCAGTAAGTTTTCTTCGTGTAGCTTCTTCCTAACGAGTATATATCAGAAAAAAAGTGTTCGTGGAATTTAAACAGTTAACTAAGATGCAGGCCGGCCCTGCCTCAAACCGCGCCTGGCGCTAGTAAAAAGCTCAAGGGCGCTAATAAGCTGGACACACACGGCAAAGCTATTCGGCCCGAACCAATTAGAGGGCCACACACAACCGAGCCGTGACAGTTTGATCCATGTCCAGTGATGCCATGCCGCAAAAATTAAAATCGATAAGATGTCAAATGTTGGTGGCTAGAGAAAACTTTCCCCAGAATATTTTAGGAATGTCATCACTAACTACGCCACCATCGAGCGAACAATTCGAACTTGCGAATTAAAATCGTATATTGTACATAAATGAGATTATTTTTTTCTTATAAATTCAACAGGGATTTATACAAAAAGTTATATAAAAAATAATGGGGGTAAATATTAGATTTTTTGCCATTATTCAACAAAGGTTTTTTAAATTGAGTTTTAAAAATAAAATACGTAGTTTTTTTACGAATATATAAAGCCATTTAAAATTAAGTATCAAGAAATAATGTATGCACCTAAGTACATAAACTAGGTAAGTATATATTTTATTTTATCCAAAATAAAGATTTACGCCCGCTTAAAGAGAGAAACCATACCACGGAGTAAGCAGTCCTCCATGTGCCATTCTGTCCGACTAGACGTCTGAATTCGCACTAAGCGTATTTTGGATAGGGGATTGCAAACTGCACAGACAAAACAGATCCGGCGAGCCATTGGCTTGGGAATTTGCCAAATACGGCCGAGCAGTATGCTTGGTGGATTTTGGACTAGCCGAATATCAAACCGAGGATGCCGAACCACTTCAAGCCACCTTTGTTGAGTTTCCCCATACACGATGAGTATAGGCTCAGCGCGGGGCTATTTCGCTGGCTTGCTCTGCCGTGTGAGTCCAGCTTTATGTATTTTTTAGTATTAGCGCTTTAGCCTCCTGTCTCCTTGGTGCCTTTGCGAAATTTACAGACAGACGAAATGCAAGCGCCCGAGCCTTTGCGATTTCAAAAAATTGTAGTTCGACTATAAATGCAAAAGACAGGTTGGCATACGTAATATACAATATCATGTCATGGGGAATAGCGTCATACATTTCTGACAAGCTTCCATAATATTAAAGTATTACTGATGGTATGCAAATGTCTCAGTATATATCTAAAATAATATCTAAAATAATATCGAAATTTACAGACAGACGAAATGCAAGCGCCCGAGCCTTTGCGATTTCAAAAAATTGTAGTTCGACTAAAAATGCAAAAGACAGGTTGGCATACGTAATATACAATATCATGTCATGGGGAATAGCGTCATACATTTCTGACAAGCTTCCATAATATTAAAGTATTACTGATGGTATGCAAATGTCTCAGTATATATATAAAATAATATCTAAAATAACCATCTCGCCATGATTAAGCAATCTCAAGTCTGAGCATCTGAGCAAGCTGTCAAAATATTCTTCACAGATCGTAAACAATCCGTCATAAATAAATCAGCAATAAATACCGAGTAATAACCCTGAGGTTAGTAGTACCTGTGTACCAATTCACCACGCTTAACTTTAATTTCACTGACTGCTAGCCAAACGTCCTGTACTCCGGAATATCGTCTTTCCGTTGTTTCCGAGGCTGTAAATGTACAGTGAATATTCAATTCATTCTCCATTGAGACTGCAAAGTAAACAGGTTTGCGTTCAATGCACTCTTACAAAAACCACATGTGAATGCGAAACATTGATACAATGCAATAACGGCCAAAAATTGAAAGTAACGCACCGTGGGTTGAGAAGATGCGTCCCAGACGTCACCTGAAGGTGTAGCAAAATAGACGAATGGCTGACATTCTTGAAATTGCAATAAAATCAAAAAGTTATGATATATTGTACTTTTTTCTTATATTGTATAAGGGGGCCTAGCAAATTGAAATCGATAAATTTACAATATCGGATAGATAGGCGTAACTACCGAGGATTTTATACCGATTTCACAAGCACGGTCGTGCTGTTGATAGCCAGACTAATAATGATAATGTAATAAATTAGAAGTCGACGATGGAAACACTGAAGGTATTTTTCTGTGAATTGATATTCTTAGCCGTCACACTTCTACGTATAATAAAAATATTAATAAATTGACAATGTCGAACTGAAATTATAACTTTTGTATACATCGGGGTCCGCATGTACCTACTTTTTGCCTATAAGGGTACTTCGTTTTGTTTAGGTTTAGGTTTCGTTCTTCGTTTTAGGTTCAGTTCGGCAGTTCGGCTCGCGGATGCGTACGTAGCATTCGAAGGGATTTAATTAGTTCAAGAGGTATTAGGTCATAACTAACAACTTTCGTTTGTCCAGGCTGGAACGGAATCAATGTATCGCGTATTAGATGAATTCATTGAGTTTATGAATTCATTGACATTATCCAAAAAGGTGTGCATAATGACAGCTTATACGACACCTTGGAGACCGTGCTAAAAGTAGTGGATTTTGTTTACCGAATATCGAAATCATATTCTGAGCGTTCTCGCAAATATTTCTAAATATTTATGGCGGATTTCCCTAATGACGGTCACTTAATACTGAACAGGCTTGCAGCATCCACACCTGACTGATCTCTTCGTGGTGATCAATTTTGGACAAAGTCTGTTCTTCTGATGCGTGGATAGAACCCTTTTGAATTGTGCAAAGTTTTGATACAGAGCATGCAGTGCTCAAGGTTTACATTCTTTGAAAAACCTGCACTTCAACCTAAAGTCAGAAAATGATGTTGAATTGTTTTTTAGAGAAGGATACCAACAGGCATAATCGAAAATCTTCTTACGACGGTGACAATTTTTTACTATTATCATGGACATTATATGGTTATAACATACAGTGGCAGGGTAAATTATATGGTAAATGACATAAACAATGCAGAGCATGTGACAACACGTAGCATGGAGTGCGGAGTCAAAAAAATAGAAAAACCTTTATCAAGCGACTTGACGACGGTGGCCACTGATACTGATGATAGTGATTAATTACGCAGTTTTGCAGAGATCCTCGATTACCTTCATTGATTCTAATGTGGAGATGGAGAGATTGAGTTTTTAACCTTTAAGAATAAAGTTTTTTTATTAATTAAAGTAAGTTTGTAAAGTAAACGCACTTTTTCATTGTTATTACCTACCTAGTAAATGTTTTTTATTTGTAATAATGATTTCCTTCTAGTACTTCTAACAAGCGACGAGTGTGTTTTTTACAATCAAAATAGAGAAAGTCATTTTAGCTTATTAAGGTGTTAAACCTCAATGTTTTAGCTAGCATAAACATGTCTGGAGATTAGCGTGGATATTAAGCATTAAATCAATGAATTTAAATTTAGATATTTATAGTATGGATATTGTCTAGCCTCGAGCATAATGTCTCTCAACAGAAAACCAATATTATAAGATGGGTATATTACTGATAGAATGGTAGATACCTACTCCCAATATCGTCCTGGTGAGAGACCAGCATTCAGAATCGAAACTGAAATTGAAGTCCCGTTTTTAAGGGGATTACGAAAAAGAAGAGATTTGTAAAAACTGCTCTAGCGTATTTTATTTTTAGTTACTGGCAAGGTCTACCAGCTGGCCACACCGAAACATGTAGCCCCCATCAGCTAACATAGCGAACCAATGAAACATTCTGACTTGAGCGCCCGTCTAGAAAAGTCATATCTCTTTCTCTTAGATCTTATTCTTAATAAATTAACTATATTTTATATCAGTAAATTTATCCGTGCATCTCCTACCTTTTCCCACTCCCTTCAGCTTCACAACATACCCCAATTTATTGGTGATACCATAGTCCCTCTGGCTTTGAGAAATTAGGACTCTGATCCGGTATTCACATAAAAAATAGAATGAACTAAGAAATTTTCTCTCGGATTTCAGTAAGCCTAAAACTATTGTTTAAATAATAAAGCAGGAGAACAGTTAATAGAGTTTATTGTAGAGTAGGCAAGGTCATTTATTCATTATACGGCTTTGGGCAGATGAGCTCCCTCGGGCCTAAAGCCGTTCTCGTCGGCGGTGTAGGTGACCGTGTAGGTGACTCCATCAGGCCCGATGTACTGGAAGTTGCCGGATACCGCCAGAGACTCGTCCTTCGTGCCGGCGTTGTTCAGTTGCCCGACCTCGGACCTGTACGTGCCGTCGCTCGTCTGGAAACTGGAACACGCAACACAACACTTGTGGTTACATTTTATATAAACAGTAAAATACCGGAATACTTTGGTCTGAAATGCTTAATCTTTACACCCTTTGATCCCGTTGGAATATTTGCTTTCCGGTAAGAAAAGAAATCTTGGGTTTGATTCCTAGTTGTGACCGTTATCGTTTTATTTTCTATGTCTTGTTCTGTTTAATTTTAAGTTTATATTTATTAGTTTTATCTTCTTCTTCAATGATATTTTCTTTCTATGTCATTGTTTTTGGTTGATTGTCTAAAATCAACATTCAACCACGATCATCATCCGATGATTCTCACTTTGATTATTAAGGCATTATCATTAATATTTTAGCAATATTGAAACAGTGCATCTTTTGATTCATTAAACAACTGTTCATAAAAAGTTGTGGCAGATGAGGGGATTATTAAATAATGACTGTCCTTACGCAAAGTTGTAAGAGTCGACATTCTGTTCATTGTCGAATCGAATGATTTCTACCGGAGGAGCGGCGAACGCAGCGGCCACCAGGAAGAAAAGAACAAAGATCTGCAAATAATAATATAAAATTAATTGAAATAAAAAATACATGAAAATTGCTACGGACACTTATCAAGCAAGCCTATTTAACTCAACTCAGTTTTCAATAGTCAGATAACTCAATCAATGATAAAATAAATCACAATTTTTTCTGACTCTTAAATAAAACTTAGAGAACTTGTATAGTATAAGAAAGTAAAATTAAGAAAATTGAAATCTTACTTCGTGACCTAATAACAAGAATTATGAAAAACGCGTCTCCATAACGAATTTGAAGAATTTTCAAGTTGTATACAACAACACAGAAATCTTACCGAATAAAATTATCACGAGAATTAATTATTACGCGCTACTAAATTAATTGCTAACATAAAATAATATTTCAAAATTTATTTTATCATTTTATTGAAGTTTTTTATTCCTGTTTTCAAATGTTCTACTCGTATGGCTACGGTGTGGTTTAAATAAAATTAGTTAATAATTACTTACGAATTTCATTTTGGTATCCAATTTTATCCAACACACTAGTATAGCTCGATGACAAACTTGTGACTGATAAAATTGATGATTTTTTTCTGCTTTATATACTCATCATAAAGGTTATGCAAAGATTTCGATTAGCATATGTTGGATTTTGGCGCGTGGGGCAACAGAACGAGCCTATAAACTAATCCCATAACTGCACATGTCATCCAAAACGCATAATTTTATGTTATCGTCATTGTTGAGCTATTTTTGTTCCTTTTGTTTCTATTGACACTAGATTTTTTCAATTGATTTCTGAACTAATGCTAAGTTTAGATTGATAATAATTTTGTATTGATTTCTCCGGGTATTATTATTTTTATGTAATACCAAACAGTCCCAAATACATGGAGCCTGTAGAAGTATAATAGATAATGCATTATACATAATACATAAATAATAGATAATACATAATTCATATTACATAATCCATCATACATAATGCATAATACAAAATACACAATACATAATGCATAATGCCTCATAAATAATACATAATGCATAAACATAATACATAATACATAAACCATAATACATAATAAATAAAACATAATGCATAATACATAATGCATAATACGTTATTACGTGGTATTCCACACAGGATAGACTTTGACACAGGATTGCTTAACATCCGACTAAAAAAAGAAACGAAACAAAACACCAATTGTTTACTTTAAAAACGAATCCAAATGTACGACTTAGTTCCTAGTGAAATTAAAAATATACGTGTTTCACATAAAAATAGGTATAAAAATAAAAATTAATTTTGACGTTGTTATTAAACATAAATTTTTATTTTACTCATATACATAGTAGTTCTATGAATAATTTTAAATACCCACTGAGGAATAAAAAATTATTGAAAAAAAAACTGTGAATTTTATTTTAGAAATTGAGTTTTATAAATTTTATTATTTATGAACGTGGCATCTAATCGAAAAAATCTTCTTCTCCATCTTAGATAATATTATAACGAATACGTGTCGTAAATTTTAACAAAACCTATTTTAGAAAGAAGTAGATCTTGAGATATCTTGTACACCAGCTCGAAAAAAGTAGTTTCGAATAAAACGCAAAGAAAAAACAGTAGGGCGTCAGCGTTATATACTTTTTTTTTTATTACCGGAGCGTACATGAGGTCATCCGACTCCTTTTGAGATTCCGTTAAAATATTTTTAAAGTATAGATAATTTATATAGCTAAAAAAATATATGTCGATTGTTTTAAATCTCAAGGTGGTGTAACACCTTAAGCAATTTCAAATAAAAATGTAAAAATTATGCATTCAATAAGTATTAATTGGAAGTGTAGATAAAAATATACCTTCATTTATTTACCTTAAAATAGGCCAACTGAAGTTGGTCTACAGAATACATAATACCGAACAATTAAAGTTGGTCTATTTTAGTGTAATAATTGATTGATCCAATAAGTATAATAATAAGAATAAAATATATCTTTTTTATGTCTCGACGCCATCTAGTGGGAAATTTAGCACTAACAAAGTCTTTCCTACAAAAATAAAGTTGGTTGTTTACAGGTGAAAAAAATATACTAAGCAGGAATTGTTGATTGAGGTACTAGTACATATTGAAAATAAGCCGACATAGCTCAGTGGTTCAGAGCACCTAACCGGACATCAGAAGGTACGGGTTCAATTCCCGTTGGCGTCATTTATTTTTACTCGGGAGATATTTTCAATTTGTATTGATATTTACCTCGACTAATTGTTGGTTTTAATTATTTGTTATCCTTTCGGGGGTTTGGGATCACATGGGACTATCTACAAAAACATTGTTTTGAGATAAATGCAAATAAAGATTGGCATGCTCATATTCCCAACTGTATTCACAACTGATATGCCCACTGTGTTTCTTAAGCGACTGTATGTACGATATAGAGCTTAGTGTCACTAACACATATGATTATGGCACTCCCGAAACCAAGCTTAACTCAAAACACCAGTCTTTGTAGTTAGGCCCCTGTATTCCTAAACCCCCGCTTTATGCTATGCATAAAAACCTTGTCTTATAAACATTAGTTTATCATTAAAAATAAAAATAAAAATCAGAAGTACCTAACTGGGAATTCAGATCTGATCAAAATTTTCGCTTTTGATTACGGATCATTATTTTCAACGGTTGAAGCATTACATATATTTCCCTGTACCACGTTGCGTTAGGTAGGTACGTTAGTTCTCGGAACTGCAGTATCCATGTGTGAGTTCAGTTTATGTCTTTTCGAAAACCACGACCATCCGTCCAAAAATACTGAATTTATTCGGAGGTAAATTCATCCGGCATTAAAATATGTTTTTGCTAGATATATTCAGGACTGTCGTCAGGTCTAAATTTCTTAAAAATATAATTATATTTTATATAAAATAACATAAATTTATTCTAGAGGGTGTGCGGGGGTAGTACAATGCGGTGCCTACATTCAATATTTGACAGTTAAATAAAATGATAAATAAATTAACAGAATAACGAACAGGGATACACAATTAACATTCGAAGGGTGTCGCAGAAGCTTCTCGAATAATTTTACTTCTAAGGAAGAAGTAAAATTATTCAATTATTAAACAAGTGGTATAAACCACATAGTAAGGTAGCACCTACCTAACCACACCTATATTATTCGCATACTATCTAATAACGTATCACACCAATAATACGGAGATATTAATTAGCTTACATTGTACCCTAATGAATCTATCCACATTTCGAAGGTTTGTGTAATGTTAGTTGACAGAACAGCTTAATTAAGATTATAATATTATGTCGATTAGAGATGCATATGTACACATCGATTAATTTATTGAGATTCGAACAAATAATATATGCAAACTATAAAATAATTCAACTGATATTAAATGTCAACGTTTTTAATCTGTAGACGATGTTTCAGTAGGTGACTATAAATGTGTGGTTGGCGTCCGTGCAAAGGACTTCGATCTAAGTTTGCCAACGGACAAGGATTTTGATTTTGGCCACATTTCGTTGAAGGCTCACGATATGTGAATAACGGGAATTAATTGAATGCGAAAAAAGCTAATAGATCTTAGTAACATAATGCAAATGAAAATAAAAATGGACAGGAATCGTGAAAATCGAATCGTGAAAAATCGATCTATTAATTTCAGTCTGAGGTGCCGAAATTTGTAAGCAACTTGAGAGGTTATCATTCAGCATTGAATAGACAGTGATCAATTGTGATGGTTTTGGTAGGTTTCAGCTCAGCCTTAGAAAAACATTAGGTAAAGTCATCCAACGTGTTACAAAGGGTTTCCGGAAACGCTGTGTACAAAATATTTTTTTAGAGATCTGTTGTTAATTTTCCACAAAACACGACCAAATTATGACTTGCCAACAATGAAATGCAAAAATTCCATTCATGTTCAATAGTAGCGTATTTTAGAGAATCGTCATAAAACCTGGAACTTGAATGTTAACTTGATTATTTATTACCCCCTAAACTAGTTTTTTCTATTTCCACACAGCCCCTAAAAATCATGGAATTTTTTTTTTAATGTGAATACTGCACGAAATTTCCACTCGCTCCCAGCCGTCTGGAGCCAGTGAAACTCTGTCATTCACGAGACGGAAATAGGGAAGTATCTGTAAGTACCAACATCGATTTTCTAGGCCTGCCAGGGCAAAGTCGACCGTAGGTCGGTCCATTACACCGGACCGCGGGCCGAGTATTGTTTTTACACGACTTCATTTCTTATGTCATTAAGATTCCCAATTTATTTTAGAGATTTGATAGGGAATATTCAACCGCCGGTCTGTCCAATACACCAGGGCCGCTGTTGCATCGTTAAGCTTCAGGCTTTGTTTTAGGGTATTGTCTTGTCTTAAATTATTTATTGTAAAACAAAGCAAATTAATCAAATAAAATTTATTTGCGCATAAGTATGATACATAGTGAAGCCGACGAAAATCCCGTTTATCAATGTTGGATAAAGTAGGTTTTGTCGCCAGGTATAATATTTAGTTACTTATGTATTCTTTATATGCCCATGTTGCTTTTACAATTGGTACATTAAAATGTTTACAATTTTTTACATGAGGGTTATAAACAATGGTTGCTAAAAATAATTTCCTATATTATAGTGGTTTATAATTGGTTAAAAAATAATAATAATTATGAACTGGAATTGTCAGAAATAATATCTTGAAATAAAACATTGTTTAAGTATGTTTTAAACATTGAATTTGTATCATAAAAAATGTCGATATCATTGGTATATTCATTCGCTGTTTTATGTAGGCGAGGAATTGGCGAGTTTGCTACATAATTTGTCTGTGAATGGTGTCATTGATATACAGTGGAACCTCTCATAACGAGCACCTCCTATAACGAGTAATTCGTATAACGAGCAAAACAGATGATGAAAAAAATGCTGCCTTAACGAGCCACATTTCGCATAACGAGTAACGCAGAAAGGGCAAGTCCCATCTTCACTTCACTCATTTGTGAGCCAGGTCAGTATCCGGTTAGCACTCGTTCCGCTAGCACGTTGGTGTTGCATGTGGTCACACATTTTTCCAAACTTGTGCTCAGACATTATTTGTAATTTTTAGTGCAAAGTTTAATAACCCTTGCAAAAATGTCCATGAAGAAAATACCAAAAGAAGGCAGCCATAAGACAATAAAAGTATAAGTAAAACGTAGAATCATTGAAAAGCGAGAACGACGTTTGAACGTGGCTGATATAGCGAGCACATTCAATCGGCCTACATCACAGATTTAATATAATCAAGAACAAGGATAAAATTAAGAAGTTTGATTCTATGATAGATGCAACACCAAACCGTTACTCCAGCCTATGGACCAGCAGGTTATTTCTAACTTTAAGAAATTCTCCACTAAAACACTCTTCGACCGTTGTTTTGAGGTGACTGAAGGGACAAGTCTCACTCTCAGAGAGTTTTGGAAAGATCACTTTCACATCATTACTTGCCTCAAGATGATTGAAAAGGCGTGGGAAGGGTTTACGAAAAGTACCCGCACTTCTGCGTGGAAGAAACTTTGGCCAAAGAACGTTATCGAATGTGATTTGAGGGGTTTGAAACAGAACCTGTGGAGTTTACAGTCAGTTAGATTGTAGGCCAATACCATGGTAATGGAAGTGGATAACGACGATACTGATGAGCTTGTGGAAGAGCACAGTCAAAAGCTGACCACCGAAGAGCTTATGGAGGTGCATTGTGTTTCACAGCAAGAAGTTATGGGGGAGAGTTTGTTAGTAGATGAAGAGGAAGTAGCAGAGCAATAATCTTCTGGCGCAGTAAGAGAAATGCTGAAAGCATGGAAAACTGTTGCATTGTACATTGAGAAGCATCACCCTTATAATGAGGTAGCTCTGCGTTCTACAAATTTATTCGATGATAATGCTGTGTCACATGTTCGCCAAAATTTTGAAGCGTCGGAAAAAACATGTGTCTCTAGACAGCTTTCTATTAAAAAAGAATGAATTATTTGCATAAATTCATAAATAATAAACTAGTTAAACCGATTTTTTTTTCAAAATTGAAATCGCATTCCTGGTTGTTACGCTCCTTAAGAGGAATCTACAAGCCAAACATTGTATATTCTTGGTAAACCTTATATTATAGGTAATAGGTATTAAAATCACTTGACAAACGGAGTCTAGAAACGTTCGATTTCAAGCACAAAACTGGTTTTTATTTATTTTGTAGATATTTTTTTAAGAAAGCAAAAAAGTTAATCAAGTGAAACTGTAACAGATAATCTTAGCTATAATACTGTATTTTTTTTAAGTTGTTTCCTTTATGCGTTCATACATTTCTATTGAAAAAATATATTTTTTAGTAGTTTACATTCATATTTTTTATTGAGTAATTTATTTTTTTATTTGCATTTTACTCAAACGAAACGATAGGAAAACCTTCAATTTATCTTAAGCATATTTTTTAGTATTCAGATTAATCAAAATAGTGATTTGGCATTAAGCTTCACCTTAACATTTTATAAGTATGTAATTTTATCTGAATAAACGTTAAAAATAAAAAAATAAAATAATTTTTTTATGGGAAAAATGTTTTGCATATAAGTAAGAATCTGGAACGAATTTAGCTCGTTATGCAAGGTTCCACTGTAGGTCCTTCTGCCTAGTGTTTCGAGTAGGTACACTTAAATTGACCAAATGTTGAGCTCTGAATTTACAATTTGTATTTAATAAAAAACGTTTAGTTAATTTGTTCTGGGGGGTTATTTAACTTTAAATGAATAAATTGTAAGAATTTTCGCTGAATTCTTTCTTCATTTTTATGGTGAGATGACCAAATTATAACCCACATATGTAATTTTAACGTATATAATGTACATGACAACATTACTTCGTATTCTGGCAAAAGGTGTTTTGTAACCATTGTATGAAAAATAAACGAAAACCCGTTATTACGAAAATTGGATGACTATACTTATTTGCATCATATTATCATTAATAAATATACTGCAACAGTTTTAAAGACGCCAAACGACTTTGTAAGGCAGACTGTTTCCATAAAACACGTCTAACAATGGTCTCCTTTGCTTGAAAATAATAGAATGGTCCAGTCTGGTGAATACTTTACTGACGTCAACAAAATATTAATGAATATTGCGTATATTCTATCAAGATGACCTCCATAGCACAACGCTAAGATCCTTCGCTTTGCGCCCAGAGGTCATGGGTTCAAAACCCGGCGAATTGCAAATAAAAATCGGTTTGGCTTATATATATTTTATTCATATGTAAAATTTAATATAATAAAGTTTTCTGTAAATTATCTTAGTTTCAGAGCATGAAATATTCTTAGGGCCGATTTAATAAGGCTGACCTATCGATATGATAAAATTATCACAAAAGTGATATATCAGTGTTACTATCACTACGTAATTTTTTTCAGGGTGAAAAAAATACAGTTTAGAGTGACAACCGTGTGGTTATTCGAGCTTCTTCTATTGGGTAGGTACTTCAGTTTCAAATTTGCGATGAAATATATAAAAAAATTGAAATAGAAAACAGCAAATAAATTAAATAATGTCTTTACAGAGCGAACAAGGGTAATAAATCTATTTGAATTAACGAAATGAAAGATTTACATTAATTTATAGATGTCCGTTGAAATTACGTTTGAGCAACACGTCTTCTGGGCAGCAGAACTTGATATTATTTGATAAATTGTACTTAATATTCATATTTATTTACTAAAGGAAAAAGTCCATATAAGTAATAAGGTTTACAATTTATAATGACATCTCTTTTTTTCCACAAATGAATTTTAATTTCAAATGCATTTCAAAGTAAATATTTTATTTCGAGAATGGTCTCAATAATCTCTCTGGGCTTTTTTCGAGAACACAAATTAACATATATTATTCAATCAAACCTTATTTCTATATCAATGGACAGAAGTTGACATTTAGATTTTACTGACTGAAATTTAATTATGCCCTCAAAATCATAAGGTGTACTCCGATAGTTGGTGACATTAAAGACAACACGTTTCAGATGAAACAAAAACTACTTCCACTTCTTACGTTAGATTGATAAAAATTCTCTCCCACGCATAATCAACTCTTTATAAATCGATATATTTTACTAATGTGAAGTGAAACAAAGATAAAAACACATATTATGTGGGAGTATATTAAAGTATGCAAATATTGTTTATTTTATCAGTTTTTCACAAAACAAACTAAACTAAAACACTTTTTACCAACAAAGAAAGGTCTGTAAAAACAAAGAAACCATATTTAAGCTTATTAAGTTATTTATATTATTTTGGTTACTTCGCCATCTCATCTGGCATCATTTGTCGGTTTTGACGTTGACATTCTAACTGTGAAGCACTGCTTTATCTACAATGCGGAACGAGGAAAAAATAAAAATGTATTGTATTTCATTTCCTTTACATATAGATAGATATATAAAACGAAAAGTAATTTGGCCGCTTGTTCACCTTGTAATTGGTGGAAAGCGAAATAACGCACGAAATACGACATACATTTAGGGAAGTTATTTATAATTTATTAATTATCCTACAACTAAACAACAATGTTGCTAAGGAAAATTTAATTAAACCTTTAATCATTTTTCAGAAGCAGAAGCAAGTGAAAGCATGCAGAACTTCCGCATGTGCCGAAGCAGAAGCAAACGTCCGTTACATCACTAATTAAAATACGTAGAAAATAGGTATATTGTCATTAGTCATAACATTATCCACATTATTATTAGCATCTATATTATTAATAACAAATAATGATGGCCAGTATTTTTAGTTTGAGTATAATTTATTTCCGAACAAAAAGTAAGTCCCTACGCTACTTCGAATATTAGCGCTCGCGCCTTAATTTATGATAATTTAATTTTACTCGTTTATTTTTGGATCTGTCCCAATATGTTTTATGTTTATATAGACGAGGTCCACAATCGTACTTTTAGGATTCGGTTCATTAGCCGGTATCCACTTTTTCTAATCTATTTTATTCTAACAATTTATCAAGGACGGTAAAAGAAAACCTTTTATGTTAATATACGATTAGAAAAAAAAATAACACACCGCAGAATGAACACACAAAATGTATTTCTCACAATGTCACGATTAATGAAGTATTGATTAATCGCATTGTATTCAAGTGTTGTGTTTTTATGAATATCTTCCAATCCCATCTCCGACGTCAAAAAGATTATTTTGTTTTTGGGTAGGTAGTATTTTGGGAAATAAATCAGGATGGGGTGACATTTTACAGGGTTCACTAATCCGTATTTCTTTTTATTTGTAACTCGCTGTACCCAGCCATGCGTTGCTATGACTCAGTCTGTCTGTACAGATAGAGAAATAATAGCGCGTGTTGCTTTTACGGCCAACAGATGGCGTTGTTTTTTTAAAAGCTTATTTTTACCCATCACTATAATATAAAATAGATATAAAGACATAACGAATTCAACGTTGTGTCAAAATTTCAAAGCAATCGGAGAAGAACTTTAAGATTTAAGATTTTGAACTAAAGAATTTTTTTATTTATATAGATTGGTCACTCATAGAAATAAATATTTTCTCCGTGCATATACGAGTAGTTACATAATACAATAAGTCAGAAGATAGGTGGGAAATTTTTGTTTACAGGTGTTTTATTTCAGATATGTGCAGATAATGCAGCGAAAGAAAATGAGGTGGGTAAATGTAAATTATTAAGTTTATAATTGATTATTAAGTCTATGGCATTCAAGTGATAATATTAACATAATTAAATCAAACTATTATGATAGTACCTACCGTACTCAACTTAAAAATAATAACCTGTTATGAGGAAAGTGGTAATTTAAAAAAATTACAGGTGTTAACAAGGTATACCTGATTTTAGTTTGCAAAAAAAGTTTTGTTTATTTTGGACATGCATATTTTGTAATAATTACTGTTACTACCTAGGCACTTACGTATAAAATATTGTTTCGGGAAGCTGATGCTCACAATCTGATCTCCGTCAATTAGCAGGTGTAAAAACAACTGTTACAAACTACTAACCGCGAAAACAAACATGTCAAAGTGTAAAATAAAAGGAACATAAAAACTTAAAACGAAGTTTTTTTTACCATATATCATCTATTTTTATTAACAGACGTAATAATTTTATTTTTTGCTTTCAATGAGGATTATGCCTTCCTCCCCGGGGACTGGAGTCAAAATAGCTAACAACTGCGCCAAATCACGACTGGGAAGGACTGACATTTATTTCGTAAATTACCTGCTGTACTGTCATTAAATTTCAGATAAATGCGTACATGTCCGCTCGTTAATGCGTGATTGCCACCAAAAGTTGATAGAATGCATTGTCATCGCCAAAAATCTACCGAAACCGAGTTTCATCTCGATCGGATGTCGGGGAGTGGGTTAATTTCCTCCTCCAAGACTTGTAATCAATCACTCACGAAAACAAAAGTGAAATTAAAAATTATATTTTTAAAAATTAATCGATTTCTACGGCTGCATCACATTCTGAATCCAGAAATATGCCAGCTACGGACTACTAAATATAATCAGCCTTATTTACTAATAACTTAGAGGAATTAAAAAGCGAAAATAGGTTACTGAGACATAGCATGTAGTTTCACTGAACTAAGCTCAGTGGACATACTTGAAATTTAATTCGTTTAGTATCGCAATAACTGCTACACACGTCGCTTTAGACCCTTTTTTGTAAAAAAATGTCTTCCTGTGCTTTTGAGGGGTGCAAAAATTGTCCCCGACCAAAAAAAAAATCTCATGTAGTTTCTTTAAAATCGTAAATACACACAAGTTACCTACTTTTTCAATACATATAAATATTCACAAGGCTGTAGCGGCAAGCTACTAGGAAGTTCTAGAACATTAATATGAGGAACGCGCATCGCATTTGGAACTTACAAGATAAGTGGCTAAAGCGCGCCGCATCTGCCTCCTTGCGGCTGCCGAAATGTTCTTGAACGAGTGTTTCCTATATATACGGCTACGTCACAGTAACAAGTAAGTCTTTAGAACTCAGTCAGTTAGTCCCATTCAAGCGTCCAGCCACAACTGAGCCGGGCGGCCAGGTTCAAGCGACCCCTGCTCCCACATCAAGCCATAGGTACATACAAGTGTACCCGGCGTCGCTCCGCGGTTTGAGCCCACCACTCGCATCTGACCAGGTCCACCGTATCTTCAGCCTTATTTATTCACACTGGAGCTTCAGGAAGACCCATGGTCTTCACCAGTGCTGAATCGCCTGCAAGTCCGACCATAATGTCACCTCGGTAGCTAAAGCCATCGACCTTATCACCACGACCACCCCACCACTGTTCATCACTCTGTGTTGAACATCGACCTGAAGAATTCACCGACGCGGTGTCGTTATTCAGCCTGGAAAATACGTCACCGATCACGCCACCAACTGCGACCAACATCGGTTTGGAGTCATTACAACATCTACACTGACTTCAATAAACACTGTTATATCTACAACCTCTTTCATTCATCTCGCCTTACCATTCCCAAAAGGCTTTTAGCTATCCGAAATCAGTAAGTATCAAAATGAAATAAAGCAAGATAGAGAACGTAGCAACTAGCAACACACAAGTATAAGAAGGATAACATACCGGCAGTAAGTCGTCGGGTATAGAATTCCGTATCCGTCTTAGTGTAAGTGAGTAAGCGTCTTGTCATCTCAGTCACACCCGTGATGTAGAATATAATAATTCGCCGTAACTTTTAAGTAAATAAACGCTGCGTGATCCTAAATCATTCAATTGAAGCAAGCATTAAAAAATCATTAAATGCCTATCTGTGTCATACATGAATAACGTTTGTATTAAGAATATACTGGAAAAGTATGTGTTACTTGCTACATTTTCGGTTAATTTTGTTACATACAAGAACGTGTCTATGTAATGTCATTGACAAAAAAATGTGTTTTAAATTTTACACAACAAACGATCGTTCATAAGTTCTGTAAAATTTAAAAGACGTTTATTGGTAGGGCTGAATATGTTTAGAAACGTCTTCGGTAAGTAGATTTAGTTGAAAAAAAATAAATATTTTCTTTTAGTAACTCAATTATTATAGGCGTTTATGTATGTTAATGAGTTATAAATGTACATGGATGTATTCTAAAGTTCACTAGGTGTTGTCATAATAATATGGGTATATGATATAATTTTATTAGTATGTAAGAAATTAAACGCAAAGGTGAGTGATGACTGATGACCATAAGCAATAAAAAGTGCCAAGCATTAAAAAACGTAGGTAGAATTTCCAGAAATTCATCACGTTTCTAAGTAAATATTTTCCGCACCTACTCTTAAATTAATCAGGCAGGTTAATATCTGACCTTGAAGAGACTTCTATTATTTATTAATAACACGTCATTTCAGAAATAAATAACTGTGGTGGTATTTGATGCGAGCAGTTATTTACCGGTCGACATGACTCAAAGTTATCGTGAAGATCCTCGTTATTTTTTAAACCAAAATTTAAGAAACGGAGATATTTATAGAAGATACTCGGAAATAATGAAGAAACAATGCACAAAATGGAAGAAAACATCATGATATTACACATACCAGTATTGTCTGAATTCTTGACAAATGGGTTCCAATTCAGAAAATAAGAATTTAAATAATTTTCTGTTAAAATATGATAATGTAGGTATTTATATTATCGACTGTCTGTTCCAATTTTGAAAATGACACTTAAATTCAAATCAAATCCGATTTCACTAAACCAGAGTTACACACACAGACACACAGCCGAAATTAGTATTTTGAATTATGTAGATCAGATATAATAAAGCAAAAAATCTGCATTAGTGGTAATATACATGGGAACATCGGAATTGATGAACAGAAAAATAAGACGCAGATGTTAAGAAATTCAAACTCGGGCAGAGAACTTTTAGATGGTTTATGAGAAAAATTATAAATTGTGTGTCAAGACCGAAACGTGTAGCACTTATTTATTTCTGAATTTGGGAGAAGGCAAGGTTCATGATCCATGATTGTATATGTGTAAACATAGTAGGTTCATACGTTAATACGTTCTTAATTCATAGTACAGAGATGCATAAAACAGTGGCGTGCTAAACAAACTAACGATTCTCTGTCATTAATAAAAGTATTTGTCATCATAAGACTTTATCTGTTTCCTTTTTAATTATGGTTAGACATATAATGAGGAAAGATTTTGGAAAGAGAGAACAACCAAGCTTTCTCTTTACATTTAAAAGTTTACCATAGACGCTCCCTGTAAAAAACATTCATTTATCAATAGATTATGCATTACACATTCCTACATTATGCTTGGATTTACAACATCGACAAAATGATCACTGTAAGGTTTTGCCAGTTTTTTATTATATTTTTTTGTATAAAACAAATGTGAAATAACAACACACTTTTTTAACGTTAAAATTATTATATTTTTTTTATAAAGATTATAATAATAAAACCGATATATTCATTGAATGTCCATTTGTAGTATTAAAATCTTAAAAGGTCATTCATCTGTTTTCAAAAACAGTATTTCATTTTGGGATTACAAGTGGGATTATTTGACGACGTGATATTTGTTTGTCTAGAAGCGACGGGTTAAAAAATCGTATCGATTTGAACAGGAATCAACATATTATTTTTAGTAAAAACATCAAAGTGTATGTGAATCCCAAACAAAAACCCAACACGGATGGATAATAATAATAATCTGTAAAATTATATTTATTACAGAGTCTAAAACATTAGTCCATAACTTTTATTCCGTAGACTATTGATTCTTATAGTGTTGACATATTACAAATAATATTTTCCACTCTTATGAATGTAATATTTACAATTCTTATTCTTAATGTCATTAATTAAGACTAAATGTTAAGGTAAAACTGGCAGTCAAGCAGCCATGTGCCAACTCTGCTGGACTACATTTTTCAAAAACTTAACACTGTATTATCCACCATGTGTTATGATAAATTTTAAAATTCTTTTACGGGATTTAAAAATTCACAGTTCAACTTGTAAAGTATGGCATAGGAAACTAGCAAAATTTCTAACAATTTTTCTAGGTACTTTTCATAACTTTTCTAGAGTTTTATTTACGCATGCAAAAAATATAGAACGCTTCTCTTTTTGCTTTCAGGATCACCGATAATAATGCGTCCATCTTTTTATTGCATCCAAATTACTATTGACAAGAAACTCTAAATCAAAAACGTTTTAAAGAACCTAAATAAAATTCTTTCATCAAATATTTCATAAACGAGTTATAAATTATCATATTATATCCTAATTTTAAACCATGGATAATTGGAAGATCTTTCTTGGTTAAGTTAACTTCTTCGTTTTGTTTTAAAAGATAATAATTTTAAACGCACCTATTAGGCGGTTGAGTGGCTAAGAATGGTACGACCGCACGCCGCTGCCACATATTATATAAATAGGTATGAACACAAACATAAAATAACACTTAGATTCACATGGAAAATCACGGAACATGAATGAGTACGAAAAAATCATAATTAATTGCAGCCGATGTATATAAACATTTGACCAGTCGCCCTATCTGCAGTTATACAAAGCAAGCCTACCACTAAAAGAATTCGTGTTTTATCGGCAGACAAAAATAAAGTAAAAACACTGCAGTTAGCTGGAATCGAAGCATGACAGATAAACAATATTAATGGAGGCAGACGATCGCCCGAGAATATTATTTATAATTAAATCGAAGCCTCGTTTACCCCAGTTCAGCGCCAACTTTGCACACGGCTCGTTCTAAAAATCTACTGTTTCTTGCACAGAGTTTTCAATTACACCATGAATAACGTGAGTTTTAAAGATTTTTTTAACCAACGTCGTACCAAGGGCGGTTTATTTTTTCAAGGGCGGATATTAAATACTCGCAAACATTGAATCATAAATTGACCGCAGATGACTTCCAATGAACCAAGTCCACCATTTGTCTGTTTAACATAAGTGCAAACGTGATCCAAATATTTATTTACAGATTTTCAGTAGCTGCAATAATAAATATGAGAACTTTTATTTTCTAAGGGGTTCACATTCAATATTGAACCCCAAATATCAAAATTACCTGCTGGTTGATATTTGGGGTGCTAAGCCGTTTTTGATACTACCTACTTGTTAAGCCAAACCTTTGACCAACTCTAAAGTCTTCACCCTGAAAGTGAATGAACACAAGTAACCCAACTGTTTAAATTGTTTAATTTAACAGGTGTACTCCTGGAAAGTTATCATATCAGAAACTCGTCGATTCACCCATTTTAGAACTTATAATATACTTACGCGTTCACATTCAAACTAATTTTTTTTCTATGCTTAAACTCTATCATTTTAAAAAGCTATCCCGAAATCAACCGAATGATATTTGGCTTGCTTTAGTCTAGTATCTTATTTCATTGTTTGTTCACGTAGCAATGAAATCAGTTTCACACCCGGTATATTTACGAGACCAGTGAAGAGAAACTTGTAACGCGGTAGTTCTGTTTATACACTTACTAAACCGTTGTTGATACATTCGTTATAAGCACCTTCTGTGAAAGTTGGCACATTTCTAAGTGCAATTTAATTTGTGATTTCAGATTCTCCTAATTGTGTCGGTTGCATGCTGTATCTCAGCAGTGTTCTCGACAGATGACCCAAAAGATGCTGTCCTTACTAATTACGAATATGAAAGGGGACCTTCAAACAATTATCACTTCGGGTAAAGTTATATTTCTAACAATTGTCTGTGCTAATATTTGCAAATATTACTGATGGCAATCATAATAGCAACACATTTATTGATAAAGACTGTACATCTTAGTAGTGTTAACTATAGAAATCTATTGTAACCAACAAAACTGCAGATAAGTTCATTTGGCATAATTTGCAAATGTGTCACCGTATTTTAATATTCCTACAAGGTTTGAGTAAAATATGTATAAATAATGTGGTAAAGTAATCGTAGTGATCGTGAGGTAGTGAGTTCAACATCACGTTAAACCAATTTTACTACATATTTCGCGCGTTAAGTAATATGTATTTTGTAGATGGTGTATTATTCTATAGAAAGCTTTCGATGACATTCTCTTTTGCATTTATCTTTAAAAAACCCTAATGTTACACCATCAAATTTCCGAGTGTTTGAAACCAGGAGGAGTGTGTCATTCCCAATTAGCAATTAATAATAGGTAGTTAGAGAGATACGGGAAAGGGAGAAGGAAGAGTGGAAGAATGCTACTGCTCAGATCCGGTTACCTTCAAGCAACTTTTTATTTATTGATCTTGAACATAAACAAGTTTAACTTTTACACAAAAATATGACGAAACAAGTAAATAACCAACTTTACTATATCCTACAATTACTCCTACATAAGCAGCATGGTACCAAAATGATTGTAATATTTGCAATTATCAATTAGGGGCCGTTCAAGTTGCTTATAACTGAATACGTTTTAATCGCATAAGATTAACTTTTATTATAACTTATAGTTGTGTTGCCTTAGTTAGTTAAAACACGTTGCTTTATGAATTAGAAGACGATTACTGTATACCTACTAATGTATTTCATATGGCCATGTCTCCATGTGATGTTGGTACCAAAAGACTTCCCACAATTTGTTTAGTTATGTTCTTTCCCGTAGTATACAATATGTGATATTAGACCAATATATTTTAGCAAAACATTTTTCATGCCACAAGGGGATAGAAGATTAGTTAACTTGTTGTTGATTATCGCTACCATCCTACTGCAATACCTTATCTTAGAACTAGAACCAATCAAAGGAGAAGCAGAATATTTTCAGTCAGAAGATTGATTTTTCTAAGAGTTCTTAACTGATAACAATTTATTAAATAATAATGATCTTGGATTTTTCTCGCCACTGACTGCAGTGCCTAGCCATCGCCTCCAGATCTCAGTCAGTCACGTCCACTCTAATTCTCTTCCAAATACATCATCTATCCACCTCTCCCTGGTTCTGCCTTTAGTTCACTTCCTACTGGTGCACCTGTATGGTCATAACTTTTGGCATCCTGTCATTTGAAATTCTTTCTTAGAAAAATTTTAAAATATTAAACCTGTTTTAATTACTTCAGATTTGACTCCAGCGATGGAACATCCCGGCAGGAAGAAGGTACTGACGATGAGGACGCCGCCTTGAAGGTCAAAGGAGCTGTCACGTGGGTAGCGCAGGATGGGTCCACCTATCAGATGTTCTTCAATGCAGGCAAAGGCGGATACAGATCCATCACTAAACGCATCTCGGGTCCAGAGTAACAAGGATTATAGAAAATAAAGTTTAAATGCGTTAAAATTTATATTTTTATTTACTTGTTGAGTTATGCTCCCGAAAGACTTAAAAAAAATTTTGTTGCAGTATTAGAACAGCGTTTGTGTCATTAATTATTAGGTGTTTGCTATCAAAAAAATATCAGTATATTTTCAGCGATGCAACATTAATATGTATGTAATCCGGTGCATTAATATTTATCAAAGTGAAATACATTTTTTTTTATTTTAATGTTAAACAAGTAACTTTATTGTGTGAGAAAAATGCGCTTGATTACTCGAGAAAAATGTATTTACTTGAATTTTGGCATCCTTTGCATTGAGTTGAATTTGAAATTTTACTTTTAATTTGTATACACCATCAATAACATGTCACATACAATGTTTCATATTGACATCCAAAACTTTAGGGTTTTACACAACGTGTATTGCTCACAATCCACGATGTGATGGACCTGTTTCGTAAACCATTTTACGAGGTGCTTAACTATAAATAAACGTATCAATTAGGTGTCTTTTAATATGGCCATTATTTTGTGAAAAATATAAAATTCCAACATTACCTTATAAATTGGTCTCGACATGAACTTGACCTACCTTGTTCTTCACAAAGATGGCTAAAGAATAATATCATTCCAACATCATTATCGTAAACCAATCTGAATACTTCGTTCATTGGGAGTTATTTTTAAGCTATTAATATTTAAAAATCAATACTTTATTATGAGATCTTTTTTATAAACAAACTAATAAAATGCACACAAATTTACCTTGCAGCGAAGAGGAATGTATGCATTAATCAATGAAGGGTAATGAGATAAAAAAAATTGAGCCTAATAAATTCATTCGTCCATTTATGATCTATCAATCTACGTGAAAAGTGTAAGAAGCCAGTAAAAAATGGGTAGCAAATCTATTTTCCAGTGTTTTTGAATTTTGGTTCTAGGCTCCCTTATTCTAATTGTTCTTAACAATTGTTATTTCAAATTTTGGAGAGAAGGCGGGCGGTTTTATTTACTAATTTTAATAATAAGCAAATTTCATAATTATATGGAAGATTGAAGTCGAGTTCAGACTTAGAAGAGCTGAGATATTAGACGGAGGGGGGGCAATTTTAGATAAGACTTGATAGAAGAAAGGAAATTTGTTTAGAGAGGGATAACAAAAATAAAATTGGTTTAAAGTTCCCACTTGTAGACTACAGAAAGTACAATCGGGGGATTCAAGCACTTAAATTTTAAGAGAATGAGAGGGAACGGAGCAATGTTCAATTCTATTCTAATAATTGTTGTTATATGTATTTTTTTTAAATTAGGGAATTGTTGAGACCACGGTTTCATCGAAGCAATGGGCCTTAGATTGATTAGCAATGTTTTACCCAAACGATGCGGAAACCGTCTTCGACGATGGAGAAATTGGATGTCAAATTGGGGTTGTGGTTTATGAGGGAGTTTATAACAATAGGGTTGGACGATCTTTGATTAATAAAGGAATCGACTATATCGCTGTCCAGAAATCAAAATTAAAGGGACGCTGTTTCCAGTTCTTTGAATAAATCTTTTATGTTTTACTGAATTGTTTAAATCTCGTGTTATATGAAATATAATACAATTTTTATAATATGTTTTTTTTTATCATAAATTACCATCATGCATCATAGTTGGAGGATGAATTCATGTTTTGAATATTTAAAAAATACATGTTTTAAATTCTTTTTTTGATGTGTTAATCAAGGTTATTCTCTAGTCAATGTATTACCGCTTTACGTAGCGATGTCGATATATTATACTGTCTAGGAACTACAGTGCATTAAAATAATGGACGGTGAGATCATTACATCTTGAAAAGAAATACTGAAAGGTTAATTAAACCATTTGATTGTTGTGCAATAAACTACGGAGATAATTTCTTTATTGGCAGAGAGATTCTAAGATGCTGCTGTGGAGATTGTGGAAAAATATTTCTGCTTCAATGTTTTTCATTAATAATCCCTATTCGTCTGAGCTACTGGAACTACGGCATCCCCATTCAAAATATGGTATGTTTGAGGCTGAAGGAGAGGTGAGAGGAAGGAGACGGGGAGGAGGGAGGTGGGGGAGTACCTGGCTATACAGATCTGGTCACCAAACACGACTAAAGCCATTCCACGCAACGTTTCGGTACCGAATGATGGGCTTTCATCTGGGAGACACCCTGATTGATTAATTTAACTTTCCGGTTCAATAATTGTATTTTCAAATAATGATCAGATTCAAAATATAAGAATAGCAACGGATTGAAACGGAATGAAAAATATTTTTTGGTTTTTGGGAAGTTTATAGAAACTTTAATTTAAATTATTTAATATATATATATATACGAGTATAGTGCTTAAGCTTGAGTGATTTCAGTTTCGTCTTTTGAAGATAAAATAAAACTTATTATAAGCAATAATTATCAGCCTGAAACATAAATATACTTGTAAATTGAAAAAATCTTCCCTTTTAAATTAAAAAAAATTAAAAAAAAACAATAATGTTGAATGAAATACTAATATTTATTGCATTATTTGGCGGTTAAAAATAAGCCGACGTAGCACAGTGGTTCCTTGCACCTGAACGGCAATCAGAAGGTACGGGTTCAATTCCCGTCGGTGGCATTTATTTTTTCCTGGAAGATTTTTTCCATTTATATTTGTGTTTCAGGCTAACCTTTTTACCTTTTCAATTCGACGAAACAAAAAAAAAAACAAAACATTTGTCATAATCCATTTCAAAATAATCGATTCAAATCTGTTAGTATTAGAAATGTTGCTTCAAAATGCATAATTATCTTTAAATTAAATTAGTAATCGAAATTTGACAAAATATTTAATTTGTGTAATGTGGTGAGGTGGAAGCAAGAGGGGATTATGCATCACTTTTATCTATTGTGATGTATGGTAATAAGTTGGGTATTCAAGCGATAGATGGCACTAGTCAGAAAGCTTACTCCAGAGTCCGACAGATGTCGCTAGAGTGTAGAGATTGCCTGTGGGGTGTCATTTTCAGACTTCAAGCTTCTAGAAACAGAGAATTTACAACCCTCGGGTAATGAACAGTGTAGCTAAATCCAGACTTATATTTATTGTAACATAAATACACGAAATTATTGTAAAGAACCTTTTACTTTATCAAGAGTTCCCAACACACTAAATCTGCAAGTAAAGTCAGAGATGAAATTTGAAATGAAAAAATTTGAACTCATTGATGGGTTTTTTATTTCATTCAATCGTACGGTTAAAAACATATTTTTATTAATGTACCACCACACGATGGTGCGTGTGCGAGTTCACTCTATTAAGGTGATGCCATACGTAGTAATGCAAAATCATGTGTTTTTGGTTTGAAAATTTGGTCGCCTAGAAATTTTTCAGATGCTTTAATTAAATACTGCTAGTAGAATACATCTTGGCCTTTGAAACAATAGAGTATTTTTTAGATACCTACACGTACAGTAAACACTAGAGTGGTGTGGTTTAATCAACTAGCGACAGAGCGAAGATAAAAACCTAATTATAATCAATTTTAAAAGAAATTTAACAATGTTACCTTTAATAATTTAACTAATTATTGGCATCACATTAGTTTTCTTATACATTTTTTCTCTTTCTCTTCATTTTATATGTATAACTAATTATATATAAATCGGTTCTAATAAAAATGTCAAGTTAGAATTTCATTTCCCCTTTACACTCGCAAAGGTCAATATGTTTTATTAAAAATCTTAATCCCTGTATTATTATGTTATTGTGTTCATTGTAAATATTAATAAATTTAAAATAAAAGAATTTAAGATAGATATTTAAATTTTGTAAAATGTTAATATTTACGTCTTCTCAAATATCAAATAACATATAGGAGTGTGTTGTGAAGGAAAATTAAAATACATTTACATTTACGAAATGCATGACATGCACGGACAAGCGACGAGAAATGCAAAACTTATTTGATTATTATAACGTTCTTTTAGATTCATAAAAACGACCCTAAACAAAATTTCCAAAAAATATTTTTATTATTAATACGTCATAAAAAAATCAAACACAGAAAAGTCCCTTGTATCCGGTCTATGTGGGGGTGAGTGGGGTAATAGCGAACAGCGGAAGGTTCCGATACCTTCACACCCATAATAAGCGGGTCATGCAAAAGCGGCTACGATCGTCCGCACCAAGTTGCATTTCGCATGGGGTAGTCACGCACGTCGTTGAAGTCATGAACAATTATATGTTTTCAATCAAAAATGTGTAATACATGCGACATTCTTAAATGGTGGGAATTCTGTAATTTTTTTAAAGTGCAATCACTTTGAACGTATTTATTACTTGCTTATTGATTACCCACCTACAATGTAGGTCCTACATAATTACAATATATTCACACTGTGTGAAACAAATCGGAGATTGTAGAGTGGATTTATTTATGGTGTGGTTGTGATTTTTTGAAGAAAACTTTGATGTAGGCCATCACCTCGTATGCTTCGGGTAATTCCGAACAGAAAGCATATATTTTCCTTCAATTTTATTTCTTTTTTTGTCGTATTTCCTACGGGTTAACGCCATTTGAGTTTCCCCTACACAAGGTATGGCTGACCTTGCCACAGAGCGCATCGCCTCAATACTAAACTGACTAAAAATCATATGAAACCAAACCAGATGCAGATGACCGCTGGCCTTGTATCCACCAATAAAGCTGTGTAGGCCCGAACGGAGAGTGTGACCTAAAAGTAACAAGTTGTAAAAAATGATTATGTTGATCCCATATCACCTGTCCTTACTTTTACTGAGCCTTACGTGTTTAAAAGATAATCATAAAATACTTTTTTTCTCAGGCATAAACTAATAAAATGATGTAATTCGAAAGCTATTAATATGGCATAAACACCATACAGTTACACCGTGTAACTTGCTTGAGTGACCTACTGACTTCTGCCGTAAGTAAATGATTAACGAGGTGGGGTTGCGATAAATCATTGAAAAATGGAAATATCCACAGTTCAGGCAGATTAGTAAACCACGAAAGCGTAGAAAAATTATTTGGATTTTTTATTATTTTATTTAATAAATTAATCATAATACATAGTTATATCTACTAGATAATATATGTTTTGTAAATAAAAATAAAGTCCAGAAAAACTGCCACATGGTTGTTTGTCTGCGAGTTCTACCTTAACATTTTGTCTTAATTAATGAGAATAAGGAGTAGGCTTATACACATTGCATTTATACAAAAGTGTCAACACCAGTTTTATCAATAGTCTGCGTAGTAAAAGTGGACTACTATTTTAGACTATGTCATTAGCAAAAAAAATGTATTATATGAATTTGGTTTTTTCTTTTCTCATTTTCCTCACGTGTAAAGTCCTTATTCTGTTTTTTTTTTTAGATCATTGGTATACAGTATTTCAAAGTTCGGCCTACATAATTATTAGGCTGGCCGCATACATACGTTTTTCGTATTCGATTTCCGAATTCGTTTTCCGTATTCGGACATCCGAATGCACGGAATCAGTAGAAAATACATTAACTGCCGCACACGTTCGTTTTAGTTCCGAACGGAACAAATTCCTTACGCACGTTCCGAATGCGAGCCGGCGCGTTCGGAGAAACCGAATGGAAAAAACCTAATGACGTCATGTGGAACGCAGCTATTGCATACAGTTTGTTTGTGCCGACGCAAACGTACGGAAATTTCCGTTCGTACTTCAGTGTTGCCAACGGATCTTGACCTAATATCGCCGTTTCTCATACATAAGGTAGCGTAAAGTAGCCGAATTTGCTGTTAGGTGGGACATGTTTAAAATTGATGTTTTTACGTGAAAATAAAAATTTCGTGGGGGAGGGGGGGGGTGGCTAGAGAATTTCAAAGAAGGTAAAATTTGTCCCCAGAAAATAAAAAAAATTCATGGGGAGGGTGGCTAGAGAATTTCAGGAAAATATAAAATTTGTCCCCAGAACAATAAATTTCCAGTCGCCTTTTAGATTCTTTCGGCGCCGATTCTCGCTCTGAGTAGCCTAAATGGCGATATATCGCCCTTGTTGGCAACACTGGTGCTGACGTTTATACATTCCGAATGAAGAAAAACGAACGTTTGCGCTAGTCTCACGGAATTCCGAATACGGAAAACGAATTCGGAAATCGAATACGGAAAACGTATGTATGCGGCCAGCCTTAGATGTTAGTGGAGTTTTTATACTTTTTTTTTCATAAAACGCGTGCTGTGGCTGTGCACTAGTGGTTTTTTTATACTTACTTTCTCCCAGTGTCCATAATAGAGGAACCAAAACAGTTCTTTAATACTTACTTTCTCCCCAAGTGTCCATAATAGTAAGGAATCAGAGAAGTCCTTATTTTATACCCAAGTGTCCATAACAGTAAGGAACTAGAGAAGTCCTTAAGTATATAAATATTTAATGAAAAATGTACTTAATCATTTCTCGATATACAGTATATGTGACAAATGCCTACTTAAACTCAAATAATATTGAATTTTCCTTACAATTAAGGGAGAATTTTTAACACCTAAACCGAAATTAAACTACGCCAAACATTCCCTTCTATTCTTTCGGTCACAAAATAAGCTGTTTTCACTGTTTTTTTTACTCTTGAAAAAAATACTAGAATAGAGCATGGCATTTTTGTAAATAAATTTATTGCGAATAAATTTTCTATACCGATTTAAAATGTGCCATTGTTTATTTGCCGTCCAAACAACATGATCGTTTTTTGTTCGTGAATGTGGCGTTTTCGACGTCACCCCGTCCAGCGTCTAGTAAAGTTTTCTACGTTAAACTGTCGTTGTAACCTCAATAAAACCTGTCGTTAAAACCTAATAATGATTGATAATATTTAATTACGCATTTTTAGAACCATGACCAAAAACAAAAAAAAATTAACTTAATTCTTCAGCACTCAGTTTGGAAAAACATTAGCCCACTTTGGCCCTGCGCGAATGGGGAATGTTTCAGAATTAGAGCACCAGGTCCCAAAATAACGTTGCATTTTGTAAAGCGACATCTCTTCAACACATTGCAAAGTAATTTTGATAATTTGTTAAGAGTATCGTACTCCTTACTGCGAAAAACTCGTTAATCGTTTTAAAGCCATCTATTGAAAAAATCTTCAAGTTTCTTTAAAGTCTTATAGTTACATAATGTACCTGTGATTTTAAATACGTTCATTTTATCTTTGCTTGATTTGACATTGCTATTACCTTCGCAAATCTTCAGAAATCTAGAATAAACAAATTTATCCAGATCAGGTGGGCATAACTCCAATCGAAAATTGTAACCGTGAATATCGTGACGCCTAACTATATCCACCAATGAAAAGCTCTGAAAGTCTGTGGAATAAACTGGAGGGCGTACTGGATCGTGATTATATCAAGCTAGGTAAAATGCCATCGTTCCACCTTATTCATTAATGATTTAACATGTATCTATAATTTATTGTCTTGCTGAAATAAAAATACTTAACATGTAACTGAGTTTTTCATTTTCCTGTCGTTAGAGTATCTTGATATTGCAAAAAAAAAAAAAAATTTAAATATTTTAGGCTAAAAAGTAGGCTCCGAATAAGGATTGTACTGTCTATATATTGGCATATATATGGTTAACAGAGGAACGATTTGTTTCATACAAAAAGCCCCAAGATATCGATCTAGTGAGTTGTTTATATTTGATCTAGATATTTAAAAAGTTAGATAAATTATGACGTACACTTGGGTGAATTTGGCAATGAGGTTTTAATTTAAATAAGTTTTATCTTACCTATACAACAGAAAATATGTCGGTGTGTAAAGACTCCCGAACGATGAGCCCTGACCTTGTAAAATTTCACAGTCTGGAATTTCTAGGTCAACACAGTTTTTATATTCAAAAATATCATTTCAGACAATCATTTCAACAGAAGGGCAGACTTTAAGAATTGATTTTTTATTGAATGGAGACTTGTTATTTTACATTTCTACAGACATTGTCATTTCAATATAATATTGTGTTCATTGTCAACACCTTTAAAAGCAACAGCGTATATTACAATGCATTGCCGCATTTCCTTTTCTACGTTAAGAAGTAGTTGTTGTCAAAAATGCAGTAAGTCGTGTGTTTGTATTTGATGAACTTAAGGCCCCGTAGTAAGGATTCAAAGATGGTTTGAAAGTGAGATATATCACTAAGAATGAGGGAGGGCGCTAATATTAAAAAATGACGATAATTTGAAATTGAGCAAAAATCTCTCGCCAAATGCTTTAGTTGTATCTAAAGATACACTGAGAATTTTTCATGCCTATAACGTATTAAATAACAGAAGAAAACGTGTTTTTAATCATATTCGGAGCTTACTTTGCGATTTTTTTCTATCGAGCTAAATTCATATAATTAACGTTTTGGCATAACACATGTATGGATATTATCCTAAAAAATAACATATAATTTTATTGGAATTTAAAAACTTGAATAGTCAACGAGAAACTTGCTATAAATCGGTAGAAATTGGCAATGCGAGGGCTTAAATGCGTGGTTATTGACTACAACTCTGTCAATAATAAATGCGTGGTTATTGACTACAACCCTGTCAATAATAAATGCGTGGTTATTGACTACAACCCTGTCAATAATAAATGCGTGGTTATTGACTACAACCCTGTCAATAATAAATGCGTGGTTATTGACTACAACTCTGTCAATAATAAATGCGTGGTTATTGACTACAACCCTGTCAATAATAAATGCGTGGTTATTGACTACAACCCTGTCAATAATAAATGCGTGGTTATTGACTACAACCCTGTCAATAATAAATGCGTGGTTATTGACTACAACCCTGTCAATAATAAAAAAAAATCTTGTGACGCCACACAAGAGTTTGTTTATTCAACAATTTGTTTATTTGTAGTAGGTTCTTCATATGTTCTAACTTACGTGAGAATTAACTAGTTATAAAAACTCGGTTAATATACAAATAGATACATAATAAAAAAAACGTACTCAGTTAAGGGAAATAAAATTTGTACATAAAATTACAAAATTATTTAAAAACTCACTCAACTGACAAATAATACAAAAAAGAGGCAAGAGACAAGTGATACATAATATAATTAGTTCAACAATTGTTACGTATTTTTGAGCAATAGCAAGATATTTTTCTCCATACATACATATAATATATACATATAAATTTTCGTCGAAAATGTCTACTTCAGCGCACTCAATATTATTAATAGTCGACACATTTCAGTTAGCGGTCTAAAATAGTCGCTGAGTACGTGCTATGGTGTTTTAAATAAGAGAAATTGGAAAGATTAATTGAGAAGACAGTGTCTAAGCAATATTTATTGTAACAATTATTTTATAAGCAATAATTATTAGCCAGAAACACTCATCCACATTGAAAAATCTCCTGATAAAAGATACATGACGCCAACGGGACTTGAACCCGTGTCCTTTCGATTGCCGGTCGACAGCTCAGGGTTCAAGTCCCGTTGGCGTCATGTATCTTTTATCAGGAGATTTTTCAATGTGGATGAGTGTTTCAGGCTAATAATTATTGCTTATAAAATAATTGTTACCCTTTGTGCTATGCATAAAAAATCTTGTCTTAAACATTAGTTTACCAAAAAAAATAATAATTAATATTTATTGTTTTGTTTTGTTTATTCCAGATGTCGGGGATAATGTAGTATCAGAATGACCGTGAAGTATTTTACGTATAAAACAATAATTGTGAAATATTGCTGAGCGGGAGATTATAAAGAAAGATGGTTGGGAAATATCTCTACTCTACTGTGGTAAGAATTGGAACAATTCATCAAATGTCTAAATTAATTTTCAAGTACTGTTATTGTATCAGTTCTGTGAAGCAACAAATTATACAATAACAGAGCTCGAATAGAACTTTAACAGAACTTTATTTAATGAATTATCTTCGAAATTTGTTGATTCTGATATTGATTCTGAATGGTGGTAGAATCGAGTATAATGTTCATATTTATATTTTAAAATTTCTAACATTTTAAATGTAAATATTATGATCAATACGAAAATACCATTTTTTTAAATTCCATTTTGACTGAATTTTGAACATGCAATACAGAGCCAAGGTCTCACCACTTCGCCACGGAGGCCTTTACCGTCGTTAAAGAGTGTGAACATTTTTCCGAGAATTTTATAGCACAGTTAACCTTTTTTGATGGTATCGACATTAAAATTGACTAATTACAAAATTTATTCGTTGGGTCACGGAACTCTCCGTGTCAATTAAAAATAATATAGTTTAAACTTAGTCACCGGTAATTTTTTTTTGTAAATTTTAATCGATTCCTGTAAAACAGACATTTGGACGCTAGCATTTTGCTTGTATTTAGATTTATGCAAAAGCTCTGAAGAAAAACGAGATTCGCACGGAGAAAAGGTGACTTATGGCCGCTGAGCAAAATACAAACAAATGGATGTCAAAAAACTTACTTAATGTAGATACTGAAAAGGTAATATACATTTGCAACTAATAAAGACAATAAACCCATATTTGTTAAATTTCACTGTACATTTATCCTGACGAAGAAACTATTGGTTTCGACACATGTCGATTATTTTGATTAAATTGGTGTATACAAAGTTTTTATCAAAATTTATTATCATTAAACTTAAATGACGACACAAAGTGAATTTGCGATTATTTAATAATTAATACACTCGTTAAAATCATGATTGTTTGAAATTTTAATGCGAATTTCGTGATTTTTACGCGAATTTTTCCATTTCCACAAGAATAGCGTGAAATCCACCATTTTCGGGCAAATAACGCATATTTTCGTATTTTTAAGGTGATTTAAAATTATTGTACGTTCTAAATATTTATTTGTCCATGGTTTTTATAAGCTTAAATAGCCGTCAAAAGAGGTAAAAATTTTTAAAAAGACGCAATTTTCCGCAAATTTAAGTTTGCGCAACGCGCAAAATACGAAAAAAATGACATATCATTACCTTTTGTTACAAAATACCAATAAAATAGCACCGTTTTTTCGAAAAAATAATGCGAAATTTGCCAAAAATTTACGCGAAATTTTCAGTAACCTATTTATGAGATATAAAATAACTATGAACAAGACCCAATAACTCTTATGAATATTGTGATGAATTTCAGGAAATCGAGGAAATCAGGAATCTAAATTTCCAAGGTGATTCAACAACAAATCAACTAATGTCAATATCCTTTTCAACCTTCCTGATTCACGCAGCCTACTTCTTGATAGTACAAACTCACTTATTATTCACTTGCTCCAATGATCATTCACAACTAAATCGATAACATGGTGTTTTCATATTTCCAATAATTCCTTTTCAAGATTTATACTTACTCAATAATCAACAACCGTATTAATCTACAAGTGTTTGTTCTTATCAATCTCATAAACAGAAGGGGAACATCAAAGCTGTGACGCCTTTGAAGCTTTGATGTCATCATTTTAATATATTTTTTTCTCGAATCAAGGTTAATTCGTTATTTATACGAAAGTTAAATATCAGATCAGATGTAAACTGAAACGTGACATCTTCACACATAGAATTATCAAAGGCTAAACGGTTTAGCTAACCATGCAATTTTTTTGAATACATATTGGCAAAAAATCATTCATTTTTAAAATGCCGCAAGCGATGGTATAAAATAAACACGTTGGTATTTGTATTGTAAAAAGAAACCAAATTTTAAATAGTCTTCTGATCTTGTAAACCGGACTAACCTGAGATATTATATATTATGTAGCTTCCAAACTTAGTGTTGTATTAATGTCAATGATTTCCAAATAGCATTTGAGAGGATATTGACAGATCGCTAAAATCTAGATTTATTTTCTAATTGAATACTTGAAAAATATGAAATGAACAACAGTTAAAGGGATGTTTTAAAAAAATCCATAGCTAACAATTGAAATAACTTTGAAAGCTGAAAATAGTTCCGATTACCTATAAATTGCAGACAAACAATTAGCAGTGCAAATATAATGTCGCAAGATCTCACCGTTTCAGAGTTTGTGTTACTGTTACTTTAAACAGATTTCTACTTAATAGTTACATAGAAATTTGGACACAAAAATAAAAGCATTATATTTTACGGTAAGACATTCATCTCTCTATGAAAGTGTCTCTGGTTAGTGACATTTTGGGAATAATAAACTTGTTTGGTCCCAATAAGATATTGGGCAATTAAAAAAATATTGGATCATTAAAATCCGAAGGTCAAGGTATAAATCACACAGAAGATTTCACACGGACAGTCATCAGCTCGCTTGCAAAATAACGAAATATTTTAATTTCGTGACCTGTTTTCAGTAATCGTTGAAAAATAAACATCTGAAACAAGAGTTATACCCTTATTATCCATGTAAAAATGTTATCCTGGCTCTTGATATACCTAATGCGGTATTAAACAGAAAACTAAAACAATGTTACACTGGATAAAGATACTTTTTAGTAATCAGATACTTAATAGTGACAATATACGGTTTGTTTAAGTGTTAAGCTTCATCGTTTGGTTATCTGGAATAGTGTTTGGTGGCGTTAGGATTGAGTTAAATATCATATTCTTTTGTATGTTATTGTCTTTATACCTAAGTGTCATTAATTAGATAACTCTGTACGCGTGTAACAATATGTTAGACTAGATAAGTAGTCTGTAGAAGGGAATGGCCGACACAAGTGTCGATGATGCTTGCTATACATCGCCAGCCCTTCGGTGGCGCAGAGGAGGATAACGTGAACAATGTCGGATTTATTGTCACCGGAGGCCAAAATTTCTTTTGCATATTTTACTCCAAATAATGTCAAGAATCTCTTGTTAAAGTCAGTCGAGTACGTCCCTTAACACCCTGTATACATTAAACACGTATCATTTAGTATTTTACTACCTCATGAAGGCTTTACAAATCTCCATGGCTCTTATTATATTGTAGCTTATTTAGTGTTTTGAATGTTCTTCACATTTCCTTTAGATTATTTTATACTACCATTGTGCATTTCGTGAATTTTAGGATTGATTCATCATTATTTATACAAATTGTGCAATTGTTTTTTTTCTTTTAACAGCGACGAGAAATGGACCTAAACAATAGAACAAAGGAAAACAACGGCTTGCAACGTAATATGTCTTGGACAATCCTAAAACTATCAATATAAAATTATAAATTCCATTTGTACATTGTCCAAAATGTCTACCTATTATGATTGTTATCAAGGTATTTTCCTTCCATTCCCCTAAAATGAACTTCTTCCTCACAACATCCCCGGGCAGTAAGCTCTTGAGAGACATGTTATAAATGAAATGTTGTTTTTTGACGTACCAGCTTATTTAACAGCGTGGGTGAATTGTTCCGTTTACATCATAATGAAAGGTTACTCTATCGTTTGCATCAGAAAATGAAATGCATTTGTTCACTTTATTTACCAAGAGAGAGTAGGCTTAACACGTATTTGTTGTTTACATTAAAAATGTCAAATATAAATATCTAAAATGGCACTTTAATGCTGAATTAACGAAATATCGTGACATTGACATTAATATTATTATACTGTACCATCCACATTATTTGTTAGGTAGAAAACAGACTGAACGCTGTTCATAATTTTTATAAACGTGAGCTTTTTTTTTTGCTCTAATATCCGAAAGTTTTAAAAACTGAATCAAACGACGTAGAGATTACCAGATGAATACCAGTTCATTCGGGTCAAAAAGTCATCAAGGTGGTAATCTTTTTATTTATTTGATTGGTAGGTAGATACCTAATAGACACACGGTGGAAAGGAAGGTGTGGCGGGTGTAGATTTTTTTTATGCTATTACACCCGCCATGCCAGGGATGCCCCTGTGCTATGGCGGATGAAAATTAATTCGTATATATTATTTCACCCGCCATGATAGGAATGCCTCTGTGTTGGCGGGTGAAAATGATTTAAGTTATTTCATCCACCATGGTAGGGGTTATGGCGAGTGAAAATTAAGTTTTATATCTTTAAAATTTAAAGAAAATAATGATTTTTAAAATTATTATTAAAAAACTAGCGATACCAAAAAAGTATTTTATGAATATATGTATTTAATAAATGTAATTACGTACCTACGATATTTGAAAATGTTTTATAAATTTTAGCAGATAATGTAAAATTGAGTTAACTTCGGTCATGCGGACACATCCCCAAAACCCTTCTACCGATTTATCTCTTCAGTGTTTTGTAAACGGCATCTGGTGAAATTCATATCGATGTTGTTTACAATGAACAAAAATATATTTCTAACTCTGTTTGATCGTTTGCGACTACCGACTTCTTATGAAGTTTCTCAATAACCAAACATGTAGAATGCATACAAGGTTTGAGCAGAGTGGATGCCTATCATGATTAAATCTAGTCACCATATCTTCGGCTTACTATAATATTTATCCCTGTAACAATACTTAAAAATATTTTTTTATGGAATTTCATGTGTAATTCTATTTTATGTATAGGTTTTTATACAATTCCGATTTGAAAGGAAAATTATTGCTGCAAAGACATTCTTATAAAAGACTTTTTGACTCCTAAGCTTAAGACAGGCCAAAGAAATAGATTTTCTGTCCAAAAGAGAAACTCGGTATTGTTATATATGTTTTGTGAATATCACTACAGCACATTTCTATTGTGTTTTTTATATCTATCAAGTGCATCAAAATGGCCTGGTTAATCAGTTGATTTTAAGCTCGGCTTAGTTGGAATGTTGAACTTAGCGCGGCTGGAACATGATCCATATCTAGATACCACCTATATCACACGTATTATGTTTGATTTTAATGGAGGAACGTGTTTCTCATTTCTTTGTAAAACCAAACTGCTGTCTACGTGAGTAGTATGTCTACGCTTTCTATCGCCATAGCGAGATCGCGATTTTTCAATGTCAAACGAGTTAATTTTTGATAAAGTTCCTCACTTTAATCATCATATTATGCGTGAGTACTAAATTTTTAATAATATTTGTTTTGCTGGAGTCAGTACACTATTCATGAAATTAGGACGAACTAACCGATGAAACGAACTTTCTCGACGTTGAAACTTTTAAAATCTCTTACTATTTTGGATTGATTGTCAGTTAATAAATCCTTATCGCTCGATGAATATAATAGTCCATACTGTTAAAATTAGGCAATTTACGCAAATTTCAGGAGATGGAAGTATTCATTTTTTAGCTAAATGACTGCTAGCGCCGTGGCGTGTAAAAAAAGGAACTATTCTGCGGATTATCATGACTTGAGTGGCCAATTTTGGCCGCTTCAATTTGAGCGAGGGATGTCCTACATAGCGAGGATACGAACTGACTGATATACCGGGCCTACATCAACTTTAGTTCGTCGTATTTGTGCAACGCCTATGAGGTGATTCTTCACAAAAACGGCGCTATACAAATTATCCCATTGTTATTATCATTGTAAATGGCACTAAGTATAAAAATAATCTAACAACTATTATTCGCAAAGAAATTTTTTTATTATTCACAATTTTTTTTAAATAATTCATGAAAAACGAGTGACTTATTTATCATTGATGTTCATTCACAATGATGAAATTCAAAAATGCTTTAGTAAATTTCGTTCTCATTATTATTTTTTAATATATGCTCGAAGACGTTCAATGCTAGAGACTTACAGGAAACTGTTCGCAATCATCAATTCTAATGCGCTTAATAATATATGTGTGTTTATGTAAACATTTTCATTGGTTTTGGCATTAAAGTATTTGATTTAGGATGCAGTCAGTACCTTTTACCTGTATTTTGAATGAAATGCCACTGTAATCATTTTACTATTGATATGTTTACTTCTCGAAAGAAACGTCTGTTTTGTGATGAAAAAGTATAATTGCCTATAATCACGACGATTACTACATGATCGGCACTTGAGTGTGGAGATTCATTTAATGCTGTTAATTAATTTGATTGTGAATTAATTTGAATAAGATTGCTACTTCAATATTTTTATTCGACTGTCTCTATTTATTTATTTCAACATTTATAAATGTTGGGAGATGTTCGTTATTTCAATATCTGACTGATTATTCGATTCATTCATTTGAAAATAATTATAATGCGCAGAATTCACACACGCGGACATTCGGACATTCGAGCGTCGAGCATCTCATATTACACTGATGTTACTGATGATATAACTAGGAAAAACTCCCTAGATTTAGGGAAAAAACACAAAATATAGGGAAATTTTAAAATTTTGGTTTTTTAATCAAAATTTTTAACCAAAATTTGGGATTTTTTTCTCATATTCCTGAGCAATTCCGCAAAATTTGCCTCATACAAACTCATTCTTAAATCTAGAGAAATTTTGGTATGAAATGAATAAAATTGGACATCACTGAATGACATCATGCTCATCGAATGCGAATGAGGTCATGATCGGCGAGCCGATCCGTAGCGTACATTCACACACGGATCGGCTCGTCACGAACAGACGGACAGCGGACCGATGGACCGAGCCGATCTGTCCGTCACCATCCAAGAATATGCATGACGTGTGTGAATTCTGCACATGCATCTTTCATCGGCGGGGAAAGGATTTTATGTTAGAAAATGATCGTACATAAAGTATATTATGATCGCGAAGCCGATTTTTTCATGCACATCTTTTTATTGAATAAATATGCAGATATAAATACGTGATACTCATTAGTCAACTTTATTTATCAGTCCTTGAAAATAGCAAATATACACAATGGTGTTATTCATAAACTAAAATTACTTACGTCTGATAAAAATTCTGCTACCATAGACTGATCCAAAAGTCGTAAGTCGTTTTATAATATGCACTAAAGTATGTTTTTAGATTCAAAGGACTTCTAAAATAAAAATTCTTAGTCATATTCAAATGAGTATTAAAGTACATAGACAATTTAGTAAAGGATGGGTACATTATTTATTAATATTAATAGATAATTTGAATATGAAGTCAAAACATCTCCTTTTAAAAATTGAATCAAAACATCTCCATTAAAATAATGGTATATTTTATGATCCCAAAGACTTGAACCACGAAACAATTAGGTTAAAATATAGAATAACAAAAATTAAAAAATCTTTGAAATTCTTGTATTTTGTGGACAGTTTACCTACTTGTTTTGTAGAGACAAGCTAATATTAATTTGGCTCTCCTGAACAAGCGATAAACCAGTCGACCGATTTTTGGCATATTACGACAAGTTCGTAAAAATGTGTTGATCGTTCGCTTGTAGGTGGATTCATTGGTTTAAACCGTAGTAAACCGAAATCTAGGTGGATTCATTGGCTTTAAACCCGCAGTAAACCAAAATCTAGTTGTATTCATTGGCTTTAAACCGCAGTAAACCGAAATCTAGGTGGATTCATTGGCTTTAAACCCGCAGTAAACCGAAATCTAGTAGTATTCATTGGCTTTAAACCGCAGTAAACCGAAATCTAGGTGGACTCATTGGCTTTAAACCCGCAGTAAACCGAAATCTAGTTGTATTCATTGGCTTTAAACCGCAGTAAACCAAAATCTAGTTGTATTCATTGGCTTTAAGCCGCAGTAAACCGAAATCTAGGTGGATTAATTGGCTTTTAACCGTAGTAAGCAGTTCATATTTTCCATATTAATAGAATGATTAATAGATTAATTAAATAATATGGTAAATGTATACGTACACAACCAATCGCTCGAGTGGTTTTTAACTAATAATCTTTTTCATGCCCATTGAAGAAATAGTCCGAAGAAGTTCTAATCTTTAATCAATTATTGAATTTGATCACATAGAAATTATGGTACGTAAGTATCGAGAATTAAATGAATCGATTCCCTCATTCGATTATTTTATTTATATGAAAGTAAAAATCAGATGATATAGAGCAACAAAAACACCCAAGCTCTGACGTCTAGAATGATAATGAAATTTACACATCTTTTCCTGTCAATTATTTTTTTTGATTAATGTATCTTTTTTCGGCTCTCGTCATGCCAAGTAAATTTCATTGTTTCTAGATTAAGGCTATTTGTATTTATTTTCGGCTCTCGTCAAGTAAAGTAAATTTCATATTAAATTTTTAAAAAGCCATTTATCTTCAAATAATGAAACGAAACGCGTCGTGTTGTTGTTTCTTTTAATATTTTGCAATTGGTAATTGAGAAATAAAATGTTTAAATATGGGCGAAGCCGGGTGGCAACTGCTAGCAATTTTTAAGATTGTGTAAATAAATGTCATAAAAATATCGTTTCCTCACACGAAGACAACGATGACACATTTTTAAGGAACCTGAATTATACATCGAGAAAAAGCGCTTTCGGTTCACGATTCACTCGACCAACGCGTCTTTGTATTAAAAGTTCAAAAAGAAGAAGAAGATATTTTTAAAGGTAGATATGTAAAAACGAATGGTAAACTGAATGCGCTAATACTAATAAACGATAATAATTAAGTGAAAATTTTAAATATTTAATATAACTCGTTTAAAATAAATGCCAAAATTGCGTTTAAAAACACACTGTAATTTTTTTCATGTTGAATAACAGAACAAAATTTGTTTCTAATAATTTTTAGGAGCATACTAGAGATATTTACAAATCTTCAAAATCGAGATATATTTTAAGGTAATTTAAAACTTAAAGCTTTCAAGAGAAATATGCCATAAATCCGTAGAAATTCGGAATGTGGGGGCTTAAATATCGAAACGAATATTACGAAGGTTCTTTAAAAAGTAACGAAAATGGTTTAAAACCGATAAAATAACGAATTCAAAAATTCGAAATCAAATCTCACTCTCTACTAAAAAAAGCTTTCCAAACTCAACCTTCAACGATAATAACAACTAATAACTATAATAAAAAAATATTCTGTCTACAAATATTACTTATCTTCAGTTGACTCCTGAATGCTACTTTGTGTAACTCGTTTTCGAGAATGTATGTAATAAATGATTCACACAACTGAAAAAATTCTCTGTTACGGCATAAATAATAAACATTGAAAGTGTGTTATTCGTTTTTCTATACAACGCATTCTTATTTCAGTAAGAATAGATATGTAGCTATATTACAGTGACACACGTACTCACATAAATATCTTATTGACCTCTCTACCTAGACATAATGTACCGATGTAAAACCGAACAAAAGGTCGATAGTTCACACGGCATATCTCATCACTATTTATGCAACAATCCTTTAGGAAAAAAATGCAACAAACTAGTACCGAAGTAGCGCTCAAGACGTTGATTTAAGTTTTCGATCGTTAACATGTTAATGTTTTCCTATAAACAACCCGTTACCAATGTCAAACCACTATGTGGTTTTACACTAAACATAAAAACTAACAAAGAGTAAGTTTTTAATATAGGTAAACAGTCCTAATAAATATACGGTTTAAGCCATCCATTACTAAAGTGGTCTGTCTATATAGAGGGGTATCTTTCAACGTACATGTCCATTGTCCATGTCAATTAAAAAAAACGTGGATGTCCACGAGATCCCTTTAAGCCACCGCATTCCGAATTTCTACCGATTGATAGCATATTTCACTTTAAGTTTTTAAGTTTTTCAAAAAATATATGTTATTTTTGAAGATAATATGTAAAGCCGAAACGGTAACTGTATGAAATTCTCGATAGAAAAATATCGTAAAGTATGATCCGAAAATTATTTAAAACATGTTTTGTTCTGTTATTTAATAAGTTATTGGTATGAAAAAAAAAATACAGTGTATCTTTAAATGCAACTTAAAAATTTATCGAGAGATTTTTGCCCTATTTCGAACGAGTCATGTTTTATTAAATATTTTTACCATTTTCGCTTATTTATTATCGTTTTTTTTTAATATTAGCGCGGTCCCTCTAATAGTCACATTTACATATCTCCCTTTTAAACCATCTTTAATATTAGCGCGGTCCCTCTAATAGTCACATTTACATAACTCCCTTTTAAACCATCTTTAATATTAGCTAGGTCCCTCTAATAGTCACATTTACATATCTCCCTTTTAAACAATCTTTAATATTAGCGCGGTCCCTCTAATAGTCACATTTACATATCTCTCTTTTAAACCATCTTTAATATTAGCGCGGTCCCTCTGATAGTCACATTTACATATCTCCCTTTTAAACCATTTTTAATATTAGCGCGGTCCCTCTAATAGTCACATTTACATATCTCCCTTTTAAACCATCTTTAATATTAGCGCGGTCCCTCTAATAGTCACATTTACATATCTCCCTTTTAAACCATCTTTAATATTAGCGCGGTCCCTCTAATAGTCACATTTACATATCTCCCTTTTAAACCATCTTTAATATTAGCGCGCTCCCTCTAATAGTCACATTTACATATCTCCCTTTTAAACCATCTTTAATATTAGCGCGGTCCCTCTAATAGTCACATTTACATATCTCCCTTTTAAACCATCTTTGAACGCTTACTACGGAGCCAAGGAGGTTTCATTTGGATTAGTTTTCAAAGTACTAAAATATCCTTATGAAAATTTCGAAACATTATGCAGGTTTTGAACGCTCTTCCAGTTTTTCCTATGTAATATGAAGGGAATTTAGAACAGTTAACTTGGTAAACGCCTTAGTTGTCCAGTTCTTCTCTTGTCTTTATAGTTAATTGAGAGTTTGCCTAAGGAATTCACATTATAGAATGCTGTTCTACACTTATCATTATTGGTTAAATTATTATGTATATTTATTTTGATATCAATGTTCTGAAACTATTGATGTTTTAATATCAAACGAAGCCATTTCATTTTTAGACTGGCGTGAATTGAACCCTTGACCTTTTGACTTAATCTCATGTGCGTAAACCAATACGTTCTAGTGTGCACGATCAGTATTTCAATAAATACATTGATAATCAATACGGGCTGAGAGTACTTCTTAATAATAAGTATTTTTTAAATCCTTGTCGCATTCCTCTCATCAAGGTTCCAGTAATCGAAAAACAAATAAAATTTTCCAGTTGAGACCGTTACCTTTATATTTTTATGTGTCTTGTTCTGTTTCAATGTTATATTACACTTATAATAATAATTGGGTAATTTGGTTTTGTGAAAAATCGCTTCAAGGGCGCTGTACAATTTATTTCGAGTTACTATGCTCCATCTAATTTTGGGTACAATAATGTGATTTTTTAAATTCTGCCATTATTTGAAATTATTTTTAACGTCCGCATAATTATATCAATTATCTATAAAAGAGGTAAATATTAAAATCTTATAAATGATTTGTTATACTACATAAATATTATATATTAACGGGTATAACCTTAAAAGTTATTCCAATAAAAAGTTTGACTTTTAGAAAACTCCATAGGTGTCCCATATACTAATGAGGAATCAGAGACTAACTAGGTTTTAAATCAATTTTTTAGAACTTCGTAATCATTCAAAAAGATACCATAAAGAATATGGGAATATTGGGTAGCAAACGTGTTCCTAGTGTTGCCGGGGATTGTCCTTAGGAAATAAAAATAGGATCTTTCTGTAGGCTTTTTAAAGATATACAATTCCGTAGTAGGTACATTATTTTGATGTATTTCATAAGGTTTAACTAGCGTTAGCAATGTAAGCACCCGAATATATTTCTAACGACTTGATTACAAAACATCGTTTTTTCTCTACTTTCTATAAATATAGTTTGCATGTTTTATATATATAAACCTTCCGGAAGAAATTTTCTAAATGATAGTGAAAACAATATCAAAATCAGTTGTGTAGTTTAGAAGAACTAAGCGCACAAACTGACAAACCCAGATAGCGACATTGTTTTATACTATTTAGAGGTATATTCAATCCTTAATGTGAAATATTAGATCGACAAAAATGGCATATAATAATTAGGTCCCAATGGCTGAGTGGTTAAAGGTGTTGTCCCGGTAATACAGAGAACCTGGGTTCGATTCCCAGCTGAGACCATTACCCTTTTTTTCTGTGTTTTGTTCTTTTTCATGTTTCGTTTTTTAACGTTATGACAAAACCAAAATTAATTTTACTAGTAGTATGTCTGATGTCTGATTAAACATCGACTACGCCAATGTCTAAAAATATTTATGAAAACATTTTAGGTACCTATCAACTATTAATTATCTCTTGGTTGGGCACAATGTATTTAAAGGTTACCAGAAATTTTCTTACATTTAGTATCTAGGCGCCTCTATACGTTACATCTTACTACAGTAAAGTGTGACATACAAAAGTAAAAGTGGTATCAGGCAACAATTCATCTTCTCTGAATTATGTCCGGATTTATGCAATAATTCAACAAATATGAGAATAACAAACGCCGTTTGCTTCTGTAGGAAAAATTATAGTAAAAAAAAATGTTGATGCTTTTTTTGACATTATGTAGGTATGTGTTATAAAAGATTTATGAATAGTAGTAAAAAAGGAGAATTATGATGATTTTTGATTATTGAAAGGGCAAGAGTATATTAAATTATTTATTAAATTGTTGTGGCAAAAGAACACGAAATTTAACAAAAGATCAAATAAATAACTTAGTAGAAGAAAAGAATGATAACGCTTAAGGTGGGTACTTACTTAAAGTTAAAGTTGGCACTAATTGTTGCTTTGCTAGTTATTTAACAAATATACTCGTACATATTAAATATTGTAGAGTTCGTAGAGAATGCGAAATAGCACATAATATGATATTTTGTTAGTATTATAGTCAAAGGGTAATGTAAGCGTAATGAGTAAGATCAAGAAAAGGACAAGGATTGTTTGAGCATGTAGAGCGAATGAGCGAAGAAAGGAGTGTAAGGAGAATATATGATGAAAATGTGAATGGTAGCAGAAGTCGGGGACGCACGAGGAAGACATGGTACGACCAAGTGAATCAGATACTTGAAGAGTATGTATGAGACGACGTATGAATGTGAATGAGGCAAGGAGTGTGTGCCAAGACCGAGTTGTTTGGCGGTCCGTCCTCTCTGCCTACCCCTGCGGAAACGGCGTGATGGTTAGTTAGTTAGTTAGTTTATTTCTATACAGTTTGAAGGTACGAGGATAATAGCGTAGATAATACAAATAATCAAGTGAATTAAATAAAAAGTGATATTCAAATAGATAATTTAAAAAATAAGATTAGTTACGGAATATACACTTTTTAATGCATGAATAAAAATCCTAGGTACCTATCTATATTGTGCATTCGATCAATAAATGTTTGAAAGCGATTGCTCGTGTAATTATTACAGAAAAGTCTAACAATGTGTCTCGTTTATCTATCTATAAACTACTAGAATTACTACAGAATCGTTAATTTTTTTTCGTTACTTTCAATAAATGTGAGTACTATGTTTGCATATTTCACTTCACATTATAAGGGCATTGGAGATATTTGTCGAGAGAAGATCCATAAATATACGCGCCGGAACGTTCTCAAGGTGGTTCGATGATATTTCAAGGCTGTATTTCAAGACATATTTTTTACTGCCCTATATGTTTATTTTTATTACCAGCCCGGTTATTTGTTTGTGCCCGGCATAGCCCGGTATTTACATTAATAGAAATATAATTTAAAATTAGAAAATGTTTGTCCCTTTGTAACGATCTGGTATTATTCTAAATCTTTTCTTTTTTTTTAATCATTCATTCGAAATTTGAAATGTATCAGGTTATCTTTTTTATTTCTTTTTTGTAACAGCACAAGATGTTTTGACTACCTTATTTGTGAGATGACGTTGGAGGAATAGGGGAGAGTAGAAAGTAGGAGAACAGAAATGCGGATGGTTGGGAATTACCAACTTACCTGGCTGAAAAATATCAAGTAGTCATCGATCAATTGAAGTTTGATGGCCTCCGTCACCCAGGTGATACCAGAGTGATAATATTACAAAAAATTGCATTATTGATGTTTTTTCTAGTTGAAAACGATTTGCTATTTTTTTTTCGAAAATTTGATTTTTTGTATGATGTGGGGCGAAAATGAAATTTCTTAAATATCTTCATACGAAAAATCGAATTTTCGAGGAAAAATAATTTTTTTTTTCAAAATGCAATTTTTTGTAATATTAGCACTCTAGTAACTACACCCTAAATTCACGAGCCGCCACTGCTCTCGACTAACAAGCTGGAGGTCACGGGTTCAAATCCTGGCATGAGCAAGTAAATTTTATTTGATTAATTCGTGTAATTTCACCATTTACGCATTTAAAATAATGTATAGTATATTTTCTTCACGTTCCAGATTGTAAGATACTCTCAGTATCGCCCTGGTGTAAAACCACCATACAGAATTTAAAATTGTTTGAAAATGCTGTCCGTGTTTGGTGACCAGATCTGAATAGCCAGGTACTTCCCCACATTCCTCTTCCCCATCTCCCCCCCTCCCACTACCTTGGGATGTACAGTTTCAATTGAAAAATAATTAACATAAATTTCATTATATATCGATATTTGCAGTTATCGACAATTTATATATTGAATATTATCCAGGTCATATTGGGTCCGGAGCCACTCTACCGCCACTATCATTGCTAAAGCTATTGTCTACTCTCTGAACATTTGAACCAAATTCTTGAACAGACAAACAAAAGAAGAGTTGAAGTTATTCCTGAGGCCATCTTTATGGAACCTACTTATATCAGCCAAAGGATTCACTTTCAATCAAGTCTACCCATTATTTTCTTTCTGAGATATCTAATATAAATGACCAACAACTTAATTGCCGTTCACCAGTTAATAATTACTTAAAACTCAATACACACTTCAGTCAATGGTCACTTCAAATACCATGAAAAAGATATATGTCTATGGTGTCAATCAGGGTATAGTGGATATAATATTGCAAGCAAAGTCGGCACATCGCTTTTAACCCACGGGTCAGTTATTGCTATGCCGTAATATTGTGTCTGTGGTCAGCAAACACTCAACACACTTGTGCATAATAATATATTAATTAAGACAGCGTTTTATTTAATTCTTACATTAACATTCCCTCGATTGAAACAAATTGTTTATTTATCGTGTATTATATTCACGGAATATTGATTTTTTTGACTAGATATAAGAAGTATTCAATTTTATTGGAAAATTAACTAATTTCCAAGCGAAAACCTTGACATTTTTTTATTTTATTTATTTTAATATAAGCAAACATCGTAGGAAATGATGATATACGCAGTTAATTTGGTGACGTTATAAATTAAATTGAAAAAAAATCGTTAGTTAAAATTGAGACATTTTCCCAACTTCTCTCCTACTATGATTGCAAGAAAATCCATCAATAAAAAAACTGTAAAATTGTACTAATTACATTTATATTTGATTTACAGCAGTTACTATCCGGCTTTGTTCGTAGTATCACTGCTCTATATTTTAGCGAATTAGTAAATCAAATAGGACTAGTATTTCTATAAACCTTAATCTGTAATAATTATTAGGAGACACTATTAACTGAATTTTTTGAGAAAAACTGGATTTATACGATTTTTTTTAAAGTTCTACTTTAATAAGTTAAATAATATTACTATTCGAGTTAAAAAAAAAGTTTATTTATAAACATAATAGTAGTAATTCCACAGTAGAACATGTTTATAAATAAACTGTTTTTTTTGTAAATCGAATAGTAATATTATTTAACTTATTAAAGAAGAACTTAAAAACTGTGGAATTACTACTATGCGCGATAGCTGTTTCGCCTTCTAAAGGCAGACACAGTTTGATAATAATTTACTACACAACAGAACTAGTTTATAAATAAACTATTTTTATGTAAATTGAATAATAATATTTTTCAATACATAAAATGTAAAATTAAGATGGAGTTTGACAAAGTTGACAAATTAAACATGATAACAATAAAAAAACTTTACAACTCTGTGCCCTTCAATAATTTTGCGCAATAATTTTGTATGCACTTTAAACACTTTAATATAATAAGTACAATAATAACATATATGCATACCTGTTCATTACTGTTAACTGCACCTTTATTAGACGTTTTATGAAGTTGACATTTGGTAGGTTTGTCCTGACGAAGCGATTCATCCATTGACAAAGTTACTGAATTATTTAAAACTTAGCTTTTTTTCAGCACGTCGCACTTTATTACCATGTAAAGATCTTCCAAAATTAAAATTAAAACTTCATCAAAACAATGTATTACCTTTGCACCATTAAATTAAAGGCACATCACCAAAAATTATACATAACCCGACAAACTGGCCAGTATTTTTTTGCGTATATTTGGAATTTTTTGATTCGGTGTCTTCTGACTGATTTGGTGATAGTACTGTTGACCCGGTGACATGTGAGGACGGCCACAGGCAGACGATATAAATGAGAGTGAAAGAAGAGGACGATCATCCGTTCCACAGCTCTCCACAGCATCACAGCATCATGAAGGGAGTGAGTTCAGACATTATTATTTTCAAAAACATCTTAAAAGTGTACTGTTTTGAATACGAAACGAAAAAGTGCTTCGCGAATAATCTTTTGTCATTTAAACGAAAAAAAGGATAAAATATCAAAGTAAACGATTCATTTGAAAAAAACTCGGTTCTTATAATTTTTTTAACTAAATTTTCAAACCTCGTGTTTAACCCACTGAATTAAAAATTAAATAGGTAACTGTTTATGTTTTTAGACCAAGATTTATTTCCAATTTTACATCGTTTTTTTGGATACCTAGTATGTTTTTTATTTATTTATTAGTTTTTGGGAAAAAGAGAGTTAAAATTTTATCAATTTGCACATGTTGAGTATAAAGCACAGATAAAAGCAATTATGTATTTCCTTCGTGTGACTTCTAAATAAGACAATATACGAAAAAATAAAAAAGGTTTTTTTTTTAAATAATACAAAACAAAAAGTCGGGCATTATAAGTTATAAAATGCTTTATTTTATGGAAATTATTCTGGTGATAATTGAAGATGTCATAATAAGACAAGATATCAAATCGACTGTGGGTTGGTAAAACCCTTCAAGCCACGAAATTAAAAAAAAAACTCTTTACAGGAGATGATAAAAACGGATATTTACGGATTCGTAAAACTAATTAAAAATATTAATGTTGTTGAAAAATATTGCGATTATATTTATCTTTATGAAATATTTGTGGGTTGAGAATTTCATCTTCGGTTTTTTTAGAAATAACCTACAAAATGATGAACTCGTAAATTTAGTTTTTAGTATCAAAAATAAAACTAAATTGCAATGTCATATATTTCGTATCAATATATTTTAGAAAAAGTTCTCTAACACTTTCATGCACTTTTTATTTTTCGGTCCATCCCTAATAGACGTTTTCAATTAATAGATAAAATACAATAATCTTGAGACCCATCTAGTAAGGAAAATCAAATAAAATGTTTATTTTTTTACGCGTGCCATGTGAAACAATGCTTTTTACTGGTCATCAAATTTCGTGTAAAATAATTTCTCTAATCATATATTTTTTGCATTCCTAAAAACTTACTATCGTGATTTATCTGGACCTTATGCATTTACACCTGTTTGTATGTTTGTATGCACTCGCGTGCAGACTTAATGCATGTCCTAACTTAATGTCTGTGGTAAAGGTAGTCTCTTGTGTAATGATTAGTTAATATACTACCTTGCCTTGGAAGTAGCCAGCAGATAATCTCAGTGGAGGTTCCCAGGAATTGAAGTTATAGTTACTTTCTTGGAAAGGAGTAATCTAGCGTTTTGGTTTAGAATGTCACGATACCTTGTGTAATTCGGCTCTTCAACTCTGAAAACCAAGAGACAAATGCACTTTTATCAGTATTACAAATGGCTCTAAGTCATTTGAAAGGAAATTGATCGTCACATTCGATAAAAATGATATTTTTCTTAAAAATACTAATTAAATTAATATTTGATCTGATTTTGATCCAAAGTTTTCCTTAAAGGGAAAATAATTAAATTTACTAGAACGATGCGTCTATTTTTTAAATACATTTATTTGAATTTCAATGTTGTTTTCGGTAATGAATTAATCCAAATCTTGGAAGCGCAAATTAACCCACTTCCTAACATCCGATCGAGCTGAAACTCGGCAGATAGACTTGTTGTCGATGACAATGCATTATTTAAAATTGTTGTGTCAATCATGTACATACATGCATTCTATTAACTTTTTTTGGCAATCACGCATACACAAGTGGACTTATATGTATTTATCTGAGATCGGACGATATGCCAGCAGTTAATATATGAAACAAATGCCGGTCCTACAAGGTCGGTAGCGCGGTTGACTCCGGTCTCTATGAAAAAAATTTCAATCCTCTGCCAAACCAAAAACACAAAAAAATATTTTTAAAAGACATTTTAAAATAGAAGTATAATAGTAAAATTTTACGTTTTTTTTTATTGTGTCAACGTCTTAGGATGTCTAATCTGTTATATCATAATATACATTATGCGTGCATTTTAGGTATACACAAACTCATGTTGTAATTGAGACACAAAAAAAATACAAAGGCATTGTTTCCACTGGGATTAAAAGTTACAACACGAATACGTAGAAAGTCTTTACTAACACTTTCCCATATTGGACCCGTCAATGTACTTGTAAAAAAAACTATAAGCCTTCCATAGAGTTCATTGGATTGCCTCTAGAATCATCTGGTGCATATATTAAAATAAACCAAGAGATTTGATAGTTGATTGAACATTGTTTTTCACGATTAAAACTATAACTAATCGCAATGTGTTTGTTTAGATTATCATTTTCGCCGCCCTGTTCGTTCTGGCCGCCGCCGCGCCGCAAGGAAACCCCAAGGACGCAGTCATCGTTAAGTACGAAAATGACAACATCGGAATTGGAGGATACAATTATGCGTAAGTCACACATTATATATAATCACACATAGTGGGGAACATACTGTATTTATTAAATGGCTGCCATTGCCTTATTTACAAAAATATAATTTTTCCTTTGAAAAAAATTTTTTAACACTTTTTCTAAAGATGACTAAATCTGTTTTAATTTGCTTTTTTTTAAGGTATCTATGTTTTTTCTTGTTCTGAGGTTTTGTAAGATTATCTCAGTTTTCCCAGAAATCACAAAAAATTGAATAATTTCTGTATATCGTACATACTTTTCAATGTTTCTTGGTAAAAATTTCTCGTTTTCCGCTTCAATCTATGCACAGATTTTTATTGAATTAACGCTTTGTTTCTACTTCTTAATAACACTACAAAAAGCAATTATTTACGTCGAAGGGAAGAAAAAACAGGCATTTAAATTTATATTCTGTAAACACTTTTAAATCATGCACGTATAAAGTGAAATTTGCCAGAAATAGTACTAGTATCCTGATACAAAACATTTGAACTAAATTGCATTTTTTGCGTGTACTTTCTTGTAGTAATTAAGTTGAAACAGTGTTATTTCAATCTTCTTCGATGGCGCTACAGCCCATATCGAGCTTTGGCCTCCTGCAACAGTCGCCTCCAACTCCTCCTGTCCTCAGCGGCTGACTTCCAGTTTGTCACCTGGAGAAGCTGTGCTGCATCCCCTCTTACCTCATCTTCCCACCTCAGTCTGGGTCTTCCCACTTTTCTCTTTCCACCTGGGTGACCAGTCAGAATTCTTTTTGGGACGCGTGTATCCGGCATTCTCTGTACATGCCCAGCCCATCTCAGCCTGAGGAGTCTTATGTGTGAAGAGATGCTAGGGGCCTTATATATATCGTACAATTCTATATTGTGCCGGATACGCCACTGTTCGCCCTATTTCACGGGTCCACATATTCTTCTCAGCACCTTTCTTTCAAAAGTATCCAGCATTTCAGCCATCTTTACCGTCAGTGTCAGCGCCTCACATCCATATGCCAATACAGTTCAGTGTTATTTCAATAATGTGTGCATATTAAGAATGAAGCGGAATACGTTATAAAACGAGATATTCTGCGATGCATTTGAAAAATGAAAAATTAACGAAAATCATCTTACACAAAAATAACGAAAGACATGTATGTGGTTTACCATATTTTTTGTAAAAACAACAGTGATGATTTGCGCAGAAGCGAACCAACGCGAACGCCTTAACTCAAATAAATTTTATCTTCTTTAAATAATTGTCAAACTAACCATGTAATTTAATCATACTTACTATTCGTAATTTCTGAATTTAAGAATTCTGTTTTTCACACATGCTTAGTGCTTAAACACAGAAGCTTTTAACACTTTCATCAACCCAAGTAACCTTGAAGTCCATAGACATTCTTTCGTAAATTACCACCTCACCTTGGTGAGAATTGGTGAGAATACACCATCCCAATAAGTAATGACTCTACTGGAGTGGTCGGTACATTAACAACATTCTAGGCACCACAGCATAGGTCAGACAGGTCAGTGGTCAAATTTATCCATAATACCAGGTAGTGATTTGGTCATAACATACACTATTCTATATCGATTTGGCCTTACATTGAACGCAAATTATTCAAAACAAGAAGGTTTCTGCGAGGAAACCGGTTCAAATGTTGCATAATAATACGTTTTCTTGGATGCCCCATCTTTTGTGGTGGGTACTTACTAAGAAACACACATGGCTAGATGGTACTATGTTTGTCTCAATATTAATAGTGGCACGCTTATGTTAGCTATATGTAGTAACTATGCACAATTTAAAATCGCTTGGTAAAAATATATTTTGTCACTTGATCGCGTGTGAGAAAATAATCCATTTCACTTTGATTTATTGGGTAGGTATCATATAGCTTGGTTCCCGTGAGTTGGCAAATATTGTTCGTATGAATGGTTGCATTAGGACATATTATTTAAATATGACTTATATACTCATATGCGCTACTTAAATACGTAAATATCGAAGACCTGAAACATGAAGGTGGGCAGTTGACAGTGGCAATAGATATTAGAAAGATATTGAAGGCTATCTAAAAACAAATTTAAGTAATTTTATGGAAATTTGAAATATAAGAGTTTCTCTGAGGTTGCCCAGTTACGGAAGATCAGTTAAATTTAATTAAACCCAAATGATTAAAATATATTTTTAGAAATTGCCGTGCTCTTGGCGTAAATCAAGACTTGTAATTTTCTTTTTTTATTTACTTTCTTTGCGCGTTGACATTCAGTTTTATTATTACGACTTATGACAAACGTTTGATTAAAAAGCGGACAGTGGAACAGATATAACGGGCCAAAGATCAACATAGAAGAAAGGTTCACGAGTAATAAAAACTCTAATAAATCATTGGAGATGAGAACTGTATTTACACTTCCGGAAACACAAAGTAAACAGACGTGTGGTTGAACAATTTTATTTAACATTGTGTGCAATGTCTACTTTACAACTACTATTAAAATTGATTACTTTCATAATCTTCTTGGCAAACCAAGAGTTGTGAAATTCCTGCATTTCGCTCTGAAACATCTTCGACTTATTTGTAAAAAGTAACTAGCATACATTCATTTAACGCAATGTGTCGTAAAATATTAGCGCCTACGCGTCTCGAAGGTATTTTTTTTCTCATGCTTGCTTCAAACTACCTCACCAACATTCCTTGGATTTCGACAGTTTGCATATTATTACGATATTGTATATATGATCATATGAAAGATTTTTGGAGAGGTTAAATGTCACTAGGCCGTTTCAGTGGCCTTCTTCTATAAAAACTTGACTTATCAAATAATGTATCCGATTAAGTTATTATCATTAATCACTCTGGTTTAAATAAAACTCAGCAATATTGAAATGAGTTTAAAATAATGACAATTTGTTGCTTTTTTATACAAATTTGGACAAGAGTTAGTAATAAATAAATGTACGAAAATCAAATCATAGATTTTGCACAGTGGATAGTAAATTAATACCTCTTCAACAACTTACTTGAAGAACTTCACTTATGCAATTGAATAGTCGTACTTACGTACGTAAGTGTACTCGTAAGTGGCACTTATGTGTATTACTCATCATCTACGATGATACTATTCAAATCTTCTTCTAATGACATAATTAATATACACTTGTCAATAGTTACCCTGAATACTGTCCATAAAGATGAAGTTAGCTTTGTTAACAGCTGAACAAAAACTTGATAAAAAGTGCGCTTTTTAGAATCAGTCTGATTCTAAGTGCATTGAAATTGATAAATTGATTCGTTAAAAGTCAGTAATTCTACACCATTCATACTTTTACGTCACGTTCTTCGCATTCACACGAGAATATGAAGGTGTGTTCCATAATATTCGCACATCAATGTGGCACAAAGGTCTAATGCGCTGTCAATTTTCAGTTATAATCAACGTATGAATTTAGCAAATTTCTATAGAATTTCGCAATCAAAGCTGTGTAGTGCAATGAAGATGGAAGTTGCACTCATGCATGTACATTCTAATTATTGGAATGAAAATTTGACTTGACGTGTTTCGTAATGATTGTAGATACAAAGAAAGGCGAAATGTGGCAATGTGCTAATGAAATGTCGTATTTCGTTTTCCACAAGTTGTTCTTACGCAATACACATACCTGTCTATATGATACTAAACGTAGTATTTCTATCTATCTATTCTGCCCATCCAGTTTTTCAAAACAAACGTACTTATTTCAATCTAAATTGATTTAAATGTTGTTTAAAACCGTACGAGTACATATTTGTTTCATCTTATTTGCAATAAACATCGACTGAGTGTTATCTTATGATATCGATGACAATACACATTTCCGATCCACATGCACCGGTGCATGATTGGGATACACTCCAAACGCGCGCCCAACATATGTACACGATTGACATTTGTCACATCACTACGGGTCGCTTCTAATACTCGTTCTTGAGTTCAGCAGCTCGGCTGTGGAACGATTTGTCTCCTACAATAAGGGACTCTTCAAGACCCATATTCACTCTTTTCTCTCCTCAAAAGGACCTTCCACGGAGATGACATAGGCCCTGAGGGAAATTATTTTCCTCATGGTGTGTGGAGTTAAAAAAAAAAAACAAATTAAGAAAATTAAAAAATGCAATAATGGATACATTACAACCCTGGTCTGTTATTTATATTATTAATATAAACTTTTTTTATGAAGTTTGGGAACTATTCAACCTTAATCCTGCATACATTTAATTTATTTTTATCAGCTCATAACAAAGAAAATGCAAATAATCAAAGTATGCGTTATTCACAGCTTCATACCCAGAAAATTCCTTATATTGATGCAAGCACTAGCAGAGTATTTCGGCTCTGATAACCTTCTTACTAAGGTTTGAGAAAGGAGCAGCTTTCATAGTCCCTTATGAATTTAAATAATAACTTTTCACTTTTTTAAATATTTTTTTTTATTTTTTATTTATTAATAATTTTCTTTTCTTACATGCATAAAAATATAATTACAAAAACAAGTATTACATTATTAAAATTATTATAGTATTACAAAAAGCATTTCATTCACAGGTAAAGAAGGTACTATAAAAATAAAAAAAGGTAGCTTTAAGATAAGAAAAATAAAATGATATAATTAAATAAAAAATATAATAGAATAGTATGCATATATACCAAAAAAAATCCCACATAGGCATCGCCATTTCGTGGGTATACTTATTTTGTTTATATATGTACTGTTATATATGTACTGTTTTGTTACAGTTTCGAGACCAGTGACGGCACCTCTAAGCAGGAACAGGCCGAGCTGAAGAACGCCGGCACCGAGAACGAGGCTCTGGTGGTGCGTGGAACCATCTCCTGGATAGCTGATGATGGCCAGCAGTACACCCTGTCGTACATCGCCGATGAGAACGGTTTCCAGCCCACCGGCGCTCACCTGCCCCAGGCGTAGTACTCCAGCCACCCCATCACCCTAAAGCCAAATACTAACCGATTAATTTATAATCTATCGAGAGTCAAAAGTTACTAAATTGTGAAACTTACTCTAACTCTTCCTGTAAATAAAATATTTGATAATACTTAAAGTTATTTTCATTTTCAACACACACTAAAGAAAATATTTCATACAGTAAACACGACTGCTGTAAAATTTGGTTCATTTAAAAAAGATTGATTGAACTAACACAAAAAAAACGAATCGTGGGTGCAATGAGAAAACTTAATTTAAAATATCATAAATTTGTTAAAAAATCTGGTCAATTTATTCGTTTTCCTATTAAACGCGGGATCGCAGGCCTTAACAAATGGATTGACAGAGTTCCTAACAAAGTATCAGTTAAAATCAAATGTTGCATCAGGACGATGGAACACGTGTTCATACAAATATTGATATTCGAAGTTGGCATGCTGTCATTTTTTAACAGGATCATTTCTCCGTGTGCTAGTCATGTTTTTATATTGACTCCCCGATATTTATCGATTCCCCTTGGCCGGGAGACCTATCGGTCTTCGGTCCCTTAAATAGCGGCATAGTTTGTAGTTGGAGGCCAACTTAATTTGGTATCCGCTTCACTCACTGCACTACCTATACGCGCGGTCAATATGTGATCAACGAATGCCCGCTCCGTTCATTCCCCGGCGGGATTGATGAGGTCCACATGGCGACGCCTGACGCCCTAGACTGGCTCGCAGACCTAGATGCCCCCCTCTGACCCCCCCCCCCCACCATACGAAAGAAGAAGAAGATAGTGACTCCAAAGAATATTTAATTTTTGCGAAAAATCAGAAATACTATTTTCGGTTTTCTGTGACGTGTTAGTTCAATCAATTCCTGCGTTAAATCGAGTTCAGTGTAGGTATTTCAAAATTGCAACTGATTGTTTGAAAAATTCAAACATGCCATAAATTACGTTGGTACCTGCAATGGTTGTCTTGAAACAGATATATACCGGTGAGATAGGTAAATAAAAATCATATGTTATAATTTTTTTTTAATTATATATTTTTATATTTATAATTTGAATTTTCAAAGTTGCAACTGATTCTTCGATAATTTAGAAGACTCTAGGATTTTTCACGGTTCTGCCCTAGTAAGATAATAATAAAATTACTGAAGGGTTTGATGAAAAATATTGATAACCCAGTATGCATACAATTTACTGTATCCTAAGTTAATCTAAGCTAGTTAGTCAAGCAAATAAACTTCCATACAAAAAACAAAAATTGTAGGGAACATAATATTTTCCGATTTAAAAAATGCTAACCATTACATTTATATTTGAGTTATTAATTTATTGTTTAAAAAAAAGGACTTGACACACATTCACCGGTGATTCCCGACATCTATTGGAATAAAAAACATTAAATAAATTCAGGTCTCACGTGACACATTCATGTTTTTTTACTAATTGGACAGTTAGGATTGGTGTGAGGGGTTGGGAGTTACTCTGCTGAGTGACAGAGATGGCATATGAATGAAAAAAAAGTTATTTTAAAAAAGAAAAATACACCTTCAAAGTCAACGGAGACCAAATCATTTTTTTACTCGAAATTATGTCAGGAATATAGTTAAAGTAAATCAAGTATGTTCCTTTAAAGTCCTGTAGACGTAAGAGTATTACAGGGGGTGAAGCATAATCAAATCAATTACTTTACAATGTCGGATCGATGGGCGTAACTACCTTTTATTTTATGCCGATCCATAAAGCCCTATGTCAATACGATATTGCCGTAATCCGTCGTCTATGGTCAGTTAGCGATGTTCGCGAGCATAGTCAAAATATGATTTCGACAGTCGGTAGACAAAAGCCGCTGCTTTTAGCAAGATCTCCAATGTGTCGGAAAAGCTTTTTAGTGTCAAAAAGTACACGCGTTAAGATGTGCAATACAACTAGTAAAAATAATGCAACACTTGGGTTCTGCATTAGTAAAAAAACATAATCTGGATAAGTAGCATTTGTGGAAAAATCAACATTCATACGGGGCAAGGCTTCAGTTTGAATTTTGAGAGCGGTTTTCTCAGCCAGAACTTACAGAAATTTTGGAACTGTATTATGAAAATATCGATAAGAAAATCTGCAAAAGTAGCATTTGTGAAAATATCATCTGTGATCAATAGTGGACTGTAAAATATTAACTGTGAACTTGGAAGTTGACACAACTATAGTTGGTGATGGTGAACATGTAGTAAGGACGGAATCTGGCTTACCCCTTTGATGTTCTTCAAAGATTTTGATGGTTGGTTTCACTCACAGGAGATATGATTTATTTCACGCACAAGCTTCCATAACATCCAGGTTGACTACGGAACTCACTGAGGGAACCGAATATGTTCACTGCACAGGCCTTCTACCATGAGTTGATTTTAATTACAGCACTGATAACAAATAGATGTTTACCAAACAGGCTCCATTAATAAACTGGTGTGACAGTCGCTTCTGTTGTTGTAAAATGTCAAACACACTCGTTGGTACAATCAAATAATGGCAGGTACTTGTAGGTAAAATAGGATGGGAAAAATTAAAGGACAATGTTAATGAAAGATTGATAGTTATGTCAACATCATCATTATAACGGTCACAAATGCAGATTTGTTAAATTCAAACTCAGAAGGCTTGAGTTTGAATTTTGAGAGCAGTTTTCTCAGCCAGAACTTACAGAAATTTTGGAACCGTACTAAGAATTATGGTCTGAAACGAAATCGATAACAAAATCTGGAAAAATCATCATTCTTACGGGCATATATGCAAGACTTGGGTTCGAATTTCAACGCCGTTTTCTCAGGATTTATATAGCCGAATGGACTGAAATTTTGGATAAGTTCTGAAAATTATGTTCTAATCATTGACAAAATCTCCTAAAACAAGCATTTGTGGAAATATCATAATTCTTCCGGGCACAAATGCTAGATTTGGTTTCGAACTTTTAACGCCGTTTTCTCATGATCTATTTAGCCGAATGGACTGAAATTTTGGATTCATACTGAGAACTATGATCTGAAGTTGAATGAATGACGAAATCTACAGAAATAAGCATTTGTGGAAATATCATCATTTTTACGAGCACAAATGTAAGACTTAGGTTCGAAATTTTGAAGACGTTTTCTCAGGATTTACAAAACCGAATGAAGTGAAATTTTGGAATCGTCCTAAAAATTATGGTCTGAACATGAGTCAATGATAAAATCTTCAGAAAATAGTATTTATGGAAATATTTTCAAAATCTGCATAAATAGCATTTATAAATCGTGCTTAGAATTGTGGTATGAAATGAAATCAATATCAAAATCTGCATTCAGTACCATTTGTAGGTATTTACAGTACCATCATTCTTACGGGCGCAAACGCAAAACCTGGGTTCGATTTTTCAAAGCCGTTTTCTCAGGCTTTATGTCGCATAGCCGACTGATATTGCTGAATTGTGGTTAGAATTGTGGGCGCAAAAGGAAGAATCAAATAAACCCTTGTTTTTATTATTATTTTATGTTTATTTACTTAAAAGATATTGGACAAGGAAGTTATAATAACTTTAAATTCTAGATCCACCACAAGATGCTATTTGTACAAATATCAATAAATACGTTTTATTTATCTGTATTTCAATATATTTTAAAACATAAACCATTTTTATTTTTACGTATTTTTAGTACGGCGACACCTGTGTATTCGTTCGCAAACAACGATTATGCTTATCATATTACCTGATAAATTCGTACCGTTGATCGCAACACCCACCTGATATTCTTACTGTAAGGCAGTTTAGGCCCGAACCTAGAATAACTTAAATACGTTTATTTGTTAATTCTGAAAATTTTTCTCAGATGTCAGTAATAGTAGTATGTTAAACAAACATACCACTCACACAAATTATTGACGTTATGAACAAAGAACACTCCACCCCTCAGAGCTCATCGCGGTATTAGCCCAGTCAATGAAGGTTTTGTGTCGGAACTAATTCCCCGGAAGCTGAATTTTTCACAGATGTTAGAAGACCTTTAGACATGTATTTTTACAAAAGTCCCCGACTTTCCCCCTTGTGCTTCCTTCCCCACCCCCTCTTGAATATATTTTTCAAAGCCTTTCGGAATACGCTAATATCTCCTTAATGGTTGTATAAAATCAAATTATTTATTTTTTGTTAAGTTTTTAATTAGTTATTCTAAAAAATTGTATTCTTTTATTTTTGCGAGAAAAGCTATACAATCTCTACAATTTATTAGTAAAGGAAAAATATCAGTTTTTAAAATAGTATTTCAGAATATATTTGCACATAACTTTTTTCTGAGCCTGTTAACGAAAAAAAATAAATTCACAAAACTTGTAGACAATATTTTTAACTATAAAATAATGCATATAATTATGGGTTTTAATTTATAATAAGGCACGTAGACTGTTAATAAGGAGCACGGTGCGCGGCGGCTCGAACGCGCAGAGGTTCGCGGCGCAGCGAGAAATTACAAAAACCTAAGGAAAGTAATGATTCATTCATGTGTTTGCCTTTTTTTATAACAAATTTGTCTAACTTTGAAGAGTTTTATTGTTATTTACCAGTTTTAGTTCGGTGGGGAGGGGGGTAATATAAATATTTTCCGCTGCCCAAAGAAGCGCTTTCATTATCCACCAACCGCCGTGCCCCGGTCTGGCTAAACAGTCTTATTATTTTATATGATTGTTTGTAACTTATTATTTACTGTAAGTTATGTGAAATAAGCCAAAAATACCTACAACAGCGTGGGACTACCCTTTCACAACATTAAAATATTGCAGACCTTATGTTATGGCGAAGTTCTAAAAAAACTTTTGTGGTAATTCTCACTTGTTTTATTATGTGCACCTTATCAACAATAAAATACCGAAACAACAAATCACTTAAAATAGTGCATAGATCTAAAATGGTTTACTTTCAAACAAGCTTCTTAAAATATACCTAAAAAAATATTATAATTACAAAACGGTTTGTAAATTATATTTTAAATTAGGCAAATATTCAAATAATTTCCAAGTCAAGAGAGTCTTCCATTTATTCGTCATACTGGGGTGTGTTCAGACATGATAATCCGTTACGGTTGTAGCACACGGAAGAGCAGGTAATTCCAGATTTTCTGGAGCCACAGTAATTTCCACACCCAGACTTGCAGAAACAGGACACCAGAGAAAGAAGGTCATCAGAAGCAAATGGTTTCAAAAATTTCTTCTTTCCACCATTTTCATTTACATTTTCATACCTCCATACCCAGTTTATAGGGCTTAGTTTGTTTCCTAACTAAAACTGTACTTGCAAATAAACTCTCAACAAATGTTGATGCCACGATTCTGAAGTCGGTAGTAGTTTTGCCAAGTCAAATTTAGATTTAAAAGCTGATTTTGTCGTTAGTCTGGTAAACTTATAGTATCGAGCTTCGTTTCAATTAGAGTAGCTACCAAGACTATACATGGCGAGAGCGAATTTTTCTCCATTTTTCAACAAGTTCTCTTCAACAAGTTGCATTTTTTTTTCCAGAAATGCCTCAGCTGCGCGTTTTTCTTCGGGATTGTTTTTCATCATGTCAACAGCTTTTATCTTTCCTAACCCATATAAAGATGGGGTCGTATCACAGCCCGTAATGGCATGGGTAAATAGCATGTGTTTTCGAATATCTTTAAGTAACATTATAGGTTTCTCTATGATGTAGAAAGTTCTTGAAGGGGCCTTTCCACCTTACAGAAGAAAATAGATTTTCCTTCAGGAGCAAGACTTACAAGTAATACTAAAAGATCACTATCCGTGCCAACAACAATCACTTTTGAGAAGATGTTGAGTTGTTCGATGCCGGTTAGTACAATGTCAATATCGGCATCACCTGCGGCGTAACTGTTTTCAAACCAGATTCACTAAATTCATGACACAGAGCTTCAATCATTATTTTTGTTGTTTTTCTTATTAGATAAGAAACCTTCCTTCTTAGTCAAACAACGTGTAGTGAAGTTTAATTCAATATCGCACGATGAGTTGTTAGCCGACCTTCGTCTTTGCTTTTCATATTTTACAGTTGGTTCTTCAGGGTATCCATCGAAAACGACAATAGAATGTTTGCCAAATTTAGGATGGACGAAACGTGAGTATGATTTAATGATGTCTCCGTAAGTAGTTTAAGTTTTCCAAACAACAGAGTGTAGGAGGTATCCCCCATCGATGACTAGTGCATCATTTTCAAAAATCAACTTCGTCATGAATACTTTCGCTAAATACTTTCGCCATACATGATTTTGATCCTTTACGAAGGGAGACTTCATCAAAAATAGAAGGGGTCTTAAAGCCAATTCATATCCTAAGTAGGTCTAAAGCTTGCTAGGACTATCAGTAATGCACAGTATTCTGTTAAATAGCTGCTGGGGGTTTACTTATCTCGTCCTAACAGTTGCGAATTTGAATCTTGCTGGGTAGTCACCATGTCTTTCTTTTTCAGTCGTATATCTCCAAAATTACATCCATTCATTTTTTGCATAGCTGCCAGGCCCACCTCATAAGCGTTATCACAATTGACACTATTATCTGAAATAAACCCTGAAGATAAAGACACCAGCTCCCCCTAGAGCTTGGTGAACGGGCTGTGCTGTCTTAGCCATGATGTATATTTTCCTATATCTAGCTCATCCCTTTTCTTCTGTGATTCGCGCAGCTCAACATGCTGTTCAGTAAAATTAAATTCTATACCGATGAATTCTTCAAAGCTCCCTTGCACTTTCACGCAGTAAGTGGTTCCAAGTTTCCACTTTGACAAAGCGCTGTCAGTGATTCCGCGCCCAAGTGTCAAACCTCCTACTGACTTCATTGGTCGCATGAGACACTGCTCGATGATCATGTCCGTCCACGTATCGGACCAATATCTGTCGCTTCTTCTTATTGCAAAGTACCCATTTTCAGTGAATAGTTTATATTCTTCTTTAGTTATTTTTGATTAGAGTTGCAACATACTTTGAACGTACATATGTGCTGATTTTGCGTATGGTAAATGTCCTGCCTGGTAGAAAAATGGAAGCACATCAACAATAGTATTTAGGTGCATTTTCCGATTCCCGGACTTCTCTGCAAATATAAATCTAAGCATGAGGTCGATGCAATGTAGAATGTAAAGCCACAACTAGGCAGTCCTACTCGATGATTCCTTAATCCTGTCTTCATTTGCTTCAGTATATGGAATCGTCTCTTTTAGATTGTCATCATTATTAACCTTCTCCATATCTTTTTTACACGTAACTAAATCTTGATACATATTTTCCATTTGTCTTAATTTCCCATCAATATCTCGGTATTCTTCTCTCATTACGCGGACAAGAGACGCTGCTGTTAAAGTGTAGGCTCTGTTTGCCCGAGAATATTCATGTCCATGGAGCATGTGGGTTACTGTTGAGGACGCGTAAACTGATTCCCATAAATTTCCCACATACCTTTATTTAAATAATAAGTAACAAACAATCATACAACATAATATGACTGTTTAGCCAGACCGGGGCACGGCGGTTGGTGGATAATGAAAGCGCTTCATTGGGCATAGGAAAATATTTATATTACCCCCCTCCCCTCCGAACTAAAACTGGTAAATAACAATAAAACTCTTCAAAGTTAGACAAATTTGTTATAAAAAAAGGCAAACACATGAATGAATCATTACTTTCCTTAGGTTTTTGTAATTTCTCGCTGCGCCGCGAACCTCTGCGCGTTCGAGCCGCCGCGCGCCGTGCTCCTTATTAACAGTCTAGGTGCCTTATTATAAATTAAAACCCATAATTATATGCATTATTTTATAGTTAAAAATATTGTCTACAAGTTGTGTTGATTTATTTTTTTTCGTTAACAGGCTCAGAAAAAAGTTATGTGCAAATATATTCTGAAATACTATTTTAAAAACTGATATTTTTCCTTTACTAATAAATTGTAGAGATTGTATAGCTTTTCTCGCAAAAATAAAAGGAATACAATTTTTCAGAATAACTAATTAAAAACTTAACAAAAAATAAATAATTCGATTTTATACAACCATTAAGGAGATATTAGCGTATTCCGAAAGGCTTTGAAAAATATATTCAAGAGGGGGTGGGGAAAGAAGCACAAAGGGGAAAGTCGGGGACTTTTGTAAAAATACATGTCTAAAGGTCTTCTAACATCTGTGAAAAATTCAGCTTCCGGGGAATTAGTTCCGACATTGGGTCTTTTTTTCCCTTCATTGACTGGGCTATATGGTATGTTGTATCCTGTTGCTCCTTTTAAGTTCGCCTGAATTTTAGTTAAATATTTAATGTGCCTGTAGCTAATACAAAACAAGAGAGATATAATTTTTTTTTAAATATATGACAATACTAAATTCCAATAGAGTATAACAAACATAATGTGCGTTGGTTGCCTGTGCTATGCGTTAGTCCTGCGTGAAATCTGGTTCAATGAACTCAAATTTGCTTTGAATTTAAGTGTCTATTTCAAAATTGGTACAATCAGTTTTTCACAATCAGTGTGAAAAATTCAGACGAGCGTTAAAACCCACCTTTTTAATTATTTAATATTTTTAGCAGAAATTAATAATTCTAAATTGGAACTGTTTTGTCCAGATTTTAGGCTATCCCGTGGTTTCTCACCGATCTGCGCTAATAATAATAAAAATTATTTAATTATAATTCGCCTGATTAAAATAGAATATATATTGAAGTAATAGAATGATATGACATAAAAATAGTTTTAATAATTAACAGTATTAAGTTCCTACATATATATTTTTCTTTAGGATAGCTAAATCAAATTTACTTTAGTTTATCAAACTTTTTTTCCCTGGATTAATGTTTATATTATAATTAGGGCGTTTTTAACCATAATTTAAAAATAGTCGAAATTATATAATCATATAAGTTTATTTACATAGAAAATTTCGTATTTAGTAATGGACGTCTGGAGTCTAGTTCATACTTGTGGAAATGTGGAATGTGGAAACGGAAAGAAGGCAATTTTAGGTTAGACTTGATAGAAAACAGTTTTTCTTTTTAAATTTCTACTTATCCAATGTCCAATCCTCATCCGAATGAGTGAAAAAAATTCTTTAAACTGCATAAAAGAATCATTTATATTTTCTCACAAAATATTTATTCTTTTTATAATACGTTGTTTTTTTTTTGAAAAAAAATAATGAATTGCTGTAGAAAAAGAAGCTTACGTAATAACGGTTTATGTATACGTAACCAATTAAAAAAAGAGATGATCAAGTATTAAATTATATCCCACATCATAAAATATATTGTAGGAAAAAAAAAGAAAAGCAGGATAATGAAAGTGAAACAGGTTTCACAACAGCAAAGGTGGGAAAAACATGGTTCACCTTGTTGTGAGTTTGAGGATATGCAGAAAATACGTGTGATTCTTTTGCAATATTTTGTAACATAATTAGGGTGAAATAAATACTATCGAAAATATTAAAAACTAATGACCGAAAGTTACTCGCTTTGTGTACGGAAAATTTCCGAAGGATAAAGGGTATTTTTTTTGTTTCCTCCTCATATCAATTCTACAATTCGACGCTCGCAATCACCGACGAAATTACACATGTTGGTCGACATTTTTATTTTTCAGTCTCGTCGAAGGTACATAATTACATACGCCAAACTTCAAAAGTCAATCCACTTGAACAACGAGTGGGTCGAATCACTCGTTGTTCGAGTGGAATTACTTCGTCAAGAATCGAGGCCCTGGACTTCGTTACCCTTAGTCAATAAAGAGACCGACAAATTCTAATTGTAGATTTTTTTTTGTTTTACATTTATTTATTTATTAATTTAATAAAATTACAAATAGTCCCGCTAAACTGCTGTATGGCAGTTTGTCCGCGAGTCCTTATTAACAATCTACTTTGAATGTTTTAATTAAATATCAACATATAATACAGGGTTTTCCAATAAGAGGTGTTATTTTGAATGGCTCGTTATTTCGGTAGATGTTACTTTTGAAGCTGTCATTTTTGGACATTTGACAAGTAAAAACTACGCCATTAATAAAAATGGAACGATACACGCTTCAACAACGCATTCAAATTATTAAAATTCACTTGAGTGAATCAAACGCAAATCATCTTGAGTAATGAGGCCCATTTCCACCTCGGTGGTTTCGTCAACAAGCAAAATTGTCGCATCTGGGGCTCGGAAAACTCAAGAGTTATTGTTGAAAAGCCTCTTTATCCTCAACGTGTGACTATTTGGTGTGGTTTATGATCCTGCGGAGTCATTGGACCTTACTTTTTCGAAAATGAGGCTGGAGCAACAGTTACGGTGAATGGATTGCGCTATCGAGAGATGATTAATGATTTTTTTATGGCAGGAATTGGATGGTATTGATCTGGACAACGTTTATTTTCAACACGCTACGTGCCACATAAGCAACGAAACCATTGATCTTTTACGATTGAATACCAAAATAACACCTCTTATTGGAAAACCCTGTATTATAACACTTTTTTATTAAGGCGATGCCATACGTAGTAATGCAAAATCATGTGTTTTTGGTTTGAAAATTTGGTCGCCTAGAAATGTTTCAGATGCTTTAATTAAATAATGCGAGTAGAATACATCTTGGCCTTTGAAATAATCGAGTATTTTTTAGATAAGTCTTTTTATAAGCCCAGAAAAAAATAATGTAAAGGCCTATGAAAACTGCTTTAAAGTTAAAAATCTCCTACCTACGAACCCATTTTCGGTTATGATTTCATTGGATAATGTGACAAATTAAGTTATTTATAAAATGATCGAAAAAAAATTCAATATATATGCTTGAAAATCCACAAAATAAAATAAAAGATACTTTTTGGCCATGTTTTTTTCTTGCATAAATCAAAACAGGCGGATGGTGTTAAACGGGAATTTAAACCTTATCGCCATCTACGTAAGGGTTGTTATTGATAGCGGCTCAATTTAAAATATTACACGATGTAGTGCATCGCCTTAATGTTCTCCACTAAACGGTTATGCACCAATAAGATTTCACAAATTTGAGGTACCTACAGGTAACGTAAAAAGATAGTTAACTGTCTATAAGTGACGTTGAAAATTTTGATGGTCAATTCAGAATCATTTAAATCGGTCTATTGATCGGCGCGTTCTTTCAATATACCTAAGTAGATGAGGTTTAGTTTTAAAAAAATGTTTACTTAAAAATATTTTTCGGCTTGCTTTTAAGGTGTTGAAATCGGACTTTCCCATTATGAGCAAAGATGGATACATGGATACATCTTTTATATATATAGGTAACGCTTAAACCTCTTTTGTACTTTTCTATATCTAGCATATGGTTATGTTCAAAAAGGGCCCAAATAATGGAGCTTTACTCCAAGATACTGCGAATAAGGGCTTGAAATCATAGACTAAAGAAAAAAAATAAAATTATAAAATACATTACGTTGTTTTCGATAAAGTTAGTCGATTATGGCAAAAGCCAGCTATTTTCACATGCCGGATTTCATTAAGAAACTAATCTATTCCAATTCCATCCTTGTTTTTTATAGCTAGGTATAAATAATGGAGAATGTAGGTATGAAGCGAAAAGCACGACTATCATAACCCTGAAGTTTTTATATCAGTATTGTTTGAACCCAAAACTTAACCTTGTAGCTTAAACTTGAACCGATAGCATACCTTTTCCGTGGTAGAAATTGTTTTTTATGTAATAATAATTACATTGTGCGATTCAATAATTGCATGTTAGCTAAGTGTAAGCTTAATTTGATTATGATTTGATTTGATAATTTAATCTCTCTTGACCTTCTGTTACATCGTTTAATTATAATGTAGGTAAACGTGTCTTTAATCATCGGATTTAAATTGATAAACATGGATAAAATATTACCTAAAATTATTGGCCTTCGTATCCAAAAAAGAATATCATATATAGACAACACCGGTGAGTTTATACCATTTCCTTTTGAAGAAAAGGGTTTGTACCATGTGAGTTTTTCAAATTAATGTATTCTACCAGAAATCAAAGAAAGGGCTGCATTGCAAAATATCATATTGTGTCCCTTTGCGAGAGGTTTTTGACACAAGGGCATCATTTGGAATGCAAGTCAATTCAGGACCTACATTTATCGCGCCCGTTGCTGAAAGTAAACGTAAAGTAAAGTAAAAGTAAAGTAAAGTAAAGTATTGCCACTCGGGGGTTGATTATAATATACGTAAGTGCTCTGCGGTCCATACAATCCATTAAATCTTTCTGGTGTGAAAATAAAATAATGGGGGAAAATATATTTCAACGAAAATCGCATTTTACATCGCTAAACTTTATTTTTCTAAAAAATCAGTTAGTTCACCATCTTGCCATGTCTTATATACTAGAATGGTCGTTTTTTTATAGAAAATACCTCGATACATAAAAATCCCGGCGTTACCCGTGCTTTACACAAAGTTTTCTAAATTAACGTAGATGGCAATTATTTTCCTCTCATTTTGCAAGTCAATTGTCCAAAAAGGCGTCAAAATTCTGCATTAAGGGGTGAAAAGGGTTGAGGGTGATTTTTAGAAATATCAAATTGACAGTGACCTTCCTCCTGTTTTGATGTTCGAGTGTGCAAAATTTCATCAATCTCGGAATAAAACTGTAGATTTGTTTGAACTAAATAATCCCACATTGGGACACTCTTCTTTACGTATGATGCCTTAACGTGTTTTAAATTTTACACAACCGATAATCAAACCGATAATAAAAAATGGTATTGTACATATAAATATTTCTTTTTTTTTCACTTGTAGCAAACACTTTATGGGTACACATAATTATAATAATTAAAATAAAATAACTTTGGTTGAATACCACTTTATTGTATATATTTATAACCAACCGGTTTCATTTCAACCCTGATGAAGGTTCGGGTTGAACTGAAACCAGTTGGTTACAAATATATACAATAAAGTGGTATTCTAACAAAGTTATTTTATTTTAATTATTATATAAATATTTATTAGTAAGGGGGTGGAAGATTAACTTACTGCTATTTGAATTTGACCTCAGGCTCCTAGTTCACTCTTGGGATATTCTTAACTCTGTGCAATCAAAACGATAGACCAAATTTTACAATTTACCTAGTTAGATACTAACTACTTACATAATTTTATATTTTTCTAAGGGTGCAAAGCTTCTTTTAAAACTAAAATAAGTAACTAAAGGAATCTGTGATCTGTGATCATAATAGGCGAATCAAGAGTGGACTGTAAAATATTAATTGTGAACTTTGAAGTTGACACAAATATGGTTGGAGATGGTGAACATGGACTAGGGAAGGAATGCGACATACCCCTTTGATGTTCTTCAAAGGTGATGATGGTATGATTTCACTCACAAAATATATGATTTCATGCACAAGCTTCCATAACATCCAGGTTGAATACGAAACACACCGAGGGAACCGAATATGTTCACTGCACAGGCCATCTACCCTGAGTCGATATTAATAACACCACTGATAACAATAGATGTTCATCAAACCGGCTCCATCAATAAAACTACTGGTCTGACAGTAACTTTTATTGCTTTAAAATGTCACACATACACGTGGGTATAGTCAGATAATGATGGGTACTTGTAGGTAAAAATAGGATGGGAAAAATGCAAGGACAATGTTAAAGGAAGATAAATAATTGCATCAACAATATATTATCGAGTTCCTTCTATTTCGGTGAAGTTAACATTAATTTAAATAATACCGCGAAAGAACTGTCGGTTATCATATAAAATTCTGGTTTAATTTACGATCTTCATATTATAAAGCTTATTGCGGAAATAAATGCTTCGAATCTTCGTGCACCGCAAAATAATAAATGGCTAATATTAATGTCTATATTATGTTTATCTTTTAACAAAATCAGATACTGCAATAAAATACAAAAACCTACTACTGTAGTTTATAATAAATATGCCGACAGTAGAATAAAAAGTGTTATTTTAAAAAAAATTAGATTAGTTATAGATAATCTATAAGATTTGCAATGTTGTTTTGTTTATAAAATTCTATATAAAATTAGATGTTTGACCGATGACCCTGTTTCGTAGAAAAAATGTACGGATTTAAATAACTTGTTTGTCTGGGTAAGAAATATCTAAGAAATAAAATAATTCAACAATCTTAGGTGGACGCACCCACGTTGCACGTTTATATTTAAAAATGACCTTTCTTTTGAACATAAACGACTAAACTATCGTAATTTTGCATTTTATTCCTTCTTCAAGTGCATTCAAGATATTATTTTACGTATGACGTTTAAATCTGTAATCAATCTGGTATCTATTTCCGAAACAAAATATCGTTAAAGAATACTTATTTACAGTCTGTGCCCGGTGATAACAAGGATATCGAATTGTATAATTGTATGAATGGATGTAGACAGTTATCGTGATTTTTAGAAAATATGTGATTATAAGTCTTCTGTATAGGTCCGTAAAATTATCTCGAATCAGGACCTCGATTCTCAACGAAGTCATTCCACTCGAACAACGAGTGGTTCGACCCACTCGTAGTTCTAGTGGAATGACTTTTGACGTTTGGCGTACGTAAGTATGTACCATCGACGAGACTCAAAAATAATAATGTCGACCAATGTATATACTTTTGACGGTGATTGCGAGCGGCCTGAATTGGAGAATCGATGGCAACGATATATTTATTTTTAATTTTTCTCAATTCGCAATAAAACATATTTCATCGCAAATTCGACGAAATTAACATTCTCTGTGAATCAAGTATTTCATTTTTATATAATTTAATTAACACATACATTTCTCATTCATGAATTTTATGAAATAATAATTACACTTAAAAACTTTAAAATGATCAAATTTTCTGAATTTTATTCTTTCAAACGGATCATTGTTTATTAAAACAGTAATACTTTTTTACACAATAAAGTTGCGGATACCAGGCTTATTCGCCGGTACTAAGAGATCGGAAATTTTTTAACAATTTAATATCTATAAGTAGATGTAGTAAACACAATAATTATTTTTTAAAAGCATAATATTTTATAGAAATGCAAGCCAGAAATAATAGAATTCCATAGCAAAATGGAGCTAATTATCGTTTGTAATTCAAATTTAATTCATAGATAAATGGATCTCGAAATATTGTTAAATGTCACTATTTTTGGTGGGAAAACTTAAAAAATATATAATTTACTCATGATTAAATTTAGACAACGAAACCGACTTCAATCATTTAAAAGGACGAATTTCCGTATTCATTTCTTGGACTATTTAATATCCTAATGTTATCTAAGGAACTGCGATTTAGCGACCGAATTGGGAGATGAGTTAAGATGTAAAAACGATTTAGCGACCGAATTGGGAGATGAGTTAAGATGTAAAAATAATTTAGCGACCGAATTGGGAGATGAGTTAAGATGTGAAAACGATTTAACGACTGAATTGGGAAATGAGTTAAGATGTTAAAACGATTTAGCGACCGAATTGGGAGATGAGTTAAGATGTAAAAACGATTTTGCGACCGAATTGGGAGATGAGTTCAGATGTAAAAACGCACTAAATTAAAATTAAAACCTCTTTTTTGATCTGACAATATTGAATGCTCGAATATACGCAATCACGTACATGAAAACTTGTTATAATAATAATACGAATACAATGTTTTCTTTTTAAATTTCCATATAATGTGTTTTAGAATATTTATCGAATTTCCCTACTCAGCCTAGAAACTTAATCTATCCGTGGTGTTTATTTTAATTATTTTTGATGAACCTATTACTTAAATCTCAAATGTTTCTAAAGGAATACCTCAAGAAGTTACTAATTCATCGTCTTCAAAAGGTGCTTTCCGCTAATTTTATAGTTGAAAAACGTCCAACCAAAATTTAGAAATCGTTTTACATAAAATATTTTAATGCTATGGTACTGTTTTTATTAATCTCAATAAAATAAAATATGTAAGTATATATAAGTCGAAAAAAAATCTTTGCTAATTAAATAAAATAATTAAACCTTATTGAAGTCTTATGTCGCATTCCTAGATTTCGTAATTTTGGATAACAAATTCACAGTGAAGGGCTGCTAATGTGGATAGCATTTTCATTGTCGCTTTCATAGAAAATCAATTATATCAATAAACTAACTTGCTTTCATAATTTATTCTTCCGAAGTTTTTTCTTCAATTATTATAACACAAGGTACGCTTTTATTAAAACTACTCAAAAGTTTCTCTATTATTTATTACAATGTATTTCTATATTCAATGTGGAGACTCTTCACCATAAATTATTGTGATGAATGCATCTAAAAAAAATACCATTGAAAATGGGTTCGTTATTTGATATTGTTTATAATTTTCTTCAATTTTTTTCAAAATATAAATTGAGTACATAATTTTAGTACATAATTTTAGTAAATAAAAACATCATTAATAAAATAATGACATGGAATTTTACCAAAAATTCAACACGCAATGTTGTTTATTTCACATCCGGGGTCAACTAAGTTTTTAAAATTTGTCTCATAAATGATCATGACCGTTGTTTTTGTCTTGTTGTAATGCATGAATTAATGTTTTGCGCAAATTATACAAATATTAAACATACATCATAATCAAAATCGTATTGTTTAAGATAGGATTTGTTATTATTTTATTTATTGTCCTCTTCAGGTCACACCTGAAGGTGCCTTTGGGGTTAATGCCATTTTGGTTACTGTTCTAATGAGTATGAGAATTACAGTTGTTCAGACTAATAATTACTAATTACATTTGTAGTATATACCGTCACCCAACTAACCATATTTTCATTTTCTATTTTATTGCAGTGGCAACATCGTGTATAAAAAGTGATATCCATTTAAAAAATTCAGCCGGCGAGTCCATGACAAACCATTTTTTGAAGATGAAGCGTAAGAACAATAAAAGTGGTGAGAGAAGATAAGTAGGATAGGGAAAGTTTGTAAGTCGGTACCTGCTTTTGAAATAATAAGGATTGAAATATTTATATAGCATCGTTTTCGTGAGAACATAACCTCAAGGGCGCTTTGCATCTTAATTTATTTAACCTGAGTTGAAGCTTACAGCTATGATTTATTATTTGTGACTTACAACTAAGAATTATAGCTATCAACTAACTACTGAGTTGTGACTTACATATAAGACATAGCTAGCGACTTACTACTAAGACCTATAACCAGTGACTTGCATCTAAGATTTATAACTAGTGACTTATAGCTATCAACTAACTACTGAGACTTATAACCGGCGAATTATATCTAAGACTTATAGCTAGTGTCCTAGAGCTACGATTTATAACTAGTGACTTACAACTAAGATTTTATCTATCAATATGAGACTTACACCCTAAGACTTCTTATAATTTTCTTTTCTACTAACTCAAAACTAATACATATTTATGGCCAAGTAACTAAGTTAATACATAATTCTGTTATAAAACTTACAATTATGGCTTCAAACCTGAGACTTAGAACTAGCATACATATTTACATTTACAAATACATGTTATGATTACTACCAGTGCCGTATGTGCGTAAAGCATAAAAATTGATCGAAAATTTATACATAATAATTTTTTAAGAAGATCCTTACGAATTAATTTTCAATCAATATGTCGCATTCAAATTATATATTGTGTTTAAAGAAGCATCCCTTGTAACTTGTTAGTTTAGGTTATTTTGTCCGCTTTACTTCTTGGCAAATTGATTTGAAAATTTTAAAACAAATAATATTCAATCCAACCTTGTAAAAAAATTAAGCAATTTTTTTTTTCATTATTATTATCCTGTTTTTAATACTGTGTATAAAATTCAAATTAATATATGAAATACCATAAATTATTTTACGAGATCAAAATTTAACGGTGATCATAATTGAGACATTCATTTCGAAACGATACATTTTTTTAATTGATAGATCAATTTGTTTTATAAATCGAAATGTTAAAAATTGAATATGGATTGTAACATTATTTAGTATTTAATTTTATTTTAGCATCCAATTTTTGTTTAATCTATAGTCATTAGAATTGAAATGTTTGATTTATAAAAAATCAACCTAATTTTTATAGTTCCGACATAGAATTTTTAAATACAATTTATTTTTTACATAAAACGTCCCAGTTATACCCATTATTAGCCACAATAATATTTTGATTTAGTTATTTTAATTAATTCTAGATTTTTTTTATGAGGTGGGAACGTGAAAGCATAAAGCAGAATCACAATTACACTAATAATAAATTTTTATTATCTATATTTTTTGAAACAATTACATCTCCCTGGCATCTCTCGTGCTGAGTATTTTATTTACATATCATTAAAATCATGTAACATGGATAAGATGAAGTACTTATAATTATATTAAGGAGAGTTCTTTTCGGAAATAATTATACATATGTTATATAGTGTTTTTTAGTGCAGCAGAATGGTCTCGGTTTTAGTCTGTATTTGGTATCAGTTCTGTTTCTGATCTCCCTATGTTTTACATCCAGCTTTTATTTGAGAGTTAAATGTTTTAATATTGCTATGAGTTTTGAATGAGAGAGGGATTTTTTCATAGAGTTTAGTACCATAGTACAGGAAGGTTTTTGTCCAAATGTTGTATTATTTGTAGTTGCTTGTTGGATATGCTTCTGATCCTGAGATGTACTGTTTCTAATGTACGAGTTAGTTTTTATTTCTTATGTTTTGTATTGTATTGTATATTGTATATATTGAGTATTGTTTTAGAGTAAAGTTGTTAAATTGGCATGATGTTAAGTTTGTTGAAGATTTCGTCATTGGTAGTTCTAACAGGGACAGTAATAATTTTCACTATGGCTTTTTGGGTGTTAATTAATGATTTTAATATAATGTAATTTTCACGGCTCCATCTGATAACACAGTACTTAAACTAATTAAAATGCTAGTAACATTTTTCTTCAGTAGTTGAATAACAAAAGAATTGTCTAGATGAAAAATCATTAAAATCGCCTTAGATTTTTATTTGTGTTCGCAAATTCATACATAAATTATTATTGTTATTAAATATTCACATTATGTGTGCTTTTGTTCACTCCGCACAAACAGTAGGTGGGTAATCTCTAGTTTAACTTATGCGTATTTCAGTGGCGCCCGTAAAGATATAAAAATAACCAATGAAAACTTTAATACTGTAATCTATAAGTGAATCTGTAAGACGAGAGACAGCAACCCTTAGGGAATATGAAAAGGCAATAAATAGTATCATTTTACTTCAAGATGACCTCCCAAATCTCCCGAACAGCTGCCATGAGAAGATCCATGTGATCCTTTTAGACTGAAGGTAAAACTCTGCTTCAGTCGTAACATTTTATTTATTTATTAAAAAAATTGTAGATTACAATAAAATCGAAAGCCGTTCGAGATGTACAGCTATACAGTTATAGCAAATAATATTATTTTAACGTACATGTAAATGTAATATAATCTTAAAAATATAATTCAACAAAATTAAACACTACACCAGTGTAGATTCGTCCTAAGCTTTTTGAATAAACGTCAGGAAAAGCGCAAACAGGAAAATTCCCTGCGATATTAGGCTCTAGTTACTTAGCAGGTTACTTAGCTCAAGTGGTTGCGAGAACGCGTTTTTCTTATAATATTACAACTTGTAATATTTTTTGGTTTAATTTATTTTTTCGATACCTTTAATTTCCAAGGGGCGGACTTACTTCCCAAACCTTGACCAAGTGATAGTGGCCCTACAAGGCAAGGCTTGAAATGTAATTAAATTCTTTTAGAACGCCTTTGGAGCTAATTCAATTAACAATGTAGATGGGAGGTGCTGACTTGTTACAGCCATCGATTATGCCTTTCTTTATAAATAAAGGGCGGCCTGTAAGAAATATAGCCGCTAAGCTCAAGGCTTAGGCCCTAGAGGCAGGCAGCAGTACAGGGCAAAGGTTATAAAAGAGGCCATTTATCATTCTATAAATAATTATCACGAGAAATTTCTCAGCTTCAGCGGTGTTGTTTTTTTGCATTCCTTCTGAAACGTCGAACGTTATTATGAATAAACGTTGTAGATACGCTCGGCCAGTTCTTTCACACTATTTGAACAATTCAGCAAATTACAAAATAAATTAAAATAAAGTTCTGTAATTATTCCATTATTTTTTTTACGTCAGCTCCATACAGGAGGTTCTGAGGAAAATAATATCCCTCAGGGCCTATTTCATCTTTAGGGATGCTGTGCGAGGGGCTTTTTAAGCAGAGGAAGATCTGGGAAAGAAAATGTACGAGGGTGGGTAGGAATCTAGGGATCAGTTTGGTTAGGAATAACGGATGTATGAGTCCATCCCTCCCACTGCGGTGTAAAGCGAAAGGTCTATAGAGTCCGGCTATAGAAATTGATAGGTCTATAGCTGATACGCTCCCTCAACCATTATCTCCCGATCCGGCCCGCAACACAGTAGGTGGGCAAAATCATCCGCAGCCAAGACCTAGACAAACCTCACCTCATGAACCCGGGTACCCCTGCCAAGTCACCACTTGCACTATACCACTCGGGGTGAACTATGTCGGGGATGTTGGTTATCCATTAAATGGTTACCGGGGTGGCGGTACCAATATCCGAATCCCAAATTGACAATTCCGGGCTACAGTATATGTTAATTGTTCACACAGGCACAGAACTGAAATAATAAAAGAACTTGAATAGAACTTCACAAAACTTAACAATTGATCAAATTCTGTGAAACAGCTGACCATTAGTATTACCCTGGTGAAAGACCACTACTAAGCTAGATATTTACCAACCTGCCTCTACCCCATCTCCTTCCATTCTATTTATAGCCTCACAGCATACCCCGGTTGAGGACGTCGTTGTAGCATTGATTTTGGACAGTAGTGCCATGTTCTATTCACACTAGAAAGTTGACTAAACATTTTAAAATTAAAATAAAACAAGAACAAAAAGTCTGCTTCTTATAAAAACTACTACTTAGTTACACGTGAATCTTTAAACAAAGTAAAAAAAAAAACTAAAAAAATATCAGGGGTAGACAGAAAGTATGAACCTCCTTACAACCCCACAGTGCATACTCCTTACGTTACATTCGTACTTACAGAACATTTCACATATACCTACTATTCTGTTTTACCGACTTTTGACTTAACCTGATGCATGTATAAATACTATATGCACCCAATTAAAAGGATCTTCCGTGCCTATATATTAATAATACATTAATCAAACGGCTATTCCATAACTATAAAGGAAACAGTTACGATTTACATTAATCTTTGTGTGACGTAATTTATAGAATTTCATGACACGGAAATATCTTGAACACAGAAGCTGAATAACTGAATACCATTTACCTGGAACATTGTTGTTTATAATACATATTTTTCATGGCATATGTAATGTATGAATATTCACTTTGATTGTTCTCCGATAAAGCTTTCGGACACCTGGTAGGTAATTCCCACCTTATTGATTGCAGGGGCTTGAATTAACACACAATGTATAATTAGTCATTACATAATACATATATATTCTTACCATACATGTACAATCATATTTATTTGTGTAATATTCAATAATTTATTCGGATACAATAACTAGACCAGAGATTCTCAACGTGCGAAAATCGTCCACGAGTGCGCTATTTGCACCCAGTTGCTTGTTGGGTGATATATGAGTCTTTTGATTTGGGCTATAGACATACCTACTTTAAAAATAATACTGTAGATGCGGAAGATTTATTGAAATCCATATTTCGCACATTTAAAAGTTTCTGTTTCGTAAAATTCCAAAATATTTCATGACAAAGACTTTCTGAACGATGGCAAATTATTACAGCAAATTTTCAATAAAGGTAAAAAGAAATTATACACCCTCATAACTCATGTATTTTTTTGACCCGAGATCTAGGCTATAATAATCCAACATACATGTATATGTTTCTGACTTTCTCCCTTTAAGTGTGTTTTAGGCCTTCTTATCAATTTATATGAAAAGGGAAAGCGAATTTACATTTTAATTTTATTTAAATTGGTAAAATTCATAAATTATATAGAAGATCGGAGTCGTGTTCAAACTAAAGAAGAGATGAAATATTAAACAGAATGAAGGCAATTTTAGATTGTAAGGCTTGATAGACAATAGGATATTTGAGGAAGGATATTTGATAGGAAGTTCTTACTTCTAGACCGCAGAAAGAAATCTAGAGAGTCACTAACGCGAATATTTAAAATGTGAGAGGGAACGAAGCAATGTCCAAATGAGGAAATTTATTTTTTGAAAAAATGGGGGAATAGCTGAAACCATGGTTTTGAAGCATAGTAGGCTCCCTTGAATTGTATAGCAATATGCCAGAACTCTGCCCAAATATTATGGATCTGTCTTTGATGGTGGAAGGAATGTCAGATAGAGGGGTTTGATAAGGTTGAACACTTCTTGTTATGCCAAGGAATCCGATACATCATTAGCCAATATGCCAACATAGAATCGAAATTAGTGTTAGGGTTTTATAAGAGCTTTGCATTGTGGCTGTCAGGACATGAATAAAGCAAACAAAGTGATCAGAAAATTAAGTTAATTATTTGCGAGGAAGTTGTAAAATATATAAGCCCATAAAATTAAACCCATGAAATCATAAAATTTACAAATCCATTTAAGCTAATAATTTTTATAACAAAATTTAATATTTACAACTAAATGTGTACTCACATGTGTACCTACCCAAATATACGAAGAAAAAGTTCGGTTTAATCAAATAATCTGATTTATTATATTTAATCGAAATGGTAACACGCAAAAGAGATCTGACTACTTTTACCACCTTCGTGCATTTCGTACAATTATTTTATTTTCTGAGAATCTATTTCACAACCTCTCTGTAAGCTGTTCATTAACGCTAGTTGTAGAATAATGTATTTTGTGATGCGTTATTCCTTGAGTAGCGCTAATGAAGTATACGTTATTCTACGAGTAACGCAAACTGGGCAGCTTACTGGGAAACATAATATAATAGGGTTGTGAAATCCGCTTCTAAAGGCACTAAACATAATTTAATCATCATCGTAGGCGCAACAGCCCATGGATATTCCCATTTGCCTCTTGGAAATGCCTACACCCCTGCCGGTCTCCTTTCGTCTCCTTGCAGTTCGTTACTCTCCACAACTAAGTTTAGGCCTCCCAAAACACATTGAAAAACCTCGTCGTTGTGGTCGGCTATGACGGCTATATTTGGCCAATCCTGAATGTCCAGCGGTGCCATCTCAGTTTTATTAAACATTGGTATTGGCGGATTTTCAAATAATCGGTTACAAAGGACGGGTTGTATCGGAGAATTTGAACAATTTTTCAAATTTCAAAGTTCTGTGAAAGTTCTTTTCAAATAATGTTATTATTTAAGTTCTGTCAAGTAACTGGCCTATAATAAAATAATAACAGAACTTGAATAGGACATTTATAGAACACGGAAATGAACGTTGAAATTTGATGAATTGTTAAAATTTAGTGAAACAACCCATCCTAAATACATTGGATAATCTGTTGATTACCTTTGCCATAAGTCACTCCAAGTGATACGCAACGTTTGGTGATTTAGCTGGGGTACCCGGGTATCCGCCTGCCCGCCACCTGAATAGCATGCCAGATCGGATACATTTATACTTTACTTCTGGTCACACTGATCCCTAGATTCCTACCCAGCCCTCGTACCTTTTCCTTCCCAGAACTTCTTCTGCTTAAAAAGACTCTCCACACAGCATCCCCGAAGATGAAAAAGGCCCTGAGGGAAAATATTTTCCTCCGGGCCTCGTGTGTGGGGTTATTAACCAAACCAAAGTTTATTTATGAAGAATATTTCTTCTGTAAACATTAATTAATATTTAATATTAAGACAACACTAGCTGTATGGTGTTTGTCGCATTGTCAGTTAATTTAAAGAGTAAAGAAGTGTAATTGTCTTCGAAATTAAGAAATAAATCGACATTAATAGTATTAGTTGCCAATATAATAGGTACCTATACATCATTTTTTACAATCAAATCAAATCACGAGTAGTGTTTAACGCGTTCTTTGTCGACAAGTGTTGGTCGATATCGAAGAGGAAGTGTCATTTTCCATTAAAACCACAATTAATTTAATATATTTGTATGTAGCATCTTGGTTCTGACGATCGAGGACGGCTTAATCCCTAGTTTACTAAAAAAATCGAAGGCTGCGAAAATAAAAATCGACCATTAATAATAATAATCGACATCTAATAGATTTTAAATGGGTATCAAAATAATGAAAAAAATCAATGAAAATATGATTTTGTATATTTTCTTTTTCCTAATTCATAAGTAATTCCGGGATCATGTCTATTTTAGTGTAAAATATATGACAAATAATGTTGGTAGAAGTGTGACAAAATCAATCGTGTGCAAATTTTATCTCTATAAGAGGTCGTGATGGTTGAACAACTAGTCATATCAAATATGCTATTATTTTATGAATAATTCAGTTTCATGAATGTTTACCTTTGGTTCCGTGTGGAAGCATATAATATATTTTTTTATAAACTTCAACCAGCCATATAGGTTTCTCCTTTTTTAGTAGAAATATTAAATTTAAATTCTTTTTTCTACAACCTTTAAAATAAATACTTAAAAAGTTTTTTTTATTTTCTGAAATCCATTTTTATAACAGAACTAAAGGCTAATCGAGGAGGGTGGCTGTGTCCCTTAGGTTAATATTTAGCAATAATAAATATTATTTTATAATCATCAAATTACATTCCCCAGGGCTTAATTTATAGAAAAGTACCTACGCCGGTTACGAATACACCAGGGCCGTATTTAGACTGAGACTATCGAGGCAGCAGCGTCCGGAGCACAAATTATTAACAAAGTTAACCCCTCCAGCATTTGACGGTCATATATGACTGGGCGTCCATATTTTATAAAAGCATTTTTATATTTTTTTCTATCATGCGGAAATACTTAATTGTTTCCAGTTTGCCTCAAATATTTATACTAGAATCCATTAATAAAATCCTAAAAACAGCAAAATGAATAATTCGTAACAAGTAACAATCGGTGTAACTATAAAAATTATTTCTTTATTTTTTATTATATGAACGAGATAAAAGTGAAGATACATTTTTCTTACAAACTCGTTCGTGTTTTCGAAATATCGCGGTCGCTTATTTTATCTATGGAGTAAAAATTTATGTGAAAATGTGGTTAGCATTTTTGACAACATTTTTAATGTTTGATATTAAAATTTTATTTTTTCGAATTAGTAATTTTTATTTTAAATGCATACACCGGAAAGATAATTTTTTCTAGTTTCTAAAACAGTATTTTTTTACGGACAATTAAAATAATAATATGTATATAGCGCATTTGAAATATACAGAAAACATTGCAACCATACAAAAATGATGAAAGTACTGAAGGGTTAAAATGTGAAGATATTTTAAAAACTTTTTTTTATAGAAATAAGCCTTTGACATATTAATGAAATAAAACAATTATAACTTTATTTCCACTTTAAAAGATAGATGTCAAAAATATGGGAAAAATTAGTTGCAAGATGATATTGTTAATTCTGAATTTGAAATATGAGACCGATAAATATAAGGTTTGATAGTTTAATAAGTTCCAATGATCAAGATGGTTAAGACGCCTGTCCCGGTATAACAGGAGATCCTTGGTTCGATTCCTAGTTGCAACCGTTATCTTTTTATGTTTCTGTGTCTTGTTGCGTTTCATGTTACGTTTATATTTATAAGTATTATTTTCGTGTTCAATAATGTAATAATAATATTTTGGTGCTAATTAAAAATCTCCCCAAATTGTTTATGGCAACAGATTAAATAATTTAAAAGCACTTGAAATAAAGATTACGTTAAAACACACAGTTGATGTTGGCTTCTTGAGAAAGGGCCGCTTCTTCGACTCGTTTTTGTGTAAGACGGCTCGTATGTGTAACGAGCTACCGGCATCTGTTTTTCCTCCTTCATGTAATACGGGCCTCTTCAAGACCCATATTAACAAATCCCTTCCTACAGCCCCTACCTTAACCCACCTCGCAACGCTGCCTAACCGGGTGACGATATTTTTTATGTCATACTTTCACACTTTTCCTTTATTATGATGCTTGTATTAAGCGAAACCAGTCGGTCGTAATAAATCCGTGGTTATAAACAAAGTTACTATAGTTGGTAAAAAAACAATTGGTAAATTTTCTAGATAATAATAAAATATTACACAAAAACCAGTTTGGCTTTATAAAATCACTCAGCACACAAGATGCTATTGCTAACGTAACTTCATACATTTACGAATCACTAGATAAAAGTAAAAAATGTGCGGGTATATTTATTGACCTTAGAAAGGCATTCGATAGCATATCCCATGAGATGCTATTAAAAAAATTGAATAATATCGGCATAAAAGGCAACGCGATTAAATGGATCACCGACTACTTAAAAAACCGTCCTCAATTAGTAAAAATCAATGGTGTTAATAGTGATCAAGAGATTACAAGCTTTGGAATCCCCCAAGGTACAGTGCTTGGACCAATTCTATTTACTATATATGTAAACGATTTTTTTTCAACCTTTACACGGTCAAATTACGTCATACGCCGATGATACAGTATTAATAATAAGTGATAAGACTTGGGAAAATGTAGAATTAAAGGCCACGGAAGACATCAACACGCTCAAGAATTTTTTCGACACTAATTTACTGTCACTTAATAATGAAAAGACATTTGTAATTCCATTTGCAATCCATACAAATGATACTCCTAAAAATTTTAACATTGTCATACATAATAATACTAAAATTCACAGCCAAAACTATTGCAAATGAAATTGTACAGTACTAAAAACAACAAATAAAATTAAATATCTAGGAGTAATTATTGATAAAAATCTGAAATGGAAAGAACAAATATGTCAAGTAGTAAACAAAATTAGAAAATTAATATATATATTTTTAAGAATTAGAAACTTTCTGTCGATAAAAAATCTATATTTAATTTACTATGCCTTAGTTCAATCCACTTTACAATACGCTATTATTAGTTGGGGATCCGCGTATAAATGTAACCTTCTTCCAATTGAAATTATACAAAGAACAATTATTAAAATTATATTAAAAAAATCCTTTGACTACCCAACAGAACGCCTGTTTGAAGAATTTCAAGTACCTACATTTAAAGACCTATATATTAAAAACTCATTAATCCAAATTATAAAAGAAAAAGATAAATATCAATTTTTAAATGAAAACAGAACGCGACTTAGACATGTTTTTCTATGCCCAAAACGAAATACGTCTTTTGCACAACATCATTATACTTACCAGGGAAGAACTTTTTTCAATCGTTTACCAGAAGAAATCAGAAGCATTAATGATAAAACCCGAATACTGCTCTCTGTCAAGAGACACTTTAAAAATATTCTGAAAAAAAAACTACTGTCACTTAATTAATCTCACAAATATCCTTAGTTTTCCATAGCTTCCTTTCTTTTTAAAAATTTAATAAATTAATATATTATCCTTCACTACTTTCCAAAGAAATATTACAGCAAACATACATTTATGTACAATGAATTATTTAAGTACTAACTAACAACAACATTTATGTACACTCCCCTTCCATACACAAGCAAATGCTTTCAATGGAAGAGTAGTAAAAAACCAATGATGTAAAATGAATTATGTCCCATGTAAAACATATTATTAAAAATAAAAAATAATTATAAAAAAAAAAAAAAAAAAAAAGTTTTATTTTATATTATAAGTAGTTAAGTAAGTTTGACCGCAAACTAGGCTATTTTTATGATAAGTTATTCGTAATTACTACAATTTCGTAGTATTGAATTTCTATGCATTTTATTTATAATTATTTGTATAATATTAAATTATGATTTGACTATATTTGGTAACAAAAACTTGAATCACAAAAGTTTTCTTTTTTTTCGATTTAGTTGTTCATGGCAATTTTAATAAGTCGTGTTGAATAACGTAATGATTGTCAATTCGTTTCATTTTTATCTGATCATTTCACTATTTCTAAATACGGTATTGTAAAATTTTCTTAAAATTGATAGTAAACGTAAAATATTTCTTTATAGGCTTTTGAAACCTATGCCATAGGTCAGCCCAAGTGGTTTGCAATGTTTGTTGACTTAGCAGAGGTGCCCGGGTTCATGAAATGAAGTTCATCTAGGTCGTCTTGCGATGTGGGGCGGATCGAGAGAGACTTGTTGAGAGAAGCCTTTTGACCTCTCCAGTCGGGCGGCAGTTGGAGGGATGGATTCATATATATTTGTTACAAAAGAGAGATGATAATAAAAAAACTTATTATTATTCAAATATCCATGGCTTCTGGACACACTGAACCCCAGATTCCTTTCCTTAAAAAAACCCTCCACATAGCATCCCCTAAGGTGACAAAGGCCATGATGGAAAGAATTTTTATCAAAGCCTTCTGCTGGAGCTAATGTAAAAAAATATATTTAATTTTTTTCACGAAAACGGCGCTATATAAGTTAGCCAAAAGGTTGTTCGGCAATCAAAATTATTTTCCGAAAACCATTGAAATTATTCCGCTGCTTTCCTTTACTAAACCAATTGCTATTTATTAAAAAAAGTTAAGCACATATAAATTTATATTCTTAATATATCTTAATACAAGCCCCTATGAATATTTTTTTAACTTAAAAAAATGATAAAGGATGCTGAGAAAATGCAAACACGCATATGATTTTGGTCTCGAAAAGCATTACAAATCATTTTTATTTTCTGTTCACTGAACCAAAAAGGACCAAGCATTGTGTTCCTCATCCAACTAGGAGTAACAATTATCATGAACGTTTCGACCAGGATGCGTAAACTGCGTGCGAGAATTCTCCGTTCAAGTTTCCCGAGAGATATGCATCTACCACAATCCACCAATATAAGTAAGGATCGGGTATTTGCTCAAATCATAATTAATTCACATCTCAAACGCGACGCTTCCAAATCGGATTTGCTCTGCGCGTTCAAAGTGTGGATTAGAAAATCTAATTTCCTCCTACTTTGTTTAATATTATATAATTCAAAATTTAAACAGTAAGGATAAAAAACAAAATATTATATAAAAGTGCACAGTGCTAGAAAAAATAAATTTGTGATTAAATAATAACAAAATATAGTTTATTACAATGGAGTTATTAAAATTTACGGTAAGTTATGCTACTAAATAATAATTATCAGGTTGTTTTTCATTTATTTATATTATACGCCCATACGAGCTTTTACAAACATGTGATACGTACGTAATAATTCAGTGGAACAGAATCATCAATTAAATTTGCTATTAAAATTTTATAAAACCCATGGAGAAGAATAGCTTTATGCTAAACTTAATTATTATTATTTCATATGAATATATTTATAATATTTTTTTATGAATATTTATCTCAAACTGCCACCATATTAAATATGTGTGCCTCTGACATATCAAATCTTCAAAAAATTAGAAAATAAGATATAAGTATGCAATTAAACAGCTTCAAAATCAAAATTCGCCCTTTCTCACAACTTTCGAATCGACAAGATGGCATTTAAACCATCATTGTTTTAAAGCCAAACATGTAAATCTTATTTATGATTAGTGATTTTATAACTATTTTTTAACATGCAGGACGATACATTCTTGTTAAATATCTTAATTTAGCAAGTTGCCAACAGATTAAAAGTAAGCTGTAGATTTGGAGATGTTAATGAGCCATCATTCAATTTAAACAATTAGATTATTAAGTAAAATATATTTGTCGATTTTTTATTAATTAGGTAGAAAGAAAAAAGGTCCGGGTTCAAGATTTGGCTACGTGACCTGTTTATTTCTGTGGAAATTAATTAATGCGTATTTTCTGAAAACCACAAGTTTATTTTACTGTAGTGTTCTTCAATTAATTTCATAATTTCGTTTTATTATTTTCATGAGTTCATTTTTCATAAGTTTTTTGCAACAATTTAAAATAATAGATCAAACAATGTGACGTATTATATTACTTTGACAATTGATGTTTCTTGAAGTTATAATATAAATAATGATAAAAATCACATTATACATAAAAAAATGTGTCTCGAGTACATGTACCGGTATAACTCCGTACAAATGTACCTATATAACTCGGTACAACTGTATAACTTCGTACTAATGTACCTGTATAACTCGGTACTAATTTGATGACGCTGCCCGCTGCTGGTTCGTAATTTTTTTTTTGTTAGGCTTAATTATTTATTTTTTTTGCTTCATGTATATTTAAATAATATTGATATAAAAAAATATTTGGTTTTCAAGGCGAAAATTATTTTAGTTATTTTCACAGTTAAAAAAAATTTAATCCTCGGAATAAATTTTAATGAAATGCTATTAGAAAATAAACACGCTTGACATTCAATTTCAAAAAAGTTCGATGTTTTTAACGTATCCCAAAATAAAATATCGTTTTTGAAAGCAGTTCAAAGATTTTTTCTAATTTTAATATTCCAAGCGGAAACAGACAATTTAACTAAAAAAAATGAACTTTTTTGATTGTTTACTTAATAATACAATGTTGAACTGTATATTTACTGTACAAAATACTATATATCGTACTAAAGGTAAATTAAATAATTTTAATATGATAATAGTAACAATAGAAAGAGAGATAGAACGAGTTTCATCGTTTTAGAGCACAAAAATAATCATCGCGGTTAGGGACGGTGATGGTCTTCTTTTTATAATGCTATCTTCTAAGGGAGGTTGGCTATCATCAGATCAATCTTTACCCAGGTTGCAGTCCGGTCGGTGGTAGTAATCATTAAAACAATTGATACTTATACCAATTTTAAAAACTCAAATATTTTACCATCAAATGTTCCTTCTCAAAATTTATTATCTTCATCTCGAAATGTTTTTTTAAATCATCACATTCCATCCTCTTCTCTAATAACTCAAGATTCGGCATTTTATTACCCTGAGTTAGTCTTCAATACATTATGATAATTGAGCAACATTTTTTTGAGTCATAAAAAATGTTCGCTGATGGAAAAAAATATTTGTTTATTTAATTACGTTACATTTCAAACGCAAGTAGTAGGTTCAATCGACTACACTCTGTTAGCTACGTCACACTCGTTTTTAGATAAAATAAGTTTTAAGGATATTTAAATTATTATGAATTAATCTTTTCATTCAAGTAAATTATGTATGATATTATGCTATAATATAACTTCAGTCTCATTTAATGTATTAATTTTTTTTATTCAGTTACATAATTCCATTTTGAAGACAGCTATTCTGCGTTCTAAGTCATTTAAAAATCCAGTTCTGCAATTCTTTCAGAAGTCAAGAAAAGTTCCGAAAAAAATGTTGTTGTTGCTGTTATAAAATAAAACCAACAATATTAGAAATACACACCTTAAATCATTATATTAAACTTCTCATTAGTCATAAAATTAAAGCTAAAGTCGTAAATAATTCATTACCATTTATATATAAATCTCTTGAGACTGAGTATTTTTTTGTGTCGATGAAAATATTTATTGGAAGAAACGTTGCAGTAAATGCATGAATCTTCAAAAAAAATATGTTTATCATGCCCTAAACATTAGAGTTACCATCAACTTATGTTTTATTTGATTATTTTTTATTAATTGACATTTCGGATAAACTTTTTTCGAATAAATGCACAAACTATCATTTTATTCACAATCATACACTTTAGTGTTGAGACAGAGCTGGAATTAAGAAAAATAATCGTCTGTGTGACTAAGGCAGAAGAGACGAAAAGTAATATTTTTTTAGAATTAAATTTATTTGCTGAAATGAGGTATAATTAGTTTCGATATCAAAGCGTTTTCATGCTACCAAAACTCTTTAACAGCTCATTCGAAAAATTCAACGGATGCAGATAAGGCATTAATGACCAGAATAATCCATGTACATCCTAAAAATATAAAATATTTGTGTGATTACATTATTGATACAAAAACTCCCAGAGAACTCTTTAATTGTTAATAAAATTTGGATGTAAGGTATCAAATTCTTTTTAAATATAAATTTCTTCGATATGTTACTTTTCTTCAGTTCTTCCAATTAAAATCATTTTTAAATTAAATTGTTTCAAGTTAAGTTAATCTTTCAAATCAATGTTACAACACCCAGACCTAGTAACGCCCATACCGACTGTGAAGTTAACAAATATTTAAAAAGCGATATAATCTTTTCAAATATATTATTTTATTAATGCATCGTATATAATATTAATCTCGATCTTAATGTACTCTATTCCAATTCAGTCATGTTCATTTAACATTGATGTTTTAATAAAATTTTCTTCAAAGATGTATTACATTACAAGCCCAGTAGTTATATTAACATAAAATTACACTTAACACTTTGATACACTATGTCAATGGTATGTAAATGAAAAATCAATTTGAATGAAATATATTATTATGTATAATATTCATGAAACGCTGACCCGCAACCTCCGACTAAACGCGTTTACTGCTATGCCATAGCGCCATCATCTTTCTTACTGACAAAATGGTCAAATTTTAGCTAAAAAATCTAATCGAGTATGAAATCCATCGTAAGATTCTGTGGGTCTCTTTCGAAATAATGCCAGATGACAGGACAACAAAAATTTGGACAGGGTTCTAATAACCTTTTTTTAAATCCCCTTGGATGAAAATCCACTTCTTTGGCTCATTTCTATATCCAAAATAGTTTTCAGACCCGTCTATTTCCATTGTTGACGAAGTTCTACCATCAAGTTTGTAGGGATTACATTTATTTTAGAAGGTTCTAACATCACTTTGAGCCTTTTGCAATTGCCATTTTGTTCGTATTTGACATTTAATCGTTTTTACGAGGCACAGTGTAGTTTTTAGTTGGATATGATTCTACTTTCGCCTTACTATGTTGTGAGGTTTCAAAATTTGCAAAGACGAATTCTCATAATCTATTTAACAATTCAATTTGAGGTTCAATTTTTTGTATAGTATTTTAGGTGAACACATTTCAAAGGCGAATATTTAATCAGAACGTTGCCCTATCTTGGAACGCCATTAAGAAAATCAAAGTTACGGAGTGGGAGTTCAGAGGACGCTATTCAGCAGCAGATGGAAGAAAGGGTAAATTGTTGGATTATTGGATAGATCACGAGGAAGAGGAATAAAGTAGGACGGGAAGGACTAAGGACCAGAAGCGAATGACGATGGACCAGAGCCGGTGGACTTAGGGAGAGAACATTTGTGAAGGAGGCCAAATCCCACCCTGGGATATAGCGTCGTGCTATACTATAATATAACGGCGCTTAAAGTTTTAATGTAGATTCTGGTGACATGTCTGTAAAACATTAACGCAAAATTGACGACACACTCAACTATAAACGTACATAATTGCTTGAAGGTGGAATATTCGCATGGCTATAAGCCATTTCACAAAAAAAGTAAAATAATTAGTTACCTAATAATTATTTAGATGACTATCATCAGTGCAAATGCAGTAGAAAAATTCACTCGTAGACGGATAAAGTAATTAGATAATTATTGGAAGTAGAAGTTATTATTTTTAGATTGCCAACTGCATTTATATGCAAGACGGTAATTTATTCTTCGTCACTCTTTAAGAAGCAAATTCACTTGGAAAAAGATTTGTAAAAATACGTTTCAGCACACTCAAAACTTCCTCCCTTAAATCGCAGGTTATCAAAATTTTGTAATATTTCAAGGACCTATAACGGATATGTCAATGAGTATTATAGAAATACGTAGTTCATATTTTGTATAGGTAAGTTTGGCTACTTGAATTCCGTCAGGCTATGTGCACGCTAATTAGTCAACATTTTGAATTTACTGTTCCGTGATGATCATTCATATAAACATATATTCTTCACATATTGTTTCATTTTTCACATACCTATTGTACAAAAAATATGTGTATATATGGAACGTGTGGGATTGCACTAACCTCCCCACATCCTGGAATGTTTAACATCTCCACATCGTTGCAGCAATAACACCTTGCAGAAGGAATTGGTGCCTTAACACCCTTTTTACTTACGCGTAGGTTGAAAGGACAGTTATTTATTGTTTTTGTCTTTAATTGTAGAACTCCATTTATTTTTTTTTTAAATTTAATGTAAATCAAATTTAATAATATTATTATTTCGACTTTCAAGGCCATTTTCAAACTGTTTGAAAATGGCGTTTTCAGTTTTAAAATGGCCATGAAAGCCGAAACAGCTGTAACAATAACAAAAACCAAAAAATATTTTGCAGAACTTAATATTATGAAATTTGATTTAAATTAAATAAAATAAAAAAATAAAATAATAAATAAATAAAAATGAAAGGATTGTGATAAATGCTAACTAAATTACTACACAGAGAAAAGTAATAAGTGCGTCCAAACGTGTAATTTGTAGTATAGCTTGATTGTCTGCGTTTTCAAAAATAGCCACGACAATAGCCTTTACCTACGTAAAAATATGCGCGTACAGCGTGGAGCATGCTCCGAAAAATATAGAAAATGTTTTAATCCTACTAAAATTAACTAGTCAACTAAATTGCTACTTTACGGTAACTTCCTACTCACCACTAAACCGCACTATGCACACGCAAACAGTAACTTAACATTAACTTAACGATTTAGTTGCCATCACTGTCTTTCCTACTCTTTGCGTGTGACATAGCCATTAGGCATGTAAAAATTACGATTGATTTAGTTTTTTTTTAAATTATTAAATTTATTTATGTATTATACGACTCCCAAACGGACTTTTGCAAATATGTGAATTATCATAATAACATATTAATGTTCACAATATTTCAGTGACACAGTAATCAAAAGTAAAATTTGCATTAATATTGAGATATGATATTATAGTCTTCATGTTACTATATTTTGTGTAGTTGAACACATCTATAATTTCTGTGAAAGTATTGCCAACTGCATGCAATCTAGGAAAAAGCGAGTATCTAAATGACGCAGTCTTGACGTTATTGTAGCAATTAAAAAGAATTTTCGCTCGCGTAGTTTTAGTTGGTATGTTGACAGTGATTAGACTACCTATACTTTCATTAATAATTTTAAAAATAAAAATTAAGACGTAAACAAGTCGGAGAGTTTAATTTTAATTATTATTATTATTTTTTATTTTTTTCTTAAATATATTTGTTATACAATGGTATAGTATATTGTCCTCCACGCTAGGAGTTCACCTGTGTTGTGGAGGATTTTATCAAGTGATTGTAATTTATACTTTGTATTAATAGACCGAGTTTATAGTTAATATGTTTTATGAAATGTATGCTGATTTTTTTCAATGGAGTCGGAGTGGATTTCAAAGTGAGGGGACCAGATAGAAAAATTATATTCGACTTTACTTCGAACTAAAGAAGAATAAAAAAACTTTATGTTGATATATTTTTAAAGTCTCGGCCATTGCGGATAATGTAACAAATCATTTTTGATATTTTCTATCATATTTAATGTAACAAAGCATTTTTATCAAATAAATTTCCAATAGAAATTAATGCCAATAGCATTCATTTCCTGTGAGGGAAATGTCGTAAATTTTATATTGATAGTCGAAAGGTTGATTTCATATGAAAAATCGTATTATGTGGTATTTGCTATTGTTTAGATAAAGTTTTTTTATCAATATTTTAAATTATTTGAATGTGAATAGAATCATCTATGGTTTATTTAAGTTTAAAAAGCTTTAGATCTTCGATGAAAAGCAACGCTTTAAGATTATTAACATATACGTAACGATATCATTTATAAAAAGTTTTAAAAAAGTATTGGACCAAAATACGACCCTTGAGGTACACCGTTTGTAGCCGTGATAGTTTAGAATTATTTGTTACTTGAAAAATTATATTAGGTAGGTAGCTCCTTTATTCGTAAATTTTGTAAATTATATTGTTATATCGTCCATTCAGAAAATATTAAATACTCTAATATTGACATTCTATTTTATGAGACTTTAAAACTCCCACCGAGCAGAAAGGGGTTAAAAACAATTACCAATGGAATTCTGAGTTATACGTAACTATGAAAAAAAACATTCAAAATCGTAGAACATTTCCGTTGGTTATTTAATTAATCCTTTGAAAATAATTAGGTACATGTTCTTCAAAGACAATAATGTACGTTTTTTAGAAAGTACGTAGTTAACTATAATGATAATCGTGACCAAGACTATTTAACGGCCTTGACCTTTCCACTGCTATGTGCTCGTTCTCGTACTGCATTGTTTGGTTTAATTTAGCACCTGCTTTGAACGTCTAGAAGCTATTTAATGAATGCATATAACCAATTAATTAACTCTACGACAAGTTGGATCACGAGAGATCTACTACAAAAGTATTACCGCAATCATGGTTAAAGGGTAGATTTACGATAATGTTCATATGAATCGGCATTAGCTTGAAATGTAGCACAGTTTTATATGTAATTTAGTCAACGCAAAACTTTCTACGAAGAAAATATGATAAAGAAAAACTGTTTGTTTAATTATTTAATTATTTATTAACGCCTTTTTTCGGGGCTTTTACACATGAATATTAAGAAATATAATTAAACATAATTTAATGTATATAACTGAATTGCTTCATTAACAACATTTTATTTTTGTTTAAAGATAAATTGAAGATGTCCACTGACTTGGTATAAATGTTTCCCTCCATAGTATTCTGGGCAAAGAGGAATACATATGATATTAATAAAAATATATTTTTGTTGAAAGTTTTATGTCAAAATCAGTTGAAATCGATATCTCTGAATAGTATGAATCAAAGTCGCTGTCCGCGTCGGTCTGTGTGTGAATGTTAATGTGCACTAGAGAATTTCTTCAGGGAGGTTTATGTATATTTATGTATATATATATATATATAATGCGTGCATATTATATTTATAAAAAGTAGAGAGAAGTCGATGTTTTTAAGTAGAGCCGTAAAAAAATATTTCCGGGTGCTTACATTGCTAACGCTGGCTAAACCTTATGAGATAACCCCCAGCAACGCCGGGTACACGTCAGCTTAGTAATGATTTTTTTTTATTTTTTTTTTATTATTTTTTTATTTTTATTATTTCTATATAATATTTACAGTGTTCACATAATTATTTATATTTTTACATGATATATTTCAAACTTATAACTATAATATGTTGTGTGTAAGGTAGGTTTGAGAAGGTGAAACTGTATGTGAGTAAATTTTTTTATTTTTTTATGCTGGGTGTGAGGTAGGTTTGAGTAGGTGACACTGTGGTGGGTAATGTTATATGTTTCGTGAACACCCCACTAGGCGAACCTGTGATGAGGTGTTTACGTGGTTATGATTAAATGGTACATGTATTTATGTGAATTGGTTAAATTTTCTTATATAAATTGTGAATTGTGATTTTAAAATTTATTTTTTTTAATGGTTATTGTACATTGTTATTTAAAGAAAAAGGAAAAATATTTATTTATGTGCACTATATACATACACCCATGTATATACATACATACATAAATAAACATATATGCATGCATACACACATATAAGTAAACACATGTATACATACATACATACACATTCATCCATGATTATGTTTGGTTTGGTGTTATAATGTTTTGTATAAAATGGATATCTTGTTTTTTGATCCAGGCTGTGATCAGTTTTTTGTGAATGTTTGTGTATGTATTTCCCATTAGTAGTAGTTTCAGAGTGGTGGGCATACAATTAAAAAGTTTTGTAGCGTAATACTGGAAGTGTCTTTGTCCGTGTGTGGTGTATGTTATCGGTATGTTCAGGGTATTGTTTGATTAATATAATAGTTTTTAGATTACTTTATAGCAACCGGATTCACATCGATTTATGAGTGAATCTCCAAAAAAAAATTTATAATTTTCACATGCATGACACCCTCATTTTCATATTTTGTCGAATTGAAAAATACAACCTACCTACGATATTTTACACTACAGAGAATTTATAGATATTTTTAATCCGCGATTGATGAAAATTTGCACACTTGAACTTCAAAACAAGAAAAAAGTCACTGACTACATTAGATTTCGAAAAATTGCATAGATCCCGGACAACGCCAAGAACGTCAGCTGGTCAACGAAAATAAAAGGTATTTAGTAAGACTCAATAACTACTCTACCGATTTCTCGAAAAAAGATTGTTCTTATTAGTGCCAGGAGTATTTAGATAGTGATTTTAATGGTAGAAGAAGTCGGGGGCGCCCGAGACACAACGCATTATCTCTGCACTGGAATGAGATACGGAGTCAAATGAAAGTCAATATGTAGTTTCTCAACAGTAAAGGTAGTGAATGTTAAAAGAAGTAAGGAAAGCACGACTTGCAGTTTTCAAGAACACTAGAATTCACAACGTAAAAACTGTACTCAAAACCATCCATAACCTCGGGCAACGCCGGGTACACGTCAGATAGTATTAGCCATAAATGGTATGTCCTGTGAAGCCATTGGGTTTGCTTGTCGAAAATTTTTTATCGGAAAATGATTCGTGAAAGAGAGTAAATTTTTCTTTTGAAATACTAACCATTTTCTGTATCCATCTAGTCGCATCTTAGTAACACGGCGCGTAACGAAAAAAAAGTTTAGTTACATTTAAAAAAAAATCATATTCATTGTAACATTTGACGCATTATGAAATACAAACTTCAAAAAACTATAAAATTTTTTTGACATATCTCTCTCTTTCGCACACAGAATTAATACACGGCTTTTTAATTCTGACAAATTAAGTTTGACCAATGATGAATTTGACTAATTATCAAATTTCAACGTTCATTTTCGGATTCCATGAAAGTCCTATTCAAGTTCTGTTATTATATAACTATAGGCCAGTTACTTAAAACTTAAATAATAATAGAACTTGAAAATGAACTTTGAAATTTAAAGAATTGTTCAAATTCTCTGAAACAACCCGTTCTTAGTCATGTCATAATCGTTTTAAAATCTTATTAACGATTACGTGTTTCTGATTTCGGGATAAAACTAATTATCTAATAAGTATTTAAATTAATTCAAGTGCGTGGTTGCAAAAAATTCCTCTGTTGTTTAGAAACGACCTTCAATCAAACGCGCTGCATCCAAATGGTGTGTATTTTCACATCTGCGGTATCCATTTAAAATTAAAAAAAAATACTATTGATGTTTGGGAATGAACCGGATACAAAAAGCAGGCAAATAATATTACACTACTCTCTAGCTCTCACAGTCTGTTTCGAAATTTTTATTTTTTATTTTTTTCCCTTTTTCTATTATTTTAGTGGCGGAAAACTCGATACTTCGATATCAATAGATGGCATAGCGCACACATGTGTTAAGTGCAATTTATCTTAATATTTCAGGTTAATTAATAGACGTAAAGCAACGAAATTAATGTGAATATCGGCTTTTTATCCATACTAAATAAAATAAGTAATTTGAATTTCCTCCGAAACACCCATTTACAAAGTAATCTTGATAAGTAAAACATTTTAAAAAACACTTAAAGCTGCACATTACACGCGTGTGTGCGTTAGGCCATCGAATGAATCGATTCGTTTGTTAGAATTTCATTACAAAATGTATAATTTTAAAATAAATCAAATTATTTTCTTAGAGCCATTATTAAATTTGGCGAGTTAACTCTTCAAACGCTAATGACGTGCTGGCACGCCAACGTTGTCTATGTGTCAACCTTGTCGTTGACAATGCGTGCACGCACGCAAATATTGTTACGAACACAATTGTTACCATATTTTTTCATTGATGTAGAGGCATTTTATAAATATAGTTTTAATCGTTAGGATATCAAAGGTCTAAACTTACTGGTTTTATTTACAGTCGAGGAAAGAGGTAGGTATCATACGAATTACATTAAATGTATATGAGACCGGTCAATTGCTGGCATTAAGTTGGAATCGCGTTTGGGTCTCACCCAGGCTTCATGAATTCAATACCTTGGCTAGCTAAGCCCTCCATCACGATACGAGCAACATTTTCCGCTGACTTTGGTAGTAATAGGAGATTTTCTAATATTGTCAGGTTATTCGTATCTCGAGAATGTTGTCTTTCTTTTAAAAACTATATATGTTCTCTGAAAAATCGGCCGAAAATAAATGATGGCCTATATCGAAAGTCAATAGAAGTTGACATGGCGTTCAACTTCATACTTAACTAACTAATACTTCACCCGTGTTCACTGCCAATGCATCCATTTTTTTCTTAGTACACTTAAATGTTATGCAACAATTGTTTTTTAATTGAATTATTTTTTATAGCTTTTTAAATAGTTACTAAGTCACTTTTTGATGTCATTTTTTTTTATGAATCAAAATTAATTTATGACGAATTCTAACCTCGTGATACATTATTTTAATCTATAAATTCATGTCAAGTATGATGAAGATTCACTCAAGATCAATGAATCGTTTATTCTCGATTCGCACGAATCGATGATTTCGATTCAAAAATATTTGCACTCGAACATCACTAGAATGTATCTCTAAAGTGGAATACAAAGAATTATTGTGCATTCGACAAGTTTTAATATTTTCACGGCCATTGGTTTCAAAACAGACAAAATGCTTAATTTTTAGAAGTGTCGCCCTTGATTGTACTTCTTGAGACAACGTTTTGAGTGACCTCGCAATGTCCATCATCAGGGAAAAAAAAATTATGTGAAATAGATAGTTTTATATGCAATCAATTCAAGTTGACGTGGCTTACCCAAAGCATGAAATTTTAGGATAACCTCAAAAATATGGATATTGTGGACATTGACTCAGAAGAACGAATAAATGTATTTAAACAAAACTCTGAACACAATTTATTTCAGACAGTAATAAATAGGTTTTCGACGCATGTTTAATTTGAATTGAAGAAATACTTCTTTAATAAGAACATATAACATTGCGATCTACCTGATAAATAAATTTCAGGGACAACTAAAATAATGCCCCAATTAGCCCACACATATATAATATGTATATATGTATATATATATGGGGGGTGTTATTATATTGGTTTAAATTTGAAATGATTCAGTCCAGAATACTTTTAAGGGTGGCTTTTAAATTCTTTTATATTTGTATTCATGTTTCAATTTTTTTCTAGTAATGAGTTAAAAAAATTAACTAAAATATATGAATTTTTGAACTGTCCTTTTGTTTTTTTTACATTTCGGAGTAGGAACTATTGACGTTTGTCTAAGATTTCTGTTATTTTTAAATGATGCAAATTTATTTTGAAAATATTTTTTTTTAATTTGTAATGTTGCATGGTAGAAGTATAGTGCACTTAATTTTCTGACCTTAAATTGTTTGAATAAAAGTTCAGACGAATATGAATAGGGTTTTTTTTAAATTGAAAAATGTTTTTTTTTTAAATGACTTCATAAGTATTCAGGATCTATATTAAATGAGTTTACGTACTTTATTTCATAATATTTGATATTACACTATCCATAATTAAATAAAGGTGTGTTCATCGTATCAAAGTGGAAAACTGTGTTCCAATAAAACGAGCTAAATATTTCAACAAAAAAACAGATGAATCAAATATGTGGACAAATTTACATACATTTGTCACATATGGGTGTAAATTTAATATGTCATCGCACTAAGCAAATACGTTTGCAGTAGTTTTTATCCAAGTACAAACAGAATAAATTAACAAGAGGAAATGCAGCAAAATTTAATCTACGTAAAAAACAGCCAAAAAAAATTGGAAACGGTTGTAAGTATACTATTAGTACTATCAACATTATCAGCATTTGTTTTTTATTTGTCGTTATCCAAGTTGTTTCTGTTTTCTTCTGCATTTGTTCTAGACCAAGAATAACTCGTTAATGTCGTAGTAAACATGGATTACTGATCATCTAGTACTGCTGTAAGAAGGTGCTTCTACATTATTTGTGTGATTCCATGGTTTATGTTGCAATGCGTTTTCGACTGAATTATCTCGTAAGAATGAATTATCATCTTATTGATTAATTATCATCTGAATTATCATCTTTGAGACCTCTTCGTTCCTCTTGCGCGCCCCTGAATTTGTAAGATTTATCTATTTTTTTTATGTCGTCCGAGCAGGTTCTGCCCATTGGATGTGGTTTTTTCAAGCGAATTAGATTATTTCAGTTAGGGAAATTGTACTTATACTCATTGCTACGATTTACTGTCTGTCACGATTTACGTAACAATCCTTTCACCAAATAGTTTTTACTTTCGGCAGCTCTGAAATCGGAAAACTTAATTTCGCAGAATCCCATAGTCCAAATCATGTTTGGAGGATTTTCATCGTATTTTTAATTTGTATTGCTTAAGTCCATAAAAATATTGTTTTTCGGAAAATAGTTCACGATAAAAGAAACATTTCTGGGCGTCACCAGCAAGTCTAGCACGGACGATTGATAAAGCCCCACGTCAATACAATAATGATGAAATCCGTCATCTATGTTCAATATTGGCGAGCACGATCAAAACACGATTCCGACAGTCGGTTGACAAAAGCCGCTACTTTTATCGCGGCCTCCAAGGTCAATATACACAACTGTTTGAATAATGACGTTCGTTATTCAAAATAACTGGTATATTAATGAATGGAGGTGATCTAACCAAGCTCTTAAAACTGACATAAATCGTGTACATCATCCATAGACTTAATTTAGTTGCCAGCGTATATCGATTTCTGATTTATTGCGTTATAAACATCGGTCTGGATAACAATAATCTGTATAAAATTATCGGTAGTTAGGCCTATCGATCCGATATTGTTAAGTTATCGATTTCACAGTACTAGACCCCTGATTTGATTGGTTATGTGGCTCTAAAAAATGGCGTAATAAACAGTTGCAATTCTTAATTTTTTGCAATGTTTAACACTTCAGACTATATGCAAACAAGTATCAAAAGACAAGTTACTACCATTCCTGAGAAAATGTAATATTTGTATACTGTTCCCAATAGCATCCTGGATATCAAACGATTACCATCATAACATTACTAATAAATCGGCAGTCTCAGAGAACAAGTTTGTAGTTATTCGAAAATCAAATTAATTCGATATTCATTATATTGAGAACGTTATAAAATCCTTACATGTGATAACCAGGTACAGTAAATTTGACAGTTATTCGGATGTCGCTATTTGATTGGGAACCATACTAAGTGTTTACGACCGAATTAAACGAATCCCTGCAAACTGATTGCTAAACTGGTTTTATTCTTAATCGTCGTTAAAATGAACATCGATGTTTCGTTCACCGGTTAATGTATTTTTTATAGTAATTATTCATGTAACTTTAAACTGTATAACCGTATGATAACTTTGAAAATCGTTGTTTGGATAAAGAGGCAACTTTTTATGCGATTAGGAACAAGTCCCAACTATCCGAAACCAGTTGGATAAGGTAAATATAATGGGAGAAGAAGGAGATGTAAAAGTGGAAGGTTTTAAAGCAGGTATTCACATGACTCTTCAAAAGGACGTGAATTTTTTTGTTATAGCTTGCTCTGCTTTGTTTACAAAGGTTATGCTTTCTGTCATTGTATTGTACTAAATATACATAGGTACTAGGTATGGGTCATGACTCGTTATATTATGAGTGGACTCAATGTTTTAAATACTCTGCATTTTAAATACTTGCATTGGTTATCATCTACTTCTGTTTTGTTTTTTTCTCTCTTTCATCTTAACTGTATCTTTATGTACACTTCATGTAGCATTCTTTTCTTTTCACGAAACTATGTCTATATAATCTGTAACATTATGCTGTACAACTATTAACCTATTATTTATACATTACTGCCGCCATGGAAGAAACTACGGTATCCCCTTAAATACCTCAAGGACTATGAAATACTTTCCCAATACATGCGAACACCTCAGCACTGGTTCTCCTAGTGAGGTGTTAACCTAACTTGTGTAAACTGTATAAAAAATAATAGAAAAAAATGTATTTTTTGAATAAATTGAACGACGACTTAATTGAACAACGGCTCAATTGAACGGGAGCCGTGAGCTCAGAGCGTATGAGCAATGAGCGTACTGTGCTCGCACGATACGACTCGCCCGATATGACTCGCCCGATAAGACTCCCCCATTACGGTTACCCCGCAAAGGCTTCCCCGCTAAGGCTCCCCCGATACGGCTCCCCCGATACGGCTCCCAGCTCCCCAGCGTAAGCGTATGAATGATTGTACGTACCGGTACGCCGCCTTGTACCACGAGAAAAATAAGATGATAGGTAGTTAGTAGGTCCAAATGTTGGACTCTTAGTATGATAAAGTCATAATACTTAATCCTGCCTTAATAATTTCGAATAACGGGTTGCAAGCTGCAAGTAATTAATCGAGTTTTCTTCGAAAAATGTATGAGAAAAATCACGTTTTTATCAAAGGTATTTTCGGTAATTAGAAAATATTATCTAAAGAGTTTTAAGGTATCTTGTGGACATTTATATTAAAATTTTCATTTATATGAATAAATCTCTATATACACCGTGTTTCACGCTCATACAGCGAAACTTTGGTGGTTCATGAAAAACTTATCACAAAATGTTTGGATTTTTTTTCACCAGAGCCAAATAAACAAGTTTCCATAAATTTTATTATTTTTTGCGTTTTACAAAGCGTTCGTATAAACAAACCTTTACAATTATTCTTTATCTGCGCTCGGTCAGCTGTTCTATAAATAATCTTGATTTCGAAATTACATTATGTTATTGTTTATGTTTTCAACCATAATTAGAAGATGTTTCCAAGTGTAAACTGCTTCTGCGTATACACAAATAGGAACGAAGAAAGGAAAGAATCGCAAACCGCGCGAAACGGTTGCGCTTGATTCGTTCCTTTCTCATTATTGACTCGGTTTGTGCTTTTGTTCATTCGTGAATTCGCAGCATCATATGTTATCCGAACACGTGCATTACGACCCGCAAAAATTAAAGCCAAGATTGCATTGAACAATTTTCATTTTATTGTAATTAGAACTGCATTGTCTAAAAAACTTTATTAATATTTTTTCTTAGATTACCTTAAATAATCACACCCAAAGTATTGCGGTACGCGCGTGGAACACAGTGTATAATTCATGTTTACTTATTGATTATTAACATTTTATGATTGCTGTAAGTACGATTGATTATGAAAGTACGTAATTTTGTAAGAAGAACAAGCATTTCGTTACAAAATAACACAAAAAAAATTGTTTTATCTTTTGGTTTTGTTGGGGGAGTAAAATTTACAAGATAGAATAATCACTAAAGGTGTGGGATTAATTAAAACGATAATTTTCATGCTAATAAATTTGTCAGATTTGTTTTATGCTGACAGGATGCAAGAGCTTTCATAATGTATTATGATTTATTTTAGTTTTGTGATAATATTTTATATAAATAATGCATGTTTTATTGCACTGTTAACATATTATATTCATGTGTGCAGTTTATTAGTATACAGGTATATATATATGACGTTATAAAGATATGGCATAATATACTATATTTTAAGTTGTGCATAACCTGCCTCACTGGGCGAACCTGTGTTGAGGCAGATTTTTTAGTTAATTATTTCTCGAATTTTGTCTATGGTTTACTTATAAATGTATAATATAGGTTCCTATACAGCAATACATTATTTTAGGTTACATTATTGTTTGTATATACACAATACAAATACAGCAAGTTTTATCACCATACATACTACAATAACTGTCAGTGACAAGGCGTTTGGGTGAGGGCACCAGTATATGCTCGATCATTTGAATAAATCCAAATTTTAATATTTTTTTAAAACTCTTTCTGTGTTTGACTCAGTTTAATATTTTCTGGGAGCATGTTGAATATTTTTGTGGCAAAGTATCTAAAGCTACGTTGACCAAAGGTGGAAGAAAGTGCTGGAGCTTGCAATATATCTGTGTTCAAATTACGCGTAAATCTTAAGTTAATTTTTTTTCGTAAAGTACGTGTTTGTTTTTAAAGAGACGCATGAGGATTTTTTTTACATAGATCTGTCGAACATCAAATACTCTCATTATGTGGAAAATTAAGTTACTGCTTGCAGTTTGAGGAAGTTTGAGAATAATTTTCATAATTGTTTTCTGCGCCTTTTCAACAGGATCTAGAGCTGATGAAGTACCCCCTCTCCATGCAATGATACCATACTCAATGATGGATTCAGTGATGGCAAAATCAATTGTTTTTAGAATTTGTAAGTTAAGAAAGTTCCTTATGGATCTGAAGAAATGTATTGTTTTCCTAATTTTATTTGCAATGATATCAGTGTGTAGATTCTATTTGTTATTAACTAAGTTAATATTTTTTTCAGCTTTTTTAAATACAGCTGACCAATTGTTATTTTCGACTAACAATGCTTCCCTCAATTTCTAGGTTGTAGAAGTTGTCAATATACAGTAAGAACAGAGTCGGTCCCAATACGCTTCCTTGTGGAATTCCATAGTCAGTTGAGCGCTGATTATTGAGGGTATTCTGTATTTCAACCATTGCGTCCATTTAGGTAGCTTTTAAAGAAGTTTAGCTCTTTGTCCGTAATGCCGATTTTTTCTAGTTTTTTAATTAGTTTGCTGTGTGATATTGTATCAAAAGCCTAAGAGAGGTCTAAAAAGATCGAGATACATTTATTTCCTTTATAAAGGCTTTTTACAATGAAGTCTGACACACTAGCAATGGCATCTGAGGTACTTTTGCTTTTTTGAAAACCATATTGATTTTTTGAAAGTATTTTATGGCTCTCGACGAATTTTAAAAGTTGTGCATTAATGAGGTTTTCAAAAACTTTAGACAAGCTATTCAGTAAAGTAATTGGTCTATAGTTGTTGGTATCTGTCTTGTTTCCATATTTGTAGATGGGAATTACAATACTTTATTTTAGGTTAGAGGGGAAGTAGATATGGTTACCTTCGTTCAGGAAAAACATGCAATTAATTAATTAACATCGTCCTAAAGGAACCCCCCGAGTGTGTTTTATCCGTGTGTCTTAAACTCCTTTATTAATGTTATGTTCCTGGCGCATGGTGGGTACGTGTTTTCTTGGAAAAAGGGATTAAAAATATTTCACAAAAAGAACAAAAATATGAATTATGACTTGATGTTTGTAAGATTTTTATGCTGTAACCATTGAGGTCAATGTCTGTAACCGTATACTTTAATTTGATCGGTTGCATAATTAATAGTACATCTTGGACCTTTTAAATTATTGTATTTAATTGTAATGTTATCGCAAAAAAATATTTTTCGGCCATCTTTCAAACTCCAAAATAAAACAAAAAATCGTGGTTCTTAGGTTTTTTTCCCAGTGTATTAAAAGATAAGTTTTTCAAAGCTGATTTAAAACTGCTATCATTATATTGCCACGAATTGTTATTTTTTATATTTATGTGATGAAAATAAAATTAAAACAATTTAATTAAAATGCCAAATAGATAATTTTACGGTAAAGTATGACATCTTTATTCGTTTACGTCCAATATCATAAATAAAATCTTTAACCATCATCAGTATATCGTTATTATATACTGTTTACATTTATTATTGATACCGTAACTTTTAAAACATTATTTGATAATGTGGGCCTTTACCCGTGCTGAAGCCTGCGGCCTCAAAAAACAACCGGAATCATTTTCTATCCATGTTGTGACAATATGAACATAAAATGTACTCTCATAGATAGGTACCTACCTTGATTAAAATAATTGCTTTAATTTTTCAAGCATTTTAATCAAACTTTTTTCAAATTTAGAATTATATTCTATTTTCTTTCCAATTTCTTTGTTATAATCAGTTTTATCTTTATTATTTTTTATTTGTATTATGGTTTATATATGTTTTTTTTCATTTGTGTTATAATTTTTTGTTTCCTGAGAACAATATTTTTTCGGTCTTATATTAATAATTTAAATGGTTTACGACTTCTACGAAGCCTAGTATGGTAGTTGAAAACATCACAAAAAAAATTATAAAATGACAGCCTCAAAACAGTGTCACCCGTGGACTTTGTTGCAAAGATTTTGTATTTATCTATTAAAGTACTCCGGTAGCTTATTGACTTCCAATATCATCAGGCAATTAAAATATTTACACGGGAACCCCAGACATTAAAGCAAAAGTTTATGACTGTTAGTTTTGATAATTCATTCAAGAGGTCAGTGTCAAGTTTAAGGTTAATGATTTAGCACTTGAGGATAGTTCATTACTCGTGTGGGCTTTGGTTCCATTCCTTGAGGCAAATCCGAGATAACTTCTCGATAAAGCAAGTAAGACATACTCGCAATAAATAACGTCGTGAATTAAACTGGACGGTTAAGTGTACCTTCACGCGAGGATTATTTAAATGAACCCCGCGAAGGGAAGGTATAAGTTACATGAGAAATCGAGGTTCAAGGATATCATTATAATTAGTTACCTTCCCAGCTGCACCTGTGCCTTCCAAATATGTAAGTCGTTATGCACAAGGTATTATGTAATAAATATCTAAACAAAACATAACCTCGCACCCTACCAGTGGCTTGCTGAGTTTATTATTATTTTATTTGATTTTATTTGGTCTTTACGCCCAGCTGAGCTTTTACTTTGATTATAAGAACAGAATATACCTGGTGAGCTGTCGAAAAATTACATACAAAGTTTTTAAAGTATGAATTAACGTTAAACTGATAAACTAATTATGAATTTTTAGAAATTTCATTCCATAGAACTATTTCTCTTGTCATTCTATGCTTTGCTAGAACTTCTGTTCTGCCATATGGTATCTTAAAAAAGTCGTGGTGATGATTTGTAACAGTTTCCAAAAATATTTCATTATCAATAGATTAACCACGTGGTGGGTTAATAAAATCACCGATTTTGTTAAATATCACTTCACGCTAATTTGCGGTACATAACAGGTCCCCTTCCAAGCTAGAGAGTTATACGAACAGATTGAGTTAAATAAAAGAATCATAAAATAGTGACAACAATAAATATTTTGTTTCCTCCTTTTTTGTTACAAATTAAGATAATAAAATATACACATAAATCTCCTGTACTGAGGATTTCATTTACATATACGAATTCAATTATTTTAATAATAATATGAATTTTCCGATTAAATTATACAATTTAATAGTATAAAGTATTTTTTATGAATTATATAATATAATAATATGTAGTGTTTTTGATGCAATTAACCATTTCAAAATATCACGAAACGCCCTCTCTATCCCACTCTAATTTATGTTTAGATGATCCATTCACTAAGCATGTTATTTATGTAGATATTTTGCTAAATGGAAATACTAATGTGAAGTAACGACCTCAGTAACAACAATCATAATCAATAAAATAACAATAAACACTTCAAAACTTCCAATAAATTCTCCTAATGGACCTTGAAGTTATTCGTAGTCAATCTAAGGATGAGTTTCTTCAGAGAATTTAAACAATTAATCAAATTTTATTTATTGAATTTCACGTTCTGTGAAGGTTCTATTCAAGTTCTGTTATTGTATCATTATTTGCCATTTGTTTCACAAAACTTAAATAATAACAGAACTTGAATATAACCTTCACAGAACGTGAAAATCAACTTTGAAATTTGATGAATTGTTCAAATTCTGTGAAAAAAACCCGTCTTTTTAATGGTTACTCAACAATTTTGTATCAAAGATCAGCCGACAGATTTTTCCTATCCTCTTCTCATCTCCTTCACCAACATTTCCCAAATGGGGTTGCATTTTAATTAGTGACGGATGATACAAAAAACTTTTGGTAGACTTCTTAAATACTCTTAAATTATAATAGAATCGGATACATTTGCCATTCACTTTCTTCTGAGAAGTAAATCCCAATTCGCACAATTCACAGTCACCTGTCGTCTGTGTTGTGTTCTGCGTTACATCATCTTCCTAGCTGTCTTCCGTGTCTAATAGTGCTAATGACTTGACATTGACGCTCGCCACCTTCGTCACGTCATATTTACTAAACATTCTGCCTCTACCAATGCTTTAAATATCCACCGTAATTTGTGTGGTAGTTTGATGAACCGGATGACCAATATTATGTAAATCTGTGACTATTTATCTATAAGTCAGATCTCTCGACTGGAGAATCCTTTACCTTACGCCATGAGTGTTTCCAATGAACTTAAAGCCTTGAATGTTTACTTTTGGAGCCTCAAGGAGGTTAAAATATATACTCTCCTTTATATTCTTATCATTATTTTGAAAAAATCGATGATGAATCGAACAACGTTAAGTGTTTTATAACCTATGTGACAAATTAATTAAAATAAGCACTCTTTTCTTTCATGTTGACCATATTAGTCATTATTGCAAAAAACAAAAATGTAAACTTATTCAAATCGTAAAAAGCTTTCGTTTGTAAGCCAATACAAAACATAGTTGAGATACTAACAGGCAGAGTCATAGATACAAATTAAAATATGAAAGATTTTTTTAATTAAACCGATATTGACGACAATTTCTTATCGCTGTCTTCTATAACACTTTAAAAATTAAAACATTCGATTCTAAGAGTACTATTACTAGCTCATCAGAATAAAAATAAAAAAACTTTACTTATAACATAGAATATAGATGAATTTTTTAAAATACTGGATACTAACGTAAATAATGTCTTATGTGAGGATTGGCGTACAGAAAGACTTATTGTAAGGAGATTATAAAATAAAGGCACAATTTTAACGATGAACACAGTCTTTACTTTGGGTAATTTTTTTTATTTAAAAAAAAACGTTATTATTGATGTATTAGATGTATTTTTTTATGAAATGTCTTTTGGTAATGGGAGTCTCACTGGGTGCTTTATCCGTATTGAGACCACCGTTTAATTAATTTGCAAGTATGACACGTATTTATAGCAGTTAAACAATAGTAAGAAAGTGTAATAAAACTACTTTATGGGTTCACTGAGGAAACAGGTTACCCCTGTATCGTTCTTCCCAAAGGAACGTAATATGTTCCTCTAACCCTTTGTTTTACCAAAAGGGTTTCAATGAGTATTTTTTTCTGGGCTTACTGAACTCCTAAAGTCGACGGTTTACTGAGCATCGCTTGGGTCAAACCTGCCAGAGGTGGCTGAAATAAGGTAATTTAACTTTCTTAAGCACAAATTTGACCTTCTATCGGTCATCACAGCTGTGACATCCATTCCAGGGATCACATATGTAAGTCTGAGTCGCTGGGTGAAAAAAATAACCAATAGCACCCCTTGCCCTAATAAGTAAGAGACGAAGCGATGTGGGAATGATGAAGTATTAGGATAGAAGAACTTATCAATATTTGCTCAGAAATTTGAATTATAATTAGATGGTTCTTTAATATTATTATATGTGTACAACAATTATTTGATGTTGTATCACGCTCACCAATCAGAGACAACTAAAACAAATGTAAATATATAGCATAATTAGATAACAAGAAAAATATCTGTTATATTGGGGATGATTTAAGCACAAAACCTAATCAAATATCATTTTTTTTAACAGGTTGAATTTTTACTTTCAATATTGTTATCACATAATGTTTAAAATCATATTTCTTTACTGTCTACAGTAAATACTATCATTATGTAAATTTAATTACTAAAATCACTAGCTTAAGAATAATTACACAAATTTGCGTAAAATATCCTTAACTAAAAAAAGTAATAAACAATTCGCAATGAAAAATACTTCGCAGGGAACAAAACAATTTTCTAAAAAATGTGACTGCTTCGATTGTTTTGCATAATAGTCCCATTAAATAATAAATTTCAATATAAATTGTCACTCAGTTTATTAATTTCAGCGCCTCTGGCTCTAACGCACGTTTCAATGTCTGGCAAGGCGAGGTCAACATTTTACTGCCTACAGATCGCATTGAAATTCAAAATGTATTCACATGGGTGTGTTTCTTACAAATTCGGTAGATTGTTAGCTTTCACACACAAAAAATATACAGTAATGTACATCTATTATCTTATTCTCAATATTCAGAAGCATGTACCATCTGCCCCGGGATCCAGACGTTAAAAACGACCTATAATTATGATACTTTTTTTTATTTCTGTATTTAGATATATTGCATACACAATACATTAGTGCTGCGCTTCTATTGGAAAAAGATTCTTCTGTAATATTATTTTTCCTTTCGGGAAGAGATTTTGTTTAACTTGTGAGTATCCTCTGAGAGGTAAAACTCTTGACTACGAATCCAGAGATTGTGGGTTCAAAATCCTGCATGCGTAAATAAATTACCCTAATACTTCCTTACAAGATCTTGCAGTACCTATATATTGCGAACCCTTTGGGTTTATTCATGAAAAAAAAAATTGAAAATTATTATTAGTGCGCAAATACAAAAAATTATGATGAATTTCTTATTTTTGTGTGGTTTTCAAAGCGTTCGAATAAATATAGCTTTAAAAAAATTATTGTTTCTTCCCACTCGGTCAGCTGTTCTATTAAAGACTGGCTGAAAATGTGAGGGTGGCCATATTATGATACATGTGAAAATAAAGCTGCGATTACACTGCAAAATTTGTTTAAAGTTTCGCAATATGAGCGGACGAAATTGCCGCCAGACAATAAGTTCCACCAATAAAAATTAAAACAATTGAATACAAAGTGTTAAACGGTGTTAAATTCTTTACATACAACCATTTTTTTAAGTAAAATTTTTGTCGATCAAATTACAATATTAATTTCATATTAATAGCATATGAAAAAAAAATATTTTTACTATGTTTAAGCAGAAAAAACATTCCACACAAATAATAAATCCATGAATAATTTATTTTTTTATAGTTTTGTTTATCGCTTAACAATAATAATTAGCATGACTGATAAATTAATTTATTCGTATTTAATAACATATCAATTTCAAGTGATATTCACGTTTTATTTATGTCATCATTAACGCCATATGGTTCGAGTTGACAAACGTTCCTTAGTTAACAGCTGTAACTAATTTTCTGGCCATAAATCGGTGGACATTAAAATGATTTCGCTTAAATCTCAATGCTAATCAATCGATGACTTCACAGTTTACATCGTAAATTTTGTGAGCGCCACAATCTCCTTATAAATAAGGTAAAATTCTATTCTATTGCTTTAGATACCAAAAACTTTTTTAAAGACATAAATTAATTTTAAAAAAACTAAACCAGCCTACCAACTTACATGTATTTCGAGAGGAAAAGTAGTAGTGATACTAAAGACATTGTTAATTTCTTTGCCGATTTCTTCAAAGGTGTATACGATACAGATATCCCAAATGATCAAATTCCACTCTTTCATCCAAATGTTATCGATCCACATTCCCGCTTTAGATATTAATGTTCCTAATGTAATACACAAAATAAAATCACTCGATGTAAAGAAAATATCTGGTCCTGATAAAATTAATCCAACTTTTCTAATTAACTGTGTATCAATACTTGCCAAGGCACTATGTCAATTATTTAACCAATCACTAAACTCTGGCTTCTTCCTTGATCTATGAAAAAAAATGTTACCTAACACCTGTATTCAAAAAAGGAGATATTCACGATGTCACAAATTATCGACCCATTTGCATTCTCTCAACTATCCCCAAATTATTTGAAAACTTATTTGAAAAATAATTTTGTGAGAGCCACAATAAATAAAGTAAAATAATTTTGTGAGCGCCACAATCTCCTTATAAATAAGGTAAAATAATTTTTGAGCGCCACAACCTCCTTATAAAAAAGGTAAAATAATTTTGTGAGCGCCACAATCTCCTTATAAATCAGGTAAATTCATTTTGTAAGCGCATCAATCTCCTTATAAATAAGATAAAATAATTTTGTGAGCGCCACAATCTCCTTATAAATAAGGTAAAATAATTTTTCATCTAAAAATGTGGATTTTAATCACTCATTTGATGCCCTTTGCAAAAGAACGTATATATTATGGTCCCGGACAAGATATTAATCTTCAGTGAATTGATTGAACTATGCCTCTCCGTAAATATGGAGACATATAATTTGGCCTCCGTGGTCGAGGGGTAAGGCTGTCAACTAGCAAATCGCAAGTAATTTTTATTTAATCGATTTGTGTTATTTCACAATTTACTTATTTTAAATAATATACACTTTATTTGCGGCATGTTTCAAAGTGGAAGATACTTTCAGTATTGCCTTGATGTAAGACCACCATTCATAATTGAAACGTTGCTTGAAATGACTTTGGAAGTGTTTGGTGAACAGATCTGAATTGCCAGGTACTTCCCCATCTTCCGCTTCCTCACGTCTTTCTACTCCCTACTACCTTCAGCTTTACAACATTCCCCGATGGGGGATGCCGTAGTCTCACTGGCTCCAGACGGTTTAGGACCCTTTTGCCGTTTTACATAATTGAATTATTTCAAATGGCAAAAAAGGCTCTGAATAAATTACTCTGAGAAATAAATTCTCGTGTAAGCACGTCAAATATGGTATTTAAGCAAACCCGAGATGTCATCGTTTTTATTAAAAATAAAATAAAATAATTTCTACTTTTATAAACAAGAGTTACTTAGTACTCGAACAATACTTCCACAGTTTGAAATTGCTTTATTTGTGAGAAAAAAATAACCTTAAAAAACTAAAACATAATTATTTGACAAATTTGATATTAATAAAAAAAATAATGACATCTCTAATATTTTTCTAAGAACGAAAAACGGTAATAATATAATTTCGTGTCATTAATATTCTCTATTTTAATTTACTGCTGAGAATAACATTGAAGAGAATTACCGATAATTCAATTACGTTTCCAGGATACATAAATCTTTTTTCAATACGTTCATTTAAGATTCATAATTCTCTCAAAAAGTGTTCATATAATTATCGAAGGCTTTAACTAGACTTAATTAATTACTTAATATACCAAATTATTCATGGAATAAAATTTTTACTATTTTTTTAACGCAATTTTGACGCCCAATGAAAGATGTTGGACTCCCATCCAAATATCCTCGGTTGCCTTGAGATGAAAGAGAAAACAAACTAAAACATTTTAAATTATTTTATATACCGGATACATTGGCGAAATATAATTATTTCAGACGCATTACCAACGTTAACGAGAACAATAATGCAACGACTTGCAGTCTAGTGGATAATGAAAATAAAAATAATAGTATGTTAATAAAAATTGAGCTCTTTATCAAGAAGTGACGATATTTTATTGTCTATTAATTAAAAGACAATATATACTAAATAAAAACATCAGATTTCAGTTTCAAGCAATCACTAAAAATCAGAATAATCCAGTTAATAGAATTTCAGCTCTTTATCAAGAGGTGACGATATTTTATTGTCTATAAATTACTCTCGTAGACAACATATACTAAATAATAACATCAGATTGCAGTTTCAAGCAATCATTAAAAATCTGAATAATTCAGTTAATAAAAATTCAGCTCTTTATCAAGAGGTGACGATATTCTATTGTCTATAAATTACTCTCGTAGACAACATATTTTCAAGCAATCATTAAAAATCAGAATAATTCATTGCTCACTAGTGTAGGAAATTAAATTAATTGCAATTACGACAATCTGTTTTTCGCCGACAAACGTTTATGCTCAAGCATAATTTTGTGCAAATCCTAACACGTTTTCTTTTGTAAATTGTATATGCATCTTTCCTATAAACAGTAGTTTCTGAACTCTTGGGTTTTTTATGTATAGGTATTCTATCGTAATTATTTAAAGTGGAGAGCACTCGCCTTAAATTACGTTAAAAAACTCTAATCAGTCGTGCAAGTGCAATTAACTATGATTGTAAATATGTTAATCATTGGAAATATTGTTATCAATTCCTTCCGATGTTCGTAATTTATACAAAGTAAATAAACCTTTGTACATAAACATAAAAGGAATATTTCTACGAGACTCTGAATTGGTATTTTGGAAATAGCGTGTAAACGTTACTGATAAGATGTTTACCAAGAATTTAACCGAGATTTTTTTTTTACTTATGTTACTCGTATTTGAGTTGGAGTTTGCAACGAACTCTATCGTCATTAAAATTTATTCTTGAACAACAGTTGACAGCTTTTTTTTATAAATATTAAATTATGTGAAACTTGTTCATCTTCCAATTTTGGAGGCGGATTCGGAATTAAAAATCTCTACAAATTACTAGTAATCCGTAAAACGGGACTGCAGGCCCTAAACGAACGAATTGATGGGTTTCATGTTAAATTCTTACTAAAAAGGGAATTATTAACGCGACTGGGAACACGTCTTCTTAAAAATCATTATATTTTAGAATTTCGTCTTTATATATTCAGGGTAAACGCAGGTGCATGATCCTGTGTTCCAATATATTCGAAAAGTACTCAAATTTTAAGTAGGAAAGTACTAAGTAGGAAATGGCCTCCTGTCCCGTTTTTAACGGGATTTTAATAAATCAGCAACATTAATGCTAATTAATTCTTGTGAACAAACTGATCCCCAGAATACTACCCACCCCTCATACCTTTTTCCTTAACAAAACTTACTCTCCTTCCTTTCCCTAAAAAAGACCCTCCACATAGCATCCCCAAAGATGACATAGGCCCTAAACGAAATTATTTTCTTCAGGGCCTCTTACGTGGTGTTAAAAAAAAATTTTAAACTGCAGCTCTTTGATATTCATTAATTACCTACCATGATAAATGATAATTAAAAAATATTTATCTTCCTTCTGAATATTCGTAGATTACTTTAAAAAAATCTTAGGCACGTCTGCATTTTTTGCACATCATCTTGACTTTATGTACACCTTTTTTCAAAATCAATATGTTACGGTTTGCATATTTTCCAGATAATTTAAACTGATCAAACCTAATTGAATAATTTGTTTTCGGAATTCAACAGTTCGATATGTCTTTAATTGGTACTCGTGTTGGTTATTTATTTAATTGATTCTTATCCTTGATTTTAAAGTGTGTTTTCAGGCTTTAATAATGTTTACTATTTTTTTAGATGCTCAACTTAGCAGTGTTCTTTCTATTTCTACAAATTGTACCTATAACAATAGAAGCAAAATCGAAATACACCGATGAAGATAAACCGTATGAATTTGGGTTTAACATTGAAGGACAGCAACACAGAAGAGAGAAAAAAGGTGACTATGCCATAATATGTATTAAATTATAAGTTTTTAACATAAATTTGAGCGATTTGATGACGACTTACTATCAAAACATTAAAATCCTTGACTCTGTGCCCACTGAGGTTGCGGATTAAAAATCCGACTAAGTGCATATAAATGTGTTAAATTCTATTTAATGTGTAGAATTTAAATAAATCGAAACATAGAAATGTATTAGTAGTAGAGCGGTTCAACTTAAGGATGGGCAAGCTTAAGAATATCAACATTATGTTTACTTCCTTCTTATTGAAGACACTCCGAATAACTGTTTTACTACTTTTCCATTGTAGTGGGCCGTGACCCGTTTTTTTAAATTGATACATTAGAATTTGGTAATTTGAGCCTCAGTGGGTGCTTTACTCTTGCTGAAGCTCCCATTTTATTCTTTTTTATGTGACAAATTATGATTAATAGATATTTATTTTGAAAAGATAATAGACATTATTAGGAACATTATTACATTATTACATTATTTTGAATAGACATTATTAGGAACCTTTTGACTGTCCAACTAGGAAGGTTTCCCGTTTTAGGACAGTCAAATCAACAGGTTTCAAATTATCATACAGGTATACAATTACAATTACACCCACCCACAGTGTGCACGCCAAAAATCGCTCCGCAAATAATATTCAAAATTAATAGTTTATACATCGAATTTAATAAAAAAGACATTGATAATCGCATAACTGTGTAACAGTAGTGAACTTCTTTACTTTATTTAAATAATAACGGCATCGTTATATACATTTTTAAGTGATTTTAAAATCTGTGAAGTGAGCTTGTACAGTGTTGTTGCCTGTAATAACCACTCAAAATCAGAATACCTAACATTTCTAAGATTCACAGCACTAATATAACAGTATAATCGCAGGTCCCGCTATATCGGTGGTGGCTAAGCGGTTTAGAGCGGCAAACGTCACTTGCTTCAAGCGCAGTCCCAAGGGAACAGAGTTCGCTCCCTGCCCTAACCTAACGGCTTTTTTTATTTTAAAATAAGTCGATTTTAGTACACCAACCTTCTACATAAATTACAACGCCATCTAGGTGCAATACGCCAAAAACACATTAAGATGAACAGGCAAAAGAAAACCACAAAAAAGGCGCCATCTAGCGATTCGGAAGAAGACTATCACACTAACAAAATGATGAAATTTATGGAAAAAAAATTTGAGGACTTATCAGAACAGTTAATGAAATCTTTTAACGAACAACTAAAAAATGAACTCAGAGAACTTAAAAAGTCTGTGGAATTCTGTTGTAATAAAATTGACGAATACGAAGAAAAAAATAAAATCAAAGATAATTTAATTAAACAATTACAATCAGATAATAAGGAAATCAAAATGCAATTGAACAAAATGGAACAATTTCAAAAACAAAATAATATTGAAATACAAGGTGTTCCTTTCAAAGAGAATGAAAACTTACCTAAAATAGTTCACAATATATTGGAAACAATAAAATGCGAAACTGAATTACCTAAAATAACAAACACATATAGAATTAAAAACAGAAACCCATTAAGTAAAAATCCAGGGATAGTAGTTTCTTTTCAAAACAAAGAAAGTAAGGACAATATTATAACCCAGAAAAGAAAATATGGTACTTTGTACCCAAAAAATATAAATTTTTCTGAAGATTATAAAAACATTGTTTACATTAATGAACAATTGTCACAAAATAATAAACACCTCCTATTTCTGGCGAAATCATCAAGACTAGGCTACAAGTTTATCTGGGCAAAAAATGGTAACATAATGATGAGAAAAGATGAATTAGCCCCAATCATCCACATAAGGCAGCCGGAAGACATTCCCTCCGAATAAACAAACAAGTGACGATAATACATGTATAAATACTTCATCATTGTTCAAAATGTCTGATGAAAATTTTTTGCATGAAAACTTTATATGTAAAAACACAAGTGAATTAAATAATCATTTTAAAAATGTTAATTTTTCAGTTCTAAATATGAACATACGGAGTTTAAGAAAGCACTTTGATGAACTCTGTGTCCTAATCGAAAGTCTAGATTTTTCTCCTAGTATTATTATATTAACAGAGACACAGATGAAAGAGGTAATACCCTATAACCTGCCAGGATATATAACCATTTCATCTAAATGCAAACATACTGGACACGATGGAGTCACGGTATTTATGAATAATTGTCTCATGAAAACTGCTTTCGAGATTTTAGATTTTAAAACAGCAAATGCTATTAAATTAACATTTAACCATAACAATTATAATTATTTGCTAATAGCTATCTATAGATCACCTTCACTAAATGAAACTCTCTTCAATAACGAACTTAATTCGCTTTTAAAAATGACTAACAGAAATAACTTCAACTTCGCAATATTAACCGGTGATATCAATATAAATATAAATGAAAATAACAAAAGAACAAACTGTATAAATGAGTACTTAGATTGTTTGTCGTGTGCTGGATATCAGTCTTACATAAACTCACCAACTAGAGAAAATTTGAATAACTCCACGACTCTAGATCACATATTTGTTAAATCACACAAACACCTTATAACAACATCCTCAACTCTAATAACAAACATTACCGATCATTACCCAACATTTTACGGACACAACATCTTAACTGCAAATTCAAAAGAAAATTCTGAAACAGTTGAAAAAAATAATATTAATTACCTCACATTAAATAATCTACTTCTTTTGGAAAATTGGGATCAAATTCTATCAATTTCAAACCCATATTCAGCATTAGAATCGTTTTATAAAACTCTCCAAGAATATATTTCAAAAAGTACAAATAAAATTGTTATATCTAAGAGAAAATATAAAAAAATTAAACCTTGGATAACTGTAGGAATAATAGTCTCCATTAAACAAAGAGATAAACTATATAGAGAGATGCTAAATTATCAAAGAGCCTGTCAAAAAAACAATGTCAGAACAATGTCCTTCATGAAAACAAAATATTTACTGTATAGAAATTTACTAAATAGGTTAATAAGAAGTTGTAAAAAAAATACTATGGTGAACAAATTGATAATGCAAATAATGATACCAAAAAAACGTGGAATATTATTAACGAAATAACGAATAAAAAAAGAATAGCATCAACTGAGGTTAAGGAGATTAAAATAAATAACAATATTATAACTGACAAATCTGACATTGCAAATAACTTTAACAACTTCTTCACAAATGTCGTAGACCAAGTACTTGAATCATCCAGTAAGATTGCTAATACAGCGCCCGTTGACTCATCTCTGCTTTTGGTACCAACAAACAATTCAATTAACTCATTAGATTATTTTACACCTATCACAACTAATGAAATTGAAAAACACATTGACAGCCTAAAACCAACAAATTCTTCAGGAATTGATAATTTATCAGGTAATACACTAAAAAAAATAAAACAATATATTTTAACTCCTTTGCAACATATTTATAATATATCCCTAAAAGAAGGGTATTTCCCAGAACAATTTAAAATCTCCACTATAATACCAGTTCACAAATCGGGTGACACGCACATATTAGACAATTACAGACCTATCTCCTTAGTTTCAAACCTTTCAAAAATATTTGAAAAATGTATCAAAAATAGAGTTATGAAATACCTAGAACAAAACAATATTCTGTCCGAAAATCAATATGGCTTCAGAAGTAAATTAAGCACTGAAGATGCAATATTCGATCTGACAAAAAATTTATACACATCTGTTGATCAAAATAAAAAAAGTCTAGCTATATTTTTAGACTTAAGAAAAGCGTTTGATACTGTAAATCACAATCTACTCATAAAGAAAATTAATCAAATAGGTTTCAAAAAAGATGCACTAAAAATTCTCACTCACTATCTCAAAGACAGATTACAAAAAACAAAAATAGGGAACTTTTATAGCACAGAAACAGTGATAAAAAATGGAGTACCACAGGGGACTGTGCTTGGCCCAATTCTGTTTCTAATATATATTAATGATTTATGCAATGTTGTAATCCCTGGTAAAATTGTATCTTACGCTGATGATACAGCAATAATAGTAAATGGAAAATCCTGGCCTGAAACTTTTTTAAATGCAACAAAATGTATTTCATATGTCTTATCATGGCTAACTTGTAATAGACTTTTCTTAAACTATAATAAAACATTTTACCTAACATTTTATAAAAACAGTAAAAACAAACCTCCCAATAACCTTAAAATTAGACTACATAATGCTAACTGTAATAAAGTAACATGCACCTCTTGCTTTGAAATTGGAAAAATTGAAAAGATCAAATATTTGGGTATATATATTGACACAAATTTAAACTGGCAACCACAAATTAATAACACCGTTTCTAAATTAAGATATCTGACGTACATATTTTATAGACTTAAGGAAGTACTCAATGTTGACAAATTGAAAATGATTTATTTTTCTCTAGTGCAATCCTCAATTATGTACGGTATATTAGGATGGGGTGGCGCACTAGATACATTTATAAAACCACTACAAATAGTACAAAATCATATTATCAAGGTTATATATAATAAAAAGAGGACATTTTCGACTGATCAATTGTACAAGGAATCTCAACTATTCAATCTCCGTAAACTATTTTTACTTCAAAGCCTGAAATACGTCATGAAAAACCAAAATAAATTTCAAAAATATGAACCCAAAATCAACTTTAGAAGAAATCATGTATTTTATACCCCACAAACCAATACCAAACTAATGCAAACTCACAGTAGCTTTATTGGACCTCGCACTTTTAATCTACTACCAAAAAAAATTCAAGTAACAACTAAACTAGCGCAATACCAAAAAGTATTAAAGTTGTGGCTGTACAATGCAAATGTTGAAGCATTATTCATTTAATTTTTACTTTTTTCTATTTTGTTTCTGTATAGTTATTATTATTTTATTTTGTGTTCTTTTAATTCATATATATTATCTTACAATCTTTATTTTTACTTTGATTTATTTTTAATATGCTCCTCTTGCACAATCTTTTAGAATAACTTTAATTATAATACTACCGTTTTTCTTTATTATGCTTACTGTTTTTTATTTTATTTTTACTGTTATGTATTTTTAGGTACAAAAATCTAATGTATTAAATTATATTACCCACGCACAGGCTGCGCCTTAGTGGGTTCCCTTTCATATTATTAAAAAACTTGTATTATGAAATATGTAAATTGGGAAAAAATAAAGGAAATAAAAAAAAAAAAAAAAAAAAAAAAATTACATAACAGTAACATTACAAAATACATAATAGTAATACAATTACCTAATATCTTTTTGAATAATATGACAAGCAAATTGAGTAGGTAATACACTAATGGCGAAAATAAGAAAAAAAAAGTTAAAATTTTATATTTTAGAGAAAATAAGTGAAGATACAACTACACGTTCATGATAAATAATTAACAGAATACATTTTTTAGTAATATTCCGGAATCAGTCCTGCCTAGATCTAATAACCATTTTGTTATTTTTGGATCGAGGAATGACAATTCATACAGTTTCAGCTGTGAAGTGTTTTTGTTATATATTTTAGGACCGAGATATGAGAATAGTTTTTGATAAGCCGCTCTGTTGCTTGTAAGTTGGAACGGAAAGGTAATTTCTTTCCTTACTTCTGGTTTGATGTTTGTGTTCAGCTGTTTTCATTTTGCTTTTATTTTTATGAACATGGATTACTATTTTTTTATATAATACTGTCATTTGATTTCAAAAATAACAAACAACCTGCTTACGAACTCGGCGGTGTTTTGTTTATTGTCATGGAATCATCATCGTACACTTGATTTTCATAATTATGTATCTAAATTTTTATTTGAAGATTTTTCCCCATAAAAATCTATGCTTGTGGGTATGGGGGTAGTGTTGATTATTGAATAATTGAGAACATTTTTTTTATTTCATTTTTAAAAATAACGTCATTTGTGGTTTTACGACAGTGAATATTTTTTAGCAATATCTGACAGTGAAATGATTACATAAATAATTGCAAATATTATAATCTTCGTTTTATTTAATTTATAAAATGGTGTGTCTTTTTTCTGTGATAAAATCATCGAAAACCATAAAAAATTGTCCAGCAAACCATCCATTTTCTTTTTACTTATTTAGAAATTAATAACTTATTTTTTGCCTGTGAATGTAATATATCATTAAAGAAGAAGATAACACTAATAAACCTAAACGAATGAAATAGAACAAGACACCAAAAATAAAAATCTAACGGTCACAACTAGGAATTGAACCCAGGATCTCGTCTTACAGGGACAGGCGTCTTAAACCACTCGACAATTGGGACCTATTTATTAAACTTCAAATTTGTCGATATAACATTTCAAATTCAGAATTGACAATATCATCTTGCAATTAATTTTTCCCTAATCTTTTTGGCAGCTACCTTTTTTTAAAATGAATACAAAAATGAAATTGGTATTTAACCTAGATAGTTTCTCAAACATTTCTAATTTTTTATTTATATGGGATACCTATTGACATTGTTTATTTATTTTTATTTTTTTCGGGGCTTTTACAGGTGAATATTTAGAAATACTATTTATTTATTGTACATAACTGAATTGCTTCATTAACAACATTTTATATTTGTTTAAAGATAAATTGTAGATGTCCACTGACTTGGTATAATTGTTTCCCTCCATTAGTATTCTGGGCAAAGATGAATACATATGGTAGTTAGACCCTAAAAGTTTCAATAATTATTTACGAACAACTTTTTATTTCTATTTATTTTGAAGGTTATGCCCATCAAATAGAATGAGATACAGACACAGAAAAATAATAAAAAAGAGATAAGACAAGAAATATTTTTTATTACCTTCTTCTTCAATTAATATTTTCGTTTAACTGAAAAAATTATTCAGGATTTCAAACTGATCTCGTGGGAAAGGTCTCTTTGCACTTTGCATATTATTTATTAAAAGTTCACAGACAGCGTGGAGACATCATACCAGTCACAAGATGAAGTAAAACTCGACTCTGACTTCCTATGTATAACTACAATATTAAAAGCTACAATATCTACTATCTTTTGCAGGCCAAAGAAGGCCACGAGGCACTTGACCATAGAAGATTTTATCAGATTAATTCCACCTGCAAATTCTGCCATCAGAATTACACATATGGTGTAATTCATATGGTATTTCGACGATACATTGCGTCATAAAATTGACCATGAGAAAATCTATTCCTGTCACATTATCCAACTCTCCTTGGACGGTATCCAATTGTCAGAAAAATCAGCATTTTATTTATTGTTGCGATAAACGTATTTGCCGTTTAGATAAAAAATTTGTAAAAATAGAAATAATTTCTCTAATTCATTTTTATTTTCCAAATGGACCTAATGTTTTAGATGAAGCATCATACCGTAATAAAAAACAACACCTTCAGCTGAAAAATGTAGTATTGACCTAGAAATTTAACCGAAGAGAATGATATGTAAAAAAATATAATCAATCCATTTCAAAAGTTCTTTTAAAAGATAAAAATAGATTTATTAAATTTAGGTTAGAATTTGGATTGAATCTTCCTGTCAAAGGACTGGAATCGACAACTGTACCAACCTCGAAAATGCCGATGGGCCGATTTCAGTAAAATGCTTTAATATCCGCGTGTGTATGCGTGATTACCACTAAAAGTTGATAGAATGCATTGTTATTAACAACGAATCTATCTGCTGAGTTTCAGCTCGATCGGATGTAAAAAAGTGGTTTAATTACGTCATTCAAGCATACATACAGAAAACAAAACTTAAATTCAAAAATATGAATTTAAAAATTAATATCTCTAGGCAAATTAGATGTTACAAAATGCGTTTCATAGACCTATAATTAGAGGCGCTGCTGCTTACTATTATCTCGCCAAAACTTGTTCCGAGCACTGTAAGCGGTGCGTGTATATTGTATTCGGTAGTTTTAGTAAGAGCGTTGGGAGAGTTGGAGGCAAGTAGGAGATAAAAAGCGGAACCTATTTTTTCGCTTCATATCTCATCTAAAAATAATACATCAATGGATTGAAGTGATCTTTTTAGAAATATTGTGATTTCACGAGTAATTTTGGCACTTCACTTAATAACACTTTAAAAAGATCTTGAGGTTAGAAGTGGAATATTATTGTAACAAAGGCGATAATAAATAATACAAGCTTATGTAATGAATCGTTCCTTGTCCATTGTGAATTAATTCTTCCTCGTACCATAAGCAATCAGCAAGACGATAGATTTAACTTCCTGTCTTCGCTTTTCTTGTTGTTGATGATGATGATGATTTGCTGAGTATGACAAGGACAAATTGACTATGGCCTGTGACTCCTCTGGGGTCGCAAGTAAGCAACGGTGTTGAGTTTGTGGGATTACATATATATTTTATTAATGATCACGATTAAACTGTACATTATTTACGCATACCTAATGATTACTTATCGACACGATTATGTGTATTCTTTAATTACATCGATTTGTTTAAATAAGCTGTAATGACCTACCTGTTCTTTTCATTGTAATTTTGACGGCAATTCGACATTTTAATCAGCCAAAACGCAAACCTTCCTTCGGCCTTGCCAGATGTAAATGTAACAACTCAACTTCGTCTAAAATCTAACATTAGAAAAATTTAACAATATGGTGGCTTGTCTTCAGTTTTTTTGTCAGAATTTTTTATATGGTTTCAAAAGTGACAAGAGTTTCAACTTCTCCCAATCGGTGAGACATCCGGCATCCACAATTGGGGTATGCTGTGAGGTTGAAAGTAATGGGGAGGAGAAGGATATGGGAAAGAGGAAAGTGTGGAAGTACCAGGCTATTCAGATCTGGTGATCAAACACGGTTAAAGCCATTTCATGAAAAGTTTTGATTTTGAATTAAGACATTTTAATAGGGCGATAATGAAAGTAACTACCATTCTGAAACGTGCCGCAATTTTACTGAGTATATTATTTTAAATTAATAAATGGTAAAATAACACATATTAATCAAAAAAAATTTACTTGCACGTGCCAGGATTTGTACCCGCGCCCCCCGGATTTGTACCCAAGCATTTAACCACGGAGGCTATCATCATATTAATTAAACCTTTATTCAAAGCTCTACATAGCTCCCGATGGAAATAACCAAACAAGTTAAACTATATAATAGACTTAGAAATCCTTTTGTAAGAAGAGCTCTAGAGACCGATTAAATGCAAACCAACAAACTTATTATTGTAACAAATTTAAAGATTTTTATTTATTGTAACAAATTTAATGATTTTTACTTATTGTAACAAATTTAATGATTATAATTTATTGTTACACATTTAATGATTTTTATTTATTGTAACATATTTAATGATTATTATTTATTGTAACAAATTTAATGTTCTTTATTTATCGTAACCAATTCAATGATTTTTTATGTATTGTAATAAATTTAATGGTTTTTATTTATTTTAAGTAATATAATGATTTTTATTTATTGTAACAAATGTAATGATTATTATTTACTGTAACAAATTTAATGATTTTTACTTATTGTAACAAAATTAATGATTATTATTTATTGTTACACATTTAATGATTTTTCTTCATTGTAACAAATGTAATGATTATTATTTACTGTAACAATGTTTTAATCATTCTTTTTCAGATGAAAACGGAATCATAATGGGAGAATTTGGATTCATCACAGCCGATGGGGTGTACCACGTGACGGTCTATGCAACTGATGCGGAAGGCAATTTCAAAATTCTTTCCATGAAGAACATTCGTCTGGGAGCTGGTAAGGAAAAATTTCTAGATTTTCAACAGTTTTATGGTAAACTTTTAGAACAGCTGGTCACACTTAGTACGAAATGTAAAAAAATGATAGATTTAACTTATATTAATATAAAAGACACCTATTTGCATTCGGGGGGATTGGAAAATACGTTATTTATAATTGCAATTACATGAAATGAAAATTTTCTTTTGTATGGGACATCCGCCATGTTGATGTTTTACAATTATTTCATACTATGACATTTTGGTATATCGGTATTTATTACGAAATAAGAAGGAATATCCCGTACAAAAGTCAATTTAGTTTTACATAAATGCAATTGAAATGCATTTTTTCAATGCCCCCCAAATGCAAATGGAGGTCTTTTAGATTAATTAAGCGCGGACAGATGTGCTAAAAGTTTACCATTCTTATAATAATGATTCCGTTCATGCATTATTCTTTTATTTACGCATTATTAAAAACAAAATCAATATATAAACATACCATATACGACTTGTGGGTGCAACTCATTCGTGAGGAGCCTATTAAAAAATGTTCCTTCTCATTGAACGGAAAAATATTTATGACCCAATTATTTTTAATCTTGTACAAAAATCTCTGGCCCTACAATATTAAGTCTTATTAACCTTTCCCGATAGGAAAACAATGCGATAAAAATATTCGAGTACCACAAACAAAAAAAAACAATAACAACAGCACTTTTCGTGAAATGCCAGATTTTTTTTCGTTCAAGGTAAAATGACCTGGAGAAATGACATGTAATGAACTCTGATCTTTAACAAGATTCATATATTCTAAAATATAACCAGGAAATAAGCAATTAATAATAATGAATAATATTTCCTGAATAGTGTTGATTATCAACAACAATACAAGCACGTCACGAAGAGAAAGTTCAACAGTACGACATTTTGAAAATATTTTTCTTGGTAATATAATCACTCCTTATTTTTGAGACTTCCGTAATCCTTCATAAAATTATTCTCAAGGCCAACTATAAAGTGTTTGTGGCTTTTTGTAAAGCATTGATTAGACGTCTGAAATTATAAAAATACAATAAACGTTTTAACATGCAATAAATCAAATGATATTACGTTTTAAACCCGTTTCTTTCAGCAAATATTTGCTATCAAATATCACTAAAACAGACTTATTTAAATTTGAATCCGTGATGGACAAATATTTTGTCAGGCTGTATTTTTTTCTCACAGCTCTTGACATAACTTGATTCAAGGAAATGCGTACACTGTCACACAGTGGGTGCTCCAGGGCCGCCACGTCCTTGTGTGCAATGTGTGCGGCGCACTCGGGCGGTTGGACCACGAGGAGATCTCGTGAATATATGCCTATGCACTGATCGACATCTGATTTGTCGGCCTTAAAGACGGATGTATTCGTTATCATTAATTATTTGTCAATTTGCATCTATAATTCTACAAATAAGCAAGAGAAAGTGAATGCTAGGTCTTTTCAAAAGATTTGTAATGTTCGTTTTACAATAATGGAAAAAACCTAAACGAATATTATGAAATATATAGACCGGGATTTTTTTTCATACATTAGGAGGCCTTGAAAAAAAAATCCCTGAAGGCCTTTGTCATCTTTGGGGATGCTGTGTGGAGGGTTTTGTAAAAGGAAAGAAAGGATAATAAGTACTTGAAAGGAAAAAGTTATGAGGGTGGGTAGGAATCTAGGGATCAGTGTGTCCAGGAGTGACGGACGTATGAATATATCAGCCAATGAGATGAGCCAAGAGACCAGTTAGAGAGGTCAAAGGGTTGCCTCAAACTAGCCTCTCCCCATCTGGCTGACAAACAGCTGGTGGGACACACCTCACCCGATGCACCCGGGCACCCCTGCTAAATTACCAAACGTAGCGAACCACTTGGGGGACCTATGGCAGAGATGTTGGTCATCGAATGAATGGTTCCCGGGTCAGCGGTAGCCTAACTTGCCTATAATAATAATAAACGGTAAATTCGAACAGATTGAATATCCTGTGATACAATCAAAGCTTGTTCGTCGTTTCAAAAATGTTGTGTTTTCATTTTAATCAAATTCATAAGAAAGATTCTTTGCATAATATTAGCATTCATATTACGTGATGGATTTGGCCAGTTCGATTTTTATATACGGTTTCCAGGTCTCAAAGCCCGCAAGAACTGTCTCAGTATTGAATTCATACGGTGTAGGTACTTTAAATTCATAACTTTAATTTCATACACATGTGGGTGTCTTTACTCCTTGCGGCGACCCTGAGTTAGCTTTATTTATATTAATCTTAGTTGGAATTTTCGTGAGTACACGTGAAATCAAATTTATGTGTGATTAATGCGATGACAGTAGTACAAAATATCTAAGCGTATACCTCGAACATTTTTTTCATACATAAATGTGTCTCGGCGATTTAAGTCCCTGGGGCATAAATTATAAAGTTTCGCAGTGTTTGCGCGAAACACAGCTATTTTCGTATCGTGAATTGTATTTACTTAATTTGTTCTACTTAGTAATTTTTCTAAAACCATTTCCAGCTCCTGACGTAACACCAAAACCGCTGCTAGTGCTGACGTCCACACTCCCTCCAGTTCCCAACTATCAGAGCAACAACCAATACAATTCTCAGACTACAGCGAGACCAATCGTCCTGACCACACCGGTGGCTGCTCCAGTAGCATCTTGCTCCCATTGCAGTATCCCAACGCCACCCCCACCTCCACCCGCTAACCCTGTGCCAAACTACAACCAACAACAGCCGTCTATCGATCTTCAAACGCCCTTTGACAAGCCTCAAAACCCATCATACGGCAACGACCAGAACCAACCACAAAATCCAAACTACCAACAAAACCAAGACTACCAACACAACCCAGACTACCCACAAAACCCAGAGTCTCAACAAAATCCAGGAAATTCTCAATACCAGAACCAGAATCAATTCAATGACCAGCAAACGGAGCCATCAACGCAAGGACCTGCATACTCTGTTGCACCAAATAATCCAGATTTTAGCCCAGTCCTCATATCAGCTGTGATGCGACCTGTAAATCTTGAAGATATCCCGACCACAACTGGACCTGGAGAGAACCCTGGACTTCCAAATGGAATCACCGAACCAGATATGCTGGATCTTTTGTACAGATTCAACTACACTGTAGGTTTCCATGGACATCAAGAAGAAGGATACACCAATGGAGCTAAAAAAGGAGAGTACTACGTTAACAACAGAAATGGATACGCGACCAAAGTAAGTTACACAGCTGATGCGACGGGATTTCACCCCAAGATCCAGACAGTCAGGTTGGCTGATGCTGACACCCCCAGGGAAGAAACAGAAAAAAACGACGAGTATGGACTCAAGGGATACGAGTTCGAATGGTTCTACGTTCCCAAATATCACTATCTGAATCAATAATATCTTTGTATACCACCACAATAAAATTACGTTCATTAGATAAGAAAAAACGAATAATCATACTATCATCGCCACTTTTAAATATTCCTTCATAATATTATACATTTAAAAATCACTGCCGTGCTGAAAAACAAGAATATAAAAAATATTAATTGCATGTTGTAATTATTATTATAGTAATTTCAAAATAATTCTTAGCTTTATTTAACACTTTAAACTGTATTCTCATTATTTATTAAATTAAATGAAAAAGATGTGTTTTTTATTCTTTAAACTGTGGTACCTTTAAAAAATTATTATATATTATTTAGTTCTTATTAACTTTTTATTCGCGTTATAAACAGTCTTTATATATTCATATTTTACAGGGTTAGGGATTGTTTATATAATTGGCCAATAAAATTACGACATAAAAAATTAAGATCAAATTAAAAAAAAAGAAAAATACATGACATAAAAAATTTAAAGCAGTTATGATAGAGTGCAACTACTTGAACATACAATAAGTGTTTTTTTTATATTTTCTAGGTTTTTATTTAAACATGAAGTGATGTTATTCAATTAAAGCTGCTGTTATTAATTGTGTTGTTGTTCTGCTATTAAATTCAAAGTGAAAAACGAACAGGAAAAAAGAAAGAATTGTAATGAAAAAAAATGTGTTTCAATAAAATTATAAGTTTTCTGATATATTCGATCGAATGCTATTTTTTAAGAATGTTGTGAATTTAGAAAGGTTCGTGTTAAATAAATCAATGCCTGAGCATAATCTAATAAACGTGCTACAGCTTCTTCTTATAAATACATTTTCAGGATAATTTCTATTGCTCTTAGGAATATAAAATGTGTTCTAAAATCGAGTAACTTTTAACGGACATCTGAAGTTTATATTGTATAATAGGTACGGGCTATCATACTACATTATATAATATCATTTTGTATCTGAACTCTTTATATGGAAGGAAGCAAAAACTTGTTAAACGAAAAACACAATTTGTAATAGTGTACAGAATTAGACACCCGACCGGGTTTTGCTTAGGTGAAGCTTTGTCAGGGCTATACAGGGTGTAACAGCACGTACCCGATGGATTTTAACCAGCGATTGGAGTTAAAATCTAGGATGTCATTTTGCTATCCAATTACTTTTTTTTAAATTAAATACAAAAAATATATTTCTATCACACGTCGCCACTCACACTGCTATGCAAGACGACGGGATCACGTGATACGCGTCCTTTCTCGTTTGTTACCGTGCTGCTGGAACGAAATGGAGACACAGTTGCGACGTGTGATGGAAAAACCTTTTTTTTGTGTGTAATCTAAAAAAATCATCGGACAGCAGAACTTCATCTACATTTCTTAATCCAAATATGTTCATTAAAATTCTTATGTCAACTGCTTGACAATTTATTATGTGAATTAATTATTGACTATAAGGGTATGTTGTAAGTTGTTAGGCGGGATTTAAGAGTAGGGTAAAAGGGACGATTGAAAATTCATGTGAACTTAGAACAAGTTACTAAATCCGGGGGTTAATACTAGAAGTGCCTACGTCAAATGTATAAATAGTTAAGAAGCGACCTTTTTATTGACATAAATACAATGCCTCGAATCACTGTCACCTCGAATCACGAGACCCCAAATGGGGTTTAAATCGTTGTGATGTAGTCGCCACAATAATTAACAAGACCGTAATGATTAAGCATTATTAAATCGAATTTCAGTTAAAATTATTTTCACTGAGAATTAATTTACTAATTATATTTTACGTGTACATTTACAGCAATTATTATAACTAATAATAAATATACACTACAAATAATTAAATAATAATGATTAAAACTTAACTTTACAAAATAAATAAGTTTTTTTGTAATTAATACATACATTATAATTAGATAATAGTCAAATAGTAAATAATATTAAATGTATATTATTCAAAAATCTGTTTCTGAAAAAATAAGAAAATACATAGATTTGGGAAATGAAATTAAAATAATTTGGCATTCTCAGACTATAAAAATATTACCATTTGTTATTTCGGCTAGTGGCATTATACCTAGCTCTCTCATTCAAAATTTAGGCGTATTAGATCTGTCAAGGAATTTATGCTATAAATAAAACTATAAAAATCAGTAATTTTAAATACATATAGGATTACGAAAGATTTTTTTAAATATTTATATTGAGGGATCAGTAGGATTTATAGGCCCAATTAGAAGTTCTACCGAGCCGAACCCTCTGACATGAAAATATCTGGAGTCGGTGAATTATTTTCCCATTTGACGTGTTGTTTTGTATTATTTTGTATTTATTATGCTTATATAATTCACTTGCATAATGTGGATTGACTAGATGATCATTCGTGGAAAAGTGTGTGGAAGGGTTTAGTTTTTCCTATGGGGAAGATTTAACCCAGACATAAAGTCGGAAAACATAAAAAGACATGTATATAATTAATTAATAAAGTTAGTATATTTGCCCTGAGGAAGGAACGTTTATTCCAAAACCGGTCGGCGTATATAAAAAAAATATAGTGGGTCAAACAAAGTAACATTGTATCATTTATTTATGACAATAGACAACCACAAATTTGTGCTACATTGAAAAAAATAATAAATAATAAGATTTATAAAATTTTCAACTTTCAATTAAAATATATATATCAGGGGGGCAAATTATTTAATGATGAAATCATTTTTCCGAGAGGCATTACCAATTATAGGTTCCTTCTGCATCTCGGAACAACAAACGTACTGTGCCTGCGAGCTCTTGTGAAATTCTCGGGAGCATAAAATTCAATTTTGTTAGGACAGTACTTATATATCAGTATTAATTACGAGGCGTTTCGGAAACCAATGCATAGTTATTATTATTTTTTAATTCAATTAAATAATAATACATGGTATTTAATACAGGTTATAATTTTTTTTAAGTTGTCCAGCAAAGCTGGCATGATTGCTTGTCTCCCGATTCTACATTAACATTTTTCTTAATCAATTAATAAGAATAAGGATCAGAATTGTACATATTACATTAATAGAAAAGTAAAAATATTATTTATACTTCGTTAACACCAGTAGAATCAATAGTCTGCGGAGTAAAAGTTATGGACTGATGTCTTAGAATGCGTAATTAATAAAAAATAAAAAATAATTTTGCAGATAAATGTTTTTTTTCTTTTATTATCTACCTTTTCACGTGTTTAGTGTTAGGTTTCTCATTCTGAAGTACAAAGTTCTTTTTTAGATTATTAATCACTACTACACAATATTCCTGCGTTCGTCCTCCATACTTATTAGATATTAGTGGGATTTTCAGACATTTTTTTCCCATAAAACGTGTGCTGTGGCTGTGCACTGGTGGTTTTTTATACTTAGTTTCTCCCCAATTTTCCATAATAGTACAGAATCAGAAAAGTCCTTTTATTGTAAGTAAACTCTCCAAACAAAACAATGGCTGTGCATTCACTTATGATCTTATCATCAAAAGTTAAACTTAAAACAAAAGGCGTAGCCGATATACTTAAAATCAATTTCCACTGTTATTCATATAATCTCTGATTAATTTTCCACTTGCATCTACATACCTGAGATTAGACAGCTTTTTCCGCATTGATGGCCATTCAAAATAAATATCGCTCCAGACATGGAACCTGATTTGAGAATGGCCGTTTCTAATATGTTTAATAAATTTTAAATTAATTGCTCGTTTTGCTTTTTAAAAAAAATGTATCCTGTCCTTTATGAAAATTGTGAATGCGATTGTGTAAAACAGTTAGAACCTGCTGTTACCTTGACTTCAACCAACCTTCGTGAACCCTGTAAATTTGGTTTTTTTTTCTTCTGGAGTCGCTAAAAAAACATTATTTTATTTTGATTCTTACTTTCCACACAGTATCCCCAATGATGACATAAAGCCTGAGGGAAAATTATTTCCCTAAATTATTTTTTTAAAGTTTACGTCGCTGGCTATTAGGTCTAAAACTCTTGAAACCAATCGCAGCTTGTAACGGTCTCCCAGTCAAGTCATAATTTATATCTGATTTTTATATTTTCGTGTAATAATTGTTATTACCTAGATTTTGATATTTTAATAGCGAGCGACATCTATGTGTTTATACAAAAGTTATCTGTTAGCAATATCAGGTTGTTTCTGATGGGTATAATGAGGTCATTATTCACCATGAAATAGGGACCAGATGCACAACAACCAACTGCCTCTTTTTACATCCGCATTAACTAGTTATATTGGTTTGGTGTAGATGTCGCTGAAATAGCACTAGCTTTGTTAGTATTGCTTTAATAGCGGCAAATATACTGTTAAAATAAATATCCTAAAAAAAGCTTCTTGCAGTGCCACTATTAATTATTTTAAATGAATAAAAAGTAATAATTATTTTTTTTTTTTTGGTAAACTAATGTTTAAGACAAGATTTTTTATGCATAGCACAAAGGGTAACAATTATTTTACAAGCAATAATTATTCGCCTGAAACACTCATCCACATTGAAAAATCTCCTGATAAAAGATACATGACGTCCCGTCCCGTTGGCGTCATGTATCTTTTATCGGGAGATTTTTCAATGTGGATGAGTGTTTCAGGCGAATAATTATTGCTTGTAAAATAATTGAATAAAAAGTAGTTATAATTTTTGTCTTTTATTTTTCATGATGCAATGTGAACAATATTATTTTAGGTTTAATTTTACAAATTACATTTATCTGCTATTTGATACCCGATTTTCAGAAAATATTTATCTAAGAATTTAAATTCACGTGTAAACATATTTTATGACTTTAATACGACTAATCAGGAATTTTAAAACCTTTTGTATTAAGTAATTGTTAGTTTTACGTCAGATATGGAACATTTCTCAAAACCTGTCTGTTATTACATAAAGCCATTGAAAAAAAATTCAAAATTTCAATCAAAAAGGTTAAGATGTACTAGACCTGTAATGTTTTCTTGAACAATGAATTTTCTACATTTAATTCAACTGCATAATTGCATTACGTACACAAAACGGATTAGGGTAATTATCCCTTAAAGAACATTGCTGTGAAACTTTACCTTGGGAAATGGTTTATAAAAAAATGTTGAATCCGATGTGTTATTTTAAATCGCCGAAAAATTCACAGAAATTAAAAGCTCGTGGGTGACGTGCTATGTCGTACTATCGATGTTTTTTAGTAGAAAATGCGTTTCGCGTCACTCCGAAGCAAGGCCGTGCCAAAACGATTTGATTTATGTACATTCATATAGGTACGTCAACTGAAAGAACAGCGTACCGAATTTCCGCTCTATTATATCCACTCAACGCGAGAAACCATATAATTGAAATATATTCTCCGATCAGTAGCGTAATCTGCCTATGTACATGTACATTTTTAATGTTAGGAGTCGCAACTGCTTCCACCTACTCTGTCTGGAGCCAGTGGGATTATGGCACCTCCAATTGGGGTGTGTTGTGAAGCTGGTCAATCAACGTTTCGATTCTGAATGGTGGTCTTTCAGCAGGGCGACACTTAGATTAGGGAGTACCTACCACTCTGTAACTGGCATAAACTGTACTAAAATACTATATTATTATATTTAAATTAAAAGTTGTCGACAATTAGAAACATGTTAGATTTTTAAGAATTGATACAAACTTTATAGACAAAATTAATACCCTTCTTAGGTTAGATTAGGTTAGGTTAGATTAGGTTTCCTCTTCTTCCTGTATGTATATGTGTTCGAACAGAAGAAAGGTTAACATACTATAATTAACACATTTGATAAATCAAAGATAAATCATGTAGATACTGTAAATATCGTGAGTGTGCCCTTCTGTTAGTTTGTTGACATTTTGCTCTTTTTTTAAAAAACCATTCCTATTCTCAATAGCTCCTCCTGCCATGTCTCCTCTGAGGACAAAAATGACTTCCACATTTTTCGAATACTTACAAAAATCGTAATTTGGCTTTCTTGTTTTGGGATCCTTAGCCAATATTATGTTAATCAACTGGTCTCGTAATAAAAAAAACATAATTTATTTGAAAGGATAACATGTCATTAAGTCGGAGGTGGCTAAGTTGCTGTGACCAACCTAAGGAGCTTTTGAAAGGGGGCGAAAACCTACCTGCTTACTATTCGCCAAAAAGGTGACAGCTTTGTTCGTAAAAGCAATACGGTTTTACTCTTTACAATATTATATATAATATTATCATAACGTCCCAGGATAAAAAAATTGTTTGAAGAGCCGTCAAGTAAAAGATTTGTAAACATGAAGCGGCTCTGCTCGGCAGGACATCAAGTGAATATGGGAAATAGCCGACAGCCAAAAAAAAAATATTTTTATTAATAGTATTATTCATAAAATATAAAAAGGGATAATTTTATTATAAAAATGAATAACAGTAAAAAAATTAAAAAATATATATATTTCAAAATGAAAATAATTATAAATACTGTACGAATATATATTTTTCAAAACATTTAATAAACTTATTCCCCTTCATTGGTAAAAAGGATCTGGAGGGAGATAGCAGGACACCGGCAGGAGTGGGGCATTTTTTAGAGACGACCAGAACAATTTATTAAAATTTCATGATCAGCATCGCATGTTCTGATCACCTCTATTTAAAGAAAAGAAAAAAGATCAAATATTTGAAAGCCATCACGTATTTAGATGAGAGTACAAGTATGAAACTCGTTTTCATTATTACTTTACGTCCTGGCCATGCGCAAGACGTGCGGTTCCATTTAAGGGTAGACGCCGGCCGTAGGCTACTCTGGTAGAATAGTAGGTACTGTTCTGCAGTCATGCCGAAGTCACAACTCGGCACGTAATCTAATGAGTTGGGCCTCCTTGGCATTGCTTACATACCTTCGTTTCGTATCATAAGGAAAGGCATAACTTTCACATAATTACTCTAAAATATACATAATTATATTTTTAAGGGTTTTGATAAGACAGTCGTGTTTTTAATTGTTACAATTAGTGGTAAAAAATGGATTTAACTGTTTTTTCTTCATCATCAATATAATGATTTTTTATTGGAATTTTCATTGATAGGTATAACTTACAAACTTTATTAAAAAAAATATTCCAACTAAAACCGAATATTCATTTAGACTTTTAGAAAAAGTCAATTGGTGTCCCATATAAATAAAAATCGGATATGTTTATCTGAGACACTATCTATGTTACAAACCATTTTTTTTAGAAATTTGTTCATTCAAAAAGATAGCTGCCAAAAATAACCTGAGAAAAACTGAGGAAAATAACCTATAATAACCTTACCCAACCTAACCTATTCTAACCTAACCTATAATAACCCAACCTCACCTAACCTTAAATCGAAACGCTTTATTTAAAAAAAATATCGTATTAAGCGTGGCCAGTTCCCTAATAATTGCCTAAATGGATAAAGGTTAATTAATATATATTTATATATTACTATTAACTGGCAAATATATTAATATTAACTATATAATAACTGGCAAAATGATTGTTTTATTATATATTTAAGTACATGTCAGATTAGAGATTTGTTGGCTAATTTTACAATCAACGAAGCGTTTCGAGCTTCCGATTGTGTTTCATGTTTTTTTATTGGGTTGGCAGTGCCTACAATTCCTACAAACAAACGCGTATTATGCGCGAGCTTCATAACGGTGTTCTGTCAAAATGGTGCGAAATTATTATTTACGTGAATAATATTAAATATCAATATTTTTCATAATCTTAAATGGTAAGAGTTGTTGTTTATTGTCATTAAGTTAAATCAAATATTTGTTTTTTTAATATGTATTAAAACGGTAGTTGTAGGTAAATAATTGTAAAGAGCCAGAGGTGCGCTCTGTCGGCCAATAGGGAAACTACTCCCGCGGCCGGTAAAGCACGATTTATTTATTTTGCGCGAAGATTTTTGCGGAATTTACTCGAAACATATGATTTGAATTTGACCAATTAGAGGGCCGAAACCTTCCAGACGTTGGCGTAATAATACTATCAGATTATCAACAGACGTATAATAATTAGGTCCCAATGGTTGAGTGGTTAAACACGTTTTCCCGGTTAGACAGAGGTCCCGATTGAAACCTATTTATTTTTTTGTGTCTTGTTTTTTTTCATGTTTCATTTAGATTTATTAGTATTATCTTCTTCTTCACTGATACAATGAATTCAATTTACATGGAAAAATGCAATTCCAATATTTTATTCGTTTAATTATAAATGGGTTTTAAACCATACCGTTAGCTATTCAATCGCTAATTGATAAATCTACACTGCTGTTCAAGTCTTGGGTGGGAAATTACATTTCACGATTCGTGATTACTGATTGCCGTTTTATTTGCAGATTGAACGTAGGTAATTTTATTTGTGTTCTGCAAAAATCCTTGTAATGTCCACTTGACCTGATGTTAGAGCCATAATAAAAACCTTTTTAATATTATTTACGTAAAAATTTCAAGGGTTCAAACCATGAAAACATAATATTTTGGTTTGTATATAATGTACTTACATGTCGAATACAACTTTGCGTCCACATTAAAACTGTAAAATTAATGCAAAGAACAAAGATTTTTTTTCGAATGCGATTAATGACGTTGCCATAACTAAACAGCAAGGAAAACCCTTTGTTAGTTTTCATAAATTTTGGGAGTTAGTTTTTAAGAATTTGCAATTTTAAAAATATCATGTTTTTCAATTATGTGAACATTTGTCCTATTTTATTTCTGTTACGATATCGTTGTCATGACTTATGCACTTTTAACCAAACGTGGTGGTCTTGTTTAATTCGACTGTTATGTGTGTACAATTTTGTTAGTACGTTCCGTTTCCGCTTCAAGATGGTGGCTATTTTACTGAAATGGTAGTGTATATTTAAACTTTATTATTCGCAATTTTTTAATATTGTGATACCCACAAGCCGGAAAAAGTTTCAAAAGGGAATTTGGACTAATTGTATAATTGCTTACTTGAAATTTTTTAAACGTTACATAACATATGTGGATGTGATTAAGTAGGTGGGTATTTAAGTACCTACTTATAAATCTTATGATTTCAGAGGAAATTTCGATTTTGATTTATGATAAAAGAGAAAATTATAAACGTACTTTTACGTTTTTTCAGGACTACATGTTTAGATTTAGGAATCATTAACATGCTTTCATTATTCAATAATGATAATCGGCATTATGACTAATATAATCATATTTATAATCTGGCTTAGTGCATGTTAAATAATGCTTTCTTTTTTTTATGTAAATTTGAGAGGAATCTTATGCATTACTTCGGAGTGAAGGTTAATTTGCTTTGAATATCGATTTAAGTTGAAAAATATTTAACCTTTTAGTTGGTTCTAACATCTGTATGTTTAGTAGAAAGTTTTCGAGGATTGAAAATTATATCGATTTTATGCAAATCTTGCTCTGTGTCTAACGATTTTTTAGGCAGTTTTTCTTTTTTAACTTCAAACACCTTATATATGAGGCCCTGAGTCATATATAAGGATGCTGTGCGGAGGGTTTTTTGGTGAGAGGAAGAAGTGAACATGAGTCTTTTGAGAGATTTTGAATTATTTAACCCCCTTTTTCGGGGCTTTACATATGAATATTAAGAAATATACATTATTTATTGTACTTAACTGAATTGCTTCATTAACAACATTTTATATTCGTTTAAAGATAAATTGAAGATGTCCACTGACTTGGTATAATTGTTTCCCTACATTAGTATTCCGGGCTAAGAGGAATACATATGGTAGTTAGTCCCAGAATTTCTGCACTGAAATAAATCCTAACTTCTAGTATTCCGTTGTGGAATCCGGAATTTTATCAATTCTAGCAATACCGGACTATCAACTAAATCATTTAGAATTTTATATAGAAATAACCAGTCAGTGAAAATTTTTCTGAAATTTAACAGAGTGTTGTATTTCAACATAATTGCTGGAATACCCATTTTAAAATTTATAAAACGTAATAATTTGTTTTGTATTCTTTCAACAGCTTGTACATGTGTATTATAATTTGGGTTCCAGACAGGAGAATTGTACTCGAGTTGATTTCATACATAGGCAAAATATAACAATTTAATACACTTTATATTATTAAAATTTCTGGTTAGCCTAGTTATAAATCAAAACATTTTAAAGCCCTTATTAGAGATTTCTGTTATGTGGTTAACAAATGAAAGATTTGATTGAAAAGTGATGCCTAAGTGCCCAAACTTCCTCAATATTTAAAAGAGTTAAAATATGGCTTTTCGATACAGCAGTTGAACCTTTTTTTTATTTAATTTGTATCAGTTTATGTTTCTCATAAAATATTCACCACTAAACACTTATACACACTAAACACTTATAACTTCACTATACACTATTGTAAACACTTTTTATACAAACCGCTTAGACAAAATGTAATCTTGTTTTTGTTTTATATGCCCACAGTTTGTATATTTCTAAGTACAATAATATAATAACTTAAATATATTACCCACGCACAGGCTGCGCCTTAGTGGGTTCCCATTATTCGTATTGATTTATATAATATTGTATGTAATTAATGTAAAAATTGGGAAAAATAAAGGAATTTAAAAAAAGTCTTTGATTTGTGTTAAGGTCTGAAGACCATTGTTATCAATGTTGTAATCAAATCCTGAATTTTTATTCGAGAAAATAATATATTTAAATTGAAAAAGTTATTTAACTACAATAAATTAGGGACATCAGCAATAATTACTTTACAATTCCTTATAGCTTTATTTTCAGAACAGGTTAATTGATATTGTCTTAATGAAATCACGATTACGAGTTGAATCTTATGCGGCCTGGTGTTTCTCATTGTACAATTCGCTGCAGTCACGCATCGGAGACTCGCAAACACTTCGTCCTTACTCAGTTCAAGGCCCTAAAATCATCAAGACCTAGTCTCAGTCAATAGGCAATAGGTTCCTAATATAATTATAGAATTTCTGAAAATAGCCAAATTGTATACCTTGTTTATATCAGGTAGGATTATTTAGATGCATCGATCCGTGGAAAATTAAAAATTCGATGCACTAAAATTTTATGATACAGTATAGTTTTTTTATTCATTTTTAGGTTTGTGATATTTTCGACAACCTCCGGCAAAGACCTCTGTAGTCGTAAAAACACTTAATAATTGGGTCACAAAATAGATGAGTCGGCAAAATTTTGTTAATAATCTTAATTTCTATTTATCATTCGGTAAAAAGGCTATTGAAGATACAGCCTTTTACTTATATTTTCCACTGGATACTGGTAGAAAAAATCATCTTCAAACATCGATATGGAATATGCTGTGATGCATATGATGGTGAATGCTGAGGATCATAAACAAACATAATTACGCCGTGATGCTGTATTGACGTGCAATGCCGAGGAATCCGTCTCCAGCCTTACAAGAAGATGTCACTTTATCTCTGGATTTAACATCAAAAGAAGAAAAATGACGCCATTATGTTTTGTTGGCATCGAATGCTGTGGAATCCGTATCCAGCTTTACATGATATGTCACTCTTTCACTGGATTAGAACATCAAAAGAGGAAAAATGACGCCATTATGCTGTGTTAACGTCGAATGCTGTGGAATCCGTATCAAGCTTTACATGATATGTCACTCTTTCACTGGATTAGAACATCAAAAGAGGAAAAATGACGCTATGATGTTGTGTTGACGTCGAATGCTATGGAATCCGTATCCAGCTTTACATGATATGTCACTCTTTCACTGGGTTAGAACATCAAAAGAGGAAAAATGACGCTATGATATTGTGTTGAGGTCGAATGCTATGGAATCCGTATCCAGCTTTACATGATATGTCACTCTTTCACTGGATTAGAACATCAAAAGAGGAAAAATGACGCCATTATGCTGTGTTAACGTCGAATGCTGTGGAATCCGTATCAAGCTTTACATGATATGTCACTCTTTCACTGGATTAGAACATCAAGAAAGGAAAAATGACGCCATTATGCTTTGTAAACGTCGAATGCTGTGGAATCCGTATCCAGCTTTACATGATATGTCACTCTTTCACTGGATTAGAACATCGAAAGAGGAAAAATGAAGCTGACATCTAATGTTGACACCGAATGCAGATAATTCACTGTAAAGTTTAATACAATGTGCAAAAAATTTATATTTTTTCACTGGACACTACTAAGAATAGAAAAAATCGAAGCCTATGTGTGGTGTTTATGCTTAAAGTCGACCTTACGAAATTTCACACGTCTTTTGTTAATTGGCAATCGAGGTGTATGTATTAATTTTAGTAGCTCTTCAATTCCTCGCAAAAATTTCTATTTTCCAGAAACACGCCAACATGCAACACAGCTGTAAACTACATCCGGAAAACTCATTAGCCCTTACTGAAAATGTGACGTTTAATTTCACGCCGTTAATTTATCTGAAATCAATTTTCTCCAATAAATTGTGTTCACTTGTCCAAGACAAATCAAACTTCTTGCAAATGTATTGATTCAACGCTCCGTTGGACTCATTGGACACCGATAAATTAAATAAATTGGAGGCCGCATTTACAGCTATAACGAGCACCAATATTTTCTAATGATTATCGTGACTTACTCGCGGTAAAATTATTTTTTCACCTATTAGTATGGAAATGTTTACATGACGGGTGACTTGGTAACTTATCAACATAGGTACCATTTCTTTGAAGGAATTTTTTCGGGTAAAGAGGATATAATGTCGAATAACGAACGTCATTATCCAAAAAGTCGTGCATATTGACAACTTATCCGACACCTTGGAGAACGCGCTAAAAGTAGAGGCTTTTGTCAACTGACTGTCAGAGTCATATTCTGACCGTGCTCGCAAATATCGCTAACTAACCATAGATAACGGATTTTGTCAATATTGTATTGACCTAGGGTTTTATCGATCGGCCGTGCTAGACCTCCTAAAGTGGTTATTGTAATCTCAATCGACTATTGAAAAGAAGAAATCTCATTCAGTGGAAAAATATCTAAGTATTCTGTTGACAAACATGATTTTGTACCACAGACATAGGAATTAATAGACGAGAAGATAATGGCGAGGGGTAAAATCAACTGTTGAAGAACGAAGGGGGTAAAGCTGACTGTGATTCGTCAATAAATCAATCTCGCATTATAATATCACCATTTAGTTCTTAAAAGTAAAATCTGCTTTTGAATGAATAGACATTTTTACATGGGAGCGCAAATTACTCGCCACGTTATGAACAAATTTGCGAAGTCCAAATTCGGCAAAAAATTTCTTCTATTTTCAGAGTCGAATATTTCGTTTAAGTATTTAGTTAAGACACTTTTATAAATGTTCATAATTTACTTCCCAGCAACCAACCAGCTTTGTGTTTCGCGTCCAGATGTTTCTCGATGTGATAGTATATGTTTCTACAACTGATCCATATTATACGATGTGAATATGCTTAAAATAAAGTAAAATAATGCTTATATATGGAATGTAATACGACAATTGGGTTTATTCTCTTTTTCACATCTATTTTTACAAGTTTTCATAGCACAAGTCAACATTTTGCCGTGTTATTTCGTAAAATGAACTGATGATGCCTCGACCATAGTTCGCACAAGAATGATGACGTCACGTTTTCAAATTTCACTTGAGGCCATACGCGAGCACAGCCGGCTCCAATGGAACCGGTATGGGGAGTGGGGAATAATACGCTTTTAATCACTTAGGGCAGGTCTACTAATATTCATATGTCTATGTTTTGTACATTATCTGTTATACACGGGATTTATATAAATGAGAGCCAAGCTACGAGCGACTAAGTAGGCAGATAAGAGCTAACGACTGTCATTATTAAAATTTCAACTTTTCAACACAGTCATCACGTCTTTTATCGAAGAGAAAATTCTGATGAGAATGCTGATTACGAAGTAATTGATTTGAATAAGTCGATGGTAAAAAGATGATCAATGCTAATGGGGTCCATCAAATCCTCCGTGAATCTTGCTGTAAATGGATTAGCATTCCGCAACAATGAATTACAGCTTGCGCTAACAGAATAAACTGATAGCGCTCTCATTACGTTGAGAAACGTTGTTAAAGTATCAGACCCATTTATAAATCATTCTTGTTTAAACTCTAATCAGAATAATTGGAATCAAAATGACGTTCAGTACGTAGGCACTTGCTAAACTTAAAAATGCAGAACACGCCTTCTCTACAAAAATAAGGGAAAATAATATTTTTCCTCTAAAACAATTTACGACAATATTTTTAACAGCTACCTTTTTAAATGATCACAACTTTCTAATGAAATGGTTTGTAACGTAAATAGTGTCTCGGATAAAAATTATTGATTTTTTTTAAAGTCTAAATGAATATTCAGGAACAACTTTGCTTTAACTTTTTTTTACTTTACTTACCATCAATGTAATATAACATTGAAGAAGAATACATTACTCTAATCGATACAGAAACAATCACGTCGAAGGGTGAAAGAGTGCTTGTCGCTATGTTTTATATTTCATACATTGCATTTAAAAGTAATAAAACATATATTTTAACTATAATGTCCCTACTCCCCAATTTCAATCACACTAGAAATGTTTTCTTTCTTGAGTTGGGAAGTTTGTTTAGATACATACATACTTTTTGTACACTTTTTAAACGTTTTTGTTCCAGATACAAGAAAATTACATTTTCACTTTTACAACTAGAAATAACTAAAATATATTTTTTTAAATTACATTAAATATAAAAACATAACTTAACAATATTTATCACTTTCAATATTTTGTTGATTGAGCATAAAAGTGAACAATTTTTTTTTTAAATGTACCTACACTTTTTTTCAATCTTAATGTTGTCTGGAAGGCAATTATATATGTTGCCTCCCTCGTAACCAATGGATTGCTTGCCATAGTGAACATGTATGGTGTTTAAATGTATCGTGTTGCCGTGTAAAGTGTGTGTGTACTTGGGACGTTTTAATGGATTATATGTATGAGTGTATTATTTATTTTATATATAAGGAGACATGTATTATATTCATATAGTTTTCTTAATGTTAACAGATTTGTTTCCATACATAATTTTTTTTTTGTGTTCTAGGTTTGAAGTGAAATGGCTTTTTGATTACTTTGTTTTGTGGTACCTGTAGTTTCTCTTAGTATGTTTCAATTATCTTCAAGAACCATCTGTATTTATGATCTGTTGTACGTAGGTATGTATATATACATTAAAAAATATATAATTTACTGATGACGCTTACATTTCTTGGATAACCATAACATTTATGATAACACTTCTGATATAGGTCACCCCTAGTGGGGCGCTACGTTTGGTGACTTAGCAGAGGTGCTCGGGTTCATGGGGTGAGGTTTGTCTAGGTTTTGGCGGCGGATGCGTTTGCCCACCAACTGGGTGGCGGGTCGGATCGGGAGAGACTGGTTAAGGGAGACCTTTTGACCCCTCCAGCCGGACTCTCTCCAGACCCATCGCCTTGCACCATAAAATGGAAGGGATGGATTCATACGTCCGTCACTCCTGGACACATTGACCCTCCAGATTCCTACCCTTCCTTCATACCTTTCCAGAACTTTATCTATTTATTTTCCCTGAAAAGACCCTCCACATAGCATCCCCAAAGATGACATAAACCTTGAGAGTTTTTATTCCTCAGGGCCTCCTGTGTGGAGCTAATGTACAAAAAAAATCTGTGATTTCTTCTTTCAAACAATATGAAAATTAAAACAACGTTATCGCTGCCTCAATTAATTTTATAGGGTAAACCAGATACAATGTATTTGGACTTATGGGACTTATGTTATTGCCTGGGAGAAATGTGTCACCAACTTTATTTTTCTTTTAAATTTTAAGGTATTTCACTCTGTAGGCCTTCGTAATATTTATATAATTGGGTTATAACTAATATCATTACTCCCTTCTATAAATATTTATATAATTGGGTTATAACTAATATCATTACTCCCTTCTATAAATATTTATATAATTGGGTTATAACTAATATCATTACTCCCTTCTATAAATATTTATATTATTGGTTTATAACTAATATCATTACTCCCTTCTATAAATATTTATATAATTGGGTTATAACTAATATCATTACTCCCTTCTATAAATATTTATATTATTGGTTTATAACTAATATCATTACTTCCTTCTATAAATATTTATATAATTGGGTTATAACTAATATCATTACTCCCTTCTATAAATATTTATATTATTGGTTTATAACTAATATTATTACTCCCTTCTATAAATATTTATATAATTGGGTTATAACTAATATCATTACTCCCTTCTATAAATATTTATATTATTGGTTTATAACTAATATCATTACTCCCTTCTATAAATATTTATATTATTGGTTTATAACTAATATCATTACTCCCTTCTATAAATATTTATATAATTGGGTTATAACTAATATCATTACTCCCTTCTATAAATATTTATATAATTGGGTTATAACTAATATCATTACTCCCTTCTATAAATATTTATATAATTGGGTTATAACTAATATCATTACTCCCTTCTATAAATATTTATATAATTGGGTTATAACTAATATCATTACTCCCTTCTATAAATATTTATATAATTGGGTTATAACTAATATCATTACTCCCTTCTATAAATATTTATATAATTGGGTTATAACTAATATCATTACTCCCTTCTATAAATATTTATATAATTGGGTTATAACTAATATCATTACTCCCTTCTATAAATATTTATATTATTGGTTTATAACTAATATCATTACTCCCTTCTATAAATATTTATATTATTTGTTTATTACTAATATCATTACTCCCTTCTATAAATATTTATATAATTGGGTTATAACTAATATCATTACTCCCTTCTATAAATATTTATATAATTGGGTTATAACTAATATCATTACTCCCTTCTATAAATATTTATATTATTGGTTTATAACTAATATCATTACTCCCTTCTATAAATATTTATATAATTGGGTTATAACTAATATCATTACTCCCTTCTATAAATATTTATATTATTGGTTTATAACTAATATCATTACTCCCTTCTATAAATATTTATATAATTGGGTTATAACTAATATCATTACTCCCTTCTATAAATATTTATATTATTGGTTTATAACTAATATTATTACTCCCTTCTATAAATATTTATATAATTGGGTTATAACTAATATCATTACTAATATCATTACATAAATATTTATATAATTGGGTTATAACTTATATCATTACTCCCTTCTATAAATATTTATATAATTGGGTTATAACTAATATCATTACTCCCTTCTATAAATATTTATATAATTGGGTTATAACTAATATCATTACTCCCTTCTATAAATATTTATATAATTGGGTTAAAACTAATATCATTACTCCCTTCTATAAATATTTATATAATTGGGTTATAACTAATATCATTACTCCCTTCTATAAATATTTATATAATTGGGTTATAACTAATATCATTACTCCCTTCTATAAATATTTATATTATTGGTTTATAACTAATATCATTACTCCCTTCTATAAATATTTATATTATTGGTTTATAACTAATATCATTACTCCCTTCTATAAATATTTATATAATTGGGTTATAACTAATATCATTACTCCCTTCTATAAATATTTATATAATTGGGTTATAACTTATATCATTACTCCCTTCTATAAATATTTATATAATTGGGTTATAACTAATATCATTACTCCCTTCTATAAATATTTATATAATTGGGTTATAACTAATATCATTACTCCCTTCTATAAATATTTATATAATTGGGTTATAACTAATATCATTACTCCCTTCTATAAATATTTATATTATTGGTTTATAACTAATATCATTACTCCCTTCTATAAATATTTATATAATTGGGTTATAACTAATATCATTACTCCCTTCTATAAATATTTATATAATTGGGTTATAACTAATATCATTACTCCCTTCTATAAATATTTATATAATTGGGTTATAACTAATATCATTACTCCCTTCTATAAATATTTATATTATTGGTTTATAACTAATATCATTACTCCCTTCTATAAATATTTATATAATTGGGTTATAACTAATATCATTACTCCCTTCTATAAATATTTATATAATTGGGTTATAACTAATATCATTACTCCCTTCTAAAAATGTATTTAGATCGTCAATTTATTCTTTTATTAGACAAGATTGAACAAGAGTGCTTCTGACAAATGAATTATTTTTAAAGTTTCTGAAAGCTTTAGCGCTGCCTAAGTATGACAAATTATTTGGGCTTTACCACAGTTACAATATCAAAAAAGATGTATGTACAATCCTCTCTATATAATATGCCCTAGTATTCGCTCCACGAAAAATTGTGCTAGAAAACAAATTATGAAAATATTTATATTTAACCTCAAATATCCTGCTTTTAACTGTCACATCCCACGTTTTCGCAATAAGCAATTTGATCACATACGAGATAAAATACCACTTACATTTATCACCTGTTATTTACGGAAATCTCTGTAAGTTTATTTAACTGGACCGTTATATAAAGATGAGTTCACAGTTGTATTGTGTTGGGTACTGTTAAGTTCGATGAACCAAGGAAAGCGTCATCGTGTAAAGAATAAGACGTAGGAAGTCGTCAAGGACCAAGACGCCACAAGCTGCCATACTAACAACAACTGACGACTATTTTCCTCGACTCCGCGCACCTTGTATGGAAGGACGCTAAGCCCCCATACATGATCGAGGTGGATATACAATACATACCAGTGCATTTATTCTTTTTAACCCCTAGAGCCTCAGTATTTTGGAACATTTTCACACTACATTTAGATACAGGGAAATTCGCTGTTTTAGAAAGTATTTAAATATAGAATACAATTTTGAACGCAAATGAAAAACGCTTTCAGATTTTAATATTTGACATTTCAGTCATATGCAATCGACATATCCAATTGACATATGTAATCGACATATGTATTAGATATATGCAATCGACATATTCAATCAAGAAACCCAAACACGGATGTACTTTTAAAGTCGCTTATCGATGATCTATCGTGTAAACTGTAGTTACAACGAAACTAAAAAAATATATTTAATAAGACAAAAGTATTTTCAAAGTTATTATCACTGTGATTTATTTTCATTTTGAATAAAAATATATATAAAAAAATTATTTATCAAATAGTATGTTTTACAGAATTATTTTCAAATTTTGATGGCGTCCATGATGAACTTTTACATTAAAATAAAATGCGTGGTGTTCTCTCTCTCTTTTTCTAACACTGTTTAAATCGTGCATCTAACCATAATACAAAATGAGATAGAATGACTTTTATGAGTCCGTGTCAGGCTGGGAGATATATCACCCAATAAGTGAGAAAAAAGTAGGTATTTGACGTCTGGGGAGAAATATCTCTCAAAATTGCTCTACAGGTTAAATATGTTCGCGATTTCCGTGCGAAGATTAATCGGCGAATTGTCGACCCACGCGGTTTTTATCAACTATATTTTTATGTTTTGACCACTCATTAAAATATTTCGGTAAATGTTTCGTGACCAAAAAAATTTGTTTATAAATCGAATCCGGGACAGACAACCCACATTAAAAAAGCTCTTATCACAATCATAAGAATAATTGCACTGTACTTATATTTTCTTCAGGGTGCAATTTCGCTTTCGAGCCCAGGGAACGTTTGCGAAAATAATTAAAGACACTTTGAAAAATTGCACGATATTTATTATTTCTTTTATTTGCACTTCAACGTTTTAATTATGTTGATGTTTAGGCCCAAAACTTAAGAATTTACCTGTCTGCTAAGGAACATCTTGTCCTGGCAAATAACACTTCATTAATAATAAAGCTAATAAACGTATTGCTATTTTCAAAAAGTGGCTAGACTTAATTAACCTTCTATCTCTAAATTATGACAAAACTCTTTTAATACTTAAAAATTAGATCCTAAAACTAACCTAAGCCTAAAGTTTCAAACTGTGTAGAGATCGAACCAGGAAAACACGTTGAGTACTAAGGTTTAGATTGCCAACTGAAATGTGCCAACCATATAGAAAATACAGTCAATTGAGATACTGTATATATTTAAACGAGTGAGTAACATTGTGGAAATAAATACCATGAAACTTGTCCATAGTGCACTAGTTAATTCATCTCTTTCCTATGGATCAATTGGTTGGAATGAAACTTACAATAATCACATAAAACCCATGGAAATTACCCAAAACTCAATTATAAATATCGTATATAATAAATTCAAAACTTATTCCTCCAAACAATTGTTCCAAGAAAGTAATATTTTGATACATGTAAGACAAACTTATTTCATGCAATGTCTAAAATTTATTTACATGCGTCCTTACAATTTCCCTAAAATGATAACCGTTCTAGCCAAAAACATGGCACTTGTGTATTTGCAGTACGCCAACTGTAAAACCAGATAAGCCCAAAGGCAATTAATTTTATTGCCTCCAAAATGTACAACACACGAATTAAAACTTTTGATGAGACATTTTTATGACAAAACATTAAGAATTTAAAAAAAACACATCAAATCTTTGTTACAATTCACCGAAATGGATATATTTTTCTTATAAGTCAACAGTCATCTGTGGTAATACTCAGCGTTGTTTTTGATTGTACAAATAGCACAATATATATATACAATATAATAGTATATACGAGTGTGTACTTTACTTGAAGAACAAAACTCTTCTTTTTGAAAAACATTAGTAGTTACCTTATTTTTATGTCTGGTTTAAAACTTCCACTGATAATGTCAAATTTTGTTTTTTTTTCATTTGATATATTGTTTACACTTATCTTAACTTAATCTTGTATTATTTATCCTAAAAGAAAACGTACACCTTAATTTTATGTTATATTTTTACAATTGTGACAATATGTACTATAATACCGACAGACAGGTTTTTCCTTTGTAGGATTTTATGATTGTAATTTTATTTGTATTTCATATATATTGTATTATATTTATATTCACTATGTAAATGTGTATCAAAACATTCAATAAAAAATAACTTCTAGAACATGTACATTTATAAATCTTTCTTTCTCCGGATTTCGGAGTAGCCAAACACTATCCACGTCAACCCACGGACACTGTCCGTCACACCCAGGAAGTCCCATATCCCATGAGAATCCTTGGGGTTTTATTTTGAAATGACGAATGAGAAAAAGTATTATTTCTTCTAACCTACGCACGCCAGAACCAAATGGCGCCGGGAAATGAACACTGGATGACATGCATTACTGTCCATAACCGCCGAAGAGATAAATCTATAGAATGATGTTGGGTGTATGTCTACTTGCCAAAGTTATGTCAAATTATCTTACTTCGGAAGAAACCGGGAAAAAATCTTTCTTCAATGGATAATCAAGTTAAATGGTCTTCCCGTTGCCTAGGAAACGTTGCCTGTGAGTGGAGTTGAAAGGTTTTATGTGATTTGGCGATGGTAGTTTTCTTTCAAAGTGGTTAGTATAGATCTCACTTTTAGGGATTATGTGTTCAGTGATCAACGACAATCAACGACAACCCGACAGTTGGCCCCCTGACAGTTTGCCAGCTGATGTTGATCCCCCGGATAGTTAATCCCTCATCTCCCTGGAATTATTGTTAGTAAAAATATTTGAATAGCGGGTTTCAACTCAAGACGCTATTTAACTAAATCGACTTTTGTTATCCCTACGGCCGGATATCATCTCTGCATACCCCTTCGAGGACACTTAGATAAATTATGTATAAGTAGATATGGCGCATTTCCCTAAAGATATTGTGTATATATATATATATATATATATATATATATATATATGTATATATATATATATAATATATATATATATATATATATATTATATATATATATATATATATATATATATATATATATATATATATATATATATATATATATATTTAGTGCATTTTGTTGCACGGCCGTATATTCTCTCTGCATACTTTCTTTACCGATGATGACGTACAGAAGATATAAAGAACTAAGGAATTAACTGTCCAAGAGATCAACAGGCAGAGAGGGATCAACTGTCAGTGGGCCAACTGTCGGTGGGCCAATTTTCGGGGGATCAGTTGTCATGGAATCACCTTAGATACTGTCCGTCACGTATATAAAAATCATACAGCAAAACGCATCACACTCAGGAAGTCCTATGAGTATTCTACATGGTTTTATTTTAAAATGACGAGCAAAATTCTTCGAACCTACGCAAGTCAGAACCAAAAAGCAACGGAGAACGAACACCGAGTGACAAGCATTAAATTTTCCTTAATAGATAATACAATACCTCTTGTTGTATTACTGCAAAATTCCGGGTTGGAAAAATAACAATAACTTGACAAAATCTCCAGTTAACAACGATAAAGAGCATATTTAAATTTAATTAGGTCGGAAATGTACATTCCATGATTTCATCAAAATTCTGCGAAACAGGGACTACCTAACACTCTGCCAATCTCAACTATAATCACATTTCCTAATTAATGATAATTATTTATAAATGGTGTGTTAAAAGTGAGAACATGTTTAAAATTTCATAGTAACGAGAACTTCCGTACTCACATAATTAGGAAATTATTGTTGGTAGGTACCTTCTTAGGTAATTCAAATGCATTGTTCTAAATGAACGTAGGACTGCGGCAATGAAATGTTTCCTCGTTATTTGTTCAGAAGTTTCAAGTTCAGTTGAGTTCAGATGACTGTGGGAGGACCTGAATTTTTTCGCGGACTCAATCTTGATTATTTTTTTTTTTACATTTTGGTACTAAAGTGAACACGCCATTGATTTTTATAGCCGCCTACTTTCCCGCATACTCCCTTGTGACTTGTGACTACGCTACACTCAGGAACGTACATGAGTAACATTTAATACTCCCTTGTGACGTGTGACCACGGTACACTCAGGAACGTACCTGAGTAAAATGTAATACGTCTATTACCTCTAAAGTGAAGTCTTTTGAAAAAAATGTTTTTTTTTGTAATAACTTTTGAAGGTTATAATATATCGTTGAAAAAAAAAATAATAGGTACTAGTAAATCTAAACGAAACATAGAACAGAACAAGACACAGAAAAATAAAAAGGTAACGGTCTCAAATTGGAATCGAACCCATGAATTGTCCCGGTAAGACACAAATCCTGGGTTCAATTCCCAGTTGAGACTGTTATCTTTTTATTAGTTTGTGTCTTGTTCTGTTTCAATTTTCGTTTAGATTTTTTAATATTATTTTCTTTTTCGGCGAAAGATCTTGGTTTAGTTTTTCAGTATTTGAACGCTAAAATTCGAGAAAATTTTCCGAAAATACAAAATAATGAAATCAAAAAGCATTAACTATAACGATATTGCGTCTAATTATTTAAGATTGTACTACCTGTTGTTACTATTTATTTCACTATGCCATGAGTATCTTTAGACATAGATATATTTTAAAGAAATTCGGGGAAGGTTTGGGTCAGATTTGCACAGTTTGCCTCAACACAGACTAGCCGCTAGCCTAGTGAGGCAGGTTATGAGAATCCTCAATTGTTATGTATTCTATATATTTACATGTTTATAGTTGCAAATTTATTAAATAAAGATATTATTATTATTAGATTTCGAAAACCAAAGGGCACATGAAAGAGTTCTTGGTTTTTATTTGATCGTTAAATTATTAACGTTTTGTGATTTCTAACATTTTGAAATACAGGTATTATTAAAAAATTTGGTTAGATGCTTTGATACTTTTTTTTTTTAATTTCTTATTCATCTATTGGGCCTTCCCGGCTTTGTTGCTAATATATGTTGTTAATTTTACTTCGTTAGTACTTAATTAAATAATTGTGGGTAATTAGGCATCTTTAAATTGGTTGGTGTTTTAAGTAATTAATTATGTTATTATAATAAAACTTTGATATTTGGGTTTAACCAAATTACCTATAAAAATAATAAAAACGTGTAGCAATTCAAATACTGCATATATCTCCATTAGATGTTTGTTTCAATTTCCATGACAAAAACTCAAGAGATGCATTCTTGTTATTGCAACTTCCTGTTATTTGTGAACTTACAAAGGTATCTATTCATCATACAAGTGTTTATTTATATATGAAAATCAAGTTTCACTGTGTTTGTACACGCTAATCTCCGAAACCGCCAAACCGATTTCAATAAAATTTTGTGAATTTGTATGGTTGGTTCCAGCTTAAAATATAGAATATAAAAAAATTTACTTTCATTTTTTTCAGAATGCTCGTCCTAAATACCTACATACAACCATAATTTTTAACTTCCCTACATAGAAGACTTCTTAAATTATAACATGCATTCCAAATGGTTGAGTTATATTCTAACTGGTTTCTAATCACCTCTAAATAGTATAAAATAAAGCAGCTATCCGCGTCTGTCCGTTTGTGCGCTTAGTTCTTCTAAACTACGCAACAAATTTTTATATGGATTTCACTATTATTTAGAAAATTTCTTCCTGAAAGTTTATATATATATATATAATAGATGTATATTACATACATAGAAAGTAGAGAAATGTCTATGCTTTATAATCAAGTCGTGGAAATATGTTTTCGGACCATACATTGCTAACGCTGGCTAAACCTTAGACCTTAGGGGATACATTAAAATTTATTTATTTATTTTTTACACGCCCTAGTGGGCTTTTCTTTAAAAAAAATATAAGCATATATCAGAGTAAACACTTAAAAATTAATACAATAAAGAAGAATGTAAACATAATGACAAAAATGAATCCTCACGCATATAATTGAATTTAAAAGATTCAACAACACAAAATAGTATCTAGAAGTGGAGAAGTTATATGGGTACATAGGTCTATTTGTTTCTAGAAGAATAAAAGTGATAAAATATACAGCATTTATACTGATTAGTTTTAAAATGAAATATATCACCCAGATCAGAATATTTGTTTCCGAGATTGTGAAGTCTCGGAATCGGAGAATTTTGGAAAGCTAGTGTCCTGGTGTTATTGAAGTGAAAAGGTAAGAAATATTGGCATGATTTTTTGAGAACATGGATATTGATACATTGAAGTAATTCGGGACAGTCAATTTTAAAATGTAGTATTCTTTGTAACAGTATTAAATCTGTGCTTATTCTTCTTTCTGAAAGTTTCAATAGAGACATTTTATCCAAGAGGTAATTGTAATTTATGTTTTGTATAGGAATATGCAATTACAATTTATAAACCTTAAAAACTTCCGTTGAATCTTTTCAATGTTATCTGAATGAATATTGAAAAATGGAGACCATAACGTAGAGTTATACTCAAGTTGGCATCTGACAAGTGTTTTATATAACACAATAAATGTTTCTAAATTATTGAAATCTTTTGCAGCTCTCAAAACAAGAGTCTTAAGGGCCTTGTTGATAATATTATTAATATGACATACAAAGGTGAGTTTAAATAAAGTAATACGGAATTGTTTATCTTAAAAAGGCCTACAGAAAAGTCCGTGATGGTAAATGTCTATTTAGTAAGGATAACCCCCAGCAACGCCGGGTACACGTCAGCTAGTAATATATAAAAATTCATCCTGTGTATATTTGTGCTCGCAAAACTCGAAAAGCAGTCGATCGATATCACTGAAAATTTCAAAGTTTGTTGTTATTAATACCAGGAGCGTTTAGAGATGTTCAAATAGTAGAAGAAGTCTGGGATGCGCGAGGAATACTTAAAGTAATATCTCTGCACTGAATGAGATACGGAGTCGAATGTAATGTTGTTTTGAAGAGTAACTTTGTGGTATACAGTGATAAATGGTTAAATATGTTTGAGGCACCCGAGAAAGACATTAGCAATAGCGAAGCATTACAGGGGATCCACTAGTTTTTTTATAAAATTCTGAATATTAGGGAGTAATATTATAATTTTAAAATAAGTGAGATTAATGGGTAACCGCTGACCTCCAGTAGCTATATAAACGCTGATTTTTCCGCAAGCGAGATTTCCATTTCGAAAATAACGATTATTCTAACCTAACCTAGCAAAAAAAATGATTATTGAGTGGAAATGGTAGCAAAATTTTGTTTTCAATTTCCCGGAGAGAGGAGGAAAAATATTTATTTGAGGAAAATGTTCGAATCAAAATTCGATAATGTTGTCACTATTTTTCACACTAGTATTTTCGTTTATGTGAAATCGGAACTCGGTATTGTCATGTCTGCGTCATCGCTGCCTAAACTTCTCGAGAACTAATAGCCGGTAATAAAAATTAAGGCGGACTACGTTTCGCTATTTACGTTTCGAAATTCGTAAATTGAAATGCGGTAGCGATTTGTCGAACCGCCCTTTTGATTGCGTTGCGAAATTGCGCCCCGAGATATTTAATTAATTCTATCACAACCTTCAAAACATACTGTCTTAGTTCAACTAATATAAATATTATTTTTATATGTAATTGCTTCATGAGCAATAAAACAACATATTTATGTTTTAACGGCTGTTGAGTTAGAAACCTAAGTCAAAATAATAAAAAACATATTTGGAATAACTTAGTGAGTAAAACCTCATATTGTAATTTATAATCAATGAAACCAATATTAACACCATCAAAAAAAATGTTAAAACAAAAATCTGAAAAACATTTTCTGTTTCATAATTTCGATTGAGAATCGTTAATATTACCTACAAAGAAAAAATATTACAATTTGAGGTTTTATCTAGATAAAAATATTCATTCAGACAGTTTCTTATTGAATCATTATGACTAATCAACTCTCTTTCAGTGAGATCATTTCTATTCCACAGTGGATTAGTATATTATACTGTATGGGTAATGGATCTATGTGTCAATGATTAAAATAAAATTATTTCCATTGTAGAGGAAAAACTTTAGAAGGGCAATAGTTCCAATCACTCGGACATCTTGAAAAACAAAATCTACGATGAAGCATGAATTGTTCCGTTAAGAACAAGAAATTGCAGTGATTCATACAACATAAAAATAACAAATACATAACTATAATGCTAATATTTTCATTATAATTTATTTCTTTTAAATATTTATGTACCTACTTTTATTTAAAATTATTTATTTTACAACAGACACAACGTTGTTTTAAATTGAATTTTTCTTAATTTTCGGTAGTTTTTTTATTATTTTTTTGTAATGCATTTTTTTAATATTACAAAACATCTAAGTCATTTAGCAACTATCACCAGTCGCCACTGCGTCCAACGAATATAGAAACTGATTTTTAAAGCTTCGAAATCAAATATCACATTATTATTTTTTATGTGAATCCCAACTTCTCCCAACCGTCTGGAGACTATGGTATCCATAATAATTGGGGTATTTTGAGAGGCTGAAGGTAGTGGGTAGTGGAAGGAAATTGTGACGGCGTACCTGGCTATTCATAACTGGTCACCAAACACGGCCAAATTCATTTCAAGCAAATTTTCAATTCTGAATGGTGTTATTACACCAGGGCGATACTGAGAGTATCTTTCATTCTAAATATACTATTTTAAATGGTTAAATTGATAAATTACACAAAGTAATCAAATAAAATTTACTTGCGCACGCCAGGATTTAAAATTGTTCTAGCCTGCTAGTCGAGAATAATTTTGAATCCGTAGCCATGGAATCCGCCCGCTCTACCACGGAAGTCATAAACTTTTGCCACCTGCTAACCGATTTAAAAATAAAACATAAACTAATTAAACTCGCATCAAAAGATGCCATGTCGGACGGCAATATTCTCGGCTGAGGTAACAATGAAGTCTCACTTGTTCACTTCAATTCAATGTGGTCCAACATTCCTGCCTTCAATCTAGAACACAAAGGTTTACTTTCACTCTCTTCCGAGACAGTTGGTCGGCATCGGCAGCGGCAGTCACGGCACTGCTTTTCCAATAGGCTTTCCGTGAAGCCTTTACGAATCCTCTACTTCTCTTCTGGCTACATCACAGTGGCGTAACTAAGCTGTGAATGACCTTTCTGAACTCCTTCATTCAAATTATACCTAGATGTATAAGAACCTCCCTTTTTCTATTTTTTACCAATTTGTGTGTAAAACTTATAATTTTGATACTAAAATACCAATGTAAAATTGTACCTTTTAACTCCCACATATATATTATAAGTTCATCTCGTCATACAATGAGTTTTGTAACTCATCGGGATTGCTCTAGAAAGAAATAATAAAAAAATACCTTTTTGGAATTTTCTGGTGAATTAGAACATCTCTTCATCTCTTGTGGGTATTTTACAATATATGCATCGGCAACTCTGGCAACTACATTCACATTAGAAGCGATGAAAATGTTTAATTTCCTTTTTTAGAAATTGGATAACATCAAAATTTACCGTAGTTAATATACGTAATAAATCTCGGTGTCATCCAATGATTTGGCTTAAGCGATAGCCGTTTTCAGTCATCATAGTCAGTACCAGGGGAGTTAGGTTCAATCCTCAAACAAACCAAAAAAATAATATATATATATATATATATATATATATACTTAATACATACATAGATATATTATAGTTAAAAAAAACTTAGTTTTTATGGGTTTATATTTCATTAACTTAAAATTAATTATAAGCCTTTACAAATTATTCTTATTTTGCCAGAAGTGTTTAAAGAGCGGTTGGAATGGTAGAAGAAGTGGGGGACGCTCGAGAATGACTTAACGCATTATCGCAGCACTCGAATGAGATGCGGAGTCGAATTAAAATCGACATAATGTAGTTTTTACAGATAGAATACACTTGAAATGATACCGCATGAAAGGAAAGGTAGAAAAAGTCAGAGATGGCCGAGGAAGAGATGATTCAAATACGAAATTATTTGTGGTAAAAGGAGACATAAGCGATGAACGAAGAAAGAAGAAGTCGAAGTTGAAGAGGAAGTTGAAGCCATGCACATTAAAAATGCAGTTGTCAGGTACTGACTAGACTAGAATTCATAACCTCAAAACTTTACCCCAAACCATTTATAAGTCCCCGAGCAACGCCGGGTACACGTTACCTAGAATTGATGATTATTTTCGATTTTTAATTGATATATTACTTACAAATCCAAACGACCACACTGAGACACCGGAGGCCAAATTTTTATTTGCGCGGGGCTAAAAAAATTTCCGCCACTGCTAAGCGAGCCATTTAATCATTCACTATTCAACTATTCACGGCCGGGCCTCCACTATTATCACTGCAGCGTTCTGGCGTTCCGTTCTGGCGGTCTGGCTCTATGACGTTCTGTTCTGGTGTTCTGTTCTGCAGCTCACCGATGGTGGAGGGGTTACCGTGGGAGTTATCTGCCTCTGATACAGTTTGGCGGGAGTTAACCGCCAGTATCACTTTGTCGCCAGTTTCATAATCAGTAGTCCGTCAGGCGCGCCGAGCGCTGCGCGTGGATAAACCAACCATACATGATCTCTATTACACTTCCGGCGCGAATTAGACAGATCGAGTGCGAAATGAAATCAACGTGATGTTAAATAAAACTGTGTTAGTTCAATCATAATAAAAAAATAATATCTTGCATGTTTACAGTTTCATCTCTCTTTACTTCTAAATTAATCTATTTGTTTTCATCTGTTGAAAATTTTTCAGGATATTTGATGTAATCTAATTATTGTTGGTACAGACTGTCTGTCGTTTCGCTACTGGCGGCATTTTTTTGATTTTTACGAAACTATTTTATCGAACGAATTTGTTTCGATCGGCGACCTGAAAGTACGTACTTATTTGAATAAATACTTCTTAACACAGCTAACAATTTATTTAACAACTAAAGATTGCTTTTCGTACTAAAAATAATTAACAAATAGATGATCACTGCCGCACTATAATTAACCGCTGTTTCGAATTACCTTATTGTAAACAGCCATCCCCACTTGACTCGGTAGATTAAATATATGGAAAACCTGTTACCACAAATATTCACCTTAATTTTTAATAAAAATGGTAAAAATTTTAACAATCTTGTAACTAACTTTTTTTAAAAGATAATTTGAGAAAGAAAATAAAATAATTTTAAAATTAGGAATCGAGCTGCTTCAATATTTATATATTATATGGGTATACTTCACGGTCAATCGATAAAAAAATTATCGATAATTTGTCACCGTTCCCGAGCACGATGCAGATCGCTAACGTATAAGCAACAGTTCACGTCCAATAAATAAAGAACACTTGGTCGTCGTGAACTATTGTTCGTGCGTTGGCGATCTGCAGTCATGCTCGGGAACGATGACAGGTTACTAACATTATCGATAAATCCTTTAACGATCGACCGTGCTATATACCCAGATCCATAAGGAGCTCGATTCCTAACTTTAGTCGAGTCCCAACTGCTCCCAACTCATCTAGAGATGGAGAGACTGTGGTGTATGTTGTGTTGCTGAAGGTAATGGGGAAGGGAAGGAAATTCCCAATATCGTATTTACTTAAACGTAATGTTCGAATGCAAATAAAAAAGGCACTGAAGGATAATAATAGACGTGGACTGTTTCTTCAGAAGAAAATATAATTCATTGATCTAAACCTTTTGTTTCTATTATTAACTAGACATTTTCAACGTGTTCTACATAAGCTAATATGAAAGAGTTAACTAATATTATACGTTTGTATCTACAATCTCTACGACAGCTGAAATACCTGCTGGAAACCCCCAGGAATAGTAAAAAAATAATGTTAACCCCTCCAGCGTTTGAGGGTCATATATGACCGGGCGTCCATATTTTATAAATGTATTATTATCTTTTTTTCTATCATGCAAAAATACAAAATTTTTGGAAGTTAAAAAGGAAAAATAATAATTCTTTCCAGTTTGCTTCAAATATTTATACTGGAATTCATTAGTAAAATCCTAAAAATAGCTAATATGAATAATTCGTATTTCGCGCAGCTATCGTAAAAATCGGTTTAACTTAAAAAATTATTTCTTATTTGTTATTATATGAACGAGATGAATGTGAAGGTACAGTTTTCTTACAAATTCCCCAAACAAAACGAACGTGTTTTCGAAATACCGAGTTCTTTCAATTTTTCTATTACTGGAGTAAAAAATTAAGTAAAAATGTGGTTAGCGTTTTTGACAATATTTTTCACGTTTTATATTAAAATTTTATTATTTAGAAATAGTAATATTTATTTTAAATGCATAATAACAGATAACGTTATATATTTTTACGGAAAATTGAAAAATAAGATGTATATAGCGCACTTGAAATACACAGAAAACATTGCAAACTGAACAAATGTGATGAAAGTATTGAAGGGTTAATGTATCCCGCATCTTCCCCAATCAAAAGCTTTGCTTTGCTACGCTGTGGAGATCGACCTACCCTACCTATAGATCTGAACTTACGCGAGCTTTCTCAAAAGTATTTTCTTCTTGCCTTCTTAGGCAAGTTTATAAATAAGGGAAAACTGTATTGGAGAGAAACGATTTTCTTTGTTTCAGCAATTTGGTTTTGACAACGTATTAAGACGGATTAACCCTTGTATTGTATAATTTTTGATTCTATTATTTCGAATGCAGTCTTTGTGTTGATTCTGACTTGATTGGCTGCCAACTAATCTTGTTTTATCTCTGATGAGCTGTCAATTTCAATTTAGCATTCTGATGAGCACTCAGTCGGCTGGGAGCATAAATTAGTGTAATAAATGAACACCAGAGGCCGAGAATAATCATATTTCTCACCGAGCCAAAGATAATTGCAGTGGTGAGATATGACTGGCACGTTTGTTAATCATGCACGACAATATTCATTCACTTCTTCTATAACTTTTTTACTATCCTTAATAAGAGGGTGCGTATTGCTTATCTGTTTAGGTAAATGTTTATTTTAATTTGTTAGCATTCAAGTAAAAATTTGCTGATTCATGCATCTCAAATTTTTTTTTTAAATTTTAATTTTTAAAGAAAAAAAATTAACTCAATTCTTCAAAGTTTTTTTAAAGATCTACCTATATTACATTTTAATTATACAATTTTGCTAACCATAAGACGATCGTAGGATAAAAATTAATAAGTATTAATTGTTAATTACTGTTTGTGGAGGTCTCTAACAAAGCAATCGCAATGGGAGGGTTGACTTCAAACCTCCATAATAATAGTAATAATAACATAACATTTATATAGCGCAGTTTAGTGTCATTTCACTTCAAGCGCGATTTTTTCATTTTTTCCTTAGAAAAAACACTCCACACAGCTTCAAAGAATGATACAAATTATGCTTAACACCACCATATTAATCTTCATGAAGTCATATTTAGAAATTAGTGTATCGTCCATTGTTCAGCATAATACATTCTTACTATTAAAATTAACGATTCCAAGTATAATTAAATTATATTTACTCCTCGTAGCAACGTTTTTACTGGTATTTTAATGTTCCTGCTGTTTCATTTGACTGTGCGTTGGAAGGATTCCTTACTGTACGTAAAAAATATCTAATTTCCTAAGGACGCTGAAACAAATGAAACACCCATTAGATCATTGCTAATCTATTGCTTAAAATCCGTTGTTTCAGAGATTTTGATCAATTCTTCAAATTTCATAGTACATGTCCAAGGTCTGTAAACGTTCTATTATGTTGATCTGTTATTATTCCATTATAGGCCAGTTGTTCAACTGTACTTGAATAATAACAAAGCTTGAATAGAACTTTCGTATATCTTTAATATTCACTTTTAATTTGATGAACAGTTAAACAACTGGCCCTAAGATCGAAAGCCAATTGGAGTGATAAGAATAGCTAAACGTTTCAAAAAAATGGCGGATAAGATGAAGTGCAAAACTTAATAAACTCTATGGCCCCTTGATAACGAGATTTGTAAATTTGAAAAATATCCGACCATCAATAAAAAGAGATATACATTTTATTATAATAAACCTAATACTAGACATATTAAATTATGAAAACTTACGAGACAAACACAAGAAACTGAAGCGACAAAGCAGAATACCGATAGAAGTTGAAGCGTTTAATACTGAAAAAGCCTAAAGGTTGTGGCACCGCGATGACAATGTTGAATTTTTGTAAAGAAAAATATGATTTCTAAATAACAATACAGGTTTCAAGATCATAAGTCCTCAATATATTACATATTATCGTAGGAGGCGCATAACTCGCGAAAAAATGATATAGTAATGAATTAGCATGAAATTAAACTCAGTTTGACATTGAATGATATCAGGAATTACATCATGATCGGTTCCTTGTTGGCTGATTGCACAGCCTTAATATACTTTGTAGGCTTCGGCGCTGCCCCCGTCTAACCCACTTACACCTCCCACGGCATGCTGAACTGTTGACTGCACGGAGCTGGGCTGCTAAATCACTGCTTAACTACTTCAACTGCCTTATGTACCTACAGGGCATTTTGCAGTAGAGTGAAGTCTTGGTCTAAAAGAGGAGCAAAATATTTTCTCTCCAACTTCGTGTACTCGTACTACCTTAGGTTCTTTGCACGATCCAAGCTTTCTGAGACAAAATATTGGAAAACAATGACTGTGGTCTACATTAATATTCAAAAATATCTACCAGTATGTGATGAAAGGCTTAAATCACAGTGAAAAACAGATAAACCATAGCTGCTAAAAATATACAAATTATTAATGAAAACCGTCATTCTAGCGACATCTGTTGAGGTTAAAATTGATTCAGTTTGTTTTTCAGTAGGCCCCTGTAATAGTTGGAATTATGTTGAGATTCTATAGTATAAACACAGAGGTCATTAAAATCGTCTAGGAACGACTAGGAACCCCCTTTTGAGGCTTCAAAATAAACATTGAATTTTGTCAACCAATAGATCTGAACAAAGAGCTATAAAATTTTGAGTAACCAATCAGTGAACGAAGAGGCGTACATCAAATGCAGACAAAGGAATGAACTGTGGATCAGGCAATAAAAAAGATAATTAACGACATTTCGATTCTCACAGAAATTGGAGGTGAACGCACTTTAGGGTCAACATCGACTTTCAAGGTGACAAACTCCTGGGAATGTTTACAATAACTGAGACATTTATGGGGTATCGAACCATTGAAATCGGGTGCTTGGAAGTTTTACAGGTTGTAAAGCGCACACACAAAAATGCAATGAAAAAAATTATAAACGTGATAGTATAAAAAAAGGACGGGAAAAGCAAAGGAAAGTTACTGGCGGAATTTCAACTGTAGTGCAATTATTTATGATAGAAGGAGGGTGTCATGTTCGATAAAAATCGTACTAAAGAGAGGAGTGAGTGTTGGAAACAATGGAAATTAATCGTTATCAATTTAAGACGAAACGGACATATTGGTAAATCAATCTTGAATGAAAATCTCGCAAAAAAAATAGACATTTTAGAAAAGTGCGGCGACCGGATGGAAGGATAATATAGAGATTTTGGACTGCTACGAAGGTCCTAGGGACGTGAAAATCGAGTATCAGAAGAAGACAGAAAAACTAAAACATATAGCGATAGATTAGATTCAGGAAAAGTAGACATTTTACATAATTATTAGGTTAGATATATATTGGAGTTACCCAATATTACGGAGGGATCGAAACAAGATAAAAGGTTGGCGGTCTCATGTATATTTTGAAGGGTAAACAATCGAAATCCGAACATGGTTTTTATTTACGTTAAGGTAATAACCCATTAGAAGACCAATAAAATTTAACGTGGAGCTTATGGAATATTTATTTAAAGCAAAAGATATTAAAACTAATGGCTCTAAAATTAAACTAAATTTACGGCCGTAGTACATAAAATCTGAGACGTAAACATATGTCCAGACGTATAATTTATGTGAAATCTTGTAAGTGAGGGATGGAGAATGGGCGGAGATTGGGTCAGACAATAAAAGTGACACATATACCAGAGTCTAATTAGGTATATCTTCCATAGAAGTGTGGAAAATTATATATTAATTAATAATAGATGAAGTATGAAATTTTCCTGGAGACCACACACATCGGGAAAAGTGAAGAAAAGATAAAAGGAAGGGTAAAGAACGGAGATAGGAAATGATCCATGTGGAGAAAAGCGATACAATTCGAATTTATCCGTGAAATTAATAAATACGACTTGGAAAATGAGTAATTATAAGAGTTATGAGAAATGACATAAGAATCAAGAAGAAATTGTGCAAGAAAACGTCGCGGATAAAAATAAAATTCAAAAATAAAGGAAAAACTCAAATCTGCGACAGGGAGATAGAGAGTACGGGTGGAAATGGAAAAGCTCATATAAGTAACAATAAAATTAAGTAGAATTTAAACAAATCGAAATTCAAAAATGCGTAGTAAAGATTTCGACATGGATTTAAACAATTTTCGCACGAGATGCATAAAATTGAGATGTATATATATATTATTGAGGACGGACCTATCGCAAATTGAGAAAAAAAGGAACACAAAATCATGAGAATTTAACTACATTTTGTATGAACACAGGACAAAGGAAGCTTGGGCGATTAACACAGACTTACCCGATTCGGACCCTATCGATTTAGATTTGTGAGATGGAAACTGGCCACCGCCTTGAGCCGGAAAGCAGAACATCTTATGGAAGAACGATCGAAATTAGGGGAAGGGGTGTTCGGATTTACGAGTTGATAGGAAATAGAATTAAGCATCAAGAGAAATTCAGATACGTCTTTTGGGACCTGAGAGGGATATAAAAGATGGAACACATCAGTCAGGAGGGAGTCGCGCGGAGGATTCGAAAAGTTGTTACGTGGCGGTACTACGTTCTTTGGTAGGATTAACAGTGAAAAATCTTTAAGTGTTAAATTTTAAATAAGTCCCTGACTTAGGAAAATTTTGTGGTAAATACAAGTGCTAGAGTCAGTGAAATTTAATTTGGTTAAACAGTGAAAATAAATATAATTTAAACTCAGTGCTTAAAAGTGTTAAGTGAAGTGCAGAAAGTGATTACGGAATTAAGAATTTAACTAAAATTTAAAAATAATTATTTCATTCAAAGTGAAAACATTCAAATTAAATTTAAGAGTTTGTTATCGTTAAATTAAAGTGGATGTGCTCGTGAATTGATATTTAAAAATAGATTATAATTTTGTTTAAAATTATTAATAGTAAATACTTCATCTTAGGTTAAAAGAAACACAAAAACAAAAAAAAGGGATTCGATAATAATAAACGTTTAAACCTTTGTTCTAAAATTAACAGTTAGAAAAAAAATTAATTTATTAAGAGTCGAGTTTAATTAAAAGTTTGCACAATTCGGAATAAATTTTCTTATCAATTTATATAAAAAGAAATTTAGAATTAATAAATTGTTCAATTAAAATCCATCGTGCGTATAGCGACAGTGTTAAAAGTGTTTGTCGTTTTAACCGGAATTTTAATCATCAGTCTATCATTTCGAAAAGGAATTTGAAACAGCTATCATTCAAAAGCCTAAACTAGAAAAGTGTTATTAAATCAACGGGTTTTCTGAATTAGGATTTCGTTCGGAAGAAAAATTAAATATCAACTAATTTATACGATTCAAGCGAGAATAAAATATTAAATAGGAATAAATAGTCGAAAAGATTTATTTTGAAATTAGTTGAAAAAATACAATTAATTAGGTAGGATTTCTTCATCAGGGTTGTTGTGTACACCCGACCGGAAATACCTTGACGGGGGGGTAAGTTTTCTTTTTATAAATAATTTTCAGGACCTAGGAGTGAGGAGATACAGCTGATTATGGTATATCAATTAAATTATTAAAAACAACAAAACAAAGCATTACACATTAATATATGTATATTATGTATTTATTTATATAAAATAAAGTAATATATTGTATATAAAGAATAAATATATGAGTAATGTATTTATATATATGTATTTTACTTATTAATCGAAGCATCGAAATGGTAGCGATTCTTAGATACCTACCTATGGACATATCTACTTTATTGAAAAAGAAAATATGTATTTATTAATATTCAAGACTATGTAGAATCATATATTTTATATTTATTTATTAATATATGTACTCTTTTTTTAACATATTTTGACAATCGAGATATGTGTACTTATATATATATATATATATTTATTTATATTTAATTTTCACCTAACTTCTAGTAAGTTTACTAAATTCGGGACATGAAATAAATAGTTTAACTTCAAAAGGATTTAAAAATATTTAAATTAACAATGCACAATAAAAGTAAAGAGGCACAAATGACTTCTAAGGAATTTTAAAATAAACAAATCTCACATTTAGGTTAGTGTGTCAGGAGATGATTATATTATTTGTTTACAAATAAAGACGTACGAGGGACTGGGTCAACTGAATAGTTTGAAAACGACCTTGGCCGTAACTAGATAATTTATCGGAGTTATAAGGATAACCATCAGGATGTCATTGTGCAATGTGCAGCGATATGGGTCATTTACAAATACCTATCATTCACAATCTACAATTGAAAAATCATGGGTTAGCAAGATTTATATCGAATATTACATGAAACATTTGAATACCATTGATTAGATAGTCGCATAGATTTTTATTAGTTACTTGAAACAGCTGGGAGCCGCGTGTTTACAATTACCTACCATTCACAATCTACAATTGAAAAATCACGGGTTAGTAAGATTTATATAGAAATATTATACGAAACATTTGAACATTATTGATGGAGTGTTCGCATAGATCCCATCAGTTGCCAGAGACAGTTGAGAGTCGTGTACCCTCTTATGTGGCAATCAATTACTTGAAACAATTGAGAAATCACGGGATAGGATGAACGAAATTAATGTTGAAACCTGGAGGTAAAGTTTAAAACAAATACAGTTCATCAAACAGGAGGCAGTGGTCGCTCCTACAACAAGACCATTGACCAAACCAAATAGAGATGACGATTCTCTTAAATAAAAACGTCAAAACCAAACAAAAAGCCTGGAGTTCGATAGCTCTCCAAAACAAACTATCAAATAATTTCTTATTCTACTAGTATTTATTAGTATAACCTTATTCTTACGTATATATTCGGTTACCAAGCTAAGAATTGTGCAGAATTCTTCGTGCGAGATCCGAGCTCGGAATGCGAGGTAGATAGCCTCGTATTGCGAGTTATAAACCTTTCCCAAACTGTATGTATACATATATTTATTCGTATGTACTGTTTACTGGAGAATGCGGACCTGCATACAGCTTGCATTTAGGTCGGTAGACCACTCTCGCATTCTCTTTTAAACGTGGAATGAGGATTCACGACCCGTAAGTCCACACCAACCGTGTGTATATGATTGTATATAGGACGAAACCGGTTCGCCCTAAGTAAATTGTAGTCCAAGGAGGTGTTGGAATTTGGAGGTTTCGGGACCCGAGGGAAGACTTGAAGGCAGTGCATGATGACGTGGAAGGCTTTTTGGGACGCGATAACTAAGGTATCAATCAAAAAGCCGTGTCAAAAGATTGTACGAATTTCTTGTCGACTCACGATCATCTCGTTTACTTGCAGGAGGAAGGAGCCAAATTTTTGCTAGCAAAGGGTTATTCTGAGTTCGTCAAATATACAATTAACTAATAACATTAACCTACTAAATCAATTTTACATGTACCTTATAGCAGCTGAGTCATGGAGGAGTGGCGCCAACCAGACACAATAATTAATCATTGCCAAATTTACTAACAATTAACCATTTGAGTTATATTTAATTATCTGTCCAAATAAACATGTATAATATCTTTTATCAGCGTTTAACTACGATTTTGTAGGGTGCAGGGAATCAATAATTACATTAGGAAAGTTAGCTCATTCAGGGAATTCATGTAAGTCTAGGTTTGCAATGGAAAGACCAATTAAATTGTGAAACTCAACACCTCGATCAGAACCAAGGGGGTTACCACAAAATGAAAGTAATTAAAATCCTATATCATAAATCAAAAAAATTACACAACGTTTGATGGAATTTAATTACAATATAAATACGGGTATATTTGCGTTCAAGATCGTAAATAACGTATTAATTAGTTAAGTACATATGTCTATAAAGATATATAGTACAAGAGAGCTTTAAGTAGCTTTCTGAAGTTATCAAAGAAATTAAGGGTCCAATTTTCATGGAGGCTTATGTGTTGTAGGGGAGGAATTTTCCATCCCTGCGAACACATATGCAAAGCCTTAGAAAAAAAAAAAGAAGTATCGATCATAGCCAAGAGAGAAGAAAATTTTATATTGTTATAAACAAATAAAAATAAAAGAAAATGGTGAAAAGGCGAAAACATTACAACTGCATAGCCGTGTCCAGGAGGTTCAGGTTTTATAAGATTGGAAAAAAAAAGGTTTTATTGGTCAACCTATTGCAAAAACGGAGAAAATAATAATAATAAATAGGACGTAATTAATTAAAGAATTAACAAAAAAAAAAAAAATCAGAAAAGTGCGACATTACATAAATACACAGTGAAATAAAAAAAAATAATAATAGATTAACGTAAATAAACAATAAATCCAAAAAGAATGTGTTAACGAATAAACTTATAACACAAAAAGTGTCCTTATAAATAAAAATGTGTTCATTCAAATGACCGTGAACTTAAGAGTCAATAAAAAATTCCTTTCATACGATAATGTAAACAAAAACAAAGGATATGTAGGTTAATGATGTCATTCAGTCAAAAGGAATGCGTTCTGTAAACAAAAACATTGTTTATGTTTTGGGTTCACCGAACAGATCGGAATGTTGATATGAAGCAAGTTTAATAAACAGACAAGCCCGAAAAACATCGAACTTATTGTGAAAACAAAGAACATCGAAAAAATTGATAAGATAAACATCGGGCGTAAAAACATCTATATATCTTAAAAGTCGGAAACATCGTTAAGTAATACGTATCACTCCGAGGAACAAAAAATTAAATAACAAACGTCGAGATTAAATAAACAATGACACAAAAACGAGATAGCTGGAACAAATATAACATAAACATTGCATTCGGATATCGTGGAGTATTAACGTAAACAATTATTGTTTATCTTATATTCAAAAATACAGACCAGCGGCGGGCCGTGGTACTTAACAAATTATTCACAAAGTCAGGAAAAGATATTATTATTTTTATCACTAGACATTCGACAGATTTATTAGAAGAATAGAAAGGTTTAGAGAAATTAAATTGATTAATGTATTACAACACCCAATGTACCTTACTAGATATCATTGGTTTTACAAAAATAATGATTACTTAAAATATAAAATTGATTGATAGCAATTGATTAACAAAAAAAAAATATTTTTTTTTTGATTAACATTAATATCATTATAAAACAAAAGAAAAAACAATTATTATGACATGTTGGGGTGTTATCTATTATGACCATCTGTAACATAATAAATAACGGAAATATTACACCCATATCGTGTGATAGGTAGATCTATGAAAACAATAATATCAAAATAGAAAAGTGTAATTGTATTAAATCATAGTTAATCATTAGGACCACGTGTTAAATTCAAATGATCGCTCTACGTGCCGCCAATGCACGAGTAGATAGATTTAGTCAGGATCACAAATCTCGATAATCGACAGAGTCATTAATGAGGGTGAAACATTTGATGTTTTGTTTTGTGAGGTAAGATTAATCTTACATAATATAATTTACCATATAAACGGGTAAGTTGAAATAACGTAAGATTTACTCATGATAAGTTTGTTGACATTCAGGTTAGGTTGTTGACTATTGAGGCATATTTTAAGACACAGAGAACCCAGTCAATGGATTCGATAAGGAATTCAAGTATAGGCCAAACAAATAAACGTTGTTTTGAAAAGACAAAGTGTTAGTTGAGAATTCGACTTTCAATCTCAAAGAAAAAAAATACAATTCAGAGTCGGCTCGAGACTTTTAATGTCGTTGACGAATGTTTATGATGGGATTATATATATGTGTATATATACCTATTAAAAGGAAATTCATTTTAGGCATTGAAAAAATCATAATAGATTTTGTAAATTGAAAATAGATAAACGGAACATCTTGATAGGTATTGTAAAAAAATTTAAAATAGGTCGGATATCGAACAAAGCAAGTGTATACAAGAGGATGATGTGAAAATCATAAACGAACTTGAAATTTTACAGGAACAGCCAGGTGATAAAATACAAGAAAAAAATCTAGAAAAAGAAAAAAAAATATAAGAAAAACGAGAAAATTTGAAAAAAGATATATAGAATAAGAAAGGCAACATATATATAAATAATTAAGAAAATTAAAATAGGAATATTGAGGTTGTCGCTTAGTAAGAAAAAAAATAGATACATAAGCCGGTAACATTCGGAAGATCTAAGAAAATGGTGGGAAAACGTGGAATGGGGAGGCAAACAGAAGCTTTAGTGACGGCAATCGAGGAAAATGCTACAGCTGGGACGTCAGCAGTGAACATCGGAGATATTACTACAATAATTCAAGCAGCTTTAGCACCGCTTGTTGATAAAATGCAGGAACTTGAGAAACAATTAGGAAGACCAACAACAGTGGCGGTGACAGGAGAGGATAGTGCGCCGAAAAACGTTCTCCAAGTAGTGGAAATGCTACCGCAGCAGGAACGACCTTCATTTTCCGGTGGAAACCAAAACCCCATAAGTTTCTTAGAAGATTTAAAAGAATACACTAGAAAAGTTAAACGTACAGATCCATTAATTGTCGTACGGGAAAATTTGAAGGGAGAAGCAAAAACGTGGGCCAAGTTATACAACAAGCGATGGGAAACAATGTTGGATTTCGAAAGAGATTTTTTAGCTACCTATTGGGGAGATATAAAGAAGAATGAGGTTCGCCGTCGTCTTGCGGAAGGGGTATATGATTCCAAGAGAGATATATCCATGCTCACTCATTTCGCAAATTATTGGGATTTAGCGAAAGCATTAAAAATTACCGAGACACCGTTGAGCGTAGTTGGCGAGATTATGAGACATTACCCTAAAGAAGTTCAATCGCTATGGTTTTCAGGACAGTCAGGAGATGAGATTGTCGCTGCTGAGTTTCTTCGAAAACTAGATACAATGGTTTGCACACCGGAAGAACGGAACACAAAGAAAAGGAGTGGGGAGGAGTTCACCAAGAAGGACAAATACCGTGACCGTTACCACGCTATAAAGAAGAGAATTCACGCAATAGAGAGTGTGGAAGGAGGCGCTAGCTGCAGTAAGTGTGCAGAAGCTACGACATCTTCACAGGGAGGTTCTACAAAAACTACAAGCGGCAAGGAGCTAGTCATCGCGAACAATTCGGGAAACGGCCGAAGGTTGATTCATTAGCCCTCATGAATACGACTCACACAGGGAGAGGGACGCCGGCACCAAAACACAACACTGCATTGAAGATTATGATGAAATGGGGGTGGAATCCAATGAAAGGATTGGGAAGAAATGAACAAGGGATGACTGTTCCAATAAAAGCAGAAAGGAATGTGAGAAGACGAAAGGATGGAGCGGAAGAAACGAGAACGGAAGCGGAAATAGATGTGGAAGTATGTGTCAATTCCTTACAACAAATAACGGATGAATGGAATCAATTGAAAGTGAACGAAGAGAAAACAAGCAGGGAAATTAGTGGGTTCAACAACATTTTCGAAGACAGAGATTATGAGGAAGTAGAAAAGGGTAGCACTTTACCGTTATTACCGGAAGCCAAAGCACAGATAGATAACACGGAAGTTCACTGTTTAATAGATACTGGAAGTCAAATCACGTGCGTTTCTCAAGAGTTTTATGAAAATTATTTAAATGATCAAACAATTTATCCTATTATGCCTGTATCGACTATACAGATTAAAGTAGCGATAGGACATAAAAGTCAGAGAATATCTAGGTTGGTTCTAGTACCATTGCGATTTGGAGATGTTATAATAAATACGCCGTGTTTAATAATACCGAAGTTAATTAGGCCAATTATATTGGGTATCAACTGGTTAGACGAATATACAGCTGAATTTAAATGTGGAGAAAACAGAAAGTTAAAAATAAAAACAGGAAATGGAAAGAAGGAAATAGAGTTAGTAAATTCATCCGTAATTCATAGGAAACCTAAACACGAGATTAGAAATCAAAATTGCACAAGTGGAAAAATAATTAATATTGAAGTAAACCCTGAAATAAATAATACGGCGTGCCTCGAGCGTAGAATAACGACATTTGTGTCCGAGTTAAATTTAGATTCAAAAGGAAAAGAAGGGTTAGAAAAGATTTTAATTAAACATAAGAATGTATTTATAGACAAACCGGGCCTAACTACTTTGTACACTCACGAAATAAGAATGACGGACGAGACGCCTTTCGTTAAGCGATCCTACCCAGTACCTTTTGCTTACAGGGATAAGATTGATGAAAAGATTAGAGAATTGGAGTCATTAGGAATCATCAGTAGAGAAGCCACGCAGTTTTCTAGTCCTCTAACATTTACCTTGAAAAAAGATGGGACGGTTAGGATACTCTTAGATGCTAGATTCTTAAACACCAGAATGCAGGCGGAAGTAGAAAAACCACCATTAACTTCAGAAATTATACAGCGTTTTCATGGTGTAAAATTCATAACCACAATAGATCTAAATTCAGCTTACTTTCAAATACCTATCAGTCCAGAAAGTCGCAAGTATACTGGGTTTGTATACAATGGAAAATCTTACGTATACAAGGTATTACCGCAGGGGTTAAAAACATCAGTAGGGAGTTTTTCAAGAGGAATGGACAGAATTCTAGGACCAGGGGTGAGGGAATTCTGCGCTAATTACTTAGATGATTTAATAATATATACGTGTGGTAGTCAAGAAGATCATTTTGAACATGTAAACGCGGTACTTGAGAGGTTAAAGGAAGCAAACATGACTTGTAAACTTGAAAAATGTCAATTTTTATTCACAGAAGTACGTATGTTAGGACATATTATAACGCCTTTGGGAGTTCAAATGGATCCGGAAAAGATTGATGCTATAAAAAATTTTCCGGTACCCAAGAAAATAAAACAAGTTAGAGCTTTTCTAGGACTTTGCAATTATTACCGTAGATTCGCAAATAAATATGGGGAAACAACACGGGTTTTGTGCGATTTACTTCAGAAAAATAGAACCTGGCGATGGGGTGACTCAGAACAGCGCGCATTCGAGAGGGTGAAAACATTATTTTTAGAGACAGTTATTTTACATCATCATGACCCAAATAGTACTTATTATTTACAGACAGATAGTTCGGGGTTCGCCATAGGAGGAGAATTATATCAGTTGGATGAGGAAGGAAATCACCACGTTATTGGATTTATTAGCAAAGCTTTAAGAGGACCGGAGTTGAAATGGACCACGTCAGAACAAGAGTTATGGGCGATAATATATGCTTTACACAAATTTGAGACATACTTAAGAGGAGTACACTTAATAATTAGGACGGATCATCAAGCATTGACATTTTTAAAGAGCTGGAAGATGTACAGTGGCCGACTAACACGGTGGATTTTATATTTAAATCAATTTAACTTCACTGTAGAGTACGTCAAAGGGAAGGAAAATATAGGGCCTGATATTTTATCTCGTTATTCTTGTGATGCAAAAAATGTACAGGAGGAGAAAAACACGTGCCCAGAGATAGCAGCTTTTGCAGTGAAAGGTAGACAACAGATTCGAAAACACTTAGAAAATATAACTGAACTACAAAAACAAGACACATTTTTGGGAGAAATTTTCGGATATTTGCGCAAGGGAAAATTTGGGCCGCCGACAAAAGATGTAAATAGGTATTTGAAAAATTACAAAAAAATAGGCAAGACTTTATATTACACAACAGGACTAAACAAAACGGTGTTAGCAGTACCACAAGAATTGACTGAAGAACTAATAAAAATGATACATTTAGAAATCGGACACGGAGGAGTTTTTAAAACAGGGACAGCTTTGGGAGATAGGTATTATTGGCCAGGCATGCACCGAGATATAAAACGCATAGTGAGAGGGTGTCACCTATGTCAGCTGGCGAAGCGCGAAATTCGACCAACTGTAGGGCCGAGTAAATCCATAATTACCAAAGAAGTAGGACAATTAGCTATGGCAGATTTATACGGACCTTTACCGAGAGGAATAGGAGGGGTTAGATTCATTTTCGAGATACAAGATTCATTCAGTAGATTTGTAAAATTATATAAATTGAGGATAGCAAGTACTAAGACCGTGTTAAATTGTGTAGAGGATTTTAATAAAACAATACAAATAGATGCTTTGTTAACGGACAACGGATCTCAATTTACATCGAAGAAATGGGAAAACAACTTAAATAGGATGGGCATAAGAATCGTACATACGTCAATACGAAATCCCGGACCGAACATAACAGAGCGCGTGAATAAGGAACTAGGTAGAATTTTCCGTATTTATTGTCACGAAAAACATACCAAGTGGGCGGCTTTCCTTAAAGAAATAGAACAAACCTACAATAATTCGATACACTGTTCAACAGGATTCTCACCTAATGAAATAGCTTTTGGGAAATCACCAACTTATAGTTTAGACAGGTATACTCAAGGCTGCGGAAAATCTACGAAAACAATAGATGAAATAAGATTAGCAGCACGGAAAAATTTAGAGAAAAGCGCTGCAAATCGACAGAAATACTATAATCTCAACAAAAGATTAATAACTTATGAGATTGGGACCCTGGTCAAGTTGAAAAAATTTACACAATCAAACCTACTCAAAAAAGAAATAAAAAAATTCAATCTGCTTTACGATGGACCTTATGTAATTGGGTCAGAAGTTTATAGTAACACGTATACGCTAATTGATCCGGTAACTCGGGAAATAAAAGGAGATTATAGCGCAATTCATTTAGCGAAATATTATACATGTAATAAGGAACAAAAACCGAGTTTAGAGATAGTGGAAATCAACGAATAAAATGCGAAATTTACAATATTTGAAACTTTAAATAAATAAACGATTGAGAAAAATTTAAAATCTGTTAGGATACGATATAATTTAAGGAGAAAGAAAATTACTAAAATATTAGACTATCAGTTCGTTTGCGAGGGGCGGGTCGTCCTTAAGTCTTTAAGGTTGAGTGAACAAATCTCTTAATAAGCGACAATCATATTCTAATTTACTAATAGAGTAAGAGGAAAATTTTTTCGATAATATTGATTTTCTAGTTTAGGAAAAAAAATTGTGTGTTAGTGTGTAGGAAAATTTTGTTAGATAAGTAAGAACACAGAAGGAAAGCGTATGGGAGTTATATACCCACAAAAGGAACAAAAAAAAATACATATATTATAAATAGGATAGGGTACGTTTTATAAAACAAGATTTTAAATTGACAATGCATAGAGTTAGATTTTTTTTTTTTTTTTTGAAAACTTGAAATAAGGCTATCTATAGATTTAGAGTAGACATTAGGTAAAGATAAAAAGGGAACATTAGAATTACGATATGGTTAGGTTAAATTTTCAAAAAAAAAAAATTTAAAAGGAAACAGGAACGATGAGAAAATTGGAGTTTAGTTAAGAACATTTATGAAATTTAAAAATTAGGGTGGGTAACACCTAGGCTAGAACAACTTGTTTGAATGATCTATGAAAAGACAATTAGAAATTACACAAAAAAAAAAAAAAAAATTTGCGAATAAGAAAAAAAAAATGCTGGAAAAGTTTAAATGAAACATGTATACCACTGATTTTTGGATTGGGTGAGGTCGTGCAAAGATACATATTTCACAAAAATTATCATACTTACAAAACAAAAACAAAACGAAAAATTATTTGCACACCAAGAGACCATCCACTTTTCAGTTGGTCAATAGACCGCGAGATTGCAAACAATCTTTACATGAATCATTGTAAGGGAGGTCTTAGTCCAACCAGGTTGAGGACCACCTAAACACGCGAGTCGAGGGGCGTGTTTTTCCCAGAAAAAAAAAAGAGATTAATTTTGAGTTTATCAAAATTAGAGAAATTCCATAAAATAAAATCTACGCGAAAAGAAAATAGAAAATACAATGAGATTCAGAGTCAAGGTTGTTAACAATCCAAACAAAATGGAAAGAGAGATAGGGAAAAACAGAATGAGGGGGGGGAGAAAGGAAAAAACAGAATGGAAAGAGAGATAGGGAATAACAGAATGAGGGGGGGGGAGAAAGGAAATAACAGAATGGAGAGAGAGATAGGGAATGATAGAGTGAGGTAGAGAAAGGAAATAACAGGAAGTGATGTAGGAAAAGGAATAACAGAACGAGGGGGGGAGAATAGCTAGACTACATTTGAACACAATTTCGATGTCTAAAGTAGTATACAACGTTAGCCACAGCAAATTGAGTTCAGAGGGGGGAACTGTGATGAAAGGCTTAAATCACAGTGAAAAACAGATAAACCATAGCTGCTAAAAATATACAAATTATTAATGAAAACCGTCATTCTAGCGACATCTGTTGAGGTTAAAATTGATTCAGTTTGTTTTTCAGTAGGCCCCTGTAATAGTTGGAATTATGTTGAGATTCTATAGTATAAACACAGAGGTCATTAAAATCGTCTAGGAACGACTAGGAACCCCCTTTTGAGGCTTCAAAATAAACATTGAATTTTGTCAACCAATAGATCTGAACAAAGAGCTATAAAATTTTGAGTAACCAATCAGTGAACGAAGAGGCGTACATCAAATGCAGACAAAGGAATGAACTGTGGATCAGGCAATAAAAAAGATAATTAACGACATTTCGATTCTCACAGAAATTGGAGGTGAACGCACTTTAGGGTCAACATCGACTTTCAAGGTGACAAACTCCTGGGAATGTTTACAATAACTGAGACATTTATGGGGTATCGAACCATTGAAATCGGGTGCTTGGAAGTTTTACAGGTTGTAAAGCGCACACACAAAAATGCAATGAAAAAAATTATAAACGTGATAGTATAAAAAAAGGACGGGAAAAGCAAAGGAAAGTTACTGGCGGAATTTCAACTGTAGTGCAATTATTTATGATAGAAGGAGGGTGTCATGTTCGATAAAAATCGTACTAAAGAGAGGAGTGAGTGTTGGAAACAATGGAAATTAATCGTTATCAATTTAAGACGAAACGGACATATTGGTAAATCAATCTTGAATGAAAATCTCGCAAAAAAAATAGACATTTTAGAAAAGTGCGGCGACCGGATGGAAGGATAATATAGAGATTTTGGACTGCTACGAAGGTCCTAGGGACGTGAAAATCGAGTATCAGAAGAAGACAGAAAAACTAAAACATATAGCGATAGATTAGATTCAGGAAAAGTAGACATTTTACATAATTATTAGGTTAGATATATATTGGAGTTACCCAATATTACGGAGGGATCGAAACAAGATAAAAGGTTGGCGGTCTCATGTATATTTTGAAGGGTAAACAATCGAAATCCGAACATGGTTTTTATTTACGTTAAGGTAATAACCCATTAGAAGACCAATAAAATTTAACGTGGAGCTTATGGAATATTTATTTAAAGCAAAAGATATTAAAACTAATGGCTCTAAAATTAAACTAAATTTACGGCCGTAGTACATAAAATCTGAGACGTAAACATATGTCCAGACGTATAATTTATGTGAAATCTTGTAAGTGAGGGATGGAGAATGGGCGGAGATTGGGTCAGACAATAAAAGTGACACATATACCAGAGTCTAATTAGGTATATCTTCCATAGAAGTGTGGAAAATTATATATTAATTAATAATAGATGAAGTATGAAATTTTCCTGGAGACCACACACATCGGGAAAAGTGAAGAAAAGATAAAAGGAAGGGTAAAGAACGGAGATAGGAAATGATCCATGTGGAGAAAAGCGATACAATTCGAATTTATCCGTGAAATTAATAAATACGACTTGGAAAATGAGTAATTATAAGAGTTATGAGAAATGACATAAGAATCAAGAAGAAATTGTGCAAGAAAACGTCGCGGATAAAAATAAAATTCAAAAATAAAGGAAAAACTCAAATCTGCGACAGGGAGATAGAGAGTACGGGTGGAAATGGAAAAGCTCATATAAGTAACAATAAAATTAAGTAGAATTTAAACAAATCGAAATTCAAAAATGCGTAGTAAAGATTTCGACATGGATTTAAACAATTTTCGCACGAGATGCATAAAATTGAGATGTATATATATATTATTGAGGACGGACCTATCGCAAATTGAGAAAAAAAGGAACACAAAATCATGAGAATTTAACTACATTTTGTATGAACACAGGACAAAGGAAGCTTGGGCGATTAACACAGACTTACCCGATTCGGACCCTATCGATTTAGATTTGTGAGATGGAAACTGGCCACCGCCTTGAGCCGGAAAGCAGAACATCTTATGGAAGAACGATCGAAATTAGGGGAAGGGGTGTTCGGATTTACGAGTTGATAGGAAATAGAATTAAGCATCAAGAGAAATTCAGATACGTCTTTTGGGACCTGAGAGGGATATAAAAGATGGAACACATCAGTCAGGAGGGAGTCGCGCGGAGGATTCGAAAAGTTGTTACGTGGCGGTACTACGTTCTTTGGTAGGATTAACAGTGAAAAATCTTTAAGTGTTAAATTTTAAATAAGTCCCTGACTTAGGAAAATTTTGTGGTAAATACAAGTGCTAGAGTCAGTGAAATTTAATTTGGTTAAACAGTGAAAATAAATATAATTTAAACTCAGTGCTTAAAAGTGTTAAGTGAAGTGCAGAAAGTGATTACGGAATTAAGAATTTAACTAAAATTTAAAAATAATTATTTCATTCAAAGTGAAAACATTCAAATTAAATTTAAGAGTTTGTTATCGTTAAATTAAAGTGGATGTGCTCGTGAATTGATATTTAAAAATAGATTATAATTTTGTTTAAAATTATTAATAGTAAATACTTCATCTTAGGTTAAAAGAAACACAAAAACAAAAAAAAGGGATTCGATAATAATAAACGTTTAAACCTTTGTTCTAAAATTAACAGTTAGAAAAAAAATTAATTTATTAAGAGTCGAGTTTAATTAAAAGTTTGCACAATTCGGAATAAATTTTCTTATCAATTTATATAAAAAGAAATTTAGAATTAATAAATTGTTCAATTAAAATCCATCGTGCGTATAGCGACAGTGTTAAAAGTGTTTGTCGTTTTAACCGGAATTTTAATCATCAGTCTATCATTTCGAAAAGGAATTTGAAACAGCTATCATTCAAAAGCCTAAACTAGAAAAGTGTTATTAAATCAACGGGTTTTCTGAATTAGGATTTCGTTCGGAAGAAAAATTAAATATCAACTAATTTATACGATTCAAGCGAGAATAAAATATTAAATAGGAATAAATAGTCGAAAAGATTTATTTTGAAATTAGTTGAAAAAATACAATTAATTAGGTAGGATTTCTTCATCAGGGTTGTTGTGTACACCCGACCGGAAATACCTTGACGGGGGGGTAAGTTTTCTTTTTATAAATAATTTTCAGGACCTAGGAGTGAGGAGATACAGCTGATTATGGTATATCAATTAAATTATTAAAAACAACAAAACAAAGCATTACACATTAATATATGTATATTATGTATTTATTTATATAAAATAAAGTAATATATTGTATATAAAGAATAAATATATGAGTAATGTATTTATATATATGTATTTTACTTATTAATCGAAGCATCGAAATGGTAGCGATTCTTAGATACCTACCTATGGACATATCTACTTTATTGAAAAAGAAAATATGTATTTATTAATATTCAAGACTATGTAGAATCATATATTTTATATTTATTTATTAATATATGTACTCTTTTTTTAACATATTTTGACAATCGAGATATGTGTACTTATATATATATATATATATTTATTTATATTTAATTTTCACCTAACTTCTAGTAAGTTTACTAAATTCGGGACATGAAATAAATAGTTTAACTTCAAAAGGATTTAAAAATATTTAAATTAACAATGCACAATAAAAGTAAAGAGGCACAAATGACTTCTAAGGAATTTTAAAATAAACAAATCTCACATTTAGGTTAGTGTGTCAGGAGATGATTATATTATTTGTTTACAAATAAAGACGTACGAGGGACTGGGTCAACTGAATAGTTTGAAAACGACCTTGGCCGTAACTAGATAATTTATCGGAGTTATAAGGATAACCATCAGGATGTCATTGTGCAATGTGCAGCGATATGGGTCATTTACAAATACCTATCATTCACAATCTACAATTGAAAAATCATGGGTTAGCAAGATTTATATCGAATATTACATGAAACATTTGAATACCATTGATTAGATAGTCGCATAGATTTTTATTAGTTACTTGAAACAGCTGGGAGCCGCGTGTTTACAATTACCTACCATTCACAATCTACAATTGAAAAATCACGGGTTAGTAAGATTTATATAGAAATATTATACGAAACATTTGAACATTATTGATGGAGTGTTCGCATAGATCCCATCAGTTGCCAGAGACAGTTGAGAGTCGTGTACCCTCTTATGTGGCAATCAATTACTTGAAACAATTGAGAAATCACGGGATAGGATGAACGAAATTAATGTTGAAACCTGGAGGTAAAGTTTAAAACAAATACAGTTCATCAAACAGGAGGCAGTGGTCGCTCCTACAACAAGACCATTGACCAAACCAAATAGAGATGACGATTCTCTTAAATAAAAACGTCAAAACCAAACAAAAAGCCTGGAGTTCGATAGCTCTCCAAAACAAACTATCAAATAATTTCTTATTCTACTAGTATTTATTAGTATAACCTTATTCTTACGTATATATTCGGTTACCAAGCTAAGAATTGTGCAGAATTCTTCGTGCGAGATCCGAGCTCGGAATGCGAGGTAGATAGCCTCGTATTGCGAGTTATAAACCTTTCCCAAACTGTATGTATACATATATTTATTCGTATGTACTGTTTACTGGAGAATGCGGACCTGCATACAGCTTGCATTTAGGTCGGTAGACCACTCTCGCATTCTCTTTTAAACGTGGAATGAGGATTCACGACCCGTAAGTCCACACCAACCGTGTGTATATGATTGTATATAGGACGAAACCGGTTCGCCCTAAGTAAATTGTAGTCCAAGGAGGTGTTGGAATTTGGAGGTTTCGGGACCCGAGGGAAGACTTGAAGGCAGTGCATGATGACGTGGAAGGCTTTTTGGGACGCGATAACTAAGGTATCAATCAAAAAGCCGTGTCAAAAGATTGTACGAATTTCTTGTCGACTCACGATCATCTCGTTTACTTGCAGGAGGAAGGAGCCAAATTTTTGCTAGCAAAGGGTTATTCTGAGTTCGTCAAATATACAATTAACTAATAACATTAACCTACTAAATCAATTTTACATGTACCTTATAGCAGCTGAGTCATGGAGGAGTGGCGCCAACCAGACACAATAATTAATCATTGCCAAATTTACTAACAATTAACCATTTGAGTTATATTTAATTATCTGTCCAAATAAACATGTATAATATCTTTTATCAGCGTTTAACTACGATTTTGTAGGGTGCAGGGAATCAATAATTACATTAGGAAAGTTAGCTCATTCAGGGAATTCATGTAAGTCTAGGTTTGCAATGGAAAGACCAATTAAATTGTGAAACTCAACACCTCGATCAGAACCAAGGGGGTTACCACAAAATGAAAGTAATTAAAATCCTATATCATAAATCAAAAAAATTACACAACGTTTGATGGAATTTAATTACAATATAAATACGGGTATATTTGCGTTCAAGATCGTAAATAACGTATTAATTAGTTAAGTACATATGTCTATAAAGATATATAGTACAAGAGAGCTTTAAGTAGCTTTCTGAAGTTATCAAAGAAATTAAGGGTCCAATTTTCATGGAGGCTTATGTGTTGTAGGGGAGGAATTTTCCATCCCTGCGAACACATATGCAAAGCCTTAGAAAAAAAAAAAGAAGTATCGATCATAGCCAAGAGAGAAGAAAATTTTATATTGTTATAAACAAATAAAAATAAAAGAAAATGGTGAAAAGGCGAAAACATTACAAGTACTGTTGAAGTAATATTTGTCTAATACAATTGTAGAAAAAGTATTACACACCTTTTTCAGCATAGGAGTCGACGCATTAAGCTTTGGCTGAGAAGTATTGCGTTTCCACAAAAATATATTAGAATAATTGATCTACAATACCACTGTAGCATTCCACCTGAATTACTAAACAAGTGTAATTTTTCTGAGCAATAAAACACGAATTAAAAGAATTTAAATAATTCAGAACAAATGCATGGGGTCTATTATATTGCGCTATAGCAGATATACTAGGTTAAAAACTATGCACCGCTAACTCAATATTTTAAGTGGAAACGTTTAGTCTGTGATTCCCAATAGCATTTATAAATAAGTTAAAAAATGGCTATCGTACGAGAAGTTGCAAAGATTTTAGGTTTCCTAATACAAATTTAATTTAAATTGTTCAATCAACAATTATTCGTGGGTTATGTCTCAATTTTATGAAGTCCGAATATTAGTACGTAGGTAATAGAATATTATTATAGTAGTTTTAGAATAGTTACACATAAGATATAAAATGCAAAAAATTGTAGCGTATTAAAAATTTCATTAATCGGACAATAGGAGATTTACAACTGTGAAGCAATACATTTAAATTTTTGAATAGAGATAAATATGTTCGTGTGCGAATTACCTAACCTAGGTACCAAACAACATAATCAGAAAAAGTTATGTTTGATTCCAGCTCCCTGCAATCCACCAGAAGATTTTTTGTAATCCCCGCAAGTGTTTGTATAATTTGAAATTATCACAAGTCATCATTAAATTTAAAATTATCAATCATCGTTCCTTTTGGAAAGCAGTAGGCAACTCAGTTAAATTAATTAAGTTAAATTGCAAACTCTTATAAGAGGTAATATGATATTCTAATTGATACATCTAATGATGATAATTGCCAATCATGTGATTGCGTAACGGAAGCAGTGTTGTAGCGACCACATGGATAGCAAAGGGTGCTCTATGGGGCCCGTAACAGAACATTTAAATTATGGATTCGATTATAGGGGAACTGTCTTAGAGAAGCCTTCATACTGCAGTGTATGATGATAATTACTAAACGTATGTTTTATCCCATTCTCTTGGCTCTGTTAGCAAGCGTACCCGATCGGCCGTTACGTCACTAATTAGGAACCTAGATTAACAAAATATTAAATAAATTTCTTAGCCCGTGATGCCATCATTGAACATAATTTATTTTCATCTGAGATTCAGCGTCCTGAATAATATTTGCGGCGTTATTCGTGAAAATTTTCATTTTTTCTCGTAGCCGACTTCTGACTTAAAATAAATAATGTTAATTACGTGTTAAAGGTACATTTATCACACATATGGATTGGTTTTACAGAAGATTTAAAAAAAATAACTAAAATAAATAAACATGTCAAAATGACAAACGAATTTAAAAAATATTGAAATATCATACAAGTAATTATTTTTGTTACTTACATATGATGGGAGGATAATCTTTAAAATTAACTTTTTCTTCAAAAGTTTAACTCGGGCATGTAAAATACTTTTGCAAGAGATTTATAATAGTGCTGAAATGATTTTTAGATTGAAGTTCACGATTATTCTATCATTAATCGTGCATTACACTCATCACGAACGCTCTTATTTGAAGCATAATAAATTAATTTGTTATACTAATCGCATAAAATGGGCAAAATATCAAGGGAATTACAAAAATGCTTTATAATAAATACTGTCGTTGCTGACGCAATGCTTCCGAAAGTCACTATCATATGTTTCAAATAATATTACTGATGTTCATACGAACTCAAAAGTATTTTTAAAAAAGGCAATGTATTCTAAGTATCGTGTAGATTTTTAAAATTCGAAGTCGAAAATATTCTGGTCATTCAGAAACTATAATGTCGGTACAGCCCATCCTGACGTAATTTGGGGATTTACTGTTGACCAACGCTTTATGACGAATAATGACGAACAAAAAATAGATTATTCAAAGTAAACTAATTGACTACAGCTGCACCTGATAATTGAAAAAATATCAATGAACCAACAAAAAAACCAACTTAAAAGAATGTAGTTTTACTTTCAATTTGCTGTAGATAAAAAAATAATCGAATGCTGCGTTTGTCCGTATGAAAGGTGTTCGTCATGATGCCTTTTTTATGGAGAACCTTTTTAGGGGCGTTTCACTCGTAACGTTACAAGATAATGAATTCGATACACTTATATAATATTATTGTCACCTCTCACCATCTCGTATAAATAAAGTATTATATAATATATACTTGGTGAAAAGGTGAATACAATGTATTATAAATGGGAATCGATTGCTCATTGTTGTTCAAAGTAATAGAGTGCTTACTTTCTTTGGTGGTGTTATTTATCTTTCGTTACGTTCTCTCTTACGTTTTCTCCCTTTTATACTAGAAAATAAAATAAAACAGAATAACTTCTATTTTCATGTAAACGCATTAACTTTTAGATCCGAGAAAAGATGCCACGGGCAACCATTCCAAAACCTACTGGACCCTTACAATGAGGTGACTTTTTAACACTTGAAAGTCGATAAAAAAACTCAAATTGTTACGATATGTATTGTGATCTATGAATCAATCATTTTGTGTACAATATTCAAAGAACTAGCGGTTATTTGTTAAAAAATACCATTACTAATCAATTTAGAATCACTTCCAATTATTGGTAATGCCGTTAAAAATGACGTATAACTAATACTTAATATTTAACGATTTTATAGATTTACTGATTTTCTAAACTTTTAGTAAAAGACTAATATAGTACCACGATTTCGGGACACGTGTTCATAAAATTCCTAATATTTTGCATTTAGTAATTATGTATGCAGTGAACACGTCAAAATTTACTAAAAGTTTATTATGAAACCGATTACCTATAATTTGAAGAGATTCTTAATAGAATAGCAATACTCATTTTTCTCTGTGTAGTAGAGTTATATAAAGTGTTATTTTGTATTAAGTTAGTATCAGTTTAAGTATATCATAATAGTATATAGATATAGTAACAATTTAGTTATAAAAGATATTACGTGAAGTCGAAAAGGATATTACGTGAAGTCAACTAAACTTATGCTAGTTTTATATTCCGTGCTAACCTCTTTCATATGCCGTTTGGCACCCTTTAAATATTTCATTTGTGTTTTTTATAGTTATATGGTTATCTTAGTTCTAATGCAATCCTTGTACACGTGCATTATTTTAAGAAAAAAACATTTTTATGAATATCAATTAAATTGTATTGTTCGTGTCTTCTTCTAATTTAATATCTTTCGGCAATTCACCAAAAATCTCTCTAAACATTTTTCTTTAAAGTGGATTTTTATTTCATTTTCTTTCCTAATTTCATGGGTAATATCACATTTAATTCAGTTCCCACAACCATGTTTTAAAATGAGTTACTACTGCTGTGGTAATAATAATAACAAAAAATAAATAATTGAAAATATATAATAGTTTTTGACGCTTGACGCTTTAAAAATACTCTTTTTGACTAGCAGTACGTTATTATTATTCTTTAAAGTAGAGGTTCCCAAGGTGGTCTATATGGACCCCCAGGGGTCGATATCGGCTTACTGGGGGTCCACGAGATTCAAATGGGGCTACATACGAGCGGCCCCCATTTACTTGAAGTCAACATTTAGGAGTTCCGTAAATGACACAATAGACCTTACACAAATATAATAGACTGAGAAATTACTTATTTGATATTTGCATTTTTATATTTCGTGAAGTTGTTAATTGAGGTTTATAAGTAGAGTCTACTTTCCTTTTCTCGTCAGAATTAATATATTCAAGCAAAACATTGCACATTGGAAGCCGTGAATTTTCCTAGTTCCCCAACTTGTTTTTGAAAAACGTCCAGGGTAATAATGACTTTCAACATTTAAATATACTTTATACAGATTTCAAAACTAAGTTTGAGGACATTTTGACTATCGAAATGGAGCGTTGAAGAATCGAAAAAAATGTGACAAGAAGAAATGACCGGAATAAGCACTGACAAAGAACTTAAGGGGCAGTTCTGTAGGGTTAGCTACAGAAAGAAATTCCCGTTGCTTATAATACCTCACAAGGATGCCCCTGTCTGCACAATGTAAATACAGAGCAACTAGACCGCCACCCGGTTGTTTGGCAGGCAAGGGAAGGGAATCTTTTTACTAAAAAAATAAATGATTATCACATGGCACGTTAATAGTTTTAGGAAAATTCAATATTCGGCAGGCAGGGGGTCTACGGAAAAAAAAATATTTGGCAAGTGGTCTACGGGGCAAAAAAGTTTGGGAACCTCTGCTTTAAAGTATTATCCCGTTACATTAGCTCCACATAGGAGGCCCCCAGGAAAATAATTTCCCTCAGGGCCTATGTCATATTTGGTGATGTTGTGTGGAAAATTTTTTTAAGGGAAGGAAGGAGAAGAAAAAGAGGAAGATCTGAGAAGGAAAAAGGTATGAGGGTTGGGTAGGAATTTGGAAGTCAATGTGACCAGGAGTGACGGGCGAATTCATCCCTCCCTTTGTGGTACAAGGCGACAGGTCGGGATAGTTCTGCCGCCGGAGAGGTAAAAAAATCTCCCTCACAGTAGGAAGGACCTTAAAGACCCTAAAATCCTCATCCCTTGAACCGGGGAACCCCTGATAAGTCACCAAATATAACCAACCGCTTGGGGTGACCTATGGCAGAGGTGTTGGCGATCCAATGAATGGTTTCCGGGGCGGCGGTACCCATACCCGCATCCCAAAATGTGTACTTTATAACACAATCAAAACATAACGCTATTTTAAAAACAGTAATTCCATTTTTACTTTCTAAAACAAGTCAAAATCAACCTTACGTTTTCTTCAACGATTGAAATTCGATCACAATGTCTCGTGTGCTACAAGCTTAACCGAATATGTTAGGTAAGGTGTCGTGTGCTACACGCTTAACTTCCTCGGACCCAGGGATAAAAGTGTTTCGAATTTAACTTTTTTTTGAGAATTTGTATTTCAAAAAAATTACATATTGTTATTTTTTAGTTCTTGCTTTATTTCATTTAAATATTTTGCATGCATAGTTTATCAAAAATCGTATGTCTCTTTGTATGAAACGCTGGGTCTCTAACATATAAAAACATTTTTTCTTTCATACAGGTTTTAAATGTAATAAAACAATATTATTTTAGCTTTTTGCAGAGCGTTTTATTAAAGTAGAGAAACATATGACAAGTCACTTCCTGGAGACATACGACTTTGGTCATTTTTCACAGACATAAATGACAAAATATCAAAATCTATCAATTTGGTGTTATAAAATGAACATATTAGAAAACTAAAAAGTACACATAATAACAATTGAGCTAAAAATATATTAAATACAACAAAACTCAATTTCTGAACCAGCAAAAAGTATTTCTTCCATTTTGAAACTACCATAAAACCGTTTTATCAGCATTTATTTGAAAAACAAATCATTTTAAACATATAATTGACATCTATGATCTACAGTTCAAACTCAAAACTAGTTTGCATCTAATAATAATCTTGGAATCACACCACTTTTCCAGACACTGTTTATGTCGCCCACTGGAGACAGTGGGTCTGAAGAGGTTAACCTATAATATGCCATTAACATTGAAAATTACCTACTGCATTATGAAATTCTTAATTTTACTATTTCATTTATGTTACGTACTATTAGTAACTAATCATTATATCATTATTTGTTGAAGGTTTGGACAATTGGACTCTAAGTGAGATTTTCTCTTCAGTGCTGGGAATTATTCCATTCGCTGGAAATCACAAATAAATCATGGCTCAACTGATCTTCATGTGCTGCGTAATGGTAAGAACTAAGTTATGTTACTTGTCTTCTGCTGTAGATATAATATTTTAATCATTGTTACTTTAATAATCAGCTCTTTACATCTGAATTCAACGCTTTAAGATGTCGTGTTCACGTAATTTGCAGGAGTGAATATAATAATTAGGATTGTGTTTGCGTATTTATTTTTTTCCCACCTCAAAGATATGCATACAACATTAAAAACGCGGCGGGATTTCGGAATCATTTGCAGCCGTGTACGCCTAATGACCGTTTTCAGACAATATTTCACAGTAAGTCTCCTTTACCTTTCAACCCTTATGGTCAATAGACACACGTGGCTAGAAACGATTATGAATATTCGACATTCTGTACGTTATTAGGTCATTACTACAAGTACTATACGTCATTGCTATTTTTTATGTGAAACCGCTCAAGAGTCCCAATAGCTCTCAACCTTCCAGATCCAGATCCAGTGAGACTATGTGGTATGTTGTGGTATGTTGTGAGGATGAAGGTAGTGGGGAGGGGAAGGATATGGTAAGAGAAAGATGGGGAAGTATCTGGCTATTCAGATCTGGTCACCAAACACTGCTAAAGCCATTGCAAGCAACGATTTGTTTATGAATAATGATCTCACTCTAGAGAGATACTGAGAGTATCTTCCACTCTGGTACGTGCAGCAAATAATAATCATAATAATCTACATGTTTCAAAGCCAGTGACTTAAGTCAAGATAATGAAAATTAAAAAATTTAAAAATAGATAAGTATATACAAATAAGTACATACAGAAAAAAATATAGTGGGAGGTGATTAATTAGTTATTATTATTTTTTAAACAATAAATAAAATAGTTAATTATTACATAAATGTACATAGCGAAATTTTATATAACCTATCCTAGTTATTCACAAATCAAAATTTTGTAAAATTAAACGTAAAATAATCAAGAAGTAACTAAAATGTGTAAATAATAAAAATAAAATTATTATTAATATAGATATCAAAGTGAAAATAAATTTAAGAGATGGCTATTTAAAAAATGTTTAATTATTAATAATATTTACTTGACACTTTTTCTAGTATCTAAAATTTCAATGTTATCTAATTGTAAACTTATTGTATTCGTATGTAAAAATTTAACCCTTTAATTATATCAAAAGAATGATTTGTTTCCAAAATGTGGTTAGCAAATTCAAAATAATTATCAATATTCAAATACCTCAGGTGCTCTTTAACTGTAGTATAAAAATTTCTTGAAGTCTTAGCTATTAAAGAGTTACAATCATTAAAAATTAATTTATAAACTAATGATTTCTTTAAAATATTATCCTTGTCCTTATTCATAACAATATTTGGATGATTTGTATAGCGCCATTTTTGTGCAAAATCACCTCAAGGGCGCTGTGTATTATTTAACATATAAATTTTAATTTGTTAGCGCTGGGAACAAGCTCACTCAAGACCACGCCCTGCATAGTACTCTGTTGTCAATTTATTCTTTTTTTATATATTTTTGTATTTTTCACATATCTATTTTACAAAAAATATGTAAATCTATATGGGACGTGTGGGATTGCACTAACTTCCCCACATCCTGTTTTTTTTTTTTTTTTATCATTATTATTATTAGAATAAAAAGCTGGTTGAATAGTCTTTCAGATATTTCTAATTATTAAATTTGAAGTGTGATTATTCAAAAATATTATTTGTCTCTACTTAAACATGTAGATTATTATTAATGAGAAGTGGTATAATTAAAATGACGCCACAAAATAATTTTGCAACTATTGAAAAAAGTAGAGTGTGATTTAAATACTTTTTTTTATAACGTAAAACCGTTTTTCAGGTCAAGTTTTAAACGCTAGTCATAACTTAATAATCATGTTGATCACAAGATATAATGCCTTAATCTTGCAAATGACTCATCGCTCGATGATCAATACTCAAGCAATCAGTGACGCAAGAAGAAAGTAGCAGATCTTGGATTTACATTGAAATCCACCATGTGTATGAACACGTCGCCAAATCCAAACCTAACGCCATAATATTTATTTTCACTTTCATTTTCAACATAATAATATGAATCGATGTCACCTATGTTTTTTTAATGAACGTTCTTCCTTCATGTTTAACACTTTTACTTTTCGTTGACCTTAACAAAAAACCTTAAAAGGACTTGCATACCTGTATACCTTTATACGCGCAGGGCACGTCTACTGAACACTCTGATCATAAAAGGGAAAGGACTTTCTCTCGGCTCTATATGTTGAACAATCGATTACAATAATTAAAACAGATGTTTCGAATAAAAAAAAGAACAAATAGACTCTAGGGTGCATTTAAATACGTATCATCAATCTAATTAAAGAGTTTATGAGGTGATTTCATGATAATTGGTTGATTCTGATTAGCAGGAAAGTAGGTACCTTTTTGTGATAGTTGGTGTTCAAATTAGAGATTGAACTAATTATTTATTATTTATTATGTTATTACGCGTGAACAGTGCGCGTGCGTTAAATTCTTTTCTTGAGTATTTTTTCCGCACTTTTTCCGCACACAATATTCATTTTGAAAAGTGCGTGAGTATATTTATATTCTCTTCTTTTCTCTTCTCTGTTTCCGTTATCAAAATATTATTCTTTCTGAAAGCTAAACAAATATGTAGACGAAATTTCTAAATTGAAATCCTTTTGTTACTAGGCAATATTAACGTGTACCTAGGAAAATGAGCATTGTTAATTTATTAAAAATCTGTTCAAATTATTGGTAATTCCTGACATATCGGAACTCGTGTTTGTGCACCTGCATTTGCCTCGATACAATGACAAAATGCGAAAATATTAGGAATTTTATGAACACGTGTTCCGACATAGTGATGATACATTCGATTTTTATTTTTTATACCAGGAAATCTATTAATACGTTCTTTAAGGGCCTGCAATCCCGTTTTTAACCGGATCACGAATAATTTGAAGAGATTCTTAATACTTTCAAAAGTAGCTTCGTTGAACCACCATATATTTATTTTTTTAATAAACGCCAACCGGTTTCGAATCATTAATCATTATTAAGAATCTGTTTATATGAACTTATAAACAGATTCTTAATAAATTAGCAATTAGTAATTTTTCTCCGTTTGTATTCCTGTTTTATTGGCTTTTTTCAAAATCATAAATATATGTAGCTGAATGTTTCTTTATGTATGTTATCTGTTTTTTGCGTTTATTTTATGTAAAACTTAAAGACATAATATTATACAATGTATTTCATAACACATCCAATAAATATTAACCGCCTACAAATAATTCTTCCTTATTGCTGCCGATTTCCTTCCGAGAATTTCACATTTCAATAAATGTAGTTTGGAACGTTTGCTAGCAAATAAAGTGAATTATCTATTGCTATGCTATTTATAGCTTCTTGTATGAGACAAAGTTTCTGTAATCTCGTTAAAAAGCCATTAGAATGTAAATATTTTTTTATTTAAATTAAGAACCAATACTGAAACCGTGTAAAACCACAGCATACAAACGTTGTATTCTTATGTTAGTGACATTACGATGATGGAAAAACTATTTTAGAATAGTTGATACAATATTTTGTGTATTTTGTTACCTAATGCAAAGAATTGACGTAATCTATTCTTCTTTCTTTCGTACATCATGCAATACAACCTTCACGTATAATATATTGATGTCTTATTGTGTATTTTCCTAAGCACTTGTAAATATGAATCACTGCATTTGGCTTTGACTTGGAATAGCGAATGCATAATTTAACGAAGTCGGTTGTTTAGAACTTCAGTATAATCGTGATTAATTTTTTTGGTTACAATGCCGTTTTGCTCTTCATCCTTCAACAGCCAACGTTTCAGACAGCGTTACAGAATCAATCATCAAGCAATTGCCGAGCACCTAATTGAAACCAATAATTACTTTGGATTTGTTCTTGACGCTCTGGGAAGACCCAAAACGCATCGAGCACACCTAATTGGGTATGTGGATTTTTTTCGAGCATCATATTGTGCCAGTACCAGTATTAATGGTATTAAAGTGGTAATGATATTTAATATCTTCGCCGGTCAAATTTTTGGTAATGAGACGAAAATATATTTATTATTAATCAATTATCGAACAATGTATCATGTCGTTACTGTACATGAGTATTACATAAGCCCACTTTTAAAGAATTCGTACGCCTCAGAGGTCATTTTAACGGTTGGGAATTCACAATATTCACATGTAATTCGAGACGCCAACTATGTTTTTCACTTCCGTAATGCCATAAACAATACGTCATATCCATTGTTTTGTGAAAAATTAAGTCAGGTGAAGATTGACTGTGAACACTTAACACCTCTCAAGCGATTCTAACGATCCATATTTTTATGAATGAGCTTGGGTTTACCGAAACTGCAAATTGAAATACTCCACGCGGATTATATAAAAATGTAAAAAAAAGTTAATTTCAATTTATAAAAACCGTAAAGAATATGCGTAAATTGCCACCATGAGATTAATTGTAATTGTAGAAGGTTGACTCGTACTCTATATCTTCGTTAGGTTTCGTATTTGACTGCTCCTTGATGTACTTAAAACGAAGAATTTGAAACTTTAAAATTATTCCAAATTCAAGGTGATTAATCCCGCTTCCTCATTAAACCGGTAAGGAATATACATAAATCGGGCGCAGTAAAAATGCGGGCAGTGGAAGTACGCAACGAAGAACGCAACACTGGTTCCGTGCCGCACCGACCCATATACGGGTGGCAATATTTGCAACGTAGCGCACCGCTCTGAGTATTTCTTAACGAACTCGGTTTAAGTTGATTCTTTACCGGCTCATGAGGGTGCCGCTTAAAGTAAAATTTTAGTCAAAATATCTACTGGTGGACGGGACAATACCCTAAAATAAATTCGTAATCTTATCGACGTAAGTGAAGAAGCATACTCAAAAATATGCTAGGCGCGGGCCTGGTATATTGGACAGATTACGGTTGAATTTGCTCGAGCAAATCTCTAAAATAAAGTGGGAATCTTAATGACGTAAGTGAAGAAGTCGTGTCAAAAACTAGTCGGCGCGCGGACCAGCGTAATGGACGGACCTACGGTCGAATTTTCTCTAGCAGGCCTAGAAAATTGATTTGTCCGTGGGGCTTATTTAAATTATTTTTAATGAACGTATTGATACAATCTCAGATGTTTCTAGAGGAATACCTCGGGAAGTTACTAATTCATCGCTAATTTTATAGTTAAAAAACGTTTCATAACATTTTCAAACCGCTTTACAAAAAACAGTTTAATGGATACTGTTTTTATTTATCTTCAATAAAAATAACTTACGTACGGTGTATATGGTCTAAAAGTATACATATTGTCGGTACGAATTCGTCGGAATTAAATAAAATATGAACCTCTAGCAAACCCCCGTTATTATAGTCTTCTGTGGCCTTAATATTAAAATAAAATTGCATTTTCGTACACCATTTTACTGAAAATAAGCATGTTATGTGCTTCGGTAATTTATTAAGATGAATAGCCGAAAAGTTTTATTTTACTTGCAGCAGATGTGTGAACATATAATCCATCTAAAAACTTCATAAATCATAAGATTAGCAACACTTAGTCGTTAAGTCATAAATTCGTGTAAGTCGTTTACTATTATTGTTGTTAGATGAACTCTCGTTAAAGATAACTTATGAGAGGTAATACTTGTTATGTTAAACTATATACATGTTTGTATTTGCTAAGCAGGGCCGGCATAACCAATTACTGAGTAACGGATAACCTGACAATTTTTTTAATTATATCTATACCCATCATATAAAATAAAAATAAAATATTGTTCGTTTAATGACGAGGACTTAATTATTATGCTTAGTTTGTGGGTTATTATTCGTTGTTGCACTTCCTCCTTCTTTGGCCAATGTTTCGGATAGTTTTAAAGTGTCAAAAATCAGGGCAGATGAACTGGTGATGGACATAAATTATTCATGACATTTGCAGCATTCCTGAGTTCGGTTCTCTAGTTTGGAGTCCAATATCATTTCAATATCAGGATCGAATCATTTTAAACGAGCCTATCTCACTTATTTAGAACCGGAGTTTCCACACTGCATACCAACGATAAGAAACTCCCAGAATATTTCAAATTCGAAACATTAAATGAACGTCGTAATTAAAATGACCAAAACTTTATTTTCAAACTTATAAATAACTTTACAGAATCTTTCATTTTGACCACAATCAAAATCAATACCAATCGCCATCTACTAAACACCCTTGAAACTTTCCATATTCCTTTCCAAGGAACCGACTTAAACTTCTTCAAGCTTCTTGCGCGGAAGTGTCGACTATAATATTACCTATAATGGTGTAGTGGCAAGATTCCGTACACATTTAGCGATAGCCCTTAGAACTTTACTAAATTTCTTAAAAACAAATCTCGTATTTTACTTTACTTGACTCAAACTTTCATTTCTCTTGTTTTTTACACTTATTTTTTAATGTTTGCAAATTATTATACACCGTCATTGAACGTTTAATATTCATTACTTGTTGTTTCTTTGTATTTTGAACCCTCGTAACTGTCAGTTGTGTATAAATAAAAATAATAATTCTTTTGGCCGTGAAAATTTCAAATCATATTTCAGAGGACTAAACTACTCGACTATAAACCGTCTATTTACCAACATTACATTTTGTTGCTTTCTTCTGTTCTTCAACAAAAATGTATGGTCGTTAAGGCTATCTTAAAGAAAAACTTCCAATCACAATGGCATCTTGCTGTACCAATCCTGTTAATTTATCGAAGGATGCAGTGTTGACCTCCACTCTTTTCGACAATCAAAATGAACCGAAACACTCCATTTCTACGCAGGCATATTCTAAGTGTCGAGTTCAAATAATTCTTCAACCATGTTGCGTTTGCGAGGTCATTTATGTAGTAGGCCGAGGTAAAAATGCTTTGTCGTAAGTTTGAACACAATATTTAAATATAATTTTTTATTGTGATTGGACAAAGGCCAGCTCTGCCGCCAACAACTATACAACAAGACATCGGAAAGACGAGAGTAAACACGTTACTGAACTTGATCACACATCATTCTATGAATGTGGCTCGCACTTTTCACACACTTTCTCGAAGGCGTAAATAGGAAACAATAAACAAGTTTTATTAGATTGATATGCTGTTCACCTGTGTATTTTTTTTCATCAAATGTTGTTGAATATATTTCTTATAAACAGCTATATAGGATTCTTCGTATCGCCATGAACGCTGTTAATACACTTCTTATAAAACGAAGAATTCTTATGGAACAGCTTTCATGGCGATACGAAGGATCCTATATAGAATTTGGGATCCTTCGTATCGCCGTGAACGCTGTTAACACACTTCTTATAAACAGCGTTCATGGTGAAACGATGGATCCTATATAGAATTTAGATGATACTCATACAAATATTTTCCGCTGTTAAATGAGATGTTGGTATTATTTCCTCCTCACGACTTTCAAATTTGTTAGTATCAAAAATTGTAACACAGTATTTTAGAATTTTTTTATTATACCTTCCCGTTATAAGAAGGGAGTATTTTGTCTTAGGAACTCGAATTCACTATTCACACTATCTTTTTACGTTAGTTCCACACAGGAGGCCCTGAACAAAATAATTCCCACCATCCTATATCATCTTTGGGGATGCTGTGTGGAAGGTCTTTTTAGGAAAGGAAGGGGAGTAAGTTCTGGGAAGGAAAAGAGTATTAGGGTTGGGTAGGAATCTGGTAGTCAGTGTGTCCAGGAGTGACGGATATATGAATCCAGTTCTGTTGGGTCCTGCTAGAGAGATCATAAGGTCTCCCTCAACCAGTCTCTTCCGATCTGGTCTACCACACAGTTAGTGAGCAGACGCATCTGTCGCAAAGACACGGACAAACCTCACTCCATGAACCCGGGCACCCCCAAAGTCACCAAACGTAGCGAACCACTTGGGGTGACCTATGGCACAGGTTGGTTATCCAATAAATGGTTCCCGGAGGTGGTACTCGTACCCGCCTCCCAAATTGAAAATCTTGGTAAAAAAACAATCTTTTCTCTATGAGATACAAACGTCGGCTCTACAACCACTTTCTTATAGGTTTTTTTGTATAGAAATTTCTTAAGTGATCGGTTATCTTCCTCCAATCAAAAATTCCCTGCCTAAAGTATCCGTCCCAGTTTTAAGAGGAAGCTACAAGCCAAATATGGTATATTCTTGGTATACCTTATATTGTAGGTAATAGGCATTAAAATCGCTTGACAAACGGAGTCTAGAAACGTTCGAGTTCAAGCACAAAACAGGTTTTTATTTGTTTTGTAAATAATTTTATAAGAAAGTAAAAAAATTAATCAAGTGAAACGGTCCCAGAGAATCTTAGCTATTATACTGTATTTTTTAAGTTGTTTCCTTTGCGCGATCATACATTTCTATTGAAAGAAAAATTGTAGTTTACGTTTATATTATTTTGAGTAATTGTTTTTTTTAATTCTATTCTACTCAAGCGAAACGATAGGAAAACCTTTAATTTATTTAAATCATATGTTTTGGTATTCATAATGTACACCAATTCGTTACAAAGATTAATCAAAATAGTGATTTAGCATTAAGCGTCGCCTTAAGATACATGTATAAGGTAAATGAATCGCTGGTGTAGATCGTTGTTATACCATCTCTGCAAAACACAATTTCTTACATGGCGTCCTCTTTTTGGATATTCTTGCAAATTATAAGGGGTCTTGATTTGTGATTACTTTGTAAGTACAGCGGTAATATCTAGCCAGGGTGAGTATTCTATTAAGAAATATATATAATTTATTACATAATAACATGGAATTATTTTCAGGAAACGTGCTTACCACGCATGCCCTTCTCAAGTGGATCGTGTGTGTTAACTTGATATTATTTCATTGTGTAATTTAATATGATTAGATAAATAGGTACCGAGTTACGGGTATAAACGTTGTCACCTTCCACTGGTTCAAGTACAAAGTACATACATCAAGACCAATTTGTGCAGCAGATGAAGTTCATAATAGTGATGATTTATTAATATGGTTATAGCCTACAACAAGGTTATAGCTCACTTATTTCATAAAGGCAAATTTCATATTGTCGTATTATAAGTTAATCTTATTTTTGATGTGAAATCTCCTACTACTTGATGCAAAATTTCGGACAGTCTCAGAGTGCCGAGCATCAAAACAAATCCCTGAAAACATCTAACTTGGTTATAACAAGGCTGTCGAAAACTTTGTAAATTAAACTTTGTTATCAAGTAAATAGACAAAGCGTTACACCATAAAAATAACAGTAAATATTTATTTAATTTCGAGTAGCTGCCTATCTTAAATCATATAAGACATTAAAAATCGTTTGAAAATAACATTTTCTCATTTTAAAAAGGTGCTATTGTATCTGCAATATTTTTTGTTGTTTGTTTTATTTTTCAAAATCAAAGTGCACGGTGTTTTGCTTTGTAGTTATGTGAACAAGCCAGTTGCAGTGTCGCACAATGGGCATGTTTTATATTCCATTGTTTGTGTCAGGAAGACAGCAATTAATTAGCCAACAGTATTGGCCAGTAAAACGCAACCAGATGTGATCTGATCAAGTCGACGTTGTCAGGAATGAAAATCAGGGGCCAAAAACCGTCTATTAGAATTGCATTCATTTTGTAAATAAAATTTATCCTTCAGTTTCCGAATTTAAAACGTGACGAAGTGATACTCGATGAATTGTGTTAATTCAAAGACATTATATCTCCACTTTTATGCGAAAATGAGTTTGGAACTAGAATCTAATCGGGGAACCCAAATTATCTATCACTCACACTATTGCAAATTTTACGTGACATGTATTTTGAGTCGTTAAAAAAATCGTTTTAAGGCGATACACTACGTAGTAATTCAAAATCATGTGTTTTTGGTTTAATTTGGTCGCCTAGAAATGTTTCAGATGCTTTAATTAAATACTGCGAGTAGAATACATCTTCGCCTTTGAAATAATCGAGTATTTTTTAGATAAGTTTTTTATAAGCCCAGAAAAAATTATTTTTAATGCCTATGAAAACTGCTTTAAAGTTTTGTCATTTTCGGTTATGATTTTATTGTATAATGTGGCAAATTAAGTTATTTATAAAATGATCGGAAAAAAATTAAATATTTATGCCTGAACATCCACAAAATAAAATAAAAGGCACTTTTTGGCCATGTTTTTTTCTTGCATAAATCAAAACAGGCGGATGGTGTTAAGCGGGAATTTAAACCTTATCGCCATCTACGTAAGGGGTGTTATTGATAGAGGCTCGATTTAAAATATTACACTACGTAGTGCATCGCCTTAACAGATAAATAATGCTTTAAGCAGATACAATATTCTGCACGGAGAAAAATGAGTATTGCTAACTTATTAAGAATATCTTCAAATTATTCGTAACCCGATTAAAAACGGGTTTGCAGGCCCTAAATGATTGAATTGACAGGTTTCCTGATAAACTTTTAGTAAAAGAAGAATGTATCATCACGAAATAATATCAAAAAATTGTAATATTTTCGCATCATAACGTATTAATCACTGTTTCATGTTTGACATCATCGGAAGAAGAAGAAAAAGATCTTCTTATTTGTTAATTAAAGATATTACAACTGCTACTACATAAGATTTTATAAGATTACATCATGATAACACCTTTTACACGCGTTTTTTTGCTGTAGTTTCAGTGCATTCTATAAGATTCCATTATAACGACACCTTTTACACAAAGTTTTTTACTTGTTGTTTCAATGCAATCTATGATATTACATCATAACGACACCTTTTACACACATTTTTTTGTTGTTGTTTCAGTGCATTCGATATGATTATATAATTATAACACCGGTTTAAATAATGTCATAAAAAGTGCACTAATTATAATTTTAAAAAAATTGAATTAAATTATTTTCTTATCGATAAGCACGTAATTATTACTAGAGGAATGCAATTATTTCGCAATCAAAATGCTTTTGCACTCATTTATAATTATGTAATTTAATGTACATATACGAGTATTACTTAGGTAGGTACCTACTTCTTAAACAAATGCTGAGAGTAATTACTTTTTTTGTTTAGTTTATATAAGCAGTAAGAAAGATTTTTTATCAATTCGTCAAATAATTGAGTCCACTTGGGAGGTGCATTTAATTTGTAATTGACATATTCAAATCAGATTCATAAAACGTACGTGTATATTTTTTTAACTTTGTTGATTCGACCAAAGTGTATTAACCTCTTAATAGCAGTAAGATCTTTCCGGACTATTAAACTGAAATAATATTTTTTTGTAACAACTTCACCATTAAACAGATGTTGACAAACTTTTGGAACGATGTGAAAGTACACCAGTTGAGGTCCTCGTTACCATAAACCGGCTTTCCAGTGAATTCTTAATGATGCATTCTTAATATATTATTCGATCGAGTACATAAAACCCAAGAGTTTTTAAAGTGGGTTTATTCAATAAATGCTTCTGGTTGCGTAAATATGTTCCAAAGTAACCCTCGAGGATCAATAAACTGTTTATATTTGGATGAGCGTCAGTGGTACAATATATTTGTGTCACCAGCTAATGAGGATGGCGTAGTCTGTGCCATAAGCTTCCTATGTGGTGGCGGAGATGCGCTCTGAAAGAGTGCACTCGTCCCTCCAAGAACATTTCCGTAGCGCTGCAGTATTTCGGTAGGCGGAATAGTATAGAATAACGAATACGAATAGCGGAAGCATTATTGTAAGCGACTTTTAGCTTGTGCCATTGGGATGCAGATAAAGCACGGAGCAAGAGTTGTGTGGCGGTCTGTTCTCTCTGCCTATCCCAGGTAAACGGCATTATGGTTAGTTAGTTAATTGACAACAGGTAAAAGTAATAATTTTTCTTTGGAAATGAATTCCCTTGGAATATTTTTTTCCCTCGTGAACCATAAATAGATTTTTATTTAGATTCCTGAGATTTTCGCATAGCAATTTATTGTTTCATTACTTAGTATACTTTCGTATGGCAATTTATTTTTTCGTTACTTAGTATATTTTCGTATAGCAATTTATTGTTTCATGACTTAGTATATTTTCGTACAGCAATTTATTGTTTCATGACTTTGTATATTTTCGTAAAGCAATTTATTGCTTCATGACTGTACATTTTTGTATAACTATTTATTGTTTCATGACTTTGTGCTGCACGGATTGATCAAAAACAGTTATAATCTGGATGCGTAACGACGCAAATTGATAAAAATAACGCTTTTATTACACCCGATACAAAAGCTTATTTTTGGCAGCCGTGCGTAATAGAACAATGGATTTGTTTTAGTTCAATAGAATATCCATTCTTTGTGATTATTCCTACTTCTATCATACTATTTAGCTAGACAGATTGAGAATAAATATAACTGCGACGTTCAACATTGACACCTTGTTCAAACGACCAAAAACAGGTCCAATAAATTATTCACTTATATAATTTACTACAATTCCTTGGTACGTAGTGAGAATAAAGAAATGCCAGTGGAGTAGCCCTGGTTCAGTGAAAGTGACCGCTCCGCACTCCTCTGCCCGGGGGCAAACCGGTTCGAGGACTACACCACTCCGCATTCGCAATGCCCGCTATGACGTCATTCTGCGAATTAAGCCATGCAGAATTGAAATGAAATGTTTTTTTCTATAGAAACCACTTTTTTCCAGGTTAATACCCCAAGTATTTGATCTATATTAAGAAGAGAAATGAATTTGATAACAAGTTAAAGATAGTATCTGGGCAAGCACTGATTTTTAATGTTTTTTTTATTAGTCTCAATTAAAAGGTTATCTGATCTCTTGATGGAAATGTCATTTTTATTGTTAATTGTATAAAAATGATTTCTATGTTTCTTCCTACAACATCTTCAGATATTCTCTGGTATATAAAAACAATGACTAATTCTATGGCCCAAACATTTACTTAACCCTTTAAGAGAACCAAAATAATTCCTGCGGAGATAACAAAAATTGTAAGAAACTTGATGGAAGTGTCAGTTTTTATTGTTAATTGTATAAAAATGATTTCTATGTTTCTTCCTACAACGTCTTCAGATATTCTCTGGTATATAAAAACAATGACTAATTCTATGGCTCAAACATTTACTTAACCCTTTAAGAGAACCAAAATATTTCCTGCGGAAATAACAAAAATTGTAAGATACTTGCAATGCATATAAATAATCAGAAAAAGTATGCAATGTTTTCTATTGTTCGTATTTATTTAAACTGTAATCCGACTAACTGCCAAAAATAGTCAATAAAAAATACTTTTTAAAACTGAAAACCTAAGGGAATAAACTTTAAACAAATTATTTTTTTCTTCATATGATGTGACATTATAATTTAAGATTAAACAATAACTTTGTAAACATCAATAAGCATGTTGCCAGTACTTTGACAAAGCCGTGGATCATTAAATCGATATCTATTTTATCTAAGCATAAATAAACCCATTATGGATGATGTAGCTGAAAATGATTTTTGTTTGTGATGTTTACAAAGTTATTGTTTAATTTTAAATTATAAATTATTTTATTTACACGAATGCGTGGTTAATTGTGAAGCGATGTATGAATGTGAATGAGGCAGAAGTGTGTGCCAAGACGTAGTTGTTTGGTGATCCTCCCTCTATATGTACCACAACGGGAAACGGCGTGATGGTTAGTAAGTTTTTTTTGTATTAAATTATAGGTAATAATATTTTTCGTAATAGTTATTCTGTATGCAAAACCCTCCGTGGGCCATGGAGCTACAATTAGAGACGCTACTGAATACTAATATCTCGTCGAAACTTGTTCCACTATTAGAATGCGATAAGCGGTGCATGTAGACTGGAATCGTTAGTTAGAGCGTTGGAAGAGTTGGAGGTCAGTTGGAGGTCAAAATGCATATTTTTTGCTTCATATCTCATCTAAATATAATACATCAATGCCTCCATTATTGATACCATATTTTTAAAAACCCATTTTAGATTTGCGAAATCACACAATATAGGCTCGCGAAAGTGACTGTAGTTGTCATAGAGACACGGTATTTATGTAAGAGAAAGACAGGGTATCAAGTAACAAAAATACACAACATCTATACAAATAAACGGTACAATACTTAAGCTTCAATAGTTTTAAAGCTGGTATCGAGTTGGTTTATTTTTGAGGTGTTATGCCTTGTTGCGCTACCTCCTTCTTTAGCTAACGTTTTGGACAGCATCACAATGTCCATCATGAGACATATCTGCCCCGATTATGGACACTGTAGTACTATCCAAAACGTTGGTTAAAAAAGGAAGTAGCGCAACACCGCATAATACCCCAAAAATAAATCACTATAATACTTTCGTGATAATCTGAAATCATATCTGGGTATCGAGGAATTAATTTTTCAAAATTAATGATGTTTGAAAACCATACTGGGTTCACAGAGGTAAGCTACAATGTCTTTTAGGTTATTTATAAAACTTCGATCAGACCCATGGAATATTCACGTTTTTTGTCATCAATTTTTTTAATTCTTGGCTTAAAAATCAAATTATTGCAGTATTTAACGCACGAATGGACAGAATAATCCCAAGTGATTTATCGTGCTTTGACGTTTTTTGAACGTTTATCGAACCTACACGTGACCATTAACTTTATTTCAAAGCAATAATATGTTTTCTGCTAAAGGAGTTCATATCTTAAAGGTTCTATTCCATTGTTGTGGTTATTACGGGTTAATACCCGTAGCCCTATCCAACCAACTTCTTGGACACTAAGCATGCACGAATCGAATAATCCGTGATTCAGGAGTGGTGTGTACTATCGTGTGAATTATTTCTTCAGATTGATTCGTGAATTATTTGAAATTTGAGAGCACTTTTATATTCCGGATAGTTAACTATCAGCAAGGACTGATAGATCCCAATTCCTGCACGACTTACCTAACAATAATCATGTCACTCTGTATTGTTTAATCGAATGGCTTTAGATTTCTGATTTCTTTGCATCAGAAAGATTGCCTTTGAAGAACAATTTTTATTGCTGGTCAAAAATAACTAACCCTTTTCATAGCCTGTATGTTGTAGTATATTATTCTACATACATTTCTGACTACTTGTTTTACATAGGTATTGGCTTCACAACTCGATATCGTCCGAAATTCATCACTTATTTTTCGTATTAAATAGGTAAAATGAAGAACAAACCATATTTGGTGTCGTAATTTTTTTATTGTATTACAAAGCTTCCAAGTTTACAATGAAACTGCAAATAGACATAATATGTGTGGGTATCTATTTTTAAAAAAATATGTAAGTCAACTCCTAGGTTACGAATAAGCTGACAACTTTTGAAAATCTCCTACAACCATCACAGTAAGCGGAATATATTGCTTCTTTCGTGATGGAAGATTTAGCCAGCTAAAGAATTGAACACACGACGCCTGGGTGGGAACCAGCCAACTCAACCACTGACCGGTCATTATATTGCTACTTCAGATAAACAGATTTTTGCTGCTGATATCAGCGTTTTTTTTATTAAATATTTAAATTTTGTATGTGAGTATCGCACAAGTGTCCGAAGCACTATGGCATCCCAATTGGGGTATGTTTCAATTCTGAACGGTTGTCTCACACCGGGCGAGAGTTTGTTGCACTCCGGAACGTGCGGCAAATATACTTTAAAATATTTTTTAATAATAATTGAGAAATAAACACAAATTAATCTAATAAAATTTACGAGCGCACATCGGGTTTTAAACCAGCGATCTCCGGATGGCTAGTCCAGAGCCTAACACCTCAATCACGGAGGCCGTCAACACAAATAAAAGTCAAATCACATTTATTAAAATATAATTTTATAATATTTTCACAAACTCGTATTAAAATAAACAGCCATTGAAATTGGATTTGGTAGGTTAATTCGTTCTTATTTGGACAAATATTATCGACCATAAATCGATAATAATAACAGCAACAAACAGCATGCTTGAATTGGCGTAACGAATTAGGACACTTTGAATTGAATATTTCATTTGAAACAACACTAATAACAATGGTTTCCCAATAAAAATGACTGTGGCTTCTATTGTATGATATTCGATAGCCGATAGCAAAGCAAAACACATCGATACCAGTCACATACTTATATAGTTGTTAATCAGCCATTGTTAGAACTCTCGGCTAAACGAATGCAGTCACGCAGTCAGATAAAGGTTTTATATTGGGCCGAAGGTCGTCAAATAGACGCCCACTGACACATGGCCAGTTTAGTAATATGATATACTATTATTGTATTGATAATAAATTATTGCGTCAAATAAGTAAATGTAAATCGAAAAATAAAGCACTTCTGAGCATCTGTTATAAAACCTCTATACCAATAAAACTAAGCAAAACGACGCCAAATAATGTAAGAAAAAACACTGCAGATATATCGTAATCAACTGTGAAACTAAATTACTAAAAGCTTTATATATAGTTTATATTTAATATTTACTCAGATTAAGGCGATGCACTACGTCGTGCAATATTGTAAATTGAGCCGCTTTGAATAATAACCCTTACGTAAATGGCGATAAGGTTTAAATTCCCGCTTTACACCATCCGCCTGTTTTGATTTATGCAAGAAAAAAACATGGCCAAAAAGTGCCTATTATTTTATTTTGTGGATGTTCAGGCATAAATATTAAATTTGTTTCCCATCATTTTATAAATAACTTAATTTTCCACATTATACAATAAAATTATAACCGAAAATGGGTTCGTAAGTAGGAGATTTTGAACTTTAAATCAGTTTTCATAGGCCTTATGCATTATTTTTTTCTGGGCTTATAAAAAGGTTTATCTAAAAAATACTCGATTATTTCAATGGCCAAGATGTACTCTACTCGCAGTATTTAATTAAAGTATCTGAAACATTTATAGGCGACCAAATTTTCAAACCAAAAACACATAATTTTGTATTACTACGTATGGCATCGCCTTAAGTATTGCCTGGTTCACAGTTTATTTACCGTGTAAATAGATCTGCGCTCATTATTGGGATTTCTGTTAGAGTATTATGTTTTTTCTGATATTTTAATGTTGGAAATATTTTAAATGTGTAAAATGAAAGCAAATTAGAATGTTTTGGCATGAAGATAACTGATGAGAAAACGTATTTCAGGAGAAAAGACGAGTAATGAAACAGTACCTACGGTTAAATACGGGACTGACATTAGATTGGGGGAAAAATATGTATTTCATTTATTAAATCGTTTTCATTACTGTAATTCAAATAAACGTTTACCTGCAAAAAATGTATCTAACAATACACGGTGTTCGGAAACTTGTAGTATAACCGGGAAACTGGTGGATCTTCATCACATTTGGACTCGATTTTGTGGAATAATTTTTTTGATTTGTTTTCGTTTTCAGAAAAATCAAGTCCGAAATGGAATTTGAAAAGTCACTAGCAGTGTAATATGAGTCAAAGCGTAGACCCGGCATCAAGATTTTTTTAGCCCAGTTAGATTACGAAAAAAAAACGAAATAGCGTATGAAAATCTAAACGCATAGATCGAAACAAAAGAGTTTTTGGGTTCTCTATGTGATGTACATGAAGAAAAATGAGGCTGGTTTATTAAAATCTTGTTAAAGTCAAGTCATTTCCTAGTAAAATATTAGTCCATTCAGAATATATCGGAACACGGATTCATACATCTGCGCTTTTCCTGATAAATGTAATGACGAAATGCGATAATATTAGAATTTTTATGAACACTTTTCCGTCATCCTCATAACAAATTTGTGTTTTACTGTTAGTTTGTGAGAAAATCATTCATTTCAGTCGTTAAAGGCCTGCAGTCCCGTTTTTGAGAGGAATACAAATATCTTGAATAGATTTTTAATAAATTAGCAAATTTTACATTAGTAAGTTTTCTTCAGTTTATCGCCTGTGCTATAAGTTTCCAGACACCGTGTATAAACTTTATTTGTTTCTTATTATTTTATTATTTATTCTTAAAGGCAAAAAAATTATTTGTCACCCTGTATTTTCTTGTATTATTCGTCATTACTTTACAATTGAAATGCTATGTTCGTTCCATTGGTAATTTAATGGAAGAGACGTAAAAGAACTACCTCAAAGGTGACAGACCTTCCGAATAACTCCAGTGTAGGACTAATATTTATTTTAAATTATTACACTTTACAACTTTTCTATATAATGTGATTTCATTTGTACTAGGTCATACAAATACAAATCTTTCCATTTTTCCACGCATTCCCCCACATCTCTCAATGCCACAGGGTCCATTACGAAGTTAACCGTATTTGTGAAGCCTATTTGAGTAAAGCCGGGTGAACATATTGGAATAATTTCGAAATTTTATAACCCCCGTTGGGTGCAACGGGCCAAATGTTGCTATTATCAAAATACTACGATCAAGGTTTATCTATGTATCCACTACAATACAAAATGTTATAACTAAAAGCAAATAGCGCAGGCGTACCTAAATGACCAATCCAAAAAAACATTGACCTATTAGATGATTGATTACTCTCCATGCTTCATATACTATTGTAAGGTGTGTACCATAATGAAATATCATACCAGCCTTCACAGCCTCCTACTGATGAAAGGTTACATTTACTCGTGAGACTAACTACTGACTTTCTCGACTCCCAAACGATATGTTGTTATACTTATTGACCTTTCGTAATACCAATATTGTAGATAAGCATCGCAAATGGTTCCTTTTCGATTGCGAAATTCAAAAACGTTTCTGGCGATTCAATAATTTAAAACACGCTTATATTGTTGGGTATGAAAAAATAACTTATTCGCGAATATTGCAAACGCACAATATATTTTTGATTTATACACGAAGAAAAATGAGTATTGCTAATTTATCAAAAATCTCTCAAATCATTGGTAATCCGGTTAAAAACGGGATTACAGGCTGTTTCCTAATAAACTTTTAGTAAATTCCTAATATGTCGGAACACGTTTTCATGCCTTGATAATATATATTGATGAAATGCGAAAATATTAGGATTTTTCCAAACATGTATTCTGACATCATGATTAATACATTTATTAATATTTTACTAAAATTTTATAAGGAAACCTATCAATGCATTCGTTAAGGGCCTGCAATCCCATTTTTAACCGGATTATGAATTATTTGAAGAGATTCTTAATAAATTACAAAATATCAAAAAAATATTTATTGTTATCATGTTTTATTTTTAGAGCTCCATTTTAATTTAAAGTTTTCTTTTATATTTAACTTTGTACTTATTTTTTATAGAGTGTAAAACTTATTTAAAAGTGCTGAGACTTGCTTTGATATTGACAAAATAATCTAAATCCCTGGCAAAACCGAATAACATACTAATCCGTTGTCCAAAGGAAATGATCCTACAGAAAGAGTGTTCAATTTGAAATCAGACGGTCGCATCTCGGACTTGAACACGACCCTCGCCTTGCCGGGGCACCGCTCTACCAACTGATCTAATGGGACCCTATCTCCTTCGGTCATATTTAACTTTATCATACTTCGAATAAGAACTACCAATACTATCTTCATTTTCTCATCGCACATTTTTATCGATGATCATACATAAAGATCAGCAAGGCGAGGGTCCTGGGTTCAAGTCAGGTATCTTTTTCAGATTTTTAAGAATCGCTAATATTGTCTTCAATATTGATCTCATTCAATCATTATAACTAATCAACTCTCCTTTAGTGAGATCATTTCTATTGGACAATGGATTAGTATATTATACTGTATGGGTAATGGGTCTATCTGACCCAAATACAGACGCTGGTCAGTATTATCGTATTGCAACAAAGTTGGATTATGTAACGGATAATTCATGAAATTGCCTTCACTAACTTACTCTACGAGAACAACAGTGGGTTTCACATTGCGGAAAATCTGATCATTATTAATAGTAATCGCTAAAAGAACAAACAGTTTTTATTATACGCCTCTGAAATTTGTTCATAACTATGTTATTCTTATGATTGATTTTCGTAACGCACGAATTTAATATCAAACTAAACGAACGCTTTCATTTTTAAATGTATTCGAGGAATTATCTTTCATTTAATCAACCAATAAGCATTTCTGGCGGATGGTCGGAAAAGGGAGTATCTGAAGAATAAGTACAAGAGAAACAAATTAATGGAAGAACAGTCGGAGACGCCCCGGGAAGACATGGTACGATCAGTCGTGTTATATGGTTGTAGGCTATGCCATTATTATATAAAGATTCTGGGATTATTCCTACAATGATACTCCGAGATTGAGTACCTAGTTTATTTGTAGCCAAAGACAGAGCTTACGGATGCGTGCTTACTAATTGCGAGCTGCGATGTGAGAGGGAAATTAAACTAATACGTGGGCTTTTATACTACTATAATATATCTGACGGGAATCGAAACCGCAGCCTTTCGATTGCCGGTCGGGTGCAGTATGTCTACTATGCTACGTCGGTTTGTTTTAAACCGCCAAATAATTCAATAAACACTTCTATTTTATTGAACAATTATTGCTTATTAGATTCTTAATATAGGTCTTATCACGTTCGTCATAATCTAGAATGTACCAATATAATATAAATGTTTTACAAATTATGTGAAACCTTGTTGTCTCCCACACTGATTAGCATGTTTACATTGGAATATATTATGTTGACTAATGTTGTTATTACTCAATCATAATATCACACTTATTATCATAATAATAATTCATGAAATACGACCAGGCAAATATCCTTGCAAAATAATCGCCAAATTTTCGTGTTGTACCTTACAAAAAACCATCAATAAATCAGTAGGTACCTACAATTTTTTAGTTTTTTTTTTAAATTGGCTATGTCTTTTAAAGCTCACCCAGTTCAATAATGTATTTGTGCTTTAGTTATAAATAATACAATTGTATTGTTAAATTTCAAAATTTAAAAAAAAACTAGTATTGTATGATAGAAGTAAGGTAGATTTGTTGAATAATAATATAAATTTGTTATAATGGAGTGAATTCTGATAAGAAATATTTCAAAATGATGACATTTCTACTAATAAAAATGTTGTTGGCAACTGTGATTACTTTTCCAGGCATTATTTAGCATTACACGATTAGGAATATGTTGATAATAATACCCATGATGTCATATTGCATAAATTGCTGAAACCGATCTTAAATAATTAGCGAACTGATCTAGTTAATTCCTACTCACGGTTGCCACCGCGTAATTTTTATAGGGCCGGAATCCCATAGGTAAGGCCAAATGGTATTTATAGAAATCATGTGCAATATAAAATCAATAAAATAATTCAGTAAATAAAAAAATATTTTTGGAAAAAAATAGCGCAGATCCGTGAAAAATTGCAAGACATTATCATAATATTGTAGGTTTGATAATTGCATGTTAGCTAAAAAATTACTTACCCTTGAAAAATCATGAAAACGGATATCACCTTTAACCCTAAGTAATTTGAACAAAATGAATACAAATTTCAAATTTGGAATTAAAATAATTTTCTTGTAAATAAAAATATATGGTTCTGTATTATGAAAATGACAATTACATTCAAAATAAATTCGAACCACAATCACAGATACACAACCGAAAGTAGTATTTTTAATAATACACAAAAATATATTTGCACCATTACACTTGACTTCACTTAAGAGATAATACACGCATAATTCTTTATTCTATTCACTTATTGGCTTCACTAACATTATTTAGAAATAATATACCAAACTATTTAAACCACATGATTATAAAAATGGGCATAAAACCAGCGACAGTGTTTCACGACATGACTCTGTTTTACATTCACATTTGACATTGTTTATCACAATGCGAAAAACCTGAAAACTTATTACCGTAATTACCTGTTTTGTGGTAATTATTCATAATCTTTTCAGTTCATATAATTCGTCATAATTTTAATGGAATGTTTCAAATTAAATGTCAAATGTATTTTACTGCAGAAGTTAAGAATTCTTTAATTGTTTTCGCAATCCTTTGCAATCCATAACGTATAACCGCACGAAATCTCTGATCTTTCGAGTGCGAAAGCGCCGACTTTTCACCCGTCTCTCTTACATACATCACACCTTTTTTAATATTCTAGTGAAAACTCGCGGTGAGTACGCAAGGAGGTTGATTTAAGCAGGCACTTTCTGCACTTGGTTCGTTGTTTTAAATTAAATGTTCTAGGTACAGCCCTATGGGTCTAACAGGTAAACCAGCAGACCAGTGGGTAACCCGGATCTTTGCCTTGCGTAGGCGATTCTTGTGCTAACGACGAAATTATTGTTTTTTTCTATTCAGAAACAACCTTCGCCGGTGACAGTTCATATCGCAAATTAAAACCGTGAGAAGCAAATTTCATGCATTGGGAGCAAAAACGTAACATTCCGCTGTTTGCTAACCGTGTACATTGTTTCACTTAAATGAATTGCGTTGTGTTTTTGCATATCTCAGGAAGTAGATAAATAGTTTTACCACTATTCAGTACCTGATTATTTACCTACAGTTTTTTATATATCAAAAAAGGGTACACACGAAAAGCTAATTTGATTTAAATTTTGTTTCATAATGGACCATAAAATTGAATGGGGAATTTTCGCAAACTATGAATACCTTTAAAAAGGTTGTGCAATATTTAAGGTTTATTTTTCTGATTCAAATCATTGTACTCAAAATGTGTAATTTTAATACCGCACATTCCGAAACGGTTCCAACATACGAGGGTGGTCTGAAAAGTTTCCGGCCTCAACGCAAAGATGGCGGTACTCGTCAATAAAAGCTAGTGAATATAGTTGTGCATCTTTTGACAGTTACTCACCAAAGTTTCGGCCATTTTGGACGTGCAGTTTTTAGATGACAGTCGTTTGAGTGAGTCGATGTGTGTGCTTTTGTGAAAATGGAAAAATTGAGTATCGAGCTGTTATTAAATTTTTCGTAAAAACACTGGTAAAACAGCTGTCACTAAATTTACCCGGCGTGACGTCAACGCCGCAGAATTTCCGATTTGCATACAATGTAATTTTTTTAACGTGAATACCGCACAATAGTTCGAATAGCTCCCAACCGTCTGGAACCAGTAGAGGATATCGGAGAGGGGAAGGAGATGGGGAAGAGAAAGGTGGAAAGGTACCTGACTATTCAGATCTGTTCACCAAACACGGTTCAAGCAACGTTTCAATTCATATTTGTGGTCTTACACCAAAGCGATAAAATATTAACATGCATTACGCGTATTTTTCTATTATCATGTAATATGTGTAATTTTCAATAAATATTGTTTCATGGCCGAAAAATCAATTGTAAATATGAAATAATATTATTTTTTTAATGTGTATATTATGATCAATCGGGAAAGGACCATAATAATGACGCAATAAAAAAAAAATATTTATAAACGGTACATGTCCTATTTATATCAATTTAAATACTGCATCGATCAACAACGATTTACCGTAGATTTGTCCATAACACGTGAATAATTTACATTCCCAAAACGCTGCAGAAGATTTATTGCAGAGTTCAGGGTATCGATTCTCCAATTCTGGTCGCTCGCAATCGCCGTCGAAAGTACATACATTGTTCGACATTCTTATTTTTGAGTCTCGTCGAAGGTACCACTTACATACGCCAAACGTTATTCCACTCGAACAACGAGTGGGTCGAATCACTCGTTGTTCGAGTGGAATGCAGTTCTGCATTCGTTGCCGCATCGTTGAAATGTTAAGTATTTTTCAATTAACGGTTCTCAACGGTTCCTAATTATCATCAATAATCTATTTTCAGGGGTACCTGACGAGTTTTATGAATCTGTTATCACCGTCGGTTAATATGATCCTTTTGGCTTCTCTTATAATATCCCGTGATTTTTCACGGGGCTGTGCCAGTATTATAATAATTTCAAGAGAATTCTCGTGATGTAACTAAGCACAGTAATTGCTGGAGTTACTTATGGACCTTATTTTAAATATATGCAAAGTGCTCCACGTACATATAAATGGACGTTAAATAGCTCGTAAACAAATGACCACAATATTATAAGTAATAATGTTTTAATTGAAGGCCACCACGACAACAAGATCAATGCGAGGCATCGACAGTCCTTCTTTAAATTTTATTATTTAATTTGTTACACCTGAGAAATAACTTAACAGTCCTGACCTTTTTCAATGCCGTGAGAACCTTTTTTTATCATATCATATCCGCCAAATTTTCTAACAAAGTAAAGTTATCAAGGAAACGCGTGTTAATTAATTGTCTTGTCTTCATTTAATTAAATAAACATTGTTTTTCTTTGATATCCTGATAAAACAAATAACAAAAATGTGAATTGCAACTTGCTTCAAAAAACAAGAAAACCCTGAATAAATGTGTCAAATTTGGAATCCTTTTCAGATTTCTAAGAATTTCTCGTACATGTAATGTTACATACGTCAAAGTAGAAAAATCTATTATTTATTATCTACACTTTTTATATGAAACCGAACAAGAGTCCCAACTGCTCCCAACCGTCTGAACCAGTGAGACAACGGCATCCCCAAAAAGTGTGGTATGACGGGGAGAAGTACCTGGCTTCTTAGATATGGTCATCAAATATGGGCAAAGGCATTTCAAGCAACGTTTCAATTCTGAATGGTAGTCTTACACCAGGGCGATACTGAGAGTGTCTTCCACTCTGGAACGTGTCACAAATATACTATTTATTATTTTTAATTACTAAATTGTGACATAAATTAATCAATAAAAATTTACTTGCGCACGCCGGGATTTTAACTCGCGATCTCTGGGTTGCTAGTTAAAAGCCATACCCCTCGACCACGGAGGCCGTCAAATAATAATAATAATTGTTATTAAATGTATACATATGTGCTGTTTTTTTCTCACAATAATATCTATATTCGAAATAATTGTCGTTATGTCTGAAGTTAATAATTTCTAGGAGTTTTTCTTTTTTGTAAATATGGGTAATATTTTTTTATAAAATTATTTTTCACCTAAATACCTAATTAATTACCTTTTCCCACCACTATTTTTTATGCTTTTGTCTATGCTCGTATTATGTCACTTTTCAGAATACTCCGGATACTGTGTAGGAACCATTAGTGATTAGTGGTGAAACATTCCGATATTTAATATTAAAATAGTGGTTAAAACAAAATCATTTATTATGTCACTCAATTAAAATGGTGCCACAAAGTTATTTTACAATTATTATTGAAAAAGCAAATAATTAGGCTTAAAAAAACTTTTGATTGAAGGCTGAACACCTAAAAATTTTGGCCACATTGGTTTCGTAACATTTTTCTACATTTTAATCTACCACACCTTTTAGTAAGATCAATATAATTCCAAATTATGTTTAAGCCTAAATCGAAAAACAAAATGTTATTTAACTCCCGTGGCTAATGTGTACGCTTTTGGGAACAGCTCATAACAGTATCATATAAATCGTTGTGTCTTCCTTACTGTCATGGTTAGATATATGATCTAACCGGTGTAAGAAAGAGAAAACACCACGCTTTATATTCGAATCTAGAAGTTAACCACAGAAGAATGAAACTGTACACCGCCATGAAACAAAAAGTTCGGACCGCAATTGGTGAAAAATTTATGAAACTTTATGAAATTTCGAGTAATTATTTTTATACGAAACCAAACATTAGGTGAAAATACATAATGTTTATAATACAGTTGTCTAATAAAATGTTTGATTTTCAGTATCAGTAATTTAAGCTCAACGTTGAGCAATTTTAAAACTTTTTTATGTTCGAATTCCAAACTTTAATCGTTCAAGTGTGTATTTCTATTCACTTTCAAAATTAGTTTTTAGTTTTCAGGACGTTAACAATTATTCCATTTATTTTATTTTATTGCAAAGCGAAAAAACTCCGACTTTCTGAAAGAATATGCCAGAGACGTGAGGAGTTATCACCTTATTGTTGTATAAAATAAATGTACTTTGAAAGAATAAATATGAAATACTCGCAAATGTTTGTTTCAAAATATTGTTCTGTGATTTAATCTGTATACTTATATAAAATCTAAATCTAGATAATCATTCCCTTTTGTAAAACAGAGATGTTTACATTCATGACAAGTTGCATCATTGCGGCTGATACATCTAACACATTCAACATCTCGTAAAGTAATAATTACGAACGTTTAAATTCAAAATGCTTTCGTATACAAAGGTATCATGCACATTCTAACGTGAAAAGCGGCAACTGCAATCATGCACACAAACCGCACAGGTAATTATGTCGACATCGCTAATAATGGTACACCTCATAAGACAAATAATGACACATAACGACTGTGTTATACCATTCTCATTTCTGTCAAATTCAACCGAATTCCCCTAAAGACAATATTCACTAACGAAGTCAAGGATTCTCGCTTGTCTCGTGTTATGACTATTAAAATGTCGTTAGTAAACAAAGCTTTTAGCGGACATGCGACATTTCTATCGACAATACGCCCACAAACAAACTCAGCATTGTTCTCTGTTACTGAAAAGTGTTTTTGCTAGCTATGAATATTCAAGTTTACGTAATATCATTCATACTTAATCATATATTTAATAAGCAATCAGACACGTTTAAAAATTTATTTATTTACTGTTTTTATGAAAAACCGATTTTCCAATAATATTTCATATCATTTAAAAATAATAATAAATATACGTACGAGATCATAAATCAATTATATACATTTATTATAACAGTTACGAGGCAGCATTGTGTTAAAAAAACTTATTCTAATATTGAATTCATTGAGGTTTGACTGAAGCATGTCTATCTTTGAAGGAAGTTGGTTTAAAAGCGTAATCATTCCCCCTAGAGGCATGAGCATTGATAGATTAGTCCTGCCTCTTGGAAAAATAAAGAAAACTTGTACTGCCTAGCTCTGGTGAAGTTATCGAGACATAAACTTAATACACTCCAGAACATCAGGATTGCAATGTGTTTCTGTTGAGCAGCTTCTGTGTTACATACGTCTAGACGATCTAGTCCTTGCATTCCAGCGAGAAAGTCACATTTAATAAAACAGTGCTTTTTTAGAGGGAAACTCTCTCTTCCTTTAAAGCCTTTAATTTGTGATTTGTTGGAAATAAACAATACCTCTCCCTTTTCTGTAAAGAATAATATTGTGTTATCCGACAATCTTCCGAAATCCACAGAATCTTTAATAGGAAAATGCGTGTGCATTCTCTGAATTTATTCAAGCACTGGCAAGCTGCTATTAATGGGAAAAAAACGCTTGTATAGAGAAATTTACGTTGGTGTGAAAAGTTATCTCAAGGGCAAATTTAAGCTGTACAAATTTTACTTGCCGGTGTACAAACAGATATAGAAACATACTTATTCGAAGTTGAATTACTGAACCTGAAATTATCAAAAATAATTTGTTTTTAATTCAGATGTTGCAAATTGTGCAAAGTTTCAGATATTTTGTGTAATAGACGCATTTGCGCACTGTTCCATGGAATAATATATTCTGTAAGTGACTTTACATACGTACTAACCCTCTAGCTTACTTAAGCTTTGCAACTGTACCGTTTATGGAGAAATTTTCTAAAGAGATGAGTTTTAATCATCGCTCTGATTTCTGTAGTTTTAAAGTTCAAAAGTACTTAGGTACTTTATATTATGATGTATAGATTTCAAAACGAAAAACGTGTTTCAAAATAGTTCATTTTTCCTAGTATTTGTATCGTTCTATTCAATTGTGAATCTCCACGTACATAATAGCTTAATATGAATGGCATGCCATTGGTCGCCTACATGATGACCTTCTTGGCAGAACGGTTAGATCCTTGGTGATGTACCCAGAGGTCACGGTACAAAACCAGGCAAGGGCAGAATATAAAATGCATTCAATGATAGTGTTTTTCAAGTACTGAATTTAACGAAATTATTGTCTTTGGTAATTCTTAGTGACCAAATCTGAATTTTGAGGTACTTTTAAAACTTCATTGTCCCTTCTCCTCAACTTCTTTAGCATAACAATGTTGTCCGAAGTGGAGTTAGTCCCAATGTGTACGTACTAATATAGTCGTGTGAAATAGGACGCATTCGCATTAATTTATATCTATCTTTTTGGGCATGTGTAGTCCTGCATGCTTAAAACATCGAGACACATATTACGGCACTCCATTATCTTACAAATTTGTCTTCTCGCGACAGACAGAAACTGTTTCAGTGGATCTGGTTAAGCTACCCAATAAGTCAATCACAATGTAACGTATTTAATAACGGTGATCCATCCTATCAAAAAACAATGAGTACCGAATTAATTCGGAAGCGTTAATGTCTGGTATATTGACACCCTGACACAGTCCCCTCGAATCGACACAAAAGGCAAGAAACAGAACAAAAGACACGGCCAATGCTACTACAGCTTCTCGGTGCAAAATAAATTTGAGATCGGAATCAGCCGAAGCGTTCTGCGCAATGTTCTGGGAAAAGAGACTCGGCGCTCACCTTCCCATCCGGTGTCTAATTACATACCTTAACGCGAGGAAAGTAAACAGCTTCCGGACGTTTAGCACTGCTTTGGTCTGTTATTGTTCATTGTACTCAGTTGCAAAACGAAACTTTGCGATGCTCTACGTAGAGCAAGTGGTATTTTTGTTTTTTTATGTTCACTTTGTAAGGCGCTATTACATTATTTTCATCGTGGCCTATTTTAATTTGAGAGGCTGGTTTGCGTGTCGCCGTCCCGGGAACCATTTATTGAATAACCAACACCTCACCAAGTGGTCCGTTACATTTGGTGACTTAGTGATGGTTGCCCGGTTTCATGGGGTGAGGTTTTTCTAGGTCTTCTGCTCACTTACAGCGTGACTGGCCGTATTGGGAGTGACTGGATAAGGGAAACCTTTTAGTCTCTCCAGCCGGACTCTCTTGGCAAATCGCCTTGTTCCGCTGTGAGAGAGATTAATTCGAATGCCCGTCACTCCTGGACCCATTGACCCCCAGATTCCTACCCACCCCTAATATATCTTGTTCGTTCCATGAACTTCCTCGCCTTCCTTTCCTTGAAAGGACCCTCCACACAACACTCCCAAATATGAAGGCCCTGAACGAAATTATTTTCCACAAGCCTCATGTGTAGAGCTTCTGTAAAAAAATGTAATCTTTGGATATCCTGTATTAGGGAAAGGAAGGAGAGAGAGTTGTGGGAAGGAAAACAGAATGAGGGGTGGGTAAGAATCTGGGGGTCAGTGCGTAGAAAGAGATGGGTCGAGACATTCCGGTTTGGAGATGTCAAAGGATCTCTCTCAACAATGAATTCTTCATTGATCTGTTCCAATAGTCTCCATCAAGCAATAAATTACCATAAGGTTCTTATTTAATGTATAAGCCGGTGAATATCAGAACATGCTTTCGACAAAGGAGTTTTTCATATAAAGCTCCGTTGCTTTTAAATATAAAAACTATAGGTTCGGTGAATCTATTTAAGAACATGGTAAAAAAATTCCATACTGGCTTCGAGTGGTGGTTTTGGATTGCCCATTCTGTCGTGAACCTTACGCGATGTAATCCATCTGTGAATGTGATGTACTTATTTGATTGAATATAACTGTAGGACTACTCATATCGACACAGGAATTCCCTAATAAGATGAGCAGCGGAGGAAATAATAAATATATTAAAAATTAAAAAAATACTTTTTTGATTCCACTTCTACTTCAATCCATGATCACGTGGTGTACAATACTTTTTTTAATATTAATTTTCTAATGCCAAATTGCTGGTAGCCCTCTTAAAATTTATAGAATGCCAACAAAATTGTTCAATTCCTCTTACGATTCTTGGAAGGCCGCTGTGAATTATAATAATATTAGGTTCGGATCATAATTATCAATGCTTTTCGTAGCTATCCCACTGTTGATGTTGACGTTTACGCATTGAATCAAAAACGTATATAACCGCCTACAACCAATATCTATGAGAATTTTCCAAGATACAAGCCTTGCTTCGGAGATACCTTCAGTAAATTGGCACATTCTCAGTTTCCTTAAAAGCAGAATGGAAAGTTAGCAAAAGAAGGTTATAAGTGATATATAACGTTGAGTTGGAGTGTCAATATCTAACGATTTGGAAATTAAAATAATATATTTGGTTATGAATTAACATTTTGTACATATAAATAAATAATAAATTACACTGTCAGAAATTTAGGTCTCGGAAAATATATGGATTTTCATGACAAATATACAAATAATATTTAGGAAAGATTTTTTTTTTTATATTTCTAACTTCAATAACATGCTCCCATGCAAGAGCTTCAGGATCTGTTTTTTCGAAATCATTTTTTCTTATATACTTTAACTTTTAACTTGAAAAAATGACATCTTGTCACATTTGGAGTAGATTTTTGGTGTAACTTTTTGATTTCTTTTAAAATACGTCGAAGTGTTGACTCTTGCTCCAAAAATTTTTTAACTCTTAGGTTGCCGAAAAAACGTTAAATTTGTTTTTATTTTATTGTTTTGTTGAAAAAAAGGTTGTCTATGTAATGTAGATTAACCAGTTTTCGGACACCGTGTATAAATGTTTTCGGACACCGTGGGTTAACCTAGAAAACTAAAATAAATAATTAAGTTTAAAATACCTTTAAAAAAGACGGATATTTTTTTTGCATATTACATACATCATGGCTTACGCTGTTGCAGACAAATAAACATATTCTGCATCATACGAGGAGAGTATAAATTAGATCATTGCCAAATCTTATGGCAATATCCTAAATAATTTTTCACTTATTAGGCCTTACGAACATTTCATCTTTACATCACAAATATTTTTTAAATGTTCCTGAAGTTTCTCCGTTGGCCTACTTTCCTGGGCTTTGAATCCACTTCCTACACGCTTCGAGATGACCGCTCTGCTCTTCGCAGCGTAATTATTTCGCGTTACCACACCGAGGCCGATTTGGTAACGGAAGAGATAATACTATTATACCATCTTACGGTCGCCAAAATGAGCCTACGCACGGCCAACGGGGACTGGCAGTGCCCAAAGTGAGGAAATACTCGCTACATGCCTTTCGCCGCGCTAAAGAAAGAAGCGTGAGAATAAGGTGTCATTTTCTCTATGAATCACAAACGATTTGGCTAAAATTATGCAGAAGAACGTGTCTCAGCAATGTCTAAAATATTATCTGGGCCTAGGAAATCAATTGTTGTTTGTCTACCTTTTTTCGAGATGTGTTATGTATGAGTAAGGTGAGCCAGAGTTAAGTTAGCCTCTTAGAAACTGAGCTTACTGTACAGGGCCCGCCAATACTTTAATAGTACACAACTGCTGATCACACTGTTGAATTTTACAGCCACCTCTGGTCTGGAGCCTGGATAAAAACCGTTGACTCTCTGCAAAAACGGGCGGTCCGTTTGACAGATTCTCCTCTCTTGACAAATGTATTGTAATCTTTAGAGCACTGGCGTCAGGTAGGTTTACTGTTTTTGTTCTACCGGTTTACAATGAAAGATACTCCGGAAAACTAGCGTCATTGATCCCTTCGACACCAGTGCGTAGTCCAGAAACACGCCTAACACGCGCCCAACACATGTACTCGAGTTCAACAGCTGGGCTGTAGAATAATTTTCCGGCCTCTGTGTTTCCTCCCTTCTACAACATGGGTATTTTAATGGGACCCATGTTTACTCCTTCCTCCCCTCAAAAGGACCCTTCCACACAGCATCCCCAAAGACAACATAGTCCCCGAGAAAAATTATTTTCCTCAGGTCCTACAGTGTGGCGTTAATGTAAAAAAGGTGACCAGATTGACCAACGCAACGGGACATTGGTAAAGATGCGAGGGGAAAGTTTTTCTTGAACATATTTGCAAATATTTAACTGTCTGCCTGCGGCCTAGGAGTCGAAAGGTTTGATGGCTTATCTAATTGGTGACATCGGTTTACTCTCAAATCGATGTAAATCACTCTTCTGACACTATTCGTTGTTCTATTACGATTGTCCTCAATTTGATATGGCGAGATGGTCCCGATGCTTCTCCTGGGACAACGGGACAGGGTCCCTGAAAACTGGACGTATGATCACGTTATAGTATGAGACCTTTTTGATGTTAACATGTCTCAGTTGAAAATACGATCTTTAGGACAACGTTTAACAAAGATAGACAGCCATACAGAAATTACCTCCCAATTTAAATGCTTAGATTTAATGACGTAAACAAATCAAATTATTAACTAGGTAGAATGCAGTACTTCAGCTTGGATACAGCAGACGGTGGCTGTAATTAAAATTATCCAACTCTCTTATTATGTATACCATTCCTAGTGATTACTCATACTGAGATGATTTTGTTTTCTTTGTTTTTAGGTCAGCAATTAGCATTTTCAATATTACAACTGGGTACATATCCAGTTATGGTTGCCAATTTGTTAAATAAATTGACGATGATTATTCTGTAAATACTTAGTCAATGGAAAGTTCATCGTCATCAGTACATTTCTTTGGAAAATTAACATTCATTTACCAGTGATAATCACGTTTTTAATTGATTATCACAGTGCCTAATGATATATAAAGTTTTTCAAATTCCAACTTATTGACTACTTGACGAGTACATCCCAGTGAAAAGAAAACAGCTTTTTAATCGTTATATGGAGTTAATTAACAGGAATTTCGTCAAATTATTATCTCTATTTCAAAATGTAGTTGCTAATTAATTAAAAGAAATCTTAATTAAGTAAGTGCATTGACATCTATAACGACTAACGGCAGATGAGAAAGAGTATTAAATCCCTGAATCTGTAACATCACTAATCCACAGTCTAAAGTTAAACCACAAAAATGTTTTAACGTCGTATTTTTAAAGATAATGTCAATTAAATTCAAATTCAATGAATCAGCCAAACTCTTAATTCATTAATGGAGAGTTACTAACAGAAAATAGAGCAGTTGTTCCCAAACCGTGTCCTGCTCAACGTGATTTTTGGTGTTCGGTAATTATATTAGATTATCTACTTGTTTATAAAAAAGAGTGTCTGTGGTGGGCGGCCGCATGGTAGATACAATTGGTGGATTTCATTGTTATACAAATCTTGAGATTGATGAAATTTGGCACACTTGACCCTCAAAACAAGAGGAAGGTCACTGCCTACAGTGTCAACGTCTGATTTCGAAAAACTCTGTTTACAGCCGGGGCAACGATGGGACCCCATCAGCTAGTTATCTATAAAATAAAGTTATCTTATAAAAAAATTAAATCTCAATTATGTCTAAACGCTGGAACTCTTTCGAATGAATTTCAATTGATTTTTTGGATATGATACGACATGTTGGAAAGTGGATTGTGGAAAGATCTAAGGGAAGCATTTTTAAAACCCACTTACTAATAAACGTCTTTTAAACTTTACAAAACTATTAAACAACCATTTACCATAGATATTGGTTGTTTATCAGTTATAAAATTTAAAACACGTTTATTAGTGTAAAAAAAGTCTACAATACTCGATGACGCATAGATTTATTACTTGTAGTTTCCCCAAGCAAACTCCATTTCAATACACGTAAAAAATGCCATTCCTATATGTTGCTAGTTGCATAAAGTTCATTTGATTAAACTAAAAACTTACCTTTTTAAGCTGTCGTACCCTTAAATTAAATATACCGTTCCTGAGAGAAAGTCCAATTATATCAAATTTTTCAATTACTCGTATGTCCTAAATCTTGTATCGAAATTTCGCTAATAAACACTTGGTTAATGTTATTTAAGTGTTAATCTAAAGTGACCACCAGGTAGGTATGGTACTGTATATTATTTCCATATATATTTAGTAATTAGATATATAATTGTAGAAATGTATTATATATTTGTACAGCGCCCTTGAGGTGATTTTGCACAAAAACGGCGCTATACAAATCATCTAAATATTATTATTATTATTGATTAATTTAGCTGTTTATTAGAAGAACCGCCCTTCTCTGCATAGAGTTGCGCAGATAAACCGAGCTACCAAATTAATTTGTCGGTGTACTTGAAATCTATATAGGTTCACCAGCTCATTAATAAATAAACTTCTGTAACAAATACTTACAACTTAGATAATCAATGTTTTAATTACTCAACCAATTCAAGTCAGGTCAAGGTTTCATTTTATTAAATTATCAACATGAAATTGGTACATTCGACACCAATAAAATCGCCCAACCCATATCGATTAAAATATGTTGGGTACCACTGAAATAGTGTACCTAATTGATAATTATTACGAAAGGGTGAAAATCGTGAAGAAATGCAATGTTCCAGTTTAAGGTAAAGCTTATAGACCGGTCTTTCTGCATCTAATACCAAGGAATTTAAGTCCACCTAAAGAAAAAAGTATAGATTTTCACTGTATTTTTTACACTATTTTTTAATGATAAACTAGTGTTTATAAGACAAGGTTTTTATGCATAGCACAAAGGATAACAAATTATAATAAGCACTAATTACTCGCCTGAATATATATCCATATAAATTGAAAAAATTTCCCGAGTAAAAATAAATGCCACCGACGGGAATTGAACCCGCACCTTCTGATGTCCGGTCAGGTGCTCCGGACCACTGAGCTACGTCGGCTTATTCCCAACCCGCCAAATAATTTAATATGTACTAGTACTTCAAACGACAATTACAGCTTATTTTGTTTTTTTTCACCTGTAAACAACCAAATTTATTTTCGTAGGAAATGCTTCGTTAGTGCTGAATTTCCCAATAGATGGCGTCGAGATATATTATGTCTAATATACCTTATTATTTATATAATATAAAAAAATTCCATTAAAAAATATATATATAAATTGGATTACATTATACAAATTTACAGTACTTAATATAAGTAATAAATCTGGGTGCCAACCAATTATGATTTGGCTTAAGCGATAGCGGTGGTCACTCATTATAGTTAGTACCTGGGGAGGAAGGTTAAATCCTCAGTCAAACTAAAAAAATAACATAGATAAATTATAGGAAAAATAAAAATGTTTTTTGCGGGCTGTTTTTTTCTTGTTCTTTCTTACAAAGTGTCTTGATATTTTGGTAGTGTTGTCCACATGGCGATATCTGCCCTGGACGTTTATGGACTGATTACATACGGCAAGAAATCGTGCAATACAATTTTACAATCTTGCTCAACTTTTGCAAGAGGCAGCTTCATAATAAAAAAGCGTGCTATACTCTCGCAAATTACTTTTTAAGATTTATTATTGTTATAGTTTCTAAAGCTTGAAGGTTCAAGGCAATAATATTAGCACAGAAAAGGTTTAATAGTAAGTAAGTTCTCTCAGTGTAATCAAAATCATTACTTAATATGATAATCCTTTACGTAGGTAGGTATCTACCCATTGCGTTTTCTGCCAGAATGACAAATAACAAACTTTTCACAGCTTCAAAAAAAAAACAATGTGTGAATCAAATGTGTATTTATAAATAAACAACTCTGCCTCGTGTGTCAGTGGGGTGTAGAGGGCAGTTATGCGTCACCAGCTGATGGCGCTGAAATACAGAATAATGCAATAATTCTGCCTCCACCTACGGCCATGCCACTCAATACAGGCAATACCTTATAAGGCAAGTGGTTCGACCACCTCACAAATGTCCACTACAACACACGACAACTCCACAAGTATTAAGTATATAAGTTATTAGTTTACAAAAAAACAAAGAACATACCTATATATCTTATTAGGTTAAGTCATTTATAAGTCCAGCGACCCGTCAAAGCCTTAAATTAGCATTACGTCAGACGGTAATGTGTGCGGTATTTTCAAATGCAATCAAGTCACTTTTTGCAGCCTGACAAAAAGTCGTGTGTCTCGGGATGCGTGACATTAGCGAGAAAGTGACCACTTAACTTTTGGTTAATGCATGACTTATCATTTGTTAAAGATATCGAGTGGCCGATTTTTAATACCAGCACTATGACGGGTCAATGAGATACTGATACGTGATTTTTCAGTTTGAGTGACGAATATCACCTCATTTTTAGACACCATACCGACATGAACAGATTTCCTATACTATAAAAATATCCATGTTGCAACATAGTGGTGTTTTTGTCGATCAAATTAAAATTTTGCGAACAAAATGATCATGACAAATATAAAAGATACAAGTATGTCGTTATGTATCGAAATATCGGTTAACGCTTATATTTTCAACTTATCATGGCATTTATGATCCTTTAACTTAAAACTTTCCAAGAGCTAGGAAAGTCAAATCACTGCTTTCGATAATCATGCATAAATAAATAAAAATAGTCAATTTTATGTAAAAATAGTCAATTTTATTTAAAAATAGTCAATTTCATGTAAAAATAGTCAACAACGAACAGGGACATTTATATTTGTTTGAATTAATATTCCTTAAACAAATGATCGAAATATGTTTAATGCATTTTATCAAATACCCCAGAATACGATTTCTGACATTATGATGGCAGTATAGTTCAATGGCGCAAGTTCTGCTGGTTGGTTTTCTTTCATACATAAATATTTTCTTTGATTTACCTTAATAAATTATTGAAAAAGATTTTTTTTTTAAATGTATTAGGTCACCTTACAACTATTTAATATAAATATCTCTATATACCTACTAGTGGGCCCGGGCAGACGTTGTTGTCCTGCCATACAAATTTTTTAAGCAATATTGATAACAATACATATTGGAAAGCGCAAATCACTGCCACCAAGCAGGTATTATACATAAATTCATTTATTTGCAGTCATTGTCTGGAAGCAATGTCAACATGCTACACTAGCGCCTCCAGTAACCAGCGTGGGGTAAATACTACCAATATTTTACTGGAGTTGGAGTTGGGCGTATTAATATTATTCTAGGGTATTTGGTATTATGTATGTACGACCTACTTATCTAATTATCGCACACAAATATCACATGTTATTCAAAACGTCGTCGATTTCTATTTTTTTATTATCCACGAAAACTGTCGAATAGGTATTTGGTTACACTGTTGCAAAAAACATGACAGCTCTCAATAACTTTCTTAGTGTTGGGCGTATTAATCAAGGATCTTTTAGAAAACTTCATACGGTTGAAGTAGGTACCTTGGTGTTACGAGAATTACATTATAATAAATATTATTTCGAAACTATACATTTTTGTAGTAGGTGTCCTGCTCTATTGGTTTCTTAAAAAGTTGGTAAGGGAAATGGTTAGGTATCTACTTAGTTTTAGTCAAACTCTGGAAAAATTATGATTTCATTTATATTTATTTCAAACGTTTAATATCAGTTATTTTAGTAACAACTTGTTTTTGCAAGCTATTAAGGATATTATTTAAAAACCGAAATTTAGTCAAGTCATGACGCGGAGCATTATAAGAGAATCCGTTTAGAAATAATCGATTTTTTAAGAATCAAGTACGATATATGAAGACCATTATCTCGGTAGTATCCGGATTAGAAATTCGAATACTAAAACATTCATAATTATTATGTTATTTATTTTTCCCATCACTACCGTAAGCCAGTATTCAGTACAAACATTATTATTTTTTTATCAAAATCATCCCAATTTAAATGTAGGAATTATTAATAATCTAATTTTAGACACTGGCAAGATTTTGTTAATCGCCACACTGCACTGGGACGCATGCGCGTTCCAGCGAACCAGCCAGTGCTTTTTGAAAGACATCGTAGGAACTTTAAATGAACTTTATGTTTCGAGTGGCTTGAAGCGTAACACGTGACATGTGGTTCCCATAAACGAATCCTTAGCTGCAAGCATTTAACGGCTAAATACGTCCACGATAGTAGGATTATTTCAGAGTTTTGGTTTTTATCCTTCCAATGCGAATAATGTTTTGAATTTCGTAATTGATAATATTTTTGAGAGAACTTTATCTGATGCCATAAGCCCGTTATCGTGAAAATTAATCGCAATGATTAAAACCAAGGTTCATTGAGTCCTTTTGCCTTTCATCAAGTGAACTTTTAAATTTTTGTTTATATCCAATATTTAATACATACAGTACCATATAAAAGAATAAACAAGACCTTTCGGCTTACTTGAAAGTATTTTTACGAATGTGACCTTGTGCGACTAATAATTATAAACTTAATCTCACCACGCAATGCTGAAATGAACTGGAAATATCTTTCGTAATATCTCAATTCGCTGACCAATGGACTCATATTCAGAAATAGATCAAATGTGTAGGAGACGCATTATCCAACTATTGGTCCGGGGGCAATACATTATGCACGTTTCTCAGAAAGATTGAAAGCCTTGTAATAAACAAACTATACGATATGCATTTACTTACTGTGTCTCCTGTCTCCCACGAAACTTTAAAGTTGTCACACAAATGTATCGAAAACATTTATTTTACTATTTGAAATGAAAGTTACTAGTAGCCCAATATTGGTGGAACGTGACTTTATTAACGTATGTAACGCTTTCCTAGAAGATAAATGAAGTGCGATTTTCATTTGATTTAAGAATTTCGTTGATTTGTTGAATAAGCGTAATTTAATCGTTAAATATAATCATCTATTAAAAAAAAAATTCTGTTGTCTGTGTGTCCTATGTAACTCTGGTTCAGTAAACTCGAGTTTTAAAGTAGCTAACTTTTTGGACAGCATTACAGTGTTCATCACCAGGACAGATGTGTACGTTAAATAAAGAAGAAGGTAGCGCAACACGGCATAATACCCCAAAAATAAATCACTATAATACTTTTGGCCGTGAAAATCTCAAATCTTATGGAACTCAAATTTGCTTTGAATTTAAGTCATTTTCAAAATTGGAACTGATTTGCCAAGGATCCAGACTATCCTATTGTTTTCACGGGTTTGCGCTAATCGTACATACTAAAGGCTTTACTAATTTTACACAACCGATTTAGGGTAAATGGTTGTTTTCTTAGTTGGGTAAAATTTAAAACTCGTTTATTAGTAGAAGGTAATCAATAATGGAAATAACATGTGCAACTTTAATCTATTAAATTTCTTAGACAATATTTAATATCTAGCGTTAAATACCTCTTGGGTAATGTTCTTCAATCAATGTATTGATAGGATTTTTCTATATCGTTAAACGTTCAATGAAGAACTCCAGTAATTTATTTTTTGCAATATTTACTGTCTAACTTTTCCCATTTTTTTAATACATTTTATATAAATGAACATAATACTTTTATAAACGAATCAGATGGCATCACAATAATTTTCAACCTCTCCATAATGCTTTACGATAGCGCTGCAAACAGTAATAAACAATGTCACAGACGTCAGTTTTGATAAGCTGGTCTATTATTCAATTATCAAAATCGATTTAATCAATAATAAAACTAGTATCTCTTCAAAAACTTGTTGTTTCTGAAAATATGTTTTAAATTCATAATATTTTTCACTGGAGTTTCTTAGACAAGAAAGAACGAAATGAACTCGTCGATTATATTCTTGATACAGATAAAATTTCTTCTTAGTGGACTCACAATAAAGGGTTTAATTTCCCTTCCATCTCACAATACAGTTCCCAACAGATGTGTGTTGCCAGTCGATTAATCATCTGTCTATTTGTGTAATGTGCCTGTTAGCTGTATCTGCGTGACGTCATGTTGAGTGATACGTGAACAGGTACGCCCAGCGCCCAGGCGGCCTGCAGACGCGTAGGTACTGGCGCCTGGCGTGTATTCTTTATACATTACCGTACATTGTGTACATATTTTGTTGCAGAAACTGATTCATTTGATATGTCTTCTGGATTCCAGATTGGACGAAACAGCTGTGCCTTTATATGGTATTAATTGAATTTTCCATGTCTACGCTTCTAATTGGTGCTGTTATTAGAGCTTTACACAACAAAAGTCAATAATACGTCGAATGGTGTGTAACAGCTTTATAAATCAGTTTAAAAATTACTTTCTATCACTATATTTTGGCCAAAACAATTTAATTTTCCAGAGTTTGTAGCTGTACGAAGAAACACCGCCAATACGCGCACACGATGTAAAATTAATATTGCTAATTTGTTAAGAACCTCTTCAAATTATTGGTTTTTGGTAAAATTATTGGTAATCGGTCAAACTATTGGTAATTGTTCAAATTATTGGTAATTGGAAAAATTATTGGTAATTGGTCAAACTATTGGTAATTGTTCAAATTATTGGTAATTTGTGAAATTATTGGTTTCCTGATAAACTTTTAGAAATTTCCTAATATGTCGGAACACCTGTTCATGTACCTGCATTTGCCATGATAATACGAAATTCAAAAATATAATAATTTTTATGAACATGTGTTCCAACATCTTGACAATACATTTGTATTTTATTAAAAGTTTATCAAGAAAACTATCAATTCATTCATTCAGAGCCTGTAATACCATTTTTAAGAGATTCGTAATGAATTAGCAATAGGTACTCATTTCTCTCCGTGCACATTTCTTGGAAAAGGTTCATTGAAACTAGGCGCTGAGTAAGCGGTAAAACCCAAGACGTAATAGTTTTTGGACAAATTTACTACAAAATGAAATCGTACTAATTTCTTAAAAGGAGAGTTTTTTTGTTAAATATTTTTGACATTCTTATGGAGGTAATCGTCACGGGTCTTACCTTAACCTCTGGAACACCGTGTGCCAAGAATTTTTTCCGTCCATGCGCTGCTGGCATTGGAATTTCGCCCTAGATGGAATTTTTGATATGCGATTTAAACCTGTATGCCATTTGAAATGGCATTTTTTTTCAACAGAATCGCTTGCACTTGAAACACTTTAAAATTAATTTTTTATTCCATTATTGATTTCCCTCAAAAAAGGTCTGGTGTTCCACATTTCCCTTATCTTCGAGACTTTTCAACGAGCTGCCTAAATATTTACGGTATTAAGATCATTAAGTTAGTGGAGTTTACCAATTTGCTAAATCAATACATTAATAAACTGAAACAAAAGATGCGTTGGTGAGAAAGTATACTATGCTTAACACCCAATGAAATCTGTCCTACTGTTTTTCACACATGTCATGAGGCCAGCTATTTCCTGACTGCCAAATATGGGCATTACTCTATGGATTATGAAGATATTACAGTGTATCATTTAGCGAAACGAAACAAATATTCATCTGCACACTCATTCCTATTAATAGATTTCTAAGAACCGAAAACCAATCGAACATCGTGCGCTTTGTGAAAAAAAAAATTGGATTAGTTTTTACACGGAATGTGAATAATTTATCAAATTTCAAAGTTCATTTTCAAGTTCTGTTCAAATTCTGTTATTATTTAAGTTCTGTGAAACAACCGGACCATGACGGAAAATAATAGAACTTTTAAAAAAAACTTTTGAAAAATTTTATTTAAAATTATATTATTAACTATATAAGTGATATAGATATTTCACATTGAAATAAAAAATAGACAACATCAACAGCGGCAAATAAATATAATGATTCAAAAAATAATATATTACGCGTTTAAACGCAATTCTTTACATTTATCTAAATATTTCAAAATATATTGGAATACTTTCAAAATCAGCCAATCTATTTGATATTGAATGTCAAGCGGGAATATTCAATGACATATTTTTTTGTATTTACCCGAGGGGTTAATCAACGTTTCAATATTTTACTGACGGTGTTCCATAAATGTTATCACAACTGTATTGTTTCTTTGAAAATTTAACAAGTAATAATTTCAATATATAAACCATTAAAATAAATATATTATTACCACACTTCTCCCACGCCCCATCAGATAAAACCACAAAGGAGATTGTTCATTTGTATAATTGATATATTTCGAGACAATTTAAGTGGTGCATTTTGACGAAAACTCGCTGAATAGAACACCGATGATTGATTGAGTTATTGAACTAAATAGTCGCAGAACCACCCACATACGGCATTGTTATTAGTATGACAATGACACCAAACCATGTAAAATTAATATTAAAGGCATTTTATTTCTGCAATTTATCAAATCTGCTTATAAGTATAAATTATTTGCTACACCGTCATTTTGAAACCGCAGTTTCCCGATAAAATTACATCCGGACACTTCATAAGTAGGTAAATTAGGTAAACTACACTCGGCGTCAAAAAAATCGCTCATCTTCAAAAATAAGTTTCAAGCGTATGTTTCCCCGAGCCCCTAAACCAATGCATCTGACCGAAACAATATTGATTTCATATGAAAGTACACTTAACGACCTCTTATCAGACAATAGTTCATTCCATAGACGATTCGAATTTTCCGTGTACGAGTAGGTACATTAGTACATACATACACTCTTTACAAGTGCCACAAATTGTGCCACCTTCCTGCGCTATAAAAGGAGAAGTTTAAGTCAAATGTAGGTCCGAACGTTGAATAGAACACACTTGATTAATTAGCGCTAGAAAACAACCCCTTAAATTGGATGCCACTGCCGACGAAGCTGCTCGAGTGGTGACACTACTGAACTTAAGGACAGGTTTTCCAACTGTTTCAAGAGACTGGTGGCTTTACCCTGATGCGTGGGTCAGACTGGCGACGCTGCACATCCCAAAGAAACGATCGCTTTATTGTCTCATAAAATTATGCAATAGGTGCGATTTTTGTGACGGCGAGTGTATTTCTGCCTTATTTCAATATTTTATCACCTAGGAAGGGTCAAGGTTCAATCTTTTTGGTGGTTAGCGTATAAAACTTGGATAAGTGATTATTAGTTTCACGGAGTTGTTACTCATCTGCACTGACGACGGATACTCCACGGCTGTTCGAAACGTTAGCTCAATAAGGACTAGGTAACATAACGATGCTCAACACCCAAAAAATAATCACAGACAACAATCTATCTCCTACTAGATTATACCCGATAGTTGATTTGAAAAAGACCACTCCGGTAGTATTTTCCCAAAACGTAAACACTACTGCAAATTACCTTCGAATTAACGCACTACTTGAACAAAAGCTATTACCGCGCTGTGAATTTTTTAAATCGGTCATTCATAGAGAAACCGGAAATAAAACCCCTTAATTGCATTATTATGATTTAAATGGCGAAATTTTGAATTACACTGTGAAAAAAACAAACATTACGCGTAATATCGCATGCGAGTAATCTTTTTAGGTAACTTTGAAGTACGAGTAACCTACACAATCTTTACTAAGAAATCAATCAATCGAATCTTGTTTAGCAACTCTGAGCATTGAATTTTATTGTTGTATACATTGAATAATGCAGTATTTGATGCCTCAGTACATTAAATGAATCAATTTTAAACTTTTAGGCTGCCACTGCATAATTATTAAATCTTACAAATGACCTGTAACACAGTTTTATGTATAATATTATAAAGCTTTTGACTGAGAAATGCAGTTTTATGTTGAATATTATAAAGCTTTTTGCTCAGAAATCAAGCAATACACTCAAAATAAATAACCAAAAACTTAAAAAAATAACATAATACATGGTACATGTACAATGTACATGCAGGTGGCATAAAAATAATAGAAAAGATTGATAATGCTTAATTTATAAGTGAATACAAGTAATTTACATCAAGAAGTAAAAGAAAAAAGATGTAATTTTCCTGCGCGATGCTCCTTAATTAATTATTTTGATCTTAATTTTTTTTTTGTCTTATTATAATATGATTTCTTAACTTAATATACCATCAATTAGATCAGAATAAGCTCCATAAATTATTTTTTGTTCATACTTTTCGTCAGAAAAATTTTGTTTTTATATAATCATCAATATTTTTTTATTTTGTTGTCTTATTAGAGGAGTCACAGTGAGAAAACCTTCAGTTGGCTTTATTATGGCTATACTAAGCATGTACAAACTGATAAATTATAAACTATCAATTTCCCCAACATAAATAGATAACAACTAAGTAGAGAAAATTATTGGGGTATAAGAACCTAAATGAAAATTTAATGACGAATGTGAAAGAGTGAAATGAGGACAAAATATGAAAAATTTGCTATTCTTGTTTTTGTAAATAGATCGTTAGTCAATGTCTTCACTACAGTTACACAAAGGCATAAACATACATATATAATAAAATATACCTACTGGCCATACAGCATGCGTTAAAGGGATTGACAATAATTGTTGGAACTGCATAAAGCTGATTGGTTTTCCCGTACAATAATTATTTTGACCGGTAAGTTGTCAAAGTCAGCCCAAGCCTTGGTGACTAACAAAATAGATTTACAAACAATTACATTGAATTGGTTGCACTACCTTTAAATTCGAACTGAATCATTATTTATCATCACAATGATCAATGATTGATACTTTTAGCTACGTAGGAACTGTAGAAGTACTTTGTTATTTTAATGTAGAATACATATATATTTTTATTAATTTGGTGCCAGATGTATTCATTGAAAAAAACTCAAAGGTAAACAAACCTAACGTAAAGATCGCTTTTACTCTTACCCTAAGTTGTTTTATCACTCATGTGTATACTCTCCCCTCAAATAATTGATGTATTTACTGAACAAACCCTAAGTTGTTCTATCACTCATGTGTAAACTCTCCCCCCAAATAATTGACGTATTTATTGAACAAATCCTAAGTTGTTCCATCACTCATGTGTAAACTCTCCCCCAAATAATTGACGTATTTATTGAACAAACCCTAAGTGGTTCTATCACTCATGTGTAAACTCTCCCCCAAATAATTGACGTATTTATTGAACAAACCCTAAGTTGTTTTATCACTCATGTGTAAACTCTCCCCCAAATAATTGACGTATTTATTGAACAAACTCTAAGTTGTTCTATCACTCATGTGTAAACTCTCCCCCAAATAATTGACGTATTTATTGAACAAACCCTAAGTTGTTCTATCACTCATGTGTAAACTCTCCCCCAAATAATTGACGTATTTATTGAACGAACCCTAAGTTGTTCTATCACTCATGTGTAAACTCTCCCCCAAATAATTGACGTATTTATTGAACAAACCCTAACTTGTAGTTTACGGTGGTAGACCTCGTGTTGAATAATTTTCTTTTTCATTTTTTAATTTGTTTTTCCTATAGTTTGTGTAAGTGAAGCTTCTGACTAATTATTACGAATAAATAAATCTAAACCTAAGTTTTCTCTGAAATCTTTACTTAAATATCTACCTTCTTAATTATAAATCGTAATTATTTTGAGTTACTTTTTTTGGTTCCAAATAAGGAATTAAATAATTTGTTCAAAGAAACATCATCCAAGGTTCATAAATTTCTAGGAACCTTATCGGAACGTCACCAACTCAGTGAAATTTTTTTTAAACTTTCTTCAGTCCGGTAGGTACAAAGATATTAGAAGAACGAGATATGCTATGTTGGCCGCCGGACCGTAGGCGGAGTACTAACTAATTAGGGTACTTTGAATACTATCGGGACGTGTACGCACAGAAATCTGTTCTATGTATTAGTGCGGATACCTTAGCGATGCCTTAGCGTAAGCGAAGGTGTGCAGTAGTATTGGTGAACAAAACCGGCGACACTCGGCAAAGCCATTCCACACAGTATGAACTGCTCATAACACATCTCGTTCTTCTAATATCTTTGGGTAGGTACCTAGATAATTACCATTATATTGATTATTCAGATTTGACAGCTCGTAGTTCTAACCACTATCATGCGAACTCTGGCGGGATAAAAAAATAGTATCCAACACGGCAACCATCTTGAACCGGAACCGGAACGTAACAAACAAACCATTTTACAGACAGATGAAATAATGCCTAATGGTCGTGTTAAAACAGGACAGGAAATGATTTTTTAGACCACTTCACAACATTTAATCCTCAAATTATAAACTGTTTTCAAAAACTGATTAAATAAACGAAATGCTTCGCCCGACGCGCGACTTTGAGGAATTGACCAATTTTTACACATGAACTTGCTCATATTAAAGAGTCTTTCTTTCGAATTTGAGATACAAAATTTACCCAACTGATAAATTAATGGGAGGAATAGTGGAAAACTTCGTGAAGAAACAGCTACGTACCGTCTCGGCTTCGAAAATTGTAATTGAAAGCCCTACAGAGTTGAAATTTAGTCAAACTCCGATGGGAGAATCAGAACAAGTAGAAAAAGTGAATAGTGCGTTAAATAAAGACATTGTAGCGAAATTGGATTTAACCAATCTTTTTTTTTATATTTGTATTGAGAAAAATAGTAGAACCTCCAGATAACAGTCTACAAAATATCATTTTTTGTTAATTATTAACCTGTTTAGGAATATGAATAATAATGAAATATAGTAAGAATACCGATGGCAGTGATTAATTAACTTTAAAGACTGTGTCCAAAGTGGTCTGAGTGAAAGTGTTTGTTCTTCATAATATATAAATTGGTGTAATGTAATGTATTCTTGAAAGTGTTTAAAACTCTTGTTTTAGAGATGTGCATGTTTCCGCCGGTCTTGTATTTGGTACCTACGGTTGCCACTTGATACTGCGGGTACGTTCGCAGGAATCGCAGAAAATTCTATTGTGATATCAAACGTTACGCGGTGGGATTAGTCCACGGCAATACTAACATTCAACAAGCAATCAAATCGCACAGGGGCACCCAACTAAACTAGACAATCCTAAAATGTGATGCATATTATGACGACTTTCGAATGAATTCCGCAAGTCTATACTTATTATTTGCGGTATAAATATTATGCGGGGCGTCAGGCCAAAATAACGAAAAAAAATTAGCTCAACCGGCACGCTTGAGATTCTTGCTAAACGATCAGTTTACACCCGCATTGTTCAAGCGGGTTCCCCACAGAGGCTCGGATCATTCCAAAGAATGGTCCATGTTTAACGGATTGCAGCAGGAAAAATATAATTTACGGGAGTGAATAAATAGATGAATGTAACAAAAAAGTTTGATTTTAGCTAGTAAATTGAATCCATGAATGCTTTAAAAGTTTATATCACAATAGTTGAGGACTCCCGCAATAATTATTATTAAGTATTGTTATTGTATGCAGCTCCCACGACTATGGCCGCCCATCTGTTCTAGCTGAGTTTACCTCCTCCGTCAGTGTAATGACAAATTATTGGTAAAAACATTGTGAGTATGCTTAAATATAGCCTTCCAATTCTTACATAAACACAAAATAAATAACTGTTGTTTTAACTTACCAATTACTGTCCTCGAAGTGTTATTTATTATTAACCAGGAAAGAACCCAAAACTTAATATGTACTCGTCTAAAAATTACACTCATCGGAAACGCTTTCATGACACTTGGCTATTTAGATTGAGAGGTGCCATGCATCATATTCTAAAAAATATTTCATTGGGATTAATACTTATTTGAAATTGAATTGTTGAATTTAAATAATAGAAACTTTTAAATAGCATTAAAATGTGTTTTCTACACCAATAAATAAATTACCTAACACAATTACGTGCTATGTCACAGACTCCCTAGAACTGATAATTAGCTGTCACTCAAAATGAAACAATAGGAAATTTCCGAGTGTTTAATCTGTCACCATCTTTGGCGTCAGAGAATAGCTTGGGGGCTTCCTCAAGGTCGGCATTATAGTCCACCGTTACCTAGTGTGGTCTACATGTAAACAATCAGATTCTAGGGATATCAAGTGAGTCATTGTGTCACTGAAACACCTAAGCGTATATTATTATTCACCTTCTAGCTCTTCCATTCAGGTGGGACTCATCACTAAAATACCAAGTAGCTGTTAGCCGCATGGCCAAATTAGAAGCCACGGCCATCATTACAATTATCAGTATACGGTTATACAGACCGCTATTCTTTTCTGAAAGGTGAACAAAAGACTTAACCTATTGCCACGTAGGAAAAACATAGCTTATTCATTAAATACTTGGCATTAGTACAAAGAACAAATTTACAATGCGAGTCACGTAAACCATCTCAGCATAATACGGCCATTTATTTTTGACCTGGTCATATTTGCTCCAGCTAAGCACGTAAGAAGATGACTCCACGCGTAGCCTGAATATTTTTTTTGGAAAAACTTGTGGACTTTCTTGTTAATGTGAAGAGTCTGGTATCGTGTCGTTTTGCGATGGTGTGACGCTTGTTGTTGTGCGTGATCATCGGACGTGAGTGAAATCGATTGATCCGATACGGACATAGATATTCTAGCGGCATCCTGCGTCCATATGTGTCAAGTTGAAGTTATAATAACTACGTGCCTACGCATGAGAACACATTCCACACTACACATCCCGCTCCCTTCTCTTAGAAGCATCACGCAGTGAAAATAGCCTACTACCAGGGGCGTCGCTTCCACATGTGCATGCATGAAATCGATGTACACAGATACATTTTAGAGGCGGTTACAGTCAACACATTGCTTCGGATGTCTAAAAAAGTTTCTCCTACCCATAAAACATACAATGATCTCAGTAAAATACGTACATGATAAATCAAGTAAGCTTTGACAAATCTAACACGCGCACACCTTTTTTCATGACGTCCCTCTAGGATGTTCTAAGCGAGATGGTGGTACTTATATGCTTTTCTCACAATTCATCCACTCGGTCAATCACTTTGAATCATTTTAATTTTTTTTTTTTATTTTAAAAGCAATATCAAACACTGACAATCTACACCATTTTTCCGGTTAGGGATTCGTTCAAAATCCTCAATAGTTGAAAGCACCCGGATGTATTGCAAAAATATTGTACGTAATTGAAAACCGATTTTTAGGTGAAAGAACGTAGCCAACATCGTTCCTTCCGTACCTAAGTCAACGATATTAGGTGTTTCGACAATATTAAATATTATAGACGGCATTTTCAATTTTCTGAACACTCGCGGCGCGCCTGGTGCCTGGTTACTGCTTCAAAGAAAATAATACGGTTTCACTTTTAATAAAAGTTTTAATTTGGCAAGCATTTTCTAGCGCCTTGCCCATAAAATGTCATTTCCGGTCACTGTCAAGGCCAAATTGATTTATGATGGTGAAATTGTTTTATCGTTTGGACACTTGCTGATGACTGATGACTGAGGAAGATTGAGGATTGAGAAATCATAAGGCGTCAAGTTCATGCTTGGATGTGCAATTAATTTTATGTCATTAGGCGTGACATGTGGCGGTAGAGGTTAATTGTTATCGTGGATGAAGTTTGTTTGGTCTATGGGATTGTCAGGTGTATTAATTAAGCTAATTGTGTTTAAAACCTTTCGGAATAATAAATAAACAATTATATTGGCTTTTATTTTGACTATATATTAATACGACCTTATAATTTAAATATTTATTAATACAGATAAGTAGGTTCCTTGAATCTTTACCCAAAGGTTGGTTACAAACTCGGTGTGGTAAACTTATCGTTAGCAAATACACATTGTTCTATGTAAAACGGTTTTTGTTTTTGTTGTATCATTGTAATCTAAAATTTCCTTAAAATGGGTTTAGATTTATTTAGTGACAAGATTAAGTAGAAATTTAAGAGACTGCCTCTTCCCATTTTCTTTTTTTTTGTCCGTGTAGAAATTTAAGAGACTGCCTCTTCCCATTTTCTTTTTTTTTGTCCGTGTTCCCTAATTAAAATAATTATTAGATTGACGAATCTTGCGTTGAAAAACATTATTATAATGTTCCTATCGCTGAAAGCTCCGTTATGTCCTATCTTTAACTAATGATTTGTTTGTGTTTCTTTGCAGCTGGGCTTGGTAGGAGCTGTATTAAGCTCCTGGAGCAGCGCCCCCGGGAGCCCTAACGGACAGTACCACATCCAGACCGACGAGGGTCCAGAGAGATACTTTCGCTATCAGACCCAGAGCGGCCAGTACCGCAAGGAGAAGCGCCTTCAGGACGGGACCGTAGTAGGTAATGTATCCAAGACATGCACGCAGGGACAAAACCAATATCATGATATATCCATAATCTATGTACACATCCATAACTAGTGCTAACATCACACATCGCGAAAAAATGCCCAAACCGACCCATTATTTTTGTCAGACAGCTTGATACATGTGGAAACAGATCTTGTAGAAGTACCAAATTTTGCTCGAATATTCCCCGAGTAGAGGAAAATAAAGCAACTGATTTTTTCAATAGCAAGTTGGCCTATGGAATTCAAACATTACCAGAAACGCCTTTGCATAAGGACATTTTTCTTGGGAACCAGTTTTCAATTTTCGTATTTGGTTCTGGGTCTCGCTGTTTTAAATCAGATGAATGCGTTGCTAGATTTTCTATATATTAAGGAAATATTTTTTAACACATTTTATTTTTAACACATTTATAACTGATTGCATTTTATTGTCTTCCAGGGTCCTACGGGTGGATTGATGCCGATGGATTCCTTCGTCTGAGAGACTACATAGCTGACGACCAGGGATACAGAATCTTGAAGTCCAAGACAGTATTTGTTGGACACAACCGCCCCATTGAAGTACGTACTATTTTCATAGAAATATATCATAATAATATCTCAGTTTTGTTTGGTTATCCAAAGTTTCGTCTATTCATTCGAAACCGTTTTATTTCAGGAGGCCATCAAGGCAGCCAAAAAGGTAGCCCCCCAGGCAGGAATTTTGGTGGGGGCTCACAGACCAGTTTCCGCTGGCTACCCTGCCCGAGGAACGCCCGCCTACCCGACCCGAGGAGTGTCCGCCGTGGCAGCCCCCGTGACTCCCGCCCCGACCTTCGCCTCCTACTTGCCGCCCTCCAACACTCCTCAGGTGTTGGTGTCCCACAACTCTATAGAGAGCAGCACCCAGACACCGGAATACGATTTCAGGCCGACCGTTGAACCAATTGCTGCGGTCTCCTTCACAGACAGACCGCCATCCTATTATGCAACGACTCCAGCACCAGTGGAACAATCATCTTCAACATATTTACCTCCGAACGTACCTGAAACGTACTTACCTCCATCATCCACCCCATCAGCTTATCTACCTCCAGTTGAGTCATCTACTTATCTTCCACCCGTGGAGTCTTCTTCATATCTTCCACCTGCCGTGTCTTCCACATACCTCCCACCTGTCCACTATTACTCATCCACCCCAGCTCCGGTTGTGGCAATCACTTCGAATGTGCTGGGAGACTACCATAGGAAATACCACATTGACCCTGTTGTCCAACAACAGCAAGCCTACGAACAACAACAACAACCAAGCTATGGAGACCGAAATCTGTACTCCACCAAAACCTTGAACGTGGATCCATTTAGTCTACAGAGCACACCGATCGACCGCAAGGATCAGTATGTGTACCAGCGGCCGCAACAATCTTACAACAGACATCAGAGCACCAACCCCGCTGCGTATGGAGGAAATCAAATCGGGAACGGATACGATCCACAATATCCCACTTATGATGGCGTATCAGTTACAAACAATGGATTCAGGTATTACCTGCCTAAGCAGTACCACGAGGAAGAAAATTCGGGAAGTGACACACGGTCCGGCAGCTTCGGCTACGTGGATCCATTTGGCATCCGAAGAGTGATATATTACAACACCTCTCCAGGATCTGGCTTCGTTCATAGAAAGAACAACAGGTACGTGGGTTTCGACGCCACGCCGTACGATCCTAGGCCAGTGTAAGAAAGACGATTAATATTGTGAGACGAAGCGGGTGACAACGATTTATTACGCCACTTTAATTCAGCTGTTTTGTAACAAACGCCTTCCGATCCATATACGTATAAGTGGAATGTTGTTTGCAATGACAGCCGCCTTGACATTGGGCCACCAACGCTATTTTTTCCTCATAAAGCATATTAAATTATTAATTATAAAGAAATTTGCATGTTGTAATTTTGCGTCACTCTTAATAATTATTAATTATTTGCAAAGCGGAATAATATTTGTGATCAATTACACAACTATTGTTAGGAATGACTGATCTAAAGCTTAATTTGAATGTATCATTACTTCTAGGAGCGCAGTATTTCTTTGTGTTCAACAATTTTCAATTCAACCTAAGATACTTTTATCTGCTAATGTCTATGAACCAAATGAGTTGTATTTTTATGTTAGTACGAACGTTTCTTTTTCTTATGTGAACTCTGTAGATCGTCAGGCTTCCTCTTCTTGCTCGTTTCAAAGGTATTTGTTTAATTTCCTTTGTGTATCAATGGTACTTGTTTGTATATTGTTGCGTTTCCGCCCACTGTCTTCCCACATTTGGTCAGAAGGAAATACATAACAGCGCGCGCCATCAAGACGCAAAAAGTCTAGTCGTGGGAGGCAAAAGTGGACCGGCCACAATAGTAAATATATAAGTCTAGGTTATGGCAAACCCACCATAAGTAACATTGGAATGAATCTTTGAAGTCACATCAACATGATTGTATCAATTTATTTTAACGAAAACTGATCACTCTGACTCAATCAAATTTTGATTTTTAGCCGGTGCAAATCGAGAGTGAATATTTTGCGGTTTGACGAAAGTCAAATTATTATTTACACAAATTCATAATAAGCGAAACGATGAGTTCAATATTCATGTCGAGTATTACAAATATAATATAACCCAATATCAAATTTCTTAAACCAGATAGAACGAATCTGTTTTTGATATCTTTTGTTATTCGCTGAATCCAGAGGATTTTTCCGAATATTTTTGTGGAAATCTGAAGTAAATTATTTGTTTATATACTTTTGCTTGCCAGCAATGTGTATGTTTGTGATATTATATATTTTTAACATGCCTAGCATTAGCTGCATGGTTGAAAAATGTATTTGAAGAAATTTTTGTGGAAACCCCAGCGTTATGGTAATAGGATGACACTCATTTCCATTATTCGTACAAGAGTAATAAACACTAAATATGTTTAAAGATTATAAAACGAAACAGGCGTATTGCGTAAATCTGATTCATAACAAAACAGTGTCAAGTGTACCGGGGAGGCTGATTTCGCGTGATTAAATTGATTATTGAGCAAATTTCTTTGAACTGGTGTTATAAACAATTTGTTTAAATAGTGTTGCAAATCCTGGTCTGGTCTTAAATAGAGGTGCGACCTCCGAGTGATCGCCTTATAGGGCTCCATGGCGTGGGGGCGGGCTCCAATGAGCCCCATACAAAAGCTAGATTTGATAGCTCTTTTATAGCCAGCCAATCTCTAAAATCGCCTATTTTTTATTTGTATGCAAATAAAACAATAAAATTTAAGGTTGAAAAACTCTGAGTTGAATGCACATAGCTATTATAGTTTGCAGCTACAAGGATGAATGCTGTGACTTTATACATATATTTAGGTACAGATTTACTTTCTTTTCTCTGCACGTTCCGAAAATATAACGAACAAAAGTTAATTTTGCTCTGTTTTCACATTATCTAAAGTAGCAACTAGCAACGTCTCCGACTGCACATGAAAGTTTGTACGTATGTACTTATATTATAAATTAATAATAAGTTTATAAGTGCAGAAGGGAATGCAGAACAGATTAATATTACTAATTTTAATGATATTTATTCTACGTATAGGAACTCCTAATTTATTTTTAAAATTATTCATACTTTCTTTCTAATTTTTTAATCAGTAAATCTTTAGTTTATATGGTGCCATTATATTTTTATCGGCTTAAGGGAGCCTTTTCCCCTCAACTTTGAAATTTATGCCAATTAACTGAATCAGAAAAATTCTTAATAGTTTTATTTACTACCACTGCAGTTTCGGCAATTATGCCAAATTGATAGCATGAGCGTAGAATCTATAGAGAGAAGCAATTTCATAATAGATTGGTAAAATTATAATCATTATTGTTTTACGTTATGACTGTATAAAAATGTATATGGATAATATCCATGAAAACTATCTGGAACTGAAATGACTTATTTGCGAAGCTATTTTCACCAATAAAATATTGATAATTTTCCAATTAAATGTGTTAGTTACGTTGGAAATTTAATTTAGATTAGAATTGCCCTGTGCATCATTTCATTAAAATGAATATCTTTGAATATTTCATTGATTTAAAATTACGCGAAACAATAAAAAACTTAAGAAGTTTCTTTGACCGATATAGTTTTGATCCTTATCCAATTACTTATATTATTTACATTTGTCTTTAAATGTAGATAAAGATTGTCTTAATATCTTAGAAGATATGGTAATATCCATAACAAATTGTATTTTCTCCTATTTTTTTACTTATCTCTATATTTTTACTTGTTTTTACGCAAAATTTAAGATACCCAGTTACACTGTAATAAAAAAACAATTTTCTATTCCGAATGCTCTCTATTTAAACTGTAGTAGAAGCCAACTGCCAATATATATAATTGATTATTTCCTAAATCAAAATATATTTTTTTTTAATTTGGAACATAGTTTTACATAACTAATAGATGTTTCTTATTTGTAGCAAAGTAAACAATGATTAAAACATTAACATACAATATCTACTGATTTTGTTAATAATTTTTCATTGCTTAATAACATGTTACCAATGAATTCTTGTTACAAAATCTCTCTTAGTCATTAAAATAAGTATCTACGCATACACAATAGTTGTTAGTTATTCATATAAACATGAAATGTATGGGTATTTAATAAGAATAAATAAATTTAAAATATTGAGTGTTTTTTGTTTAAAAAATATAATATTAAGTACATTGTTGTATGCATAAGATATATTGAAACAATCATAAGATTTTGTAAGTCGCAAAGACTGTGGAAAAATTGACAGGACACCTAAAATCATGATCCATGTTAGTGACCAATGGGGAGAGGTGAACTGACGTGCGTTGAAGAAAATTGGAGCAGGATGGGAAGACCTGAGGACTTGAGCCGAGTGGATGGCCGTGTTCCGTGGAAAAAAATCATTGTTATCTTATGATTACAATGATTTTCTGTTCAAAATATTATATTGTAGGTATGTACTTCATAGCTTGTTCAACAGATCCGATTTTGAAAATTACACTTAAATTCAAAGAAAATCGGAGTTCTGGGGTTCATTGAATCAGAGTTACAGACACACACCGAAATTAGTATTTTTAATTATGGTGTTTGGTGCTGTTAAAATAAAATAAAAATGACCTTGAACGCTGAAAGAGTACTATAAAAGAGAATTACTATAAAATAAAACAACAATAAAACTGAAATACTTTCGGAACTTAATAATAACATTATTAAATTTGATTTACTTAATTTTTATTATTCATTAATTTAAAAAAAGTATACTTTAAAAAATTTAATATTTCTTGAATGGGGGCAAAAGTTTACTTTGATGTTCATATGTTGGAAAGGAGCAATTCAAATATACCTGCTACAGAGCACAGATAAGTTTGTTGATTTAAACTGGTAAGTAGTATATGATTGAAGAAGAAGATAATACTACTAAACCTAAACGAAACATGAAACAGAACAAGACGCAGAAAAATAAAAAGGAAACGGTCTCAACTGGGAATCAAACCCAGGATCTTTGTCTTACCGAGACAAGGCCTCAAACCACTCGGCCATTGGAACCTCATTATTTTTCATTATTCATTATTTTTATAATATTTCTGTCGATCTTTTATTTCAAATTCAGAATTAATAATATTATCTTTCAACTAATGATTACAAAGTTCTAAAGAATTTGTTTGCAACCTAGATAGTGTCTCGGACAAACAACCGATTTTTATCAATACGGGACGCCTATTGACTTTTTCTAAAAGTCTAAATGACTATTCAATTTTATGTAGTAATTCAGAAATCGCCTTTCTATTATGAGACTTTGTAATTAGAATAAATATGTCATATATTATACAAAACTACAATACACCATGAACATGCATATAAGCATCTAATACGTCATATATTTTAAAAAAAAATAACAACCTCTCTGTGTTATTACATCATTCTATTGACCTGTCTACAGAGTATAACTCTAATAACTAATTTGAGAAAAAATATAAAAGTAAAAGCATCTATTTTGGCCCCAGGGATCAAATAGTGCTTTCTTTTAAATTGTGTAACCATCCAACTCCAAGCAGAGCATTAAAAAACCATTTCAAACCACCAAACACTTCATAAAAAAATCTCTTCAAATTATTTGAAGTGACTTAAATGAGCGAACAAAAAGCCCGAGGCAAAATATTACATGTTTTTCCGATGTACCCAGATAATTAATTACTATAGTAAAGTCGCGCCTATGAATTTATTTTCATGGTGGAATTTTATTAATCATAAACATTATTTATTTATTTATTCATCCATAAAATGGTACATTACAATAGAATCCTTCGCTGCTCATCTCACTATTGAATTTCTGTTTCGAGATGAGCATATTTACAATTATATTCAATCAGAAAACTAAAATACATATCCATACATTCCTGTATGTGATCATCTACTTAATATTATATATTCAGAATTGGTAAAAAATGCAAAAATCGGTAATTTTAAATACATGTAGGATAACGAAAGATTTTTTAAATATTTACGTTGAGGGATCAGTAGGATCTATACGCCTTGTTAGGAGTTCTACCGAGCCGAACCCTCTGATATGAAAATATCTGTAGTCGGTGAATTATTTTCCCATTTGATCTGTGGTGAGTTGACGTGTTGTTCTTGTATTGTTTTGTATTTATTTTGCTTATATAATGCACTTGCATAATATTGATTGACTAGACGATCATTTGTGGAAAAGTGTGTGGAAGGGTTTAGTTTTTCCTATGGGGAAAATTTAACCCGGACATAAAATCGGATAATGAAAAATAAAGTAATGATTGCTTTCTACGAAAAAAAAAAGTAATCGTTCAGTCATTTAATTATGGATATAATTTTTTGGAGTTTGAGGATTTCGCACTGAACATCTGTCCATTATTATTAATAATAATAATAATATTTTTCTAATTTATATAGCGCCGTTTTTATGAAAAATCGCCATCAAGAGCGCTGTACAAATATATTTATTAAATATTAAATACAGCTGGCTTACAACTAGGATTCATAATAACTAGTGACTTACATCTAAGACTTATATCTAGTGACTTACGACTAAGGCTTATAACTACTGTCTTAATGACATATATATTTACATATGTAGAGACTAACACACTTACATTTTAAAATACATCAATAAATACTCTTCCTAATTTTACTAGCGCCAGATTGACACCTTATATTACCTATCTGCATATTTGAGTTTATTCCAAGGACCTGAAACTTTGAAAATCTCTTTGAAAACTCCAATAAATATTCCTTTACCACAATCTAATGTACCTACTATTTTCCCGAAAAACTTTGAATGAATTTGCAAAACAATACACACAAAAAAGAAATACCAACCTGATAGGTTGGTATTTCTAACTTTTTGATGTCTATTTTTTTCTTTTATAATAAAAAAGAAAAAAATAGACATCAGTGGTCGAGTTGACATCGATACATACGACATCTTGCGCCATTTTCAGGAACGAGTATCCGAGTTCTCTCTTTCACGTTACAGAATTGTTTGACGACAGAGTACTCGGTTCCGAGATGTCGCTAAATGTGGTCGAAAGGCTCGTCGATCAAATAAACTATTCAAATTCTCTATCGAATACACTACAAAATGCAATTTTTAATATTAAGAAAAACTTTTCAATCTTTCTCTGTTTACTCCTTTTAGATTACCTTTAATCCATTGCATGGAGGGTCTACAGTCGTTCATAATAATTAAATATAGTTCGTTTTATTTTTAAAAATAAAAAAGACGTGTACGATAAAGGAGGTTAAACAATGAGTTGCCTTATTGGTCATGTCATCGCGAACTGAAAATACGTATTTTAAAACAGAATTCTGGTGTAGTTCTAATTTCTTCCACTATTCGTCCTTACAATACATTAACAGGCCTTATTAATAAAACATCAATTTTAAAATGTTTTATCAATTAGCAGTCATATTCATTTACGGTGCCAGTACCTTTAAATACAGAATAAAACATTTTTACGAAATAAAGGATTAAAAAGAATTATACAGTGTAGACATGACCTAAAAAAAATTAAATTACTTTTTTAAGATTAAGATCACATGGGCCTATCTGCATAAACCGAGTTTTGAGATAAACGCAAAAAAAAATGGAATGCTTATATGCCCAACTGCATGCTCAACTGATATTCCCAACTGTATCTCTTAAACGGCTTTCTTACGAGATAGATCTTCGTGTCACTAATAAATATGATTATGGGATTACCCAAGCCAAGCTTAATTCTTAACACCAGTTTTAGTAGCGACTTGGTACTGGAAACAGTTTAAAAAGTGATTTTGTTGAAAAGGTAGGATTTATAATTATAAAGGGTGTGATGGTTGGGTAAGAATCTAGGGATCGGTGTGTCTAAGAATGACGGACATACGAATATATCGCTCACACTGCGTCATTAGGCCATGGGTCGAGAGACCAGTTGGAGAGGTCAAAGGGTCTCCCCGAACCAGCCTCTCTCGATCTGGCACGCCACGAAACTGGTGGGCAGGCGCATTATGAACACACCACACCCAATTAGTCACCGAACGTAGCAAACCACTTGGCGTGACCTATGGCAAAGGCGTTGGTTATCCAATATTTTTTTCCCAGGGTGGCGGTACCCAAACGCTCCTCCCAAATTTATAATTCTGACCTTCAAATTTCTCCTCACCACACCTGATTACGAAAACGTTTTGTACCCTATACAATTTTTTGCTATAAGCAATGAAAAAAAAAAGTGTGACTGTCACTGTTAAGACAATGTTATACCGTGTTGATATTATTGTGAAATGACACATTGAATAAGAATTCAAATAAGAATATAATGGCCTTAGGGATTGAACAATAATTAATTATTGAGATGTAGGTTATTAAAACGAAATATTTCACTTAATTCAAATGACGCATTGAATTCCTGATGTCAATTAGCATAGAATAATTGATGGAATCTGTTGGAATAATGTCGTTTTCATAACTTCCCAAAACCAAATGCCGAGAAACTTTAATTTTACCTGTATCTAGTATCTTCCTACACTCTTCCTTATCTTCCCCTCAGTTAAAGGCAGGTGGAAGGGACCGGGGAAGACTGTTCAGCCTCTCTCGGCATGCAGGATGCGCCTGCGGTGAGGAAAACCAAACTGCCGTGCACATTTCGTGGCACTGTCAAATCATGGTAGATGCTCGAGAAGAAATGCTTGAAGGTTTGCAAGGTATTACTACCAGACCGGTTTCGATTTCCGACTTGATATCGAGCAAGGTAAATTTTGAGTGCTTAATAAAAGTTAAGTGCGTTTAAAAACGGGACTGCAGGCCTTAAACGAATGAATTCACAGGTTTCCCAACTGTCGGTAAACCACGAATATTTGATTAGGCTATCGGAACACGTATTCATAAAAATTCTAATATTGTAACATTTCGTCATTATATTTATCAGGACAATGTCACCTGCATGAGCACGTGTTCCGAAGTATCATGAATGGACTAATATTTTATTGGGAAATGGGTTTCAATCACGTTTTTCACAGCATTTTAATAAATCAGCCGTACTCATTTTTCTCCGAGTATGAACGTACTTATCTGCCTTGTAATATAAAATAGGTTGTAACTTTAGGAACTTATTGGTTTTACTTATTTTTCTTCTTGATATTATACAGGAATCGTTGGCTAGAATTGTACTGCTTCTTCGTCTGGGGGTGTCTATATGATAACTCCGTTTTTCTGCTGGCACAGTTGGTTCCTTTATTTTATGTCTTTTGTAAGTACTTATTTTCCTGCACTGTCCAATGCACCACCCCTGGCGTAGCGGTAACAGTGAAAAGGGAAGGTTCCCTTCGACCGTAATCTCCAGTTCTCTTGTGGTCCTGTCGGCTGGAGTGAGTTATTAAATCCCCAGGGGTCTTCAGAAGTTTCTTCTTCACAATCTCATCGTCTTCATTAGGGTCGCGTCTGGCCTAAATGAACCTTCTTATGCCAATATCTAAATCAATGAAACTATTTTCAGCTCGCAGTGTTGTTTATCTCGAACAATGACATGAAAGAAACATTACGTTATCATTGAACAAAAGGCCATATTTTGCTTTTAGAATTTTCATTTCCGCGCCGAGACCCAATGACTTTTTTATGTGATGCCCAAGGCATTTTTTTATTTAATATTTGAAAAAAATATTTTTTTACATAGATAAGTATACAGGATATAAACAAGATATAAAACAATAGAAATTAAAGCAGCCTTTCCTCACCATAAAGAGACAATGCTCTTGTGTTTGGTGAGGGAATTCTAGTTCAATTATATATAGGTATGTTAGTATTAAGGTAAATAAATTATTAAGAAACAACACAAGATTTATACAATATTACTTCTAGATGTAAGTAGTGGACGTATTTTGGACTTATAATAGTTTAAGGTATTTTTTTAATTTAAGGTGAAATTCCTGAATATTTTCAATATTTTATAAATTTAATGGAAGGTTATTAAAATAAATTATGCCTAGATAAAGATAGGTATTTTGAATGAGCTTAGTGTTAAATTTTGGGATTTTAATAGTTTTCAGGTATCTTGCTGATGTATTGAATTGCAAGTTATGAGTATTTGACTGTATTTCTTTGTAAATTTGAAGTACCTATTGAATATTTTTGATACATTTTGTCTACTGTAGGTACTTTGAAAATTGAAAAAAGAATTTCGGTAGAAAATTTTGACGGTTTTTTCAAAATTACTTTGATTACCAATCTTTGAACTACTTTGAGTGGGTTCAAAATTTTATTATATGTTCCTCCCCAACCAATAATAAATTAATTTTACTTACAGATGTTAAAAGTGGAAAACACCAATGGTTGAAGGAAGACTAAAAGTAAGACTGAGTGAATTTAGTTTCCTCACAGCCATAAAAGTTTCTAAGGTATTTATATTTCCGGGACTTCGGGTACTCTCCCTTGTTATATCCGTCAGCCTTCTTACCTGGAATCCTTGCTAACAGACGTAAAGCTGCTTGGTAAGAATTCCAGACATGGCAGCTTGATAATGGCCTATAACCTCTTGAACGGTCACATCATTTGACGGCCTACGTGGACGAGGGGTAAGGCTCTCGTCTAATAATTCGGAGGTTGCGAGTTCAATGCCTGGCGTGCGCAAATAAATTTTATTTGCTGTGTTATGAGTTGTATTATTTCACATGTGTTAATTTAAATCAATATATAGTGTAGTTGTGGCACGTTTCAGAGTGGAAAATACTCTCAGTGCAAGACCACCATTCAGAATTGAAACGCGTCACAGATCATTCTTTGTTCCAAGATGCAGAATTAATTTACCCATTAGTAAAACCTCTCGGAAAAAGTGATATTGTTCTTAAATGAACTTACGCCTGAGACGAAGTTTTTAATATGAATATTTAAAAATTCAAAATGCTAATGATTATCCTCTTTAACGCCAGCGTATCTTTAAGGATACGTTGGAAAATCATTTCGCTGAATATAACTAGCTATTCTGGGGAAACCTCATATGTTTGATAATTTACTATATTTTTAAATATATAGGCACATTATCTAGTAAGGCAGTACAATTTACGTAAACATTAATGAAAAAAATTGAATCAAATGACCCTCGGCGAAAATTTTGCGTCGGCACACCAAAATTTAAGTACCGAGTATCAACTAATATATAATGTAATGTACATTTTCTTGTTAGAATGTAATTCTATTAGTGTACGTGTAAAAATAAAAGTGTAAAGAGGACGAAGAATCTGTGGTGCCAGCCAATGTACGAATGTACCTTATTGGTGGGAAGAAGGCTAATGTATCTTGCGATCCACATTTTGGAATCAGAAGATTCAGTAAGTACAGGAGTGACAGACCTTTGGATCCATCCCTCCCACTACGGTGCAAGGCGGTTGAGAGAATCCGGCTGGAGTGGTCAAAGGGTATCCCTCTACCAGTCTTTCCCGATCCGGCCCGCCACACAAGAGCAAACGCATCAATCTCCAAAACCTAGACAAACCTCACCCCATGAATCCGAGCACCCCTGATGAGTCACCAAACGTATCAAACCACTTGGGGAAACTGCGGCATCCAATAAATCGAATGGAATTGGGTTTGACAGTAGAAGGAATAATGTAAATCACTGAGAATGATCAATCAAATGTGCTTACAAAGGCTATAAAAGCTTAGATAACATTTAAATAAAATATTCTATTGGTGTAATCATCGCGTACGTAATACTGATACAAATTTGTTTTCAACAATATTAATTTGCTTGCAAATACCTATCAAGTAGTTGCATCTTGCAATCAGGAATACAAGTGGGACCGGTATTGTGTACATTTTTCACAATAACTTTAGAATCATTAGTGAATATGATGAGTTTTGGGCCGGTACCAGCCCATCCCCCCGGGGTCAACTGACTTGTGTATATAACGTGCAGGTCACGTTGACAATACATCAATCAACTTCGGTTGTTCCAACAATAACAATGGTAAGTGAAACAATATTACAATCATCCAATAATTAATTTGTAAATATATATTTTTTAAATCCAGAATAGTTTCTAAATTAAGCAATCTTACTCTTATTCAATTTTTGCCATGTTGTGTTACGGTTTTTTTGTATTTTAAATGTTTTTTCTAAATAAGTTTAATAATTCAAAGTGCAGTCTTTTCACTTACTACATGTAATTAGCAAGTTTATTGCAAAACTAAATAACATGATTGCTTAAAATTTATAACACGGGAGTCATTACATTCTTTGAAAAAAGTTTTTATTATGGAATACGGAATTTAATTATTACTGAGAATTGTTTTATTTTATTTGATTCAGGTAAACCAATTGCAGAGGTTTTCTCAATCTACTAATTTTACTTTAGATATGCAAAATCTGGTGGTTTATGTTTATTTTATGACCCGCCCGACGATTATTGCCGCAATTACTAAATAAGAGAAAAAATAATGTTTTGATGCAGCACAAATATTTATTTAAAATTAAATTAAATTGTAGTACGTCGAAATTGTAGTAATCGAAATTGAAGCCTTTGTCGATCGACCGTGCTAGATACAGTGGTATACATAACAGATGGATCTTTTTGTTGTTGCTTTACTTTACGAAGGAATGCAATATTATAACGCGCTGCTGGAAACTATAAAGTCTGCACCAATTAATAGATTCAAGCTGGGTTGTATGAGCCATATTAATCAAAAGAAAATTTAACATTTGCAAAATTGATGTACAAATGGCTAAAATAAAAATTAATTTATGTACATAAAACACTACTGTAGGTCCTTAGTGTCCCTGCATATATTCCACTGCCCCAATTAGCTGTTTATCAAGATTTTTTTTTAATTACACATTTGGGGTATTTTAATTTCAGAAATTACTAGTGTGGTTCGCCATATTGGCTGGCGCCGCCAACGCCATACAAAAGGGATCAAACCCCCCTCCGCCCGTTCCACCCCCGCCACCCCCAGCCATCACCTTCCGCCACAGGAGGGACGCCAGCTTCCCCGATGATCTGGTACAGCTTCCAGTACAGAACTTCGAGACCGACCCCATCGTAGTGCTTCATCCCTACGCGCCAGCCCTGGAGTACGGACCACCACCGCCTCCACCGCCTCCACCGCCACCCCCACCACCTAAAAAACTATATCCCTATCCGCCAGCTAAATCGTACGGTCCTCCACCACCGCCACCACCTCCACCCCCACCGCCTCCACCCCCAGCACCGCTGAAGCCTTATGAGCCAGTTGTAGAAGAGTACGGACCACCACCTCCGCCACCACCACCACCGCCGCCACCTCCAGCACCGCTGAAACCTTATCCCGCTCCAGTTGAAGAGTACTGTCCACCACCACCACCGCCTCCACCGCCTCCACCGCCAGCACCATTGAAACCTTATGCACCAGTTGAAGAAGAGTATGGTCCACCACCTCCGCCACCACCACCACCACCGCCGCCTCCAGCACCGCTGAAACCTTATCCCGCACCAGTTGAAAAAGAGTACGGTCCACCACCTCCGCCACCACCACCACCACCGCCGCCTCCAGCGCCGCTGAAACCATATGCACCAGCTGACGAATATTACGCACCACCTCCACCACCACCACCCCCACCGCCACCACCACCAGCACCGTTGAAACCCTACAAACCAGCGGAAGAATACGGTCCACCACCACCGCCTCCACCACCACCGCCACCTCCACCCCCAGCACCTCTGAAACCTTATCCCGCTCCAGTTGAAAAGTACGGTCCACCACCACCTCCACCACCCCCACCTCCTCCACCTCCTGCACCCCTGAAGCCATATGCACCAGCTGAAGAGTATGGGCCACCACCACCACCACCGCCACCACCTCCACCACCAGCACCGCTGAAACCATATGAACCAGTTGAAGAATATTGTCCACCACCACCACCTCCACCACCAGCACCACTGAAACCGTACGCACCTGCTTTAGAGTACGGTCCACCACCCCCACCACCACCTCCACCACCACCCCTCCACCGCCACCACCCCCACCACCACCACCACCACCTCCACCACCACCACCACCACCACCTCCACCACCGCCACCACCACCACCACCACCTCCACCACCAGCACCACTGAAACCGTACGCACCTGCTGAAGAGTACGGTCCACCACCCCCACCACCACCTCCACCACCGCCACCACCCCCACCACCACCACCACCACCGCCACCACCGCCACCACCACCTCCACCACCGCCACCACCACCACCACCACCACCTCCACCACCGCCACCACCACCAGCAACTTTCAAACCATACCCACCAGCTGAAGAGTATGGCCCACCCCCTCCACCACCTCCACCACCACCACCACCAACACCACTTTCGCCATATCCACCGGCAGAACCTCATAAGATATATGGAAATCCTGAACCACTTCCCCCAAACTATAAATTTGTTTGAATGACATAAAAATTATTGATCTACACACTGGTACAATACTCGTTGTAGCAAATGTGTACGTATTATCATGTTTAGGTATCTTATTTGAAAACTTATCAAAATAAGAGTATAATATTTATGTATTTGACTGCTTCACGAAACTCGAAACATAATGTTGTGTGTGTTCATTATTTGTCTAAAATGAAAACATATTGTTAAAGCTATAAATAAATAAAAATATATCATACACGAAAATTATAAATATTTATTGTTTTATTGTTTCTTCTAATCAAGTTTACAACACAATCGCAATATACAACATAATATAACAATCAAAATGAATACAAAGACGATATAAAACAATACCAAGAGCTTTGATAGACTGATGAAATGGACTCCAGGAAATAAGATTACAAACAGATAATGGGGTGACTTGATTGAGACTTTCAAACTTAATCTGGACTTTATAGTTGCTCTGGGATCCAAGAAGTCTTCACCCCCAACCAAAATACAAATCTCCGTGGACACCCAATATGTATTTTGCATCCAATGCTAGGAAACACTTCTTTGCAAATAGGTAATGGATGCATTGAAAACCATGTCAATCGATGCTTACTAATATAACCTTGGATTCTTATCTGGAGGGAAGAAAAGATTAACTTATTTTAAATATTTTTATTAATTCACTGTGAAATCAGATTTGAGTCAATCAACATCGTACCATTGGTTATATGTAGGTACATAGTATACCTACTGGTTTTTAAAAAACATTGATGTTTGATCTGTCTTGGCCGGTAATCCAAGATTGGGTGTCCAATTTATATTTAGAGTAATTTATGATTTGTCTAATGGCCAGTGGAAGTTCATTGTATAGCTTTGTTGCAAATTACCTATATAAAATTTATTTGGCCAAACGTTGTTTAGCGAAATGCTTTTGGCACAATGTTGTCTAATGTCCGAAATACGGATTCTCTAAAAGATTTCGTACAAACTGCTGGCGATCGGTAAATTGAGTCGTGTAATTTCTATACCCGCTATATCAACTTTCATTGATTTGGAGAAAACCGCAAAAAACTGTCACATATCTAGCGTACATAAGTAATTGCATTACAATTTTTTATATAATGAATTGGAGTAATAAAATTTCGAAAAGCATTTATTTTTCTATATATGTCTAGCAATAATTAAGTAATTTCGATAAATAAAATGGATAAAGCGGATTTTGTTACTCACTTCGTGATATCGAGGCTTTTGAAAGTCAACTGAGCCGACATGGCGGGTTTAGAAACACACGCAAAGATCATTTTGACATACGAGCGTGGCGTCAGAGCGGCGGCCATATTGTATTTTGGCAAAATAACTGCTTGTGATTGGTTGAATTCGATATAGCGCGTTTTGATAGTAACTTTCTTTATGATATATCGGATTTGGTTTCTCACTCGCAGTTTTAACATGGTTTTTGGTCGTGATAAGGAGGGTTTTGAAACTCAATTTTAGGCTCCTCTTGTTGCTCGCAAAAATGTGAACAAGATGTCATACTCAGATCATTTTGTCAAAAAATCGGATATAGCGGGTATAGAAATTATAGGATTCAATTATTGGCATTTTTTTCGATTACAAATTTTATTTATTTTACACATTAATACAATAAAAAATTAAGAATTAAAATATCTATCTTCATTCTACAAAATGCTAGAGACTTTAAGAACATTTCTATAGTAAAAATCTTTATTCATCTCAAGTTTGAAATCAATTTGAATATAATATCTGGTGACCTCACATTGAAATCCACTCCGAATAAATTTCTTAGATTAATTATCTATTAACTCGGTCTAGGTAGTCCGATGACCAAATAAAATAACTCTTTATTGTCTATTGAACGAGGTAGACTAACTCAAGGTATTGAAACCACAAATTACCTCTTTATTCTCCATTCAAGGAGGTTAACTAACTATAGGTATTGAAACCATAAATTACCTCTTTATTCTCTGTTCAACGAGGTAGATTAACTTTAGGTGTTGAAACCACAAATTACCTCTTTATTCTCTATTCAAGGAGGTTAACTAACTATAGGTATTGAAACCACAAATTACCTCTTTATTCTCTGTTCAACGAGGTAGATTAACTTTAGGTGTTGAAACCACAAATTACCTCTTTATTCTCTATTCAAGGAGGTTAACTAACTATAGGTATTGAAACCACAAATTACCTCTTTATTCTCTGTTCAACGAGGTAGATTAACTTTAGGTGTTGAAACCACAAATTACCTCTTTATTCTCTATTCAAGGAGGTTAACTAACTATAGGTATTGAAACCACAAATTACCTCTTTATTCTCTGTTCAACGAGGTAGATTAACTTTAGGTGTTGAAACCACAAATTACAATTACTTTGAAATAATTAAGATTATTAAAAAAATTTGAGATTAATTTTTTTTTTAATTTTTAACGGTATTTTAGATAGCCCTTATTTACTCAGCCTAAATTCCTTCTATATACTTACTAAAACTACTGGAAAGAAATATATTTTTTAAATTTAACAATAATGTCTAGACAGACATTTAGTAGATGAGTTTAACTACACGGAATATAGTTCCAAGAAGGCTACATATAATAGCATACATCTTAAAAAAATACTTTTTTGTACATTAGCTCCACATAGGACTCCTTGAGGAAAATAATTTCCCTCAGGGCCTATGCTATCTTAGGGGGTGCTGTGTGGAGGGGTTTTTTTTTAAATGAGAGGAAGGTGGGTAGGAATCTGGCGTTGTGTGAATCTGGGGGAATGTGTCCAGGAGTGACAAATGAATCCATCCCTGCCACTGCGGTGACGATGGATCGAGAGTGCCCGGCTGAAGAGGTCAAATGGTCTCCCTCTCTCCTCTACAAGTCTTTCTCGATCCGACCCGCCACGCAGTAGGCGGGCAAACACATCCGCCGTCAAGACCTAGACAAACCGCACTAAGTCACCAAACGTAGCCTAAATGGTTCCTTCAAATTGAAAGAATGAACAAATTTAATCATAATATAATTACGCATTCTGTATTACTCATGGGTTCTACATATTGTCATTAACTAAATTTAATCTGCATTATTATGTATTCGTATGTAAAAGCCCTTACGGGCGATAATTTGTGAATAAATGTATAATTAAGAGCTGGTATCAATTGGTGTGGCGTTATAGGTCTCCAGGCTATAATACTTGTTATTTTGGATTCCTTTCCGAGAATGATAGATTGATCGGTCCATCAGGTTTATTGATCAATACAGTTTCGATGCCCAGATCTTCTCCTTTCCAGCCAATTTCAAAGTTACGCACCAACTGAAAAAAAAAATTCACAACAAATTACCACAATGATTGAATTAAATGAGGACATCATTATAATGTAACAACATTTAGGAAGGGTTGTTTCATTGCCATCGAATGGCCATTCAGAGCCATTTTGTTTTTTGATTATATTTGAATCCGGTCCCTGTTAAATGCCTATTCTAAGTCCGTTTCAGCTTTTGAACAAATTGTGATCAGCAGAAGAGGGCAACTATCATTGTCAGCTTTTGAACAAATTGTGATCAGCAGAAGAGGGCAACTATCATTGTCAGCTTTTGAACAAATTGTGATCAGCAGAAGAGGGCAACTATCATTGTCAGCTTTTGAACAAATTGTGATCAGCAGAAGAGGGCAACTATCATTGTCAGCTTTTGAACAAATTGTGATCAGCAGAAGAGGGCAACTATTATTGTCAGCTTTTGAACAAATTGTGATCAGCAGAAGAGGGCAACTATCATTGTCAGCTTTTGAACAAATTGTGATCAGCAGAAGAGGGCAACTATCATTGTCAGCTTTTGAACAAATTGTGATCAGCAGAAGAGGGCAACTATCATTGTCAGCTTTTGAACAAATTGTGATCAGCAGAAGAGGGCAACTATCATTGTCAGCTTTTGAACAAATTGTGATCAGCAGAAGAGGGCAACTATCATTGTCAGCTTATTACAATTCCATAGAAAGATGAAACACACCTAGAATCGGCGTTTAAACGGGACCTTTCATAGATTTTTTATATTTTTAATTCATTACCAGAAAAAATTAGAAACATGAATGTAAATATAAACGAATTCAAAAGCCACCTTAAAAAGTATTCCGAACACTTGAACTGAATCATATCAAATTTAAACCAAAATAACAACACCCCCCATACACACAAGCCTTGCTTATTTATGGGGGTACATCAAATACTTATATTATATTATGTTATATTATATTATATTATATTATATTATGTAATTAAAAACGGTATTATATTGTGTAATGTAATTCATGTATCTTTTTTTATTAATAAAAAAATAAAAAATAAAAATAAATAAAAAATTATAAAAAAAAAAAAAAATTTTATTAAAAAAAAAATTAAAAAAAAACTAAATGGCGCAATGGGCATTTTGATGACTTTGTCACTGGACTGGATCTTAGCTTCACATGGCAAGTTCATATTATGCGTTTATTAGGTAGGTACCTACATTTTCAAACAAAATATGTAGTTGTTTGTCTTTAAAATATTATACTATTGCGAATGTAAGTACCTTCTTCCTGACTACCCTATCAAATTATAAGATAAATAAATTATTCTTCTCCTAATTCCACAACACGTTAACATTTACAACACATGATTTATTGTGATACCATTCCCCGAATCCAAAATACGTGTAATATTGAAATGGGTAACGCTCTACCCGAATATTTGTTTAAATTTAAATGGCCACACTCACCTTAAGCAAAGTTATGTGCATATTCTGTTCGGCCAGCCTGCGAGCTATGCACATGCGCGCGCCGTGGCCGAAGGGCAGAGAGGCATAGGGGTGCGGAGGCCGGGACGCGTTTCCTTCGGCCGCGCGCAGCCACCGCGAGGGAAGGAACTTCTCCGGACTGTCGAAATACTCGGGCAGGTTGCTTATCACCTGATTGCAGGCTGTGATTATTGTCTGAAATAATATTAATAAGATTATGACCAGGGAAGGTAGACATACCAGACCGAGGGCGAGGTGTATAGACTACGTGGAAGAGGATTGCAGCAGATTGGGAAGGACTGAAGACTGGTGAGGGACCTCAGCCAATGGAGAACGTTATTTGTGGAGGAGGTCGAAAGGAGGTCCAATCATGAAGATTATATAATATTGGTATTGGTATAGTATACTGAACTAGGCGTTATGATTATCAACATAAGAACAGTTAAGAATGATCAACACCACAAATCCTAGTAGCCGGCAAGAATCTGCTTTGGCATGCGATGGTTCTTCATTTTAATTCTGCATTCCGGATGCTACAAGGCCGACTAGAGTAGGTTTAGATCAGGGCGGGGGACAGCCAAATAACGAAGTCAGTGCTGTCGCTAAGTAAACTTCACTGTTTAAAATAGTCTAATCACTCTTTTAATTAATATGCTTGCGGTAAAACAATACACGCATCAGCATTAACATCAAGTATCATCAACAATCGCTGCCATTTGCAAACTATCGTTGTTTGATGGCACTGTACTTGGTCTTGCGGGACGCCACTATTTTAATCGTCAATCTACATTATTAGGTAAAGGTTTTCCAAGAACCTTGCTGTGTCCATTAGAGCAGATGTAATGTTAAGGCAAGCAACGCACCCTAGTAATCCACCGTAGCCTCGAGTATGAAGAGGCAACACGGGTGCAGGGTCGGCCCTGAACCAAACTGCAAAACCCTTTAGACGCCTAGGTAGGTGATCACTGTAATCAATAATATTCGGATGATTTGTATTTTTGTGTAGCACCGTTTAGATGCAAACTAATCTCAAGGGCGATATGTTAGGGCTGTTAGGTATTCGATTTTATCAGCGTCTTGGCGCCTTGGCAACTCGGCGCGCGGAGTGAATTGCTCCAAATCCACCCGCATAGGGTTAGCCCTGCATGGGTGAATATCCAATGTAGTGACTATACTCTTTGTACCTATTAATAAAAACGACATTTAGATAAATAGGTAATCTACAAAAAACGAGACACAAAAAAAGGTAGCGCTAACCCCTTCAGGAACATGGTACCCCGACAGGACGACGTCCTTCTTGACCAGGCGGCCGATACCGACTGCGATGGGGTTCATCCTAAGCGACTCCTTGAGGCAGGCCTTCAGGAAGGTCGCACCCCCCAGCACCTGCGCGGTGACGGGATCATTGGGGCCCGGTAACAGGCGTTCCGCCTCCTCGAACAGGAGTTGCTGCGCCTCCGGGTTCCTAGCCAGGTGGTACAGGGCAAAGCTGGTCGAAAAGGTTGTCTGAAAAAATAAAATAAAAATTACAGGGGTGCATTACCTGCTGGTCTTCATGGAAAAGTCGCAAATGATTGTTTGGATGGTTCGAAAATACAGAACAGTGACAAAATAGAGCAGTAACAAAAGAAAACAGTGATTAAATAAAACAATGACAAAACGGAACAAAGATTAAACAAAAACAATGACAAAACAGAGCAGTGTAAAAATAATATTGACAAAACAGAACCGTAACAAAACTAAGCTAAGCTTACTAACGTAAGCTTTGGACAAAGGCACTATCAATACCATGCTATAAAAGCATTCAACAGTCTAACACTTGAAAATAAAATTGAGGAAAACAAAAATAAGTTCAGACACAAAATGGATTAAAGAACAAAAAAGACAATATTAGCAAAATTTCACAACATTAAACCCTTCTTAAAACCAGTGTACGTCGAGGTAGGTGATTACCTTAATCAATTATAGGTACTAGGATGATTTCTATTTTTGTGCAGCGCCGTTTTTTTTACAATCTAAAGAGCGATATGCTCGGAATGTTTATTATTAGCGCTTTGGCGCCTTTTAAGAGCCCTTGAGGTGATTTTCTCACGAAAACGGCGCTATACAAATAATCCAATCATTATTGACCTTGAGCCGTGTTTGGTGACCAGATCGGAATAGCCAGGTACTCCCCCACCTTCCTCTTCCCCATATCCTATCCCTCCACACTACCTTCAGCCTCACAACATACCCCGATTGGGGATGCCATTGTTTCCACTGGCTCCAGACGGTTGGGAGCAGTTACCGGAGCCGCGCGTTGTATATGTTTGTACATGCCTTCTTCACTTACTCGTTAAGATTTCCACTTTATGTTAGAGTATTTGCTAGAGCAAATTCGACCGTAGGTCCATCCAATACACCGGGGCCGCGTGTTGCATATTTTTGTACACGCCTTCTTCACTTACGTCGTAGTGGGAGTAGGGTATCATCTTCAAACTTGAAAAACGATTGTCGACCAGAGTGGTCAATAAATACTATTACATTAAACCTAATCTTGTTATAATTACTTGCACAATAAAACATCTTCCAGTTAAGAAACCGATTATTTCCCAAATAGGTAATTATGTGTAAATAAAAACGTCGCGTCGTCTACTTTCCTTCTTGCATACACCTAGTTGAAACAGCGTAGCTTTGAATGCGCTGTACACAATATCAAAATTAATCTATTCCTGCCTTAAATCCATATATTAATTGGTAGGCGGGTATGGGTACCGCCGCCCCGGAAAACATTTATAGGATAACCAACACCCCTGCCATAGGTCAACTCAAGTGGTTCGCTACATTTGGTGACTTAGCAGGGGTACCCAGGTTCGTGGGGTTAGGTTTGTCTGGGTCTTGGCGGTGGATGTTTTTGTCCACCTACTGCGTGGTAGGTCGGATCGGGAAAGACAGGTTGGGGGAAACATCTCATTTAACAGCGCTAAGTCTCTGTATGAGTATCATCTTAATTCTATAAAGGATACTTCTAAACTAAAGAAGACATAGGCGCTGAGGAGTTTTCTTCCTCGGGGCCTCCTGTGTGGAGTAAACAAACTAGGTTGGTTGGAGGAAATTGCCACAAAGCAAAAAGTCCACCACATACAAATATAAATCAAATTAAAAATGTAATTATACCGTGTCAATTCCCGCCAGAAGCAGATCTACCGACATGCCAATAATATCCTTGATGTCCATATCAGGGTTGGTTAGGTATGTCTCTAGCAAAGAGGGTTCTTTATCTTCTACCTTGTTTGCCATCGAAGCCTCGGAGTACAGAGCCTTTTTCTGGGTGATAAAATCGATGGCCACCCTGAAACAAAGACAACTAAATTAGACCCAACACAGACACAACTAATATAGAAAAGACAAATAAAGATAAAGTGCAAACAAAGAAAAATGATCAGTAATTTTATCAACTGAAATTTATAAATAGTTGAATGTGTACTCAAATACAAGTAATATATAAATAATATAGGATATAAATAATATAGGATATAAATAATATAGGTACACTTACTTCTCCAAATAATCCTGAGCCTTGCTGAATTCCTTGTAGGCCGAAGTTTCGAAATTATCAAGGATGAATTCGGGAGTAACATCACTCGCAAACGTATTAGCGTTAGAAGTCAGCGTAGCTTCGATCAGTCTAGAAGAAAGTGAATCTGTTGCCATCTCCTCTGGGGAGAAGCTGTTCAAGTTCACGTCAAACGCGATGATGCAGATTACTGTAGAAAAGTACAATTCCAGAAGTTATCAATGTCATTAAATTCACTACTAGACTCTTGAAGTGAACATCAACGTGCTGTATATGTTTTTTTTTTCGGTAAATTAGGTTAGTTTTTGTAGGTTATAATTGGCTAGGCGATTAACTGATGTACAAGCAGATTATGTTTCGGTAGGTTAGGTTAGCTTTTATTGATTGCGTTTGGGAATGTTGGGTTAGGTTGGGTTAGGTTATTGTTATAATAGTAGGTAATTAATTAATGAACCATGAAAACAAATTCTTATGTAAAGATTTTGAGACGGAAATATTTCCTTATATTTCAGTTAAAGGAAACAATGTTAAAATAAACAGAGGTTATTAGTCCCAAAAAATGTGATGAGCTGGACGTATTGAAATAATGCTCGATAAAGGACAGTGGACACCACAAAGGAAGCAAGGCAGAGGCAGACCAACAAAGAGGTGAATAAAGTGGACGTCGTGGAAGAGAATTGGAGCAGGACGAAAAGGGCTGAGTACTGGAGGCGAATGGCGAGGGACTGCGGCCAATGGAGGAGGCTAAATCCCACCCTAGGACATAGGGTCCTGATATTGACGACGAATACACTGATATTTAATACTCACGTTGCAAATTTAGGCGTGATAAGTCTTCTGAAAAGTCTATGACGTCATTCGAACCCTTTTTGCAATACACTTCCATCGTTCTCTTGACAAAGTCACCGACCACAGAGTCTGTGATTCCGACATACAGCCCGGCTTTCTGCGGGCTCGATAGCGTCTTTTGGAACATGCTGCGAATTTTCCACCACTCCTCCCCGTTTCTGGAAAAATAGACTTTTTATAAAATTATTATTTATGTACCGTTTTTGACATTTATACTTCAATACTTATTCATGATAATTCACGCTGTCTAAACTACTATATACTGTCTACCCAATATCGCCAACAGTACTATTTTGGCCACTAAATAACTTTCGGGCGCGATTTTAATATGATTTTTGGCGTAAGGCATACTAATTTATTATAAAACTGCAGATAAGTCCGCACTTTTTTTGTTGAAATCCACGTTTGTTACAATTTAAAGATAGAGTGACGAAAATTTCCTTTTGCAATCCCACTTTCCGAGCATTTATTGGTTTGTCCTTGGCACTGGTAACATTTTCGTCTGCGGCGCCTTCTTTGTTCACGCCATGGTTGATGATGAGGGCGTCGTAAATAAATATACTTTTAAAGTGGGCAATGAGCCCAAAAAGGTTGGGAACCTCTGATCTGACTAAGCTGAAATGACTTACGAAGCGATTAGTCCTGCAGAGTTGTAAACATGAGGCTTCGCCTTCCTGTATTTGATGAGCGCCACGTGGGACCTCCTCTCGGGAAAGCGGCCGTGCAGGGACTTCATCAGCAGCTTGACGTCCTCCGGGGAGCACAGGCTCACCATGTTCACCCCCGGTATGATCTCGTCCCTGGTGATGGCGCCGTACGCCGAAAACTTCTTCGCAAATACCTTGTCCAGAGCCTTGAAGCTGTACTCTCCTGGAAATGGGGTGGTATGAGCCGTGTTGCACTCCCTCTTCGTTTTGTTTTAGTTCAGTCAAAATAGTACTTACCAAAATGCATAAAATTGGTGCATGCAGAAAACTTACTGATAAAACATATTACAAATTTATAATATTATCAGGAAGCGGCCTGCAGAGCTGTTTTTAACCGGATTACCAATAAATTAAAGAGATTTTTAATAAATCAGCACTATGTTTTCATTCGTTCTGAACGAATGAAATCACTCCCAAGTCGTTAGTATCGATATTTGGTGAAACAAGACAGGTTTTTTTAGCAAACAAACATGAAAATAACAAGGGTTAACCCCATAAAGATGTGTTATCACTTTATTTTAGGCGGACTCTGCAGATCTTCCCTTATTCTGCCAAGATGAATGCAAATCAGTATATCGCTCGCCATACAATCCCAATGGGAATTTATGGCGAGCGATATGCTGAAATAGGCCAAGCCACGAGAATATAGAGTGGTCTGTCACAGGCTTAAAGGACGAGAAAGTGACTATGATTTTCGTTTCTTACGGCCAAACTTTTATGATTATTGAATTTTGAGGTAATAAACCGGTTAGCGCTTCCTTCTATAGCCAAAGTTTCGGACAACCTTCCATTGTGAATCGTCTGCCATCTACAATCTGACCTGATGATGGACAAGGCTGTCTGAAACGCTGACTAAAGGAAGAGGAATTGCAACACGCTTTCAGGAAGGATTTCCAAAGGTTCAGAATCTTTTCAAAAGTCTTAAAAGCTTCGAAATTGGTGCATTCTTTATAACCAGAAAAGGGTTGCTTAATTAAAAAATATACATGTCTTCATATGCATTATTCATAATTACACTGAAAATCCCTGTAAGAACTACATAATTATGAAAATTGGTAAAAAAACTTGGATTCTTAAAAAGGATCAGAAATAAGTTAGATATCAAGACTAACTTATTCTCTAAAACTAACTTGCCTCGTATACTAAAATTTCAATTGTAACTGCGTTTTACTAGATTAGATTCTTATTATTATTAGGTATAATATATAATTTTTATAAAGACCAGGTAAATAATAATGGTAAGCTGATAAGAATAATAGGCAACATAATAGAACCACTGAGGACTTAATTCTCTATTTCTGTTACTTCCAACTTGCAACCTGAACGAGACAGAAAAAGATTACAAAATGTAGTTATCAGCCACACATTATAAATTAATATGATACGTAACAAGACGTTAAGTATAATATATACTTTAAAATGTTATATATGTTTGTAGATTTAGCCAATTCCTACCACGATAAACTACAACTATTATATTTCTATAACCTATATTTCGCGGGTAATCTGAACACATAATTAGAATGCAAACATAGATACACTTCCGCTCTTTCCTATCTCATATTGGTAATGAAGACTCTGCAAAGTTCTTTGATATACAGACGTTAACTTGCCGAAGAAATATAGCAGATTGGGTAAAGTTATTTAAAATTATACATAACTTAATCGATAGTCCTGATCTTCAATCTCCAACACAGACATAGGAATTAATAGACGAGAAGATAATGGCGAGGGGTAAAATCAACTGTTGAAGAACGAAGGGAGTGAAGCTGACTGTGATTCGTCAATAAATCAATCTGACAGTAAATAGGCATCTCGCATTATGATATCACCATTTAGTTCTTAAAAGTAAAATCTGCTTTTGAATGAATAGACATTTTTACATGGGAGCGCAAATTACTCGCCACGTTATGAACAAATTTGCGAAGTCCAAATTCGGCAAAAAAATTCGGTTCTATTTTCAGAGTCGAATATTTCGTTTAAGTATTTAGTTAAGACACTTTTATAAATGTTCATAATTTACTTCCCAGCAAGCAACCAGCATTGTGTTTCGCGTCCAGACGTTTCTCGATGTGATAGTAACAACTGATCTATATTATACGATGTGAATATGCTTAAAATGAAGTAAAATAATGCTTATATATGGAATGTAATACGACAATTGGGTTTATTCTCTTTTTCACATCTATTTTTACAAGTTTTCATAGCACAAGTTAACATTCTGCCGTGTTATTTCGTAAAATGAACCGATGATGCCTCGACCATAGTTCGCACAAGAATGATGACGTCACGTTTTCAAATTTCACTTGAGGCCATACGCGAGCACAGCCGGCTCCAATGGAACCGGTATGGGGAGTGGGGATAATACGCTTTTAATCACTTAGGGCAGGTCTACTAATATTCATATGTTTATGATCTCCAATTATTCCATGTTCCTAATCGCAACAGCAGACACTCGCTTACATTTAATCTCCCTCTTTGCAAGACCAATTCCAAACAAAACTCATTTATTTACAGATCCACACTGACATTTTTAACTCAACTTAAAACAAAAACAAAAACTCACTAATCAACATAACTCAAACTAGAAGTTCAATCCCTATATATTCCCGTCCGTTGCCTCTTAAGGCGAAGCTTAATGCTAAATCACTATTTTGATTAATCTTTATAACGAATTGGTTTACATTGTGAATACCAAATACTGATAAATATGCTTTAGATAAATTGAAGGTTTTCCTATCGTTTCGCTTGAGTAGAATACAAATAAAAAAATAAATTACTCAATAAAAAATATAAATGTAAACTACTAAAAAATATGTTTTTTCAATAGAAATGTATAAACGCCTAAAGGAAACTACTTTTAAAAAATACAGTATTATAGCTAAGATTATCTGTGACAGTTTCACTTGATTAACTTTTTTGCTTTCTTATAAAATTATTTACAAAATAAATAAAAACCAGTCTTGTGCTTGAAATCGAACGTTTCTAGACTCCGTTTCTCGAGCGATTTTAATTTCTATTACCTACTATATAAGGTATACCAAGAATATATAAAAGGCATAATTAATTATATTATTATTGTATTGTTGTTTTATTTTCAAATTTTCCTAAAATATATAAGTAAATAAATAAATAACCTATGTAGGGCAAATATTTCCAGAAAGTGCCGAAAATCGGGAGCGAAAGAGGTCCGGGAATGGTTTTGAAAGGCTTCGCTACTACTTCTGTCTCCTCACATTGTGCCTCTACTGCGGGAGAACCCGAACTAGCCACAGACTCGCTGGCATCCTCCACAATATCACACTTTGTATTCCCATCCAAATCTTTTGGACCACCCAAACTATTTCGCACGTCGCTGAATTGGCGTTTAATCGATCTAACGTATGCACACAAACGAGTTATGGGCGTATCCATGATGGATTATAAATGATTAACAACGCAAGTTTGTTTAAATCGCGTAAAAATATTTGGCACGCGGCGGACGTTAGACGACTGCCAATGGCAACATCTATCAACAATGTGTTTTGTCCGATCTTTGAATTCCCACGGAGAAGCAAATCTCGCAGCGTCAGATTACAATACGTAGGTAAGTAGGTACATTTTATCAGAATTCTTAGGATGCATTATGCATCGCCTAGCGTGTTGCATCGAACGACGGTATAGGGTGTTTGGAAGTCAACCCTGTTCATTGTTAGTGGTGATGGTATTCAGGCTTCGCTACAAATAGTAAAGGCTTAAATTTCCAATGTCATCTAAATAATAAATCAACCCGCAAAAAACAAAGTTTTCATTTTTTCTATAATACATCTGTTTATTAATGTATTGGGTCAGTAGGTATTGCTGTAATGTCATTCGATCTAAGAGAAATACGTATATGTTCGCGTACTTGTTACTTGATTGCCACCAAAAGTTGAATGCATTTTTATTTGTTTTAAGGAACATAAACAGTCTTAATATTAATTTTATATACAAAGGAGGATGGAAAAGAAACAGACCAATTATAAATGTTCACAGATGGTTGAATTGGTAATATATACAACTAAGTATTTAGTAAATGTAGAAAAAAATATAAAAGCAGTACCAAGCAACAAATTTAAAAGCCGAACTAAGTGACAAGTGTAAAAAAGTATAAAAATTGAAGTAGAACAAATGTAATAAACCTATATAATGTAGTATACAAGAATATGTATGTTTATAAGTATACAGGACGAAAAGAGTGGGAGACAGGTTTTGGCGTTGTAGCGGGATGTTGCCGAAAACTGAAATTAAAAAAATAATAAATAAATAAAATAAATATTTTTCATCGACATCGAGTCTACCTTCCGAGTTTCAGCTCGATTGGATTTCGGGAAGTGGATTAATTTCCGCTTCCAAGATTTGTGTTAATGCATTCCCGAAAACAAAAGTGAAATTCAAATAGACGTAGATACATATTCGTAAATAAACCACTTTACATATTTAAAAATCTTGTTTCGTTGGAATGGTTTAGCATTCTGCCACAATGTCGACCCTGTATCATTTTTCAGAAAGATAAGCATTCGTCTTTGGTATCTACTTTCCTATTTTGTGAACACATTATTTAAATCAAAATAAAATAGAACACATTATTCCGTTCATTTGTTTTTCCCCGTGTGAACAGTTTCATCGTTAAATAATACGTGACTGGGGCAAGAGGTGGGTGATTTATTTATAGACACGATAAACGGTGATTAAAAACAAACTTATGAAATACGTTTTTTTCATTATTTATTTAAATGATATGTCCATATAACTGGAAAGCTCTACATTTTCCTTCGATTATGCTTAATTCATTTTAATCAAATGTCTGGGTAAAGCAAACAACAAATAATATTACAAACGGTTTCGTTTGAAAATACGTTAATTTATTTTACTCACCTACTTAATTTTCTCTGCATATCACGACTTCTCGTCCAAGTTCAGTGACTAACTGAAAACTGGTTTACAAGTTCATAAGCAATGTTTTCAACCGGTATAGTGCCGGAAATTCAGTTACATTTTAAGCTCGGCTTGAGAGATGTTTACGTTCGTCAAGTTGCTCTCTAGTAGGAGCTCTAAGAAGATAAGCCGACTGATACCATTACTAAAAATTACTGAAATGCCAGATCATATTTCCTGTAAAACTAATATCGAACATGTTCAATCCGTGCAAAATTCATTAGTTAAATTATTAGCTGAAAAAAAATTATATTCCATACTTCATACATCAGAGTCTCAAAATTATTTCAGTGAGAGCAATTCTGTGGTACAAAATTATATTTCAGCACATAAATAACCCCTTATATATAGACAGGCTAGAACACAATCATAATACTCGTTATAACTTTAATGAAGGGCTTATTGTACCTAAGCATACAAATAAATATGGACAAAGAACGTTAAACTATGATTCCCAGTTGTTTTAATATGTTACCTGCTGAAATTAAAAACTGTGCCCAAAACAGTTGGTGAACTTACTGAAGACTTGGCTTACTGAAAGAATTAATTTGTATTAGCTTACAATGATATATTTTTCTAAAGACTTTTAAATTTGTTATTTATGTTTTTCAGAATTTTTATTTTGCTATATTTCTGTAAAATTTTAAATTTTTTGATTTATACATATATTTGTAAAAATGTAACTGTAAACTCACTATAATATTTATAATGTAAAGAACCCGTTAGAGAAACTGCTAAAAAGCAGTTTATCGGGACTTTTTTGCCTTGTATTTTTAAAATGCATAATATATAATAAAAAAAATATTCAGGGTAAATCTAGGAAGAAGGTAAGTAAACAGATTGCTTTTATTTATTGGCCAAATCATAAAATCGGACAAATGTTCGTGTATTTCTTTCCGTATAAATATCTAGAAAAATAGAAGTCTTCGTACACCGGGTGACATAGGTATCGCAGCAAATGTCGAACACGGTAATTACACAGATGCGTTGCTTGCATACATAATGTTTCAAATTTCTTTTTTTATTTTATAAAAGAAAATTTCAGTGATATTGAGAAAAAAAAACATTTTAATGTAAAACTTGTCTAATAACTGTAAAAACTTTTCCAATATTTGAATTCATCCAAAGTGTGGATACACGTTGTCCCTCTTTGTCTAAAAACAATAGGCAGGCGTAAGCAAGATAAAAGACGTCTCTCAGTTATGTTTGGCGATTATCGCGCAACACTTTTACAAGAATTTCGCCGCTGGAAGGGTTATAGTAAAACTTTCTAACAGTAAACTCTGGCGTCATGAAATTTGCATTAAAAAATATGGAATTTCTAGGTTAACGCTTTTATTTTCAGCTCGCAACGTCATTTCCACCATAAGCTATGGAGATTTTTCAAAACTGGAAAAAAATGAGTAAGTAACCTGAATTTTTTCTGTCTTTACTTTTTGGGTATTTGTCCAAAAATAATGTTCTGCTTTCCTTTAATTTTTTTCCTTTTTTCGGCAGCAAAAAAATTGTAGCCTTCGCTTTCATCGACGCATTTTAATAGACATAATAATGACTTATCATTAATATCGTATTCAGGGCCAGCCCTGACAAAATGGCGCCTGGCGCAAGTGAAAACCTAAAGGGCGCTGTGTAAAGCAGGGTACTCACCAAGAGTGTAGCACCGTGTAACGTAACTGATACTGTATCAAGTGAGTACGTAGGCGCGAGCCTACTGCGAGCCGCTCGCGGGTGGAGCGCAGTGTGATCGCAGCGAGCCGCCGACGGCGGATTCACTGCGATCACACTGCGAACACTAAAGGCGGATCCGGGAGCTCGTAGCTGGATACGCGGTTACCGTGGACGAGCCGTACCCACTTGCAGATTGATACAGTATCAGTTACGTTACACGTTACACGGTGCTACACTCTTGGTGAGTACCCTGCTTTAGGTGTTGGGTATTACCAGCGACTCGGCTCCTTGGTTTCTTGACGCCTTGGCAACCCGGATGGCAGGATTAAGGGTCGGGATACACGATTCCGGAAATATTATAATTTCCAGCATCGAAGAACGCTGGAGAAAATTTGGTCCCATTAATCTCGAATAATGCTATCATTAACATGTTTTACGTTTTTTGGTTTTATTTTTACTGCTTAGTGCTTATTACTTATGACAGTGGTTCTTGACCTTTTTGGAGGTACCGAACCCCACCAGTTACATATGCGCATTCACCGAACCCCTCCTAATTTTAAAAATAAAATTAGATTTTTACAAATTCAAAACATGGTATATATTTATATATAGGTGTACAAAATGAAAAAAAATAAATAAAAAACAAAGATCAAAATATTAAATTTTAATGGTTAAATCAAAACATATTAATTATTATTTACTTTAAATCAGTGTGACTTCTGCTGTTGCCTTTCAGAAACCAATTCACAAATTCGCGGCTTTACGCAAGTGCCACTCTCATGTTATTTTCACAACAAAGTCTATTCCTCTTCTTCGTTTTTATATCCAGCATCTTCGAAAAGGATTGCTCGCAAAGATATGTTGTAACAAACGGTATAAAAATCTCCAGAGCTTTCTTAGCAATAACAGGGTATGTTTCCATTCGTTGACACCAAAACGTTGAGAGCGATGTTGTTCTGAAGAGTTGCTGTTGAACCTGGCTCTGCTGAATTTCAATGATTTCAAGCGGGGCGTGTCACCACGAATCGTATAAGTCAGGGGTCTTGACCTTCACCGAACCCCCGAGACTGACTCACCGAACCCCTGGGGTTCGATCGAACCCAGGTTAAGAACCACTGACTTATGAGATGTCTGGGATCCATGTGGGATCGAACTAAACTCCCCCACACTCCGGAATGAAACAAATTATTATGTTTAATTAAAAGAATATTTACACCTCATTCCAGAGTGGTTAAAAATCTCCATAGCGCCCTGGTGAGACACCCACATTTAGAAACGAAGCGTTTGTTTGAAATTACTTTAGTCGTGTTTGGTGACCAGATATGACTAACCAGGTACTTCTCAACCTTCTTCTTCACATCTCCTTCCCCTCCTCACATCCTTCAGCCTCCACGTGGCCGAACAGACATATCGGCTTAAAACGGGGTATGGTACTGTTAAACGAGTCACTTTATATTTTCAACATAAAACTTGAACATTTCAAGAGACGTGCAACTAACGTCTCTTAATTGAGTTGTATAGTTCCTATATTTTTTTCAATTCAATTCTGTTTATTCATTTCAAAAACATTACAAAATTGTTAAATTCAATGCGTTTTTAAAATATTTTTGTAATAAGATATCTCAGATTAATATTAACAGTGTGTATATCAACTATACCAGTAATAATTTATTTATTTATATATAATTTGTACATTTATTTATAACAATTACAGGTAATAAAGCCTAAGACGTTATAATTGTACCATTTATGCAGTGTATATGCAATGCCAAAAATCTTGCAAATGCGCTATAGGACACAAAAAATAAATCTAATTTTTTATCTACCGCATTCAAAAAGCACGTAGCTCTCCCCACAGGTGAGTTCATTAATAAATTAGTGCGGCTTGCTCTACTATATAGAAGATTGTGATAACGTCCTCGAGAGTGAGACTCTGGTACAAAAAAATTTAATTGGGCCAGTATCTCATTATTAGAAAAGTGACCGTTTATTAGTTGGAAAAAATATTTAAGCAAAGCAATACCTCTACGTGTCTCTAGGGAGTGGTAATTGGTCATGCCTAATATATAAATCGATGGGTAAAGCCAAGGGTAACGTCCATAGAGCCGCGAGAATAAAAACCTTAAAAAAATTTTATGGACTCTTTCAATGCGTAAAGTGTATGTTAATTCATGTGGAGCCCAGATGATCGAGTTTGATTCAAGTACACTTAGGACTAGTGTGTTATATAATAACGTCAGTGTTTTTGTGTTACGAAAAGGATATGAGTTTCTAATTACGAAGCCGAGAAGCCTGTATCCTCTGCTTATTAAATCATCGATGTGTTGGTGAAAAGTTAGTTTGCTGTCGTAAATAACTCCTAGATCTTTGATTTGGTTTAGGTGTTGGAGAATAATTTCGTTGATTGTATATTCAAATACATGCGGTTTCTTTGATCTTGTATACGAGACGATATTGCACTTGGGTGTACTGAAGTTCAAGCCATTTATTTTGGCCCAGTTTGAGACGCAGTCAATGTCACGTTGAAGGAGAATACAGTCAAGATGGTTTTTTATTGAGCGATATAGTTTCAAGTCATCTGCAAATAGTAAATACAGCGAATGTGTGATGACTGAACCAATATCGTTGATAAAAATCAGAAACAGAAGTGGTCCAAGGATAGACCCCTGAGGAACTCCAGAAAAAACTATGAATTCCGATGAACTGGAACCCTTATAATAAACAAACTGTCTACGATTTCGAAAATATGAAGCAAAAAAACAGAGAAGTCTTTTGGAAAAACCAAATGAAGCTAGCTTATTTAGAAGAATGTCGATGTCAACCTTGTCGAATGCTTTTTCCAGGTCGAAATAAGCAACATCCACCTGTCCCCGATTGTCGAGAGTTTGTGATAAGAAATCTGAGATGCATAAGAGGTTTGATGTTACTGACATCTGGGGTCTAAAACCATATTGACGGTCATCAAGAATTGGATTAACGTGATTAAGTATATATTTATGTAGAATTTTCTCGAATATTTTCATGATGGAACATAGAACGGCAACTGGTCGATAATTCCGGATATCGCGTTTGTCACCCTTCTTGTAGATAGGGGTTATTTTAGTTAATCTCCAGATGTCTGGGAGAATCCCGTTTTTAGGCATACATTGAAGAGATGACATAATGGTGGTATTAAAAGGTCGGAACAACCCTTTAGTATAAATGTTGGAATATTGTCAGGACCGATGGAGTGAGGTTTCTTTAAATTTGAGAGTGCCTCCTTAACATCTTTTTCTGAAATACTGACCAGGTCGAATGAGGGCCCAATCTGTACAGTGTGAAGGGTAGAGTCAATATTGAGAGTTGGTTGGACATTTTTATAAACAGATGAAAAAAAGGTCGCAAAACTATTAGCGATTTTATCATCAGTAGTCAATTCTTCTCCGTCAAGAATCATAGACTTAAATGAGTTGTTGGATTTTTTTAGATCCTTAATGTACTTCCAAAACTGTTTGGGATCGATAGACAATTTTTCTTCCATTGAATTTAAATGATTTTTAAAAGCTTTACTGATTTCACGTTTTACGATGGAGCGATAGGCTGAAAAACTAGCATAGTCCAAGTTGTGACGAGTTTTTTTCCATTGCTTATGAAAAATATGTTTAATTTTAATATTTGAAATAATACTATTGGTGTACCATTTAGGATATACTCTGTGTGCCGTAGTGCGAGGTGTGGAAATGGGTATACACTTGTCGAATATATTGTAAATTGAATTGTAAAAATTTGTACATAATGCATTTATGTCTGTTGAACTTTGGCAGACCGGTTGCCATGAGCATTTAGAAAGCAATTCATATAATAAGTGGAAATTTCCTTTGTTGAATCTCCAGGCGTTTATGGTTCTAGCTCTATGATAGGAGGGAACTTCTATTGGACTTGGGTTTAGACATGAACTTGAACCACCTGAGTGAGCCTCACTAATACTTATAGACAAAGCAGGGTGGTGCTTGTCCTCGATTATAATAGGGTCATGACATTTCTCAACACACTTTACAAGATCCTTGGCATTACATAAAACTATATCCAGAGTGTTATTATAATCATTACATATCAAGTTATATTCATGCAAACCGTAGAAACATTTAAAATAATTATACATGTTCACAATATTGGAGTTACAGGAAGGGAGGTTCAAATCACCTAATATTAAAATATTTTTATCACTGAAAAGATTATAATTACTTTCTATTTTTTCGAACATGCTGTAGTATAACGAAGTTGAAGAACGCGGTGGCACATATATCACACATATAAAAACAGTTGAAGATTTCAAGGATAACTTCACCCACAGGGATTCAGTGTCGGGGAGGTCCATTGAAGAAATCCTCTCAGCATGGGTTACAGAATCAGCACGAACAGCCAGGACGACACCACCCGCGCGTGTGGGGCGGTCACGACGAAAGACAACATAATTTTCTGGAAATAACTCTGAATTATGCACACTTGGTTTCAGCCACGATTCAGTGATTGCTATTAAATCTAAGCTATCTCGAGCAAATAGGTTGTTTTTAAATACTGCCAATTTCGTATTTAGCCCTCGAACGTTTTGATAATAGATAGAGAGGTTAGAATTACTTCTCACTCTGAGTGTTTCGTTTCATCATTGGTTGCGACATTTCTCCGAAAAAACCACTCATTGAATGCAACATGATTTGGCCATATGTTCGGGTCCATATAAAACGAAAGCTTCAATTCCGGGACTCCGATCCGGAAAGAGGCGTAGTCAGCTTTAGTTGTCAACTTGACAACATCGTAAACAATTTCTTTGTTTATGTTGAGAAGGAATTTTACAATATCCTCAACCGTAGTGTTGACATCGAATTGCCAGGCATGAATATACTTGCGCCTTTCAACGGCTATGAGGCCTTTATGCTCAGTCGCGGTACCATGAAGTACTGGTCGTCTTTTTTTCCTATGCGTAACTCGGCGCCAATTGGGGTTACCCAAGTGGAGGTATAGGCTTCTGTTTCAGATTCGGATTCTGCTGTATCGGTTTCTGCAGTCTTCGATGTTACAGTATCAGTAGGTTGGGCAACGGGAGTTGACATCTTATTCGGTTTAGATAGGCCGGATAGCGGCCTCTTCCCCTTGTCGATGGTCCCAGAAACTTGAGTTGTTTCGCCTTCCTTTGCTCTAGTTGTCGCGCGGGTAGACATTCGACCTTTGTTTACGGTAACTTTCGGCTCTGTGCGAGCGGCCGGGTTAGCGGGCGGCGGTGGGGGCGGGGGCGGGGGGGCAGTTACATCGGCCCAGCGGCGGGCGGTGAGCGATGTATCTACCTCGCCTTTACGTTCAATTGATGTAGGTACACTTTTATCACTTATAATTTTAGAATTCAAAGTCACTTCGATGCTTTTTATACGAGTTAGTAGTTCTTGTATGGTTTTATTTTGGTCAAGTATAATATTCCTTAGTTCAAGAAACACAGGATCACTCATTTTTGAGATAATAACTTAAAAGAAATCGTACTAAAATCGTTATTTTACTATCGCGTAAATAGTAACACACCCGAGGCGTTCGGTGAAACGTATTGTACGTATTATAGGTGTTTTAGTGGTAAGTTTTTAGCCTAATATGTAAAAAGTAAGGCACAAATTTTTCACAAGGTGTGACGCGGGTTTTATTTTGCTTTTAGGGGTAATAAAAATGGAAGGGGTTGTATTCTGAAAAATGTAGGGTGACATTACTCTTGTTTTGAAGGTCAAGTGTGCAAAATTTTATCAATCTCGGAATAAAACTGTAGATTTGTATAAAAACAAACGAACAGACATTCTTCTTTCTATATATAGATATAAGATAGACGAAGCATCATTATATTTTGCTACTGCATAGTAAAAGGACGCAGCCTATTACACACCTTAACCTTAAAATTTTGTAAATTGAATTAAATTGACCTTAACGCTTCTGTACGAAACAATATACCGTCCGTACAATAACTGTAGATACGAAGGTAGCTGGGTACACTTTTCAGCGTTTTCAGTCTTGGTAGATGTTGTAGAGCTTTTGTGGTGGAGTTTAATGCCACGATCAGAGAGGAATTTATTCCAGATCTGAACTGACGAAAAGAATTTATTACTGGCAAAAACTGAATTTACTACTGAATAAAACACTTGAAAATATTTCTTGAGACTTTGGAGACTTGGAGATGGTTCTTCAGGAGAGAGGATTCTCTTTCAGAGGTAGTTGTTGAACTGAACTTGTATGGGATTCGATTCTCTATTTATAGAACGTTTTCAAATCGAGCCCTCTCGGAGGTGTTTTATCCTCTTTCGTAAGGAGTAAAATGGTTAGGTATTTTTCCTCTCTGCAATTATCTTGTTGAGAGGAAAGTTATATTTTAATATGATACCTTTAACCAAGTCAGTTCAATCTACCAAAACCATCTCCCCCAGTCCCGTTTATTTATTTTATAAATAATTATACAAATTTTCATATTGGGTTTGAAGTTAAATATCTTTGATTTGAACATTTCCCAAAGAGTAACAAATATATTTGGATATAATTTTTCATGTTATTATATTAGTATATAATCATTTCTTGATGTTGACATTTATTTCGTAGTTATATCTTGCATCATTTTCCCGTAAATCCAGTCTGATGATATCACATTTAATCACCTTTGAATCTGTTATCAGTGTTTGATAAGAAATTCAAGGTGACATGCTGGGCTGTGATTGGTTGGAGACGGCGGCCATCATGGAATTCCATCCGGGGAGTAGTGGAGGGGGTCCTACGTAAATACTGAGTCGCCTTCCTAGCTGTGGTCACTTCGTGGGTTGGTGTGTCCGAGTGAGGTGGTGGATGGTTATTTTCAGATGTGTTTCAGATTCTGCTGCTATATTGCTATGTAATTATCTTGATTAATCACATATAGCACATCATTTGATTTAGTAATCGTGATGTAAAGATTTCCAATTGTGTCGGCGACACGGTATCAAGCGGTTTCGGGGTTTGAGTGTTTTTGTGGTTTTGGCGTAAATATGAATTCTCTTGCAAAATTCTGGAGGTCTGGATACGTATGATACAGCTTCGAAAAATGAATGGAAAATCAGTATAGCTTCTGTAGCTACTAGAATATTCTGGAATGTTAGCCTATGCAAAACTCAGCATATTAGAACCTACTAGCAAAGCATAGTAGGTACGGGACATCTACCTACTGGATTTATCTCGATGCACGCGCGCCTATATAAAACGGTAAGCGTCGAGAGGTACTTAGTCAGTCAGTTACAAGTGAGCAACCTGCGAGACCTGCAAGCGCCAACCAGGTCAATTATACCTTCGGCTATCCTGCTTCACACCGGAGTACCCGGAAGACTCAAAGTCTTCGCCAGTGCTGAACACACCCACAAGACCGGTCTCCTTTAACGCAGTGTTGAGCCACCGACTTTATGGCCTCGACCCCTCCAACGTTATAGCCGCTTACACCTGGTGTGATCTTCGACATGCGAGGATTCACCGCTGACAATATCCACCGACGCGGTGTCGATCTCTCATCTGATGTTGCGTTCGGCCTACAGTCAGCATCTTTGTTTTGTCTTTATTTATCTTCATGTTGTAGTTGTTTTGAAGAATGTTTTGCATGGTTGTTAAGGCCTCTTGCAGTTCTTCTTCGCTTTCAGCAACCAAATCAATATCGTCAGCAAACCTTATCATATCCACCTTTTGCCCGTGTATCTTTATACCTTTTCTGTGACTCATTCTCTCTCTCAAGTCATCAATCGCACTCTGTATATAAGCATTAAAAAGAACAGGTGACAGAGAGCATCCCTGTCTCACCCCTTGTCTTATACTGGCTTCTTTTGTTTCATTGTCACATCTGACATAACACGGGCATGTGCCTAGCATGGTGGTCGAAAAATTCCTCAATGCATGTAACTAATAATTTTATTGAATAAAGAAACATAAAAAAATTAAAAAAATTATAGCGGCCTCATTCTTGTATAGCGCCTGGATTATTCGTCTATCTCTAAATTTTATATCAATTCTCTTCAGAATCTCGAAGTCTTTTCCATTCTACTTTGTCGAAAGCCTTCTCCAGGTCTATGAATGCGATGAATGTGTTTTGGTTTCTTTTTATTCTTTTTTCTAGTAGTATTCGTAGCGACAATATTGCTTCTCTGGTTCATGATGAGAGTAGAGATGGCAGGAGTTCCACTAAAGAACACCAAGGAGTTTGTCTACCTCGGGAGCAAAATAACATGGGACGGTCGGTCTAAGAGCGAGGTCGACAGCCGTATACATCAGGCTAGGCTTGCATTCAATAAAAGGTCGAAAATAATAGAATCGAATAATATACACCTAAAACTGAGAATACTCCTCATCAAGACCTATGTATGGAGTATCTTGATGTACGGCTGCGAAACATGGTGCCTATCCGAAAGAGATAAACGGAGACTAGAGGCTTTTGAGATGTGGTCCTATAGAAGACTGTTAGGAATTTCCTGGAGAGACCATATTACAAATGAGGAGGTTCTCCAAAGAATCGAAGGAGGAAGGCATCTGCTCAGGACCTTGTCCGAAAGGCGTGCAAGATGGATCGGCCATGTTATACGACAAGAAGGCCTCTTGCATGTCATAATGGAGGGTATGACCGAGGAGACCAACTCTAGGGGACGCCCACGCCGAGAGTACCTGGAGGACCTGCTGGTGGACGTGCGCTGCTCATCATATGCAGAAGTCAAAAGAGCCGCACAAGACAAGGAAGAATGGAAGAGGAGATTAGATGAAATTGCTGCAAACCAATCCCAGGATTGAAATCAGAGAGAGAGAGGTGTCGATCTTCGACCCGGGGAATTCACCGTCGATCTACATCCACCAACTACGTGAGCATCGGTCAGGAGGTATCTCACACAACTGCGCTACTGACTCAAATAAACGATGTGACTTCTCAACCTACCTATTTTCATTGTCTCCTTACCACTTCCCCAAAGACTTGTTTAAAACTTTAGATTCCACTTTCGAATTTTATGAATGCCCTCTCTGAAGCGCCATTCATAATTTTCAAAAATGTTAAAAATATTTTTCCATTTTATTCCCCGGCCTTCAACAGGTTAATACTGAAAATTAGATTTGAAATAATAGTCGCAATTCCACAAAATCTTTTTTTTTAAATTTGGAATTTGTATTTATTCAAAACTTCTAAAACCTAGCTCAACTCTGCACACTGCAGTGCACCCCAAGGTAGTCATAATTTCACTTGACTGCAATTGTAGCCATCCACACAATAGGGGTTAAAAAAAATAATCCAAAACTTCCCCAAATCAGGAATACCATAGTTCCACTGGCCTCATGCAGTTGAAACCCTTGTGGGGTAGTCAATTAAAAAAAAATTATTATCTTTTAAAATGTTTTTTTTATTAATTTTATCCCTGTAGAATAAAGTCAACAATCACCACTTATTACAAAAAAATGTTTGACAATTTTCTTATGTGGGAATGAAACCCTTCATGTTGCACACCTGTAGACCAGTTTTTTCCAATCTTACATACAGCCTTACTAAAAACGTGGTGTAAATATTACGCGGCGCGTAAGGTCGTAACAGTAAAAAACTTAACTAAATACCATGGCGTTTGTTTGGTTAAAACGGTCTTAAACCAGGCTTTACCACACCAACGTTGAACGGACGCATAATGATCCAGTTAGTAACAGTTAGTTACGCATTGTGTATCCAATGACATAGGTGTTGTGAGCTTCTGATCTATGAACTAACTAACTAACCATCACACCGTTTTACCACAGGGGTAGGCAGAGAGGACAGACCGTCAAACAACTCGGTCTTGGCACACACTTCTTGCCTCATTCACATTCATACATCGTCTCATACATACTCTTTTATTATTCTGACTATTTAGTATCTGATTCACTTGATCGTGCGATGTCTTCCTCGGGCGTCCCCGAGTAGACTTCTGCTACCATTCACATTTGCTTCATATATCCTCCTTACACTCCTATCTTCGCTCATTCCCTCTACATTCCCAAACCATCTAAGCGTCCCTTTCTTAATCTTATTACGCTTACATCAGCCTTGCACTCTTTGCGGATCTTCACATTCCTCACACGATCAAACATTTTCAAACATGGTTTTACCACACATACGCCTCAGGGATCTCATTTCTTTGCCAGTTCCATGCCTTACTTCCAGACATCAGGGTAGGTACCAGCATTGTGGACTGTGGATTAGACATTAGTAGACATTATTAGATTATTATTATTAATATCATTATTATTACATTATTATTATTACATTATTACATTATTATTAGACATTATTAGACATCCAACATTCTTCATTGTGGACTGCTAACTTCGCTTCTTTGTACAATTTTTTGTTAGCACCAACTGCTGGTCTATATAATAAGGCAGCTAAGGAGATGGTTGAGAGATTCACTACTTCAGCTAATAGCTCAACACGCTTTGGTTCATAACAATGTGGCAGAAAGGGTAAATTTTATTCATAAATAAAACAAACAAATTTTATAAATAGTCAGTTCAGTTTATATTTTAAATCATTTTGATGTTTTAAAAATAAAAAATAACATTGTAAAAAATTCATTGATATAAACAAAAAAGAAAACAATTATTTACAAACAAAAAAAACTGATTATTATATTTTGTTTAGAATAGGCCTAATTTGTTGCAATGAATATGAAAATATAATTTGAATAAAATTCCTAGCAAATAGCGTACTCATATAATATGCGTAATATCACTTTAACCAAATGCACCAATGTGTAAAATCAGCATATTATATCATGATTGGTGGCTAGGCCATGCGATTTAATACTAATTCTATAGAAAGTGATGGCGTTAATTAGGTGAAGTTCTTATATCTTTATGAAAACATACGATGAAGAGGCAAGACATGTAACAGTTCTTTACGGCTAGCGTACTTCCAAAACACCATCTCCACAGGCATCAAGCTTTTACGTCAAAGGATCATAATTATTATTAATGTGTCTTTTATAATCATAAAGAGACATGACTCGAGTCATTCACACGTGTCTCGGCAAACCTCCCCGAATCTACGGCGAGTTGCACATCATGCTACCAAGTCTTCAGATGTTTACTTACACTAAAAGTTTATTAAATAATTGCGTGCAATGAAATCATAATTAATTAAAAGGCAGGTTTGAGCTTTGACTTTATAAGAATAAAGGGACGCAGGACTGCGGGCGGCAGAGCAGCCAGCGGCCGGCAGTTTTATAAGCTTTATGGTACACCATCATTCCATCACATAAGCTCTTATTCACTGCATTTGATATGATCGTATGAAAAGCGATTCACAATGAAAGCTATTATCAAATGAAACATTTATTATGTATAGGTTATAGCAATGACAGACTAAAATAGAATGCATTTAATATATCTTGTCATCATTTCAAAATGCATTCTTAACTCAGAATTTGCCAGCTACGCTAGAAGCATTGGATTTGAGCACAGTATGCAACTATAATTGTTAAATAAAAAACAAAAATCTTTATTTCATCATTAGCATTGTCAATCGTCTGTAATCTGACAGTGAAAAGGCTATATATAATACTGATGAATTTGTTAATACTTTAAAATAAAAACAAATCAATTTTAAGAGTCGTAATGATGATAAATTCAAGTTTTGTAAAATTTAAGAAATATGAATGATGCGAAGGCTTCTGCCCTGCCTCCCTTAACCGTCAATATGAAAACACGCTCATTCCGCCGTCGCCTGTTCACTTGCGATGAGATCTTCCGATGGTGATAAATCCTTATTGATATTTGCTGAGTCTAAGACTTCAGCTTGGCTGGTCTTGACCTCTTCCTCTTTGACTTCAGCCCCTGCAGTCTCCGATGCCGGTGGTGCATCTCCATTAAGCTTGGCATCCTCGGCTGCGGCCTCCGGAGCCAGAGCATCCCCCGCCTCCACGGAAGGCTCCCGTGAACTCGCTATGCCGTTGCTGGCGATTTGCTCCACGAGATCTTCCACTGCATCGGCAATGGAGTTGGCTGTTTCCACTTCCTAAGGACAAGTTATTACTTTCTCAAATAAATCAGCAAGAACAATACATATGTATCATTGCGTTACGTTACGAGAAAAACAAAATGCTGACAAGTATCCTGCATTGCTCGGGGTTGTCTACGAGGCAAAAAAGTTTGGGAACCTCTGCTCTAAATTATGGTAATAACCCTATAACAACCCGTTGCGTAGTTTAGAAGAACTAAGCGCATAAACAGACAGATACGGATAGCGACTTTATTTTACACTATGTATTTAGAGATAGATATTTTGCACACAGTGTTTGATTTCTACGAAAATTTAATCTTCGTTTTATTTGAGACCACAAGGGCCACTTTCTTAAAAATAGATGAATTGACCATGACATCATTATTTGATTATAATGCTTCTTCCAATGATAAATAAAAATATAACAAAACATGATAAGAAATTAAGAATAATATAGGTACCTTTTGTTGGTTCTCAGCCAAATCTGGTTGTGTCGGTGGCTCTACTTTTAAGAACTGTTCCAATGTGTCCACTTCATTCGCTAAGTCAAATAGGTCGTAATCCTAACAAATAAAACAACATTAATATCATATTTTTATTATTGTCACCTTTCTGGACGTTTTTATGTGCTTACATTATGAAAAAAAATTATCTATGAAACTGATTGCTTAATGTCTCAATGAAAATTGATAAGAAAGATTTAACAAAGATTGTTGAAGATGACGGTGTATGGTGGTGATTTCAATGAAAAGAAGAATAATTATTTTTAGGAAGACAAAATAAAGGGCAGAATCATAGACATATGAATATTAGTAGACCTGCCCTAAGTGATTAAAAGCGTATTATTCCCCACTCCCCATACCGGTTCCATTGGAGCCGGCTGGGCTCGCCATGAATTTAGAAAACGTGACGTCATCATTCTTGTGCGAACTATGGTCGAGGCATCATCGGTTCATTTTACGAAATAACACGGCAAAATGATGGCTTGCGCTATGAAAACTTGTAAAAATAGAAGTGAAAAAGAGAATAAACCCAATTGTCGTATTACATTCCATAGGTAAGCATTATTTTAATTTGTTGTAAGCTGATTCACATCGTATAATATGGATCAGTTTTAGACACATATACTATCACGCGATGGACGCGACACACAAAGCCGCGTGCACAAGAATCAGGGATGTGCTGTTTACTGGGGTAAGTAAATTATGAACATTCGTAAAAGTGTCTTGACTCAATAAGGAAACAAAATATTCGACTCTGAAAATAGAAGAATTTTTTTTTGCCGAATTTGGACTTAGCAAATTTGTTCATAACGTGGCGAGTAATTTGCGCTCCCATGTAAAAATGTCTATTCATTCAAAAGCACAAAAAATTTAAAGAAATAAGAAAGAACAATGCAAAAAAATAATCTGACATTGGCATTTTTTCAAAAGTACTGTACTGCAAGAACAAAAGCAAGAAGTTAAAAACATTTTTTTATGTTTGCATTAAAAATTATAATATTTTAAAAAAATATGCGTTTATTTCTAATAATAAAATATGAGAGCGTATTTCACCACCTTTCAAAATCAGTTTTTAGTTTTAAGGTACATTCTGAAATATTCCATTTATTTGGATTTTATTGCAAAGCGGAAATACTCCAACCGTCTGACAGAACATGTCTGAAGCCTGAAGAGTTAATTCCAATGTTGTTCATGTATTGCAATGATATACATTCCAAAAATATATGTGAATAATTGAAATAAACAATAGGACCGGGCAGCGTTTTTGTATTCAAAAGTTGCGTCGAATACTAACTCTGACTGAGTTACAAGCCTGGGCGCCTGACAGATTTTGAGGTGTCAAGTAATCGTCAGTGCCGTGTCATAATAGAGCAATGACAGTGTGCAAATGGCGGAGATTGTTGTTGATACTCGTTGTCACTGTATGTTGTTTTACCTTAACCGTTTGAATGCTACGCGGCGCAAAAGCGCTGCGATCGTTTGTATCGAAAATTGCGACGCAGCGCAAAAGCGCTGCGAGCTTCAGTGTGTTTTTGGTGTTCCGTGGGAGTGGACGTACTCTAACCTCGTGCGTAATTTGCAACGAGAGTGCAGTCTTATACATTAAAAAATATTTTTTTTCCGTTTTTTTTATATTATTTAAAAAAATAATCATGTCACGTGTTATTATTTCAAACGTTGATTCGATTCCTAGTGATTCTACGGATAGTGAAACAACAGATACAAATAGTGATGATAGTAGTATTAGAACGCATCGAAGAAAAAGATTAAGAATTGAAAGTGAGTCTTCTATCTCCTCTTCATCTTCAGAAACAGAAGAAACACCAACTTTTGCCAAAATTCCTCCGACAAAAGTGTTTTCTAAAGCAACAAATGATTTTTTCGAGACTCCTTGACCTAGACAGGCGCCTCCTCCTGATGGCACACCCATAACCTATTTCAACTTATTCTTTACCATATCACTGCTCGAAACCATCGTAAGGGAAACAAATCAATATGCTGCCTATATCGGACGTGCAGAGCCAAAGTCATTATGAGATAACAAGATCTCAAGTTTTTACGATGTCCTTAATATTTTTGATAAAACCATTTAGATATCTGCGTCAAAATAAATATGATACTATAATATTATTCCACATCCTTAATGTGCGACTGCTATAGTTAATATTAATGGATTTTCGGCGCCACCATACATTTAAAAACTAATGTTTTTGTTTTGTTCAACACAGTGAAGAGATAAGGGTGATCGCTAATTACTCTCATTGAACATGAGTGAAATTTAATGTATAATTTTGTCCAATAAATAGAGAAGTAACTGGTACAAACAGTCACTTCTCATCCGAGAGTTCTCGGGAAAGTAATACTTGTTTAATTTAATGTTTTCCTACTGCCCCTGCAAAAACTCTCAGATCAAGGTGTCAATGTGTGCCGGTGCCCTATTGAATTTGCAGTATTTGTGCGGGCTTCACTAACTTGGTCCCGTACAAATTGGTCCTTCGTGCCGGTTCTACGCATTACGCCTTTAATCGTGCTTCAGTAAAGATGCCTTCGCTTCGCAGTGGCCATAAAATCTCTACGTCATCCGGGGCGTCGCGATCAGCAACCAGCGTTCCCGCAGACCGAGACAAACGTATGTCTCGCCGAGCCCCGGACCCTACTTCCAACTCTCCAACTGATGTTCCCATTAGCCAAGATGCACCCCAGCAAGCTGATCAAGCTATGCTTGCCTCGGACTCCATTGAACAATCAACCACAGCTTGGGGTCCCATCCTGACCCACAGTTCCCTGGCCCCCCAGGAGTCCGACGGAGAGGATGATGACCAACGGTCAGAGTCAACTGAGGATGCAATACAAATGTTGCGCCGTGAGTTGCGCACTCGAGAGAAGCAGCACGTTAAGCACACCGCCAACCTACTTGCAGCCCTGGCAGCAGCAACAAAGACATCCGCCGCACTGCAAGCAGGCCACCAACCTGCCGATTCCAGGTTCACAACTACCCAAGCCCCGGTGCAAACAGCGCCTGGAGCGTGGCCCGCCTCGAATGCCGGCTACGCTATCACAGCACCCGGGCAAGCCTCGAATGCATGCCCGGTGCAAACAGAGCCTGGAGCGTGGCCCGCCTCGAATGCCGGCTACGCTATCACAGCACCCGGGCAAGCCTCGAATGCATGTCCGGTGCAAACAGCGCCTGGAGCGTGGCCCGCCTCGAATGCCGGCTACGCTATCACAGCACCCGGGCAAGCCTCGAATGCATGCCCGGTGCAAACAGCGCCTGGAGCGTGGCCCGCCTCGAATGCCGGCTACGCTATCACAGCACCCGGGCAAGCCTCGAATGCATGCCCGGTGCAAACAGCGCCTGGAGCGTGGCCCGCCTCGAATGCCGGCTACGCTATCACAGCACCCGGGCAAGCCTCGAATGCATGCCCGGTGCAAACAGCGCCTGGAGTGTGGCCCGCCTCGAAAGCCGGTTACACTATCACAGCACCCGGGCAAGCCTTGAATGCATGCCCGGTGCGTACACTGCCGGGAACACGGCCCGCCTCAAATGCTGGCCACGCTATCATAACACCCGGACCCGCCTCGAATGCACGCTCAGTGCACATACTGTCGGAAACTACGGGACACACGGCACCCGTGGCAAGCATTCCCATAGCCGATTATACTCTACCACAGTACCCCGAGCGACAGCCCCAAGCAGCAGTACCTGGAGAAGTGGAATTTACGCATAACAGATCGCAGCGATTCCCTACGAGTCAGGATTTTTCACCACTGTTTCCGCCACTCCCTACGGCCGATGAGACAGCACAGCACACTCACGAGTGGGTGCAAAAAGGCGCTGATCAGCTGTCCCAGATCACCTCAGCAATAGCAGAGGGTTTTCGCACGTCCCGTGCCCAAGAAAGCCCTCGCACGATAGAGGACGATACACGGATGGCCGCCTTAATCGCAAGACAGACCACGGCCAAGGATCTTCCCCTCTTCCTGGGTGACCCGCTCGAGTGGCCCACATGGAAAGCCCAGTACACCCAATCCACAACCACTTGCAGAATGACTTCATCTGAAAACCTCATCCGGCTGCAGTGTGCACTAAAAGGGAAGGCTCGGGATGCAGTCGGCCCTCTCCTCATGGATCCCGCTCAAGTTCCAGAGATCCTCTCTGTCCTCGAGCAGCGATACGGTGGCGCCAGCGCAATAGCCACGCTGATGTTGGAAAAGGTGAAAAAGCTGCCGTATCTCACAATAGACGCAACCCTCGAGGACCTGGCAGACTTCTCCGGAACCGTCCAGAACTTGGTGACATCACTTAGGATCCTTAGGACTGACGGATACCTGACCAACCCCACCCTACTGAATGACATCACAACAAAGATGCCGATTACGCTACGGATGACCTGGCTGTATGAGACACGTGGTCTTACGAGTCTAGCTACAATAACTCGCTATACCCAACAGCGGTATGATCGACCCAGTGCGACCTCGACCGCGACGGACCGAGCAGGTGCATGTAGTAAACGGTGAAGAAGTTAAACCAGACTCTAGACCCGCTGAATTTGTTACATCGCGAAAGAGGAGTGAGCCTCGCGAAAATAAAATGAACAATACGCGTAAACGCAAACTGTCTAGTGAAAGTTGCGGCCAGTGCGGTGGCAACCACAAAACTCGCGAGTGCACCGAGTTCGCGGAGAAAAGTCTCGCCCTCCGGTGGACAATGGTGCGACAGAAGAACCTGTGTCGTAAGTGTCTGGATCGACACCACTAGCGGGACTGTAAAACCAAGGCATGGTGCGGCATAGGAGGGTGCAGATCACCACATCACCGTTTGCTTCATGACCCACAGTTCGTACCGGAAGGTGCTGTTGGTGAGGTTAACTTGTGACGCCAGACGACGGACCGGAGCGTGCTGTTAAAAATTGTGCAGGTTATGTTGGGCGTCCCCCAAGGAAGCAAAGTTTTGGTGTTCGCGCTCCTCGACGAAGGCTCAACTGTGACACTTGTCGACGCTGACATCGCGACACGGATCGGGGTGAGCGGCCCAGTCCGCGGCATACGGATCCATGGCGCCCAAGGGATGTGCACCTCTGACACACTCTCCCGCCGAGTGAAGCTGACCATAAGAGGATGTGATAGCAGTGACACCTACTACATCATCGCCAACACGATCTCCGACCTCAACCTGCCAGAACAACAGGCCCAGGGAAACCTTGTCACCCCAAAACTTTTGATAGGGCAAGACAATGCTCATCTGATCGTTTCACGGGAAGTGCGCGAAGACCATGACACTACGCGAATAGTGTCACGAACCGCACTGGGGTGGATCGCCCATGGGGGTGTCGGGACTGGCAGTGACAATAAATCCACGACGCTGGCACTACAAATTGAATCAGCCGCAGATATCCGCCTAAGAGAATTGGTAAAATGCAACTTTGCCGTCGACTCTCTTGGCGTAACTGCCGCGGTGAGAACCCAAGCAAGCGAACAAAGGGCCATCGCACTAATGAACACGACTACCCGGCCTCTTCGCACTGGGAGGTGGGAAACTGGCCTCCTGTGGCGTAATCCGGAAGCCACATTGCCTGACAACCGGCAGTGCGCGCTGAAACGACTTCATTCCCTTGAGAAGAAGCTGGCAGCAGATCAGAATCTGGCAGCAGCCTACAGCGACAAGATGAGCCAGCTGGTCAACAAAGGCTACGCCAGGAAGCTGTCTAAACTGGAAGCGTCAACAACCGCACCCAGAAAATGGTACCTGCCACACTTTGCGGTGACAAACCCCAATAAGCCAGGGAAGATCAGGATAGTGTTTGACGCCGCCAGTCGATGCCGAGGGACCTCCCTTAATGACCAGCTGCTTACCGGCCCTGACCTGCTGTCTTCCCTCTTAGGGAATATTCTGCGCTTTCGAGAGGGAAACATCGCCATTGCCGCAGATATCAAGGAAATGTTTCTGCAGATCAAGATAAGGCGGGAAGATCAGCTGTCCCAACTCTACCTCTGGAGATTACCGAACCAACACGAACCTGATACTTACCAGATGTCATCTATGATGTTCGGAGCCACTTGTTCACCGAGCAGCGCCCAGTTCGTCCGGAACAAGGTAGCCGGGGAATACGAACATGAGAACCCGACTGCCGCAGCAGCCATTCGTTCTAAATTCTACATGGATGACTACCTAGATGCGGTAGACAGTTGTCAGGAGGCTGCCTCACTCGTCCACGGTGTGAGCACCCTCCTCGCGAAAGGAGGATTCCACCTAACTAGCTGGGCATCTAACAGTCCAGCTGCCATAGCCGGTGTTCCCACAGAAGACCGGGCCAGTTCCACAGTGCGGATCAGCGGTGGAGGTACGGAGACGGAACGAGTGCTCGGACTAGTTTGGGACCCATCCACTGATAACTTCCTGTACTCATTCCAAGAGGCGATCACCCCAGAAGTGGCCACGCGACCCACGAAAAGGCAGCTGCTCTCAATAGTAATGAAAATCTTCGACCCAGTAGGCTTCATTTCCTGCCTTACAATCCGGTCGAAGATACTACTGCAGGCCGTGTGGCGCTCGAGCATAGGCTGGGACAACCCCATTACCCCTGAACATACACAGAGGTGGACCGAATGGCTGAGCCTGTTGAATACACACAGCATTTCAGTTCCGAGACGCTGCCTCCATCTCAAGCAGAACAGCGTGACCCTACATCTCTTCTGCGATGCGTCAGAACAAGCCTGCTGCGCTGTCGCCTATTACACCGAAGAAGTAAATGGATCGCTACAGGCGACATTTCTGGCCAGTAAATGCAAAGTGGCGCCACTGAAGCCCCTCTCCATTCCCCGCCTTGAGTTACAAGCCGGACTCATCGCGGCAAGACTAGCCCAGACCATCCACAAGGAAAGCCAGGCCCGTATATCCCAAACGTACTTCTGGACAGACTCTGCAACCGTATTGTGCTGGTTACGAACTGACCCACGTACGTACTCTGCCTTCGTGGCAAACAGACTGGGCGAAATAGATGAGTTAACCAACATACTCGACTGGAGATGGGTGCCAACAAAGCTCAATCCCGCTGACATCGGTACAAGGGACTCAGATGTGCCCGACCTATCACCCAAAGGAAGGTGGTTTACCGGCCCGGCCTTTATCATTTTACCTGAGAGTGCGTGGCCAAAAGAGCGTGCACCTGTCAAAAGGCCCGACGACCAGACACTAGAGGTTAAGCCTCACTACGTCGGCCTTCTATCAACTGCAAGGGAAGCCTTACCATCCATCGAGAGATTCTCCTCATGGCAACGGCTGATTCGTGCAACAGCATGGGTTCTCCGCTTTGTGAAACAATGTCGGATGAAAGTTAACAAATCTGTAGGGGGCCCACTGCGAGCGGAGGAGATCAAGGAGGCGGAAGACAGATGGATAAAAAGGTCTCAGGAGGACGCCTTCAATACTGACATGACCACCCTCAAGCAAGGCCAAATGCTGCCGACTGGTAGTCGTCTGAACCCATTAAACCCCTTCTTCGGACAAGACGGCGCCCTGCGGATGGGTACCCGGCTGCGAGCTCTAGCGAAAACGAAGTGTGTAGCACGGACTCCCGTCATCCTGGATGGAGACCACCCGTACACTCAGCTCCTGATTCGCCACTACCACCAGAAGGCAGACCATCCCAGCACGGAGAAGACGGTCGCAGAGGTGCGGGGCGATTTCTTTGTACTGCGTCTGCGCACTACAAGCAGGAAGATAGCACACGCCTGCCCCACCTGCCACATAAGGAGAAGCAAACCCTCTCCACCACTAATGGGGGCGCTACCACCACCTCGACTGATGCATCACATCCGCCCATTTACACATTGCGGACTCGACTACTTCGGGCCTATGGAGATCACGGTTGGCAGACATCGGGAAAAACGATATGGAGCCATCTTCACTTCTCTCGACCCGCGCCATTCACTTAGAACTGGCCGCCTCACTGACCGCAGACTCAGCCATCATGGCCATACAGCGGATGACTGCGCGAAGGGGACAACCCGCAGCCATGTACTCCGACAATGGAACAAATTTTCATGGAGCCGATGCAGAGATGAGAGACGCTCTGGTATCATTGAGCCACGATGCCAGAATGCTTGATGCCATAGCCACCCAGGGCATTGAGTGGCATTTCATACCTCCAATGACGCCCCACATGGGGGGAGCTTGGGAGAGGCTTGTACGGTCAGTAAAAAGAGCCCTGAGCACCACACTTAAGGAACGGGCACCTAGAGAAGAAACCTTACTCAAGGCCCTGGCAGAGGCTGAATTCACAGTGAACAACAGACCACTCACTCACATATCAGTTGACCCACGCGACGAAGAGCCTTTGACCCCCAACCACTTTCTTCTAGGGTCGGCTGGAAAGCGTCCCCTCTTGTCCATGTTTGGCAAAAAGGAAGAGGAAATATGCCTTCGCCGCCAGTGGCGTATCGGCCAGCAACTTGCAGACATATTCTGGAGGCGGTGGCTTCTAGAATACCTTCCCACCATGGCAGCTCGGCAAAAATGGCACAACCCGGTCACACCCATTAAGAAGGATGACCTGGTGGTCATTATGGACTCCACGCTGCCACGGAACAGCTGGCCGCGTGGCCGCGTCCTTGAGGCCGTGTCCGCCGCCGACGGACAAGTCAGGACAGCCCGTATCCAGACAAGTTCCGGAATATATGTTAGACCGGCCATTAAAATCGCCGTCATACTACCTGCTTCAACAACACCAGCCGATCCAATCACCAGCACGACAACACCTGCCTAGCCGAAACCCCTTGCAATGACATCAACTGCAAACACGAGACGCTGGGATGAAACAGAACACGCCCGACGGAGTAGCTGGGCGCAGCAGAGACTGCACCGTGGGGAGTATATCGGACGTGCAGAGCCAAAGTCATTATGAGATAACAAGATCTCAAGTTTTTACGATGTCCTTAATATTTTTGATAAAACCATTTAGATATCTGCGTCAAAATAAATATGATACTATAATATTATTCCACATCCTTAATGTGCGACTGCTATAGTTAATATTAATGGATTTTCGGCGCCACCATACATTTAAAAACTAATGTTTTTGTTTTGTTCAACACAGTGAAGAGATAAGGGTGATCGCTAATTACTCTCATTGAACATGAGTGAAATTTAATGTATAATTTTGTCCAATAAATAGAGAAGTAACTGGTACAAACAGTCACTTCTCATCCGAGAGTTCTCGGGAAAGTAATACTTGTTTAATTTAATGTTTTCCTACTGCCCCTGCAAAAACTCTCAGATCAAGGTGTCAATGTGTGCCGGTGCCCTATTGAATTTGCAGTATTTGTGCGGGCTTCACTAACTTGGTCCCGTACACTGCCCATTTTTTGGCCTCGCACACTGTATCGGATAATTCTCGAGCAAAAAAGTGGACGCCGACAACAATATACGAAATGAAAGCCTTTATTGCCGTCTTACTCGAAATGAGGATAACGAAAAAGCCAACAATTGCTAGTTATTAAGATAAAAAATTCCCGACACATACCATGGTTTAGGACAATGTTTTCAAGGGATAGGTTTCAACTGATTTTGAAGTTTTTTCACTTGGTTGATAATAGGTTATTATTTGAACCAGGTCATCCAGATTATGACCCATGTGGCAGGTTTGATGTGCTTGTCGAACATGCAAATACTGTATTTCAGCGGCATTATATACCAAATCAACAATTATCCATCGACGAGTCGTTAGTTGGTACTCTTTGCCATTCTGCCATAAAACAATACATTCTAAACAAAAAACACCATAAATGGGGGATCAAATTTTGGATGCTGTGCGACTCGATTTCTAAATATTGCTTGGGTTTTTTCTGCTACAAAGGAGCTAAGAATACAGATGACACGGATTTGCGGTAGTGCAAAAATTGCTTTCAATTGGAAATTACCTGAACAAAGGTTATCATTTGTTTACAGATAATTTTTACACAAGCTTACGCTTGGCCAAAGCCCTTTTGAAATAAAATACATATCTAACTGGAACAATAAGACGTAACAGAAAGGAGATTTCTCCAGAAACTAAGAAAGCAATCGTAGGAGAAGCCAAATACCTAGCACATGAAAATGTTTTGATGTGTTCATTCAGAGACAAAAAGTCCGAACCAAACCCAGTCATATTGATTTCATCCAATGCAGATACTAATAGTGTGACGATCAAGAAAAAGAAAGGGAATTTTGAATATGAAAAGGTGAAACCAAGCATGATTGATGACTACAACAAATACGTGGGAGGTGTGGACAAATCTGACAAAATGTTGTATGTGTATTTGGACGAGCGAAGAACTCTAAAATATTGGAAAAAAGTAGTATTCAACATATTTGGAAGAATGGTGCTCAACTCTTATATTTTGTATGTTTCCAACACTACCGAAAAAAATGACCCGGCTCCAATTCACATCGAAAATTATTGAGGATATCGAAAAGGAGTGGATGAATCATAAAAATAGCATGTCAACACAACCATCTTCATCGAACAAAAAATTTGCGCTGGAAAAATTACCAGGACGTAACTTACGCCAGTGCGCGGTGTGTAGCAACAGAGGGAATGGGATAAAGCGAACCCACCTTATTTGCGTTCGATGTAGGAAAGGCCTACATGCTATTTGTGCGGCAAAACATAGTTGTTGAGCTTTTTTTTATATTTTTTATTTTCAAAAAGAAATAAAATACAACAATATACATATTTTATTTTTATTTTTTCATATTCATATCAACAACATTTTTTCTTTATAGTGCAAAAAGAATTAATAAAATTGATTGATATTTGTCTAAATTAGAGTGTTTTATTTGACACCATTATTATTTCCTCTAAATCAATCAATATGTGTATAGCAATTTTCATACTGTTAGCAGCGCATTCAAATACTGCCGCCACAGAGCTTAGTTTACTAATTGGCCACCAGAGGCGCCACTCTGATCGCTGTCGGCTAATCAGGAACCTACACTTCGCGGGTGGTTTGCGGTACGGCCGGCAGAGGCGCTGCTGGTTTTAGGCGGGAGCGACCCCCCCCCCCAGCCAGGAGGAAGGATTACAAGCGATCAACACTTTAGCACAGCCACGCTGAGCGATTACTCACCATTTAAAGTTATTGATTGTAATACCGTGGAGACGAGATTAAAGTATTTCATCATAAACATCTATTAGCTTTTCATTATTGCTAACAATACATTTTTGCGAAAATTGCTTAGAACTAAAACGGTTAAGCATATAAATAAGCAGTGATTAGACAACAGCGGAGTTTAGTTGAGGACAGCACTGATTTCGTAATTTGGCTGTTGCGCGCCCAGACCTCTACTATAGTTGGCTTTTTCTCTATGGCAAATAAAATCTTCCGGCGGGAAACAACTGTAGTATTTACAATTGAAAAAATAAGTTATTTGCATATTTTTACAAATGAAATGTTATTCCTTGGCTTTTACTTTTAGTAGTAATTAAAACACTTTCTCATCTCACTCGAGGGCATTTTCTTAAGGCAATTTACTTAGAAGTAGCACACAACAGTGGCAGTCGGTGACTTTTTGTAGAAGGGATGCTGGACATCATATAATATATATATATACTCGTACTTACTACGTGCTTGATATCAAATATGCGCATCTAGATGCTAGCCCACGATCAAGATCCAATTAGGTACAGTCTACAATTATCTCCATAAATGCATTAAGCTCCATAACTCAATAATTACAAATACAAAATATCTTAAATGTGTTATTCGTATAAAAGAATAAAAAAACCATGACGTACCTAAGTTTTCATTCTTATTCCACACATTTGTATTGTTTTCATTACAAAATATAACACACGGCTAGCAAAATAATTTTGAGAATTTAGCACATCCAAAAATCCAAGAAACTTGAGAGTAAACTGAATTTTGAAAATATCTTAGAAACGATTTATTTCTTGATGTTATGTTCAGAAAGAGAGTCGGTTTTCTAGTATCCAGAATAAGTTTTTTTTCCGCAAATGGCTGAGACACAAAACTTTTCGCATTAATAATTTAATTATACAACCACACAATTCATTATCATCATTTACAGCGTAAGAACATGTTGGCGAAGTATCCATCTTAAGAATTCAACTTCAGTGTTCAAGCTCAAAGCAAACTGTGAAAGCAGCGCGCGCATACACACGCACTAAGAACATTCCAATGGATTAGTAATAGAGTATGCGATTCTTTGTGCATTATAGACATTTTTTGTATGTTGGATGCTGTCATTAATTTTGTACAGGGTTTTCCAATAAGAGGTGTTATTTTGATATTCAATCGAAAAAGATCAATGGTTTCGTTGCTTGTGTGGCACGTAGCGCCGTCTTGTTGAAAGTAAACATTGTCCAGATCAATACCATCCAATTCCGGCCATAAAAAAGCATTAATCATCTCTCGATAGCGCAATCCATTCACCGTAACTGTTGCTCCAGCCTCATTTTCGAAAAAGTAAGGTCCAATGACTCCGCCGGACCATAAACCGCACCAAACAGTTACACGTTGAGGATAAAGAGGCTTTTCAACAATAACTCTTGGGTTTTCCGAGCCCCAGATGCGACAATTTTGTTTGTTGACAAAGCCACCGAGGTGGAAATGGGCCTCATCACTCAAGATGATTTGCATTTGTTCACTCAAGTGAATTTTAAAAATTTTAATGCATTGTTGAAGCGTGTATCGTTCCATTTTTATTAATGGCGTAGTTTCTACTTGTCAAATGTCAAAAAATGACAGCTTCAAAAGTAACATCTACCGAAATAGCGGCCTATTCAAAATAACACCTCTTATTGGAAAACCCTGTTGACGATATTGTATTTAAAGATATTGGCTTGCGGATCCCGAGTGCACATGCGCGGAAAGAACGTATGTTCTAGCATTTTGGAAGCAGTTTACAGATCGCAGTACAGCGTTTCACAGTATTTGAGAATGTATTTGTATTTAGACTCGCCCGCACTCTTTGTATAGTGTCGTTCGTTGTGCATACACAGAAACGGGACGATAATATGCACGATGTCTTATAATAATAATATTTGTATGATTTTTTACAGCGCCTTTTTGGTAAAAATAATCACATTAAAGTCGCTGTAGAAATATTAAAATATTTACATTGCAGCTGTTTACGGCTAGAAGTCCAAATCTTTTTACTCTAAAATGCAAGGGATGCGGAGCATCCACAGCATGTATGGACGAACTTTTTAGAGATTGCTACAGCGCGTCTATATACATTGTAATGCCATTGGGCATTCCGTATATTATAGCTTTGTTGTAGGTTTTCTCTCTTTCTGATAAGGATGAAAGAGTAGCAGAAAAGATTAAAGAGTAACAGAAAAGATGAAATATTGACAAAACAACAGAATAATGACAGAAAAAACAAAAGAGTAACAAAAGGATGGCAGAAAAGACTGCTGAAGAGTGACAGAAAAGACAAAAGAGTGACAAAAAAGATTGGATGGGGTAAAACAGAGCCGTCAGCCGCAATACCGTAATTATGTAAATTCAATATTTACCCCGCAGTATTCTTGGTCATTGAAGAGCTGTGGCGGCAAGGGGTGGCGAGGGTTGGCATCTCCGACGGTGGCTCCAGGGGCGGTGGAGTGGACTTGCATGAAATCTTTCTCGGGTTCTTTTCCAGGCTCAGTTATGTCCACTACTTCGTATTTAATAAGCTTTGAATCCAGAATCATCAAGATCTTCTGCTGTCGTTTTTTCACCTGGAAACAAAAAAAAAACATTGTTACATAAATTTATAAATGCTTACTGTTCTTATTGATCATTTTAAGAAACATGAAATGTGTTTAAACATATCAAAGTTTAAAGTTTTATTTTGGCTAGTAGCCGCTAGCTGCCAATTCAATGAAAATGTTACTTTTATTTTATTTCAAGTTGAAAAGGCTCAAAAAATTATTTAGATCCTGATTCAAAAATATTTATAATTCCATTCACGCAAATGGCTGCCACACTTCAACATGATAAAATAGCATAGCTAAGCAATAACATGAGTGATTAAATTCCAAAAAATATTATTAAAGTATTTTCTGGTTTTTCTAGTCCTTGTTCATAAATAAAATAAAGTATTTTCATCTCATAAACATAAATGTTCTATAATATATATTTTAACGTCATTCCTGTGATACTATTGTGAAAAGTTCACCAAGAAAGGTGATTGGACTGCATAATATTATTGTAAGTTCAGTGACTCTTTTAATGTGGTGATTTAATTTTATACTAATAAAAACTGCTGGAGTTGCCAGTTATGTTTGTAATTATCATTGTATAAGGGCGAAAGTGAATAAATACTTAATTTATAACGATATTATCGATAAAATTGTAATACAAAAAGTGAGCCAAAGGTAAGGGAAAAAAACATTTGCAAGCGAGCTTCTAGTGGCTTCTGATTTGTTATGTCACATAAAATAATAAACGCAAATCGAACGATAATTAATATTTCATATTTTAGTGTATACAAAACGCGGGACATTTGTTTAATCTTTATAATATTACGATAAGGCCAATTAGACAAGTTTTTACAAATGAACATTGTTTCTAACAAACAATTCGAATACTGCCAACCTATGAGCATAATACACATTAGAGAATAAATCTTAAGCTGATTGAATGCATATCCACAAAGGGGTGAAACATGAATCAATTTGCACAAAATATTAAATTTGCTGACGTTTAGCTTCGGAACAAGGAAGGAGGAAGATAGCCCGGCCAGAAGAAACGTCATTCAAGGAAATCACAATAATAATCATCAATATACCACATTACCTCCTTATTGCCCGATATTCCACTAATATACACTTTTACAACCATTTTTATATATCTTTCGATTCGCTAAGTTATAATCTTCAAAAAACAAGTAAAAAATAAACTTTTATTTTAGTCACATACAAGGCTTGGCTCAGAAATATACTAAAAGTCTGATGAGCTTCCGGAGACAACACACTAAATATTTGCATCTCTTTCTTGTCGACAAAATTTCACTCTGGAAGAGAAGACAAGTATACCAATTATTTCGTCTTTGAAAAGATAACTGTACAGTGGTTACGCCTTTCTTCCGGCATGTTCGAAAACTGAACCATAAAAAATAAATATGTATGTGAAAACTGAACCCACCAACTTATTTTAGAAAAATTAAAGTCGACGATGGGCTGATATATAATATATACAATAATAGTCACACCCACATTTATTTTATTAAATTATAACAGAAGGCGAAATGGTTGCATACATTTAAAATGTATTATAATAAATATATTTATTTATTTAAAAAAAAAAAAAAAAAAAAAACATTTAAAATGTATTATAATAAATATATTTATTTACGCAAAGAAGAGTGTCTGTGTCTTACTAGGCGAAAAATCACAATACCATACAAATCATTACTTTTATTCCGAGACTGATGAAATTGTGCACACTAGGCCTTCAAACAAAAAGAGGAAGGTCACTTTCTACGTCTGATTTTGAAAAACTGGGTAATGCCCGGGTAATTGTGGGGACTTTATCTAGTGTAATGTAAATACGGATTGGTAAGATATTATTGTAATTATTAATTTGCCTTGTAGCACACTACAATTTTACAAGAGCGCCTCGGTTGGTCAAATTAAAAAAAAAAATAAGAAAATGTTCAATGTTCATAATGAACAATGGCTGAAGTTCTCGGGCCCAACGAACTCTGCCGGTAGATCAGCGGAATCCTTTGTTCTTATCCATGGACTAAGCCAACTCATAGAATCTCCGACCAGAATACCAGACATCCCATCACATCGAGCCAACCTACTCGATCTGTTTCTCACTAGTGAGCCACTCGGGTACAGAGTGGAGGTGACAGCGCCCTTAGGATCCTCTGACCACTGCCTGATTACCACCTCTGTCCCATCCTCCATGAACCGTCAACCTGACAAACATGTAAAGAGGAAGGTATGGCACTACAGGGCAGCAAAATGGGACGTCATGTGGTCTTTCTTCGGCGCCTTTCCTTGGAGTACAGGAGGGCGATTCTCGTTCTTTTAGCCTTAAGCTAAATGATAGCATTCGTCAACGACTGCTATCGTTTGCGAAAGATAGCTGTCCGTCGCTTGCAACATCTTTTCTTAACTATTAAGCGATTCTCGTTCTTTTGATATCCTTACAAGTTCGATTTTGGAGAGACCTAGTAAAAAATCCTAAAGAAGCGTGGTTAAGAAATTGTTAAGAGATTATTGAAAACACAAATTGGTGAAATATAATTAAGTGACGCAAGGTTTCTAACTAAAACTTAAAAAAACAAATACTTTGTATTATAATGCATTTTAATAACTGCTTATTTTATTTATGAATGACATAAATAAGCCATTTATCGAAGATTTACGTTTTGTGAAAAGGTACTTACCTCGCTGGATAGTAATGACTTTTTTACAGATTCACCACTTCTAAAGTGACGTTTGCTGTCAAACTAACGCTGCCGAATGGCGGTAACTGTCACCCAAGTTGATTTAAGAATGAAAGGGATTCTTATTTCGTTGTGGTTAACTTCAAAACCCACAATTTCGAGCGCCAGCCAGAAACTTATTATTATTTATGTAGAAATCCTCAATGGTATGTGTAGTTTATTGTAAATTAAATCACTTATCTGGCTTTCGACATGTTACGTACTTTACAAACATCGCAATTACCTGATTCAATTCATTTAATAGCATTATTGTGCCACAAACAAGTCACTAATCATGTTTACAGTCAATACTTACGATAATATTAAGTTTTCTCTTATTAAAACTACGCAAATATTGCTAATTGTCAAAACGTCACAATTAAATGAAGCAAATTCCCCGCGAACGCTAGCGTTCGGCCGCCGAATGACAGGTCTAGGGGTACCCTTCGCGTAAGGCTAAAAATTTTGGCGCGCAATCGAAAATCTAAGGATTCCATCTGTCAACGAGAGAACCGGAATCGCTTCATACGAATAAACCGAGAAAAATCGTTAATTTGAATGTAAGGACGATTTTAGTGTCGTTAAGTAGAACGAGAATCGCCCTCCAGGAGGGCAATTCTCGTTCTTTTAGCCTTAAGCTAAATGATAGCATTCGTCAACGACTGCTATCGTTTGCGAAAGATAGCTGTCCGTCGCTTGTAACATCTTTTCTTAACTATTAAGCGATTCTCGTTCTTCTGATAGCCTTACAAGATCGATTTTTGAGAGACCTAGTAAAAAATCCTAAAGAAGCGTGGTTAAGAGCATCTACGATATTGTTAAGAGATTATTGAAAACACAAATTGGTGAAATATAATTAAGTGACGCAAGGTTTCTAACTAAAACTTAAAAAAACAAATACTTTGTATTATAATGCATTTTAATAACTGCTTATTTTATTTATGAATGACATAAATAAGCCATTTATCGAAGATTTACGTTTTGTGAAAAGGTACTTACCTCGCTGGATAGTAATGACTTTTTTACAGATTCACCACTTCTAAAGTGACGTTTGCTGTCAAACTAACGCTGCCGAATGGCGCTAACTGTCACCCAAGTTGATTTGAATGAAAGGGATTCTTATTTCGTTGTGGTTAACTTCAAAACCCACAATTTCGAGCGCCAGCCAGAAACTTATTATTATTTATGTAGAAATCCTCAATGGTATGTGTAGTTTATTGTAAATTAAATCACTTATCTGGCTTTCGACATGTTACGTACTTTACAAACATCGCAATTACCTGATTCAATTCATTTAATAGCATTATTGTGCCACAAACAAGTCACTAATCATGTTTACAGTCAATACTTACGATAATATTAAGTTTTCTCTTATTAAAACTACGCAAATATTGCTAATTGTCAAAACGTCACAATTAAATGAAGCCAATTCTCCGCGAACGCTAGCGTTCGGCCGCCGAATGACAGGTCTAGTGGTACCCTTCGCGTAAGGCTAAAAATTTTGGCGCGCAATCGAAAATCTAAGGATTCCATCTGTCAACGAGAGAACCGGAATCGCTTCATACGAATAAACCGAGAAAAATCGTTAATTTGAATGTAAGGACGATTTTAGTGTCGTTAAGTAGAACGAGAATCGCCCTCCGCTTTAGCTCCGAGGACCCATCAATTTGTGCACGCGAGGTAGGAGAAGTAATCACATCAGCAATGGATTGCTACATTCTCTTCTCCGTCAAATCCTCTGGAGCGGGCACAAAACCAGGGCCGCCGACAGCTAATCTGGACCCCAAGTCTAGTAGACTATACCGGGCCCCCTCCCCACAACTTACCGGGGGGGGGTGAGATAACAATTAATAAGTTCATGCTTACCTGCTACTGCTAGGAATACTACTTCATTACCTTTTCTTATACCATTATACCAATCATTCGAATTTAGCATAATTATTCAATGGAAATGTTTAAAAAGTTATGGTGAATACTCAAAATAAAATACTAGTGGGCGATAAGCTCTAATATTCCTAGAAAGTTTCCATTTCTAGGGTCACCAACCAAATTTGAGTCTCCTCTTAAAGGCAGCCCTCTTTCGCCCAGAAATAAAATTACATGCAGAATCCTTTTTAAAATAGCCCGCCAGCGGGCAGCTTCTTTTTCAATAGCTTCTGTGAGGTGAGTTTTTACATCTGGTTTGTTCTTAAGTAAGCTATTTTCTAAGTTTCGCCACTGAATGTAGCATGATTTGTGATTTGCACTTTTTTCGTGGGGGTTCAGTTTGTCATGAACCCTCTTCCAAGAGTATTTATCTCCACTATATCCCTCAGGGCATGCCAATACAGATCTCATTGCCAATGGCAAGTTACTAAATAAACGGCATGGAAAGCAATACAAAGCATTTTTAATTTCACTCCAAGCCAACCAATCTCTTTTTACTTGTTCCCCATTCTTTAATGTGCAATATAAAGCTGAGGGAGGGAAATAGTTCCCATCGAAGTCAGTAGGAAAACAGATTGGGAGTTTAAAAAATGTGCCATTGAGAATAGCTTCATTCACATCTTGTATTTGAAAATTCAAATTTTCGTTTACGCCAATATCATACAATAGAGGCGAAGGCTTGTCGTTGTCAGGGTTTTGTGAGATATTCAGTTCAAGTTCATCTACATCAGATTTATCAATAATTAAATTTTCATGGCAAGAAGATGGAAGAGTTTCGTCTGAAACACAACTGAGTATGTTATCAGGCTCCAGCTGGGCGTTAGAATTTGTAAACGATTGGCTTGTGCTAGAACTAGAACAGGAAGAACTTTTTAAAAAAAAACTATCACATGTTTTCTGACCTTTTCTTGACAACGTTTCTCGTTTCTCCATCTCCTTTCTTTTCAAGGCCCCTGACTTGTGCTGATAGCGATAGCTCATTATTAGTGTTATATGAATGAGTCGCTTCGTTCTTCACTTGAAACTTCACAATGACACAACGCCACAACGATCACTTTACTTCAAACAGTTCAAACAAAACACTACTTAACCTGACTAAACCATAAAACCATACCAAACTCAGCGCGCAGCGATTCCGCTATGACTGTCGCCGACGGATTGCCGACGTGACGGTCTGCCGATCGGGTCGGTAGGGCCCGGGGGTGAGTATGAGCGGGGGCGCGGCGGGCGGCTGCATCGCCCCTCCCACAGCGGGCCGGCCGGCATGGCGTGCTTGTAGCTTGAGCTGTGAGTGGCACGCTCTGAGAGCGTGTTCACACACATGCGTGGGATGACGTAATTCAGCATATCGCTCGCCATATATTCCAATTTGGAATGTACGGCGAACGTTATGCCGAAATACGCTATCCCTCGCATATTATAGCTGTGTGCTGTGTGTGAACACGCTCTGACAGTTGGGCCTACGGAGCGTGCGAGCCTGGGCGCCCAGCCCACGTCCGTTCCTAGTGTCATTGGCATTTTTTAGTAAAATATCCGGGCCCCGTCCCGGGCCCCCCTTAGGCCCGGGCCCCAAGTTTCGGACTTGGCTAACGTGCCCTCTCGGCGGCCCTGCACAAAACCGTGGTTTGACCATCGCTGTGCTGAAGCTGTCAGACTCAAAAATACGGCTTTTAATGCACTCCGGAAGATTAGCTCCATGAATAACCTTTCGGAATACCGAAAACGGGCAAGGGATTGTAAGAGAGTTCTAAATAGAGCTAAGAGCGATCACGACCAGAGAATTGCGAAAAAGCTGGCTGACTGCCCCACTGGTAGCCGTGCTTTCTGGTCACTCGCTAGCTCGATCGGAAGAAATTTCTGCAGAACCACTTTCCCACCTCTGACCATGCCTGATGGTCGGCTGGCTAACTCGGCCCGCGAGAAAGCTGAATTATTAGGCAAAATTTTCGCGGAAAACTCAACTCTTCAAGATAACGGAGAGACTCCCCCTTCCATTCCGCACTGCGGTTTTCAAATGGAGGAACCGAAGATCCGGAACTGAGAGGTTCTCCGAGTCTCGAACGAGCTGAAAGTCGACAAAGCCAGGGGGCCGGACGGAATACCTGCCTTGGTCCTCAAGAGGTGCTCTGCAGAAATGACTCCAGTGCTCGCGAAATTATTTAGGCTCTCTCTCAAAGGTGGAAAGGTGCCAGATCTTTGGAAAAAGGCAATCTCCCACCCAATCCCAAAAAAGGGGGACCGCTCCGACCCTTCTAACTACCGCCCCATAGCCATCACTTCCATACTCTCGAAGGTATTAGAAAGGGTGGTTAACAACAAATTGCTCACATATCTCGAGAATATCAATATCCTAAGCGATCGGCGATATGGATTTCGTCGAAACCGATCGTGTGGCGATCTACTCGGATATGTGACGCATATTTGGGGGCGGTACATGGAACGTTTTGGTGAAACTCAAACTCTGGGTTGGATATCTCCAAAGACTTTGACAGAGTCTGGCACCGGGCGCTTATCGGGAAGTTACCATCGTATGGGATCCACCCAACCCTGCATAGTTGGATTGCGGACTTTCTGAGGGGAAGAACAATTCAAACCGTGGTTGACGGCTCTTCTTCCTCACCGCACCAAATCAATGCGGGGGTGCCACAAGGATCTGTGCTGTCTCCGACGCTCTTTTTATTGCACATCAACGATCTCGTTGAATGTGCACCAATTCACTGCTACGCTGATGACAGCACCGTTCACGAGGGTTATCTTTTTGACAGGCCCCCTTCCACCTATGATGTCCGAACAGCTCGGGAAGTTTTGAAACAAAAAATTGACCACCACCTTGAGATGGTTCGTGCCTGGGGTAAGGCCAACTTGGTCAGTTTCAACGTCTCAAAAACCCAAGCGTGTCTGATTTCGGCAAAGAGGGAGATCAATGACTGTCTGGTCCAATTTGATGGGAGCACTCTCCCCAATAAAGACTCCATTGAAATGCTTGGAGTTACTATATCAGACCGGCTCAAGTATCGGGGATCCATAGAATCCCGAGTAAATCAGGCCTCCAAAAAGTTGGGCGTCTTGTACAGGGCTAGGAGATTCTTCAACAGTGACCAGCTGCTGACCCTGTACAAGTCTCAAGTCCGCCCAACTATTGAATTTGGGAGTCACCTTTGGGCTGGTACCCCAAAATACTTAATAAACCTGCTTGAGTCTGTGCAAAGGAGAGCGATCCGTCTGATTGACAATCCGTTGTTAACAGACCGATTGCCTTCACTCTAATATGCATAGACGCAATGTAGGCATGCTGTGTCTGTTCTACAGGTATTTAAATGGAGCCTGCTCCAAGGAGCTAGCAGCATTGATTCCTGATGCACCGGTGCACGTACGCGAAACTCGACGGACACGAACTGAACACCTGTTCACGGTTGACGTTGGCTTCATGAGAACGGGCCGTTTTTACGACTCGTTTTTGTGTAAGTCGGCTCGTATGTGGAACGAGCTACCGGCATCTGTTTTTCCTCCCTCCTATAATCCGAGCCTCTTCAAGGCCCGCATTAACAAATCCCTTCCTACAGCCCCTACCTTATTCCGCCTCACAACGCCTCCCAACCGGGTGGTGACATAGTTCCCCTGTCTGTACACTGCACAGGCAGGGACACTCTTGTGAGGTGTCACATAAAAAATAAAATTATTATAGCCGAAATATGTATGCATAATATAAGGACATTTCAAAGTCAACCATTTCTAAATTGGTAAATAATAAAAATTATTTTACCTCATTTAAAGCACTGCATCAGATATATCGTAAAATCATACATTTAAGAATATTATCATTTTCATATAAAAAAAAAAGTTTAACTTCTTTTTTTTCGATAGCCGAAAATTCATACACTAATATCGTAAATGGAATGGAATTTGCTGAAGATGACATTGATTGTGATCTTGACTTCTAGTTGACAGATGGTCAGACTGGTTTATTTATGGTTAGATGCATAGATTCACATAGATTATAGATGGTTGGGATGGTTGACAGCGTTGACAGCTGTGACCAGCTATTTTCGTCTTTCATAGTAGATGTGGTTTGTCCCTTTATTCACTACTGTGAAACTTTTCTGTAAACGTTTTTCTGGTTTGCATACTGGTCAACTGGTCTTCTGACCTATTACCACCTTCAAAATGTACCAGACCGCATTTGAAATTAAACACTATTTTGATTTGAAAGCATGTATCATAAACTACCTCAACAGCAGTGCCAAACGAGAACAGATCATGAAATATTTGATTGAAGAGTATCCGACATTCTTTCTCACGAAAAGAAAACTTGAAAAAATGAAATCTCCCGTAGATGTTGTGTTTTATTTGGATAAGCACCATCTTGTAAACGTCAAGGATGTTTCTATCCTTCGCCAGATTGCGGATATGTTGCAAATCTCGGACTTGTCTGATATGGTCACGAAACACGAACGCCTAATTGCAACTAGTACCCTGAGGAGCCCCAAGTATTGGGGTAAGAATACTGTTCTATTATTTTAATGTCCTGATATTTTGTAGAATTCACTAGAGTTTCGACCTTCCTCTCCCATTTCCATGACTCATTGCCATACATCAGAGTATGTACCAGCACTCCATTGTGTACTGCTAGCTTCGCTTCTTTAGAAAATTCTTTGTTATCGCCAACCATTTTCAGTCCTCCATTAATGGAGTTTCCTGCATTTACCCTTCTTTCAATATCTCTATCGGCCTTTCCATTTCCCGTAAACATACTTCCCAAAATAAACTGAATGCTGTAGAAATGAGATCCCAAAGAAATTAAAAATAACACTTGGTTTCAACTTAATTATTACAAGAAACAACTATTTATGTCAGGGGAGTTGGTAAAAGATGCATTAAACTTTTAATTTTAAAAATTTCTCAAAGTTAAGTTTGAAGGTTAGGAAATACTCATAAATTATTGTGGCGTCGAATTATCCAGATTAAATAATTAATAATAAACTGCTACTTGCTACTTAGGTACGTACTTGATACTTGCATCGTTAAATCGTAAACAAAGTAATTTACGTACTACGGTACCTACCTGTCTACCAGGTGACAAAACGTCACGGGCCGTCTTACACATTACGAGAACTCGCCGGAAGGTTCGAGTCTACGGCCTATGCATAATCGCCGCACTATCGAAGGTTCCTGAAACGTACAGTCTGTGCGAGTGCCTAGAATTTAGTTGCCATCCAACTACCCACTGCTACCGTCGGCCGAGTAGTATAAATAAGCCCGACGCAGCGAGCCAGTCAGTCAGTCATAATTTTGCCGCCAGTCTACAAGGCTCAACGAGTGATCACCCGCGCTAATCTTACTAGCGCGAGGGACACGTACCCGGCTTCGCCCCTATCATCATGGACTCAATCGGGACATCATCATAGCGCCTCGGCCACGTCCGCGGCCAGCGCTACTCGGATTACAAGCGCCCTGGTTCCAGCGTCTCTGACCAGCGCTTCTTCCACGCTACCATGACCACCACGAGGACACGCAGCATCCTCACTGGTCTACATCGTTCCCGTTCAACCGCCTATAAGGTCCGTCGCACCTTCGGCCGTCTCCTCAGCACTGGAGTGCCTGAAGACCAACGTTCTTCGCCAGTGCCTGACCTATATCGAGTCCCGGTCATCAGCGCCCGGCGTCGACTCACTGACCCGCGCTTGACCAGCACATCATCAGCCAGCAACCGGAGTCTACAACATCTGTCCTTCATCATCTCCTTGTCACGGCCACTGACTCACCAATAAAACACATGTGACCTTCACAACCTTCTTTCATTTCGTGCCTCACCATTGATCCCCAAAGTGGTGACCCCGACGTGATCTGCAGCCCGACGTGATCTGCAGCCCGACGTGATCTGCAGCCCGACGTGATAGTGTTACCCCGACTCACCGGTAACCCCGTCTCAAAATGGGTGATCAGTAAAGGCACCACGGAGCAGCATACACCAGACCATCTCCGCACAAGCGCGGATAGTAGTGCCACCATGGTTATCTGAGTGAATCTTTAGCTTGTGTTGTGTACATGTGTTTTGCAAATTTTTTTTGAAGTGTCACAATTTAAAAGACGTTCGTTTCCGAGCTATTTCTTCTATCGTAGCCCTCAGCCAAGCTGCTGGGAAGGGGGTGTCTGTGGCGTCGAATTATCCAGATTAAATAATTAATAATAAACTGCTACTTGCTACTTAGGTACGTACTTGATACTTGCATCGTTAAATCGTAAACAAAGTAATTTACGTACTACGGTACCTACCTGTCTACCAGGTGACAAAACGTCACGGGCCGTCTTACACATTACGAGAACTCGCCGGAAGGTTCGAGTCTACGGCCTATGCATAATCGCCGCACTATCGAAGGTTCCTGAAACGTACAGTCTGTGCGAGTGCCTAGAATTTAGTTGCCATCCAACTACCCACTGCTACCGTCGGCCGAGTAGTATAAATAAGCCCGACGCAGCGAGCCAGTCAGTCAGTCATAATTTTGCCGCCAGTCTACAAGGCTCAACGAGTGATCACCCGCGCTAATCTTACTAGCGCGAGGGACACGTACCCGGCTTCGCCCCTATCATCATGGACTCAATCGGGACATCATCATAGCGCCTCGGCCACGTCCGCGGCCAGCGCTACTCGGATTACAAGCGCCCTGGTTCCAGCGTCTCTGACCAGCGCTTCTTCCACGCTACCATGACCACCACGAGGACACGCAGCATCCTCACTGGTCTACATCGTTCCCGTTCAACCGCCTATAAGGTCCGTCGCACCTTCGGCCGTCTCCTCAGCACTGGAGTGCCTGAAGACCAACGTTCTTCGCCAGTGCCTGACCTATATCGAGTCCCGGTCATCAGCGCCCGGCGTCGACTCACTGACCCGCGCTTGACCAGCACATCATCAGCCAGCAACCGGAGTCTACAACATCTGTCCTTCATCATCTCCTTGTCACGGCCACTGACTCACCAATAAAACACATGTGACCTTCACAACCTTCTTTCATTTCGTGCCTCACCATTGATCCCCAAAGTGGTGACCCCGACGTGATCTGCAGCCCGACGTGATCTGCAGCCCGACGTGATCTGCAGCCCGACGTGATAGTGTTACCCCGACTCACCGGTAACCCCGTCTCAAAATGGGTGATCAGTAAAGGCACCACGGAGCAGCATACACCAGACCATCTCCGCACAAGCGCGGATAGTAGTGCCACCATGGTTATCTGAGTGAATCTTTAGCTTGTGTTGTGTACATGTGTTTTGCAAATTTTTTTTGAAGTGTCACAATTTAAAAGACGTTCGTTTCCGAGCTATTTCTTCTATCGTAGCCCTCAGCCAAGCTGCTGGGAAGGGGGTGTCTGTGGCGTCGAATTATCCAGATTAAATAATTAATAATAAACTGCTACTTGCTACTTAGGTACGTACTTGATACTTGCATCGTTAAATCGTAAACAAAGTAATTTACGTACTACGGTACCTACCTGTCTACCAGGTGACAAAACGTCACGGGCCGTCTTACACATTACGAGAACTCGCCGGAAGGTTCGAGTCTACGGCCTATGCATAATCGCCGCACTATCGAAGGTTCCTGAAACGTACAGTCTGTGCGAGTGCCTAGAATTTAGTTGCCATCCAACTACCCACTGCTACCGTCGGCCGAGTAGTATAAATAAGCCCGACGCAGCGAGCCAGTCAGTCAGTCATAATTTTGCCGCCAGTCTACAAGGCTCAACGAGTGATCACCCGCGCTAATCTTACTAGCGCGAGGGACACGTACCCGGCTTCGCCCCTATCATCATGGACTCAATCGGGACATCATCATAGCGCCTCGGCCACGTCCGCGGCCAGCGCTACTCGGATTACAAGCGCCCTGGTTCCAGCGTCTCTGACCAGCGCTTCTTCCACGCTACCATGACCACCACGAGGACACGCAGCATCCTCACTGGTCTACATCGTTCCCGTTCAACCGCCTATAAGGTCCGTCGCACCTTCGGCCGTCTCCTCAGCACTGGAGTGCCTGAAGACCAACGTTCTTCGCCAGTGCCTGACCTCCATCGAGTCCCGGTCATCAGCGCCCGGCGTCGACTCACTGACCCGCGCTTGACCAGCACATCATCAGCCAGCATCCGGTGTATTCTTCTGTCCTACCTCATCTCCTTGTCACGGCTACTGACTCACCAATAAACACATGTGACCTTCACAACCTTCTTTCATTTCGTGCCTCACCATTGATCCCCAAATTATTAAAATAACCCAAACCAACCACCTAAAATCCTATTTTGTGTATGTTATACATCTACCCAAACTTAAATAGTTGTTTCCAGTAGTAATTGAGTTGAAATAATATCTTTTTTTTAAATTACTTGCGTGAGGCTGAATTTGACAACTTTACCAAACCATGTATGATTGTGTGAGAAATGTGGAGATTTGCAAAGAAGGCGCAATTAGAGCTCCGGGCTCCGAATTACCAATGCAATGATAATACCTTACACCCTCTTAGGGCCGTCTGTTTCAACGCTAGCTATAGTAAAAGTAAATGCTAAAGTTAAATTTCACCAAAATGCGTTTTTCTGAATTTGACAACTTTACCAAACCATGTATGATTGTGTGAGAAATGTGGAGATTTGCAAAGAAGGCGCAATTAGAGCTCCGGGCTCCGAATTACCAATGCACTGATAATACCTTACACCCTCTTAGGGCCGTCTGTTTCAACGCTAGCTATAGTAAAAGTAAATGCTAAAGTTAAATTTCACCAAAATGCGTTTTTCTGAATTTGACAACTTTACCAAACCATGTATGATTGTGTGAGAAATGTGGAGATTTGCAAAGAAGGCGCAATTAGAGCTCCGGGCTCCGAATTACCAATGCACTGATAATACCTTACACCCTCTTAGGGCCGTCTGTTTCAACGCTAGCTATAGTAAAAGTAAATGCTAAAGTTAAATTTCACCAAAATGCGTTTTTCTGAATTTGACAACTTTACCAAACCATGTATGATTGTGTGAGAAATGTGGAGATTTGCAAAGAAGGCGCAATTAGAGCTCCGGGCTCCGAATTACCAATGCACTGATAATACCTTACACCCTCTTAGGGCCGTCTGTTTCAACGCTAGCTATAGTAAAAGTAAATGCTAAAGTTAAATTTCACCAAAATGCGTTTTTCTGAATTTGACAACTTTACCAAACCATGTATGATTGTGTGAGAAATGTGGAGATTTGCAAAGAAGGCGCAATTAGAGCTCCGGGCTCCGAATTACCAATGCACTGATAATACCTTACACCCTCTTAGGGCCGTCTGTTTCAACGCTAGCTATAGTAAAAGTAAATGCTAAAGTTAAATTTCACCAAAATGCGTTTTTCTGAATTTGACAACTTTACCAAACCATGTATGATTGTGTGAGAAATGTGGAGATTTGCAAAGAAGGCGCAATTAGAGCTCCGGGCTCCGAATTACCAATGCACTGATAATACCTTACACCCTCTTAGGGCCGTCTGTTTCAACGCTAGCTATAGTAAAAGTAAATGCTAAAGTTAAATTTCACCAAAATGCGTTTTTCTGAATTTGACAACTTTACCAAACCATGTATGATTGTGTGAGAAATGTGGAGATTTGCAAAGAAGGCGCAATTAGAGCTCCGGGCTCCGAATTACCAATGCACTGATAATACCTTACACCCTCTTAGGGCCGTCTGTTTCAACGCTAGCTATAGTAAAAGTAAATGCTAAAGTTAAATTTCACCAAAATGCGTTTTTCTGAATTTGACAACTTTACCAAACCATGTATGATTGTGTGAGAAATGTGGAGATTTGCAAAGAAGGCGCAATTAGAGCTCCGGGCTCCGAATTACCAATGCACTGATAATACCTTACACCCTCTTAGGGCCGTCTGTTTCAACGCTAGCTATAGTAAAAGTAAATGCTAAAGTTAAATTTCACCAAAATGCGTTTTTCTGAATTTGACAACTTTACCAAACCATGTATGATTGTGTGAGAAATGTGGAGATTTGCAAAGAAGGCACAATTAGAGCTCCGGGCTCCGAATTACCAATGCACTGATAATACCTTACACCCTCTTAGGGCCGTCTGTTTCAACGCTAGCTATAGTAAAAGTAAATGCTAAAGTTAAATTTCACCAAAATGCGTTTTTCTGAATTTGACAACTTTACCAAACCATGTATGATTGTGTGAGAAATGTGGAGATTTGCAAAGAAGGCGCAATTAGAGCTCCGGGCTCCGAATTACCAATGCACTGATAATACCTTACACCCTCTTAGGGCCGTCTGTTTCAACGCTAGCTATAGTAAAAGTAAATGCTAAAGTTAAATTTCACCAAAATGCGTTTTTCTGAATTTGACAACTTTACCAAACCATGTATGATTGTGTGAGAAATGTGGAGATTTGCAAAGAAGGCGCAATTAGAGCTCCGGGCTCCGAATTACCAATGCACTGATAATACCTTACACCCTCTTAGGGCCGTCTGTTTCAACGCTAGCTATAGTAAAAGTAAATGCTAAAGTTAAATTTCACCAAAATGCGTTTTTCTGAATTTGACAACTTTACCAAACCATGTATGATTGTGTGAGAAATGTGGAGATTTGCAAAGAAGGCGCAATTAGAGCTCCGGGCTCCGAATTACCAATGCACTGATAATACCTTACACCCTCTTAGGGCCGTCTGTTTCAACGCTAGCTATAGTAAAAGTAAATGCTAAAGTTAAATTTCACCAAAATGCGTTTTTCTGAATTTGACAACTTTACCAAACCATGTATGATTGTGTGAGAAATGTGGAGATTTGCAAAGAAGGCGCAATTAGAGCTCCGGGCTCCGAATTACCAATGCACTGATAATACCTTACACCCTCTTAGGGCCGTCTGTTTCAACGCTAGCTATAGTAAAAGTAAATGCTAAAGTTAAATTTCACCAAAATGCGTTTTTCTGAATTTGACAACTTTACCAAACCATGTATGATTGTGTGAGAAATGTGGAGATTTGCAAAGAAGGCGCAATTAGAGCTCCGGGCTCCGAATTACCAATGCACTGATAATACCTTACACCCTCTTAGGGCCGTCTGTTTCAACGCTAGCTATAGTAAAAGTAAATGCTAAAGTTAAATTTCACCAAAATGCGTTTTTCTGAATTTGACAACTTTACCAAACCATGTATGATTGTGTGAGAAATGTGGAGATTTGCAAAGAAGGCGCAATTAGAGCTCCGGGCTCCGAATTACCAATGCACTGATAATACCTTACACCCTCTTAGGGCCGTCTGTTTCAACGCTAGCTATAGTAAAAGTAAATGCTAAAGTTAAATTTCACCAAAATGCGTTTTTCTGAATTTGACAACTTTACCAAACCATGTATGATTGTGTGAGAAATGTGGAGATTTGCAAAGAAGGCGCAATTAGAGCTCCGGGCTCCGAATTACCAATGCACTGATAATACCTTACACCCTCTTAGGGCCGTCTGTTTCAACGCTAGCTATAGTAAAAGTAAATGCTAAAGTTAAATTTCACCAAAATGCGTTTTTCTGAATTTGACAACTTTACCAAACCATGTATGATTGTGTGAGAAATGTGGAGATTTGCAAAGAAGGCGCAATTAGAGCTCCGGGCTCCGAATTACCAATGCACTGATAATACCTTACACCCTCTTAGGGCCGTCTGTTTCAACGCTAGCTATAGTAAAAGTAAATGCTAAAGTTAAATTTCACCAAAATGCGTTTTTCTGAATTTGACAACTTTACCAAACCATGTATGATTGTGTGAGAAATGTGGAGATTTGCAAAGAAGGCGCAATTAGAGCTCCGGGCTCCGAATTACCAATGCAATGATAATACCTTACACCCTCTTGAAAATGAGTATGCTATTTATTTGGCAGTATTTTAGCCAATTCATCCATGTTCTGCAATCTTTCCATACTTTTTTTGTTCTCAGAACTAATATAATAACATCAAAACACTGTTTTTTCTTAGATGATACACCATCACCGCCTGCCGAAGTTCGACAAAATATAGAGCAGCCTGATAAAAAATCTAAAATATACGATATTGTATCTTTAGAAATTGGACAGAGCTGGCGAGACTTAGCAAGAAATCTATCCATTCGGGAAGGCGAAATTGATATTTTGCATCACAAACATCCGGCTGATTTGAAAACTAAAGTTTATACAATATTGGACATATTTTCAACGAGGGAACCCGAGCGATGGTCTACGAAGTTGGCGCAAGCTTTGAGCAAAACGCGAAGAGTCGATCTTCAAAACAAAGTGTTGGATATCATGGCTAGTTGATACACCCTTCATGGTTTACCGCTTCACACCCGGTTTGTTTTGCTAAAAAATGTTCTATATAAAATTTAAGAAAAAAAATAAAAGTTCAATACATATTTCTGCACAGAAGCAAGTGTTAAACGGTTAATCTATTTCCTCTCTACGATAAAAAACAATTTATTTTTATACTCAATATACAGGGTGTATCAGGACGTACTTGACAGACTTTATACATCGATTCAGAAATTAAGCTCAGGAGCTTATTTGGAGTAAATGTATTTGAATTTTACTAAACGGCTGAAACAATTGAAGTCTGATCGCTGATTAAAGTCTGTCAGGCACATCCTGGCACATCCTGGTACCCCTGTATACAAATTTTCGGTTTATGATTTTTGATGTCCATGACACCTTTGGCTCGCACAAATATGTATTTAAAAAAAAAATTACTGTTATCGTCTTCATAAAAATATTATAATAAAATAATTCTTAAAGAATTGGACTTTTTCTTTACCCGAAACACCTACTGTTTATTTAAAAAATATGACAATAAATTAAAGAGAATATCGATACTTCTTTATTTTTGTTTTCTAAAGAAAGTACATACAAAAGTACATTAAGTTGATTTTGGTATTATAACAATATGCATCATTGTTTTCTTCGTACATAATATATTAATTTAAAGTCTTTATTTACACATTTAATATAACTTTGTACAAAATAAATAGGTGAATAAATAAATATAAATTTGTCTAAAATGTTCTAGTTTTCTTTTAAGTGAACAGCATCACTGGAACGAGATAAGATTACGTCGTGCGTGCACATGGCCCCTATGCAGTGCTGCAACTGACAGAGACCTCCATCATTGGACATAGAAGCCTGGACATTCTTGTCTGATAATGCGGCTATGTTCTTTCTGGAGCCGGTGGTGTTGATATTCCGCTTGATGTTGTCCATTAATCGGGTGACGGAGAAGTCGGCCATGGCGGCCTGCTGGCTGATGGAGTTGCCCGCCATCTTCGCCATAGAAGACTCGCTGATGTCGTGGAAAAGCTGCGAGACCCACGACTTTAGAACGGAGAATATCACAAAAGGGGTCTCATACTCGTTTGGTACAATGCCATCCACTTCGCTCTCAAAGAAAGAGAGCAAAGGAAACCATATGCGAGTTCTGAAAAAAAAAAATGATATATAGTTACTGTGATGTGTGAAAGAGAGAGGGGGGATAGGTTAGTGTGGACGTGATATTGATATTAGCAGTTGGATACTTTCAGAAGGATTCTTACTTATTATTCTTACTATATTAGCCCAGTCAATGAAGGGAAAAAAAGACCCAATGTCGGAACTAATTCCCCGGAAGCTGAATTTTTCACAGATGTTAGAAGACTTTTAAACATGTATTTTTACAAAAGTCCCCGACTTTCCCCCTTGTGCTTCCTTCCCCACCCCCTCGTGAATATATTTTACAAAGCCTTTCGGAATACGCAATATCTCCTTAATGGTTTTATTAAACCAGATTATTTATTTTTTGTTTAGTTTTTAATTAGTTATTCTAAAAAATTGTATTCTTTCATTTTTGCAAAAAAAGCTATACACTCTCTACAATTTATTAGTAAAGCAAAAATATCAGTTTTTAAAATAGTATTTCAGAATATATTTGCACATAATTTTTTTCTGAGCCTGTTAACGAAAAAAAATAAATCAACAAAACTTGTAGACAATATTTTTAGCTATAAAATAATGTATATAATGATGGGTTTTAATTTATAATAAGGCACGTAGGCTGTTAATAAGGAACACGGCGCGCGGCGGCTTCAACGCGCAGCGGTTCGCGGCGCAGCGAGAAATTACAAAAACCTAAGGAAAGTAATGAGTAATTCATGTGTTTGCTTTATTTTTATAACAAATTCATCTAACGTTCAAGAGTTTTATTGTTATTTACCAGTTTTAGTTAGGAGGGGAGGAATATAAATATTTTCCCCTGCCCAATGAAGCGCTTTCATTATCCACCAACCGCCGTGCCCCGGTCTGGCTCAACAGTCATATTATGTTGTATGATTGTTTTTAACTTATTATTTAAATAAAGGTATGTGGGAAATTTATGGGAATCAGTTTACGCATCCTCAACAGTAAGCCATATGCTCAAGGGACATGAATATTCTCGGGCAAACAGAGCCTACACTTTAACAGCAGCGTCTCTTGTCCACGTAATGAGAGAAGAATACCAAGATGTATCAATATGTATCAAGATTTAGTTACGTGGAAAAAAGACATGGAGGAGGTTAATAATGATGACAATCTAAAAGAGACGATTCCATATACTGAAGCAAGTGAAGACAAGATTAAGGAATCATCGAGTAGGACTGCCAAGTTGTGGCTTTACCTTCAACATTGCATCGACCTCATGCTTAGATTTATATTTGCAGAGAAGTCCAGGAATCGGAAAATGCACCTAAATACTATTGTTGATATGCTTCCATTTTTCCACCCGGCAGGACATTTACCATACGCAAAATCAGCACATATGTACGTTTCAAGTATGTTGCAACTCGAATCAAGAATAACTAAAGAAGAATATAAACTATTCACTGAAAATGGGTACTTTACAATAAGAAGAAGCGACAGATATTGGTCCGGTACGTGGACGGACATGATCATCGAGCAGTGTCTCATGCGACCAGTAGGAGTAAGTCAGTAGGAGGTTTGACACATGGGCGCGCAATCACTGACAGCGCTTTGTCAAAGTGGAAACTTGGAACCACTTACTGCGTGAAAGTGCAAGAGAGCATTGAAGAATTCATCGGTATAGAATTTCATTTTACTGAACAGCATGTTGAGCTGCGCGAATCACGGAAGAAAAGGGATGAGCTAGATATAGGAAAATATACATCATGGCTAAGACAGCACAGCCCGTTAACCAAGCTTTCTGATGTCTTTATTTTCAGGGTTTGTTTCAGATAATAGTGTCAATTGTGATAACGCTTATGAGGTGGGCCTGGCAGCTATGCAAAAAATGAAAGTGTGTAATATTGGACATATACGACTGAAAAGGAAAGACATGGTGACTACCCAGCAAGATTCAAATCCGCAACTGTTAGGACGAGACAAGTTGCAGTAAACCCCCAGCAGCTATTTAACAGAATACTGTGCATTAGTGATAGTTCTAGCAAGCTTTAGACCTACTTAGGATATGAATTGGCTTCAAGACCCCTTCTATTTTTGATGAAGTCTCCCTTCGTAAAGGAACAAAATCATGTATGGCGAAAGTATTTAGCGAAATTATTCATGACCAAGTTGATTTGGAAAATGCTGCACTAGTCGTCGATGGGGGATACCTACTACACTCTGTTGTTTGGCAAACTGAAACTACTTACGGAGACATCATTAAATCATACTCACGTTTCGTCCATACTAAATTTGGCAAACATTCTATTGTCGTTTTCGATGGATACCGTGAAGAACCAACTGTAAAATATGAAGAGCAAAGACGAAGGTCGGCTAACAACTCATCGTGCGATATTGAATTAAACTTCACTACACATTGTTTAACTAAGAAGGAAGCTTTCTTATCTAATAAGAATAACAACAAAAATAATGATTCAAGCACTGTGTCATGAATTTCGTGAATCTGGTTTGAAAATTGTCACGGCCGCAGGTGATGCCGATATTGACATTGTACTAACCGGCATCGAACAACTCAACATCTTCCCAAAAGTGATTGTCGTTGGCACGGATATTGATCTTTTGGTATTACTTGTAAGTCTTGCTTCTGAAGGAAATTCTATTTTTATCTGTAAAGATGTTGGTGGAAAGGCCCCTTCAAGAACTTTCTACATCATAGAGAAACCTTTAATGTTACATAAAGATATTCGAAAACACATGCTATTTATCCATGCCATTACGGGCTGTGATACGACCTCATCTTTATATGTGTTAGGAAAAATAAAAGCTGTTGACATGATGAAAAACAATCCCGAAGCAAAACGCGCAGCTGAGGCATTTCTGGAAAAAGATGCAACTGAAGAGAACTTGTTGCAAAATGGAGAAAAATTCGCTCTCGCCATGTATGGTCTTGGTAGCTACTCTAATTGAAACGAAGCTCGATACTATAAGTTTACCAGACTAACGACAAAATCAGCTTTTAAATCTAAATTTGACTTGGCAAAACCACCACCGACTTCAGAATCGTGTCATCAACATTTTTTGAGAGTTTATTTGCAAGTACAGTTTTGGTTAGGAAACAAACTAAACCCTATAAACTGAGGATGGAGGTATGAAAATGTAAATTAAAATGGTGGAAAGAAGAAATCTTTGAAACCATTTGCTCCGGATGACCTTATTTCTCTGGTGTCCTGTTCCTGCAAGTCTGGATGTGAAAATTACTGTGGCTGCAGAAAATCTGGATTTACCTGCTCTGCCAATGTGCTACAATCGTAACGGATTATCATGTCTGTACACACCCCAGTATGACGAAGAAATGGAAGACTCTTTTGACTAGAAAATTATTTGAATATTTGCCTAATTTTGTCATAGATAATATTGATAAGTATATAATATAATTTACAAACCGTTTTGTCATTATAATATTTTTAAGGTATATTTTAAGAAGTATGTTTGAAAGTAAACCATTTTAGATCTATGCACTATTTTAAGTGATTTGTTGTTTCGGTACTTTATTGTTGATAGGTGCACATAATAAAACAAGTGAGAATTTCCACAAAAGATTTTTTAGAACTTCGCCATAACATAAGGTCTGCAATATTTTAATGTGGTGAAAGGGTAGTCCCTCGCTGTTGTAGGTTTTTTTGGCTTATTTCACATAACTTTATTCAAATAATAAGTTACAAACAATCATACAACATAATATGACTATTGAGCCAGACCGGGGCACGGCGGTTGGTGGATAATGAAAGCGCTTCATTGGGCAGGGGAAAATATTTATATTCCCCCCCTCCCCTCCTAACTAAAACTGGTAAATAACAATAAAACTCTTGAACGTTAGATGAATTTGTTATAAAAATAAAGCAAACACATGAATTACTCATTACTTTCCTTAGGTTTTTGTAATTTCTCGCTGCGCCGCGAACCGCTGCGCGTTGGAGCCGCCGCGCGCTGTGTTCCTTATTAACAGCCTACGTGCCTTATTATAAATTAAAACCCATCATTATATACATTATTTTATAGCTAAAAATATTTTCTACAAGTTTTGTTGATTTATTTTTTTTCGTTAACAGGCTCAGAAAAAAGTTATGTGAAAATATATTCTGAAATACTATTTTAAAAACTGATATTTTTGCTTTACTAATAAATTGTAGAGATTGTATAGCTTTTTTTGCAAAAATGAAAGAATACAATTTTTTAGAATAACTAATTAAAAACTAAACAAAAAATAAATAATCTGGTTTAATAAAACCATTAAGGAGATATTAGCGTATTCCGAAAGGCTTTGAAAAATATATTCAAGAGGGGGTGGGGAAGGAAGCACAAGGGGGGAAGTCGGGGACTTTTGTAAAAAAACATGTCTAAAGGTCTTCTAACATCTGTGAAAAATTCAGCTTCCGGGGAATTAGTTCCGACACAAAACCTTCATTGACTGGGCTATACATATGCAGTATTCTGCATTCATAAAGTAAAAAACAACATCCTCCTTGAGTGTATCAAGGACAATATTGTGTTTTTACTTATGACTGCAGTATTTATCCCCATACAAAACACTTTTTACTTTTATATAGATTTCATAAAAATTATAATCTACTCAAGTAAGTACATGGGAGGAGTTTTAGCAGCCTAAATATGCAGATGCGAAAGAAATGCAGCCCCAATCTTGGGTGGATACACCAGTAATCCTATGAATTTTATTTACTACATTTTTTAATGTGATAAATTATTTCAAAGCTACTTCATTTTTCACTAAACTTTTATTAACCCATTGGCCTCCGAATTGTTTAACTAAAAAATTGTCCTTCACATCCGAATTAATTTTGTACCAAAGTTTTAAATCTGCAGTGGTGTACTAAATCTTAGATAACTTTTAAACGAAACATTTTTTTAAATTTACTTGTGCATTGAATTAAGGTATGTAAAAAATATATGCAGTTCTTAAAAAAATAATAATAATATGATTAAACGAGGATATAAAAATATTTTTTTTATAAAAACCAATTTTTTTTATAATTGTATTAAGAAAAGTTTTACAATCATACTTATTACCATAATATATTTTTTTCAATTTGGGCTGATGTTAGCCGCCCACCACGCATTTTACGAACAAGCTTGTAAATTCCCGAATCACACGCCATTTTGGAAAAATTCAATGACGCTGAAATATAACAAAATTTCAATCGTAAATATCAGGAAAAAACTGTACCAACGGAGTCCTGCCAATTACTACGAAATGAATGCTGAATTATCTACAGAGCGATTGGCATTTTAAATACAGATGTCAATAATGTATCCCTTTTTCATTTTTAAGCCGACAGACATCAGACCCGCCGGGACGGTGTCGTTTGATTTTAAGACACATCGCCGTACACACGCCGGGACAGCGTCGTTTGAAGCCAATGCCATCCTTTAAGAATTTGACTTCATTTCAGACATCACATCACCGAGACCACGTGTCCAAAAAAACGTACATTTTTGATTTTAAATCAATACAAAAATTTCCTCTGAAATCATAAGATTTGTGTGTAGGTAGTTAAATACCTACCTACTTTATTAATAAACACAACACCACAGTATGCGTGAGACTGAAGTGTACAGGCATGCTATGAATCCCTATATTATCAATCCGGATCAGTATTGAGCCGTGAGAACCGTTAAACAATCACCGGTCTGCTGCAAGTCACCAGTTCACTGGCTCACTCATTCGCGAACGACTCGGCTCACCAGCTCACTCGTTCGCAAAGATCCGCGAACCGTGAAGAGCGGTCTTTGGGAACCGGATCTGTATAGAGAGGCGGTTCACTGAGCCGAGTCGTTCGCGAACGACAGCTACTAATGGTACTGTGTGTGTCTACATAAATAAATAAAATATGTGAGTATGTAAAAGCAGTGCTTTTTTTTCCATTTAACGCGGTGGAACGGCGTTCCGGCACCTTTTTTCACGGTTTTATTTCAAAATCAATTAAACGAAAAAATATTTGCGCTTAAGTAATTACAATAATAATTCGTTAAAATGATAAAATAAGGTACAGGTGGAAGCCATTTTGAATGTTGGCGTGTTAGTGTTAGTGAAGTAACCGTATAGTTTAAATAGCAAACCTGCGTATGTAACTAGCTTCATACGTATGTCTTTGCGTATTATGATTTTGACGTTTATCGCATGGCGGCATCTGCGTATATTGTTATTTACGTTTGTTAGTTTGTCAGTTTGTGTTACGATTACGTATTGTGCAACTATTTTATATATTATTTAGTGCAACCCCAAGTTTAAATACGAAAAAAATTTCCTGTTACTTCTCAACCACTGGCAGCGGCGCCGATTCTTCAAATAAAAAGCTCAAAACAGTAACAGAAACGATGACAGAAGATATGGAAATATCGGTAGGTACATGTAGATGTTCCTGAATCATCTCGAGCTGATCTCGGGGATCAAGGTCGAACTCAAAACGATTGGCCAGACTGCTGGTCATTAGATCAAAAAAACGATTTTTGCTCAAAAAACCAATGGTTGAACGTACACAAAATGAAACTTGGCTGCACAATTTGCAGAAATGTTGGAACTCTTGGAACTGAAACGACAATGGGAATGAAAATATCCAAAGAATGGGCCAATAATGAAATTACATATTCTGGGAAAGAGAGGAAGCTACAATTGGGGTCACTTCCAAAAAAAAAATTTCAATCACAGAGGATCTATTGCACACAAAGCAGCGTTAAAAATCATTTCTGAAGCCAAAAATAAGCGGATTGAAAAGACTTTTTTAAAATCGTTATCTCGCGAAAAAGTAATAACAGCAAACATTTTTAGAACTGCATATAAAGTAGCTAAGGAAAATCAATCATTCAATATGTTTGAAAGTGAAATTGATCTCCAAGAACTAAATGGGATCGAAATGGGTCATATTCTCCATTCCACCAACGCATGTATTAACATTGTAAATCATATATGTGATGAAATGAGAAAAAATGTTTTCAAAGAAATTGTTCAATCGAAAAATATAATTTCTTTGATAATTGATGAGTCTACCACCATAAGCCAAAAAACCACCCTCATTGTGTATGTTCGATGCTGTGTCGAAAGTGTTGGAATGAATTCACCAGTTAATTTGTTTTTGGATTTGATTGAACTTAAAGACGTAACGGCAAAAGGAATATTTGAATCATTACTCCAATCTCTTGATTTATATGGGATGACAGAAGAATATTTAAAAAAATATTTAGTTTCGGTTGCATGCGACGGCGCTGCTGTGATGTTAGGTTCTAAAAATGGAGTGAAAAAATTGCTGACAGAAAAATTTCCTTCAATTTATAGTTTGGCATTGTGTTAATCACAGATTAGAATTATCAGTAAGTGATGTTGTAAAGAAAATTTCAGGGATCAATAGATTCAAATCATTTATTGATAAACTTTATGTTTTATACCATGCGTCGCCGAAAAATAATAGAGAGTTGCATTTATGTGCAGAATCACTAGGCGTTGAGGTACTGAAAATCGGAAGAGTTTTAAGTACCCGATGGGTGGCATCTAGTTTTCGTTCAGTTTCGGCTGTGTGGAATAATTATGAATCCCTTGTGCGTCATTTTGAAGAAGCGATGAATGACCCTACAAGAGATAAAAATGACAAGTGTACTTACAGTGGCTTAAAGAACAAAATAACATCAACAGCATTTTTATTGGATCTAGCATTGATGTGCGACACTCTCCAAGAATTGTCGGAACTTAGTTTGGACCTACAAAATCGCAATGTGAACCTTTACATTGCAAATCGAAAAATAAATGAACACGTTCTAGTTTTTGAATAAAGAAAACAGAATTTAGGACCCTATTATAAATGTGCTGCAGCTGCTATAAGCAATCTTGCATTTTCGTGAAGTGATCTAAAAATGATCCTCCTATTGATACGAAAATATTTTATTCCACGTTGAAAACGTCAATTGAAAAAAGGCTGCTAGATAATAAAGATGTTGAGTTTGCACTTTGGGCTCGCGTACTTGACCAAAAATATTGGCCTGAAGACATTGATAATCGGTTGACATTTGGAGAGATGGAAATTAGAAACATTTCGATCAGGCTACAACTAGATGAACGAGAAATGATTCGTGGATTTCGCGAATACATTCTCGAAAAGACATTTTCTGAAAAACTCTTGCGTTTGGTATATGCTCTGAATTCTATTCCCATTTCTTCAAGTGAATGTGAACGGGGGTTTTCGCAAATGAATCTTATTATTACCCCAACAAGAGCTTCGTTAAACACTAAAACAGTTTCGGCACTCTTGTTCATCAAACTCGTGGGACTACCCTTGACACTTTTCGATCCTTCAAAATATGTTGATAGGTGGTTACTTAAAGGAAGACATTCGGCCTTAGACTCTAACACTAAGAAAAGGAATCGAGATGATGTATCAGACGAGAATTGGAAAAAAACTTTGGAAATCACTCTAAACTTTTATTCAAGTTCATAAATTAATACATTACATATGTATTTACAATTATATTTTAAATTTAGTCTTATTTGTACAATATATTTCAAATATAATGTATGTATTTTATTGTTTCTGTAGCTTAGTCTTGACTAAAATAAAAAATTATCGTAAAAATCAACCTTTTTTTGTTCGCTTCGTGGCATACCTCCTTTAAATTTCATTTAAGTGACATTTGAATATAATTTTATTTAGTAAAAAGCTTGACATGAAGTGAGTTCCGGCACCTTTTTTTTAAAAAAAAGCCCTGTGTAAAAGCTACTCTTTTCATTACTGAATACCGAGTGAAGTGACTAAACTAGTCCCAGCGAGAGATTGTACGGGACGTTATTGTTGTAGTTTATTTATTTATTTATCTATTCACTTATACACAGTTTATAGGTATACATATTGACATTGGGTGCAAGTAATACAGATAGATGTTCCGTATACAAAACATGGTAGTAGAACGAAATGTGATATGCAACTGTATATACATGATTGAAGCTTAGGTAGTAATTTTCTGTGAACACCTCACTAGGAGAACCTGTGCCGAGGTGTTTGCATAGGTGTTATTCTGCCGTCATAGGTGGAAACACAATATCCTCCTTGGGAGTCTCCACCGTAGTTCCACCCATGGTGGCAGTATTTTACATTATTAGGTTAGAACTTAGAAGCTGTGTTGACATGTTCATCATAATATTATATAGACACAATGTTCTGTAGACACTGTAGTACAAGAGTACTACAAAAATACTAAATGTAGAACATGATTTAAACTTCATAATATTATATATGAGAAAAGAAAAGTAAGAAATATACATGAAGTGAACTTAATGAGCAGTTATGCTGAAAAGGGAAAAAAAAACAAAACAGAAGATTACAATTAATTGTATTATTTAAATACTAAATTAATTATTATGTTATACAGTCTGTGATCTGTTTTTTTAGTTGATATCTTGGTGAATTATCAGCAGGTTGTTTTAAGGAAGGTGGCATGCATTTATACAGTTTTGGAGTAGTAGTTAAAGGATCTTTGTCCGTGGGTGGTGTTCTTTAGCGGGATGTTAATTGTTAGGTTTGTTGAAGACCGGTTTATTCTCTAGTATCTTCTATCTTTCTCATTTTCAAACCAGACGCTTGAGAAGGAAGAGGACGAACGTCGATGACATCCATACAAGCTCTGGGACTAGTTTAATCTTACATTCAGTGGTGGCTTGTGACTTTTGAGCGTGATAGAGTGCTAAGTTCGTAAAATTCGGCATTATTGTTGATGTTTTTTTTTATTTCGAAATTTCGGTTTTTTGTATGAATATTTTCAGGAAATTTCAGTTTGGCAGTGCAATGCACCGATATCCTGAAAATCTTAACAAAATCCAAAATTTCAAAAAAAATAAAACATTTTCCGCTACTAATTGTTAGTAATTATGCTATTTTTTTAAAATATTAAAACTCAAAACACACTCAAAAGTCACGAGCTGCCACTGCTTACATTACGCTGGTAACAAATTAACCTATGCTATCATAGGGAATATGATTTCTCGGTATACAATGGGTTAATATGAATTGAATATGCATCATAAAAATGATGACACCTGTAGATCAATGTCATTGAAATAAGCAATTACTATTGTATTTATTGTGAATGAAATTATTATCATTATGGTATAATATTTTATTTATTTTTATTTTATTTATTCATTTAAATTTACACACAGTACAATATGATACAAGATATAATTAAAATATTTTGTGATCATTGATTATTGTACCTTATCAGGTCGAAATTATTGGTTCCTAACTAGGCAAATTGCCCGTTCCAAGAAACCAAAAAATATGTGAAAGTAAGTGTGTGATTTGTCTATGTCTATAATATATCTCATTAATGTTTTAATTTGTGATGTTTAATCGTTACAATCTTATGATAGAATCGAACTTGAGCTGTTGTGTATGTTTCAATTGTGTATGAACAATAATTAGAATAATGGAAGATATATAGTGTGTGATTAGTCTATGTCTATTTATTACGTGACGTTTTTTAACATTTTTTCAGATTCTCCTCTGCCCAGTCCTATCAACCATTTAGTTATTATTGGGCCTATGTATGAAATATTACAAGTTTTAATGTTTAATTCAGGGGGGATTTTGTTGTACAATTTAGGTCCCAAGTATGTGTGTGTCTTTTGGTACTTTGCCGTATTGCTCGTTGGGATCATAAGGTCATTTCTGGTGAGGCTTCTTGTGATGTGTTTATGGTCAATTTTATTAATATTGTCTAGATTTTCATGTACATGGATAATAACCTTTTTTATATAGTTTTGACGAACATCAAGTACATTAAATTGTTTAAAGAGCTCATCGCTAGAGAACCTATATGGTTTGCGCATTATGACTTTAATTATTGATTTCTGGGCCTTCATAAGCGGATCTAGAATTGATCTTCCTGATGCTCCCCAGCCAATGCAACCATACATTAAGAGGGGGTTGCACAGTCCGAAATATATTTTTCTTAGATCTACTTGTCTAATTATGTTTCGCACTGCAAAGAAAATGTGAGTAAGTTCTCTTACCCTAGTTGTAAGATTGTCAATGTGATAATTCCACTTAAGATGATTGTCTATTATAACACCTAGGTACTTGATGTTTTTCACACATTCAAGATCTTCACAATTGCAGTGAGGTTCAGTATTATAGGAGTTACAGTCATGATTATGTGTTTTTATTGTGTGTGTTGTACTAGGTTGTCCCTTTATGGTTGAGCTGAATCTCATGTATTTGGTTTTAGAAGTGTTCAGTGTTAGTAGATTTTTGTTGAGCCATTGTTTTATCACATTAATTCCACTTTCAGCAAGTTTGTGTGTGTCAGTCCAGTCATCTCCTTCAAAGATAGCTACCGTATCGTCTGCGAATGTAATAATTTTACCACCGATTGGTAGCTCGCACAACTCATTGATATAGATTATAAATAGAAGGGGTCCCAATGTGCTTCCTTGTGGTACACCAAAGTTAGTGCCTAGTGAGTTACTCAAAGTTTTACCAGTTTTGAGTTGCTGGCTTCTACCTGCTAGGTAACTCTTTAGCCATTCGTATGGCATACCTACATTTCCAATATTTTGTAGTCTTTTGAGGAGTATTTTGTGAGAAATTGTGTCAAAAGCCTTGGCTAGGTCTAAGAATATTGCGATGTTTTTCTTTCCACGATCTATATTATTAGAAATATGTTCTGTGAGTTGTGCTATGGCGTCGTCCGTACTTCTCCCCGATCGACAGCCGAACTGATTTTTGCTTAAAAGTTTTCTGTTCTCTATGTAATTACTTAATCTATTTTTAAAGATTTTTTCAATAATTTTTGAGATAGCGCTCAACAGGGATATTGGTCTATAATTGTTAACTTGGTTTTTGGGTCCACTTTTTTGGATTGGTACTACTATAGATTTTTTAAGATGATCGGGGAAAATCCCAGAGGAAAAGCTTTTATTGATAATGTTTGATAGAGGCGTTGCTACATTGTGTTTAATGATTTTAAGTATAAATGTGTTTAGATTGTCAGGACCTTTAGAGTGTGTAGTGTTAATGTTAAGACTGTCAATGATTTTTAAAACCTCTTCGTTTGTCGTAGGTGTGAGTTTAAATGAAAAAGGATTTTGTTTTGATTCTATTGACAATGCCAGTGAGTCGTCAGTTTCCTTGGTGACACTTAAGATGTTTTCTGCAAGCTTAGACCCAACCATCGTAAAGTATTGGTTTGTGTGGCACGCAATTATGTCCGAATCAATGATGGATGTATTCCCAATTTGTAATTCGTTAATATTGAGTTCAGTTTTATGTTTAGTGTATGTAATTTGTTTGATTTTCCACATATTTTTGCTAGATGTATCTCGGTCGAGTTGTTGCTTATAGTACCGTTCTTTAGCGTTACGCATAACATTTTTACAAATGTTACGGTACCTACGGTAAATCTGTTGTTTGAGAGTATCCTGTGGGTCTTTTGTCGCCAGTCTGTGTAAGTGATTTCTTTTGTGTATGGCTTTTACAATACCCCTGCTGATCCAAGGAGTAAGTTGTTTTTTTTTTATGTGCAGTGAGATTATTTGTTGAATTTTTAGTTATGTACTTGTCGATTTTGCTAATAAATAAATTGAATGCACTGTTAACTTCAGTCACTTCACACAAATCTTGCCATGTTTCACCATTCAGATCTTTAATTAGTCCCTCATAACAGATAGTTGATATACAGTGGTTAGTTTTTACTTGGTTTTTATGGGATGTGTCCGGAATGCTTATTGCGGTTGTGTAGTGATCGGTTATTGTATTGTGGATAATAAATGCAGTGGAGTCCGTAATATTTCTGGTATTTATGTGGTCTAAACATGACCTGCTATTACCTTGAATCCTGGTAGGAGCTTTATATTTAATGCGAAGTTGTTTTCTGCCATGGTGCATAGGTAATCGTGACATTGTCTGTGTATATTTCCGTAGGTGTTGATGTTTATATCCCCCATTACTATTTGTTGTTTGAATTCACTACATTTTTTAAGTTCAGATACGAGATTATCCAGAAATTCCTGAATGTCAGTGAATGATGAATGATCATGTGAATCAGATATGATCTGTAAATGGCTAAAATACATAGATGTCCATTAATTACTATTTTTAGACAGTTTGATTGACTGATATGAATTTCTTGAACTTGAGAGTGAATATCATCGCTAATGTAGGCTACCACTCCACTGTTTTGATTCAAATGTTGTGTTGTGTGGTATTCATGATAACCTGTAATTTGTTTTGCGAGATATGAATCATTCAATCTGCATTCCGACAGTATTATTATATGAAATCTCACAATCATCTTAGTACTATCTACGAATAGAAGAAAATCGTCAAGATTTTCCATTGTGCGGATATTCTGATGTACAATATTAAATTTATTATTTCTCCAGTTAAATTCTTTGAGTTCATCAGTATCTTCTAGGATAATTTCAGTATTTGGGTCCCCAATATTATCTAACTCCGAGTAAGCGTTTAAGATCATTTTAATTTAGATTTATTAGGAGGTGCTGTCATAAGATCACTGAGTATTAGGTCTGTATTTATACTTGCATGGCGGGAGTTTGAGCATATTATAAAACAAACATTAGTGTAAATACTTGAGAGATGAGAGAAGAATAAATTATATCTAGTGTACAATATCATGGTGGTGGTAAGACTCATAGAACAAAAAGAAGAAACAGTCGATCTAGATAATAATAATAATGATAAGTAGAGAGAGAGTACATTATTTTGAGTTTGTGTTATCTTGTCGAAAGTAGCCAATAGGGAAAGTAAGAATACATATTGAGTGTTATAAAATAACGGATAAAAGCATATTATAAAGTAAACATTACTGTAAATAGTTGATAGATGAGAGGAGAATAATTTATATCTCGTGTACAATATCATGGTGGTGTTATGACTCATAAAACAAAAGTAAAGAACAGTCGATCTAGATAATAATAATAATGATAAGTAGAGAGAGAGTACATTATTTTGAGTATATGTTTTCTTGTCGAATGTATCTAATAGGGAAAGTAAGAATACATATACAACATGTTATAAAATAGTGAATAAAAGCATATTATAAAACAAACATCAATGTATATACTTGATAGATTATAGAAGAATAATTTAAATCTCGTGTACAATATCATGGTGGTGTTATGACTCATAAAACAAAAATAAAAAACAGTCGATCTAGTTAATAATAATATTAGGTAGAGAGCGAGTACATTATATTGAATATGTGTTTTCTTTTTGAAAGTAGCTAATAGGGAAAGTAAGAAAACATATGTAGTGTTATAAAATATTGGATAAAAGCATATTATAAAGCAAACATTAATGTATACTAGCTTTTTGCCCGTTGCAGGCAACTAATGGGTAAAAATGTGGTGCGTGGTGTAGTATTTGAATGAAGATGAGGTGAGGGTGTGGGTCTACAAATAATTTAAAAAAGAAATGTATATTAGTAGAAAAAAAAGTCCCAAGTAGTTAACTGATCATTTTTTCACCGAGCCGTTCGGGTTTTGTAGTTCGAGACGCGTAATTTGATACCCATATCGTATGTACGGTTTTTTGTCACCGACATTCTTCAAAAGTTGTTATTTTGGAAAAAGAATCGCTCAATTAACACGCAAAATTTAAAAACTTTTAATAATGTAATATGTATGTTTGCATGTGAATGAAGCAATGAATGTGTGACCACAAATGAATTAAAATATATGTATGTTTAGAAAGAAATGGATATTTTGAGAAAAAAAAGTGCCAAGGAGCTTTCTGGTCACTTTTTCACCGAGCCATTCGGATTCTGTAAGTCGAGACGCGTAATTTGATACCCATATTGTATGTACGGTTTTTGTCACCGACATTCTTCAAAAGTCCCAGCGAGTTTTATTTTGGAAAAAAACATTGCTCTATAAACAAACGCAAAATGTAAAAACTCTTATTGGAAATTTTTAATTTTTAATTTTAAAATCTACCACTACCACTACCACTACCACTACCACTACCCCTACCCCTTCCCCTACCCCTACCCCTACCACTACCCCTACCCCTACCACTACCCCTACCACTACCCCTACCACTACCACTACCACTAAACCTACCCCTACCCCTACCCCTACCCCTACCCCTACCCCTACCCCTACCCCTGCCCCTGCCCCTGCCCCTACCCCTACCCCTACCCCTACCCCTACCCCTACCCCTACCCCTACCCTTACCCCTACCCCTACCCCTACCCCTACCCCTACCCCTACCCCTACCCCTACCCCTACCCCTACCCCTACCCCTACCACTACCACTACCACTACCACTACCCCTACCCCTACCACTACCCCTACCCCTACCACTACTACTACTACTTGGTACAATTTATCAATTTGCATGACGCTATTGATGTTGTTTTTCACCACGGGGCGACGGTACCCGTGCCAAATTATTGATCGGTTTTTTTTTAATTTTAAATCCATACGTTATATAACAACACTACGGACCTAACCTAGAAAACGGGCTAAAACACGCTGTCAGTACCTGCCTACCTAGGACATCTACCCGGTACCATCTGTGTAGGTACCTGCACCTACTATTAAAAATTTACCGAAAAAATATTTACATAACGCATTTAGGTACCTACTCGTTAAAAAATAAAGAGATAAAAACTTAAAATATGAATTGCTCCCGGGGCGACGGTACCCACGCCCGCCTCTCAAATTTATTACAAACACTCAAACTGGAAAAATTTTTGATTAAAAAATGTTTATTTTACAAAACAATTAACACCGCTTCACCCTATATAATTTCTGCGCTCCTGGTAGAAATTATAAAATTGCGGGACGCTATTGATGTAGTTTTTCACTACGGGGCGACGGTACCCGTGCTAAATTATTTTCCCCAACTTTATTTCGTTAATAAAAGTTTAAATTTTTGATTAAAAAAATTTTATTTTACAAAACAATTAACACCGCTTCACCCTATATAATTTCTGCGTTCCTGGTACAAATTTTAAATTTGCGTGACGCTATTGATGTAGTTTTTCACTACGGGGCGACGGTACCCGTGCCAAATTATTTTTCCCCAACTTTATTTCGTTAATAATTAATAAATTTTATTTCGTTCAAAAGCATTATCTATTTTCAAAAGATTAGCCGTCAAAGTAAGTACCTACATAGATTTTATCGTTTCTTTGAAGTAACATCACTATGTAATAAAACATCTCTTCGGTGCTTGTCTATGATTGCTATTATTTCTAATTGGCCAAAGGCCAGACTGATTAAAAATAGCATTTTTCGGTTCAAATTGTAAATGTCAAAACTTTAGCCGCTTATTGTGACACATTTTGAACCGAGCGCCATTTGTAGGACGGCCGAAAAACGTTCCTTAACCTTCGGAGGATGAATTTTTTCGATAATTTTAACCGTAGACTGTGCCTTTTTGACGGAATTGAATCATCAGGTAGACCGTGTTGATTTTATAAAAAAATCGTTCCACGTGGTTTCGTGTTGACCACGTGACTAATTTTTGTCCAATGATACCATTATGCAAAGAAAAACAATTCCACTTAAATTAAATCAATTTGCCTAAAAGTGAGGAAATTTCGTAATATTTATCGTGAAATTAAAATTTATTTTTCGTGAAATTTAAAAAAAAAATCAACGATACCTGATTAAATCAGACACGACGCTCGATCAAAATCAATCGTCTTTTTAATTTGCGTTAGAGTAATGCTTAAAACGAAACATTTTCGAGCAAAAAGGCGCAGGAATTTTTATTTTAATGATTTTGCGTCCGGCGTGCGTTCGAAATTGAATAAAAATATAAACGGTGAAGGAGAAAAAGTTTTACAGATCTGTGGCGATCGATGAAAACGAAACATTGAGAAAATGCACCAAAATTTGGCCGTTTCGAAACCGTGCGTGTTGCAACACTCGCGGGGAAAAGTTGATTTGTCGCCGGGAAGCTCTGCCGATTGACCGGCCGCGAATTGACTTATTGGAGTGTTGCCGTCCCGGCCGCCGAAGAGCGAGAAAATCAGCGCTCTCGTATGGCGCGCCTCGAGCGCTTCCAGTTTCCGCCGCCAGAGTTCCCGGACGATTTTGACGACATTGATGACCGAACGAATCCTCTCGAGTTTCCGGGAATTATTTCGATACAAACTCTGGTTGAATTTCGCCCAAAACGCGTCCCGCCATACTGAACCTCGAGTCGAAGCGGCTCCGTGAGAGCGGCGGTCGATTTTCGCTCGCCAGGAATTCGGCAAAAAAACAATTGAATGGGACTTTTTTTCTCGCACGCCAAAACGAACCTCGAGTTGTTTGAACTTAAGGGGGAGAGTGGTCGATTTTTGCCTAAATTTCGGCGAGCAAAAAAAACAAAGAAACTGAGTATTAATATATGTACTAGCTTTTTGCCCGTTGCAGGCAACTAATGGGTAAAAATTAATTGCGTGGTGTAGTATTTAAATGTAGATGAGGCGAGGGTGTGGGACTACAAATAGTTTAAAAAAGAAATGTATATTTTGAGAAAAAAAAGAGCCAAGGAGCTTACTGATCATTTTTTCACCGAGCCTTTCGGGTTGTGTAGGTCGAGACGCGTAATTTGATACCCATATCGTATGTACGGTTTTTGTCACCGACACTCTTGAAAAGTCCCAGCGAGCTTATTTTGGAAAAAATTGCTCAATTAATACCCAAAATTTAAAAACTTTTAAAAATGTAATATGTGTGTTTGCATATAAATGAAACAATGAGTGTGTGACCACAAATGTATTAAAATATATGTATAGTTAGAAAGAAATGGATATTTTGAGAAAAAAAAGTGCCAAGGAGCTTACTGATCACTTTTTCACCGAGCCATTCGGATTCTGTAAGTCGAGACGCGTAATTTGATACCCATATCGTATGTACGGTTTTTCGTATGACCTCTACCCGGTACCATCTGTGTAGGTACCTGCACCACCACTACCACTACCACTACCACTACCACTACCACTCCGACTCCTACTCCTACTCCTACTCCTACTCCTACTCCTACTCCTACTCCTACTCCTACTCCTACTCCTACTCCTACTCCTACTCCTACTCCTACTCCTACTCCTACTCCTACTACTACTCCTACTACTACTCCTACTCCTACTCCTACTACTACTCCTACTACTACTACTCCTACTCCTACTCCTACTCCTACTCCTACTCTTACTCCTACTCCTACTACTACTCCTACTACTACTCCTACTACTACTCCTACTACTACTCCTACTACTACTCCTACTCCTACTACTACTACTACTCCTACTACTACTCCTACTACTACTACTACTCATACTCCTACTCCTACTCCTACTCCTACTACTACTCCTACTCCTACTACTACTACTACTACTCCTACTCCTACTCCTACTACTACTACTACTCCTACTACTACTGCTACTACTACTTGGTACAATTTATAAATTTGCGTGACGCTATCGATGTAGTTTTTCTCTACGGGGCGACGGTATCCGTGTCAAATTATTTTTACCAAACTTTATTTTATTTCTTTTTTTTGTTGTTTTTTTTTTGGGGTGTTATGCCGTGTTGCACTAACTCCTTCTTTAGCCGACGTTTCGGATCTACCGGATCTGCACTGATGATGGACACTGCAACGCTGTCCGAAACGTCGGCTAAAGAAGGAGTTAGCGCAACACGGCATAACACCCCAAAAACAAATAACAAAAATGCTTTTGGCCGTGAGAATCTAAAAACTTACCATTTATTTTATTTCGTTCAAAAGCATTATCGATTTAAAAAAATAAACTGCAAAAGTAAGTACCTACACAGATTTTATCGTTCTTTTGAAGTAACATCCCTAAAATAAAAGTACATCACTTCGCTATGGCATTTTTCGGTTCAAATTGCAAATGTCAAAAGTTTAACCGCTTATTGTGAGACATTTTGAACCGAGCGCCATTTGTTGGACGGCCGATAAACGTTCCTAAACCTTCGGACGATGATTTTTTTCGATAATTTCACCTGCAGACTGCGTGTTTGCGACGGAATTCAATAATCAGTTTGACCGTGTACATTTTATAAAAAAATCGTATCACGTGGTTTCGTTGTTACCACGTGACTATATTTTTTCCAATGATACCATTATGCAAAAAAAAACATTTCCGCTTAAATTCAACCACTTACCCTATAAATGGGGATATTTCGTACAACTTTTCGTGAAATTTAAAAAAAAAAATCAACGTTACCTGATTAATTCAATCATTTCGCGTTCGGGGTGCGTTCGATATTGAATAAAAATATAAACTGTAAAGGAGAAAAAGTTTTACACGTCATCCCGATCTATGAAAACGAAACGTTGCGAAAATGCACCGAAATTTGGCCGTTTCGAAACCGCGCGGGTGGCAACACTCGTCATTTCTGGCAGGGAAAAGTCGATTACCAATCGAGAAGCTCCGACAATTATGCGGCCGCAATCGCCTTTTCGCGAGAGCGGGGCCGTCCCGGTTCCGGATGAGTCAACTGCGGTACTTTAGTATCGCGCGCCTCGAGCGCTTCCAGTTTTTTGCCGCCAGAGTTACTCAAATTTTTGTCTACGTCTTCTTCCGTACGAATCCGGCCGAGCTTCCGGCTAAAATCACTGACTCGAATTTTCAGTTTTGCCACGCAAAATTGAACTCGAATTCTCTGCCGCCAGAGAGGCGTTTCGGTCGACTTTCGCCTGAAGATCGAAACAAATGAAAGGCAAATTTTTCGCTACTTTCACGCCAAAACGAACCTTGAGTTGTTTGAACTTAAGGGGGAGAGTGGTCGATTTTCGCCTAATTTTAAGCGACCAAATAAAAACAAAGAAACTGAGTATTAATATTAATATACTTAATAGATAATAGAAGAATAATTTAAATCTCGTGTACAATATCATGGTGGTGTTATGACTCATAAAACGAAAATAAAAAACTTTCGATCTAGATAATAATAATATTAGATAGAGAGCGAGTACATTATATTGAGTATGTTTTTTCTTGTCGAAAGTAGCCAATAGGGAAAGTGAGAATACATATTGACTATTATTGAATAACGGATAAAAACATATTATAAAACAAACATTAATGTCTAATATAGTGGAGTGGTATAGCAGCACAGTAATTTGTATCATTAGTCACAGTTAGACATCGGATTATATGCACTAACAAAGTGCCAAAATATGCATGCAAATATGCACTAAAAAAGGCCGAAATATGCACTAAAAACTCTTGATTTGCCCAAAATATGCACAATCAAAATCAAAAAACAATTCATATTTTTATATATTTTAATTAAAGACCGTACAAAAACAGTGAAATATTCGTAAAATTATGCATAGTTTTTGTGAAAATATACAACTAAGTATTTTTCCAAAATTTCGAGCTCAAATTTGTGACGTTTGTCACCCAGTATTAATTTGTACGCCGAACACGACCTCTCTACGTCAACTGACGTCATTGGACAAAATTTAAAATTTGGCGCCATTTCTGGAGATTCTGTATAAGCAGGGTATGACCTGTGCCGTTGATGTTGGCATTAATGTTCTTCATATCTTCAAGACTCGGGTTTTTAAGCAAAATAGAGTTTAACTTTTTACGAATCTTTTCTGATATTGAATTAGGAAGGGCGTTGGCGAATTCGATCATTGTTTCCAGTATTTCTATTGCTTTAATTAGAGGAAGGTTTTTTGTTTCCAATTTTTTTATGGTATCTGGTAACTTGTGGAAATGTGTTGAGATGAGGGCGATATTCTGTTTAATGGATGCGTCTTCAAATGCTAGCTTGCTTGAATGAATTGCAATGGCCTCAGAACTGTCAATCCGTATAGCTTTTGTAAGGTGATTTATGCTTAACAATCCCTACCGCGTTTCAGTCAGTCAGCCACCGCGCTCGTGCCCCTAGCGTCCGAGTCACCTAGCTCCCTATACGTAGATGATACCTCCCGCTATTAAACGAAATATGCACGATTTGGGAAAAAAGGCTGAAATATGCATTAACGTCGTAATTAGAGAGTTATATGCATTTGCATATTTGCATATGATGTCTAGTATATATTAGTATATATAGTACATATAGTCTATATATCCGATGTCTAGTCACAGTAATTGACGTTTTTCACGGTCCAAATCAGCAATATTATTTATTGGAATTGTCTTGGATGTATCAGATTTCCTCAAAAGAATGCACCCTCCTCTGGACCAAGCATGTTTATAATTATGGTCTCTAGCAAATTTTTTTGTTTGTGATAGCAAAAATTTTCCTTTCTGAGTTAATTGTTCGGATATATAAATGTGATTGGCGGTTTGCGATAATCCTAGGTCACTTGTATTTATTTGGTTTGTCACATTAGTAGTGGATTTCTTGTAAGATTTGAATTTGGATAGGAACTCGTCCCGCGATGTTATGGTATTGAATGTCGCCACGATAGATCTTGGATTTTTGTCGGAGAACTTCGGTCCAATCCTGTTTATTTTTGTTATTACAGAATGCACGTCGGTATTTTCGTAGTTGATGATATTACAGATTTTTTGAGAACTTCTGGATTATTTTCAATGTTAGACTCCGGGACACCTCTTATCTCGATGTTACAGATTTGGCTTAAATACTCCAATTTATCAATTTTTTCCTCTTGCTTAGAAATAGTATTGAGTAGTATATTATTATGATTTTTTTGTGCAGTTAATTCATCATTGACTATTTCTTGTGCTTTTTCGATAGCATTTATCCGTTTTTTTAAGTCTTCTTGTTGATCTGCCATAAATTGGATAGTTTTTATTAATTCGATATTTTGTGACATGAGAGCTTCATATTTATTTACATATGAATCAAATTTGTCTTCCACGAATTTCATTATGGTTGATTTGAATTCAGTGAGCTCATTTAAAAATAGTTGCGAGGTTAATGGACCATTAGCTCCATTAACCTCGTAATTAGCTTCATTCACTATAAAAAAAAAAAATAAAAAAAAATATCTATATTTGAGGTTGGTAAGCTTTCTGTGTTTGTTTGAATTGCGAGTTCAGGTTTTGGCGCTTGAGAAAACTGTTTTGCTTGTATGGCGATAGATGGCGGTTCTTTTTCGTTGTTCAATGTTATTTCATTATTTGCCTGCTTTGATTTGATATTTTTATTATTTTTAATACATTTTTTGCATTTCCACTGCAAACTCCTTGCACTACGGCGTGTCGTTTCAGTAATGTCAGCACAGCCAAGGTGGTAGCTTTTTTCACAGACACTACAGCTTATGAAGTCCGATAGTGTGTCAATGTCTTTTTCGCAAATAATGAAATTAATTAATAAATTAAAATAATGAAATAAAAAATAATGAAACCCAGAAAATCAAATTAAAATTTGTGCTTGCAACCTGACAAATCCGATAATATGTGATTGCCCTTATTTAGAACAGGTCACTAAAATTAAATACTTAGGTATTATTTTTGATAGCAATTTAAAGTGGAAAGAACATATAACCTCTACAGCAAACAAACTTAGAAAATTCATTTATTTTTTTAGACAAACTCGCAACTTTCTCAACCTAAGCCAGCTCAAAACAATCTACTATGCACTTTGTCAATCTTTAATAGAGTATGGTATCATAGCATGGGGAGGAGCAAACGCTGCCGCCATTGATCCAATATCTAAAGCTCAGAAACTTATAATAAAGATTATCCTCAAACTACCAATCACAAGCAGTTCGGATGAAATCTTTAGGAAAATCTGTGTTATGGACATTAGGCAACTTTATGCCAAAAACATACTAACATACCTCTTCAAACACAAAACTACTTTTGACAATATCCAAACTGCTCGTGATACTAGAACAAAAGGACATAATTTCTTACAAATCCCTTTCGCTAAAACAACTTTTGGCCAGAGAAATTTTAGATATTTTGCAACAAGGCTATATAATGCTCTCCCACTAGCCATTAGACTAAACGAATTTTTTCTGAAATATAAAACAGACATCAAATCTTGGATCATCAGCCAAGACAGATCCATGATAAATTTTTTTATAAAAATCCCTACATAAGTATGTACTCCAACTAGATGCTGATTAACAAATGTATCATTTATTATTATTATTTATTATTTTCTATCTTTTTCACAATGTCATTTAATGTAGTGAAATATTTAATGTATCAAAAAATATGTAAACATTTTTAATGTATCAAATACGTCTGTCTCGACACAGGTTTATCCTAGTGAGACAGACATCGAAAAAAAAACCTGTAAAAGAAACTTTATATTGATAATAAAAAAATAAAAAAAAAAAAAAAAAATAAAAAATGCAAATTATTATTTTTTTGGTAAACTAATGTTTTTAAGACAAGATTTTTTATGCATAGCACAAAGGGTAACAATTATTTTACAAGCAATAATTGTTCGCCTGAAACACTCATCCACATTGAAAAATCTCCTGATAAAAGATACATGACGCCAACGGGACTCGAACCCGTGTCCCTTCGATTTCCGGTCGACAGCTCTGACCACTGAGCTATGGCGGCTTATCTCTTACCCGCGAAATTATTCAATATATACTAGTGTTTCATTCAACAATTACTGCTTGTTACATTTTTCACCTGAAAACAACCAACTTTATTTTATATGAGAAAGGCATTGTAAGTGCTAACTCTCTCACTAGATGGCGTCGAGACAAATTGTCTACATTTTTAGGCGAAATACTTGAACTTGTCAAATATTAATTATTATTTTTTTGGTAAACTAATGTTTTTAAGACAAGATTTTTTATGCATAGCACAAAGGGTAACAATTATTTTACAAGCAATAATTGTTCGCCTGAAACACTCATCCACATTGAAAAATCTCCTGATAAAAGATACATGACGCCAACGGGACTCGAACCCGTGTCCCTTCGATTTCCGGTCGACAGCTCTGACCACTGAGCTATGGCGGCTTATCTCTTACCCGCGAAATTATTCAATATATACTAGTGTTTCATTCAACAATTACTGCTTGTTACATTTTTCACCTGAAAACAACCAACTTTATTTTATATGAGAAAGGCATTGTAAGTGCTAACTCTCTCACTAGATGGCGTCGAGACAAATTGTCTACATTTTTAGGCGAAATACTTGAACTTGTCAAATATTAATTATTATTTTTTTGGTAAACTAATGTTTTTAAGACAAGATTTTTTATGCATAGCACAAAGGGTAACAATTATTTTACAAGCAATAATTGTTCGCCTGAAACACTCATCCACATTGAAAAATCTCCTGATAAAAGATACATGACGCCAACGGGACTCGAACCCGTGTCCCTTCGATTTCCGGTCGACAGCTCTGACCACTGAGCTATGGCGGCTTATCTCTTACCCGCGAAATTATTCAATATATACTAGTGTTTCATTCAACAATTACTGCTTGTTACATTTTTCACCTGAAAACAACCAACTTTATTTTATATGAGAAAGGCATTGTAAGTGCTAACTCTCTCACTAGATGGCGTCGAGACAAATTGTCTACATTTTTAGGCGAAATACTTGAACTTGTCAAATATTAATTATTATTTTTTTGGTAAACTAATGTTTTTAAGACAAGATTTTTTATGCATAGCACAAAGGGTAACAATTATTTTACAAGCAATAATTGTTCGCCTGAAACACTCATCCACATTGAAAAATCTCCTGATAAAAGATACATGACGCCAACGGGACTCGAACCCGTGTCCCTTCGATTTCCGGTCGACAGCTCTGACCACTGAGCTATGGCGGCTTATCTCTTACCCGCGAAATTATTCAATATATACTAGTGTTTCATTCAACAATTACTGCTTGTTACATTTTTCACCTGAAAACAACCAACTTTATTTTATATGAGAAAGGCATTGTAAGTGCTAACTCTCTCACTAGATGGCGTCGAGACAAATTGTCTACATTTTTAGGCGAAATACTTGAACTTGTCAAATATTAATTATTATTTTTTTGGTAAACTAATGTTTTTAAGACAAGATTTTTTATGCATAGCACAAAGGGTAACAATTATTTTACAAGCAATAATTGTTCGCCTGAAACACTCATCCACATTGAAAAATCTCCTGATAAAAGATACATGACGCCAACGGGACTCGAACCCGTGTCCCTTCGATTTCCGGTCGACAGCTCTGACCACTGAGCTATGGCGGCTTATCTCTTACCCGCGAAATTATTCAATATATACTAGTGTTTCATTCAACAATTACTGCTTGTTACATTTTTCACCTGAAAACAACCAACTTTATTTTATATGAGAAAGGCATTGTAAGTGCTAACTCTCTCACTAGATGGCGTCGAGACAAATTGTCTACATTTTTAGGCGAAATACTTGAACTTGTCAAATATTAATTATTATTTTTTTGGTAAACTAATGTTTTTAAGACAAGATTTTTTATGCATAGCACAAAGGGTAACAATTATTTTACAAGCAATAATTGTTCGCCTGAAACACTCATCCACATTGAAAAATCTCCTGATAAAAGATACATGACGCCAACGGGACTCGAACCCGTGTCCCTTCGATTTCCGGTCGACAGCTCTGACCACTGAGCTATGGCGGCTTATCTCTTACCCGCGAAATTATTCAATATATACTAGTGTTTCATTCAACAATTACTGCTTGTTACATTTTTCACCTGAAAACAACCAACTTTATTTTATATGAGAAAGGCATTGTAAGTGCTAACTCTCTCACTAGATGGCGTCGAGACAAATTGTCTACATTTTTAGGCGAAATACTTGAACTTGTCAAATATTAATTATTATTTTTTTGGTAAACTAATGTTTTTAAGACAAGATTTTTTATGCATAGCACAAAGGGTAACAATTATTTTACAAGCAATAATTGTTCGCCTGAAACACTCATCCACATTGAAAAATCTCCTGATAAAAGATACATGACGCCAACGGGACTCGAACCCGTGTCCCTTCGATTTCCGGTCGACAGCTCTGACCACTGAGCTATGGCGGCTTATCTCTTACCCGCGAAATTATTCAATATATACTAGTGTTTCATTCAACAATTACTGCTTGTTACATTTTTCACCTGAAAACAACCAACTTTATTTTATATGAGAAAGGCATTGTAAGTGCTAACTCTCTCACTAGATGGCGTCGAGACAAATTGTCTACATTTTTAGGCGAAATACTTGAACTTGTCAAATATTAATTATTATTTTTTTGGTAAACTAATGTTTTTAAGACAAGATTTTTTATGCATAGCACAAAGGGTAACAATTATTTTACAAGCAATAATTGTTCGCCTGAAACACTCATCCAAGGGACACGGGTTCGAGTCCCGTTGGCGTCATGTATCTTTTATCAGGAGATTTTTCAATGTGGATGAGTGTTTCAGGCGAACAATTATTGCTTGTAAAATAATTGTTACCCTTTGTGCTATGCATAAAAAATCTTGTCTTAAAAACATTAGTTTACCAAAAAAATAATAATTAATATTTGACAAGTTCAAGTATTTCGCCTAAAAATGTAGACAATTTGTCTCGACGCCATCTAGTGAGAGAGTTAGCACTTACAATGCCTTTCTCATATAAAATAAAGTTGGTTGTTTTCAGGTGAAAAATGTAACAAGCAGTAATTGTTGAATGAAACACTAGTATATATTGAATAATTTCGCGGGTAAGAGATAAGCCGCCATAGCTCAGTGGTCAGAGCTGTCGACCGGAAATCGAAGGGACACGGGTTCGAGTCCCGTTGGCGTCATGTATCTTTTATCAGGAGATTTTTCAATGTGGATGAGTGTTTCAGGCGAACAATTATTGCTTGTAAAATAATTGTTACCCTTTGTGCTATGCATAAAAAATCTTGTCTTAAAAACATTAGTTTACCAAAAAAATAATAATTAATATTTGACAAGTTCAAGTATTTCGCCTAAAAATGTAGACAATTTGTCTCGACGCCATCTAGTGAGAGAGTTAGCACTTACAATGCCTTTCTCATATAAAATAAAGTTGGTTGTTTTCAGGTGAAAAATGTAACAAGCAGTAATTGTTGAATGAAACACTAGTATATATTGAATAATTTCGCGGGTAAGAGATAAGCCGCCATAGCTCAGTGGTCAGAGCTGTCGACCGGAAATCGAAGGGACACGGGTTCGAGTCCCGTTGGCGTCATGTATCTTTTATCAGGAGATTTTTCAATGTGGATGAGTGTTTCAGGCGAACAATTATTGCTTGTAAAATAATTGTTACCCTTTGTGCTATGCATAAAAAATCTTGTCTTAAAAACATTAGTTTACCAAAAAAATAATAATTAATATTTGACAAGTTCAAGTATTTCGCCTAAAAATGTAGACAATTTGTCTCGACGCCATCTAGTGAGAGAGTTAGCACTTACAATGCCTTTCTCATATAAAATAAAGTTGGTTGTTTTCAGGTGAAAAATGTAACAAGCAGTAATTGTTGAATGAAACACTAGTATATATTGAATAATTTCGCGGGTAAGAGATAAGCCGCCATAGCTCAGTGGTCAGAGCTGTCGACCGGAAATCGAAGGGACACGGGTTCGAGTCCCGTTGGCGTCATGTATCTTTTATCAGGAGATTTTTCAATGTGGATGAGTGTTTCAGGCGAACAATTATTGCTTGTAAAATAATTGTTACCCTTTGTGCTATGCATAAAAAATCTTGTCTTAAAAACATTAGTTTACCAAAAAAATAATAATTAATATTTGACAAGTTCAAGTATTTCGCCTAAAAATGTAGACAATTTGTCTCGACGCCATCTAGTGAGAGAGTTAGCACTTACAATGCCTTTCTCATATAAAATAAAGTTGGTTGTTTTCAGGTGAAAAATGTAACAAGCAGTAATTGTTGAATGAAACACTAGTATATATTGAATAATTTCGCGGGTAAGAGATAAGCCGCCATAGCTCAGTGGTCAGAGCTGTCGACCGGAAATCGAAGGGACACGGGTTCGAGTCCCGTTGGCGTCATGTATCTTTTATCAGGAGATTTTTCAATGTGGATGAGTGTTTCAGGCGAACAATTATTGCTTGTAAAATAATTGTTACCCTTTGTGCTATGCATAAAAAATCTTGTCTTAAAAACATTAGTTTACCAAAAAAATAATAATTAATATTTGACAAGTTCAAGTATTTCGCCTAAAAATGTAGACAATTTGTCTCGACGCCATCTAGTGAGAGAGTTAGCACTTACAATGCCTTTCTCATATAAAATAAAGTTGGTTGTTTTCAGGTGAAAAATGTAACAAGCAGTAATTGTTGAATGAAACACTAGTATATATTGAATAATTTCGCGGGTAAGAGATAAGCCGCCATAGCTCAGTGGTCAGAGCTGTCGACCGGAAATCGAAGGGACACGGGTTCGAGTCCCGTTGGCGTCATGTATCTTTTATCAGGAGATTTTTCAATGTGGATGAGTGTTTCAGGCGAACAATTATTGCTTGTAAAATAATTGTTACCCTTTGTGCTATGCATAAAAAATCTTGTCTTAAAAACATTAGTTTACCAAAAAAATAATAATTAATATTTGACAAGTTCAAGTATTTCGCCTAAAAATGTAGACAATTTGTCTCGACGCCATCTAGTGAGAGAGTTAGCACTTACAATGCCTTTCTCATATAAAATAAAGTTGGTTGTTTTCAGGTGAAAAATGTAACAAGCAGTAATTGTTGAATGAAACACTAGTATATATTGAATAATTTCGCGGGTAAGAGATAAGCCGCCATAGCTCAGTGGTCAGAGCTGTCGACCGGAAATCGAAGGGACACGGGTTCGAGTCCCGTTGGCGTCATGTATCTTTTATCAGGAGATTTTTCAATGTGGATGAGTGTTTCAGGCGAACAATTATTGCTTGTAAAATAATTGTTACCCTTTGTGCTATGCATAAAAAATCTTGTCTTAAAAACATTAGTTTACCAAAAAAATAATAATTAATATTTGACAAGTTCAAGTATTTCGCCTAAAAATGTAGACAATTTGTCTCGACGCCATCTAGTGAGAGAGTTAGCACTTACAATGCCTTTCTCATATAAAATAAAGTTGGTTGTTTTCAGGTGAAAAATGTAACAAGCAGTAATTGTTGAATGAAACACTAGTATATATTGAATAATTTCGCGGGTAAGAGATAAGCCGCCATAGCTCAGTGGTCAGAGCTGTCGACCGGAAATCGAAGGGACACGGGTTCGAGTCCCGTTGGCGTCATGTATCTTTTATCAGGAGATTTTTCAATGTGGATGAGTGTTTCAGGCGAACAATTATTGCTTGTAAAATAATTGTTACCCTTTGTGCTATGCATAAAAAATCTTGTCTTAAAAACATTAGTTTACCAAAAAAATAATAATTAATATTTGACAAGTTCAAGTATTTCGCCTAAAAATGTAGACAATTTGTCTCGACGCCATCTAGTGAGAGAGTTAGCACTTACAATGCCTTTCTCATATAAAATAAAGTTGGTTGTTTTCAGGTGAAAAATGTAACAAGCAGTAATTGTTGAATGAAACACTAGTATATATTGAATAATTTCGCGGGTAAGAGATAAGCCGCCATAGCTCAGTGGTCAGAGCTGTCGACCGGAAATCGAAGGGACACGGGTTCGAGTCCCGTTGGCGTCATGTATCTTTTATCAGGAGATTTTTCAATGTGGATGAGTGTTTCAGGCGAACAATTATTGCTTGTAAAATAATTGTTACCCTTTGTGCTATGCATAAAAAATCTTATCTTAAAAACATTAGTTTACCAAAAAAATAATAATTAATATTTGACAAGTTCAAGTATTTCGCCTAAAAATGTAGACAATTTGTCTCGACGCCATCTAGTGAGAGAGTTAGCACTTACAATGCCTTTCTCATATAAAATAAAGTTGGTTGTTTTCAGGTGAAAAATGTAACAAGCAGTAATTGTTGAATGAAACACTAGTATATATTGAATAATTTCGCGGGTAAGAGATAAGCCGCCATAGCTCAGTGGTCAGAGCTGTCGACCGGAAATCGAAGGGACACGGGTTCGAGTCCCGTTGGCGTCATGTATCTTTTATCAGGAGATTTTTCAATGTGGATGAGTGTTTCAGGCGAACAATTATTGCTTGTAAAATAATAAAAAATGCACTTTGTATTCATGGTAATATTGTTTGACACAGTCTTTACGTAAAAAGTGATTTTTAATGGCTAATAATAATTTAAGATAGTACTCGTTAATCACTATAGCGTCACAACCGATGGTTTTTTCCAATAGGTAGAGATAACACTTCAGGGCAGTTTGACACTTCGAGGTAGTTTAGAAATGTAGGTAAAAAAGCACTAAAACAAGCCACTTCACGCGATAAAAATTCACTGGTTTGACGCGCGGTCTACAATTTAGAAGAATTGGGCACTTTAAACTCAGTTCACTAATGGTTTGTTTGGTGATTTTTAATAAAATTATGTAGACATAAAAATACGTCACACTGGATGAATGGGTAGGTATGTTCTTGATATGTAACACTAATATAATACGTTTGAAATAAAAGATAATGACAGAATAATAGGGGATGCTACTGTAGTGAGATTGATATAAATAATTAGTTTTTATCATAAGAATTCGATAATAACACATTCAATTTATTGTAACACAAGTGTATGGCTGACTAGCTGTTTCTTACAAGTGATAAAAGCATAATTCTAGAACAGATGTGAACTGGTCAAAATTAAAGTTAAAATTGTAGGCAATTAATGAAATTTGGGTTGGAATCAGACAAGACTGTTTATTGTCATTCTAAGCATGAGTTAGTTAGATAATCATTAAATTATCTTCAAATTGGGGCTTAATTATTCATGAGTTGAATTAACTGTCGTCTTCTGCAGCGCATACCATTGTATGTTTAACTGATAAAAATCTAATTAAGATTAAATGTGAATTCCCACTATCCGGTTTAGAGTGTCGCAGAGATTTACCTTGCATAAAGGGGTAACGCCGACAGCTCTGTTGTTGCTACATCTCTGTTCGTCTCATAAACGGTGCATGAAACAGAAAGAGTGGTTACAGCAACCAGACCTAAAAAGTGTTCAACCTTTTCAATTAAATTTGTCGCAACACATGGCATATTTGGCGATGAGTCTTTCAATGATTGAGCCGCACAATTGAGCTAGCCCTTTTTGATGAGCCGTATTCATACGACTACCGATAACCTATACCAAAAAACCCGTTACAATTATCCAAGTATTAATTTTTGTTACATACTCAAGAGACGTGAACAGTGTCTGACTGTCCGGCATCTGGACTTGGACAAATATATCTACACCTACTAACTACCTAGCATCTTACTTTTCTCGTGGTACGACGCGGCGTACCGGTACCGAGAGTCATATGATCATTCATACACTGGGAGCCATACCGGGAGAGCCATATCGTTGTATCAGCGAGCACAGTGTTCTCATTGCTCTTACGCACTGAACTCACGGTTCCCATTTAATTGACTAGTTTTTCAATTGAGTTGATTCTTTCAGCCATACGAAAATATTGAGTTGGTACCGTGGCTCCCGCTCTTAATTAAGTGCAACTCTAATTTGGACACCATCTATATGTTTTAGTGAAACTTCGTAGATCACATATGCGTTTGTGTAACGGGGTAGCAACCGATTGATCACATATATGCAACAGTCGCATAGATCAGGTTAACTGCATTACACTCGGAGAAGTGATAACATACCTCATGGAGTCACCTTGCATAAGAGCCTGGTTGTTAGACAGGGTGTGGTAGTAGAGGAACAGACGGGAAGTGATGTAGAAGGCGATGAAGACGTCGATGGAGTAATGCTCGTGGGCAGCTAGGATGAAGAAGATGCCGAACATGTTCATCAGCCACGTCACTATGTGGAGCAGGTACAGGCTTCGGGAGGTATCTACAAGGGCAAATAATCATGATGGTAATACAACATTTTTTTATATTTTGGGTTAACTTCCAAGTATTTAAATAAAATTTGCAGTAAAAGCGTCATATCTATTATTGTTTGTGACTGTGGTACCACAAGGTCAAAAAGGAGACTATGTAAAATAGGTTAGAATATTTTAATGGCCTAAACCGATGAGACAAATTGATAAACAATATTGTTTATACAAATGAATTGAAAATACAGTTTAAATTAAATACAAGATAAAACATAGTTATTAAATAAATATTTTTATGTTTCCTATTTCCTATTTATTACGAATACATTATATAAAAGGGCAGTAACACAATTTAATTGTAAATATTGAAAGAACGGTAAGTTTGGTTTTTATTTTTATATTTTACCGCATAAGAGTTCCAACCGTCTGGAGCCAGTGAGACTATGGCTTCCCAAATAGGTTATGTTGCGAGGCTGAAAGTAGTCGGGAGGAGAAGAGGATGGTGGGGAATTACCTAGATATTCAGAACTGGTCACCAAACATGGCAAAATCCATTTCAAGCAACTTTTCAATTAATCTTAACCCATTCCATCCAAAGTTATTTTGACTGGAATTAACCACAACAACTGAATTGATTGTTGTGCAAACTTGTGCTGTATTTATTGATGAAAAAGAAAATTATGTAAGATGGCAATTCACACTACAATTTACGTAAAAAATAAACATTTTGTCAAGAGGCTTAAATTATGGCAGTTCGGAGGGAAGGCCTTCTAAGGTGGCCACCCTAAATTGTGATGGCCCGAACATAATTGATGGTGATAAAGAATGGGTTAATGGTGGTCTTTCACCAGGGTTTCACTTAATGTATTTATTCTGTATTTTTATTTTTTTATTGATACATGATTTAGAGAGTACATGTGGTTTTTTGTGATATTTCACCCTCCATGCTAGGGATGACCCTGTGTTATGGCGGGTGAATTTTACAGTTTGCGGACATAGAATCTATACATTACTATAATATGAATAAGAAAAATGATGTATAGCTAGTTTGGGTTGCAAGAAGAGGATTACTTAATGTATTTATTCTATATTACGCAGTATTTATTAACCCTTAAGTATTTTAAATATATTCTTATATAAGTCCCTAGCGACATTGAAATTGTTGTTAATTTAAGGAATATTTCAATGCTCCAATTCCTAATAGTGCACTTTGTCATCTTTTAGAATTATTTCCTTTGAATCGAGTATAAATATTCTAAAGGCAATACGGAACATCATTTTGTTATTTTTCGGACATAAAAAAATCACAAATGTTTGCATGAGAGGAAGAGAGATATCTAACATTTAATAATATATGGTCGCTCTGGTACACTATTGGTTACCTGCATTCATAACGGCATATGATGTTTGGGGCCAAATTTGGTTTCCTAATAATTAACGGGTTAAGAATTCATTCTGATATCATAGTGAACGATCTTAACCACTCAACCACAGAGACCGTAAGGATATACAGGTTATTTTCTAGCTTTGTCAAGCGTGTGTCTCAAAGTGATAATACACAAAAATGTTACTTTAAAAATTAGCCAAGAGGCATTATTATTACAGAATTTAAAAAATGCTTGGTTAATTTTCATATTGCCATTTTTCTGAAACATTGCATGCATACACAACACTTCAGAAAGCTATCATAACTCAAAACTATATTAAAAGCACCTTGAACATACCCGATAACAGCAATAATCTAACTACTAATCTATATAACCCTTATCATATTATGTAAATAACAAAACTTGCTCAAGCACTTGTGACGGTAAATAAGTCCTATAATTTCTAAATTCCCCATATCCATTTTTTGATAAATAATGATCTAAATTTTATCTTGTTTTTGTATGTTTCTAAACCTCTCATAATGATAAAAAATTATGTCAAAATTAAGATGAGTTTCAAAAGTCTATCCGTCTTACTAATTAGATTCTTACACGCCTGTTCAACATTGTGTTAAAGGCAGCTTTGAGCCTGGTTTAAGGCCATTTGAATCAATAAACATCATGGTGTAAGTCAAGTTTTTCACTGTTATAACATTACGCGCTGCGTAATACTAACAACACATTTTTCAGTAAGGCTGTATATATATTATCACAAAAGTACATATCAAAATCTGCTTTATCATGGTTATTTTTCTAAATTATTATTACTATTATGTAATGAGCAGGCAGCATTCTGCTGATGCGCTCATATCCGATTCCACAACAAGTTTGACAGTAATTGAGTTGTTTTAAGTTTGAACTAAGTCCTTTCTTCTCTCCAAATGTGAATCCAATAGAGCTTTGAATTGATTTATATTTGTTGCATCGATGACATGTTGTGGGAGTTTGTTTCAAGCATCCACTACTCTATTTGCAAGAAAGTGTTTTCTAGGATTAGATGCAAAAGGCGTTTTGGTAATTTTTTTTGAGTGTCCACGGAGATTTATATTTTTATTAGTAGTGAAGATTTCTTGGATGCTAGTGCAACTGTAATGTTCAGATAAAATTTTGAAAGTCTCGATCAAGTCACCCCTTTCTCTTCTTTCTTGTAAGGTTGGTAATCTTAGTTCCTTGAGTCTATCTTCGTATCGTAGATCTTTCAGAGCTCTTGGTATTTTAGTGAAACGTCTCTGTACTCTCTCTAACAGATTTATATCCTTTGCGAAGTAAGGACTCCATATTTGGAAAGCATATTCCAGGAGAGATCGCACATATGTTTTATATATTTTTAACATCATGTCCGGTGTTAGGTCAAGGAAGGTTTTCCTGATTAGATATGTTAGTGAATTTGCTCTTTTCACAATTCCAGCGATGTGTGGTTCCCATTTCAAGTCCTGTGATATGGTAACTCCTAAGTCTTGTTGTAATGTCACTGCTTTTAGAGGTGTTCCATTAAGTTTGTAGGCAAGTGTAGGGTTAGTTTTTTCAACATGTAGGACAGTGCATTTTTCGACATTGAGTTTTAGAAGCCAATCATTTGTCCATTGATATATTTCGTTTAAATCGTTTTGCAGTTGGTTGTGATGAGTGTGTGGGTTGGCAAAGAATTTTGTGTCATCTGCAAAGCAGCTGGAGTCTGATTTTATTATAGTATGCAGGTCCGTGATGTACAAAATAAACAGAACTGGACCGAGAACTGATCCTTGAGGGACACCTTGGTGGACAGTTGGTTGCCAATTCGAACTTGTAATTTTCTCTCAGTGAGGAAGGATTTGATCCATTCGAGAAGTCGTCCTCTTATGCCTAGGAATTTAAGTTTAGCCAACAGTCTATTGGTTGGAACAGTATCGAAGGCTTTCTCGAAGTCGAGATAAATTACGTCAGTGGGAATCCGTTTGTCCCACTCGTTTGTCCAGTAATCTATGTTAAGAATGAGATTGGTAATCGTGGATCTTTTTGACACAAATCCATGATGTTTGTTTGAAATTATGTCAAGTTTAATCAGGAATGAGCATATCTCGTCCACTATTATTCTTTCCATGGTTTTGCAGATAATGCAAGTCAAGCTTATAGGTCTGTAATTTGCTGGTTTGAGTTTATCACCTTTTTTGTAGATGGGTGTAATTATAGCTCTCTTCCAATCTTTAGGGAGTTTCCCATCTAAAAAAGGATTGTTGCATAACCAGAGCTATGGGATGACTGAGAGTTGCTGCACACTTTTTGAGAACAATAGCAGGAATATTATCAGGGCCAGTAGCGCTATCTTCTCGCAACCCCTTCAAAATATTCTCAACTGCTGATGGAGTGAATTCTATTTCGCATAGTGAACTATCTACATACACATCTTGACTAATAGTTGGTATACTGGTGTCTGGTTCATTGACATAGGTTTTTTCAAATTGTGTTGCAAGGATGTTCGCTATGTCTATCTCGCTGGTAACTGTTTCGTTAGAGAAGTTATATAGTATGGTTGGAGTAGACACTTTCGAGGCAATCTGTTTCCTTATATAACTGTAAAATGGTTTCTGTCCGCTGTCAATCAATTTTTGCTCAAAGTTTTTTCTGGTATTTCTTAGTTGCGATAAAAGGTAGTTATTTTTCAGTTTATATTCTCTGTAATACTCATTTTCAATCTCATTTACATTCCCCATGTGTTTTCTGGATAATCTATAACCATCCCAGGCTTTCTTTTTCTCTTTAATCAATGCTAGTGTGTGTTTGTCGATCCAAGTTTTGTTCTTATTGTGGTTTTTATTGCCTTTGAATAGTGGTATTTTTGACACAATCTTCTCTTCAAACATGTTTGTAAAAAAGATCCACTTTTCTTCAGTTGTAGTGGTTTCCACGAGAGACCACATTATATCACGAGTACTTAAGGTTTCATTTATTTTATCATAATCTGCTATGTGATAGTTGGGTCTCGGCTTCTTGCCTCTCGGGCCGGAGGATCCGTTGTTATGGCTGGTACTTACTTGTAGAGTTGACAACAAACATATATGGTCACTTTTGCCTATAGGTGCTAGATATTTTATATCAGTAATGAGATGTTCATCATTGCACAGGACTAAGTCCAATAGAGATGGGGTATTGTTGTCCCTGTATCTTATAGGTTTATCTACCAATTGCCAATAGTTACTGTTCAAGTACATATCCTCAAATAAGGCCTCGGGGCTGATTGAATTACGCACTTCTGTAATGGGCCATACCAATTTGGAATAATTGAAGTCTCCAAGGATTATTACGTTTGACACGACAGCTATTCTTTTTAATTGGTGTAATAACTGTTATATAAAAATTTTACCAAATTCGTAATGTATACATGGTGTCCGTGAACTCGTTGTACAAGCGGGAAACTGGTGAATCTAGATCACATTTGGAATCGATTTTGTTGTATAACTTTTTTTTATTTGTAATATTTATTTTCGAGTAAATCAAGTCTGAGCTCAAACAAAACCTCTTCCTGATATCTGTAAAATTTTTTAGTCTCTTTCAGATCTTCAAATTATCCAAAATGATCTTCTTCCCTTATACAAATTAAAATATAGTCACATCACCCTATCCCCAACAATTTTAGATGGAATCGGCAATCTCCCTGCTCGTACTGTCCTCTCTATTATTTACTGACGGCTCCAAATCTCCAGACTCTCCTAACTGTGGTATAGGTGTTAACATTTACCACAATAATTCTAACTAGCAGTTAAAAACCCGCTCTGCGGGTTTTTTTCTGCTAGGCCCTGCGGGCGGCTCTTAATTGGGCTTCGCCCATTTTAAGTGATATTAACAACAGTTACATTTAATAGATAGATATTAGGACATTCACAGAGAGAGGGTGAGTATATATATTGATAAAACACGGAACAGGAAGGAGTTAATTAATAATAACATGCTAAATTTACGCATAATAAGAATGACAGTTGTTTGAATAAATTAAATTTTACGTATTTGTGATGGATTATTTCAAATGAAACACTATTATTGACTACATGTCTACAACTGATATTAACTGTTATCGTACCTAATATAATTAGCTCATAGGAGACTTGCAGTGCTTAAATATGTGTTACAACCGTCAATGTCTATAAGTTTAATCAATATCGTTTAGTTTGTCACAATTAAAGATAGTTATAACAAAGTTGACTTAAATAATAGATTATTACATATTGATAAATTGTACCCATGTTTATGAATAAAAGGAGGGTAATCATTTTCGGTAATCATTTGGTAATTCTTTACCTATAACTGTTACTGTATCTAATAAAGTTTAAAGTTAGATTATATATACACCTTCATCAGGAGAGTAAAAATCTATATATAAAGGTAGATTATTACAATATAGCGCCCCTGAGGTGATATCTCACAAAAGCGGCGCTATGCAAATTGTCCAATAAATAAATAAATATAATGTTTACATTTTATTGTGTATACACTGAAGTCAAAAATTAAATATAGATTGCAATTGGGAAAGAAGAAGTGGAAGGAGGGGGGGGGGGGTAAGAGTACGCTGGGTTTATAATAATTAGGAATTACAATATCGTTAGACGGGAAAGACCAGTTAAGTGGGAAAATATTTAAAAGAGAGTTTATAAAAAAATTCTTTTGTTAATTATATCTGCTTTTATATTAACATGTTTCCTCATTTCTAAAATTTCAAAATTATTTATAGTGAAGTATTTTAAGACCTGAAAAAAACAAATAGAATATAACCATAAAACAGTATATTCATAAGACAAATAGCATTTAATAACGGTTATTCTAATAAATTGATAGTTGAAATACTAAATAAAAAAAATTAAACATATTCTCTTCAAACGGTCTTTCTAAAGATAGAAATAAACAATGGCGTAGAATTCTGCTTGTGGATAATGGATACTTCTAAAATTATATATAAAAACAATTCTGGTACTATTCAACTGGCGTTTTACACTAATGACAATGAAGAAATATATTCTTAATAATAAAGATAGCAAAATTCAAACAAAAAATCAGGAGTTTAAAAACTCAATTGGGATGATTGTAATTTCTTTTACAAAGGTAGAACCAATAGAAACTTTGAAGTCAGAACTAAAGAATATCGCAGGGCTCTAAATGGAAATAGTGAATTTGAGTTTGCAAATCATCTTTTGAATAATGATCACACTTTCGATAAAAATTCAGGTCTTAAAATACTTCACTCAGGATATAAAGCATCGCAAATAAATAATTTTGAAATTTTACAAATTAGAAAACATGTCAATATAAAATCAGATATAATTAATAAGCAAAAAAAATATAAATAATAATGAAAAATGCCAAGCTTCCAGAAAAAATCTTCTTATTAAATGCTTGTTAATCGTAAGTAGTCAAATATTGTGAGCTGCATATTTAAATATTCGCGCCATTCATTTGGTTCGTTTTTAAACCGCCAGAGGTGCGCTCTATCGGCCATCTATAGCCGTGCGTATCGGCCATATTGAATAAGGAACGCGTGATTTTTTATAAACGTCAAACATAATCACGTAACTGTGGATAATTTTCATTGTAATGTAATTAATCCAATGGATTATGAACTTTCTAAAACATATTTTCTTCGATATTATCCAAAAATTATATCAGCAGAAACGATGCTTTTGAAGAAATCTCGTATTATTATGAGGCGATCCTATTTTAGTATGAAATCGTGTCTTAATTTTCAAGTTAGCTGAATTTACCCGAAACAGACAATTTTAATTCGACCAATCAGAGGGCCTAGATCGTCCAGACGCTGGCGTAATAATACTATCAGATGACAGAATATTTCATTCAATTTCAAAATAATTTTCAATATTTTCAGGCGAGTGCATTGAATCTCTCAAAAATAAAATCAAAAATGATTCCCTTGTTCTCTCTGATTCCCTCCTCAGTTCCCTTCAATTAATTTAAATCCAGCCCTATTCTTCATCCTAATGATCACTTTGTATGCCTTATTCAAGTGCTGATAGACTCCATTCAAAGTTCTGGAAAAAACGAAACTCTGATTTGGATTCCTGGACATGTTGGCATTGTGGGTAACGATATTGCGGATTCCTTGGCAAAACAAGGAGCATCTAACCCTATTGTTACCCTCGTAAACCACATTCCTCTCTCTGAAATTTTTTCCATCCTCAAAGATAGATCCCGCAATGGTTGGTCAGAGTATTGGCACATGTCAACCCAAGGCAGCCTGCTATGCCTCAATGCTAAGGACTATCCCATCAAAACTGTGGTTTCAACAATTCCCCCATTTCTCCAAAATGAAATCTCCTCACTTACATGAATGAGGATTGGACATTGTTACGTTACTTCTCACCTTTTTAAAATTCACGTGCTTGATTCCTCAGATTGTACGTTCTATGTTCTAGAAATGGGAACTTTAGATCACATATTTTTTGCTGTCCTTCTCTAAACAAATATCTTCTCTTCTATCAAGCCTAAAATTGCCTGTCTTCCATTTAACATCTCATCTCTTCTAAGTTTGTATTCGACTCCAATCTTCCATATAATTTTGAAAGTTGCCAATTTAAACAAAATTAATATATGAATTCACCTTGCCTCTCTCCGTAATTTGAAATGATGGTCTTGAAGGGTGAAAGACAGAAACATTTTTTTTTTTAAATTCCAAATTTGGAATTAATTTAGGTCAAATTTGAAATTTGCTAGGGCGTTAATATCAGCTAATACCCGGCTCTAAAAGTTTTTTGACCCTTTAGGTGTCGAAAAAATGGGGAAAAAAAAATTTAAATCAAGTGGGAACTCACATTCTGTGATGAAGAAGTTGAGCAGGGTCAAGGCGACGGTATGCCCAGAGAACATGTAGTCCCCGCAGGTGCGAACGCCCCGCACCGACATGCCGGCGCCCGTCCAGATGGCGTACGCTTGGCCGAGGCGCCGGCTCCAGTTGGAGAAGGACTCCGAGTCCGAGTCGGGATAATGGCGGGGCGCACACTTGAGGTGCCCCCCCGGCACGCTCAGCGACGTGATCAACATCGTGATGCAACGCAGCAGGAACACGGTACCCGACAAGGCGAAGAATCGACGCAGCAATATGAACCTAAAGATTTAAACATGCCTGTATTTTAACTTTTACTCTGAAAAACTGATAACTTTGGGGGATATGATTATAAATTCTCAAAGTCAAGTATTATTGTGATTAATTTTTGCAGTATTGTCATGTTGCACTTCCTCCTCCTTTAGCAACATTGCAGTATCCATCTACAGAGCAGATTTGTAGATTGTGGTGAAAAGTGCATTTTTTATGTATAGGTGAAACTGTTTTTCCTGCGTTATTCCTCTAAATGTGGTTTTCGGCATGTAGTTTTGGAATAAGCATTAAATATTTCACTCTGCTTTCATGATCGACTCTGTAAGGCTGTCTAAAATGTTGGCTTAAGGAGGAAGCATAACATGGCACAATACCCTAAAAATCAGTCGCGATAACTGATTACTTTGCTCAATGCAAAGTTGAGTTATATATTATTTTAAGATATTACTTCAATTTATTTTTTTTAAAGAAAGACAAACAATTTTGGGGTAAGAATAACCTGACAACATTTGAAGTCTTCCTACATCCATCAAGTAATAAGCCAGGCCGCACGTGAGAAACTTTAGTTGCGGCAACAGTTGCATGCCTCAAAATCCATTACGACTTCTTTAGAATTTGTATGAATTTTGGAAAATTGAACTGTTACTGCAACTAAAGCCTCAAGTGAGCGAGCTGCCTAAGTGTTACTTGGTGGAAGTAGGAAGAATTCATAAGTGGAAAATGTTGCTTATACAATGATGGAGGACTTAGCTAGCAGACGAATAAACCTGGAACGCCGGCGTAGGAACCTGACGCTATGGACTACTCAGCTACTAAACTGTCAATTTCAAATTGGCATCAATACTTTTATTTGTCAGCATGTAACTTTGTATCAATGACGAGTTGAGTTATATTGGTCTAGAAGGAAAAATACTATGACAAATTTAATACATTGGGTTAGACCGCATCCAAAAGTGTTAACGTTCTTTGAGAGAGAAATTTAATCTACAGTGTTCGATTCCAAAGTCAGATAAGCTCAAGGGCGCATTACAAAGAAATAAATTAAAGAAAAACTAGAATTAAAATACCATTCCAATAGTAATTCACGTTAAATAAATACTGGCAATTACAGATATCGCAGCCATGGAAAGTTTCAGATTTATGATAAAGCAGTAAAACAAAAAATATATAAAAACAATATTGCACAATAGTGCATTAAGCCTGTGACAGACCACGCTATACTCTCACGGCTTGGCCTATTTCAGCATATCGCTAGCCATATATGTATTTCCATTGGGATGATACATATAGTGTAATCTGTCAGCAACATTAAGAAAATACAAATACAGATTTTTTTATATCAAATTTATTCAAGACTTGTGGGCTTTTACATACAAGGGTTTCAACTAATTTTTTATTGATGGATATGATTTTCTAAAGAGATGAGTGTTACTCTGAAATTTTTATATCTTGGTTAATGTGGGAATTTGTTCGATGCTGTAAGGGGAGGAATGTCTTTTTTTTTTTTATATTAACTCCACACAGGAGGCCCTGAAGAAAATAATTTCCCTCAGGGCCTATGTCATCTTTGGGGATATTAAATATTGCACAATAGTGCATTAAGCCTGTGACAGACCACGCTATACTCTCACGGCTTGGCCTATTTCAGCATATCGCTAGCCATATATGTATTTCCATTGGGATGATACATATAGTGTAATCTGTCAGCAACATTAAGAAAATACAAATACAGATTTTTTTATATCAAATTTATTCAAGACTTGTGGGCTTTTACATACAAGGGTTTCAACTAATTTTTTATTGATGGATATGATTTTCTAAAGAGATGAGTGTTACTCTGAAATTTTTATATCTTGGTTAATGTGGGAATTTGTTCGATGCTGTAAGGGGAGGAATGTCTTTTTTTTTTTTATATTAACTCCACACAGGAGGCCCTGAAGAAAATAATTTCCCTCAGGGCCTATGTCATCTTTGGGGATGCTGTGTGGAGGGTCTTTTTGTGGAGAGGAAGGAGTGAACATGGGTCTTGAAGAGTCCCATGTTGTAGGAGGGAGGAAACACAGAGGCCGGCAGTTCGTTCCACAGCCGAGCTGTTGAACTTAAGAAAGAATCGTAGAAGCGACCCGTTCTCATGTGACAAATGTCAACCGTGTACAAATGTTGGGCGCGCGTTTGGCGTGTATCCCGACTACGCACCGGTGCCGAAGGGATCAATGACGCTAGTTCCTCAGAGAATCTTCCATCGTCTGCACGTTCATTCGTCTGCACGGCCTTTTACAAACAAAACTTAATTTTGGATTTGAGGCCAAAATACCTAACCAAAATATGTATATATATATATTTTGTCTAGTACGGGTGTGAGCTATTAATATAGGCCATTAAATAATTCAATTTATCATGATTTTAGAGGCAACTTTGGCAAGTTTTTTGTGAGTTTAGTAATTATAAAAAATAATCTTATCCAACCTACTGTTTCAATAAAATAATGGTACATAATTTAAAAAAAATTAAACATACAAAAAAAAAACGGTTTGTTTGGGTCGAACTTTTAATTTATAAACAAATTTTGTGTTCCAAAGTAAATAAGTCATTTGTTAATAAAATTTAAGCCCATTAAAAAGGCTTTTATTTTTTACTAGCTGTACCCCGCCACGCGTTGCTGTGGCTCAGTATGTCTGTTCAGATAGAGAAACAATAGCACGTGTTGCTTTTACATCTGATTTCACAATAAGTTTAACACTAATTGAGTTGTTTTAAATCTCCAAATAGTGTAAAATAAATTCGCTATCTGCGTCTGTCTGTGTGATTAGTTCTTCTAAACTACGTAATGGATTTTGGTAAGGTTTTCACCATCTATTAGAGAATTTCTTCCGGAAGGTTTATATGTATAATCAAAGCAATTTATATTTATAGAAAGTAGAGAAAAGTCTCGGAGCAACGCCAGGTACATGTCATCTAGTTTAAAATAAATTAATCCTTTCTTGTCTCCAAATAAAAATTCGAAAAATTCCTCAATGCATGTAACTAATAATTTTATAGAATAAAGAAACTTAAAAAAAAAAAAAAAAATAAGAATCTAATTGAGTTTTAAATTGGTTTATATTATTTTTTGTATTTCTTTGGCATTCACTATGTAACAATTTCTAGACATTTTTTGTTTTTAATGAGTTTTTATTATTCACAATGTACATTTGTTACGTATAAATTTTTTTATAAAATTAGCGACCGGTTTCATGACACGAACGTGTCGAAACCGGTCGCTAATTTAATAAAAAAATTTATACGTAACAAATGTACATTGTGAATAATAAAAACTCATTAAAAACAAAAAATGGTTTATATTAGTAGAATCGATGACATGTTGTGGAAGTTTGTTCCATGCTTCCACTACTCTATGTTAGTAGAATCGATGTTAGTTGAAGTCCCGAAAGCCCTTCTGGGCGGAAGGAGAGAGGCTCCTCCGATTACCTCTCACCCCAGAAGATAGGTGGAAACTTGAGTGGCAAACGGCCAACGTGGGAAATGCCCATCTCATACCGGACCCCACCGAGAGACAGCCTGGGTTCTCATTGCCACGCAAAACCTGGTCCGCCATCAATAGGTTAAGGTGCTCTCATAGCCGCTGTGTCCACATGATGCACAGATGGGGCCTTAAAGAGTCGGTGATGTGTGAATTTAGTGCGGTGCAGACCACCGAACATGTGGTCAACGAATATCCGCTCCATTCATTCCCCGGCGGGATTGATGAGGTCCACTTGGCGACGCCTGAGGCCCTAGGCTGGCTCACAGACCTAGATGTCCCCCTCTGACCCCCCCACCATACGAAAAAAGTAGAATTGATGACATGTTGTGAAAGTTTGTTCCATGCATCCACTACTCTATTTGCAAGTAAGTGTTTCCTAGGATGGGATGCAAAGATTAGATTTATATTTTTGTTGGTGGTGAAAATTTCTCGGTGCTAGTCCACATAAAATTTTGAAAGTCTCAATCAAGTCACCCTTTCTTTTAAGGTTGGTAATCTTAGTTTCTCGAGTCTATCTTCATATTGCCTGTAGTATACATAAATATATTACCTGTGTTTATGGAACAGCAGAACGCCGATCCAAATGGCCATGAGAACGGAGCCCGTGATCTCGCACATGTCGAAGGCCCAGGGGATGTGTGGGACGTTGTCGAGGAAGAGATCAGGCAGCGGTGGGTACTTCTTCATGTCGGGCACCTTGTCGTGGACTATCACCATTACCACGGCGGTCACCCATGTCACCAGGAACACATAACCTAAACAAATCAACAATAAAAATCATCATTTAGCTTATTTTTATCCTTTGTAATCGCGCTAAACATTGCACTTTTTCCGGGAGAAATAAAATGTTAATATTTTCAAAGAAAGCATTTTGTGGTTTGACAATTAACAAGAAATAAAATAATAATTTTGGTTGAAACAGAAACCATGGCCAAGATGCATTTATTGGCCAAAAGCAAAATCGAAACTTCGGTCCGTCACAGTAATATTATTACATTTCATAAAAACATTTATTTAACAATGTATAAAACATAAATAAGCTGTTACAATAAGAAGAAAGTTATGTGATCATGACTGGGCCATTAATCTTTATAAAACAGGAAGACACTTTGTCTGCAATCAATTCAATAAAGTACAATAACAGTAGAATAAAAAATAATACAGTACAGTCATACAATCTGAGCATCCGTGATAAATCTGTTACCGGTGTCAGTGTACTGTACGCACTTTATTGTGACCTCTACTTATTATTGACCTATACCTGGGACCACGTAACTTTTTAAGATTTACACCAAATATATTAGTTACAACAATATTACGATAGTAAGATAAAAAAACCTTTTAAAATTGAGTTTTACACTTTTGTTTTACGCATTTTTCTACAATTATTATTATATATAACTCTGAAAAAAAGAGCATTCAAATTTTAAATAGTATGTTGAATCCGTTTGTATATGGAGAATGCAGTCAAACGAGCTTAAAATTTCTTTAAATTAAAATAAAATAGAAAAAGATTTAGTGAAAAATATAGGTTAGTTTGCAACATAATAAAGTTTGGTCACATCATGTGATCCATTGGTGACCAACCAAATACGCGGATATCACATATTATGTAATACTTTAAGTTTCACTAAAAAGACGCACCGCCCTTACTTATAAACACAGTGTAAATATAACGGGGTGCGTAAGGTTGGAACAGTGAAAAATTTGATTTATTACCACGACTTTTTTTTGTTAAAACGACCTTAAACCAAGCTTAAGGCCAGCTTTACCATATCAACGTTTAACATGCGTTTAACAACTTGAACATTTTTTGACATATTATGGCAAATTTGCACAAACGTCTTGTTAAAAATCTAAAAATGTTCGATAAACGATGAAGTGGATTCATTGCCTTCAAACCGCAGTAGATAGTGTTCATATGTTTCCATATTTTGAGGAATGACGTAGATTAAATAGTATGGTAAATATATGTATATATGTACATATTGTACACCAATTGCTTGAGTGGATAAAAATCTAATTAGTAAGGCACAACATAATGATGGGATAGATTGCGTTGAAAAGGTCAGCTGTAGTGTTTAAATAATATTTTAATCATGTGTTGATTGAGTGTTACCCTTGATATTTTAATTTTTAATCTATTTTGAATAATTTTTCATAGTTCCCCAACCCCTGACCTATAGGTCATATAATCAATTACTATTTAATATTTTTTAATTTGTGGCCTCCAAACATTTCTTTGCATTTTGATATTTTCGCCCAAGTCTCTCAAAGATATATTAATATGTACAATGAATTAGCATAGTTTTATTTATTTTCTTAATTCAAAGTGTTTTTTTTTTCTCTTGCGTTTGTGAAGGTAATGTCGAATAGTCTGGATACAAAGAAACAAGATTCAGAGCTGTAGTACAACAAAGTTATTTTTTCTGTAGATGAAGGTTTCTTTGATTTTCAATTGATATGATGGAATTTATTCAAAACATATGCTTATCAAAAAGAAATTCTATTTCAGCAATTCGCAAATGATATTCATAAAACGTGCAAATATTGACATCCCATCTTGCAGAAGCAGATGCAGATAGCGTATTAATAGCTGAAATGCATTTAGATACGAGATAAAAAGCAATTGAAACAATAGGTCACGCAAGGTCGTATTAATAAAGAAAGATTATTTCCAAGGTCTAAGGTAAAAAGAGATAATCTTTTTTTATCTCACGACATTCCCCAAACTAGGGGAATATTGTGAGCCTGTTGGATAAGGGGTAAGTGGAAGTTAAAGGGAAGAGAAAGCTTGGGAACTGCCTGGCTATTCAAATCTGGTCGCCAAATATAGCTAAAGCCATTTCAAGCAATGATTTGATTCTAAATAAGTCCATCCTGAAGGGTCATGACTTTGCAGCATGGTGAATAATGAATTATTTTTTACATCTCCTGAAGGCAAAGCATCTACAACTGGCAATAGGCTATTGATGGGCTGGTTCTACAGGGGAAAAATCTAGTTGTGCAATGGTTTTACAGGAGGAAGACCTAGTTGTGCAATGGTTCTACAGGAGGAAGATCTACTTGTGCAATGGTTTTACAGGAGGAAGACCTAATTGTGCAATGGTTCTACAGGAGAAATATCTAGTTGTGCAATGGTTCTACAGGAGGGAGATATAGTTGTGCAATGGTTTTACAGGAGGAAGACCTAGTTGGGCAATGGTTTTACAGGAGGAAGACCTAGTTGTACAATGGTTCTACAGGAGGAAGATCTAGTTGTGCAATGGTTCTACAGGAGGAAGACCTAATTGTGCAATAGTTTCCACAACACGTAATTCAAATATTATCATTTAATTTTAGTGATTCAGATTCATGATAAACAATAAAAATAAAGAATCAATGGATAAATATATTAAAATGGAGCAGTGTGTTTTACAAACAATACAGTTGCACAAATCCAAGTCACATTAAATAAGATTGGAATAAAATATGAGTTAGAGTTGCGAAATTAAATGATTTAGAAATTAAAATATTAAAGCCAAAGATTAGCAGAAAATTCACAATAACCAAATCCCAATAAGCCAACACACTGTCATTGTCTGATAATAAAATAACTGCTTAAGTACTTACAATATTATTCATCACAATAGAAAAGTCATAATGCCAATAATATTATGATTGTGGTATCAAGCATTAAACTTTGACCAGAACAACCCATTTATCAATCCATGACATCAACAAAAATGTTGTTAGGAATCTTATCATTTGGCAAACTTACGCAGTGTTAAAATTTATGCGTGTATTGACCTTAACCCTTTGTTAATCAATTGATCTCCACGAGTTCTGCATGGAACGCGTTCATTAGAAAAGTATAACGTGAACATGCTTATGAATAAGTACGCACTTAAATGGTATTAATTGGTGTTTTTCAATTTTTTGTCACTCAACACTTCAAAAGACAATAAGAGCCAAGAAGAGACAAGATGAACCAGTAAGAGCCAAAATTAATCTGTTATTAACAACACACAAATAAAATTACTATAATAGTTCATTATGCACCACTATGCATACAAATTATTTGAAAAGTTTGTCATAAAATATGGCTGCCAGGCAATTTCCCCCGCACACTAGATTTGGCTTCAATGCAATTCATACAAAATCGCACTAATGTTATGTCCAGGGCGTTTTAGGTCCACAGTAAAAACTGTAATAACACTATTTAGCCGCTCTACAATAACATTGTAATGGAATGCTACGAGATCATTGTAGTACGTTCTAGGACATTCTCGATTTTCTGTTTACCCAGCGAAAATCGCCTCTTGTACCTACGAGAATTATTTCAAAAACATGTTGAGCTACTTGAAATGCTCTAGAACGTACTACGCAGGCAGCCAGAACATTCCTGGCTATAATTAACGGGAACCCTATATAAGTGCGGCCGCATCGCTACTGAGTCAGTCGATAGCCGAACCTCATTTCAAATTACGGGGGGGCGACTGCCCCCCGTTCCGTGCCGTACACCGCACCAGCATACTGCAATGGGTCAGCACCCCGCTCTTACCTCAACGGCCACGGGCCCACTACGCCTGGCGTTGCACGTCCTTAAAGGACAGGCTACAATTAATCATAGACTCAGCGGGAAATTACAACTGTCCCCAGGTCTTGCGACATCTTCCCTGACCTGCGCCACCACTGCGAGCCCATCGTGCTCGCATCATCTGCCGACCAGGTCCACCGCACTTTCGGATTTCTTCACACCGGAACATCAGGAAGACCCATTGTCTTCACCAGTGCTAAACATCATCTACAAGTCCGGTCTTTGCCCGCAATGACGTAGAGCCACCGACTTTGACCATGACCACTCCACCACCGTTCATCTCCGCTTCTTCGGTGTGACCATCGGTCTGGAGGATTTGCCGTCGACTATGTCCACCGACGCGGTGTAAATCTTCGGCCTGGGTAATTTAATGTCCACCAACTGCGTCGAGCGTCGGTCAAGAGTCATCGCAACATCTACACTGACTTCAATAAATGCTGCGATATACACAAAATCTTTAATTCGTCTCACCTTACCATCCCCAAACCATCGTACTTAGTCTATTGTCGGAAATAAAATTAAAAATGAGGGTATTTAATGGATTAGAATAAAATATTATTTAAATTAAAAATCAGTGCATAACATAATGTGACATACTTATGGACATACAACAGTTTGGGTTCTTATTAACAGTTTCCTGTCCACCACTTTAGATCTGGCAATTATGCAAAATTTTAAGTAGGTATGTTGTGCTGGCACAGAATTGATCAACTTCATGAACCACTGTTGCCATAATAAACTAGGTTAGGATAGGATATATTTGGGTACCACTATGTTCATGCCTGCTTACTGACACGGAAATGCCGATCAGCATTTGAATGTGTGGTTTTGATTTGATAGAAGCGAAACTAAATACAAAAATTTTAACATGCAAGCAATAGTCATTGTTCGATAATGGTCATTTCGACTCCTTTCAAGTCTTATGTTGAATGAGCTACTGGCTTACTTTTACCTCCTTCATATAATCCAGGCCTCTTCAAGACCCGCATTAATAAATCCCTTTGTACAGCCCCTACCTTAACCTGCCTCACAATGCTGCCCAACCAGGTGGCGATATAGTTAACCTGCTTTACACTGTACAGACAGGGGGGCTCTTGTAAGGTATCCCGAAAAAAAATAGAGATTTCCTTGCACATTAAAATTTGATTCAATCATAAAAAATGCCATATATTATGAAAGAACTGTTCTTCGGTCTATATTAGAGAATCATAAATTAAATTCATTCTAATAACCAATTCTACTACTAATGCATGCATTAAAGGGAAAACATCATATGATAATGGAAATCATGATTTCTTCAACCAGAACCAAATGTAACAGGATACTTACATAGACTAAGGAATGCTTTCCACACCTCCGGCTTGAGCCTGGAGGCCCTGCCATCTTCAGAAGCAGGTCTCGATTGTGCATCGTGTTCAAACTCATTATTATTCAATTGTTCTCTGCAATCATTCACTCCTCTTCCAACATCGTAACCTAGATTTGATAAATTAGATCCCATGAAATTGACATTGGCGGAGGTATAATGTTTTATTAAGGGCTCTGCTAAACCCAATTGGACCATAGCAGTTTGATTTTGTTTCTGGAGACATTTCACTGATAAAAACAGACGTTTTCGGTCCCCTAATTGAAGAGCATTTATAGGATTTTCACTGAAGTCTCTTTCGTTCAAACTTAAAATACAAGGTCCGTCTAAAACATTATTCGTTATAACACTTATGACGTCTACGGACATTTTCTCTTTTATTAACCAATCTTTGACGTCTAAGTTGGTCCAATTTATAACTGACATTTTGGAAGATTTGTATCACAATGTAAAATATTAGAATCCTTTTGATTTTGTACACACGTTCATTATTAACTCTCAAACAAACGCAACAAATGTTATGCAAATAAAGGAACCAATCGCGCACTCAATGACGAATTTTAGAAGAATAACAGTGAATATTGAATAACATTCTGAACAAACGTCAACAGACTCGAAGTTGCCATTTGAAAGGCAAACGGCGAATAGCAGATCTAACATTCAACTAGTGTACGAAGTAGTAGTGTAGTTACGAACAGGCAAGGGACACAAGACACGTCATATAACGCGTTTCCGAACGCTTAAGATCGAAGCTAATTGGATAATGGGCGTTTTGGCTATTTCCTGGTTTTGACATAAGTCTTGATTAGTAGTGTTGTTTTTGATAAGTTGCTTTTTATCGCGTCGGCTTTTATTGTATCAATGAATACTTACTTTAAAACTCAATTGCCCAATTTGTGTTTTCATATCGTGCTTTAATAATAAGTTTCATGTACTTGTGGAAATGTTGATATTGAGTGCATCAAGTTAACCATTAAAATGCTAAGGTTTTTAAGTAGAAGGGGTCGTTCCAACCATGTTCGCGGTAATAAACAATCGGCGCAAAAAAATTTACAGAACAAACATATTATACAATGCAGGGTGATTCTATTGGACGATACGGACTTGACTATAAACTTGTCCAAAAAAGCGAGTGCAGCTGACCTTTACGAGCAGGTATTTTATTCATTAGATCTAATCGAAAAGGATTATTTCGGCCTGCAATACACCGACACAAACAATGTCAAGCATTGGCTCGATCCCACTAAAGCTATAAAGAAACAAGTCAAAATTGGCCCCCCATTCACTCTTCGGCTCAGGGTCAAGTTTTATTCTTCAGAACCGAATACTCTTCGCGAAGAGCTTACTCGCTACCAGTTCTTTCTGCAGCTAAAGAAAGATATCTTGGAAGGGAGACTAGAATGTACCCAGAGTACGGCCATAGAGTTGTGCGCCCTGGCTCTGCAGTCCGAGCTGGGGGACTTTGATGAGTCGTCTCACACGCCTGCCACTGTCTCGGAGTTCAGATTCATTCCCAATCAGACTGAAGAGACAGAGATATGTATTCTGGATGAATTCAAGAAATGCAAAGGCCTAACGCCCGCACAAGCAGAGGTTAATTACTTAAATAAGGCCAAATGGCTAGAGATGTACGGTGTTGATATGCACATTGTTTTGGGAAAAGATGGCTGTGAATATCACCTAGGACTTACTCCTACCGGAATTCTGGTGTTCGAAGGTCCTCAAAAGATTGGATTGTTCTTTTGGCCAAAAATCAGTAAGCTGGATTTTAAGCGAAAAAAATTAACTTTGGTGGTGGTGGAGGATGATGACCAAGGGCGCGAGCAGGAGCACACCTTCGTGTTCCGTCTGCACAATGAGAAGGCTTGCAAACATCTGTGGAAGTGCGCCGTAGAGCATCACACTTTCTTCAGGCTGCGAGCTCCCATCAAGGGACCGTCGGCCCGCCAGAACTTCTTCCGCATGGGCTCCAGGTTTCAGTATTCGGGGAAAACTGAATACCAAACTACTCAACAGAATAAGGCGAGACGCACTGTTCAGTTTGAGAGAAGACCCAGTCAAAGGTTTGCACGGAGACAATCTCATGTCTTGAGAGAACGAGAAAAACAAACTTCGACCAAAGTAGAAACCAGCGTTCCCTCCGGCAGTGCAGAAACCAGCACCATTCTCATCAATACCTCTCTGCCTGTGCCCGAAGCTGGAATAAGCAAACCTCTTTCTCGGAACTGCAGTGAACGTTCCCAACAATCGACATCGGAACCTGTCGACATTCCCAATGCTAGTAAATTGGAGCACACTAAAACTATCGAAGTACCGGAAGCTTCCCAGGTTGAAGATATATCTAAAGAAGAATCTATTTCCAACAAAGTGCTGTTCAAAAAAGATTCGATGAAGAAAGACAGTTTCTTACAAAACATCTCCATCAATCAGGGATCGTCTTGTAGTTGTTCTTCTCCGGCAGATACCCACGTCACCAATCCGTTGAATGATTTACTCAAAAGTCTGGTTAAAGAAAAACTTCACACTGACGACTCTAGAAATGAGGTGCGTAACGAATTACTCGTGGACACATCCCTCTCTATGGAAGTCCCCAACAACCAGGCTAAATACTTTGGCTCTTGCGGAAAGCCCTTGCCTCCGGGTCAGCTAAAATGCAACATACTGAAGGCCAAGGATAGTGAATTAAAGTTCTTTAACGATTCATGCAACGTGAACCTTCCTTCACCTTCCTCCCCGTCCCCCAAAGTATTGAATGAGCCCCAGTTAACGATGGAGCGCCCCAAGACCCCCAATTCCTCACAGTACGTGTCCATCGTGGTGGTGGAGCCTCCAAGCAGCGTGCCGGCACCCCCCTCCCCAGCCGAGGTGACCAGCCCCTCCATCACGCAGCTCTCCCCATGGCTGGTGACCTCGGAACCCAGCTCGCCTACCACCACAACTGATAAAGACATAACAATCATTCACAGGAAAACTGTAATCACCACCCAACTTTGAGATATGTATAAACCATTTTTGGTGCCGTATTTTGTTATTATTTTTATCATATTGTGATCAGAGTAATTTATGTTTTCAACTTATTTTAATATAAGTACTTAAACATCTAAAAGTGTCATTTTGGTTTGAATTTTCGACGTTTTAATGAAGAATAGAAGTGCCTTGGTTCACATTTATTATGAACCAATATATCTTATTCCCACAAATTTACAGTATAACACTATGGTTATTCCTTGTGGTATGTGATAATAATGAGCTATTTATATTGAACAATATAATGTATATTTATGTGTACATAATGTTATAAATAAATTCCTTGCGATTTAAACCATATAAAGACTTTTAAAAAGACTTGAAGATATACAAATTACCTAAACACTTAATATTATAAAAATCATTATTCATATTAATAAACCTGCATGCAAATTTTTATTAAACATTTATAATATTAAAACTTTACTGCAGGAATCAGTATTGCTTTGTATTATACATTTTATGTAATTAATTAAGACAAGGTTTTATTAGGTTGATTGTTAAATTGTATTGTTTGAAAGAAATAATCAATTTGTGAAAGGGAACAGAAATAGAGCTGACAAAACTATGTTTTAAAATAGGCTTCAGTAACAAACCGTGTGTTCTATAATCTGTGTAATTGAGATTTATGTTGACCATTTGCTAATCTAGTTAGTGTGGCATATTTTATGTAACAGAACTGTGCAAATGTAATTTATCATTGGCATATCAGCAATAATTAGCAACACCCATGTTTGTTTCATACATTTCAGAGAGTTTCAATTCTCATCAGGTCATACAAACTGCGACAGTGTTCTTATGTTATTTTAGAAATAAACACACTTGTAATATTGTAATCTTTTGTCTTGATTTTATTAGAAGAATAATGATTAATTAGATTTAAGTATTCCGTCCAAACAGAAAAAATAAATTTTACATATTGATCTTGCCTCGAATTTATTGCCTTTGGTCAATCTGATAAGACTACGTATTCCATCAGCATTCCTTGAAGATTTCTGATGTATGTTTAATGCTAGTTTTACATTGGCGACTTAGCCGTGCGAATCAGCCGCGTACATCGTTTTGAATGTAAATTGATGACGTGGCTAATTCGCTATTGTGTATAGCCCTGCGATTTACATACAAAACAATACACGCGACTGAATCGCACTGCTAAGTCGCTAATGTGCTAGCCGAAATGTTATGTTATATCGATGATTAATATTCTGCAATTTTAAAGTTTGTGAAAAATTTATGTTTTATAATAAATAAAGATTGTCCTGGTTGCAATATATTTTATAACTTTTTAAGGATGATGAAGAAGCGGCACGTATATGTGCATATTTGCAGCTAATTATTGTAGCTCAAAGAGATTTATATACAAAAAGAAGTCTGTTTATTTGTAAAGCAAATCAATGTACAAGCAATTTAGAGTGAGTACTTAATGCTACTCAATATAAGTGTATTTATCCTTTATCTGTTGGTAAATCACCATCACAAGTAGATTTAAGAATAAAGAAATTGTATCCTATTTACAAATGATGTCATATTCTGTGTTATTATATACCTACCATTACGTATTGACCATTCCATTCAAAGGACGTAAATATGATCTGGATAAACGCAGTTGGCTGATAAAAACTGTAACAATACACATGCACTGCAGTTAAAATGTTATGCTGATCGTTAATTTTGGTGTTCAATGTCAATTAAATTTGAATTATCTATAGAATGCATTCCTTATGAGACCTTTCCACTAAAATAAATATGCTAAATCGAATATAATATGCAAATCTCATTATTAATTTTTAATGATATCATTTCGAAATATTGTTCACTTGTGCATTTATTATAATATAAAATTCAGCAGTCAAATTACAAAAATAAAGTATGAATCATGAAATGAAATAGCACTAACAATAAATTTAAAGACAGCATTTTTTATGAGCCATTTAGAAGACATTAGAAAATCTGTGTCATGTTTACCTTAGGTCTGGTATATCAGTTGATTTTAAGCTCAGCTTGGTTGGAATGTCGAGCTTAGCACGGCTTGGAACATAATCCATATATAGGTTGAAACCTAGATATTAGCAACATTACACGTATTGTCTATGATTTTAATAAGGGGATGTGTTTGCTTTTTCTTTGTAAAATCAAACTATTGTCTACGTAACCACCTATGGTTTATTAAGCTTTTTAATGTCACCGCGAGATCCTGAACTTTCAAAATGCCAACGAAGCTGTTTTTTTTTGAAGGGTGTAATTTACGAGTTGATTTTTGATAAAGTTCCCCACTTCAATCAACATGGTGCTATATGCTGGGATACTGATTTTAAATAGTATTTTTTTTTGCTGGAGTCAATGCACTACGCATGAAATTATAACAAACAAATCGCTGAAAATACTGTCGTGGCGTTGAAAGATTCTTCTTATAATACCTTACCATACTATTTGTCTATTTTAGATTGATTATCAATTAAATAACATGAAAACAACAGTCCATATTGATAAAATTTTGCAATTTACATATATTTCGATGAGATGTTAGTACATAATTAATCACGTAAACGTCATATTTGACATTTTTTACTGCTAGCACCGCGTTGTCTAAAAATGTAACTATTCTGCAGCTTACCAAGTGTGAAGCGGCCGATTTAGCCTGCTTAAAGTTATCGAGGAATATCACACGTAGCGAGGATACGGACTGACTGATATACCGGGCCTTAGTAATATAAAAAATGTAACAGTAATTCTTTTCATATTTTATCACAATACAGATGGGTTTGTCAGACCAGGTGCACACAAGCAACTTGTGTCGCAGTGACAGTTGGGGTGACTACATATTTCAAACTCAATACAATCCAAAAAAAGTCTATATATACCGCAGTGGATTTTAAAATAGTTGCCGTGACATTGTTTTAGTGACAGCATTGTTGCTTGCGTGCCGCCTTAGTTATATGGAATCTTAAAAGGAAAACTGAAAAATATTTATAAGTTTTTTCTAGTAATAATTGAAAAAATGATTATGTAATACAGTCAGGGTCGTATGAGAAAATGCCCTAATTGACAACAATTTTACAGATTGTACAAATTGGGTATAATTGCTTAAAATCTGTGACTTTTTTATTAGCTACTCTGTATATTAGGTCCAGAGATGTGCTTTATTTCAAATAAATCCATTTCAAATGGAAATGCTTTTCTAAAAACCATTTTGCATTTTAAATGCTTTTCTCAATGCATTTTCCATTTTAAATGCTTTTTTTGCAACATTCTTCCTACTATCTCCACTCATCTTTTTTTCATAAGCCCCAAATATCAGTCCGTCCTCATCCTCGCTATGAGAGATAATTTACATTTGTCAAGTTGCTCCCTGGTAAAAGCCCTGGCAATTGAGTGATACCATTACAAAAAATACTGAACATGGGGCCATGATGCTGTAATATTAAATGTTAGATAGCAGTTTCTATGTTTTTACGTTGGCAACATTAGTCCCGCGCAAATTTTTTGTGGTTTCATAATTTGTAGTGGTGTTTTTGGATTTACCATCATGTAATATGTTTGTTCTACATTGATGTCCATTATTAAATGACAAAATTGTTTCTAATTCTATAATTATTTTGATTTTTTGACCTGAGAAACCATTTTGCATTTTGAAAATAGGTATTTTGCATTTTGCATTTGAAATGCTTTTCTAAAAACCATTTTGCATTTTCAAATGGAAAAGTTTTGACCCATTTCCATTTTGCATTTCAAATGTTTTGGATACCCATTTTGCACATCTCTGATTAGGTCATAGAATAACACAAGAAGTGCCTTATGGGTGTGTTTCGTGATCCAAATATTTGCCTAATGGAGGCTTAAATTTCCAATACAACTGTGTTTACAAAATTCAAATGGGATGGAGATCAACGATGTCAGGCGAGTATAAGTGAGATGGAGCGTTGGGCTATTGAGCTAAATGGAACATTTCTTTCCATTAAAATTTGTATGGAAGGCACTTCTAGTGTTATTCTTTATTCTACGATTAGGGTGGACAAATTATTTCAAATTGTGTGTTTGAATCAGTCAATATTAATTGTTACACAGATGTGTGACCATACAGAAAATCATTGATCTTTTCCTCTCCATTGAAATAGTTTTGTGTAGAAATGATCCCATTATTGACTGCCATACATTGTTTGTTGGTATTAAAAATCCATGGTGGGCTGCTAGTCTCCATTTGGCAACTTATTAATGACTACTGCGTTTAGTCATCCATTTCTTGTATTGTCTGTATTCAATTTCAATCGTTTTTTAACAGAATGTCATGGCAATTTTAAACAAATTTGATTATTATTATATTCATAATAGTACAAATATTAGAACAATCTAAAATATTTTTTATGTTTACTGTTTTCATGGTATTTGAAAATATTTGCTCACTTTTAAAAGCTCTTATGAATCCCAATAGCAAGTCATTAGTTAAAATGCTGATAGAACAAATAACACTGACAATTGGTTTGAAATCTGAAAATTACCCTTTTTGCTTCCTGCTTCATGATTTAGACAAAAGTAAGAATACAGATAGATCAAATGGACACACCTGATTGTCTAAAATGTTTAAAGAGTCAATTTACCAAAAGTCTGCTGTTAAAACAATTGAATATTACTCAGCTGACGCCTTTGTCAATTACATTACCAGCCTTAGTACAAAATCACTCACTTGCTCCAAGGATTCCATTGTAAGAATTTATTGGTTTGGTTATGCCACATTTGTATTTTTTTAACTGTAAATCAAAACATGTAAGGGTGTATATAAACACTCGAGGCGAACTGCAGAGTTGAACCACGACTTGTGGTGAAGGAACGCTTGCAATTGCTTCGTTCCTTTTCTGTAATTCGTGGCTGGGCTTGTGTTTTTTCTCGTGTATATGCAGGATAATGCAGTGAAACTCTCAAGGATTTCCAATGAACTGGGAAAAAACCTTCAATTTCAGTCTTCTAGGAACCGAAAAAACTTTTGCGGGTTTCACTGCGTAGAAAATAGATAATCGACATTACATTTCATGTGAATTTCACTTCATACTGCAAAACTATATACATATATCCCACTTATTTTAAATTGTGCCCCATTGCACTTAAAAAAATATGTAAGTCCAGCCACAGATAACTTATTTACTCCTGGAAAATTTTATTTTTATTTTAGTATTTAGTAAACAAACTGGAAAAACTTTTAGACTTTTGTGCCATTTTTTCAAGGAAACATTTTCCATTTTAAAAAGAAAACCTGGAATATTTTAATAATTTTGTGTACCCATTCTGAATGAATAAATAATACTTAAAAAGGGAAATTTTTTATTTAACCCTCTACCATATGGGGCAGTAAACCGGACTGAAAAAGTGACATATTATATGAGTTATATAAAGCATAGGCATATCTCTCCAAAAATGGCAGTTCTTGTTACTTTTTCCCCCCTACAATGTGAAATGTTCAGTTAACCTTCCAGCGGGCGCGCTGTCGTAAAATTTACGACAGACGCGCCTTATCGCTTCCCCCACTCTTTCCACTTAGTTGTAAGCATCGAGCTTCGAGCTATGCTAGAGTCAAATCAAATGTCAAACATTTACCGCAAGATATAAATGTTTTTTTCAAAGTGAGTTACGGTAGGGCTATTGAACCGATGACAGAAGAAGAAAACATAAGCTTTCCAAAACTCGGTGTTTGTCGGTTATGTGCACTGGATAATAAAAGATCCTCAGCATCAATGAAGTGTTGCCGTTGCCAGTCCTTTACATGCAAGAACCATTCTTCAGTTGAGGTGGTTTGTAACAATTGTAAGGATGGGAATATTGATTCTGACTAAATAGGTCGATAACAAATTTTGTTTTGAAATATTAAAATGTTTTGAGTGTTGCTTCGTTTTTTTAAGAAAGTCAATTTGTTTTTGTTTTAAGTACTGCCTATTATCATTCTTCATATCCTTAAAAAAAATCCCTAACATTTGTATAAAGAAAACACCACTTACATGGAGAAAACTTGATGACGTAAAATTTACGACAAGCGCCCGCTCAAGGGAAATTTCTCAATGCGCCCGCTGGAAGGTTAAGGTTCAAATGTATGAAAAAAAATCTACTGAATAGCACATTCGAAATTTGGGTTTAGATTAAATACCTCTCCCATTTGTTAGAGCAAGATTGGCATGTCCTAAAACAGTTTTTCCTATATGTAGTGCTTTTGGAGTAACCTTTGCTCACAACCATATCTACATTATTGAATAGTCGAACAGAGGCGTGCCACCCATACATGCACATAAGCACTGCCTACATGCCTGCCCTGCCTTGCTCGCAAAAAAAATTTAAACTAGTAGTTCTGTGAACAGTAGAACTCGCATTCAAAAAAGTATGTTTGGAATTTTACCTTATTAAATAAATTTCCTACACTTTTATTATCTTGGAGGTGGGGGAGGGGGAGGCACCAAAATATTGTTAGCTTACATTTAAAAAATGTCTAGAGCCGGCCCTGAGGGTTGTGTAGAAATGACACGCACCAGTTTCAGGGGGAAACGATGAACATTCCATAACCTAAATTGGAACCAAGAACACACCACTAACAAGAAGATATTCATTCATAAGGTGACTTTATTCAATTATTGACACAACTACATACAAACGGTTAAAGACAAAATAAAAGTAACACGTGAGAGAATAGTTAGTTCCACAGTGGAAACTACTTGAGACTGAAGACTACTCGGAGGTGGACTGGCTGGCCTGGCGCTTCATGGACTTCAGTGCCCTCTCGCGCAGCTTCTTCTCCAAGTCTTCATTGTTAGCTTTACCACTCTCTTCCGGCTCACTCTCAGAGCTGGATTTCTTGGATTTGGATGTCTTCTTGTGTTTCTTATGCTTCTTGTGTTTTTTAGAATGTTTCTTGTGCTTTTTTGCGTGTTTCTTCGACTTTTTTGGCTCATCGCTGTCCGAGTCAGAAGAACCGGATTCTTTTTTATCCTTTTTGGATTTCTTCTTGGATAATTTATCACTGTCTGATGAGGATTCATCCTTTTCACGCTTTTTGGACTTCTTCTCACTGTCACCCTTTTTTGGTGTTTCTTCTGCTGGGGAATCTTTGGGAGCGGGGGAAGATGTTTTTGCCTTAACATTTTTTCCATCACTCTCTAGGGGTTTGCCTTTTGAGGCTTTAACTTTCTCAAGAGCAGGAGACCTGTCTTTTGTCCTAGAAACACTTCGCAAGTCTTTAGACTTTCTTGCTTTCTTAACTTCCGGCTCAGAGCTGTCACTGGATCTGGAGCGGGAAACTTTGCTCTTGTCAGTTTTGGAGGATTTTTCAACTTCACTGTTGGAACTAGGCAGAGAATAAATTTTGGGAACAACTTCAACATCGGGACTAGATTCCACCTTCTTGGATCGAGAGCTTTCTTTCCCTTTCTTGCCTTTGAGCCGATCTGGAGAGCTGCTCTTCAACTTAGACTTCTTGGAATCCTTAACAGTTTTATTTTCATCCGAACTATGGGAGTCATCTTGTTTAGATTTATTCTTTGATTTGCTTTGCTTAGATTTAACTTCTTCGTCAGAACTGCTATCATCAGAGCTAGATGAACGACTTCTTTTAACTTTTTTGATTTTTTTTACGGTTTTTTTACGCGCAACTTTCTTTGTCTTTTTCTTTTTATCGTCATTAGAATCACTAGTGGAAGAGAGTTCCGAATCACTTTCACTGGATGAGGATGATTTCTTAGGTTTCTTGGATCGTTTGATGTGAGCTCGATCTTTTCGTTTGGGTTTGGTTTTAGCCTTCGATTTTGCCACTCCACTTTCATCTTCTGAACTTCCCGAATCAGAACCGGACTCAGTTTTTTTCTTACCTTTAGGAATACCGGACTTTTCATCGGAATGCTTAGACTCATCATTTTTATCCGACTCTGATTTTTCAACATTATCTTTGAGTGCCTCTATTTCGTGCTTCTTGAGAAACGGGGAAGGAGTTCGAGAGAGACTGCGAGAATACCGTTTGGAACCTTCTGATTTGTCTCCATCCCCTTTAGGTTTCAACTCATCGTCCGAATACAGAGAAGTGGGTTTAGAAATGGATTTGTTGACCTCAACTTTTGAAGTGTTAACTCTATCCTTGGAAGAACTCGGACTCGAGCTCCTGGAGTGGCGGCTCTTCTTGGGTCGACTGTCTCTATCCTTGGAAACTTTACGATCTTCAGAATTACGTATATCTCGCGATCCGCGAACGTCTCGAGAACCTGCAAATGTGAACATTAATAAAATATGTTTGGAAAGAAAGGATATTAGGGTAATGTGTATGGCAGTACAAATAATTACTTTTCCTGTCCCGGCTAAGGCGACGATCCCGACTGGCGCGACGGTCTCGACTAGGCCGCTGGTCCCGGCTGCCGCGGCGTTCCCTCTCGCGTTCCCTCTCACGATCCCGGTCTCGTGAACGCCGGTCCTTGGACCTGCAAACACACCACATATATTATATAACCAACAATCACAACCACACAATTTTACAATGGATCAAAGGCAAATAGATACCTATCCGGTGATCTTCTTGTTCCTCTTGATCTACTCCTAGATTTGCGTCGCTCGCGTTCCCTCCTCTCCAATGATCTTCTTCTCTCTCTGGACCTGTAACGTGGAAAACTAATAAAAACCTTTTCGTTTAACAGTAGTCTCTAGTTTATTGTTAAGTATATACAAATGCAATGAGAGTTTAGTTCACCTTCTTTCCCGATCGCGTCGTCTCCTCTCCCTCTCCCTGTCTCGCTCGCGCTCCTTCTCGCGCTCCCTCTCAATCTCCCGGCGCCTGCGGTCGCGGTCCCTCTCCCGCTCTCTCTCGCGTTCTCTCTCTCGCTCGCGCTCCCTCTCTCGCTCCCGGTCCCGATCCACCGAGCGCCTACTTCCCCTTCGGCTGCTGCAACAGTTAATATACCAATTATAATAATTTGTATAGCTGTTATTGTGAGAAATTACCTCAAGGGTGCTTAAAGGGCAATCAAAGTAAAATATTGGTACATAATGACCGGTAACCGGATCATCAAAATGATAATTCATCACATCTTTAAAAAGTTATATAAAGTCATGGAAAGTGATGAAACAAAAACTTTATTAACTGGGTTATGTAGGTTAGGTTAAAAAAAATAATTTTTTCATCGTTTCTAATGACTTTATATCACTTTTTAAAAGTGTGTTGAATTGTCACTGTGTTGAGTTATCATGGAACCGTAATGACCACAGCCAGATATCATGCAGGAAAACAGGGTTGATACAGAATTACCACAGCTAGACATCATGCAGGAAGACAGGTTGGTCTAGAGTGAGCACAGCCAGACATTGTGCAGGAAGACGGGGTTGGTTCAGAATGAACACAGCCAGATATCATGCAAGAAGACGGGGTTTGTACAGAATGACCAAAAGCTGTAATAGTGACACCCCGCAGGAAGACTGTTAGTACACAATGGATTAAGAACATAGATAAAAAGAGAAGCATTATATACCTCTCCCGGCGTGATCGGCGGTGTGGACTGGGGCTGGCGGAGGAATCCTTGTTGTTGCGGTAGTGCCTCTTCTTCTGGATGGACGTTGAGGACTTTCGTATTTCTGAACCGTCCTTGCGGCTTCGTCCTAATCATGATTAATAATAAAATGAGAAGGCTAAAGTTTAGCAAATAGGGACTTTTGATTGTGAGATATAAAACAAGTGGTAGAAATGTTTTGAGGGTGTCTGTATTCCTGAAGTAATGTCTTTTCTTACTTTCTTATGATGAAAATGTTCATATATCAACTAAGGGTAGAAAGGTCTTATGTAAATTGGCAGTTAACAGTTATTATTTGATCACTTTTAATGGATTACTTATGTAGCTGTTGAATAGATTGCACCAATACTGGAGGGCGATTCTCGTTCTACTTAACGACACTAAAATCGTCCTTACATTCAAATTAACGATTTTTCTCGGTTTATTCGTATGAAGCGATTCCGGTTCTCTCGTTGACAGATGGAATCCTTAGATTTTCGATTGCGCGCCAAAATTTTTAGCCTTACGCGAAGGGTACCCCTAGACCTGTCTTTCGGCGGCCGAACGCTAGCGTTCGCGGAGAATTCGCTTCATTTAATTGTGACGTTTTGACAATTAGCATTATTTGCGTAGTTTTAACAAGAGAAAACTTAATATTATCGTAAGTATTGACTGTAAACATGATTAGTGACTTGTTTGTGGCACAATAATGCTATTAAATGAATTGAATCAGGTAATTGCGATGTTTGTAAAGTACGTAACATGTCGAAAGCCAGATAAGTGATTTCATTTACAATAAACTACACATACCATTGAGGATTTCTACATAAATAATAATAAGTTTCTGGCTGGCGCTCGAAATTGTGGGTTTTGAAGTTAACCACAACGAAATAAGAATCCCTTTCATTCATCAACTTGGGTGACAGTTAGCGCCATTCGGCAGCGTTAGTTTGACAGCAAACGTCACTTTAGAAGTGGTGAATCTGTAACAAAGTCATTACTATCCAGCGAGGTAAGTACCTTTTCACAAAACGTAAATCTTCGATAAATGGCTTATTTATGTCATTCATAAATAAAATAAGCAGTTATTAAAATGCATTATAAAACAAAGTATTTGTTTTTTAAAGTTTTAGTTAGAAACCTTGCGTCACTTAATTATATTTCACCAATTTGTGTTTTCAATAATCTCTTAACAATATCGTAGATGCTCTTAACCACGCTTCTTTAGGATTTTTTACTAGGTCTCTCAAAAATCGATCTTGTAAGGCTATCAGAAGAACGAGAATCGCTTAATAGTTAAGAAAAGATGTTACAAGCGACGGACAGCTATCTTTCGCAAACGATAGCAGTCGTTGACGAATGCTATCATTTAGCTTAAGGCTAAAAGAACGAGAATCGCCCTCCTGGCTATCTTTGAACACCTGTAGGGATAACTAGTAGTAAATAGGGTTTGTACCGCTCTTGCTGGAATCCGAGCTGGAAGCGCGGCGCGGGGGCCGGCGCGGCGAGGCAGCTCGGGAAGATGAGGAGGAGCTGGAGCTACTGGAGCCGCGCTTCTCTTTGCCATTCTTGGCTTTTACCACTTCCGGAGATACAGTTTTATCTTTGCCGGCCCTGCGGAGGAACATTTATATAAATTCAGTGAGTATTGAAAAATGGATTAATATTCTGGAAGATATAGGGACCCTTGTCCGGGAGAGCCTTGTCAAATCTCTTTCTGTTGTATGCTTCAGTTTATGAGAAAGAAAGAGAAATAATTACTGCGGTGCTCTTGCTGCAAGGGAATAATTAAAACTGTCTTGTATTTAACAAAGCAAAAATTAATTGATGAACAATTTTTTTTATTATGGAAACAAAATTACATTTGGGCATTACCAGTTTATTATTTAAATGACAAGCAATTATGTGACCTATGAAAAGAATCACCTGGGATTGGGAAGAATGTCTCAGATAGTTTCAGTCTTTGGCGTTTAAACAAATAATAAATAAGTATGAACTTGTATAACATACCTTGAGGGGGATTTATCGGGGGACTTATCTTTAGTGGACGATTCAGTACCATCTTTGGCAACACCGGCCATGTTGAGCAACTTGTTCTGCAGCCGTGACAAGGAGCCCCCCTTATCATCACCGCTCTTGTCTCCGTTATTTTTTTCAGCTTTGTCACCATCACCGTTCTTGCCTTCGCCTGATTCTTCCGGAGTTTTATTTCCATTTTCTATAACAAATTAAATATATTAATGTTATGTACAAAAGGAAGCAAGGGCAATAATATGTACATAATAATGAAAATAAATAAAGATGACATACTCATTGGCTTCTCACCTTTCTTAGAGGGTTTGTCCTTGATTAGATGCTTTGGTAATTCAGTGACCAGCCCGGGTGGGCTGAGCTGACCGTCCTTCTTCTCTGCTTTGGATGGACTCTTGCTCCGGGAATCTCTGCGACCTCGAGACCTAGATCTGGACGGCAAACGGTTTAAGAATGGACCTAGGCAGACAGAAGGTATGTCAGTTTATTCCCATGAAGAAAGGGACTAACCTGCGGTGAGTGGAGCGATGGTCTCGAGATCGGGAGCGGCTGCGGTGGTGGCGGCGACTACCCCCTCCCCCTCCTCCACCCCCTTTGCTGCGGCTCTCTTCCTCTTCCTGTATACATTATACGTGACGATTATTTACGAAAATGTTCACCTCAAAAAAAGTACTTTTTGAGATATTGGCAAAAAAACTCATGTTTTCTGGTTGTTTTACATACATACATTTTTAAAGCATTTTTCTCTCTAGATTTGGATTTTTTGGCCAGTTTTGAAAGTAGCGTCATGTAGATATTTTAATTAAGAATAAATTGCCAGTGTTAGTCAAAAATGTGTTATATTCGATTTGAATATTTAAATTTTTTAAATAATTATTACATATTATCACTAACTTCTTAAGGGTAAAGTGACGTATGTTATAATCTACGCATTTTCACCATAATACGGGCCAATATGAATAATTAGTGTTGTCCATATAAAAACTCAATTCCTTCAAGAAAGGCATACAAATACAATATTGTATAGTAATCCAACCCAATTCTTGAGAGAATTGTGTTTTTATATGTACAAAACTATTTATTTATAATGGGTATGTACGGGGCAAAAACAAATAATTTGTACAGTACATTGAGAGAATTGTGTTTTTATATGTACAAAACTATTTATTTATAATGGGTATGTATGGGGCAAAAACAAATAATTTGTACAGTACATTCACCCCTAATATGAAAACATTTATGACATAAACAAATTTGAAGGTGAATTTATTATTTACTATTTATACAGTACACAAAATAAGCTCTTAAATGAATTTATATAGTCTTTGTTATATAACTGCTCCAAATAAATTGGTTTAAATTCATAGCACAATTTGTTTCCATGTATTTTTTGTGACCATCAAGAGCTGCCTGGTCTTTACAACTGTATCACCACTAGGATGGACAACATTGTAAAGCAGGTCAAGGAAGGATTTGGATGAGAGACAGATTAAATTAATGAAGGGTTGGCTAATTGAGTAGTACGAGTGTCTTCTTACAATTCTTTTCTTGATTTCGTCCTTCTTCTGTTGCATGAAGGACTCAGGTATCCCGTTCTCCGAAGCCTGCGCGCTGAGGAGGTGCTCCCACAACTCACCCATAAACAGGCGAGCATTTTTCCCATTTAAAAATCCTGTTAGGTTTATCTGCATTTTCTTCGGGCAAGGGAACTGAAGATTTGTAGAAGAAATTGTCTTGGTTATTATAATAAGAATACAAGTTGGGATCATTGAAAATTGCGGGCAGGAACGGTGAAGCATATTTAGACAAAAATCAACAGTTAATTATCAGATGTACTTCAGAATCAACTGAATGTAAGAAAGATTCACGGCTATGTCAATATCGCTGATAATTCAATGGCCAAAATATTATCTTATAATTAAGAGTCAACTTGTCATGTAAACAATACATTATTTAATTTCAAAGCAAGAAAATATTATTTAAATGTGGATGAACACAATATTGATATTTTGGGGAACAGCGAGATTTTTTCCATTTGGAGAACATAGTTAGTTAAAATTTTTAATAATAGTATTACATGGATTAGGCCTGTTACAGATGTAACTACATTATATTTAATGTTGATTAATAAAATCCTTGCTACATTCTTCATTTATACTTGAGACTTGATTGTTTTATGTCCTATAAACAAAATAAAATAATAATGTTCTACAATTCACCTTCAATAAATAATGATGAGAATGATAGTTTATATTTTGCCATAAATTTATAAATGGTTAGAACGGTAATGACGGAGTATTTTTATAACAAGAAGTTTTGGAGCCACAGATTAATTGATTGAAGCAATTGATTGATTGATTGAGACAGTAAAGCAGTGAAGACAGTCGCACCGGAAGTGCTGCCGTGGTGCCGCAGTGTGGCGGTGGAGCAGAAGAGCAGCAACGGCAGTCGGTGTTCAGGAAACGGCGGACTACGGCGGCAGTCAGCAGCCACAGCAGCAGCGGGAGGCAGCGTGCTCCTGGCCGAGGAGTGAGGAGTGGAGATCCCGCGGAGGAAGTGAAGCAAGCCGCCTGAGACAAGCGGTCACCGGCTGTCCCATCTGTAAGGTTGTCATTATCTACCCGAGTTATACGAAACTTCTTACGGAACCTGGCTCCAAAACTCTTTGTCGCGCGTATGGCAAATATAAACTGTGTCTAACAAACATTAAAGGTGAAGTCCTATCGTTACAAGTCCTCAATGCTCAATTCTGAATGTGGATTTGTCAATGTCAATATCAATGATAAAGAAAAGGGAGTTTTACTCTAATCCTTAAAAGAAATACTTCCGGAAAGTTCTTAATATAAGTCCCCGAAATACCATTGTCAGAAATGCAGTCGTGTGGAGGGCGGCTCACGGGGCGGTGGGGTGGCGCGGGGCAGGGTGGCTCGGCTGTGGTGGCAGACCAAATAGCAAACAGAGCTAATCGGGGTATAAAAACAATTTTCACACTCAATCAATACAAATACACTTTTTTTCCACGTCGACATTTCTTAACATCGTTTTGTTTTTTCTTTCTGGTTAATCATTCCAAACGGGAAATCATAAGAATTCCTACATTGGCTTAGATTGAATTTGAAATATAAATCATGTGGTTATAATGAATGTGAATATACCTTCTCCTCCAGCTGATTATTGACGTAATCTACAACTACATCGTCTTCCATCTTCAGAATCTCCGTGATCTTCTGAGTGATCCAGGGTTTCAGGACATCCAGTTTTACTTTGGACATATCCACCTATAAACATTATAATACATAATGACTTCATTCCCGACAACTTTATTTCCAGGATAACAGTTACATATTGAGTTCAAGTTAACACGGGTTTTACAACATATATTAAATTCATGTCTACCAAGCCCAGATTGTGTGTAAAATGAAATATTTGCATGGAACTCCCATCAAATGTTATGTTATTAAAATTGCAGGTAGCTAACACAATGACACTTATTTAAACTAATCTATTATTATTGTACCGAATGTTGGAGAAATTCAACAATTACAAATTATGTGTGCAATATTGGTGAAAAGAAAACTGATAATTTCGTTTGGAAATATTAGTTAACTTAGTAGAGAAGCTACGATAAAACTGTAAAAAAACGTAATATTTACCGAATTAGAATGACTTGGTTCGTTATCCCATTAAGTCGGTTAGGGCAAATACCGTAGAAAAGTTATAATACCTCCAACTTCTGACATTTCCCATACATTCTGTTGGAAGTATGCTCTACTAGCGGCAGGAGTTGAGATGAGACTTTCCTTACATACATTTTAATGCATGACAGGAACAGAGTTGCCAGACAATACAAGTAAATACTGCCAATATTTTGCTGGAGTTGGATATATTATTAATGTTCTAGGGTATTTGGTAAGGGTAAGGAATCTAAATAAACCGATGACCCGGTGCAGAAAAGTAAAATTTACTACGGTTTACAGAGCAGCAATTGTGGGACTTTTAGGCGCAGGACCCTCGGTTAATGTCGATTCCTTAACCTTACCGACCCAATGAGACGACTGGCTTAATTTACAAATCTTTCAATTACTGATGGACAAATATATATTAGGTAAACATGCCACATCCTTGGGCCCTTCGTACACAGAGATACTTATAAGCTACATGACTGACGCAACCACAAGTATCCTACAGAAATGCTAATCTTTAAAGCTGGTTTCCGTACACGGCGCTAACCGAATTATACTTAACTCAATCATATTTTCAAGTGCATCCTTGGAATTGATACAATGTCAAGGGACTCGAGCTATGAAGACAATAATATTGTTTTTTTTATATTTACAAGCATAAATAACGATCTAAAAGATTTTGGGTTAACCTGTATGAGGAAATAAATGTTAATTGTAGGGCATTCGTCGCCACCAAGGAACTACATAAGAAAGAAGTAAAATTGTCTTTTCTTTCCAACCTCAATCCACTAAATCGTTAAAAAAAAAGTATAAAAACTATATTTTCTCGCCTCCAGAACAAATTTAACATTCAAATCATGTTCGGATGTCATTTCTGTCAAAAGAGCAGTAGACGCGAATCCAAGCAGCACTGTCAGTAGCGTGTTGTAGTTGTCACACTGTCACTAGTGTGCTGCAACGGTTACACTGTCAGTAGCGTATTTTCAAATATTTGACAAATTCTTGGTGTTCTCTTTGAGGTCATAATGACAAGTGGGTTTTAAGGTTACTTTTTTCGTTATTTTTTAATTACTCAAACGAAGAACCTATTTTGAAAAGTGAGTTCTTATTTTGGGTGGGAAAAAACTATCCTGAAAACTATTTTACAGTTTATTTATAAACAATTTGTGCATATTGGATGAGGCGCGCCTCTACATATTTACCATATATTATCATCAGGATTGTAAATCTGATGCATAACTAACCTGTTGTGCCAGAGCGTCTCCAAACTTCATCTGTTTCAACAGCTTTTTCTCCTTGTCGCTGAAGCGATTATCTTGCTCCGCGGAAGTGCCCTAAATTTGGAAGCAATACCTTTGATATTCTGCGAGATATTATAATTTGCAATAGCAGATAGAAGAAATGTATTAGTTGTATGACATAAAAATATCGATTACTTCGGGTGTAACGAACTTACCGTGTACATCTTGGATGGGTTGTGTTTATCCACCTATAATACAAACACAAGTGTGCAAGCACTGATTTAGCTTATCTGCGTGTCACCAATGCATATAATATTCCATCGCGAATATTAATTACGGTTAAAATTTAATATTAACACAGATATCAGAGAAAAACGCACGCGCCGGGGTCTAATACAACATGGCGGACATTTTATGATTTTGTCGTTCAGTTTCTCAGTGGTGCCCAGTGTTACCGAAACTAAAAATTCAAAATCGGGAGAATTTTTGCCTAAAAATCGGGAGAAATCGGGAGAAATTTGAAGAAATCGGGAAAAATCGGGAGATGACTAGAACTATTATAATAAAAATTCTCCCTTGTCAACAATCCGAATCCCGTTTACTATTTCCGAAGCAGACCATTAACAACGATCTAAAAAATCAAGAAGCAGCATAATTGTAGATGTTGCCCATGGAATGACGCAATTTTCCGTAACATTCGATGGAGACTTATTTTTACGTCTGTCAACACAGAACATTTTTTGTGAAATTTGAACTGTCAGTTCAAGAGACGTCAAAATTTATTGAATTCCTATCTATGTACATTAAAATTGAGCGGCATTCAAACAAGTAACGATTTTTGTCCTCGGGATGTGTCTACGATTAAATGAAACGAAACAATCTTTTTATTTTCAATTTTAATAAGCAACCATCCAATCACCTCAAGAGCTTTTTCTTCATATCACCTGGCTTCACATGTAAACATTCCGCTGTCACCCAATAGTTAACTGTTTAGCATTCTTTATTATGAAATACCAACTAATTTAGCAGATGAATTAGCAAAAAAAAATACAATGCAAGAGCGAAAATAAAATTGTGGAAATTGTTACTGCTATGGAGTAATTAGGAGTTATATTAGATTAAGATTTAATTTTTATAAGCATGCTGCGCATTTACAATAGAAACTTGGGTACAAGTATCTCTTTTCTGGGAAGAATTATTCAAAAGTTGTTCCAATAATCTGCGATTACAGTATATACTCGTAACTCCAATTTTAGCCCATATTTTAACAACTGTCCAACGATTCTTTTCTGGTGAAATGACAGAGAACAAAGTAAGTTGCAAATTGTTCAAAATATAGCAATGTGAATAATACTTAGGCGAAATAGATTTTTAAAGTAGCCAAAATGTTACAGGAGCTAAATTGGCTAACAGTAAAACAGAGATATTGATGACGTTGATATTTATAAAGAAAATTTAATAATACACAATGTGTTATCGAAATAATAAAGATAACTTTAACGTGTTTCGATAGAATATTACACCATATAGGAATAAAAAATGTGAATGTACTGCCAGAAAGCATAAAAATAACACCTATCGGTAAATGGAAGAGAGAATGCAAGAACTATCTAGTTATCTTTAAAGATAACATATAAGAATTCAATATTATAGTAGTATAGAGATATTGATGACATTGATATTTATACATAAAACTTAATATTACACAATTAAAAAAAAATTATATGTACGAGGAACGAAGAACCAAAAAAGTGAATCGAGGCGTTACGTAATAAATTCTAAACTCTCGCTCGTAAAATTCATAGATTATCGGTTTGTATAGGTCTAATACATACATACACCGGTCGGTGGCCGAGTGTGTTCAATTCCTGGGCTGGGTAAGTCCTCCATCACAACACAAGTAACATTTTCGGCTTACTGTGGTGGTAGTAGGAGATTTTCAAATATTGTCAGGTTATTCGTAACCCGGGAATGTTTGTCTTTGTTTAAAAAAAAAAAAAAATGCTTAGATAATCAGTATTCTCTAATTATTCTTGTTAATACCCTATTCGGGGGAATTTTTTTTTTGCCAGAGACAATTTTTTGCCTGTTTAGCATACCATAAACAAAGAATCGTCGAGTGATGACGATTCGCTGCTTGCTTTGAAAAATCGGGAGATATTGATGCCATTCCGGTAGATCGGGAGATGAAGTGAAAAATCGGGAGATCTCCCGAAAAATCGGGAGCTTCGGCAACACTGGTGGTGCCAGCTGCTGGAATTAAAGTGTTGCCAACATAAGCAATCCTTTAAAAATCAAATCCAAACAAATTACTTTATTAATTTTATGTTGCTTTCTTGTTTCCTCGACTTACCGAATATGTTACCGAATATGTTACCGAATAACAACGAATCATCGAGCCAGCGATTTTTGGCAAAATCTACCGAAATTTGTGAAAATCATCCGAAATTTATGAAAATCTACTGAAGTCAACGAAAAGATTCTGAATTATGGGCAATTTATTCGGAAAATAACAATTTTTTCCGAAAATCAGAATTTTTTATTTTCGAAATTCTCTACCCATGAAAAAGTTTTGTGATTATGAGGAATCATATACTATTTAGAAATTTTGTAGGGAATTATTCTAAGAAATTCTCTAGCAACCCATGGATTCGAAAAAATCGAATTCGGAACAAATTACAAACCCTGCTAAACAAAGTCATTAACACAAAATTATTTATGACACAAACATTTCTCTGATAGAGGAGTTAATTGTTTCACACTCGAAAAATGAAAATCATGTAAATACCCAAATGAAAATCAATGGGAATATTGATGGTAGGAGAGTCGAAGGAAGAAGCCTCAGAAAATAGCTTCAAAGTGTTGTGATTGTTGGCAGTTCTACTTGTTGCAATTGTTTGTTTGAATAAATATTGCGTTTGATGTTAGCCAACCTAAACCAAATATATTCTTCTTTCACTTGGCAACCTCTACGTAAGCTTATCCTAATTTTAAATTAGAAATATTCAAGCTGGATAACTATTTACATAGATGTTTCCAAGCCTCCCTTGTTATTACTATACTCAAGAGGAGTTTATAATTATTACTATTCAAGTAAAAGGCAAGGAGGAACGAGTAAACAAAAGAAGTTACTTAGTTACAAAACACTCTTAAAATTTATTTAATAAAATGTATAAAGAAGGGTTAGTCTTAAGCGCTTGTTATATGCCAGCGGATTTTCTCAAACTGTCAAAATCTCTTCATTTTTTTTGTCGCTAGAGGGCGGTAGTTGTACATTAATGAACTTGTCAAAATACAACGTCAAATGTGCGTTATGATCATGTCGCGCATCATCACGTACGCAATCGGAAATCGGAAATATTAAGTAAAACAAACAGCTTAGTAAAAAGGTATGACTTATTTGCAGAACCTACTATTTTGGTAAAGCATTTACTTTGACATTTTTTATAAATGTTTATCATTCACTTGCTGTTGTTAAATCTAATTAGATTTGAACGGCTTTTGGCTTTACGAATCGCATTTCAGAAACATTTCCAATACAAAGAAAGGTTGTTTTGCACGGTATTCGGAAACTCGTGGTATAAACGGTATAACTTGTGAATGAATCTACCTTTCATTTAAAGTCAATTTTGGGTTATGATTTTTTTTTTATTTGAGCTTTCGTTTTCGAGAAAATCGAAGGCGGATTTATTTGGTAGATTTAAAAATTTTATATATGATAGAATATCTATACATATTAATAATATTGACCTCGAAAAATAAAAGAAAGTATTTTTTAATTTATATATTTGTTAAATTATTCAGTGTTAACTAAACAATAATCTGTTTTAACCATGGCAGTAGCTATCGTGCAAGGCATACTAGTACTGTATCAAAATATAACTAGCCGTTGGAAATAATAGTTATATTCATTTAACGACCAAAGCTATTGAAAAAAATTACGTCAATGGGTTGAAATATAATACCTAAATACAAATATTATTCAACGAATCCACGATTCGACCTATTGTGATGTATTGACGCGTAATAAATATATGAAATGGTGGTTAGTTTTTAGATTCTCACGGCCAAAAGCATTTTTGTTGTTTGTTTTTGGGGTGTTATGCCGTGTTGCGCTAACTCCTTCTTTAGCCGACGTTTCGGACAGCGTTGCAGTGTCCATCATCAGGGCAGATCCGGTAGATCATCAAGGGCCATCATCAGGGTCCATCATCAGGGCAGATCCGGTAGATCATCAGGGCAGATCCGGTAGATCATCACACATCTTCGGATCTACCGGATCTGCCCTGATGATGGACACTGCAACGCTGTCCGAAACGTCGGCTAAAGAAGGAGTTAGCGCAACACGGCATAACACCCCAAAAACAAACAACAAAAATATGAAATGGTGAATCATTTAAATTTACTGAATTTAAAGTTACTGTTCTTTATACAAATAGAACGGCGACATATGCGCCTCACAATTTTTGCCTCATTTGGGTGTTTAAAATGTTACCTGGCTATTATAGACTTAGAGGCCTTGTGTTTTCTCGGTAGGGAAAAAATTGTTTCCCAAAAAACCCTTATTATTTGGAACTTTACAACACAATACATAGATAGAATATCTTTGATTTGACAAAGTGTGAATGGTTACGTGTGTATACGCAGAAAGGTGATATAATCGTAAATTGACTTAAAAAGTTTTTTTGTCTGTTTAATCTAAAGATAAAAAAACGGTAATAAACTTGTTTACTCCTTATATGTTAGGTCGGAATAGTGAAAAACTTGACTTGTTATCACTTAAAATTGCCGATTTTACCAAACTAAAAATGATTTGGCGTGAGATGGTAATTTTTGGTTTGATTACCAAACGCGCTCACAACTGAGTCAGAGCGACAATGAATTCTCACACACACTTGCATAAATGGCACGCAAATCAACATCGTGACGTTCGTGCTAACCGTTAGGAAAAGGAACGCACAACGCACATTGAATATTGTATTTTATTCGTTTCAAAGAATATGACAGTTCAAAAAATACAATGCGACAAATTTACGTGAAAAAAGAGTATTTGTGAGTACTTAGCGTTTTTGTAGCTTCCTAAAATTATTGCAATGCTTCAAGTGAGTCGGTTTACTTTTAGACCCAGAAATGAAACATTTTGATGGCATTTTAGAAATATATACGCCGTGAAACAGGGAGCGATATTTTTGTTATTTGTTTTTGGGGTGTTATGCCGTGTTGCGCAACACGGCATAACACCCCAAAAACAAATAACAAAAATACTTTTGGCCGTGAAAATCTTAAATCATATTCAGGGAGCGATAGTTTCACCACCGTTCTCGGGGGCTTCTCACACGTAATAAGTAAAACAGTGTAAAGGCCCGTTTATAATAGGAATATGCGGTAAGAATAAGCCGTAAAGCCCTAGGCCGTAGAAGTTGGAAGATAGGAAACCTGTGTATCCGTTTATAATAGATGGCAATAATCTTTTATTTTTTTCCATAACCGAAAAGATGGTCCAACTTTATCTTTTACGGTTACGGATTACAGAAAGCTGAGATATATACCCAGATTTATGTATTTTCGTCTTTCGATCGATACTCTACGGTATCTACTATTTGACAAGAGCGGTTAATTTATGTATTTGACAATCGAACAATAATGTTTGTGTTGTAGAAGTCCTAACAATTTATAGAAATTGGTCAGCGACATTCTTGTAAATTTCTTAAATTGATCGTTGTCTACTGTCGCCATGTCTTTAAACAAATTATGGAAATGTCCTGTTTTTTTCCTTTTATGGTTAATGAGACGCACACTCCAACGTCGTTTTTTCCTTATATTTTTCGTCAACTGTGTGTCTCCTATTGCAGCGTATGCTAGCCCCAGAATTGACAAAAACATTCCACATGCAACAATATCTGATGAATCCTTCGTTTCAATATTTATTTATATAAAACAATATTACTTTTATAAGATGGAGGAAGAATATACTCTCGGTTGACAGTTGACATAGACAAGAAGACAAGTGACAGCGGCATAGTCACTTCTATGGACGTATTCTATTCTATTCCTATTTCAATTATAAACGACGATCTAAAATATTACGGATAACGGATTACGGCACCGGATGGCAGTGATGGGATGTCTAGGGAAATTTCCCTAGATCTAGGGGAGAAAAATATTGTCTAGGGAAAAGGGAAATTAGCAGAAAATGTTACGAAATCTAGGGAAATTTCGAACTCTGGCAATTTTTTTTTTTACATATGACAATAAAGCTGGGATTGCTAGTGAAAATGTTTTTTTTTATAATTTTATATTATTGGGATTCCCATTATTCTTAAATAATATTTTTTTAACACTGACAACTCAAAATAATGTGTATTTATGAAAATAAAAACCATTAATGGGGATTCCTCAAAGATATTTATAGGTTTCCGATTACGTTTTTTTCTATGAATATTGTCGAATTTCAGGAATTTCTGTCGCTCAAACCACACAAACTTCTCCACCCATCTCAAACCAGGTGGTTATCCTTGATCGCGGTTGTGAAAAGGTAGCTAGAGCAATACGAAGCACTCGTATTATTTTTTACACATGCTCATCTTCAGGAAAACATTCCCGCAGCCGCATCTATTTTAGACAAACTCAGAGATCCCGTAGTCAAAATGTATTTATATTTTTTGAAGTGAAACTTCTTTACGCGCGTCATGCAATTTCGAGGACCGGAGTAAAACCGACTCATGACCGAAACGAAAATGCGGGACCACCGATTAAAGTTCATTTGATCTAGTCAAAGTTTTGAAGTAACATATAAATGCTTCTTAGCTCATCCCGACAACTGGCGTTGGTGGTGTAATGGTCAGCATAGTTGCCTTCCAAGCAGTTGATCCGAGTTCGATTCTCGGCCATCGCACATTATTTTTTTGTTTTTAACGCCTTTTTCATTCAATATCTTATTTTTTAGTAGGTCAGAACATTTTTTAAAAGAAAATAATATTGCAAAATAATAAAAACACTTATCTCACTGTGATAAAACATTACTCCGCTAGAGCGCGCTTTGCGTTATTGTGTTGGATTAAAATTATTATCTAATCCGTATATTATGATAATTGTATTACATTTATTTAATTAATTTATTTATTTTGATAATATGTAATAATTTACAGAAAAAAAAATTAAAACTATCTCCCTCTGATAAAATATCCGTTCGCTAGAGCGCACTACGCGATCTTGTGTGGGATTCTATTTCTGTACATTGTACATTATTTTTAAAAATATATTATATTTTGGGTGTGATGTAGGTAACATTATAAAACATAACAAGCTCTCATATTTTCAGAACCTACATAATATAATCAATTTATGCGGCTTTGCTTACAGTTGGTGCTCAGCGTGGTTGGCTTTCAATCAGTTAAGCGAGGTTCGATTCTCGGCTGTGGCATTTTTGAAGTGAAACCTTGTTGAGGTGGGGGAGCCGCTCACGAACATTCTCTCTCTTCTCTTCTTTCCTCTCTCTCAGACACCAGCGAACTGCGCCACGCCAAGCATCAGCTGAAACTAGAAGTTTCACTTCTGTCTTGCGTAGGCTTGACACACCCACTTTTTTTTAGAATTTTCTTTACCTTTTTTTTATGATCTCAATTTAGAGATGCAGTCAGAAAAAATTAAAATCCATCTCCTATATAGCCGTGTAGAATCTACTCTAAAAACTATTCTAGGTTGTTATATTGAACCGAATTATTTAAACCGGACCCAGCTAGTAGATGTTGAATATAATAATCCGCGCTATTTTCTTACATTAGAAAATGTGTACTTGGGTGGTGTACTGGCTGGCAAAATATCAAACGGACTGATTGAAATAGATTCTGAAAGTCTAGATAATTTAAGAAAGAGATGCTTAGAATTTTATATTGAAGGCGTTAGCCAAATTTTACAAAGATTTAACTTTAGAGATAAAACAGTGAAAATATTAAAACATTTGAAAGTATTAGATCCGGTTAATGCCAAGTCAAAACAATGCAGGTCGATCGCTCCTCTAGCAATGTTATTTCCAAATCTGGTAGGAGAGAGAGATTTAAATGACCTTGATAGAGAGTGGAGAGAGTTGCAATGTTTTGATTTTGGCCCATCGCCCGACCATTCGATTTTACAATTTTGGATTAGAATCAGTCAAACAAAATTGGGCGATGACACTCTTAAATTTCCTAAGCTTTCAAAATTTATTTTAACAATGCTGTGTTTGCCGCACTCAAGTGCAACAGTAGAGAGACTATTTTCGCAAATTAATCTAAATAAAACTAAAATTAGAAACCGTTTGTCAACCAAAACATTATCCGGAATATTACATTCCAAAACATTAATTTCTTCAAATACCTGCATAGATTTTGAAATAGGGAAAACATCGGTTAACAAATTGGATAAAAGTATTTATGATTAACTGAACTTCTGGGTTTTGTTCGGCATTAAACAGTACAGGTTTTATTCACGCTTTAAATATTCAGTTTGTCCTCTGTCATTTCACTTCTGTATTATCCCAAGTGCCAAACTGATGAACTTCAATCAGTCTTCAACCTGTACTAATATATTATATTTAAAGCGCCCTTGACGTAATATTTCACTGAAACGGCGCTATACAAATTATCCAAACTATTATTTTTATGATATTATTAATCCAAATTTTCTTGTTCCTTGCTAAATTTAAATTAAAATCTTCGGCGTATGACTAGAACCCACAACCACAGAAGCCAATTACAATGAATATAACTTATTGATATCAGACATACACTCGGAGATAGTTTTCACAAAAACAGCGCTATACAAATGATACGATTATTATTATCATTAAAATATATTTTTTACTGTAATCTTCTACTTCACACAATTCCAGATTAAGTCATCGCTATATTATGTATTGCTAGTATTTGACCTTAACAATTTACTCTATTCAAATGTTTTTACTGTAATCTTCTACTTCACACAATTCCAGATTAAGGCATCACTATGTTATGTATTGCTAGTATTCGACCTTAACAATTTACTCTATTCAAATGTTTTTTACTGTAATCTTCTACTTCACACAATTCCTGATTAAGGTATCTTTATGTTATGTAATGCTAGTATTTGATCTTAACAATTTACTCTATTCAAATGTTTTTTCCTAAATATTGCCTATTCTGCCACACCCGCATAATTACCAAAAACAATACTTCGTTTCTGATGTTACTGATGATTTAAGTACTGTGTGTTTTAATGTGAGGTTTTTTTTTGTTTTTCAATGACGATTTTAAAATTCTACGCATATGTTGCCTATATTATATCTATCTAATTTATATTATGCCTTTGAAATGTTATTTCTCTGTATGTATTTTCTGTAGTTTCTCGATGTATAAAGAAATTTAATAACTAAGAAATAATAAATAAAAGTACCCAAACTTATATTAAATTTTCTATATGATGGTAATGCATCAAGAAATGTCCGTGCCATTACCATCACATTATTCTGTATGAATGTGAAAAACGTAACTGTCAGATGTCAGATTAAACGAAAACCAATTCAATACATTTTTCATTTCAAACTTCAACCCCCCCCCCTCCCCCCCCCGACAGCAGCAGTTTTTGCCATATCAAGGTGCCAAGGTGATACCACTGTCATCTAGGGAAATCTAGGGAAATTTAGACCCGGAATCTAGGGAAAAATAAATTTTGGACATACCAAAATTCTTACCGCTTATTCCTATTATAAACGGGCCCAGGGGCATTTAACTAAGCTTTGGCCTTGAAACTAATTTGAAACCGCCACGCCCACCTCAAAATTCTTATAGAAAACGAATAATATGGCTAAAAGCTCAGATCTCATTGGTGAGAAAAGAAGGATTGGTTTGATTTCTCGCTCTCTACTATAATGACTCGTGTAACAGAAAGAGATGACGGAATTTTCCCGTTTGACAGTTTCAAATCATTCAAACAAAATGAGTGTGGTTTATTTATACACGCGGGTTGTCATTTGCTGCCGAAATACTATCATATCCGTCGAAAATATTGCGTGTGAAAGTTGTTCGTGATAAAAATACAATATAAGCCAGTATAGTGTTAGCGAGTTACAAACATATATTCAACCTACCTACGTAAGTTCAAGTTTAAAGTGAATTGACATTTTTTGGGTTATTCGTTCGGTTTTTTGAACAATGCTTCATACTTGGCATATGTCTTCCTCCACAACGTATAAATGTTATTTATTATATCGTTAAACTTATTCATGTTATTGATTAGTGTTATCCTGTATTATCTTATTGTTTTGGTGAAATTAAAGATTTTTAAACATATGTAACCATGAGTTCATGAGGCTGAAAAATGTCAGAATTCTTCGTCGTACTGTTGGACAATCATGTTTTGGAAATTTTCTTCAGTGTTTTTGCAAATTTTTTGTCATTTTGGGTTTCTTCTTCTCAGATTAACAAGTTTCATCTTAAGGAAATGCACTGTAAAAGTTTATTTTCTTAGTCAGATGAACCTTGCCCTTGGAAAACATTTCGACATTTTTCTGCTTCAAGGACATTTTTATTTTTATAATAGTTTTTTTGGGCTAGTGAATGAATAGAGTAGGCCGAGAGCAATTATGTTGTCTATGGTCGCATCTTTTTTTAAATGGCCTTGAGTTTCCTCTACCTTGTCTACTGCTCTGCTCCGCACGGTAGGTACTGCTTGTATGCTGCTTGTATATCTGTGGTTAAGTACTGTATAATTCCGTTACATACAAAAATCCCGAAGATATCGATCTAGAGAGTGGTATATTTATGAACGGGCCTTAGATGTGTTGAAAATTTGGTGCAAGATGAAGTATTTATTTAATTGTTAATATCCACAGATATCATAACGATAATAAGAGGCCGTACTTCTACAGATGTGTGTATTATATACATATTTTAAATTTTAAATATTGTGTAAAACCGTTTTTAATGCGATAATCATGGATCGAAGTTTTAAAAGTGGGTTGTATGGTGTATCAATGTTTTTATTTTTTATGGTCGAATGCCTACAACAACTACAAAAAAAAATAGGCAGACTGAAAAATAATAGTCCATTAATTGGTATAAAAAAATATGAAGTCTGAGAATGACATACGAAAGGTAGTATTATGCCGTTTTCCAGCAAATCACCATTATGCCCTATAACCCACTCTTAATCTAGAATTAATAATGGTCTTAAATTATAATTCTTATCTGGAACCGCGGATCTCCACGTTCGCACTTATCACCGACATCACACAAGCGGCAACTTGGGTTGGATCCGAAGGGCGGAATTAGTTCAGCCTGGGCCAAGGCTCCGAAGGGCGGAGTCAGCAGGCAGCGACTCCTGAGAGGGCAGCTTCCTGGTAGGGATATCCTCAGCGCCGCTCCAAGGGCGAGAGCAGGAAGTTTCTCGGCGGAGGCGAGACGGTAACTTCTGCTAGGCAGCTCCCTGGTCGGAAGAGCCTCGGTGCCGCTCCAAGGGGGAGAGCAGGAAGTTTCTCGGCGGAGGCGAGACGGTAACTTCTGCTAGGGCAGTTCCCTGGTCGGCAGCTGCCTCGGCGCCGCTCCAAGGGGGAGGGCAAGATGATGACTCCCGAGATGATGACTGTCGAGTGCGGACATGGGAACTGTCGAGAACTAGGCGAGATCGTGACCGCCGAGAGGGCAGCCTCCTGGGCGGAGGCGCCTCGGCGACCGCCCCAAGGGGAGGCGAGATTGTGGTGATATGCAAGTACTGCAAAAGCAGTGGCAGTGAACGCAACCGTTCTGCGATGTAAAAGACAATTGACATTCAATTAGAACGCCCAGTTAGAATACAAGCTATTTCGGCAAGATGTCAAATATTAAACTCGGAGATTTATTAAGGTGTTTTAATGGCGAGGGCGACGTTATTCAGTGGATAACAAAAGTCGAGTTGGTTTTAAAAATTAAAGAAGTAAAGGATGTGTGCGCGATCATCCCGATGTTTCTGGAGGGACCTGCATTTGCTGTCTACAATGAGCTGAGTGCAGAGGATAAGGGCAATGGTGACGCCATCAAAAATGCGTTGATTTGTGCCTTCGCAACAAACCCGTTTCTGGCCTATGAGGAGTTCGTGAGGCGCACATGGCATGATGAGCCGGTCGACGTCTATATGACGGACCTGAGGAGGTTGGCAAGGCTAGCGGGTGTGACGTCGGATGCTCTCCTCATGAAAGCTTTCATAGTGGGTCTGCCTTCAGTGGTATCACGTGAATTGCGCGCGCAGCCAAAAGTAGAGACAATGCCGCTGTCAACAATCATTCAGCGTGCTAGAGCTCTTATGGCAGAGCTCGTGCATCAGCCTGTCGTGGCGGTGGCTCAGGGCCAACAGAAATTTGTCGCAATATCTCCAAATGCAAGACGGCGTTGTTTTAAATGTGGTGGGCCACACATGGTCAAATTCTGTTGTGAGCAGCTGAAAAGTGTCTGTTGGAACTGTGGAAAAGATGGTCACTTGGCCAGGCACTGTGAGAAGGGAAACGGAAGCAGGAGAACTGGTGCGCCGGCAGTTCTTCTGAATCAGGAATAAAGGCGCTACCAATAATCCAAGTTGCAGTCAATGGAAAGCAGGTGCGTGCACTCGTTGACTCAGGGTGTTCTCGTACAGTAGTGATGAGTGGGCTGTGTAGTGCACAAGGTCCTGGTTGTGATGTGATTGCTGTTGATGGCAGTCGTGTATTTTGTGAGGGGCGAGGTGTCGCCAAGATAGTAGTGCATGGTGTGTCGCTACTGGTAGACTGTGTGGTGGTGAAAAAACTATTAAGTGCAGTCGATGTTATACTGGGCATAGACGTTATCGAAGAACTGGGTGGTGTAACGATAATGCGCGATAGGGTAGAGTTCGTAAGAAGCAGACTAGACGAGTACAGTGCGAATTGTGTCGAGTCTGGTGAAACCTCGGCAGACAGAATATCTGTTGAGAACAAGAACTTTAAAGCTACATTCAACGGAAGAAACTGGTGCGTGAGTTGAGTGTGGAGAGGTTCTCCTGCTGAATTAGAAAACACTGTAGAGTGCTATAGAAGCACTAAGTTACCAGAAGCGGAGGCAGCTTTTGAAGAAGAGATTCAAAGGTGGATCTCCGAGGGCTGGCTCAGGCCATGGAAGGGAAGCTCCGGTGGTATCCTTCCTTTAATGGCTGTGATCCAAAAGAACAAGGGAAAAGTACGTCCTGTCTTGGATTATTGTGAACTCAACGAGAGTGTTCAGTGCCATACTGGTGAGGATGTAGCAGTGTGTGATGAGACACTTCGGAAGTGGAGGAAGCTACGTGAACCTCTAAAGTTGCTTGATCTCCAATCAGCATATTTACAAGTGCACATTGAGGAAAAACTTTGGAAGTACCAACTCATTAAGTATAAAGGCAAAACATACTGCTTGACAAGATTAGGTTTTGGGTTAAAGTGTGGTCCCAAAATCATGACACGGATTGTAAACGAGGTGCTCTCGCTTGACGAAAGGGTGCGACGGGGCACAGATAGCTACATCGATGACATTATAGTGAATGAAAACATAATATCAGCTGAAGAGGTTGCGGCACACTTGCATACTTACGGTCTCGTAACTAAGCCTCCCGAGAAGCTGGAGGGCGCAAGAGTGCTCGGATTGCGTATTGAACGTGATAAGGTCGGACGTCTTATGTTCAGAAGAGGCAATGACATTCCCATAATGCAAGACGGATCGCACCTGAGTAGAAGGGAATTATTTTCGATCTGTGGCAAGCTGACTGGGCACTATCCTGTGTGTGGATGGTTAAGGACAGCCTGCAGCTTCATGAAGAGAGAGTGTCAAGGCCAGGCATGGGATGATTACGTTGGCGACAGGGCCCAACAAATGGCTGAAGAGCTTCTGGTGAGAGTGAGAATTGACGATCCTGTAAAAGGGGAGTGGCTAGTGCCTGAATCATTAGGTGATGCCAGAGTTTATTATTAGATTACTAAACTATATTTATATATAGTTTAGTAATCTGGCCCTTGGAGTTACCTTGGAAATTGAGGGAAGAACTGTTGAAGACGCCGCATGGCTGCGTAAGACAACCGATGTAGCGCATATTAACATAGCGGAGCTAGATGCTGTCCTGAAGGGATTAAACCTAGCTCTCAAGTGGAATCTTCAAGTTGTGGAAATAATTACAGATTCGGCAACGGTTTTGTGCTGGGTGAGATCTACACTTACCGGGAGTAGTCGTGTAAAAGTTTCTGGCATGTCAGAGATGCTCGTCAAGCGGCGTCTGGGATTGGTGAAGGAGATTGTAAAAGAATTTGATCTCACATTGTCGATCACCCTTGTAGAGTCTTGTAAAAATAAAGCCGATGTACTTACTAGGGTCTGCAAGGCCTGGGTAAAGAGTAGCCATGACAGGAAACGTCATGAAAGAGACTTACAATCTTCAGAGTATGAAGAGAGGTTGGAGATACTTGAAAAAGAAACTGGAGAGCATACATGTGCTTTAAGCGTAGAAGCTTTACATGCTCAGCATCATTTTGGAGTAGAGCGAACGCTTCATCTTGCCCGGCTGGTTGATCCCGAGGTGAGAAGAGAGGACGTCGATAGATGCGTACGTAACTGCATACAATGCAGGACAATTGACCCACCGCCGTCAACCCATGAAGCGGGTAACCTCAATGTTGCAACAAATTGGAGTCGCTTGGCAGTTGATGTCACTCATTTCGGTAGGAAATGTTTCTTCACACTCATCGATTGCGGGCCAAGTAGATTTGCCGTGTGGCGGGAAATCGAATCAGAGAACGCAGTTTCGATTGTCAAAAATCTGGAAGAAGTATTTCGGGAAAGAGGCCCGCCCAGTGAAGTTCTCATGGACAATAGTACTGCGTTTCGTTCCTATAGTGTTGCAGATATGTGTAAGAGATGGAATGTACGTCAAAGATTTCGCGCGGCATACCGTCCAGCAGGAAATGGTATAGTTGAACGACATCATCGAACAATAAAGAGAACTGCAGCCAGAAGTGGAAGCGATCCTCTGCAGGCAGTATTTTGGTATAATTTGGCTGCAAAGAGTCAGAAGGATGAGGGTGTTGCGCCTTCTAGCTCGGTTCACACTTATTCATGGAGGCACCCTTCTGCGCAAGTGAATATAGAAGAGGAAGTATCGACTGAGTTTGAAGTGGGCGATGTCGTTGCGGTCAAACCAGTAGACAAAAGATGCACATCACGCTGGAGGCAAGGAAGGGTGACAGGACTTAATTCAGTCAACAATATCATAGTTGATGGTGTACCAAGACATGTGCTTGACCTGCGGAAGATGCCTGACAGAGAACGAACTGATTCTGAAGAGAGATGCGAGGAATTGGCCGCAAGTCCCACCGTAAATCTTCTCGATGTGTTTGAAGAGGACAGTGAAGAAGAAGGAGAGACCAGTACAGAAGGACGACCCACTAGGGCGCGAAGGCCTCCGGGCTGGTTAAGTCAATTTGTACAGTGATGACGACATCAGGAGGGCGTGTGGTGATATGCAAGTACTGCAAAAGCAGTGGCAGTGAACGCAACCGTTCTGCGATGTAAAAGACAATTGACATTCAATTAGAACGCCCAGTTAGACTGTCGGGTGCCAAAAAATCAACTGTCTTACTGGGGACTGTTGGTTGCGGAATCTGTTGAGCTGCGCAATACGGCGACCGTAGCGCGCCTGTCGTGGGGTGCTGGAACTAAAGTGGTTCCGCTTTACACCACTTTGGTGTGTTGTCTGAGTCCGTGGCGCTGGCATCGCCATCCTCACCGCTAGAGTTATTATTATTTTGAAATATGTTAAAATGACATTTGTACAAAAGACCTTCAACCAATTACAATATAGGTAAGTTTTTAGATTCTCACGGCCAAAAGCATTTTTGTTGTTTGTTTTTGGGGTGTCAAGCCGTGTTGCGCTAACTCCTTCTTTAGCCGACGTTTCGGACAGCGTTGCAGTGTCCATCATCAGGGCAGATCCGGTAGATCCGAAGATGTCATCTGTCATGTCATGTCACACATCTTCGGATCTACCGGATCTGCCCTGATGATGGACACTGCAACGCTGTCCGAAACGTCGGCTAAAGAAGGAGTTAGCGCAACACGGCATAACACCCAAAAAACAAACAACAAAAAAATTACAATATAGTCTAGCCTTGGGCGAAGGTTTTTATTGCCGGGTCGCTAGCTTAATGTGTATTTCTAAGTTGGCTTTCTAATTTTTTATTGCGGGACCGGCGAAACTATTCAGTAAATATTTAAGGTCTAATAATATCAGAACTGCCGCCTCCATCTGCGTGTGAAACTACAAAGACAAATGCTGGCGCACGTGTTTACTTTGGTCTTTCTGTGAATTCAAGTCATGCATATACCTAGGGACATATCAATCTCATCAAAAAATGTGGGAACGGGGTCCCACTGCCCATCAGACCAAGTTAATAAAAAAATAAAACTTTCAAAAGAGGCTTCAGTTTTTACTTCTAAATGCATATCCATTTTTGTATCCCTGATAACATTGGCAATAATGATATTGGAAATTTCAGATACCCTGAGTGCATTTCAAAAATTAAACCCCACTCACTGTTCCTTTATTTTATATGTATGTTTATTTTTATTTGAGTTTTTAATCCAGCAGGATTAGGAGGGTAGTGCAATCCCAGTCTGCCATATTACATTATACATAATATACAAGAGAGAAATAAGAACAATGACAAATAAAAATAAGATGAAAACTAAATAACATAATATGCAGGTAACTAATGATGACATAAAAAGCATTAAATGAATAAGATAAATTAAAGTTAAATTAAATGATCGTCCATTAGGAAGGTCGCCGCATTGTCTGGATCCATCGCTCAGTGGAGAGCTGAGCTACTCGGGAACAGCCATGGTGATGATGTTTGTTGATTTCATGTCCTGCCGCAGAAGCTGGCTAGTCGGTGGCATGTGGCATTCTGTGAACATCGTGGAGGCACTGCAGAACCTTGATAATTGCATAAGTTGCCTGTATGCGTTGTTGTAGCACACCTCGGCTTATCCCATTGCGCAACTGGATATTTTGTCCACAATTCTGACGTGTATAGGGCAGTGCAGTATGCCTTAAAGAGCAGTTTTCTAACATCTTCGCTACAGTGGTAGAACCACCTCGAGAGCATTCCTGCCCTGATTGCTTTCCTTTGTCCTTCCATATCTTCTATATCCTTCAAAACATCTGTAAGGATATGCCCCAGATATTTAACCCGTGAGGCTACAAGCAGTTCATTTCCTTCTAGACGAATTGGTGGAAAATTTAGTGGCTCCTTGTAATGTTTGAAAACGACGATGACTGTGGCAACCAATGGTGAATAGTTGAGCTCTTGTAGGAGATTGTTTATGTAAACGTTAAATAGACTGGGAGTCATATTGTCCCCTTATCTGATTCTGTTTTTAAGGAATAAGGGTCTTGAAGAAGCTCCTGCCCATTGAATGTAGTTTTTTTGTTGTCCGTATCAAATAGCTAGGATGTTAACAACTGCTGCTGGGACATCTCACTTTATGAGTTTTTTTTCCCATAATTTAGTGGTGGGAAACATGATCAAAGGCCTTGCTTAGGTCAAGAAAACACCCATAAACGGTGGTATTTCTTTTTTTATAGTAGTCTATTGTTTGTTTAACTCCATAAATGGCCATATCGGTTGATGAGGCACTCTTGAAGCTGAATTGGACGTGTTATTACAGATGGTTTCACAGTATCTCCTTGATGCTCGCTTAAAGAAAAGAAATTTCTGAATTCATTCGCTATGTTTTCATCCCCCGTAATGTCATTGACGCATATTGGAACTTTGCTCTTGAATTTCAGCATGTTTGACGTTTTTTTCCAAAAACTTTCGGAATTCTTTGTTATGTGTTATTACCTGTGTTGGCATTGTCAGAGAGCAATTTATAAGGATTTCTTCATAGACATATGAATATTAGTAGACCTGCCCTAAGTGATTAAAAGCGTATTATCCCCACTCCCCATACCGGTTCCATTGAGCCGGCTGGGCTCGCGTTTGGCCTCAAATGAAATTTGAAAACGTGACGTCATCATTCTTGTGCGAACTATGGTCGAGGCATCATCGGTTCATTTTACTAAATAACACGGCAAAATTTTGACTTGTACTATGAAAACTGGTAAAAATAGATGTGAAAAAAGAGAATAAACCCAATTGTCGTATTACATTCCATATATAAGCATTATTTTACTTTATTTTAAGCATATTCACATCGTATAATATGAATCAGTTGTTACTATCACACCGAGAAACGTCTGGACGCGAAACACAAAGCTGGTTGGTTGCTGGGAAGTAAATTATGAACATTTATAAAAGTGTCTTAACTAAATACTCTGAAACTAACTACGACTCTGAAAATAGAAGCTGCCTTACTTTGCCGAATTTGGACTTCGCAAATTTGTTCATAACGTGGCGAGTAATTTGCGCTCCCATGTAAAAATGTCTATTCATTCAAAGCAGATTTTACTTTTAAGAAGTAAATGGTGATATTATAATGCGAGATGCCTATTTACTGTCAGATTGATTTATTGACGAATCACAGTCAGCTTCACTCCCTTCGTTCTTCAACAGTTGATTTTACCCCTCGCCCATATCTTCTCGTCTATTAATTCCTATGTCTGTGGATTTCTTACTTGTTTTTCTTTCATCTGCAATACGGCCGTAGGCTTTCCGGCTTGAACCCAGCAAAGGAATGCATGCCTTGAATGATGATACAAAGTTGAAACTTGATCATTGCATCCAGGAACAGTGTCATACTTTTTTTTGGATCCTTTATTTTTTTATTTGGAGGTGTTATTATTGACAATAATTTATTTGCCAGGATGTTATAAATTTTTTTTGGGATGAGTTTACCTCCCATTTTCCAAAATCTCTTGGTCGATTTTGTCTGTTGGATATAATGGGGATAAGATCCAGATCTATTTCTACAGTTAGTGGGAGATGATTTGACCAAGTCGCATTGGATGTGATGTTCACACTCCTCGTTGCACTATTCAGGCCCTGTGTAATAATGCATTGATCAAGACATCTAGTGCTTCCGTGGGCATCACTTACATAAGTGAATCTATCAGAGCTTAAATGCACAATGTCTGTGTATGTATAGTTATTCTCTCTACAGAACTGAGCAAGTTCACATGCAAAAAGAGAGTTTATAAAATAAAGTATATACATATAAACACACACAATGATTAGTTTAATTTTTTACCCTGAAGATGCTTGTGCTAAGCGAAACCAGTCAGTCATAGCAAATTAAATAAATAAAATTTTCTGGTTATAAACAAAGTAATTGTTTAATTTTCATTAATCCATCAAACCACAAAGTGACTGCTTTATACCAAAATATTAAACTCCTCCATTTTCCACTACCCGGAGGACAATTTCCCATAATTTGTTTTCGATACTTGAAAATGTTTTGTCAATTTCACTAGAAGGACAAAGTGAATCAGTTCTCCTCAGTGACTTCTGTACACAAAATAATAAACAGTAAAAATATGTTGAGGTAAAAAAATGTATTTTCTTGCTATAAGGGAATGGATCATGTGCTACAGCAGACTGTCTGGACCAAAGATATTAGAAGAACGAGATATGCTATGTTGGCCGCCGGACCGTAGGCGGAGTACTACCTAATTAGGGTACTTTGAACGGTATCGGGACGTGTACGCACAGAAATCTGTTCTATGTATTAGTGCGGATACCTTAGCATAAGCGAAGGTGTGCAGTAGTATTGGTGAACAAAACCGGCGACACTCGGCAAAACAATTCCACACAGTATCAACTGCTCATAGCACATCTCGTTCTTCTAATATCTTTGGTCTGGACTAATAAGTTTCTGAAGATACATACTTTTTTTTTGTATAAGACAATTCACCCTAAAAAGAGTGCTTTGTACAATGTACATACATACTTAATAAAATAAAAAAACTCAGTTTCAAGAGTAGTTACATATCTTTAATATTCATAAATATATTGTAAACAAACAACAGTACATAAATAATTATTAAATTGACATCAGTCATTCTCATCTCTTCTTCAACAAAAATTCATTATCAATATTATGCTGTAATTAAGATATTATAATAAAACAAATAAAAAACTTTATTCCACTTAATTTTATTTTGACCGTAACCGGTTTCAGCTCGTCAAAGCCATCTTCAGACTGGTACACAAAATTCTTAGTCTACGGTTTATATACACAACATATCGGGGAGGGGGGAGAGGGGTAGTTTAAAGGGTTATAATCAATTTTATTTGTTACTAAGTCGTTTAAGATTGTGGTATTTCTAAATATTTGGTAATTCCAGTAAGCTAATTACCTTGGGTTTGTAGCTCATTTCAATATTTATTAGGGAAAAAACCTCACAGGTAATATGCATTATTAATGACCTAATTTCATTGTCAAATCATTATTTATGATGGGATTATATTTGCTTTTTGAAAAGATACATGTTTACATTTGAGAAATTATTATAGGAATTAAGAAAGTAGGGACTTAGCAACTGATACTAATAGCTTATTAATTACAAAGTTACTTATTGAAGGGGTACATGTTTACATTGAAGTAGGGATGGTCTAACCTAACTACATACATATTTTAATGTCGAAATTATTATGAAAATTACAATGGATACAAGAGCGGAGACTTGGCAAATGCTTCTAATTGTTTATTCATTACAAAGTTAGGGTCTATTTTATTAGCTTAATTAATAAAATAGACCCTAACTTTGTAATGAATAAACAATTAGAAGCATTTGCCAAGTCTCCGCTCTTGTATCCATTGTAATTTTCATAATAATTTCGACATTAAAATATGTATGTAGTTAGGTTAGACCATCCCTACTTCAATGTAAACATGTACCCCTTCAATAAGTAACTTTGTAATTAATAAGCTATTAGTATCAGTTGCTAAGTCCCTACTTTCTTAATTCCTATAATAATTTCTCAAATGTAAACATGTATCTTTTCAAAAAGCAAATATAATCCCATCATAAATAATGATTTGACAATGAAATTAGGTCATTAATAATGCATATTACCTGTGAGGTTTTTTCCCTAATAAATATTGAAATGAGCTACAAACCCAAGGTAATTAGCTTACTGGAATTACCAAATATTTAGAAATACCACAATCTTAAACGACTTAGTAACAAATAAAATTGATTATAACCCTTTAAACTACCCCTCTCCCCCCTCCCCGATATGTTGTGTATATAAACCGTAGACTAAGAATTTTGTGTACCAGTCTGAAGATGGCTTTGACGAGCTGAAACCGGTTACGGTCAAAATAAAATTAAGTGGAATAAAGTTTTTTATTTGTTTTATTATAATATATTATAATGGAATTCCACCACGAATTATCGGTCTCAAAAATAGAAATATTAAAAACTGTAATTAAGAAATATGTGATTATATTATGAGATGCTTATCCATTGGGATGCTCAGTAACCTAAAGTTGGCATTTTTGCCAACATAAAATACTATAATAATGAAGAAATTTTTACAAAGAAAAGATCCTGCATCTTTGAATATTTAATTTGAAATGAAACCCTGTTCATTTGTGTGCATCACTTTATTACTGAACCTTCGAAAAATTCCTTCTGCTCCTGAGATGACACGCCAGTGTTACCCACAAATTTTACTTTAATTTAACAACAGGTTTCCGGACACTTTGAATTATTAACAAAGGGTTTCGATACGGCACTGAATGTAGGTAGTGAAGCATGTGGTAAATTATTTATTTCACTGTGGTAGGAATTCAATGTTTTAATATGCTATAAGCTTCTGAAGTAAATAACAACGGTTTCTTATGCATCTAATGAGGTTGCCATGTCACTACATACAACATTCATGTGTTGATAATTTGCCTATTTATTATACATAATAAACATAACATTTATTACATAAACTCCTTATGCTTAAACATCACAAATAATATTGGTTAAGTCATACAATTTTGTTACACGTCTTGTGCATATTTTTTCGTAACATGGTAATGTCTCAGATTCTGCGTATGATTCTATATGTTTGCTATCGATCATAATGACATTAACAAAGAATAAAATGAAATTATTAGAATGATGATGAATGTGCGATTCATAAACAATATGTTGTGGGGATGTGGCACAGTATGCGCTCAATGTCGATGTGAAAGAAAGCCAGTGTCACCAATAACACTTTTTACTAGCCTCGGGAGAGACAATGAAAATGCCTGACATTTGTCGCCATTTCATTTGATTCACGTCAATTAAATAAGTAGTTTTTACAATATAGCTATCGATATTTTATGTTTGGCGGAGTATCCACAGAGTATATTTCTGTAGTTGAAATTTAATAAAAGATTTTTTGTTTTGCCATGCCTACATCTTCTGTGATTGTGGGTTGTAGCCAAAATTTGGTTTGGGAGATTATAGAGAATATCAGACATCTATGGCTTACCATCTTTTGCAAACAACTCAACAATATGTTGATACCCATGAAAAGAGTAGTTATAACGGAGCTCTCAGGGGCAGGACCTTAATATACACAGATTTTATAAACAACATCTATATGTACACTATGTTTATGAATTCCCTATGACAACGTCATTACTTGCTGTTAGGAGTATAAGGCTGGGAATAAGCTGATTGCTACAGGCAGTCGATATTCGAAATACACAGACTGCCGTATTTTTTCATAATGTTTATTTCTATGAGAAGTCTACATCACTGCCTGAAGCTGCCTATATCGACTGCTTGTAGCAGTCCATGTATGGGTAGGGAGAGAGTTGAAAGATGCTGAAAACTCGGAACCCTGACATTTTAAATAACAGTATTGGTGATCATTTTTATGTTCTTATTATGTAAAAATAATTTATTTATTTAAACCAATCACATAACATGGCAATTTTATTTATTATGTACAGATTTATTTTATATTAGCAGCATTTTGTGATTATGTTTGTCCAGTGAAGTTTTGATGGAAAAGCAGAGAATCTAAAAATATTAAGAAAAAATTATATCATTTTTTTTGCCTTTTTTACTGTAGGAACAGAATGTTTCGATTGTATTTATTAAGATATGACCAGTCAAAAATGCCACAACACTGAAATATTGTATCCGTACAGTTGATCGGCCATAATCGATCCACAGGTGGATAAAAGCTTTGTTCAGCATCATTGCCCTGGTGGATTTGGGTGGAAAAGACAATACTGACTAGGCGAGTTGATGTATGTTACCATCACGCTACCCATATCAAAATTCTTAGATATTTACATAATTTTTATTACTAATTAATACATACTCGTATTTGTGATTTAAATAAATACAAATCACAAACTTGTGATACTTCGTCTAAAATAAAATCACATAGAATCACAACAGTTTTTGATTCATCAAAAAAATACAATCATGGAATTCTATAAATTAAATATTTAATCTATAAATATAATTTAATAAAGATCTCATCCGCAAGTTTTTCTAAATTAGCAGCCAATTTTTCATTAAGATTTTGAAAGTTAATGTACAACTGCTTGCGCTCATTCTACTGGGCTTCCCAGTTAGTCTCTCTTTGCTTGCATGTATAATAATTCAGATTCAATACTATGTATGTATGTACACAAATAACATCAAATGATAACATAGCCTATCAATAGTGACGTAATAGTGGGTAAATACTAAAAGAACGACTTTGGTTTTGTGCGTTATGATTCTATTGACGAGAGAAGTTGTTTTCTGTAAATATGAAATATTCGTTATAACTAATTATTATAACATACAATAAAACATATTAACATTAGATAAAAATTTGAAAGGAAGACCAAAATTTAAATACATAATATACATAAATGATGAAATACATAATCACAGATCAAAATTAAGGATATAATCTTTAAGAGTTAGGGGCAGATTGAGTTTGCTGACGTTGACCGCTGGCCTCCTCTGAATGCACTGGTATATCTTTAACCTCGCCATCTGCTTCAGGGAGCGCGGGGTTTTGTACAGTTCTTTGATGAGATTCACGAGATTCTCTGTGCTCTTGGCAGGTACTTGGGATATATATTGGGTATGCAGGCTTTTGAGGCAGGCATACAGAAATTCGTGTTCCATCGTAAAATAAAAGAGATAAATTACTTTAGCAAAATTAGAGTTAGGATCCATCAGAATGCTGTCTTTCTTCATGATTAGAGTTACGTAATAATAGAGGATATAGTTTTTGGAACCGTTTCTAAACGAGTTGCGGTTCTCGATGGCTTCGGGGGTGGGATAAATATGGCTGGCGTTTTGCGTGTCATTTTCGTTGACGAAAATGGAAACGAGGCTTTTGTTGGAAAGGTGCGTGTCAGGATCTGCTCCATGTTGTATGAGCGTGAGGCTGAGCTGATGTATGCACAGCAGATCCTCCACGGAGCGAATGTTCTGTACCATATCGGCGCAGCTCTGTAGGATGTGCTGCGTATTGACGGAGACACGCACGTTACAGTCCAGTCCATGGTGTAATAGCAGCACCAGCAGGTTCTGGATGAACTCGAAGTTCAGCTTCTTCTCAGGGGCGCCGCAGTTAAGGGTGATGTTCTCACTGATGGTGAAGATCAACACGTGGAGGGGGGTGAGATTGCAGCGGTAGGAGCAGTTGGGGTTGGCTCCGTATTCCAGCAGGATCCGGATGCAATTCAAGTAACAAACCTGTAACATACGCTATTTGTAATGTTAGCCCAGTCAATGGGTCACAAAAAGGGGGGTTACCGGTAAAAAGTGATGTAGTTCTGTATGTACCTACATCGTATTAGATCTAGATTTGTGTCACTATTTTAGATTGTCACTAAATAACTTTAAAATAGTGCCTTCAAAAAAAAAACCTTAACTTTTTTATAGTCTTAAATTTGCGACAATTTATAAGATTTTCGGGTTCAGACGAAACAGACAAGAAGTGACTGTACAGTTAAGTCACAGATTTTGGGTTCAAACACAGACAAATTAATGTATAATTAAGTCATAGATCTTGGGTTCAGACGAAAAAACAAAAAATACTTGCAGAACTTAATAATTATATAGGGTTTTCCAATAAGAGGTGTTATTTTGAATAGCCCGCTATTTCGGTAGATGTTACTTTTGAAGATGTTAATTTGCTGATGCATGCTCCTTTTTTTATGTAGTAACCATGTGTTGAAATGTTTAAGTAAACTGTTTGGGTGTTTATGAATGTTGCAGTAAGTGGTTTCTTTTAGGAAGGTGTTGAAGATGTAAGGTGCTAGGAAGGATTCGTGCTTTTTGGCAAAGGTTGAATTAATTTTTGGCACTTGAAGTTGATTCTGTGATTTTGCCCTTGTGTTATGTGGGTGAGTTACGTGGCATGGTGAGGATTTTATGCAGTTTATTTGAATAATCTTTTTAATGAATAGTTTCCTAATATCTAGTATATTACTTGTAATTAGGAGATTTTCCGTTGGATGCATATAAGGTTTTTTGAACATAATCCTAATTAATGTTTTATGCGTTGTGTTGAGGGGCTTATAAAACTTGTCAGCGGCTCCCCCCCAGGCTGATAAACCGTACGTTAAAAGGCTTTGACATAGGGCGAAGTAAACATTTTTAAATTGTTTTTGTGACATGATATTTCTTATATTTTAAAAATAAATGATATTTTTCGGATTTTCTTTATGAAGGAGTTAATGTGAAGTTCCCAATTTAATTTATTGTTCACTGTTAAGCCTAGATACTTGATGTTGTCAGTATGTTCTATTTTTTTGCAGAGGTGGTATGAGGATTTTGAGGGAGTATATGGGTGTAGGTATAAAGGCGGAAGGGTTTTTGGTTGCCCAGTGATGGTTTTGCTAAAAGTTAGGTATTTTGTTTTGGAGATGTTTAAGGTAAGTAAGTTTTTGTCGAGCCAATTTTTTATTTCTGACATACTGGTTTCCGCATTTTTGAAGGCCTTTTCCCAACTTGGTCCTTTGACTAAAATTACCGTATCATCTGCGTAACTGATTATCTTGTAGTCGATAGATGCCATTTTAATCTCAGTAAGTTCGTTTATGTAAATTAGAAATAGAAGGGGACCAAGGACGCTACCTTGAGGGACACCATACTTGATTTCTTCCAGATCACTGTAGCATTTATTCAGTTCTACTATTTGTTTTCTGTTTTTAGTATAGCTAATGAACCAGTCGAGGGGCGGTCCGTTGATACCAATTTTTTTTAGTTTCTCGTACAGAATGTCATGAGAGATAGTATCAAAAGCCTTAGCAAGATCTAGAAAGACTCCGATCACCTTGGATCCTTCATCTGTGTTTTTAACAATGTAATTAGTTAATTCAGAGATAGCCTGTTCCGTACTAATTTTAGCTCGAAAACCGAATTGACAATCTGATAGTAAGTTATGTTTATCAAGGTAGATTAATAGTCTTTTTTTCATTGCTTTTTCCAGAACTTTCGATAGTGAATTTAAAAGTGAGATAGGTCTGTAGTTAGCAATTAGAGTTTTGTCCCCAGATTTGTGGATTGGCGTTATAATGGCAATTTTTAGTTTGTCCGGAACAATCCCTTGTCTGAAACTTTGATTTTTTTTTTATTTTTTTTTATGTAATACCGCACAAGAGTCCCAACTGCTCCCGTCTGGAGCCAGTGAGACTATGGCATCCCCAATTGGGGTATGTTGTGAGGCTGAGGGTATTGGGGAGGGGAGGGAGATGGGGAAGAGGAAGGTGGGGAAGTACCTGGCTATTCAGATCTGGTCACCAAACACGGCTAAAGCCATTTCAAGCAACGTTTCAATTCTGAATGGTGGTCTTACACCAGGGCGATACTGAGAGTATCTTCCACTCTGGAACGTGCCGCAAATATACTATATATTATTTTTAATTAATTAATTGTGATAAAACACAAATTAATCAAATAAAATTTATTTGCGCACGCCGGGTTCGAACCCGCGACCTTCGGATCTGCAGTCAAAAGCGTATACCACTAGACCGCGCCGGCCGTCAATTGAATATATGTAGTAGAGGTGTCGTAATATATTCATGCAGATTAATCAATATTTGGTTTGAGATTTTGTCAGGGCCCGGAGCGCAATGTGGTTTGAGTGATAAGATAAGTTCAGAAATTTCTTTTTTGTTAAGTTTATATATATTAAACGAGTGAATTGGTTGTTTGGTAGGGGTGTGATTAGATGATAGTTGTACTGTAGTGTGGTTATTGATAAGGATTTTGTTTGCTAGATTTGAGCCTACGTTGGAAAAATGAGAGTTAATATAATTAGCCATTTTGTGTGTATCGTTTCAAGTATTTCACCATTAATTGACAGTTTATTAATATTGTTACTTTTTTGTTTTTTAAATAAGCTGCTTCCTTAATGACTTTCCAGGATTTTTTTGGATCCTTTCTGGCATTTTCTATTTCCTTCCTGTAAAATTTGAATTTAGCTTGCTTAATTAATTTGTTACAGAGATTTCTATATAGTAAATAATCGTGTTTTAGTTTACTGTCGAATGGGTTTTTGTTTATTCTCATGTGCATCGTGTTTCTATTGTGAATACTCTTTACTAGCCCTGCTGTGATCCATCGTTTAAGTTTTAATGTTTTGTGAGCGTTGTTTTTGTGAGTTTTTGATGTGGTGTGTTTGGTAATATATATTTCTAGAGTTAGTAGGAAAGCATTAAGAGCTTTGTTCGGGTCTTTTTCTTTTAGTGTTGTGAACCAGGATTCATGACTTATTTCTGTCCTAAGCGATTTGAAGTCCGTGACGTTGTGTGTGGTGTTTATAGGAATTTTTGTTTTTTTTTCAATGTTAGATCGAATGCCGATTGATGTAGTGTAGTGATCGGTGACCGTAGTATAAATAATGGATGAAGTGGTTGTTTTTTTGGTTTTAACAAAAATATGATCAATGCATGAAATTGGACTCAAGGGAAGTTCTTGTGACAGAATTTATAGTTGACTTGAGGCCATAATGACTTAAGAGACTAAGATATTCATTGGCTATCGGATTGCAATTGAGAATGTTTATGTTCAGATCTCCGGCTAAAATGAGTTGTTGTGTGTTTAAATTATCATCCAGAAGTTTTTGAAGGGAAGTTAGGAAGGGTGTGAGATTTTTAAAGCATGGAGGTCTATAAATAGCAAAAACAGATAGATCAGATCCTAGTGCAACTTTGATGCAATTAGCTTCCGTTAGGTTTATTTCAGAGATAAAGGGATCGAGCGATTCTGTAACGAAAATAACTATCCTGTCATTTTGGTTTAGTTTGGTAGTAGTATGAAATGTCGAATATCCAGGTAAGTTGATGTCGGTGTAAGAGTCGTCTGTCCAGCACTCACGTAAAATTATAATGTCAAAATGGGAGTCGAGGTCTTGTAAAAGAACTGTAAAGCTGTCGAAGTTCTTACGAATGCTCCTAATATTTTGGGAGATTATATTTAACGAGTTATTTGTGTGAAATACTTTGAAATCTTGTGTAGTTTTGAATACATGTTCTTCAATATTGGGTGGTTCAAAATCTATATTTAGTAGTGAGTCCATTTGAAATAAAAGGAGTTACATATATAGTAGACAGTAACTAAGATTGTAAATAATTAGATAATATGATTTAAATCGCCGACGTGTTTAATGTTTATTATTTTAGAACTATGTAATGTCAGAATTTTTTTTAGTGAGAACTTTATTGTTTTTAAACCACGTATAAAGATAATTTTTTTCTTTGGCTCTTAGCTTGGTGTTCCATAATAGCTCTTTGAAGTAAGGGGTTAAGAGTTCCCCTACAAATACGTTGTTCTCTCTTGCGTTTTTGCAGGAGTTCAAAACTGTTTGCTGTGCTTCCTCATCTTGGAGTTGTACTTTGTACCTGTATGGTCGGTCTTCTATTTTCTGTGTTCTATCTTGATAACGTATTATTTTTTGTGGTTCGATATTTACTTGTATCTCCTTAAATACTCTGTGTACGGTATCCATTGGTTCTTCATTTGGCAGGTAATCACCCCAGCAAGCTCCATCCAGTTGTAGCTCAAACTAGCCTGTTCAATTTCGGCCAGTCGAGTTTCTAGATTATTAATTCTTATTTCCTTGATGTTGTTTTCTTCTTCTAAGATTTCTACCTTTTTTTTTATTTGAAGTATATTGTCGACCTTGTTTGATATATCATCATATTGACTGCTTATGAAGTCAACACCTTTTTTCAATTCTAACATTTCAAATTCTAGATTTTTCTTTATATTTGATGTCTCGTGTTCTTTTTTTTTTGAATAGTTGTTGTTTAATTTCATCCATTTTTTTGTCAACATATTTTATAAATTTTTCGTAATGCTCTTCACCTGCCTCAGTTTGTGGTGGTGTCTCAGTCGGTTTTGATCTTGTTTGCACTTTACTAGAAGTAGCCATTTTGATCTGTTATGGTTTTATATTATATTTATATTATTATTATATTAATATAATTAATATAATATTACAGTTTTTTTTTTTTAAAGTTGATTTAACAGGGGAGCGAACTCAGCTCCTCCGCATCAGTAGTGTGCGACGCTAAAGTTGCAATCCTCTAGGCCACGGCCGATTTATCAACAGTCGTGATAATATTGGTACTAATACGTACTAATATATGATATCAGCCTGACAGTATAGTATTCTGTTTGCGTTTAAATGCGACAACACTTTCACTGAAGCACTACACAAATTTAAAATCACTTTAAGATACTGATCCGAGGGCGTTTTAATATGAGTAAGCAATAAAAAGATCACCACTGTTCCACGGTTATAAATTCACTATAATTTTTCGATTATTTCGAGAAATTAACTGTAAATATTGATTATTTATGCAGAGCGGTTTTTAACGTGTACGCGCAGTTGAAATTAATATTGGTATTGTACCTTACTTTGGATTGAACATTGGACCTTACTTTTTCAAAAATGAGGCTGGAGCAACAGTTACGGTTAATGGATCGCTATTGAGAGATGATTAATGACATTTTATGGCCGGAATTGGATGGTATTGATCTGGACAACGTTTACTTTCAACAAGACGGCGCTACGTGCCACACAAGCAATAAAACCATTGATCTTTTAAGATTGAATATCAAAATAACACCTCTTATTGGAAAACACTGTATTATTAAATTTGATTTTAATTAAATTTAATCTACAAAATAGAAAAAAATAAACAACCTTCATGGAATGCGTGAAATGATGTAGAGGATCCTTGTTGATAAGAGGCACGAGACAAACCATGATGGGGACGGAACCATCCCGCCCTACCATGTTAGGTTCCCCTGTAAAAAAAAAATCCAATAATTCATTTCAATTGAAAATACAAAATGAATAAAAGGGTGTAAAGTTTTAAACATAGCTTGTAGCTATTATTACCACCTGGCTTCATTTGACAACTCTTTATTCTTCAAACAGTTGAACTATATGGGGTCTTGTAATCTCTCCAGGGCGTAGCTACTAACTAGTGTCTGTTTACCTCCGTGGGCTAACATCATATTGAGCAGCTCGTAGCAGACATCCCAGTCGCGCACGTGCCGCAACGTACTGGCCAGCGCACTGTTGCCAGACCGGTTAATGGAGGGATGTGCCCCCGCCGATAGAAGGTGGCGCGCAAGGTTCAGCGCGCCCCACTTGTTCCAGCGGTCGTAGCCGTAGCGCGCCTCCTCCAGAGCGTACCTAAAAACATCAACATATGCCTGCTTAGTTACAAATCTTTAAATGTACGTATTTAAAAATTTATTGGCAATGCCAACTGAAAAAAAATCATCAATAAAAGAACTTTGATTTTGATGAATAGTTGATTCAAATTTTGTGAAACAACCCGTCCTAACTGTTACGGTAGCATGAAACATATTAAAAAGACAAATTACCTGACAATGAGAGCATGCAGAGGAGTGTTGCCAAGACTGTCCGGAGCATTAATAACTTCCTTACAGCCGTGTTCCAACAGAAGTCTCACAGTACTCAGAGTGTCTTCAGCACTTTTTCTGGCCGCTAACAAAACTAAAAATATAATAATTATTTGAAACAATATATTTTTATTTCTTATTCATTTATGTGACAGAAAGATTTGTTTGATATTTTATGTAGAAAATTAGTGCATTGTAAAATGTAAGTTTACATACCAACGTGTAAAAGAGTCATTTGTTGCGTACAAGTTCTAACGGACGTGTCAGCACCGTGGTTTATTAATAACTCCAGGAATTTCAGATCGTGTAACACTGCTTGGTGGATTGGATAGTATTCATCTTTGATCATGTGTAATTCTTCAGATCTAACGTTTACCTGTACAAATAAGAAACCATATAGATTGGTATAAATGATTTCTTTTGAACGGAAACTTTAACTTTAATCAAAAATAATTACCAGGTGCTGTACGCAATTCCAAGCAGCTCTTTCGCAGGCTATATGCAGCAAAGGTTTTCTTACCCGGAAAGGAACCTGGAAATCGAAATTAATCATACTAATATGTAGTCATAATTCAAAGATGGCGTATTGACTGTTTGATTTATTTATGTGTTGATGGAAAAATGGTTTTCCAAAACTGATTAACAGTTAAAATGAAAATGTTGTTGTTTATTTCAATAAATAATCTAATTATGACAAGCGACAAACATAAATGGAAAAATAGTTGTCATATTATAGTTAGCAGAGATAAAATAAACATGTTACAAATGTACGTTGTTAATTTAGTATTACATAATCACAAGTGGCTTAGATTTAAAATCAGGGATGTTGGTAAAATGGTACTAGTACAATTGAATATTAAAACATATGTGTATTGACAAAGTCTTACCCATGGCTCTTCCATCTTCTGCATCAAGATATTGAGGATGCCAATCTGGTCTCCATCGATGGCGTAATAAATGGCATTTTGTATTTTTCCCAACTGCCTTCCAGGAATACCTCCATCGGACAGTGCTGTGTAAAAATTACATTTTCGTAAATTGATAAGTAAATATGATACAAGAGATATTATTTTTGTATTGACACTGAAAAAAGATAGTTTTGATTGAAACAAAGTGTTAAAAGAAATATTAAAAAAAAAAAACAGCAACTCATTTTGTGTAGAAAAATGCCGAGTATGTAAGGTATAATAAGAGTGCAATATTTCAAGGTTATAATGTATACCTTTGGGGATTATGTATAAAACAATGTGGAGGTATTTCGTTAACAGAGTCGAAAAGTCCAAAGGTGTTAAATCCAAATCTGGTCACCAAACCGGGTGATGACACGACCCGGAGCAAACTAGTAATTAATTCATTACGAATTGTGGCAATCAAACTTTCATCATTTTGATAGCAATGTTTAACAATCAGGACGCGTTGTTTTAATGTTACTCCCATCTGCCTCCATAGCCCAGTCAATGAAGGGAAAAAAAGACCCAATGTCGGAACTAATTCCCCGGAAGCTGAATTTTTCACAGATGTTAGAAGAGCTTTAGACATGTATTTTTACAAAAGTCCCTGACTTTCCCCCTTGTGCTTCCTTCCCCACCCCCTCTTGAATATATTTTTCAAAGCCTTTTGGAATACGCTAATATCTCCATACGTTTTATAAAATCAGGTTATTTATTTTTTGTTTAGTTTTTAATTAGTTACTCTAAAAAATTGTATTCTCTCATTTTTGCGAGAAAAGCTATACAATCTCTACAATTTATTAGTAAAGGAAAAATATCAGTTTTTAAAATATTATTTCAGAATATGTTTGCACATAACTTTTTTCTGAGCCTGTTAACGAAAAAAAATAATCAACAAAACTTGTAGACAATATTTTTAGCTATAAAATAATGTATATAATGATGGGTTTTAATTTATAATAAGGCACGTAGGCTGTTAATAAGGAGCACGGCGCTCGGCGGCTCGAACGCGCAGCGGTTCGTGTCGCAGCGAGAATTTACAAAAACCTAAGGAAAGTAATGATTAATTCATGTGTTTGCTTTTTTTTATAACAAATTCGTCTAACGTTGAAGAGTTTTATTGTTATTTACCAGTTTTAGTTCGGAGGGGAGGGGGGTAATATAAATATTTTCCCCTGCCCAATGAAGCGCTTTCATTATCCACCAACGCCGTGCCCTGGTCTGGCTAAACAGTCATATTATGTTGTATGATTGTATGTAACTTATTATTTAAATAAATTTATGTGAAATAAGTTAAAAATACCTACAACAGCGTGGGACTACCCTTTCACAACATTAAAATATTGCAGACCTTATGTTATGGCGAAGTTCTAAAAAATCTTTTGTGGAAATTCTCACTTGTTTTATTATGTGCACCTATCAACGATAAAATACCGAAACAACAAATCACTTAAAATAGTGCATAGATCTAAAATTGTTTACTTTCAAACAAGCTTCTTAAAATATACCTCAAAAAATATTATAATGACAAAACGGTTTGTATATTATATTATATACTTATCAATATTATCTATGACAAAATTAGGCCAATATTCAAATAATTTTCTAGTCAAGAGAGTCTTCCATTTATTCGTCATACTGGGGTGTGTTCAGACATGATAATCCGTTACGGTTGTAGCACATGGCAGAGCAGGTAAATCCAGATTTTCTGCAGCCACAGTAATTTCCACATCCAGACTTGCAGGAACAGGACACCAGAGCAAGAAGGTCATCAGGAGCAAATGGTTTGAAAAATTTCTTCTTTCCACCATTTTCATACCTCCACCCCAGTTTATAGGGTTTAGTTTGTTTCCTAACCAAAACTGTACTTGCAAATAAACTCTCAACAAATGTTGATGACAGGAGTCTGAAGTCAGTGGTAGTTTTGCCAAGTCAAATTTAGATTTAAAAGCTGATTTTGTCGTTAGTCTGGTAAACTGAAAGTGTCGAGCTTCGTTTCAATTAGAGTAGCTACCAAAACCATACATGGCGAGAGCGAATTTTTCTCCATTTTGCAACAAATTCTCTTCAGTTGCATCTTTTTACAGAAATGCCTAAGCTGCGCGTTTTGCTTCGGGATTGTGTTTCATCATGTCAACAGATTTTATCTTTCCTAACCCACATAAAGATGGGGTCGTATCACAGCCCGTAATGGCATGGATAAATAGCATGTGTTTTCGAATATCTTTTTTTTAATTTTTTTTTTATATTAACTCCACACAGGAGGCCCTGAAGAAAATAATTTCCCTCAGGGCCTATGTTATCTTTGAGGATGCTGTGTGGAGGGTCTTTTTGTGGAGAGGAAGGAGTGAACATGGGTCTTGAAGAGTCCCATGTTGTAGGAGAGAGGAAACACAGAGGCCGGCAGTTCGTTCCACAGCCGAGCTGTTGAACTTAAGAACGAATCGTAGAATGACCAGTGGTGTCCCTCAAGGATCAGTTCTCGGTCCAGTTCTGTTTATTTTGTACATCACGGACCTGCATACTATAATAAAATCAGACTCCAGCTGCTTTGCAGATGACACAAAATTCTTTGCAAACCCACACACTCATCACAACCAACTGCAAAACGATTTAAACGAAATATATCAATGGACAAATGATTGGCTTCTTAAACTCAATGTCGAAAAATGCACTGTCCTACATGTTGGAAAAACTAACCCTACACTTGCCTACAAACTTAATGGAACACCTCTAAAAGCAGTGACATTACAACAAGACTTAGGAGTTACCATATCACAGGACTTGAAATGGGAACCACATATCGCTGGAATTGTAAAAAGAGCAAATTCACTAACATATCTAATCAGGAAAACCTTCCTTGACCTAACACCGGACATGATGTTAAAAATATATAAAACATATGTGCGACCTCTCCTGGAATATGCTTTCCAAATATGGAGTCCTTACTTCACAAAGGATATAAATCTGTTAGAGAGAGTACAGAGACGTTTCACTAAAATACCAAGAGCTCTGAAAGATCTACGATACGAAGATAGACTCAAGGAATTGAGATTACCAACCTTACAAGAAAGAAGAGAAAGGGGTGACTTGATCGAGACTTTCAAAATTTTATCTGGACATTACAGTTGCCCTAGCATCCAAGAAATCTTCACTACTAATAAAAATATAAATCTCCGTGGACACTCAAAAAAAATCACCAAAACGCCTTTTGCATCTAATCCTAGAAAACACTTCCTTGCAAATAGAGTAGTGGATGCTTGTAACAAACTCCCACAACATGTCATCGATGCAACAAATATAAATCATTTCAAAGCTCTATTGGATTCACATTTGGAGAGAAGAAAGGACTTAGTTCAAACTTAAAACACTCAATTGCTGTCAAACTTGTTGTGAAACCGGATATGAGCGCATCAGCAGAATGCTGCCTGCTCATTACATAATAATAATAATAATAATAATAGAAGCGACCCGTTCTCATGTGACAAGTGTCAACTGTGTACAAATGTTGGGCACGCGTTTGGCGTGTATCCCGACTACGCACCGGTGCCGAAGGGATCAATGACGCTAGTTCCTCAGAGCATCTTCCATTGTAATACCGATATAACAAGGACAGCATACCTACCTGACGCCTGTGCTCTAAAGATTGCAGTCCGTTTGTTAAGATTGGGGAATCTATCAAACGGACCGCCCGTTTTTGCACAGAGTCTAGGGTTTTTTTCAGGTATTTAGGGGCTCCGGACCAGAGATGGCTGCCAAATTCGACAGTAGGGCGCACTTGCGATTTGTACAGGGTCAGCAGTTGTGTATATTAAAGTATCTGCGGGCCCTGTACAGTACGCCCAGCTTCTGAGAGGCCAACATTACTCTGGCTTCGATGGAGCCCCCGTACCTGAGCCGGTCACTTATAGTTATACCAAGCATATCAATGGAAGGCCTGTTCGGAAGATTGCTTCCGTTGAAGGAGACTAGATTATCATTTGGATCCCTTTTAGACGTAATCAGACAGGATTGGGTCTTTGAAACATTAAATTCGACGAGATTATTTTTACCCCAGGAGGAAATACTCTCGAGATAACCGTCCATTCTCTGCTTCAAAGCCCTCCGAGCCGTTGGAGTTTGTGTGCCCTTTGGGGGCTTGTCAAACAAAAAGCAATCATGAACTGTACTGTCATCCGCGTAACAATGAATCGGTGCACATGTCTAAAGGTCATTGATGTGCAACAAAAACAAAGTCGGAGACAGAACCGATCCCTGTGGGACGCCAGCATTTATGGAGTGCGAGGAAGAGGTGAAACCGTCAGCAACCGCCTGAATCGACCTATCCCTCAAAAAGTCAGCAATCCACGTATACAGGGATGCGGGAAGTCCGTAAGAATGCAATTTGTTGACAAGTCCTCGGTGCCAGACCCGGTCAAAGGCCTTGGATATGTCTAGTGCGACCGTTTGGGTCTCACCGTGACGTTCCAGGCACCGCCCCCAAACATGCGTCACATACGCGAGAAGATCACCGCACGAGCGGTTCCGCCGGAATCCGTATTGACGGTCGTTGATAATTTTGTTCTTCTCGAGGTATGTGAGCAGTTTGTCGTTGATCACACGTTCCATCACTTTGGACAGAACTGATGTGATCGCTATGGGGCGGTAGTTGGCCGGGTTGGAGCGGTCACCTTTCTTGGGAATAGGGTGAATGACCGCTTTTTTCCAACCAGAGGGCACAGTGCCATACTTCAGGGACATTTTGAAGAGCTTTGTCAAAACTGGAACTATTTCCGCAGCACACCTCTGCAATACCAGGGCAGGTATTCCATCAGGTCCACTAGCTTTGTTAACATCGAGCCCCCGTATGACGTGGAGTACATCCCGATGCCGGATCCTCAGCTTTTTCATATAGAAGCCGCAGTGAGGAACCGACGGCGGAACAGCACCTCCGTCGTCGAGGGTCGAGTTTTCCGCAAACATTTTCCCTAATAGGTTAGCCTTTTCGGTGGCGGTGTTTGCTAGTGAGCCGTCAGGTCTGGTAAGAGGTGGCAAACTGGGTTTGCAAAAATTCCGACCTATTGAGCCCGCAAGCGACCAGAATGCTCTGCTGCCATGCGGGCAGGCAGCCAGCTTTTTGCTGATCTGCAGGTCGTGTTCGAATTTTGACCTATTAATGATTCTCTTGCATTCCTTTGCCGATTTGTTGTATGCTGATCTGCTTTCGGGCGTTCGAGATGTGTTGTAGGCTCGGTAAGCCGCGTTTTTTCGTCGAACTGCTTCGGAGCATTGTCGACTGAACCACGGCTTTGAGCCCACACCAGTTTCTTTAGTAGTCGATTGTATGAAGCCATCCATCGCCGATTTGATGACTTCACCAATCTCCTGGGCACATCTTGAAGGGTCCGAAGTCCGAAAACAGACAGCTGACCACGGAAAAGCGTTGAAATGGGCCCGCATACCGAACCAATCTGCTGACTTATAGTGCCACACTTTTCTCCTCAGCCTCTCATTGGTTGGTCTGAGGCTAACGGGGATTGATGTCGTCACTAGGCAGTGGTCAGATGATCCCAGAGGCGCTGTGACGTCAATCTTATAACCGTGTGGCACATTCTACATCATAGAGAAACCTATATGTAACATTATAGGTTTCTCTATGATGTAGAATGTTCTTGAAGGGGCCTTTCCACCAACATCTTTACAGAAAAAAATAGATTTTTCTTCAGGAGCAAGACTTACAAGTAATACCAAAAGATCACTATCCGTGCCAACAACAATCACTTTTGAGAAGATGTTGAGTTGTTCGATGCCGGTTAGTACAATGTCAATATCGGCATCACCTGCGGCCGTGACTGTTTTGTCTTTTGTCCATGTCTTTTTTCCACGTAACTAAATTTTGATACATATTTTCTATTTGTCTTAATTTCCCATCGATATCTTGGTATTCTTCTCTCATTACGTGGACAAGAGACGCTGCTGTTAAAGTGTAGGCTCTGTTTGCCCGAGAATATTCATGTCCATGGAGCATGTGGGTTACTGTTGAGGACGCGTAAACTGATTCCCATAAATTTCCCACATACCTTTATTTAAATAATAAGTAACAAACAATCATATAACATAATATGACTGTTTAGCCAGACCGGGGCACGGCGGTTTGTGGATAATGAAAGCGCTTCATTGGGCAGGGGAAAATATTTATATTCCCCCCCTCCCCTCCTAACTAAAACTGGTAAATAACAATAAAACTCTTCAACGTTAAATGAATTTGTTAAAAAAAAAAGCAAACACATGAATTAATCATTACTTTCCTTAGGTTTTTGTAAATTCTCGCTGCGACACGAACCGCTGCGCGTTCGAGCCGCCGAGCGCCGTGCTCCTTATTAACAGCCTACGTGCCTTATTATAAATTAAAACCCATCATTATATACATTATTTTATAGCTAAAAATATTGTCTACAAGTTTTGTTGATTTATTTTTTTTCGTTAACAGGCTCAGAAAAAAGTTATGTGCAAATATATTCTGAAATACTATTTTAAAAACTGATATTTTTCCTTTACTAATAAATTGTAGAGATTGTATAGCTTTTCTCGCAAAAATGAGAGAATACAATTTTTTAGAGTAACTAATTAAAAACTAAACAAAAAATAATCTGATTTTATAAAACTATTAAGGAGATATTAGCGTATTCCGAAAGGCTTTGAAAAATATATTCAAGAGGGGGTGGGGAAGGAAGCACAAGGGGGAAAGTCGGGGACTTTTGTAAAAATACATGTCTAAAGCTCTTCTAACATCTGTGAAAAATTCAGCTTCCGGGGAATTAGTTCTGACACAAAACCTTCATTGACTGGGCTACCAGTCATGTCATGTGATATCATGACTGCCAAACCGGCGCGCAATTCAAATATTGCCTTCTTATTGAAACAGCTTTATTTCTATTTAATATTCCAAGGTTATTCAAATAATTTATAATGAATAAAAAACGTACAAAATTTGCCACTTTCTTCACAGTTGTGTAGGTGCGTACCCGGAAAGCACATGCGGGCCTCTGCGTCAATACGTGCTCCATAACGTAATAACAATTCCACGCACTCTTCATACCTGCACACAAATATAATATATTTAAGAACTATCACTAAATTGTATGTACATGTTTGGGAGTCACACAATTCATAAATACAGTAGAACCCCGTTAATTCGAACCCCGATAATTCGAAAAATCGCGTAATTCGAAATTTTCGCCAAAAAAATTTCCGCAGAAAATTTTTTTCATACAAATTTTTTTTTAATTCGAAATTCGTTAATTCGTAATTCGAAATTTATTTTTGTCCGCGCACGAAAAATTGTTCGTGTAATTCGAAAAAATTTGATTTTTGCGAAAATAAATCATAATATTTCGTAAATCTGAATCTAAAAGTCAGCCGTGGCGGTAAAACGCCGAAAAATGTATTTTTACGCGGTTATACATCGTCCTAATTAGTATTAGTATTTTGTAAATCTGAATCGATTTACACTGGAATGTTGTATTTTTTCAAATTTATTTCGAATATCCGAGTTTGAAGGGCCGAGAAAATACGTTTTGCGCGGATATATGTCGTAGTTTTACGAGTTTACACCAAATATCTGTATTTGAAGGGTCGGCCGCGAAATTTCGATTTACGCGTAAATGTATTGTATATTTACTAATTTATTTCGAATATCTGAATTTTAAAGGGCCCGCCGCGACGGAAATCGGACGCGAAATTTCATTTTACGCGGAAATATATCGTATTTTTACTAACTTTACTTCGAATATCCAAGTTAAAAAATACGGCGCGACGGAAATCGGTCGAAAAATTTCGATTCACGCCGAAATATGACATATTTTTACGAATTTACTTCAAATATCTGAACTTAAAAGGCCGGCCGCGACGAGAAACTGCCGATAAAATTCGATTTACGCGAAAATTTATCATATTTTTACGAATTTACATCAAATATCTGAATTCAAAGGGTCGGCCGCGACGGAAATCGGCCGCGCATTCTCGATTTACACGGAAATATGTCGTATTTTTGCGAATTTATTTCGAATATCTGCATTTAAAGAGCCGGCCGCGACGGAATACGGCCGCGAATTCTCGTTTAACGCGGAAATATATCGTATTTTTACGAATTTAAATTCAGATATTTGAAATAAAGGGCCAGCTGCGACGGAAAATTATCGCGAAATCGCGATTTACGCGGAAATATATCGTATTTTTACGAATATCTCAATTTAAAGGGTAGGCCGCGACCGAAATCGGCAGCGAAATCTCGATTTACGCGTAAATATATAGCATTTTTACGAATTTATTGCGAATATCTGAATTTAAAGGGCCCGCCGCTACGGTAATCGGCCGCGAAAATAAAGAAATAATTGGTATTAATACGAATTTACTCCTAAAATACCACCCGGATTTGAAGAGGCGGCCGAGAAAATCGATTTTCGGCGTATTTTTTTTTTTTTTTTTTCATAAAATTTCGAATTACGTGGGAATTCGTTAATTCGAAATTTGATTTTTGATGTCCCGTGGATTTCGAATTAACGAGGTTCTACTGTAGTAGTCTCTCAGACAAAAACTTGGCAATTTTAAATACAAAATTAACAATGGTCCTATCTGACAGAGCACTGTTACAGATAATGAGCTCTGAAGTAGTTTTCTCTTGAGCACAGTATTGCATAACATTGGTGTTTCAGATTGAACCTTGTTGTTATAGTTAGCACTAGGCCAGAAGAGGAGGAATACGGTACCCTTTGAGACAAGCGATGTGAAGTGGGAGGGAGCAGGGACACCTGTTGACGTCCAGGTTGTGCCTCGTGAGGAGCCATCGCACCAGCTCAATGTGGTTCAGCCCCACGCACTTTTGCAGAAGGTTGTAGCCGGCCTCATCGTGGACTGATAGAATATTTTCATGCTGTAAAACATTAGTATTTGTAGTAATGACAACCAATTGACAAAACATGTATAGTTTGAGATGAAGGTATCGAGGCGTGTTTTTGGTAAAATCAAAGACAACTGTATCACGAAGAAGTTAAAGAATGGAATGCAATGGTTTGGATGATGAAAGGAGTGTAAGGTATGACTCTTAAGTAGATAGATAAAGAAGTTGGGGACGCTTCAGGAAAACATTGCATGATCAAGTGGATCAAATACTAGAGTTGGAATAAAAGAAAATTATGTGGCATTCTACCTTTTTTATCTACCCCTGTGGTGAATTGGCATGATAACACGTATTTTGTATATTATTCTGAAGTGCAGAAGTACAAAAGGTCTTTTTTTAATTTAATTTTTTTTTTTTTTAAATTTTATTTTATTTTTTTGTTACATACATGGTTTTAAAATACAAATTATGTTTTTTACATACATATTAAAAAAAAGAAAGAAACAATGCGAATTACAGAAAAGTATATGTACACATGCACATATGTATACATATATAGTGTATTACACACCATACATAACATACACACACAATACACGTACACACACACGAGTTCATAAACAGCATATACATAAAAATAATAATATGCATAAATGTATGATAGCAAAAAAATCCCACATAGGCATCGCCAGTTCGTGGGTATACTTGTGTATCTTTAAGGCAGTTCAGTTAAAATTACTCTAAATATACATATTTTATCTTTGTAGAAAATTGAAAAGAAAAGAATGAAAATATTTATAGTAAAATCATTATTTACTGTATTTACGGGATTAAATATGAAAAATAAAAGTTAATAAGGATTTGTTAAAAGTTAATAGAGATTAAGATCAGATGTTACAGCAGGTAAATATTAATATCTATGGTATTTATCCAAGACTTTATTACATTTTTATGTTTCCTGTAGGATGATATATTTTCACATTTGATTTCTGTATTGGTATAGAGTGCATTATAAATTTTTGGTGTAATAAAATAAGCATGTCTTTGCGCAAGCCTTGTTTTGCACAGTGGAACTTTAAATACATTATTTACCCTATTACTAGACCGATTTTCATTTTTTATAAAAAGAAAATTTCGAGCAAATATATATTTTAAACATTGTGTACAGTAAATTTTTCTTATCTCTAACAATTTAGCCTCTTCGAATAATTGCAAGGAGGGGTAGGTCATATCTTTATGCAACATTATTTTTAGTATTAGTTTTTGTGTTATTTCTAGTGGCTTAATATGGGTGTTATAAATCCCCCCCCATGCAATTATTCCATAAGATACTGATGATTGCACCAATGCATGATACACCAATTTGATTCTTTTGATATCTACTATGTTATTTAAACGTTTAAAAATATAAGTTAAATATCTAAGTTTATTTACAAGCTTTTCTACGTGATTTGTCCATTTGAGTTGGCTGTCTATTATAATTCCTAAATATTTAACTGTATTCCCCGATTTCATTTCTGTACAGTTAGTGCATAAGACAGGATTGCAAGTATTTTTGTGAAATCTTATACTTAGATGAGTTAAGGGTGCCGCTTTTTTGGTATTATAAAAAGGAATATATATAGTTTTTTCACAGTTCAGAGTTAGAAGGTTTTGATTGAGCCATTCTTTGACAATAATTGTGCACTTATTTGCATTTTTAGAGACCTCGTCCCAGGATTTACCATGAACTGTGATTGCAGTATCGTCAGAATACGAGAAAAGTTTTCCCGGAATACTAATATTACATAGGTCATTAATATAAATTAGAAACAAAAGCGGACCTATAACTGTTCCTTGTGGAACCCCATGTCTCATAGATGCTGGTTTACTAATATTTACGCCAATTTTTGTGGATTGTCTGCGATCAAGTAAATAATTTGTTAAAAGTGACAGACAATTATTTTTGATTCCCATATTATTAAGTTTTCCAAGCAGTTTATTATGATTGACGGTATCAAAAGCCTTTTTTAGGTCTAAGAATATTGTTAAACTTTTCATATTCGAATCTAGATTGGTGTATAATTTTTTTGTTAGATTAAAAAAAGCATCATCAGTACTAAGTCCTGATCTGAAACCATATTGGTGTGGTGACAAGAGTGCATTAGATTCTAGAAACTCTAGTACTTGCATCTTTATGATTTTTTCTAATATCTTTGCAAGTTGGGATATCAGCGATATTGGTCTGTAGTTGTCAAGTTTAGAGATCGATCCAGATTTATGTATGGGTACAATAATTGAGAGTTTAAATGCATTTGGGAAAATGTTTTTTTCAAGGCAGGAATTAAAAATGTGTTGTAAGGGCATAGAAATGTGTTGTTTAGTAGACTTGATTGTGATACAGCTTAATTCATCTGGACCATTGGCTGTATTTGTTTTAAGATTGTCAATGTGTTTTATAATTTCAGATTCAGTTATCCGTTTAAATTGAGATAAATTAGGAGTATATTCGGGGGTGGGTATGTCTATTTGGGTTGATTTATGTATACTGTTTTGAAATGAGGGATTATTATTTATTAAATCTGCGGCAACGTTTGTAAAGAAATCATTGAATTTATTTGCGATTTTTCCTACATCCGTTATGACTATTTTATCGTCTGTTACAATTTTTTCGGGAAATCTTTTTATTTTGTGTGTTCTATTCGTTATTTCATTTATGACTTGCCATGTTTTTTTAGAATCATTATCAGCTTTTTGCAATTGGTTTGCATAGTATTCTTGTTTACATTTCTTCATAAGAATATTAAAAAAATTTCTATAGATTATGTATTGCTGACGTAAATTTCCATTAGATGGTACACCTTTTACCATACAGTAATTCTCATGGTTTTTGTAAATTTTGTACAGTTTGTTCCTGTGTTGACTTGCAATTATCAGTCCACGCGTGATCCATGGTTTAATTTTTTTATGTTTTCTTTTAGGTGTTCGTGTTAATTCTAGACTATTTTTGATATTATTATTTAATATCGAATAGAATGTATTCAGTGATTGATTTGGGTCATCATTGGATAAAACTTGGTTCCAAGTTTCTTTTTTTAGAGAATTGTTTAGTGTTTGGTAGTTAATTTTATTTTTTTCCACTTGTTGTTCTTTAGTTGTATGATGAAAATTTAATTTACTGTGACCGAAAAAGGTTGGGTAGTGGTCTGTGATATCGAATTTTAGGACAGCTGATCTGGGTATAAAATTTTTATTAGTTTTGAGTAATATATGATCGAGGCAAGAATCAGCGTGATGGCCATATCTAGTGGGTTTATTTATGTAAGACAGATAACCCTCGCTATATATAACATTTAGATATTCGTTTGCAATAGGGTTTAGGATCGAATTATCAATGTTGATGTTTATATCACCTACAATAAATGAGAAATCGGATTGATTGCAATTATTTTCATTTATAAAATATTTAAGTTCTGTAATAAAGGATTTAGAGTCTAAGGAAGGGGAGCGATATATAGCAAGTATAGAGTATGTTTTACTGTTATGTGTGAAGGATAAATGTATGGCATTAGAATACTTAAATTTGGGGATATTAATTATTACGTTAGTTATTTTATTTGAACTGTAAAATATTGAGAGACCATCGTGAGAAGTATGTTTACAGGGTAGTGAGTAAGTCTCATAATCGGAGATGTGGTAGGGTATTGAGTCACGCATTTGCGTTTCGGTAAGTATGATTACATTTGGACGAAAATCTAGAGAATTGAGGAAAATACAGAAATCATCAAAATGTTTGCGTATGCTTCTTATATTTAAATTTATTAAATTGAAATCTGTATTTCCCTCAATTATGTAGTTATTTAGTTCTGTCATATTTTCATAAACCTTAGTGTCTGGGACCGAAAAATCGTCATAGTAATCCATTTTCAAATTTAATTATAAAAATATCTTACTCTAGTAGGTACATGATTATTGGGTTGGAATGTCGTTAACATCATTTATTCTTATTATAGGGGATTCTTCGTTCTTTCTCAGTAATACATTTCCATCCTTCGTCGAAACGTATTTATATCCCAAAGATTTGGTAGATTTTGTTAACCAAAGAAGTTGTTTATTCTTTGGGGTAAGTTTATCATTTATGAATATTTTTTCAGTTGATTCTGAGTACCTGATGTCCTTGGGAGTGAAGATTCCTTTATTTTTTTTTTGTTTGATGACCTTATCCTTCGTTTCCTTTGTATCAAATTGAATAGTAATAATTTGTTTCACCGGGTTGTTATAGTAATTCACCAATGAGTTATTTTTTAGGAGGTCACTACAGTCTAGTGTCGACATCAGCATTTCTACTGGTTTTCTGATGTCTCATCAGCATTTCTACTGGTTTTCTGAAGCATTTCTACTGGTTGTCTCATGCTATACATATGTTGTATGTGTCATACAAAGTGTTATCTACATAGTATTATACGTTTTGAATGCATCAATACTAAAATAATTAAAATAATTATATGTTCTGCAAATTTCTGTAATACACAATCACAGAAGGTAAACCTACCCTTACTGAATTTATCCCATGTGTAGAACGTACTGAAGAAATATTATATAAGTAGGTAAAGTGCAACAAATTCACCCAGGTAAAAAAATAAGTTTGATAATGAGAGCAAGTAGGGGATTTTACAGGTAAACAAGCTTACCTTGGGGATTTGAACTAATAATGCCTCCAGTCTTTGTAGTGACACTTTGGGATTGGCAACCAAGGCGTTAATAATGATCTGAACTTTGGAAGCTGTCGCTTCTGATATTCTGTGCCCATGACTATGGGATAATAAAGCGCTGCCGTTCTGGAAAACTTGGCTCAAACAACCGCCCATTTCTATACCAGAAATATTATCATTTCATTAGTTACAGCCATGTTTGAAGAGGTCCTAGTATTGCAAATTAATGGATTATTCCGTACATTCAGCGCAAATGTAAGTCAGTAACAGCAGAAATAGAATTCGCGAATGTTATTTATTGTTTGACGTTATTCTTGACACAATTCGACAAAATTTGACATATGAGTAAAACGATGGGGTTGCCATTGGTTGCCATGATAGATAATAATTTATATTGATAACAGTATTTATTTACAATATTTATTATTTTTTTACGAAGGAAGCAAAAATTTACTAGTCACATAAAAAAGTTATGATAAATTATTTGATATGCTTTAGACTAGAATGGCTTTATAATCACATAAAATAGGATTCAATCAGTGTTGTATTTCGAATCGAGTATTTTTCATGCCGAACTAAATTCCTATTAAATTACTAGTCGTTTAGAAAATATTTCGATTTGTCTTTAGTTTAGCTTTAGACAAAAAATAATAAATCTCAGATTTTCAGCTTATAACAACAAAATATTATATTTAAGGATTCTACACTGTTCTACACACTGATACTCGTGAGGAGCCATCTCACCAGCTCTATGTGGTTCAGCTCTTACACTTTTACAGAAGGTTGTAAACAATCTTGTGAAACAACTAAATCTTATCAGGTGCAGTTTTCATTGTTTAAGAAAAGGAAAATATCCATGCAACGATTAAAAAAAATATGATTATATAAATTTCTAAAAAAATATATATATATATTAAAGACACCACAGTTTTCATAGGTCGGGTAACCCTTCAACCGTAGAAAAAAAAATGACAATAGCAGACAATACACCACAATACACAATACTGATGATATTGACCAATACATGACCAATACTGTCTCTGACAATACCGAAGCGTGATTGGTTTATTTATGACCAAAGCTAAGATAACATTGTTTGGTTGTTTAGTTTACTGCGAATCTGACTCAGAATTCAGAATATTTTTCCTGTCACTGTCACATTTTGATAACGAATTTCATCAACTGGAAGGATTATTTGCGTTAGCCTGTGTTGAAAGCTAGAGATCTGTGCAATCAACTTTCTTAAGATATTTTAGTGTTGTGAAATCTATCAAAACGGGGAACGAGATGTCTACTTCTGTGATGGAAAGTATCCTTTTAACGATGACTCATAATATGTCAAAATTTACACCAAGGTTTGATTTAAAATTATTCAATTATTTTTACTCCGTTTGTATTGTCGATTTGACAATCAAAAGTAGATGTGACCAACAATATTATTAGCTGCAGATAGTATGAGACAATTGGAATCTTTGATGGCGAGTGTCGGTATCTTTTACCTTGACTTAATGCCTGAATAACCAAGTAGGTAATTAGTTTGACGGAAGACTGAAATATGTGTTCATGAGTGGAATGTGGAATTTATGTTTTGGCAAAGTTGGCTTATTGGATTTTTGATGTTAATATGCATACATAATGGTACTCTTGTCTGCTAACAAATCCAATCCTAACGTTAACTAGTTTATTATTATTGCAGTTATCTGTAAATTAGACGTATTTGCCCAACCTTCTGTGGGAATAGCATGAGGTTTGATTTGAAGTCAATAATAGGAATTTTCTTCAACTATGTTATATACATTTCTTAACCAACCTTCACAGAGCATATGTTTAATTTAAAATTTGCCGTAAAAGAATTAGAACGAAATTCAAAAAAATGTGAAAAGGAGGAACGGATCGAGAAGACCAAAACGAAGAAAGCCATCCAGAAGGGCAACATGGAGGGGGCACGGATACATGCGGAGAATGCCATACGACAGAAGAACCAGGCACTCAACTATCTACGGATGTCCGCAAGAGTGGATGCGGTGGCCAGTAGAGTTCAGACTGCTCTTACTACAAGAAAGGTAAACTTACTACTTGCAAATTGTTTAAATTAAAGCCGGGATCACACCAGATCTATTCCATGATCTATTTCATAGAACCTATGAGATAGATCAGTGAGAACAGGCTTTTCTATGGAATTGAAACCCAAAGTCGAATCGAATTCAACTTTCGTTCTAAAAATTTTGACTACCATAATACGGACATGTGTCTAGTGTGGTAGTCGAAAAGCATGTAAAAAACTTGTATCCAAATATATTTTTATGAATTAAGAAAAAAAAAAAAAAAAAAAAATTGACCACAGATTATCATAGAATAGTGGGAACGCAGCATAATGTAATCTATTAGTTTGAAATTGGAATGTCTGTAAATTGAATCGCTAGTTTGTTTTGTTTCTGTTTGTTGAACTGTAAGTTCATACCTAAAGTTAATTTCGAACTTTTGATCATGTTTCTTGTATGTACAGCTTGACATGGTTAACTTTGCAGTACCGACGTATTGTACTTTGAGCAAATGCCCTAGAATATTAATAACACGTCCAACTCCAGTAAAATATTGGCAATATTTGCTTGCATTCGTTGAAATTTCAGCGCCCTTCCTGTAGAACACCAGTTTCCTTTGGAACACCAGACCCTTTTTGAGGGAAATCAAAAATGAACTCTAAAGTGTTTCAAGTGCAAGCGATTCTGTTGAAAATTTGTATGCACTTTCTCATGGTATACAGGTTTAAATTGTATATCGAAAAATTCCAGCTAGGGTGAAATTCCATTGCCAGCAGCGCATGAACGGTTTGTCGGCGGGAAAAAAACTCTTGTCACTGGTGCACAAACGGTTTTTCAGAGGTGAAGGTGATTTTTTAATTAAACGAAACTTTACAAATCATCCAATTATTATAATCATTATTTATTCCTCTGGCCTTAGAGTCACTAGTGTTGCGTGGCATAGTCACGCATAAAATCCATTAACCACTCGAGTGATGGGTGTTCGGTTTTTGATTTAATTAATATAATTCCTCAAAATATTAATACAGAAACGTTTGAACTGCTTACCGTGGCTTAAAGCCAATGAATCCACAAAGATTTCACCATTTAACCCATATTTTTAGATTCTATATAAATTTGGCACATTATGGCAAGCGATCGCTCAAGACCTTTTGCAAACTTGCCATAATATGCTAAAAATCGTTTGAGTGGTTAAAATGCATGAAAGAAATGAACCTCACAATTCGTGCCGCTAGGAGACGCTAGTGGCGCTAGACTGTGTGTAGCATACTGCCATAGAATGAGTATAAGATGTCAGAGGTTGGTGGTATTATAAATATTCTACAGTATTTGCTTTGAGGCACTAAAGGAAAAGCTATTTTTTGTATTCATTGTTCTTTTGTATCTACACTAGCGATGCTGCTGATATTGAAAAACATGTGAGAGTGAAGTTTTTTGAATTATTACGAAACAATTACAAAAAAAGACTTGTAACAAATTGGTTTCTTAATTTCATATACAGAATGTAATCAACATAATATTTTGATTTTAAGGTCACAAATTCCATGGCGGGAGTTGTGAAGGCTATGGATGCAGCCATGAAGTCCATGAATCTGGAAAAGATATCTGGGCTCATGGATAAGTTTGAAAGCCAGTTTGAAGATTTGGACGTCCAGTCATCTTACATGGAGAACGCCATGTCCCAGACCACCACTACCTCTGTCCCACAGGGAGATGTAGACAATCTCCTGCAGCAAGTGGCCGATGAAGCTGGGTAAGATATTAAACAACATTAGAGTAAAGGACACACAAATCATCATTGAAAATCTCATAAAACTGTTTAAATTCACCGCGCACGAGTGCCGATGTGTGAATATTGTATTGCCATCATTGTAAATTAGTATTCCTGAACTAATTCATTCTAAACGCATTGGATTATGCGTCGGATCAAAGTGATGCCAAATACAGTTGCCTTTGAGGCGTTTCGCGCATAGTGCACGGGATGAGTTATATATCTGCACTGCTCTAACAGGTTTTTTGCCATTATAAGCTTGTCTCGCTCATGTCACCGTTTCGGCCGGCCGAGCTGTCTCGATATGCACGACTCGTTTGCGCGGTAGTCTTATACTAGAAGATAGCTCAAATAATGACCTCTAATGATGGCTGGGGCACATATGTCGTAAGTGATGAATGTGAAACCTGAAGACAAGTAGTGCAATGCACAAATGCACAAAACCAAGGAACTGCCTCTGATGGCAAGCATTGTCGGCAGATGTCAATGCGTAGTTGAATTTTGGATTGTGCTTTACTATATAACTAATATTATTGTTTGTATTTTAAATATTAAGTCAGAAATAAATTGGCCAAAGTATGGGTAGGGTATAGCCCAAAGTGCCTTGTGGAATAAGCGCACCAGATATTGTGCCATATTAAACTTCCCCCTTATTTATCTAAATTTAAAATCTTGTGGTGTTTATTTTAAAGTTTCGGTTTTGAAATTGGCGCTTTATTCAAATTGATTAAATGCACATCTTTGATTATATTGACTAACGAAAATATTTGCTTAGATTTCCAAAGTTATACATAATTATGCAAATCAAGAGAGTCTAAGTACCAGGAGTGATATTTCAGATGCACACCATTGTCTACCCTGCTGCTGTGAGAAAGACACGAAAAAGTCAATCAAATTGGAATGATTTGAATTACAACAGATCAATGAAATTATAGCGTATTAATATGAAGATATGGCTTACGTTTTATGATGTTTTCAGGCTGGAATTGAACATGGAGCTGCCCCAGGGTGTTGCCGGCAGTACTATTGGTACCAGCACGGCAGTTTCACAGGAACAAGACGAGCTCACACAAAGACTGGCGAGACTTCGGCAAGCAGAATAAAACTTATTCACCAACCACTTTCCAAAGGCGAAAACCGTTCGTCGACATCCATTTATAATTATTATACATCTCCACATATTTATGTTGTTGATACGTGGTATAGAATATTTTAATTATAACACCATTTAGTTTAATAATGCAGTATACTCTAAGCAACATTTTCAAATATCGATGTAATTTTTTTGCCTTGGTAAAAATATTAAAAGTGTGATCATTCCCTAGAAGCGTCTAGGGACAGAGCGTCACCCATATAATATACAATATTTTACAAGGGGTTTTAAAACAATAGTATTTGTATGTTAACTTCTCCAGCACCAAAAGTACATATTGGATACAACAAATTTATATTCGTACGGTAATCTGAAAACAGTACTGTATCTGTTTGTGGAACTTTTACCTTCGACACACTACAGAGGTATTAGGTTGCGAGAGCTCATCATTTTAAAGGTTAAAATCTGTATCTGAGAAGCTAATAGATCTATATGTACCCAAAAATATTATTTATTTTAAAAGTCATTTCGTTTGGATATTTTGACATTAATGTTAAATTCAATAATGAAAAAGAATTTTCCAAACTTTGGTAAAATGTTTTAAAAGCGGGCTATGCCTTTTTAATTGTATTGTTTTAGGAATTGGTTCTATGTACATATTTGTATTATTTCCACAATGTTAAACATTGCTAATGCAGCCTTAAAAAAAGAGAATAATACATAATTGCATATTTTTTTAATCGGAAATCGAAATAATATAATAATACTTAGGACCCCTAGGCACAAGCAACTTTAGACAACTATTTCAAAATCCATACAAATTCAAAAGTTTCGCTAGTGTCGCGTTGCCTCGTGTGCGCTCCTCCGTGTACCGTAATGTGTTTGATACATTCAACTGTTGCCGCAATTAAAGTTGCTTCTGTGCGCCTGGGCATAATGTTTAAGTCAGTGGATCCTTTACGTTTTTTATAATAAATATAAGATATTCTATGCAAATGATATATAATTCCTAGAGCTTCTTAGCAATTGCGCCCTGGTTGCACGTTTCATAAGTACCTATGGTATCGCTGGTGTTGGGAGTATACCCAATATTAACAGTAATTTCTCAGCCGTTAAAAACCACTCATTTAAACGCTTAAACTTGAAAGGACCTCATTCAGAGGATAGGTGCAGTAGATACAGAATAGGCATGAATGTGGATATTTTATTATTATGATTAATAAAAATGAGAAAAATTTAAAAATAAAACTATTTCTCAATATGTATTATAATATTATAAAAAATTGCTTTTGAAATTAACAGCAAGCTTTAAAATACACAAACAAAAATGTGCTGTACTTTTTTGTAAGTTATAAAATTTCATCAAGCAATGCAAATAAATATGATGTTACGTTTTATAGTTACGTTTTTTATTTGCGTAGACCAAAAGTATAAGGGTATAAGTGACATAAAGATTAATAAAAACTATGTATTGCAAATTTTTCAACCTTTTTATTTTTTATGTGACTCCGTTGTTTGGTGAACGTTATCAGGCTCGTGGAAGCAGTCGAGGGCACCCACCACTTCTCCGAACCGTTTTAAGGACCAGATGAATCCCTCTATTAGTTCTCACGACTACTTTTAAAATGAGACTCTACTTTTGTTTAAACGAAGCTACAGTTAAATGATTCTAAAAACCCACGACTGTACCTACAAGGCACAACATTCATTTATATGTACATACCAAAAAGCTCATGGAAGCGGAGAGGAGAAGACGTGGAAGAGAGAGGTTGAGAGTGTAAAGTATCTGGTTATTTAGTTTTGGTCACAGAAGCAATTTGGGAGGCGAGTTTGAGTACCGCCGTCCTTGGAAGCATTTATTGGATAACCAAAACCTCAGCCATTGGTCACCCCAAGTGAGAGTGCCCGGGTTCATTAGGCGAGGTTCAGGATTGGCCTGCCCACCACCTGCGTGGCGTGCCAGATGGGGAGAAGCTGGTTTGGGGAGACCCTTTGACCTCTCCAATAGTTCTCTCGACTCATAGCCTTGCGCCGCAGCGGGAGGTATTCAAACGTTACTCCGATGATGGACACACTAATCCCTAGATTCCTACCTAAAACCTCATACCTTTTTCTTTCCCAGAACTTCTACTATCTGCACCTATAAGAAAACAGTTTCCAAATGCAATTTGAGAAACATTTATGATTTTTTTTTATATGAAATGACAAAAAAACCGAGGTAACTCTAATCTTTATAATACATTTTTCTAATAAAATGTGTATGTGTTTTTCTTTTTGTACGTTCTCGGTAATTTTAGTTAAAAAAAACGTAGGGCGAGCTCTTTTTAAAACTTTTTTTTGTTTGCATTCAAAATATGAATATTCAAAAAATTATATGTTGCTTTCTAATAATAAAATTGGAAAGCTCATTTCATCACCTTTCAACAACAGTTTTTATTTTTCAGACACATTCTCAAATATTCAATTTATTTGGATTTTATTGCACAGCAGAAATACTCTGACCTTCAGACAGAATATGACATGAGGCCTGAGTGTTAAAAACAATCTAAAACCTACCGCACATTCCGAGACGTTTCCAACTGACTACAACATTATGACATGGAAAACGCCACTGGCTGGTTAGAAGGCTAGCACCAACGTTGCCTGGCGTGACATCACAATGAACATGTCTTTTGGCGACAAATCGAAAAATGTACATTTTAAATCAAAGAAAATTTATTGGTCAACTTTTTTTTTGTGTGACACTTTACAAGAGCACCTCTATCTGTACAGTGTAAAGGCAGGGGAACTATGTATGTCGCAACCCGGTTGGGCAGCGTTGTGAGGCGGAGGTTGCAGGAAGGGATTTATTATTGCAGGTTGTTCGGGCATAGCCAATTATTATTAGGAGAAGAAAAGAGTGCCCAGGCAATATATTTTCTACCGTGTAAATAACAAGTTCAAATCAACATGTTGTACAAAGTGAAGCAATTCACCGTGGAGTTTTTTTGTGCATCTGAAGGAACAAAGAGGATACCATGATCAAGGTAGACTTATTCTATATTGTTGGCATCCTTACTGCAGTACCATTTTCAAGAAAAACACTTGTGGCCCTAGATTGCAAATCCAAGAGCTATCGAAACACGGATCTTGAATAGAAAGACAGATGCCGGTAGCTTGTTCCACATACGAGCTGACAATACCCTATTCTTAATCAATATGCAGTAAATAAAGCAAAAATAATCCCATAGTGAAGAAAACAAAACTCAAAGCAATCCTGAATTTGATTAATATATTTTCATTATATTCTATCTCGTTTATGCAGTTTTTTTTTAATAAAATTTAGGTTGTTTAGAATATTTTTACGTCAACCATGCTAGGGATGTTCCTGTGTTAAAGCAGACGACCGGATATGCAATTTTTTTTGTTTGAGTTTTATTTTCTTCACTATTTCTGTGTCAGTTGTTTTGTAATACATTTATTAAGGAAAACCTTTTACGGCTCCAACTAATATTGGATATCTAACATTGTTGACTAGTGGTGAGGTGATTAAAAATTACAAACTTAACACTCAAATTATAATAATGTAAGTACATACAATATACTATTAGGTACTGGTAAGTTAGCTTAGGAGGTGAATAAAAAATAGCACTGGAATATCTTTACCTCGTATTAAAAGCAATAAACACGCAAAAAAACAATCATTCACAAATATAATATTATTTATAATAATAAATGCTGGATGGAAGTCTTTGGCCATTTAATAATACAACAGCTAAAAGTGAAACCTATAATACGAGAGTCTAGTCCTTAATTTAAAGATTGGAACTATTTAATAATTGGAGTAATTTATTGCTCTATTAGTGCTATGCCTTGAAGGATATCTGGTAGAACAGCCAGTCTTCGAGGAAGGAAGGCACAAAGGCGCTGCTTTTTGTGAAGGTCACAGGTTTATTTAGCTTCGACAATTGGTCTTCAAACATTTGCAGTGACGCCGGGCAGCTAGCTCCGTTGGCCTGAAAAGATAAAACAATATATACCACACCACAACCAGTCAGCTCTGTGTGCTTCTGCAATGGTACAGGACATGCAATGAGCTAGTCGAGGATTGATCCCGCGACGCCAATATTTTAAAACCTACTACATACCATCATCATAGTAAGTGAATCTTGCTTATGCAATGAAACAAGACTTGGCAGTGCCAGGGAGGGAACCTGACTTTTTGGACCGCTCGACTAACTAATCGATCTTTAGATTAATCTATCAATTTTCACAGGTATTTAATAGTTTATTATTAAATAAGGTCTTACGTGTGTCATGAATTTTCCATTAGGTTTGAGAACTTTGAAGGAAGTGTCTAGAATGAGCATGATGAAGTCCCAAATCTCCCCATTGGGAGTATCGGATATCGGTATATCAGTCAAATCGCCAAACACATAGTCAACTTTTTTCCCTTGTTTTATAAATTTTTTTAAAGTCACCATACAATCGTCCACAATTATCTGAAAAACGAAAGACAAATATGTGGTGAGTTCCTAAACATATCCTTAAAATTATTATTTCCAGGGAACTTAATAAAACAACAATTTATAAGATATATTACAATATATACTGACATTAACTTGACTTGAACTAACTCCAACAATGTGAACCGACATTAATTTAATAACCCGCACCTTCTGATGTCCGGAAATGGAAATAAGCCGACGAGGCTCAGTGGTCCAGAGCATCTGACCGGACATCAGAAGGCGCGGGTTCAATTCCCGTCGGAGGCATTTGTTTTTACTAGGGAGATATTTTCAATTTGTATTGATATTTCAGGTGACTAATTATTGCTTATAATAATTTGTTATGAGAGATAAACATATATTTTTTGAAATGTTAAAATTTTAAATGCAACTCTACGTTTTTTGTAACTAAAATTACTGATAATAAAAAAGTATATAAAAGCACACTTATTTTATTAGACAAATGTATTATAAACGTTACATTCACTAAGGACGGGTTGTTTCGGAGAATTTGAACAATTCATCAAATTTCAACGTTCATTTTCAAGTTCTGTGAAAGATTTTTTCAAGTTCTGTTTTTATTTCAGTTCTGTCAAGCAACTAGCCTATAATGATATAAAAACAGAACTTGAATAGGACTTTCACAGAACCCGAAAATGAACGTTGAAATTTGATGAATTGTTCAAATTCTCCGAAACAACCCGTCCTAAGTCTCATAGGTTTTTTTTTGTTAAATACTAAATTTGAAAATCAAGCGTGGTGTTTTCTCTTTCTAACACCGTTTAGATTATATTTCTCACAACAGTAAGGGAGACACAACGATTTCTGTAAGATCATATGAGATAAGGGTAAAGATAAGATGGGCGATGTTCGGTGAAAATTGTAGGTATAAAAAAAAATTGTTACTAATATCTGAGTGTTACTGGAAAGGGCAAAGAGTATCAAGAGAGACAATCGATCGGCGGTATATGGGGGACCTTAGTAATCCCCCTTCGGGTGACAGGTCATTAGGTTAATACCTCATAATTATCGCCCTTTCTGGTTTCTAGAACATCTCCGCAAATTGACTTCATATGTTTGTTGCAAGCTTTCATCACATCTTCGTCTATCTCCAACATCCACACGTGCTTTGGTTTCTCCTTCAACAGTTCGTAAAGCAGTGCTCCATCCCCACCACCTACCAAACCAAGATCATTATGTCATGTAATTATTACAAACTATTACTATGCCGCCTGCGGGCGGCACTTACTTGGGCTTCGCCCATTATAAGTGATACTAACAACATTTACATTTAATAGATAGATATTAGGTCATTCACAGAGAGAGGGTGAGTATATATTGTTAAAACACGAAACAGGAAGGAGTTAATGAATAATAACATGCTAAATTTAGGCATAATAAGAATGAAAGTTGTTTGAATAAATGAAATTTTACGTATTTGTGATGGATTATTTCAAATGAAACACTATTATTGACTACATGTCTACATCTGATATTAACTGTTATCGTACCTAATATAATAAGCTCATAGGAGACTTGCAGTGCTTAAATATGTGTTACAACCGTCAATGTCTATAAGTTGAATCAATATCGTATAGTTTGTCACAATTAAAGATAGTTATAACAAAGTTGACTGAAATAATAGATTATTACATATTGATTAATTGTACCCGTGTTTATGAATAAAAGGAGGGTAATTGTGCGATGAGATTAGCAGTCGGTTTAATTAAAAGGTGTTAATTTTACTCCAACTGGTGGTAATTCTTTACCTACAACTGTTACTGTATCTAATAAAGTTTAAAATTAGATTATATATACACCTTCATCAGGAGAGTAAAAATGTATATATAAAGGTAGATTATTACAATATAGCGCCCCTGAGGTGATATCTCACAAAAGCGGGAATAATATATAAGTGGGAAAATATTTAAAAGAGAGTTTATAAAAAAAATCTTGTTACTTATATCTACTTTTATATTAACATGTTTCCTAATTTCTAAAATTTCAAAATTATTTATTTGCGATGCTTTATATTGTGTGTGAAGTATTTTAAGACCTGAAAAAAAACAAATAGCATATAACCATAAAACAATATATTCATAAGACAAATAGCATTTAACCCTATCCCTGCGGGAGACGCACGCCTGCGACGCACTGTACATGCCCTGTACGCGGGAGGCAAATCTGTGCGACGCAAAGTTTCTTCGGCGTTATGGGTATGAAACATGCTTGAGCACGGTAAAACTTATACTCCTAAAAAATCTCACATCTTTACACTACTGACATCTTACGATATTTATCCATAATACGTATCCTAATCATCGATACAAAGATTTGAAGGGATCTTCCAACTCAGAGCGAAAAATGAATCAGTTTGAATTCTTCCCGCATCTTTACACACGTTATTGCGCAGGCGCATTTTATAAGATTCTCAAACAGAGACGCTCGCCGTCTAGATTACATTGTTTTATCGAATTATTGTTTGCTGTTTCGTGGATATGAACTATTTTAATTACAGTGGAAACAATGAGTAAACAATACCAAGAGATTCTACTTCGCGTTCACGACCTTGAGGATAAAAATAAATCACTTGAAAAAAAGAACTCTAACCTCGAAGCGAGACTTGAAGCCATTGAAAACCACGTGGAACAGATGGATAGACTAAACCGATCAAAAAATGTGGAGATTAGAGGAATCCCAGAAACCAACGGCGAAAACCTAAATAATATTATATTCAACATAAAAAAAACCATAAACTCAAACGAAGCTACCAATATCGATACGGCGTACCGCACTACACTAAAAGTCTCCAAAGATAAATGCAGGCCCATCCTAATAAAATTCAAGTCCAATATCGACCGTGATAATTTTCTGGAAGATGTAAAAAGGTTCAATAAACAAGCTGCAAATCGTGAGGACACACTTAACACCACCCTAATCGGAATGGCAGGACCAGGTTCCCCTATATACATTTCCGAACATCTAACATTTCAGGCGAAGCACCTGTGGTTTCTTGCCCGCAAGGCCAAACGTGCAAACCTTTTCAAATTTGCTTGGACCAGAGGGGGTCAAGTCTATGTACGGCGAGATATTGGGACACCTGTCATTATTATTAGTGACAAAAATAAACACCTTTTGTCACCCTCACCCATTAACCCGTAAACAATGCTCGCTGAGCAACATAATTTTCTTTTATGTATTTTTATATTATTATTTAAAACTCTTCATTATATACAGCAGTAAATTATTATTGTATGTCTCTAGCCCAAAGATACTATTTTTGATCATAGGTCTTGTTATCACCACTGTCTTAAATGTTAAGTTGAATCTATCATATGAATATGTGGAGCCTCTCATTTTTATTTTAAACGATGTGTCAAAATCATTGCTATTTTTTATGCCACTTACTGTGTTTTGTTACAAACTTTATAAATGGTAGAAATAGCCGATCAACTAGACAATTTGTCTCCAATTCCATGTACAGAAACAAACAGTTCTCTAGAAGTTCAACAAATATTAACTCTATCAGCCCTAAAAATTTTCTCAATGAATATCAGAAGCATAAACCATAATTTTAACGAATTATTGATAGTTCTCACAGACCTGAACTCCGACTTTGACATAATCATTTTGAGTGAATGCTGGATCAATGAAAATTACCTTCTCAAAAACATAACAAACTACACCCACTACAATACACAGAATAACATAACCCAAAACGATGGAGTTATCATATACATAAAAAATCACATATCTCACTCAGTAAACGAAATCATAATCAGTCAATCTAACTGTCTCAAAATTGTAATAGATAAACACGTAACCATATTTTCTATATATCGATCACCAGGCACGTCTAACATAACCCCTTTTCTAAATTCACTAAACCAATTTCTATCTTGTGTGAGTGATTGTGATAATCTCCTTATTATTGGTGACCTCAATATAAATATAATTAATTCTATGCATCCTCAAGCCAATTATTATATAAATATGCTAACTCTTCATGGCCTCGTCCCAGCCATAACAGCACCTACAAGAGTATCTGGCTCGTCTGTAAGTTGTATTGATCATGTTTTTTCAAAATGTAAATTAAAAACTATATCTCTTGTATACCAATGCACCATCACAGACCACTACGCTACCATAACTTCTCTTTCTTACAAAGTAGATAAACCACAACCGCATGAAATTCCAAAAAATAAAATATCCTATACCAAACTTTTTGAGCTGGTCTCACAAGAAAATTGGTCAAATCTTTACAAACAAAATGATCCTAATTTAGCCTGCGAATCTCTTGTCGAAACACTACATAACCACCTAACCAACGCTACATCCAGCACACCACACAAAACAAAACATTTTGACACTAAACTCAAACCTTGGATAACTGTAGGTATCCTTCATTCTATACGTAAGCGTGATAAACTCCACGCGCTCTGTAAAAAAAATCCCAACGATCATGAATCCTACATATTTTACAAGAAATACAGAAATGTCTGCAAAAAAATTACCTCTAAGGCCAGAGAAGATTACTATAAAAAACAAATCAAAAACGCCGAAAATGACAAGAAAAAAATATGGAGTATTATTAAGGACATATCCCACACTAGACAAACGACTACACCCATCAATAAGATTAAAATTGAAGGCCGATCATTAACAAATACACGTAATGACTCAATAAAAATCGCAGACCATTTCGATGAATTTTTCACCTCAGTCGGATCTAACCTTTCCAATAATATTCTAACTAGAAATAATGTTTCGGAACATGACCTTGCAAACGAAATAACCCTGGCTCATCTCAGTTATACTCCATTTATGTTCACACCTACCACAGAATTGGAAATTACAAAAATCATCTCAACATTAAAAAATAGTCACTCAACGGGAATAGATAAAATCTCTACTAAACTCACTAAACATTTAAAAACCCTTATTGCCAGCCCTCTCAAACATGTTATTAACTTAAGCCTCCAATCCGGTTTATTCCCAAAATCACTTAAACATGCCTCTATCATCCCTATTTTCAAATCAGGTGACAGATCTTCCCTAAATAGTTACAGGCCTATATCGCTATTGAGCACTATATCCAAAATCATTGAAAAAGTAGTAAAAATAAGACTTCTCAAATTCCTCGAGGACAATAAAATCCTTTCCAAAAACCAATACGGTTTTCGCAAAGACTGTAGTACTGATGATGCAATTGCAACCTTTACCAATATTATATCAGATAACCTCGATAAAGGCAATAAACCTCTTGCTGTCTTTCTAGATTTGTCTAAAGCCTTCGACACTATTTCCCACCACATTCTTCTAAAAAAACTGCAACAGATTGGGATAGAAGGTACTGCCCTGAAATGGTTTAAAAACTACCTCACGCAGAGATCACAAACAACCGTCATCCACTCCGATCAAGAATACAGGAGTAAATGTTTACCCATCTCCTACGGCGTACCCCAAGGAAGTGTTCTAGGCCCGCTCTTATTTCTAATATATATGAACTCCTTGTTGAATTTGGATATTGAAGGTAATATAATATCTTTCGCTGATGACACGGTAATCATTTTTACGAGTAAAATGTGGAGAACAACAATTGAGAAGGCGAATTCTGGACTGAACAAAATTAAAAAATGGCTGGACTCCAACCTCCTCACCCTAAATATAAAAAAAAACACAATATATACATTTTTCAATCCGAAAATTAACTCTCTCAGAAAACCTTCCTAAACTAATTATTCACACTTGCCCACAAAATCTAGACACTCCCCCACTATCTCTCACTACAAGCTGTTCATGCCCAATTATTAAACCGTCAACTGAAATAAAATACCTAGGTGTCATTATAGATAACCATTTACGCTGGGAGGCCCAAATCAACTCCATAACAAAAAGACTCCGTAAGTTATGCTATATTTTTTATTCTCTTCGATCAATCCTCGATATAAAAACACTCAAAAGTGTTTATTTTGCTTTATTCCAATCTATAGCTACGTACGGCATTATAGGATGGGGAGGTTGTGCTGCATCCATTCTCTACCCTCTAGTGACTGTTCAAAAACTTTTGTTAAGGATCATCTTCAAATGTTCCCGTTCTTACCCATCAGAGCCACTCTTCAAGAAACTAGCAGTCCTGGACATTCGCCAACTATATATTAAGATAGTTCTCATCCATATCTGGAAAAATGGTTTGATAAATTCTACTCAAAAAGATATACATACACGCTACTCAACGCATGGAAAATGCACAATCCCCATAACAAAAACCACTTTCTCACAAAGACAATACACATACATCGCACCAAAAATATACAATACACTAAATAACGACATCAAAAGATCCAGTACACTTACTCACTTTGCAGCCGGTGTCCAAAAATGGATATCCGGAAAGGGTAGAAATTTCTTTAAAGAATTTCTTTGAGGTATTTCTTTAAAGAATTTCTTTAAAGAACGTAGGTTATACCACCAATAAAAGTTTTTGTTTGTAAAGAACTATATATAATTACTATAATATTAATGGCCGAAAGTTTAAAAACTTTTAAATAAACTACTTAAAACTGTTTGGCACCACTGTACCTACGGCATACAAGTTCCATGTACCTACTGTGCCACCTTAGCTACCAGCTGACTAAACCACCGTAACAATAATAATTGACTCCAGTGTTCAGTGTAATTCGCCGGACTTGAAACTAACTTTCTAACTTTGATTTATTTGTACAAAACTGCTGCAAAATAATGTACCTACCAATTTAATCAAGCACATATAGATTTCCATAGTAAAAATAATCCTTTCTCATTTGCCTACTCTATAGTACTATGTTTGATTTTATAACTATATACTTTTTATATTCTTTTTTATGTATCTATTTTACTTTAGGGAAATCAACAGTTACAATGTTACAATGTGGTTCATTAATACATATGTAATTTACCTAAATGAGATTTCCTCAAAATACTATTGTATTATGTATCTAAAAATAACACTTACAACAACTAAAAAATATTATATTATTATACTACTATATTATTATACTATATTATATTATTATATATATTATTATATTGTACTATTATATTATATTAATATTATGCTATTATATTTTTATATTCTACTGTATTCTTCCATACTTCCTTATATTACTATAGTCATTTACATTATTTTAAATATGTTATTTTATTTTATATTCCCGCACAATCTTTATGTTAACGTATAGAAAATCGACCACCATAACACGGGCATGTGCCTAGCATGGTGGTCGAAAAATTCCTCAATGCATGTAACTAATAATTTTATAGAATAAAGAAACTTAAAAAAAAAAAAAATCTGATTTATCATATTTTAAAATAAGTTCAGTTACATACATTCATTCAAACTATTGAAGAAATATTAAATTTCCTCAGTGTTAGATTATTTTCAAATAAAGATACGTGGTTAAAACTTTTTTTTAGTGAAAAATCAAGTGTAAAGTTGTACAAGTTTGACTTTTTATCAATTTTTGAAATTATTTTTATTGCCAAAATACAAAATGTCGGGTCGTGGTCTTAATGACGAAGAAATATTTGGTGCTACTTTAGAAATAGATTCAGATTTTGAAATTAGTGACAGCGACGTCGATAATAATTGCGAAGCTGCTGAAATACATGAAAGCCATGATTCTGAACCCGAAATGAACATTGAAGAAGGAGAAGAAGTGGTTGAAAATCTGTGGACTGCCGGCCCTTTCGTACCCATTATTTATGAATTCGACGATTTCGCATCAGGTATCAATCCAGATACCAGGTTAACTGAAGACACGCCCGAACTTATGTTTTTTGAACATTTTTTGAATACAGAAATTATGACAAAAATTGTTGAAGAAACAAATCAATTTTATCAATATAAAATTAGGACGATGGATTTTACAGCTAAATCGAGAGTTAAAAAATGGGTTGATTCAACAGTCTCAGAAATGTACGTTTTTATTGCGTTAACATTTGCCATGACTAGGAACAAACACTTAACTATCGAGGAACATTGGAGTACGAACCCCATAATCTTTTCACCAATATTTGGAAAGACAATGCCCACCGTTATCAGATAATATTACAGATGCTCCACTTTAGTGATAGTAATATTCAAACGCCTACTGATAGACTGCATAAAATACGTGTTCTTGTTGACCACACACAAAAGATTTTTAAATCAACTATGATGCCCCATGAAAATCTATGTATTGACAAAAGCATCATCGTTTTCAAAGGCCGTCTATTATTCAAGCAATACATTCCATCTAAACGTCACCGATTTGGAATAAAAATGTTTGTGATGTGTGACGTCATGACGGGTTTCATTCTCGATTTTATAATTTATGTTGGTTCTGATACAGAAAAAAATGATACTCAAGGTATTGGTATTTCGGGAGGCGTTGTAACCACCCTTTTGTCAGATTATTTCGGAAAGGGTCATAATTTGTGGTGCGACAACTGGTACACTAGTCCAAATTTATTTAAATATTTACACGAAAAAAAAACTAATGCTTGTGGCACTGTTCGGAAAAACAGGAAAGGCATGGCACCTTTTGTTAAATTGAAGAAAGGGGAAATCCAATCAAAGCACCAATCACCGTTGTTAGCTTTGAAATGGCACGATAGGCGTGAAATCCACATGCTGACCACTCTTCACGATGGTTCTGTTGGACCATCGGGAAAAATAAATAGATCGACAGGAGAGCCCATTTTAAAACCACAATGTGTTCTAGACTATAACAAGAACATGGGTCTAGTAGACAAAGCTGATATGATGCTAAGCAACTTAAGTTGTATGAGGAAGTCACTCAAATGGTACAGGAAAGTTGCATTTCATATAATTGATTTGTATTTATTAAATGCTCACATAATATACCAAACTGTAACATCAAAAAAAGTCAGTTTGGCTGATTTCCAAATGGCTGTGATTGAGCAATTACTAGAGAAATATCACAAAACTTTGCCGAGTATTTTACGTCCCACAACATCAAGAGATTACCCGATGCGTTTATCATCGAAAATTGTTTCCAAACACATTCCCATTAAAGTTCCCCCTTCAGCAAAAAACACAAACCCTCGTCGAAGGTGTCGTGTCTGTGCCACTTCAACACTGAAACCCAAAGTTAGAAAACTTACTAAATTTATGTGCTTAGAGTGCAATGTGCCGTTATGCGTTGAGAACTGTTTCAAAATTTATCACGATAAAAAAATATATTAAGTGATACATATTTACGGTGACATAATAACAGAAAAATTATTTCATTATTTTTGTAAATTTAAGTGTAGTTATTTTTTATTATATGAACCTTTTTAAGTGTGTCAATATTTCATGTATCCAGTCAAACGCGACATCGCACCCATAAATCAACCACTTACATCGCACCACAGTTGAATAATTATATAATTAATTATTAATAATTATAATTAATAATTAGTGGATAATTTTCATTGTAATGTAATTAATCCAATGGATTATGAACTTTCGAAAACATATTTTCTTCGATATTATCCAAAAATTATATGAGCAGAAACGATGCTTTTGAAGAAATCTGGTGATCCTATTTTAGTATGAAATCGGGTCTTAATTTTCAAGTTAGCGGAATTTACACGAAACAGTCAATTTGAATTTGACCAATCAGAGGGCCTACATCGTCCAGACGATCGCGTAATAATTATTACAAATATTGAAGCAATAAAGAAAAACAAAAAGTCATAATGAATAACTTTGAATGATCTCAAGATTGAACCATACCCAATATAACAATTTCAGATCCCTCATAATTTACTTTTCCCCTTTGCATCAACGTCTCTGTATAGATGAGATCAGCTTCAGCAATGTCTGAAATAACAAAAATACATTTTAATCAATAAATACCGTTATAGATTTTCTAACATATAAGCGTTAATGTTTAACCCTTAAAGCGTCATATACTTACTTTGTAACTCGTCCAGAACAAGCATATTGCCTAGGGTTTTAGAATGCACTATCTGGATTTTCTGAAAGGGTGAAGTATTCTCGTAGACCACAGAATCAATGTCATATTCCAATAATCTTTCATCTGTAAAGAAATCAAATTTAGTACAGATAAAACCTAAAATGAAATTTAATAAACTTATAATAAATACATATCGATATTTTAATTTATATAACAATTCACCAATAGATAATATATCATTCCGTAAATCATTAGTTCCAGCACCCAAAAATATATATTGCTCAGATGTTTGATTTCATTTAGGCCGAATACAATAAAATATATATTGCTCAGACATTTGATTTCATTTAGGCTAAATACAATAAAATATATATTGCACAGATGTTTGATTTCATTTAGGCTGAATACAATAAAAATATATTCCTCAGATGTTTGATTTCATTTAGGCTGAATACAATAAAATATATATTGCTCATATGTTTGATTTCATTCAGGCTGAATACAATAAAATATATATTGCTCAGACATTTGATTTCATTTAGGCTAAATACAATAAAATATATATTGCACAGATGTTTGATTTCATTTAGGCTGAATACAATAAAAATATATTCCTCAGATGTTTGATTTCATTTAGGCTGAATACAATAAAATATATATTGCTCATATGTTTGATTTCATTCAGGCTGAATACAATAAAATACATATTGCTTAGATGTTTGATCTCATTTTGGCCGAATACAATAAAATATATATTGCTCAAATATTTGATTTCATTTAGGCTGAATACAATAAAAATATATTGCTCAGATGTTTGATTTCATTTAGGCTGAATACAATAAAATATATATTTTATTTTCCTAGAGAAACAGTTTAAACCAAGTTAAACGAATTTCTGCCAGTCGCTGGTCCATGTTTTACAGATAAGGTTGTTGATTTATCTTTTATAAACTTACCAGAACTGGGGAAATATCTCCGGAATAAGGCCCTCTTGAGAGGAGGGTAGGCCTGGCCTTTGAGAGCACTCAAGTGCTTTCGCAACTTAGTCTCCAGCACTCTTGCTGTCTATGGTAAGAATGAAACAAAAAAAGAAAAAATTGGGGAGGGAAGTTACTAAATTAATAGTCATGCCAAAATGCAAAGCTTTTACTGATGCATTTAGTAAGTGAAGTATTATATTAAGAAATACTATTAATTAATACCAACCACTTTGGTTTGGCGAATGGTGAGATTCTAATATTAGGAAATACTATTAATTAATACCAACCACTTTGGTTTGGCGAATGGTGAGATTCTAATATTAGGAAATACTATTAATTAATACCAACCACTTTGGTTTGGCGAATGGTGAGATTCTAATATTAGGAAATACTATTAATTAATACCAACCACTTTGGTTTGGTGAACGGTAGGATTCTACAATTTAAAATGATTATTAAACTAGTCTATTAGCAGATTTAATGAATTTTTCGAAACTGTTGCTAGTTTGAAATAATGCTGAATGATGTATAAATGAATGAAATATTAACAATCAAGTGTGTAAATTTGAAGAGGTTAATTTATCATATTATGTATTAGTTATTTGATAGTTTGTGTAGTGTGGGGAGAGATTGAGCTCGGGGACATCAACATAATGAAAAAATAGTACACTATCAAAGCAATGAGCCTGATCCTACTGGGAACAGGTAAACAAAATTATTATGATGGTAGCGTTAGCAATTATGTAACGGGTAACAAATTAATTTCAAGTTCACAAAACAGAAATATTTCATTTTAACACATGACACTTATTATATTATGATTATTTTATTAGACATTAAGCCAAAATCAATTTGATTTAAAAGTTATTTATTGTGTAAACAAATTGATTTCGAACTGTGATTTTATAATTCGCTTAAGTTTAATGGCATATTCTCAATTTATTATCAAGTACAAATCCAATTTGCAGATTCAGAATCTTGTACAATCCATCAAAATATGAAATTACCTCAGTATTTCTGATCTTATTAAATATTTTATTTCACAAAATTAACAAGAAGATTCCAATCAAACGCAAAATCATGTAATATTTTATGAAAAATACCAAGCAACATACATGAAACGTCTCATTCTGAAACAAAATATTCATTAATTTTTTAAGTATATTACTCTTTCACTAATCTGCCAACCCTAAAATATGATACTTGTAACGTACGTTACAATCTACGCGTTCATAGATGACGTTAATTTAATTATTTTATGAAAATACACTTTTTGCAAGTTACGCTTTAAAATATTAAGACAAATTATTTGTTTGCCCCCGTATATACACAATATGAACATGAATAAATAGTTTCGTTCTTATAAAAACTCAATCATTTCAAGAAACACATACAAATACAATATTGTAGCAGTGATTCAATCTAATATTGTTTTTGTATGTCTTTCTTGAAAGAATTGAGTTTTTATACGGACAAAACTATATATTCATATTTCATATGTACGGGTGCATACTTTCGAACGGGGTACCCCAGTAAGGTGACCTTATTTTTAGCAGCTATAAAACAAATAAATAAATATAAATATATAAACCAATAATTTATAATGTATTTTCATAAAATAATTAATGTAACGCCATCTATGAACGTCTAGATTGTAACATATGTTACATTTACCCTTAAAGTGTTATGTTTATGCTTGCGAGAAGACTCCATTTTGTAAACTTATTCAACCAAAAACGTGACAGAACTAAATGAACACAAACACTCAGTTGCTAGACTATATAAAGGACTACCGGAAATGTCCTAAAACAACAATAATAAACCCTGTTAACTGGTAAAATGGTTATCTCTAGCAAACTAAACAGCGGTATAGTAACTGAGTGTGTAAAAGAAGTCCATCACGTTGGTATACAAAGCTCGGCGCTCGAGTCTAGGCACGCGGCGGAATACTGACTTATAGAGCTTGATTTGGTGCTTTCAAATAGTTAAAATAACGGCGGATTTAGTAGTTATCGGATAAACAAGTGACGGATTACTGAGAGAGAACTGTATTTTAATTTTTAGAATAATCGATAATTTCAAAATGTATAACTCCATAAACTGTGGACCGGATGTTTTGTAAGTTTTACAAATCTCAGAATAAACCTGATATTTTTGACTTGTTAATGTTTTGTAAGTTTTACAAATCTCAGGAAAAAATTATAATTAATAAAAATAAAACTGATATTTTTGACTGATAATAAAGCAATAAATTTAATAACGATTTTAATTTGTAAATAGGATATTAAATTCATTTCTTTTACTGATACGCCAGGGGAGCTTAATCCATAGAGGCTGTAAACATAACTGTAATGCTATAAGTAAAGAAAGAAAACAGATTTAAAAAAAAAAATAATTGAAGAGGGTGTCTGTAAGTTTTATGCTTTTGTATGATAAATTGAAAAAACTTTATTTGCCTTTATCGTTTTTTATGGCAAAAACAGATTATCAGCCTGTATGGACTGCAGAATTTGATTCTGGCATCAGATGTCTTTCTAAAAAGGTCATACATACAGTGGTAATTAATGCTCATGTAAGTTGTTCAGAAGTTTAACTTATGTAGTGATCACAGCGAACGATACAATTGTAAGCTTATTTGCGGTAAGGTGGCTTCCTATTGACAACTTGCTTGTGAGATATGTTGCTATCATAATTTACACAATTTGGTGAATAAAGACGAAGGGGTTCAAAGAAAGCTTTGGAATAGAAGTTGGCTTGAGAGAAAACAATCTCCATGCGGGTGGGGTTCAAACCCCCTCAGAAATTCAAAATATCATGTTCATATATTGAATTTGCCACGCTGCCGCCCACTGCCGATTACACTACAATCGGTAATCTTCGAAACATAATAATTATCTCCGTGATCAGATTGCAATTAATTCTTAACTGTAACTAAGCTTGCCTTAATAACACAGGAAGGAGTATCCTACCTAAATGTGCCAACTACATTACAGATTATTTTTTATGTTGTTTGGGTTTTAGAGAGATAATTACATACTTATCATAATCAGATTTTACTTCAAATTATAAAAATAATAGTTTTTACAGGAAAAAAAAATCCTACAAAAACCTGTCTTTTCATTTTTAGCATCTTGCATCAGCGAGTTTAGGTATCATTTCTTACGGTAAGCGTCTCAACTTATCACATTGATGAATGATTTCATTAGCTGTGAGAAGACTGTAAGTTCGCGCAGACGTGATTAGACATGTCAATAACTTGTGTTACTTACAACTTTTGTAACTCGTATAAATTACAGTAAGTAACTTAAAATGTTGTTTACATTTACTCATGAGAAAAAACTTATGTATGTAGGGAAACGTACCCTCTAATTTTTTCATTGTGTGCGTGGCACATCAACTTATCTGCGCAAGATTTAAAAAAGAAAGAGGCTAATGTAACCACAAAATAATCGATCACATTTTTTATAAAATATATTTACAATTTTTTTTAAACCTATCATATAACATTGGTTATTTTTGTACTTGCGTAAAACAAAAATCTGGTGACACATTCCTTTCTTCGAGATATGTGCGGAAGATGAAAACATGTGTGCGGACAATTTTTAAAAAATGTGCGGCCACACTGGCACACACCTTAGAGGCAACATTGGTGTAGGGGCCGCCATGTAGGTACTATTCTTGTTGATTGACAGAATATTTTTAATTAAAGCGCATCAGAAAAAAATAACTATTGAAGGAAAAAATCTAGTAAAATATTATCGTAGTATAATTTATTTAGCAGTGTATAAATTAAGAAGCATAATATTTTTAATAAAAAGCGTAGTGTATTATTTTGTTAGTAATAATTGAATTAGTCTTGATTAGTTCAAACAATAAAAAGATGTCTATGAAATGAATGTTAGTATTAGAGGAGGTTTTAGTGCGCAAATAACTAAACCAATAATTACATAATACATATGTAGCTAGGCTGGAAAACACAAATTATAATATGAAATATTAAAGACTGTTAATGAACTGAGCTGATGAATAAGTGCGTGAAAGTCACAAAAGATTGAAATGAAAAAAAAATGAAGAATTAGAGCTACAATAATTATTATTCTAACTCAGATGTGCCCCATGTAAACATACGGACATATCTTACTTAAAGCGCATCACTTAAAGGTTAGATTGAACACATTAAAGAAAGGGATACTTTATATAGTTTATAATGATGAATTAGTGTGAAATAATGGCTAATAATGAATCTAAGTTTATTTGACTTAATTTTGTGTTAATTTGATTAGAAACACCGCATGCACCAACAGTTAAGTGAAGAATGGCTACAGGAAATGAAAACAACATTTAGGTAACAATGGCTACCAGGACATGGTGTACCCTGACCTGAACTAGTGAGGTAAACATCGTATTTGTATCCTCTTTTAATCGTAGGGAATAATTTTGCCCGCTCACATCCCAAAGTCAATCTCATAGAATTTTCCAGTAGTTTACAAGACTAGAAATAAAATGTTTAACCCAACAGGTTAAAAAAAAAATCTCATGAAATTTATCAATATGTTGTTAATTTTTACAAGCGTGTGTTTGTGAATAGAAGAGAATTTGCTTCACATCATATTGTCCTTGTTAACAATCCTAGAAAGCTTTAACTCTTTACAAGTTGACGCTTTTGTCAGAAAAAGGGACAATAGCATGCTGTCATAATTGGCAGAAGAGAATATGGTAAATATACAGAAAATATGAAAACGGTTATTACGCACTTGTAATAGAAAAAAAACACTTTGTATCAGATAGATAATAATGAGAACTACGCAGTTCAGCTTCTGCAAATGGAAAATAATGCATTTTGATCGTTAGTTAGATGAAATTAAAATAGATTTTTTAATTGGCGGCCATTGTTATTTATGTTAAAATAAAAATATGAATCTCTGATCCTAAAATAAGTTCTTAGATTGGGTTTAAATAAAAACTATTTTAATATAACTAACTAACCATTACGCCGTTTCCCCGCAGGCGTAGGCAGAGAGGACAGACCGCCAAACAACTCGGTCTTGACACACACTCCTTGCCTCATTCGCATTCACACATCGTCTCATACATACTCTTTTATTATTCTGACTCTTGACATGGCCCGACTCAAGTATCTGATTCACTTGATCGTGCGATGTCTTCCTCGCACGTCCCCGACTTCTGCTACCATCAAATTTGAGTCATATATTGTCCTTACACTTCTTTCTTCGCTCATTCACTCTACATGCCCAAAACCATCTAAGCATCCATTTCTTAATCTTACTCATTATGCTTACATCAGCCTTGCATTCTTTGCAGATCTCCACATTTCTCACATCATGGTTTTACCACAAATACGCCTCAGGGATCTCATTTCTACAGCATTTAGTCCAGTTTCATCCATTCTCTCCCAGTTTCATGCTTCACTGCCATACATCAGGGTAGGTACCAGCACTCCATTGTGGACTGCTAGCTTCGCTTCTTTGGACATTTTTTTGGTAGCACCAACTGCGTTCCATCCTCCATTTATTGGATAACCAACACCTCTGCCATAAGTCACCCCAAGAGGTTCGCTACGTTTGGTGACTTAGCAGGGGTGTCCGGGTTCATGGGGCGAGGTTTGCCTGGGCCTTGGCGGCGGATGCGTCTGCCCACCAACTGCGTGACGGGCCGCATCGAGGAAACTGGTTTAAGGAGACTTTTGACCTCTCCAGCAGGACTCTCTCGGAACATCGCCTTGCACCAAAGTGGGAGGGACGGATTCATACATATTTTCTGTATATTTACTAAGAATATTATTGTGATATATTATCAGTCAAAAACATCAATTTATTATGAGTCTCAAAAAAATATATTTTATAGGAAGTAATTATCAACGAAATAATTGCCATATTTATAAAGATTTCGTAGTTAGGTACTTATAGAACATATAAACATGTTTTAGTTCAATTTTATTTGTCAAAGCAAATAATCATAATAAACAGTGATAAATTAATTAAGTAGATTCTAATAGATTAGTCGAGTGAATAAAAGCAATTAATATAGCGTACATTGCATTTTCACAAAACCCGATATTGACAGTTAACTAGTAACTACATAGTTCTAAGTATGAAGTGATTTGTATTCATTGAAACAATTGATAAAATCATCAGTTGGATTCTTGAAAGTTACCAAGAATTCAAACAATCACTTGCATAAAAACCACGATGAATATCAACTAGGTCCCCTAAATAACATTTTTAGATTGGATAATATTATTAATAGGTGACCTAATTAAATGAATTGAGAATTAAGATGGTTCGTTGAAGTCCTGGCAGTGTTCTGATAAGACTCAATTATACGTTTTAATTCATAAAAAAATAAGGAAGCACATAAAATGCCTTCCAGGATTCAAAAGTTATTACATACCTCATAATTAATAATTGGCTCTGCATCATCGTGTTTATAGTATTCTAAGTTAATGGTAATGAGACCTTGATCGAAAAACCTGACAGAAATTGTAAATCCGTTTTTTCCAGTTAAAATTTTCAACGATCCACCTTCCACTTTGATGTCTGCTACCAGAATCAGATGAGAAACATGCTCTTTCAAAAGAAATTCGATTTTATCGAAAACCGCTTTCTGACCAAGATCATCCTCGATTTGGTGTGAGTCAAGTGAAAAGTCGAGCAAAACGGTTTGAACCGACATTTTTGAAAATTATTATATAATCTATGTTTTCCGGATGATGTGAAAAACCAATATGATATTGATTTCGCGCACAATACCAGAGAATAGAGAAAATGGATCAAATGCATAGATAAATACTACTTCCTCTTGTATCAACGGCAACTGTCACTTTAATCCACAGAACAAGAATTGCAAACGTCAGTCAACAGTTTAACACCGACAACATCTTCTCAAACAATTAATTAAATAGGCACTTAGATAAAAAAAATTAAGTGTTATGTTAAAAAATGACGGCCTTTGTGGTCGATCGGTAAGGCTCTTGACTAGCGAGCCAGAGGTCGCGGGTTCAAATTCCGGGGTACGCAAATAAATTTTATTTTATTAACTTGTGTAATTCACAATTTATTCATTTAAAAAACATATAGTGTATTTGCGGCATGTTTCAGAGTGGAAGATACTCTCAGTATTACTCTGGTGTAAGACAACAATTCAGAATTAAAACGTTGTTGGAAATGGATTTGGCCGTGTATAGTGACTAGATCTGAATAGCCAGGTACTTTCCCACCGTCCCCTTGCCATCTCCTTCCCCTCCCCGCTACCTTCAGTCTCACAACATACCCCAATTGGGAATGCCATTTTCTCACTGGCTACAGACGGTTGGAAGCAATTGGAATTCTTGTTGGTGCGGTTTCACGTATAAAATATTATATAATACATTTATAATTTAACAGTATTATATATTATAATTTGATAGTATTATTAAATTATTGTAGCAGTCAAATCCAAATATAATTTACAAGTTATCCAATTATTGTAATTATTGTTACTGTAATGCTGTTGTTGATATAGAGTTGGACGGAGCGAGCGCAAAAAACTATCAAAGAGATTTATAAAATTGTTAAGGTGTGTCAAAGCAAAAATAAAACTGATTTTTGTTCTGCATAAAATTACAGTTCCCAACACAATATTTGCAAAGCCTTTTACTATGAAATCCGTTTAATTTCTTAAAAAAATTATATTGAATTTGTAATATTACGTTGATCGAAGAGCGACATCGCGCTTTTCAATAAAAATGATTTAGTACAAATTATCAATTAATCGTTAGCATATCTCACGAAAACAAATTTAACCATTACAATTTTTTTAAACATTTTCAGTAATTATGTATTTTGACTTTTGACAGACGATGACGTTATTTTGTTTTTATTTTCTGGTTTATTTATAAACTTCTATGGCTTATGTTTGAAAAATTGACAACCGCTTACGGGTTCCGCACGGCTTTCGTATTGTTTAAAAAAGTTTTTGATTAGTTTATGACCTTTAAAACCATTTAAAACGATTACGAAAATGGAGTCTGAATATCCAGATTTGAATCTCATTCTTGCGAAACTTAATAATCTGCCGAAAGACACGAAATCAGCTATTGAATTTTTTACAGTGAGATTTACATATTTTTCTTTATGATAAATTTGCGTGACTCATTTTTCTTGCAAAAAATCCCAATTCATCGAATACGTATTGATTATTCCATGTATATCTTCTATTATTTTTTGCGTAAAGTTGCCGAATTCCGCTGCACGCACGCAATTTTTTAAAACAAACTTGATGTAAAATTTTGCTAAAGTCGGATATGTAAAACAAGCAAAAAATAGCTTAGTTTGGATTATTTAAATAATTTTGCATGTTTCCTAACCTTCAAACTTAACTTTGATTGAGTAAAATGTAACTTTAATGCACGTTTATTTACGTAGATTATATAATTCTTTATAATAATTTACAGAAAATTTTAATGGAGAACATGCCACAAGTCCTGACTTTCTTGAAGATGAAATCAGTGGAGAGAAATGGTTGTGAATCATCAAGCCAATACGTTACCCGTGACAGTGAAGCTGAAGCTTATTTTTTATGTCATAATCTGATTTTAAAATACACAAATATGATGGTAGATATTTTCAAAGAAGAAACCGAGAACTCCTGTATTTTACAGGTAAGATAATTAACTATTGATTTCTAGCAACAACAAAAAATCGCTAATTCCATAGCATAACATCGGGCGGTCTTTAAATTCATGTCTCTTAGCTTTCCGCTGATAGCTCCTTTTTAACATATTCCTATTTCTCATTATAAATTACATATTATGTTAAAGTGAGAGATATTACAACGGTGCTTTTAGCGGTAGGACCATACCATTGTGAATCTGGCAACCTTGCAAAACGTACAACACCTTTTCTATGAGGAGAGTTGTTACATTTTGTCACTATGTGTTTATATTTTACGTCTCTTGATAATACAACGTAGACTATTTCTAGTATAAGACGAGATGCTCAGTTTTATTCGATGATTGAAATGCAAGAAGCTCGGGAAATACCAGTGGGGAAAACATTATGAAATCAAATTATGATAAAAAAATAAAATAAAAAGAAATAGGCGTTTGTCGTTTGCCATAATAACAGCAATTTGAACTTTCTAGAGACTGAACAGACTAGCCGTTTGGTTCATTTGTGATCAAGACTGGTTTTTTTAAAAATATATAGACCAGGTGAAGTTTCAATTTGTATCCATTTTAAACATCAAGGTTGACTTCTCCCTTTTTTTGTCGTAATGGGCCTTAACACATCTGTCTAATTTGTTCGCTTTTGGAAACAACTCATAGAAATCATTGTGTCTTCCGCAAGGACGACAAGTAATTAAAGGTGAAAAATATGATCTAAACGGTGTTAAAAAGAGAAAATACATTCGCAAATATTCAATTTATTTGGATTTTATTGCAAAGCCAATGAAAGTGTGTAATACATACTCTTATGTATGTCTACTTAAGTTATAGTGATTTATTTTTGGGGTATTTTTTTTATTTTTTATTTATTTATTCGAGACACAAACAGGATATTTATAAAAACATTAATTATGGATTACAAAATAAAAAAAATACAATTATAAATATCCCTAGACTAATGTGTCTGCAGCAATCACATTTGCACATTCACATAAGCAAACATGTAAAACAATGACAGTATTTATATACAAAACTTAAAACTTAATTACAAAGATTGAAGCACATAATAAGTAGAAAAATTTAAAGAGTATATATTAAAAAAATTCTAAACCATTAAACAATTTTTTTATTTATTTATTTTTCTTTTTATTTATTTATTTTATTATTTTTATTTTTTATTATGCCGTGTTACGCTGCCTCCTTATTTAGCCAACGTTTCGGACAGTATAACAGTGTCCATCATCAGGACAGATGTTTTTAGTGTAACAGGTTAAGCTGCTGATGGACACTGCAATGCTGTCCGAAACGTTGGCTAAAGAAGGAGGTAGCGCAACACGGCATAATACCTCAAAATTAAATACTATAATACTTTTGGCCGTAAAAATCTTAAATCATGTCTACTTAAGTTGTTTTTTTCTCATAGGATAGCAGAACTTGGGCCATACTGAGAATCATTTGGTGTTTGGAAAAATTTAACATTCATAACCAAAAATGTTTGGGGAATTCCGAAGATCTGACAGAGACTTCTGTTCCTAACTTTTTGGAGACCTGTGACGGTGATGAGTTCATAACTTGGGTGGACGATGCCTTGGATTTGCAAGATCTATTCACAAAGTTATTTCAAGATGACACCGAGAAATACAACCTTCAAAATGGCGAAGCTAATAAACTCTTATCTTGGAAAAATGAGGTATTTAAAAAAATATATCCATGCGATTTTTCGAATCGACAAACCAACGTTTAATTTATAAAGGGGGTGACAGATTACGCTATAAGTTCAAAGCGTTATTTATATAACTCCATATAGCTCGCCATACAATCGCATACAGACCTGTCACACCTAAAAATGTTTTATAAAGGTTGGCGTTGTGAAGATATGCGCTGTAATCTGCTATCCAGACGGTATTTACTCCTGCCGTAAGTCAGAACAATTACGGAGCGCGGTAATTACGCGGCTGTCATCTGTCAAAGTGATAGATCCCATACAAAGAAATGATATTCCACGGCGGTCCCCAATTGATCTGACCCCCCTCTCCTGAGGAAGATTAAGTTGATACACAACCCTCAACATATAATACGTTTATGCCACGCCCAAATTATGCGCACATATATAGCGTAATGTGTCTAAGGTTTTATGCTCTAGCTATACATTTTTGGTACCTGGGTAAAACAGAACAGTGACCAATCAGAACATGGTTAAAGAATAGGTTAGGTTCAGAGGCGGCCTGTGACTGAATTTGCTAGTAGTGCAAATAGTAACATGTGATAATGTAAATTAAATGATTTTCTGGTAGCTACATACATGTAGCTCCCATTTTTTCAGTAAAATGAGCAATCGCCTCCAAAAATTGTATACGGAAAACAAAAATACGAATACAAACAATAACATTCACAAAGTCCAATGAAGTTCGCTTTTAAATACCCCTTTCACAGTTTTTGCCTTAACCTTACAAACTTGGATTATATTATTAAACAATGGTTTTGGCGAGTCATTATTTTTATTTAAATAAATAAAATAAAATATGTGAAAAAATATTTAAACCAAATTTTGATAGAAAAAAGCTGATACTAAAATACTTTAACATCAATATTTAGATAAGATTCAGATATTTTATTTCTATCCTTTTAAATACCCCTTTCACAGTTTTTGCCTTAACCTTACAAACTTGGATTATATTATTCAACAATGGATTTGGTGAGTCTTTATTTTTTAAAAACAATTTATTTTCAAATGGGTCACTTTTGATGTTTATTGCAAAATTTTGATTACCACACATTTTTTACATTGCAAAACTATCAAAATGCCGCAGTGTCAATACTGAATACGGTCACTGTTTGAATCTTTTTAACATATTATAAACATTTTTATTTTTGGAATAACTTAATGGGTAACGTGTTGTCATCGGTCAATGATGTGCTGCGAATGCATGGGGTTACATACGTGCTAAACTACTCTAACTCATTATTTTGTTATCATTATCTGTTTCGCTTATCCCCAATTATTGAGAACACGTCATGTGACATCACGTCTTCCGCTTATCGAAATATGTATGACGCTTTTGAGCATGCGTGGGAGTCTATACAAGAGTTAGTAGGTACGGGTATTATAATAAGGTTTAAATGATCTGGCAGGAATTCATCACGAGTGGAACGTAATTTCATATATCAATGTTTGGCGCACAAAAGTGCAGCAGTGCATTCTATAAATGCACTAAGGCAGAGACGGCCTCTTGTTGGGTTAGGTTTGTTATTTGCTCCTTTCCTTCAATGTTGGGTTTTGTCTTAGAACAATTTTTTTTTACATATGTATTTTTTACATCTTTCCATTCTTTAATAATGTATAAAGTATATAATGGTGGGTACGGATTTCAACTAATATCATAAATATTTACTGTTTATTTGATATTTTTCCAGTGCACATCGGGTATATTGAAGCTGCACGGAGTAATAAGAGAGTTAGTATCCTCAGCCATGAAGATCTGCCAGAATTGTCTTCCTCCAGATCAAAGTATTATCATTGCCAGGTGTCATGTTGTAAGTATTTGTTCATTATCGTCTAAGGGAGACATTTCAAACCAACGATAATACAGATTCATTCAACTTCAATCTTTTGAATATTTTATTTATTATAATTTGGGATTCCGTTCTGAAATCACTTTTCATAAATACCTACTGATCCACTAAAATTATATGATGATTAGATTTATGTTTATGAATCTTTTAAAAATTTCTTTGAATCAGAGTCAACAATCTTCAAAAATGTAATAGGATATTCTCTTGTGCTAATTAAATTTATTTTTATATGTATTTTATATACACCCGTGAAAAATCATGGCATAGTCTGAATTTTATAGTTCCAATTTTGAAAATATAAAAAATAATTTTATGTTAATATATTAAATTATAGGAATTCTCGACAAAATCAGTTCCAATTTTGAAAATGACAAACCGAAAGACAGACAGACATACTCAAAGCCGAAATTAGAATTTTTGATTGTAATATTACGAATGAAATGTTATCGCTTCTAATTTTTTCAGTATCTTTACTGACATTTTTGAAAAAAAACTGACCAAGAAATTCAATTTACAGTCTGCAAAAAATAAACTATATTCAACTGAGCCAGCTTAAAATGTTATTTCGCTTAGTATAGCACTACTCAATGCACACTGTGCTGCATTAACTTATTAATGTGTTTTTACGTTTTACATAACTATGTGCAAGGCGATTTCTTTCAGTTCCTCATCAAAAAAAATCCCTATTATTTATACTTCATTTATTTCTCGAGGTATTTCGAGAATCAAAAATGCTGATGGCCGAGATTCTCACGACGGATTTATCCATGGAAGACGGGATAGATCCTGGCAAGATGAAGCTGAAGGAGGACTTGCACTACCCCACGGTGCGGCTGCTGAATGAGGTGCTGCGTGACGCCATCTACAACGCGGAGGCCAGCATCAACCGGGCGGTGCTGGCCCTCGTGCTGGGCTGCATGGTGTACCCGGTGGAGCCCCTGCGAAGAGCCGTGCAGGAGCAGGTTGATAACAGAAGTGGGAAATCCACAATTGAAGAATTGCCTTTGCGGGATAATAATATTCAAGGTATTGCCATATTGAGTCTTTTTTTTAATGTATTTCTTCATTTTGTTTTCTTTATTTTGATTTATTTAATTTTCACATTGTTTTTTTATAGTGCTCTTTTTATTTATGTTCTAATAATAAATTTATTTGATTTATATTTCTTTCTATTTTTTAAGGCAATGCACTACGTCGTGTAATATTTTAAATTGAGCCGCTATCAATAACAACCCTTACGTAGACGGCGATAAGGTTTAAATTCCCGCTTAACACCATCCGCCTGTTTTGATTTATGCAAGAAAAAAACATGGCCAAAAAGTGCCTTTTATTTTAATTTGTTCAGGCATAAATATTTAAATTTTTTTCGATCATTTTATAAATAACTTAATTTGCCACATTATACAATAAAATCATAACCGAAAATGGGTTCGTAAGTAGGAGATTTTGAACTGTAAAGCAGTTTTCATAGGCCTTTACATTATTTTTTTCTGGGCTTATAAAAAGACTAAAAAATACTTGATTATTTCAAAGACCAAAATGTATTCTACTCGCAGTATTTAATTAAAGCATCTGAAACATTTCCAGGCGACCAAATTTTCAAACCAAAAACACATGATTTTGTATTACTACGTATGGCATCGCCTTAATGATAAACTAATGTTTATAAGACAAGTTTATTTTTATAGATGGTACAGAGGATAACAAATTATTATAAGCAATAATTACTCGCCTGAAATATCCATACTAATTGAAAATATCTCCCGAGTAAAAGTGCTCTGAACCACTAAGCTACATTGACTTATTCCCAACCCGCTAAATAACTCAATATGCACTAGTATTTCAATCAACTTATAATTTACTTATATTCTAATAATTTTTTTTATTCTTGATATATTTTCTATTTATGTGGCATTTTTAAACCAAACTTGTTTTCATTTATTTGAATGATTGAAAAAAATTATGATTGGAGATTATTTATGCATATTATATTTTTTTTCTTCAACAGAAACTGACCTAGACGAGAATGACAATTTCATTGAAGAGTTTGATGTTCATAATGAGCGACTATTACAAATCGGTCTTTTCGCTGTGTCCTGCTCAGCCGATCAGCAAAGTAATTACATAAAACCTTATTATTTATTATATTTTATAAAGACTGATGCTGTATTTTTATGAGAATGAATCCACCATGGATTGTTTACATACAGATAGCAAAGCCCTTAGATAAAACTAATTACTCAATATATTTTAATTTGTGCTTGTGAAGGAACTATTTGACACTGCTGTTTAAATGAGAGACAGGCCGGAAATTTAAGAATATATTTATTTATTTATTTATTATACGCCCATAAGAGCTTTTACAAACATTTGATAATATGAACATAACAATTCAGTGAAACAGTAATCAATATTAAAATTTGCATTTAAAATTATACAGAACCCATACAGAAGAATGGTATTATGCTAAACTTAATTGTTATTATTACTGAGATACGTTATTATAGCCTTGTAACTATATTCCGTGCAGTTGAACACATCTACAATTTCTGAGAAAACATTGCCAACTGCATGCAATCTAGGTACAAGCGAGTATCTAAATGACTCAGTCCTTATATTTTTATTGCAATTAAAAAGAGTTTTGGACAACTAGTTCTTATAGGTATATTGAAGGTAATTAGACTTGATAAATCAGGGCTGTTTATAATACCATTGACAATTTTATAAATAAAAAATCAAGTCGGAAACAAGTCTTCTATCTGAGAGTTTTAATATGTTTAGTTCTTTCATCAAGTGATTTTAGTTTATTGTTTCAATTGGTAGACCGAGTTTATAATTAATGAATCTAAGGAATTTATGCTGAATTTTTTCAATGGAGTCAGAGTGGATTTTGAAGTGAGGGGACCAGATAGAAGAATTATATTCGACTTGACTACGAACCAAAGAAGAATATAAGATTTTTAATGTTGTAATCCAGGCTACAATCTCCATTGGAACCTTTTCCCATGCATTGGGCTAGTCCGGCTGCTTTACTAGTCCGGCTACTCTAGTGGGCGATCATACATTTAATAATAGAATGATTATAAAGATATTTTTGATTTGTTTTCCAGGGATTTCTATGCTGAAGAGCTGTTTAGCAAGCTTGGAGGCCCTGGAGCCCCACCTCGTGCCCTCAATCCTTTCAGACCCGAGGAGTTTGCATTCACAAATACTCTCAAACCATTGGTCCAATGAGATTAATTCTTTGAGAGCCCTCGTCTTCCTTATTATTGATCCGGTTGCATTCATAGAAGTAAGTAACCAAGTTTTTACTGTCAAGGTTCACTCAAACCATTACATAGTATTACATATTCATTACATATTATTGCAAATTTATTACATATTGTTGCAAATTATTTCATATTTATTATATATATATTTTTAAAATATATTATTACATACTAGGTGTAACCCGCCATGTGATGTTTTGGCTTAGTCTGTCTGTGCAGATAGAGAAACAATAGCGCGTGTTGCTTTTACGTCCAACAGATAGCGCTGTTTTAAAAAAAAGTATGTTTTTACCTGTCACAGGTGACAAAAAAGCATGTTTTTACGTGTCACAGGTGATATGTATACAATATAGGTATGTAGCATCGAGATAACAATCCAGTATTGTCTAATTAATAATAAACCGCTCGACCTACTTAGTACCTACTCCCGAGTTACGTACTTGCAGCCGAAATCGTAAACAAAACAAAGCAACCTACCTGCTTCAAGTATCTACTCGCCTACCGGCGACAATACGATCGCAAGTCGGTCTGGCACATTACGACAACTCGCCAGAAGGTTCGAGTCTACCGCCTATGCATAATTGCCGCGCTGCCGAAGATTCCCGAAACACCCAGACTGTGCGAGTGTCTCGGATTTAGTTACAATATCACCTACCTACTACCGTCGCCGGCTGTACAGTATAAATAAGCCCGACGCAGTGAGCAGCCAGTATTCAGTCTCTGTCACCGCCGGCTACGTACAACCGTGCTACGGAAATTTGACCCAGATTCGACCGCATTCCATAGTATTGTAGTTTGTAAACGCGTAAATATTGCGACTGTAAAATCGATTTTTGATTCATCAATAAACGTTGAACCAGAGTTGGAGAGATTTTTATTTGTACACCGAGATAACCACAGGTATATAAAAACACACGCGTATTCGAATGCAACGTAGTGTCAACATTTCAAAACAATCGGTGAAGTATTTTGGGGGATTTAAGATTTTGAACAATCAAACATTTACATTTTTATTTATATAAATAATTTATTTATGACTTGTTGTTACATTTTATAAACAGCGATTACTCGGTCCGAACTCTGTGCTCGCCCTACTGGCCTGTGTTGAACTCAGTTTGTGTGTGTGTGTGTACGTGACTACGACGTTCGACCGCCGACCAACATCGTCCACGCAGGGCCGCTAAACCTTTTACCGCTCTACATTTCGAAGCAGTACCATGGACACCAGTGACACCTTTTCTTTCATCTCTGCGGCAAACCAAATTATAAATTCCTTACAAAATACTATAATGGACCCAAGCAATAAGTTTACAAAAGAACAAATGGGGAAATTGTCACCAAAACTCACAGAACTGCTAGGGAATATAAGCCTTGTTGCTACCAAAATGGGCTTTCTGGAGAATAATCAGCCTGCAAATACTGATATAAAAAAACAAAAAAATATAAAAAACAAGTACAGTATCTTAATTACTCCAAAAAATAAAGATACATCAACAGAAATACAAAATAAAATTCAAAGGCACTTTAAAACCAGCCAATTAGGAATATGCATTGAAGGCATTAAAAAAATCTCCCAAAATCGAATTGTAATCGATTGTGTTAATAAAGAAGATGCTGAAAAACTACAAAGTTTAATTTCTAAAGATCTACATGATATTGACTGCAAAGAATTAACAAAGAAAAAACCAACAATGATATTCAAGGGAATTTTCAACGACTTTATCAAAGAAGATTTTACTGACGATATCTTGGACAAAAATGAGGATATCAAAATTGTAACGCAAGAAACAGAAAAAAATTCTATTTTTAACATAAAAGCAATAATTAAAAACAAATACAATGACACCGCTAACTACATAGTAGAAGTAGATAGCACAACCAGGAAGATTCTATTAAATAAAGAAAAAATAAACATTGGCTACCAGCGAGTTACGGTTGGCGACGCCTGCCCAGTAATACAATGCTACTTCTGTCTACGCTACGGACATAAATCAAGTAACTGCAACCAGAAAGAGAAAAACAATTCGCCTTCCTGCTCGCACTGTGGAGCTGCTCACTTGTTCAAAGAATGTCAAGCCACAACAAATCAACCGAGGTGTGTAAACTGCACTTTTCAAAATGACAGATTTCAACTGTCATTTCCTACCAATCATAATGCGAATGATAAAACCAACTGTTTATATTATAAAAAAATGCTGGCATTCGCACAACAGAAAATTGAATACTAATTTGGATTCAAGGTATATTTTTCATAGTAACTCATGTTTATTGTCAATATATTATGCATGTACCTGCACATATTACATAATGCTATGACATATGCTTTAAAAAAACATGATGTTTCTTATCAATCTCCAGTATATAAAACAAGTATACTTACTATTAAAACTGATAATTCTAAGAAATATTCAAAAATGATACTAACAATTAAAAAAAAAATGTCCATAATCAAACGAACTGTCAATATTACAAAAAAATACTTGCTCTTACGGAACAAAAATTGGAATATTGTTATAAATTTTAAAGATGTCTATAAAAATATCTCATGTCTATTCTCAATGTCTTACAAATACGCATGTACTTTTGAATGTCCACAAGATATAAAAAATAATAATTCTATAGTCTATACATTAAAAAACATTCATCATTCTACATACTTTAAAGTCAGGATATATGTATTTAAAACCAAAAAATTTAAATCATTCTCTATATTGAAGATAAAAAACCTAAATATTTTCTTCATGATAACACATCTCTACTTACTACACTTTTATGTTTATTTTTACAATACATTACATCTACGTTCTACATTTGTATATTCCTACCAGAAAATAGATAGTACAATAACATTCCACAACTGCGTTTATCGAATGCTAGTAAATTACAGAATACTAAAGTCTAATTATAGATATATTAATTTGTCAAAATTATTATTATATACATTACTAACCCATATATCATGCTGCCAATATTCTATATGCAATAAATCTCTACACCATATGTTCACTTGTACTATTGATATATTCTTACACACGCTATTTTTTATTGTAATTATTATAAAAAGAAGAACAAATCAAATTAATTTTTGCTGTCAATTAAACAAACACTCACTATGTCTCCGAGTATTATCTAAACATAAAATAAATCTTATAGAAAAAATAAAAACCTACAATTTTAGATATGAACTGAAATCGAGCAAGAATAGTGTTACACTAATTATGAGCATTATTACTTATTCATTTACTCGTAGAATTTTACATACATATTTTATCACACCTAAATAAATACAATGGAAAATTTTAACTTAAGCGAAATTGATAAAAATCTAAATATAGAAGAATACGTATGTGAAGCAGCCAGTGAATGCAATAAGATCTATGACAATATAATAAATAGACTAACAATCTTGCACCTAAACATTAGAAGTATAAATAAAAACATGGATAAACTTCTGGTATCCCTAAATACATTATGTTCACAGCCAGATTTCATAATACTATCCGAGGCGCACATACATGCAAACATAAATATACCAATCATTCCAAACTACAAAAATTACAATACAAATTATCAGATTAATAAAAATAGTGGAATTGTAGTATACGCTAAAGAAAAATTTACTGATATCAATATTACCGAAATACACATATGCAAAGCAAACTGTTTGTCATTAAATTTTGTTTTAAATAATATGCCATTCAATATAATCGCAATATATCGAACACACAGCTCTGATGTACCTTTATTTATAGAAGAATTAAAAAAAATACTATGTAACAAAAACCATCTAAATTGTATCGTAATAGGTGATTTAAATATTAATATTGGTCCAAATAACCACTGTAAAAATAAATTAGATTATATAAATGCTATGAATGAAATGAACTTTATATCATGTGTAAATAATTTCACAAGAGAATTTGCAAACCAATCGCCATCATGCCTGGACCACATATGGAGCAATATTAAACACACAGAAAAAATTAAATCTATTATATGGAAAAATGATATAACAGATCACCATACAAATATTTTTATTTATGATTTAAATAAAAACTTAGGATTAAATGACTCTAGAAAAAATATTAACATAATTTCCAAATTGAACAATGTAAAATTAAATAATAAATTATGTAACGAATCTTGGTCCTCAATACTAAATTGCCAAAACCCAGACATGTGCGCAAACTTCTTTGAAGAAACTTTAAATGCTCATATCGCAGACTGTACAACCTTTATAAATAATCAACCTAGTTCTAAATTAAGGAAAATCAAACCATGGATTACGCAAGGATTACTCATATCTATCCGGAAAAAAGAAAAACTTTTCATAGATACAAAAAAAAACCCTACCAATAGCCAAGTAAAAAACGAATACAAAATATTCCGGAACAAACTCATTAAAATTATCAAAGACACAAAAGAAAAATATTACAGGGAGAAAATAATCCTCACAAAGGAAAACCCTAAAAAAACATGGAACACTATAAATGAAATAATGAATAAAAATAAGTCTACAATAAATGTCATAAACAATAAAGGAACTAAAATAAATGCTATCCGTGAACCAAAAATGTGCGCAAATATTTTCAACAAATTTTTCGCTACCGTCGGTCAAAAACTTGCATATAAAATTGACCAAAATTATCAACCTGATGACATACATGAAGATAAAATAACAAATAGCAATCTTTCAATTTTTAAACCGACTTCAGAAAAAAATATTGAAAACATAATACAATCACTTAAAAATGGTAGTGCGCCAGGATACGACCCCATACCGACTACCGACCTGGCTCTTAAAGAAATGTCTCCCGGATATAGCACCTGTAATTACCGAAATTATCCAGAAGTCTCTTGTACCGGGATCACTTAAAAAATCAATTATAACTCCAATACTAAAAAAACAAAATCTTAATACTGATAATACAGATAATTACAGGCCAATATCCAACCTACCATTCCTATCAAAACTGCTTGAGAAAATCGTTGCCAAACAATTAGTGGGGTACTTGAACTCCGCTGGTCTGTTTGCCAAAAATCAATCCGCTTATCGACGGTTTCATTCAACGGAAACTGTTCTTTTGCGGGTTGTTTCAGACTTGATCATCGGGATGGAAGCAGGTAAGTTGGGTTTGATATCTGTTCTTGACATGAGTGCGGCATTTGACACAGTAGATCATAGTATTTTACTAAATGTGCTTGAAACCGAATTTGGCGTTCGAGGTGATGCACTCCAATGGATGACATCGTACCTGTCTGGACGAGTAGCCTCAGTAACTTTCAATAAACGTACATCACCTGAAACTCCCATAGAATTTGGAGTTCCCCAGGGTTCTGTCCTAGGCCCCATTCTCTTCATTCTCTATACGAATCGTCTTGAACGACTAATTCACTCAGCTGGCTTTGAATCACAAGGCTACGCAGATGATCGTTTGATTTTCAAGTTTTGTTCTCCGGACGAAAAAGACGTCCTTAAAAACGAGGTGGTTAGCCTCATTAACACAATCTCAAGTTGGATGTCTGTCAATAAACTTAAATTAAATCCCACAAAGACAGAATTTATGTGGATAGCTTCCCCTGGAAGGCAAGCTCTCCTTGACTTCAGTCCAATCCGTATTCAGGATACGGATATAATCCCTTCTGCAGAAATAAAATTTCTAGCTTTCACTATGGACAATATTCTTTCTCTTGAATCGCAAATTTCAAAAGCTGTGAGTTCTGGTTTTTTCCATTTAAGGCAGATAAAATCAATCAGGAGATGCCTTCCCTCTGATGGAGCAAAGTCACTCATAAATTCGTTCGTCGTCTCACGTATGGACTATTGCAATAGTGCATATGCCGGCCTACCTCAGAAACAAATCAATAGAATCCAGTCAGTTTTTAATGCTGCGGCAAGAATGATTTTTGGTGAATCTAAGTATTGCCGTATAACCCCACTTCTAAGGGATCGCCTTCACTGGCTTCGATGCCCTGAAAGAATAGAGTTTAAGATCTGCTTAATGACCTTCAAAGCATTGCAAGGAATGGCGCCAGCATATATATCGGAACTATGTATCCGACAAAACTTAAGCAATAGACAGCTTACTCTAAGGTCAGCAGATCTAGATGTTAGTAATCGTCTAATCGAACTTTCTAGGTCAAATCGAGCTGTTTACTATGATCGTTCTTTTAGTGTAACAGGCCCTCTCATCTGGAATAGACTTCCCTCAGCTCTTACTAATCTCCAGAATTTGGCTGAATTTAAACGAGCTTTAAAAACAAAATTATTTAAAAAATCTTACCATTTATAAATTTTAACTTCTTTTCAATATTTTATAATAAGCCATATTCTAAAACTTCCGGTAATTGTTTGGTTTCCTTTTTAAAGTGTCTGCTCAAAACATTCTCATTTCTGAGCACAAACTGCCTCCTGTTTTATGTTATGTTTTAGTTTTAATATTCGTGTTTTGTCCTGTCCTACTGTTATTGTTATTCTAAGTTTTGTCATCACTTTGTATAAACAGTGTATTAAGTGTTATAATATTAGATCTGTATTGGGTAAGGCACACTGTAGGAATAAGTTTGTTAAACGAGTAGTTAAGCGCACTTGAAGTGAAATGACACTAAACTGCGCTATATAAATTCCATGTTATTATTATTATTATAACTACAGAAATCTTGAAAAAATACTGCAATTTTCTAACCAAACCGATTACGCATATAATTAATGTAAGTACTAAATACGGAATATTCCCGTCTAACTACAAAAAAGCCATTATAATCCCAGTATATAAATCCGGAGATTCAAAAGAAGTAAACAATTACCGCCCAGTATCCTTATTATCCAACATTGCAAAAATACACGAAAAAGTAATAAAAAAACAAATTACTGATTATACAGATAACCAAAAAAGTATTAACCCTAGTCAATACGGTTTCAGAGATAAACTTTAGCACACAAGACGCAATTGCAGAATTACCTAAGGTTTCAGAGATAAACTTTAGCACACAAGACGCAATTGCAGAATTAACTAAGCTTATTTACAAAACATTAGATAGAGGCAAAAAATGCTTAAGTATATTCATTGACCTCCGTAAAGCTTTTGATAGTGTCTCACGTTCAAAATTAATTAATAAACTAAATAATATAGGAATTACTGGCAAAGCTAAAACATAGTTAAAAAGTTATCTCTAAGAACTCAACAGGTTAAAGTAAACAACGAATTAAGTGAAATAGAAAATATAGATTTTGGAATTCCACAAGGAACTGTTTTGGGACCTTTACTATTTATATTATATGTAAATGAACTTTTTCAACTCCCAATCATTGGAAACATCATATCTTACGCAGATGATACAGTGATAACTATTGAAGGAAATTCTTGGAATGAGGTCGTAGTATCAGCTAATAATGCAATAAATATCGTTAAACTATGGTTTGACGAAAACTTATTGACACTGAATGTCGAAAAAACCCATTTTATACCTTATAGCCTAACAGGGAATAACTCAAATGTAAATCTAAACATAAAAATTCACGAAAGAAATTGCCTCCTTAGATTCGCACCCTGTAATTCAAACTGTATACACATTAGTAGAAAAAAAGAAATAAAATATCTTGGAATAATTATTGATAATAACATCAAATGGAAAAGTCAAATAAATTCCACAGTAGACAGAATGAGAAAACTAATCTATATATTTTTTAGACTAAGAAATATTGTATCATTAAAAATAATAAAAGATATTTATTATGCACTGGCGCACTCTGTCCTACAATATGGAATCGTGGCTTGGGGGGGTGCATATAAATCATCCCTACTCCCATTGGAAACTATTCAAAAAATACTAATAAAAATCATCTTAAAAAAGCCATATTACTACCCAACTATAAATGTTTTTCAAGATTTCCCGGTTCCCCCACTTACAAAAATTTATGACAAAATTGCACTTCTACAAATACATAAAGATTTCTTTAGTAAAAATAATTTACCACAATTGAATATTAGCAAAAGAATAATATCTGTTGGAGGACTAACCGTGCCACTAGCACGAACCACAACAGCACAACATCACTATATATTCAAGGGTGTTAAATTATTTAATAAATTACCCCTTGATATATGATCGGAAGAAAACTACGAAAAATATAAAAAAAAAATTAAATTAAAATACTCTTGTACCACCTCATAACTTTACTTATTGTTTAGAAGTATGTTTTTGCCTTTTAAATTCTTTGAATCATTTATTAACTAACCTATATTTTTATTACTTTTATTGTTATTTTTTGTTTTATTACTAATATTTTTTGTTTAATTTAAAGAAATGTAAAAATATTTTTGTTGTCCTCTCCTAAACACAAGCAGCTGCTTTATTAGGAGAGTGATTGAAATATTGGTGTTTATATTGTTGAAAAATTGTAACCTTGTTTATATGTTTCAATAAAAAAAAAAAAAAAATTATTTATTACAATTTATTTAAATCTTTTCCATATTTTGTAAATATGTTTCGAAATCGTAATAATTGTTTTTTGTTGTGGTTATATAAATACTCGCTAAAAGCTAATCATTTTATATTTTCCTATTTTTAAAGTTGGTCTTGGAGAAGTATCGGCATCAGTTGATGCAGATGAAAGAAGATGCATTTCTACAATGGGATTCAGTTCAGCATTTAATAGGCCTGGGAAAATCTGTGTTAGATTTCATACAGATATACACAATCCACGAACCCAAATCCTTTCCACAACTTGAAAAGCTATCAATTTATACTGTTGATTTAAGAAAAGGTGAGATTTAATTCTAATTAAGTATATACATATTTATTTCTTGAAAAAAAATAATTGTATTACATTTTTTATTATTTTTCTTTTAATTTTATATTTGCATGTAAAAATGTATTTTTTTTATAGTGTTAAAAGAATGCAGAGCTATCACCACTCTGTTTTTGACAAATCCATCCCTGTCTGCTGTTAAAAACCCCAATGGGACATTTGTAACTGAGCCCTCTCAGTCAAATGATCAAAGACAAAAAGAAGTTAGGATTTTGAAGCGTCTAAAGTTACTGTATGCCCTGCTACTCAACATCTCAAAGGAAATCATCGGGGAACAGTCAATAGATGATGATGAAGCATCAGGGGAAGAAGATCAGTCAGAGCAAGTCAATAATAATTTAGAAAATGACTTGAAGAATCAAGAAACCTACATTAAAGCAAATACGGGAACTATTCCTGTTAAGGCTAGGAGTGATAAAACTACTCCCAAAGTACCTCACAGAAGCAAGGGCATATTGGGAATTTTACAAAACTTTAAAGGTAACATCCGTCAAGGCACTCTCTTCGGCTGTGATATATTGAAAAAAGGTAGTGCACCTCCTAGTAATGCTTGCACAACCAATAAAACATTCTCTCGATCATACATGGCGAGGAAAACGCCAAACTACAAGAAGCGAAACACCTCTCACCAGAGAATATCCAAATTATTGGATTATCAACGGAAACGTTCAGCTAGTACACTAGTTCTTAATACAGAAGAGTTCTTGCTGGCTGATATATCTATCCAAGATCAACAATCTGTCATACAGCATGTCACCGGGTTGACACAAAATTCATCATTTTCAGATGAAAGTTCTAAAAGAGTGATGTCTTTACTAAATGAAAACTCAAAGAATACAAGAAGACATAGGAGGTCTTTACGCAAACAGCTGCTCAAAAATCGAACAATAACCAATAATCTCGGAAGTCCAATTTCAAAGAATTGTTCTCGTTCAAAGCCAATGAGGAGTTTATCCAAATCAATGAAAAGTAACAATGCATCCTTAGAATACTCTTTGAAGGCTTCTGACAGTACAACTATTGATTGGCACATAACTGGTAATATTTTACTTTCGTCACTTTTTGTTTTACTTTCACATTCACAATCAAAATACTTTTAAATCTGTTGTAACCCACTCACTCGAATAACTTCTTTTATTTATGTTTCAGAAATTTTAGAACAACTTACAGGCTTATCTGATACATTGTCTTTGCTAAGAATTGATCCATGTGAAGATGGCAATCTGTCTGAAAATAGTCAGACTGTGAACAAAGAGACAGAGGTACAAACACCGGTAGAAAACGACATCAGCGTGAACCAGCAAAAGCACATAGTAACTCTTAAGATCAATGATGTCCAACTGTGTTCTCCCAAGAAAGTGTGGAATATCAGGGTCGATGATAACACTTCCTACACCCCAAATGGTTCCGGTTCACGGAAAATGCCAGCCAATGAGGAGCGTGCTCCGTTATCTAACACCATCAACTGCGAAATTGATGTCAGTTTTGGAAGTAACATCCCAACTCCTGAAAGAATGAATGACATAAATCTGTTGGAACAAAAATTAGCAGACTTGAGAGATTTTTGGAAATAATTGTATTTTTTAACCAATTTCGGTGCCAGTTACATAATAATTTAATATTAACTTAGTCATCCCTCTAACCTTGTGTACACAAGGTAAAACGCATGTAAAAAGAGTATCCAATATGCCCTTTACTCAATGTCCATAATATTATGAAATGTGGTACAAAGGTTCGGTATACGTATTATTTGTGAGAAAAAATCTATTTTTATTTTAATGTTTTATTTTTTAATGGTTAACAAAAATGATCTGAAAAAACAATTCATAGTTTTGTATACATATTGTGTAGTAATAAATAATTTCTCGTCACACTTCTAAACGTTCAGCCTGTGAAATAATGAATTGTTGTTCAAATTAGTACTTATTATATTTTTTTTACTTGTAGCAAACACTTTGTGGGTATACATAATCATAATAATTAAAATAAAATAACTTTGTTTGAATACCACTTTATTGTATATATGTATTTATAACCAACCGGTTTCAGTTCAACCCGAAACTTCATCAGGGTTAATAAAAACATATTGTTAATAAAAACATATTTTTAATAAAAACATAAACATAAATATGTTTTTATTAACCCTGATGAAGGTTCAGGTTGAACTGAAACCGGTTGTTTATAAATATATACAATAAAGTGGTATTCAAACAAAGTTATTTTATTTTAATTATTATACTTATTATATATTTAACAACGTAGAGCTGCTGATCTAGTTATGTGATATTGAATTGTAAGAATTTTCTGCAGATATAAGGAAATATTATTATTTTGTGTAGAATTTTAAATTCAACATATTAATAATTTTAATAAAAGTGATATTTTATAAACACGAATTTTTATCATTGACCAATAATGGATACTTACAATTGCTGATATTTTTGTGGGGAGGATACAAAACTTTACAGGACTTTATTGGACACACAAAATGAATTGCTTTACCAGGCTGTGTAATTTTATAAGTACAGTGCTCTCAGTAATTCGCCGCTTGTTTATCCGACAACTACATACTATAATCCGCCGTTGTTTTTACTAGTTGAAAGCACAAATTCAAGCTCTGTAATTGGCCAGTATTTGTATGTAAAATTCATTAGTGCGCCGCATGCCTAGACTCGAGGGCCAAGCTTTGTACACCGATGGGATGGGTTTTACTCTTACCCACTCAGTTACTACGCCACCGTCTAGCTTCCTAGAGCTGACCATTTTACCAGTTACCATGGTTCATTATTATTGTTTTAGGACATTTTGGTTAGTCTATTTAATTATTTTTTTTAGTATTGTGTGACAAATTATTATTTACTGTACAATCTTCTCATTCTGACACTCTTAAACATCTGGGAAGATAAGTACAGAAAAATATCTTAATGCTATTTAAAGAAGAATTAAATACATCCACTGTTTCGGAAATGAATGTTGTTCGGTGTATTCTAGCAACAACTGTTGCATGTATTTCTTTATTTTCATTATCCGGTTTCCGTTTCTGTTAGTTTCTTCTGCCACGTTTTTTGCTTGAATAAGTTTACAAAATTGAGTCTTCTCGCAAGCATAAACATGACACCATAACTTTAAACCAAAAAATGCAAATTTTTCGAAAGATCGATCGAAAACATTTGTTTTTACGAAGTACCTGATTTAAGTTTTAGCATGTTTTGTATGTATGCACTATCATCTGCCGTTTTCACTAATTGGACACTTGCGTGGTTTTCGAGATGGCAGTTTACTGAGAGAGTAATGTATGACATTCCACTATACTGTATTATTTATAGATAAAAGATGGAAGGACAGAGTTTGCAATCAATAATGCAGATTCATATTTTAAGATTGCAATTAAATATATTAGACCTCTAATGATGTGGTATACCCAATGTTAAATTTACTTTACAACTTGAAATAATAATGTATTAGATTCCTATTAGAACGCAGAAAACAGCTGAGTTTCTTTATGATTATTTTATTTGAAAGGATTTCAAAACTTAATAATAATAATAATGCTGCTCAAGGGTATTTTCTTTAGTCATTGACTACTCCAGGTTCTATTCGGTTCAGCATCGGGTTTTAGGGATGATTTGGGGGCGTTCTGTTTCTTTTGGGCTTGGACATTTAAAAAAAAGTTTTTTTTTAAAATTAACTCCACGAAGGGGGCTCAGAGGAGCATTGTGAAGGGTCTTTTTAAGTAAAGGAAGGAGAGGACAAAGTTCTCTGAAGGAAAAAGGTATGAGGGGTAGGTAGGAGTGACGGACATATGAATCATCCCTTCTTCGAGTCGAGAGAGTGCGGACATCACTGAATGGCGAAATGTAGGTACCGTAATATTTGGTGACTTTGATCATCGGGAACATCTGCATGATTCTTGCTTCTTTTTAAAAATTTTTTTTACTCTGACTCTTGAAAATATGTGTCAAATTAGTTGGTTCATTGATGGTTGAATTATTGTGAAATTGTTTTTTTTTTTTTTAAGAAGATTTTTATTAGAATTAAATTTTCTATGTTTCTTATGTTTTATTGCAATATGTTGACATAGTTATTGTTTAGCTTTTGATAGGTAATTGGGTTCCGTCTTTGATCACTGTGTTTATTTTTAACTCCCGAAACACAAATCAGGTACATAAAAAAAAAAAAAAAAAAAAAAAAATATATATATATATATATATATATATATATATAATATATATATATATTTCGCTAGTAAACACGTCCAATAAATATGACATAATTTTCTGACACCAATGATTTTATAAAAAAGTTATTTAGTTTCAATGATGGAAATCGATCGAAGTGTCGCCATTTTACGGTATCCATGATTGATTTTGTACCCCGATCTTGTTTGCACCCCGATCTTGTTTGCATCTTCCCGTATCACGTTACGTCGCCAGAGTACCTACCTAAATATATTGATTATTAGGTCACTTATCTGTAAAAAAGTCTGGTTGGAATCTAACGAACCGGTTGAAATATTTTTACGTTGCCTTATGTCCTAAAACCTGGGACGATCATTGCATACGGGGGTAAAAAAGAATCTGGGAGTTATTGGCCAATGACTGCAAATAAAAGTAGACACCATTGTTGCCGTGGTGCCAATGGTCAATGGCGATGTTTGTTTTTGGCGGCTGTCATCAAGTTTCTCAGATCTAAGAACCCTGGGCTGCAATTTTCCTCAGGAAAAGTTTTTCTCCCGCCTGTTGGTGACGTACCTACTTGTGTAATATTTGTCGACAAGTAGGTAGGTAGGTACTTACAGGGCCGGCCCTGATCCAAGCGGCGCCTGGTGCGAGTACAATTGTGGCACCCCTTGTCAAAACCAGTAGACGCCTAGATTTGTATTTTTGTGTAGCGCTGTTTTCATGAAAAATAATTTCAAGGGTGATGTGTTAGGACTATTAAGGTATTATCAGCGCCTTGACAATTCGGCGCCCGGAGCGGAGGGCTCCAATTGCGCCCACTTAGGTCGGCCCTGCACCTACCCACATATTACTGTATTACACCAACCTTAAAAAAAATTCTTACGTTCTTACAGGAATCTTCAAAGCTCTGGTAACCAAGCAAGTTTTACAGATTACAACGCGATTACAGATTTCGGGATTTCGCTTACAAATTTACAAGTTTGGTGGAGTTAAATTACGGCAATATTGACGGGACCCGGAAATATTAACGAACAACATCTTGCCCGGCAAGAGTATTGAATTATTGTTCGGCAATAGGCAATAATATACGTTATTTATCTTGCTAGTTTACTAACTTCACACCTCAATTTTTCTGACCAGATTCATTGATTTCACATGAAATCGAAGTGTATTTTAAATATATTTACAATGGCAAGTATGCTACATCTACGTATTTTTCGTTCGCATTCCTCGATTTTTCTATTGCCATATATTGCCATCTATTTTTATTATTGGTCGGAAGTTGTTACTTACAATCCAACTTATAGGTACCTACTACGGGTAAGTAGGTAGCTACCAAAGCAATCGATATAAATCTTTAAAAAAAACTAAAAAACTGTAGTGCAGCTGTTTTTTTTTGTCAGAACGATACATTCATGGGTGGCTTTTTTTGTGAGGGGGAAGTCAAATTTTTGCCTACAAACATTGAGGGAACGTTGACTTTAAGAGTTAGGGTTTTAGGTAACAATTTTTTCCCTACCGGAAAAATACAAGGCCTCTAAGCCTAAAATAGCCAGGTGAAATTTTAAACACCTATATGCATAGACTAAAAATACATCAATGCCTATATGAGATAAAAAATTGTGAGGCGCAATGACGCCGTACTATTTGTATAAAGAACATTAACGTTAAATTCAGTAAATTTAAATAATTCACCACTTCATGGCAATTAAGAATCAAGAAAAAAATGACTCTAAGATCATATTGTAATATTACTGTTTTGTCTCCACGGGGTTTTTTCACAAACTGTCTGATTCAATAAAACTCCGGCTTTAACAAAACATTTGTATTGTTATAGATAGACAATGCTCCTGATATCTTAATTAGCAAGAGGTTGGAATGACCTGGACTCACCTTGTTTATTATCCTATTATTCTCGACAGCTAATGTCATCTGTGCTGAGCCAAACAGCGTCGGGCACGAGTAAAATTTTGGCGCCCCTCGTCAAAACCAGTAGACGCCCACGTAGGTGATCATTGTAATCAATAATATTAGGATGATTTATATTTTTGTGCAGTGCCGTTTTTATGAAAAATAATCTCAAAGGCGATGTGTTAGGACTGTTAAGTGTCAGGTATTATCAGCGCCTTTGCGCCTTGGCAATTATACAATTTTAATTCCTCTCTCTGGTCGCCTCTATACAATGTACACTCACACAAAATTGAAAGAATACAACACAAATTTTTAAGGCATATAAATTACATATTCCATTAGAAAATTTAAATTATAATTATTTAATGCACTTGCTTAAACTACCTGAATTATCACAGCGAAGAAAAATCTGTGATGCTTTATTATTATTTAAAATTATCAACAGTTATTTGGACAGCCCTGAACTAGTGAATATGATAAATTATCAAGTTCCCAATAAGTACAACACTAGACTTCATGCACCATTCAATATAGTTGCTTCTCGCACTAATTTTATGTTCAAATCTTGTCTTCAGAGATTGCATCGTGTGGGGAATGAAACGTGCTCTGTTACATATTTTTTAATAAAAACATCGCTTCCTTTAAAAAGCGTATATGTATGCAGATATTGAGCAAAAATCCTGTTGATTGTTAACAATAACAAACTTAATACTCTGTAACTATTTTCATAATACCTACTTCTTTTTGTATGTAATTGTTGTGTACCTTTTATTTTTGTCATAATAATAACAAAGTTACGTACATTTATAATAGCAAAAAAAAAAAAAAAAAAAAAAATTATATATTTTAAATTACAAGAATATTACCTACTTTTATAAATCGCTAGAAAATGTTTTACACCACTGCCAACCGGTATGCTTCGAGTATGTTTGTAATTATGTTTTGTGTAATATTGTGACGATTACAATTGCTGAATGTACTTTAGCCTGAGCCCAAATAAGTATTTGCTGGTTGAACTCCTTTATACAATATACAATTTACTTATCGTATACTAATACCTAGCTGTGTTGTGCCTACTTATGTCTTTCATGCTCAGCTTATTATTTTATTTACTATGTTATACTTCTTATGATGCTATATACTTGTTATAATGCTCCTGTATGATTTACCTTGTATGTAAAAGCCGTCAAGGCGTGAACAAACAAATAAATAAAAAAAAAAAAAATTATACGATAGAACAGTCTATGATGTCGGTGACGGAGATACCCATCGGGAAGTTCTCCGTGATAGCCGAGTTTTCAAACCATCCACGAATCAGTCTGAAGAGGTGTGATGCAATGTGTCACCATTTCTCATACCTCTTCTCTTGCTGTTGGAAGGGTGGTGAGGTTATTTTGGCGTCAAATTTGGAATGAAATAGGTATATCTGTGATGACAGCAGCAGTGTATATATTATTATATTCCTGTTGAACTTTCATGCATTTGGTATATCCAGGTAATAGGTAAGCACCTACCTTGATACTTCGTGGAGTTTGTCCAACTTATTGTGGCTATGATAATAAATAAATTTTGCAAAACATTTTGTTGTTCTTTGGATGAATCAAATTTCAATGTATTACGCATCCCCAATAGTGTTATGTTGTGAGGCTGAAGGTAGTGGGGAGGAGAAAGGGATTGGGAAGAGGTTGATGGAGAAGTACCTGACTATTCACCGATAGTCACCAAATATGGATAAAGCCATTTCAAGCAACGTGTTTCAATTCTGCATTGTGGTCTCTCAACGGGGGGATACTGAGCGTAGACATCTTCCACTCGGGAATGTGCCGCAAAAATATATTATATTTAATGAATTATTGTGAAACAATACGTAATATCAATATTGACTTGGCACTATGCATTCTTTTTCATCGCAGAAGTAGGTTATATGTATTTTCTACATACCATAGATATGTGCCAACATGTTACAATAGATTTCTGTTGCATTCGATTTAAAAAAAACCTTAATAACATTTATTCAAATAAATCAGTAAAAGTACCTTCTTAACTGGAATTTTCGTTGTGTTTTTAGGTTAAAAAAATCGTCTGAGTGGGCGCGTCTGCTCGTGCAATTAATTACGGTATCACAATGCTGCCGAATTCGATATTTAAAATTTTCGATTTTTTATTGTACATGCGCCCGGAATTATTTTCAGTTCACATTCATCGGCTGATATAATATATAGCAAATCCAAAGGGTTAGAAGTTGCCAGCTAGTAACAGAGCATATACATATTATTAGTCATGTTCCCACTTCTTTTCAACCCCTTTTGAAAATGTCGAATGTCACGTTATTGCTCCCTGTCGACCCATGAATACTTCTGTAATAAGACATCTAGGCGCGATTTATTGCTTTCAAATAGCAGATATCCTTGCTCATTAAATACGAATAATAAATATCTACACTTCTCCTCAAGTGGACGACGTGTTGATAAAATGATAATATTATTTAATAATTTATTCATCTTGATGGCAAAATTTTACTATGGTTTTTTTTTTGTCTGTTTTACGGAGAGAACAAAAATTTGATTAGATGATCACCAATTCAAGAGCTAAAAAAAACGAAGAATCTCATAGGAATAATCAAGAAACTGACATGTCGATTCTTGTGAGATTCAGTTGTATAATAAACAAGTCTGATTTCTACCATTGCCAATAGAAAAAGAAAAACACAAGAAAACATGCGATGCGAGCGTGTTTTGTGATTCTGATCATTCGGACAGCAAAATTTCAAATTCTGTCTATCGGTACAAATTCAAAATCAAATTGAATGGAATAATTTACGATGTCAGGCAGCGTTCGAAAGACAGAGTGCCGTATTTTTATTGGCTCGCTCGGAGCTAGAACCAAAAAAAGTACCAAGTCGATGGCTAAATCGTTTCCATTCAAATCTACATGGAAGGCACTAACGCACTTAATGTTTGTGTGGATTTTCTATTCAGCGTTATATTGAGTAATTCGATGTCATCTTGCATATTTAATTCACTATCGCAAACATGATCTCACGAATAGGAAAATTAATCAAAAAGTGCAAAATGCTAGGGATGTTTTCTTCTCTTCCAAGTAATTTTTAAATTGGCACTAGGTTAAAAAAACAATGCTAACCCCTCAATGTGATGAAATATGCTATGAAAATTTTATCATTAGAAATAAACATATAATGTTTGAAATGTTAAAATTTAGAATGGAGAAAAGATGTTCTAAAAATGACTCAGTTTTTTCGTCTAAACACTGAACTAAAATTACTGTAACGAAAAAAAACACACGCACATTTTATTAGATAAATGTATTATAAACATTATTGCCACCTCACTTTTTTGTACATTTTAATTATTCTATGGTTAACTTATATATTTGAATATAAAGCGTGGTGTTTTCTCTTTCTAACACTGTTTAGATAATATTTCTCACCATGAGAGTAAGGGAGACGTTACGATTTATATGAGTGATTCTCAAAAGCGAACAAATTAGCGTGGGCCGCTGAGGTGTTAAAAAGAACACTGTACTGTATTGCCATAATATAAACAAAAGTAGATACTTTCTTTATATATTAACTTTTCGTTGTTCACCATTGAGCTACAATTAGAGGCCCTAATTAGTAGGCACTAATATCTCGTCGAAACTTGTTCCCCTATTATTAGAACGTGATGAGCGGTGCGTGTAGACCGTTTTCAGTACTTTTAGTAGGGCGTTGGAGAGTTGGAGGTCAGTTGGATGTAAAAAAGCGGAACCTATGTTTTCGCTTCATGTCTGATCTAAATATAATACATCAATGTTGTTCACTGGTGTACTGTGGTGCAGTTGTGCAACGAGTCTTCAAATTTTAAAGTAACGGTTTGTCAATTAAGGGTCATAACTATATCTGTATTTAGTAAGCTCGGACTCAAAAATGTTTCGCTGGTGGTGCACTCTTGTAATCTAATAATTGTTGTCAATAAAATTGGCCTAGTAGGTAGTTTCTAGGTTTGAGAAGAAGTGATCTGAGCCAACTTGCCGAGTGACGTGCCAGATGACGAAAGCGCATGCGTATACCTAATCTCTAGGGATGGTAAGATTCTACTGATAAGGGGTAAGGCGGGTATAAAAGCTGCCGCATTTCTTCACATGGGCCATGAAGCGCTCTTCTTCCACTTGTTGCTTCTGATTCATTAATCGGAATAGTGCGTTCTGGTTTAACTTTGTATAAGGTACCTATCTACTTTAATAGATACTAATAATTATTCCTTCTTACAAATAATCTTTACTTAAATGATCTAATATCAAAACCGTGCCAGTTGGAATCTACTTAGATTCCTATAATATTATATTTCAAAATATCTTTTTGAAACTGTTAATTCGTGATAGATTAACATAACCATTGCAATGTTATATATTTAAAAATCTTATTCTTCATGTTTCTGTTGGTATTTATTTGATTTAGATCGTTTAAAAGTTAGAGTAAAAAAAATTGTTTCTTCTGCAGGTGAATTTCTTAACATCGACACGATGAGGGCACTGAATCCTCAACGCCAATCTTCCTCGCGGACTTCGATAGCTCTGCTTTTGTTTATCATGGCCATCTCCATAAATAAGGTTCGTTAATAGAAAAAATCTATCTAAATTTTTACATAAATTATCTTAACGAATGTTAAATAACAGTTGATAAAAAAGACATGTTCATTAAGAATATGGCCAATTTATTAAGAATCTCTTCAAATTATTCGTTTTCCGGATAAAAATGGGATTTCAGTAACTTAACGAATGAATTGGTAGGTTTCCTGATAAACTTTGATTAACTATCACGATTTCGGAACACGTGTTCATAAAAATCCTAACATTTTCGCCTTTCGTCATTATATATTATTAAGACAAACGCAGGTGCATGAACACGTGTTACGATAATTTTACGAATTTACTAAAACGTTTATCAGGAAGCAGCGGCCTGCAGTCCCGTATTTAACCGGATTACAAATAATTTGGAGACATTTTGAATAAATCGGCAATACTCATTTTTCTCCGTGTAACAACCCCTACTAACTTAGTACAGGTACCTACCTAACTGCGTACAGTGCCTACGTAGGTTATTATACTATTTTTGTCTAAGATTATTTACTTGTTTCTTTATTAGCAGGTGCGCTCGGAAGAATTTACTTATGACACGGAATCACAGACAAACCATGTCCTCCAAAATCTCGACAATGTCCTACAAAGTTTTCTCACTCCAGAAAATATTGGAGCAGGGAGTATGCATGTAAGTTGATTGATTTAAAACTGGCATATGATATCAATGCAGGTCCATATTGTACCCACGCCATATTTTATTAAATATTTTTATTTTATTTCTAGATGCAAGCATTGAGACATAAATTGTGGCGTATTTTAACTTCTCCGGCACTAAACGAAAATCTGATTCTTCCCAATTACGACTTGCTATCGGACGGAAAACTTTTGTACGAACAGCCTTCGTACGAAAGCAAACGCTCCTCCCAAACGGTCTTCGAGCGAATGATGAGCACCTCACCCTACTTCAAAAAATACATCGCCACCATGGTGAAGGCCAACGCCATACAAAGTAAGCCATCCATGATGGGCAAGAAGAGTATAGCAACCCTGGCCAAGAATGGTCAACTGCCTACGCTGCAGTCACCCGAAGAAAACTCAGAAACGGAGCAAGAGAAACGGAATTTAGAGTCTCTAGCTCGCCTAGGTGGGATTCATCAGTACATTAAGAAGAGTCTGGAATCTCTGGCACGTCACGGTTATATTACCAGCAGGCCCAGTGATGAGAACGAAGCGTATCAAAACGGAAAACGAAATCTTGGATCCTTGGCAAGAAATGGCGAACTCCTTAACAAAAATCAACAAGACAACAATTATTACTTATCGAGATACAACCGCAACATACAAAACTTGATGAAAACAGGAGGACTATCCAATGGGAAGAGAAATATTGTTTCCCTGATTCGCAGCCACAATATGCCATACGAAGATAACGAAGAACACAAGCGTAACATTGGGACTATCGCTAGGGACTGGGCCCTCCCAAACCACGGCAGCTCGTGGCAGAGAAACGAGGAACAGAAGAGAAACGTTGCAGCATTACTGCGGCAAGATTCTTATTTACACTCCGTCAACCGGGACCCTGCTTTCGACGCCTTCCCCACCCCGGAGGCTGATGAAGCCAGTCAGTCTGAAATCAAACGAAACGTGCCTTCCATAAAGACAGGACCCTTCAAATACGGAAAAGTATTTGTCAAACGCTCAGTAAATAACAAAGCTGCCAAACCGGGAAATAAATCTGCCATTAGACAGAAAAGGCAGGCGGATGAATACTTCTCGGAGATCTCCAATGACTTCCCTCTACCAGATGTTCCTAAATCCGATGCGTTTGATTATGACGAATTCGTCAAGGCACTGACTGGCGACTACCTGAGCAACAAAAAGAGATTTTTGGGTATGCAATTCAGTATTAAAAAATAATCCTCTAGCATCAAGTAACTACCATCTATAGATAACTGAATCCTTCTATTTATAGAAAATATGATTTTATGTTTGTTTCAGGGAACATTCCTCTTTCAAGGATGACTGAATTAGGTAAGCAAATATAACATGTTATTAGTTATTATCGAACGACTTTATTCAATACGTTCACCATACGGGGAAAACTTTAATGATCTTATTTCAAAAAAATAAATTTGATATGAATTTATGATGTATTTGGGTTGAGTTTGAGCGCAGTTTTTCTATGAGAATCTATGGATTAACGCAACAGTTCTCAGTGTCTAATTTTAAAATATCTAACATAAGAAGTCATATTGATTGTTACATTATTTACTTCGTATGGTACTCGCTATTACCGGTGGTTGGCTATCATTAGAAATCTTTACCCTACAGGCTCCAGAACTTCTCTTACAGATCGGGTGAATTAGCCACGAGGGTCGGTGTCAACGTCATTATAATCTCTAGTACCTACAAAATATGACATCATTATATGAATAAAATGGGTAGGTACTTACTGGTAATATCGTGATTAATTTTTGGCTTATTATCCCGTATTGCGCTTCCTCCTTCTTTAGCCAACGTTTCGGAGAGCGTTACAGTATCTATCATCAGAGCAGATGTGTGGATTGTGGTAAAATTTGTGTTACTTATGTAGAAGTGATATCTTGTTGCAAGCATTAATTCTTTTCTGGTTCGGTATTTCAGAATAATATTTTTTGAAAATAATCTGCTTGCCGGCGTTTAGTTTCGGTGTAACCGTCAAGTACCTACCGGATATCAAAACGGTTAGCCCGTTGTCTCTATTATTAATTATAATGACTTTTTGTTAATTTCAATTGCCTCCATAAGTAGGCATGCTCGATGCGTTTTGGGTGTTCCCAGTATTTCAGAAACAAAAAGTTCAAATCATATCTGATACTGGTAATGCATTAATGATTTTATTTTATTTAGGCAAGTTCTCCCTGATGGGCCAGCCTCCCCCCGTGTCCAATGCCACCCCCACCAGCCCCACCTACCGCAGGAGGCAGTACCTGCTCTCCAGGACCATCCCGGAGGAAACTGAGTGAACCCGACCACCCTCAACCCCCTTGCACTGTTCTCTCTTCATACACCTAACTAGATCTAAAGCTAGATGACGTGTGAAAGGAGGCTTTAGTTTAGTAACAATACTAATGTTAGTATATTTTAATGATTATTTCATGTTTCATGATGAAAATTATTTGTTTTGTTGTTAAAAAGTAAGGCAGTTTATGTGTTAAATATACACATTTTCTTCGTTATTAAAATTACTATTATTATTGTCAACAACTATATACAAAAATTTTATATGGAAAGAAAAACTATTTTTTTGTCCAAATTACTGTGGCTGGTAAATAATTTGTTTATGTGTTTGTGTATTTTTCGCCTATGTTCTTAGAATAATAGTAAAGCTGTGGATTGACAATTTATAATTTTTTATTAAAAAAATAATAAACCATTGTAATATTTTGACAAGTGACATTTATGAGATGTCAAACAGTTTTTTGTATTTAGGTTATGTATTAGAAAATTCTATGTAGATTAAAGAATGATACTATTATCTTGTTTTTAATTGCTAACATCAAACGCTAACATCTGCTATAGTATTTTAAATTTAATTTTTATGTTGAGTCCTACCTTTTTTTAAATGTGAAAACCTTACATGAGTTCCAACTCCTCCAAGCCGTCTGGAGCTAGTGAAACTATGGCATCCACAGTTGGGGTTTGTTGTGAGGCTGAAGGTCGTTTGGAGGGGAAGGAGATGGGAAGAGGAGGGTGGGAAAGTATATGGCTATTCATATCTGGTCACCAAACAGGGCTAAAGCCAATTCAAGCAATGTTTCAATTCTGAATTATGGTCTAACACCAGGGCGATACTGAAAGTATCTTCTACTCTAGAACGATTTGAAACTCCGGATTGCTAGTCGAGAGCTTTATACCCCCCGACCACGGAGGCCATCCACCAGTCCAGTTCCAATGGAATGGGGGACTATGACACCCCTAATTTAAGGGGGTTCAATGATAACTCCTCAAAATGACAATTCAACACACCTTTAAAGGGTGATATAGTCATTAAAAGTGATGAAACAAAAACTAGGTTAAATAGTTACATATGTACCGGTCGGTGGCCGAGTTGACATCGTGATTGGGTCCCACCCAGGCGTAGTGTATTCAATTCCTCGGCTGGCTAAGTCCTCCATCACAACACAATCAACATTTTCAGCTTACTGTGGTGGTAGTAGGAGATTTTCAAATATATTGTCAGGTTATTCGTATCCTGAGAATGTTTGACTATCTTTAAAAAAAAAAAAAAATGTAACCTATTTAACCTAGATTTTGTTTCATCACTTTTCGTAACTTTATAAAACTTTTTAATAATTCATACAATTAGTTATGTTGAAGATATGAAATAACAAACTTGAATATTTTTATGATATTTTATTTTTGTATTTAATATAAAATAATACATTTTTATACATCAATGGTTAATAATGTATACGTATGTAATATATTTTTCTTTTCCTTTGAGACACCTTTAAAATTTAAAGCTTTTTCAACCCTTTGCGACATTTAATAAAATTGTCAGTTCTTCTTAATATGTACACAAACCCAGCAAAAGTTATCTAATCGGTTAATATTTAATTGTCTCTCAATAATTTCAAGTACAAACAAAAAATTGGGTAAATAATAAATTTAATAATATTTGAAATAGGGATATTAAAAGTTATGTAGGATTATGGTGTTTTTAGAATATTTTATGAGATCACAGCAAACAATTTATCTCTACAATCTGCTTCGTACTTAATTATCTCAAAATTAAGGTGTTTCAAATCGTCAATTCTCTCTAGCCTCTTCAATTAAATTGTCTTTATTTTAGACAGTACAGCTTCCCAAAATCTTGTACGGGAACTAGACAAAAAACTGTCCTAATTAGTAGGTAGGTATATCAAAATATAAGTAAAATTTAATGAAACATTGCACAAAAGTTAGATAAATTATTGAATAAGAAGAATCAAGATTTACTCAATCACAGATTGCAAAGCAATCCTGAACAGTGTTCATAGTTAATGATTGCACACTTTTGTTTATTTTTGGCAAATGCGGAATCACTTGTGTTCAAGCAGTGGTTGCTGTCTTTAACTGTCACAAATCAAAAGTGCGTACAATCATTTTTCATTCACGAAATTGGACTAACACAAAAGAAATAGTTTTCTAAAGTTTTATTTGGTCAATTTAAAAACAGTTCACTTAAATCTTACAGTTTAAATTAAAATCGTCACGTGCATGTCGCCTGTCGGGGACTACTTAATGGTAAAGATTTTCTGTGTGTGTGTGCTTATAAACATATATTTCAAGTTCTTTGAACAGTGCATTTGCAACACCTATGAAATAAAATTATCTTCGCCTACGATCTAATATGCTCTGGGTGCTGCTTAGAAGAGAATAAAACATAAGTAGTTAGGAAAAGTGGTAGTTTAGGCAGGTAAAATTATTACTACTTAAAGGAATACGACTCTTCGAAATGTCAACAAAAACATCAGTCAACCAAATACTTAATTTAGAAGTCTAAAGCTAGTCAGCACTTCAATACGTTTTTACACTAACACTGTACAGACCCTGACTCATGACTCATGAGCCCCAATACTTGTTGACACTGGTCGTGGCATGGCCATAGTTCTGTTGACCGAAACCATCGCCGATATTCGGGAAGGAATACCCGTCACTGTGATGTATACCGACTGGAGCCAAGCCTCCAAAACCCATGTTGATTCCTATATGGGTTTGATTCCAATTCAAATTAGTTTCAGACGTTAATTTTGAATAATCAGCAGCCATCTTTGAGAAGTTTTCAGCTGCCACTATTTTGTTATAGTCTTCGATGATGCTCTTTGGAAAGTTGTCCGTTTTAGCTTCATCCGCTTCTGTCGTGGGTGACTTCAAAGCTTCAGAACTGCCTTGGTTCTTAGGCAGATAGAGTGATGGATGCTTTGGATACGGATCGCACGGGTTCACGCAACGCGATGCAAATTCATGTCTCGGCATTCCGTTTTCTAGTAATTGAGGATGGGTCTCGCTGCTCGTGGTAGGAGGAGGGTGATTGAATCCGGATGAAGTTCCGGGGAAATTGTTTTGGAAGGCTTGGTTCAGCTGCTGGGAATGTGCCATGAGCTGGTTATAGTTGGAGAACTGGGCCTTCTGGTGGTGCCAGGCATCTGCGTGGTTGGGGTGGTGCGGCAGTCCGGAGAAGTCCGGCGCGGGGTACTGGCAAGGGATGCCCGACAAGGGTAGAGACCCGTATCCAGACAGTCCGCCTGAAGTGCTTGAGGTGTTGTGTTTCCGGAGGCGGGCGCGTCTGTTGGAGAACCACACCTGAAAACGGATACAATTCACATGAAAGTTCATTGTTTTCAATTGCCGCTTATTTTAAAATTTGGCCTATGACAAGATTTTCAACTGCCTGGAGTCAGTAGAACATTTCCATTTTGGAATTGTTTTTGTTACACTAAAACATTATTTATAATACATGTTCGTAAATACAATATAAATAAATGCTTTTCATGTTTATATTTAACTAGCTGAATTCCCCGGTAATTTTCCTCTTATTTTGAATGTCAATTGAGAAAAGTTTCAAATTCTGCTATAATGGAAAGGAAATGGGGCTGTTTTAAAAAAATATTATTTAGACAGTGTCCTATTATTTTTAAAAAATATTTTAAAATCTACAAATTTTGAAAATCTGCTAATATTGTCTTGAATAATTAAATTTTCCAACTATTCTACCTATCACTCTCTGTACCTAAACATTTTTATTTTTCACATAACTAACTACTATAATAATAAAATCTATTGCTTTTATCCCTTTCTTGCTTTTGACTTTGCAAATGAATAAATATAAAATCATAACAATTTGTAACAACTAGCAATATACAAGAGTAATGAAAACGTGACAGATATATAGATATTTTACCTGAATTCTAGCTTCCGTCAGCCCAGTCTGCTGCGCCAGCTCCTCCCTGGTGTAGACGTCAGGGTACTGGGTCCTTGTGAAGGCCCTCTCCAGGGCATCGAGTTGGTCTCCACTGAAGGTAGTCCTGGACCGGCGCTGCTTCCTCTTCAGGGTGATTCCTGGCTCAGACTCCGTATCTGAAGAATCTGATCCTCGACCTGAAATGTCAAGTTTTCATTAGTAATTAGTAAATGTTATGTTGTAAGTTAAAGTTTTTGCTGCTTAACACTGTTTATATAATATACTCGTATACAGGATGTAGGTAGCTGAAGGATTTTTACCAGCGATTTATGAGCATATTTGGACTTAAAAACGTAGATGTCATTTTGCTGTACGATAATATGTTTTCAATTAAAAATTGATACACACTGCGTTTCGTTCCAGCAGCACCGAAAAAGACGAGGCAGAGAGCGTATCACATGATCCGTCGCCAAGTGCAGTAAGTGGCGATGTGCGACTGAATTTTTTGTTGTTGTTTTTAACTGACAAAAATATCATCGGACAGCAAAATTGCATCTACAATTTTACTCTAAATATGCTCAAGAATCGCTGGCCAAAATCCTTTTTGGTACGTGTGGTACTCCCTGTATATTTTGTTTCCATACAGGAGGACACGAAGGAAACCTTTTTCAATGTCATCTTTGGGGATGCTATGCGGTAATGAAAATAAGGTTTTTGAAATGTGGATACTAGCGCCATTCCGCTATCTACACCTAAACTGTTGTTATCCAAATAATTATTAATTGCCCAATCCAACAGCTGGTCTCTCGCGGAACTACATATCCAGGTAAATACATCTCAAAGAATACAATGTTACGAGATAAAGATGAATCATTTACATGATAACCGTAGTCTCTTCTTTCACACAGGATACATACGTATCCAATACAGTCCCTAATGTAGTTTCAACTGTATGGAGTCAGTGAGACTACGCCATCTCATTTTTTTTAGTGTGTTCTGAGGCTGAAGGTAGTGTGGAGAGGAAGGAGATGGGATAGGAAGATCGGCAAGTACCTGGTTATTCAGGTCTGGTCCCCAAACACGGATAAAGCCATTTCACCTTGGCGATATTGAGATTATCTTCACTCTGGAATATTCCGCTTATATACTTATTGAAATAATCATATAAAATTGGCATGTGCTCGCTGGGATTAGAATCATTAAACAACTAGGTAGATACACACACAATATGAATACCAAACACAACACATAAACAACTAGGTAGATACACACACAATGTGAGAACCAGAGTCCAACATCTAAACAACTAGGTAGATACACACACAATATGAGTACCAAACACAATACATAAACAACTAGGTAGATACACACACAATATGAGTACCAGAGTCCAACATCTTAACAACTAGGTAGATACACACACAATATGAGTACCAGAGTCCAACATCTTAACAACTAGGTAGATACACACACAATATGAGTACCAGAGTCCAACATCTAAACAACTAGGTAGATACACACACAATATGAGTACCAGAGTCCAACATCTAAACAACTTGGTAGATACACACAGAATATGAGTTCCATAAATGTAGATAATTAAAATCAATTTGTCTAGGTAATAATGTTTAGACAAGTATTGTCACCTATACTAAGGATAATTTTAATCTATTAGCTGAATCTCAGCAAACTGTAGATAATAATTATCACTTGGATTTTGATTTTGAAGTTTTGAAAGGTTTTCGATATTATAAAACGTTTTATTTTTATGCGATTACCCGACCATTCCCATAGTCAATGGGACTATGCACCCCCAATTTGAGTACTAGAAGACGAATTAATTCTTGAGATTTTCTGGACGCGGTCAGGTTATTCGTTACCCTAGATTGAGTTGTCATTATTTCTAAATAAAATTCGATTGCTTCCACAGATGCACATTCTTTACAGTAGGCAGGTGCTACATATTAATTATTTAAACCAGGCTCAAATAATAGTGACTTTTATTCGGCGATTAAAGGAGCAGATTATAGTTAAACCTAATATGAAATAAGCCGACAGCAGAAATCGCCTCATTTCCGAATTATTTGTACCACGGCAATCTACAATGGCAACACCACCGCCTAGAAATTTGTTAATCCCGCCTTTGAGGCAATTCGCCGCCAAACGGACCGGGAGTCGGGCATATCCCAGTCAATGGGCGTCAAGTGTTGCGGAAAAAGTCACAATCGTTTGTCATCCCACCAGAAAGTAGTAAATATTATTTTTAAACACGGCTTTCCATTCAGTGTACACGCTTACTACAAGTTTAGTATTAATTGCGCATGTTTGTGGTGTATTCCTGGGGGTTGTGTATTGTGGTCCCACCATAATGGGACTTTTTGAAGTTATTGTGTACTACACGTATTAGTGCTAAATCAATCAAATTTAAAGATTTTACGATGTCAACTCAAATATTAAAGTATATTATTTGCATAGTTAACATACCTCTTTCCTCTTGGAATTTTGGCTTGTAATATGTTTTTGTACAAGTCGAGGATGCCCGACAAAGATACGACATGAACAAGTGAACCAGATAAAGTACCTAACGCCAACACAACAACGTCAACAAATAAGATGAGTAAATCAACAAACGCGAAGACAAGGTCTACAAACATGGAGATGAGGAAATCAACAAACATGAAGATTAGGTCTATAAATATAAAGATGGGGACACCAACAAACACGAAGACGAGGAAACCAATAAACGTGATTGTGAGTTATACGAACATGAAGATGAGGAAATCATAAAAAAATGTAATTTAACACCTTCACTACCATCTACAGTAATTCGCAAAACAGGAATCCTCAGCGAGGAGGATTGTAAATTTACTGGATCAGTCTGTGATAGTGATTTTAACATTTTTTGAAATATATAATATATAACAAGTATATTTTTGAGTCCAGCCATGTCGAAAGTTAGACTTACAGAAGGGTATGATTGACACGATGTACTTATGTGAAGATCGAGTTGTTTGGCGGTCCATTCACTCTGCCTACCCATATTTTAAATGACACTATGCACCAATGCGTCGCCTAACCTAACCTAACTTAACCTAACCTAACATTAATTTATACACGGTTGACATTGTTTGTCTCATAATAACGGGTCGCTTCTAAAACTCGTTCTCGTGTTCAACAGTTCGGCTGTGAAATTTCCCCCTTCCAACGTCATCATCCGGGACTTAAGTTCACCCTTTTCTTTCCTAACAAAGACCCTCCACACAGCATCCCCTAAGATGTCACAGTGACATAGATGACAAAACCTTGGGCGGAGTTAATAATTTAATAAAATTGTTATTGATACATTCATCTAATCTAATCTATAATCTAGATATTTGAGATATATTAAATTACATACACATATAAAATATATACTCGTATGTGTATAAATAATTAATTCGGAAGGATTTAGGGTTCGATTAGAATACATATTTTTTCCTCACAAATTTCAGAAAATTGTCCTTACAACTGAAAAAGTATTTTTAAGCGATATTTAAGTGAATTTAAAAAAAAAACTTTTTAATTACCTACCATAAGTAAATAATATAATTAAAATTTAAAAAAAATAATGAAAAATTTTAAAAATCAACTTGTAAAAAACATTTTTTTTAAAAAATATAATCGTTACATTTCTAATATATTTTAAAATTGGTATGACTGAGTAGTTAACTCTCCCACCCAGAAACTAGAGTCGACAACTCTATCAAACTCGTTAAATTTCAATCAGGTAGTACCGACATTTATTTCGTATATTAACTGCTGTGATGTCATACAATTTTAAATAAAATAAAATTTCCATGTGTGTAAGGGATTGCTACTAAAAGTTGTAAGAATGAGATGTCATCGATAACGAGTCTACCTGCCGAGATTCAGCTCGATCGAATGTCAGGAAGTGGGTTAAGTTCCGCTTAAAATATTTGCATTTAATTCACTACCGAAAACAAAATTGAAATTCAAACAGATGTATTTAAAAACAGTAAATTCTTGCCGATATAATGTTGTCAAATTCATTTAAAAAAAACAATTGATTAACATCTACTCTATTATCGTTCAACATTCCAATAAAACTTCAAAGAATCGAAAGAATTCCGGATCATGAATAACGACCGCACACCTGAAACACCTAATTTGTTGATAATACGAAAATGAGGAGTTATGAATGTGGGCCATGAGATTACGGTCCGGGCCGCGTGGTGCGGTGTGGTTTGGTGTGGTTCGGCGTGGTTCGGCGTGGTTCGTGTGGTAGGTGGCCGCGGCCCCCCGGGGCGGCGCCCCTTTGGCGGCCCCTTTGAGCCCCGAGTGGGTGACATTTGGCACCATTCATCGCATTCACCGCATTCAGAGCTCTGATCGAATAGGGGCTGCCATTTTTTAATAATGTGTACGCAAAACAGGAATGTGTTATTCTGTGTAAAAATGTGTCGAATAAATAAAATACATGTTCTCTCGTAAAAGGTGGCGAGCAGGTACATTTATGTCATTTATTATTATTTTTATTCGTAATTATTGTGTTAGGCCAACAAAGCAAACGAAGGTGAAATAATATTTTTATTTTTGGAATAAAAATCGGTGACCGGATAAATCATCAAAGTGATAATTCATCACATCCTTAAAAAGTTTTATAAAGTCATGGAAAGTGATGAAACAAAAACTTTATTAACTGGGTTAAGTAGAATAGGTTTAATTTTTTTTTCATCGTTTCTAATGACTTTATATCACTTTTATGTCACTGTGTTGAGTTATCATGGAACCAAAAAAACATATATATTCATACTAGACTTGTTAAAAAGTCAATAGATGTCGCACATTAAAATAAAAATGGAAATATTTATCCAAGACACTCTCTAGATTGCATTTAGTTCTTTTGGGAGTTGTTTATTTATGCTTCTCGTATTTGTTTGCGCTCACAAAACACGAAAAATAGTAGATCTATATCGCTGAAAAATTTAAAGTTTGTTCTTATTGGTGCTAGGAGTGTTAAGAGTGGTTTGAGTGATAGAAGAAATCGGGGACGCCCGAGGAATACTTAACGCAATATATCTGCACCGGAATGAGATGCGGAGTAAAATAAAAGTTGATGTAATGGAGTTTTTTAACATTGTGGTATACAGTAGTTAATGGTGGAAGGAGACGCCCGAGAAAGACATGCAGGAGTCCACTAGTCATATATAAAGATAGCTGCTAATAAAAATATGCTTTAAGAAAATATGGATAATGTTTTCAGTTCTTAGTCGAAGTATGATACAGTTAAATATGACCGAAGGGGATAGGGTTGAATTAGCTCGGTGGTAAAGCAAAGCCCGGTAAGGCTGAGTCGCTAATATTGTCTTTAATGACTTAGAGTGAATACATTTTTAAATGATGGTATACTACGATATATGGCTTTGATACTATGGACCGTTATTATCTTGAAAACAGAAAACAAAATTCAATCAAATTAGTAAAGTATAGAGTATGTGATCAAAGGATACCCTGTAACGGTATTGTTGTATGCCTATAATTATCTAGAAACAAATAAAATAAAATAATCAGCATAACTACATATATTTTTGAAAGGTCAGCTTTACACAAAAAACAGACCTACCATTGACATTCAAATTGATACACCAGCGAATAAGGCAAAGGGAAACAAACCGAAAAATCTATTTCAATATATTTATATATTTATTAGCAATTCTTGCAGTGTAATGCCAGAATTACACGCGGAACAAATTACACATGGAGAGAATACACCTACCTGAATTACACATGTCAAAAACCTAATTGAATTTAAAGTAACCTAACTTTTGTTTATTTTTCAAATACATATGTTATTTATTTATTATATTATCATAAAGCAAATTTTTTGAGAGGAGTAATTCTCTACATGTGTAATTTCGTGCATGTGTTAAAATATTTTTAAATTATTGGTAATCTTTTTAAAAATGGGACTGGCGGCCGCTTCCTGATAAACTTTTAATGAATTCGTAATAATATCGGAACACGCGTTCACGCGCCTGAGTTTGTCTTAATAATATATAATGACGAAATTTGAAAATGTTAAGATTTTTATGAACGCGTGTTCCGACATCGTTACAAAACATTGGTCATTTCGTACAGCCACAGTAACATCATTACATTTATGGACTTTCCTGGAAATTAATTTGGAACGTCCTGACTGTAATTAATATCTTTGCAAATTCGTGGTAGGTTCCTAAAATATATTTTGTAAATTTATTGAAAGAATTTATTGCGTGAAAGAGATCATTTTAATTAGCTAATTCTGAAAATCTTCAAATGAACAACATTAATTCATAAAATGACTTTAGTACCTGCCGGAATCCCACCTACCGGAGCAACGCTGTGATTGCATCCCGTCTGAAATAAATCTCAATAAGAATTTGCAAACTAATTATCTAATGGCCTGAAATGACTAATAAAATGGGCAGTCTTTAATTCCCGCTGCGAGAGGATCTTACTCGGGACGAAGGTGAACCCTCGGCAAAATACAAAGGAGTGGGATGCAGGACCGCGCTCGTTATTTTATTAAATCATGTGCCCTTATGAAAATGGCTAATTGTAATTGTGTATCATAGATTTGTAGGATAAGTAAATGCACCACAACCACAAATGTACCATGTAAGTAGATGTACCGCATAAGTAAAATTCGGATATACTCGTAACTATGTATATATATTCGAGACATTATCTAGGTTACAAGTAAATTCGTGTAGAACTTTTTAATCATGCAAAACGATAGCAGCCAAAAAATACGTAAAAAATAGTTGAGGATAATATTGTTTATTCAGAGTTTGAAATATGAGATCGACAAAAATAAATTTAAAAAAATAGGTTACAATAGCTGAGTGATTAGAGGCGTTTTTACGGCAAGACAGAAATTCTGGGTTCGATTCCCAGTTGCGACCGTTACTCTTTTTAAATTTTCTTTCTCTTGTTCTGTGTCATGTTTCGTTTCGATTTATTAGTAATTTCTTCTTCTTCGATGATTAAATTAATCTATTTCTTTGTTTTCTGTGGAGACCTACTTTCATACAAATGCTTGCTTTCGTGCGAACCGGAAAAATCTTAACTGGACAAATAAAAAGTTACAATGAACTAAGTATTATTGCAGTTTGGAAGTCTAGTCCGCTCCTAGCAGGCCGTGGGACCGTGTATCGGTGTATCGTGTTGTGTCTCTGCATATGAAGTGTATTTGTAGCAATATATTCAAAGCTCTTGCGGCCACGGCGGCTGCTTTATGTGGGTCCTTTACCATTCAAACTGATCCTTAGTCCTTAGTCCATAGTCCTTACCATTCAACCTGTTGTAAACCCAAGGCAGGATTTATTTACTCCCCATTCGTCAAAGGCCACCTCAATTTAATTTCTTTACTTCATTATGTAATATTTCATCCTAGACCCGGCACATGATTTTTTCTTCTTTTTTTAAATTTAATGGGTGTTTTTTGGTGACCGTATTGTGGAGCTTTCAATTCCGCGGCGTCACTGTATTTCCGGTACATCGATCAATGTCAACGTGACAAATAAAATTTCCAACAGAAAAAGAGCATGTTATTAAATTTTAGTACCGACTTACCTGTTTTTTATGGCGTTTTTACATGACGGTAATTGGTTTTAGAATGCATATGCCACTCGATTAAAATGAAGGCGAAAGTATATTATGTCAAAGTGCCTACTGTACGCACTTGTTTGTAAGCATCGATTAACAAAAACATACCCCTTTCCTTCGGTGAATATACGTATATTATGTCGTATTGATAATGTCAATCAGATGATGTTGGATTGCCAAAGATCATCGTTCCCAGCATACTCCCAATTGAGTTCGGAGGTTGTGACGGTAATGTCTGTCTATCTATCTTGCTAAGAGAGATCAGGATAACTCTGTGGAGTCCATTTTGTCGCAAAGTTCTTGTGACCGGTGAGAATAATTCATATTTTGAGGATTTGGTTTCGTAAAAAGGCCGTCTGTATCCAAATTTTCTCTTTGTTAAATTATTCAAAATAAACCTTAATTGATCACATTTTAAATTAATATTTAAATACTTGAAATGTTACACTGACTAACAACTAAGCGGTAGAAGCACCTTTTGGTAAGATGGCTTTCGCGAAACTTTGTGGTCTTAAGCCACGGGCACCGTTCCTAATTATTATTATTATCGAACATCTGTGCTAAGCGATATGTTTTACGATCGGTCGTGCCTTAGTTCCTCTGAGGCTTTTTGTCCTGCTTCATGTTATACCTACGCTCTTTTCGCCTGACGGACTGTGTAAAATTTGCTAACAAATATCGCAAATGAATAAATTTTTTTAAATTATTGTTTCTTGGCCGGAACTATCGGTGAACGCGGATGCCTATTCTTATCTTACTAATTAGCCGACTCTAATATTTCTCACTTGAAGGTGGCTTAGTAAATAAATTATATTGCCTAGACTCGACCTATCGCTGGACACGGATGTTTTCTTATCTTTCTAATAAGCCGATACTAATCGTTAACACTTGAGTTGGCCAAGTAAATAGAGCATGTATGCCCAGGTCTGACCTATCGTTGGACATGCCTGTTTATTCTTATCTTTCTAATAAGCCGATACCACTTTACTGTTTGCACTTGAGTAGGGGACATAAATTAGAATTCCTAAGCCTGACATATCGCTAAATGTTGATATTCATTAAAAATCATTCTTATTTTTGTAAGATACATATATGCACCTCTCGCAGAATGTGGATGTTATTTTCCGACTCTATGTCCGGGTTAAATCTTCCCCACAGAAAAACTAAACCCTTCTACACACTTTTCCACAAATGATCATCTAGTAAATCCACATTATGCAAGTGCATTATATAAGCATAATAAATACATAATAGATACTAATTTATTGTTTACCCTTGTATTTATCTGATAAGCCAAAAAAATATTTGTTTACATTTGAGTAGGCTAGGCAAATTATTTTTCCTATGTCCAACGGATGACTGAATACGGATATTCATTCTAACTAGCAGTTAAAAACCCGCTCCGCGGGTTTTTTTCTGCTAGGCCCTTCGGGCGGCACTTGGTTGGGCTTCGCCCAGTTTAAGTGATACTAACAACAGTTACATTTAATAGGTAGATATTAGGTCATTCACAGAGAGAGGGTGAGTATATATTGTTAAAACACGGAACAGGAAGGCGTTTAAATGGCTAAAAGTAAATTCATATAGGTAAATATTCGGAATCGCTGGACACGGAAAATAGGAAATATTTTCAAATAATACCTTCTGATTTACCTTAATTACTATAAAAGGAATCGAACAGCATTTGGGAAAATTTTAATTTTAGCTTTTTAATTTTTAATTACGTAAAATGAAAATTCGCTTTCGCTGTATGGGATGACAGCCTGAATAATTTCTGTTGATAACATTTTCTTTTGTCGGTATTCCTGAAATGAGCGGCTAGAGACAATTGAAAAACGTAAATTAAAAAAATATAATGTAATACAATATTCCGGCAAAATAGTGCCTACTTAGCACAAATGATTTTTTGACTATTATTTTATTTAACCTCACCTATAATAAAATAACCTAACCTATAATAATCCAGCCTAACCTATAATAATCCAGCCTAACCTATAATAATCCAGCCTAACCTATGTCCTAACCTAACCTAAAATAATCCAACCTAAGCTATATCCTATCCTAACCTATAATAATCTAACCTGACCTAAGCTTACCTCACCTATAATAATCCAACCTAACCTAACCTATATCCTAACCTAACCCATAATAACCCAACCTAACCTAACCCATAATAACCCAAACTAACGTTACCTAACCTAACATAACCTGACTTATCCTAACCTATTATAATCCAACTTAATCTAACCTTATCTATAAACTAACTTGAACTATACTAATCCAACCTAATCTAACCTAACCTAGCATAACCCAACATAGCCTATCCTAACCTATAATAACCTTTTTTTAAATATTTCCTTACTTGTAAAAGAAACCAAAATACCAAAATAATATTTGCATAGAGTAAATTATGGTAAAATTATTTGAATTCGACCAATCAGAGGGCCCAGACCGTCCAGACGATCGCATAATAATATTATAGATGCCATTGCAAAGTTTAAATAAACTTCCAGAAGAAATCTTTTTATAAAACGCTTGTTAATGGTCAAGTAATTTTGCATATTTAAATATTCGCGCCAGCCACTTTCGGTTCGTTCTTTCACCGCCAGAGGAGCGCTCTGTCGGCTATCTATTGACACGGTGCGTATCGGCCATGTTGAATGAACGCGTGCTTTTTTCGTCAAACGTCAAACGTAATCACGTAATTGTGGATATTTTTCACTGTAATGTAATTAATCCAATGGATCATGAACTTTCTAAAACATATTTTCTTCGATATTATCCAAAAATTGTATGAGCTGAAACGATATTTTTAAAGAAATATCGTATTATATGTGGCGATTCTATTTCAGTATGAAATCGTGTCTTAATCTTTAAAGTCTTATTTAAACACAATTTGAATTTGACCAATCACAGGGCCTACATCGTCCAGACGCTGGGACAATAATCATTCTAATAAATAAGTCGATACTAATTGTTTGCACTTGAGATGGACTGGCAAATAAATTGCACTTCCCAGGCCTGACCTATCGCTGGATGTAAATTATGTTCATTCTTATCTTTCTAATGAGCCGGTACTAATATTTTTCACACTTGAACGGGATAGATGAATTATAACAGGTACCTTAGACAGACCTAGCGCTGGACATGAATGTTTTCTTATCTTTCTAATAAGCCGATGCTAATTGTTTGCACTTGAGCAGGTAAGCAAGTAGTAAACTAAGGTGGCTAAGTTCCTCGGTTGTAAAATTAAGAAAGAGATAATCTTAGATAAGTTCCAACCTATTGTGCTAGCGCAATTACCTCGGATTGTTCGACTACAAAATGGAAATAGAATTGGAGGTGCAGAATTTTAATGCTAATTTCTTTCATGTACTCTTTCAAGCGCCTAAGCGTGAAAATACTCTTACCTCAAGAGTGCTTGAACACAAATAAAAGGAAAAAGCATTTGTATCGACAATTTTCATAAAATATATGGAAGTTTTTTATAGAATCTCTTAGAAAGTGGCGGCTCGTGACTTTTGAGTGTAATAGAGTGCTAATATTACAAAAATGGCATTATTGATGTGATTGTAGCTGAAAACTTTTTTTTATTTCGAAAATTCAATTTTTCAAATCTAAAAAAAAAAAATCGTTTTCAGCTACAATATCATTAGTGCTAATATTCAGCATCAAATAGATTTTTAATTTTTTTTTTCGAAAGTTCGATTTGTTTATGAAGATTTCAGGAATACTGAAATTTCCTGAAAATCTTCAAACGAAAACTCGTTTTTTAAGAAAAATAAAGTTTTCAGCTACAACAACATCAATAATGCCATTTTTGTAATATTAGCACTCTAGTACACACAAAAGTCACGAGCCGCCACTGCTCTTATCCTTTTTTCTCGATGATTTTATAGTCACTCCAAAAATACAGAAATAGATTTTCTCCCTACGCACGCACGGAGTCTTATAATATTATTAATGTTTGTATTATAATTTCGATATCTTATTTAGGTTTCCAACAAAAAAATAATTAGGCTTGACCCGAGTTTCAAAACACATTTTTTGTCGATCAATAAATAAAATATGGAATAAACACAATGTATTTTTATATTGATTTCTTTTTGGGGTATTATGCCGTGTTGCGCTACATCCTTCTTCTCGATTACACATCTAATCTATTAGACATCTGCCCTGATGATGGACACTGCAATGCTGTCCGAAACGTTGGCTAAAGAAGGAGGTATCGCAACACGGCATAATACCTCAAAAACAAATCACTATAATACTTTTGGCCGTAAAAATCTCAAATCAATATGTATTTTGTCTTATTTTTACACTTTTATTCTCCATCTTCGTGTCACCTGTTTCTTTACTTCATTTTATTTAACTTAATTTCAATTTATTTTTGTAATATTTATATTTTTTTGTAATACCTGCATTAACTGTAAAGCACCCCTGAAGTGATATCTCACAAAAGCGGCGCTATACAAATCATCCAATAAATAAATAAATAATCAAGATGTAAATTATGATACCAGGTGAAATTAGTTGCGCTGATCTATACATTTTTACTATTAGTACTAATGTATATAGACAACTGTGCAATTTTCATGACACCAGAGCTCAAGTCGGCGGGTTCAATCACGGCGTGCGCAAGTAAATTTTATTTCATGAATTTGTGTTATTTCACAATTTATTAATTAAAAATAATGTATAATATACTAGCGGCACTTTCCAGAGTGGAAGATACTATCAGTATCGCCCTGGTGTAAGACCACCATTGAGAATTGAAACCATACAGATGACCAGAACTGAATAACTAGCTACTTTACCACCTTACTCTTCCTATCTCCTTCCCATTCCCACTACCTTCAGCCTCAAAACATGCTCCATTATTGGGGATGCCATAGCCTTACTGGCCCCAGAAAGTTGGGAGCAGTTTGGAATCTAGTTAGGTAAAATTGTTTTAAGCAAAAATAAAAACACGCATAAACGTAATTTAGATGAATTCACACGGACAATATATGTGAGGTGAAATCAGTCAGATAACATACAACAGAAAACCGACAGACCCGAATGACAATCGTTCAAAGGTTTGATATAATAGGCGGTGGAATCCCGCATAATGAACATACTAGCGCTAGCGCATAGCTTATCAGCCCACAGCTAACTGCAACACGCTCGGCGCTATACGAGGGAAGTCATTCTAAAGCGGGACACACACTGCGGATCCTGGCCCGGAGCCATTTGAACAGAGTCCAAATTAGGAGAACACACAAGACTGAGTCGATCTATGTCCCCATCGAGTGAACAACTCGAACTTGTAAACAATCGTGCATTGATACATACATTAGATTACTTTCTAAGCAATGTTTAATAAATGTTTATTTAAAAATAAGTAGTTAAAAAAATAACATTACTGAATAAAGTATTTAAAAAAATGTTTTTAAAATCCCATACCTACCCAGTAAGAAATACCCAATATAGGTAGATATATTAATAAACTAATCTCTGGAACTTAATCCACCTATATTGAAAATGATTATTTTTCCGTGCTTAACAAGTATGCTCGTTGGAGATCCAATGCATTTTTTAAAACTCCGAAAGCGACTTCTGCCTATCAGAACGCGCGACCTGGGACTCGATTCTCGACAAAGTCATTGCATTCGAATGACGAGTTGTTCGAGTAGAATGACATTTTCACGCTTAGCGCATGTAATTATGTACCTACCTTCGACGAGACTCAAGAATAAGAATGTCGACCAATGTATGCACTTTACATTGTGATTGCGAGTAGCCTGGATTTGAGAATCCATACCCAGAGCGATTGAACTGCTTAACGATTCAGCATTGACCATCGACATTTTCAACTCCTCTTATTGACAGTTCAGCAACCATATGTTGACTATGTGACACAATAGTAAAACTGCCCTCATGACCTTTTATACTTAAATGTACTTCACATTTGTAATTTTCTTCCGTAATATATTTGCATTACCGTTTTACGGAGAACATGCATAAATAAATAAAATCATTGAACAAATAAAATAATTCATCAGAATTTTCTATAACATCCAGAACAAATAAAATAATTCATCAGAATTTTCTATAACATCCAGAACAAAATCGTGTCAACTAGAAGGGGCCATACTACGAGAGAATTTTTCCATCTACTGTCTTTTACTGTCCGACTTGAGGTCTGAGTTCACACTATATTTTGGACTCGCCGAAAATCACGCCGAGCCTGTTTCCCCACACTATGAGTTTTGGGTCGGCGCGGGGCCATTTGGCTCGCTGTCGTGTGTGCCCACATTAACATCCAACATTGAGCCACACAGCTCGCCGCCACACAACTTGCCGCCAAAGTGCCCATCCCCGACACTACAAGGATCAATAGCCCTGACAATGGACCTTTTGACTTTTTATTGTCCGCGAGAATGAGACAAGTGAGGAGAGAGGGGCAGCAACCAGCAACCAGCAACCAGCGACTAGCGGCCTCGGCCCCCTCTGTCGAGCGACAATAATGCATTTTGACATTTGAATCTTTATGTGCCCCTAACGCACACGTAGAAGGCATTCTTGAATTATGCTTTGTGTTGTAATTTTGATTGTGAAAAATGTGAACGCCTTTCTGATGCGGCTCCATTGATCGTCTCTTTAGAGGTGTAACAATATCTCCCGGTGTCATATTAACCTTTAAAAGGTGACGTGTTATTAAATCATACAGAAACAATTGAGGATTATTTTTGACGTAAATTTTGGCCCTCCGCACTAGCAAACAAAGATAAACTTGTCGAATTCCACTGCACGCTTAATACTCAAATAAATATAAATAGCACATGGTTTCAACTTAATTACTACAACAAATAACTATTTACGTCGTGAGAGATGGTAAAAGATACATTAAATTTCCATATTTTCTCAATTAAAGTTAAATACGTATAGATTATTTAGATAACCCATACTAACACTCTAAAAACCTATTTTGTGCATGTTTATTTAAACCCCCGATTTAAATCACGACCGCAAATCCCTAGACACTAATCTTAGTTATAAGCCACTAGTTATAAGTTATAAGTCTAAGTGATAGAAATAGATTTAATGCTTAAATTATTTTTTTATGTTGTTAGGTTAGGTTAGGTTAGGTTAGTTAGGTCAGTCACCCTTGAGGTGATTTTCTCACGAAAACGGCGCTATACAAATAATCCAATCATTATTATTTAAATAGTTGTCTCTGTTAGATATTTAAGTTTAAATCAAATATTGTTTTTTAGAGACTTTGCATACAACGGAGTCGATAAGTTTACGCAAGCAAATTCTGGTAGAGTGTTACGATTTCTAAGATTTAATCGAAGATTTGCGCTTTAAAAACTAAAATAAAGAAATTATTGTTCTGCTATGTAGCCTAACCTAAAATTATTATTTAGTAGTACCTACTGTGAACTGTTTGTTAAAAAAGTATGCTTCTAATTTTTAAAATTTAAATCTAATTTTAAAAATTTCCTCTAAAATCATATGATTTGTAAGTAGGTATTTAAATACCAACCAACTTAATTATAAAATATAATTGTTTGGCGACACATTTTTTATAATTTTGAATAAGAAATTATGTAATTTGACTAAAGAAATGTCACAATCTCAATGACAATTCTTTTTTCAAAATATCTTTATTCGTTTTCAAACTTTTGCGGTAGGAACCACGATCATGCAAACTTTGCCGGGATAAAAAGGTAGTATCGTGAGTGGTTTATTTATAATAGTATCCGACAATAAATCATCAGAATAAATTTACAGACAGATGAAATGCCAAATGGTCGAGTTAAAAAAGGACTTTGCTACTCTCAGTGAATCATGAATACCTTCATTCAGTCAGCTCTGCGAGTTAGCCGGGAAATGTAAAATTTTCTTCTCTTATGTCTAACTTCTCTAAATAGTATAAAATAAAGTCGCTATCCGCGTCTGTCTGTTTGTGCGCTTAGTTCTTCTAAACTACGCAACGAGTTTTCACTATCATTTAGAAAATTTCTTCCGGAAGGTTTACATATATAATACATACATATTATACTAATAGAAAGTAGAGAAAAGTTGATGTTTTATAATCAAGTCATAAAAATATATTTTCGGGCACTACATTGGTAACGCTAGCTAAACCTCATGAGATATATAAATATAATGTACCAGGGAATTGTATATCTTAAAAAGGCCTACAGAAAAGTAACCCAGCAACGCCGGTTACAAGTCAGCTAGTTTTTGATAATTTAACATTTTTAATTACTGAGGCACTTAAAAATGTGAATTACTATTGTTTGATAAACTTTAGACGTACAAGTTTAGCGTTTAATTTATGGAAAAGTATTACGTAGGTACTAATTTTCGAATTGGCGAAGGCAGCCGATCTTTTCGGCGGATTTATTAAGGTCTGATAGAATCATAGAATCCGTAAAACTTTTAGAAGAATCTGGTCGTTGAAAAGAGTGAGTGTGGTGGACTGATAGTTTATGGTATATCGATAAGCTTCACTGTGTTATAAACCAATTAAAAAAATGAACACTAATAGCAACAAATAACATAACTAATAATGAATGGATTTTTGAAATTGAAAAATTACATAACTCTGCATATTTAAGTACTAACGAAGGCATAGACATACCGCTGATAGCTTTTCCCTCTTTCTCACGTACTGTGAAACGTGTGCGTGTAACAGAAAGAGAGGTTACAACGTAGCTCTCAGCGGCAGTACCATACGCATTTAATCATATTTCTTTTCGGCGGTTTGTGTCTACTCGATCACCTTCCAAACGTTCCATTAGTATTTAAATGTTATTCCGTTCCATACCCTCGGCTGTATTCGTCATCTCTAACTGGGACTTGCATATTATTAAGCCTGGCGTGAAGTCCATCGCATTCCACCTCTTCACGTGCCACGTTTCTGGTTGTTCCATCCATCACAGATCGCATATTTTATCTCTTTTCCTTATAGATGATACTTTCACTAGACAAACAATATATACTATTCTTGAACACATACCTAAACCCTAAACCCTAAACCTAACACACTGTAGGTAAAAATAAGTGATTATTTAACCCTTTCTATACCAGTGTTCTTCTTAAGGCGATGCACTACGTAGTCATTTAAAATCATGTGTTTTTGGTTTGAAAATTTGGTCGCCTAGAAATGTTTCAGATGCTTTAATTAAATACTGCGAGTAGAATACATCCTGGCCTTTGAAATAATTCTAAAGTCTTTTTATAAGCCCAGAAAAAAATAATGTATCGGCCTATGAAAACTGCTTTGAAGTTCCAAATCTCCTACTTACGAACCCATTTTCGATTATGGTTTTATTTTATAATGTGGAAAATTAAGTTGTTTATAAAATAGTCGAAAAACTTTTAAATATTTGTGCCAGAACATCCACAAAATAAAATAAAAGACTCTTTTTGGCCATGTTTTTTTCTTGCATAAATCAAAACAGGTGGATGGTGTGAAGCGGGAATTTAAACCTTATCGCCATCTACGTAAGGTGTGTTATTGATAGCGGCTCGATTCAATATATTACATGACGTAGTGCATCGCCTTAAGGAAAACAAGAAATTTTTTTTATTGGTCTTGTGAAACAAATAGTCTCGTATTTTGCGTATCGCTTGTGAAGGATATTCCTCACGGCGCGGTCTATTTCTGCTAGGTTGCAATTCTCATTCCAGAGACAAATAACTTAAATATAAAGACGTGACGGCTGTTTTGCTTGGACTGGTATCCATTATTTTTTTTAAATATTTTAACTTTATATTTAAGCATCTACACTGTAATTGAATATGATTTTTAATTAAGTACCTTCGAGACCTAAAAATAATAAAAATCATATTAGAAAAAAATCTAAATTACTAAGCAAAAAAATACACGTAAAATAATTATCTAAGGTAAGCATAAAATATGCCCTGTATGTGGAAACAAACGTGCGATGCTGAAAGGGTTAACCCCTCGAGTCTAGAAAAAAAATTTGTGTCATGTATTCACTTTTGACTTGAAATTTCAATTAGATTCGCTGTTTTTAACGTATCCCAAAATTAAATACTATTTTTGATGCCATTAAATACACGCAATTTGATATTTTACATTTTTATGTAATAATAGCCCAAGTTTTGCAGTTTTACTGCCTTTTAATTTATGTAAAAAATATTTATAAAGGTTTATTTATCTGCTGATTTTTTTAAAAGAAAGACTCTCATCTTTTACTACCATCACCATCAGTGAGCAGAAAATGTTTCTTGTGTCGTAATGCAGGACTTATCCAGCCGAAGAATTAAACTCGCGAACTATGCCAACTCAGTCACTGAGTTTATGGAATATGTCTATTTATACATATTATATATGAGTATACGGCTAATATATATATTATGAGTAAACATTCATTTTTTCGTTTTAAAATTCAATTCTTTCAAGAAACGAACACAAATACAATATTTGATTGAATTGCCGGTCCAATATTGTATTTGTATTAGTTTCATAAATGAATTGAGTTTTTATACAAAGACAAATAATACATCTTCTGAATGTAGGTACCTACAATGTAGGCACAGTGTAAAAATATTGTTCTCTCAATATATAATCTTTGAGTTTGTCAGGCTTGTCCTAGTGAGGTTAAAGATTCTAATGTAAAAATATACAATAAAGAAACAATAAACAAACGAAAACCCGCTTAGAATCAATTAATCTTAATATTTTATAGCATTAATCTGCGAAAAGTGTTTTTTTCAAAAATAATTAAATTAGCGCCATCTACGATCGCGAAGATTACAATTTATGTTACATTTAACCATACATAAAAAATATATATATTTATTTGCTAGTTGCGATGGCTCCCGTACCTTTTGTGGAGAGTCTGGACGAAGCTATTGGTAAGTACTTATAGTGTTATAATAAAATGACATAGTATATATTTCTCCACATTTACGAGGAGATTAACCTGAATTAAACTCAAGGTGGGTAATTAAATTTACAAAGATTGATTAGGTTATCTATGATCGTTTTATAACCAAGAAAGTGTATAAAATCAAAAGTAGCTCATATATTATAAATATAATAATTAAATTGGAAAAATAACTGGAGCCTTAACAATTTTTTAACAAAGTACACTAGCGTAAATGTACCTACCTAAATTTCATTCTATAAGATAAAGTGTTGACTAATTAACTAAACACAACTGACTACAAGAAACGCAAATTTTGTAATTTATTACGCTAAAAACGCGAATTTTCCATTTTGACCCGAATAACGAGAAATTTGCAATTCGTAAAAAACGCGTGTTTTCGTATTTTTCACGCGATAATCTGGTATTTTAAATAAGATAGTAATGTTCTAAATATTTCTTGTTCTACGGTTTTAACCAGTTAAAATTTATAGTTTTTTTTGGTGTAAAATAAAAAAAGTCTACTAAAATAATAAAAAGGAACCAACCGACTTTTGCTGAAAAATATAGTTTAAAAACGCTGTATTCATTAGCGTAAATTATTCTATTCGTCCACGCTTTTCGATATTTTAGCCTGTTGGTCAAGTCCAGAGCCGAGAAGCTTTATCGCTTTGCCACGCGGGTTGTCTAGGCAGTAAACATTCAAATTAATCAGGATGTTCCAAAATACCCTAACAATAATTCTCACGGCTTCGCGGCTTTGAAAAAAAAGAGGCAAATTGTCGGGAATCCATTGTGCGTAAGATCGGTCCAATTGTACTTACATGTTTTCAAGTCAACACTCGAGTTGGGTTAGTATAATATTTTTCCACACGCCGATACGACTTATTGTGATTGTTGCCGCTCTAACAAAGAACGACGAATGAAGCACACAATGCCCTGGACTCACCCCCGACGCCCTACAAAGCCGGTGTGTGCGGAAATAGCCCATTGACGATTGTTTGTGTTCGGTGTCGGTACAAATGTACCGCCAATTTTATTGCGAGATATTTTCACATGGCCGCTCTCGCCTTGGCTTCAACTTTGGGAGATTTCTATACAAAATCTAGAAAGTTTGTTTGGCGTCATTATTTTAGAATCCTTCAAGCGTGTGAACGAAATTTCAGAGGCTTTGTTCCTAATTTTTTTTCATTGTTCTGGATTTCATAAAAATGTTTAAAGACGTCTAATTGTTTTGTAGTCTGTAGAATTACACTAAACTATTACTACATTACATATAGCTAATCACTTCTCCAATAAATTTAAAATTATATTTTGGAACCATTTTAACATGTTTATAAGATAAAGTATTGACTAATTAATTAAACACCCTTATTATTATTCATCTATCTGTATAAATAAAAATGCAAAATCTTAAATCTAAAAAAACCCATATTTTTGTAATTTTGACACAACGTTGCATTCGAATATGCGTGTGTTTTTTATATACATGGAATATTTAAATGTCACCTGTGACAGGTTAAAGATATGCTTTTTTTAAAAAAGCGCCATCTGTTGGACAAACATGCGTTTTTATAAAAAACAGCGCCATATGTTGAACGTAAAAACCACTAACCACTATATTGTTTCTCTATCTGAACAGACAGACTGAGTCAAAGCAACGCGTTACAGCTAGTTACTAATAACATTGTAAAAAAAAGTTTCTTAATTATCACGTAATATAGATGAACCTTTGAGAGTAGGTTTATAACCCCTTCTGCGTCTACTTTAATAAATACATAGTACCTACGAACCTGTTTCGAAATAGGTACAGACTTAAGGCCACTAGACTCTAATAACGGGGGTTTGCTCGACGCTCACATTTTATTTTTTCTAATGAACGTTTTACTAAAATCTCAAATGTTTTTAGAGGAATCCCTACGGTTGCAAGTTATTTATATTTAAGATTAATAAAAACAGGATTTTACAATAAAAATATTTTATGTAAAACTGTTCGAAAATTATATAAAACGTTTTTTAACTTTTTAATTAGCTGTAAGTACAAGATTTTATTTTTATAGACGATGAATTAGTAATATCCCGAGGGATCCCTCTAGAAACATTTGAGATTTTAGTAATACGGTAAAATAAACCCCACGGAAAGATCGATTTTCTAGGACTGATAAGGCAAAATCGAACGTAGGTCCGTCCACTACGCCGGGCTGTGCGCCGAATATTCTTTTTGCACGACTTTATCACTTATGCCGTTAAGAATCACACATTATTTTAGAGATTTGATAGGGCGAATTCAACCGGAGGTCTGTCCAATACACCAGGGTCGCGCGTCGCATATTTTTGTGCACGGCTCCTTCACTTACGTCGTTAAGATTCTGGCTTTATTTTAGGGTATTTTTTCGTCTTAAGATATCTACGTTATACTACGTTATAATATTTACTAAAAGGCGTAGGTCGACATGTGAAGCCGCTCACTGAGCTCTGGTGTAATGAATATTGCACATTTTGTGACTGAAATTCTTGGATATAATTATTTTTTAGTTATTAAAGGAAAAGTACATATAAGTAATAAGGTTTACAATTTACAATGACAATCTTTAATACTACTCTTCCAGAGAAGCATTCGCTTGTGGTTGGAAGAGGAGTGTACATTATGTTGTTGTAGATATACATATAGAATCAAGAGAAGTAGGAAAAAAATATTATAAGTAAAATGTACTACTAGTAGCTATAATCTATAAATAAAAATATGATGTTATTAGTTTCTGCTATTTTTATATCAACAGCTTAAAAAGCCTAATAGTACGTAACTACTAGTAAGAAAGATAATTTGTACTTTTAAATGTATAAATGAGAAGTAATGTTATGTACGTATAAGGATTCAATTAGATATTTTGAACCGGTTGAACACGATAAAGACCATCCATTCTAACCCCACAAGTCACATTCCTATTGTTACCAGCCACACTATTTAAGGTTTTCGATTTTCCATTAAATTTCCATAGAAAAAAAAGCCTTTCTACATGGCGTCAAATTCGTATTTATAGATACCTACCAATCGAGATACAAATTCGGTATAGTATATCATTAAGGTATAAATTTTACAAAACTACACAGCGAAAAATTAGTGTTGCTGATTTATTAAAAATCTCTTCAAATTATTGGTAATCTGATTAAAAACGGGACTGCAGGCTCTTCCTAAAATATTTTTAGAAAATTCGTAATATTATCGGAATACGTGTTCATACACCTGCGTTTGTCTTAGTAATATATAATAACGAAATGCGAAAACGTTTTTATGAACATGTGTTCCGAAATCGTGACAATACATTGGTATTTTTCTATAAATTTATCAGGAAACCTATCAATTCATTCATTGAGGGCTTGCAATCCAGTTTTTAACCAGATTACGAATAATTTGAAGAAATTCATAATAAATTTGCTTTATTTTTTATCAGTAAGTTTTCTCCGTGTAACGCCAAAATGTCTCGAATTTCTTAAAGAATTTATATTATTAATTAATTTGAAAAAGTTCACACATATTATTGTCCACAATTAATCTTAATAATGTCATCACGATGCTTCCATTGTGACGGTTTTTTGCATTCACGATTTTTCTTTTTGACAAAAACATCTTTTTTGCGGTAAATTATACCTAACGTGACTAACGTTCAACTATACGTTTTTGACTTTTATTCTTATTTCCAGAGATATATATGTTTTTGTATGTCATTTATATATTGACGGCCTCTGTGGTTGAGAGGTAAGGCTTTTGACAACAATCCGGAGGTTGCGGATTTAAATCTCAGCAAATAAATATACCTAGAATGAGTAGTCAACAATGTATTCATTGAAGAAGAAGATAATATTAATACATATAAACCAAAAATGAAACAGAACACGATATACAAAAATCAAAAAAGGTTATGGTCTCAATTGGGAATCGAACGCAGGATCTGTGTCTTTAAGGCCCCGTAGTAAACGTTCTAAGATGGTTTGAAAAGGATGTAAATACGAATGTTAGAGGGAGCGCGCTAATATTAAAAAAAAACAATTATAATTAAGCGAAAATGGTGAAAATATTTTATAAAATGCTACTATATGCAAAATAGAGCAATAATCTCTACATAAATGATTTAATTGCATTTAAAGATACACTGTGATTTTTTTTCATACCCATAACATATTAAATAACAGAACAAAACGTGTTTTTAATAATTTTCGGAGTTTACTTTTCGATTTTTTTCTATTGAGGGAATTACATGTAATTGCAGTTTCGGCATAACAAATGTAAAGATATTATATTCAAAAATAATATATGTATTTATATTTTTTGGAACTTTGAACTTTTTTGGAAAGAGTTAAAGAGAAACATGTTATAGATTGGGACAAATTAGGAATGCGGGGTCTAAGGATGTAAGATATTTAGGCACCAATGGACGTGTGGTTATAGGCGTGGTCAAGATAATTTAATTAATTTTTATTAAATTGATTTATTCCTATTAAACTATTATTTGTAAATTATGTTAAATTAAACGAAAAAATAATTAAATTAATCATAATTTAAATTAACATTAACTAGCATATTTTGTCAGAAGGTCATAGTATTTCCGCTTGGCAATAAAATCCAAATAATGGAATATGTCGGAATACATCCGAAAACTAAAAACTGTTTTGAAAGGTCATGAAATACGTCTTCAAATTTCATGATTAGAAATAAAGATGTTAATTTTGGAATACACCTTTTTTTAATGCAACATAAAAAACGTTTTAAAAACGGTTCACCTCACATTTTTTCTACCTAAAATAACTGAAAACGTTATTGTAACCTCACTTTTTTCCTATAAAGAAAATAATAATAAAAAAATTCACCAAGCTTCATATTTTTTTCTCAAATTGTGGTCGGAACCTTTGGTTTCGTAGAGGTGTACAATTTAATTATTCTGTGCTTAATTTATGGATTTGAATATAAATAGTGGTGTTTTCCCTTTATAACCGTTTAGATCATATTTTTTACCATGACAATAAGGAAGAGACAATGATTTCCGCGAGACCATACGAGTTGTTCCCAAAAGCGAACAAATTAGGCTGAGGGGTTAAATGAATATATTAGTGATGGTTGTATTTACCCCCGAGGATGCCGTCGATAGTGTAGTCTTTCTTCCCTTCCGAGTCAGAGCGCCCCCCTCCCCGCAGCAGCCGCGAGATGGAGGATACGCTGGGCGGGTCTGCGATCCCCTCCTGAAACAATAACAAACACTTGTTTCATTACTCCTGCAAATCACAAGCAAATACATCTACTGCTGATATGCATTTAGGGCCAGCTATTCATATTCTGTGAAACAACTAGCCCTGAGGTAATTACCCCACAGTAATTATTAGGGATTAGCGGTTCCGTAAACAAACAGAACATTAACATAAATATATACAGTGAAGAAAACATACATATCTTATCTAAATCAGTGGCGTAGCTAAAGCATTCACGTTTGGGGGAGAGGAATTCCACGATTTCGGAGGGCCAAGAGGAGGGGGGGATTGGGACACTTTTCATAAAGTTTTTGGTACCTCTTCTCACTGCAACTTATTATTTACGTCACGTTGCTGAATGTTACTAAAGTCCAAATAATGTTATTCTATTTTCCAGGAATGTAATCTGTAAGAAATATATATTTTTCCCAATGGAATACCTACTAGGACTGGCAGGGGGGGGGGGATTTTGGGAGGTAAAACCCCTCCCCAGAGGCCGAGAAAAATCACGGAGAAAATTCTGGTTAAATTATTCGTATTTCTGTTGAAAACGGGACTGCAGGCCTGTAGCGAATAAATTGACAGATTTCCTAACAATGTATCAGTATAACGCGAATGTATTATGAGGACAGCGGAACACGTGTTCGTAAAAAATCTAATATTGTGGCATGTCGTCATTATATTTATCAGGAAAAGATACAACATTATTATTTGCACCATCTCTTTATCAATGTGATGTACATGTAAGCTATGGTAAGTAGAGGTCTCAACAAATTTTCAATAATTTTTCCAACCCCTTGCCCCCTCCCCAATGGAAATGCTGCAGCTACGCCACTGATAATAATTGTATACCCCCGAGTCTTAGGTGGAAAATAATAGTACGTAATATAAATAACGAAATATCACTTTTACATCTTTCTTTTCGAAATATATATTTTTATTTATTTACTATGATTTGTATTGACTTAATTTTATTTTATAATGTTTTACTCACCGGGACTTCCCATGCTGGGGAATAAATTTTACATATTCCGTATTTTATTTAATTTACAATTTAATAGAATCAATTTCACTACTTAGAATGTGTGCTACATTTTTTGTATTTCTTAAATGTTAACGTTTACAATGTAGATCTAAAGCTAATACATATTATACTTATACTTCTAATATTATGGTGATTTATTAAATCGTTATAGAAAATATATTATCACTTGGAAATTACACACTTCTTATCTCACTTCAATCAGTCTGTGTTTGGTAGCAATATTCTATCAATTTCGTGTCTCCCTGTGTCACAGATCCATTTTTATTAATGCTTTGAATATATTGACATTTGTTCGTTTTTTGTAGGAGAGTGATAATTTGTTGTAAAGTTTTATACTGTAGTACCTAAATGAATTTTCTCTGTCCAAATGTTGCCTTCGTTTTTTCTTGTTGGATGTATTTTTGATTGAAGTCATTAGTGATATCACTAGCGCTACAACTATTTTATTCGATATATTTCGCACTTGTATTTTATTATGTGAATTTAAGTAATTATTTTCCTTTAATGTTTTAAGTGGGCAGGTATCACAGACTTGGAGACTGAATGCTATGGCGTAATGCGTATAAGAATACGTATTCATTATCCCATCCCACAAATACTCTACAGATCGTAAAATGCAGGGCTTTAGTCTTTAATTGCCGATTATATCATTCGATTATCTATTATATCATTTGCAGGAAAATGTATAATACTGACATTAAATATATTTTACGTTTAGTATACTCCGTATTATTCCGTAATGGTTTTATACGAGTCTCTACTGCTAAACATACACCTTGTGTAATATATATTATGAATTATGATTCACTTATTAATGTTCCATAAGCCAATAGATGGCAATTAATATAGGATTCACTAGACTTATAACATCACAAAATCTAAATTGCTAGTTCTCTGATAAACACAGAAAATCGCAATGAAAATGTTGTATTTTTGGTAAACATGCACGGAGAAAACTTCCTGATAATAAGTATTGCTAATCTATTAAAAATTCATCATCGATTATCAATGAATAGGATGGCACGCCCTTAACGAATGCGTAACTTAATACGTTTGTTGATAAACTTTTAAAAATACATAGGTATGTCGGAAAACGTATTCATACAAATCGTAATATTTTCGCATTTCATCATTATATATTTTCAAGGCAAAGCATGGACATGAACACGTGTTCAGATATATTAGGAATTTTCAAAGAGTTTATCAGAGAACGGCATGCAATCCCTTTTTAATCGGATTACCAATAATTTAAAGAGATTCTTAATAAATTAGCAATACTCATTATTCTCCGTTTACTATTAAAAAATAAGCATTTTTAAAAAATGTTTGTTTTGGGAAAGCATAATAACCGGTCGGTGGCCGAGTTGACATCGCGTTTGGGTCCCACCCAGGCGTAGTGTGTTCAATTCCTCGGCTGGCTAAGTCCTCCATCACAACACAAGCAACATTTTCAGCTTACTGTGGTAGTAGTAGGAGATTTTCAAATATTGTCAGGTTATTCGTAACCTGGGAATGTTTGTCTTTCTTTTTAAATAAAAAAAAAATAAAAAAAATATTAATATTTGATAAACTGGCATTAAGATTTCAAAAATTCATATTACGTCATTTTGCTTCATTAACTTCAGTTATTATTTTTGGGAAATGTACGTAAAATTCTTGCAAAGAAAACCTATTTATTATTATTACTAGCACAGATTCTTGGAAAATTACTTGATATTATAATATCAATTTTGAAAAAGACAATTAAAGTAAAAATATTAGGTTGTAGGTAAATATCTACTTAATGGCTTATTCGAATTGTTGACACAAATTTCAATTCCAAATTTTTAAAATGACTCATAAATTCAACGCGAATCCTAGTTCCAGATTTTTTTGAAACATAGTTAGGCAGGACAGTCAAATAACCGAAATCAGTATTTTTGATAATATACCCCTTATAACCTTGCTTATATTTAGAGTATTAAGTATAACGCATTATAAATTCTGAAAACAATTGTTTTTTTCTGAAGAAACAAAATTCTACAAAAATTAAAACGGAAAATAAAAAAAATTCACCGCTTTATATATTTAGTTAATTTTAGTTCAAAAGTTTTTTTACTTCGTCTTTATAACCTATGTGATTTTTAATTATAGACCTCAAATAATCGAAATTGAAAAATGAACGCCTATAATCGAAACCGCAAATAAAAAAAAGCGGATTAAAAAACAACGGATAATTAAAGCGCGGATAAAAATAATGCTGGAATAATTCGCGAATATGAAAAATGAACATTACCTTGATAAGTTTATCCCTTATTTCCCAGGAAAAGATGCCCGGATTCTGCCTCTTCAGGTCCTCAATTCTGGTCTCCACCTCGGGGGTGGCGACGCGCGGTTTGGACCCTCCGATGACCCCGGGTCGAATGGAACCGGTTTCCTGTTCGACAAAAAGAAACGGTTTCGGTTTTAATGGGTTATTAGAAAAAAAACAGTAATTTACTTTACTGGAGATTAAAGATATCATGCAAACAATTTGATTTGCCTAAATTTCATCGAAACTAATTATTATTTTAACATTCTACTATTGGTAGCTAAATTTTAGGCATGCTTTCGGCGAAAATATATATTTATGGGTGAATGTAATTTTTGTGATTTGATGAAGTTTTGTACGATGTATACCTACCAATGATACTGTAGACACAAATATTGCGTAATTATGTAATGATGTTGAAAGTATGGAAGACGTTTGGTAAATTATTTAAAAACCACCGGTTCGTACCGCTTTCTTTACTTACTGATTTGGATTTAGGTAATCAGTAAGTCAGGAATCTCCGCTCCTAATATTAAGGCGGATATCAATGTTGCAGATTACGCCATGCACATTATGGCTTAACCTATCTCAGCATATCGCTCGCCATACAATCTCAATGGGAATGTATGGCGAGCGATGGGCTGAAATAGGCCAAGCCACGAGAATATAGCGCGCTTATAGCGTAGTCTGTTACAGGATCAAACCGCTATGATTCGCGAAGTCATTGTTATATTAGTACGCAATATGGTAAACATTGCATTTTTGCGAAATACGTTTTATTTCTTTTCGTAGTTTTTTCCAAATGCAAATCAGAATATCACCTTCTTTGGTTTCGCTGTATACCTACATTTCCACTTTAGTAAAACCCTTCAAGCCTCACCTTTTGGGAATGTTGGTTTTCAATAGTTAATAATATTGGTTTTTATCGTTTCCTGTAAAGTTTTCAATTTGTGACTTGAAGGATTGAGAACTACAGTCGACTACTCTGCTTTTTAGCTGTTGATTTGCTCAAAAAAACAAATTGTTTTAAGAAGAACGTCATTTATTTACAAAAATAAATTTAAAAGTTGAGAAATTTCCTGATTTCATAAACACTACACTTATTGTCTTCTAGCTGATCGATTGTGAATATATTTGTTGAAAAAAAATTTACCATCTATAACGAGATGCATTTATTTTTCAGTTATTATTATTTTATTTTTAAATTGTTTCGTTTTGAAACTGTAGGGGTTTAATAAAAATCCGTGCCGCAATAAAAGGCTTATTTAAAAATGATTTGGATTTTTTTTCACCTTTTGGTTATGTTTATGTTTTCATGTTGCACTTGGAGTTTTGAGGTTCAATTTTGGAAGCAAAATGGTGCTGTGATGTTGATTGCAAAATTTAACGAACGTTATAAAAATTTAGTACAGCTATTGCATGGAATAGAGTTAAGATAATTTAACTTTTTTTTAATTATCTCGGATTTTTCCCTTTCGAGACACAAGCGCCTTTTTCATTAATAACTATGCCTAATATATATATTTATTTCGATTTAATACTTTTATTGTTAATATTTATTTATCTTAAATCTTAAAGTAAACTATTTATTAAAATTAGTGCTAATGTAATGTTCTAAAATCTTTAAAGGTCTGGATTATTTTGGTATGATTTGTTTCTCATTGATAGGAGTACATTCATTCTGCCATGGGATTGGTTCGCATTGTATGCCATTTGAGTGGTAAGGAATAACTTGAATATCTTCCAGATTAATTTACAATTTACTTATCACGATGATGAGTTGATATTATGTGCAAATCTAACAGCTGAAACAAAGTTTTTTTAACAAGAAAAATAAACATGCATCCACAACAGCATGGAATCTTTGATGAGAATATTTATTATATGGCCACGACTTAAAGCTAAGTGCCAATGACGAATTGGTTTAATACAAAATTATTAATGGTACCTAAATGCACCGATAAAAATATTTGAATTCCCTAGAATTTCTAGTACCTACCTTTAAAATTTTCTTTTCTCGTCCAAGTGGAAATGGAACCGCTGAGTGAAAATTGACAATAAAGACTGTTTCGTTGCAGTTTAAAAAAATGTGCAACAAGAGAAAAACCTATAGTTTTTATGTATATAAAAAGAATAGAAATAAATATATTCAAATTTTTTTTTACAAATTTTACCTGACTACTGCTATCTTCATTTGGTTGTGGTTCACAAGGCGTTGTTTAATTGTTTCCACTAAATTTCTGATGAAATTTCGCTAGAGAATTAGTATTAGGAGGGGTTCTGGTCATAGAAGATAGAAACAAAGGAGACATGGCATAAAAGCGTGCAGACTATCGCTTAGCTACGGTGAAATTGCGCGGATTATAAAAGAGGCGGAGTCATGAAAATTATGCGTTTGGGGTGCAGGTAGAACTAAAGTAGGTGTGATTTGCAGTAGTTTGGGTGAATGTTGTTGGCGACACTTTTGGGCGGTCATGCAATCATAATGGTACATGGCCCATCTCACGCCTAATCTCCCTTGTTTCTATTATTTATGGGTCTGGTACTGACCTGGTAGCGGTGTAGAATCTTGGAGACGCAGCCGTGGGAGACGCGCAGCTGCCTGCTGATGACGCAGGGACGCACTCCCGCCGCGGCCATTTCTACTATTTTAGCTCGATGTATTTGGATAGCAGCCGCCCGTTAATGAACACGCCTCGTCTCCCTTGTTTCTATTATCTATTGGTCTGGTACTGACCTGGTAGCGGTTGAGGATCTTGGAGACGCAGCCGTGGGAGACGCGCAGCTGCCTGCTGATGACGCAGGGACGCACTCCCGCCGCAGCCATCTCAACAATCTTCAGCCTGATGTGGTTGGGCAGCGGCCGCCCGTTGATGAACACACCTCCCAATTGGTTGACACGCCCCTGCCCTGATGAAACAATGAACAGGGTATTCAGATGTGGAAACAATGGACTGTTGATAGCGATCTTCCGCCTCCGTATAATAAACAACTCTCCAATTTCATGATTCGATTCTGTCCCGCCCCCTTTACATAAAGCTCACGACCGCAATTTATGGTATTGACACTACACTACACACCAACAAATGCACTTCTTGGCATCCATTTTTATTATTAAAAGGTTTCTCAGAATACTTTAATAAAATAATTTTAGATTTTTAAAGATTCTGGTAGGTAGGTAGGTACCTTTATGTTATTTACCAGCAAATAAATTGGAGGATTGATAATAAAAAGCGCAAACCTTGAAAAATTTTGTTGTTTCGAACTTTTCGAAGTTGCTTCGGAGAATTTGAACAGTTCATAAAAATTTCAGTGTCCGTTTTTGGGTTCTGTGAATATCCTATTCAAGTTCTGTTATTTTATCATTATTGGCCAGTTACTTGACAGAACTGAAATAATAACAGAACTAGAAAAAATCTGTCATAGAACTTGAAAAAATGTTTAAATTCTCCGAAACAACCTGTCCTAAGGATATTTGAACAAAAGAAATACAAAAATAAAATCATTTCTTGTAAAAAAATATTACGTTATATTTTAGTACTTTTTCGCGTATCTGAATTCTTGACTCATCAGTTCCAATTTTGACTAAATGACAATTTGATTAAATGACAATTAAAATAATTTTCTGTTAAAATATTGAATTGATTGATAGATACTTTATGGATTGTCTGAATTCTCTGTTCCAATTTAGAAAATAGCTATTTCATTCAAAACAAACTCGAGTTCATTGATCCAGAGTTAACATCTCAGACACACCCAAAACCGAATTAGTATTTTAATGATTGAACGCCCATAGGGCTTTTACAAATATATACATATTAAAAAATAATAATGTAAAATAGGAGTAGGATTCATTATTCAGACTTTCGGGTATTTCATCATACACCTTTAGTACTTTATACATAAAGCAATTCTGTGACTCTGCTTTTCTCTACTTTTCATCTACTTCTATTTACATTTCTAGTTTTATAATTAAGTATATTTGTACTAAAAAATATTTAATTCTGAAACATCATTTTTTTTTAAAGTTAACAAATTATGTAGCAGTCTCTTTTTTATTGGAATCGTCTTCTCTCATTTGATTATTTTTTGCATATTTGACTTTCTTTAGTGTACATCACATAGCTCTTTTTGAATAATTTCTAGTTTGTTTAGGTTTCCTTCATTGGTCAAATATAATATCGTGGAGCAGTAATCTGAACGTGGAGCAAAAGTAATTCTAAAAATGAGCTCTTTAGTGCTGTTATTTAGCTTATTTCTTAGTCTTCTAAGAAAATTAACTTTTCTTGATACCGTCTTTAGCACATACTCAAAATTTGCTGCGAAAGTTAGTTCTGCATTCAATAGTAGACCTAGGTATACTTGGTCCACTATTGGATTCAGAACTAACTTTCACAAAATTTGCTGCGAAAGTTAGTTCTGCATTCAATAGTAGACCTAGGTATACTTGGTCCACTATTGGATTCAGAACTAACTTTCACAAAATTTGCTGCGAAAGTTAGTTCTGCATTCAATAGTAGACCTAGGTATACTTGGTCCACTATTGGATTCAGAACTAACTTTCACAAAATTTGCTGCGAAAGTTAGTTCTGAATTCGTTTACTTTTCTATTGTTTTATCATTAATTGTCAAACTTAATCCTAAATTAAAGTTACATGCATTTTGAACTAATTATTTTAACTTTGATGCAGGATGGATTGATTTGGAATATGTTGAAAATATCTGCTAATTTACTGTCAGTTCGGTGAAAACTCCTAGTGTCGCGTTATATCAATAGTTTGTGTTATAATAATAATTGGATGACTTGTATAGCGCCGTTTTTGTGCAAAATCACCCCAAAATCACCTCAAGGGCTGGTTGTAATGGTGGAAAAGATGATGGAGTCAAATAGATTAAACAGGGTCACGGATATTAATGACACTAAAGACTGGTTGTTTCGGAGAATTTGAACAATTCTTCAGTTAATAAGTTAAGTTAATTTTCAAGTTCTGTCAAGCAACTAGCCTACAACGATATAATAACAGAACCTAAATAGACCTTTCACAGACCCCGAAAATTAATGTTGAAATTGGAACAATTCTTCAAATTTCAAAGTTAATTTTCTATTCTGTGAAAATTCTGTTATTATTTCAGATATGTCAAGTAACTGGCCTATAATGATAGCCTATATAATAACAGAACTTGAATTAGACATTCACAAAACCCGAAAATAAACTTTGAAATTTTATAAATTGTTCAACTTCTATAAAATAGCCTATCCTTAACACTTGACGGCAATCTATGAAGTGAATCAGGAATTAAAATATTAAACATAAATTAAGAATGAAGTGTAGAAGTTTTATTATTTTTAAACTGTTTAAACGTAAATTAATTATGGAACAACGTAAAAGTTTATCTTATTTGTCTATTTTTTACCGAACTTCTAGGATATTTATAACATTTTATTCATTGGTAATAGATCTTCATTCATTGTGGTATTCAAAAGTTGGTTTATTTGGTTTTCATTTTATTGCTAGCATGGATTAACTATTTGTTACTTAAATTGCACTTTATATGGTTGACTATTTATGGTTGAATTTCACCTTAATTAGTGAGGTTTTAACTTGTTATGATTTAATATTTGTATTACCCATAAATAACCCATATTACCCATTTTCTTTATAAAGTATATTAATTATCTACTTTAACTACTTACACTTATGTATATCACATCTACCAAACATATAGGTAATATAACTTTTTTTTGCTTTCTCACTGGAATGTACATACTACAACACGTTATACATATCATATTATTAATTACTTATAAATTACTACAAAAATTACCGTGCACTCCTCTTCCAAACACAAGCTTCTATGAAAGAGTAGTTTTCAAATCTCTTAAGTGTAAAAACCCAATATTAATACGTTTTTATATGTAATTGCTTTATTTAGTTAATAAAAAAAAATTAAAAATATTCTCTGATTTTATATAGGTATCTAGAGCCTACCTAAAATGGTGTTTTAAGTCTTAAAGGTTGAAGTTACCTTCATTTTAATATGTTAGATGTATTGTGGAGTAATTAAATATCTTGAAAAAAGCTTTATCGCTATATATAGGTACAAATTGTTTAAATAAATATAGGAAAGCAATTGATTACGTGATTTCTACTAATTTTTCAGTCACATAAATTTGTTATTTTTGTTAAAATGAACATTCAATAATCTCTCACCCATTGGCTTAAAGATAAAACCAATAAACAAGCCAGGTCACCTATGCCGTCTAAAGGTATAAAATAACAAATTGGGATCGAGTCAGTTTTTGATGCAGCCATCAATTATGTTTATCAGGTATGAATATCCATATAAGGTATCTATTTACATTTACAAGACAGACCGGTCAAAATAAAACATGGCTTATTTTTTTCAACACGTTGTTACTAAACCTGTTTTGATTTGGTTTGCTTAATAAATTATAATTCAGAGTTTTTATACACCTACCGTAGTTACTACGTATAAGTTATCTGTTTGCACGATATGCTCGATTTAGAAGATAACAGAGATTGTTTTGATTTATCGTATTATCATTTATTTAAGTGCATTATTTCATACACATACCATATGTCTTATGGACATGGTAAACGGTGTGGCTATTCGAACCTAAAATCAAAATAAAGATCGAATAGACCGAAAATACACAGCCTCTGGGCGTGAATTTAAATTAATGGGGTTTCAATATTCGTACCGCCAGAGACGTAGAAGAAGTAAGTGTTATTAATATTAGTTAAAGAAATGGGGGTTAAACGAAGTATGGTTTTTAAATATAATTGTATTCCATTGTTTTTAGTTCTATTTTATTTTACGTAGATTGGTTATTTTATGAAGTTCTATTTCATGCTACCCGGGCCTAAGGCTTCGAATAAACTCCCCCGCAAGTAAGATGCGTAACAAAATATCCATCTAAACAAAAAACTTACCTTTTCAGACTTTCAAGCCAGTACTATTCTTGTATTGTCTATTCTATATCCTAATCATACTTTTATCTTATTGGATTAACACTATTCGAAGCCTTACACCTCAATATGCTTATTATCGAGGGACGAATCACATTTAGGAAGATACATTTTAATCATATTCTTGAATTGAACCGCTCATCATACACGGAGAAAAATTATCCTTTTAAAAAAGTGAAAGCACGCCAATTTTCTGATAAAATATTAGTCAGTCAGAATATATCGAGGAAACGTGTTCTTTTCATAATGAATACCATGACGGAATGCGACAATATCAGTATGTTAATACCAATATCAATATTTATAGGAACACGTGTTCCGCCGCCATCATAAAACATTTGCTTTTAACTGATACTTTATTACGAACTCTGTCGATTCATTCGTTAAAGCCTGCATTCCCGTTTTTAACTGGATAACCGAATAATTTGACTATATTTTTAATAAATTAATAGTATTTTATATAAGTATGTTTTCTCCGTATAAAATAAGTTTTTCCTTCTCTACAAATATACATTAATGAACCTTAATTACTAAATTAAAATCCAGAATTAAAAGACGGCATCTCCGTATATATCATATGTATGTAAAACTGAATTTAAATTTCTCAAATAAAAAAATCTTAACATCAAGTAACATACCAAGTAAGTATTGTCCTGTATATTATCTGCCTGTAAAAAATGTAAATACCACGTTTTTATGCAGCATCACGCTGGTCAAATGCATTCTAGTGGATGCAATCTATTAGGCATATTAATGGCTATAGTTAGCAATAAGACAGAAAATTGGAACACAAAGTGTACAGCGCCCTTGAGGAGATCACAAAAATGGTGCTATGCAAATTATCCAAATATTATTGGAAGAATCATTTTTTACAATAATATAGTAAAATTTTTGTATTGTATTAAAATATAAAATATAAATGAGAACTTCCCCCTCTTCGGTTTATAACGGTCAATAACTTTTGTTTGTTACACTTTCTTAAAATGTTGCATGATTTTTGATTCACATATCTACAGCAACATCAATATATTCATTACTTACATACTAATATGTAGGTACATATATTTTCTACCAGAATAAAAATTCTAAATTTTCCTAGATTCATTTTATAGCTTACACATGTCTACATGTACCTATAGATTTGAGTAAAGCACACTTTGGGTGAAATTTCACGTAATTACACATATATACATCATACGTGATGTAGTTATTATAATTTGATAATTCAGTAACAGCCAATCTTCTTGAAAATAATAATGAAAGAAGAAATTTAATCAAAATTTTAAATGCCTATAATAAACAGAGCGATAAATTAATGCTTCCGACGGCTTTATGATTGACTAACCAAGACATTTTATTTATGGGGCCATTTACATTATAATAACAATCTTTACACCCGGGAGTACTTTTCACATAAAGCTATTATTTATTTTGTAAATTGTAAGAGAACAAGTTCGTAGCAACAAACACAAACGGCAACACGTATTATATTGCAACTGCCCCCGGGCGCAAGTAAAAGCGGTACGCCTCTGCCTTTACCCAACTTCCGCTTTATGGGTCTATTTCAGATAAATTATTATGTAGATCTGTGAATAATATTACTTCGAGATTATTCATAATCATAGTCATGACTCACCCTAAGAATAATATCAACGTTTGTGTTAAAGGTTTTATTGCCAAATAAATAAATAAATAGTCATTTAGGAGGTTTAGGAAAAACGACGAAACTAATGAAAATGATTAATTTTTTAAATTAAAATTTGCTAATAAATGTATTAAATAAGTTTGAAAGACAATTATATAACTCTGCATCTGGGATTTTTCACTCGATTCTCCGCGAACCAGTTTATATTCACACTTAACGTGTTCTTCCAATGATATGGTGTGGTTTAATATTTAGTTATTAATATTGTTGCAAGTTTTTTGTAAGTTAAAGGCATCCATACTATTTTTTGTAAGCTATCTGTAATGTAAGTTACCAGCAAATTATTACATTCTGTGTGCCAGAAACATACCCTAAGATACAAGTTACACGTTTTGCAATTTTTAAAAAAAATTTGTTAATTTTTTTACAATTAATATATACAAGAAAAATATTGTAAAAGCACTTACAAAAATATAACTCCCCGAAATTCTGATTTCGTAATGAAGATCAAACATATTGTAAGTTACCAATTTTTGGCAACCCCACGATTTATTAATAATAAAGAGAGCTGTAAAATGATTTTTCGGAAAAATATAAAGGCACTTGAATTGAATTTGCACATAAGAGTTAATTTACAAAAAAAAAATAGAGGAAGACTTTTAAATATGTTTTCCACTTTCGTGACTACAGTTCCTACCGTTACGGGATACAACCTTAAATTAAGTAAGTTGAAATATTAAAAGAAGTGGTAGGTAAATTAATGAATGTATTCAGGACACTCATTTTATATCGGTAAATTTATTATTCACTTGAACTTTTTATGTGAATACCGCACAGAAATACCAACCGCCTGAAGCCACTGAAAATATAGCATCCCCAATCGGAATATGTTGTGTAGCTGACAGTAGTACGGAGGGGAAGGAGATGAGGAAAATCAGGCGGGAAAGTACCTGGATATTCAAATCTTTATAGAGTGATGTTCTGAGTTATAAATAATATTTTCCTGCAGGTTTAAAATTAAAAATTCTTTTTAGGTGGAAAGATTACATTATTGTAAATCTTCAATAACGCTAAGAATATTGAATCGATGGGTGTGTGTGTGTGTGTACCTAGATAAAGTGTTTTATTGATCCCGGATCTCGCCACCGTTATTGTTCTTGATTACGCAAGATGGTAAAAGGATCGATATTGGTTATTGGCGTGAATAATAATTCTTATAATTCCGCCGCGGGCTCTAAACTACCTTCAGGGTAGGCCATTAACATTAATTCCTATTAAAAGTATCGTAAAATAAGGCTGTTGATAAATATTATATTATAATGTAAATCTATTATGTACCGCCTTCTTACATAATTCTTGGATATCTTGCCTAACAATGTTCTCATTTGAGTGAGTGTTGAATAAGTATTTAGCAGGTAAGGTTGTAAGGAATTGAAAATATCGACCACATATACGACAAATTAAAGAACTTAAAACCATGAAGGTTTTTTAAATGTGTAATATTTAGTAGACATCGGGGCGTTTTTGGGGGTTTTGTATCAAATATATACAACTTTATTTATTGCAATCACAACACCTTAACGTAATATTTATTTGTAAGTATGAAAAGGCGGTATTGTTGTCTAGCGGGTCTTTACGGAAATTAGTTGTTAAAAAAAATATATGTATGTAAATCCTTTTATTAAATGTTTTAAGCTTTCGCGTACCATCAATTCGTGCAATTTACCTCGATTAATAAATACTGTACTGTACTGTATTGTATAAAAATAAAATCCTTTAAAATATAACAGTATATTCCTTACCTACCCACACATCAACACCATTCTGTTGATGCTCCATTTATCACTTGACAACAAACTACGCGATCACAAGTCACAAATAAACTTTCAAAAACAATGAAAAAAAAATCAACAACAAATGACATCAACGCACGAACACTAGCGAAACCTGACTCTTTCCATTGAAAAACTTCGGTTCATTCACAAGATTAAAAAAATATATTTTTTTAAATTTTATATATCACATTATTTTATTCACTGATTAATAATTATTTATAACTGTTGTTTTTGCTTAGGTTTTGTTTGATTGGAATGCATCGTATTGATTTAGTATATGTAATTATAAATAATTACAGAGTATTTATTGCGATTAACGTCAGTCAGTGCGGTTAGTTTGACGAGTGGTGTGTCGGGTAATTGCGTTGTGTAGGTTGGTTGGTAGTTTGGTCGATGTTGCCTGTTACAGTGTCGGCGCAGTTTCCTCGCGCGGCGCTAGTTAGGACGGGCGGACTATCTCGCGGCGAGTGCTGGTCGGGAATCCCTGTAGTGGGCGGCTGCTGCCCTCCGCTGCCACGACACGGGGGGAGGGAGAGGGGAGGACAGACCAAAGCGCCGATGGTGTTCATAGATTTGTAGCGTTCTCTTGAATAATTTAGTCATTTCGTTTAAACAAACGAAATAGGTAGGAACTGTTTGATTCCAATTTTCAAAAAATAAATTTACACAGATAGATCAAGGTTTCTTATCAAATGTCAAATTGCGTACTGAATGTGAATTTTACACACAAGATTTTTATCTGCAGATATTCTATTTATCTATACATATACTTTATATGTGTTACTATGATTAGCCTATTGATGATAATACTCCATTTTATGCTATCTATACAGGATGTCCGGGGGTAAAGTTCACTAACTTCAGGAGGTGATTGTACATGATGGTAAAAGTAAAAAAGAAAAATAACTTTTTTCGAATTTCAGATTTTTTTCCAATACAAAAATATTTTTCCATAGAAGAATATTTATTTTCCAATACAAACAACCTTACCGGATATAATTTAACTTGTACTTCCACTAGATACTGATTAATACTAGATTTAATTCGAATTAAAACATTTAAAAAATATATTTGTCTCATTTGAAAAGAGAGATTTAAATTTTTTTAGGTAGTCAGGATAAATCTACTAAAAAATGTAGTCCTTATATTTAGCACAAAAAAGAAAATAAATTAACAAACTACTTCACGGTATCTATCTCGACAGACGATGTGTATTTTCATATACATATATCCAAACAAGAATCATATAAGAATAAATGGGCGTAAACAAACAGTGATAATATACAATAATTAACTGTTAATTATAACTTGTATCCGGGGAGCAGAAATTAGAGAGATAATAATCTAAGTCGGCGCAGGTCCCTTGGTGGGCTGTCCGCGGGCCACGCCCCGCCACGCCTAGCGCCCCCCGGCACCGCGCCCCCCCGCGTTACTGGTTACCCCGCTTCTCTCCGCTCTATTGTGCGCTGAATGGAGTAATATTACGATTTCACCATTGCGGAACACCGAGGAGCTAGCTTTCCAAGGAGGTAACGGTGCGCTGAGAAAACTTACTCATATGAAATATTGTTAATTCATTAAAAAAATGTCAAATTATCCGTTTTCTAACTATCAGTAAAGGACGAATATATTATGATTAGGTCGGAATACGTGTTCTTTAAAATATCTTCGTTCGCATCTAGTCCATCATATTTATTCGTACAAGGATATCTGAGTAAACACGTGTTCAGATATATTCTGAATGACCAATATTATGAAATTTTCACATTTTTAAGAGTATCTTGATAAAAGAAAACCGTACTCATTTTTCTCAGTGTTGAAAGTCTTTATTCAAAGAAAATATTTCAGTTTTGATAAAACTCTTCGATTCTTTCTTAAGGGCTTTTACGTTAGCGCCATTTCCATCAGAAAAATCTACTTTGGTAATTATTAGTAAGTAGGTATATGCTTTTACATGATTTTTAAATTTTACTTGAATCAGTTCATGATACACAGATTGTAAAAAGTTCTTAAGGTTTAGGTAACGAAAAATTCAAAACAATCAGTATTAATGTACAACTTTACAGGTGAATATACCCGAGCGAATATAATACTTAAAGATATATGGGAAAAATTGAATTCAGTTTTTAAATTGCATATAAATAAAATAAAAACACTAGATAATGTAGGTTCATAATGACTAATGTAAAAATGCATAATACATTACAAACATACGGGGAAAGAAAACAGAAGAACAAGTTTTTACATATAAAAAACTCACATTAAAAATACATTAGATCTGTCATATCGGAGGTTGGCTTTCCTCACAGACATCTTCACTTTGCAGCCATCACACGGAAAAATTCAGAGGAACTGCAGTTACAACAGTTGTATCACGTGGTGCGGCGTCTTCAGCACTGTCTTTTGTAAATTGTCTTTTAGATTGTTGGCTTTTCTTGTATTTGTTGCCTCTCATGATGTGAACAGGATATTGGTGATTTCTTCTTGTCGTTATTTATTTTAATGTTGGATTTTCGATGAACAACCCTTACATCTGGCTGTTACCTAAAATCTATCCAGACTCTATCGATGTAAAACTCCTACATCTGGCTGTTACCTAAAAAGTATCCAGACTATTTCGATAAAAAACCCTTTCATCTTGTTGTTACCTAAAAACTATCCAGACTATTTTGTAAAAATTATCCAGACTAATAAATTAGCCAAATATTATTTCAACGATAAACCCCTGCATCTGGTTGTTACCTAAAAACTATCCAGACTATTTCGATGGAAAACCCATACATCTGACTGTTACATAAAAACTATCTAGAATCTTTTGAGATGGGCCAATATATTCACAATTCAAATGCTTTACATTTAAATAATAACGATCGAGGTGAGTGTGGGAACAAAGTACTGTAAGTTTCCAGGGCTGATGTTATAAAATGTGGTGAAGTGTGCCTTTATGTATGCAAAAGTGCAACCGTGTTGCACGCGTTAATCCTCCTAGGGCCGGTATTTCAGCATAATAATTGGTAAAATCAATATAGGGACGTTGGCTAAAGAAAGAGAAAGAGCAACACACCATAGTAACCCAAAAATTCAATACGATAATGCTTTTGGCCGTGAAAATTTCAAATCATATATAATGTGGTAATGGTTTTTTAGCAGTGTGCTAAAAAGGTCGCGAATTGTAGAGAAGAGTGGAGAAGGACAATCGTTTGATAGATTACATTTATTTAAAAACACAAGATTCACGCGACAATATTATTACCGGAAGGAGAAGGCGGGAAGGAACTATGTAAGAGATATGACAACACTATATGGGTGCTCGAGTCGGAATGATTTCCGAATCTGCCGCAATAGTTTTGTGGGGTCGTTTCAGTGTGACAAGCTGGTAGACCTTGTCAGTAACTAAAAAAATAAATTCCCGAGAGCAGTTCCTACAGTTTTTTAATACCTCACGTTCAACCAAAACTACATTTATTATAATGGCACTCCCAGCAGGAAAATGTTGTACGGTGGGCAAGTACATACCTACTCCCAGCCGATATATTTGCGGTCAGGAGTAAGGCAAGGAGGGTGTATGCCCCCATTCTATTTAATGTATGCATGGACGAGTTGTAAAGTCGCCTGGACATCAGAGCGAGCTGTCGTGTTAACAGTATATGTATGAATCATATAAGCTACGCGGACGACATGATCCTCCTAGCTCCGTCGATCAAGGGATTAAGATTACTGCTAAACACTTGTGAAGAATATGGAAAAAAGCATAATATGATGTACAACCCAAAGAAGACGGAATTGATTGCGTTCCACCACGGAAAAAGTAAAGATACAAGTAAGATGCTCCCCGTATACCTTAACGAGGCAAAAATAAATACATGTTCGAACGTGAAATACTTGGGGCACATTATTAATCAAGACCTATCGGACGATGGCGATATCGATCGACAAAGGAGAAGCCTAAGCATAGTGTCTAATATGATTGCCAGCAGATTTTGCAAATGCAGCAATACCGTTAAAAAAATACTGTTCAACGCATTCTGTACTGGCCTGTATACGTGTGAGACATGGTGTCACTACCGAACTTGCTCGATGGAACGACTCCGAATTCAATATAATAGAACTAGGACTGAATGGATTTGCCGGCCTGATGAGACACCGGGTCACTGGAGCCAGGATGCGGTTAATGGCCTCCGCCAACACGTTGGAGACCGCAGCCTACCAGCACCAAGCGCCACTCCTGAGTGAGCGCTGGGCCCAAGCGCACTCAAGACCACACCCTGCATAGTTGTCCTTATTTGTTAATTTATTATATCTATTATACAAAAAAAAGTATCTCTATATGGGACGTGTGGGATTGCACTAACCTCCCCACATTATGGAATAAAAAAATATTATTATTATTATAAGTCGTATTTCATAATATTATATATGTTTTGAAGAGGAACATAGTAAGATTAAACTTATCGTTTTTACACAACGCAACGCTAAGTCCGGTGGACCCGCGTTGGCGTTCTTACTTGGTCAATTGGTCATACATTCTTCTTCTCAAGTCCACGAAGTGTTACCTTACTGGCCCATTGTTCCAGCCTCCTTGTGTGAGTGGTTAAACTCTACCTGCACTTGCAAACCGTCGCTTTATCGGATTTCAGCATCATTAGCTCTGATTCATAAGATCCACACATATCAAGTACCTGACTTTGAATCTCCTTGTCTTTGACATACATATCCTAAATTTTACTTCTTTCATATTGTGGCTATTTATGTGGAAAACAACGATCCAACCAATTTGTCAAAACTATTAATATATAATTAAATGAATATTCAACTTATTTGATCTCTTTAGTTAAACGCAATATTTCTAAAAAAAAAACACATTTATTTTGGATTGTTTAAAAACGTTGCGAGTTCTTTGAAATGTTGTCGTGTTAGGTCAAATGTGTTAAGCAAAATTATGTTGATAACAATATCTTTGGTATGTACGAAAAATTAAGATAAAAATGCGGTACCTAGTTAATATTATATTACACAGGTAGTTTTTTAGGTAAGATAGAGTGAAAACTGTAAATGTTGATATAATGTTGCAAGTTAAATTAAATTAAAAATTCAGTAGGTAGGTACCTAATATTAAAGAAGTATTAAAAATATAGGTTTTTGGGTACGATAGTGAAAACGGTAAATTATTTCTATAATTAGTTTGTGATAAAAAATAACGCGGCTCCTTTGACGAAAAAATAGACGAAGAATGTAAAATTGACCTAAATTTTCCCCCAATCTAACACATTGTTACTCCACCCTTCCGTAGCGAATGTTTCATCCCACATTCCTCAGCGGGGAGGGGAAAAGAGACATGAAACATGAATGAACGAACGCCTACAGGGAATATACTGGAGGGACAAACCACAGAGCAGAGGGAGAGATTGTTTTCAAAACGCTATTACTTGAAACTGAGGCGCGGCATTTGAACTTAAAGAAGATAATTGAATCACTTATGACTATCAAACTCCAGTAGCATAATCACCCGATAAAATAATACAAAAAATGAGAGCATCTGATTAGACAATCATTCATCTCAACCTGAAATTAAAATCCTTCTTGATAAGGCGGTACGCTGTAAATAACAATCAAAATTTCTACACAAAATCATTTTTCATTCACAAATAATCACTTTAAATCATTCTTTACCCAAAACAAAATCCCGAAATGAGATTTTTTGTTCCGTCCCGAGGGTAGTGTGGAGATTCCTGCGCTTAATGATGCTCCAATGACAGACGGGAATTTTGAATAGAATCGGTAGCCCAGCTACTGTAGCCGACGATGGAGTGGATTCGTGTGATCAACTTTTTAATTTTGTTTTTTTACCCATTTATGAATAGAGCCCCAGGAGTTAATAAAAAAACCGCCAAGGAAAGCGAGTTCATACAATAGTAATCATTTCTAGAACTATTGTTGTGATATTATGAAACTATCCGCTACCTGATACTGGTGTTGATTCATCCTGTTTCCCCTGTTTCTTTATTGCTTGGAAGGTCATAATAAAAGCTCATTATATTTAAAAGATAAGCTAATTATACCTTCACTCGTCAAACATCCAAATATTTAACTGAGAGGAAATACCTATGTTATGTAGATTGTATATGAAAAAAAACTCGAATTCATCCAAATTCATTGAAAGTTGCACAACTATTGCATATGTACAAAAACTTGAATTCATCCAAATTCATTGAAAGTTGCACAACTATTGTATATGTACAAAAACTTGAAATCATTCAAATTCATTGAAAGTTGCACAACTATTGGGGTTGTTGTAAAAATTCACAGCCTTTTTATTAGGTTTTTAGTTTTAAATGATCTAACCATGAATATTATGATTATTCTCGAACATTGTTATATTCCAAAGTTGTAGCAATTTTTCTATCCAAAACCATTTATGAAGAGTAGCGTTGTTAAATGAAATTGCTGGATACGTAATGAAAAACATGAATATATGATCTGGAAAATAGGGCCGTAGTGAATATCCTCCTAACTGAGCTATTGAACATTCCCTTTTAAAATGCTAGTAGAGTTAGGTTTAGAGTTCTCCTCGGAAACGCTATAATTAGCCATCTTGGCTTCTAATGCCTTTACTCCGGTTAAACTCAAACAAAAGGATGTGTCGAAAGTTTTTTTACTTGACACTTTCTCCTCTCTCCATTTACTTTAGCAAATATATCGATCAAGGTGAATGGTTTTCGTGGACGAACATGGTTAATTTTTTTACATAAACGGATTAGTTATAAATAATGTCTTTATCAGCATTAAAACAGTTGCAACCTTTATATCATAAATATAATCAATGCATTCTATACATTTCTTCAGACTGTTGAAAACTCAGCTATCATGAAGAGCATACATTTCAACGTTCCCAATGCTCAATATCTTCCGACCTGCAGGACTAACTTGCCAATCTACAAGTCGGTGAGGGGAGAACTTTTGCCGTTGAACAGAATCAATTCGAATATCAACAGATTTAGCCTCAATGAAGCTGTTTGATAGCCACTTTTTTAATTTATGTAATTCTCCTTTACAAATTTATTTAAAAAAACATTAATATGAACAATTTTGTAAATATCAGCCAACTGATTCATTATCTCCATAAAAAAACGATTGTTGTCCTAAATGTTATTGCATTTATTGAAATGGATAATATGCCATTTTCACAATACAGTAATCAAGCCAAAGTAATTAGCCATGAATGTAAAAGTGGGCAAGCTAAAATATAAAAACCTTTAGGTATATACAATATTATGAAACAAACATTACCTGCCCATGTAATGTTATTCTTTATAACATCTACCTAGTACCTGCTTATAGCCAGTAGACCAGCATCATCTCATTGATTGAGAAATGCCCGATTGGTATAATGGTAGTTGTAGGTTGTATTTGATGGTAGTAGTAGCTACCCAGCGATCCGAGTACCTACTTTTGGTATGATTCTTTCTCACGGTAACATTTCCACAGTCTTGTACTGGACGTTTTTTAAGGTAGTAGTAGGTATCTTTGTACCGTTCTACAGTCGAAGCGCAATCCGAATCTGGTAAGGCGGCTTGCGTTATTGCGGGAGATGTAATTTCCAATCGATCTAAAGTCATTAAAACGTTTAATGCTTATTATCAGCATTGGCTTTATGGGAGATATTGCAATAACTAATCTCATAAATGCATAGGTAAGTACCGACATAACTTATATGGTTTTATAGGTAACCTTAATCGTAAAGCAGAAGAAAATGTGTTTGAAATACAGTAAAATCTCTCGAATGGTGATGGTTGTGATTGCTCTGACGTTATGAAATATATTCAGCTTTTCTGTTCGTAACTTCTAGATCAATGCATATGTTTATTTATTATTCTTAACGTATTAAAAATACAAAAATATTGTATATTGTCCTCCACGCCAAAATTTCACTCTGTGTTGTGAAGGACATTTTAAATGGTAACTTACTTAATAATAACAGTGGACTTGTTATAGTATACATAAAAAAATGCAATTACGACTTAGTTATACAAATATAAAATAGTGGACTTAAGACTTAGTTAAAGTATATAAGAAAAGGTGGACTTAAGACTTGAGGGAACAAAGCTATAACTAATGAGAATCGCAGCCAGTTCTTCACTTCTACCATGAGCTATGTAGCTGAGAAACATTCATTAAACTGTCAAAAATATAACAACCTTATATTGCGAGGTACAACGAGGTATATGAAGATGATATCGGTTGACACTGGGTATTAACTACTAATTATTTATAAAATCTTATTGAAATAATAATATAATTAAACAAAAAAATAATAACCACGTTACAATTAAATAAAAATTATTGTTGGATGATTAGTTTTCTCTTTGACGAGCAGCGATTCGGTGTAGATTGACTGTAAATTTTCTTCGTAGAGTAAACCGTGGGATACCCTTTTTTATAGAAAAATAGTTAAAATTGGAATACACGGTGTAATGTCCAGCAACGTGCACATTTTAAATTTGGTTTTTATTTTAAACATTTTTAGCTTGAATTACTTAAATGTTCGGAGAATTCTAACGGAGAAAAAATGGTCTGTTGCATTTCTAAATAATAGAGATCATAGTTATTATTTTTAGAATAAATTTTAAAAAAAGAACTTCTCAGTTCTTAGTTACTCTAAAAAGCGTTACAATAAAACATTTATTGTTATACACGCTGATAAAATTACTTAATTTACTCTTATCTCAAAGATGGCTAAATATTTGTTTAATAAAACAATAATTTTATATAATTATAAAAATAAGAAAAAAAAAACAACATTTGAATTTTGACTGCTTTCATATATAAATTTTGTTATCTGTTCTGTTCATTTTCGTTAAATTCTATTTTTTATAATTAGTGATATTTTTATCTTGTAATGATTTATTTACAATTCATTTCAATTTTTAAATAAGTTTTATATGGATGTTAATGTTAATTTATGTTTAAAAATATATTACGATTATTTATTATAGATCTAACCTTAAAACAATATATTACTATTATTTATTATAGATCTAACCTTAAAAAAATATATTACGATTATTTATTAGAGATCTAAACTTTAAAAAATGTAGAACTGAGATTTTTTAGATCTACAGTTGAAACAAAAAAGAAATGAGCAAAAAAAACAAAACATACAAAACCTCACTGTTTGAAAGCTTTTGTATTGTAAACTATTTCAAATGCATGTAAATCTTAACTAGTACCGTTTACAGATTATATGTAAATTCTAAAATTTCAAGGTGCATTTGAGATCATTTAAGAACTTAGTCGAGATTCTAAATCTAAGTCAACTATTACTTATCCATCTGTTAAGTTATTTAATTTATATAGATAGCTTTACAGAATATTTCACTAGTTCAAACCGCTGTTAGCAAATATTGTCAGAATTTAAATAATATACCTAATGAAAGATACGCGGAAAATTCTGTTTGGCAGCCGTGCCTCTACCAAAGAAATGGGTTTTTGAATGGGTTCAGTAAATAATGAGTTCGTTCATGAATGCGCAGACCTCTGTCGGCCAGATCTGTTCTCATCTAATACAGTCTCTCTGGTCCAGCGGGACAGCGTCCACCTGTGACTGTGTGTGTGTGGAGAGGTCCATTCACAAATTCCTCCCAAACACATAATAATAGTGGAGTGTAATATTGTTGGTAAGATGAGGTATAAAAAATCCCATTAAAACGCCTTCTTAATCGAAATTGATACGAACGACTTCATATTGAATATAAAGGCGGGTGAATTTCTGTTGATACCCTAGACCTGCTTTTTTAAGCCTTCGCATTCCGAATTTCAACCAATTTATAACATGCGTTTCTTAGGACGGGTTGTTTCGAAGAATCTGAACAATTCATCAAATTTCAACGTTCATTTTCCAGTTATGCGAAAGATTTTTTCAAGTTCTGTTTTTATTTCAGTTCTGTCAAGCAAATAGCCTATAATGATATATTAACAGAACTTGAATAGGACTTTCACAGAACCCGGAAATGAACGTTGAAATTTGATGAATTGTTCAAATTCTCCGAAACAACCCGTCCTTAGTATGTTTGTAGAGCCGAAATAGTAATTGTATCAAATTCCCTCGATAGAAAAAAAAATAAAAAAAATAATGCTCAGAAAAGAATTCAAAACATATTTTTTCTGTTATTTAATACGTTATAGGTATGAAAAAATGCACAGTGTATCTTTAAATGCAACTTAGGCATTGTTAAGAGATTTTTGCTCTATTTCAAACGAGTCGTGTTTTATAAAATATATATATATTTTTTTAATATTGCCCTTTCCTATAACATTCATATTTATATATTTTAATTCCAAACCATCTTCTTCTTCTCTTTACTCTTAATACGAGTAGTGGCAGTTTTCTCTAAAGTGCGTTTGTGTAGTGAACCCTCCATTAAAAAAAGATAGATAATTGAAATTCTGTATCTAAAAACGACGGGTTGGTGTGCGTTAAAAAATCAACACAAAACTTCATACAAAAAAAAAACAACTCAAACCCCTACGGTGAAACCTTATAACCTACGCCAAATCAAGACGATCCTTGTGCGCCGCGGTGGTCAATGTTTGATGCCACCCGCCAGCAGCTGAACATTTGCACTACATATATGCAAGTTAAATGTTATTTTTCATTGAAAAATCACCCAGGGCGTTTTACAATAATTAAAATCAAGTAATTTACTCCAAACATAATCTTTCTTAAGCCGTTTAACTTGACATAAACATATTTACAAATTGTTATCTACTTATCAAGTAATAAAATCAATTTCTTTTATTAATATATTATTTTAAGCTTGATAAATAGTCAACGTATTGACAATTTGGAATTGTTTTTGGCTTTTTTTACATTAGCATCACGTAATAAGTCCTGAGGAAAATAATTTCCTCTTCAAATCATCACGGTACGTGAGCAGACGCATCAAGACCCAGACAATTCTCACCCCACGAACCCGGGCATCCCTACTAAGATACTAAACGTAGCGAGCCACTTTGGATCACCTACGGTAGAAGTGCTTGTTATTCAATAAATTGTTCCTGGGGCGGCGATACCCATACCCATTTCCAATATTAAGTCAGTTTGTTTAGTCTGTCTGTTTAGTTTCGATAATTTTTTTGATAATGAGAAAGGAAATTTAAATTGTAATATCTTGTAATATGTATTTTGTTAGTTGTAGTCGGTAGTTCAGTCTCTGCGCTTCGCGGCCATCCCGTGGTATCAATCGTTTGTACCTGATCCGCGTCCCCATCAACCATCAGCGTGGCATGCCATGACGTTATAAGAACAGAGTCTACCTATTTCTAAATATAAATACGAGTCCGCCCGTGTATGGCATCGCCGTCTTTTGTTAAATAAATTAGTTTCGGTGTCTACCACATTACGCCGAGAGCCGGGCTACCGTAGTGCTACAGGTGGCCTGTTGCTTGTTGCTTGTTGCCCGTTGCTTCGCAGTAATTAACACTACCAGATACCACATACCAGATCGACCAGCTGCTAGCTTCTTCCACGGGCACTTGGCTCTTCTTCTTACACTGCTACACTCTACCCTGCTACTGGATACTACCTTTCCGTTCTCTATTCTTCCACCATTAATAACGTCAGATAGAGCGATCACGGCTCGGCTTTCTTTGAAATATCTTCATGGAATTCAAATTAGTCTTTGGTATTTGCGACTCGGAAATCATTTGTCAGATATCAAACTTCGAATCAACGTGAGCTTGGGAGAAACTGATCTAAACATCGGTAAGTACATATGCCTACAGTTCTCAGTATTATAGCAGGGACTCGGCAGTACTACACAGGAAGCATTACGCGGAAATCATCCGATATTCTTCTTAAATCTTTTTCATCAACAATTTTAACTAGTCGTCTCGAGTCATGATTGATTATAACATTATTCTGTTGTGAAATAAATGACCAAATGGCTGATATGCAGGACTAGGACTCATGACCGGTTTCTTGATGGGTCTTGACGAAGACTGAAGGAAGGAAGAATGAAGGAAGAACATTTTTGTTTGAATATTTAAAAAAAATCACTTTTCGGTGAGGATTGAACCTTCCTCCCCACTGATTGAAGTTAACACAGCTAACACCTAAGCCGAATCCTAATTGGATAGTACCGACATTCATTTGATATATTAACTCCTGAAACGTTTTAAACATAATGTCACCAAATTTCAGAAAAAATGTGTGTGCATGAGTGAAACCAAAATTGATAAAATACATTTTCATAGACAAGGAGCCATATCAGTCAAGGAGTCATATGCCGAGTTTTAGCTCAATCGGGTGTCTGGAAGTGGGTTAATTTCGACATTCATGATTCCATTGCATTTATTCATTCGTTTATTCATTCAATCAAGAAAACAAAAACGAAATTCAAATAAATATATTTTTGTTTACTTTAAATTGTCACAAGTATTAAATTAAGCGTTTGTTTCTTTTTATACATCATATGAAATCTTTTCATTTCATCTACATGATCACCAAAAGTATTTGTATTTCATGAATTTTATTTCGTCTCAAATGTATGTTTTACGAATGAAAATAAATGTGGAACGATTGTGATGTGTATTTCCAAAAACCTTTGCGTTTCATAAGCATGTCTTATTTTAATGGAGTGTTCTCGGTCTGTTACTTCGCTTTTTCCACCATACTGCTCTGTTCACGACACGAAAAACTAAATCTATCAATGAATCAAATGCCATTACAAATACTGTAAACTTTTTTTAGCAAAACATTAACCGAACGTTTCCGTATTATAAAATGTTCACTTTATGCCCAAATTTGTTTTATTGAATTATTGGATCATTAAAGAGGGGTTTTTGTAAGCTTTGGCGACAACCGTGAGAAAATATTATTGAGAAATCGTTGGTTCTAAATAATCAGGAAATGCTGAGACTTACTCACAATTCAGAACACAAAAGGTGTTGACTCTACTAACGTGGACTGAGAATTAATAATCAATTGACAATGAAACCACACGACTTGTAACGTTGCACCATTTAGTCATTGCGTTGAACATGGTTTCAGTGTCAATTAATTATCATTTCTTCAGAGGAAAGTGTTTTTTTTCGTATAAATGTTTAATTTAAATACCCACAGCTTACAAATAATTTGGTAGTTCAAAGGAACATTATTTTGATTTATTAAAATTTATTTATTTTTATCCCATATTGTATCATTTATCCTCTTTAACCTCGTGTAATGTGTATTGTGTTGCACGAAGAAAATGAGAATTCCTAATATATTAAAAATTTATTCAAATTTTTCTTAATCCCGTCAAAAGCGGGATTACAGGTCTTTAAGGAATTAATTAACAGATTTCCCGATAAACTTTTACCGTCTTATTAATTAGAACTGAAATAAAAATTATTATTATTATTAAACTCTTATTATTTTTTTTCTATATCTACTCCGACTTTATGTCTGGGTTAAATCTTCCCCACAGGAAAAACTAATCACTTCCACACTTTTCCACAAATGATCATCTAGTCAATCCACATTATGCAAGTGCATTATATAAGCATAATAAATACAAAATAATACAAGAACAACACGTCAACTCACCAGAGATCAAATGGGAAAATAATTCACCGACTCCAGATATTTTCATATCAGAGGGTTCGGCTCGGTAGAATTCGTAACTGGACCTGTATATCCTACTGATCCCTCAATATAAATATTTAAAAAATCTTTCGTAATCCTACATGTATTTAAAATGACTCATTTTTGCATTTTTAAATATATATATTCTTTATAATTTTATTTATAGTCTGAGAATGCCAAATTCTTTTAATCTCATTTCCTAAATCTGTGTATTTTATTATTTTTTCAGAAACAAATTTTTTTAAGATTTCAGGTTCAGATTCTTCCACTCCCCTTCAACGTTGGTTGTGACCGTTTTAACCAAACAAACGCCAAGGCAATAAGTCAAGTTTTCACTATTCTTACCTTACGCGCCGCTTAATATTTACACAACATTTTTCAGTAAGGCTGTTACTAGCAAATTTCGAATATATTATCACGTGAAAAGTTTATCTGAAAATCTGTTAATTTATTCAATAAAGCCCTGCAATTCAGTTTTTAACTGGATTACCAATAATTCAAAGAGATTCTTAATAAATTATCTCAATATTCTAAATAAATAAATAAATAATATAGAAGTTAAATTTTTATATTTTGAAATGTTTCTAAAAAGGTACTACCGGAATTAAACCGCCAAGGAATTTGTGGACGAAATAAAAAAGCTCTCTTTTCCCAGAGACGTTCTGGGAAATGAAAGAAACTGCCCGACCTCTTTCCCATCATTCGCTACGCCGATTTTACTTGCCGCTAGAGATTGGTGAAAAACCTTTGACATTAGAAAAAAACTGCGAGCAACGACACTCCAGTCCATTATAAAACTTTAAATTAATTGTAATTCGAAGGCGTGTAATGAAATCAACACGATAAAAAAGCTCCCGATGCAAATGAAGTTGATCTTACAGACACACAGACACACCCGGAGTTAGTGCCGCCTGATTATTGTTGATATATAATATTAGCTTTTAATTATGGATGATCCCTTTCAGAAGCGTTGCCACCAGTTGGAGTGGGAGGATTCCGCTTTGTTTGCAAACGGGCTCGGTTTGAATAGGTTTAAATTATTGTAATGGGGACGCGGGCGTTTATTTGTTTTATATTTTACAACGCAGAGGTTCTCAAACTCAATTAATTATACATTGATAAATCACCGAATATTATAAATTATAAAAATACCTCGTGATCATCGCCTTAAAAAAAAAGAACACTCCTTTCGAGTGTTAGTAATCTTGAAACATTACATCTAACCAATTGCATTATTAAAATACAGGAAATTTATACTTGCTGTGTCCAATGGACCTAGTTTCGTGAAACCGCGCGCATTTTATTAGTAACATATCTTCACTTTATCATCTGTCAAGCATCTGAACAAAAAATACGCATTTCGAATAAAGAATTATTGACACATACAATAATTTTTGTCTCAACTACATATTTCGCTTGTGTGATATGATTTTTACCATTTTGAATTTAAAGTTCATTGAACTTGAAAAATGTTACGCATTAAGCAGGAATATTTCTCATTACTTACCAACTTACCCATGCACCAATAACAGAAATTAGTTAAATAATCAAATATACGTTTGTTTCACGCTGACACCGCGAAACTTCTATTAATTTTTATTTATTATAAAGAAATATTTATTAATTTCTAAAATACATTTGTTTACTTATTAGAATAAGTCATTATTATATAGGTACTACCGCAGACCAGTCAATAGTCACGGAATATTATAATTGAAGGATTTGTGCAGCTGAAAATTTATGTAAGGAATTTATCAGAACATGGACTAAGTATTGTTGCATAGTCAAAAGTTTTCTTGATCAGTTATATAAGTTATCAAATTATATCTGAATCCTTGACACTTCATTTCCAATTTTCAAAATGACAATTCAAATAATTTTCTGTTAAAATATTATATTGTACCTATCTGAATTCGTGATACAATCAGTTCAATTTTTTAAAATAACTCTTAAATTCAAAACATATTCGAGTTCATTAAACCAGAGTTACAATCGCTCACGGAATGAGAGACCCTCAATCGAAATTAATAAGTTTCAATTTAATAATTTAAATTAATATTCATAAAACGTGAAAATCGTGCTGGTTGAAAAAAAACATTTTTTAGCCAATAAAATTGTCAAATTCGTTTTCCGTACTTAATAAATAAAAAAAATGTAGTCTCAGAACCTTGGACGTTTTATTAATTTAATTTTTTTATACCTACATTATGAATTATTCAAGATTTTGTTGGAATTTACATGGAAGGTACGTGTATGAATAGGTAGGTACCTATATTTGTCTTTTTGTCAATCGGAAAAAAACATAAGTGATAAAAGTTTTTTCAACATGTTTTCAGAAATAATTTCGAGCATGAAGCATGATGTATACTGTGTTTATCTCAGTGGCGTCTGATCACGTTCATTTTCGATTATAGATTGATATAAATTTTATCTTATTCATCTTAAAAAATCTACCCTAATGTACAAAAAATCAAATCAATATCGACAACAAAGAAACGAAGAACACATAATTGGAACGTCTAAACAAAATTATTTTAGAAAACTACTATTAAAGATACAATCATCCGCTAGGACAATTTTTGAAATGGATATAAATGAGACAATAAACGCCACCATTATTTTACCTCTAGAAAACGATTTTAAATTTTGAAATTTCGTGTGTGTAATTGTTTAGATTTTATCAAAAGTTGTTTCGATGTTATTGGAAACAAAAATATGTCATGCACGTTTTCGAATTTTAGAATAAAACATTGAATTGCAACTCATTGGACGAAATAGCACTGTGGTGGAGACAATCAAACATATTTTTATAAACATGGAGGTAGGTAGGTTTGTGATTAATGTTATTTCATTTTAAGAAAATCGTTTAGGTACGTAGGTACCTACCTTATTTATTACGAGTTTCTACTTACCCACGAAGATATTTTATTTTAAGTAATTGATTTTGTAACGTATATTGTTTTATGTAATGTAATTTTCTCGAAAATCTCAAATCAAGTAAAGCCCTGTATAGTATTATCATCTATCTTTAAATAATATGTACATTTACACGCAGCATCAAATTCAAATGTGATAAATTATGAACATATTTGATACTATATTGACTGATAAGCTGGTGGATGAAATCTGTTTGCCTCAAATTATAAGTTGTAATACCTAATAGTAAGTCTATTTTTTAACATATTTTAAAACGATATATGAAATATAAAAAAAATAATAAAATGATTTTGACATTTTCAGTGAAGTTTTAAACCAGACATAAAAATATACCAATGTTTTATAAAAGTATATAAAATTGTGCAGTCAAAAACAACAACAATAATATTGTGCAATAAAAAAAAACAAGGGTATGACTGAATGGTATTATACAATCGATGTAAATCTAAATACGGACGACTGTTGATTTATAAGAAAAATGTATCAATTTCGGTGTATTTTAGCTGATTTGATGTGTGTTTACAAAAGTGTTTTGATCTAACAACGTCTCATCAAATGTTGTAATTAATATTTGTACATTTTACGGGCATTAAATGAATCTGGTTTCGTAATGGGGTACTGCATACACACAAGTCTTTGTCAAGAACGGTTAGAATTTTTTTGTGAAATTGTTTGGTCACGTGTAAATAAATTTTAGAAATGCATTCAATATGATATAGGTGATTTTTACTCTACGTATTCTAACGCTATCTAAACACGAACCGAGACACGAATTACGGCAAAGGAACGATGCAACTTCGTGCCATTTGCGGTTGCTTCGTTCCATTCCCATAAGTTGAGGTTCAGGTCGGCTCGCGTATGTTTACGCATAAGGTCGAAAATATCACTTTCAATTAGGAACATTTAATTTCATTTGGAAATAATTGTTTGTAGGGTTAATTTTTGATTTGATGTCTATTATTCTCGTAGTTAGTATATAATAGCGCATCTGAAAAAAGATGCACAGCAGCTTCGAGGAGATTTTTCACAAAAACGGCATTATACAAATCATCGCATTTTCCAAGAGATTCAACATTCTTACTTTATATTGAAATAATTGCTTTTGGAGATACCTACATTATCAGGCATATAAAAATTGGTATGCATTTAAAAAAAATATTATATCTACCTACTAACCTCTCAGGCTAATTTGTTCGCTTATGGGAACATATCAAATGGCCTCAAAGAAATCGTTGTGCTTCCCTTTCTGTCATAGTGAGAAATATTATCTAAGCAATATTATATTCAAATCTAAGGACGGGTTGTTTCGGAGAATTTGAACAATTCATCAAATTTCAACCTTCATTTACGGGTTCTGTGAAAGACTTATTCAAGTTCTGTTTTTATATCATTGTAGGCTAGTTGCTTGACAAAACTGAAATAAAAACAGAACTTGTAAATTTTTTTCACAGAACTTGAAAATGAACGTTGAAATTTGATGAATTGTTCAGATTCTCCGAAACAACCCGTCCTAAAAGTAAACCACAGAAAAATTAAAATTTACAGTTCTTTGAAACCAAAGGTTCTGACCACAAATTGAGAAAAAATTATGAAACTGTGTTTGTGATTTTTTTTATTAATGATTTTATATGAAATTTCACAAAAGTGAGGTAACAATAATTACAATACATTTGTCCAATAAAATGTGTGTTTTTTCGTCATCAGTACTTCTAGTTCGGTGTTTAGTTTTTTTAATGTTCGCATAAAAATATTTAATATTTCAAAAATTATGTGTTTATTTCTAACAAAAAAATTGAAGGCGTATATCATCACCTTTTAAAAAAAGTTTTCAGTTTTCGTATACGTTCAAAAATTTATAAAGTTTTTATTGCAAAGCGGAAATACTCCGATCTTTCGACAGATTATGTACCTATGCCTGAGGCCTGAGGATAGGTCTAATTATGAAAATAGAAGATTTTATTTATCGGTACCTACCTAGTACTTACACTGCATAATATTGTAAATTAAACCCCGCACATGGAGAAAAATGAGTATTGCCAATTTATTAAAATTCTCTCCAAATTATTGGTAGTACTACTAAAAATTGGATTGCGGGCCGTTTCCTGATAAACAATTAGGAAATCCCAAGCATATCGGAACACGTGTTCATGCACCTTCACTTTCCTTGATAATATACAATGACGAAATGTGGAAATATTCAACACACTTTTAAAAAGTGATATTAAGTCATTAAAAACGATGAAAAAAAAAAATTCAAACCTAACCTAACCTACTTAACTCAGTTAATAAAGTTTTTTTTCATCACTTTCCATGACTTTATATAACTTTTTAAAGATGTGATGAATTATCATTTTGATATCCGGTCACATTTTTAAGAACAACTTTTTTTTTCCCTGTCGAAGACTTAAAATACAATTTCTTATTAAATACTCTAAAAATACATACATTAGAAGATAGTCGTAAAATAAACGATATAACGTTCTTATTCAAAATACTTAACTCTAAATTCGACTGTTGTGAACTCCTGCAACTTATAAACATACATATACCCATAGTAACAACACGACAAAATACAATATTCTACAGCAGCACACATAAGCGTATCTACATTGCCCACTCTCCGATACAACGACTTCACACCATGGGAAATCATTACTTGGGTGATGTTGACATATTCAATACCAACTTGGCAAGTTTTGTGGATCATTTAAAACATTTATTTCAACAATACTCCTAAACACATCATGTAAACCTACAAATACCTGTAATTTCCTGTTTTTGTTTCTTCTGTTTGTATGACTTGTTGCATAGCTTTTATCAAATGTAATTTTATTCTTATTTTTTATGTTTGAAAGTATCTGTCAAATTAAAATTATACTACCAACCATGTAAAAGCCCTCTGGGCGTTAACTAAATAAATAACACGTGTTGCGACATTTTGTATTTTAAGTGTTTGGGAAATCTATCAATTCATTCGTTAAGCGCCTGCAATCCCATTTTGAAGAGATTCTTAATAGATGAGCAATATTCAATATCAGTTATTTTACTCCGTGTAGTGTATTGCTTTATTATCCAGGGCGCCAACCCACAAATCGCACAAATTTAAGAACTTGTTATTGATTGCATTGGTACACCTGTACTGTTGATACCGCTACGACGTTTTTGCGTTAATTTACATAGAAGAATCCATTTAACGGTTTATAATGAGCTTTTAGTTTCGGTATCTAACTGATTTATTACGATATTAACAACAAACAACTTCAACAAAAAAAACACCACATCAATTATTATTGATATATTACGTTGCTGTAAATAATTAGAAGGTTATGTTCATTTTATTTATTTAATTTTGTCGGGTATTAGATGTGCTTTAATTTGTATACTGATTTTTTCGAATAAAATATATTTTAATTATTTTCTCAAACTATGCTGTGTAATTTAGTTTTCATGTTATAGATGTATTAGAAATGTGTTTGTTTTCCATAGATTTTTAGGTACTGGTTTTTTATGATAAGTCTTCTCTTACATGCGTAACTGAGCTGTTAAATGTAATGTTTTTAGTGTGATTTTTATTTTATCTGAAGTAGATATAGATCATGCTACGGTTTCAGGCTACATTTCTGTTATAAATAGATTACACACCAATGGTAACTCTTATGCAATGTTAGCTGATGTTTTTTTTCATCTGCCTCTGTTGAAGTCTGTACTGATTACACATTAGAGCAGTGCATATATTAATGAGATTACTGCATAAAATGTTTTTCGTTTCTTCTTTATTTCTTTTAATAACTTTGCACTCGTATTAATGTTTATATTTTTTCTTCTTAACTTATATTTTTCCCTTCTTTACATATTGTACTATGACTGTCAATAACTTTCATATATGTAATGGCACTTGTGCCGTCAATTCTAAATAAATAAATAAATATTTATGCTACGAAAGGTTTTAAATAACAAAGTTTTTTTTTACCATAATACATCTATTTTTATTAATGGATGTATTTAAAAATATAAACATGTTTATTTTTTTTGGTTTGAACGATTCTTACATTTTTTGGTAGACTTTTGTATACTTGTAGGATTGACTTTTTAAACTTTTGAAGGTTTGAGGGCCCAAAGACTGGCTCTTAACTGCTGTGAACTTTTAAAAGGTCTTATTAAACTTAAAAAAACTCTCCTCAAGGACTGGAGTCAACCTTAAGCCTCAAACGACCAGTATTGAAATTTATTTCGTATGTTAACTGCTGTAATGTCATCCAATTGCGCATGTCTGCGTGTTATCGCGTGATTACTACCATATATAGAATGAATTTATGATGATAGAATGCATCATCATCGACAACAAGTATATCTCCTGAGTTTCAGCTCACATGTCGGGAAGTGGGATAATTTCTACTTCCAAGATTCCACTTCTTTCATACATTCATTCACGAAAAAAAAAGAAATTTAAATACATGTTTTTAAGTGTTTGAAAATAGAATTAAAGTGAAAATAGAAGATAATAGTTATTTTAGGTAGGTACCCTAAAAGTTTGTTGCATATGTTTAATTGTATTAGATCTGCAAAAAACTTTCACGTGTCTGGCGAATTTTAGGATATTTTGTGTAGATGTACCAGTATAAGCTCAGTAATCCGACGTTCGACAATTCGACACGTCCAATAAGACGTTTATTACTTCAAGCTGGGCTAAGAAAACAATACAACTAGCAATACATAAATTAAGGTACACTAGTAATACAAAAATGTACCTAAGCAGCAAAAGAAATTTATTGTTTGCATTTTGCATGTACTTTTTTCTGATTAGATCTCAAATAACACTTTTCTATCTTATTTTAATAGATACTTTAATAATTTGGATTATAGTTATGTACAATAGTAATTTGTATAGTAATATCTTTCCTTAATAAGGATCTGTTACTCGGAAAGCACTTTTACCGAATGGTGTGATGTGCGCTTCGGTTTCTTAAACCTGCCGATAGCTGATGACGTCGGTAATCTAAGAGTTACATAACTATCGAGAATTATAAATTTCAGGAATGCACAGTGCGCATCAGATCTGATGAGTAATTAATTTCATAATGTTTTGTTTAGTATCAACGGCATAAATATACCATAAACAATAATAACAAGTCACAAACACTAAAATATTAAAATAATAATAAAAAAAAAACAATTAAATGTTGCAATATCGTACCATGTTATGAGAAAGTATAACATTAATACAAGCTCTTAAAGATTATAAAAGTATAAGAAACGAGTAGATATAAAACATATTTGTGAACTTAGGTTAGATTAATATTGACTATAAATATAATATGTTAGTATAACATATAATGTTTAGTTGCGGACGTGTTTTAACCGCTCCGGTTTGTTTAATCCTTTCAGAAGGTTTCCCTTGTTAAGAGATCGCTGAAAATTGTTCAGCATCCGTGTTTTATATAGTGCTTACCTTCTTATTTCACGAAATGCGCGTAACTTCTACCGTTTAGCCGGAATTTGCAATTATTATAGCATTTTAAACCGATTAAATTTTAAAAGTGAAGCTAGAACAAAGATTTCTCAATGCAGTCGAAGATTTTATACCTGACTCAAGTGTCAAGTGGTGTCGGGATTTACGGGACCTTTTCAACCGAGGATGTCTGCCTGGAGGACAGATAAGCCATATTTTGTTTAAATTTTTTGTTTTTGTTTTTATTTTCTGTTTTTGTTTATGTATTTTGTTACAGATGACACACATAAACTTCACTTTGACTTTGGTTCAATATTTTGCTTATGATAGCCTGCGATAAGCGAGCCCTAAGGGTCTGAGACAGAGGTGTGAAATCGTCGGATCACGACAATAGAAAGAATGTATTGGAGCCAGGAAGGAGTCTGAAAGGGTCGAGAGGATGCGCTAGGTGGCATGAAAGGCTGGGAGGTGACTGGAGAGACTAAGGTAAACTAGGATGAGGTGATTTTGCACAGCGGTGCCGCCAAGGTCTGTTATCTATGTGAGGATGTTGTGTCGGCGCTCTTTATTGGCAGCAGACACATGTCAGCGCTATATTAGCGGCGGACACATGCCTGAACGGATGACGAGCCTCGTGCTGGCACATTTGGTGGACGGGGTAGTCTCTCTCCCTGCAGCAGCTGGTACAGTTCCTTCGCTACCTAGGACTCTTGCAGCAGAGTCTCCATCTGCTGTCTTCGTCGAGCGTCACAGCGGTGCTGCCAAGGTTTGTTGTCTATGGGAGGATGTTGTGTCAGCGCTCTTTATTGGCAGCAGACACATGTCAGCGCTATATTGGCGGCAGACACATGCCTGAACGGATGACGAACCTCGTGCTGGCACAGTTGGTCTAAATAACAAATGTAGATCCTAGGAAATAAATTGTACAGCGCCCTTGAGGTGATTTTTCACAAAAACGGCGCTATACAAATTATCCAATTATTATTATTATTATTATTATTATCCTTCTTGTACCTGTCTTCTGTGCAGATAAATAGATCCGTCACGTCGGCGTATGTATCTATTACTAACTTCATGAAATCTAGGTACAAGCGAGTGTTTGAAATGCTTAGTCCTGGTATTGTTACATTTAAACACGATTTCGGAAAGAGTGGCTCTCGTTGGTAAATGATATTGTATCAGGTTAAATAAATCAGGGCTGTCTATACCCTAATTTACAATTGTGATGGAAATAATTCTTCAGTGAGAGATTTATTAAATTTAATTTTTTCATCAAGTAATTACAGTTTACCTACCTTGAAAGGGGTATCCGCTGAACATTGGCCTCATGCCCCCAGAGGAGGATGGCATTCCCCCACCTCCTTCCATCGCACTACCCTTTATCTATAATTCACTTGAATCAAACCAACCTTAACGATATAGTTACAACCACTTAGTTTCCACTCATTACACTTTAAGTTAAAATGAACTCTCCAAGAAGAAGTTTACGGATTCTTTTTTTTAAATTAGAGATTTTTTTAGATGAGGATGTTTCATTCACTTCAGTCTCACGAAGTTTATATTAACTTTCACCACGAGTTTACACCAACTTATTCACTTTTTTTAGAACTCCCCAGAACATTTTGAATGTTTGTGCTTTCGTTAAACAGAATTAATATCACTTCAGTGGCGCATATACATTATTTTTCCTTAACTCAGCTTTATACAATATACTTGAAGTTACCACGAACTTTCCAAGAACTTACGAGAAAACAGTTAACGAAGTTTCTCTACGAATGGCGTTAACACTTTAGTTGTGTTTGTTTTAAGAGTTTCTCTTCAATTGAAGAATAAAACATGAAAGAGAATCACTTCAGTTCTGCATAGTATATTCAGTTATTGTTTATATATGTATATTCACATTCGCCGCAGCAAAAGAGGAACGCGGCCACAAAGCACCATGGCCGTTTAATGCCCGCAATCACCGCATAAAGTTAACAAACACAACTCGTTCACTGAAGTTCTTGAGCTAATAAAAGCGCAGTATTAACGACTAACATTAAATACTTTAAAGCGTATGATGTATTGAAACAAAGGCATTAAGTTATTCGGATTTAATCTCGGCGGCAAGCCGTGGCTAATGGCGAAACAAGTCGAGTACTCTGCAAAGTCTGAAATGGCGGCCTGAAGTAAAGTATTGAAGTACTGGCTATGGTATGAACATGATTGTATTGCAGAGGGTTGGGCCTATGTGCAATGGGCTTCCCCCAACACTATACAGAATACAGAACTGTGAACGCAGAACAGAACTCCGGCTTCTGGTTTGATATTCCGCTGGAGCGACACTGAGGGGGGCTCACCCGATTTTTCCATTATTTCATTACGTTTGTTCAACAAACGCGTGGTTTAGTGAGTAAACTAGTTTTCAGGGGGACCAAACAGTTTACAGAAGTAGATAATATGATTTATTTTAGAGAATTATTGAATGAAAAAAATGAAACACTTTTTAACTTGAATACGATGGCAATGTGATTAGTGTAGTTTATTTAATGTGGTTTTATTAAATTAAGGCTCATGCCCTTATTATGGTAGTCGTACATGATTTATGTAAGAATAACAAAATAATATTTTGTAAAACAAATAATAAAACATAAGGGACACGGACATGTTATGGTAAAACAAAAATTTAAAAAAATACATTTTATTATAGAAACCATATTGAAAATAAAAATAAAGATAAAACTGATCGATAAATATATACTTTACAGAAATAGAAATAAATATAAACATAAAGATTAAACTGATTGATAAATATATACTTAACAGAAATAGAAATAAATATAAACATAAAGATTAAACTGATTGATAAATATATACTTTACAGAAATAGAAATAAATATAAACATAAAGATTAAACTGATTGATAAATATATACTTTACAGAAATAGAAATAAATATAAACATAAAGATTAAACTGATTGATAAATATATACTTTAAAGAAAATAGAAATTAAAAAAAACAAAAAGATTAAACTGATTGATAAATAGATACTTTAAAGAAAATAGATATGAAAATAAACATAAAGATTAAACTGATTGATAAATAGATATTTTAAAGAAAATAGAAATAAAAAAAATAAAAATTGAAAGTAATATTAAAAAGCAAAATGTCATTATTTTTTAACACAGGTTAACCACGGTACGTACTTCTCTAGAAATACCTATTTACGGTCACATTTGGAATTAAGTGATAATTTTTATACAATGTAATGTAATGTATAATATAATATGTATAATAATGTCCATAAGTGCGTCGAGGATAAGCTGCAATACAGGTTTGAATACATTTTTGCCCAGTTATTATTATTTTGTAACCAGGAAGTGCCTGTTCTAAAACCATACTACCCACTTCAAACACCATAAAGGTTCTAAACCCCTTAGCTTCCATTTATCTATGCATTATTGTCCGTGCGGGAACTGTTTAAGTGTGTGTGAGGAAATGATAAGTTGGATTTCGCGTGATACGAGGCGAGAGGGGATCGCGATAGAGCGGGACGCCTATACTTAAACACATCATGTTTATACGCGTAGTCGGCCAATCACAATAATTTATTGTACCGGCGCATAAAGGGTGGGGATATTGTCACTCGCCTCGTATCAAGGGGCAATTGTATTTTCATAACGACTAGAAAATAATATATAATGTGGAGGGAGATCTGACGATACAGGGGTTCGGGGTTCGGGGCTCGAAAAGTGATAGTCGAACAAAATAATCGTTCTAAAAACATTTATGTACAGGGTTTTCCAATAAGAGGTGTTATTTTGAATAGCCCGTTATTTCGGTAGATGTTACTTTTGAAGCTGTTATTTTTTTGACATTTGACGAGTAAAAACTACGCCATTAATAAAAATGGAACGATACACGCTTCGACAATGCATTGAAATTATTAAAATTCACTTGAGTGAATCAAATGCAAATCATCTTGAGTGATGAGGCCCATTTCCACCTCGGTGGCTTCGTCAATAAGTAAAATTGTCGCATCTGGGGCTCGGAAAACCCAAGAGTTATTGTTGAAAAGCCTCTTTATCCTCAACATGTGACTGTTTGGTGCGGTTTATGGTCCGGCGGAGTCATTGGACCTTACTTTTTCGAAAATGAGGCTGGGGCAACAGTTACGGTGAATGGATTGCGCTATTGAGAGATGATTATTGATTTTTTATGGCCGGAATTGGATGGTATTGATTTGGACAACGTTTACTTCCAACAAAACGGCGCTACGTGCCACACAAGCAACGAAACCATTGATCTTTTACGATTGAATATCAAAATAACACCTCTTATCGGAAAACCATGTATTATCTTTAGCAGTAAATACATTTTTATAAAGATTAATTACTCACATTGCTAAGTACCTATACATGTGATTGCGCATTTGATATTGAGACTAGCCAACTTGCTTGACAAATTTTACACTTTTAGATAAATGTTTAAACGATAGTTTATTAATTAAATATTTTATATTATTTAAATATTTAAGTTTTTATTTTATTTTTACTTATTTTATTTTTAGTTTTTATTTTTATTTTATTTTTACTTGTAGTTGTTCCTAAATGAAAATTTGAAACAGAAAAACCAGAAAAAAATAAGGTCACATCTAGGACTTCGCTAATACTGTCTTTAATTCTAGGTTTTACTCATTAAGTTATAACAAAAAAAAAATTCATCCTAGACTAGCTGAAAAAGTCGCACATTAAAATAAAAATAAGATATATTTATCCAAGACACTGTCTAGATTGCATTTAGTTCGAGTTGAATCTTGCGATCATACGTAATGTTGGTAGTTCTTATTCGAAGTAAGATACAGTTATATATGACCGAAGGAGATAGGGTCCCATTAGCTCAGTTGGTAGAGTGGTGCCCCGGCAAGGCAAGGGTCCTGGTTTCAAGTCCTAGATGTTATCGTATCTTTTTCTGTTTTAAATTTTCATATAAGCATCGCTAATATTGTCTTCAATAATTAAATATTTTTTTGTATTGATAACCCCAAAATCTACGGTAGAGACGTCCCTGACTGCACAGATAAATTAGTGTGTACCTACATCTCTAATTTGGAGCCTTTTATTCATCTGGAACCATTTCTTGTAGTGAAGGTAACAGTAGGACACACGGATAAAACTTACTGCTGTAAAATATTGCTATTTTATTAAAAATATCTTCAAATTTTTCTTATTCCGGTTAATTTTTTTTTAAATATGAGTAAAACACCAATTGTATATTATGAAGACAAACTCAGGTAATAAAAGTAATAATTTTTTTATTAGGAAATGGCCTGCTATCCCGTTTTTAACATAATTTAAATAATCAGCAATACTCATTTTTGTCTGTGCATTCTGATACTTTGTTGTTATTTCCATATTCATCAATAAGATCTCGGCAGCTGCATCGATGTCGTAGCAAAGAAATAGGGAAACTCACATTAACACAGCGCGTATAATACGTACACGCGAGCGTGTGAAAAGTTCCCTGGTTATCTGACGCACACCGCGAATACGTGCCCGCACACTCACGCAGTGCCGCCGCACAAAAGAAGGCCCGCCCGTGATTGGTGGACGCGTAAAACACATGCATTGAAAATCAGTGTAGAATCGGGCACAATGCGACGTATTTAGTCATGCTACGTAGCTTTGTGAGGAAATAAAGTGACTCTGTCTCGCGGCACCCCTGCCCTACCCCTACCCTCCCTTCAACCCTGAGAGATGGAAGTAAGACTACCAACATCGGGGATGTAACCTACCCCCATTCATTCCTATTGCTGCCTGCTCCTATTGTCTTCCGTTGCTAGCCATGATTTCTTCTTCGATTACTTATTTTCGATGTCATTGTGTCTGCTCCTTCCATCATAATTACTGTACGAATTATCTAGATATAAAAATATGATTTCCTTACCTCCCCGTTTTCCTATTGCAAGATCGGTACCCACTTGAGTTAATAACCAGATGATACAGTCTTTATCCTTACTAAGCACAATTTTTTTCAACACTTCGCAACAGTTTAATAACTATTTCAGTCCCTGAGAAGTAAAATAATGCACTTTCATAAAAAATAAAATTTTACAAATTCGTTATGTTCACTTTGGGGCCATCTTGAAAGTTCATAAAATTATATTCCTAACGATATGACACTTAAAAACAAATTTAAGACAACTTTAATTTTTAAAAAGAAGAAAAAACTAGCCCTAAAAGCTTTAATTTCACACGACATAACCCTACATTTCCATATGTCATGAACATGGCGTAAACAAATGAAATAAAATTATCTCACATATAACTAACTATTAATTAATAGTAAAGAAGTTTAATAATAAAATAATTAATCAATTATTTTTAAAATATATAACTATACCCATCCAATAACACAAAATAAATATACATTGCAATACGATTAAGTTGTTATAAGTCGTTCTGTTACGCCACACAAGAATCGGCCTTCCCTGCACAGAGTTTTGACGGCCGGGTCACGAGGCTGGCCGAATGAAGAGTCGTTCCGTGCAAGAGAGTCGTCCCGTTTTGACACGCTTGCTACGCAAGAGTTGGTTTTACCCCCTAAAATTGATTCGCATCAAAACTGATTCAGGGAATTATATATTCTTCATTGAATCTTCCACTGTAGTATTTAGCTTACAGAAAAATTATTCAGACCATAGCTTTAAGATGCTATTTAAATTCTTTAAAAAATCACACGAAGCAAAATATATTAAAGATTAATCTATGTGAGAGAGGAAATGATATCCATTTTCTTGTCTAGTGAAATGTACAAGTGCGTTTACTCGGATTACAAATTATGTAGATTCAATTTGTATGAATTCACCTTACGTATAATAAATCTACCTATTTCTGTAATCAATATCAAATAAACCATCAAGAAATGGTATTTGGTATAATTTCGTCTATATACAGGGTGTCCGGGGGTAAAGTGCGCTTACTTCGGGAGGTCATTCTACATGATATTACTTTTTTCTCCTACAACTCCAACTCAAGAGCTATTTCCCTTTATTGGTCTAGAAATACTAAGGACGGGTTGTTTCACGAAATTTGAACAATTCATGAAATTTCAAAGTTGATTTGCAAGTTCTGTGAAGGTTCTATTCGAGTTCTATTATTATATAATTATCGGCCATTTGCGTCACAACACTGAAATCACAACAGAACTTCAATAAAACTATAATATACTATCTATAAATAATTCTACCTTAAAAATAGACGCAGTTTTCAGGTCCACTAGAATTCACAAATTCAAAACACATCAGCTAGTTCTCAATAAAAATAACTGTTTATTTTAAGAACAAAGACATTATACGGGTTTCACGAGATCTTCATGCCCATGTTCCTGTCAAGTCGCTTTCCGTTAAAATTTTCAAAATCTGCCTCGCCACGTCCACCCGGAAAACAGCTGAGTGACCGCACACCACAGGGTCGCTAATTGATCGCCAGTGACCCTGCCTCAAAGATAATCTCGTATGGTTCGGTGACAAACACTTATTCCGTTCATAATTTGCCGTAGAAAATTCGCTAAGCGCTGCCATGAAACCACATTATGATTGTATCGTACAGCTTTATTTCGAGAAATTTCTTTTACTTTCATTAAATTTATTTAAAAAAACAGCTTTCCTATCATTTTGCACTTTCAGATTCATTCATTTTCTTATATTGAATGTTAAAACATTATTTCAAAACTAGTTTTTTTCTGACAATAATTAAAAAAAACAACATAGTAGAAAATTGCGTCTTTTTGTGTTTTGATTTTAAATGTAAAACCGCACAAGAGTTCCAACTGCTCCCAACCATCTGAAACCAGTGAGACTATGGCATCCCCAATTTGGGTATGTTGTAAGGCTGAAGGTAGTGAGAAGGGGAGGGAGATAGGAAGAGGAAGAGGAATGTGAACCATACTAAGAGTATCTTCCACTCTGAAACGTGCTGCAAATATACTGTATATTATTTTAAATTGGTAAATTAAGAAATAACACAAATTAATCATTTAAAATTTACATAGTAAATACTTAGTTTGAATGGTAAATTTCATATGGAAACAATTGTACGAATCTTATTATGCACATTTCACCACCGAGTTTTTATTGCTTTAACACCAAAAGACAATTTTTTTGTATTGTTGTTAATTCTTTTGATAAACTCATACCTCATACGTCAATGGCTTCACCATAAACCTTTATTTATAGATAGTACTAACTAAGTTAGTACCTAATCCCAAGTAAAATTTTATTTTAACGCGTTCAAATAATATGTAAATATTTTAGATTCAATTTGGTTGGTGGGGAACCATTTATTGGATAACAAACAACTCTGTCATAGGTCACCCTACGTTTGGTGACTTAGCAGTGGTGCCAGGTTTATGGAATGAGGTTGTCTAGGTCTTGGTGGCGCGTCTTTTTAACCTCGCTCGACCCGTCGCTTTGCTCTGCAGTGGAAGGGGAGGATTCATATGTCCGTAACTCCTAGAGACATGGAACCCCATATTCCTACTCACCCCTCAGGCCATTTTCTTTCACCGAACTTCATCTCCTTCCTTTCCTTAATAATACCTCCTCAAATCCTCAAAGATGACATAGGTCCCTAGGGAAATTAATTTCCTCAGAGCCTCCTGTGTTGAGCTAATATAATTTTTTTTTTGCAAATTATAAAAGAGGAATTTGCGATGAGAATAAAAACAATAAATAACATAATAATTAATCGAAAATAAAATACAAAATCCATCGGGTGCGAACAACAAAAGAACGCCTTCGGAAGAGGGTCGAAACGCCTTGAAAACCGATTAAAGGAAGCATCACACAACACCTACAACTGTCCCTACTGCAACACATAGTCGGCGAAACACAAAAAGGTAAAATACGCCAATCAACTTGGCAATCATTCATTTTTTAAATTATATCCTACCATCCAGGGTCCTTATTGAACGTTATTTTGAGGTATTTCTGTCGGCTTTGTTCATTGTGTCAACAAAAACTCAGCGAGTCTAATCGGAGGAAGCCACCCGTCTCGTCCGTAATTTCTTAGGTAGGTTTATCCGCAGGATATAAAATGATATACCTACTTTACTTTACAATGGAGACCTTCCTTCTGTCCCTTTTCACTATCTACTCCCGGGTCTTGCTTCGATTAGAAGTTGGCTATATGCTGATGACGAGAAAACGACAGGTTAAAAAAATAATTATCATTGAAGAAGAAGATAAAACTAATAAATCTAAACGAATATGAAATACAACAAGACACAGAAAAATAAAAAGATAACGGTCACAACTAGGAATCGAGCCAAGGATCTCTTGTCTAACCGGGGCAGACGTCTTAACCAACTCTACTATTGTGGCCAATTTTTTAAACATCATATTTCAAATTCAGAATTAAAAATATCATCTTGCAAATATTTTTTCCAATTTTTTTGGTATCTATCTTTTTAAATGGAAACAAAGTTTCTAATGAAAATGTTTTGTAATCTAGATAGGGTCTCCGATAAACATATCCGATTTTTATTTAATTATCTTCTTCTTCAATGATATATTACATTGTTGGGAAAAATCTTAAAAATAAATATATTTTTATTTATTTCTTGAAAAAAATTTTTTTTTGTGCATTACATTTTTTTGTTGTTCTATTATTTCACCTGCAATGCCTGGGTTGTCCCTGTATTATGGCGGGTTATATTTACAGATATGAAATTTTCATAATATGCGTATTATAATAATCAATATTAATTTGTATAATTCAGATTTGGATAAGGAACGTGAGAGATGTATGAAGGGAGATTAGGTGGTTAGATTGTAGAATGTATGGGTATTCTTTTGCAGTATATATTATCAATTTTACTTTGTTGACTGCCGATGTGTTTTAGCAAGTTTATACCTACATAAACAACATATCGGCTTTTACTAATTAATAATATTAAATAGGTTAAATCAAAATGTTGTAGCTGTTATAAAGGAACTCTAATAACGAGTAGGTTCTGTGAACAGTAGACCTCGCGTAAACAAAATCATTTTTCTAATTTTCACTTATTTAATAAATCAAAACCTAAATTTCATATGAAGTCATAAGATTCGTGAACAGATGAAATGACAAGCGGTCGAGTAACAACAATTTTTTTAACGCAGTTTTATTATAAAAGGGGTTGCATGGGCCTTGTGATCAAATCTTGGCATGGGTAAATAAAAATGTATGCAAAATGTATGGGGTTTTCCGAAAACAGAATAAATTGAAATATGTGAGTATTTTTTGCATGTGGTTTTAGATTGAAAGATAATTTCTGCAGGTATCGCCCCTGTGAGAATCTAATTCATAGAATTGATGCATTGTTTTTTAGCTCTAGTTTAGCTAATTTTACTGTGTTTAGTGACTAAATTAATAACACGGTTGTCTACGCCAACGTCCACAATTTTGCCCGGGGTTGTAAATTCTGGGCCTTTGTAAATGATTAGAATAAACCACTAAAACAGATGATGGATTCTTAATTCGTTATTTGTAAACACTTATTTTAAACATTTGCTATATTTTATTCACAAATTAATGGAGGGCTGAAAAAAATGTCCAAAGAAGCGGGTCAACATAAAATGTTGGCATCCCTGATTTATGGCAGTGAGGCATAGAACTGGCAGAGTAAGTATGAAAGTAGAATGAATTCCATAGAAATGAGATCCCTGAGCGTATGTGTGGTAAAATCATATATGATCGTGTGAAAAATGTCTCTTATTCGCAAAGATATAAGGCTGATGCAAGCGTAATGATATAAGAAAAGATATAAGGCTGATGCAAGCGTAATGATATAAGAAAATATATAATGCTGATGCAAGCGTAATGATATAAGAAAAGATATAAGGCTGATGCAAGCGTAATGATATAAGAAAAGATATAAGGCTGATGCAAGCGTAATGATATAAGAAAAGATATAAGGCTGATGCAAGCGTAATGATATAAGAAAAGGGACAGTTAGATGGTTTGGGCATGTAGAGCAAATGAATGAAGTTTAAGGAGAATTATGTAAGGAAATTGTGTTTAAATTGAGTATGTAAATTCTATTACAAATAATCAATCACATGCTGAATTAGACTAAAAAAGTTTAAAAAATGGATGACATGGAAATAAAATAAAATTAATAGTAATGATTTAAAATATGATATTGCTGTAAAACTAAACACGCGAATTCCCAATATTCCAATCTTCCCCATTGTGTTGTCCTTTTTTATTTATATTTATTTATTTATTAAGACATACATAGTACAAAAAGATACAGTTAAGGATATTTTTCGTTATTACATATCTCATTTCTCTTCCTCATTTATCTGTAGTGTCCTGGATAGTCTGCGGTAGCACATGAAATTTTATATTATCTTTGAATACAATTGTTTGACGTGGGCAAATAGAAATCAGTAAATTAATCATTATATTAAGGACGGGTTGTTTAACAAAATTTGAAAAATTCATCAAATTTTAATGCTGAAATTCAAGTTCTTTAAAAGATCTATTTAAGTTCTGCTTTTCTATCGTTATGGGCCAGTTGCTTTACAGAACTGAAATAATAACATAACTTTAAAATTAACGTAAAAAATTGATGAATTCTTCAAATTCTGTGAAACAACCCGTCCTTACAATATCTTTAATTAGATATGAACACAAAATTTCTGAATCAAATTTACCATCTTTACAAAAATGAATTATGTATGAACTTAATTTAAAAAAAACACTATTTTAATTTTACTTTTGTTTTCCGGAATGAATGAATGGAAATCTTGGAAACGGATATTAAACTATTTCCTGACACGATCGAGCTGAAACTCACAGGTAGACATTCTATCAATCAAGTACACACACGGACATATACGCATTTCTCTGAAATCAGATGACATTATAACAGTTTATATTCGAAATAAATGTCAGTCCTACCCGATCGGCATTTGGCGAGGATGGTAGAGATGCTGACTTAAGTTCATGGGTAGAAAGGTTCAATCCTCAGTCAAATCTAAAAAACATTTTTTTAAGGTTTTTAAAAGACATTTAAAAATAGATGTATTATAGTAAAAAAGTATTACATCAGTATATTTTATGTTTTCTTCTTGGTAATCTGACAAAATGGTTATAATTGAATATCTCACCTGAAATGACACCTCACTGGTCTCAAACATTCTCGTATACACATGCGCAGGGTGCGCATCTAACTCCCATGGTAATCATTAAGACGGGGAACCGAGCGATTATTGCTGCATTTCATATTGTATAAACATGGTGTGAGCTGAGAGGATATTAGGCAGGAGATAATGCATTACAACACAGCGAAGGTCCCTTTCCTTATCAGCAGTGCTAACAATTATAATTTATTGTTGGAAACACAATACGCTAAGTGCATCTGCGACTAATTGGAGATTCACTTAAGAATAGATTTTAAATAGTTAAATTATTTCCGACTTATCAGTTTCTTGAAACATTTTACCTACATGTAAGATTATTTTTAGCATTTTTCAACGTTTGCAAAACTTCAGAAAATATTTAATTTTATTTGACTCTTGTGGTATTGAAATGTGTTACGCTTCTTCTTGAGCCAGCGTTTTGTAGAGCCTTGCGTTGTACATCATCAACAGATGAACAACATGGCTAAGTATCCCGAAAGTCAAGCAACAAACATGGTACTTACAAAAGCACACTTGACGTAAAATTGTCATAAAAAATAACGTAATAGGTGAATAACTTCATAATAGGTTTTTTTATTATCAATATACTGATAAATTATTTCCCAATAAAATATTAGTCATTCAGAATATATCTGAGCACGTGTTCACGCAAGTGCCCTTGTCCGAATAAATATAATGGACGAGATGCAAAACTATTATTATTTGTAAGAACACGTTCCTTCTCATAACATATTCGTGCTTTACTGATAGTTTGTTATGAAATTTGTCAAATCATTCGTTATAGGCCTCCAGTCCCATTTTTAACAGGAAATCGAATAATATTTCTTATCAGTAAGTTTTCTCCGCACATATTATAGGTACAGAATGCAGGTGTCTTCGTACGTTTGTTTTGATGTGTTATGAAATGCATCAGGACTGCACAGGGTGGCATTTGTGTAAAATCTTGATCCGTAGATAATTATTGTCAAACATATTAGTGCGATACGCATCAACGTCAAGGAATGCCCTCCTGACACGCCCCGCATTCATTAGCCATTAAACAAAGAGGACATTTAGCTTTAACGCCGATAATGAACTCCCGCTCCTGGCTGGGAGCTAAACGGCGGGAAAAGGGCATCGTAGGGGTTATTTGTTTCACAGACAATTAGGCGCGGCCACAGTCACGGAGAGTAGTCACACTTGATAAACATTACGGCTGAAACGGTCACGTTTTTTGCTACGCTAAAAAAGATAAAAGTTGTAAGAAGACCGTGCGTCGCCGGGAAGGTGCCGCCGGTTGCTTGTTTCGCAGGGAGACGTAACCTAATTTCGGTTAATGACGGTAATCCCGACTATGCAACAGTGGCTACGGTTTTCGGGTGTCAATCATACAATGGCCATCAATCATTGCTGGCTCTGACTGTAGCCATTGATGGTGATGACTTAATGTGTTACGGTAGAGGATGATGAGCGGGTCGTTCGGTGATTCGGTAGGAACCAGACTGTGGAGGATGAGTGGGGAAGTTATAAGTTATATGCAGGGATGGTCCTAGACTTTTAGGCGCCTCGCGCAAATTATTTTGGCAATAACTTCCAACCCAATAACACTTCCATCTTTCCGGAATTATTTAGAATTCTTTTCTAGACTAATATTTTTTTAGATTGATGCATTTTAAATGTGTATTCTACACGCACAGAGGAACACGTTGGTATTGTTCTTGAATTGTTCAATTGATAATTTTGCGTTTTTTATCTTGCAATATACAATATAGCACAGGAGTTTCAGCTGCATGGAAGATGTGAACTATTTTGATATTAATTATCTGTTGAATAAGAAAGATAGTGGATAGTTAAAAACATAGTTATTAGTTGACCAAATAATTATATACTAATAATCTATTTAGAAGAACTCAAAACATAATATACATGCTAATTAAATTGTATTATGTTTGGTTTGGGATAAACAGGTTTTTGGAAAAATTGTCTACCCTTTTTTTATACATTCTGTGATCTGTTTTTTAGTTTGTGTGTTTGTGAATTATTAACAGGCTGTTTCAAAATAGTTGGCATGCAGTTATACAGTTTAAATTAGTAGTTGTGCAGTTATACAGTTTACAGTAGTTGGCATGCAGTTATAAAGTTTAAAGTAGTTTTTATGCAGTTCACTGTTTAAAGTAGTTGGCTTGCAGCTATACAGTTTAAATAAGTTGGCATATAGTTATATAGTTTCATGTAGTTGGTATGCAGTTATACAGTTTAAAGTAGTTGGCATGCAGTTATACAGTTTAAAGTAGTTGTTATGCAGTTATACAGTTTACAGTAGTTGGCATGCAGTTATAAAGTTTAAAGTAGTTGTTATGCAGTTAAACTATTTAAAGTATTTGGCTTACAGTTATACAGTTTAAAGTAGTTGGCAGGCAATTATACAGTTTAAAGTAGTTGTTAGGCAGTTATAAAGTTTAAAGTAGTTGTTATGCAGTTCACTGTTTAAAGTAGTTGGCTTGCAGCAATACACTTTAAATAAGTTGGCATATCGTTATATAGTTTCATGTAGTTGGTATGCAGTTATACAGTTTAAAGTAGTTGGCATGCAGTTATACAGTTTAAAGTAGTTGTTATGCAGTTATACAGTTTACAGTAGTTGGCATGCAGTTATAAAGTTTAAAGTAGTTGTTATGCAGTTCACTGTTTAAAGTAGTTGGCTTGCAGCTATACAGTTTAAATAAGTTGGCATATCGTTATATAGTTTCATGTAGTTGGTATGAAGTTATACAGTTTAAAATAGTTGGCATGCAGTTATAAAGTTTAAAGTAGTTGTTATGCAGTTATAGAGTTTACAGTAGTTGGCATGCAGTTATAAAGTTTAAAGTAGTTGTTATGCAGTTAAACTATTTAAAGTATTTGGCTTGCAGTTATACAGTTTAAAGTAGTTGGCATGCAGTGATACAGTTTAAAGTAGTTGTTAGGCAGTTATATAGTTTAAAGTAGTTGGTATGCAGTTATATAGTTTAAAGTAGTTGGTATGCAGCTATACAGTTTTAATATAAGTTGGCATGTCGTTATATAGTTTCAAGTAGTTGGCTTGCAGCTATACAGATAAAATAAGTTGGCATATCGTTATATAGTTTCATGTAGTTGGTATGCAGTTATACAGTTTAAAGTAGTTGGCATGCAGTTATAAAGTTTAAAGTAGTTGTTATGCAGTTATACAGTTTAAAGAAGTTGTTATGCAGTTCACTGTTTAAAGTAGTTGGCTTGCAGCTATACTGTTTAAATAAGTTGGCATATCGTTATATAGTTTCATGTAGTTGGTATGCAGTTATATAGTTTAAAGTAGTTGGCATGCATTTATAAAGTTTAAAGTAGTTGTTATCCAGTTATACAGTTTACAGTAGTTGGCATGCAGTTATAAAGTTTAAAGTAGTTGTTAAGCAGTTAAACTATTTAAAGTATTTGGCTTGCAGTTATACAGTTTAAATAAGTTGGCATATCGTTATATAGTTTCATGTAGTTGGTATGCAGTTATACAGTTTAAAGTAGTTGGCATGCAGTTATACAGTTTAAAGTAGTTGTTAGGCAGTTATACAGTTTACAGTAGTTGGCATGCAGTTATAAGTAGTTGTTATGCAGTTAAACTGTTTAAAGTATTTGGCTTGCAGCTATACAGTTTAAATATAAGTTGGCATGTCGTTATATAGTTTCAAGTAGTTGGTATGCAGTTATACAGTTGAAAGTAGTTGTTAGGCAGTTATATAGTTTAAAGTAGTTGGTATGCAATTATACAGTTTAAATTAGTTGGTATGCAGTTACACAGTTTAAAGTATTTGGCTTGCAGCTATACTGTTTAAATAAGTTGGCATATCGTTATATAGTTTCATGTAGTTGGTATGCAGTTATACAGTTTAAAATAGTTGGCATGCAGTTATAAAGTTTAAAGTAGTTGTTTTGCAGTTATACAGCTTACAGTAGTTGGCATGCAGTTATAAAGTTTAAAGTAGTTGTTATGCAGTTAAACTGTTTAAAGTATTTGGCTTGCAGCTATACAGTTTAAATATAAGTTGGCATGTCGTTATATAGTTTCAAGTAGTTGGTATGCAGTTATACAGTTTAAAGTAGTTGTTAGGCAGTTATATAGTTTAAAGTAGTTGGTATGCAATTATACAGTTTAAATTAGTTGGTATGCAGTTACACAGTTTAAAGTATTTGGCTTGCAGCTATACTGTTTAAATAAGTTGGCATATCGTTATATAGTTTCATGTAGTTGGTATGCAGTTATACAGTTTAAAATAGTTGGCATGCAGTTATAAAGTTTAAAGTAGTTGTTTTGCAGTTATACAGCTTACAGTAGTTGGCATGCAGTTATAAAGTTTAAAGTAGTTGTTATGCAGTTAAACTGTTTAAAGTATTTGGCTTGCAGCTATACAGTTTAAATATAAGTTGGCATGTCGTTATATAGTTTCAAGTAGTTGGTATGCAGTTATACAGTTTAAAGTAGTTGTTAGGCAGTTATATAGTTTAAAGTAGTTGGTATGCAATTATACAGTTTAAATTAGTTGGTATGCAGTTACACAGTTTAAAGTAGTTGTTAGGCAGTTATATAGTTTAAAGTAGTTGGTATGCAATTATACAGTTTAAATTAGTTGGTATGCAGTTACACAGTTTAAAGTAAAAGTGATTATAGGGTATTGATACTTGAGTGTTTTAGTGGGATGTTAAGTTTATAGAAAACCTGTTTATTATAGAGGACTGAAAGTTTTAATACCTTTATATATTTTAATAACATTAAAGTTTTCTGTAATAAATTTTATTTCTAGATTTAAGTAAACAGCATGTTAACAAATATGAATTCCAGAAACAACTTCAATATATGTACATGTTTCACAATTTGGTGCCACATAAATCATAGCACGCGGGGCACTTGCAATGACGGCCTACCCTCCGGCCGGCCCTGTCAAGAAGGATATCAAAATGCTTATTACATCTTTCGGATTTCATTTGATCGCTCCGGGCAACGAATATACCTACGATTTCATCCTCGGAACAGACAGTAAAAAGTACCTTTATAATAATATTAATAGTATTAATACCAAGATAAGCAGTTTCAAATAAACTACCGACATTTTATTGCTAATTAGTTTTCAGCGTCCATTTTAATGCTTTATTTATGTTTGTTGATTGCAGAACTCCTTTGGTGGTGTTTTAATGGTGCTATACGAGTGAGCTTTTTCGAACATTTTGATTCACCGAGCTTTTATTTCTTTGGATATATTTTATGCTGAGCATTTCATGAAAGGCCTTATTTAATCAATATTTCCTGAAATCCTCTAATACCCAAATCATACCAGAATAAATTACAAAGATAACCTACCTACATTACTATAGGGAAATTATAGGATGCGATAACACAACAATAAATTATAATTCATCAAAATAATGAAATATTCTTACCAAACTAAAGCAACTCCACCTTGAGCCCCCGCATTCCTAATTTATACCGATTTATAACAAGTTACCCTTTAAGGCGATGCACTACGTCGTGTAATATTTTTAATTGAGCCGCTATCAATAACAACCCTTACGTAGATGGCGATAAGGTTTAAATTCCCGCTCAACACCATCCGCCTGTTTTGATTTATGCATGAAAAAAACATGGCCAAAAAGTGCCTTTTGTTTTATTTTGTGGATGTTCAGGAATAAATATAATTTTTTTTTCGATCATTTTATATATAACTTAATTTTCCACATTATGCAATAAAATTATAACCCAAAATGGGTTCGTGAGTAGGAGATTTTGAACTTTGAAGCAGTTTTCATAGGCCTTATACATTATTTTTTTCTGGGCTTATAAAAAGACTTATCTAAAAAATACTCCATTGTTTCAAAGGCCAAGATGTATTCTACTCGCAGTATTTAATTAAAGCATCAGAAATATTTCTAGGCGACCAAATTTTCAAACCAAAAACACATGATTTTGCATTACTACGTATGGCATCGCCTTAACTCAACTAAGTTTTTAAGTTCGAAAAAAAAAGTTATTTTTGAAGATAATATCAATAAATTTACAATGCCGAAACGTTAATTATATTAAATTCCCTCAATAGAAAAAAATCGCAAAGTAAGCTCCGAAAATTATTAAAAACACGTTTTGCTCGATTATTTAATATGTTATAGGCATGGAAAAAATCACAGTGTATCTTTAAATGCAACTAAAGCATTTGTCGAGAGTTTTTGCTCTATCTTAAACGAGTCGTGTTTTATTAAATATTTTCACAATTTACGCTTAATTGTTATCGTTTTTCAATATAAGCGCTCTCCCTCTAACATTCGTATTTAAATATTTCCCTTTCAAATTAACTTAGAACGCTTACTACGGGGCCTTAAGCTAATGCTTATCGTAAATTCAAGATCTGTGCAGGCGGCCAAAAGAGGAACTAACAAAGCAACAATGATTTTATATTGCACTTGTAGACTTATTATCTACAATGTCGGTCGAATGGCGACAAACCCGACTGCACAGTTAAGCTTGTTAAACTGAACTGGCTTCCATTTTATGTAAAGGACCTGTTTTACTGCTTTTACTGTGTACACGTGCTTGGATTTACATATTTTACTTGTGTTTTATTTATTTATGTGAATACCGCACAAGAGACCTAACTGCTCCTAACCGTCTGGAGCCAGTGAGACTCTGATATCCCTCAATTGGGATTTGTTGTGAGACTTAAGGTATTGGGGAGAGGAAAGAGATGGGAAAGATGAAGGTGGGGAAGTTCCAGGCTTTTCAGATCAGGTCATAAAACGAAGCAATTTAAAGCAACATTTCAAATCTAAATGGTGGTCTTTACCAAGACGATAATGAAAGTATCTTCCACTGTGGAATATGCCGCAGTTTGGGTGAGTAGGTACCTACTCTATGGTGACCGGATAAATCAACACATCTTTAAAAAGTTATATAAAGTTATGGAAAGTGATAAAATAAAAACTTTATTAACTGGGTTAAGTAGGTTAGGTTAGGTTAGGTTATGTTAAAAAAAAATTTCATCTTTTCCAATGACTTTATATCACTTTTTAAAAGTGTGTTGAATTGTCACTGTGTTGAGTTATAAACACAGTGACAATTCAGGACAACAGTGGAACCTTACTCTACATATTTTTTTTAATTTCACCAAACAAAACAAATCAATTGTATGCGACCTCTGGATTGCTAGTCGAGAGCCTTACCCCTCGACCGCAGAGACCCTCAATATAAGGTTAGTTATTAAAAAAAACTTTGTAAAATGACAGTCTTTGTACGCATGTTTATTGGTTTTTGAGTACGAATTAGAATTATTCGATATTGAAAACCATTTTGTTTTATTAATTCAATTCAATTCAATGATCTGTATTCTGTATTCAGTTCAATGATCTCTCTATCCTTAAGTGTTTTAACAAAAAGTGCAATTAAGTAACTGGGCCCATTCGTTTGGATATTGACGATCGAAAATGTGAAAACTATTTAATTACAAATTGCATCTAACCAATTGCCTTTCGATTATTCTTAAGTAATGATTTGTGTTTCCAAGCTTGACTTCTCACAGTCATTTAACGAAACGATCTTCGTATTATTGACTTTTTTGGGAATATCAATTTGATTCGGCATCTCTCACTGTCTGATTATTTTCAAGTGTGAAAAACAGAGTTGGCAATATTTCGCAGAATCCTCGGCGGCTTGTCTGTAATAATCTAGGAGGTTGGGAAATTGCTAAAAAGTCTACTCGACACTTTCTCCGTTTCAATTGAAAAAAAACATTATTCGTTGGCAAATTCTTCTGCTTTCGTATCCATTATCTTCGCATTTCATCAAAAAAATAGTGGAGACGAATATAAAATTTAGTAAAAGTCTGATATTTCAGTGCTGACAGAAAAATAAAAAAAATATTTTTTTAATCTGATAGTTACCTTAAAGGAGTATCTGCCATTTCGGAGCCTGTTAAATGATTTATTTTATTGTGTACTTTAAAAAACAATTACAAATTTTATTTTGGTTTCATAGACTTCACTAGGTATTATACCAGCAATGGGGACTACATATTTATTTATTCACTGGCTTTTACATGTATACATTGTCATAAGCAAATTTATCAGGAGTAACTTTCATACTCTGTTAATAATAACATAATTAACTGAGTACGAACGATATACGCAAGTACAATACAAGTTTTCATAAAGAGTTCTGTTGCACAGAGGAGTTCAATGATTATATTTCATAACAAGTGTACGAAATAAGTACTTAACATACTATGAAAATAGTGGCAGAGCAAAGTGTAAAAATTTATAAATATAAACATGAACTGTTTGTTGTAAAGCATTTTTGTATTTAGCAAACCTTCATTACGCAAGAATGGGTATTTTAATGAAAATATCTAAATTAATACAGCGATAAAAGGTGCATATGAAGAATTATTGAAGATATGTATGTATAAATAAATGGAGTATTATAGTAATTTAATAAGTAAGTTTGTTAACATAATTATAAAACTAAACATGAACAGCTTATTGTAAAGCACGTTTGCAATTAACAAATCCACGTATAGGTATATAAAAAATATTATTATTTTACATTGTTCTTCTATGGTCCACTAATGCAAAATAAATAAAGATTATATCCACTAATGCAAAATAAATAAAGATTATATTTTCATGTGTTGCTTCTGTTCCGTTGAATTGTATTTATAATTAGTGCATGATTTTCTTTATTTTCCAGTTTATTTTTTATGAAATCTCTTCCTGTTGACTTGATTCAGTTATAAAAAATGTTTTTGAAAGTTAGATCGTTTATTTAGTGTTTTAATTACGACCGGAAAAAATATTATACAATTTTGGTTCTAAGTACCACTGTGTATTTGGCCAAAAGTATTATTCATTGCGGGTATTAATATGTTTTGATTGTTCTATTTGTTTGTTTGGTTTATTTGCATGTGTGATTTAATAGTGCATACGCATATAGTTGTTTTATGTCAAGTTTTTTACATGAGAAAGATATTAATATTTTATATTATATAGACTGGCTAAGTGAATTTTTTTTTCATTTCTTTTAAAGAAAATATATTTATAATATGCTTGAATATGTATATTTTTAGAGTACTTTGTTCGTGGAATAGTTTATATGTACGTTCCACTTCAGATAGACATTAATGTATATTGCTAGGAATTTTAAGTTTTCCATCTTTTTAATTTATTTACAGGAGCAGTTGTCGATGTTTTCAGTAAACGAGTGGATTTTGATAGAGTTAATATTGGTTGTCGTTTTTTTTTACACAATATGTTGTGCATTTGGTTTTAGTAACGTTTAGTGTGTAGTGTGTTTTTTTCAAGCAATTTTTTTAATTACATAATATTAATTTCTTGATTTGAGGAGAAGAAGAACATAAAGAGGGCGGTTAGAAGTACCTTACTATTCAGATCTTGACAGAATATGCTTATTCGACGCGACAGTTAGAATATATTCCACATTGAACAGATTTGCAATTATTTATTTATAATCTTTTTAAATGCATAAAAACATAGAATTTAAATTTTTGCCCTGCATGGGTTTTGAACTCATATATGGGCCTAGAGCCAAAGATCTTACCGTTCTGCGACTAAGAACGTATTTGGTTATAAAATACACTCTCCTTGAAATATCTAAATAAAATCAATATGATTGGATTGCGAGTTTTATGTTCTATGTTATAACCTATGTTCTTTTCCAATTAACCATAAATATATTATTATGTACCTATTAATCAATCATGCGACACCCTTCCAAGTCGTTCAGTATTATCTTTCTAAAATCTAAATTTATCTCTTCATTGATGTGAAAATTTAGATAATCTGTGCCTTTAAATTTTACTAATTCTTGTCGTACTGATAGATTCCTCCGATGAATTTCAACAAACTCACAAATATAATTTAAATTCGTGATTGGTTTGTGAATTTAATAATTTAACTATAGGTACTAGCTAAATATGATTGATAAGCTGCTCATTCATAGAGGGCGCTAATTTATTTATTTTAGGAATAAGCACTCACTGCAAGTAATGCTTTCAAATAATAAGATGATTTATTTGCTTGCGTCAGTATACCATTCACTAATGTATATAACAATGCAACTGTTAAAAAACTACAATATGTGGACTTTAATTCGACTCCGTATCTCATTTTGGGGCAGAGATATTGCGTTAAGTAATTTTCGGGCGCCCCCGACTTCTTCTACCATTGAAATTACCATTTAAACACTTTAGGTAGTAATTTAAACAAACTTTGAAATTTTCAGCGATATTGGTCGACTACTTTCCGAGTTTTGCGAGCACAAACATCCGCAGGTTGAATTTTTTAGAAGATAAGGTTTTTTTTTTCCTAAAATAATTACATTAGGTAATATAATCTAATAATTAGCCGTTTATAAATAAGTTAAAGTTAACATAAACTTTGTGGGTAGATAAAGCAACCCAGATGAGATAGATTGTATATAAATAGGGATATAAAAATGTCAAATGGGCAGTAGGTCAAATAATATAATATTGTTTATTACTCCAACAGAAATAAAATTATCTAAACAGTTTAAAACGACCCAATCGTAATATTCATTTCGGGGAGGGAAATTCGGCGGCGATATTCAAAACACTGATTGAATTCGTAGAGAGCTTTAAAATTATTAACAACGGCCCATTAAATTAAAACAAAAATAATTAACTAACATTTTTAATACAGCACTTAATGATGCTCCATTTATTTTAGTAGACAGGTAACTTTCATAATGGGACGCGGGTAAAATAGTGAGAGATGCCCGGGACAGGGGCGATCCGTCAACTAGGCACAGGCGGCCGCACAGTGGGGCATTTTCCGAATAGCAAGGAACAATAAGTACAGAATATGGCAAAAAGCTAGCTTACAACGTACGAAAATAAACTTATATTTATTTCTAAATTCACGCCCGGCTGGGCTTTTACATGTTATTTTCTTATTTTTTTAAAAAGAACATCAAAATAAACATATAAAAAAAAATCAAAGTAAAATCAAAAACAAAATCAAAAATAAAATAGAAGACATAATAAAACACAACCCCTTAAACAAAAACAATGTCAAAACGAAATAAAGTGGAAACTAGGCACTCCACCATGCAAGATGGAAATATATAATCCTAGGAAAATTACAAAACTTTGGTAAGATAAACAGAGCTACGTACCTTCTATAGTTAAATTATATTATATTTAACAATCTACTTTCTGAAATAAATATTCATTGTGTATTTAGGGTTATTAACATTTAAACTTTTTATTGACTCGTGAATTCAAAATGAACACTTTATGTAGGTATTTAAGAAACCTATTTGTGAATTAATTGTCCGAGATTTTGATTGAAAAGTATGGAACAACCGATATATCATCGTTTTATATTTTGTGTAAAATAAATATGTGGCCACGCGCTACTAAAATAATATGAGCCGTTCGCAGTGCAGACTAGAGCCTTCGAGACTTCTAGTACGGGCAGGACATCACACCAGGAATCTTCTAGACTTGCACCGAAAGTGATCCATAATGACGTCTTTCACTGTCTCTACCTACTGTTACCTACAAACATTTGAAAGCTCTTTAACTTATGGTGGAAATGAGGTAGCAAACTGAAGATTGTTAGATACATTCTAAAATTTAAAAACACTTTGTTAATTTAACTGCTCAACTGATAAAACAGATCTTTCTTTAAAACAGATTGTGGCATCTTAGTACATTTACTGTTTTCTTAATACAAGAAAACATTATATGTATTTGGGGAATGCTGTTGCTCACACGTAGCAAAATGATTATTGCTAAGTTATTAAAAATCTCTTCAAATTATTGGTAGTCCGGTTAAAACGGGATTTCGGGCCTTTAACAAATGAATTAACAGATTTGCTAACAAACTTTTAGTATACAATACATTATCGTATAGAATACATTATCACGATATCAGAATATCAGGTGTTCGATCATTTGGTCCAAAATTGTGATAATATATTCGAAATTTACTAAAAGATTACCAGGAAACCTGTTAATTAATTCGTTTAAGGTCTGGAATTCCAATAATTTGAAGAGTTTCTTAATAAATAAGCAATAATTATTTTTCTCCGTGCAGAGGAAAACATGATTGTCCACATTTTAGTTTTTTTGTATATTAATATTCAAAAGGTTCAATTTTACATAATGGCATACTAAGGCAAGTACAATATCAATGGAAAGGAAAAAAACGTTTATATATAGACATTCGATAAATTTCCCTTGAATCCTAGTTTCTAGATTCCAAATAGTGAGTTGCCGCCATAATTATTTATTAAAAATGGTAAGAAATCTAGGCAAACACCTGTGTTTAATTTTTTATTTAAATTTTTACTTATGATGACTTTTATGGAAAATTACATCGCAAAATTAAAAAAAAACGTAATATTAATTTATATTTTATTTGACACATGTTATCGGTTGCAACCACTGAAACATCGTTTGTTTCCATTTGACCGTCGTATTGGTACCACTGTGCGGCTCGGGTCGTGGGTGATCTGTCAACATTACGTACGCTGTCAAAACTCTGCGAGCGACATGCACGCACACACACATACTCCACGTGCGTGGAAATACACCACTATACCACTGTATACCACTCTACCACTGTACCATTGTAGGGAGGATATCGTTTGCTAAGAATCTAAGGACAAATAAATATTTCATAAGATTTCAATTCTTTATGGGGGGTGCTTTGCCCGTGATGAAGCCCCATTTTACAATTTAATAATAATCAATAAAAAGAATATATGAAGTAATAATTTGAATAAAATAAAATACCATAGTAAAGGCGCTAATGAAAAAAAGGAAAATATAATGAGGTACGGTTGTTTATAGTGATGTGTGCATTATAATGGTATTGTGTGTTATGAATACATGTCTTATTCTTTTACGTAATAATATTTTTTATAATATTACTATGGCAACACCGAGTTATTCACTTTGTCATTGACATTTTCTTCACATTCGACTTTTAACAGCTCGTTTTAAACAAACAAGAGAAAACAACAAATTTTTGTAAGTTTTTAAAATTTTTTATTCCAATTTGTCAATAAGATTTTGCTTAATTTTGATTTCATGTCTAATAAATAGCTATTTTGATACCTACTTCATTTTTAGTAATATAAAAAAATGGCCTCTCCGTGTAATTGTCTTCCTTGAAATGCCTTAAATTAATAATAATCATAAAATTATGTTAGAATATGACGTATAATCATCTCATTCCAGAAAGTAGGTACCACAGATTATTTCTGAACACCTTTGGTTTAAAAAAAATGCACTTGGACAACATGCTATTTTAAAACTGATATTCATTTTCCTGTGAGCCATCTTGGTATTTCCATTTAAAATCTTATGATCGCAGCGCCATAAATTTAAAATCTTACGATCGCAGCGCCATAAATTTAAAATCTTACGATCGCAGCGCCATAAATTTAAAATCTTACGATCGCAGCTCCATAAATTTTTTGACTATTTTTAAATGTCAGACTGTATATGGAGAGTCACTATTTTCCAAGTACCCTACCTTCTATTTTTTTTAAAGTTTTTGAATTGAATATTGTACCTGTCGTTTTTACAGAATGTAGCAAATGTTTCTAGATTTTATCATACAACTAACGGGAAGAATACTATTGCAATATTTTTGTTTTAAATGGTGAAAGAATTAAATAAAACACCAAACTTTCTGCAAAAATACAATGCTTAAATAAAATTTCCTTTTAATCAAACCATTTTTCAGTTAAACAACTTCGAATTAATTCAGAGGAATGTTACGTTAGCTGGATTAATGATAATTCTACATTAGCTGAAGATATCTACTAACTCCAATATGTTTCCTATTTAAATGCCAAAGATATCTGTTAAAAAAATTAAAAATTGTTAAAAATAATTAGTGGCTAAGTATATAAATGCGTCGGGTTCCCACACATGTGGTTTTAATTCCTCTACTACACTGAGAGAACTTAATGATCAAATTTTTCGTATTCCGGTTAAAAACGGGACTGTAGGTCTTTAACGAATGAATCAACAGGTTTAATAATAATAAACTATCAGTAAAACACGAATGGGTTATGGCGTTGTCGGAACACGTGTTCATAAAAATTCTAATATAGGTATTCGCATTTCGTCATTCCGTGTTATCAGGACAAACGCAGGTGCATGAACATGTGTTCCGATATAATATCAATGTACTTAAAGTTTATTAGGAAACGGCATGCTATCCTGTTTTTAAAAGGATTTTTATAAATCAGCAATACTCATTTTCTCCGTGTAGCTCACTACAAAAGCAAAACCTTCCGTTTTTAATGTTGATCAAAAGAATTTTTCAAATATTGCCACATATTTCAAATATGCCAATATTGTTAAATAAAAAAATAGTTAAAAACAACTCAAATGGCGTGTCTTTTATTTTACGACAATAAAAAGATATGTTTTCTTGCTTCACGAGATGCATATTAATTTGCGAGCAAAAGAGTTAAAAAGTTAAAAAATACAAAATGCAATTTTAATTACTTTCGAGTCTTTGTTGTTTCATGCAACTAGATTTCCGACTTTAGTAAGATGCATAATATTTGTCTCATCCAATGCAGCACGCGTGGAAAACCTAATGCAAGTTCACACAATTACACGCGCAGGACACATCATGCAAGACACCGGCGACACGGACATTCGGGGCCACGTGGCGGAACGGACAAATGGTGCTGTGCAGTGGTAGGTGGATACTTAATACCTCTTATCCTCTCCTCTTCTCTCGGAAGTTGTCTGGCGGATCCTTTACGTTGAAGTTGGCTCTCTGGATATATCACGTTGTATATTATCAATATGCGAATTGAAACCGCCGACAAGCAACGCTGGAACTCCCTTTAGGGTGAGCATTTAGATAAAGAATCCTTTAGTTTGTCACAAAATTTGGCTAACTTCTAATAATTTTAGCTGTAATTTACGAAATTGAGCAAATAATATTTCTAAACATGATGATTAATTCTAGATCCTAGATCTACCAGTAACACAGTTGATTTTCAATGGCTCAAATGTCCCAAAATAATACTGACCAAGCTAAAGTAATTGATGGAATAGCTTTGCCTAACTTTTAAAGTGTTAAGATTTTCGTGACTAAAAGTATTATCGTGATATATTTTTGGGGTGTTATGTCGTGTTGCGAAACCTCCTTTTTTATTTAGCATTTTGAACAGCGTTGCAATTTCCATCATCACGGCAGACACTCTAACGATGGATTAAAAAGGGGGAAGTAAAATGAATCATTTAAAAAAAAATAAGTGTAATTAAAAATTTTGTACTATTTTTTTTCTTTTCCAGTTAACGACCACTGTCAATATTTAATAATAGTAGGAATCTGCCATTTTTATCTATTTAATGGAAAATAAAGTTTTTAGTAATTTTCTAGCTTTTCAAAACGCATCCGAAGAGTTTCGTTTCCAACGTCGGTGCAACTGTAACTATTATTATTTACTTTTGAAGATATGCACCGAAAAAAGGGGGTTTCAGTACGTCTAAGATAGAAATAAACTTATGATGACGCAAAAATTACTAATTTAATTTGAACTTCATAACTCAAATTTGCTTCGAAATGAAGTGTCATTTCAAAAATTAGAAGTGTTTGTTTGAAGAATTCAGAGAAGCGATAAAGTACGTATTTATAAAACAATATTTTTAACAGAAAATTATATTAATTGCCATTTACAAAATTGGGACCGATTTGTCAAGATTTCGGACTGTACGTAATTTTTCAATGATAGTCAAATCAAACAAACCTAATGACAATCAGTATTTAATATTAAACACACCTATTTTGTGTAATTTAATATTTAATGTTTTACGAGTTATAAACTACAATCGCAGTAGTTTGAATGCTTATTGCTATTTTCAAAATATAAATACAGTTAAACAGCATTTAACGGGATTCATCAAAATGCATTCCCGCAGCCGGAGTAAGTGCTTCTGGAAAGCACAATAAAATCTATTTTAAACTACAAAGTATATATTTTTGCACTCAACACGTCCGCTTGGCCCGAGCCTCGCTATAGCTAATTATGTGCATATTTTTGTGACTGAGAACAACGTACTAAGCATTTTAAATTAGTTTCTAAAATTCGGTGCAACAAATATTCTATTAACGGTGACAGTAGGTAATTTGTCAGAATATTGTTTGAGATAATGCCAAACTAAAGGAATGGGTTTTCTCACAATGGCGACATCAGGGACAGCTTGCTGCAGTTGAATTTGCCTGTAAAGATAATTTTTAGATTAGGTTAAGCTGCTTTGAATGAAAATTTTCGTTCGTTCTCAAAAACAGCATTGATGCTCTAATAGATCGCTACCGTATTTATATATTCATCTGTGAATAGCGGTTAGGATCATCAGTTGTTAGGTCAGGCTTTTCGGCGTGGACAAATGAGTTTTAGCAGTAATAGCGTAGCATTATTGTACTTTTGATGGTTCCATGTCTTTTACGGTAATTTATGTGTCTATGGTTAAGAATGGCTGAGTTCCGTTACCCTTAGCATGGCTATTGTTTTAATACAGGCACTTAAACTTCTTGATCTCAGGCAGCGGTGTTTAGAAATCCCTACAAAGATCTCGGTTTTGCATATGCACAATTTTATTCATAAACTCGACTATTACCAATAATCTTGCATGACATTAAAAGTACCAACCTATGTAATAATGTAACCATAAGTTAGTAAAAGCTCATTTATAGTGAAATGACACTATTTTTATACTTTGTGATGTTCTAATCACTATGTTTTAAATGTAAATTAACCACGAAGGCTTCTACAGAAAAAAGGTAACAAAATGTTAGTAGAAATAAATAGGTGTTATAACCTCATGATGTAAAACATATTATTTTGTTTTTGTAAACGTTAATAGAAATGTATAATAAAATTAATGAACACTTTAAATATACATATATATGCTAATATATATTATGTCATTCTAGTAAAATGAATGTCGAAGAACATATAGTTCGGAGCAGGGGGATATTAGGGAGTTGTTTGTTTCTTTTGGTTGAATAATTAGTATCCCCGCTCGGTTAGCTCAGCGCGACTGTCCCATTTCACAGTCGGGTGAAAGGGCTTCATTAAACTGTAGAGGATTTTCGCCCTCATTAAGAATATGTTTGACACATTTTAATTTTGTGAGGCGTCTCGTGAGGGTGGCAAAGGGGAAACTATCAGAGGTATTTTAAAATAGCTGTAATGGAGAATTGTTTTAGCTGCATATTATCATTAAGGTTTAATCGGAATTCCAATTAAGCTATGAAACCTTCATAAAATAAATATTTTTATTCATGTTGAATATGTAAAATGTTACCATACTTACATATTTTTTTATTCATGTTGATTATGCGAAATGTAAATATATTTACACAATGTTTTATTCATGTTCAATATGTGAAATGTTACTACACTTATACAATTGTTTATTCATGTTTAATATGTGAAATGTAACGAGATTTGCACAATGTTTTATTCATGTTGAATATGTGAAATGTAACTAGATTTGCACAATGTTTTATTTATGTTGAATATGTAAAATGTAACTAGATTTGCACAATGTTTTATTTGTGTTGAATATGTAAAATGTAACTAGATTTGCACAATGTTTTATTCATGTTGAATATGTGAAATGTATCTATACTTACACAATGTTTTATTAATGTCGAATATGTGAAATGTAACTATGCTTACAAATAATGTTTTAAATTCAACTAATTAGGTGGCAAGTATTTTTTATTGCTAGGTGTTTTTTATACTACAAGGAGAAAAAATACTAATATTAAATATTGCTAATTTATTAAGAATCTCTTCAAATTGTTCGTAATCCGGTTGAAAACGTGATTGCAGGCTCTAACCAATGAATTGATAGGTTTTCTAATAAAAGTTTCGTTAAACACGAATGTAATGTGTGTTCATAAAAACCCGAATATATATTATTAAGGCAAATGTAGGTTCATGGAGACGGTTCCGATATATTTGGAATTTATTAAAGCTTATCAAGAAACGGCCTGCAATCCCGTTTTTAACCAGATTACCAATGATTGAAGGTAGTTTTTTTTTCTACTTTCTTTTATACGTTTTTTTCGAGTTTCAACTTTTGTGTACGAATTTGAGACAGTTTAAATTATATTTTTCAGCAATTTCTGAAATTCGTTAACAAATAGATAACCAGGTCATCGATCACGCTTGAATATCACTTCCACGCATACAAAATTAAAATTGAAAACCTACTTAACAATTACTAAGCTATTAAAAAAAGCTGTCTAGATATACTTATTAAAATTCTGTGGAATTTGTCAAATAAGTAGCTACCAAATTCCTTGCAGTGTATTTTGGTAAACAACTTGAATCGTTCCCAAGAGGATATTTTTGACATTATGAATAAAACTTTTCTCATATATCTTTTGGTCCATTCAAAAGTGTGACCATTGTCAAATAATATCTAAGTGTTAAAATATACGGATGTATCTAAAAATCATGAATAAGTTTTTATTTAGGAAAAAGAAGTGAAAAGTATTTTTAAAACATCGCCACAGAATTTACTGAAAAAGCTGCACCCAAACCGTGAAGACATACCACATGAGTCGCTATAAATCCTCTATCGAAAACTTAAGCACATGATCTCATGGTGAGGAAGACTAAGAAAAAATTCTACAAATATTTTATATTTTGTGTTTATATCTTCTTAAAATGTAAACATTATAAAGTTATTAGATATTTTAATTTTATTTATTTCTTAATAATCGCAAATTCACTTAGTGGCGTCAATTTAATTTAATGACAATAAATAACTTTGTATTCATTACTATTTAATGAAATAATCGCTATGTTTCGGGACATGTAGATAGTTGTGTACACAAAGTTATTTATTTATTTATTTACCGGCAGTTAAGTTTCTGACTTCTGGTTTTAACACTCTTTTATAGCAGAATGTTTTCTTATAAAACCAACTTCAGAAAAATATTTATATTGTGTTTGGGAATCTGTCATAATGTGAATAATGAAAACGCGAAAACAAATAAATCTGTGAATTTTCGTAAGATTTTGAAATATATTTGGAAATTTAAAAAAGTGCACCCGTACAATATATGTTGTCAAATGTGTATTTGAGGAAGACGGCGACATATAACTGAAGATCTCTTCGTTCAAATCTAGATCGCATTTGCATTACCAATGCTTTCAATTTGATGATTGATAAAACTGTTTTAATTATTAATAATACATCCCCTTTGAAAATGAATCTGCGTTTCAATTGGTACAGCACTGGTAACCTGGGGTGGTCTCAACGTCATTCATATTAACAAGTTAAATATGTGACGGTGCAAAAAAACAAGGACGGGAGATAAAGCAATAAAAGGATTCCAGAAGCAACTAGTTGCAAGGAAGAGCAAGTCGGTGACGACATGTCTGCCTCTATTATAAATGCTACCAAATTAGCTTTAATGAAGCCCATCTCTGCTGTCCTCGCGATTTAACGCGTTATTCTTTACGGGCACTCATCTGTTGATTTAAAAATAAAAATAAAACATTTCTGTTTACAAAAGTTGTATCCGCTACAGGCGCTACACATTATTTTTTGTTATTAGGAATGAAATTTACTTACGGATTCTTAGAGCTTTTCCGAATCCCAATGATTGGTCGTTTTATATCATGATATTATTGATTAAACATGGTGACAATTGTTTGTTGAGCTCATTTGTTCGACTGAGTGTTTGCAAGCAGATAGTGGGTTATTATTTTTTTATTTTTTTTTTCATATATTAAAGCGGAGACGGTTTACGTATAGTTCCTGTGAGCACTGAGGCCATAGGCCCACTTGTTCACATGTTCCACACGTGCTCAACGTCCTCTCTAATATTTTCATTGTGAGTGGGGCCCATCAATTTATCTGTGCAAGATATTAAAGGAAGAAAGATGTCAGTGCGTAAATACGTACATTTCATGCGTAGATAAAATGAAGTGACCATGTTAATGTACCACGATATATTATGTCGGTTATGCAAAAATTGTTTTCTAAACAATAATGTTGCTTATATTGGCGTCCAGCAGGTTAATAATAATTTGGGATATATTGGTACTAGTTAACGATGATTATTTTTGTCGCTACTATCATATTATAATACATAAGTTATTTATTCCGGTTTATGTTGATTCCTTACTGGCCCGAACAGTCATAGTAAAAACGATAGTACCTACCTACCTTCCTTTGTTTATATTTCTCCTATGCAAACAAAAAATTAAAAGACGAAGTCCTTCAAACAAGGGGTAAATTATAAAGTGTGTTCAAAATACGTAACATATATGGTACGAATCCTGTGAACCCTTTAAACAAATATCGGTTATTTTTGAGCAGCTTGGCAAAACCAAAATCTGGTGACAACTGCCTTTCTTCGAGATGTGTGCGGAAGACGAAAACATGTGTGCGGACAATTTTTTCGCGCATCCCCACAACTTAGAGGGAATGTTGATTGTGCTCTCCCATTTTACCTTATTCCTCAAATATAAATCCGGTCCCGTTGATAGTTGAAACGTTGAAGTTCACCAGGGCTCTCATTGGATATGTGGCTATATGTGGTCTTCTGGTTCCACAATGACCATAATGTGGCTTCCGAGGTTTATGAGCAGTGTTTCCTACATGGCGGACGTTGGCACTAGAGGTGAAATTAAGCATCTTCATCCCTGTCATTTGCAGCTACACTGAAAAAATTGAGTATTGCCAATTTATTAAAAATCTCTTCAAATTTTTGGTAATGATGGTAACTTCTGCACAAATACATAAGTTACCATTAATAATTGACTGAATAATTGGGATTTCTATAGTTTAAAAGCCCATAAGACAGAAAAATGCATGGGGTCGTCGGAAGACCCCCTTGGTTACAGACGTTTTGCTTGGCATCTTGGCCTGTCAAGAGTCAAAGAAAGGAAACCTTAACCCTTCAGTACTTTCATCACATTTTGCAATGTTTTCTGTGTATTTCAAATGCTCCATATACATCGTATTTTTAGAAACTAGATAAAATTATCTTTCCGGTGTATGCAATTATATAACATGACTATTTCTAAATAATTAAATTTTAATTTCAAACGTGAAAATGTTGCCAAAAACGCTAACCACATTTTTACTTAATTTTAAATTCATTTTATTTGGGGAATTTGTAAGAAAACTGTACCTTCTCTTTTATCTCGTTCATATAATAAAAAATAACTAGTAATTTTTAAAGTTAAACCGATTGTTACTATGGCGGCGCGAAATATGAATGATTCATTTTGGCTATTTTTAGGATTTTATTAATGGATTCCAGTCTAAATATTTGAAGCAAATTGGGAAGGATTATTATTTCTATTTATAACGTCAAAAAAATATGTATTTCCGCATGATAGAATATAAGATAAAAATACTTTTATAAAATATGGGCGCCCGGTCAACATATGATATAACGCTGGAGGGTTAAATGATTTGGAAATTGTAAATGTAAATGTAAACGCTTATGGGCGATGAATATTACTCGTTGGCGGGTCACCCTTGAAAGAAATGATTTGGCTTAGTGTTATCAAATAATTGAGTCGGGTTAACAAGGATCGGATAAATAGAATATAACGTGTTATTATATTATAAAATTATTTTTATTTATGCCACAGTAGAAATGAGTGATATGATATGAGAAAAATGAGTGCTGCTTAATTATTAAAAATCTCTTCAGATCATTGGTAATGCGGTTAAAAATGGGATTGCAGGCCGTTTAATCATAAAATTTCAGGAAATTTCTAATATATTGAAAAACGTGTTCATGCACGCGCATTTGTCTTGATAAAATGAAATGAAAAAATGCGAAAATATTAGGATTTTAATGAAAAAGTGTTCCGACATCATGATAATATATTCGTATTTTACTAAAAGTTTATCAGAAAAACTGTTTATTCATTTTATGGTTAATCCAGTATTTAATTGGATTATATATAATTTGAAGAGATTCTTAATAAATTATCAATACTCATTATTCTCCATGCAAAAATTACGCGACTTCCAGTTAATTAATGCTCTGAAAATCCCCCAGAAAAAAGTTTGTGATCTGGAATCTCCAATGAGCATAAAACAACCGTGTTAATAAAACTTGTCAAAAATTGAATGAAAGCGGGAAAATCTTAATTGATTTCTAACGGCTATAGATTCCTTAATTCCCATTGCGAGCACAACGTGTCGTGTTTATAATTGAGTGGAATAACCTACTTTGTTTGTACATGCGATTTGTTATTTACAATGCCCTTGCAAACGTCCAAAAATCTGACACTTCACAAGTTCGAGTTCCATTGATAGTCGATCCAGTAGCTGAAGAAGTTTTCCTTGGGGGCTTCTTGGCTGAACAATAGACATCACTAGTAGGACAATAATTATTGTTGTGGTGAGAAACACGCTACTTGCAGAATACAGAATACTCCTGTGCCGAAAGTTTGCTTTCCTGTTGTACTGTTTGGTTGCACAGAATGTAGCGTGTTAGTTTCCAGCTCTCTGGGGTCTGGGCTGATGATCGATCATGATGGATTGTTGTCATGTGGGGATTCAAAGGAAACATGAATTCGAGTGTGTTAATAAACATGGCTTCCGAACACCCTGTAGATTTGGACAATCGTCAGGGAATGTGGGATTGGTATAATATTCCCTTTTTTATGTTCAATAGTAAATAATGTTGATATGTTCGACAGTAAAACATGTTTATTGTAGTAAATAATGTAGTACGGAAGAAATATTTATATTTAGAGAAGGTAAGTCGTATTAAGTACCTACTTATTTTTGTTTTACAGTATAATAGTATTACAGAGTATAATCAATAATGTAAACTACATTTTTTTTTAAATTTAATTAAAATCATATTTTATAATATAATTATTAAGTTCTGCAAGTATTTTTCGGTTTTTTTTATTGTTACAGCTGTTTCGGTTTTCAAGGCCATTTTCAAACTATGCTTTAATTTGATTTTAATTAAATTAAAAAAAAAAAAATAGAGTTTTTTAAATTTTGTTATCTAACATTTGCTAAACACATTGTTTTTAATACAAACAAACTAAAAATGTTTTATTTGCATGATGTGCTTACCTGTCAAATTAGATGCCTCGTAATCATATTTATTTATAGAAAAGTGCACTAAATTAAACTTCCCATAAACTAAAAAAAATGCCAACTTATAGGTATCCTACCTACCGAAAAATTGCAAAACTTAGATAATAATTATATTATTAAAATTGATTTAAGTAGGTACATATTCTAAATTGAAATAAATTTAAATTATTGGATTTCTACAATAAATTAATAAAAAATTAAATTCCGCACATAATTTTTTTATTTTTGAATTTTGATTTCATATTTAAAATATTTTTTTAAATGGCCCTTTTTTACAGCTCGTGATGTCATACGTAGGTACCTCACTCGGATCGGTATGAAATCATTAAATCCGAATTTAAGTATTTTGCGAGATTTCCAAAAAGCATGACTTATTTTTAAATAATTTGGGTATTTAATGTACGCGGCCGGCCTATTCGTGAGTTAGCTGTGTAAGTTCAGTCAGAATCCGGTGACCAATCACAGGGCGTTTAAGACTCCTACTGTTTTAATTTTTCTTAAATGTAGAAGAATCAGCGTTATTCCTCAAATGGTCCACACACACAGAAACACTCAAAGACAGAGTGAGGAAACTAACTACATCTATAGATATATAATGAACAACCATATTAAAGCCAGGCTTCTGTGTGTGGGGGATATGTTATTTTATTCGTTATTTCTTTATATATATATATTCAGTTTATATTTTCAGTGAATTTTTAAAGAAGAAATTTTAAATCTCAATGTTATTTACGTTTCTGATACTTTCTGGTAATGTATTATTAAACTTCACTCCAAGATATTTATAGTTGAAATGTCTCATTATTTTTTTAAAAATTTGGGTTGTGAGAATTGAAGTTTTAGGTACTGAGTTTTATATTATTTTTGAATGGTGCAGTTTTATTTAGAATATTATGTTTGTGAATTTGCAATATTGCGTGGTAGAAGTAATGCTTTTAGTTTTCTGACTTTAAATTCTTTAAACAGTATTTGGTTTAAGTAGAATTATTTTTATTAAATAATTTGTGAGCTGTGTAAAGCGGTTGTGTGTGTTCCAAACCATCTGCAGTATTATATTCTTGATTAAGAATATATCTGCCATTTCGAAATAGCACAAATAGCCAGGTAGGTACCATAAAAATGGACTTTATTATTTTTTTAATGTTGTGTGTGTTTATGTATGATAGAAAAATGTCACTAATACAACACTATATGTTCATTACAATAATACATTGATTCCCATGAACGAAATCAAGATCATTGAATTGTTCATTGATTCAGTACAAAAATGAACATTATGTGTCAAGGTAATTGAAGCTTGATGCAAATTGAGCACTTTTTCGTAGCGAATTTGTGTGCAGAGTTATTATGCCCAATAAAATCAATTGATGAAAAACTTCTCTTCGGTTTGATGTAAATTTGAGTTTGTGTGTAGTATACCTATACCTACACACTGATCTGTCACTGAAACTAGAGGTTGTGTGATGTTCCTACTGACCTGTCACTGAAACTTTTTTTTTATTTTTTTTTTTTTGTTTTATAGTGAATACCTCACAAGAGTCCCAACTGCTCCCGTCTGGAGCTAGTGAGACTATGGCATCCCCAATTGGGGGATGTTGTGAGGCTGAAGGTAAGTGGGGAAGGGAAAGAGGAAGGTGGGGAAGTACCTGGCTATTCAGATCTAGTCGCTAAACACGGCTAAAGCCATTTGGAGCAACGTTTCAATTCTGAATGGTGGTCTTACACCAGGGCGATACTGGTAGTATCTTCCACTCTGGAACGTGCCGCAAATATACTATATATTATTTTAATTAATTAATTGTGAAATAACACAAATTAATCAAATAAAATTTATTTGCGCACGCCGGGTTCGAACCCGCGACCTTCGGAATGGCAGTCCAATGCGTTACCACTGGACTATGCCGGCCGTAGAGGTTGTGTGATGTTCCTACTGACCTGTCACTGAAACTAGACGTTGTGTGTATTTCCTACTGACCTGTCACTCAAACAAGAGTTTGTGTTAAGTTCCTACTGACCTGTCACTGAAACTAGAGTTTGTGTGTAATACCTACTGACCTGTCACTGAAACTAGAGGTTGTGTGTATTTTCTACTGACCTGTCACTGAAAATAGAGTTTGTGTGAAGTTCCTACTGACCTGTCACTCAAACTAGAGTTTGTGTGAAGTTCCTACTGACCTGTCACTGAAACTAGAGTTTGTGTGTAGTACCTACTGACCTGTCACTGAAACTAGGCAAAAACCATAGAAGCCCATTAACCACTGTCCTTTATTTTAAAAAGAGAGACAAACGAAAAAATGAGACGATGTATGAATGCGAATGACGCAAGGAGTGTGTTCCAACACCGATTTTTTGGCGGTCCATCCTCTCTGCCTACCCCTGTGTGATGGTTAGTTGCCTACCCGACAATATTTGAATACCACCAACATCCATCGTTAAAAGCGAAAAAAGTAGATTGTTCAATGATGAAAAATAATCCTGTTAAAAAAGTTACAGCATGCCAACTTCCTGATAAAATATTATTCACACAGAATATATAGAGAACACGTGTTCTTTTGCGTGTATACGGAACGCGACAATATTAGTAGGTACTTACCTATGTCAATATCAATAGCAGTATTTGTATGAACACGTGTTCTGCGCCCTCACAAAACATTTGCTTTTGACTGATAGGTACTTTGTTAGGAACTCTTTCAATTCATTCGTTACAGGCCTGCAGTCCCATTTTTAACAGGAAATCATCAAATATTTGCCAAATTTTATTAAATTAACAGTATTTAATATTAGAAAGTTTTATCTGTGTAGATAGCTAGATTCTCATAGCATCGAAAATTTGCAATTAATTATTAAAAAATACTACCTTCCTATTTTACAGACAGTTAGAAATAAAATAAATTGTTTGCTCAAATAAAATTATGCAGGTTTCTGAAAACTTACAGATTGGTCTAAATGTAAGTTCCTACATAAACCATTAACGAAAATACTATAAATTTTTATAGCGCCATTTTCCCGAAATATCAATCATTTCAAGGGCCATCTAACACATCTGTCATTTAACTAAGATTATTTTAAATAATGTTTATGTAGGTAGGTCCCTAATCATCTAGTAGTTTAATAGCTATAACGCTCATTACAAATCAAAGATTATTCTTTTTTTTAATTATTCATTTGTATATAAAGTCGGTAGGTAGGTACTTATCGTACCTTCAGCATGTATTGCGGTTGTCGCTCCTCTCACGACTCGCAGTTGCCTCAACATATTATTGCAAACGCTCATTTCTCCATTTGATGACGCCTGTTGAAGCAATTACAAATAAATATAGGTAATGAGCTCTGGCAGGTAAGGCAAAACTGCGAGACCTGGCCCCTCCCTCCTCGGGCCTGTGACCAATCAGAGGCCACGGCTTGCGCAACGCGGCACCCTCGGGGCGTCGACCAAACCACTCCACCCTTCTCTAGCTCGAGTATTTCTAACTCTCCAAAGCTTTACGAGAGAACGAGACAAAGATGCACTACACAGCTTGTGACTCTGTCTGGTGCTGATACAATCTGAAGGCCGGGCCTGCGGTGACTTGAAAGAAGTTTGGGTAGAGAGACGGCGTTTCTAGGAGTGGTAAGAAGAAGTGTGAAGTGGGAAAGAGACGCAAGCTGTGGTGGGAGAAACGGACAAGAAAGAGGCCTGACCACTCGACTCGTCTCGAGCGAAGCTGCATCTCACTAGTGGTGTGTGGGCCCTCAGATCGCCAACAGTACACAGTACACAGTACAGCCCGCATACATTAACATTACCTCTCATATCTCCCGCATCTCCTGTACTCCTGTTATCTATTCTGGAACAAGTGTCTGACTAAACAACTCTTGTGATATAACGTGCCTTATTGACTTTTTTACAACAACTGAACTCTTTAAAACATTTTCTGGTGCAGATATTATTATAAAGTGACATTGAAGTTTAAAATAAACATTTTGATTGAAGTAATTTGAAAGTTTATCTCGTTTGGTGCCGGTGAATCAAATTTAATGGCAGTTTCAACCCTCAACATGTCTCCCTACTTTACAGGCTACCCATTTCAAGGTAAGAATTAAAACTAAGCTTTATTTACCCTTGTTTACAATCGAACAAACTTGTCTCATTATTGTTTATTGTCATGATTGTTTACATTCGAGTCATGTGTCGCGAAAAACCAATCAGGTACCTACAAAGTTTTCTAATTCCTTTTGCAAACGAAACAGTTGCTTACCTATAGATAGATACCTACGAGTATATATATTATTTTCTTATGTAACGTTACATACTCGTGCCACATTATTATGTACTTCAGATACAGGTAGGTACATACAATACTAACACTGAACAATGATATCGATCTTGTAGAATGTATGACAAGCAAATCTATCAACCAAAGGAACTCATTACTGTGTCCTTCATTCTTGCAAGTAAGGACTTGTGCAATTCAAGAAGGTTTTATGGTTGACATTACTGAATTCTATAATTATCTATACATAAACCTTGTGTCACCCTTGTATTTGAATGAATTTTTTTAAAGCTATTCGTTTTGACCTATTTTTCTTCTTAGTTTAACTATGGTAGGTACTTTGAAAGTCTATGAAAGCCTACCTACATTTAAGCTAATTTCAAAATACCACAAGTTCTATATTGTGGTAATACGCCACAGTAATTTTTTTCTTTGATTCCTTATGGTATATTTGATATATTTTTTCCAGGTATTTCGAATCTTTAACCAATTACAAGAATAATTAGCATTGCTTCATCCAGTTCGAAAGTGCTAAAACAATATTCTTCAATACCCATACAAATAAGACATATAATAGTTAAAAACACATATACCTACCTACTAGGTACATGGGATAGGTATATTCAAATTTACACACCACTAGATTTACATCCCCTAAACTATTCAAAAAACTATTACATTTAATAATATTGTAATATTTACCATTATGGTTGAGTGGTTAAAGCGTTGGGTTCGCACCCTGTGTCGCGGTTCAACAGAGTTTGCAAGTTAAGGCGATGCACCTCGTCCTGTAACATTTCAAATCGGGCCGCAAACACTCCTTATGTAGATGGCGACAAGGTTTAAATTCCCGCGTAACATTAACCGCCTGTTTTGATTTACGCAAGAAAAAACATTGCCTAAAAGACTGTTTAATTTTATTTAGCCAAGATCAGGCACAAATATTTAAATGTTACGATAAAACGGTAACCGGAAAGGGGTTCGTACGTTGGAGATTTTGAACTTCAAAGTAGTTTTTATGGGCTGATACTTTTTTTTTTCAGATCTTATAAAAGATTTGATCATACAAATTCTCGATTATTTCAAAGACCAAGATGTGTTCTACTCACAGTATTTAATTAAAATATCTAAGATTTTTCTAAGCTATCAAATTTTCAAACCAAATCAAGATTCTGCATAACTTTGTAGTGCTTCACTTAACCTCCATTAATTTCCCTTACTATCAAATAATATGTAAGAAACTCCACGTTAGAACTGTTACTTTTTATGTTAAGTACCTACTGGTAGAAATGATTTAAGTATCTACAATCTTATAGAAGCAAGTAGTTAAGTAGGTACTATCAAAATCTAATGAAGTTTAAAAAATATTTAAAACGAATAATGACATTTCAATTCAGGAGTCCTTCCGTTATTGTACTTACCTACTTACAAATAGGTATCTTTATTACGTCTATTTTAAAATTCACAATACGTAATACCTAATCGAATACATTGGCATGACACGAGAAATGGTGTCAATGAATGAAATTTATTAAACAGTTGATTTACCTATCTAATTCCTTTCTAAATGGCCTTAACCTCTCAGGTAAATTTGTTCGCTTTTGGGAACAACTCATATGGTCTCACAGAAGTCGTTATGTCTACCTCACTGTTGTGGTGAGACATATGATCTAAACGGTGTTAGAAAGAGAAAACATCACGCTTTATATTAAAATTTATAAGTTTACCATAAACAAATTAAAATGTGTACTTCTATGAAACAATAGTTTCCGAACGGAATTTGAGAAAAAATTATGAAACTTAAACATAAAATTGGTAGATAATAAATACATTTGTCTAATAAAATAAGTATGTTTTTATCGGTAATTTTAGTTAAAAAAACGTAAAGTGAGTCATTTTAAAAACTTTTTTAAGTTTGTATTAAAAAAACATGTGTATTTCTTATAAAAAAATAGGAAAGCGTATTTTATCACCTTTCAAACACAGTTTTTAGTTTTTGGATACGTTTAGAAATATTCCTTTTATTTGGATTTTATTGCAAAGCGGAAATGCTCCGACTGTCTGACAGAATATGGCCGAGGCCTGGGGAGTTTTTGTACAATTAACTTTTCAGATATTAAGAGTGTAGAATGAGAAGATTTTACTGTAAAAATATGATAATAATATCCAAACTTGAATTACTTTACTTTAAAATGTACATGTCTGTATCTGTATTCTTTTTACATCATGTTAAAACGATAATACCGAATGTAAACGAAATATTTTTTCTTTAAAGACGTTGGACTATGAAAGGGAGGTTCAAATTTCAAACGAAAGGACTTCCTAATTGAAAGGCATTCCGTGAAACTAACTGAAATGTGTAGGAGTCGTAAATCCTAATAAAACTTTATTGCTACCAATATTTGGCTGTAAAGTACTTAAGGTCTTACTAATAGGCGGCCATATAAGTGTCAAGGATCGTGAAGGACGTGCCCATACAGAAGTTAATGCGGCACATCTTGGTTTAGGTACCTACTTTGATTGTTATCAATTTTGCGCCAACGTTCAGTGATTTACAACCCCTGGGCTGAAGGGATGATAATTATTCGAGAACTAAAACGATTATGTTTTAAATTTCCTGCACGTATCTTAAAGGCAGTAAAAATAAATTAAATTAACGAGCGTGCTAAGTATGTAATAAAAGATATATTAATTATTTACCTTTGTTTGCAATTATTGTTACCATTCATATCTACCTACTTACCTAAATAAATACAAAATTTTCGAGGATATGAATTTTTAACAACCATTTTTTAAATGATAAAAACATAATTATGTATTTAAAAGTGGTCAGTTTATAGGTACCCCCTTAAGCTTCCTCGCGCAGTAGGTATTTTTAAGTAGTTGCCTGCTTACTAACTAATTTTTAAAAGGTAATTTGAATCGAAAAAAGTTTTAACGTATTTTTCTAGCTCTGCTAAGTGCACTTCAGGTTATAAACTACAAAGTTTCATTAAGTCAGTTACTGCTCTAATGCTGCCCATTTTAAACGAAATAGTAAAGCTATCCATTATACATCGTACACACAATATTGATTGATGGAAGTAGATTTCGATATGTTTATAAAGCAAAAATTATTACCTAAGCATATAATTTGTCCAAATACCAACAGTATTTATGCTGTTATTTCACACTCAAATATACTGCCTTCTTAAAATGGATTAAATAATAATAATTGGACGATTTGTATAGCGCCGTTGTGGTGAAAAATCTCCGTTGTACAAAGTATTATTAGTTCCTAGGATCTAATTTTATTTTTACAAACACAAACAAAGAAATAAATAAAAATACTTACCTGATATTTCGATATTCAGAAACACAAGAAAAACGTTAATTCCATGTTAATTCTTTCATCTTACACCCAAAGCGTTAAATAATAAAAAAGTTGTGTTAAACGGGAAAATGGTCTTTAGATTATGATGCAGAATCAAATCGAAAAAAAATCTAAAAAATGAACTACAACCATAGTGCTTTTTAAAACTTTTATACATTTTCCTGAGAGGCATCTTGGTGTTACCATTTAAAACCCTTTAAACGATCGTAGTGGCATACATTTTGTACCTATGCTTTCAAATGGAACCTAGATTATTAGGGAATGTGGTAGATACCTACTGCCTACCCCATGTGTACATATGTCCATTTTAAAAACAAAACCAATGGTGCCTGTGCGTGGAGGCAATTCTAAAAAAAAACCCTTTTAAAAATGCAAAGAAAGGGTTTAAAAACAAAAATTAAAAAAAGGTTCCTAACTTCAAGGTACCCATTTTTTAAACTGCAATCCTGGTTCGATAGTAAAATTTAAGTTCTGGGTTCTGGGTAGATAATAATACAGCCCCGGGCTAAGAATGTCTGCAGTTATTATTCAATATGTTGTGCCTACAAAATTTGAATATTTCTGATAATATAATTCATAACATTTTTCATACCCGTTTTCAAAATATTCTCTCGAACCGCACGCGTACATTTTTTTCAATCGTATGGAGATGAACGGCCGTCGATAATTTTATGGACTACCTAATTGATATTTATCTAGAATTAAAAATAGTGTGGACCAATAAATAATAAAACAACCAAGACGCGTGGGAGGCAGGAACTAATCGTAGGCTAAATTAGTCAAAGCAAATCTCTCAAGCCATGGGTAGTATCTTCAGATTTATGCTGTTCATTATTCCGTTCTTCGCAGAGGTAGGCAGACGAGACGGAGCGCCAAAGAACTCGGTTTTAGCACACACTTCTTTGTTGCTTCATTCACGTGCATACACCGTATTATATATACCTTTCTATTGTTATGACTCTTGACAGTGCCATGTCTTTCTCGAACGTCGTCGACTTTAAGTTTTTATTTGAAATATTAAGAATTTAATTTGTGAAACTTAATTATCTAAATGCAGAGTTAGGATAGCGTAATTTATAGGGGGTTAAAATGTTAGAATGGTAGGTAGGTATAATTAAAAAAAGAAAATGTTTTTATAATTTTCTAAACATAAAGGTAAAACAGTTACAAATTTGAAAATGTCTTACAGTTACTTAAAAGAAATTTATTTTATTTTGTACGAGTGTGTCAGAAACAACCCCACTTTTTCAAGAAGGGAATCTTGCCAGTTCTTTCGCAGCACAGTTAAATAATTTTTTTATTAGTAAGGCTTCAAATCTGTGCTTGCAAACTATTTATTTAATGTGTAACTAAAACACCATTAAACAGTTGGGAGGTTTTTTTTTAATAAGTGTGGCTGTGTATGTAAAACAGCAATAAAAAACAAGAGACAATAATGTTTGGGTCAAGTGAAAAAAAGAGACTCAAGAATTTTTTTAATGTTCTTGGGGCTATCGCTAAATATGTCCGGTATCTTGCCACTACAGTTAATGTTATATAGTCGACATACTCGCCATATTCTTTAATAAGGTTAAGTTGGATCTTTGGAAAGGAATATGGAAAGTTTCGGGGTTTCTTAGAGAACAAAAAGACATTGACATTGATTTTGACTGTGGCTAAGAGGGAAGATTCTACACGGCTGTTTATAATTCGAAAATAATATAATTGTTTAATGTCATATGTCTTGGATACATATCTACGCAATAATGACATAACATATATTATTTTTAGATGTATGTGGCATGCACTGTGTGCGATGTGTACATGTCATATTATGAGGTGCAGTTATGAATGCATGTATGTTTGTATGTGTGCATGCAAGCAGGTAAAGGTAACAGTAAGGTAGATATTATGATTACCTCATAAACCACAATCACGCGCCAAACAATAAACACTCGTCATCTTTTATTCTCTTCGCAACTTATTACCTGGAAACGTTTCGTGGTCAACGTCAATGATGAAATATTTCATTTGTGACTTGCGTGTTCGCATTAACATCCCTCTACCTCCGAGGTTCTCTCCAAATGATAACTTATCACCCATTAAAGTGTTTTGTAATTTATTCGACGGAATTCAGAGTTGAACTTAAAACTCACCCAAATTGCATAGCTAGGCTAGCCGGTTACTTTTGTCACCAATCTTCTAATAAATGTAAAATCAATAGTAAAGGATTATAAAATAGCCACTGTAAAATAATTAATTGTGAGTGTTTTTAATCCTGAGTCCTCTACGTGTAAAATCTTATCTTCTCGAAGCTTAAACTTTGTAATAAAACTGTGTTTATCTGAAGTGACCTATAGGGTAGGAATGTTTTTCATATCTGTCTGCGCATGATTAGATGGAGTCTAGGAAGTAATCGAACGGCATTTTATTATTAAGTTCTGCAGAATTTCGCACCTATTAGATTTGACACTTCCAAACACTTTCACAGTTGTTTCACGGAATTTGAACAATTCATCAAATGTCATAGTTGGTTTGCAAGTTCTGTGACGGTTCTATTCAAGTTCTATTATTATATTATTATTGGACAGTTCACAAAACTGAAATCACAACAGAACTTAAATATAACCTTCACAGAAAATGAAAATCAACATTTGAATTTGACGAATTGTTCAAATTCTTTAAAACAACCCGTCCTTTATATTTAGTTAAAATAAGGTATAATACGTGTTAATTCACTAGAATAAGCCTCTTTTACATAAAGATTATGGACATAATCTGCTTAACACTTTTTATGCTAACACAAGCGTTATTTCAACATAAAATTATAAAATTAAATCTATCCAAACACTGACTTAAAATATTTAGCTAAAAATAGGATATAATATGTGTAATTCATTTAAAATAAGGCGCTTTTATAGATTACAGTCATAATCTGTTAAACACCTTTTTTAAATTCATTTGAAACAAATGAGCATCAAGTCAATTAATTGAATGAATGGATTCCGAGCACGAAGCACGAGATAAATCATAAGCGACGTTTAAATACACATATTTAAAGCCACAACCATACATTCCATTTCATTATAACCGACACCCCAATATAACAACCTACAACAGATGTCATTCTCTCTGACGCCTACAGAGGGGTTCTTATTCCTAAATTAAAGGAAAAGAAAAAATGCCGACAAGGCGCAGGTAAATTATTTATGACCGTTTTCGGCCAGTGGATTTTTTTACCTACGGCTTTATGAGATATGATGCTAGCTGGTGATAAATTGCTCGGAAATCTCCGAAAGAATTGGATAAATACATTATGGTGAATTAATTAGTTGTATTATTCTGCTTTATTTTATTCGCCAAATTAATCTAAACAAGATGCATTTTAATACACTTTTATTTCATTATATATCAATATTATCAATATTTCCTGTAGATAGATAGACCCAAGACAGTCAAATGTCTATCATGTAATCATCTAGAAACGGTCCTCAAAAATAAATACTTAATAGGTAATGTTAGGTGCATGTATTCTGATATTAAATAGTCTTAAGAAATCCAAATATGTAATTGCACACAGATCTGTCTTGTATAAGTTTGTATATATGGTAAATACTTGTTAGGTTGGGGGAAGGCCACTTTTTTACAGTTTTGTAAATTAAAAATTTATTTATTTATCATGTGTTATTTGAGTAAGTCTTTGTTTTAGGTGTATTGTGGATATATCGTTTGACTAAGTAAATATTTGTTATGTTACATACCAATTACGCATAATAACTGGATTGTTCTCACGTTAGTGGGAGCATGTAGGTATACGAACCCCCACAGAGAAAAATGAGTATTGCTTATTTATTAAGAATTCCTTCAAATTATTGGTAATCCGGTTAAAATTGGGATTTTAGACCTTTAACGAATGTATTAACAGATTTCCTAATAAACTTTCAGAAAAAAAAATCCAATACATTTTCACGTGTTCTGACATCGTGATAATGTATTCAAAATTTAATCAAAATATTTCAGGAAACTTGTTAATTCATTCGTTAAAGGCCTGCGATCTCGTTTTTAACCGGATTACCAACAATTTGAACAGATTCTTAATAAATAAGCAAAACTATTTTTTCTGCTTGCAGTATAAATAAATAAATGTAAAATAATGGTTCCAATAAATATATGTAACTGGTTAGGTGATGTAGTACCTGCCTATCTAAAATTTTATTTGCATAATTTGCTGTAGGTACGTCCATAAAAAATGTTATAAATGATTGTCATTAATCTTAAACGTTTTATTATATAAATCATTAGAAATTAAAAAATATAGAATCAATCCACACCTCACTAACTAAAAATTCTTTAATTATATTATCAATAAAGTTTTTAACTATTTTTCGTTTTTGTCATAGATAAGTGTTTAATATATTAGTGAGATCTAGTACCTAATTTAATTAAAGCAACGACTAAACGATTTACGGGCCGGAATGTTCAAAGCGCGACGTTTAATGTTACCTTTTTTCTTGTCGTTCCTCTTTATAATCCCTCCGGAGTGAGCCGACACTCGGCCTCTTGATCTGGCATGTGAGATGTATGAGAAGTTGCCGAGACAAGGTTACCACCATATTTGCCACCAGCCGCACTTCCCGGATTGTCCCGTATTATTAGCTATTTGACAACATTTCACTGCTGACAATCCGGGATTTTTTTTTCTTTTTGCATAATAATATACAAAAATACCTGCATACATTTCTAGCCTCACTTGACAATGTTTGTTCTGAGACGGGTACAGCGATTATTTAAATCTAAATTGATCCGGAATGTAAACAACTAATAGGAAGTAAGAAGCGTGGCTTCATACATTTTTTTGTGATGAACATCATTTGAATGGTCAAAACACCAAATTAATGAAAAAAAACACCTACTATGTGTAGGAAATAGGCAAAAAAATGTGTTTCGGGATTTACCTACTTTCATAGTTATCTACATTAAAAAAAACTGTCGAATACTACCCGGTTTCGCCAGACTTTCAAAATATGCTTTCCTAGTTGAATAATTGAAAAATATGAAAAGTTTTGTGTCTTGTCTTATTTTTCACGAAGTAACGAAACCAGTTGAAAATATGTAGTTACAGTTATCTAGACATTCTATGCACAATTATCTGTACAATTTTCACTACGCCTGAGCTCAATGTTAGAGAGATTTGCTCCTTCATAATATCGTAGGAATAATTTTTTACCTAACTTTTGATAATTTTTCAATGACTGTAATATTTTAAAAGAATTTTTTGTGCTCATTTACTCCGTCCCGTATTATTGTCCCTTATTTCTGAGCGTTTTGGCAACCCTGCTCGTGCCTACACAAAACTCGCGAGAGATGATTGAGGGTACGAAGAAGGTAGGAGAGCAGGGAGGCGGTGCATGTTCCGTAAAAGGAGCGGCGAGATTAACCAAAACCACCTCAAGCAAAGCCGGGATAAAATCAGTCTCTTAACTTCCATGAGATCCTCAAAAATAATCCTCGAGTTTATTAAATATCTACATATAATCAAACATACTTATTACAGTTATTTGTGATGATGTAGGTAGGTTAGTTATTCCTGTGTGAAAATTTTCACATTTAATGAACTCAAATTTACCTTTGAATTTTTCATTTTCAAAAATGAAACTGATTATATTTGAAATAAAAATGACTTTTTGTTAATGAAAAGTATTTTTTTTTACTTCAACCCAACACAAGATGCCCGCAGGAAAATAATTTCCCTCAGGACCTACGTCAACTTTTGGGATGCTGTGTGGAGGGTCTTTGTTTAAGGAAAGGAAGGAGAGGAAGTTCTGGGAAGGTAAAGGGTATTGGTGTTGGGTAGGAATCTTGGGATTAGTGTGTCAGGTGAATCCTGAACACACCTCACCCGATGAACCCTGGTAACCCTGCTAAATCACTAAACATAGTAGGGTGACCTTTGGCAGAGGTGTTGGTTATCCAATAAATGGTTCCCGGGGCGACGGTACCCAAACTCGCCTCCCAAATTGAAAATCCAAAGGCAAATATTTTATAAATACTTTAAAAAAACGAAAGTTACATTATGCCGTGATTTTTGCGTAGAATATTAAAAAAAAATTGAGGAGCTTTTAGAAGCTAAGAGGCCAATTCGATTCTGTGTCCCGGCCTGGCTTGAGGTGGTTTTGGATTAACGCGTGTTGTTGTTGTCGACCCGAATTGGATAATATACAAATGGGACCGGCCTGACTTTGCAACAGATTCGTCCTCAAAACACGCGTTCGATCAAACGCGTTATAATGAGACACATAAAATAAAATTACAAAAATATAAGGCGTCCTGCCTGTCCGCTCGTTGAGGATTTGACAGTATTAAAATGGAACTGATCCTTGAAACATACAGGAAAAATGTTTAGCTCATAATTACACATGTGCTTATATTATTGTCTTACAACCATTAAGGAGATACACAACGTAGTAATGCAAAATTATGTGTTTTTGGTTTGAAAATTTGGTCGCCTAGAAATGTTTCAGATACTTTAATTAAATACTGCTAGTAGAATACATTCTGGCTTTTGAAATAATCGAGTATTTTTTAGATAAGTCTTTTTATAAGCCCAGAAAAAAATAATGTAAAAGGCCTATGAAAACTGCTTTGAAGTTCAAAATCTCCTACTTACGAACCCATTTTCGATTATGATTTTATTGAATAATGTGGCAATTTAAGTTATTTATAAAATGATCGAAAAAAAATTTAATATTTATGCCTGAACATCCTCAAAATAAAATAAAAGGCACTTTTTGGCCATGTTTTTTTCTTGCATAAATCAAAACAGGCGGATGGTGTTAAGCGGGAATTTAAACCTTATCGCCATCTACGTAAGGGGTGTTATTGATAGCAGCTCGATTTAAAATATTTCAAGACGTAGTGCATCGCCTTAAGTATAATCTTTACTCATCTATATTATATATCTTCTTTCTTTTCTACCCGGTTTCGACAGAGATTTTGAATGTTTCTAAAAAAATATTGACATAGTTTTATTTTTTGGAAAAAAAAGTATTTTCAAAGCTGTGTAGCTCATGTTAGAAATGACCTAGAGAGCCTATACAGTGCTAGAATACATTGTAAAAATTTCATGACGCCAGTGTTGATCGTTCGAGAGTTATTGCTGCTTAAACATTCAGATTACCTACTGCGTTAATGGTTTGGATTGCCTTACGAGTTATAATTTTATTTAAAAAAATATATAATATCGGAAGCATTCTTCATAAAATCAATCTTTGTTTGGACGTAAAAAAGTCTAAACTAATGACTTTTATAATGGCAAAAACGTTCCCCAAATCTGTTCACAGGCGCGATCCTATTGAGTTCACCGTCAATTAGCAGAGATTATTGAATAGTGCACGATTGTCTATGCTCCCTGGCTCAGTGGTACCTTTATTCTATATATGTCTATGGTGGTATTTAATTAGTTGCGGCCACCTCTCGTCCCGGGGGATCCCCGGCCCTAGGAACTACAAGGAGCAAATTTGTTTTCTCATAGGGCGGGCAGGATCATTTGTATTAACAGATCATTACGTCAATGGGGTCGTCAACCAAATTGAATCACAAATAAAAAAACCAACAAATTATCTTTAAGTGCTCAGAATTCAATGTTTTCCCGATTATAATCTATTAAAAGCAGCTTTACTAACCCTTTTTCTGTTTTGACTAGTTTAAATCTACGAAAAGATAACAATATGGCGTCTTCGTCTTATCTTATTTTTTTCAGTTCAATTCACATTTCAAAGCTCAGTTAAGGTCACGATGATTGACTAAGCTTAACAATCATGAGTTATTTAAAAATTCCAAACTTAAAAATATGTGTAATTTTCATGACGCCAGAGCTTACTGTTCACTACTCTTTGATGTTTTAGATAGGCACGAAAAAAAAGCCTTGCAATATTATCCAAAGCTTATTAAAATCGTGTTATATTTATCTATTTTTTTCGAATTTCTACATAATTAAATTGATTTAATTTTAATTCTACTCAAAAATCGATGTATTCATAAATTATATTAAATATTATTATTATTATAATTCGAAGTTCAGTGTTCCTTTTATGGTTATCAAAACATTGAAAATTATATTTTATTTTTGTTTCCAATTGATTAAATTGCGCAAAAGCGTCGTGACACTGACTAAAAATATTTAGGATTAATGGTAATGTGTTGCTGACCCCTGTCACATAAAGCAGGCGGGTCCGTGTAAGGCGGTCTTCGTATGTTATTTCATACTTGGAAATACATACTTACGGCACACAACACAGTGCTGGGCGGACAGAACTAACCTGCTGAAATCTGTATAAACTTCTGCGAATAATTAATTAGATATACCTACTCATTATGTACCTATAGACATTCCAGATCTTGGTGTAAATACCTTAAGGCGATGCACCACGTCATGTTACTTTTAGAATCGGGCCGCAAACAATAACACTCCTTATGTAGATGGCGATAAGGTTTAAATTCCCGCTTAACACCAGCCGTCTGTTTTGATTAATGCAAGAAAAAAACATCGCCAACAATGTTAAAATTTTTTGAATCATTTTCTAAAGAACTTATTTTTCCACGTTATTCAAAAAAACCATAATCAAAAATGGGTTCGAAAGTAGAATACTTAGTTAGGATTAAGTAGGGTGACTTCGCCGTGAAGCATAAATAAATAAATCATAAACCTAAATCTAAATAGCTAGGTTAAGGCGATGCCATACGTAGTAATGCAAAATCATGTGTTTTTGGTTTGAAAATTTGGTCGCCTAGAAATGTTTCAGATGCTTTAATTATATACTGCGAGTAGAATACTAGGTCGATATACATTAAGGCTTTAACATGAATTATTATAAAATGTCCAACTACCACGTTGGCGCCAATTGTAACACAATCAGGTACACTTATATTCAAATCAAACCACGCTAGGGCGCCATTGTAACGATACTGCGTATTTAATTAAAATTATCGACTACCATAATACGGATATGTGTCTAGTGTGGTAGTCGAAAAGCATGTAAAAAACTGTATTCAAATATATTTTATGAATAAAGAAAAAAAAAAAAAAGAATACATCCTGGCCTTTGAAATAATCGAGTATTTTTTAGATAAGTCTTTTTTTAAGCCCAGAAAAAAATAATGTATAAGTCCTATGAAAACTGCTTTAAAGTTCAAAATCTTCTTCTTGCGAACCCATTTTCGGTTGTGATTTTATTGTATAATGTGGCAAATTAAGTTATTTATAAAATTATCGAAAAAAAAATTAAATATTTATGCCTGAACATCCAAAAAATAAAATAAAAGGCACTTTTTCGCCATGTTTTTTTCTTGCATAAATCAAAACAGGCGGATGGTGTTAAGCGCGAATTTAAACCTTATCGCCATCTACGTAAGGGTTGTTATTGATAGCAGCTCAATTTAAAATAGTTAAAGTGAATTGTGATTTTGGGACTGTATTGAAGTAAATAGTCCGTTGGTAGGGTGAGTAAGTCATTTTTTGTGAATATGTTCGTGAACTTCTCACGAAGTAAATAATTGATAGAGTGAAGGTATATATACACGCAATATAATTCTCCATACCAAGCTAAATATTGGTGAGTACCATTAGATATCAATATGAAGTAAAAAACGTCTTTACGCTTCTAATATAAATGGTAGAGTGAAGTAAATTGCTTCACACTTGCATGATTGGTACGGGGAAGTCATATGACAATTCACACCTTTACACAATTGGTAGGTTGAAGTTAAGTGTGTCATTTTCCTTTTTCGTGGTGAAGAATGATGATGAAGATGTAGACATGTGTGTTATCACCAGCTAGAATGTAGAATGCAGGATTACTCTGCTGGTTTGTACGCGGGCTTGACACATGCCTGGGTGAGGTTAGGTCAGCCATATGCCCGTTGCCCGCTGCCCGCTGCTCGTGTCGGCGAGAACACCAAAGGAAACCACAAGAGAATACCGCCTGACCGACTGCGACTCGCTGTGGATATATGGAGATGGAGAATTCTCTCACACATGCCTGTCGATGTTGCGTAAGGTCGAAAATGAAACGCTTTATGACATTCATTTGATTTTATGTGTTTCGACGTGCGGGCGATATGAGGTTTAGATTAGCTAGGGTTTGGCAGATGCATTCTACTTCTGTAAAATCAGCACAGATCATAATCTAAGATCCATACTTACGCCTTAGGCTCTTTTGTAATGTTCCAATAAACTGTACTACATGCTACAATAACGCCTAGAATAGCATTCCTTACACACCTTTAGGACGTGTAGGAGTAATTGTGAGTTCAGTAGTTCTAGCAAAAACCGTGATTTTGTCACTGTCCTGGCTTTCGCGTGCAGCCAGATGTGCAGTAAAAAGAGCCCCAGTCAAATTAATTGAAAACAAAATTGGTAGTCAGGCCGCGCATTTCTCAACAGAGGGCGTTGCACAAATCCGACCAAAACAGAAAAAAATAACGACGGCGGAGATTTGAGTAACGGGCATAAAAAGCTCACTAGATCCGAGTTGAAAAAGTGGCGTAAGCGATATACGTTATAGCGTATACCGCGGCTAGCTGCCAGCGGTGGACGCGGTCGAACAGAGAGAACAGCTTGAGATTGCGATGAAAGCGGGAATTAGTGGCAACACAGAATACACGAGCAAAGGCGGCATCGGCACACATCAAAGGCTACCTTCTCTCCCCACACCCCACCCCTTCTCCCAACCCTCCCTCAGCCTCCTCCCCGTACACTCCCGATGCATAGAGATCGCGAAAAATCGGCACGTTTATGGCATTTTTATAATTTCAAAAATATTTTCTGATCCGGGGACAGCGGTGTAATTTGACCGCATAACTTCGGGCGAGGAATGCGCTGGCTGAGATAACAGTCATTAAGCCACCGAGTTTTGGATGATGTCATTAGCGTCTAGGTGGTCATTAGCAGGTAGTTGGGACTTTAGTTTAAAACGAGCCAATTACAATTGCAGCTACTGCATAATGAACAAACTGTTACAGTGCGTGAGAAGACACTGTAACTCACGACAAACAGTACATACATACCGCTAAGTGCTTAGATCACAAATACAACAATTTTAATCTAAAATCACATCAAAAATAACTTTACATTAGATAGGTACCTACCACAAATATCATAAATGTTTTTTTAGGTCTCGTAAGAATTTAGTGTTAGAATGAAGGTGGTTAAAGGGTTAAACTCCGTCACTCGCCCACCTGCGCTCATCCGTGTGTTGGGTTGGGGGAGGGGTAGGAGATGGGGAGGGGGTTGACCTCTTGGCCCGGAGTTCCAAAGGACCCGGCCGATAGGACCAACACGTCTAGAATTCCTTGCGTGATCGCTTATTTCGATTTAATAGCTGTAAATTAACAATTTATATTAATTTCTAAAATGATGCATCAACTAAAAAAGTAAAATACTAGCGATTGGTTAGTTCTATCGTTCTGAAATTTGCACAGAATCTTTTATCTAGAACGATTAGCTCAATGCAATACTTTTAACACTCAATAACATTTACATCGTGAGCTGTGGTGCTTTGAAATATGAATTTATTTGTGGCAAAATAAAATCTGAAGTTTTATTGTTCATTTAATTTTTTCTTCAATCTAGGAAAACTCGGATGAAACCGGGTAGTAAGCTTTTACCTAACGAACAAAGGAACAAACTATATAATATTATAAAAATATTGAATTCATTTAAATGCTTTTTGTAGTTTACATTAAAAAATGTTTTTTTAAGTACGTAGGTTGAACTCATTACAGTATTTGTTAGATTTTATGCGTGAACAACGTTAACAGTGTAATACATCAATTGCAAAAGCTTCGGCCGTGGTTTGCGGTCCCTGATTGGTCACATTTAAATAATTGGCGTTGTCGGATGATGGTGTATGATCGTAGATGGACGCGCTGCATAGCGGTTCGGATATCCTGCCATGGGAGACCATTCAATCAAATTGCAGACTCTCCCCTGCACTTACTGACCTAAACTGTACTGTTAGAGCCCCGGTACTTGCGCAAGTAGAGTGCGCAACGAGTCTCGATGAATGGTTAATTTATGCTAATATCCATGTTGTATTGTATTACATTTTGTAGCAGTTATACGCGTTGTGGTCATGATCTAATCTGTGCTGATTTTGATTGCTGACATAATATGTTACAGGATCTTTTTAAATAATTCCCATATCTTAATAAACCGATTGTAATCTTTAGAGCACAGACGTCAGGTAGGAATGCTGTCCTTGTTCTACCAGAATTACAATAAAAGATGTTCCGATGAAGTATCGCCATTGATCCCTTGTTTGTACATAGATGAAGGGTTCGTTTTTACCACTCGTTTTGTATTCAACAACTCGACGATGGAACAATTTACCGGCCTCTGTGTTCTCTCCCTCATATAACATATCTTCAAGATCCATGTTTACTTCTTCCTCTCCCTAAAAATACCCTCCACACAAAATCCACGAAGATTACAAAGGCCATGAGCGAAATTATTTTCCTCACGGCCTCCTGTGTGATGTTTATGTAAAAAAACAAATGTAATGCTGCAGAAGAATCCCAACTTTTTGCAGCAAATGCAATTATAAAATAAGATATCCCCAATTTGGATACAGTAGTAGATAGGTACCTGACTATTCTAGCTAGTCCCTACCTCTATTTTTGGTGCCCTCTCCTGTCGGAGGTTGGCTATCATCAGGGCAATCTTCACCCTCCAGACTGCATCCCGGAATAACACTCTACGGAATTGGAAACGTACTAGTCAAGTAGTTTCTGCAACATCTTCCATCAATCGTTCTCTGGATTATCAATTGGTTAATCTGATGTTTGTCGTTCGTCATAATTGGACATTGGATTATAATATGCACAGATATGAATATTTCTTTTGTTACCGATGTGTGCTTTGGAAATTTTTTTTGTAGGCAAATTTTTAGAATAAAATATAATGTTTCTTCGAAAATATTTAATTCCTCTCTTTTTTAATAGAATTTTTCCTGTTCCTTAAAAGCGGACTATCAACTATTTCACACTTGAGCAACTCATATTTCATTGATTTTTTTTGCTAAAATAGGCAAAGAAGTCGAAAAAGGTTCAAATTGATTTTAAAGTTCACTAACAAACTAAAAGGCTCCAATATGCACTAACAACCTAAAGAGTTCCAATATCCACTAACAAACTGAAAGGTTCCAATATGCACTAACAACCTAAAATACTCCAATATGCACTAACAACCTAAAGGGTTCCAATATCCACTAACAACTTAAAAGGCTCCAATATGCATATAATACGATGTCTAATCATGATATTATTTCCAATTTCGTAAATATTTACGAAATTATTACTGTACAGTAGAACAGCTATAACCACTGGTGATTTTTCATATTATTCATACTGACAGTATTGATCACTTTGAAACGAATTCCAAATATATACCTTAATTCGCTACCAACCTGATTTAATATATTGTGAAAAACACAAGGAATTAAAATATTTTTTTAATGTTTCAAAACTATCTTAATTAAAATATATGAAATCGGCAAATACACAGAAGATAAAAAGGTAACGGTCGTAACTGGGACTCGAACCCAGATTCTCCATTCTTACCGAGACTGGCGTCTCTATCAATTGAGCTATTGAGACCATTAAATTCATTGTGAATCGTATTCATTGATTAAATTCTACAATGAGGTTTATAAGTTTCAATAATTTATCCCTTAATAAGTTCAGTACTACGTATCAAAACTATTTTAAATTCCACTTGGGCCAAAAAGGGCCAATTATTACCTAAATATTACATAGCACAAAAAATAACTTCTTCATCTCAAGAAAAGGAAACTGAACATTTGTGCGTGTGTTTGTGCTCAGGGATCCTTCGTTTTAAAAGGACGAAGATCATAAAACAGGGAAAAACCTTTTTTTTGTACCAGCAACACCACTTTTACATTCCTCCCTCATTGTCCGATGTTAACAAGTGTTTAAAAAATATTATATTAGCCTATTAATTGCCGTTCTTCGTGTTCAGGGATTTCTTTATAATGAAACGAAAACCGGTTTCGTAATAAAGGCATATCATCATTCCTGCTCATAGCGCGTGCTGTGATTAACCGGTCTCCAACACTTTAATATAAAAAAAATAGTATCACTAAAAACTAATAAGTTTTGTCCCCTCAGGCCTGAGCGAAATAACTAATCTATCACTTTACAGTTTACACTATTTAGACTGGTATAAACTACAAAGCACGTAGGTATTAATGACCAATATACAGTATACACCATAGTAGGTATTATATTATGTTCCTTGTGTAGAATCGTGCCACAAAATACTTGGCGTAATTCGGTCAATCGATGTTAAAAACATGATTGCAAAAATATTTGTCTGAAGGTAACTTACCTGTTTCAAATATAGATTTCACCTTTTGTTCTGTGATTTTGGCCTAGGAAGTTTTTTCAATATTGGCTTGCAAAATGACTTGTGCCCATTATTTATTAACTGCCTCCTTTCCAACAAACTCAGTAGAAACCTAATCAAATCCTTATATAACTTTAGCTGTATGCATTAATAGTTCAATGAATATTATTCGGCCTAAGTTTAATAACGTAAGTAAAGGTTTTTTGTTTTGTCACTAACGCTTTTCTGTATAATTTAAAGGCTTCATACACAAAATACAGAGCTATAATGAAATTCATTGCGTATGAAATTATTGCAAGTTCGTACCGAGCCCAGTTCTTTTCTGTCGTGTTTTAGAATTATTTTATTATTCTATACCTATCAAAGTTACTAATTACGGTTGTGAGTGTTGTGAGTTGATTAGAACAGCGTGAAATCTAGTTCAATGAACTCAAATTTGAATCAATTAATGAAACTGATTGTGTTAAGAATTCAGACAAGCGATAAATTACCTACCAATGATACCTCTAATATTTTAATTAAAAAATAAAATTTTAAAACTGATTTGTCAAGAATTCAGACTATTCCGTGATTTTTTAACTGATCTGCCGCTGGTAAAAATATAAAACACATTTTATTCTTCTACACTAACTTTGACCAAGGCCGTAAATGTTCGTTGTAACTTTTCTCTAATGCCTATTTTAAATTCTATTTTACTGAGATGTTTTCACAAATCTGAATCATTATTTCATATTGAATTTACCATCTAACGAATACTTCAATAATTATACTCTCATATTACATGTAATTACCTCTCGCATGTGTGCATATCAATTACATTAGAAATGAATAATAATGCCTTCAATTCTCACGTGCACCTTCTCACACATCACTCCACACCGAAACAGAAGCGGCCATATTATAATTTAACCTTTAAATAATAAAAGGCAATTTTCCACCATCATCTAACCCTATCAATAATGATCTCGATTCACACATTCAGTAATGCGGCTATTATCTCCATCACGGAGCTAGAGCGGTCATGGATATCGATAGCCAAGACCTATTAACTGCCTACCCGCTTGGGTGCCTAATTCCTATATGCCTGGACAACAAGGTTCTATCTGAAATTTTGACCAAAGTTGACTGTTTTGCACCAAGTTTCACAATTTTTTCTCTCCTTAAAACCCTATCGAAAATATGTTAACTTTCTACATAAGTTAGCAGATAATTGTGCAACAAAGTTTTATTTAAATCACTGAGGTTCTTTTTGCAATTTGAGAAAGTTCTATTTAAAATATATGAATATATATTTTTTTTTCTATTTGTTAATTTTACGTGCAAGTCTGTCTGCCATTTATAAAATATTTTTGGAGCAAACATTTACGTTTGCTTCGTTTCCATTTGCGTTATACGTACTTCGAACTCAATCGCTTGGGATATCGAGGTTCCTTTATGAAATATATGCTGAAAGTGTTGTAAACGAATTATTTTTAGGCTTAAAACTAGGCATTTAGAAAAACAGTTGAATCTGTTGGATTTTTTTAAGTTGAATTTCAAAGCAACAAAGTTACATCTGTTTTTTTTTTGCTTAGTTGTTTGGCTAAATGCTAAGTGTTTTCTGCGTATGTGTTCTTAAACATAAATAAAATTGAATTGCAATACTTTCTTGAAATGATCTTTTTCATAAATTTCAACATGTTTGTATTTAATTCCAAATTCTAATTTTGAACTTAAATATCTCAGATTCATACGAACGGCAGATATAACATTGTTGCTCCAAGGGCACGTGGTGGCCATATATGACTTGTGTATACAGTATTCTATAAATGGCGTTCAGGTTTTTATTCAGCCTCAGTATGAATGATTTTGTACGCCAGGGGAAATTTCATAGAGCATCCTAGATGAGCGAATTTCATGTCGCAAGAGCTCAAAGATAGTGAGTTTTTTGGTACTTACGAAAGCAGATCTTTTGCATTAGATATAGTTTTTGTTACACAGTGCTCGTGGCGATTTTGCATTCATTTTTTATAATGTTCATATATAATTTTAATTCTGGGTGCTGGTGGTGTATTGATGAAGGGCTGGGTCAGGTTATGTTAGGCTTAGGTTTTGGGTTAGGTTAGTTTAGTTAATAAGTTGGTTGAATTAATAAGTTAGGTTAGGTTACTTTTGCATTTATTTTTTCTAATGTTCAATCGATGGCATTATATTATAATAATGTTGGTTGTTGGTAATAAGTTGATGGAGGGTTTGGTGGACCTGGAGAGGTGGACAGGGACAGGCCGGGAGCCGCCACATTAAACTGACCCATAATATTTTACGACGTCTGTAAAATGTAAAATACGAAATTCACTATGACAAAAGACCTCTATTTTGGGAAGAAGATTTCAGAAATCGTAAAATGGAAGATCCCAGAAAGATTAACAAGTTAAACCCACATTAATGGACAGAGTTGGGCAGAAGAATATCTCCAGATTTTAAAGACTTTTTTTTTAAAATTTGTTAGGCAGGTACGGGTACGACCGCCCCGGGAACCATTTATTGGATAACTAACACTCTGTCGTAGGTCAAACCAAGTCAGCTGCGTGGGGGGCCAGATCGGGAGGGGGCGGTTTGGGAAGACCCTTTTCCCTCTCCAGCTGGTCTCTCTCGACCCATCGCTTAGCGAGGGGGATGGATTCATATGCTCACCCCGCATACCCTTTTCCTCCCCAGTCCTTTTTTTTAAGAAAGACAAACATTCCCGGTTTACTAACCTGACAATATTTTAAAATTTCATACCTGCAAATAAGCAGAAAATATTGCTTGTGTTGTGATGGAAGACTTAGCCAGCCGAGGAATCGAACACACTACGCCTATACTACCCAAACGTGAAGTCCACTCAGTCACCGACTGAACCGGTCTTGACCGGTCCTTTCCTTAAAAGGACCCTCACACAGCATCCTCAAAGATGACAAAGGCCCAGTAGGAAATGATTTTCCTCATGGACTCCTGTGTGGGGTTAATGTAAAAAAAGTAATTAGTTTTTTAACATTTTTTTTACATGACAATTGACATGTAATTTTTTATAAAATTCGTTTAAAAATAAATTGAAGTGGTATTATAAATATACCGGTAAGCAATTTATTAACTCCCATGTTATTACCGTGTCGCTCAATAATTTATTCTATTTGGTATTTGTTTTAAAGCGTTCCATACTAGTGCAGTATAACTAATGCCTCGGTACATAGAGCGATAGCTAGGTACGGTGTAAAGAGAGAAGTGGTACAATGAGACCTTCGTTACTCACTGCTGAGAGAAAACTGGGTCAGGAACTATTTCCTAAGTCAACGTAAAAGTTTTGGTAGTCCTTATGCAACTCTTATAAAATATATTCTCATAGAACTTATTGTAAATGTTTTTAAAAGTCTCTCTTAAATTCTTGAGTTGGTACTGTTCCTTCTTTTTTCATTAATTGTAAAGATATTTAGCATTCAAGTAATGCGTTTTGGTGTTATAGTACACCGTTTCAATGTTTAACAATGAAAAAATAAACCAAATTATTACTAGGAAGTAATAACACTGTGATGATAATTTACATTGACCTTAATTTGTGATATACGTGAAGGGTTCTTAACGAAGCTAGAAAAATAAACAAATCTATGGTTGAAATCACAGAAAATTAATTAACTCCTACGCATAAACTAATATAACCTACATGAAGTATGAATAATTTTCATACTGAAATTCTGACATATACGCTTGTTAATTTTTCGCGTGAGAAAAACTATTAATTAGTGTTTTTTTATTACTCTTCACAAAATATATATTTTGGAAGAATTAAAATTAACCAATCAATTCGGTTTACAGAAATAAATACTCGCCCGACCTCGATCTCCCCGCAATAATTTAATAACAATAAAGATAAGTTTAATACGAAAATTAATGCGAACATAAACTCGCCTACCCATAACTTGCGTCAAATCATATTCGCGGCAATAAATCGCTATTCGATTCGATATCTGCGAGAAAAGGAAACACGTTTAATGGCACAACATATAAATTCGATTACAGAAATATGTACACATCCTCATCTCGTTGAAAGTGAGGATAATTGGTTAGAGTTTTTACGATGTTTGGTAGTAGAGCCTGCTGGAACTAGAGTTTATAGTGTGCCTGCCACAGTAACAGCTAGACTCTATACCTAGAGTGGTACTGGATTTTAGCTGTTGGCTTTTGGCTGCTGGCTTCTACTTTTGACTACTGGGTTCTGGGTACTGCAGCAGTGAGTTAATGTAGTTTTGTTTTGCATCTCTCGAGGGAGTCCTTCGCGCGGCTCCCGCCCCGGCCCCGCGCCGCTGCCAGTACCCGCCCTTCCCTCGCTGCCCCTGCTGGAGGGGACTGGACTCTCCCACCTGCCGCTGCAGCTCTCTGACTCCAGGATGGACTCGCAGCACTCACAGGCTCTCTATACTTACGTCGATGGTGAATATTCTTCTTTCATTTCTATTCTCAATTCTATTTTTTCTTCTTCTTTTAATGTTTAACTGTGGGACCATCCATAATCAGAGGAATGTTGTGAGTATTAAAGAAAAGAGGAAGGTTTGGGATTCTTCGGATCTGGTGACTAAGAATAGCTAAAGCCATTTGAAGCAAGTTTAAGACTTCCTCACATACATCTGCCTGTATACGACACAATAATCTTTGAATAATTTTAATTGCGTTTTTTTATGAGTATCACCTCAAAAATGCTTTAGTCGTAATGACGACCGTTAATTTTATTTCAGTTTCGCGATAAATATGTCGACATAGACTAAATAAATATATAATAGGACAATTATTTTTATTTGAATTTAGACAAATAGGTTATATATCATTAAGATTTTGATAGACTAAAACACTATAAATGTGTAAACTTAGGTGCTAATTAGGTTTGTTTTTTAAAGAAATATAACCACTATTCCACCCTCCTTATAAAACCAATTAAAAGATTAAAAAAGCATTCAGTCAATGAAAAAAATACGAATAAAAACTTTGTAATATTATTTGTTAATGTGGATACAAATTCGAGGAACATTTTTTATATTTCACACCCCAACTCCTGGGTAAAGATAATTTATCACCGCTATAAAAGTTGGTAAAGAATGTAATTTACAATCTATACTTCCCATTCACCGTGAACTGTATCCGGTCTGGACTCTTGATACAATGCTCTCAATTATTCTCCCCGCAGAGCCTTTTGTGGACTAAATCTAATTATTTAGGTCGAGCGAAAGAAAGAAATATTCATGACTTTTTATATTGTATGCCTTGATAGTTGGTGCTAAGAAATACACATAAATTCAATGTGTTTATTAAACTAAGGCATTTTTTTGTATTTCTTATAATGTTGCGTGTTTATTTGTTAGTGTGTCGTGTCTGTTAAGTTTCTTGGAAGTTTTCTGACTAACCATTTCGCAAACCTTTCGGGAGTGCAAGTTCGGTGCTCGGGCGTGAAAAACATTTAGTAATGTGACTCTAATCGTTGGGGCGGTCGCTCGAGCGAACACATCACGGGCTTGCGGAAATCTAGCGAGGAATCTTCCACCGTATATGACCATATGGACACTGGGCTGTAATACGCACCACGGCGGGTTCCGAGTGAGTTCTGAAGCATCCCATATTATATCCATACCGAGCGGCGCCTTTATTAACTGAATGTAGACAGAGCGGCTCCTTCGAAGCATCGAACACCACTTTTTAAATATATCTATTTGAATTTAGAGTTGTTTTTCTTAAATATATCTATTTGAATTTTGAGTTGTTTTTCTTAAATATATCTATTTGAATTTAGAGTTGTTTTTTCTTAAATATATCTATTTGAATTTAGAGTTGTTTTTTTTAAATATACATATATCTATATGAATTTAGAGTTGATGTCTTGAATGAATTAATTAAATGGAATCTTCGAAGTGGAAATTAACCCACTTCCCGACTTCCGATCGAGCTGAAACTCTGCAGATAGATTCGTTGTCGATAACATTGCATTTTGAAAGCACTCACTTACACACACAAGCCGACTAATGCATTTCTCTAAAATTGGATGACGTAATAGAAATTTACAGCATTTGATGTACAAAATAAATCTCGGTACCATCCAATTAGGATTTGGATTGAGTGGTAGCGCGGTTCACTCATTTTAGTCAGTTCCTGGGGATGAAGGTTCAATCCTCCGTATTTTTTAAAAAGTTTTTAAAGGGAAGAAAATTCAATCTTCAGTCAAAAAAAAAACATCTATTATTAAAAATAGATGTAAAAAACTTAGTTTGTTACGAGTGTGTCAAACTTATCCCCTGAGGTCTGGAGTAACTGGCGCTGGTCCTGGCATTCCACGTTCCTAGATTCCAACATTTTACAAAAATCAAATAAAAAATCTAATAAACTTTTCTATAAATTTAACGATCTTTTCCTTATCTTAAATGTTTTTCTAGCAACATGGACATGTTTTATCGGGTTTGCGCTATTTTACGTACCGTGAAGCGTAAAACAGCGAGCATTGTTTTCTGGTTTTCAGGCTATAATAAAGTAAGATTGCTTGACTCTTTATCAGGACGTGACTTTTCTCTCAATCGACTCGCCGGTGCTAATAGTCGCCTCTACTTAGTTTCTAGTTTCTTGTCTCGCGGAATTAACCGTGCCCGCTCTTAATCTAAATAACCACTCCTAAAAATTAACGCCGGTTTTTAAATTGGTCTCCGCGAATATTATATACGGCCATATAACTATTGGAGGAAAACATGGTTTCAGTTTGTCAAAACAACCAAAACAAAAGTAGGTACCGATTTTTTAATTCTATTGATAAAAATATTCTCAATATATAAAAATTCCGCCTGCGTATGTTTGTTCTCGCAAAACTCAAAAAGTAGTTGACCGATATTACTGAAAATTTCAAAATTTGTTCTTATTAGTGCCAGGAATGTTTAGAGAGTGGTTTGAATGGTAAAAAATGTCTGATGAGATGTGTGTATATATATATTTATATATTAACTAGCGTTATAGATACTACCAAATCATTCATTGATTATTTATTTAAGTAATTAATTTGTTTCTTAGCTAAAAATAATATTTACAAAAGGTTTCAATGTAAATTCAAAACCCTTTCACCTAAACATTATCTATTGTCTCTTTACATAAATAGATATTACACATAATCATTACGGTTGTCTGTGATGTTCATTATTCCTGTGTGAAATTATTCACGAGCGATGAACTCGAATTTGCTTGCAATTTAAGTGTTATTTTCAAAATTATACTCGATAATTGAATCTTCTTCCCCAGGGTCTGGCTCTTAACTGCTGCGAACCTTTAAAATGTCTTTGACTTAAACCGGCCAAATACATGTATTTAAACTTTATACAGTTTTACAGTTTTGAACTCTAGTTTTACTTTGCAAACTTCGAGATAAAGCTAAGGTTCATTAAGTTTGTAGCATGATTCATCCGTCCTTAATTAATCTCCAATGGATGAAGCGAAGCATCTGGACTCCCGGAACCGCTTCTGGCCAAATGAATGAATTCCCTAGCGGCTCATTACCCGTCCCACCTCTGACACGGAAATCCCTTAATTTGTTTACCAGCAGTTCTTACTTGCCCACTTCAAGAGTAAAACCACATATTCCAAACGAGGAACTGCAGAAATGAAATGACGTTTACCGGTTTTAACTACCATGTGCAATACCTACTGTGGTTTGTCTTCTCATTCTTGGTTTGTCAATTTGTTACGCTTGAAATCACTGCAAACTGTAACATTTTATTTTAGAAGACTTTTAGTAAAACTATTTTTGTTCGTTTGGCGAAGTAAATAAATATAAAGGTAACTATTACATCGCTAGATTGAGCATATTGAAAAAATGAGTTCGGATGTAATGTAATCATTAACAATACTAATTTTATTTCTAATATTTCTTTTTTTGATACGGACAATTCGTGGTGTAATTCCATTATACTGATATGACGAAACAATTTGAAATGTTGTTTATTAAAAATAAATGGAAAAAATTTCAAATTGTTTCAAGACATCATTAATTTTGGTTGTGCGTCTGTCCTTGTAAATCTGGTTTAACTAACTCAAAATTGTTTTGAAATTTAAGTTTATCATTTTAAAAATTGGAACTGATTTTTCATCAATCCAGACTATCCTTTGGTTTTTACAGGTTTAAAATTCAAAAACACATAATTCTCATTTTTTCAGTCCCTACATACCTATTAACGAATTTATGCCTCCGTTCTTACAGTAGAAGGTGGTGTAATGGTTAACATAGTTGCCTTCGAAGATTCTTCCGAAGAGTTCGCTTCTCGGAATTGGCGTTGTTTAGTGTTTTTTTTTTTTTTTTTTAATTTAAAAAATAGGTATTTTTAAAATTTTCATTTCACTTAATTGAAATTTTACATTTTGACTTACGAGGTACATAGATAGATATACGTTCTGATTGTACATTCTTGGAGAATATGCTATAATTCACAAAAAATAGGTAGGTTATTTTATAATTATTTAAATCAGTCGTATCGATAAACATATCGCTTAACAATACACAATACATTTATTCAATTGCATTTGAAAATAATAGGGTTGCAAAAAAATTGTAGGCTTGCTGCCCGACAATGCGATTTGCAATCTCGCCATTATTGAGTTGTTTGGGCAGATTTTCCGCTCAAGTAAACTTTCCTGAAAGCGACGACGTGTGCAGCAAAACGCGATATGTGAGATGTGTGCTGGGTGATGTGTGGTATTCCGCACTAGTGCCGGGCCACACGCAGTTCACCTATCCCCAATACCTTATTTTATTTATTTATTTACATTATCCGAGATCTATGAAGCAAACATTCCTTCACCAGCGCCACTTTTGAATTTATTTCGGTAAAATTAAGATGCCTCCAAAGATACGAGAAAAATAATTTGTTTATATGACTTTACGTCCAGCTTTTTTACAGCATAAGAACGAAATATACCGAGTGAGTTATAGAAAATCATACAAAAAGTTTTTAAAGCTTGAAGTTATGTAAAACGGATAATTTAAACATGAAAAAATGTTGGTGAAACATGTAACAGTACATAAATTAAAATAGAAACTAGAACAATACTATGTGACAAAGCACAAAAACTACATTACCTACGCTACTATAATTTGTAGAATTAAGCAAAGAGTTGATATAGAATACCTTTAATCCTATAAATGGAGTCAGTAAATATACCAATAGTACCCCCAAACTTGTTGCTCGGATCATGCATCATATTGGTTAGTAAGTATGTCTGATAGTCGGTAGTGTACGTGCTGCCTTGTGTTCCTAGTAGGTACATGGAGTTTAATAGTGGCGAAGATGGCAGGGCTTTCAATTAAGTTGTTAATGACTTCATGTTACTGGTTGTATAACACAATGTGAAATGTAACAATTTTTGCAATACCTACATCGGTACTATAAAATAATATTTAAAGCGTTCTACTAAAATAAGAAGTATGTACTATTTTGAATGCGTACTTACATACTTCAATAATATAATAATAGTTCCACTGTGAGGCAATCTTAACTTCAATAATAGTTTCCTTTTTCGTATTTGAACTCAATTACTCGTACGTACTTAAGTTATTTTATTTTTTGCAGAAACTGTAAAAAAATGAATCGTAATAAAATCGGAAAAATATTATATTATATTATTGGAATATTGAAAACGGAAGGCATTTTTAAGTGTTGCAATAAAATAAACCGGGAAAATTTTAATATTCAATAAGTTTTCGCCATAACAATAGCGTTTATCGATTGAATAAATGTTTAACGTTTCTTTTTTTATTATTTTCACATCGCATTGAAGTCGAACGCGATTATGTTCAGTCAATAGGGTGGAAGGCATCCGATACATCAATATAGAACTAGCATAATGACGGCATTTAGAAATGTAAACCTCGGTGTGTTTATTGAATGATTTGGAAATGCTCAGGTTGTAATAATGGCTTTATACAAAATCTCGTTATTATTGAGTGGCAAAGAATGAAGCATTATCGTGCTATTGTGGCCATCATAAACTATTATGCACTCTTCGCCAGGATGGTGATGCCCTTTTCATAGGTTTCCGCTTACTTTACTTGACTGAAAAGGAGACTTTATGGCTTTATTATTATAGCCTGTCCGTGGTAACCTGGGTGAGCTCCTGTTGCCCTGTATGTGCATAGTCGGCTACTCAACCAACCACTCTGCCAACAAAGAGATGATTCTTCGTTTATTCCATCGCATTCTAATTTAGTCCACGTTTAATATACCTCACTTGATTTGCGTTAGGGCTGATCGTTAAGCTTCTCCACAAAGGTAGCATTGTAATACAATCATTTAAGGACGATATTTTGCTATAATAACCTTATCGAATATTCAAAAGGGATTCTTATTCTTACATCTCAGTTCATCTTTTAGGTTGTATTTATTCGTTTGATAATGATCTGTAGTTGAATTCGAACTGCTGTTTTATTTAGTGTTTGTTGGCTTAACTATTATTTGATTAGAAAAAGATTTCCTTTCTTCGACAGGTCAGGGACGCGTGAACCAATTGGGTGGCGTGTTCATCAACGGGCGGCCGCTGCCAAACCACATCAGGCTGAAGATAGTGGAGATGGCCGCGGCGGGAGTGCGTCCCTGCGTCATCAGCAGGCAGCTGCGCGTCTCCCACGGCTGCGTCTCCAAGATCCTCAACCGATACCAGGTCAGTACCAGACAGTAGTCTAATTTGTTGTTGACAGTTATCGTATATATATATATATATTTATAAATAAATAAAATGTAAATGTTCGTTTGTTTAAAATCTTAAATCTCCGAAAGTTCTTCACCGATTGCTTTGAAATTTTGACACATCGTTGCATTCCAATACGCGTGTGTTGATATATATACCTATATCATATATATATGTCACCTATGACAGGAAAAAATATGTTTTTTTTTAAAAACAGGGCCATATGTTGGATATCGTGCTTTTTTGAAAAACAGCGGCGTATGTTAGACGTTAAAGCAACACGTGCTATCGTTTCTCTATCTGCACAGATGAGTGAGTGACTGACTGAGCCACAGCAACGCGTGATGGGGTAAAGCTTGTTATTAAATAAATGTGTTCAAAAATAAATGTTGTCAAACGGGTAAAATATGTTAAAATATGGTAAAAAATTATAACACATGGTCAAAATCGTAAATTATGACCTAATATGGTAAAAATGGGAATTTTGTCTGATTTGGCAAAATGTGGTAAGATAAAAATATGCTCAAATTTGTTGAAAAATTTGGGTAACATCTTCTACCAGTCATCAAGTAAATACCATTACAATTTTATTAGTTTGGATATATTCACGCTTGAAAAGCATCTTCATTTCTTCAACGGTGGTACATAAGCTGGTGAGTTGGTTACTTTCCTGATGTTACTCAACGTAATGATGATGAATGCTATGTGCTTGACTTCATATTTTTAATGGTCGTTCATAATTTATTAACAGGAAACTGGATCGATACGGCCTGGCGTAATAGGCGGCTCCAAGCCCCGAGTAGCCACTCCAGAGGTGGAGAACAGGATAGAAGACCTTAAGCGACAGAACCCCGGTATCTTCTCCTGGGAGATCAGGGATCGCCTCATCAAGGACGGGATCTGCGACAAGCACACAGCTCCTTCAGTCAGCTCCATCTCTAGGCTCATCCGAGGAGGCAGGAGGGACGAGTCCGATCCCAGAAGAAACCACAGCATCGATGGCATCCTCGGTAAGTCTCAATCACAATAGTATCTTTAACTTATTGACTGTAAGGTGACTGATACGGTTCGACAACTGGCTGGTGATATAAATTGCAAAACGCCAACATTAGAATCGCCAGGGTTCATTCACTCTGAAAAAGTAATTTTACCATGCGCATCGTCTCATTTGTGGTGCACTTTTCGATTGTATAATTTTATCTCTTCTGCGACAGTTGCATAATTATAATTCACTTTCGACGAATAAATTACGATCATTATTCAACCAAAACTTCATCATTTCGGTCAGAAATCCATCGAATGTTAATTGATGTTGTCCAGTTGTGACAGCGGAAGTTAAGTGAGCGAAACTTGTAGAGCGGAACATTCATTTTAATTAACTTTCAATAATAATTTTCCCAGAGAACTCTCAATTCTCTCATCTTACCGCGTGGCCCGCTGCACCGGCACCGGCACCGGCACTGGCACCAGCACCGCACAGCACAGCCACCAGACACTTTCACGTTCTGCCATCTTACCATTAGACTATTGTTTCTAGATCAAACATAATTATTCCTACCAGACAAATACACTTAGCAATACAGCATCAACTGCTGAATTCGGTATGATAAATCGAAAGTTTATTTTTTCAACTGTTAATATTTGATGGAATTCTATCGTAATAAGTGTAATGAAACCAATTTACACTTTACTTCCCTTTTTAATTTTTTTCTGCCCTGACCGATTTTAGACAATTCAGTCCATCTTTAGACTTGTGTATTTTTGCGTATTTATAGATACATTTTGTCACGATTTTATTTATATTAGGAGAAGGACCACAATTGAGAATTGAAAAGTTGCATGAAAATAAATTCCCTCATGGGCTATGTCATCTTTGGGGACGCTGTGTGGAGGGTCTTTTTTAGAAGATGAGTTTGTGAACAAGGCTCAAGATAAGAAACTTTGAAAATCTGTCCAAAGTGTTTTATTTTAATTGAAAAAATAGGTTACCGGATGAAAATGACATTAACATTTATTACTCCAGATAAGTTTAGGAAAATCATTTGTTATCCACCATTGCCATTAAATGTATAAATGCCACCGTTTAAATAAAAATGTACCAGTCTGAAGATGAACGTGATTGTAGCAAAATATAAATATTATTATACTTATAAATCGAATGGTATTTCCACTATCCAGACTCCCAACTCCAGACAGTTTAAATTATCTGACATGAATGCTGCTGAAATCGTCGCTTTATCATTTCATTAAAGATGATACCTGCTTACTATTAGATTCCATAAAAATTGTTCAACTCATTTATCTGCAGCCCACAGCTGTAAATCGCGAAAGGTGTTTTTTCCAATATATCCACGACGTAATTCGGGTTGATCACGCCAGTTTTTTCCTGATTTCCCCGATAAAGTGCAAATCACATACCTGCCACAAACTAGCCGGTGAATTCAAACACTTTAATCATTGAAAACAACATTAGCGACTCTCAAACGAAAATTTAAAAAAAAAATCATTTTATTTTTAAAATTATCGGTGCACAACCCTTTAGAGACATAGAGAGTTTTAACTCCTGCTTACCTTGACATATTTTACCCGTACCCCCTAACCGTCCAACCACCATCTTTAGGTCTCATTAATCCATCTTTTGCCGAAAAAGTTGTACCAAATAGGAACTTTGCAGACATTCCACTTAACATAAGATCATACATTTAACCGACACACCACTTGAGTCCTCCAATCCATCGAAATTTCCCTTTTCTCAAGGTGTCAAGTGTCAAGTGCAAAGTAGTGTCAATCGGTCCCCTGCCGCGGCAATCCCGGAATCCCGGCCACACTCTTCCGGAATCGATGGCCGCTCGCGTCTCGCGTCTCAATATATCATGGCAGGGCGGCGATCAAAGGGCGCGCACGGCTTTGCATGAAATTGATGGGTATAAAAATGAAATTAGTCCAGAAAGGTGTTATTATCCCGCCGTGCGCCCGCGGCCACAGCGGGCCCGTACACCGCACAGTACGGCCTACAATACCCTACTACACTAGCCACACCGTACCCAGTTCGTAGCCCGTTTTTACCCCGTCCATGCCCCGTCCGTGCCCCATTCTTAGCTACTTCGTGTGCGTGGCGACTGGCGACAGCCAGTGGCGCTGATGATCGCAACTTTGATTCATGCCGCAACGTAAAATCGAAGAAAGCACATATTAAAAAAAATCATGGTTCAAAGGACTTAAATAATTTATATAATGCGTTATGTGAATTGTTTTGAAGAAAGGTGATAAATTTCTGACGGAACGAAACATCGTTAACTTTCTATGTTGTTATTGAATTGGTTTGTTTATCAAATGCCTATCTACATAATTGTATTGTCAATACACATAGCACGAAGTATCAAACCAAGAAATGGATTTTTTGATGTCACCAACGTGATTGAGTGTAAATTTTTACCCTTTTCTCGCTTCTCAAATAATAACGTAAATTAGATGCATCATCTCGTTGTCCGTGTAATTTTTATATTAGCTGATACATAGCATTACGTACTATGGCATTTTACGAACTCTCCTTCAGAAAACTATGATATTATAAAAGGCCTACAGAAAATTATAGTATATGTCTATCTCCTAAGGATAACCCCCACCAACGCCGGGTACGTGTCAGCTAGTATTAAAATAAAGTCACTATCCGCGTCTGCCTGTTTGTGCGCTCAGTTCTTCTAAATTACGCTACGGATTTTGGTAGAATTTTCACTATCATTTAGAGAATTTCTTCCGAAAGGTTTATATATTTATTTATTTATTAACGGACATCGTCCAAATTACAAAATAATAACACGAATACAGTAAAATGAAAAATACAGGAGTACACAAAGGTACATGAAAGCAAAGACATATGGCAGATATAATATAAGAAAATAAAGTGACAAGTCGAATCAAGTCAAGACTACGCCGTGGGTTTACTTGTTTAGCGACTGGCAAAAATCATTCAGACTTATCCCAAAAAAGTTAAGGTTTTGACTTGAGTGGACTAGTCTACACATTCTGGACAATGGTGAATAATATCCATAATTTTTCGAATGATGGTTGAGGAAGAGCAGTTCATTATTTCTGAGTCCGTGCGAGGGGATATTGAAGGGAATGAGTTGCAGTAGAGTAGGTGAATCAATAATACCATTTATAATTTTGAAGAAGCAAATGAGGACTTCTTTCTCGACGGACTTCCAAAGGAGAGAGGTTTAGAGTTAGTTCAATTTCATCATATGGGTATTTGCCTTTTTCTAATCCTAGCCTCCTAGCAATCCCTCTTAAGAACCGATGTTGAACAGATTCAACATATATATAATACATGCACAGTATGTTAATAGAATGTAGAGAAAAGTCAAGCAACGCCGGTACACGTCAGCTAGTCTTTCATAAGACTTTCGTTAAGGGTATTGTTTCAAGTACCTTACAAAGAAGGAGGAACGCAATAAAATATTAATGTTCCCTGTATTTTCATTAATAATTTTTGATTTTAACAACGATCTAAACCGCACACTTGGAAACGGTTTCAACTGGCTACAACGTCATTATGACGTAGAAATTTCAATTGGTTGGTAAGACGACTGGCATCAACGTTACATAAAATCGAACATGTAGTTTTGGTGGCAAGTCGAAAATAAGACGTTTTAAATCGCCATGGTATTATAATTTTTTCAAGAATAAAAAAGTGAAAATACCCTATTTTAGATTTTCTCTTTGCTATACTAAACGAACAGAATGTACAAAACAAAACAAAATCCATAATATTATAGTAATATAATAAAAAAATCAGAATTATAAAAACAACAACAGAAAAGTTACTTACCTATGACATGCCAAAAAATATTTATTCAGCTCGCAAATGGAAATGTCCACATTAATATCGTGTTTTTGTAATTATTAAATTTTATTAAGCATGATTTTATTTATGGTTTTTTTGCTTCGATCCACTATGAATATGATAGAAGAGCGTGTGGAGCGGGCAGGTACGTTAAATTGTATCTTATTTAGTAACTCCGGGCATTGACGATACGGAATAATGCATTCTTCCATTGCCAACTTCCCACACGGAGAAAAATGAGTACATATTGCGGATTTATTAAAAGCATGTTAAAAACGTGATACCTAATAAACTATTAGTACAAACAGAATACGTGTTTATACAGCTGCGTTTATCCTAATAAAAATAATGACGAAGTGCGAAAATATTAGAATTTTTATGAACCTCGTGTTACGACATTCCCATAACACATTCGTGTTTTACTGACAGTTTGTTAGGAAACCTGTCAATTCATTGATTAAATTAGCAATATTTTAAATGAGTAAGTTATCTCCGTGCACCACCCCTTAAGATCTGAAATCGGGTTGCGTCACCAATCACCACGAGCCTCCCATGTCTGCAGCCCCAGTACCACCCAGCATACCCACCGAGCAATGAGCACCAAGCAGTGAGGTATCGTGCAATGGGTGTAGGATGCAGCGGGTATCGCCTTACCAGTTATTAGTTGTTACCTCGCGCTGCACGTGTGTGAGTAATCTGCCAGTTTACGTGGAAATAACACAATGTAAATTGCACGCGTTAACACCGCAAAACCTCGTATCTCCATGATATTGGACTTACGATTATCGACAGAAATCTACAAGATTAATTAATTAAATTAAATATTAAAAGTTTAATAAAGAATGAAGGATTTAACATGCAAACAACAAATAATTTATTCAACAATCTCAAATTCGACACTCCTTTCTCCATTTACTGGGAATTCAATTTGCGGAAATTCGTGTGCTCGATCATCAAAACTCTCAAACGGTGAGTACTGCTATCATGAAATTTACACACCGTTTAATATTTGTAATTTCACGTTCATTACGAAGTCTTGTTTTAACCTGACAATTTACTTTTCATACGTAAATTTATTTACGTTCCGGTTCCGGTTCAAGATGGTGGCCGTGTACTACCTTTTTATCCCGCCAGAGTTCGTATAATCGTGCTTTCTACAGTGAGCTGTCAAATCGGAATTATCAATGTTATGGTACCTACCTACCGGTCTGAAGTTTGAAAAAGAATTGTCACTGAGATGTTGACGAATTGTATAATTCCTTATATGAACAAAATGATACGTAAAATATTTATGGTTTATAACTAAGCTGATGGGTATTTAAGTACCTACTTACAAATTGTGGTATTTTAGAGGTTTTTGTTTGTTTTAATTCATTTTTTAATAAGAGAAACTTAGAAACATCATTTTTGGACTCTCGTGATAGTTCATAGATCTATCATGAGCAACGAAGCTTTGTAAATATGGAAATATAAGACGGTATGCTATTTGGTCCACGACGTGTGCTCAGGTACTAGGTTACTTATCCACAAGTAAAAAATAATTTAAACTACCAAACATTTCTATACTTGAATCCCATCTTTCTAAATCCGTTGAAATTTTTTTTAATTTATAATAATTTACGCAAAACGTTATTGATTATTGACACCTTACAGTATAAATTAAGCAATTTATATTATATTAGTTTCACAATTTAATATTGTCATCTGGTAAGAATTTTAATAAACCAGTTGCATGGTTATGCAACTTCTACCACGAATCTTCATATGTGTGCGTGTGTGTGAAGTCAAAGAGCATTTTGCATACATTTATTGTTTCCCATCATCGCCTGTGTTTATCACAATGATGAAAATGATGAAATGAGATGTTCCTGGAGCCTTCATCCGTGCCGCGGTGCATGGCACACCTATTCATCAAGCGATGAAACCTCGCGGCACCGACAACGGGCACCGGGCACCGGCCTGCATCGGACAGCGGGCACCGGGCACCGACCTGCATCGATCAAAATAGTCAGGGATGGGGAGTGTTAACCTCAACACCCAAGGGGCTCAAGTCCAATATGACCGGCTTAGTGATTACCTGACTTGCACGCTTGTGGGAACTTTGCAAACTATGGAAATAAAGTGAACAATTTCTCAGAAAGAATAAAAAAACTTGAAAAAAATCAATACATAGAATTTTGTTTTGGTTTGATTCTGGATTGAATCTTTCTACCCGGGAACTGAAGTTGACAAAGACAGATCGGGTAGGTCTGACCTTTATTTCGTATACTAAATGACATCTGATTTTAGAGAAATGCGTATATTTCCGCGTGTATCTACGTGATGGCTACTAAAAGTTAATAATAAAATAAAATGTATTGTCATCGACAAAGAGTCTATTTGCCGAGTTTCAGCTCGATCGGATGTCGGAATATGAGTTAATTTCCGCTTTCAAAATTGCATTAATTCTTTACCGAAAACGAAAGTAAAATCAAAATAGATGCATTTAAAAATAATGTCAATTTTTCAGATTTGAATATTTTTATGTTCGATTAAGGATTTGTTGTTTCATAGAATTTGAATAATCAATCAAATTTCAATGTTGATTTTCACGTTTTCTGAAGGTTCTATTTAAGTTATGTAATTAACTGGCCAGTTGTTTCACAAAACTGAAATCATAACAGAACTTGAAAATCAAATTTAAAATTTGATGAATTGTTCAAATTCTATGAACCAACCTTTTCTAAAAATAAGATGTTTAAATTCTCGTCTTAATTGACGTTTTTCGGTCAGTCTGCGTTTGATTAAATTTTGATTACCGTTATGATTGAGAGTCTAATCAAAGGCTGGTCAAACAATCCAAATTAAAATTTGGCAAAATGCTGAACCCTTCGAATGACAAAGTTCGAATAAACTATGAATGAATAGGTTTCGAACAACTAGGCCTAAATGTCTCGACGATTTTGAAATACTGTCATTAAATGACTTCTTGCACCAAAAAAAGCAACAAAGTGCATTGAAGAAGCGTGCAATAAAATCATTGGAGCATTCGGTTAGTTTTATTTGCCTTATCTGTGGGAAATTGCGAAAATAGTTATAAATGCTCAATTACCGAAAGCTGTTGCAATTTCACTGTTACTTTTATAAAAAACACAATTTTACCACTTGAAAAAGTTTCCGTCTGAAATGAAATTGAAAACTGAATACATCTTAACTATAAAAGTGAAAAATTGTCTTATGTTCTGCTTAAAATCTTGACATACCTAGGTATGACGGTATGGTATATATATATATCAATCATTTGCAAGCAAATAACTACATTCCATTTTTATAAGAAGTCTCAATTATGATAAATCTATGAAAATTGATTGCTTTTTTTAAAATTCGTTTATTTAACAAAGGTTGTCTAATCTTCAAAGATGATATTTGATCATCTGCACTAAGGGCCGGTTGTTTCATGCGTTGTGTGGCTAAGCGATGCAGTTTGAAAGTTACAAGCGATAGGAGGTGACTATCTATTGATCGGACAAGTAGTTTTGGGAACGTTACTGAAATTACCATAGATTTAAACTACCGTTTTAGCTATACCGCGGTTAAGATAACCGACACAAAGGAGTTTGTCTTCTTTAAAGTGGATTCTACAATAATTAGTGATATTGTATCTGTAACAAAATAATACGTGCGCAGAGCAGAAAGCGATGGCGGCCATCCCGAGAGTAACAATATCAGACATTATGAAATTACATCAAAAGTGCGCAACTTCAGAATGATTACCAGCCATTGTTTTGTCACAAAGGGATATTGCAAAATGATGAATTGATACAACGGACATCAAAGCGATACTGCAGCCTTCAAAATATACGGTTCTATCATACATTTCGCCTAATATAGACGTGAATGTTCTCTTCAAGCGTTGTGATTTAAACTTAATTTGATGGACGCGGAACGATGTAAATCTGATTTTGCTAAAATGTGGGAAGATTTCGTGTACATTGCGTGTGGTCTATTGAAGATTGTTACAGTCACAATTTGTAGGTCTCATACTGTTAGGACGGGTTGTTTCACGGAATTTGAACAATTCATCAAATTTAAAAGTTGATTTTCAGGTTCTATAAAGATTCTATTCAAGTTCTATTATAATATCGTTACTGACCAATTGCTTCACAATAATATCAGAACTCGAATAGAACCTTCATAGAACTTGAAAATCAACTTTGAAACTTGATGAATTGTTCAAATTCTGTGAAACAACCCATCCTTAATATTTTACAATGATTTTAGAATTCGAGGAATAAATTGTTTCAAAATATTTTTACTTACTTACAGGTTCGGATATTTGAAACCCGTCACAAATTTGTCGGCATTTGAACGATCTCCGTTTAGCGCTGATTCTCGGCCCGTTTACCTACAATATGATCGCTATGCTCAATTGATGTATTTTTGATCAAACGCTAAAATAGGCCGAGAATAACCTTTTAACGGGGATCACTCAAAGGTTAAATAACACAAACGAGGCTAATCGCCGATTTGATGTAGGTTGAAACAACCCAATCTAAAGTTAATATTTTTTACCAAAACTTGTAAATGCATTTTATTTTATGAATGACCGTTTGCTTTTTCAATTATGGCTAGGTTACTTCGTTTTTCCATTTCAGTTTATTATTTAATCAAAAAGTTCTATATTTTTAATGAAAAAACCGAAAAATATATGCAATTCATTATTGCCATAAACATTAGCTTACAATAAAAAGTATATACCTTTTCATTTCCGCAATAAGCGGCCGAGCAAAAGACTCTAATTTTGAACAATTTCCAATTGGCTGCATCGGCTCTTTCGGCGGCAGAGGCTATTGAAATCTGTAATGTAATCGAAACTCATCACCAACCAAAATAACAACAAAAAATGGCGTCAGGCCGTTGTTGTCAAAATGCCGAATCATCGCCGGTGAATTAAAAAGCGGAGGTGTGAATGAGATATCGGGCGGATGCGGGTGTGGGGCGGTCAGGTAGGGGGGTGGCTGTGCTCTGCGAGCCATGAGCCATGAGCTGGACACGTGAACGACGCCTGGTGCCTGGTGCTTTGTGCCTGCAACCTAGTGCATAGTGCCTGATACCTAGTGAACCAGAAAAGTACTGAAGAATCAAGAAAACAATCGTTTTCCGTTTCATTATTTTCATCAAAGACACAAATAACAGGAATAGATATCTGGACGAGACGACGTATGAATGTGAATTAAGAAAGTAATATGTACTAAGACAAAGTTGTATCCACTGTCTTCCTCTTAAGAAAAATTGCATGATTGTAAATTTCAATAAAAATAATAAAAATCTTGAACATGAAGCAAATCGTCTGCATCGATGAAAAAGTAAATAACTCGAGTCCTATGAAATCTGGCGTCAATATTTTACCCGGTTTATTTTGTGTAGAATTATTAAATCAAAAAATTATTTTTAATCCGATATATCATTTGAATCATGAGCTAAAGAGTTTTGAAATAAACATTATAATTTCAAAAAAATTCATTCACATTTTAAATAAATTGAGTTTCAAACATCGATCAAAATAACACATTAATATCGAAGAGTATGATAATTCCGAAGCACCTAACATAAAAAACCCACAAGTATAATATTACCATAATGACGGTTGATTCGAAGGTAGGCCGGGTACTGGGTAGTTGGTGAACTCTCTAGAACTTTGTTTTTCCGCAAATGCTTTGAATTCCAACAGGGCAGACATTCATATTAACCCAATGATTAGTGTTTGTATCTAATGCCTATATCATTAGCTACTGTTAGTAATAACCGCCGACAGAATCGTGATCCACGATTTGTACTTTAGCATAATAATGGAGAACCTAAATAATTGCCATCAAGTGTACAGCCGAATTGTTTTATACAGTACAGAGGGTTTGGGTTTATTCATCACAGCGGTATATAAATGCATATGACAATAGGTAACTATATATTATTAAAAAATACTACTAGAAACTAGTTACTACTTAACACCCGGTTTCGTACTAGATTAATTCGAGAAGTGTGGAATAAACAATAATTATCACATTGGTTTTTCATGATTTTTTCGAAACTTTGAATCTCGTGATCGATATGTCGTAACGAACTGAAATTCACGTAAAAAATCTACACAGAAAAATCTGTGCAAATTTCATGACGCTAGACCGCACCGTTCGTGAGTTATTGCTTATTATTTAAATAAGATAACGGTTTTTGTTTTATTCATATTATAATTATGTAAGTTTAAATTTTTTTTAATAATTATGGGTAGATACCTAGGTATCTACTTATCATTAATAAGAATGGGTAAGTACCTAGGTATCTATTTATTATTAATAATTATGGGTAGGTACCTATGTATCTACTAATTGTTATTTTTTATGAATGAAAAAGGTGTTTCGATTTACGATCGTATAAAAAGCTACACTTATTTGAACGTTACAATGATTGCTAATAATTAATAATACACCTGGGAACAGGTGTTGTGTGAAAAGGCTTGGTAAGTGGTAAACGTAAAACGCACTAAAATTGGCTAGTGTCTAGAATAAATATATACAATTTTTAGAAATCATTTATATACAACTTTTTTTACTATTACACTTATATTTTAGTTATATACCGGATATGATGGATGTTTATTAACACTAAAATGACTTATTAACAATACAGTTTTGGTAAAAAAAAAAACTTGATTGGATGCCTACTGTCAATGTGTGTTGGTTTTCCAAAGTGTTTTCAAATTTCATTACGCCGAAGCGTATCAACGCTCTCGGCTACCGTAAGACAGGTACCTGGTCAACATAATAGAATGGAGCTGCGTATAATCAAAAACTGAATTCGGTAGCCGCGTTACATCACCATCAATGTATTTTTTTGTCGCTTGTATCTACAGGTGAGTGTGCTGTTATTTGATACAGGTATTCATTTTCACAGCGAACACAAAGGCGTATTTGTCAATGGGACACAAAATCGAATTCACCATATTGATTTGACTACGCGGCGACAGTCAATTTAAATGATCACTGAGTTACACCAAATTAACAACTGACTCAATAAATTCACGTTTTTTCCTGAAAGTGTTTGAAATGCTTTCATTAAATCGCGAACCTGACGGTAAAGGAAACCTAGTTTCGCAAATGTACTAGATTTCACCAAGTATTTCGCGATAGTAACACATTTATATTTTTCTTGGCGTATGCTAGGAACAAGTTTAACCTCTCTTTTCTGGTGCTGTCAACTGTGTTGACATCAACAATAATAATGTTTAAATATACTCTCCGAATAGAATTATTCTCTTCAAATATTATATTCTCTTCAAATAGAAGAAAAAAACCTACACATTCTAGATAGTGAAAAATTCGTAGGCCTACATATTGTCAAACATCGGCCTTTAAACATCTCATAGAAAAACTAAAATAAAACATCTTTCTACTAATTGGTGTAGGTAATTGATAGAACAGCTCATCTTCTACTAACAAAAGTAAAGAGGGGCTTATTATTTGGCTTAATCCAGTCCCACCTAAATAGTCTAATACGAGAAATATGGGAAAAGGCACAATAAAAAGTACAATTATAACCGGTATACCACAACGAAAAAACCATTCCAAAAAATGAACATATTGAAAATTACTAAATTATACGTATATGGCGGTGACCGGATAAATCATCAAAATGATAATTCATCACATCTTTAAAAAGTTATATAAAGTCATGGAAAGTGATGAAAAAAAACTTTATTAACTGGGTTAAGTAGGTTAAGTAAGGTTAGGTTAAAAAAAAAAATCATCGTTTTTAATGACTTTATATCACTTTTTAAAAGTGTGTTGAGTTAGCATGGAACCGTATATAACATATGCGTTTAAATCTATATTTTGTACAAAGTTGATTTATACACACTTAACACAAAATGTATGAAATCGTCCCAGGAACACGAACACTTTACAAGACAACATAATAAATTGTACACTTATCCTGAAGAGGTAAAATAAGAATAGGCCATGAGGGTGTACACATTTACAATCTCCTTCCCTCTAACTGTTTGAAACCTTTAAAGTACGAATATGCTGCCCACAGAAGTAATCAAATGGAACCTTGCTTATTCGAAAATAAATTCGGTAGCACCACTAAATCACATTCAATAGGTTTTTGTTGTTGACGCCGCAGGTGTGCTTTGATTTGACATGTTCCCTCACTCAATATCTGTTTTTATCATCGCGGGTTCACTTTGATTCTTTGACGCCGAACCTTTTTATCGGTTTCACGGCGTCAATACTCGGAATGCATATTGATTTAAGTATTTATTTCCTCATTTATCAAAGTAATCGACAACAAATATGATTGAAAATGAACGATCATTGTGTATATACTCGCCATGGTTTTTTAATAATTAAATTTTGATTGCTTGCAACTATAAACATGATAAAAATCGTCACATATACGAGGCTGTTCGCTACCTGACAACCGTATATATAGAAACTGGAAATTCATTTAATATCTGCGTGTCTGTTAAAAATAATATATTGGAATTTTTTTTCTATAATGACCATTTATTTGTTCTCAGGTACGTCTTCGTGTGATGAATCAGACACAGAATCCGAGCCAGGAATCACCCTGAAGAGGAAGCAGCGCCGGTCCAGGACTACCTTCAGTGGAGACCAGCTCGATGCCCTGGAGAGGGCCTTTACCAGGACTCAATACCCCGACGTCTACACCAGGGAAGAACTAGCCCAAAAGACTAAACTAACAGAAGCCAGAGTTCAGGTAATTTATTTCAATGAATCCTGAGATTAGAAACACATTATTATGTGGATGTTCTACAAGTGGTTAAGTCTTTTATGGACTTGCTTTTTTTAACACGTTTCATATCAGTTCATCAACTACTGGGTGGTATTACGCTTAGATAACTTGATCAAAGTTTACTTACCACATTAAGTCTACCTACTTAAAATTTCTTAACACATTAATATTCTGCCGAAACAGTAAACAGTAGGAATGATTCGTTGATAACCGACACAGAAGCCACAAAGGATGATAGATAGAATCATTAGCCTTAGGAATGAGAACAGATTGAATTGAAACAGATAAAGAAGTGCTACTGTATAATGAAATGGCGTTTTATCATTTGATTGCATCGGAGCCTAGTGCCTAGTATTTACTTCTGTACATTCACGGCTACCGAGATACTATTATAGTACAAGTTTATTATGCTATTCAAGACACAGCACTTGAAATCGTTATATAGAGTATTTTTAGATACATTGTCCATCATATCATCTTCCAGATCCTCGTAAGCCTCGTGACATCCAACAATAGACATAGGACTTTCTCATATTACTCCAATTTTGCCTGTAATTGATTTTCTCGATTTACCGAAGCTTGCAAAAGATGACACATCCAAATCTACGCCTTCACTCAATCGTAACTCAAGATACTAATGATAATTTGGTTTTCAGGTGTGGTTCTCCAACAGACGCGCGCGTCTCCGCAAGCAGCTCAACTCGCAGCAGCTCAGCGCATTCAACCCCATGTCCCTCCAGCCTTCCTTCCCGGCCCAGCAGCTGGAGTCCGCCCCCGCCCCCGCTAGTACCTTCTCGCAGGGCTGCTGGCCGCCGCAGGGCTACTCCTGCCCGCAGCAGCCGCAGCTGGCGCCCCAGACTGGGTACGCTCCCTCGGCCTACGCGGAGCCTGCCCTTAGCAGCAGCCCGCCCTACTACGGGCTGGGCGGGCCGGGCGAGCACGCCGCTCCCAGCTGGCCTCCGCGCACCGCCAACCCCGCCGCCCAGAACAAGCTTCCCGAGGTGTCTGCCTGGCCGGATAATTATGGGTGAGTTGTCTCTCTGTACTTCCAAACCTATTCATCAAACAACTAGTCCAAACCCGCATCCTGCTCGCAGAAGCTTCCGCCCACTAATTCTCCAGTGCGAAGTACAAAAGTCCTCATTCTACATCGGCTTCCTTTGCTATTAACAGACCTGTGATGCCTACGTTTATCTCCAAGTGGATTTCTCCAGCCGGGATTAACGCCGCATTTCTTTGGGACGCACAATGATTAAAGCCTTAAATTGATAACTACAATTATTAGTGGCCAACATATGATTAGATCGCCGGTGGAGGCGGTTAATCTAGTTTCCACGGGCTTTTTTACGTCTAGTAATAATTGTTCAATTTGGAGGAGTCAGTGGCTTTATAGCGCTCTATTACGGAAAATCTGCCGTTTGCAATTATATTATACACGTTACACTATATTGGTTGCCCATACCGAACTATCGTAAATCATTTTCGCACACATCGCATCGATTTAATTTAAATATGCGAATAACGCTAGGTTTCTTATAACTAATTTACGAAATATTCTTATACAAACTTTATGTTTTATTAGATATCCATTAAACAAAAGCCTTTGAAAAAAGCCGTGTGTGATAGTAAAAAAACGCTGTTTTGTAAAAATATTAATATTTAAAAATGCTTGAATCACCGTCTCGCTGCCATGTAAAGGTAGTTATACCATCTCAAACACAATTAATTGATCTGTTTTATATGCAAGATTGATGTCTTTATGTCTATTATTTAAGGCACTTAAAAGTAAGCCAGTTTTTTGTGAGATTTGCGGTGTTCAGACCCCCCTGCGATTTACCGCGAGGGGATGCATTATCATTAGCTGCTATCTACCGCGTGGTATTTGATCAGGCTATCAATTCATCTGTGTGTTTAGAAGGAGTGTAATACAAGACATAAACTAATCACAATAGAAGCGACAGTAGAGGCAGTCACGGCGGCCAGTTGGACTAGCAGCGCTCACAGCGCAGAGCTCAGAGCTCGCCGCTCGCGGCGCTTGGGGCAGCCGTTTTGTTTTTTCCTTTTATTAAGTCAGTCAGCCGCTAATCAATTAAATGCTAAACAACACCACCAACAATTTAATAAACAGAGCGGAATCCGGTTATGCGTGATGTATATAATATTTATATTTAGCTGTAATTGCGGGCTTCTCGGCAACGCTTTATTAAGCACTATTGCGAAGGCAATTGATACAAGCGCACATTAAAAACGTATCGGAAAAATAAGTAATTTGTTTGAAACGTCGAATTATTTTTAATTCATAGTGAATATATTGAGATTCGGGCACAGCTTGCGCACTATGATTTATCTGAGTAACACATTAAATCAATCTTTTGGGAAGTGGATACTTACCTACCTATCGATTTCGATCCTAGAAAAGTGTACCGATTCAAAATGATTAAGGCAAACTTTACACGAGCGGTACGCCTTTTGATCATAAACCATCACAACGTAATTATAGTTATATTTAAGTAGAAATACAATACATCAGAACTATATAAATAGTATTAGAAACGATCATGGTAGTTGGTATTTAACCCTTCCAGCGCCATGCTAATGTTTTTGCGGGTGCCGTTTGATTGCGGTACGGGTAGGTGCGGGGAGTGCGGGCACTGTGGGTGTGTTAGAACCGGGGAGCTCTGGACGATGGGCTACCCGGTAATGAATGGTTTTCAAGTCGGTAGCGTGATAATTATCCAAATAATCGATGTATTGAATTTATTCAGCCGCCTTCGCCGCAACTGCCCGCCGTCAAATGGTAATACCACCTGACGCCTGAACATTCAACAGCTGAATTGAATATCATCTCCGGAACTACAAAGTTGCAACTTCTAAGGCGACAAGGGTCATAACAAACACGTTAGACAAGTTGATTTAATGATTATGATTGAATCATAATCGCTATTTACTCTTCCAACTGGTCAGTATGGCCGCATGTAATGGAACAGAGTTCAAATAATACGCGATTTCAACTAATTAGAAAATTTATCAAAAATCTATAAAACAGAAATTCAATTCAAACAGAAAGCAACAAAAACTTTCTTACTAGCGTCATGAAATTTAAAAAAAAAATCGGTGTGTACGCAGCCATTTTCAACCGTCTTGAGCAGTATAACTTTGAAATATGAATTTGACTGTCATAGTAAAAACGACGTATTGTTTGGACAATTTATAATTTTTACTAAATTATGCTAATATTTTTTTTTATTTTTGTTCACAGATCATTTCTATCTATGAACCCAACACATTACGGATCACACGCACACTCCCCCGGCGAGGCTAAGTCGGGATATCCATACATCGGCCAACTGGGAGGAATGGAAATGAGCCGAGTGCACTAGTATCCACTATTTCCAACATAATCACTGCCAAAGGCTTAGCGATAAAATTATAAAACCACCCTTCATCAAAATCTCCGTCTAATGGAACTTTTTAATACCCATCAAAAAAGATTAGTGCCTTTAAAATTTTTGACTATAGTAACATCTCAATTATTAAGGGCTGTGTTTATTGAAATCTGTTTACTATACAAGTATATAATTTTGAGGCCTTTACAGTTTGACTTACTTACATAACTAATAGTGATTTAATTATGGGGTATTATGCCGTGTTGCGCTACATCCTTCATTAGCCAACGTTTCGAACAACATTACAGTGTCATACTCAAGGCAGATGCGATCATATAACAGGGCAGAGGTAATATTTGGGTATTATGCCGTGTTGCGCTACCTCTTTCTCAAGCCAAAGTTTCGGAGAGAATTACGGTATCCACCATCAGGGCAGATGTGTCTGATATATTATCACATCTGCCCTGAGGATGGATACTGTAATGCTGTCCGAAGCAATACCGTTGTAATACCCGAAAATAAATCACTATTATACTTTTGGCCGTGAAAATCTCAAATCATACTTACATAAAATTTAATATAAGTATAAATAAAAAGAAATGTTTTCAAACACTGTAAACTCTAAACCAAAAGAAATAGTATTAATTTGAAATTTCTTAACCTAAAATAAATTTAAGAGACTTGGTAGAATGCATGTTGCCAAGTTTTATCTGTAATAGCATATTACTCATTACAATAATAAATATTGTAATAATTACTTATTACAATATTTCCTTGATAATGTCCAGTGATCTTTTACTTTAACATTTAACTAAACCTCAGTGAATTTTTCATTTATTTATAATATATTGTGTATAGGAAAACTAATTAGATTGTAAGATATTGAAATGTATTTATTCTATGTTTTAAAAAAAATAGAAAATTATTAACTGCAGTCAAATAATGGTATTGTTTTTTCATAAAAATATTGTTTTCATTCAAGAAAATTGTGAAACAAGTTTAATGGTAGGTATGGGCAATATAATGTTAGCTGATTGTTAATAAACACCATAATTATATTTTATGTTGTAATTCTAGTAATAAAACTTTAAAGCTGTGTTAGATTTATGGTGCCTGTCGGTTTTCTCATTTGTTAATTATTATTGTTGTCCATTTTAATAAGTCATAGATATCTAATATTTAAAGAATATGTTATATGGAAAAAAATATAGATCATGTCCGGTTTTTTATAAATGCAATCCGCAAGATAATAGAAATAATGGGAGATGCGGTATGGATGCATGTCGACTGTCGCAATCTAAGCGGAGCTTATGGAGGTTATGCATTTGGTGTCTAGGTAGAAATTGATTACTAATTGTTCATGATCCATCTCCGTTTTTTCTCTTATCTATGATAGAACCTAATATTGTTCAATTACCCTTAGCATTTTTAAAAATAACCAATTTTAGGAGCAGTACATAATTAAAACGAAGATTCATTAAACTTTGTGATTTTTTTTTCAAAGTTATTTGTTTACATAAAAAGTTATTAAATAGTATTTATATTGCACTGCACAATAATACAATTTGTATTATATAATTACCACACCGTATGATTTCCATAAAATGTATTATTGTTAACCTCCAAGAAATCAATATATGCAAATATGTAAATAGTTTTATTTGTCTGAGTTCAATTAAATAAATGTGTAATTGTAATTCGTTAAGATAATTAAAATATACGAATTCTATCATAAAACAAATCTTTTCTATACCATCCATACACGAGTTTACATGTTACATAAGCCGATATCACACTGAATAACCAACCTACATAAAATATTTATGGGAGATACATAGATAAATGTACTAATATTCTAATATACATTTTATGTTCAAGAATCGTCAATTATAGAGGTAAGTTTATAATATAATGGAGAGATGAGAAGGTATTGGTGAGATGCCATAAGTTTTTGCAATTATGAAAACTAAATAAAAAGAAAACTAAAAGTCGTAAGAAAATGAAATAATAAAAATAGAGATAATGTCGTCTAAATATTCATTATCGCGCCGCTGGAATTCCTAGAATCTGTACCCAAGATTTTTTCCAACTCTTTGTAACATTGTGTGCGGGGTGTCGACTAGTTCTTGAAAAATAGAGTATTGTGGCCGTTTTATTAATGTAACACCGATTTACTTACCGATTTATGGTTTTTTTGTAACTTTGGTAGCATATAATTCTTTAATAATTTTGACATATTCTGCAAATTAACATTGACACATTTACCGCTTGCGTCTGCGATGAAGCAAGGACCGATAATGCCATTTGATGACATCCACAGCCTAAACCATCACTTTAGGAGAATGTCGACCCATATGATGTTTTTTAAGGTTTTCCTTTATCCAATATCTACAATTTTATTTATGAAAATGCCCGTCAAGATGAAAATGGGCCTCATCCGAACACAAGATAAAAAACTGAAGAACATTTTAAGAATTGTTGCAATTAATATTTTCTACTATATCAAAACATTTGGTTTAAATCCTGCACTTGATCCTGGATCTTATAAAGGTGTAAATGTAAATTCATTTAAATATTCTATCCAAACATGATTCGGGTATCATTACAGCAGCCGAAAGCTTGAGTGTCGACAGCCCCCGAGCTTTTCGTACAAGCTTGTCAACTTATTCATTCTCAGTGCTCCTCCTGTTCCATAGCCGCCTCTAACTTATTTTATTTGATTTACATTGTGTTATCGATAATGAACACGAAACAGCGCCGAAAAATCATGTAAAATAGTTAAACTGTTTTATACAGAAAGCGCGGTGATAATCCGTAAAGTCATCTGCACTTTGGCGTGCCACTTACTTGCGACCCTCGTTCGTCCGGTTCCCCGCGGGAGCGATATTATAAATGCAAAAACTTATGGCGTACGTGATTTGAGAATGTACCTACCTAATGTATGCATATTATAATATATAGGTAGAACTACAATATTGCTCACTTTTAAAATGATTACCTTCTCAACTATAAAGTAGAAATCTGTATTCTGTAGCAATAAAGTATCGAATTTCATTCAATAAAACTGCATTTTTTTTTTGGATGGAAATTATTAAAATTGGACAATTTTATGCCCGATTTCTGTGTTTCAATCTTAATACCATTACTGGTACAAATGATCGCTGGGTCGGGGTCAGTTGTACCAGTTTAATTTATATAAGATTTATAGAAACAATAAAACAAGAATTTCTTAGACAAAAAAATGCGAATTTATTCATAAACCTTTTACCTGAGACGCAGAGTAAGGTAAAAGCCAAATTGGTATATAAATACGTAGGGGAGATAGGGGACAGTTGTATCTGTATCTGCAGTGCCTTAGGTCATAAGGCCTAATGCACTGCAGATAATATACTCTGGAAATGCTTTCTTTGCAGATTATTGGTTCTAGATCATTTTGCACGCGATTTGTCTCTATTCTACTAACCTGACATCGTATATCGACACTCACCGAAAAACTTATTGTTATAAAAAATTGCTAATTTATTAAAAAATCTTTTAAAATTATTACTATTCTTGTAAAAAACGGGACTGCAGGGCTTAGACGAATGAATTGACAGATTTCCTAATAAACTATCATTAAAATACGAATATCATAAAAATTCTAACATATTCGCGTTTTGTCATCATATAATAACAGGATAAACGCAGCTGTATGAACACTTGTTCCGATATATACTATGAAAGTACTAATAGTTTATTTGGAAATGACCTGCTTCAAATTTTTTTAACAAGATTTTAATAAATCAGCAATACTAATTTTTCTCTGAGTACTATTTGAATGCTCACAATGGTGATATAACACAGTTTTGTACTAGAAATTTAAGGCCCAATTGGCCAGACTTTTTAATAACGGATCTTGTTTGTTATTCTTTATTCTTTGACCCTGGGGGGAGGAGATTAATAACATAAACTCTAAATAAGTAGAGAGGTATATAGTTAAAAAATGATAACTCTATCTTTCTAATCAGAAAAATTAAATTGAATATCGTAAAATAATAAGCAGACATTGACCATAAATTGTTCAACCGTGGGAACATTTGGTGTGCATATAATAATAATTTTTCAATAATACACATGCAAAGAAGAAACATCAAATAAAAATACTTTTTGTTGTAATTGCATACCTAATAATATAGATCAGGATCCTAATGCGAAGATCATAATCCTTGCTCATGAGAAAATGCATAGCCTGAAAATAGAGTGATCTATCATATCTGGTGAGTTCCAAACACCTAAATCTGTGTTCTTACGGAGTGACGAATTGCTTTTATGGGAATAAAAATAGGCGAAACGAATAAACTATCTCCGCACCAATCATTAAATACACATAACCCGTTGCTTAATTATTTTGTTCTCGTAACTCAATAGTATAAGTTAGCAAAAATTATTACGAAAAAAAATAAGGAAGGTTCTGTGGAATCTTTTATTGGAGATTCTGCGTCGGTAATTAAAAATCGATATACCTTCTTCCTTTGGCAATGGAAACGATGAAAATTTTGGTAATTAAAAATCGATAGGTATACTTTCTTCCTTTGCCATTGGAGATGATGAAAATTTTGGTACTTAAAAATCGATATACCTTCTTCTGCCAATGGAAATGATGAAAATTTTGGTACTTAAAAATCGATATACCTTCTTCCTTTGCCAATGGAATAGATGAAAATTTTGGTACTTAAAAATCGATATACCTTCTTCCTTTGCCAATGGAAATGATGAAAATTTTGGTACTTAAAAATCGATATACCTTCTTCCTTTGCCAATGGAAATGATGAAAATTTTGGTACTTAAAAATCGATATACCTTCTTCCTTTGCCAATGGAAATGATGAACATTTTGGTACTTAAAATCGATATACCTTCTTCCTTTGCCAATGGAAAAGATGAAAATTTTAGTACTTAAAAGTTGATATACGTTCTTCCTTTGCCAATAGAAATGGTGAAAATTTTCAATCTTGGATTACTTTCGCTTTTCATAATTTTCCTGTCAATAAGTTATTTGTCCCTGTTTTACATTACAATTATTTCCAATATAGCAAAAGAAGAAGGTTTGTTCATTTTTTAATAACAATATATCGTCCTATACATACCCTTCTGTTATTCCAACTCTTGACATGGCTGACTCAAGTATCTGATTTTCTTGTTCGTGCCATGTCTCCCACGTCTACTATTGGCCTGCACTCTTTTCTTACATGCCAACACCACATAAGCGATTCTTTCTTAATCTTACTCATTACGTTTACATCAGACTTGTATTATTAAAAAATCTCTATATTTCCCACACGATCATATATGGTTTTACAACACATTCCTACGCCTCAGGGATCTCATCTCTACAGCATTCTGTCTACATTTATCCTTCCTCTGTCAGTTCCATGCCTCACTGTCATACATCAGGGGTGGTACCAGCACTCCATTGTGGACTAAATCAATGAATGTAGATATACTTAATATGAGTCATCTTTATTACGTTTGGCGTCATTTTTTTTACTTACAAACTAATAAATTAGTTTCTTAGAAAAACAGTGCAAAAAAAATAAGTATTATTATTATTTTGGGTTTTCTCATTCTGAATTGTACATACATACTCATTTATTGACCATCGATTTCCTGAAAAATTCCTTAACAAAACATATTGTAACACACGGAGAAAAATGAGCATTGCTAATTCATTTCAAATCTCTTAAAATAATTAATAATCCGGTTAAAAACGGGTTTGCAGACCGTTTCCGGATAACCTTTTATTAAATTCCTAATATTTCAGAACACGTGTTCATGGATCTGCCTTTGACTTGATAATATACATTGCATACAATGTCAAAAAATATGTGTTCCGACTTCGTGATAATACAGTCGTATTTTACTAAAAGTTTATTAGAAACTTATCAATTCAATCGTTAAAGGGCTGCAATCCCGTTTTTAATGGGATTACAAATAGTTTGAAGAGATTCTTGCACCAACTATCGCAAATTTTATCTTAAATTTTATTTAACTAAACGCATTTAAGACCCTAAATACATTTAACTTAAATGCGTTTAGTTGCGTCCTGCACCACTTAGTTCGGTGGCGATTTTAGTTAAACGTCATTAACGCGTCGGTAAAACAGTTACCGCGTGTTTACCGCCATTAACGCGTAAATAAAACAGCTACGATGTTTCATTTTACTTGAAGTGTCAAAATATTTTGTGATTGTGTGTGTGGTTAAATAGTGTTTTCATTTATTTTATGAAGAAAAAGTTAAAGCAAATAGACATAATGATGAAATAAGACAAAAAGAGCTTCTGTTGTTGGAATTAAAAATAAAACAATTATCCGAGTAATTTTGTTTTTTTTTTTATTTCTTTTAAATATTATATTGTTTTAAAGTATTATAAGAATGCTGTAGGTATGATTAGAAGTTTACAACCTTGCAAAGTACTCCTCGATAAGGAGTGTTAGCTCCAGGTGACGAGCACCTCGCTGATGTTTTTATTGGTGTTGAATTTTAAGTGAGGTTCAATTTCTTGCACTAATAATGATGTCATTTCTTTACTGAGACGAAATCTTCTTTGAAACTTCTTGGCACTGAGTGTTTCAAATAAATTTGTTCTTGTGTTTACTTCTCTGACTAACTAACAAACTAACTAACTAACCATCACGCCGTTTCCCCGCAGGGGTAGGCAGAGAGGACGGACCGCCAAACAACTCGGTCTTGGCACACACTCCTTGCCTCATTCACATTCATACATCGTCTCATACATACTCTTCTATTGTTCTGACTCTTGACATGGCCCGACTCAAGTATCTGATTCACTTGGTCGTGCCATGTCTTCCTCGGGCGTCCCCGACTTCTGCTACCATTCACATTTGCATCGTATATTCTCCTTACACTCCTTTCTTCGCTCATTCGCTCTACATGCCCAAACCATCTAAGCGTCCCTTTCTTGATCTAACTCATTACGCTTACATCAGCCTTGCACTCTTTGCGGATATCCACATTCCTCACACGATCATACATGGTTTTACCACACATACGCCTCAGGGATCTCATTTCAACAGCATTCAACCTACTTTCATCCTTTCTTTGCCAGTTCCATGCCTCACTTCCATACATCAGGGTAGGTACCAGCACTCCATTGTGGACTGCTAACTTCGCTTCTTTGGACAATTTTTTGTAAGCGCCAACTGCGTTCAGTACTCCATTAATGGAGTTACCTGCATTTACTCTTCTTTCAATATCTCTGTCCGCCTTCCCATCTCTCGTAAACATGCTTCCTAAATACACAAATTCATCCACCTGCTCCAAGTATTCCCCATTCACAGCTATATTGCACACTGTTTTCGTACTTTCTCTTTCAAAAACCATTACTTTAGACTTACTTACATTCATCATTAACTCATTCTTCACGCATACTTCGTTCATCCTTGACACGAGAGACTGCAGATCATCCATTTATTTATAATTTATTTATAATTTCTATAATATAATTTCTTCATGATCGTCAGAATTGGGGATGCCATAGTCTCACTGGCTCCAGACGGGAGCAGTTGGGACTCTTGTGAGGTACTCACTATAAAAAATAAAAAAAAAGAATACAAATTCCAAATGTTCATTGTGAATACAAATTAAAACGAGATAGATATTAACCACAATCAGAAATCGAAGAGATAATCTAAAAAAAATTGACAGTACCTACTGCTTAGAGTAGGGCTAAACACGTTTAACTCGGTTAAACGGCCGCTTTTGGGTATTTAACTTTGACAGTTCTTTAAACGCATTTAACGACTTAAATTTTGTGGTGCAAGACGCCAAGTCGACTTAAATCAAATAATGTGTTTAAAATTATATTTAAATCAAATTTGATTTGTGCAAGCCGCCCTTAATAAATTAGGAATTTTAAATATTGGTAATTTTCCCCCATGGACAGAGAAAGGTTAAAACGGGTAGGTACGTGCAGGTGAAAGGTTAAAACGGGTAATTTTTCACAGAATTCTCCTACAATGTAAAAGGTCAATACCTCACTAAGGGCCTCTGTGAGGTTTTTCCTATTTATTTTTTAAATGCAACGTTTGCATAAAAAACAAAAAAGTTAATTAAATTACGAGATGGCGGCGTGAAGGAAACTGCATGTTTTTAACCACAATAATCATTTTTAAATGCATTTTCTGCTTGGTCATGCAAGATAACTTTTCCGCAATGGTCAATAGTTTCTCAGGGGAAATGGGAAAAACATTTAATTAATTAACATCATCCTACACACATACATGCAATTACGGAAGAAAACCTGATCGTTTATAATTATAATTAATTTAAATTCCTCACACCATATTCAGATAACAGTTATGGCTTTTTCGCTTTTGGTACACGAAGAAAAAAGAGTATTAATTATTTATTAAGAACCTCTTCAAATTATTCGTAATCCGATTAAATACGCAATTGAAGGCCCTTAACGAATGAATTGATAGGTTTCGTAAAAAAAACGTATTCATAAAAATCCTAACATTTTCACATTTCCTCATCATATATTATCAAGGCAAATACAGGTAAATGAACACGTTTTCCAATATATTAGGAATTTATTCAAATTTTATCAGGATACGGCCTGCAATCCTGTTCTTAACCGGATTATCAATAATTTGAAGAGATTCTTATTAAATTGGCGACACTCATTTCTCTCATGATATGAACTCATAAGTTCATATTAAGACCCCGCATTCCGAATTTCTTCTGAAATACAACATAATTCCCTTGAACACTATAAGTTTTAAGTTCTTAAAAAAACTTATGTTATTTTTGGAGATACTCTCATAAAAAATACTCTTTAGGTTCTATTATTGAACATGTTACTAACTAACTATCATGCCGTTTCCCCGCAGGAGTAGGCAGAGAGGACGGACCGCCAAACAACTCGGTACTGGCACACACTCCTTGCCTCATTCACATTCATACATCGTCTCATACATACTCTTCTATTATTCTAACTCTTGACATGGCCCGACTCAAGTATTTGATTTACTTGGTCGTGCCATGTCTTCCTCGGGCGTCCCCACTTCTGCTACCATTCACATTTGCATCATACATTCTCCTTACACTCCTTCCATTTAAGCGTCCATTTCTTTATCTTACCCATTACGCTTACATCAGCCTTGCACTCTTTGCGGATCTCCACATTTCTCACACAATCGTGCATGGTGTTACCACACATACGCCTCAGGGATCTTATTTCTACAGCATTCAGTCTACTTTCATTAGTTCTCTGCCAGTTCCATGCCTCACTAAAAATTCGATGAAAAATTCATCGTTATTCTTTAAATGCTACTTAAAAACATTTGTCGAGTGATTGTTTTAATAAATATTTTCACAACAGTCGATTATGCCAATTCATTATAATATATTTTTACGTCCTCTTTACGTATCTCCTTTAAAACCACCTTCAGTAATCTTCTTCTTGTTGAACGCTTACTGCGAAGCCTTAATAAACGAAGATTCCCTTATTTCATTCGTCATTTTTATACCGACTTTCTCGAAAAGACATCTCAGGTATTATGTAATATGTTTTGGATATGATAAGCTTATTTCCTCGTCATTGTATTTATAAACATTTGTTTCCATTGAAGCGTCCATTATGCCCCTTGCAGAGCACACGATCAGTCTGTTTGCTTTTTGGTCGTTGGACGCTCGGAATGCAACTCAGATAACGCGGATGAGAATTCGTCTTCGGTCTTCGGAGACTGTGATTGATTTTATTTTTATAACAACTCTATCGCAAGCCCCGAAGTTTCCCACGAGAATCCGAGACATTCTTTTATCTGGAAATTCGGACGTTCGTGCGTGGAGAGGACCGTCTCTTTGGTCCCCGCTGACCCGTCAATGAAAAAGTATAATTTCCCAGCTGGGATTGGACTGAAAGAGAGATAGCTCAAAAGCAATAGCACGGACATGCTTCTTGATAGTCTTGATGGTTCTTGTTTTGTTTGGTCTGGGATTTGTCAACACTGACGACTGTCTGAGCTATTACTCAAATGATTATAGAAATTACCAGCTATATTGCTCAATAACATTGTTGATGGAAAGTTATTTTCATCCACTCCAGAATTTCTTGTGCATCTTTCTGAGTTTTTCAAACATTGCAACATGTCGACATTCCACCCTTAGTTCAATTTATTGAAAGTGGACTTGGTTGATGTAATATTCTATGTCTACTGGTTATTATTGTGTACCAACAGGTAGAAAAATGATCCGTTTAAAAAACCGACAGCATACTAAACTCCTAATAAAATATTAGTCATTCCGAATATATCGAGAACACTTGTTCTTTTCCCAATAAATATCATGTGAGAATGCTAATATGTATATAATTATATCGGTATCAATATTAGTATTTGTATGAACACGTGTTCCGCTGTTCTCATAAAACATTTGCTTTCGACTGATACTTTGTTAGGAAATCTTTCAATTCATTCGTTATAGACCCGCAGTCTCATTTTTAACTGGAAAGCTAATAATTTGTTAATAAGCCAGATTTTTAATAAATTAAGAGTATTTCATGTAAGTTTGCTCCGTGTACCCATGTATATTTTTTATGAACAAAAATGGTCCCACCAAGCTTTTCTATTATTTTTAATATATATTTTTAAAATTTATTTATGGAACGTATTCATATTTATATCTATCTCATTTATTCAATGTGTGACAAACTGCCAATCACCAGAAACGCGATGTTATCATTGTTAAATTTTTTTTTATTTAATTAATCAATTCACAAATCGACCTATATGTGCCGGAGTCTTACACTCTAGGACGTCGCCACAACTTACTGTATTGCTGAGCGATTCGTTCAAATTTGTATCAGAATTCACTCATGGGAAGAGCTACCTAAATATCTAAATATGATGACAAATTCTACATATTATTTGATACCTTCAGCGAGTTAACGATTTTTTGCACTTTTTTATGTTATGTACACAAATAACATATTTAAATATGTCAGCTGGTCAACAATAAAATTTATAACTCTCAGCATTTTTGTGAAATATGACCTCAACAGATGTGCTTAGAATAAAAAAGTGTGTAGTTACCTTCTTCAGAGATGTGGGTGTCTATTTATTCTATTAAATACTTGAAAACAAATAGTTTGGGGCTTGAATAATGAAATGGTTTCAACCGTTTTAAAATATTTAAAGTTTTAGTGGCGTTCGTGTAATAAGTTTTCCTATTCAAAATTGCAACCTAATATTTTTCTTCCCTTCTTCTCATTCAGATAATCCACATGATCCAACTGCCACAATTGTTTTGCTGAGATTTGTAGACAGATCCTTCGATGATGAAGGAAGGAACTGTTTCAAAAGCATTTATTGCCGTGAAATTCGTTGAAAAGGTATTGAAGGGCAAGAGTAATAATACATCGAAAGATTATTAGTACACGACTGCTGGAGGAAGACAGTAATTGCTAAACAATGGGTAATAATGCCACTAAAGAAGGCTCATTCGTCCTGATCCGAGATTTTTGTTTCTGCTTTACATAAACATGTCAGAAACTGTGACAATATTTATGGTGGGCCCGTATTTCAGACTCGTTGGCCGTTCATACCTACTACTCGTTAGATATTCAGTTGGAACTATGGAAGTTTCTACGGAAAGTGCTTTGCCGTATATCATCGCAGACGCATTCTAAGACTATTTAATTGTTTTATGATCTCATCGTCTTCACGGTATTGAGGGTGACGAGTGAGACTGTCAACTGACAAGCAACCCTCAGCGGGTAGTTTCCCGTGGCGCACTAGGGGTAGTTCCGTACAATAGAGCTGTTATGTCCTGTCCTAGGGATGTATGTTCGGAACAATGTTCTTCGGCCGTCGACAGCTAGCATTTGTTGATCGTGGGGGGTGTCGTTAAGAGCTTCCATTTGTATTACGCTGGCAATTTGGCCCATTGTTTTGAATAATACTCCAACGTGCTATAAAGGACTCCCCCTGATCATTTTGCAATTCTTATTCATTCCTCGGTCCACGTAAGTCAGGTAGTCACTTGTTTATATGCAATTTGTATTGCCAGGGAGCAGAAGCGGAAACAAAGCATCGCATATTTCGTCCGAAGTGTATCACAAGACGTAGCCTTGTAAAACACTAACTGCTTCGCTAATTGCGGATTATTATTTCTGGTTCTGGATGAGACGCTTATTTTTTCAAAACAAATAATGACAATGTGAAATCCGTTTGTTTGTTGTGATTCTGATTTTCTATAGAAATATTTGAGCTGGAAATAAAACAATATGAAACAACAACAAAAAAACATAAAATAACTGACTTCTGTACACAAGGTACTGGAAGTTATCCATTAAAGGGAGACAAAAAATAAAGAAATCATTGTTACTTTGTTCATGGTATAACGTGTTCGATAGAAATTCTATAGTAAGTACCTATATACATAATCATTAATAATATTTAAAATTACTGCCGAGTCAATATTATCCATACAAATTGCGTTGGCATTTGTATGATTAATCCAGAACCGGTCGAACATTTTTGTGGTAAGCAAAAACACTTTGAAGATCTCACAAATTATTTGATTTCAGGTGTACATTGAATTGGATCCTAGATTGGAAAGATTCTGCAGAAGAATTGCACGAGTCTGCTAAAAACCAGAACCTATCTATATGTTAAATTCCATTTAGTTTCACGCACAAAAATGTTCCGAATAATTGCAACGTATTTTGGCAATTCAAATTCAAGTGTGCGGGGAAAGTGTGCACGTGAACCATTAGGTACGCCAGGGAAACCGTCGACGATTGTTATTCCGAGTATTAGGTAAAGTAAATACCATGTTATACATGCGTATATCTACAAACATACGTTGCACAGTCTAGAACAGAGGTTCCCAAACTAATTTATGTCACGCTTCCTCTCTACAAAAAAAAAACACAGATAATTTTAGGTTGAGATTAGGTTAGAAAAAAACTGTTCATTATCTAGAAATTTTTATTTATCACTTATTAAAGATTCACAAAAAACACTTAGTTATGTAATACCTAGTTAATTATTTCAGTGTGATGGATGAGTTTGTACGGTTTTCACGAGGTTTGCAATTCTTGGCTTAACATTAGAAATCGCTAGAAATATTAAGCTTATTTCGGTACTTCGTTTTTATAGCGTACATCAGCAGAAAATGCCCTTTTGCACAAATAAGTGCTGGAAAATCATATCAACTGCTTTTGTCATTGTAGTTAAATCAGTAGAAAACAGCATCTCTTCTTGAATTGTTTCATTTTGAATATATCGTACGAAAAATAACAATCGAGAGCATTGTGCAACATTTGTGCTCTCATCCAACTGTATTGCAAAAAAGGCGATAGTTGCACGGAGTCTATAACATGTTTTTTCTATGTCTTTGGCCATATCGTCAATGCGCCGTTTTACAGTGTTGTCAGAAAGTGGAATATGTTGAAATTTTTGCTTTCTTTTTGGTCCAAAAACGATCTCAGCTGTTTTAAACATACACGGTTTAACGAGTGTTTCTCCAATAATATAGAGTTTTTTTCTTTTGCTATTAACTACACAGGTGGCCCGTGCCCCCTACTGCAGGCCCTTGCGCCCCCCTTCGGAGGCGCGCCCCCCACTTTGAAAAACCCTTGTCCAGAATCTTGTATTGATAATGGAGGTACAAAATTTTGACAGTTGCTTCCACTTATCGAATTGAGTGACTGTTTGCAAAATTTTACTCAAATGCACTCGTTCGATGTCACTTACTTACGCCACTGAGCCTAATTTCCGCTCAGCGGTATTACGAATTAACATTCGCTTACTATCAAAGCTTTTGACGTGAAAACGCCTTAAAATCTACAGCGGGTGTGGGAAAGCAATCGTGGCCAAATAACAGTTTCTGTGGGGGTTATTTCAAACTTCAATAACTCGGCTAAAAATAGACATATATCATTTCAAAAAAGGAACGATGAAAGTTTGTGCCGTGAATACACACGCACAAAGTGAACCCACGATTTTTGACTTTCCATATTCGACCCGTGTCCATAAATGGGGTCACATCTCAGAGACTACTTATACGATCCGAGTGAATCAAATGTTGTTTTGAAGAGGAGTGTATGTTAATACTTAACCTGGGCTGCAAATATCTCAAAAACCCAAAAAATAGACTGTGATTTGAAAAAGTTTTTAAAATTTCCAGATTTCTTATAATTTTGCAATAGAGCACAAAATTTCAAGGGCCATGATACCAAACCCAAAACCAACGCGTGCTTTTACGAGCATACCTTCCTAAATTATTTAAATTAATAAGTAACTAAGCAAGGGAAATTTAAAAGGGTGTAGATTTGACATTTACAAGATGTTTTTTTATATCATTTCAAAGCCATTCGTATCTATATCACTGCACTAGACTGTAATCAAAGATTAATTTGCGTATGTATCAAACAAATCAAAATAACTGTTTTATAAAATTTCACCATACTATATTAAATCGTTGAAGATAATATTAGTGGCTCTCAATTGAAAATTGTGAAACAGAAAAACGCATTTCTAGATTCGACTGAACCTTTTTTGTCTCTTCGGCTTCACTTTTTTCGTTTGAGAGCAGCTAATATTGTCTTTAAAGATTAAATATTATAATTTGAGGCTTTACTCATAAGTTACTCCAAAAATAACAATATACTTTACTCATCGACCTAACACGATTGACATTAACTAGCTACAATATTTGGCTGGTTTATACATCTACAATATACCTACAAAATAAGCTAAACAATAACAAGATTAATTGCATCCATAGGGTGTAAGTCATTCACGTTTACTATCTAATTATTTAAGTAGGTACGTTTTGGTCAAAAAGCTAGTGTTTATATAATAGCATAACATAACAATATATAATGTGAAGATCTTTGCACGAAAATCAGTTAGCGTAATGTTCCATTTAGTTATTCTATTTCATATGCCTATGGGGCTTTTAAATTGGGTACATATGGTTACAATTCTTTACACAAGGGTTAGTAATCGAGGAAACCAAAGCACAACCCAAACGGGTAGATCTATATACCAGATGTATTTGGAGATCGTGGTTTTGAAGTATCAGGCCCAAAATCTTGAAATTAACTCTTTTTTGAAGACGAATAGAAAACTCGAAAGATTTTAGAGTGAAACTCAAAACTGATAAAGTATATGTTGAAAACTATTTAGGTAAAATAAATAGTTAATTAAAAGCGAAAAATAATTAGCTCATTCAAAATACATATCTTTATCTAGGCATAATTTATTTTAATAACCTTCCATTAAATTTAAAAAATATCGAAAATATTCAGGAATTTCACCTTAAATTAAAAAATTACCTTAAACTATTATAAGTCCAAAATACGTTCACTACTTACATCTAGAAGTAATATTGTTTAAATCTTGTGTTGTTTCTTAATAATTTATTTACCTTAATACTAACATATATATAATTGAACTAGAATTCCCTCACCAAACACAAGAGCATTGTCTCTTTATGGTGAGGAAAGGCTACTTTAATTTCTATTGTTTTATATCTTGTTTATATCCTGTATACTTATCTATGTAAAAAAATATTGTTTTCAAATATTAAATAAAATCAATTGGGTGAAAACGTACTTAACCGATTAATAATTTTTTTTTTTTTTAATAATTAGGAAGTTTTTATTGTTTTCAACCAATTTATGTACCTACCTACATCTTTTTATGAAAATTTAACTAGAGCTTAAGTTATTTTCGAAGCTTTATGAAGCACCCTTGGGGTGGATTTCACTGCACTAGGACTACTAAAATTTGTCAAAGATTTATAACAAATAACTGTAGCGACGGCATAGGTGTGGTAGAAACTAATTGGCTATTAACTCTAACAAACAGGGCCGACCTTGTGCAGGCGCTATTGGAGCAGTCCGCTCCGGGCGCCGACTTGCCATGGTGTCAAAGAGCCAAGAAGCCAATGCGCTGATAATGCCTAACACACGGAGAAAAATGAGTATTGCTTATTTATTAAGAATCTCTTCAAAATATTGGTAATACGGTTAAGAATGGGTTTGCGGGCCGTTTCCTAATAATCTTATAATAATTTCCTAATACATCGGAACACATGTTCATGCACCTTCATTTGCCTTGATAATATATAATGACTAAATGCATGAACACGTGTTCCGACATCGGGATAATATATTCGTATTTTACTAAAAGTTTATCCGGAAACCTATCAAATCGTTCGTTAAGGGCCTGCAATTCCGTTTTTGACCAGATTACCAAAAATTTGATATATCTTCGATAAATAAGCAATACTCAATTTTCTCCGGTCAACTAATTCAGCGCCCTTGAGTTTTTTACTAACGCCGGACACCGTTAGGCCCTCCTAACAAACCCTCCTATGATACAAAAAATAGTATTGTCTTGCATTCAAAGTCCGCTGAATTCTACCCAAAGAACGGCTGCTACATACTTTTCATCAAGCACTTGTAATTCCAGACAGGTTATTAGGAGATTTCCCCATTTACAGGTACAGACAGAGCCATCTATGATCCGCACCGGTAAGATCCGACAGAACCCAGAACCACCCAAGGTAGGCCCTCTGGGAGCAGCGCCGAGGGGCACAATGCCTCGCAGGCCTGAAAAAGAGCTGTCTAATTCAATGGCCATATATCACCCAGTGTCTTTTGTCATGGCGACGAAAGCTACATAGTACAATATGTATCAACGCCCATTTGCCTTTATTGTCAACCGGTGTTAGCGGCGGCGGCTTTATATGTTGACCTATTAAATGTTTCCCGAAGAATGGCCCGAGAATGGTGGCCGACATGTCTTTGAGAATGAATAAGACCGCACACGAATAGATACTGGGAGATCTACAAGATCTACATTGATAAGTTATTATGCCACAGATCATTCATACTCAGACTTTCGGGGTTTTCTGCTCTCCGGGGAAAGACAATGAAAAATACATAAAAGTAGCCAGTGCCCAGGTAGGTAAGTACTGATCTCCATCATTTTTCACATGCAAGACGTGTTGACGCAAAGGTTTACACATTTATCTATATTTGACTATGCTAGACGTTAATTTATTGTGGAGAAAACATACATAATCTTTTTAATTGAAGTTCTTGTAATGAACAAGATTGAAAGTTTCTGTTAACGTACGTTAACCAAAAATTTAGAAAGTTTTCAGGATATCATGGTGAATTTTGCTTATCAGATTATCTTTCACAATTTTAAATTCTTCTTTTAGTCAAACATTAGAATTTTTTTTAATTATCCCAACAGCATGAAATCTGTTAAAAATCACTTACTTAGGTGAAAATTGAGATATTATATTTGGATCTCCAACCAATAGGTACCTACACGTATATTTTTATGATATGTACCTATTTTGTAAGACAGGTACTCGTACCTAAGTGAGAAATTATAAGCAGAACAAACCCAGTTCAAACCATTATCTGTATTTATGTATATTATAACAAATTACGTGTCTTTGTTTGTCCCATATAGATTCAAAAACAACTGAACCGATTTCATCGAAAATTTCCAAGTTTGTTATTTTTAGTGTCAGGAGTGTTTACAGAGTGGTTTGAGTGGCAGGCATTATAGTAAGAGTAATTTAATGTTTTTTGTAAATTTATTTTAATAATGTTGTATACAGTAGTGGAGGGAGTAGGAGACGCACGAGGAAGACATGGAAAGATCAAGTGAAACAGAAACTTATAAAAAGTAAATTATTCTAATATTTAGAATAATATTATTTCCTCTTTAAAAAATTTAAAAATGACCCATTTTTCACTAGAATTCAACACATCCAAACTTATAACTTCAAACTATACATAAGACCGAGCAACGCTGAGTAGGTACAAGTCAGATAGTTTTTAATGAAAATTATCAAATTGTTTCAAAACCAAAAAATTCTTCATCGGGATGGAAAAAATAACAAAAATATATATTTTTTACTTAATGTATTATAATATTATAATTGAAGAAAACTCCGAGTCCTTCTGCCCAGGTAATTTTTTTGCGATTTTTTTCGAGTCAGTTGGCACATTCAGGAATGCCTTGTGATCTGTTCGACAAACTAACACGGAGGTGTCTAAAGCGCTGAGGAACTGATATCCTTGGGGTATTATTATTGCTGTCGAAATCTTCCTGTGAATTAGTTCCACTCCCAATCATAAGCTATGATCACCTGTCCGGCCCGCTGCGCTCCTGGCACCTGGGAAATTGTACCATTTAAAGAAAACTACCAATGCAGCAAGCAATCATTCAAGTGCTTGTTCATACACAATTTTGTTAAGGCGATGCACTACGTCGTTAAATAATAAATAAAAAATGACACAATGGGGAATATTGGGAATACCGGTGTTTAGTTTTACAGCAATATCATATTTTAAGGCGATGCACTACGTCGTCTAATATTTTAAATTGAGCCGCTATCAATAACAACCCTTACGTAAATGGCGATAAGGTTTAAATTCCCGCTTGTTTTGATTTATGCAAGAAAAAAACATGGCCAAAAAGTGCCTTTTATTTTATTTTGTGGATGTTCAGGCATAAATATTTAATTTCTTTCCGATCATTTTAAGAATAACTTAATTTGCCACAATATAAAATAAAACCGTAACCGAAAATGGGTTTGTAAGTAGGAGATTTTGAACTTTAAAGCAGTTTTCATAGGCCTCATACATTATTATTTTCTGGGTATATTATAAAAAGATAATAAGAAATAGCTTATAAAAAGATTTATCTAAAAAATACTCGAATATTTCAAATGCCAATATGTATTCTACTCGCAGTATTTAATTAAAGCATCTGAAACATTTCTAGGCGACCAAATTTTCAAACCAAAACACATGATTTTGCATTACTACATATGGCATCGCCTTAATTTATCATAATATATTTATTATGATAAATTCTTTTTTTTCGTTTTTTCACTTTTATTTTGCTAAAGGTTGGTAGGTACCTACCTAACTGAGCGTTTATTTGAGATAGTTTGTGTATTTTTATTTTGTTTCAACATCTATCTAATTGGCATTTTTGATATTATATGAATTAAAAAAAACTGTTCCATACAATTATCTCACAAACGAAGCGCTAAAAATAAGGTAAGTAGGTTAGCTCACTTTACCTTCGAATATGAAGAATAATCATCTCTTTTAGGAATATAACTCCAATTTCCAAACACCGTGTACCTTTGCGTAATGTGAAAAAAAGCACATAGTGCTTTTCGGATGTTAGATACGTGACTTTACCTTTGAAACATCTTGACGTAGCCATCTATTGAAGATTACTTCTACTTTTCTGCAGTTATATTACAACGCGCTTGAGGTGATTTTTCATGAAAACGGCGCTATATAAATCAGTCAAATATTATTATTATTTGACAGTATGACACAAAAAATTAACTTATTCCTTTTAATTTGAAGGCCTTACTGCTTACATAATGACCTATTAGTAATTTGAAGGACTTATTGCTAACATAATCTCCTATTAGCATTGATGTATTTAGTATAGTATTGTATTGTATTGTATTGTATTGTATTGTATTGTATTGTATTGAGTCTATGCCTATTAGTGATTTTGCTTATTAGTTGTTACAGATATATGTTGTTTTCGTAGTTCAATAAAAATGTAAACCGTTTATGGTGGAGAATTAATTAAAAATTCATTTATAAGATTATAGAGAAGCCGAAATAATGATAGGTACAAGAAATAGCCTTATATTTCAATGGTATGAGATATTGAGGTTCAAAGTTTGAATCACGAATAATTTACTAATAATAAATTTAAAAAATCCCTAAATAATGATATTTGTAAAAGAACTTATACATAAAAATGCAAAAATCAGTCATTTTAAATACATGTAGGATTACGAAAGATTTTTTAAATATTTATATTGAGAGTGATGAGTGATCAGTAGGATTTATAGGTCCAATTAAAAGTTCTACCGAGCCGAACCCTCTGAAATGATTTTCCCATTTGATCTCTAGTAATTTGACGTATTGTTTTTTTTATTATTTTGTATTTACTATGCTTATATAATGCATTTGCATAATGTGGATTGACTAGATGATCATTTGTAGAAAAGTTTGTGGAAGGGTTTAGTTTTTACGGTGGGGAAGATTTAACCCGGACATAAAGTCGGAAAAAAAAACCAAATTAATTTATGGTTTAGTCCCATTCTAGATATATTTCCAAACACCTAAATTATACCTCCTTAACCTCCCCTGAGTTAACCTCCCACTCAAAAACCTAAATTACAATTTTTTTTTGTATATTTCTGTCAATATTTTGTATCATAGGTTAGTTTTAATAGTCTTCTGACGAAGGAAGAGTGCTTCCGAAACCGGTAGAGTGTAATTAAAATTAAAGTGGTCTAAAACAAATCTATGTATTTTATTGTAATAATAAAGTATTTAAAATCGAAGTTGTTTCATAATAACTACATAGAAATAGTTAGATATAAAGCATTTTATATAGGTTCATAAAAATAAGATAAAAATCTATGAAACATGGTGCAAAAAGTCAATTTTGGTCAAAATGTCAGATAGAACCTTGTTGTCCCAAGAACACGTAATGGTTTATAAAACATAATTACATCATTATTAGTAAATGATGTTGTTTTCTATTTTCTTTATTCAGTTGTACTTGAAAATAACATAATGTTTATCATCTGAGAAAATCTATCCGCTTTCTTTCACCTACCTACACAAAGAAAACTTACTGATATAAAATTAGAATTTTTATGAACATGTGTTCTGACATTCTCATAACACATTTGAATTTTTTTTTAAATGGAATATGTATTCAAAACTTGATACAAAACAAAAGATTATATAAATCGAAAAATTTACAGTACAACGCATTTATCAATACATTTATAGCCATGGAGAGAGGTTGTAGATATAAATCAAATCGTAATAGAAATATATACAATATAGACATAACATTATTCACAAACAATCAGAGAAATATTCTTTTATGGAACTCTTGTATTTGGTAAGTTCGCAAACTGAAAATATCCACCTTGGATTATTATTGATTGCTATTGTAATTATTGCATAGTCTGTTCTTTTACTAGTAGTTTGTTAGGAAGTTTGTCAATTCATTCTTTAAAAGCCTGTAGTTCCGTTTTTAACTGGAATACAAATAATTTGACCGGATGTTTTATAAATTAGTAAGTTTTCTCCGTGTTAGTAGAGCAGATAGAAAGCAGTTCATCATGGTACAAGAGAAGTACCACCAGAACCCGTTGATCAGTAATGTCTAATAAAATCATCAGTACCGGCTAACAGCACTTCCCGTGTTCTGAGTTCCTTGTCCCTTGGGCCACGGCTGATTACGGGGAAGTTCTCGGAACAGGTACAGAATTACAGAATAATGCGTACGCACTAGGCACTGTTTAAGTACAGTACGCGCCGACTTTTATGCCGAATAATAAACGTTCTCCTTTGCTCTCCAGTCTAAAAGTGTACCAAAGGGCTCTACGGCTATATAGCCGGAGTTTAATTTGCCAAAGGCGAGTGAAACAGAGCGCAGTAGGATTATGGATGCACATTAGACACGTCACATACACAAGCGCGCGGGCAGGGCCGCCGCGAGATCTACATAATGCATCGTATGGCCGAAAATAAACCACCATTTCATTATTTTTTTATTTTTTTTTTATTTATTTATATATTTTAGAAAAAGTTGACAGCAAATCTTTAATTATACAACGATACAATAATAATATAATTAATTATGCCAATTATGAACTTTCCACTGATGAATAGTTAATGGTTAGGTGTACAATGTCATAGAGATGTTCTATTAAATTAATTTCTTGTTTAGTTATAAAATATTAAAATAAAGGAGGGTGGGGGGGGGAGGAGGAAATATAGGATATGGATTAAGAGGCAAAGGACGGGAATATATAGGAATTGAACTTCTAGTTTGAGTTTTGTTGATTATTGAGTTTTTGTTTTATGTCGCGTAAAGTCGAGTTAAAAATGTCAATATGGTAATAATTTAAGTTAAATGAATGTGTGGATCTGTAGATAAATGAGTTTTGTTTGGAATTAGTCTTACAATGAGGGAGATTAAAAGTGAGCGACTGTCTGCTGTTGCGATTGGGAACATGGAATAATAGGCGTTGAAGAAGATCAGGACTATCGATTAAATTGTGTGTAATTTTAAATAACATTACCGAATCTGCTATATTTCTTCGGAAAGTTAACGTCTGTATATTGAAGAACTTTGCAGAGTCTTCATTACTAATATAGTAATATATATGTTCATTGTTGACTAGATGGCGTGCACCCGGCGTTGCTCGGGGCTTTTGATGATGTAGAAGAAAGTTTTGAAGTTGTGAATTCTAATGTAAATAAAAACTGAGTGCATTTTTAAGATATAAATAATATTTTTATAAACACTTGAAAAGTTAACATTTTTATAAACACTTGAAAAGTTAACATTTTTAAAGTATTTGTTTCACTTTATAATGCCATGTCTTCCTCTGGCTTCCTTGACTTCTTCTACCATTCAGATTCACATACACGTCATACTATCCTTCACTTCGTTCACCAAATACGCGATATTTTATAATAAACACTTATTTAATTAAAATCTTCCTCCGGCCTCCCTGACGTATTCTATCATTCAATACGTGTAGAACATAGACTAAATTAGACTAGACACGGCATATTCATTTAAAAATAACCCCAACACAATTTTGGTTTGGTTCACGTGCACATTTATGAAAAGGCCCACGCATTGTGTCGCAATGCGAAATGGGCACTGTGCATTGCGTTTTACCTTTTGTTGGTCAAGAGTAAACTATTTTGCTTCTCAGCTATGCTGGGCAAGTTCATTTTTTCAATCACAAAAATAACCCAGTTCCAAATATTTAAATTTGAATTATGTCCATATTACAACACCTCTGACAACAAATTCTCCGTGGTTTCGCTTACGAGTTTGAACGCTTATATAAGGAGTTTAAAAAGAGTTAGGTTGTTAAGTTCATCTCCTTATTTGTGACGTACGGTACGCTACGTGGCGTTATTTTTAAAATGAATTTAACTAGACAGGGCTAATCTAGTATATACAATACATCAATGGTGTAGAATCATGAAATCCACATTTATTTATTGTTTTTGTGTTTAATTCGTAGAACTACATTTATTTTTTTTTAAATTTAATTAAAATCAAATTTAATAATATAATTATTAACTTCTGCAAGTATTTTTTGGTTTTTTGTTATTGTTACAACTGTTTCGGCTTTCAAGGCCATTTTCAAACTGTAATACTTGCAGAACATAATAATTATATTATTTAATTTGATTTTAATAAAATTAAAAAAAAAAAAAAAATGGAATCCATATTGTTACTGTTAGTGCAGAGAAAATGCTTTAAGTTTTCCTCAGGCGTTCACATGTTTATAAATGCTCATATGGCGATAGCGGTTACTTTTAATGGATAGGATATGTTTTTAAATACTCATATAGTGAAAGCGGCTACTTTTAATGCTCATATAGCGATAGCGGCTAGTTTACATGCTCATATAGCGATAGCAGCTACTTTTAATGATCTAAATGTTTAATTATATTGACTGAAATATAGGTACAACGATTGAGATTGATCTTCTTAAGAAGGTTGGTTGACTAATGCCCCCACTGTTATGTTTCTGTCGTGTTGTTTTTTTGTTGATTTTGATGCTCTTTTTGCAATTGATGGCGCAGCAATTTTTCTATGGTCATATCGACGAACCCCTAAATTATTCCGCCCGTGTGCGTCGCACACACCACACTTACGAATGCGGCACCTTGCACGCAGCACCATTCGGCTGCCGATCCTTTGTGGCTCGGGCATCCGACTCGACTCGCCCATTCCAGGAGAAAGCCGAGCTGAACGCTCAACACTGAACACAGCGAACCAATGAATCGCCACATACAACGGATCACATTCAAGGCGGCCGCAACACTCGATACTAAATACTTACACCAGTACGCGATCTCGCGTCGGGCTGTTTCGGTAGTTATTTTCCTCCGTGGGTTAATTGCTTTTAATGGGTAAAAAAAGCTATATCAAAACGCTTTTAATTAAGAAATGGTGGTTCATAGCGAGTAACGACCTGCCTTACCGTTGTTACACTAAATACCAACACCGTAGGTAAAGATTCAGGTATTATAAGGCATTCTTCGATACATGATATTATTACGAACATTTTTTCAGAGCGGAAAGCTCCTTGGCGAAAAAAAATAAAATAATGTCGTACGTATATATGTAGTCAGAAATAAATTGTAGGACCACCATTCAAATCGTCATCGAAAAGTTTAATTTATTGAAAAGCTTTTTATTCTTTAGAAACAAATAGCTTATGGAATACTCGTATACATGTGAAGTTAATTAAAGTTATGCCAAAAAAGTTCCTTATACTAAAGTTGCTTAGGGATAGGAGTTTTATGGTGTCTTAAATCTAATTAGTAGAGGGGAGAGGAATATAGGATGAGGATAGAAGATTCTTCCGATGAATTTCATACTCATGTATTAATTAATGATCGTATCTTTTGCGTTGCTTTTGTTCGATATTTCTGAAAGTGATTTTGCTATGAATGCTTCCACTGTGAAATTTTGTTTCAGAATTGGGGATTTCTTTCTAATTTTGGTTCAATGTTTTATGACCAGATCTGGACAGCCAGGTACTTCCCAATGATCCACTTCACCTTCTCATTACCCTCCTCCCAATCCTCCAGCCTCAAATTCCTCAAATTGGGATGCAAAAATTTCACCGGCTCTGTGCAATTGCAACTCTTGAAATGCGTCGCATTAGCAAAAATACTGGTATTCCAAATGAGTTTACTATGGTTAAAAAAGACATCACTTAAATAACTATAAAATATAATTTACAAATCAAAAGCGATTCAAAGAGCAGGTAACGAAAGAGACGTATTAATCAGCTGTTTAAATTAGTTCGATATTATTTAACCTTTAGCTGTCGTCAGTAATTTGACGTCACTAATGCCAATGGGTTTGGCTGTGGGGAACGGGGATCAGATATGCGATATAACGCCTGACTAACGCGACGTACCGAATTAATTGTCCATCGTGTATTTGTCATAAGATTTGAGACACCGTTTTAGTTTCACGTGTTCGAGCAGGGCGATCAAATAGCACAAGGAAACTTGATCATTTTTCAGAAGGGTTCGAGAAGTTTTAACCAGACATTCAAAGAGATTTTTTTCAGTAAAATGAAGACTTAATATAAGTGACCGGTGTTTTTTGTAGTACCTGTAATAATACTATCGGATCAAAATAAAATAAAAAATCATTATTCAATAAAACGAAATTGAGCTAATGAAGGCAGCACATATCTACAAAACTAGAAAATAACTTGAAACTATAATGTATCACCAACCTTTCTTAGCTTGTGTGAAAATTTGTGAAAACAACTAACACAATAAAGAATACCTACCAATAGAAAGAATTTTACAAAGATAATTTAATTAGGTTAGTTTTGAAAAAAAGTTTAATGTATTTTATGGAAAATTTTTCTAGGAAATGATATTTCAGTCATCGCTCTTAAATCTGATTATTAACCTTCTCAGGATCATGCAGATGTTTTTCAAACTTTATTGTACTGTCTCTGAATTTAATATCTGGACTGCGTTTTGTTTTTATTTTTTAGTTGAATACAGAACAATAATTCCAACTGCTCCCAACCTTTTGGGTCAATGAAACTTTGGCAGTATATTACCTAACTATAGTATTGATAATGACAGTTCTAGAAAACAGCAAACAATTACATATGTTTACAGCAAACCCGTGAAATAATGTTTTTTATAAAATTTTTGACTTGTTTTCAAATACTAATTTTATTCATAATATGTAATTATATTTTGTTTATGGACAAATTAGAGAGATGTTAGAAATTTACCTTTCGAATGAACATCCAGTAAACTTTAGCTTCACCCAATAAACGTCAGTCAACTTGAAAATTATTGGTCAAAAAATTAAACAAAATAAATCCACATTTCAAATACAGAACTATTCATTTCCTAATTAATTTATCATTAACTTTGTCGCTTGGCTGAATTGTTTCCACAATCAGTTGTAACTTTGTAAATGACTCTTAAATTCAAAACAAATTCAGTAAATTTGAAATTAGTAAAAATCTCACAAATAAACAATGAATTTGAAAGGAATCTTTTACGTACAATATTATATAATATGAAATTGCTAAATATTATGTTATATGACAATGTTAATTCATTGGGCGCATTTTGCACCCGTGTTCTGAAATTAATTATAGAAACACCCTAATATTATAGAACTTCCTTCTTCTTCTGGCGCTATTAAAATTAGATTGTCATTAAGACAGTAGTTATAGGCCTTAGTCGTAAGTCTCTAGATATAAGTCTTAGATGTAAGTCAGTAGTTCTAGTATAAATTATTTAAGAAATATATTTGTACAGCGCCCTTGAGGTGATTTTTCACGAAAACGGCGCTATATAAAGTAGTCAAATATTATTATTGATGCTTCCCATAGTTTACAGGATGCATCAAACTATAAGGAGGTAGCGATCAAACCGTCGAACACCCTAATCGAGCAATCATTACACACAATTAATGATTTCTTCTAGGGAAACTATTCGATGGGCCCACTCGCACTAACACCGCGGGGGTAACACGTGAAATAAGCGTCCCTGGCGCGAAGCGCCCCGCTTACCCGCACCCAGCGCTCGGGCGGTTGACGAAGGCAAAGGCCATTAATTGAATTTTGCTCACCGGTTGCCTTGTTCACTATTCGCAGCGGTCCGGAACGTATCACGATTTTCACGGACCTATCTAACTGCAACGGTTACGTTTGACAATAGATTAACGCATTCCCTCTGAATATTGGTGTTACAAATAATAATGTTTGCTGATCTTGCATCCCTCTTTGCTCCATATTATTGCTCGATACCCTCGTATGTACTACTCATATGTGTGCGTGTGTGTGTGGTGCATTTACCTATGTAGAGGGAATGTATCGCTTCCAATCGCGCTCTGTGAATAAAAAAGTTGTATTTACATTTAACAGGAAAACGCAACCATTTTTGCGGCAAGATTAATTCTTGTAGATTTTCCCTAGTATTTTTTGTATGTTTGAAAATGTTTTAAATATGATATTTTGTCATACGTCGGGTTATTTGCATGGTAATATTAAAATTAATTATTTTAATTTCAACTCTTTTTTGAACGCTTACTTGATATCCGGATTCGTAGAATTTTCGTCTATTTTTTTGATTATTGAAGAATAGAAAAATATCCAAAAAATAGATGGGTCACAACAATTAAATTTCTTAATAACTGTATTATTGAATAAATGTATATCTGGGGGCTCCATCGAAGCCCGCATGCGGAGAAATATGACTAATATTACTAATGTATTAAGAATCTCTTCAAATTATTCGTAATCCGGTTAAAAACGGGATTGCAGTCCCTTAACGAATAAATTGATAGGTTTCCTAATCAAATCTAAATAAAATACGAATGTATTATTAGGATATCCGAACACGTGTTCACAAAAATACAAAAAAAAAATCCGCACTTCGTCATTGTATATTATCAAGGCACATGCTGGTACATGAACACGTTTTCCGATATATTGGGAATTTACTAAAAAATTATCAGGAAGCGCATTTTTATCGGATAACCAATAGATATTTTAAATTAGTTAGTCAGCTTAGCCTCTCGGAAGCAAGGTGACTGTACTGGCCCGCAGATACTTTAATGGCACAAAGCTTCTGACCCTGTCTCTTCAAGACCATTCATATTTTCACGCCTTTCCCTCCTCAAAAAGACCCTCCACAAAGCATTCCCAAAGATGATAAAGGCCTCCCGAGAAGAGTTAAAATAATATATATATATATTAGAACCCTTTTGTGTAGTTATTTATTGGTTGTAGGTTGAAGAATTATTAGGTAATTACTATGTGAAGCCAGAATGTTATCTAGAACATACTCTATTGTAAAAAGGTCTCGACTTTTTTCACCAGCCAATAAAAACTTGCGTAGTTCCTAACAGAGCGTTTCAACATACTCATTAGCTGAAATAAGAAGCATTAGGACAGGGAACCTACCTACTAATGACATGCATTTTTCAAAAAGACTGAAAGTCTTTCAAATGCGTTCGGAGGTTGCCGAGCCCTGTTAGGAAGTGACAGGCGTAGGTACATATTTTATTTTTCCCGATTTCCACGCTTCGGAACCCGTCGTCTATCATCCGAGTTATGGCAAAAAGTTAAATAATAATAGGGGGCAACTTTAGTAGCATTGTAGTGTGAGTTTATGTGAGACAGATGTGCGACTTATCCGGCCGCTAACTGGGGACTTCTAATTCCAGCCATAAATAATGCCGAAATAAGCAAACAATGGCTAACTGTTTTTGTGTGTTTTATATTACAATATTATGTTTGCAAAGTGATGATAAATTATACCTGCTATCAAAAACTATTCATGAAAAATAATTACAAAACCAATATGATACAAATATTTTTTTGGTAACCTACCTAGATCGTTTTTACAGACCCGCTCTTATGTAGGCGACTTGGAGCAAGTCGCTCTGGACAGCACGTTGCTGAGGCGCAGTGTTTTCAAACTTTTGTGACAAAGTGTAATTTGTCGATATCTATCCTGCGGAGTCCGTGACATCATCCTAACATATGTACGAGTACGTTGACTTAACGTTCAGTACTCCTATACCTTCCTACAACCTAAGAATATAATCTATTATCTCCAATCTCTAAATAGTATAAAACAAAGTCGATATCCGCGTCTGTCTGTGCTCTTAGTTCTTCTAAACTACGCTTCGATTCGGAACGGAAAGGGTTTTTATTCGCTTACATTGCTAACGCTGGCCAAACCTTATGTGATACATCAAAATAATGTACTACGGAATTGCGTATCTTAAAAAGGCCTACAGAAAAGACCAAAATGGTATATGTCTATCTCCTAAGGATAACCCCCAGCAACGCCGGGTACGTGTCAGCTAGTATTAAAATAAAGTCGCTATCCGCATCTGCCTGTTTGTGCGCTCAGTTTTTCTATACTACGCTACGGATTTTGATAGGATTTATACTATCATTTAGAGAATTTTTTCCAGAATATTTACATATATAATTCATGCATATTATATTTATAGAAAGTAAAGAAAAGTAGAGCAACGCCGGGTACATGTCAGTTAGTATTATCTATTGCGCAAAAAATTTAGAATCTCCACAAGAAAAATGCGTAAATCCTAAACAAGCTGATGTTCTTCTGGCGAAGGTGCGTAAAGTGTATTAACTTCACGAGTTAATTCTACATGACAGTACAAGGAAAAAAGATTAATATATTTTTTGAAAATCCAAAATTTTAAGGTAGTTTGAAAGTTAAATAGTTGAATTGTTTGAACCCAGAGAAAATTTAGCCTATTAGTTATCATCAGTATGACTAGGATAACAGCAATAATTCTGGAATGATTGTGAGTCAGGATAAATACAATGGAGAGGAAGATTGAAAAGTACCTAAAACTATCCTTTATGTCAATATGAAAAATAAGGAAAGGGCATTTTTCAAACATTCTTTTCATTTTCTAAAAGGGGCTAATTCAAGCCGCTCCGGGTGCCATTTGGCTCAGGGCCGTGACTGCCTATGTTCTATAATATCATGAACATTCCTACATATTATTGGGTAAGTAGCATTTTAAAATGAACAAATACATAAGTGCCTACGCGTGAATATGGTGCTTGATTAGGTATTATTAGCTATTTGTGGAATTAGGTATAATTATAGGCTAGAATTCAGAAGTAATAGCTACTGATTCACTGATGCAATGCTTCTTACTTCTCATAGCATCATCATTACAGTACCTACTTTTGTTACTGCCTAGTGCTGTATGATTTAAGTACCTATTTTGATTTCAGAAATACTATGAATTACGTGGTTACACGGAGTAAAATGAGTAATCCTGATGCGTTCCGTTTCCTAAAAACTTTAAGTACATTCTTAATATATCGGAACACGTATTCATGCACCTGCGTTTGTCCTTATAGTATTCGAGTAATGACGAAATGCGAAAATATTTGAATTTTTATGAACACTTGTTCTGGCATCGCCATAACGCATTCGTGTTTTACTGATAGTTTATTAGGAAGCCTGTCAATTCATTCGTCAAAGGCCTGCACTACCGTTTTTAACCGGAATACGAATAATTTGAAGAGTCTTTTAATAAATTAGCAATATATCAGTAAATTTTCTCCGTGTAACTACTTCATTTACACAATATTATAATTTGGTATTTTCTTTTATTCCTCACTAAAATTTAAAACAGAATATTTTAACATTTAGTTTCGTTAATATTATAACAATCTCCAATTTATTTTTTACGTGTGCCTTACATTTTATGTTGATTTTTGTTATTTGGGTATTAATACTTTTTTCATCTTTATTTTCTTCGTATTCGTTGTACGAGTACCTATTACGTTGATTTATTTGGTTCCCATCTTATTTTTTATATTCTATTATTTGCTGTAGTGTCAATGTTAATAAATTGAATCGCATAATACATATTACAAAGCTACATATTTTTCCTTTGCCTTTGGTTTCATGGAAGTGTACATTTTCATTATTCTTTGTTCTTTGGTTCACTTCTAGATTTGTATATAAATAGTGGTGTTTTCTCTTTCTAACACCGTTTAGATCATATTTCTAACCATGACAGTAAGGGAGACAACTATTTCTATATTTCTATGAGACCATATGAGTTGATCCCAAAAGCGAAAAAAATTGCGTTAGGGGTACGCAATTTTAAAAATAACTAAAATTGGCTGACACAGCCTTCTTCATGTGACAGTTGTTTTTTTTTTTCCTCTGCTGCTCATCTCACTAGGGAATTCCTGTGTTGAGATGGGAAGTTTTTCAATTATATTCAATCAAATGAATAAATCACATAACACGTACGGTGGCCGGATAAATCATCACAATGATAATTCATCACATCTTTAAAAAGTTATATATAGTCATGGAAAGTGATGAAACAAATACTTTATTAACTGGGTTGAGTAGGTTAGATTAGGTTAGGTTAGGTTAGGTTTAAATTTTTTTTTCTTCATCTTTCTAAAGACTTTATATCACTTTTTAAAAGTGTGTTGAATTGTCACTGTGTTGAGTTATCATGGAACCAACACATACACAGATGGATCACATCGAGTATGGTGCTCCTAAGGTGATTCATGACAGAAGCCACGACATGGATAATCCAAATTCACTATTCTCAGCCAGAATGGAATTTTTTACCATTTTCTTGAATAGATTCAACGAACCTATAGTTTTTTTTTATATTTTCACCGAGCATAATATAAAGCAAAGTAGCTTTGTAAGAAATAACTCCTTTGTGCAAAATGATGTTCTGGTATTCACTGGCTGAAGATATGATATTTATTATGTTATGATATTTTGGCAGTAGCAATGTTGTTGAAAATTTTACAGAGAGCCTGCATTATGTACAACTGCCTTACTAACAAAATTTTACATTGATTGTGCAAAGTCGTTTAGAAGTGAAACTACCGATTTCCTTCGGGTACCACCTACCAAGGTAAGGACCAGCGACCACCCGCTCGTAAGCTGGATGTTTATCCGGCGCATGCGCAGGAGTGTTCCCGAAACCTCTCTGCTTTATAACATCACAAAAGCGTTCGAATTTAACACGTACGTTGCCATTCATTGAATTGCAATTTGGCACGCATGTCACGCGGCCTGTTATTCCGTCTCCGGCCTTAAATCACGGGAAATAATATTGTAGTTGGTCTGGCCGGGCTTCCATTCACAATGTCTTTTGGGCCTTTGGATGTTTGATACTTTATGTCTGTGAGGATGGAAGTGGACAAGGATCTGCTGAAGATTGATGCGATGAGTCCTCTCTTGACTCGCTTATTACTTGCAAATTAACTCACATTTCTCGTCAAAGCGATGAAGGATGTTATCTGTTTATTTTTTTTCCCAATACGTAAGCCTACACAAATATATAGGTAGATACATATACTGTACATATCTACAAACCATGAAGATTATTAGATTAGTTTTGTGAACCGTTTATGAAAAATGTAAGTAGGTCTGAAATATATACCTTTCCACATTTTTTTGTAGATTGTTAAAATAAATTAAAAGTATTCATTAAAATATATTTATAAAAATATTAGAGTTTTAATTCCTAACAGCAATGATAAAAAGTTTTCAAACATTTTCAACCAGAGGGTACAAACTGGTTTTCACAATAATGCTCATTACTTGGTTTGAATCAATCGACAAATAATATCGCAACGAATACATAAATACTTTTTTAGAAAATACATCTCAGTTTTTCAAAAGCAAGCCAAAAATATTATGCTTTCATTCTTAATATTTTCTTTTATACAGTGACATAAAAAAAATGAAAAACTTTGGCCTATAAAAAAGAGGGTGTAGATAATTTTATAATCTCTTTCCATAATTTGTTTCACAAATTATTCTACTAGATATTATGTTTACATACTTAGATAACATAGTTTATTTGCACAATCAGTCAAAGAACAACACACGCCATTGCCGCGTAAATATTACAGTTTCAAATTTAACTATTAGTTAAGGTAGGCAACGCATTACACTATACGGATCATTGCTTGCCATATTTCAGCGTATCGCTCGCCATACACACCAATAGGAATGTATGGCGAGCGATATGCTGAAATAGGACAAACTACGCAAATATAGCGTAATCTGTCACAGGTTTAAGGCTCCGTAGAAAGCATTAAAAAAAGAAGATGATTTAAAAGGAAGATATGTAAATGCGAATGTTAGAGAGAGTGCACTAATATTAAAAAATGGTAATAATTAAGCGAAAAATTTCTTCGTTTAAAATTGAGCAAAAACCTCTCGAAATATTCTTTGTTTGCATTTAAAGATACGCATTGAATTTTTTCATACCTTTAACGGATTAAATAACGGGAACAAAATATATTTGTATTTAGTTTCAGAGCATACTTTGCGATTTTTTTCGACAGAGGGATTTCTTATAAAACCAACTAACTAACTAACCATCACGCCGTTTCCCGCAGGGGTTGGGAGAGAGAACAGACCGCCAAACAATTCGGTCATGGCATACACTCCTTGCCTCATTCACATTCATATATCATGACCAATATTATCTTCAAAAACAACGTACATTTTTTAGGAACTTAAAAACTTAAGATGTTCAAGATAAATATATTATAAATCGTAGAAATCCGGAGTACGGGGTCTTAAAATCAAACAATCACTGAAAAACTTGTACATTTTGGTTTATGACTCCAGTCATTAAAGCGAAAAAAGAACATTAAGTTATTATAAATTAGTTTGGACGGACTAAACGCCCGTTCTATTCTAACCGCTAAATTTATTATGTGATATTTATTAGCCATTCTAATTTCTACCAATTGTTAATAGTTAATAGCTAGAGAGAGTAAAATAGTGACAAAGAGTGCCATTTTAAAACGACGAATCGGATGATATTTTTTTACAATTAAAAAAAAAATTAAAAAACGTTTTCACAAAGTAGGTAAGAGATGTCTTAAAACATTCGTCGATATTCCTCTACAATGCCAGGATTTCTGCTAGAACAGTTTCGAAATAATGGGGAATGTTTGTTTGGTACAACAATTGCAAGGAAATTAACGCTGCAACATTTTTTTTATATGCAGTTGCCTAACAATACAGCAGCATTCTGTCTGGTCGACTGCTTTCAGTCTTTCAGGCGACAAATATCTAAACAAAGGATTCTTGCAGAACTACTGTTAACTTTATAATGAAAGTTTCTTTCGGGAAGGCTGAAACTGCAAATTTCAATAATAATTTAAATTAAATGAAGACATTATTTTACTTTTGAAAATAGTTTTAACTTAGTGGTTATCTATTATAAGTAATTAAAACAATGTTACTTTGTGAGAACCACTTTTTTTATATATGCAAAACGATGGGTGAACATCATTGATGTGTTTTAATTAGTCAATGGTGAATATAATATATTATCGAGTGTTAAAGTAGGGGTGGAGGCGTGACTAGGGATTAGTGAAGAGTAGGGGGAGGGGGGGAGATGGGACAGACCTTAAATAACCTTTACATAATTTTTAAGCCATATGTACTTTTAAAACTGGTTTATTTATTTTTTCTCTTTTCTCATATTATGTACATTTTCATTGAAAATAATATGTACCATGTATTATGTCTTTTTTTAAGTTTTTGGTTATTTATTTTGTTTTGATAACATTTTTGGTTTATTGATAATGGACTCATTTTTAAAACTGACGTTTCTTTACTTCTAAGATTTTTAAGTTATCTAATCGTTTTCCTTTATTAATAATATGAAGAATATTTATACCAGTATTTTGCTCAAAACTGTGACTATTTGCAATGATACAGTTAGTGAAATCGGAAAATTATTATTACTAAGACACCCTAAATATTCTTTTTTGATTCTGATATTTTGCCCTGGGGAAGGAACGGTTTTTCCAAAACTGGTCAACCTGTATACACAAAAACTATAGTTGTTCAAACAAAGGATATATCATTGACTGAGTTTTAACTCAACCGTCATATTTGCATGTTCCGTTACCGTTTCAAAATGGTGGCCATTTTAAAGTTTAGTTTTAAATAAAGTTTTAGTAAAAACTATTTTTTCTAATGTGAAATCGTCGTGTATAATTGGACATTCTTATTCGTATTATTACTATCAACTTATTTAAGAATGTTTGAAAAAAGAATTGTCATTAAGATAAAGTAACGTGTCTTCGGACAAATTGTATAGTTCCATATTTAAAATTAAAAACAAATGGTGCATAAAATATATGGATCATAATTAAATAGGTAGGTATTTAAGTACCTGCTTAAAAATCTTATTACGAAGTGGTAATTATTTTTTTTTATTTATTATATAAGACAAAATTATAAATATGCTTTTTTGTATGCGAGATCTAAACTGTGCACAGAACTACTGGTTATTATTGGGTTCAAAGGTGTAAATTGTCTCATAAAACGTTAACCGATTAACCGTTAAACTATTTAAGTACTCTAAAAGTTTGTCGAATTATGGTTAACAAACTTGCAATGAGGTAATAATTAGCGTGCGATCTTTTTTTTGTAAAAACTTTCTTGCTTAAATTGCAATGTTGCAACTATTCTTTGATAGGTATTAAATGTTTTGCCTAAATAAAAAAAATAAGATTTATGGACCTTTTCTCTCGTAGTTTTCGGAGATGTGCAATTTTTCCCGACACTAATAAGAAAAATATTTTTTGTCGGGCTGATGTTGCATTGAAAATTAGCAAATAACCAATTGTGTTATTTATTTTTTACCGCCCAACATTTAAACATGGTTTTTAGAATCTTATTCGATCACAAATGGAGTCGATTTCTTGTTGAGAACAAATGAAAAATGTATTTTTTGGAATAACTAAATGAGTTAAACCTCAAATCGTAATAATATTTAATTACTGAAGATAATATTAGCGATTTTTAAACGAAAAATCAGGAAAAGATACGGTCGCATCTAGGACTTCATCCCAGGAGTAGCGCCCCTGCAAGGCGAAGGTCCTGGGTTCAAGTAATAAGTCCTGATTTTTTCTGTTTCAACTTTTTATCAAACAATTGCTAGTACTTTCTTCAATAATTAAATAAAGATATTAATTATAATATCTGAGCGCAACCATCTGGTAAGCGAGACATTACGTTAATCGCATCATGGTTTGTTCTATTTTAGCATATCTCTCGCCATACACTACCAATTCGAATTTATGGCGAACGATACGCTGAAATATGCCAAGACATGAAAATATAGCGTGGTGTCATAGGCTTCAATTTGTCATAAGATTCGTAAGTTAATTTTTTCATAAACACTCCACTAAAGTAGAGTCCCAGTTGCGAATTACATGTTTTAGTATCTACAGGGTTTTCCAATAAGAGGTGTTATTTTGAAGAGCCCGTTATTTCGGTAGATGTTACTTTTGAAGCTGACATTTGACAAGTAAAAACTACGCCATTAATAAAAATGGAACGATACACGCTTCAACAACGCATTGAAATTATTAAAATTGACTTGAGTGAATCAAATGCAAATCATTTTGAGTGATAAGGCCCATTTCCACATCGGTGGCTTCGTCAACAAGCAAAATTGTCGCATCTGGGGGTCGGAAAACCCAAGAGTTATTGTTGAAAAGCCTCTCTATCCTCAACGTGTGACTGTTTGGTGCAGTTTATGGTCCGGCGGAGTCATTGGACCTTACTTTTTCAAAAATGAGGCTGGAGCAACAGTTACGGTGAATGGATTGCTCTATCGAGATATGATTAATGATTTTTTATAGCCGGAATTGGATGGTATTAATCTGGACAACATTTAATTTCAACAAGACGGCGCTAACTGATATTCAATCTTAAAAGATCAATGGTTTCGTTGCTTGTGTGGCACGTAGCGCTGTCTTGTTGAAAGTAAACGTTGTTCAGATCAATACCATCCAATTCCGGCCATGAAAAATCATTAATCATTTCTCGATAGTGCAATCCATTCACCGTAACTTGTGCTCCAGCCTCATTTTCGAAAAAGTAAGGTCCAATGACTCCACCGGACCATAAACCGCACCAAACAGTCACACGTTGAGGATAGAGAGGCTTTTCAACAATAACTCTTGGGTTTTCCGAGCCCCAGATGCGACAATTTTGCTTGTTGACGAAGCCACCGATGTGGAAATGGGCCTCATTACTCAAAATGATTTGCATTTGATTCACTCGAGTGAATTTTAATAATTTCAATGCGTTGTTGAAGCGTGTATCGTTCCATTTGTATTAATGGCGTAGTTTTTACTTGTCAAATGTCAAAAAATGTCAGCTTCAAAAGTAACATCTACCGAAATAACGGGCTGTTCAAAATAACACCTCTTATTGGATAACCCTGTACATACATAGGACAAAACCAAGCCTTTTATACGATTAGATATTACGTATATTGTTATGTAGGTACAACTGCCATTGACAACTGGAAGTAATGATAAATGGCGACTCGCTCCGCCCTCGTGTGACAGCAGGCAGTTAGAAGTTACAGTTAGTACTTAGTTAAATTAGTAGTTAGTACTTTCACGTAGATTGTAGTGTCATCTTACAGTACAGCATCCACCGTGCTTGCATTTCGCATCGTTAACGTAATGCTGTGGAACTAAATGTTATTGGAAACGGTTCGTTGTTGATTTTATTTATCCCCGTCATTACCCGCGTTATAACGAAAAATAAAGCAAGTCATTCGTTACGTTGTTACATTATCTGGGCTACCAACAGCGAACACCTCCTCTCGACTCCTAACCCTCCATGTACCCGTGAGAAGTCAACTACACATGATTCCTATTAACATCACTTCAATTAAAGTCCCTCAATTTCTCCCAATTAGCATCTTGATTATACTTAATTAATAAAAAAACATCTTGTTATCTTTACAACCAAAAATTTCAAATTATAAAAATAACGTTAAATTATACCAATTATAAAAATTATCTATCTACAAACACGAAAAATTATAATTTAAAATAATTCGATTTTGCTTTTCGAGTTTCGCCGACATAGATTTAAATTAATATTACAATTATATTATACAATCAATATGTAAAAGGTTGGACAATTTATTTAATCACTATATTCGCATATCTATTAAGCAATCAATGTGTAAAAGGTTTGACAATTTATTTATTCATAATATTCTCATATCTATTATAAAATCAATATGTAAAAGGTTGGAGAATTTATTTAATCATTATATTCGCATATCTATTATACAATCAATGTGTAAAAGGTTGGACAATTTATTTAATCATTATATTCGCATATCTATTATACAATCAATGTGTAAAAGGTTTGACAATTTATTTAATCATAATATTCTCATATCTATTATACAATCAATATGTAAAAGGTTGGACAATTTATTTAATCATTATATTCGCATATCTATTAAACAATCAATGTGTAAAAGGTTTGACAATTAATTTAATCATAATATTCTCATATCTATTATACAATCAATGTGTAAAAGGTTGGACAATTTATTTAATCATTCTTTTTGCGTATCTTTTTTACAATCAATACCTAAAATTCTGGAGTAATTTTTGAAGTGAAACTTCTTTACGCGCGTCATGCAATTTCGAGGACCGGAGTAAAACCGACTCATGACCGTCACGAAAAACCGTGATCATTTCGCTATAGGAGCCTAGCTAATATTATATACCTAGTTTAGGTCACCCTCCAAACTCAGCTTCGCGGTCTAAGGTTCGATCCCCGCTTAAACTATTTTTTTTTTCTTTTTGTGATTTTTTTAATACGAGGAATAGTGATAAAATGCTCTCGTGCTGCGACTTTTAGATATTTTGACTAAATGTATTTTGGTCGAATACGTAATAACTGCGGTCTAGAGGCAGAGTGTTCGACACTCGTTATGCAGGACCCGGGTTCGAATCCCATATTTTTATAACTTTTAATTTTTTTATCAACGATTTGTAATAATGTAGTAAAAAATTACATAAATTTATTAATTTACCTTTACTTTACTTTACGGTACCTATATGATATTTTGGTGGAAATATAGCTTACAAATCGAGCCGGTAGAGTCGCTCGGTATTTTGATTAAATATTTTTATTTTGAATCATTAAAATTACTAATCAAGGCCCTACATGATATTAATTAATTATTTTTATTACTTTACTTTACGGTACCTATATGATATTTTGGTCGAAATGTAGCTTACAAATCGAGCCGGTAGAGTCGCTCGGTATTTTGATTAATTATTTTTATTTATCAACGATTTGTAATAATGTAGTAAAAAATTACATAAATTTGTTAATTTACCTTTACTTTAATTTGCGCGAGATACCTCTCATCGAGGTCTAGAGGCAGAGCGTTCGACACTCGTTATGCAGGACCCGTGTTCGAATCCCATATTTTTATAACTTTTAATTTTTTTTTAGCACATGCTACTTATATATATGTCAATAGACAGAAAAAAAGAGAGAATGAAATGAAAAGAGAGAGAGAAGAACACTAAAAGTTTCACTGTCGTCGTGCGTAGACTTGTATTTTTTTTATTATTATTTATTTTCAAACTTAATATTTCTGACATTATCTAAGTATCTATTTTAATTATGCTTACTACAAACTTCATAAATATGTTTTTGCATTGTCACAGTGGTTATTCATTTTTTTATATGATTTTTCAGGTTTATTTTTAAAGACAAATAACATCAAAATGTGCACAACAACCTAAAAACAAAATACTTTACAATACAAGATGGAAAAATAAGGCATTGATGGGTCAAGGTCAAGGGACGTGTATATTTCTTCGTTGCTAATATGTCACCACATTTCCTACTTCATTTTTAACACCCTGTCTCGATTCAAGATTTACCCCAAGGATTAAGGAAACGCTGTTGCTACCACGAATAGTTGGAAAATGATTTAGAATGGATGTTTCCTAGAACAATCAAACGACAACATTGTATGTAGGTAGATATGTACCATATGTAGGTACCATCCAAATTTGGATATCTATGGTTGTAAAAAATATGGTTTAATTGATTTAAGGATGCTTTTAAAACTTTCATCTGGTGTACTTTCAGCAAATGTTAAAACAGACACTGCATTTTGTGTGACAATACAAGAATTCCAATTACCGGAAGCCTGTTGCACCTTCAATATTGGGGAAGGTTGTGAGTCGGAAGGAGAAAGGATTAATAACGGTAGTTGGGAGAAACTAGCAGTCCACGATCATCAATTCACCAAATATAATCAAAGCAATTTTAATCAATGCTACAAAACAGCAAACAAAGACCTTTTAATTAATTTAAGTGTTCCACAGCAAAGCGTTAACATTCTGTAGGTACTTCAATCACAAATTCCTAGCAAACTCACAATAACACGAGGATATTAATGATTTTCTCTCCATAAAACGGAAAAACGTAATAAAAACGACAGTATGATTATTTGAATCAGCATGGCTGTGGCTGATGTTGCTTGCAATCAATCAACTTTATTTTAATTTTCCCTTTCCAAATTACACACGTAGCCGGCAATAAAACGTCATGTTTGATTTACGTGATGCTTTATAAGAACTATCAGGAGCAGCACGACTAGAAAGAATTCACGTTTGTGGAATTGAATTACTGAAAAACGTTTGCTTCCTCGTATTTACCTACAGGTTTGTATTAAAAAGCGATGAATTATTTTTGAAGACGGAAATTACAGGCTGCTCATAGGATTTATTGAGCGTTAACCCCGCAATTTGACTTCTACTCTCGATTCACTATTATTAAAGCCCGCTCGCCGGCGCTCTAGTAAACTACAACACACGGACACACACAGCCTCAATCAACTTCTACCAACAAACTTCATGTGCGGTGTTTCTGTCCGTGCACCCAACAGCCAACAACCAACAACCAACACTCGGTCACAACGGATTCAATTTCTAAACTTTATAGAAGGATGCGCCTCGTAAGCAATGATTCTCAAAGGTAATTACATTTGATTTCGTTTGATTCGAACCGAAATTATCGAATTCTACCGATTCCTATCGACTAGTTTCAAATGCTATGCCAAATGTGATGTTATTTGTTGCTGTGTTATTCTGTTTCAATTTCTAAACTTTGGAAGGATGCGCCTCGTACGCAATGATTCAATTACATTTGATTTCGTTTGATTTGAACCGACGTTATCGAATTCTACCGATACCTTTGGCGTATGTTTAAATACTACGCCAAATTTGATGTTATTTCTGATTTCATGTTACAGACTGCTTGTTAAAAGCATATTTTGAATAAGAAAATAACTGTGCTAGAATGAGTTAAATTATATACAGTTTATAATAGACTTCTCAGCTCTCAGGTAAGATACAACATTGGAATGAAATTGGGGAAAGTACTTTATAATATATTATTATTTCAAGGTTCTCTATTTTTAATGATGGCCTATACAAACTTATGTTAACCTACGGGTACTAACTAAAAAGGTGGTTTTGATATGTGGCTAGGTAAGGAAACGGAGCTTGGTTTAAGAATAGGGTAGATAATGTGACGTTGAAATTCGGAGATTACTGTAAATAGGGATGAATACGCAAGTGAAAAGAAGAAATAAATGTAACGCGCAAAGGACTCATCTAGTTTTTTATGTTTGGTAACCAGGTACGTATCAAAAATGTATTAAATATTTTAATTGCGTTAAAAAACTAAAATAACCCTAAGTAGCATGGTTTAATAGCGTATAAACACTTTATTACTTAATTATCGTGTACCCACGCGTAATAAAAGACAGAATGCTCTCTATAATGTTCCAAAGTCTGCTAAAATTATTTCGAAAATTCGCCAATTCAGAGGCTACACGGACTAGGTAATTATTAACCGCCCCACTCAGTGACCAAATTAAAAAAACAATATATTAGAATATTTTTAACTAATCCACAAAATGTCTTTTTTCTCAAATGCACACTTTAAATATATTTTTTATTTATACAAAAATAAAGTTCCACAAAACACCCAATCGGGCGTAAGTTTTTCACTATACCTATAAGAAATACCTGAATGACTTTTTTTGTAGCTTATATTATTATTCAGTAGTATCGAGGAGGAGCGATTACATTTATTTTGTTCATTTCCTTCTTATTGCAAATTATTTGTATTCTCTTGTAAATTACGTATTATCAACCTGTTCTATTAATTTTTATTGTTTTTGTGCTATCTGCACTTTTAAAACTGCTTTGTTTTATTTTTATGTTATTATGCTTATTTTTTATGTTTTTCTTTATTTTTGTTGACGTTTTTTAAGAATAAAAACCTTCTGTTTGCACTGTATTAAGCAATAAATCATGTGAAATATGTACCATGTAAAAGCCCATCCGGGCGTTTAAATTTTAATAAATAAATAAACTTTGTTTCACGTGCAAGAATTAATGAAGAAAAAATATAAATCTACCAACACCAACCACATAGGTATTTGAAGGCTGTGGGAATTATTAAATACAGGTAGATAGGTAGGTACCTACCTGTAAATACATATTACGCGATGCATGAGTACCTACGCACTCTTCGTAAAGGTAGGTACTTAAATGTTGCCAAGGTAGGATTTCATCTTCCATTCATTTTATTCATTTATCTGAAGTCTATTTAACACCTTCATTACAAATGTACACATTTTTTTTACTTCGGCTTAGCAATATTATCTTCATGTGTGTCCTGAGTCCTAAAAAAACATTCGTAGTAATATTATACAAATTATTATTTGTTGTCCAAGAGAACACACAAACAGCAAACTATTTCTTCTGCAAAAAGTTAATAGGATTTGAAAGTAAAAGCGTTTTCTATTATCATTATTAGTGTCGATATGTTGACAGTTTACTCGTGTCAATATTTCAATTGACAAGTGCCTGAAGGACAATGGGACTGGCTTATCCGATCCTTTTAATCCCTTCGTGCACAAAGGATTTCCTATTTGCAAAACTGTGCATCTTAACTGAAACATCAAATATTTGCTAGAAAAAGTGACGAAGGCTTAAATGTTTTAATACGTTTATTTTGAATACCTATCGTCCTTTGCTTTGACATCTCGAAGTGATTAGAATTGAAACTTTTTCTTGGTAAATGGGAAGATAATCTAAAATATTTTTTTAACTCATTTCTTGATTGTAAAGAAATCGTTTTCGAATACTTCAAAAGTGTTTTTTTGTTGGTTATACTATTCTGTTGCAGAAATAAATCATAAAACATGTTAATTGCGCTTGTTGGTACGTGGATAAGTAAGTAAAGTGAAATAGTTCTGCGTAATGCGTAACATTATTCTAGTTTATTTTAAAAATGGAACTGCTTATCGTACCAGATAAGCGGTAAAGTAAATAACAAAATGATTGAACGAATTAACATATAGTGAAGATAAGTTACTGAGACATCGCGCTTGGTTTCGCTGAACTAGGTCCAGCGGACATACTTTAGCGGTCGTATAAAAATTGTGTAAATAAAATTTTATTAGGTCACTCGGTTGAGTGATCAGTGGGAGAAAAAATTGTTGTTGTTTGGTTTTGAAGAAAAAAAAACATAAAAAAGTCAACGGAGACCAAACTTTCATTATCACTTTTACTCCAAATAATGTCAAAAATTACTGGTTAAAGTAAGTCAACTCTCTTAAAATACTACATAATTTTATGTATATCACATGTTTGTAAAAGCCCGTATGGACGTATAATGTAAATAAATAAATACTTAAGATTTTTTTAAATGTAGGTATACAGTACAATATAATACATGCAAGTGAATTCATAGCCAGAGAGAAATAATTGAACGACATGATTTATAATATGCACCAGCATACCAATTATTAAATTTATGTGGCAATCAAGTTAGTACCTAGGCAGGTACTTATTCAAATATAATCACGTGTGAAATATTATAATTGCAAATGTCTCAATTACAATTTCGTTTGTAAATCATATGACTGATATCAACCGCTTTCTAGTTATCAGGCACCAACAGAAAGAAAGGAGAAAGCTCGGCAATCTTAGGGCCGGTATTTCAGTTAAGCTCGGTTTGAGATACATAGGTATACGTTTGAATTCATCAAATTAAATTCAATCAAGTTGCTCTCTGGTAGGAATCCAGAAAATCTAATCCGACAGATAATATTTCTGAGTAAACTGAAATACCGGTCCTCAATCTTAGAACCGCCTTCTTCCTCTAATTAATGAATCTTAAAAAATCTACCTGTACATTTCATAAACATATTAATTATGATGGGTAAGTAGGGGGAAGTCCCCCAGCGGCGGACACCTAAGGTTTTAAAAAAATAAAATAAAAACCACTTCGAGAAAAAAAACTTTATTTATGAAATAATAAAGAACTCAACTAAGTATATATCAAAATAAATCAACAAAAATGCAACTTCTGCATAAAGTATTATATAAAACTAAATTAAAATTTTGTGATAAAAAATGCAATTTTCGCAATTGGCACCTACTACCGGACGGACTTAAGTTCGAACCCCCAGCTCCGGATACTTTCAAAACAATCTGCATCGATCACATATATAGGCATCTGCACATTCAGGGATGTCTGCACATGCTTCATGTGCCCACCCATTGCAGCTAGAGCACTGTATCCAGTCTTCGTTGTGGTCCTCTAAGCAAACTACGCAAGAAATTTTTTCTGTGTCAGGTTAAGGTATTGGAGTTAATGGTTCCTTTTTCTTTCTACTTTTTCCTTTGACCATCGGTTTGTTATCCCTTTTCAGCCATTGTAGTTTGAACACTTATTATAAAAAGTGTAAATACTTACGAGAAAAAATAACTTGTTCCTTGTCCGGTGTTAAGGGACACCTTTATGTCCGTTACTAAGGGACAAAGAATTACGTGTTTAGTATCAAAACTGGTTTGGAAATCAGCAAAAACTTTCACAATCTACAAATAATAATGAACTACTATATTTATTAATAATAACTATAAACACGTACACATTAAAACTTAGCAGTAACACTAACTTGGATCTTAAGTGACACATCCCGCAAAAAACAGCAATGGTAAACAGCAAACAGCAGCTGGCCAGCCGTGCCCCGTGACCCTGTATTGTTGCGCTCCACCGCACCCCTGTCGCCATCTTTGAATCGCACGCCTTGTAACTTGCCGAGATAGCACGAGTGTCCGGCGCTAGGTGCCGTCCGGCGTTACGCGACTTCCCCCTACATGTTTTTTCTCACGCACCAAAAGATGCATTTCAACTTAACTTGGAAAATCTGAATCTTAGATGCACGAGATTTATTTATTTATTTTATATCGACAGTGTAAATATACCATAAACAATAATTGCATGTTACAGTATACAAGAATAATCAAATACCAGAAATAATTTTAAAAATAACTTTAAAGTGTGGCATTTGATCATAAAATGACGACAGAAAGTATTAAATGAATACAAGCTCAAAAAGTACATACAGAATATAATGACTTGGGTTCAATTAATATGATAGTATAGACTTCTTGTATCTACCTTCCGTGCAGTTAAATAGATCTGGGTATCTATGACTAACTTCGTGTAATGTAGGTACAAGCGAATGTTTAATTTGTTAAACTGGATTTTGGAACGAGTAGCTCTCGTAGGTATGTGACAATAAAAGAGGTTAATTTATTAAGGTAGGTCTATACTACCATTTACAATTTTGAACATTATTATTAAATCCTATATAATTCTTCGATCTGAGAGATTTTATAAAATTGAGGAGTTATATAGGCTTTATTAGCAGCAGACGCATACCTGGACGGATGACGAACCTCGTGCTGGCACTGTTGGTGGACGCGGTGGACTCCCTCGCTGCAGCAGCTGGTCCAGTTTCTTCAACAACTAGGATTCTTGCTGCCGAGTTTCCATCTTCGATATTCGTGTCACCTGTTCCTGTTCTTAATTTTACTTAACTTAACTTCACTTTATTTTTGTAATATTAATATTTTTTGTAATACCTGCATCAACTGTAAAGCGCCCCTGAGGTGATATCTCACAAAAGCGGCGCTATACAAATTGTCCAGTAAATTAATTAATTGTATAAGATTGAGTAAAAATTATTTTGGAAATAATTTATAGTAATTTGGATTAATCTTACCTGTACCGGTAAGACAAGAGATCCTTGGTTCGATTCCTATTTTTGTGACCGCTATCTATTTATTTTTCTGTGTTTTGTTCTGTTTCGTGTTTCTTGTATAAATATAATTTATAATAAATTAAGTTAATCTACATTAAATGTTTGGGCTCTATTGTAAAGTACCCCCTCAGTAATGTGTCACCCCTAAAATCGGACAAGTGTCCAATTAATGAGAGCGGCTGATTACAGTGCATGACTACTTGTTAAAATAATTGCAAAAATTAAAAGAATATTTCGTAAAACAAACACCGCTACCGGAGAAAATTAAAGTAAAATTTCATTTTTTTATAGTGATTTTTTTTTGGGATATTATGCCGTGTTGCGCTACCTTCTTCTTTAGGGGTGTCAGCTGTGTTATGAACACTGTAATTCTGTCCAAATCGTTGGCTAAAAAAGGAGGTAGCGCAACACGGCATAATACCCCAAAAATAAATCACTATAATACTTTTGGCCGTGAAAATCTCAAAGCATATGTTTAATTTTTATGTTTAAAGCATTATCAACATCTTTAAATGAGAATAAACAGTTAATAATAATTATAATTACGGTTAAATAATTACTGTCGACAGTAGAGATATTAGGTATACAGGGTGCTAAGGGACATAGGTACCAGACTTAATTTTAACCAGAAGTAATTTCTGATATTATTTAGTTATTATTAATCTGATAGTAATTTCTGATATTATTAATCAGTCCCTATTTACTTCAAATTTGTTTTTTCTTCTTTTATGGAACTCTTCACCTTAAATATAAGTAATTATTAAAACGTTTAGTAATTATTCATTGCCAATTGAAGTAGGTGATAAAAAATAATGTGTTTGGTCTTGAAAAACAGATAAATGTATTTCCATAGAGATCTCATTGGGTTATTCTAAAAAAATCTTCATGGTGATAAATGTCTGTTTTAATGAGTTGCTTAATGAATTTTTGAACGTGTGTTTGTAATTAATGTTGAGATATGAAGATAGGGAGGTGAGAGGCTGTAATATGGTGCCCATATCTCCTGTTCACATCCCCCAGCTCCCGGCCTCCTTAGCCTGCTGCCAAGGGCAGGGGCCCAGGGCTCCCCCGGTTGCCTCATTGGGTCAGGGAAATGATCTGGGCTTTGGGCCCCGCTGTTTTTACTGCGGCCGCCTTCAGTGTTGCCATTCCTACATCATGTTGAGGTTCTTACTTGATATTTCATAGGTATGAGCAACATTTGGTTGGAGAACCTGAAACATTATTTAACTTTTATTTATAATGTACACAACTGACAGGGGTTAACATTAAAAATTACAATGAAATAACAGAGAATAAATATCAATCGTCCAATAACAACAATATATAAGAATAAGCAAGTAAACAACAACACAAAATAATATAAAATAAAGTTTGGGTCAAGTGAAGTATAGTGAAAACAAGAGATTCGAGAAATTTAGAAAAGTTCAGGATACACGGAGGAAACTTGCGGTTTTTATATCGGTATGTTGATAATTTTTAAGAATCTCTTCAAAGTATCCATAGTCCGGATAAAAACAGGTCTTTAACGAATGAATTGATGGTTTCCTAATAAAGTTTCAGTAAGACACAAATGTGTTATAAAATTCTAATACTTTATTTTAGTACTGTATACTATCAGGAAAAATGCAGTGCATGAACATGTGTTCAGATAAACGAGGAATGTACTAAAAGTTTAATTGGTAACGGCCAGTAATCCCGTTTTCAATAAATAAGCAATACTCGTTTTTCGCCGTCTACTATCGTTAAACTTATGTCCGGTATCTTGCCACTGCGGTGGATATTATATTATAGTCCACACATTCGCACAACAGGTTGGGAGAAGGGAGAAGGTTAAGTAGGTTCTTTAGAAAGAAATATGAATAATACTGTTTATATAATGAATGTTGTAGGTAGATACATCTGATTATAATACTTCACAGCTTTTTGATCTTCAAGAGGATGTAATCTTATTATTATGATAAATTAATAATAATACCTAGCTTCATAAAGTAATAAAATGTATACAGTGTCCTCTGTCAGTAAGTTGCCAGTAGTCTTCTCACTTCTTATCTAAAAACATTGCCTATTTGTGAAGCTAGGATGCAAAGCAAGTTACCATCCGTCAATTGAAACGGTGTTCTCAGAAAATGCCACAGGTAATGAGACCGTCAGCTTATCGATGTCTAGGGCATATTTTGAATTTCTTATCTTACTTATTTTAGATGTTTTTATTATCCACTGTTTGTAACTCAACAGATATTAACCGTAGAGTCAATTTGTTCACGTTTCGGAACAGCTCATATGGTCTCCTAGAATTCGTTGTGTCTCCCTTACCGTCATAGTTAGAAATATAAACTAAGCGGCGTTCGAAAGAAAAAACGTCAAACTTTATATTCAAATACTAGTTAATACTAGACACGCGTTGCTGTGGCTCATTCAGTCCATACAGATAGATAAACAATAGCATGTGTTGCTTTTACTTCCAACAGATGGCACTGTTTTTCAAAAAAAGTACATGTTTACATGTAAAAGCTGTCACATGTGACATCTATATAATATAGGTATATAAAAACACATGCGTATTCAAATGCAACGTTGCGTCAAAATTTCAAAGCAATCGGTGAAGAACTTTCGAAGATTTAAGATTTTGAACATACGAACATTTACATTTTTATTTATATACATAGAAATTAACCACAAAATAATTATAATGTACATCTCTATGAAATCAAAGGTGTCGCAACCTTTGCGGCAGTCTGAGAAAAATTTATGAAATTTTGTGATTTTTTTATTTATTATATTTATAAGAAACTACCAGAAAATCAACATCGCAGTAATATTCACAAAATATAAGTTTTTTTCGTTATCTGTTATTTTTCTTCAGTGTTTAGACGAAAAAACGTAAAATGAGCCATTGCTAAAACTTTTTTGTTTCATTTTAAATTTTAAACTATTAAAAATTATATGATTATTTTTAATAACCAAATTTCAAAGCTTATTTCATCATCTTTCAAAAAACATTTTATAGTTTTCTGATATATTAAGAAATATCCCATTTATATAGATTTTATCGAGAAGCAGAAATACCCACAAATTTTCCGATTTTCTAACAGCATCTTTAGAATATAAAATCTACAGAAATAAAACATTTAATATACCAAAGGCCTAGTAAATAACTGCGAGTTTGAGCAATAAACTTAACGAAGGAAATGAATTATACTAGGTAGGTTAATAAATTTACCAGGAAATCGTTAACTTACTAATGCGATATAATAGTATATCTCAATAACAATAACAAATTTCGTTGAAATTGATAAATTCCATTTGTGAAAAAAAATCTGTTAAAATACCATTTTTAATTGTATTAAAAACTGCTCATTTAGGAATGAAGATAGGTCTTTCTGTAAGTATGTAATCATGTTGCTTTACTTATGCGGTAATATTTTTAATACTTACCGATATTATACTTATTTACGGTTGAGCAACCGATTTTTCATTCTTTTGCAAAAATGTTGTCAATCCGTTCCAAAACAAAAGCCTATAAATCACATGTTTTAGGTCTACTATCGGAGTCAAACAAAACACTCGCCCCGCCCCCCACTGCACTCGTAATTCAAAATTATACAAGTGTCAAAACCTCATCAGACACGTGAGTTATTTATTGGGATGGGTATTAATTGCATTCCTGGGACGGAACTGTAACAGCGACAAAGTGCATCAATCTATTGTTTCTTACTAAATACCAAAGCGGCTGAGGCAGAGCCCAGTCCCTTATCATCCAACCTGTCAAAACATCGAAAAACCGAACAGTTTTGTCTTATTATTTAAGTAAAATTAAAATTTTATTCCAGGATATCGGCTGGATATATTGCTGAATATCCCTAACGTGTTAGAAAACCAGGGCGGAACCCACAACATTCGGAAGAAACAATGCACCCCCGTGACCTTGTATTAGCAAAATTGAAAGGTATTATTAATAATTTCGTTTGCATAGTATGAATTGACTTTTTTTCTGTATATACCTACACGCAGTCCTTGGATTTGCAAATTTGCCTGGTAAGACAATCGGTTGAATCTCTAAATAGTATTAAATAAAGTCCGCTATCCGCGTCTCTCTGTTTGTGCGCTTAGTTCTTCTAAACTTCTCACCGGATTTTGATAGGGTTTTATATACACTATCATTTAAATAATTGCTTCCGGATGGTATACATATACAGGGTTTTCCAATAAGAGGTGTTATTTTGATATTTTTCCCGTAAAAGATCAATGGTTTCGTTGCTTGTGTGGCATGTAGCGCACGTTCCGGCCATAAAAAATCATTAATCATCTTTCAATAGCGCAATCCATTCACCGTAACTGTTGCTCCAGCCTCATTTTCGAAAAAGTAAGGTCCAATGACTCCGCCGGACCATAAACCGCACCAAACAGTCACACGTTGAGGATAGAGAGGCTTTTCAACAATAACTCTTGGGTTTTTCGAGCCCCAGATGCGACAGTTTTGCTTGTTGACGAAGCCACCGGGGTGGAAATGGGCCTCATCACTCAAGATGATTTTTCGATGGAATTCCGGATCATTTTCACGCATTTCAAGGACCCAATCAGCAAAGACACGTCGTTGTAGATGATCGGCCGCCTTGAGTTCTTGTGTTAACTGAACTTTATAAGCCTTAAGACACAAATCTTTATGCAAAATACGGTGTAATGACGTTTGTGGAATGCCTAATTCCAAAGAACGACGAGGAATGGATAAACCTGAGTTTTCTTCAACACTTTTGGCTACAGCAGCAATATTCTCGGCTGTTCTTGAGCGACGTGCACGAGTTTTATTCTTCACATCACTAAGTTGTCCCAACAGCTCGAATTTTTCCACCAATTTCTGTATTGCGGTCCGACAAGGTGCGTACGACCCAAAAATGTTCGAATTTACGAACCGTCTCTGCCAAATTTGTCGTCTTTGCCAAAATGGGCCTCATCACTCAAAATGATTTGCATTTGATTCACTCAAGTGAATTTTAATAATTTCAATGCATTGTTGAAGCGTGTATCGTTCCATTTTTATTAATGGCGTAGTTTCTACTTGTCAAATGTCAAAAAATGACAGCTTCAAAAGTAACATCTACCCAAATAGCGGGCTATTCAAAATAACACCTCTTATTGGATATCCCTATACATGCATATTATATTTATAGAAAGTAGAGAAAAATCATGTTTCATAATTAAGTCGAAAAATTATATTTTTGGGCACTACATTGCTAACGCTGGCTATACCTTACGAGATACATCAAAATAATGTTCTACGGAATTGTATATCTTAAAAAGGCCTACAGAAAAATTTGGAATGGTATATGTCCAGGTCCTAAGGATAACCCCCAGCAACGCCGGGTACATGTCAGCTAGTTATACAATAAAGGGCGATTAAAAACTGTGATATGAATAATATTGCTATTGTATTGTCTACGACGGTTTTCTTTAATGTATTTTTTTTCGTTCACAAGAACGTTCATCTAGATCAGTGATTCCCAACGGGGGCGTTAATGAGATCCAGGGGGGGCGCTGGTGTCCTCTATGGTAAACGGGGGCGGTGAAAGGCTTCAAGGGGGCAGTGAAGTGATGAATCGTGGGTCAGAAGAATTATAAAAAAACTATTTTTTGTAATGAAATCAATTAAGTCGTTTGTTCATCATAGCAAGAATCTTACAAATGAACCGTTCAATTTGTGATTCTGTAATGATTGATTTACAATCATTTTTTTGGTTTGAAAATATTTTTAAAAATTCTTAAAATAATGTATAAGCACCTAAAAAAGAGTTTTGTTTTTTAATTTAGAAATACAGCACTCCCTGATTTAAAAAAAGTCCCAGAATATTTAAAATCCACGTGTTACGAATTAAAAAATATATATTACCACGCTACTAACCGGTTGCAAACATGTAACTTAAAAAAAAAATCGTCTGTGGGGATTTTTACCTCTGAACTGTTATACTTTTTTTAATGACATTGAATGTTCCGCAATGACGTTGAATGTTCCTTGGTGACATGAAAAATTACACAATTCGAAACCTTGACGAAATCGGGTAGTTTCCAGCTTTGTGTATTTGAATACCTATCTAAAGGGTGTAGGTACGTTTAAGCCTAACATTGATTGATTAAAACGGCCCCAAGCACCTACTTGGAATTATAATAATAATACAAGACGTGAAAACAAAGTGAAGGTAAAAATATTAACAGACGATGGAAGGTGCATGAAAAAATAATAACAAGTGCCGTAAAATCTGAACTAGGCGTGCATACGATTACAGACCGGGTGTAGACCTCTCTCGGCTCCACACTCTTCGCGTGTAATAAAGGTAGGTAATGTGAAACGCGGCGCAGAACTAGATTACAGGGGTGAGAATGAATTCACTCCCTCCGAGCTACCTGCCTCCTTATAAGGAGTATAATTTCACAGGGCAGTCATTCTGTACTCCGTATTACGCACTGTCTCTCCAACGTCAACTTATTTAAGAATAATTATTGCGGGTCACCTTCCGTCAAGTTATTTAAATATAATGGCAGGTCACGTTAATGCTTCACAGAGGTACTTAATCACTATATTAATTATTATTGTGGCGAATAGTAATTAGTGCGAGAATACGCGTAGTTAATTTTAATATTTTCAACGGCGTGTTTTCAAAAGATAAGTAGGTACCTGCCTAATAATTATTCATATTTTAATGGAAAATGAAAAGAATTAACTACTTACCGACAGCGACTTTAACGAAATTTATGAAAGCATTTAATAAAATACATGTTCAACGCATATTCAAAAAGCCGACTATAGAATTATTTTACTAATTGACCATCATGACATTTTTTTTCGTAGAGATAATTAGGGGGAGGGTGGAATGCATATAATTCTTGTCTCATCCCTTGCTTAAACCTATAATTTTTTGCATACTCTTGAGTACATCCCAGGCTTATTTTTTTCATTTAATTACCCACTATCACACTCATGTCTCCTATCAATGGTGTAAGACCCTGTGCAGAAAAGTTGCAGTTTCTACACTGCAGACCACTACCTAACTAGTATTAATAGAGAACTTAATTTGGGTTATGTCAATTGCTTACCGACCCGTGGGACGACGGGCTAAAACCGAATTACGGCTTTACCTTACCATGTTTACCATAATTTGAAACTATTCAATGGCTTATCCCTTTGCCATAGATCACCCCAACTGGTTCGCTATGTTTGGTGTCTTTGCAGGAGTGCTCGTGTTCACGTGAGAGGTTTGTCCGGGTCAGTGGCGGGCCGGATCGTGAGAGTCACTCCTGGATAAACTTATCCCCAAATTCCTACCCACATCTCCTACCTTTCCTTCACAGATCTTCCACTCATTTCTTTCCTTTGACGCGGAAACCCCAAAAATTAGCGCATGGAAACAATTTTCCTCGGGGCCTCCTGTGTGGAGTTACTATAAAAAAATACCTAGGTAGTTACCAAACACTTTTTTTTGCTCATACATAAGTTAAACTTATGGATCTTATTTCTACTTTATGAAATATCAATTTGTTCTTCTTCTCACGATTGATTTCTTCACTACATATTGGCGAAACAGAATCTCACTGTGGACAACTAGCTTTCCTTGACAACTTGTTACCGCATTGACCAAATCCTTATTCAGCAAGTAGAAGTTGTCGTTAGTATTGGTTTGGTGATGGCTTTTTATTCAAATTACGACAACACCTTAGTCATGAAATCAACGCTCTTTACTGCTTTCGCATACGACTTTAGAAGATTGTACAATAAGTTTACACCAAGTCGGATTGTTAAGTTCATTTCTATGTCTTGTGACGCGCGTTGTTCAGGCTCTCTTATTGGCCGTTAAATGAGCCAACTACATTGTGGGATTTGAGGGATGACTTTGTGCTCAGTTTTATATTGTACGGAACATGCATTTATAGGTGGCCGAATTCGATATGGAGTTTTATTGTGGAATTACTCTTAGGTAGTTTTATTGTTAGATTTAAATATTAGAATATACTTTACTCACTTTTCTATTATCCTCCTTACCAGCCTTCCCGTCCCTCGTGAACATATTACTTAACTTATCAACTGGCTTCAAGAAATGCCCCTCACAACAAAATTACACAGTACTCTCGAGTCTTATCTTTCATGTAACTTTATCTTGGAAATACCATGTGAATACCTGATAAAGATTGAAAATGCCCTCGGGGCAGTTTCAGAACCGAAGACTTTTATGGGAGGAACTATCGTTATCCTCGGTTCTTCATTACCCAGTCCCAGTACCGAGTAAGACATTCCACCGAAGCGAAGACACTTCAAAGAAGATGTTCCATCAATCCTCGCATTACTTTGTCCCGTTTACTTCAAACCCCTTCTATGTACAGGATGTTCGGGGGTAAAGTGCAGTAACTTCGAGAGGTCTACCTAAATGATAGTTGATAGTACAAGTAAAATATAAATAATTTTGTTCAAAATAGTTACTTACCCGAAATGGTTTTTTGTCACCAAAAAATCATACCTACTAAAAATCTGTGGTGTATGGTCGAACTTAACCGATAAATATGCTCATGGGAGTGAAGTATCCGCTCATTGTAACCCACTCACGAACCACCAATAAGCGATTGAGTTTCTTTTTCAATAAAGATTAGATTGTCAACATCCTTGATTGGTGCCGATGTGGTGAGCGACCACAGTTGATTGAATTTTATAAACCGGGCATCTCGAATATCGATAAATAGAGAAAATAAATACCTGAAATGTTGAAATTTAAAAAAAGGTATCGTTTACCTACTACCTACCAACGTCAAACGAAAGTACCCGAACTCGTTGTACACGGGTCTCGCGTACGACGGGTACTTTCGACTTACTCTACTAATCTATTTTACATGTGTAAAAGTAACCGATCAAAGAGCGGGTATCTACCTACTCTCGACCCGATCAGAGGGTCGTGAGCGACCGATTGTCAAATGACCGATCAACCCATCTCTAGACTGATCTGAATAAAAGGAAGCAGCAAACAACAAGAGTTTTGACATTGGTAATATAAACAATGTGGTATTTTCGCAAATGGGGGATACTATTAAAAGTGTGTTTAATGCAAAATGCAAAATTTAATATTTTTATTAAAAATTATTTAAACTCGCAAATTTTCTAAACGTTTCGAATTTGGTTATGACGTAAGTAACGCTACTGACCGGTGACGAAGGACTGCTTCTATAAACGTTGGCCGTTGTGGCGTCACAAACGCTCTACGCACGAACATAACGTTTTGGAGGCATAACAAAAATGTTATAATTTTAAATCGTTATAGGAAATTTATTCGTCAACGTAAGCCATATTTATCGAAGTTTTTATTTTAGTTTTCGTCATTTTAAAAAACTATCACCTAGGTTTTTATTTATTTATTTATTGGACAATTTGTATAGCGCCGCTTTTGTGAGATATCACCTCAGGGGCGCTTTACAGTTGATGCAGGTGTTACAAAAATAAAGTGAAGTTAAGTTAAGTAAAATGAAGTACAGGAACAGGTGACACGAAGATAGAAGATGAAGACTCTGCAGCAAGAATCCTAGGTGGTGAAGAAACTGTACCGGCTGATGCAGCGAGAGAGTTCACCGCGTCCACCAGCTATCCAGGTATTATCATATAGAATCAATTCTTCCCGAAGTTACTGCACTTTACCTCAGATCGGACACCTTGTACACTTTCCCGAGTTTTATGAAACATCATTCAATTTGGTATGTTCCCAAGTACGCATTGTTTAAAAACGTGTCAAAATTATCTTTGTGCAACTCCCTTCCGCGGCCAAAATACAATATGTATCTATATACCACTCGTAAGAAAGCAGTAAAAGGGTTTCTGTTACATCTCCCCATAGGTGTTTGGAGTTATGACAGTAAGTGTCCGCCGTAATTCCGCGAGTTATTTACTGGACACACCTGGCCGCTGACTTGAGAAGAAGTATTCAGCGTCTCAAATAATACAATCCTTGCCAAATCCCGAGGCGGGTCGGCTAGAGATCTGAGGTAGATTCCTTGAAATAATCGCATAAATCCGGGCTATGTCTAAAAAGAGAGGATTTTTCATGTTTTACGCTACGATAACAAAGATGTGCGAGGTACCACGGGGTAAATAAATCATGAACGAAATGTGCATTTTGAGTGTTCTGTTCAATCTCAAGGTGTGCAAAATCTGGAAATTTACGAAGAATGAATGCACAATAAAACATTATAACTTATAACTATTACTTTCAAGCAAAAAAGAAAACGATGATTTGTAAAACGAACATATAGGTTTTACGTGATATCGTCTATCTAGTGTAAAACAGTAGATACTAAACGATATTTTTTCGATATCCGGATTCAGTACGATTGTTTCCATTCTATCTACTCAAAATACTTATAAAATAAGTAATTTCGGGTGAAATTGACAATGTAGAAGCATTTAGCAAAGTTTTACATTCACATACAACCTAGCTAACCTTCCCCATAAGTAAATATTATATAATTTACCATTTTAATTTCGAATTTGTTGAATAACCGACATCTCTGCCATAGGTCACCACAAGTGGTACGCTACGTGACTTGGTGACTTGGCAGGGGTGCCCGGGTTCATGGGGTGAGGTTTGTAGGGGTCTTGGCGGCGGATACGTCTGTCAAACTGCGTGGTAGGCCGGATCGGAGGAGGGATCTGGTTTAGGGAGACCTTTGACGTGGGAGGGATGGAATTCACATGTCAGTCACTCCTGAACACACTGATCCCCAGATTCCTACCCACCCTTGAACCTTTTTTCTATCCCAGAACTTCCTTCCTAAAAATACTCTCCACACAGCATCCCCAAAGATGACATAGGCCCTTAGGGGAATTATTTTCCTAATGGCCCCCTGTGTAATGTAAAAAAATGTATTGCTATTATATTATATCTACTATTCTTTAATTTTCTTGTTTTCCATTATTGTGCTGTAATAACATTATTTTCTTTTATCTTATGATTTCCAATGACTACGTACATTATATCTTTGATATAAAAACCAACCGATTTCGTTTCAGCCTGAACCTTTATCAGGGTTATATAAAAATATAATAAATATATACAGAGTTACAGTGTATTTATAGGTAGCATAAAAGAGGGAGAGAAGACATCAATTTTGATGGGGTGGCGAGGGGGAGGTAGGCAAGATAAAGGGTGTAAAATAACGTTTAATGAAGGCGAATATGTTTATAATCTAGCTCTTTGATAAATGAGTTTATTTAATAAATTATTTTAAAATTTCAAGAATTTTTCAGACATCCTATCCAAATAATAAATATTTTTCATTGTTATACTTTCTTCTTGCATTTACTACATAAACCGTTTCGGCACCGCACTTTTGTTAGCACATATAGGTTTATGCTTATAACACCTTAAACAATTATTTGAAAAATGTTGGTACATAATTTTTTTTCCTTACTAATTTAGATTTTTTTCTAATTTGTTTTTATTTATATTTTTAGCCCTCAAAGGGTTACTTTTAGTTAGTAACGAAAAAAATACCTATCATACAAAATAAATTTTGACCAAACAAAAATATTATTCTACAGCGTAACATGCATAAATATAAAGATAACATTAAAAAAACATTAAAATAATAATGAATCCGAACCCAAGCAAAACAGCCAATAGGAGATCTATTTTTTTATTTACCGTATTTGTCGCTGGAAAAAAGCTTGTAACCTGACAGCAAAAATAGACGCCATAATAAATATCCTTCACAAGCCGTATGCAAAATACGGGGCTATTTGTTTCACAAAATCAAGAGATATCAATTTTTTCTTCATGTTCCTCAGGAAGAACTCTGGTATTGAAATGGTGAATTATAGAGAATGGTGAAGCATCGTATAGTTCAATAACCCAACCAAACCTAACAAAAGAAAACTGCTTTAATACTTATCTTCTTCTTCTACAAAAGTAAATGATTAGGTTTTAAAACGTTTCTATTATTTTGGAGGCAATATTGAAGATTATATTCTCACAAACTGGTTGAGAATAAACAAACTAACTCTTAACGTAAAAAAAACCCATTATATACTTTTCGGTAACAAGAAAAAATTCAGCCTCGATATTAAAATTGGAGACAACTGCCTCGAAAAGAAAATGAACACAAAATATTTGGGTCTGATCGTAGATTCCCAACTCTCGTGGGATCTCCATATAAATCATATAAAAGAGAAAATTACCCCTATAACTGGTGTACTATATAGGCTTCAAGGATTACTACCCATTCCTTTACTAACTTCAGTATACTATGCCATGGTACATTCACACCTTTCCTATCTCTGCTGTATCTGGGGTTTTGCCTCAAAGAAATTGATAGCTGACCTGCAGGTGGTTCAAAACCGAGCTCTCAGAAATGTGTTTGAACTTCCATGGGACACTCATGTTAGGGACATCTATTCAGTTTCTGGTATCCTTCCAATTACAATCCTTCCAAAATATGAAATCACAAGCACCATCCTACAAATTACCCAAAAATCAACTCACACCAACATCAAGCCACTTTACAATCAAGACATCCACAACCACAATACTCGAAATAACAATAAAATCCGCATTCCTCAAACACACACTACAAAATATGGGTTAAAATCACTGAAGTATATTGCCTATACACTATATAATTCGCTTCCAGATATGTACAAACACATCCACCATAACAAAAAATTGCAAAGCAATGCTTTAAAAGAGTATTTTTTAACTACATTTAAAAATGAAAATATGTAACTGTGTTGTCATTTCTTGTTGTATCTTATCATATCCGTTTTATCTTATCCATCATTATCTTACCCTTGTTTTCTATTGTTGTTTTTTCTACTTAACGTGTCATTATTTTAATTTTCAATTTTTATGCTGTATTGAATGTGAAACTTATATTTGATATCAAAATACCGTTGTAAAAATGTACCTACTACCTCCTACATATGAATTGTAAGTTCCTCCTGTCCTAAAATGAGTTCTGTAACTCATCGGGATTGCTGTAGCAAGAAATAAACACAATAATAATAATAAAAAAAAAATATATTTACGTTTAAAACAATCCCAAGATTCACAATGGCGGTTAAAATTGTGTTATTTCTACATTTTAGAATGACTGGTTTCCGTGAATATAGAACAGCCCTTAATACCACTTTTAGTTAAATACTGATACATATAAAATAACAGATTAGAAGAAAAAACCTAAAGTAGGTAGGTACTTGTAACCACTTTTTTTATTCACACTTTTAGGTGAACAAAATCAGAAAAAAGCTCTCTAGGACAATTTACAGTTTTACACTAGATAGTTAAAATGTTAGGTACTTATTCGACTTGATTTCATTATTGATTCCTCTTCAGACTACAAAGCATAGCTTAAATTCAAACTTTCAGTCAAATCGGTGCGGTAGACTTGGAGTAATCCTCGTTTATTGTCGAACCCAAGTTTGCATTTTTCGCATAGCGTAGCGCATTCGATTTAACCACTTTGTTATGTTTCGAACACCCTTGATGATTGAACTTACAACGCCTGGGTGGAAATCCGACGCATTTGTCCACTCAGTTACTAAGTGTAATATTTTAAAGGTTTCCGTTTTAACAATAGTAAAAGATTACAATTTAAAAAATACTACAGGTTTTCCATCTAAATATCTATTGTTGGAATTCAAACTTTCCGAAAAATATAATTCGAAATCATTTATTGGTTTGCCCTTCTACCTAGAAAACCGTTTCCATGTGCTTTTTATTGTAAATATTCAAACGGTAGGTAACGACATAGGTACCCCAATTAACACGATAACACGAAAAAAATCCATTCGGTTTAGTGTTCTAACTGAATTCCAAATTCCAGTTTAATTTAAAACTGAATCTGAATCGAGAGCGCACGTTTGAATGTATTTGTACACACCGACAGTGATCCAAATTGGTAGATACTAAATAGATTTGGAATACTCCTGTTATTTTACTCAATTCTTTTTTTAAGTTTTGTTGTTTTAAAAACTCGAATATGAAGTAATATTCACTGCAGTAGTGTACAGTGATTTTTCACACAATTCCTCAGCTTCGAATTTTAGTGATTAATTTTTAAATTATTCGAAAACTGCTCGGTCATAGATAATTTAATTATTTTAGGAAAAAACACTTTCGCTCGTTATGATTTGAGAATTGTTTGTTTGCGTATATAGGTACATACGGAATATGAATATGAATAAATAGTTTTTTGTTTAAATTCTTTCAAGAAAGACTTACAATATTGGTTTGAATCACCGGTACATGGTTTTGAAACTGATTTGTAATTTGATATTATATTCGAATTTGAATTTCTAATTGAATCGGAATTTGGGATTGCATTGGAATTTGAAATTCTAATGGAATTTCGAATAGAATTGTAGTTTGAAATTCAAGTGGACTTTGAAACCGAATGGATTTTATAATTAAATTGGAAATTGAAAACTAGTTGGAAAATTAAATTCAATTGATATTAGAAAATTCATTTACTATAAAATTCATTTAATTGTAATAAAAAAATTTCAAAAAATAAAAAAAAAAACATTTTCTATTACAATTCATAGAAGATGAATTTTTATTACAATAAAAATAATTATGGAGTAATATTATGCAATATTTTGCAATTGAGTTGTAATTTTAATTTTAATAAAATGTATTTGAATGTTTTTAACGAAAGCATCGAGTTTTTTTATACGTATTAAACTGTTTATTCATATTTCCTGTTGAAGGGCAAACCAATAAATATGTTTTTTGGGATGTTATTATCCCAACAATATTTACCATGTAATATATTTTATTTAAAATGAGTAAATTATACATTTATTATAGTGAATAGTTAGGTTATCGGGAGTAGGTATGGTCAAAATACTCCTTTATAATCAATATCTACCTAATGTGTATTTTTAAATTGATAAATTTACTCTTGAAACATTTTTCGGTTCATTTTGTAGGATAACAGTGCACCTAACTTTCCGCATTGTTCGTTGTTCAAAATCATCTTTCTACTTTTCCCTCCATAGCTAGAATGAAAGAGACATCTATCGGAATATGTTGTCTTTTCAACAGCGCCTTCGTAGGAAGTTCACTACCCATTACTAAACTGTTTTAGAGAGTTAAAAAAATATGACGATATTCTACGTATTGTGGTTTGGATCAAATGCCCGAAGCTTGCCAACGACCATACCATGTTGAACACACCGGTTCTCGTCCGATCACCGAAGTTAAGCAACATTGGGCGCGGTCAGTACTTGGATGGGTGACCGCTTGGGAACACCGCGTGCCGTTGGCCCCCTTTTTTGTATTTTTTATTCAAAACGTTTGTAATTTTTTTTTTCTTTTTTAGAATAAATTTTGTCATATTATTTAAAAAAAAACTACTTGTCAGTTTCCTTGTACCATCGTTGGACATCGTTGGAAAGTGGTGGGGCCATAGACTAAATCTCTCCGATGGTACAAGGAAACTGACAAGTCGTTTTTTTTTAAATAATATGACAAAATTTATTCTAAAAAAGAAAAAAAAAATTACAAACGTTTTGGATAAAAAATACAAAAAAGGGGGCCAACGGCACGCGGTGTTCCCAAGCGGTCACCCATCCAAGTACTGACCGCGCCCAATGTTGCTTAACTTCGGTGATCGGACGAGAACCGGTGTGTTCAACATGGTATGGTCGTTGGCAAGCTTCGGGCATTTGATCCAAACTCCAAACCACAATACGTAGAATATCGTCATATTTTTTTAACTCTCTAAAACAGTTTAGTAATGGGTAGTGAACTTCCTACGAAGGCGCTGTTGAAAAGACAACATATTCCGATAGATGTCTCTTTCATTCTAGCTATGGAGGGAAAATTAGAAAGATGATTTTGAACAACGAACAATGCGGAAAGTTAGGAGCACTGTTATCCTACAAAATGAACGGAAAAATGTTTCAAGAGTAAATTTATCAATTTAAAAATACACATTAGGTAGATATTGATTATAAAGGGGTATTTTGACCAGGGACCGCGGAAGTACTCTATGACGGGGGGGGCAGACTTGTTTAGTCACCCTCTTCCTTCAGTCTCCTCTCCAGTCAATCAACTAGTTATAAATAAGACAAAACGCAGATGACTAGGTCAAACAAATAACAGGTTCACTGAATAAAAACTTTTTTTTTTTAAATATTGCTTTATTGCATTCATTGAACGATACCAAAAACGTTGCGTCTCTCAGCCGTCTTTGAAGCAAATTCCCTAAGAATTTCATTTACATCTAAACTAAATGTTTCCGCCTTATGCAATTGATTATTTAAATAATCAAAGCTCTAATGCTATCTCTTTTCACAATTTTTCTTGAATACAACAAACACTTTTTCATTTATGAAAAAAAGCACTGTGAAGGATACAGATAATCTTTACCAGCACAGATAATCCTTCTTTACACAGGTAGTAAAATTGGAGGGGGCGCGGCCCCCCCCCATTTGATTTTAGGGGGGCATTTGGCCCCCTCTGCCCCCCACTTCCGCGGTCGCTGATTTTGACCATACCTACTCTCGATAACCTAACTATTCACTATAATAAATGTATAATTTACTCATTTTAAATAAAATATATTACATGGTAAATATTGTTGGGATAATAACATCCCAAAAAACATATTTATTGGTTTGCCCTTCAACAGGAAATATGAATAAACAGTTTAATAAGTATAAAAAAACTCGATTCTTTCGTGAAAAACATTCAAATACATTTTATTAAAATTAAAATTACAACTCAATTAATTGCAAAATATTGCATAATATTACTCCATAATTATTTTTATTGTAATAAACATTCATCTTCTATGAATTGTAATAGAAAATGATTTTTTTTATATTTTTTGAAAATTTTTTATTACAATTAAATGAATTTTATAGTAAATGAATTTTCTAATATCAATTGAATTATTAGACATTCATTGACTACAACTTTTAGCTTCGGGCTTTTGGAGGGGCCCCACCCATTGATGTATAATACTAGATTAGCCCTGTCTAGTTAAATTCATTTAAAAAATAACCCCTGGTAGCAGTAATTTTACAATTCAACTCTCCATCGAATTCCGCCGCCTCGCTTAGAAAGCCTAGATAATATAAACACGTGTTCATTGACTAAATACAACGGTGGGGCCCCTCCAAAAGCCCGAAGCTAAAAGTTGTAGTCAATGAATGTCTAATAGCTAATATCACTGCCATCTGTGAAATTCGTCGCAACTACCCACTCAATCGAAATTAAAGAAAACTTTTCAGTAAACAATAGATGATTTAGCACCATCTGTTGATATTTATAAAACACTTTTACCCAGCTAAGACGCTTTCTTTTCTTCAAAAGTTTAAGCTTTAGAAATACATTAATAGATGACAGTAACTTAAAAAATTATATCTACGCCATCTAGCGATTTTCGGTTAAAGTTTTTCCGCTTTTATATTCATCAACAATGGACAAAAGAAAAAATATTATTCTTTATTCAATGATTAACACATTTAAGCTTCCCATTTAATCAAACAGATGGCAGTTTCACTCGTATGTTAGGTTCTAAATTGTCTCGAAAACTACCGTGGCAGTTTGAAATGAATAACTAAATTATCGAGGAGTTCGTCGTAAACGATCTTGTGACTAACCGTAGGGCCATTTTCACGCATTGGTAGGCGGAAAGGATAAAAAGCTACACGACTTTATCCAAAACCTCCTAGATCACAAGGCCGGGACACTGAATCAAATCAGCCTCCTTACTTGTATGAGAACCTCTAAATATTGTATTTTTATTTCGTTTTTTAAATTGTAGATGTTCAAATAAATAAGAATAAATTTTAAAAAAATAAAAAAACGAAACTTTTTGTAAAATCCCATACAAATTAAGCTGCTTCGAATGAGTGTCCCGGCCTTGTGATCTAGGAGGTTTTGCTTTATTCCGGAACAATATCATTGGATTTGTCCGCATTAAAAGTATTATTTAGAGAAACAAAACATAAAAAAACTAAAAATTCCGAACGTTTTGGATAAAAAATTACAAAAATAATTGGAGTCAACGGCACGCGGTGTTGCCAAGCGGTCACCCATCCAAGTACTGACCGCGCCCAATGATGCTTAACTTCGGTGATCGGACGAGAACCGGTGTGTTCAACATGGTATGGTCGTTGGCAAGCAGTGGGCATTTGATCCAAAGCACAATACGTAGAATATCGTCATATTTTTTTAACTCTCTAAAACAGTTTAGTAATGGGTAGTGAACTTCCTACGAAGGCGCTGTTGAAAAGACAACATATTCCAATAGATGTCTCTTTCATTCTAGCTATGGAGGGAAAATTAGAAAGATGATTTTGAAAAACGAACAATGCGGAGGGTTAGGAGCACTGTTATCCTAGAAAATGAACGGAAAAATGTTTCAAGAGTAGATTTATCAATTTAAAAATAGACATTAGGTAGATATTTATTTATTTATAAAACATACGGCACAAAATGTGCTATTAACAAAGGTATAAAGTTACATGTACAATGTATAAAGTGTAAGAAAATATAAAAATACAAAAAGAAAAAAATATAATTGTAAGAATATCAATAATATCTTAAATGAGAACTTTAGTATGGGACAATATCAATGTAACACTATCAGATAAACAAGGCAGTTAAAATACCTGGATCAAATACAAGAAATGCAAAAGGTTTCACAAACATTGTGATACCAAACAACTGTACTTTGCGTATGCATGAATGAAGAGTTTGCATCGACTATGTGGGTTTCATTTATGCATTACATATTATAAAATAATAAAATATATAATATAATGTATAAATAAAATTGAATTTAATCATGAAATACATTTCTTACAAATCGCACGATCGATCTTATAATTAATTATCTTATTGCAACTGTGTTTTCCAAAATTTGATTCATTGAGTGTACGTAAACAGTTTGCAGATACTATTATATAAAATCGTTAACAATTTTACCTTACTGAATGTTCTGAATTAGTAAATGGAATTGAATTGAAAATACTCACGCGGCACACTCATTTGTGATTTATTTTTAATGAAAAACATTGTAGACGAATTCGAATCAAAATGCTTAGATTGTGTTCAACATAATATAAAAAACATTCTCTCTGAATTAGATATCTTCAATTGCAACGAAAATAAATATAAAATCGCTGTCAAAAATGTATACTTATCACACATAAACCAAAGTTCATACATTATGGGGTCTCTCTTGTTGTAATTTTAAATAAAAATATAGTAGCTGTACAGTATAATTATTACATGCATAATGTGTTAGTATAGTAATGAAATCTATAATTAATTTCTCAGGCAAATTACACATGTACATCTATAAACCAACAATATTATAAGCTGTTGTTTTCCAAATAAAAAAGGGTACGGTGATGTAATCAACACCATCATAAAATACAATTACTGAATATAGTATGCTTAATTACTTATTTTTGATTCTTGCATACGTAAAAAATATGTTTTTATGCAACTTTTAATAGTATAACAGATTTTTCACACGTCTCGTAAGTTAGTTTCTAAGTTGTCTCGAAAAGTACCGTGGCAGTTGAAATGAATAAGAAAATTATCGAGGAGTACGTCGTAAACTATCTTGTGACCAACCGTAGGGCCATTTTCACGCATGGGGGGGCAGAAAGTAAGAAAGGCACAATATCCTCGGTTTTGTAATAAAATATTATGTGTAGAGACAAAAAACATTAGAAAAAACGAAAATTTACGAACGTTTTGGATAAAAAAAATTACAAAAATAATTGGAGCCAACGGCACGCGGTGTTCCCAAGCGGTCACCCATCCAAGTACTGACCGCGCCCAATGTTGCTTAACTTCGGTGATCGGACGAGAACCGGTGTGTTCAACATGGTATGGACGTTGGCGAGCGGTGAGCATTTGATTCAAACCACAATACGTAGAATATCGTCATATTTTTTTAACTCTCTAAAACAGTTTAGTAATGGGTAGTGAACTTCTCACGAAGACGCTGTTGAAAAGACAACATATTCCGATAGTTGTCTCTTTCATTCTAGCTATGGAGGGAAAATTAGAAAGATGATTTTTAAAAACGAACAATGCGGAGGGTTAGGAGCACTGTTATCCTAGAAAATGAACGGAAAAATGTTTCGAAAGTAATTTATAAATTTTAAAATATACATTAGGTAGATATTAATTATAAGGGGTTTGACAATACCCACTCTCGATAATCTTACTATTCATTTTAATAAAAATATAATTTACTCATTTTAAATAAAATATAGTACATGGTAAATATTTTTGGGATGCTAACATTTCAAAAAACGTATTTATTGGTTTGCCCTAAGACGTAGAAAATAATTCGCATGCTTCGCTTTTTCTGTGTCTTTGTGAATGTAATAATTCAAATTCCACTCCCTTTTCCCATAACATATCGGTACCTCTATTGGGGAAACCATGTACCATTTCACGTCTTTGTGGAAGTTGTAACTAATTTTCCACCCCTTTTGATATCTTCACTTACCTACTCTGGTTGGGAATGCCATAGTTCCACAGGGTCCGACAACCTTTGGGTAATTAGCTATCTATCTTTATAAATAAATCTGTACATATTGGTTTGTTAAAAAAATCTTAAATGTCTGAAAGTTCTTGACCGATGGCTTTGAAATTTCGACTCACTATATTATATACTCGTAGATGTCACCTGTGGCAGGTTAAAACATGCTTTACAAAAACAGCGCAAATACAAAATATATAGCGATATGTTGAATTGCTTAACACATTCAATTATAAAATATAAATAAATAAGAATAAAAACATATGTACATTTGTAGAGATGTATTATATATGTAAAGGAATAACTAATAAGTACCTACCTGGAAATGCCTAGGATTCATTTGTGTTTGAATTATGATTTTTTATTTTATTTTATGCGCTTTTCAAATGTATTTGATGTGTTTTCTTGGTTACACATCAATCATTATTGTTTTCTCGCTATGTTGCTGACATATTTGAGTGGGTTCCATGATAACTCAACACAGTGACTATTCAACACACCTTTAAAAAGTGATATAAAGTCATTAAAAACGAAGAAAAAAAATTTAAACCTTACCTAACCTAACTTACTTAACCCGGTTAAAAAAGGTTTTGTTTCATCACTTTTCAAGACTTCATATAACTTTTTAAAAATGTGATGAATTATCATTTTGATGATATATCCGGTCACCATTTGGGTGATTAAAATATTTAATTTGTTTGATAAAAAAGATCGACAAATCAACTTTAAATGTCGTTTCTTTGTAGTTTACGTAATGTTTGTAAAGTTACGATAACTTAATTAGTATTTTACAAAATGTGAAATTATAAATAAATCTTTGTATTTCATAGGAACACATGATTTAATTTGTCCTATTTGTATTTCTACAGGGCAAATCATCCAATTATTATTATAACTATTACTATTCTCCTCTTGGTTTATAGCATTCAAAATGTGTAGCTCCCAAACTCAGTTTGCCCGTGGGTATTATAGCCTAAAATCCAAAATCAAGTTTTGTATGAAAAAAGCCGCGCTACCGTTTCTTATAAGTGTTTTTTTTTTCATAAAGGGCATCAACTGCCCCTCCGTTACTTTGGCTGACTGCCTTTTAAAATTTCTCCTTTATTTCGCTTGGTACATTTTATAACACAAACATAAATAATATACTTATTCAAACTATATTTATTGAAACATAGCTTCAATATCATTCTGAAATTCTGAAACATGGTTTGATAAATTTATGAAATCAAGCATCAGCATTTCAGAATTATATTAAAGATGTACAATTTCATACATACAACAATTTTTTACTATTTAATAGTAATAACGGAAATATATCTTTGTCACGTTTCGTTTACAATACGGCCCAATATATCAATCGATTTGTATTGCGGGTGACGTCGCGAGATACAATTACAAACATAACCATTATTAACTTTGAAATCTCATTAACTATTTTCACCGTTGTTATTAACTCACAGTTTCATAGACATGAATTCTTTTTTCGAGATAACTTCTTTTTTCAATAATTCAGAGCAAAGAAAGAAGTGTATAGGGTGTGTCCGTTTTCCCAAAGAAGTTATATAGTTTCATAACCTATGGACTTCTCCTGAAACTGATTACCTACCTAAACATTTCCAAATGTTGAATTTCGTAGTATAGATATATATCTTATCTCTTCTGAGGATTTGTTATTTGAGAAGCAGTGGTTTTTTGTATGAAGGTTTTAAGACGTTTTAAGATCTTCTGCGCGCTGAATATATATATTATATCCCAGGTTATAGGTATCTGAAAATATATTTTTTCTTTAACTAATAAATTTACCCTCGGAAATAATAAATCGTTACTTCAAAATGATTTAAAAGCTGTACTGTGTGTACGCTCCGTGATTAGTCGAACGATATGTGATGTCAAATGTACTCCGCGTTAAGTTTGTACAACGTGATAATAATAATTTATTTATTTATTTTTTATTTATTATTTTATTTACGCCCTAATGGGCTTTTACATGAAAATATACATTTACATTGATTACAATAATTGAACATAAGAAGATAAATGGAGTTAATTGTAAGAAAGCAACACATATAATAAAATTTTGTGCAAATTAGCAAAACACTAATAAGATGGATTCAATATAAAATATACCCAAGCATGAAATAGTAAGTAAAAGAAAGTTCAACATAAAAAGTAAGTAAGTGGGTGTGTTTAAACCCAGTATTAATTGTGTGTTTAACAAATCGATAAACCAATATAAATTAGAGTGTAACTTACTCGTGAGGTAAAGAACATTATAACAGAGATTTAAAAAAAAAATAACAAAATAAGAGTTGCACCTGTAAAAAGCAAAAACTAATAGAATTTAGCAATATCGACATGAATAAGAAATAATAAGATCTGAGATGGAACATAGTGTTATGTATAAAAAGTAGTTAGTAGGTATATGCATACAATTATAAGTGTATAGTAGAGCAAATAAAAAACAAACAAATATGGATATAATTTACTTGAAAGGTTTCGAATGGGAGAAGATGTAATAAAATTATTAAAGCTATAAAAGTTAATTATTAGCCGATAGAATCGAAATAAGTTGCCTTTTAAAGCTCACAAAATTGTCAAAACCAAATATATCTATAAGTTCACAGTATTTATTCGCAAGGTTGTGAATTCTAGGAATTGGTGAAAAAATAGAATAATTAGTGTTGAGGTTCTTGTTAAATTTAAAAGTATCTTTACTGCGAGTTTGCCTAGCAGGAACATTAATGCAAATAAGTTCCAACAAATTAGGGCTGTCAATTAAAGATTTAATAATTTTGAATAAAAATAGCAAATCAATTAACACTCTTCTATCAGATAATTTAAGAAGTTTAGTTTCAGCAAGCAAGTTATTGTAATTTATAAATTCGATTGGAATTTTCATTTTAAAATTAATGTACCGAAGGAATTTATTTTGTACCTTTTCTAATGATTGAGAATGGACCTTGTAGTACGGTGACCATACGGTGGAATTGTATTCTAATTTGCTTCGTACTAGCGAGCAATACAGATGTTTTAATGTTGACATACTTTTAAAATTTGCTCCCATTCTCAAAATAAAACCTAGTATTCTCATCGCATCGCTTGTTATTTCATCGATGTGTTCGTTAAACTGTAGACTCTCGTGGAATATAACACCAAGATCACGAATCTGTGATACACGAAGAAGATTAGCACCATTCATAAAATAGGAAAAATTAAGTGGATTTTTGCCTTTGTAAAAACTGATAATCTGGCATTTACCTAAATTTAGTTGCAAATCATTGACAGAACACCACGCACATAGTTTATTAAGGTTCAACTGCAAAATTGCGCGATCGTCATCGTCTTTGATTATTCTGTATATCTTCAGATCGTCGGCAAATAACAGGACTTTAACATTAGTAAAAATATTAACAATATCATTGATAAACAAACAAAATAATATTGGGCCCAAGTGAGATCCCTGTGGTACTCCGCTCGAGGCAGCAAATGTATAAGAAGTAAACGAATCTATCTTGACTGCTAAGTACCTTCCTAATAGATAACTCTTAAACCATTCCAACATACTCCCTCTTATTCCCAACAATTTTAGTTTACGTAATAATATTTTGTGGTTTACTTTATCAAATGCCTTACTGAAGTCAGTATATATGGAATCAGTTTGATGTGATGCATTAAGGGCATTAACAATATCATTCGTGTACAATATCAAATTGGTAAGAGTAGATCTACCTTTAATGAATCCATGTTGAAGGGGAGAGATGGTTCGATTGATTCGGGATATCAACTTATCTAGTACTAGGCTTTCAAAAAGTTTGGGTAAAGTAGACATTATACATATTGGCCTATAATTTGTTACTTCGCTCTTATTACCTTTTTTGAAAATGGGCGTTAAAAGACTAAACTTCCAAAGGTCCGGGAATGCACCTGATGAGAGTGACTTTGTAAATAACTTATGAATAGGATATGACAATGTATGCATACAATTTACTAAAAACCTGGGCGGAACATTATCAGGTCCTGCGGATTTTCGGGAATCAAGACTCTTCAGCTTAGATATAATATCGTCTATGGTTACATTACAGTCAGATATATCAAGAGTTTCAACCAAATCAAAGCACGAAATATTGCTGTCTTCACTTGCATTAATGTAAACGCCGCTAAAAAAATCAGCAAAAAGATTAACAGTTTCCTGAAGATTTTGGGATAATTTAGAATCGAATGACACACTACTAGGTATGTAAGTACCATTTTCTTTTTGGGATTTAACATATTTCCAAAAGAAATTTGAGTCGTCCATGATAGAGCCTTCGACATCACTAATGTAATTTTTGTAACATTTTGCGGAGAGCTTATTGCACTCTGCCCTCAATTTTTGAAACGCAGTATAATCGATGGCCAGGCGACTTTGTTTGAATCTCTTATGAGATAATTTTTTAAGGTAAATTAAGTCTATCAGGTCTTTTGAGAACCATTTTGGGTATAGAGTTTCTCTGTAAGTCGTTAAAGGAACAAATTGTTCAATTGCAGAATTAACGATGAAGTAAAATTTTTTAAGGTGTACATTAATATCATCGTCGCTATCAAAGAATGACCAGTCAGTCTGTTTAAGGAAATTTGAAATTTTAACATAGTCAGCTTTTTTGAAATTTCGAGTTTCTACTACCTTTTTTACGATAGGAATTGGTTTAAGATTAGACATGCATATTTCTAGTGGTGGATGGTAAACATCGACAGGTAATAGAATTTCGGTACTTCTCACAACACAGATGTCAGACACATTTGACAGTGCCAAATCCAACGTACGACCTCCTATATTATGAACATTATTACACTGTGTTAGACCTAAGAACAGTGCCATATCTCTAATAACACGAATATTAACATTAGAACAAGAATTGACAGAATTCATATTACACCAATCATAATGTGGCAGATTGTAATCACCAACTAGAAGTAGTTTAGTATTAGGATATTTAGCACAAATTGATTCAACCTCGTCGCAGTGATTGCTGTAGCTTTGGACATCAGAATTCGGAGGTAAGTATGCACATCCCACTATTATTTTACCTCTAGAAGTGTTCACATTGACAAATAGTTGCTCGATGGATGTGTTTTTTGTGGATATTTTTGAAGAACTGAGATTTTTTGAGATAGCAATGGCTACACCACCTCCTCTCGATAATATTTGTATTGCGCGGTTTTTTTGCAAAATCACCTCAAGGGCGCTGTACAAATATATTACAATTATATATCTCTTACTTATTATAGGCTAGTCAATCAATATATGGCTAACAGATTGCATCCACCGGTTCGTAGATCACCAATACAAAGCCATAATATGATTAATGAATGTGATGCTAGAATGTACATATGTTATTATTATTATTATTTATTTACATTTTATACAGACAGATAATATACAGTACCATACTTACCTGGTAGGTAAGTATTGTCATAAAAAAATTCAGTTGATAAAATGACTTTAGATTTACACTGTTTATTGTTTATTAGAGAAATCTAGATACGGTAATAATTAAACATCTCTTTCTGTTACATGCGTAGGTACTTTGATAATAAGCCGATTAATAATAAGGTAATTTCTCGATGGAACTGTGACTTGCACATTTATAAATGCATTTCATTTGTTAATTGGTAGGTGAGAAATATTCGAGTAAGCCGATGTTTTACATAAAGATAATACGAATATGAAAGTGGGTAATTTCATAGTAATACTCATTCAGATTAATGAGTATTAGTAATTTATTTAGAATCTCTTTAAATTATTCGTAAGCTGATTAAAAACGGGATTGCAGGCCCTTAACGAATGAATTGATAGGTTTCCTGATAAACTTTTAGTAAAATACAAATGTATTATCATTGATAAAAATCCTAATATTTTCGAATTTCGTCATAATATATTATCAAGGTAAATGCAGGTGAACGAACTCGTGTTCCGATATACATATTGTGTATTTACTAAAAGTTTATCAGGAAACGGCCTGCAATCCCGTTTTTAACCGGAATACCAATAATTTTAAGAAATTCATAATAAATTAGCAATACTAATTTTTCAAAATAATAGTAACTTTTACTTTCACCATCTTGTGAAAACGACACTATGTTCTTAATTACAGTAATGTTCTATTTTTTCAGTTTCTATGATAAAATAATATAGTTACGTAAAACTATTTAGTACCCACTTGATATAGGTATATATATATAGTTATCATAACTGATCGTAAGGATCAATGACCAATTGTTATCATAATTAGGGGCAATCCCCCTTGATTTAGTAGATATGTACCACATAAGAAAGGGCGTCAGTTGAAGGTAAGTACCAACCTATGCTCATAGGTAAGCCATAACGTTCCTAACGTAAATATATTGTGTTTGTGTAACGCAGCCTAGTATTGCCCCGAGTGTAGAACCCCGCCCCCAACGAGGAAATTGTACGAGAGCAAGAGAGATGCTAGAATCTCTTTAACCCTTTCAACGCGAAAATCTTTCAATAAATATTTGTTTTTAAATTTTTTTATTAAATTATTTGTTGGTAAAAAATAAAATCATTGGTTATAATTCTTTTTTTTTTAAATATGAGTTATTTTATTTAAATATTTTCAGCGGTTTTTCGGGAAAAGTGTAAAAATATTTAACAAAAAAGAAATTTTTGAGACGTTTGATCAATTTTTTTTTCTAATAATTATATTACCTATTTTATAAAAAACAAATCTTAATAGCGTTACTACAGCGAAACGTGGCCACAAAGGCGCTGTACAAAACAACAAAGTAAATTAAAGTATTTTAAAATTTTCCTTTGAAAAACTTAGCTTTTTACATTGGAAGAACCAATGTTGGAGTTGCGGGATGTGAACATGTTAAGATTGGTTGAATATATGCACCTACTGTCTAGAAACATTTGTTGTATGGATATGTCGAGATGTTTAAAATTTTTAAAATCTACCGAAAATAAAAAGTTGCGCAAAAGATCGAAAAAAACGTTTGAGTAATATTTTTTTATAAAGCTGGTTGTTCTAAATAATCGTTTATTTTTAATTACATATTTATTTGTGCGTTCGAATTTAGGAATGGAGGAGTATCGAGTTTTACTCTGAATTCTTCCCCATGAGACTGGAAAATTTAGGTAGAAATCTCAAACTCAAATTAAATATTGAAAATAGTTTAAATTAATTCTTACAAGCTTCTTATTAGTGATAATTATTAAATTTTTAAAAACCCATTTCTACGCACTGCATACTACAGTACACCTCACGATAATCATCATTAGTCATAACATTGTAATACTATGCACGAAGAATTAAATTTTAACCCATATTGCGCGGCTGGATTTATTGGCAGTGGAGTAAAATGATGATTATCTTGAGGTGTACTGTAGTATGCAGTGCATATTATATAAATAAAAATGTTCTTTACCGAATGGTTTGAAATTTCGACACAACGTTGCATTCGAATACGCGTGTGTTTTCATATACCTATAATATATATATACAGGGTGTATCGGCAAGTACCCGACAAACTTTAACCTGCTATTCCTCAGCACATTTGGAGTAAAAAATGTTATGAGCGCTTTGCTATATACATATTGCTATTACAGGTACAAACATGCTTTTAAAAAATAATAAAAAAACAGCGCTACCTTTTTCTATGTTTCATGTTTTTCATCTATTTCCGTATTTGCAAAGACAAACTGAGCCACAGCAACGCGTGGCGGGGTACAGCTAGAAAAAAAACTTTGTTGCAGATTATGTATAATTCTAAAACACAAAAGCCCCTATTTCAATGTTTCAATAATAAATTTAATTAAGATTTTAAGTTTCTTTTAGAATTCAAAAACTAGCTTTAAGTATATTTTCACAAATTTTTAAGTAGTTGCACGATCAGTGCAATCAAATATCTTAAAGAGTGTGTAGGATTTTTAAGTTATTTTTCCCACTGTCATTATGTCATTTTGCTTTCACTTTTTTTTTCTTAACATTTTTTTATGTATTTATAATTTTTTACATATATTATGTGGTTTTATGTTAGCTAATCAACGAGTATATTTTTAATCTGTTTTTTAATGATTGTTTTGTCTAAATCAATAATAAGTTTTTCTTTAATCCAATAAAAAAAAATATGTGGAAAATTCAATTTTTATGCACAAAACACATTTTTAACACTTCATACAGTGAATGATACTTATTTAACACAGTACCTGAAATTCACCCAACATAGACTATATCAATTTCCTTCGCCTTCCTGTCACCATTCCCATAGGCCAGTGGTCGGTAAATTTACTGGCCAAAGAGCCAAATATGTACATTACAACGATTCAAAAAAATTCTGAGAGCCAAATCTGTTTTTAAATTTAGTAAACCTTTGTTATAATTTTAATTAAATTACGGGTACACTGAATAAAACGCGATTTCACCCTTAATAAAAATTTATCCGTTGATAGACAATAATATGAAAGTAAGGTTCCATAAATTTAAATCATGTCAATGACTGACAAACACTTAATACGAACAATGTCCTTGCATCTTCTTGGAAAATGTCAGTAAGTCAGGTTTTTATGTTAATTTTAAGCATGATTCCAGGTTCTCTTCAATAAGACGACTTCTCAGTTTACTCTTGATAAATGCTTGAAAAAGATTGTTCGCATGAATAGGTAGAATCAAAAAGGGAAAAAAACAACAAACGCGAGTTTTTTCAGCTGATCGTAAGAGTCAGGAATATTATTCCAGACGTTGAAAATGATCATGTCTTCCTTCTCCAGGTCTTTCAAAGACCACTTGTGTTGTGAACTAAGATCACACTTGTTCTTCTCCAATATTTCCAAATCAATACAAAGACGTTGAAATTTAGAGCTCCATATTTTTGTTTTTTTTAAACCTGCAATTGTATTTCAAAGTTACCAATGTCAATAAGAGGATTTTTGACGAATGGTAAGGTCGCTCGGCGGTTTTTGAACTTCTGAAACCTGCTGAGAAATGCTTCCCTCATATTTGAAATTGTTGTTTTGAAATGGTGTTTGTCAATAGAGGAATTATTTCAGGAGTTTAAAAACAGCAGAGCGACCTTAGCATTTGTGCCAGAGCCGTACTCAAGGAGCCAAAGAGCCGCATGCGGCTCCGGAGCCGCACTTTGCCGACCACTGCCATAGGCTAATGCAACTATTTTATCTTCTATTCTCACTAAATTAGAAATCAGCGAAAACCTTATATTGATTGAATAATTACTCATATTTTACTATTCATCATTATAACCATTGATTTTCCCAAATAAGGTAATGAAAAGATCTAAAAATATAGAAATATTAGTTTCCCAGGTGAAGTAGAGTAAATAAAATAATAATAAAAATATCGGAGCAAACAATGCAAATTAAGTGTGTCTATTCCGTTGTAAATGTAGTGTGCTGGTTGGTTGACGCTAGCATAATAAATACGTTACTTACCCAAAAATCATAACGTATTCTGAACAAACTAAACTTACATATTTATTTAGTTTCCCCCCTAATATAGCAAACCTTAAGAAATGACTAATAATACGGACAGGGGCAGCTGCCTCGCGCACGCAGGGGGTTAAGGCGGAACACGAATAGTGCTAGGAGCCGGCACCAGACAGCAGACAGCAGGCGGCAAGCGGCTACTAGCACCTATTATAGCAGGCTCTACCGCTCTACACACTCTATACTCGTGGCTACAGGCTACAGGCTACGAGGCTCGTGCGGCCTGCAGTAAACTGGCAGCCAGAGCCAGGCAGTATTGAAAGACCGGTTGTCGCGTTAGCAAGTCGCTTAGGGCCCGCTAGTCGTTCCGCTCTTTGCTACTCTAGGCAAAGTCACTCGAACTCTACTATTATATATAGCCGGAAGCTACACTCTACTTCTAACACTATACTCTTAGTTCAGTTCTAATCACGTGTGTTTAGTGATTTGGATAAAACATACCAATCTCCATTTTGCGTAAGTATTTATTTAGTTTTATAAATTTTTTAATTTTTATGACATTTGTTTGTTTTGTTTACGCTTTTCAAACAGTGATTTTTTTTTTAAATTTTCTCAAAATCAAAGATCCCTTTAGCATAACAATGTTTTTACACATGTCAACAGACCATATTTTGTAATATGTCACGTGTTTTTGACACTTATCATTTTATGTATGCATTTAATTGATTAAGTAGAAACATAATGTTTTTTGTTTTGTTTTTACTTTGTTTTTGCAATATATTTTCTTATTAAACTAGTCGCCTTGCTTCCAGTAACGTTTGTAACAGATTTACATAAAACACGAATAACTATTAACAAGTACCTACATAATATTTTTTCAAAATTATATTTTCTCGTCAAACTAATGTAAAAATAACTCTATATTAACAATTTTTTTTAAATTTCACGTTTTAGTTATTTTAAAATGATTGTCAATTTGTAAAAATGTTGCATAGGTATACCATGTCTGGCGAAAATGATAAATTCCTCAAACTGTACTTTGTCACGTATACCTACAGATTAGTATTTATAATAATATGTTTGATTGATTTTGTCAAATCTTTTTTAATTGTAGTGTATTATAAAACACCGACGGGGCTGATCCCAATAATCCGTCGGCGCGCGTTTCGAGAAAAGTGTTTAATAAATTGTCTTTCTTACAGGTAAAGTCCAAACTAGTTAGTGCACCGTAAGAAGGACGCAGGATCCGATGGCCACGATGGGAGGGCAGGGGCAGGAGTCCCCGGGGAGTGTGTCCCGCACGGCGCGCTACAGGAAGGTGACCAAGCCGCTATTGGAGCGAAGGAGACGAGCGCGCATCAACCGCTGCCTGGACGAGCTCAAGGACCTCATGGTGGGTGCACTAGAGGTAAGACCTCTTTTACACACAACATACTTTAATAGATTATAACTTATTGCCGCCCATCATTTTTACACGTAGTTTCTAGATTCGTAACTAATCTGTGTTTCCTTCCATTCACAGGTGGAAAGGGAAAACATCAGCAAACTGGAGAAGGCAGACATCTTAGAACTCACAGTGCGCCATCTCAGCAAGCAGCGGGCCCCCCGCGACCCCAGGGCCGAGGTGGAGCGCTTCCAGGCCGGCTTCGGCCACTGTGCTTCCGAGGCATACCAGTTCATCCTCTCCTCACCCGGCATTGATGCTAACATCACCCAACAACTCGTCAGACACCTCAGCGCGCAGATGAATGAAGGACCCATCGGGATCCCAGCTCTCGCTTCTCCAGTTCCGTCAGACTCCTCCCTGAGTCCTAGCACTTCCAGCAGAGGCTATTCCCCTAATTACTACACGGAACAGCGCCACTCCCGACCCGTTATCTCTCCCGTAGAGTACCTGGATAGACAGCATCCTAGCTGGAAGGAGGACTCTCCCAGTGTCCCCATTGAACAGTCCCTCACTTGTGACGTAGCCCCCTTCAACTCCCGTCCAGTCATTGCCAAAAACCCAGAATCCATGACAGGATTGCTGATGACTGTAAACACCGAATGCGTTCCCCGAAATACCCACACAGAGAATCCCATCAAACGAGCGGAGCGGCAACGCACCCCCGAGATCAAAGAGAGATTTGATATGAGAGGCCCGCAAAACTCAGAAACTAAGAATCTAATAATGCAAAAAATTCGGGAACACATTCTGGAACGCCAGCACAGAGAGTCCGACACGCAAGACCCGCCACCAAAACAATCTCGGAACGATTATCCCACTCCGCCACCTAATCACAATCGTCCTCTGAATTACCCGAGCTCGAATCATTTACACAGAGATGAAACCCACCAGTTTTCCCTCTCTAAAGACGTCAGAAACATGAGCGTCTCCCACCGGGAACCCAATCTCCGCGTAATGCAGCAAATTCTCACTCCGAGTACGAGCGAAGAAGCGATTAACCTGAGCGCTATACCTATTACGAGCAAAAAAGTTTATAACGAATCGCAAAACCAACAAAGATCGCCGAAATCCGTAGAGGGAACATTCAAGGCGACGAAGCACCAAGCAGACTACAAAAGTATTCACCCCAAGAAAGTAATGATCAGGATCCCACAAAACAACCCCGACTATGACACGAGCGAGGATTCGTACGCGCAGGGTTATGCCAAACATGCAGGAAATGAACCCCGGCCAGCTAATAAGGTTCAGCAAGAAACTAGTCCGAGAGACGGGCAGCTAGATGACAGTGATGTCAGCGCGGCAGAAGCATATTATTTGCGGTACAAACAACAGCAGTTCCAGGACCCGATGGACGCAGATGATGCTCAGGCCTGGCGACCCTGGTAACGTGACGGGTGACGGTGACGGGTGCCAGTGACTCACTCGACCCCACTCGGTGATAATGATAACATTAGTCTTCCTTTCCTTGAGCTTTAATTAAATTAAGTGATATATTTTAATTGTTGGAGGTAAAACAGCTTTAAATTGCAAGTATTTTGTATTGTCTATTTCTCTCTCTCTCTTTCCCTCTCTCATTGAATTACGTACACACTTAATTAAAGCCATAAATAAACAAAACAAACTACTTATTACTACTTACAGATAACATGTTAAATGCACTTTAACGTTCTGATGAGTGCCTTGTTCCTATGTGCATTGACAGCTATTGTTACAATTCTATTTCGAATTTACTAATCTGCCTATCTATTGTTAGTTAATTTGGTACATATTATATGTGTGCCATCCATCATAAATAGATTTGCATATTTATGAACATTAATAACTATACCATCCACTCTAGTTTCTATAATCGACAATACAAATTTGATTGAAATGTAATGATATTAGTTATCATAATTCCTATTCTCAATAATGCTGATTTAAAAGCTTTAATAAGTTTAAGAATTTATTTTTAAGTAGGTACGTGATGTATTTTCTTAAAGTGTGATGTAACGTTACGATTATGTTTAAATAATTATTATTATCAATTGCGTGTTTGTTTTGTTCATCTTATTTGTGATTGTTTTTTTGATGTTCAATAAATGATGATAAATGAATATTACAGAAATCTTTTATTTATGTAGTACCTACTTCTGTGGAGATTCCCTTAAAGGAGTGTAGGAAAATTTCATAAAATGATATAATTTTACTAAAATTAGATCACAATAAAATAATTAAAATGATCAAAACATGATCAACTTATTTTAAAAACCTTTTTACAATTGGAGGAACGTCTACCTGGCATTTTAATGGAAATATCCATTCCAAATGTCCAAAATACCAAATCAAACTGAATGATATTTTTTTTAAATCAAAGGGTATCGCAAATATACAGTACAGCTTAGAAGTATTTTTATTTCGTATTAAATTATAAAATATAGGTCAACAAAAGAATCGATTTTTCCTGGTTTTCGAGGCAACTTTAACGATTTATTTCTGTGAATGTATTTAAAAAAATAGTAATATTTTTTCCCATCTAGTACACGTTTTATATTGTAAAAATGATGAAATATTATCTGTTACGGAACCACGACACATAAAGGTCGTGATAAATAATATAAAAAAAACTTATAAAATTACAACTATTGCATAAATATATCAACAACAAAAAATCGGTAATTAGGTACCAACAATGAAACAATAATGTATAGAGGGATGTACCTAACCAATATTTATAAAATATGGTTTTTAACCTTAAACAGTGTGTTTGAAAGTTAAGTGTTTTTTATGAAGGGTTACATAGGTAATACAACGTGTTATTATTAAAATTTATATCGTATTCCTACGACATTTAAAGTGGTTCAAAATCACAGCCTTAAAATTCTAAGGTGGGGCATCTTTGGTTAGGTTAGGTATAATATACCTAATAATAATAGAATGGCCCGCGTCCTCCGCTCCTCCCACGCATCTCTCGTGAGTTATTGCCAGGTTCTTCGGTAGTCTCCACTGTGTGAAAAAGTTTATTTTTTTATTGAGGTACGTTCACCCAAAATATCATTAAAATGCCAGGGGTTTTTACACGCTAGTTTAGATATTCGTTATTTTATGGCGGTGCGTTTATCCTTCTGTAAATCGCTGAGCTGTTGTGACTTCTCACTCTTTCTCAGAAATGACGCAAGTAACAGAAAGAGAGCTTACAATGGAGATCCCATTGGCAGGACTCGAGTTAGGCATAGGTAGGTTAGGTATCATCCTACATGATCTCTCATCCTTTCTCATAAATGGCACAAGGATGATACTAGAAAAGGAGGTAACAACGGAGCTTTCAGTGACAGGACTCGTGTAGTCGTAGGTGCTTACCGCTAATAGCTCATTTTTAACCTCTCCTTCTTTAACCTAAATGACGCATGTTACAAAAAGAGAGGTTAGAACGTACCTTTCGGTGGCAGGACCATATTGTTGAAACTCCTTGAGTCATGTTCACGTCATCTATGAAATCATCATATCTCATTCGAATTTAATGATAGGTTTATTGGTGGAAACGGAGTGATATAAAGTTATTACGGCCAGGGCCTAGGGCCCAGGCCGACTCTGAGATGCGCAATGGGGTCGATTAGGCGGTTCGAACCGCGCAGAGCACGAGGAGCTAGTAGCGACATGCTTTTTTGCGAGCTTACCAAAAAACGAAAAAAAAGAGTTGTGTCGGCGCTGAAGCAAGCGAGGAAGAGAGCTGGCAAGTGGGGAGCCCGAGTGCCAGAACCGCGGTAGCGATGCCGTGTCTCGTGTTCTTTTCAATTATCCATTATCACCCGAATATTAATGGCCGTGTTTCACGGGCCAATAATTACCAGGGACCTCTTTTTCCTTTTGGCCTTAGGACCTCAAATAATAATAATAATAATAATTAATAATAATCCAGCGCTGGGACAAGACCCACAACAACGCACATATCTAACTTATTAATGCTTATGATTATGTCATTATAAAAAGATTTGTTTTTATCACCTACTTAATTGATTAAATGATGCCATTATTGCAAGAATTCTTGTAGTTAACCTTTAGAATATCGCATAAAGTTTTGGCATTGCAAGAATTGTATGTAATTCTATAACGACTGCTGAAAAAACAAGCTTTTGTGATCAGAAATCAATTGAATAACTTTCTCACGGAGTCTCCAAGAACTGGCTGTGATATATAAGGTATAAAGGGACACGTGTGTCCAATACCACGTCTATTCCATTGTGCAGCCAGCGCAGGGGGCATAATAGCGACAATCGCCAACTTTGTAAGGAAGGACGAAGGATGAGGCTCTGAGGACGCTGCTCCTGGCTATTGTCCGCCACCCTAAAGGTAAAGATTAAGGCTATTGTATCGTAGAGATGAATTTACGGTACCTACTGGAACGCAGGGTATGAGGTATGGGGTATGAGGCATCGTGCTTGGGGCATGGGGCATGAGGCACGCGCATTCTACTACTTATCGTCACATTTTATCATGACAAACACCACTAACACTAAAGATATGCCACGTCCGTTACACCGGATTGTATCACACAATAGTCTGCCAGGGACTCAGATCCAGAACACTATAATACTATAAAAAAACTATTATTATTACATTTATTGTACTCAAATGTTACCAACAAACAAATTGAAAGATAAGCATGATGCAATGACAAACGCTTTTCGCGTATTATCTTATCACGCTAATTACTTGTGACTGATGACAAAACAAAAGCCTTCGTACATCCTTCAGAAGAGTACCTACCTGCATTTCAACAAATCGCACAAAGTGCCATGAAGAAAATAAAACTCTCTAGAAATCTCCATTAAACATGGATTATTTCAAAGGCGCTAAACCAAAAGTTTAATAATGCGTAATTTGTACTAATTTGGTACTCTGATAATCAGGAGAGAAAACACTCGGTCCCAAAACGACTTGACAACATATAAAAAAATGTAATGTAATATTTATTATATATTTATCTGCCGTCGTTTGTGTTATCAGTGGGTCGGAGTGGCATGGTCTGGCTGTGAGCCACAAGTGGTTAATGTGGCCCGTGTGGGACACGAGCCGATCTCGCGTTCCCACGGTATGTAGGGGCCGGGGGGCGGTGCGGCGGGCAAGCGGGGGACGGGTCGGGCGGGGGGCGGTGTGGCGGGGGGCGGGATGAATGAACAAACTACTACTTCTCCATTAGCGCGGCCCGGCGCGACAGGGGCCGGACCGCCAGATTGATTAAATTAAATTTAATTTAAGACGAATTGATGCACCGGGCGCTGGAACTTAAATAAAATACTAAATATAATAACAAAAAAATACTCGTATATTGTGGCTTAAGAGCCAACGAATTAATATTTTTGCCAAATTGATATTTTTGTATTTTAGAATCCACATGAAATAAAAACATATTTAATACATGTTCATATTACCGTTTCGCCGTTTTTTTTCAATGATTTGTCATTTTAGGACATTGTAAAGATCACTCGGTTATTAAAAACTCAATTTTGTAAAAACGTAAATTATTACATGAAAGACTAATCATCCAATTACAGTACAAGATTTTTTATGTAATTCTTGACATTTGGGGAGATAGGTAGATATGTAAAAAAGTTGTAAGGTAATTTGAAGAAGAATGAATTAAATATACTAATATCTACTCTTTTGAAAATTTTGTTCACTTGTGGACGCTGTGATAAAACATCTGTTCTGCCGTGTGGCATCTTGAACAAGTCGTGGTGGCGACTACAGCTGCTGACGTTTATAATGAGACCCAAGGCCGATTTTTACATATATATTTGTGTATTTTTTATTTGATACGTGATACCGCACAAGTGTTTCAATTGTCAAACGGGACTGTGACATTATTAGTTCTTGAGGAACTCCTGTGAAGGTTAAAGAAAATGCAGGAATTTAAGGAAATATTTTACGATGGTTGGAAAGTGTTGAGTCTATTCGTAATAGCTAAAGTTATAATGATTAATTAACGGTTCGATTCTGAATTGAGGTTTAAATGTTTGTTTTTCAATTATGAATTCTTGGAAATGTCCGTTTTATCGCTTGCGCAATGATTTCAAGAAAAATGAGATCACTTCATAATCCGTATGGAAATAAAACGTTTCAATGTTATTTACTTATCAAATATTATGAAGTACTTACTTGGCATATTATATTCATATTTGTATAGTATTTAATACTAACCACGCTACCCGACTTCACCCGAGTTTTAACGCTGTTATATTATGTAAGTATCTTATTTTAATAAAAAAATTTGCCAAATTTTCTTTCAAGGTTTAAAATTTATTTGAAAGCTCCCTCACGATGGAAATGTAGTACACGCCTAAAAAACTAAAAAGATTGAATAGTACAAAATGCTAACGTATTACGCAAATAAAATGTTGCATTAAATAAAATTATTGATGATTTTTTTATATAAGTATTTAGGTACCTACTCAATTTGTGATATTTCACCTCGCTAAATTAATTTGTCTTAAATTGTTTGATTATAATCAGCGTAATATTTTAGTAAACAACACATCCATCCGCAATTCAAACATCGTGAGTAAACAATATATAATGAAAGAAACCCAGCAATATAATTGGTCGCCCCATCGCCCCTGCGTGAATCGTGTTTATCACAAGCATACTTAAATTACCGCGTAAGAAAGCACCAATACATAAAACTGCACGCCGGTACCTACATAAATTCTTAAAACTACTTATAAAAAAAGAAAAACAACATAGTGGCTGCAACCCGAGTGTCATGCGTCTCAGACCTTTCAGTGGTGGGCTGTAGGCTATAGGCTGTAGGACTGTAGACTGTATAGGACTGTAGGCCCCCATAATACGGCACATCCGCTCCGGACTGTGGGAACCACGGGCAGGTGCTATGCATCTACACTACACCCAGTACCAGTACCTACCCAGTCTCGCTCTCGAACAACACTCCGTCTCTGCTCACTCTCCTTGCTTCGAGCCGTCTCGAACCGCTTCGGCGTAAGTCCCCGCTCAACGCGTGCGCTTACGCCCTTTCTCCGTCAACAGCCCTGATTCTTGCGCCATTACCGACTCAACAAAACGCCTTAAGTAACCAACGTTCCGCACCCCTTACGTCGTTCTTCTCTTGGCAACAAACGCCAGTCATTAAGGTGCTCTTATCGCATATCTGAACGTTGATTTTATGGTTATCCTACGTTTGTGTGTTTATTATCAGGGCGGATTGGGACAGAGGATCGCCTGACTGCGGTTGGGAAGGGGAGGAGGGAAATTTGGAAAGGGTTCTGCAATTTGTGCATTTTTACGGCAGCAAAAATGCATCGCGCAATACCAATTATTCGGTCTATCATATTCGCACCTCAATGTTGAGGCGAATCGACTTGTTGCTTCTGAGAAGCGTTTATTTGTTCAGGGATCATGATTTACAAAAGCATAAAACAGTAATCAAAGTTGTAACTTTAATTGATTAGCTACCGAAATCAAAACACCTAGTCTCACAAATATTTTTTATTAATTAAACTTTTGAACATAATATTAAAATTCTGGTTTTACATAGATTCTGTTTTATATTTATACTACTCTTCCATTAAAAACATTTGCTTGTGGATGGAAGTGGAGTGTACATTTGCGAGAAAGTAATGGTTTCCGTGGTGGCACTGTTGGTGGATGCGGTGGACTCTTTCGCTGCAGCAGCTGGTCCAGTTTCCTCACCACCTAGGATTCTTGCTGCAGAGTCTCTATCTTCTATCTTCGTGTCACCTGTTCCTGTACTTCATTTTACTTAACTTAACTTCACTTTATTTTTGTAATATTTATATTTTTTGTAATACCTGCATCAACTGTAAAACGCCCCTGAGGTGATATCTCACAAAAGCGGCGCTATACAAATTGTCCAATAAATAAATATCGTAAAATAATGCATTATTTGGTGAAATAATCAACATATTTTAAATTAAAGATTTATGTTACATTAAGGATATGGTTACAAAGTAAAAAATAATTACAAAATTAAAATCCATAGAATTTGTTGTTTTTGGAAAGAAGAAAAAAATATTATGGATGATAAATAGATAAATTGTGGGATAATTTGTATGATTTTCAAGTGAAACTAGGGGAAGCAGTTTTTTTGTTAATGATTTCCCGAAAATATTTTTTTATAAAGTTTAATATTTGTTTTTTATCATTAATGCTTCTGGTAATTTAATAAATTTTTTTTTCCTTGGGTATAATGGTGCTGGGCAAAAGAAGTGTGTAGTTTAGGGCATGCAAATACAGGGTTTTCCAATAAGAGGTGTTATTTTGAATAGCCCGCTATTTCGGTAGATGTTACTTTTAAAGCTGTCATTTTTTGACATTTGACAAGTAAAAACTACGCCACTAATAAAAATGGAACGATACACGCTTCAACAACGCATTGAAATTATTAAAATTCACTCGAGTGAATCAAATGCAAATCATCTTGAGTGATGAGGCCCATTTCCACCTCGGTGGCTTCGTCAACAAGCAAAATTGTCGCATCGGGGGCTCGGAAAACCCAAGAGTTATTGTTGAAAAGCCTCTCTATCCTCAACGTGTGACTGTTTGGTGCGGTTTATGGTCCGGCGGATTCATTGGACCTTACTTTTTCGAAAATGAGGCTGGAGCAACAGTTACGGTGAATGGATTGCGCTGTCGAGAGATGATTAATGATTTTTTATGGCTGGAATTGGATGGTATTGATTTGGACAACGTTTACTTTCAACAAGACGGCGCTACGTGCCACACAAGCAACGAAATCATTGATCTTTTACGATTGAATATCAAAATAACACCTCTTATTGGAAAACCCTGTATATATTTAAGTCTGGTTCGATTTTAAGTTATGAATGAGTATTTATCATTTTCTTTTATAATTTAAATAATTGAATTTTTCGAAAGTAAGTTTTTAAATGTAGACATAGTTTAGTAGGTCTAAGTTTTTATGTGTAATTTGATAGAACGAATCGAGATCGAGGCTAACTTCTGTTGATGTTACCACAACATGATTATTAGACACAAGTAAAAATGTGAATAAAGCAAGGAGTGTGTGCCGGAATCATATGCTGCGTACTAATTAATATCTCGTTGAAACTTGTTCCACTATAAGAATTCGATAAGCTGTGCGTGTAGACCTTAATCGGTAGTTTTATTTACAGCGATGGGAGAGTTGGAGGCCAAAAAGAGGAACTATACATCAATGGCCGGAACAGAGTTATCTGTCTTGTGGTCTACTCTCTTCACCTACAGTGCCAACCATTAAGGGAAAAACCGTAGTTAATTAAATTGTAAAGATTTGATTATTTTATATAGACGTATTAGAAAATGGACATTGTTATTCTATTAATAGTTATTCCTATTGCTTTTTCAAAAAAGTATTTTTTATAAAATATTAATTTATAGGATTTAATGCCCTTCGACGATTTAACTAACAATAAAATAATGTATACTGCCATTTTTTATGAGAATACGACACAAGAGTCTAAACTGCTGGCTGCGGCATCCTCAATGTGTTGTGAGGCTGAAGATATTGGGGAGGGGGAAGAGATAAGGAAGAGAATTGTGGTGGAGTACCTGCTATTCATACCTGGTCACCAAACATGGCTAAATACATTTCTCGCAACGTTTCAATTGAATGGTGGTCTTACACCAGGGTGAAACTGAGAGTATCTTCAACATAACGTGCCGTAAATATATTATATATTAATTTGAAATCAGTAAATTGTGAATTAAAAAAATAAAATAATTGTGAACGCCGGAATTTGAACCCGCGACCTCCAGCTTGTTAGTCGAGAGCCTTACCCCTACACCACGGAGGCTGTCAATTGGCCGGTTAATTGGATTTTAAAAATTTATTTATTTTAGTGAAACATATTAGAAAATGGTAATTGTTATTCTATTACTAGGTACTTTTATTACCATTAGTCAAAAGTCTTTAGTTATAATTATTATAAATATGTTGAAAGAAAGAAGTTTTTGGTGCCTTTGGATCATTTTAGTAATAATATTTCGATGTTTTTGTGCAAAATCACCTCAAGGGCGCTGTACAAATATATAATACATTTCTACAATGATTTTTGTTATTACTAACTATATATGAAGATAATATTCAGTACCATACCTACCTGGTAGGTCACTTGAGATTATCTCTGTTTCATTGTTTATTAGCGAAATTTAGATACGGCTCGCACGCACAAGACATAATTGTAAAATTGGACATAATTGGACTTTCCGGTATGCTAACAATAAATAATGTATTATTTTTTAAAATTATTAACTAATATCAAATATGATTTAAGATTTTCACGGCCAAAAGTATTTTTGTTATTTGTTTTTGGGGTGTTATGCCGTGTTGCGCTAACTCCTTCTTTAGCCAACGTTTCAACGTTCCAAATAACACATCTGTCCTGATGATGGACACTGCAATGTTGTCCGAAACGTTGGCTATAGAAGGAGTTAGCGCAACGCGGCATAACATCCCAAAAACAAATAACAACAATATTAACTAATATTTATAAGACAAGGTTTTTTATGCACAGCACAAAGGATAACAAATTATTATAAGCAATAATTTGTCTCGTGAAATATCCATACAAATTAAAAATATCTCCCGAGTAAAAATAATCCCGTCGGCGGCATTTTTTTTTTACTCGGGAGATATATTCAATTTTTATGGGTATTTCAAGCGACTAATTATTGCTTATGATAATTTGTTATAAATGATGTAAACCGCTCTTAAAGCATGTTTTCTATAAAAAGGCATTTCTTATACAAATCATCTGTTTATTATTAATATTATTGGATATAGGTAAGTACTATCATACTCATACAAAAAGCTTTATCATAGTAACATGAGTATGAATATGAGGACGACATCTTATGAAATATTAAAAGGTATTTTTGAATAGCGTTTACGTGTTAAGTTTTTTGCTAATTTCCCGAATCTGTCGAGGTGCCACTCCCCCTCAAGTGATATATTGTAAGCTTCCTTAGAAAACACGCCTCGAAGTGTAAGCATTATACCAGAGTGTAGGCAGTATAATATACTTATACTCGAGTATACCACTATTATTCACATCAGAGGGTTTTAACACAAAAACACCGAGACGCATCACAAAACTCACAAAGCCAGAAGTCAATTGACGAGGAAGTTGGGCCCAGAACAAGAAAGAAAAAAGGTCCACAAAGGCCTTGTCTTGCTGACTGCTGGGGCCGCCATTAACGTGTTTTGTTATGGGTGTAATTGATTTAAATTTTCAACATTTCCGCAATAATGCTCAAAAAAGCTACATAAATAACGGTAGCGGAAACATCATCGTTCATAAATCAATTTTTTTTTATTACAACTACAAAAGTGGGTAGCGCCTAGTGCCTACATACAAATAATGAATTTCATTGTTTTTTTTTTTTCATTTTGTATATTGGCATATAAATTGAAACATTTTATTCGATAATATAATTATTTTAAATTCCTACTTATATATTCGTTGTGATTTGAGATACTTATAACTTTCAACATTCTTGTATTGACTTATGTATAATATCTCGTTTCCGTACCAACTTTTTATAACTCTTTTTTCTATGCCCCTGCCGACAAGCTACTTGAATTAACTTAGCAGGTGGATATTTTTTTCCAGTCACAGTGAAATATTTAAAAATACAATCTAAAAATATAATTTTTTTATTCATAGTTAATAGTTGTATTCTGGTGCCTAGTTAATTAATTAAAAATATTAATCTTTTCAATTGAATATAACCTCAAAAATAACGTCAACTTTATTCAGAAGGGAGACACCTTTATCATCCTTAAGAGGAAACTACAAGCCAAAAATTTGTTTATTCTTGGTATACCTTACATTGTAGGTAATAGGCATTAAAATCGCTTGACAAACAGAGTCTAGAAACGTTTGATTTCAAGCACAAAACTGGTTTTTATTTATTTTGTAAATAGTTTTATAAGAAAGCAAAAAAGTTAATCAAGTGAAACTGTCACAGATAATTTACGCTAGAATACTGTATTTTTTCAAGTTGTTTCCTTTACGCTTTCATACATTTATATTGAAAGAAAATTATTAGCTTACATTTATATTTTGTATGAGTAATTAATTTTTTTGAAGTGAAACTTCTTTACGCGCGTCATGCAATTTCGAGGACCGGAGTAAAACCGACTCATGACCGAAACGAAAATGCGGGACCACCGATTAAAGTTCATTTGATCTAGTCAAAGTTTTGAAGTAACATATAAATGCTTCTTAGCTCATCCCGACAACTGGCGTTGGTGGTGTAATGGTCAGCATAGTTGCCTTCCAAGCAGTTGATCCGAGTTCGATTCTCGGCCATCGCACATTATTTTTTTGTTTTTAACGCCTTTTTCATTCAATATCTTATTTTTTAGTAGGTCAGAACATTTTTTAAAAGAAAATAATATTGCAAAATAATAAAAACACTTATCTCACTGTGATAAAACATTACTCCGCTAGAGCGCGCTTTGCGTTATTGTGTTGGATTAAAATTATTATCGAATCCGTATATTATGATAATTGTATTACATTTATTTAATTAATTTATTTATTTTGATAATATGTAATAATTTACAGAAAAAAAAATTAAAACTATCTCCCTCTGATAAAATATCCGTTCGCTAGAGCGCACTACGCGATCTTGTGTGGGATTCTATTTCTGTACATTGTACATTATTTTTAAAAATATATTATATTTTGGGTGTGATGTAGGTAACATTATAAAACATAACAAGCTCTCATATTTTCAGAACCTACATAATATAATCAATTTATGCGGCTTTGCTTACAGTTGGTGCTCAGCGTGGTTGGCTTTCAATCAGTTAAGCGAGGTTCGATTCTCGGCTGTGGCATTTTTGAAGTGAAACCTTGTTGAGGTGGGGGAGCCGCTCACGAACGTTCTCTCTCTTCTCTTCTTTCCTCTCTCTCAGACACCAGCGAACTGCGCCACGCCAAGCATCAGCTGAAACTAGAAGTTTCACTTCTGTCTTGCGTAGGCTTGACACACCCACTTTTTTTTATTTGTATTCTACTCAAGCGAAACGATAGGAAAATCTTCAATTTATTTAAAGCATATTTTTGGTATTTATAATGTACACCAATTCGTTATAAAGATTAATAAAAAAATAGTGCTTTAGCGTTGAGCTTCGCCTAAAATATAATCTCAAGGGCGCTATACAAATCCGAAAACAACGTTAAAATCCAATTTACATTAATAGCTACTTATAACCTACTTGCTTAAACAAATTTGAAAAAAAAAAATCATTGAGATGGTGAAGTTTCTTTGGACAAATTTTATGAACTCTATTTTTTTAAATGTCACATAAAATGTATTGTTTATAAATAAGTAGGTTATTAGGTATTAAAGGTTAACTTATGATTTTAGATGATTAAGGTTGGGTTTTTTCGTAGAATTTGAGCAATTCATCAAATTTCAACACTCATTTGCGAGTTCTTTGAATGACCTATTCAAGTTCTGTTATTAATAATAATAATAATAATAATAATTGGATAATTTGTAGAGCGCCGTTTTTGTGAAAAATCACCTCAAGGGCGCTGTACAATTTATTTCCTAGGATCTACATTTGTTATTTAGACCAACTGTGCCAGCACGAGGTTCGTCATCCGTTCAGGTATGTGTCTGCCGCCAATATAGCGCTGACATGTGTCTGCTGCCAATAAAGAGCGCTCACACAACATCCTCACATAGATAACAAACCTTGGCAGCACCGCTGTGACGTTCGACGAAGACAGAAGATGGAGACTCTGCTGCAAGAATCCTAGGTAGCGAAGGAACTGTACCAGCTGCTGCAGCGAGAGAGACCACCGCGTCCACCAACAGTGCCAATATCATTATAGACCATTTACTGACGAAACTGAAACAATAACAGATCTTGAAAATAACTTGAAAATGCGGGATGGGTTGCTTATTAGAATTTGAACAATTCATAAAGTTCTGTTATTGTATCATTAATGGTCAGTTATTTCGCAAAACATACATCATAACAGAACTTGAATAGAACCTTCACAGAACAAGAAAAACAACTTCGAAATTTGATGAATTTTTCAAATTCTCTGAAACAACCCATCCTAACTTTGAAAAGTGATGAATTGTTCAAATTCTCAGAAACAATCCATCCTAACTTTGAAAAGTGATGAATTGTTCAAATTCTCTGAAACAACCCATCCTAACTTTGAAAAGTGATGAATTGTTCAAATTCTCTGAAACAACCCATCCTAACTTTGAAAAGTGATGAATTGATCAAATTCTCTATAACAACCCATCCTAACCTTAAAAATTGATGAATTGTTCAAATACTCTGAAACAACCCACCCTAACTTGGAAATTTGAAGAATCGTCGAAATTCTCTTAAATACATAACATCGTCCTAGGTAAATTATGCTCCATTAAAAACAATTATTTTATAAGTTTCCCTTGAATAACATGAAAAAATAATGTTTTCAAAAAAAAAAAACCATTCAAATAAAATCATAAAAAAGGTTTTATTTTATTGTTTACTGCTATCGTGTTGTAGACCTAAATTTTAAATTGAATAATGATTTTAAAATAAAAATGTAAAAACCCTTAAAAAAGTTTATTCAGATCTATGAGAAGAAATTCTCCCATAACTCCAAGTATGAATAATTTAATTTTTATTTGGTATCTTTTGTAGACATTTATTTATGTGGGTAGCTAATTAAAGTTGATATGATACTTGGAAGTGTACCAAGTTAACTGAAATAATAATTATTTAAATTTACCCACTCGTTAATTTGTCTGATAATTAATATGATAATGGCGTCAGGCCTTGAGACCTCATCTACTAAAGGCTGCGATCCATTTTATCGTACACGAAGAAAAAATAGTATTGCTAACCTATTGAAAATCTCTTCAAATTATTGGTGAAAATTTTAAATTTTGGGTTAAAATTTTGCCTTGATAATATACAATAACGAAATGAGAGATAACACATTGGTATTTTACTAAACCTTTATCAGGAAACATATCAATTCATTCGTTAAGGGCCTGCAATTCCGTTTTTAATCAGATTACGAATAATTTGAAGATTTTCTCAATAAATTAGCAATATTCAATATAAATCTCAGTAAGGAATTTTTTTCTCGGTGCACCTGCCCTAGATTTTCTTTTCTGCCGGTACAGATTTCCATTTTGTCGTATACTCTGAAATCTGACTGAAACATCCGTTCTATTTTATCGTTTGCATTATTAATTCCATTCAACCTTACGAATACAATATTTAACAAAATAAGTTATTCCTACGTAACTTAGATTCATTCCCACTTGTATCGTCGAATAAGTAAACCTGTGGTTTCTTCCGGTCTATTTTGTAGTATGTATTATTAAATCCATTTTACCATATGTCAATACAAAATTTTAAATAGTAATAATCAATCAGATTAGAGAAATTTAGAGTGAAAAAATGCGATTCATTTTTATATATTATATAAAACACAAGAAATATCACATATGCAAGTATTACAAACACTAGATCTCATGGCCAAAACATATCGAACAAGCAACTACAAATCAACCTTTGGGCCAAAAAGCTTCTTATACTTTGGTACTAAACTCTACAACAAAATACCACTCTCATTCAAAACTCACAACAATATTATAATATTTAGATCTCAAATAAAAAGCAGGACACAAAACATAGGGAGATCAGAAATAGATAATATTCTGACACCAAATACAAACTGAAACCCAAACCACTCAACTGAACAAAAACACACCATGTTATATATTTATAATTATTTCAGAATAAACACCATTAAATATATTTACAATTACTTAATATTATATATACTACTAAATTTTACTAATATCCAAATGAAATCCTCAGCACGGAAGATCCCAGTGAGGATATCATTATTATATTTTCAATTGTGGAAATTTTCTGTTAAAAATATATTATTATAGGTAGTTTCCTACCTATGCTATCGCTTCCTTACAGTTCCAATTTTAAAAATGATACTTAAATTCAAAGAAAATCCGAGTTTCTAAGTTACGAACAGACACACAACCGAAATCAGTATGCATGATGATTGAATGTGGAATTATTTGTATGGCCTCAATATCTGCAATAAAAAAACCTCAAAACCTGCCTGTCTTGTTGAACATACCATAAACCTATTATACTAACTTTATACGGGTAAAGAGGTAAAGGAAATGGTCATCAGTATAAAGTCGTTACAAAGAACTTAACATTATGATAAATAAACGTATTATACTAACTGGGGACAGGTTAAGGAAATGGTCACCAATATCAAGTCGTTACAGAGAACTTAACATTATGATCATGTTGATTAATACCGTGTACATAATTACTCGCACGTTTAATGTGAGTCTGTGATAAAAATGGGTATTTAAAATATAATCCGTAGTAATTTATGAGATTTTTATTATTATTTTAATGGTAATCGAAAATTTTCCGGCATCTTTTTATGTTTTAACGATTTGTTTAGGCTATGAGACGAAGCCCAGTGCCGGCATAAAATGTGTGGTACATACCTACATAAAAGACAGCACCGTTCAATAAAAAGTTAATTACTTTTTTAAGGAAATTAATAAAATTATATTTCCATTACCTATGTTACTTGGGAACTAGAAAAATTAAATTAGGGCCCAAATTAAAATGCTATCATAATTTTTTTTTAGAAAGCGATCGTATAAACATACCTTTATAATATTTTTTTAGTTTGCAGTCTGTTCATAGCCCCGAGCAATGGGTTTATTCTGACTACTTCCTTGTTTCTTCCCTGTAAGCTCTATACATAATGTAAGCTGCCCCCCCAAGCTTGGAAGCTGTCGACGCCCCTGCTTGTTGGTGGCATACTGCAGCAATGTTTTACCACAGCCAATTGTCTTTCGATTGCCTGATTTTTCGATTTTGAAGCCTTATTTGGAGAATTCTGAAATAATGTGGAACAAATAGCTATAAATATCCGCAATATATTTTTTATTTTTTCCATATTTATAAAAACTAAAATGCTTGCAGAACTTAATAATAACGAAATAAATTTTTAATTAAAAATAATTATGCTGTTCTCCGAAATAAAACACTACAACAATAAATAAATATCAGATTTCAGTTAAAACTTCACTTGGAAATTTGTGTAAGTATTTAAGAATATTAAAATTTGTATTATTTTACTGTCGTAATAAATAAAATTGCATCATTTTTAAGTACCTCTTGCGGTACCTGTACATTGATAAAAATTAAATATTTTCGAAAATCAAAATTTTACTTCGTACAAAATATGTACCGGGTGTTAGGCGTTTATCAATTGTTAGGACATTTTTATAAACGTATTTTGTATAACTTTTTTGGCAAATATTAGAGTTTGTATAAAATTATCACGTGTTCAAAAAATCACATGTCTGTCGTTTAACCCTAGATGCAAATTAGTAAACTTATTTAACAAATTACATTAATTTGTATTATTAAGTTTATCCACGGAAATTTGTATTGTCATATCTGAAACAATATAGTTACCGATACGTAAGTGTCATCCAAACAATTATTTTGTTAATATTATTATTTTTTTAAATTAAGTAACATAGTAGATATGTATTGATTTTTTGTTATTTTGAATAATATCTGAAAAATGTGCAATTCTTTGAAGAATTACATATGTTTACGCACGGATTACAAACTTTAGAACATAAACGTCAGGTGGGAACGCTAAGGTTGTTTTACTTGAAGATTGGAGTCGAATGCAGACTTGAAGAGATGAGATGTTGAATCCTCCTTCCTAAAAACAGGTCTTTTCAAGTACCACCATTCTAAAACAGGTCTTTTCAAGTGCGTTCCTCCTACGACACAGATTTTTGAAGTGCCTCCCGCCTACAACACAGGTCTTTTCAAGTACCACCATCCTAAAACACAGGTCTTTTCAAGTGCGTTCCTCCTGCAACACAGATCTTTTGAAGTGCCTCCCGCCTACAACACAGGTCTGTTCAAGTACCACCATCCTAAAACACAGGCCTTTTCAAGTGCGTTCCTCCTACAACACAGATCTTTTCAGGTTCCTCCCTCCTATAATGAACGTGACCCCGATTAAAATGAACACAGCATTCACAAATATACATAACTTAAAAAAAACAATAACTTAGTAAACACCCCTTTTATACAATATTTTTTTACCACACACAGTTGCAAACGGCATTGTTGGAAAATATTATCATCCTGATACTTAGAAATAAATATTTTTTATCTTGTATCTTTCAAAAATTGTGTCTTATTCTTCATGTTTTGATATTTGTGATAAGAATATGAATGATTGATTGAACTATTATCCTGCCTCTAAGAGCTACATTAAAATCTCTCGTTCTGTAAAACACGTCGTCAATGAGAATTAAGACAAAGGATACAATTTACAACAGACCTATCATCGGCATGCCTTTACACCATGCTCCAATAAGTTTCCCATAGTTCGTGGTGATTAATGAATAAAATGAATCATTTGGCCCCACGGACTTTTTCCCACCTAAATTCTCGTCAAGTATGATTGCGACGTAATATAAACGCGGTCCCAGCTCGCTTGGGCAACGCTGAAATTCATAAATCACCATTTTAATAAATGAAAACAGCAACACGTGTATAGTAATAATTATGTTTGGATAAATATACCTACTCTTGTAAACTCCTCGCCTTTGATTATTATTATTTCACAGATGCGTTTAAATTTTATGTTTTGATTTGTTTTTCTCAGAAGTTCACGTAACTTACTTCTCATGACATAGTTCTGGGAACCGAGTGTCATGTTTTGTCGTAATATTTTAGATCTGGAATTCGACTTCTGTTTTATTTCAAAGACTTTATTAATTAAATAAACGTGTATGATAATGGTGTGCGATTGAGATCACAGCTGTGGGCATATTGCGCTGTCGCTTAATGTAGTGTATTATAATGTTTCTCTTCCTTTGCAAATAAAGTAGGGAATAAGTATACTCTTTTATGTGTCCCCTTTCTCGTGAAATTTTATTCTACTTGAGGTCATGCTTTTCATATATTACTTTATTTTATTCACGTATTTTTTGTGAATCAGAATAAGAAAATTGAAAACAATTTACGACTATACAGTTCTATAAGCTAAATCCTCTGTAAAGTACATTTTTTTGGGGCCTAAAAAATCGAAATTTCTTTAAATGTATCTACTAGTCACTTACGGTTTTTTAATTTTTTTGGTTTTCAGTTACAGTTTTCAGATATAGTTTTCAGTTTCAGTACTCAATTTCAGTTTTCAGTCACAGTTGACAGTTACCGCTGTCAGTTTTCAGATACAGTTTTAAGTTATATTTTCCGGTTTCTGTTTCCAGTTTCAGTTTTCAGTTACAGTTGTGAGTTACAGCTGTAGGTTTTTTTAATTTTTTTTTATTAATAATTTTCTTTTGTTACTATAAGCTAAATCCTCTGTAAAGTACATTTTTTTGGGTCCTAAAAAATCGAAATTTCTTTAAATGTATCTACTAGTCACTTACGGTTTTTTAATTTTTTGGTTTTCAGTTACAGTTTTCAGATATAGTTTTCAGTTTCAGTACTCAATTTCAGTTTTCAGTCACAGTTGACAGTTACCGCTGTCAGTTTTCAGATACAGTTTTAAGTTACATTTTCCGGTTTCTGTTTCCAGTTTCAGTTTTCAGTTACAGTTGTGAGTTAAAGCTGTAGGTTTTTTTTTTTTTATTAATTTTTTTCTTTTGTTACATGCATAAAAATATAATTACAAAAATCAAGTATTACAAAAACAAGTATTACATTATTAAAATTAATATAGTATTACAAAAAGCATTTCATTCACAGGTAAAGAAGGTACTATAAAAAATAAAAAAAGGTAGCTTTAAGATAAGAAAAATAAAATGATACAATTAAATTAAAAATATAATAGAATAGTATGCATATATACCAAACAAAAAACCCCACATAGGCATCGCCAGTTCGTGGGTATACTTATTTTGTTTAGTGCAGTTTATAAAACAAATAATTCCGTTTTTACAAAATTATGATTAAGAAAAAACGTTAAAAAATAGAAAAATTAAGCATTTGTAAATTTACAAAAGGTAGGATGTTATAGCAGGTAAGTATTTGTGTCAATGGTAGTGATCCAAGTCTTTATTACATTTTTGTATATGCTGTAAGACGATATATTTTTAGATCTAATTTCTACAGTCTGATAGAGTGCATTGTAGATTTTTGGGGCAATGAAAAAAATATGTCTCTCCGCAAGCCTAGTTTTGCATAGTGGAACCTCATTTATTTATTTATTGTTTAGGAACATTTACAGACTATTAACATGAAAAAAATTCATTAGATAAGCGCTGCAAAAAAAACGTATATGTCAACAGTCCACTTAAAAATGTTCACATCATACACAGATTAAGTGTCATTATACACTATGTATTAACAAAAAAATATATAAACAGCAAAACGTGAGCAAAGGCAAAAAAAGAGATATCAAAAACAAAACAAACAGATAAATATATGATCCAAAAAACAAAAGAATCAAAAATAAAACAGAAAACAAATAGAGTAAATAAAAAAAAAAACAAACAAACATTCACAATCTATTGCTAATTTGCTTTTTAAAATAAGTGAGACTATTTGCATATATATCTATGTAGTTACACTCAATAGAATTGTACAGACGACGCATTCTAGATAATGGATTGAAGTATGCAATATTGTTCTTAAATAATTCTAGATGGAATATATTATGATTCCTTAGATTACGTCTATTAGGAACTTTAATAAGAATATTGCTCACATAATGAGTTGCTTCAAGCTTGTCATGAATAATTTTGTGTAGACATATTAAGTCAGCAAATTGTCTTCTTTTATCCAGGGTCGTAAAGTTAAAATATTGGAGTCGTTCCTCATAAGACTGCAGCACGGAACTTAGTCCAAGTTTAAACGATAACAATCTTAGAATTTTTTTTTGTACAGATTCAATAGTTTTTGAATATTTCAAGTAGTGTGGGTTCCAGATAACACTACCATATTCCAATTTGCTTCTGACCAACGAGTGGTACAAGGTTATAATGGATTGGGTATTTTTAAATGGTTTCGATATTCTATGTATAAAACCAATCATTTTCAAGGATTTACTCGTGATATCACTGATATGTACATCAAACTTAAATTTGGAATCAAGTGTGATTCCTAGATCTCTAATAGTGGTGACTGCATTTAATTGAACATTATTAATGAAATATGCACGATTCTTTCGTCTTCTGTTACGAGTGAAGGTTATAATGTAACATTTATCAATATTTAGAAACATATCATTTTGAGTACACCAGCTATGTATTGTGTAAAGATCTTCTTGAAGCATAACTTGATCAGAATCAGTGGAAATTTTACGGTAAATCTTGAGATCATCAGCAAATAAAACAAAATGGCAGCGTAACATGGAGCCAAGGTCATTAATAAAGATTTAAAAAAGCAGAGGGCCAAGATTGGACCCCTGAGGTACACCTGAGGTTACAATTATGGGAGGTGACTCATACCCATTTATAAGTACTAACTGTGTTCTGTTTTCCAAGTAAGATTTAAGCCATCTTAGTAGATCACAGTGGATACCTATACGATCAAGCTTCTGTAGTAGAATAGAATGGTTTACTTTATCAAATGCCTTTTTAAAATCTGTGTAAATGGTATCTACTTGAGTTCTCTTGAGTTATTCTTGAGTTCGTTAAAAGCATTGCAAACGTAATCACAAAAGTCAAGAAGATTAGAATTAATAGATCTGTTGGGAACAAATCCATGTTGATTAATGCATAATTGTGGTTTAAAGTGTGTGAATATGAAATTATACATTACAGATTCGAAGACTTTTGCAAAAAATGATAAAATACTGATTGGTCGATAATTTTTCACAAAAGACTGATCACCAGATTTATGTATTGGAACAATATGTGCATTTTTCCACAAATCTGGGAAAGTTCCTGTAGATAATGATTCGTTAAATATAATGAAAAGTGGCTTAATCAACGAGTTGAACAATTTGATGTGGGATTCGACTGAGTATAAACTGATCCAAAATAATTAGAGAACATGTTGGCAATCTGCTGTCCATTATTTGCAGACATTGAATCCATATACATTATTTTTGGAATAGAATTTGTGTTACGCAATGATTTAGAATACGCCCAGAAAGTCTTTACATTATCTTTTATCCCTTGCTCAACTAGGTTAATATAGGTTGTGTAGCATTCTTTAAGTATTTTTTTTGATCTTTTTCTAAGAGTAGTAAACTCGGCATGGTCTCTTGGGTTATTGTGTTTTTTAGCCCGTAGTCTAACCTTATTTTTCTCTTTGAGAAGCATTTTTAGAGATTCGCTAAACCAATTGGGATAGTGATTTTTTATGTGAGTTTTTTTTTTGGAATGTGTTTATCTATAATTTCCCATAGAATATTGTAGAATAATTGTACCTTATTGTTGAGATGACAGTTGCTGAAAAGTGAGATCCAATTTACATTTGTTAGATCCTGACAACATCCTTCATAATTACCTTTCTTGAAGTTATGTTTGACAGGAGAGTGATTTTCTTGTAAGTATTGCATTTTTTCTAAATTTAAATTTATTTCAAAACAGGGATGATGGTGATCGATTTTTGATAAGTTAGCTGTGGCTGAAATATTAATATTGGTTTTATCGGATAGAACAAGGTCGAGAATATTAAAATTTTTGTTAGGTAAATAATTAAATTGGTGAAGGTTACATACTGAGATCAAATTGACAAGGCAGTGATCTTTGTGACTAGAGTAATTGGATGGAGCTAGTATTTTTTTATAATATGCTATGTCAGGTGTACATTTAATTTCAGGTTGATTAAAATCACCAATGATTATAAATTAAGATTTGGGATTAATGTGTTGCAAATAAATATCCTTAATATTTTTGATTCGATTACAGTAATCATCGACAGATAGATTAGGGGGAATGTATAGTACACACATGTAGATGAATGATTTCGAATTTTCATGCGGTTTTATCATTAACCATAAATCTTCACCACCACTTTCCCAAGATGATTTATGAATTGTTATTATTTTTTTATTGACTGCTGCTAATACCCCCCCACCTTTTCTAGATGTAGAGTTAGTGGATTCCCGATCTCTCCGAAAAACCAGGTAACGCTCGTCAAACAATTCATTATTGAATATTGATGAATTTAACCAAGTTTCAGTGAAGCAGATTACCTCGTAATTATTGATTATAACTTCATTTTTTATGTCATTTATTTTAGTTTTAATTCCCCTAACGTTTTGGTAGAAAATTTTCAGATCCATTTTGTATTTTATAAGACATATGTATACAATCAGTTAAATCACGGAGGATTACTGAGATAGTTTAAGGAGTGAATCCTTGTGTTTACTAGCACTGAAGCAGAAGTGTCATCTTTTCTTAAGTAAACGCGCCCATGCTTGACCCACACGTACTTGTAGCGAAGATCTTTGGCGGCGCGCCTAGCAGCTGCGTGTATATCCTTGTTGTGTGGAGATAGATGTTCGCATACATAAATGGGGGAAGAGTCCGGGAATCCAAGATGTTGGCGATTCAATTTGTTATCAGCATTCCTACGATTAAAAGCTTTCACTGCTAATAGTAGTTCGTCACGTATACGAGGGCTGGGTAGAGCTAGAATAATATTTTTAGGTCGAGAACCTGGAACGGCATTCGGATGATGAGGTGTTCGGTGGCAGGACTTAATATCATCTTCCTTTAATGTGTAGTTGACAGCAGTACACAATTTTAGCACTGACGTCTTGATAACTTCATCCTTCTTTTCAGGAACCATCTGGATCTCCACATTGCAGTTCCTGTTCGTCTGCTAGATATCATTAAATTTATTCATAAGTACCTCTTGGCTCTGTTGTAGACGAAAATTCGCAGCATTAAGTTTTTTTAATTTCTGCTTCATTTTCTTTGCATATTTTGTTAAGTCTGTCGTACTCCGTGGAAAAGAATTCTAGGGATGTTTTGAGTTCATCGAAATGACTTAACTTTTTCTTGATGTCCCCTAATTCTTCCACTATTTGTGAATTGAGGTATACAAATAGCTCGTTTTTAAGATTTTTTAAAACTTCATCTAACTTACGGTCTATATGAGACATCATTAATTTAGATTCATCACTTAGGGTCATACTATGTGCAGTGGAACTGTTACCGCAAACAGGGGTTTCCGCATTACTTCCTGTAGACCGCTGTTTCACCTTACACTCTGGGCACTTCCAAGTTGCTTTGTAATTCTTCGATTGCTTCAGGTAATTATCCTTCGTTGTTCCCAGACATTGGAAATGATAACTCAGCGAGCATTGACAGCATGTCATTTCATCATTATTTTTTGCTTGTAGCTGGCATCCCTCACAATTAAACATTATGCGTGTTTTTTTATGACGATGAATAATAATAAAATTTATTAATTTTATTTATTTATGTTTTGTTGATAAGTAGATAAGTTGCTCCTGTCAGACTAGCGCCTGTTTGCCGCAATCCGTAGGGCACAGTTCCAAAATCAGACACTTTCGGCCAATAGCGAGATAGATGACGACATTTACGACCAATGGCGATATAATGACACCACTTGATCTTAGCGCATGCGTTTTTAGTCTGTTTAAGATGTAAGAAATGTTTTTATAATTATTTTATTAATCACTACACAGCTCACTATACACTTTTTTCACAAATCTAACTGACTGTAAACGTCGAACACCAAGTGATTTCAATTATTAAAAACGTTGTACTAGATTTACTTGTAAATTCTTATCGTTTAGGCAATTTTAATGTGGAGCGTGTTTCACTGTATTCTAGACGGTACGACGGTAGGTAATTAGTACTCATATGCATTATTTACTCTACTGCTAGAACGATATAGTTTTATAGTTTTTCAGATATAGTTTTATGTTACATTTTCCGGTTTCTGTTTCCAGTTCCAGTTTTCAGTTACATTTGTGAGTTACAGTTGTCAGTTTTCAGATACAGTATTAAGTTACAGTTTTCAGTTTCTGGTTTCAGTTTCAGTTTTAAGTTACAGCTGTGAGTTACAGTTGTGAGTTACGGTTGTGAGTTACAGTTGTCAGTTTGCAGTAACAGTTTTCAGATAATGTTTTAAGTTACAGTTTTCGGTTACAATTTTAAGTTAAACTTTTCAGTGACAGTTTTTAGTTTTCAGTTACAGTTTTCAGATAAAGTTCTCGGTTGTCAGTTTTCATTTAAATTTTCTTTTTCAGGCATTAGTTTTTAGTCTTCTGTATCCAGCTTTCAGTTTTCAGATGTCAGCGTTGTTGGTTGCAGGCGTCGCGGACGCAAGAGGCGGGGGGGCATGGGCGAGCCCGAGGAGAGCGCCGAGTTGGCGGGCCCGGAGCGCGCGAGCGCTGGCCCCTGCTCGGAGGGCGGGGGCGGCGCTGGCGGGGCCGACGTGAAGGTGTCCGCGGGCGCGGGCTGCATGGCCGTGCAGTCCCTGCAGGCGCTACAGCGGCTCAGAGAGGATCGACTGCTCTGCGACGCCATGGTACGCGCGCAGGATGGGCTCGCATTCCCCGTGCACCGCGCCATTCTCTCTGCGTCCAGCTCCTACTTCTTGTAAGTATCCAATACATGTTTTTTCTATTGTCAGCGCATTGTGCTGCAGTACTAGCTCGCTATTTGAACACCATGGGAAGCAGCATATCTTCCACGTTCTTGCTCCATTGCTCACCTTTTGGAAAGCAAATATTTTCAAATACCATGACTTTGGACTTGCATTAGCACACGCTTCATTCATCAAACACGAGATGCTGCAGATCTTAAATAGCGTGAAATAAACACCGCATTTTCAGCAAACATGAACAAGATTATTCACTTCCGCCTCTAGATTTTAACACAATAGTTATTTTACACAATATATTTAATTTATTGTTTACTCCACATGCGCGTGAAGTGCGACTTGACAAGATAGCGTATAATATCGTTTATTTTCTTCCAGGGCCCTATTCACGACCACACTCCGCTCGGGCGAAAAGAATAATGTGACAAGACAGTGTATAATATCGTTATTTTCTTTCAGGGCCCTGTTCACGACCACCCTCCACTCGCGCGAGAAGAGCGATGTGACCATCGAGGGGGTGAGCTCGGAGATGCTCCAGCTGCTGATCGAGTATGCCTACGTGCGCAAGGTGACCATCACACAGGCCAACGTGCACGGGCTGCTGGCTGCTGCCGATTATCTCTGCTTCTTGGACGTGCTGCAGTTGTGCTGCGACTACCTGAGGGCGGCGCTCAGGCCGGACAACTGCCTGAGCACGATGCTGTTTGCAAGGTTCTCTTTGCGATTACTATGTTAAATAAATAAATATTAAATTATTGTTTTTAAACATACTAATTTCGATGATTGATGAATGGGTAATATTATTAAGGTTTAATGAACTTTTAGAACTCCGTATCATAATCGGAAAAGTGATAAAGTTTATACCAAAATAGTTTATTTATTGATAATTTTAAATATGTATTTCTGTATATAAGTTACTGAGAAAACGCGCATGGTTTCACTGAACTTGGTCCTATTTAATTCTACAATTATAATATCCCGTGATATTTGAACAGGGAAAATAGAGATTTTTCCACGCATTGTGATATACTTTTGAAGGTAAAAGCATGAATTATTATAGTATATAAGGTGGATATAAACTATCTTCTTACCTATGATTTGAGATTTAGTGATTTATTTTTGGGGTACAAGACCATGCTGTGTAACCCCCTTCATCAGGTCTAGACGTTCGACAGGTTTCCTTAAAAAATATTTTAAAAATTGAACACACGTATCAATCCTACATATGACAATCCCAGTGAGTGCTACCACAGTGTAACAAATGCACACCTGTATTGGACCAAATATATACAACAAACCCTCCCCCGAGGTAACGAACTGCGCATATCATCTTTCGGCAAAAAATAACAAATGGCTTATTGACATGGAAGAAAGGAGTGCGAAAAAATACTTTTATTTTTTTTTAATTTTGTGTTGTGCATATTATATAAAATTACAATAAATAATAATTAAAAACCACCCCTTAGTAAAACCTTCTGAAAGAGAATTTTCATTTTGGTAATAATACTTTTATCTCAGGCAGTACTCCTGTAAGGAGCTGGAGAAGGACGCGCGACACCATGCGCTGCGGCATTTCGTAGAGGTGGGTACAACCTGTCCGCAGTTTGTGAAGCTCCCCGCCGAAGAAGTGCGCGCGCTACTGGCCGAGGACGAGCTGAACGCGCGCACCGAGGAGGCCGTGTGGGACGCGGCACTGCGCTGGGTGCAGCATGACCCGACCACGCGCCGGCACCACCTCGTGGGGCTTATGGCCAACATCAGACTGGGGCTGCTGGACACGCAGGTACAATGACAACAATCACAATATAGCAACCTCATTGGGTGGAGTAATTGAGCATGAAGCTATCGAAAGATTATGTAATGAGCTGGTCGTGATGAATGCACGCCAGATCATGCACCTAAAAGCCCCTGGGCAAAGCTATTCGAGAACAATTTTTAGCCGCGGTTGAGGACGAAGATGCATGAAAATTGTCTTTACCTACTTAATTTTTTTAATGACATTTTCCATACCCTGTCCCACAAAATAAACCGTTATAATTGCATAAACAATATAATTATATTATGTTTTTTGAAAAACTAATGTTTATAAGACAAGTTTTTTATGCATAGCACAAAGGATAATAAATTATTATAAGCAATAATTAGTCGCCTGCGATATCAATACAAATTGAAAATATCTCCCGAGTAAAAATAAATGCCGCCGACGGGAATTGAACCCGCGCCTTCTGATGTCCGGTCAGACGCTCTGGACCACTGAGCCACGTCGGCTTATTTCCAACCCGCCAAATAATCCGATATGTACTAGTACTTCATTCACAGTACTTTTCCGATTATGTACATTACATACATTTTAGTGAATTTGTATTGATATTACAGGCGACTAATTATTGCTAATAATGATATTATTATTTTTTAAATGGTTCATTTTATACCACCTTGCATACAAAAAAGTTCAAAAGTATGTCATACAAGATGGTTCCTATGCGATTTCCCCTCACCATAGATTTGGCTTCAGTGTCATTCATGCTAAATCGTACTAATGCTCTGTCCAAGGCTTTTTAGTGTTAGGTTCCAGATGAGAGACATCCAAAAGTCACAAACAATGAAAGTGAACCAGAGGTAAAACGAGGAAATATTATAATGACTGCGTGGAAGTATATCGGAGCAAGATGGGAAGACCAGAGAACTGAAGACGAATTTAGGGAACATTTGTATAGGATGACAAATTCCACCCAGAAATATAGAATCATGTTGATAATAAACATTTACTTCTCCGTGTTCCATTCCAGAGATTGGAAGAACACCTTCATGTTCTGCGACACATCTGAGACAAGTGAGCCCGAGTGCCACCTCTTCACTATTAATAACGAGGTCAACTCATATTTTCTGTTTTTTATGAATAAGTATTATGTTTAAAAAGTCAATAAATTTAGATTTTCTATATCTCCAAAATGACGAAGTTATGAGCTTTCAAACTGAACTTGGATAAAACGTATGGAATGGTACAAATGATAATTGGAATGACAATGTTTCATTACCGCTGCGTATGTAACGTGATGACACAAACTTTACGGCCGTCTGCAAATATCAACAAATATTTCAAATCTCGCAAATATCTTCGGTACTATTCTGTTCTTTTCAAAAATTCTAAAAGTTATGTGCTCTAGCTCCATATGATACATTTGTAAAAAATATTGAATTTCTTTTTAGGGGAGGAACTCATTCATTCATCAAATCATCACCCAGTCATTGTTTTTATTATTAATTAGCTGCACCCCGGCGCGAGTTTCTGTGGTTTAGTCTGTCTGTGCTGATAGAGAAAAAGTATCGCGTTTTGCTTTTACGTCAGACACAAAAAGCATGTTTTTAACTGTCACAGGTGACATCTATGTAATAAAAATACACGCGTAATTGATTGCAACGTTGTGTCAAAATTTCAAAGCAATCGGTGAAGAACTTTTATAGATTTAAGATTTTGAACAAACGAATATTTACTTTTTCATTTACATAGAAAGATAGATAGCAGTGTAGTGATTCCAGATCTCCGGAACATAATTTCGGGTACAGCGATGGTTTTCGCCTCGGCAGTCTCATCCGGTATTATCGCAGATAGATCTTGGAGCACGCATCACAGTTTCATTTCGCCTTGCAGGTGTTTCTCGAGCGCGTCAAGAACCACCCCTACGTGGCGGGCAACGAGTGCTCGCGCCCCATCATCATCGAGACGCTGAAGTTCATGTACGACCTGGAGACAATCGGACAGCGCGACGGAGAGGTTGCCACCCCGCAGCTGGCTCGCCCGCGCGTGCCGCACGAGGTGTTGTTCGCCATCGGGGGCTGGAGCGGAGGCTCGCCCACCGCCTTCATCGAGACCTATGATACGAGGGCTGATCGGTGGATCAAGGTACGCTGTTTATTAGCCTAACCTAACCTAACCCAACCTAACATAATCCATCCCAACCTATTTTAACCTCACCTTACCTAACATAGCCTAATGTATCCTAAAATTATGAAATCTATTCTAATCTAATCTGATATAAACTAACGCACTGATTTTTTGTTCGTTGACCTAACCTAATTTTATTCAACTACAAAGCTTTCTGGTGATTTATTTTTCCCGTATTAAGGCCGTGTTTTGCTTCCTCCTTATTTAGCCGACGTTTCGGACAGTGTCCATCTTCACAAATCCACCATCTACAATGATGTTGATTACTTCATGAACAACTTTATAAACGTAGCATTATTTAGTGTCGGCCGTGGCTTCAGCGAAAAGAATATTTGCTTTTGAAGAATTTAAATTGTGAATTTTTTTGTCGAAAGGAGACTTCATTTGGGAATTCTCGCGCACTTCTCGATTAGATCATGATAAACGAAAATATTTGATAACATTTATGAGTTTTGAGAAATTACATGTTTTGTAATATGGTAATTTTTTTTATTAATGTCTGTTTAAAAATATATAGTAAAGTATTATACATAGTCCGCCTCACTAGGTATTCCTATCCCGAGGCGGACTGTAGGTTGTTGTATGGGTGTTACATCATGTTTTCCTGATCTTTATGTACGTTGATTTCCACAAAATAAAAAATCTTTATGTTTGTTGACTTTAAGTTGTGTAGATGTTACTTCATAATTTTATAACTTAATAATGTTTATTATTTTATTAAATATGTTATTTTATTCAACATTTGAAGGCGTTGTATATGTTAGGATGCTGTTGATTTATTAAAGGTAGAGGAAGTGGACCCTGCAGGACCCCGAGCGTACCACGGAACCGCCGTCATTGGGAACTGCATCTACGTCATCGGAGGCTTCGACGGCACTGATTACTTCAACTCCTGCCGGTGCTTTGATGCCGTTGGCAAGTCTTGGAAGGAGGTTAGATATGTGTAATTATTATTATTTAAAGGGAAACCTTTTTACTTGTGAAGACTATAATATCTAGTTAAACTAGTAGACTCTAACCGCTATTAAAAAAATATAAATCAAATAATATAGATGGTTTGAAGACAGTGGAAGATGATGGGATTTGTGGATGCAGTTTTTTATGAGAACTTGGAGCGCCGAGCTTGATTGGTTTATAGTACAAATATTGAAAATTGCGTCGTTTTTTTCAAACTTTACATTTAAGCAGGAAAAAAGTGACCAGGCACTATAATTGGTGGTAGTATTACTACTTACTACTAAACTTGTAAATATTATCCTGCCGTTCATTCATGGTCATTCTAAAAAAATGTCAACTGACACCACGGAAATCAGAAAATAATAACCTGTTAACCAGCAATATGAGGGTGAGCAGACCCCATAAGGCGATGCTTCCAACAGATGGGTGTATTATTATCTTTCACCCCCAGGAACAAGTGTGTAACCGGATCCCTTCCCAGACTTCGGGTAAACGAAGTACTGGTACGAGTCCGTTGTCGAAGCGTTGCCCTCATGCTTTATATTTACAGGAGCGAGGTCAGAATTGCGAAGAACATTGCAATAAGTCTCATAAATACCTAAGTTTAAAAACCAACAATCATCTTCTACTACAAGTAAAATGCAAGCCAAATTCACATATACAAAAAAAAAATAGTCGTTATTTTTTTTTTTATATATTTACTCCACACAGAAGGCCCTGAAGAAAATAATTTCCCTCAGGGCCTATGTCATCTTTGGGGATGCTGTGTGGAGGGTCTTTTTGTGGAGAGGAAGGAGTGAACATGGGTCTTGAAGAGTCCCATGTTGTAGGAGGGAGGAAACACAGAGGCCGGCAGTTCGTTTCACAGCCGAGCTGTTGAACTTAAGAACGAGTCGTAGAAGCGACCCGTTCTCATGTGACAAATGTCAACCGTGTACAAATGTTGGGCGCGCGTTTGGCGTGTATTCCGACTACGCACCGGTGCCGAAGGGATCAATGACGCTAGTTCCTCAGAGCATCTTCCATTGTTATACCGATAGAACAAGGACAGCATACCTACCTGACGCCTGTGCTCTAAAGATTGCAGTCCGTTTGTTAAGATTGGGGAATCTATCAAGTGGACCGCCAGTTTTTGCACAGAGTCAAGGGTTTTTTTCCAGTATTTAGGGGCTCCGGACCAGAGATGGCTGCCAAATTCAACAGTAGGGCGCACTTGCGATTTGTACAGGGTCAGCAGTTGTGTACTATTAAAGTATCTGTGGTCCCTGTACAGTACGCCCAGCTTCTGAGAGGCCAGCTTTACTCTGGCTTCGATGGAGCCCCCGTACCTGAGCTGGTCACTTATGGTTACACCAAGCATATCAATGGAAGGCCTGTTCGGAAGATTGCTTCCATTGAAGGAGACTAGATTATCATTTAGATCCCTTTTAGACGTAATCAGACAGGATTGGGTCTTTGAAACATTAAATTCGACGAGATTATTTTTACCCCAGGAGGAAATACTCTCGAGATAACCGTCCATTCTCTGCTTCAAAGCCCTCCGAGCCATTGGAGTTTGTGTGCCCTTTGGGGCCTTGTCAAACAAAAATCTATCATGAACTGTACTGTCATCCGCGTAACAATTAATCGGTGCACATGTCAAAAGGTCATTGATGTGCAACAAAAACAAAGTCGGAGACAGAACCGATCCCTGTGGAACGCCAGCATTTATAGAGTGTGAGGAAGAGGTGAAACCGTCAGCAACTGCCTGAATCGACCTATCCTTTAAAAAGTCAGCAATCCACGTACACAGGGATGCGGGAAGTCCGTAAGAAGGCAATTTGTTGACAAGTCCTCGGTGCCAGACCCGGTCAAAGGCCTTGGATATGTCTAGTGCGACCGTTTGGGTCTCACCGTGACGTTCCAGGCACCGCCCCCAAACATGCGTCACATACGCGAGAAGATCACCGCACGAGCGGTTCCGCCGGAATCCGTATTGACGGTCGTTGATAATTTTGTTCTTCTCGAGGTATGTGAGCAGTTTGTCGTTGATCACACGTTCCATCACTTTGGACAGAACTGATGTGATCGCTATGGGGCGTTAGTTGGCCGGGCTGGAGCGGTCACCTTTCTTGTGAATAGGGTGAATGACCGCTTTTTTCCAACCAGAGGGCACAGTGCCACACTTCAGGGACATTTTGAAGAGCTTTGTCAAAACTATATAACTAAAGGATAAAATTAACTCGAATCGCTAAATCCGCCGCACAACTACTTCCAATCAGATCTTCAGCAAACAAACCATATTGATATTAAACCAAAAATGCACACCTCTTACAATCCCAATCATCAGCAAAGACCAGATCTTCAGCAAACAAACCATAGAGATATTAAAACAAAAATGTACACCTTTTACAATCCTAATCATCAGCAAAGACCAGATCTTCAGCAAACAAACCATAGTGATATTAAACCAAAACACATTTATTTTATTCAATTATTAATTTCAAATTTATTTTTTAATGAATTTATCAAAAAAATAATAATTGAGTGCCTAGGTACTCGGCTCGCCGATTCCGGTTTTGATGTATTTACGAAACATACTTATATTACAACATTACAAATACAACAGTATCTGAAGTTCCCGGCGTTGCCCTAGTTTTACGCAAAGTTTTATTTCTAAATCGGATGTATACTGTACTAGAACATCAAGTGTGCAAAATTTTATCAAGAAAAATCAATATTCTGCTTTAAAGGGTGGCGGTGGATTTTTCAAAATCTCATGCAATATGCTCGGAATAAAACTGTAGATTTGTATAAAAAACTGTTCTGTGTAAAATTATCTACCTAGATAAACGTAATTTCACATACGCCACTATTTATGAATGTTAATATAAATATGTATGTAAAACAGGTCGGCTAGTATCACATTTGACCCCAGTAAGGAGAATTGTCCCGCAGGTCGCTCCGATGAACGCTCGCCGCTGCTACGTGTCCGTGGCCGTGGTGGGCGAGGTCCTCTACGCCATGGGCGGCTACGACGGCCACCACCGCCAGCGTAGCGCCGAGCACTACTGCCGCCGCACCAACCAGTGGTCGCTCGTCTCCAGCATGAACGCGCAGAGGTCCGACGCCAGCGCTTGCACGCTTGAAGGTAAAACACATATTTTACGTCGTTTCATGAGGCGTATCACATCACCGACCATATAATAATGAACAACACAAGAAAAGCCATGTGCGCGTGTTTTGTGACAATTTTGTCCAATTGGCCCTTAAATTTACAGTAAAAAACTGTGTCACCATAATTATGAAATTCAAATGGGATGGCGATATACGATGTAAGACAAGTGTAAGAGAGAAGGAGCTCGTGCTAAATAGTCTAGAACTAAAGTGTACCGAGTCAGTGTTGATATTATTTGTTTCATTCAAATTTGAACGGAAGGGTGTTCTTCGGGAACCACGTTTGGTAAAAAGAAGCAAACATTTCAGAAGGATAAACACCCATCGAAGAAGTCACCTAAAGCATGTTTATTTATTTTCATTGATATTTAAATTCAATTTGTTATTTTTGTGTGATAAGTTTTTTTTTTATATTACTGAATTTGCTTTTTTATGTAGATAAAACTTAAATATTTGTAATTTAAAATTTACCACTCCGTTTGGTATAATATAAATACACATTTTAATTTTTATGCTTTATTTATTTCCGATACATGTATTGTACGTATTTAATGAATTTTTCTTTTAATATGCTTATTCTAGGTACATTTTTCGTAAGAAACTCAGCCACCCGGAGAAAACTTCTTGATAAAAATATTGCTAATTTATTAAGAATCTCTTCAAATTATTCGTATTCCTGTCAAAAACGGGATTGTAGGCCATGAACGAATGAATTGATAGATATCCTAATAAACTAACACGAGTTCATAAAAATGCCACTATTTTTGCACTTTTAAATATATATTATTAAGACAAACGCAGGTGTATGAACACGTGTTTCAATATTATTATGAATTTACTTCACTTTATCAGGAAGAGGCTTGAAGTCCCGTTTTTAACAGGATTACCAATAATTGAAGAGATTTTTAATAAATCAGCACAACTCGTTTTTCTCCGTGTATAAATTTGGAAGCCTTTATATGTAAACGATTATGTGTTTTGGATTTGTTCAATCTTTTTAGTCCAATGTTTTATTTCTCTCTTATATGGTGTGCGTGGATTCTGTGGGAGAATGTTGTCTTTCTATAAAGTAAATTGGTAGTAAATTATTAAAAACTTTTTCGATAAAAATTAAAACGTCATAGAAAATTAATGGAGAAAATTAATCAGTTACACATTATTATAAATTTTTTAAAAAGGTTGGTTTACAGGTAAACACGTTCTGTTGTGTAATTAATATTAACAACATTAAGTCAAATTTAAATTGTACAATATTATAACACTTAAGTAGGAATAACTTCTTTTCGGCTTTCATACCCTTAAATTAAATATACCTGCCTGAGAGTAGCATTCTTATAGTGCGTGTCTACCTCCTAATTACACTTTTCTTATTGGATTTACATTATTCGAAATCCGTCTCATGTCGAGGGACGATCCATATTTAGGATGATAAATCCGTCTTATGCCGAGGGACGATTCGCATTTTGGATGATAAATCCGTCTCATACCGAGGGACGATTCACATTTAGGATGATAAATCCGTCTCATGCCGAGGAACGATTCACATTTAGGATGATAAATCCGTCTCATGCCGAGGAACGATTCACATTTAGGATGATAAATCCGACTCATGCCGAGGGACGATTCACATTTAGTATGAATTATTATGACACATGAAAATTCTTGTATTCTTTGACCGCCAAACATACAATATGATTTTTCTCTCCTAAACACACTAATTAAAGAACATAAATACATATTATTAAATTAATACCGGAATTAATAATGGCAGTTCTCATTACATGTTCTCCAATTATGTCCTCTGTGTACGAACTGTGTCTAAATTTATCTAATAAACAATAAAACAGTGTTAACCTCAAGTGGCCTCCCAGGTAAGTATGGTCCTGTATATAATATAAATAAATAAATAATAATAGTATTAATAAATATATGTACGCAATAAAAATACGCAGCATCACGTTCATAGGGGTCAAATGCATTGTACATAGTTTTGTATTATTGATCAACGAACTGGTGGATGCAGTAAGTTGATAATACTGGCAGTTTGACTGTCTGTAGTTAGTAATAAGAAAGATCATTTTAGACATATACTACATATTTGTACAGCGCCATTGAGGTGATTTTGAACAAAAACGGCGCTACACAAATCATCCAAATATTATTATTATTGTTATCCACTAATAATTTTCGACAAGTAGTGAAAAAGTTTTTAGTCGCGTAGTGAAAATCTTTTGATAAATGGCTTTATGTTTATTACTTATATAGAAATAATATAAATTCATAGATGGTAAGTAGGAGGCAGAACTTGTTAATAAATTCATCTTTTTTATTGAATAACAATGATATTATTAAACTAGAATTTTTTTAAATAAATAAAATTTTACTAATTGAAATATTTATCAATAAATAGAATTTAAAAAAATATACTTTTTATTTCTAAAACACAATAATTTTCTGTAAAAATCGAGGTGTAAGTAGATTAATTAACGATGGTTTTTGCCCAATTCTGCCTGTTATAATATGAGAGGTTTCGGATACTTTTGAAGAAATCTCATTCGAATAATCGAGTATTTGAAGAAAAAAAATGTTCGAATTTGGCAAAAAGTGAGGAACTTTGATTATTTTTCAAAAAAAGTTACATTTCAAAATAATTTCTTTCTATGTTACATAATGTCACATAAAGGATATAACGTATAATCATTTCCATTGTCAAAAAAGAGTGTTTAAAATATGGGCATAAGAAACTCCGAAACTTTCCATATTCCTTTCCAAAAAACTAACTTAACCATCTCCTGACCTCTTGTACGATTGTGTTGACGACATAACATCCACTGTAATGGCCTTATTGTGGAATTGTTTAGCGATAGATAAATAAATTATCATTGAAGAATAAGATAATACTAATAAATGTCATCAAAACATGAAACAGAACAAGACACATAAAAAGAACAAGAAAAATAAAAAAAGGTAACGGTCTCAAATGGGAACCGAACCCAGGATCTCTGTCTTACCGGGAAAACGTCTCTAACCACTTTATTTATTTTTATGTGTTGTTTGATGTTTCGTTTAGATTTATTAGTATTATCTTCTTCGTCAATTATATACTATTACATTGATAGGTATAACCTTCGAAAAGGTATTAAAAGTAAAGTTACTCATTATTTGAATTTCTAAATGATTTAGTTGATAGTCCGGTATTGCTAGAATTAATAAGCTTCCGGTTTCCACAACGTAATACTAGAAGTCAGGATTTATTTCAGTGCAGAAATTTTAGGACTAACTCCCATATGTATTCCTCTTTGCCCAGAATACTAATGGAGGGAAACAATTGTACCAAGTCAGTGGACATCTTCAATTTATCTTTAAATAAATATAAAATATTGTTAATGAAGCAATTCAGTTATGTACAATAAATAATGTATATTTCTTAATATTCATATGTAAAGGCCCCGAAAAACGTTAATTAATAAATAAATATAAATTATTTTAACTTGACTATACTGTCTGTTGTGTACATTTAATAAACTAAAATAAAATGGGCGCAGTCGGTTAATAGATAATTACAAGTATTAAATACACGTAAAATTTGCGATGGGACGGTCATGGGAGGGAAGTAAATTTCTCATTAAATTTTATCTCTGGCTACCGTTTGGATTGCGTGCGACGGGATGGCGTGACGTGACATGCATACACTGCGTACCGAGTGATGTTCGAACGGAGCGTTTAAAACTTTTATAATTATTTATAATAAATGCCCTGTCAGTGATTATGTTTAACGGAAGCTGCAAGCTTCTTTTTACAGTTGCTATGATGATACGACGCCACGGCTTAACCCGCAATTATAACTTGTTTTGACTCAATTTGCAGGTAAGATATACATAACCGGTGGCTTTAACGGCCAGGACTGCATGAGCAGCGTGGAGGTGTACGATCCAGCCACTAACCAGTGGACCAACATCGCGCCCATGAACTACCGCCGCTCCGGGGTGTCCTGCATCGCCTACCACGGAAAGGTATTATAACTACCCTAGCATTGATTAACATTAATTCATTGTGCTGAAATCCATTAATATGAAGTTCTTTCCAAATTGTCCAACAATTTCATGGCACCAAGTCATAATAATTATCTACATTCAAGTCATTTTAAAGAAGACACGTTTGAATTTATTTGTGCACACAAGTTTCAAATCTTTTCTTCAAACTACTTAGTTTGAGACACCCCCCCACAGTCCCCTCTTACCACGCAAATCCCCAAAGATACTTGATGCGTAGCGATAGTAACTGAATTAAAAATAATTATTTTCACCTAACATCAGTACCTACTCAAGTAGCAAATTTAAGAAAAGTACCTGAATGGTTTAAAATTTGATTAGCGATTTTAGTATACGTACTTACACTTTGTATGTCCACATTACGTAATGTATATACATTTTTTTACTTTTCTTTGTTTGGTCAACTGAAAGAAATAGGATGTTCCTGAAAGCTTCACCTTTGTATCAAATTTCAAGCGTAAAAAATAAACCCGTAACAAAACAAAGTTTTTTATTTGTTACATCGATTTTAAAATGTCAATAAAATCTTTTTTAAACATTTAAAAAAATTGTTTTGACCGATGATTGAACCTTTCTACTCAGGAACTGGAGTCGCCAATTCTATAAACTTCACAAATGCCGACTGGGTAGGACCGACATTTATTTCGTATATTAACTGCTGTAATGTCATCCGATTCCAGAGAAATGCGTATATGTTCGCGTGTGTGTACGTGATTGCTACTAAAAGTGCATTGTCATCTACAACGAGTCTATCTGCCGAGTTTCTGCCAATAAAATGTAGGAAATTAGGTTCATTTTCGTATCCAAGATTTGCATTCATTCATTAAAACTAAATGGTGTACCTCAAGGTTCTCATTTAGGCCCAATATTATTTAATGTGTACGATATTCACAACTGTTTTTTGCATGCTAATTACCTAGCATATGCAGATGATAAAAAAATATACTTATGTAGTTATTAAATCAATCAACGACTGCATTAAACTTCAAGAGGACCTCAATCGTCTTTTTGTCTATTGCGAATTAAACAAACTGGTTATTAACATCACAAAATGCAATAAATTAACATTTACACGTAATAAAAATGAATCCTTTGTATATACACTAAACGGCACACACATCAATGAAGTAAAATATATCAGGGACCTTTGGGTAACACTGGATGTTAAATTAAACTTTATCCAACACACTGATGGAATCATTAACAAAGCCAATAAAATGCTGGGATTTATAATTCGCATAGCAAAACCCTTCAACAACATAAAAACTCTATATTCCCTTTACACCTCATATATTCGCCCGCACCTGGAACACTGTACACCGATCTGGACTCCTTTATACCAAGCCCATATCGAAAGAATAGAAAGAATTCAAAAAAAAATTTTAAACACATAAATTATAAACTAATTTTACATTTCTCAAATTATACCGAATCCATTAAATTTCATAATTTTAACTCCCTCCAAACACGACGTCTAATTTTTGATCAAATCTTATTGTTTAAAATCTTAAATAATGGTCTGTACTCACCAAAACTTACCAATTTAATAAATCTTCATATTCCGTCTAGATCAACCCGACAATCTAATTTATTTTATCTACCCTCTCGTAAACAAAAATTCGAAAAAATTCCCCAATTCCTATTATATGTGCACAATATAATACAAAATTTTACAGCATTGACATTTTTGGTAATAACCTAAAGAAATATCGATATGAAGTAATGCGTACGATCGATTATTAATATGAGAGTATGGAATGTATCGGGAGCATCTCCTATCCTCTTCCTATTTTCCTCTTCCTCTCCCCTTCCTTTAACACCAAATTAATTTTAAGATATTAAAACTTCATTTCCAATTAACTTTAGCATAAGAAACTTCTGTGGCTTGACTTCAGTTAACTTGTATATTTATATCTATCATTGCATATTATGTAAAATCTATTTGTTTCTTACAAAATAAATAAATTCAAGAAAACAAATAATAAAGATAATTAATCGTTATTTTGTATCCACTCAGTCCACCACTACACAAACATGACTTGCCTGTACCATTAGCGCTAGTCCTGAATTCAGGAAGGGAGTTTAGGTATATACACCTGGTAGGCCATCTTCTTGGAAGTAATTTTCATTTTGCAGAAATTTTTGTTGGGCATCGAAAACCCGCGAAAATATAACAATTCAATTTAATGTAAACGGTATTTTAAGTTGTAAGTATCTACCTAACCATCCACTTGCGGAAAATCTGCGTGTCTGTAACTGAAAAAACACTCGAACGGTGAGTTTTGGTTGCGGTATCATGATATTTGGACCGCTTTTCTTTTTGGCATTTGTAGGTCAATTCAACTATCAGAACTCGCAATGTCTAACATAATGAGCTACGGTGTTGAATATATCAATTTTACTGCCAAAAAGTAAGACAAGTTGTAATAATAAGCCTGCCGATTACATAAAAAATGCCATTGTTATCGACATTTTAGTCCCAATCAGAACATCAGCGATATCCTAGTTAGTCCCATGATAAACGATAAACAGCTTAGATAAAAATCGTTAACAATTAATTACAACAGATGATACGTGCTTAATCCGCAGATTATTTTTGATGAATCAATCATAATTATGTATTTAAAATAATCGCGGTGGTTTTTATTTATTTACATTTTTTAAGCGCCCATGGATGGGACTTTTACATTGGGTACTTTGAAATGGTTACAGTTTTGTACATAAGAATTATGTGTGTATAAACAATGGGTTACAAAAAATATTTTTTAAACTTATTAACTTACTTTTTTTATTCAGATGTTTTAAAAATTTGAATGTCGGTATCATTGGTATATTCATTGGCTAAATTATGTAGGCAAGTAATTGGCGAGTTTGCTACATAATTTGTCTGTGAATGGTGTCATTGAAATAGGTCCTTATGCCTAATGTAAAGTAGATACTCGTAAAATTGATCTCTGAGACTCAGAAGTCAGAAGTTTGAAATAGTCGAGCTGTGAATTTACAACTTTTAAAAAGAAGCGTAGGTCGCTGATCCTACTCTAATCCTCATCTGTGTGTATTTTTAAGGTCTTTAATAAAAAAGTGTAGTTTTGGTAGCGGCCTATTATGCTGGATCCTAGGTATACAGAGTCCCTACAATCTACACGATATAGAGAGACAAAACATAAATTGGCATTCACTTGGACTTAAAATAAACAATTTTGTTCAAAAAAATAGAATTTACTCAATGAATTATGTACTTTATATTTTTACAGTTATATACTTTATTATCAGTTTTTTAATAATACTTATTTATTTATTTATAAATTCACGCCCGGCTGGGCTTTTACATGTTATTTTATTATTTTTTTACAAAGAACACAACAAAATCAAAAAGAAAACAAAATCAAAGTAAAATCAAAAAACCAAATCTAAAAGAAAATATAAGACATAATAAAACACAACCTCTTAAACAAAAACAATGTCAAAACGAATTAAAGAGGAAACAAGACACTCCACCATGTAAGATGGAAAAATATAATGGAAAATTACAAAACTTTGGTAAGATAAACAGAGCTACTTAGTTTCTATAGTTAAATTATCTTATATTTAATATTCTTCTTTCTGAAATAAATTGGGTAATGACTTGTTTATATTTGGTTGAATATACCAACAATATCTTTGTAGTCACTACCCAAATTTTGTATACGGCGAACGGGGGTATAGAATTGAGAATTTGTGTTGGAGTTATCACAATAGTACGGTAGATAACGCCTCGATGTTGATTTGCGAGGTATATGTAAAGAAATCAAGTACAATAGTTCAGGGCTGTCAATTATTGAGTTTATGAATTTATATAAACATTTTAGGTCATTAACTATTCTACGTTCAGATAATTTTAATAAATTGAGTTGACATAGTAGATAATCATAGTTGACGGATTCCCTTGTAATACCCATTCTGAAATTAATAAATCTTAAGATTTTTTTTTTAAATTCTTTCCATTGTGCATAATAACTACGTGCCCACACTGTCAAGTTGTACTCAATTTGACTCCTAATCAATGACATATAGAAATTTTTATAGGTTTGAATATTTTTTAATTGGCTGCAAATTCTTACAACAAAACCCAACATTTTCAAAGCTTTATTTGATGTAATTTCAATATGGTTTATAAAATTCAGTTTTTGGTCAAAGTTTACACGTAAATCATTCACCTCGGTTACAGCGGTTAGAACTACATCATCGATGAAGTATTCATAAATTATTATTTGATTTTTTATTCTATAGTCGTCGATAGTTCTCTTGTCACCAAACAAATAGTTTAAACAAGTTATTTGACAATGTTTGACAGTCATTCATATTTCTTATAGCTTTATATATTTTCATGTCGTCCGCAAACATTGAAACTTCGAAATCGTTGAATATAGTGAGCACATCGTTCACAAATATCAAAAATAAAATTGGTCCCAAATGTGACCCTTGGGGGACACCGCTGGTAGCAGTAAATTTATATGAAAAAAAGCAATCAATTCTAACGGCCAATTGCCTGTTACTTAAATAACTGTTAAACTAAATGTATAAATACCCAGCTATTCCTAATTTATGAAGCTTTTTTAACAACAGATCGAGATGAACTTTGTCGAATGCTTTGCTGAAATCAGTATAGACTGAATCAACTTGTAACTTCTTAGACATGGATTCCGATATATAGTTTTGGTAAATTAATAGATTGGACAAAGTAGATTTTCCTGAAGTGAAACCATGTTGGTTAGGTGAAATTACTGGCTTGATACAGTGAATGATTTTATTTAAAAGAAGTTTCTCAAACAATTTTGAAATAGTTGATAAAAGGCAGATCGGTCTACAATTGCTCACCTCATTTTTATCTCCTTTTTTAAATATCGGGGTGAGGAAGCTGTATTTCCATTTTTCAGGAAAGTGTCCTGTTTGTAATGACTGGTTGAAAAGAAAATGTAGTGGATATGCAAGAGTAGTGGCGTAATTCTTTAAGAAAAGAGGTGGAATATTATCAGGACCTCCGCTCTTGCTTTGATCCAATTGTTTTAGCTGAGTCAGTACATCGTTATATTCAATTATTACATAAGTTAAATATATTAATTTAAACATATTTTTTATCTCTCTCTTTATGAACCCTGATTTAGATGAAATTTTCACGGATTGATTTAAAAAGAATTTCAAGGCCAATTTTTTTATTGTTGGTAATTTCCACACTGTGGGTGAAGTCGTAGTGCATTTGCAAACATTCACCAATTCATTTTAATGTTTCAACAAACAAATTCAAAATATTTTATTAAATGATTGTTCAGTTCAGTAAAGTGGTATTTTTTACCCGCCTTTCTATGAGGATTCCTACAAGTGGACAAAAATTGATTGCAAAAATTAGCTATGTTAATTATTTTACTAGGTAACCACATAAAATTCTACATACCAGTAAATCATTAAAGTCGAAAGTTCACTGTATACCATGATTTTTTTGTTGTTGACACCCTTAGTTTTCATCATATAATTTTTTAAGGCCTATTTTGAACCCAACAAATTTGATCGTTTTCCGAGCAGGTTGTTCATGTTTTAGGTTTACGTAATAGGTGGTTTCAACGGCGTGTCGCGCATGGCGTCCGGCGAGGTGTTCGAGCCCGCCACGGGCTTGTGGGCGCCCGTGCCCGACATGTACAACCAGCGCAGCAACTTCGCCATCGAGGTCATTGACGAGATGATCTTTGCCATCGGTGGCTTCAATGGGGTCACCACCACGCCGCACGTCGAGTGCTACGACGAAAGGACCAACCAATGGTTATTATGCAACATATTATCTATCTAATCTGTTTATTTCTCGTTGAAGTGCAACCATTTGATTCTACCCTCCCTCGGTGAAAAATTTAACAGGAGTTCTTTGGCATTCTGATTAATATTCTAAAAACATAATACGTGACTTCTTGTACCTGGTACAATGTACAGGGTTGAGGGATACTTTCATAGTATCTGGACGGTTCTTTACTGTGTATACTATACTCTGGCTTCGATGGATGGATGATTTTAATTTATGATACCTAAGTGCATTTGCAATTGTTTTGTCAAAAGTGTATTAGTAGGTAGAGAAGCTCCGCGACAGACTATTTTATTTGAGATACACTTGTCCAGGTACGAGGCGACGGACATGCTGCTGTACCGCTCCGCCCTGTCGGCCTCCGTGATGACGGGACTGCCCAACGTGCGCGACTACATATACCAGTACAGAGAGGGGCTGATGGAAGAGAAGCGGCGCTTGCTGGCCGCCTCCAGCGCGCGCCAGCCCGCCGTGCGGAGTCCGCTACCTGACGTGAGTGTCTAGCGTCTTATAGCCTGTCACGTCTGCAGGTACGAGGCGGCGGACATGCTGCTGTACCGCTCTGCCATCTCGTCCTGCGTGCTGCGTGACCTGCCCAATACAAGGGACTACATTTACAACCGGCAGGGGCTCATGAAGCAGCGGCAGCGGATTCTGGCACCATCCTCGCCAAGGCACATATCAGCCAGGACGCCCCTGCCACACATCCCCGAAGTGAGTACCAAGTGACTATCCCTCCTCACCAGCATTTCAAATCTTAATCAGAAATCAGCAGCAAGGTGTACTAAGCAGCAACCCTCGGGGATTATGAAATCGTACCTACAATGTTTGGTTCTTGACCAAATTTCGAACAATTCATACCAGCCAAGGAAGTGTCGGATTCCCTATCAATAAAATCATCCAAGCACACATTCTGAACTTAACTGGAATATCGAATGGAATGTAATGTATTTACAGATCATTCTTTCTGTCTAACCACTGCAAAAGAAAGATCACGTTTTCTTACGCACCTACTTACCCCAACGAAAAGGTGGAGCTATTTTATGTAGATGGGTACTTATCACAACGATATGGGATACTCCAACGCAATACTAGACTGCAAAACGGATGACACGTCGGAACTATAAGATTCAGTAAAAATATATTCAGACTCTCGTCTTCAATTTAACTGTATGCGATCCATTTGGTTAATTGTTTGGTCAATATTTGTTCAATTATTTGATAATAAGATAACAAATAGATTTGTAAAATAGACTGTTGAAACTTGGGTAAGCATGACACCTATGTCATCGTTTGATATTATTATCATAACATGCGTAATGCCCTGGGAGCATCCAGCGTCGCGTGCCGATTTAATAACCCTCTTACTAACAGTACAATTATGTTTACCAACACAGAAGTGTGTTGTATGAACCCACCCTATTAAATCATTACTTATTTGTGTGACTAAACCGTTCAACAAGTGTAAATCCAGTAATAAAACATGTTAAAATGAATTTTCTTTGATTCCTGCGCTTTTCTATTTTTCATTTAAATACACTTTTTATTAAATAATCTGAAAAACCCAGATAATTCTGACTTTTGCCAGTACGACTTGTACTTGCGTGTCAAAATTTATTTGTGATTTTCACTTGGTTTCAGTTCCAACCGCTGGAGGAAAACGATGAAGGAGTCGTAGAAGATCAAGGAACTGCCTAAAGAATTTTCTGCTCACTTTTTTAAAATAACACATATAATTTGTAACGTAACAGACCTGCATGTATAAATTTTACTAAATCTTTTGAAATCGGTTTTTCTTCAAACATTTTTGACAATGTATTTTTGTAAATTATACAGTGTTTATTTGATACGTATTTATTTTTAGTAATTAACTTATTGTAAATTTTTGATGGCATATTACAACAATAAATAATAAATCAAACGTTTTTTTACTATTTATTTTGTATATGAGTCCGTTTAGTGTCGACCCCAAATATTTATGAATCAAAAATATTACTAGGTCAAAAGTAAAAATGATTTAATGTTTTTCAATTTTTACACATAAAGTTTATTTTTTTTATATTAACCTCACACAGTAGGCCTTGAAGAAAATAATTTCCCTCAGGGCCTATGTCATTTTTGGAGATGCCGTGGGGAGGGTCTTTTTAAAGAAAGGGAGGAGAGGAAGCTCTAGGAAATTAAAATGGTAGTACAATTTGGGGTGACCTATAATAGAGGTGTTGGTGACCCAATAAATAGTTTCCGGGGCAGCGGTACCCCTACCCGCCACCCCGCCGCCGTCCTCCACTTTTTCATCTAAATAATTCTAAATTGTTACACATGAATAATTTTCCGAACACTCCAGAATATCTGCCCAAATTACGCATTGTATTCAAAATTCAAAAAAATATTTATTGCACAAAAAGAGTACAAAGGGTATAGCTTATAGGTTACATCCTATTTCTTCCAGCTAACCCAACAAATACACATTATATTACATAACCCAACAATTACATGTTAACAAATGTATGTAAATAAAAAATAAAAAAAACAGAGGTATTTAATTTATGTAAGGTATTCATTTAAGGTGTAGTGACATTATTTGTTTAAAATAAATGTTTTTAGTGTTGATTTAAATTTAAGTATGTCGGTTATTTGTTTGATGCTACGTGGAAGGTTGTTATATACTTTAATGGCCATGTAGTGTGGTCCTTTTTGAAATATAGTTTTGTTTGCTTTTGGGATTAATAATTTTTCTGTGAACCTATCGAGTGAACTTTATGCACTGTACCTATCTAGAAATTTTGCATTTATATGAAATAATTGAAAGATCTTTCAACTTGCTGCTTATCCAAGTCTATATATAGCTTTCCCAAATACTTTGATTCGGGTGTTCTAGCCAAATCACCGAAAAACTGTTGACCAGCAAAAACATTATTTTCGCTTGATAGTGGTCGGCGTGATAGTGGTCCCCATTAGTTCATAAAGGCTGAAAAGCATTGCCTAGCCTAAGAAAAACGAACCATAATAAAAAATTCTGATCTCAACGTATTTTTTCAATCAACTTACTAATCAATCTACGCTACTTAATTTATAAACTATTTACTTAATTTATAATAAATAGTACATGGGAGTCAGTGGTACTCATTGCTCTATGACTGAAGTTAGGGTTTGTGTAGTTTTTCAAGTTCAGGTGTGAATCGTGCATCAATATTCGAAAATTGCCATTTTATTATCGTCCTCTTCTGATTGTTATCGCCAGATCAATTATTGAGAGTTCGTTTTAACCGGATTACCAATAATTTGAAAAGATTCTTAATAAATTAGCAATACTCATTTTTATCCGTGTAGATAACAATGCAGAGCTAGTTACCTGTTGAGTTGTAACGGCTCTCAGCTACAACTTTCGACTGGGTGAACAAAAAATACATAAATAATTCAATTTTTTAAGTAAAAAGTACAAACTTACATATAAATTCAAGTAAACAATAAATACTACAAATATCGACACAGGCATATGGAAAAGCAAGAACAAGCAGAAAAAAGGTAACGGGTGTGCCGAAACAGAGAGAAACGCATTATTCCACCGTTTTTCGTAAGTAATCATTATTGATACCTGCAGTTTGTGACGAGTTGACGAGTGTGTGTTCCCATTTAACCACTTCGGCACCACTGTCCTTAATAATTTAACGATTAAACGACTTTTTCGACATTTACCTGACATTGGCCCCCGATCAGTCAGAGCAGTGTTTATATTGAAATCGATGATTTTATTTTGACTGGCACGCAAACAGTTATTCACTATAAAACGGGTGTGTAAGATACTCTGTGATCTTGCGAGTATTGTCCTGCCGCTAAGAGCTCCATTGTAACATTGTAATTTTGTTTAACATCTCATCGTTTTACCAGATCAATTTGGCTTTAGAAACACTTACAGTTAAACAAATAAAATGTTTTAATTCTTAATTTGGGATGGATTTTTTTTACATTAGATCGACGCAGGAGGCCCTGAGGAAAATAATTTCCTTCTCGGCCTATGTTATCTTTGGAGATGCAGTGTGGGGGTATTTTTAAGGAGAAGAGGTTCTGGGAAGGAAACGGTTATGAGGGGTGGGTAGAAATTTGGGGTCGGTGTGTTCGAGAGTGACGGACCTATTAGTTATAATGTTGCCAAAGAAAAAAAATCGAAACTGTATCTTAATTTTTGTACTTCCCTTTAAAAGTGTACCTATTTGCGCGTGTTGTATTATTGAGATTTAAAACAATTTATAACCTAAATCACTTGTCAACATTTTATATGAAGATTTTCAGAATTCTAATCCAGCCTTAAAAATCTGAAAATCTACCTAAAAATTAAGTTACTCATTTTTATTCGTCTGTTGTGATTCTGAAGTGAGGGAAGGAGAGGAAACGAGGAAGAGGGTGTTTGGAAAGTACCTGGCTATTCAGACCTGGTCCTCAAGCACGACTAAAGCCAATTCAAGCAACGTTTAAATTTTGAATGCTGTCTATCACTAGGGAGATCGGAGAGTATCTACCACTCTTGCAAGTTAGATGATATCATGATTGCAATTCCACATGAACAAACATAAATTACCGTTTATTTCTTACAACTTTCCATATTTATTTTATGGATCTATAAGTCATAATATTTATTAAGTGTCTGCTGGAATATCAATAAAGTTTCATAACCCAGTATTTACAAGCATGACTTTTCGTCGTAATTTCCAGGTTACCTATTTTCCAACGCACTTCGTTGACGTAAATGACGTCAGGGACAACCAACAAGACGATTTGTTTCCTTTGACATTTAATTATTTATTTTAAGTATTATCATCGAAATAATTTGGTCGATGATTCGTGTAGGTATTTATTTATTTATTTTTTTTTTTATAATATCGATTACATTTTATGATTTTGACTCTCCAACTAGAAAGGATTCCCGTTTTAGGACAGTCAAATTTACAGGTTTCAAGTTATCCCAGACGAATACAGGATTTAAGACTAGCTAAAATAAGTATGTTAAAACGAAGATACATACAAATATACATAAAAAAAGATACATAGAGGCGTTCGTGATTTCAAATTACATTTTTTAGTATCATTTCGGAATCAGTCCTGCCTAGATCCAACAACCATTTTGTCACTCTTGGACCGAAGGATGACAATTCACACAGTTTCAGCTGAGAGGGGATTTTAGGACCGAGATATAAGAATATTTTTTGATAAGCCGCTCTGTTGCTTGTTTGAACGGAAAGGTCATTCCTTCCCTTACTTCTGGTTTGATGTTTGTGTTCGGCTGTTTTCATTTTGTTTTTATTTTTATGAACATGAATTACAATTTTTTTATATAGCACTGTCGGACATCTAGTAAATTAAATTCCTTGAAGAGAGCGTCGCTCGAATATCTGAAAGGTTTCTTCGTAATAACACGTAAAATAGATTTCTGTGCCTTCAATAACGGGTTTAATGTTGTTCTTCCTGCACCTCCCCACCCAAAGCAACCGTAGGTTATGATTGAGTTACACAGCCCGTAGTAAAGTTTTTTTAAGTCTTGTTTTTTAAAATTTCCCGTAATGAAATAAATATGTGAATCAGGGTATATGTAAATAATGTTTGCTAAACTGTCGTACATTGCAATGCCACTGTGATCCGTTTACCCATGAGTAGGTACTATTGTTTTGTTTTTATCTTGAGTAGGACAATTTATTTAAATTAATTTTAATTCGCACTGAACATTTTTCTTTGGAGTCAAGATTTTTTGAGACAGAACATCAGAATGAAAGATGTATATTAAACTATATATGAATGTGAATGAAACAAGGATTGGTGCCAAGACAATGTTGTGTGGTGATCTATCCTCTCTGCCCTAGTGGAAACGACGCAATGGTTACTTTGTTATTTAAATAAATCTATATTATATAAGACGAAACAACAACTGTTCTTGGCGTGTGGTATATAATGTTAGTATCGCCCGGTGAAAGACCACAATTCAGAATATAAATATTTGGTTAGTAAATCTGAATAACTAGGCACCCACAACCCCATCTTCCACTTACTCATCTCCCTCCCCTCCACACTATGTTCAGCCTCACAATATATCTCTGTAGTGTATTTTTAATGTTTTTTTTTTTTAATTCTCAAAAAAAATTAAGAAAAACTCAGGATATTTTATTTTGATATTAAAGAATAAATTTTCTATGACGCTTAAAAATGTGCGATTTACGATTTGCCGCCAAAACGACATGTTCGTATTTTTACGTGAATTTATACGTGACGTCACGCCCGGCATTGTTCATGGCAGCCGTTCATTGGCGTTTTCTATGTCATATTGACGTTGTGGCCAGTTGGAACCATTTCGTAAAGTGCAGTTTCAGATTGTTTTTAAATCAATAATAATGAATGAAAATATTAAAATTTCACTTTTTTAATACAATGATCTCTTGTGTTGTACATGTTCACATTAAGCCATAAATTGATTTGGACATAATAATAAACTCAAGTCCTTTTATAAATCTATAATGACTTTCTAACTTAAATAAAAGTATTTATTTTTGTTTTTATTGTTAATTTTAATCAGTTAAAATAATTTTTCGGGTCTCCCAAAATCGGACCAAATCTATAGACGTGACGAGACTGATCAGTCTTAAAACCCCTCCTTTTCTTTTTAATACCCTCTTCTAACATTGAAGAACACTAGCATCTCATCACTTATGTTATTGTATTGAACCAAAGTGCAAAAACTACATTCCATGACCATTACCTGAAATCAAAAAACAACACTATCTAGTACCTACATAATATTAATTTAAGTACTACTTCTCCACAACAAGGGGACGAATTTCTCTCAGGATGTGCAGTGTGCGTGTGTATAAATGTATGTGATTACCCAAGAGTAAACCTTTACCCCTCCCGTTTGTATCAAAAATAAAACACAAGTAAAGTTACCCCTCCCACAAAGCTACCAACAGGTAAACCAACATTAATTTGTATCCCACGAGTCCAGTTTCCAAACAGCTTTTTGTTGTTTGAGTGCGTCGTTAATTTTTAATGCTTTTAGGTTTTTTATTATTTTGTTCAGATGACTCTTATGGTAATTCCGAACATGTTTCATTGTTGGTGTAAACGCATGACAAACTTAAAATAATGTTTTTTAAACTCTCTGGTGCTAATTAATATAGCATGTCATTATATGGATTTTGGATAATCAAAACCTCTTTTTTAAGGTGAATACCGCACAAGATTTCCAACTGTTCTCGATCGTCTGGAGCCAGTGAGACTATGGCATTCCCATCGGGGTTATTTCGTGCGGCAGAAGGTAGTGGGGATGGGGATGAGAAAAGAAAGAGGAAGGTGATGGAGTACCGGACTAAACAAATCTGGCCACCAAACACAGGTAAAGCCATTTCAAGCAACCTTTCAATTCTGAATTTTGGTCTTAAAACAGGGCGATGATTGAGAGTATTTTTCACTTTGGAACGTGCCGAAAGAATACTGTATATTAATTTTAATGAATGAATTATAAAATAACATAAATTCATCAAATAAAATTTACTTGCGCACGCCGGGATTTGAGCCCGAGATCCTTACCTCTTGACCACAGAGGCCGTCAAAAACTGAACAGCTAATCCCTTGAAGTATTATCCATATTATTTTGATTTATTCATGATAATTTTTTTATATGGATACAATTATGGTTCCATGCTGTTTACAAGATATATGTATATAATATATATATGGTAACCGGATAAATTAATCATCAAAATGATAATTCATCACATCTTTAAAAAGTTATATAAAGTGATTTAAAGTGATGAAACAAAAACTTTATTAACTGAGTTAAGTAGGTTAGGTTTGGTTTAAAAAAAAATTTTCATCGTTTTTAATGACTTTATATCACTTTTTAAAGGTGTGTTGAATAGTCACTGTGTTGAGTTATCATGGAACCAGTATATATATTAACAGTACTACCCATCTCAGTTGAAAAATCTATTCTCGTATTTGAGATGGGGAGTAGTGCCATTACAGTTTTAATTTAAGTGCATAACGTAATAATATTGTTACGCGACATAAATGAAAAAAATTGACATGTAGAGAGCAATGGAACGATAAATTATTGCAAATAAAATAAAACACAAATACAGAAAACAAATACATCAGAAAATTTTCTTATGAAAGTAAATAATAAATTTTTAGGGGATATGTGCTTCCGCTATATTTAAGTATAATGATTTGTAAGATGTAATTTCAATATGATTTATTTACGTTATAATAAATCATTATCTAAATCCAAACCCTTTGTTTTTCTATCGCTAACCGAATAAAATGTTTGGATTTTTTAATGAAATATTCTTTGTTGATTTTAAAAGAATTTTTGGATAATAATTGATGATTGTAGGGAGGTTTTGTACGCCCCCCCTCATATAAATTGATATGCATATTTTGTACAACTAAAGATTTAAAAAAAAAGTGAAAGGATAAAAAATTAAAACGGTTGATGTTTGATTACCAAACTAATTAAAATAATATAATACTTAGTAATAAATGGTTATAACATTGATAACTTTTGGTTGCAATGCATATTTTTATTTTTATTTTTTTATTCAATTTATTCAATAAAAAAATTTACAATGTGTGATATACATATATATATTTCACTAGTAATAAGATAAAAGATATTATGATATGATTAATATTTATTATTTTTCAATGTTCTCCCATAATAAGCAATTGCTTGTGTGTATGGGATGAGGTATTATTTGTTTAGTTTCTTAGATTATATACATATTTGGTAGAACAAACATCATAAAGAAAAAAAACAGATTTAGTCTTCATAATAATGTTATTTATATTTGAGGTTAATGAAAACAGGACCTTACCATTAAAATATTGTATGTAAAACGGTTTGAAAATTTTATAAAACGTTTTTCAATTATAAAATTGGTAATAATATAATAATATTATTATCAATTTTATAATTGAAAAAAAAAGAGAGATGAGGTTCACATGGCGACGCCTGAGGCCCTAGAATGGCTCGCAGACCTAGATGTCGCCCTCTGACCCCCCACCATACGAAAGAAGAAGAAGAATTATAAAATTAGCGGTAAGCACTAGATTTTATTTTTCAAAACGATGAATTAGTAACTTCCGAGGGATCCCTCTAGAAACATTTAGTTTACAGTTTAGATTCCCTTTTTATTTTAGAGATTTGATAGGGTAAATTTAACCGCAGGTCTGTCCAATACAACGGGAATATTTTTGCGCAACGCTACTCCGCTTACTTCCTGATTCTGGCATAGATATCGTATTTGAAAAACTAAACAAAAGTTAGGTCAGGTTAAGTGAGGTTAGGTTTTTTGAAGTGTGTCATTCTTTCCGTGTTTTCGTCCATCTGTAATTCCGTCCTTGTGTAATTCTGGCAATATAGTAATGTTGGTACGTGAGATTCAATTGACAAAACTGCATTTAAAATAATGTATTTTATCCTGCATTATCCACAGCTGCGATGTTATTTTTGTAAGGTTATGCAAACATTCCAACCATTACCACAATAAAAAAAAGCAGGCAGCGCCATTACAAAATCCATGAAGACGTTTTTTGTACAGCGCGAGAATTGAATCCGCAAACCCTTGACTCAATGTCAAAAGTACAGACACCTACTTTATAAAGGTCATCTTGTTTCATTACAGTTAATTCTTATCAATAAAACATATCAACTACTGTCCTTTAAGTATTAACTTACTGAATTACACTGTCGCTGTGGATTTTTTATTGGTTGTTTTGCCGCGAGTGCGTGCTATTGAAGCGCATTCGAGATTTACGTCAATGCTTTTACCGTTTTCGTATTTTCCTCATCGGAAAAAAATACATTGCTTATTGATGTGCACTACTGCATTTCTGGGCGACCGACGATGAATTCGCAAGGATGCTTATTTTTTTCGAAGAAAGGAAGGGTGTGACTTTATATATTAAGACGAAGCACTACAAAGTAATGCAAAATCATGGGTTAAGGTTTGAAAATATGATTGTTTAGAAATATTTTAGATGAATTAAATACTACGAGTAGAACACAAGTTGGCCTTTGAAACAATCGAGCATTTTTTATCTTTACAAAGAAAGCCTACAAAAATTAGAGTATCAAATCTCCTACATACGAACCCCTTTTCGTTTATGGTTATATTGTTTACTGTGGAAAATTAAGTTTTTAAATTAAAAACAAGACATCGCGCTACGCTCAAATCAGTTAAGATTTTAAATTGGTATAAAGTTTGCTAATTAATAAATTATAGTACTTACCTACCGATAACTTTAGCTGATATTTCGATACGATCTGTGGTGCCTACCTAGTTGTATAATAAATGCACACATCGATTAAATACACAGGTTTCAGTATTTTGAATAAATTAATGGTTTTCCTCATCAAGTTTGTAAGATCACAGATTTATGATAATTTTATTTCTGATTAGCGTGTTTTGTCTATCTAATTGGTTTAGGCTTTGGAATGTTTCCCCTCGGGTAAAGGCTAGGTGGGTTACCTGCACCGAGGGAAGCAATTAAGCGGGATAATGATTTGACCCCTTCCCGGGCGTGTGTTGCTAGTTGTTGCTTGTGTATGGGCACGCAGAGTGCAGTGTGGGGTGGAGGGCGGAGAGGGGTGCAGCAAGCAGGGAGTGTGTGAGCGGCGTGTGTCGGCAGGTGCTGCACGCTGCCTGGCCGGGAGCGTGGGAACCCGCGCGCCGGACGCGCTCCCACGGCACACACCATACTCCATACTCCACACTTACACACACCGTGCTGCGTGCTGCGTGCTGCCTCTCTCTACACACACACCAACTCACCCTCGCGCGCGCTTACACGCTCCACACTCCACACCGACGGCGTACAGTGTACACAATCAAGGTGACGTTGATGATGTGTGTAATATGTACATACGTACCCACTGCGCACGATGACCAATTAAGATATTGCGAGATCATTTTCAACAAGATGTTTAACATGAGCACTGACTTTAAATAATACGTGCGCATAAAATTGTAGTATACTACCTTTTTGCAAGATCGATTGTGACCTATTCGTTTTATAGATACGTTGATTTCTTCTTCCTACCATTTCTCACTTACCTGTTGTTGTAAATAAGGACAATGATTGAAACATATAAAATCCCCTTAAAAACATGTATTCATGTAAATCTATAAACGCCGATTCTGAATATGTATCTAAGTTTTCATAATTACAGATTGTTATTAATGTAGAAATAATAAATTGTCATTTAAAAACGATGAAAAAAAATGTAAGGAACTTAAACGCCCTGTGATTGGTTGGCGGGTTCTGACATCTTAAACAACACTTAAATCGCTACTTCACGGGCTGGCCGGCTACTATTGTGGTTTTCAAATTATTGTTAGAAGGTCATAATACATCCATAAATATTTTTAATTAACCGGAATTAATTATTTTAAATACCCACTTATTTTGTATTAAGTCTTACAGGAAGATAGAGACGTTGAAACACAATGTTCGTATTAATCTAATAGTTAATATATTATATTTACTTATTATATACTATTTAGCATATAATTTTTTAAACTTTGGATATTGTTGTAATGCTAATTCTCTAAAATTGTGTGTATTGAATTATGTTTGTAGTTAATTTGAACATTGAATTATGTTAATTTGAATGTTGAATTACGTTTTTAGTTATTTAATAGTTTAATAATAATTTTATCAGTCTTTGAATATTGTTAAGAATCATTTTTTTTGTATATACTTACTCTTCCAACACACATGAGCTCCTGTGGAATAATTAGGGAAAAAAATAATTTATTTTGCTTGCTGTTATAATTTTAGATTTTGTAAATAAATATCATATGGTAATCAAGTGGCGGCTCGTGGCTTTTGTGTTTTATTGTTTTTTATTGCAAAGAGGAAACCGACCTTCTTATAGAATATGCCCGAGAGCTGAGAAGTTAAGATTATATTTTTTTACTAAATTAAAAATCCCTCATTGGCATAAATAAAAATCTTCAAGGAATGGAAATATTACTAATATATAATTTTTTGTTTTTCCGACTTCATGTCCGGGTTAAATCTTCCTCACGGGAAAAACTAAACCCTTCCACACACTTTTCCACAAATGATCGTCTAGTCAATCCACATTATGCACGTGCATTATATTAAGCATAATACTTAAAAACAATACAAGAAAAACACGTCAAATCACCAGAGATCAAATGGGAAAATAATTCACAGACTTCAGATATTTTCATATCAGAGGGTTCGGCTCGGTAGAACTTCTAATTGGACCTATAAATCGTACTGATCCCTCAATACAAATATTTTAAAAAATTTTCGTAATCCTACATGTATTTAAAATTACTGTTTTTTCATTTTTATATATAAGTTCTTTGACAGATCTAATACGCCTAAATTATGAATGAAAGAACTAGGTATAATGCCAGTAGCCGAAATAACAAATGGTAATATTTTTATAGTCAAATTCTTTTAATCTTATTTCCTAAATCTGTGTATTTTCTTATTTTTTCAGAAAAAATATATTAAAATATATTACATATTATTAATATTGGTAAAATAATACCTAAAAATCACCTCACTAGTCACTAGAATGCTTTTTCTAATTAGATTGAGATCATTCTATTATTACGCTTATTTATATTGTGCGTACACGCAATTATAAGTATGATTCTCCCCGTAGCAGTGGGGGGGGGGGGAGAATTGAGAAAAGCCTAGGTATTGCAATATATTTATCGGATATAAACTTACATTTCTTATTTCTTTTAAAAAATCTTCTGTAGACCTCAAATAAAATATGTATTGCTGTGATTAACCATTCTTTCGAGCAATGGAGATTTACAGTTGCTCGGTTTTCGATTCGGTCATTAATATCATACGCCAAATTTTAATACGTAAATTTATGAAGTGCTAACTGCGGCTTGCCAATGAATCTACCTAGATTTCACCGTTTATACCATATTTTGGGGTATGATATTAATTACCGAATATCATACGCCAAAATATGGTACAAACGGTAAATTTATGAAGTGCTAACTGCGCCCTAAAGCCAATGAATCTACCTAGATTTCACCGTTTATACCATATTTTTAGGTTTTATAAAAAGTTCAATAAATTCATAAATCATGTTAACTTATAAAAATCACCTAGCTAACTTTGAGTAGCTATCGCTCGAGTGATTAATATACATACTACCCACCGGAATTTCTCAGTGAGATGGACATAGAAAAATTGATTGTATTTATATTCCATCACGATAAATAAAAATAAAAAAATCATTGTAAATACAGGTAATTTTGCTTTTTGGAAAACTGTTTTCTTTTATTTTATCTGAAGCAGATTCAGATAATCTGTGTAAAATTATAATTTAAAATAAACCAATTATTAAGTTGTTTTGTAAAAATAAACTATATTTCGCTTACATGACTATAAGCGTTATTAAGCTGGAGCCCGGCAGTAAAGCTATGATATGTATGTCTCCTTTCATTAATTTATTATTTAAATTCAGTTTCAAAACTACAGACGTTTTAATGGGTGATTTTTTAAATAACATAACATGTCTTAAATTTCTACGAAATGATTACAAAATTCTAATTAATTCCGTATATATATATAATAATTTCACAACATTCTTTAAATACCAATAAACTATTTATTTTACTTCTCCGAAGCGTGGCAATTGGAACAGCAACGGTTTTGTCATCTTGCGCATTAATGGGAGGAAGTGCACTTTTTGCAAAAGGTTATATGATACTCTCATCCAAGCCTAACCAGTAAAGCTCCGGTACTAAATATGACAACCAAAAATGGTGCTTTCTATGGCGTCTTTTGTAGATAAATCACTTCAAGGACGCTTTACAATTAATCACGTGACCTAAATAAACTAAAAGAAAAGAAAACATATTAATACCTGCAATACTTTTTGTGCGTACTACTTTTAACTAAAAAAACAAAACTTGCGTAAGTACGTATGTAGGTAGTAGGTAACTGCGTAAGTACGTATGTACCTCAATCAAAATCAACAATCCACAGTCAAACTATTTTTTTTTAGTTTTGAAATACAATTGAAAATAGACGTATCATAAAAAAAAATGTTTTTTACGGATTAATTTTTTGAAAGGATTTTTCTGTTATATTATATGATATAATATTGTAATGTAAGCTTAATTACCTCTTTTGGTTCCTACCTTTTTGGTTTTCATATGATGATAATTAATAATTGGATAATTTTCATAGCGCCGGTTTTTGTGAAAAATCATCTCAACCATCATTAGTTAGGCTCTATCTAATTTCATTATACACAAACAGATACAGAAAACATACTTACCTGGAATGTTCCTTCAGATAAACACCTTTTGTTCTAAAATTTTAAAAGTTTAAACCTTAAGAAGATATCTATTAGCACGCAGAAGGCAGTGCATAAAACACCGGACATTACATGGTTTTACATATTTCACCATTCATTACTCTTGATCATTTTTCAGGAGATTAGTGGCAAAAGTATACGAAATGACCTTATATTTTAACACATTTAGTTGTACACAATTTCGCCGACTGTGAAAGAGAAAGGTTTTTCTCTTTATAATCATTCTTTAATCATTTGTAAATCATGTGGCAGTCCAATTCAGGCTTTACGTCCTGACACTTCAAACGTACGCTCACCGAACTTAGATGGTCTGCACTTTGGTTCCTTCAACCTTCCGATAGCTGATGACGCTGCTGACCTAAGGGTTGACTGTCGTGATTTGACTTTCCTGAAATACACATTTCCAATAAAAAAAGCCGGAGCCATTTCATTAAAAAACTTAAATACCATCCATCCATACCTTCTATTCCAGGATATAGGATATAAGGTAGTTTATGACACCCTACGAAATTACGCAAGATCCTTAGGATGTAAGGCATTTTACGAGAAGTATTTCCGTTCTGTTTTTAATTTTATCAATATCTCATCATATTATGTATGTGCTCACACATAAGTATTGCATTTCAAAACATAATTGGATGGTTTTTAGTTAGTACCTGCATGTTGAGAGTTAGTATATCTAGTATTTCAGAAGACTCCTGGAGAGTGAGAGATAAATGCACAACAAAGATGTATTAGTTGGATATGTTTGCTTTTAAACAATAATAAAGCCGTTCCTGTGTAAACATTTTACTTAAAAATACAATGTGGCCAAATACACAAATGGTATTTCACCATCTCATCACGGGACGTCTTACAGATTTGGGTAAATAATCTTATTTCTGGAGGTGGAGAGCTGGGTTTCTTGATTTTGTGAGGGTATCAATTGTGATCGTCAGGTACGGAACACAAGGGTATGTGCCCACTCGCCAATTTTAGTATGTGTTCAATTTAAAGCCATTCATCTTTTCAAATAGTTTAACACAGTTAAACTTCTCACTGTGGGCAAACAAAACCAGGAGTCACAGTGTGAAGATTATTTGTTATATCTAGCTTAAGAATTATTTAATGTTTCTCTCCGCGGGTGAGTACCTACCCCAGTTCTTTTCAGACCTCACCATTCTAACCGAAAATTTGGATTTTCCCCACATTGATTTTTGTTTTTTTCTTTCTTTTCAAGATCTGTGCCATTTTGTATGTAGGTGATTCAAGCAGAAAAAATCAGAAGACAGCTATAAATACAGAGTTGATTGGTGCCTACTTTGTACAGGGCGACACAGATCGATCGTGTCACTTTCTCGACTTAACAATTCGTAAACAAGATATTTAACTTTACTAGATACATTTTTATTGCATCCGGAAGGTTTACCAAGAGTAAAAATTCTCGGATTGGATATTTAGTCTGTGAGATAATATTAGGATTTTCGATATATCCGTTTACGGACACGTGTCGAATCCGGAGAGATGATAGTCGTGGGTTCACGACAGTTCGTGACGTGTAAAAAGAGGTATTTGCACAAATTTCATCCTTCTTCTTAAAAATTAGCCTAAGATGCCGGCACTCTTTCTTTTTGGCTTAGTTATTAAAGTTTCAAATTACCTCGGCGGAAACTTTTCATTTTGGCGCGATTGCCTCCGCACGCCGGCAACGATTTTAAATAATTTTTCACTCCAAAATGTATTTTTCATCGACAGATATTTTACTTTTATTGTCATTTAAAAGTTATAACTCAATATATTTATATAATTTTTTTAATTGTATTAATATATTCAAATGCCGTAATTATGTCTTTTAATTTGCATTATAAGCTAAGAAAACAAAACAGTTATTAAATATATTACGGTACGTTACTAACCATGATGAATATTAAATAAAATTATGTTGATCTCCGTCACCCTGTATTCACTCTGCTAGGTACATTTTAAGGTTAGGCAAGGGTCGTTAGGAAAGACCCTCGAAAAAAATGTGTTCAATACCAAGCAATATAAATGTTACATCTTTTAATAATATATTTCTTCTTCGTATTATGCTGGCTCTACACTCGCGCGCGAAGTCGCGCCGTGAATTCACGCCGTGAATATACGCCGCGATTCGCGCGTGAACTGTGTCCATCCACACTCGCAAAGCTTCAGTCTTGTTCGCGGCTTTAAACCGCAAACCCTTTGTCGCGGGCCAAAAAACCGACAAAAATCGGGGAATGACGCGAAGCGCGAACGCGAAGATTGCGAAGGCGTGAACAAGATCCACACTCGCGTTTCGCGGCCTTCGCGGCCGTTCGCGCCGCGAGTGTAGAGCGCGCTTTATAAGGATTTGGAATATTGTGGGCGGCTACGCGGAATGCACTCTTGCAGGCAATGTTCTGCTATGGTTATCTCAATCTCATTCCGACAAGAAGTTGAGTACATATATTTTAAAGTTTTATATTTTAAATAAATTTATTACGGTAAAAGCATAGATGTTTTAATAAGACCATAGCTTTATATTGGTAAATAAATATTTTAATGTGCCTTCTTCAAGGGGAAAAATGAGTATTGCTTAATTTATTTAGAATATCTTCAAATTCAGGCGTTGAGCGAATGAATTGATTGGTTTCTGATATACTTTTAGTAAAATACCAACGTATTATCACGATTTAAGAACCAGTAGCGGATCGTGACTTTTGAATGGACTAATATTATAAAAAAATTCATTATTGATGTTTTTGTACCCGAAAGCTGTTTTTGTTTGAAGATTTTCGAGAAATTTCGGTCAAACTGAAATTTGCTGAAAATCATTCTACAAAAAAAATTTTTCGAAAAAAAATAAAAATATTGTTTTGGACTAAACAACATCAATAATGTGGAATTTTTCAAACTTGGCACATAAAAATCGGAATATTTTCGCATTTCGCATTATATATTATCATAAAAATGCAGTACCAAGAACAGGCGTTCTGATATGTTAGGAATTGACTGAAACGTTTTTAACTAGATTGCCAAAAAATTTAAGAAATTCTTAATAAATTAGCAATACTCAATTTTCTCCTGGTTAACTTTAAAAAAACTAGCATGCGAATTCTTGCAAAGATCGCTACATCTATAAATGTAGGCACTCATGTATATAGGTACTAGTAGGTATGTATTAAGGAGTCTTTATTTATTTAACTGAACTTAATTTTTTCATTAATTATCGTTTGTACTGCAGCAACACCGATTTTGGAACAAATCATATTTCAGGTTCAAAATGTCAACCTAAAATATTTTTTGTACAACAATCGCTATTAATGTGATGTTATTTTTGACTTCCAAATCTAACACGTCGACAAGACGGGAAAAACAACTTAAGGCGATGCACTCCATCGTGTAGTATTTTAAATTGAGCTGCTATCAATAACAACCCTTACTTAGATGGCGATAAGGTTTAAATTCCCGCTTAACACCATCCGCCTGTTTTGATTTATGCAAGAAAAAAACATGGCCAAAAAGTGCCTTCTATTTTATTTTGTGGATGTTCAGGCATAAATATTTTTTTTCTAATCATTTTATAAATAACTTAATTTGCCACATTATACTATAAAATTATAACCGAAAATGGGTTCGTAAGTAGGAGATTTTGAACATTAAAGCAGTTTTCATAGGCCTTATACATTTTTTTTTCTGGGCTTATAAAAAGACTTATCTAAAAAATACTCGATTATTTCAAAGGCCAAGATGTATTCTACTCGCAGTATTTAATTAAAGCACCTGAAACATTTCTAGGCAACCAAATTTTCTAACACATGATTTTGCATTACTACGTATGGCATCGCCTTAAGTCAATTTATCTTTTCATCATTTTTGATGATTTTTCAATTGATTTTTAATTTTTTAAATATTTAACATAAAATATCATCTAATAAATGGCTAATTAATTTTATATGCCCATTTTAAAAATGCAAAAAAAACTTTTCACTTCAACTAGAAAAAATAACTATAACTTTGGGTAATTACCTAGAATCATCATCTTTCAGAAACTACCACAAATTTCGGAATACTTTTGATATTCATGCGAAAAATATTCACATAAACTAAAAAAGCGCTTTTAAATTTTCTTTAATTCTTCTTTTTTCTTTTCAAACATCTGGGTGTTGCCATTAAAATCGTCCTTCTTAATTATTCACATTTCTTTGACAATTTGTAGGTACATTGTGAATGTAGTCTATTTTTAAATACATTGATTTGAATTTTGATTTTGTTTTTATGGTTGAATGAATAAATGAATGAAATAGAATCTTGGAAGTGAAAATTAACCCACTTCCCGACATTCGATCGAGCTGAAAATGCTGTACTATCCAATTAGGATTTGGCTTAGATGTTAACTGTGTTGACTCAAGTCCCTGGGGAGGAAGCTTTAATCCTCAGTTAAACATTTTTTTTAAAGTTTTATAGGAATTTAAAGTTTACAGCACCTTAAGAGCCAGTCCCTGGGGAAGAATGTTAAATCCTCAAACTAAAAACGAATATCTTTTTCTTTGAATTTTGCTACTAGCCCAAGAGATGGCGCAAAATGAAAATAGATTTGAGATGGTTGATCTTTTTACTGGTTATTTAACTAAGGTTTTAAGCTAGCAATCAAACAAAAAATAATTTATTAATTTAGCAATTATTATTAACTTATCGTTCTTTCTAAACACAATAAATCGGAAAGGCATGACGAAATCTAAAACATTAATTAAGTAACCTTTTACGAGACCCTCAAGGTACTTTTAACCTACCGACAAAATTTTATTCTTCGAAAACAAGTTACTTTTCTTAAAACTAACACCCCCAAACCAATTAAAGAAAGGACATTTTTTAAATCAACACAAGGGTACTTTATTGTATGCTGGTTAGTTTACCAATTCTCTCATCTAGATATTCTTCAACACAAAACCGTAAAAATCTTAAGCAATGCCTGCGTAAACAGTATTTTTTTATAATCGGTTGAAAGGGATTAATTCGCTTAGTTTAGCACATCATTGGTATTTCTCTAACTCTCTAATACATTATATTAAACGTTGATAGCAAACAAGCAATAGGTATCACCGACTAATTACGATGCGCACGAGGTCGTGACGCAATGTGATTACTAAAAACACATGTTGTTTAATCGTGCTATTCATTATAATTTTGAACCTACTCTTTACCGTATTTGATTATAACGGAAAATTATTTATGAGCGGGTACTTATCTGAATAGTAAAAAAATCTGGTTGCCTCAAATATTTTACTTAATTACTCTCAGGTTGGTATTAATGAGGATAAAACATTATGTTTAGGTACCTACAACTATATTTAGGTACCTACCACTATTTCTAGTTACCTACCACTATTTTTAGGTACCTACCACTATTTTTAGGTACCTACCACTATTTTTAGTTACCTACCACTATTTTTAGGTACCTACCACTATCTTTAGGTACCTACCATTATTTTTATTATATTCAACGCATCACCAAAACCATTAAATAACCTTTTACACAAAAAATATTATACACGTATGCTACGTAAGATCTCATCATGAATTTGCATCTGTCATCTGTAGTCCCCAATACAAAACTTGTATTAAACCAATTGATTTATATATATGTATATATATTTATCATATCGCTTTGAAAATCATCAGTGTAACCTTAATACCCTTTACAATCGAAGAAAAGCTGCCTTATTGACTTTTTATTTATTTATTTAACGCCCAGAGGGCTTTTACATGTAAAATTTTGAAGACACACAATTTTTAAACATGAGAAAGAAATAATAAAAATAAAATAATATTAAAAAATAATAAATGTAAGAAACAAAAATAAAAGAACACGAACATAAATTAAAAAATACAACGATTTGACTGGTTTACAAAAATACAACTTCTATTTAGGAATAGTGTTGAAATAAATCTTTTACGTGTTCCACAAAATTCTCAAAGTTAATATTAAATATATCGACATCACCTAAGTACTTACTTAGACTTACCATCTTTATTAGAAAAGATGGTAAGTCTGGTAAGTTTCGTTGCCCTGAACACAATACCAGATCGAATACCTAATTTTACGTACAAAATTTAAAAACAAAGTTCACCCGAAACTATTTATTCGGACAGAGAGATATTGATATTTTCTACTATACCCTAAAAACTTTTAAAAACATATTAATCTCTCAATGTACATCAAAACAATTTTATTTTTTTTTATTTTTCAGTCATTTTTTACTAACAACTTTAAATATCTCCATTAAAAAGATAAATGGAACTTAACTGGTTTATTTTTTATTCAATTTTAATGTAAAATTACTTCAAACGTACAACAGTGTGTTTCCTAAATAAACTCAAACAAACACGGTCTAAGTTGGCGTAGCAAGCAGGGACGATCAATAAAATGTAATTAAATATAAATACCCCTCAACAGGTTACACCTAGAAGATAAATTAAATTATTTGGCAAATTATCGTAGATTATCCTTGTATTCTTGCTTTAATTGAAACCGTCAAAACAATATTTCAATAAATAACGACATATCTGCACTGAAACATAAGCATTTCCTAAAATAATCACGTCAGTGAAAAATCACTTTAAGATATATTCGATATATTCTCAATCATCACTCTTTATTATGTTTTATCTCATTCTTTCATAATTTCTTTCGAATTACTATGTACTATTTATTTCTATACTTCTTATATTTTTTCAAAATTATATACTTCTTATACTTTTTAAATTCTATACTCTTTACTTTATTTTAATATTGTTTACTTTTTATATGTCTTTTAAATTATATATTTATTATATTTTTTAAATTCTAAGCTTCTTATATTTTTTCAAAATTATTTTGGACGTCTTAGATTTTTTACAATTATATACTTATTTTACTTCTTAAATTCTATACTTCTTATATTTTCTCTAAATTATATTTTTTTAAACTTCTAAACTTCTTCTATTTTTTCTAAATTATATACGTCTTTTTTATTTCTATACTTATTATATTTTTTTCTAAATTATATACTTCTGATACTTTATAAATTCTATACTCTTTACTTTATTCTATATTGTATACATTTTATATGTCTTTTAAAAAAACCTTTAAAATTCTTCAATACTTCAAATTTGATGCATTCTTTTAAATAATTATTGAACTTTATACATAATCGACCACCACAACAAGGGCATGTGCCTAGCATGGTGGTCAAAAATGACAAAAATAAACAATGCACTGAATAAAGAAAAAAATAAAATATGTTAATGATTTGTAGAAAGATAAACAAAGAAAACCTGACAAATTTATAAACAAGATATAAAATAATTTTGCATTGCTGAATAATAAAGAAAATGTCACCATTGCATTGAACGCGAGTGAGTACCTAATTGTTTTTTCTTTTTTTATTAATGTATGTACGCGAACCGCCTTTCACAGTTTATTTTACTTCAAATTTATGTATTCAGGAAAGCTGGATAATTATCGCACTTAAGTTATCAAGGGAAGGCTGACAGATAAAGAATGTTAAATGCAGGTAACTCCAATAACAGAGGATTGAACGCAGTTGGCGCTAACAAAAAAATGTCCAAAGAAGCGAAGCTAGCAGTCCACAATTGAGTGCTGGTACCTACCCTAATGTATGGAATCGAGGCATGGAACTGGCAGAGAAAGTAGACTGAATGCTGTAGAGATGAGATTCCTGATGCGTATGTGTGGTAAAACTATGTATGATCATGTGAGAAATGTAGAGATCCGCAAAGAGTGCAAGGCTGATGTAAGCGTAATGAGTAAGATTAAGAAATGGACGCTTAGATAGTTTGGGCATGTAGAGTGAATGAGTGAAAAAAGGCGTGTAAGGAGAATATATGACTCAAATCTAAATGGTAGCAGAAGTCGGGGACGCCCGACTATAGGAGTATGTATTAGACGATGTATGAATGTGAATGAGGCAAGAAGAGTGTGCCAAGACCGAGTTGTTTGGCGGTCCGTCCTCTACCTACCCCTGCGGGGAAACGACGTGATGATTAGTTAGTTACATACTTACTCGTAAGTTTTCAAAAGAGAGATTTAAAAAATATTATGTAAACGGTACCTACAGTGTAGTAAAACAATGATTTATGTTGGTGATTTAATCTGGGGTAAATCTATAAGACAAACCCAGTGTTTTATAAAATTTCTTCTGTCTCGAGTAAAAATTAATTTAACAGCAACGCCAAACAAGAATGTTGAAGTGCATTAGCTGATCATGTAGATTTGTAGTTATCTACTTTCAACGCTTAGTAATTAAATTATAATCATTTCTGTAAAAAAATAACCAAATAAAAGACAGATGTAATTCACACACATAATTTTATTAAAAAAGCAATTTTTTACATTCATATTATTTACAAAAAAAACTTAGTAATTAACGCTTGAGATCGAAACACAAAGAAAAAACTTAACATTAATTGTTAGAGAATAATTACAAAATTAATAACACATTTACAACAACATGTGTAGGTACAAATATCAATACTAATTATAAAAAATTAAGATTCGTTAAAAGAAGTGTTTTTCTAACTAAGCATTCTTATAATTTATAACTAAGTAAAAAGATACAATTATCAAATTAATATTCAAAATCTTAACTCTATTAAAGTTGGCATATTTTTAAAACTACATATTTAATTGAACATAAGATGTACGCTCTTGTACTAATTAAGTTAAATTATACACTAAAATAAACACAACTGTGAAATGAGCTTCCCAGGTAATAAAACCTTAAAAATAAATTGGCACTTACGGCCTTCGAACACTGCACTTTCATTCTTAATAAAACATTAAAAGTATTAAAGCTATTAATATCACAGAAACTTAAAGAAAATCATTTGTACATGTACGTAATACAATAATACAACAACTCGGTCAAATCATAGCAACGAATAATTCTGATCTATCCGAGTGTTTGTATTACATTGTACAATACATAACACAACACTAATATAATAAAAGTATATTTGCTTTTCAACAGTATCACAGGTTCATTTTTACAATCATAAACTCTTTAATCAAAACATTAAGCAGGTTTTCTCTGTAATGTAACAGATTTCTATAATCAGAATAGTGTAACGGAATAGAAACTCTATGTATGCAATTGCTTTAAGGGTCAACATAAAATAATGCATAATCTGATCGTTCATAGATGGGGCTAATTTAATTATTTTAGGAAAAAAAATATTTTTTCAAAGTTATGCTTCAAAATATTATGTTGAATGGTTTGTTTGCGCCTGTAAAAATGGCATGTGGGTATGCCTAAATAGTATGAATAACTAGTTTTGTCCGTATAAAACTCATTTATTTCATGAAAAGCTTACAAATAATATTGTATAGGTGATTCAATCCAATATTGTGTTTGTATGCCTTTCTTGAAAAAATTGAGTTTTTATACGGACAAAACTATTTATTCATATACCGTATGTACATGCGCGAACAAAAAAAATCATTTTAATATTTTGAAACATAACTTGCAATAAGCGATTTTACATAAATAAATTAAATTAGTGCCCTCTGCGAACGAGCACGTTATGAATAATTTAAATTATAACCTCAACAAGAAAATGTTGTAGGTAGGTAAGCGAGTTAAGGAAATTTAACAAGAAGTGTAAATTAGTTGGAAGACAGAGATATATTAAATTCTAAAATATAATAATATCTATGCATTGCTTGAATATATATTTGTGCAAACTTAATTTTAAAGTGCGATATATTTAAAGCTTCTACCAAATGTGTAATGTACAGCGTTGTATTATTATAGTTTTACCAGACATATTGCAATCATGGATATATATTTAAATATATATATAATATCAAAACGTTTAATTAAAATATATTATTATTAACGTATTTATTTGTTTTAGTTTATCTAATCCCCTAAATAAAACATTTAAAAAACACTAATAAAAATATAACATTGATTTACCCACAAAATCTTCTATATTGTTTTAAAGATACTAGGAATAGAGTGATTATCATCATTCTTTTGATCTAGACATCTTTTTATTTATTGGAAGACGTGGATTATTGATTTTACGTCCCAGATGTTTTATATACATTACAACTAATTAAACTGAAATTAGACAATAACCTAAACCTAACGGAAGACGATGGAAGTATAATCTAAATGGAAGAAAGAGAAATAAGGCGACTTAAACATTAAATAAAAATAATACTACCCTTAACTAAACATTACTATCTAGTAAAGAAATGTTAAAGCTGATTGACCATAAAGCTATGTTTAAAAGTTACACACCAACTTAAAATAATTAGATGCACTTACAGGACGAGTAGGTATTGTTCGCACTAATGCTACAAATTTCACGGATCTCATTGACCAGGTTTTCGTCAATTTCTGACAGACTCTCTGATTCCAAGAACTGAAACCTTGATCTTTTCTTCATTGGGCTGACTATCTGGGAAGTGTCATCTGTACCTTCGTTGTTATCTTCAGGTTTGTTGACATTATCGTTCTCCTTTCGCTTGGTCGCTACGCGGGTCCTCTCCCAGGTAAGTCTATCGAGCAGACTAGTTCCGGAGTTGACCCTCTGATTCATTATTTCACCAAACTTTGTCCAGTATTTGTTGAGGTTGATTTTGACGCCAGATACAATCTTTCTCGACAGTCTTGGCTTTGACAGCTGAAACAATAACAAAAACTTAGCAACATGGTTTTTAAATACCACTGTTCGCAGTAAGAGGGGTAAAGTGATTTCAAATGATATAGTTAAGTAAGTATTCACTGCATATTATATTTTATTATGTTATGTAGGAACACGCAAGAGAACTGAACGTTTTTTAAGTGGTACAATAAAAATATATAAATTAAAGTGGTCTAAAACAAATTTATATCTTTTATTGTAAATTATGAAGAGCCACAAAGTAAATGCTTATTACAAATATCAAATAAGTGATGTTTACATAAAAATGGAAAGATTTGGCCGTTGTACATCTTTGGAAAAGTTTAAATTCAATAGCAGAATGTACAGTCAAAAAAATAAATTAATGTTATGAAGAAATAAATAAAACCTCATGTAATATAGTTAAAATATAATAAAAACGTACCTGATATTGATTAGACACTGTCGTGGGTGAGTTATGCTGAACTCCGTCCATGGAAATAGCACCACACACAGCAGAAGTAGGTAGAACATTTTCCTTTCCCAAGCACATTTTGCCGAGATGCAAAAAAGATCAACAACAAAGTTCGTAACAAACGTCAAACGAGAAAGAAAAAAGAGTCCGTGGCGCACGACTGGAACGCGTCTGTCGGCTGAACGAAAAGTGAAAAGCTCCGGCCGCGCGCCCGTCTATATACCCGTGCTGCCGGGTCTCCGGTCTCTCCGGTCTCTCTCGGCGGCGGACGGCCGCGGCGCAAGCGTGGCTCGTTTCCCGCGCGCGCCCGGAGCGTGCGCAGCTACTCGCGCGCAGCTCACCAGCTACCAGGCACAGCGCAGAGAGCGAGCTATAGCGCGGCGCGAGCCTCCGTTGAGCGCGCGACCGACTATCTGAAAGCACTTGGCTGGCGCAACTACTGATTACACTTTGATATATAGGAGTAATACCTAATGTGATTTTCGTACGTGTAGGATAGTAGAATAGAGGAACTAATTTATGATTTATAATCGTACTAATTATCAGATTTACTTCTTTATTCCATGTTATGTTTAGAGGGTTGTGTTTTAACATCATGAGCCAAATGCAATGTTATATTCAGTACCTACAGTCCTTGCTTTATGTCATAATGACGATAGTTAGATAATCGGCGAAATGTACGCGGATTCATTGGCTTTAAACCGCAGTAAGCAGTTAATATATTTCCATATTAATATTTTGAGGAAAGGTATTAATTAAATATGAAAATTATATTTTTTAATAATTTTAAATCAATAACTAAAAATAAGTATGGGTATTTCAGAAAGTCCGAAATATTCCGACAAACGTAATAATATACCAACAATTCCAAATGCCTATTTCTTACAACGCTGCTGGTTGGATGGTATTTTTTCAAAGTAAAACAAAGCAATTCAAATAAGTTAATTAGCGACAAGTAAAAAAACTCAGTGTTATTAGTTCTCATGTTAAGTACCTACCTTTATATATTATAGAGTGAATTAATAAGAAATTAAAATCTATATTTTTAAATTAATTTGTGTACAATTTAAAACAACAAAAATGGCCGTTGTTTAGCCCGCTATAAACGAGAACGTTATGATAAACCAGAAGGTAGGTATTTGCTGGCATCTCTCACGTCTCAGTGTTTAAATCCCATCTAGATATAAGTCTTAGATGTAAGTCACTAGTTTTAAGTCAGTAGTTTTAATGTTTAGTATTTAATAAATATATTTGTACAGCGCCCTTCAGATAATTTTTCACGAAAACGGCGCTATATAAATTAGCCAAATATTATTATTATTATAGATTACATAGTACAAATAATCATGTAATGGAATATTTATGAAGGCTTTTAGTGTGCTTTTTAGACATCTTCACTTGAAATTGTATTATCAGATATTTAAATAGGTATATTGATAATTTTAAAACGCCGTTGAGGCGTTTTTTCCACGAAACGGCCCTATATAAATAAGTCAATCATTATTATTTATGTATTGTGTTTATATTGTGCTTTATCATGGATTTATTTTATTTACCGACATCTAATTTTATGTTCTCTTCGATATGACAAAAATATCCACTGCAATATTGATTATTATTTATTATTAAGTGTTTACATTAAATTTGTTTGATATGCTTTATAAATTTAGGTGCATGTATTCTGAAGTTGTCATTATGTTTGCCTGGTCGAAATTAAATTTGCCTCTTCTAAGGAATTATACAGGGTGTCCGGGGGTAAGGTGCGCTAACTTCGGGAGGTGATTCTACATGACGGTAGAAGTAAAAAAAAAAAAACTTTTTTTTTCGAAATTCCAATGTTCATTTTCCTTTACAAAAATATTTTTCTTTAAAAGAATATTTATTTTCCCATAAAAACAATTCATCTTTTTTTCGTAACAACTACCTTATAACAAAGGGATTTCTTCGCAAAAAGTATACTTTTTTTACTTCTAAAATCATGTAGAATCATCCTCCGAAGTAAGCGCATTTTACCCCCGGACTCCTGTAAATGTTATGTATATGTTATTGGTATCAAAATATTGAGTTGAGTTGTGAGTTTTTTTGCTGTTGTTATTATTGAAAGTGGGGTATGAAATTGTGATAATAATAAATCATGTACTTTTCTAAAATTAATGTTTACCGAATCTTTTTATACAACGATCTACGACCCCTACGTAAATGTAAATAATAAATCTAGAAAATTCATTGAACCCAACTTTTCTGCTCAGATTTACAGAATAATTCTGTCTATGTAAGTCTGATGGCATTTTCCTGAAAAATATTCTAGTCTTATATAATAATTGCACTAGTTGGTGTGTCGTATAATTAATTGCACATAATAAAGGTACATTTACAACCATATTTTCAAAATCAGCTTGTTTTTCAGCTCATCTACTTATTTCACGTACCATGAATATTATTTGTATCTGTTTGCAATATTGTATAGAATCTCCTTTAGAATCTTCGCCTTTTTGTAATTTTTTGTCAGTGTATTATTGATCGCATAATAATAAAATCGAACCTATTACAACTCGCGATATCTGTACTGTAATTTAATTCGTAAAGGCTAACTTTTTTGTTTATTTATTTTAATCCTACTAGATTTGAGTTTCCGGGCTGGTAAAACGCACCTGAAGTATTTTTTTTAAATAGCTTAGATTTAGTCTTAAATTATTTATGAAAGTAAGTTAATTTATTTAATGGTTTTTATTTTTAACTAGCAGAAATCCTTTATTTATTTTGATTAAAAAATATATATTTATTTCCGCTATTCACTTTTTGCATTACAGCCATTTCGTTTGTTTAAATATAATACACGTTTTGATGCTTACGAAAGCTATAAATATTATTTTTAACTTAATATTTAAGTTTAAAAAATTGTCGAACAGAAATGACAAAATTAGGTTCCAAAAGATAGAAATGGCAAATGGACAAAAAAATTATGATTACAAGGAGCTAAGGAAATGTAGGTACCAATTTCCAATTCGTTATGAACCCATTATAATAAGCATGAAATTCGGACTCCTAGAACAATTTTACTCTTTCATGTTTATTATCGTTGAAATTGGAGAAAAAATATTTTATTTATGTATAGTATAACAGAACCGAGGTAGGGTTTTGCGGATTCCCATTTGAAAAGAAGCCGTCCTTTGAAAAACCCTAAATCTTAATAGTTTCATAGTTTCAAGATCGGACTGAGATATCCTTAATTTCTCCGACCCAACAATGCAGACAATAAATGCTTTTGGATGTGTTATTGTTATTTTATGGGACCTTTTCAGCAATTTGGACACGTGTTCACTCCAACGTCTTTTGTTCCCCTGGCCCGACCGAATACAATACCCTCGGGTTGCTAAGCACTAAGCGGTAACCATCGCAAATATCTTGTTAAGCCACGAGCTTTATTTGTTGCTTTTAATGCAGTTTACAAGTTAACGCATTATGTGACTCTTTGTTTAGAAACAACATTGATTATCCGCTGGTTACTCAAATTACTCTCTTTGTTTGTTCAGTATTGTACCCGCACTCAATGAGTACTTTAAATATAAGCACAACGCGTACTTAACCTTTTTATCTTCAGTTACGTGCCACTTTGTTTATTTTTAAAGGCTTCTACTAATGAATACATAAATATTATTTACTAAGCCAAAGTACTCATTTAAGTGATTCACAGCCATACCGCCAAAGTCAGGGGATGATTTGTGGTAAATTATAATAATCGTCTAAGAAAAGAGTAAAGAGGATGGGAAATACAATTTTTTTGTGAATCCGCACAAGAGTCCCAATTGTCTGGAGCTATTGATACTATCGCATCCCAAATTGGGGTATGTTATGAGGCTGAAGGTAAACGGAAGGGGAATGAGATGGGGAATTATTTTAAGTGATTAAAATGTGAAATAACAGTAATTAATCATATATATATATTTACTGGCGCACGCCGTAATTTTAACCCGCGACCTCAAGCTTGCTAGTCGAGAGCCTTACCCCTCTACCACGGAGACCGTCGAACTATTGAGATCTAGTCACTAAAAATAGCTAAGATCAAAAATTTCAAACTACGTCCCAAAATAAATAAATTTTCGTCAACACTGATTTATGAACCCTCGACCTTTATGTACAAAACCGAGTAGCTTAATTCTCTGCCACGACTTTGGTAAGTAGGTACAGTATTTTGATTAAACCTTGAACTTCACACCTACTCCTGATAAAACCTTTGGGTCTTTTCAAATGAATATAAGAGATACCTTTCTGCGTGCGAACAAAATTTTCCTTTTAATATTTTTCTGTGTAGGTATTGTATATTATTTGCTGTTTTCATAAGATTTTTTTGACTTCGATGTAACATAAAACGATAATACTTAAAATTCTATAATATATTTTGTCTACTCTGATCAATAGATACGCCCGACCCGCGCCCTTTACAAAAACATCCAATTTCGGTCGAATGATTCCAAATAAGTATTGCACTAGCGAGGAGCGGCCTAGCATAATTGTTACACCGCTGAATCTCCCAAAATCTTTTGTAAACTTTTCCAAAGATGACGTGTCGTATTTTAAGGAAACCCATATTTATTGTGGAGAATATTTGAGATTACTTTGAAGTAAACTGCACCATATTGTAAGCATTGAAATTTTAAATACTGAAAGAGGTTTGGAGCACAACCATTCTCCTGGACCCCGGCCCGACCCGGCCCGATTAGTTCCGTGTACCGGGATCTATGGACTTCTCTCCACAATACAAGGAATCTATACATTTACACGTTCGCCAGTCCCGGTCTCTCCCCGGGATAAGGAACAAAGCTCGAAGGTATCGAGTTAGAGCGTGACCGATTGACACCGTTGCGAAAGGTGGAAAAATTTCAGTTTCTCGCTGTTTTCTTTCAAATTTGGACGCTTTTTAAAGTCGATTAGATACGCGTATAACTCCTAGATAAATGACTTCAGCAAACGATGTGAATTTTGTATGTTTCATTTGATATTTCTTGTGAAAGAAATATATTATTATGTACACGGTTTCGCTAGTTACGATTAGCGCTGTATGACCGTTACCAGGTGTGAAAAATTCAATGAAAATAAGTCTTTTAATCTTTAACATGCGATAAAGTTGGAGTAAAACTAACATCATTCAAATATGTGTCACATTTTGTAATATATAATAAAGGACGCAAGTTCTGTCTTGCGAGATAAAAAAATTACAACACGCAAAATAAGCTCACACAAAAGTTGCGTTGTTCAAATAGTGTTCCTTTTTACTTCGTCCGAATCAATTGTCTGAACACAGAAGCCTCGAGAAAGCCAAGGCAGCCTACTGAACTTGTCCGAACTTGTATTTTACATGCACCAACAAGAAAAACCTCGCTTGCGTTATTATCTTGCTTATTGCGTCAGGTTTTGGCGAAAACTTCCCTTCCCACCTGAAAGCTAAATACTTTAAACGAGATAAAATTGACCTGTTGAAATGAGTGAACCTGTGGGAGGATCAAACTGTAAATAGGGGGCGGTTGGTAATAGTGTCGAGGGGGTGGATGAAGCGATTGTGTTGAGGGTTGGAGAATAAGGGTGCCCCGCATTTCACCGTGGCAAGTGGATGTGGGGCCGTATTATACATAATTAGTTGCATAACGATACTCCACTGCGTAGGGGTATGTGTGTATGGAGTAGTGTGGGGTATTGTTATAAGCCGGTGCGGGTGAACAAACGCCAAATCAGGTGGGAAACCAAAGCCTGGGTATCACGTGTCCCCTCGTAACACTTGATTAAAACTGATTTAAAACCACGCTGCATTATAGTCGACAATCTATACGAAATATTTAATGCCTTAAAAGTGCTCTTATAAATTTATTTATCAAACCTTTTACATGAATTGATGTATTTTGTTAAATGATTGAATCATTAGATTTCTGTTTATTATTATTTAATCTGTAGATTATGTTCACAACCATCTGTAGCTATGTATGCTGTGAAGTGGGGAGGGGAAGGAGGTGTGGGAGAGTATCTGGCTATTCAGATCTGGTCTCAAAACGTGGCTAAAGCCATTTCAAGCAACGTTTTAATTCTGAATGTTAGTCTTACACCATGGCGATGCTGATAATATCTTCTACTCTGAAATGTGCGGCGAGTATAATATATATTATTTTAAATGAATAAATTGTGAAATAATACAAATTCATAAAAATAAAATTTACTTGCGCACGCTGAGATATGAATACGCGTCCTTCGTATTTCTAGTCGAAAGCCGAACCCTTCTACCACGGAGGATTAGATTAGAGGATTAAAATATTGTTTAACATTTGTGCTTATTAAGTTAATTAATGCCTAATCGGAAAATTGACAATCATTTCAAGGGAGCTCTACAACAATAACATAATCACGCTAAATTATATACATCTAAAGTTTCACTATAAAATCTTGAGTGTTCAGAGTGTTGAATGCTAAAACTTACCAAAACTTGTATGAAATGAAAATCAGTTGTTATAAAACCTAAGATTATTGTTTCTAAATGAGCTTCATAAAACTGCAAGTCACCCAATAAAGCATAGCCTTTTATCTATACCTTCATGTGTCATAATAAACCCTTTGGTCTGCGCTCATTATCTCGCGATTCAAACTGCCATAGAAGTATTGAAAAGGTTCGACGTACAGCTTGTTGAAGAATGACTAAACAAGGAATAAACAATGGCGTCCCTATCACATCACAGGGAAGGTAAGCTGCAATTCAGATGCAAACACCCGCACATTTCTAATTTAATCCCTAGCAGCAAAAGCAATGAAAATAAATAACGATTCATTAGTTTTTTTACATCGCGTATTACATTCTTATAAAGCTAACTAAACTACTGCTAAGATAAGATTTAGGAAGAAGCTCTGTTAGGTACCTACCTATGAAGTAATTTTAACTACGAATGGTCAAAAAACATTTTGGAAAAAAAATCACGTGGGTTATTAGATAGGTAGTAGCATAATTCTGGATATTATGGATGATTCCGAAATAGTTCATAAAATAACTATATTTTTTAATTAGTATTATGTTTATAAAAAGGACAAAATCGTCTTTATTCACCTGTATTATTTACTTCCTAGAATTAGTGTTCTTTTAATTTTTATTAAATTAAATTAGGTATTGTATATTTTTTTACATTTTAAGACGATATTTTATTTTATTTGATTTTAAGCCGAGCTGGGCTTTAGATTCGTTTAGATTAAAAGAACAAAATTACCTAGTGAACTATCGAAAATTATATTAAAAAGTTTTTAAATCATTAAGTAATGTGAAACTGATAAAACTAAATATGAAACAGTACTAGTAAAGCATTTAAAGGTGACCTAAAATAAAATAGAAACTAACACAGTACCATAAGTATTGTATTGTATATATTGTCTCGATATATAGTTAGTAATCACATAGATCATTGTAGAAATGTATTACGTATTTGTACAGCACCCTTGAGGTAATTTTGCACAAAAACGGCGCTATACAAATCATCCAAATATTATTAAAACGTACACATGTATTAAATTTCACATTACTGATATACAACCTTTTACGTATGGCAAACGGTTATCAGTTGGGTAAAATTTTAAGAAGTTTTTTAGTAAAGGCGTAAAACTACACGATATTTATGTAAAATACAAATTAAAAAAAAACAGATCTATATATTTTTTACTATTTTATTTACTTATAAATGTTGCAAATATTTTTGATTTTCTCGATTTAATTTCCTTAACAAATCTATTGTGTGTATATTACATAATATATCATATTATCTCAGTCCTCCTCGCCAGGAGATTCTGTGGCGAGGCGAACTAGGTATAGGATAGAGGATTTCTAGCCACTATTAGAAGTTCAATTTCAAGATTTGGGAAGGGTATTTTCAGTTATTCTTACGGCGATGTTTTTTTAAATACTAGTCAATTCTAAAGAGATAATGTGTAACTATAGCATAATATACAATGATGTACACGTACCTCAATCTCCTCAAAAACATTATTCGAATTACCAAGAAACTTAAAGCTACTTAAAGCAATCATTTGATACTTAAAACATTTTCTTCGCTTGACTAATACGACGCTAAAGAAACTAAACACCGTTTAAATTTGTAAAAGTTTACAATAGCTGTACCTAACTACCTCCTGTAAATATTGTATATAACATACCTGCTGTGACTCACCACTTCGTTTGCAAACCCTCCCTCAGGCATAAAACCCTTATAGGGATTATGATTTAATAAACTAAATTCACAGGTAATAAGACACCACCATACAAAAATGCTCTCAGTAAAGAAACTACGCGTTTTAAAGTTTTAATTTTTACTTTATCATTCTTCCTAATTCTCAAGATACTAGCACAGCTTTTTTCAAAATCAAGATCAGACCTCAAAAGCCATACAAACGTATGAATGGTCTTAAAACTCTACACATTGTAACCAGAAACATAAACAACCCATTGCCTTTGGTTTGGGACAAAAAAATAGGTCGTATTTTAATATTTACCCACTTTAAATAATGCATTATTGTCACGGGTCGTAAAACAATAGTGTTGAAGAACACAGCTTTAAAAGAAAAGCTACCACAAACTTAGCATTATAAGCATGCAGCGGGTTTGCAGTTTGTACCCAAATTTCTTTGGGAAAGTTTATGAGGTCTGGTCAGGCGCCATGGTAAATGTAAGGACAGGTTTTTATTACTATATACTGCTACTCTTTCTTTATTGCCCAGTATTTTTGACACTTTGCATCGATGGCGCTAATAACGGTCGCTCTTTTTATGCCCCGAGGGTCAAGGAATTGTAAACTGTGCAATAGTGAAGGCGAGGTAGTATGGTCATGAAAACATATTATGTATTTTAGTTGTAAAACTCATCTCCTTAAAAATCATATCATAAATTGTATAGTGGCAAAACTTATTTACATAGCTTAGCTAGCCGGTTAGTAACACCGAGTAATTTACAGAATATATTTATTTATGCACTTCGTGCGTAAATGCGTCGATCCACTGCTATCTACACTCGTGTAAAACGCATGAAAATTTTCATAGTCCGCGACATTGTAAATAATATGTAACTAAATATAAAGAATTAGTATTACAGATAATAATATTAATGTAAAAAAATAGTATTGTAGATGTGTTTCTGCATCTGTTTGTAAATTTTATGATAAATCCGATAGTGGGTGATATTTGAACAGCACCTGTGAGGTGATTTAAAAAAACGTAGCTATGCAAATTATCAAATTATTATCATTATTAATAGGTAATATAAGATACGAAATGGCTGGATATCGGTGGCGAACGGTAAAAATTCTTCGAACAAAATATTATTACTCCTAAAATAATAGGGAAAATTAGTCCAAATAATTATCATCACTTATTTTTATATGCGTTGGGGTTTCCAGTTATACGCATATGGTATGGAGGTATTTTATTTCTTCTTCGATATATTTATATTCCGCGAAGTGATGACAGACGGAAAAGATACTAAGAAACGTTGGACGCGATAAGCGATACCTACATTATATCACATATTAGGTAGGTACTTGGATGTTGTATAGGTAGGTACCTATTCAGTGGTCGGGAAGATTGGCCAAATCTAATTGCCTAATTGACTACCTGAGCTACCTGTGTCCTCTAAATTCTACCCACAGTTAGTTTGGTTCCCACTAGCCGTGCTAAAGAATCCTTCACAATGAACCTGTTCCTTTTCCCAGATAATAAAAGTATGTCATGCCGGTAAATAGAATGTCAGGTTCCTAGCTATATACCTGCGTTATTAATTGTGATTCACCCAGATATTTCCATTTCGGTCCACCCCAGCCTCCCTCACTCTCGCGGAGAAAAAATCCGCTCATTTAACGCTACAGTATTGTGTTAGGAGATCTACCCTCCATAAGTGAATACGCTGAGATCTGTATAGTGGTATAGGCTCCCTCGCCATCTACCATCTGCCGCGTGAAACGCGCCCACTAAAAAAACTCTCCTATCAACCCTGGGAACCTCGGATCCACGGCGTTTCCCACGATCCAACCCTCTTGTATATTAAAATGAACAGCAAAATAATACATAAGTTACCCTACTTGGGCAAGAAGTAAAACGTCGCGCGTCCCTCTCGCGCGCACTGTATATCGTGGCCAGGTATCGCGGTCCCTGTCTGGCCGAGGCGCGGGGCGCACACGTGTGCAGCGCACCTGCCTGCCACTTGTGGAGAGGTTTTTTTATACAACTTATCTCGATGCTAAGGAGAGTTCTTGCTGTTTGGCGAGGATGAGATTGAAGGCTATGAAAAATATTGTCGGGGCGTTCAGAATACACTGTTATTATTTTTTAACAGTTTTAACGAGGTATTCTACCCTCGGAACAAGAAATTCAAAAGTTCATAGGAAGATTATGACGTGGCTTCTTAACTTCGATCAAAGTACGTATAACTGTGTTTAGACACACAAAAATATTAGCATTTCAATTTAACTTTATATGTTGCTTTTTTTTTAAATATGTACTTCGCACAGGAGGCCTAAATTTTTCCCTTCAAACCCGTGTAATATTTTTATGAATAGAGTTCTCAAGGTTCAAATAGCAAATTCATTGATAAATCTGAATGAGAGTTTATCTCCCCACTTACACACGGCCAATAAAGGGGTCAACAGCGAGGGGAGCGCGCAATGCACCCCACTTATTGACTTGTCTCCGCAGGCCTGTTCCCCCTAGTTGCGCACCCCATTGCACCTTACACACCACATACACCCCACAAGCCATAACAATAGTTAGACAATATAAACCATCGCCGAAAATACACTTGTCTTAAAATTCACCTGATTTCTACTGTTGACATGGTGGAGATAAATAAAATATGTAATGCAAGGTGTTCGATATTTTGATTAGCAATTCGATATTAAAACAAACCTGTTATTTAAAAAATGAGTTGGTTGACGAATAATAGTTTCACTATGAAAAAATACCGTCATGACTAGTTCGGCGAAATCTTTAGTAAAATCTATGTTCAAAGTTAATGGAACACGTGTGAATGTTATGAAAGGGAAATGTAGTTGTATCGGATCTACCCCCGCCATGGCGGTAGGGGTGGAGTGCTGTGGGGAGGTGGGGGAGTGGAGGGGCCGGCGCGCCCTTATAAGGCCGCGCCGCAGCTTGTAGAGCACATTCTGCCACCGACCGTAGCCCGCTAACCTACCTTTCCCAATCGTGTTTTACTTTGTGCTCTACAACATGTCTACTTACGCCGCCAACGAATTCATCGTCTCATCGAACAATTCGATGAACGATAACACTTACAACAGCCAGAAGGCCACCAAAACACACAGGATAAAAGCTATCTTGAAGCCTCTGTTGAGGATGCTGAGGAAGAATTCCGCACAGAAGAAAAGAAACGCATCTTTCGATTCTGATTATCACAGTCAAGATCACTGCGTGGAGTGCAGCGACAACTCTGCCAACGAAGATCTGGAAACCTCCATCATGGATGAGATCAACAACTGCCAGCCCAATTCTGCCATCTTCGTAGCTGATGAGGATGGTCAGTGGAACCTGTCCCCCGTGACCCGCGGTGCCTGTGTGCCCGTTCACTTCGCGAGGACTGAGGCTGGAACCTTCTTCTGGACCTCCATGCGCCCTGACTGCGACGTGTCCCCCGCCTTCCACTGCTACACTGAGTGCCAGCAAGCCGCCCAACAACAGCCCATGCTGACCCACGATCGCTGGGTCCAGGCCTGAACTGATCAACTGTCACTTCAAACGACGATGAATCCTGAGCTTCCAATTTGTGATAATTGAAAAAACCCGCCATTTGTTATGCCTACGCTTCCGAATCCCACAAGTGCGAACGTGATTTGACATCTTCCAAGATGAACTTTAATTATTTTAGATTGAACATTTGTTCATTTTAGATTAGGAAATGTAGTTATTTTTATTGAATATTGTTTAATGTTAGATAGATAGCAACCTGTGATTTAGTTTGTATTGGTTCCTTTACTGAAATGCCTGAAATTGCTCAACTTTAATTCTACTAATATTTAGGTTAGATTTAGGATTGTGATATTTTGATGTATAACTATGTTTTTATGCTCGTTTTACGAATGTCTATTATTCGTAATAATTTTATTGTGATGAAATGTTTAATGCTTTAATTTTTTCTATGTTTTAAATCATTGTCTTCCAAACAAGTGACATGTTTTACTGAAATAAAAAATACTATTAACTAAATTATTTATCTTTTCCTTGATATCAACACCAAATACCCCACACACACTATCATCATGTCAATGACATTTATCGTTCATTGCATACACATTAAATAATTTCCACAGATGTACTGACCTGATACATATCAAATAATGTATCCAGAAGGTACCTACCTCCATGACATAAAAAAGACATTTCCAAAATGAAAGGTCTATTTACATCTTACAATAAAAAACACACCCTCAAAGATAGCATTCAAAAATGGGATCACAATTTTGAATATTATCTAATTAGTCTCAAAATCTTATAATAATTCCCACATTATTTTGAAAATTACTATTTTTTTCGTAATAATTGTTTTTAAATCTTATGCTAAAACATGTTAATCTATGTTATATTAAGATAAGAAACAAAGAGGTTATCGATTTCAGGTAACCAATTTTATGAATATTTATTATAATATATTAAATATAGTAAATTCATTTTTTTTATATACAAAATTAAAATGTATTCTAGTTGGTTTTTTTCACACGTTTCTCAAAAAAAAACAACTTCATGTATAATTAATTAATATTTCGAGTGTCTTAATTTGTTACTTCAAACGTTCATAATACATTTAAGGTCTAACATTAATTACAAATTGGGGCAAAGCAAGAAGGAGCGATTCGGTGGCGTGGACCGTATTTTTTTTTCTCTCCGAACCATCTACCTGACCGGGATTCATATCAACATCCCAAATAACAAAAAACGACCTTCAACCAAAAATGAGCTTTAATTAAATGATTCCTAGGGATCTTTTTGGCTTACCGCTTTTAGTTAAAGTTCGGTCGTTTCAAAGCTTCATTGTGGCTTGAGCGGAACACGTGAATCGCCTCGGGCTAAAAGCTCCTTCGATAATATACTCTTAGTTGGTACGCTTGATTGTTACAGAGGTATTTCTATTGTATCGAGTATCCCTCGGTAACATAAGCTTTTATTCACTTCACCGGGGTTCTATCTCTCAACCCTATTGTAAACACTTTGGAATAGGAACATGTACAATCAAATTTCAGTTTTGAATGGAAAACGAAAATATTTTAAGTTAAAAAAAGTGCAAAGTATTCCGGTAAATTGTGCTATACCTTGGTTATAATTCGGTTACCTATTTCAATTATTTAAGGTTCATACAATTCAATGAGTAAGATCATTATGAAAAGCAGGTACCTACCTCATGTATTTAAAAGAGATGTAGAATGTAGATAGTAGCTACAATATTGGTACAATGCATTGAGGAATTTGCAATTTGAAGATAAGGGTTGAAAACCATTTGAATGAAAATTATTTCTACATAGAATTTTTTTGCCGTATTATATAAGATGTTCTTGAATGGAACAAATAATAATAATTAAGTAAGTATTACCAAATTAATATTTTTAAATTTTATCTAAATTGTGGTATTAAAATAGTTATATTAACTTAATTTGAGATGCGAACTGCTGCGTTATATATATATATGTCACCCCACAATGCTTAAAAAGCGAAGCTTAATGATAAATCACTATTTTGATTAATTTTTATAACGAATTGGTCTACATTATGAATACTAAAAAAAATGCTTTAGATAAATTGAAGGTTTTCTTATCGTTTCGCTTGAGTAGAAATACAAATAAAAAATTAAATTACTCACTAAAAAATATAAATGTAAACTACTAATTTTTTAAAAATAGAAATTTATGAACGTGCAAAGGAAACAACTATAAAAAATACAATATAATAACTAAGATTATCTGTGACAGTTTCACTTGATAAATTTTTCGCTTTCTTATAAAATTATTTACAAAATAAATAAAAACCGATCGATTTTGGAACCTTAGTTAAATAACCTTGAAATTTATTGTTATTAACATACATTAAACGTAACTGGAATTAACGCGTTTACTAATATAGCGGGCCACAATAAAAGGGTTCAGATTTAAGGGTAAACTACGAGATGAAGTAATTGGGGTAGAGAAGGTACTACGGTATAGCTCTGAAATAATGATCATCATTTTTAGTTTTTACGAATATCTAACAGGCCATACTCATAATTATTGAACACTTATGTAAAATACATAAGACGTCTTAGGTATAACATCAAAATTGTGACGATCAATCGACAATGGGAGTTTATAGTTCACGTACAATATTCAATACAATATATTTGATTCATGGGAGTGAATATTCTTTACAATATAATTGTTTAATGATATACCTTGTCAATCCATGGCTACCTAACTAAAATTATTTTTATTATGCACGTATAATAGATTCAACTAAAGAAAAGCGCGACAAAATGGCCAATAAATACTTTTGAAAAATTTGAAGGTAGTTTTATGTCAATTTAAAAAAAATAATTCCGCTTTTGAATACGTTTTTCGACCAATAAAGTAGCAGACAATGATTCCGTCAGCGGTAGTTTATTATCCTTTTAGCGTTAAACTTCCAACAAATGATTTCTAATATTCCAAGATAACTTTCCGCCCAATAACTATACATAAGAGGCTGCCTTTGAAAGGAATGTCTTTTATTATTCGATGAAGAAATGTATATCTTCAATTCGTTGAACATTCTATGTGTATGATTTGTAACAAAGTGTTTATTATTGTTTAATTTCTCGTGGGTTCACAAATGAAACCAACAAGAGGTAGGCCGTACCTACTTTGTGCCTCGGACTACGGCATAATGGCCACAAAAAGCTTTTCAAATACTAAATAATAATTGGTTTGTGTTTGTTATCACCTCGAGGGCGCTTTACGGTGAGTAAATGCTCCTAAAGAAACATGAATATTAAAACTTAAAAGCTTAACGTATTATTATTATCTTAAATAATACATACACCCTTAATTATACCACTATGCTTAAATAATTCAAATGTTTACCATTCATTAATTAACAGTAGAACAGATTAGTAACAACTTTGTTTTGATTAGTTTGTTAGAAGTTGCTTGTGAGGTGCAAATATTCCTGGTGGTAAAGGTAGATTTTGAGTCAATAATATAGGTACCTGCTGATTAATTTGTCAATTTTAATAACGCGGGTGAAGTTGTGAGTGAGAGTGGTTTCATTATGTTAACCAGGATAACTTTAATTTATTATAGAAAATCTTCAGCTGAATTTCTAATTTATTTATTTTCTGCTCTGTAAACGGCCTCCGTAGTCGAGGGGTAAGGCTCTCGACTGACAATTAGCGTGTGCGTTAAATTTCATTTGATCAATTTGTGTCATTTTGCGATTAAATCAATTAAAATAATTTGAGGTATATTACGAGTATATACAGAGTGGAAATAGATACTCCCAGTACCGCACTAATGTAAAACCATTATTCAGTATTGAAACGTTGCTTGAAATAGCTTTAGCCGTGTTAGGTGACCAGATGTGAATAGCCAGGTTCTTCCCCACGTTCCTCTTCTCCATATACTTTCTCTCCCCACTACCTTTAACCTCATAACATATCACAATTGGGGATGCTATAGTCTCACTGATTCCAGACGGTTGGGAGCAGTTGGGACTCTTTGAAAACTTTTAGTAATAATAATAATATATTTTTAATACAGGGTTTTCCAATAAGAGGTGTTATTTTGATATTCAATCGTAAAAGATCAATGGTTTCGTTGCTTGTGTGGCACGCCGTTTTGATGAAAGTAAACGTTGTACAAATCAATATCATCCAATTCCGGCCATAAATAATCATTAATCATCTCTCGATAGCGCAATATATTCACCGTAACTGTTGCTCCAGCCTCATTTTCGAAAAAGTAAGGTCCAATGACTCCGCCGGACCATGAACCGCACCAAACAGTCACACGTTGAGGATAGAGAGGCTTTTCAACAATAACTCTTGGGTTTTCCGAGCCCCAGATGCGACAATTTCGCTTGTTGACGAAGCCACCGAGATGGAAATGGGCCTCATCACTCAAGATGATTTGCATTTGATTCACTCAAGTGAATTTTAATAATTTCAATGCGTTGTCGAAGCGTGTATCATTCCATTTTTATTAATGACGTAGTTTCTACTTGTCAAATGTCAAAAAATGACAGCTTCAAAAGAAACATCTACCGAAATAGCGGGCTATTCAAAATAACACCTCTTATTGGAAAACCCTGTATTTAACGTATACCTTAACTTGTTGAATTCTCTAATCCTAATCTGATTTAAAATTCCTAAATTTAACAAGCACTAACCATGATTACAATCACCGTATACCCAATTTCTACCGATTTATAACAAGTTTCTCGTTAACTCTAAATTTTTAAGTCCAAAAAAATATATATATATTTTTAAAGATAATATCTATACATTTGTTAGGCCGAAACGTGAATTATATGAAATTGCCTCAATAGAAAAAAATCGCAAAGTTAGCTCCGAAAATTATTTCAAAGAGGTTTTGTTCTGTTATTTAATATGTTATAGGTATGAAAAAAATCACATTGCATCTTTAAATGCAACTAAAGCATTTGTGGAGAGATTTTTGCTCTATTTCAAACGAGTTTTTTATTAAATATTTTCAACATTTTCGCTTAATTATTATTGTTTTTTTAATATAAGCGCGCTCCCTCTAACATTCGTATTTACATATTATATCCCTTTCAACCAATCTTTGAAAGCTTACTACGGGGTCTTGAAAAGACGAAGGTGATATTTTGTTTGTTTTTTTTCAACACCGAATTACAACAAAGCCACAAGGAAGAGATCCGAATAACATCGCTTTAGTTTTTTTGTTACTATCCTAAAACCCAAGTCCCAGAGGTAAAGGTTGGCATGCGGGGATTGCTTAGTGTGGGGTGTGGGGTGTGGGGTGTTGGGACTGTTAGGTGTTCCGTCTTATCGCCTGAGCCAGTATTATTATAACAATATTACCCCAACACGTGTTGCAAGAATGTTTCTCGTCACAGAATGGGGGCGCGGGTCGAAGTTCAGGTACTCCGGCAAAAAATCAGGTGGAATGTGGAAATATTATCACATGCGGCCCCCATCAGGGAACCTTGTCTAGCTGAAGGTTTTTTACGACTTGAACCAATTAAGAAATATTACGGGGATTATTACCTATTGCTGAATTCATATAATATCAATGGTACACGGAGAAAACTTACTGATATGAAATACTGTTAATTTATTAAAAATCCGGTCAAATTATTATCTGTTAAAAATAGGACTGTGGGCCTATAACAAATTAATTGAAAGAGCTCCTAACAAAGTAGCAGTCAAAAGCAAACGTTTTATGAGGACGGCGAAACACGTGTTGATATAAATACTGATATTGATACAGGCATACTTATACTGTAGTATTCCGTCTTAATATCTATTAGGAAAAGAACGCGTGTTCTCGATATATTCTGAATGTTAATGTTATGTGGAAGTTAGCATGCTATCACTTTTTAACCAGGACCATTTTTCTCCGTGTTCATATATTTAAATACAGCAAAAATAGTAATTGCACGTCACTGGTACTGCATGCTACTAAATTATAATAAAATAATAATGTGGATATTATTGATTGTAAATATACGATAGTAGGTATAATATAAATCCGCCACTTCTGCGTATCTAATACTAACTTTGAAATGCTCAGTCCTGGTGAAGTTGCATTTAAATAGGATTTTGTAACAAGTAGCTCACATACGTACATATTTATATGAAATTGAATGAGGTTAAGAAAATCAGGGTTGTCTATACTACACTTTAGAAATTTGAACATATATTTTAAGTCGGATATAATTATTCGATCTGCGAGTATAAATAAATTTAATTATTTAACGAAGTAATTGTAGTGTATACATTCAATGGAATATCGATTTTAAAATTAATGTGCCTTGAGAATATATGTTGATTTTTTTCAATTGAATCTGGACGTATTTTAAAATGTTAAATATTGTGTTAAGTAAACTGTTTTTATGATGATGATGAACTGGTCCAACAGAAATAAATGTTATTTTTTACAGTGTGAGTACCTACGGTAAATTAAACTGTACAATTATTTTACAGTTTAATGTACCGTACATTTTGTATAGTTATTAAACAAAAGCTTTTCACATTTAGTCTTACAAATTATCCTAACAAATAATATCTGTAATTCTAATGCTACATTAACATGTGTTATAATGTTTATAATTATTATTTAAATAATGTTTTTTCTGTGATCTTTGTCTTCTGTTAAATTAGTGCCATTTTGATGTGACAACATTCTCAGTTTATCACCTAACCTCAAAAAACAATCTTAGATAAAAGTTACCAAAAATCCTGTTCAATTAAATAAAACAATTTTTCAAAACACGTATTGCTACAAAGTGTGAAAAGCAATTCCATCCAATAAATATGATTGAATTTACCACAACTTTTTACGCAGGTACTATTTTAACACCCGCAGTAAAAAAAAGCCTTTAAGGCGATGCACTACGTAGTAATGCAAAATCATATGTTTTTAGTTTGACAATTTGGTCGCCTAGAAATTTTTCAGATGCTTTAATTAAATACTGCGAGTAGAATACATTCTAGTCTTTGAAATAATCGAGTATTTTTTAGATAAGTCTTTTTATAAGCCCAGAAAAAAATAATGTATAAGGCCTATGAAAACTGCTTTAATGTTCAAAATATCCTACTTACGAACCCATTTTCGGTTATGATTTTATTGTATAATGTGGCAAATTAAGTTATTTATAAAGTGATCGAAAAAAAATTAAATATTTATGCCTAAACATCCACCAAATAAAATAAAAGGCACTTTTTGACCATGTTTTTTTCTTGCATAAATCAAAACAGGTGGATGGTGTTAAGCGGGAATTTAGCCTTATCGCCATCTACGTAAGGGGTGTTATCGATAGCGGCTCAATTTAAAATATAACACGACGCAGTGCACCGCCTTAACATTATTAATTTAGGTAATTGTCATTACCTAAAATAAAAGCACATCCCTTTCAATGGAATCAGATATCTGTTATCCTGATAACAATCTGAAAATATATTTTATGTTACCACTTATCACCTCCTTCGGGTTATTCAGGAAAATAAATCAGGGAAATAGTTATTTGATCGTCACTCGATTGCCCAAATAATTTATCGTCTTCACCGAATTATAATGAAATTCGATTTGAACATGATACCAAATAGAATTTAATTGAGATTGCTCATTTATATGAAGGCGATACACCACGTAACATTTGGAATGTCGCTAACAATAATACTCCTTAAGCAGATGGCGATTAGGTTCAAATTCCCGCTTAACACCAGCCGCCGGTTTTGCTTTATGCAAGAAAAACACATCGACAAAAAGTGTGTTTTATATCATTTTGAGAAGTGCTCGCTTGTTTCATGTATTCTATTCACAGTATTTAAAAAAAACATCTAAAATATTACAAAGCGATCAAATTTTCAAACATCATAGAAAATAATGTAAGTAAGCTTACATTTTATGAATTGTTTTCAGGAATAGTACAGGAACGTAGTAGGTAAAGAATCAGACTATAATAATTAATTTAAAATGACTGCCTCAACACAGGCTAGCCGGTAGCCTAGTTAGGCAGATGAGAAACCTCAACTTTATCTATTTGTTAACATTTATACTTAGTTATAGTTGCTAAATTCTTAAATAAAAATATTATTTTTATATTATATTATTGCGAAATAACTGGAATCCGACAGAGTTTAAAAATAATAAAATACCGCACAAGAGTCCCAACTGCTCTTAACCGTCTGGAGCCAGTGAGACTATGATATCCCCAATTGGGGTATATTTTGAGGCTGAAGGGAGTGGAGAGTGTGGTGGGAAGGTGGGGGAGTATCTGGCTATTCAGGTCTGGTCACCAAACACGGCTGAAGTCATTTCAAACAACGTTTTAATTCTGAATGGTGATCTAATGCCAGGGCGATACTGAGAGTATCTTCCATTCTGGAACGTGCCACAAGAATACTATGTATAATTTTTAATGAATAAATTGTGAAATAACACAAATTCATTAAATAAAATTTGCTTGCGCACACCGGAATTTAAACACCCGACATTCGGCGATCTATATCAGACAGAAACCCAAAAAAAATAATTTTTCAATCTGAGCATATGGGTTTTAAATTATTCATATTTTGTCTATTTTTTTTAAAATGTCTTTGGAGTCGAGTCTTCGCATCAAAGCTTTAAAAATGTTAAACAGCTAATTTTAACCCCTTAGCGACCTTTTTCGGACTCGATTTACTCGAAAACGAAAACTCAAATCAAAAAAGTTCTTTTGGGAAATCGAATTTAAATGTGATGTAGATTACAGCTTGTAGGTACTACGAGTTTTCGGACACAATGTATAGTGCATAGGTACCTAACTAATAACCATTTGTATTTTTTTTTTAAATATCTGACGGTTTTGCGAGAGTATTTATATCATCGTTATTTATTTTCATCTTAACTGCATATTTCCGAGTTCACATTATTCCAAAAATTAAACAAACAAATGCATTCTGCCAATACTCTCTACAATGGAATGCCCATGAAATGGTTTGCTTAATTTAAGATACGTACTTCTCCAATTTCAACCAGAAAGGATGAGTGGAAGATCAACAGGCATTCAGAGATGTTTTCTCAAAGGTTTAATAACAAATAAACCGGTCGGTTTGGGCCCAGACAAATAATGAGTCGCCTGTGCCCTACACCTATACTATTGCTCAAATTTATTTAGATAGGGCAACCTTAGTATGCGTCATTTCCAACAATCTGTCGTATTCCCGAGGATTCCAAAAAAAACCTTACTAAAATTTGTGCCCCATTTTTGTTAGATATTACTTCAAGGATGCTCTAAAAAGCTAGAAAATAACTCTAAAACGTTCATAAATATTCTCCTAAATTGCCAGCTTCTTAAATATTCTCTATAATTGCCAGCTTCTTAACTATTCACATTAATTGCCAGCTTCTTAAATATTCACCTTAATTGCCAGCTTCTTAAATATTCTCTTTAATTGCCAGCTTCTTAACTATTCACATTAATTGCCAGCTTCTTAAATATTTTCTATAATTGCCAGCTTCTTAAATATTCTCCTTAATTGCCAGCTTCTTCCATATTCTCGTTGATTGACAGCTTCAATGGTATCAAAATTTATTACTTTTCAACTTTTTTTTACTTCACCATAGAAAAGCACGGGTGATAATTATAACATTGTATTTGTAAGCGTACATATGTATATTAGTTGCCAGATTCTAGTTTTAAGCTACAGTTGTAAGTCATATAGAAGTATTATTATTATTGTGTGGAGCTAATGTAAAAAAAAAATAAATGTCACTGGCTGTTTTTCCATATTAATTTTACATAGGTACATCACAACATTACTGTTTCTATTGTAAAAAAAATAAACAAACTGTTATTATAAACACTTTGCCAGATAGCGGTGACAATGATTGTGTCAGTAAGGAGAGATTCTTTCAGGAATTAGGATTTCTCTCTTGAACCATTTAGTGATGTATAATATGTTTATTCACAGATTATATTATTTACTCATTCAATACGATCATTTTTTAGCACAATTCTCCAATCAATTTCTCAGTAGATATACGTGACTAATGGGACTATTATCAAAATAGATTTTTAACAATTTCCTCAACAAAATGATAATTATTCATTTCCCATCCTTTAGAATTGTCAACTCAAAATTACGCTCCCTCAAGACATTATCGTCTAAGCTCAACCGAAATGACGCAAAATACTTATGCAATCTTGAGCGATATTTGCGTGTCGTCCTATTTCATTGCGTACTTGGGTAATAGGGATAAAAGAGAGAAGAAGAGGAAGAAAAGCATGGTGTGATGGAATAAGTGTGTAAGTTGCGGCAGGCAGGTGAGGTGTGGACGGGGTAGGCAGAGCGCACGTCAGACGCCATGTGTGCTTTTTGTGCACACATTATGTTATAATAATGAATACATTTCCTTGTGAGAACCGTGGGAACGTGGGAACGGAGCTTCGAGCTTCTGTTGAAAAAAACCCCATTATAAGATGGCCTTTCAGAGCAGGGGGAGGGGCCGCGATCCTTCGGGTTCAATCTCTTTGTAATTCCCCTATTATAAGAAATATCCTTTTTTGTAAATAGGGTTTTATTGCACCACGTGGAAATAAGTTTACGGGCCAATCTGACAAAGCGTGAAGATTTCCAACGTTATTGATCGTGGTTTCCAATTATTCAATGCGTGCATGAATTCAGCGTTACAAAAAAAACATCTCGTTTGTGGAATCAGTACCAGATATTTAATCACACTTACATTCGATTTCTTCATAATGTGCTCGTGCATATTTCAGAAGACTTACATAACATTAATCAACACGCTTAAAAACATGCGTTTTGATAGTGTGAGTATATTATTTTGAGCTTTGAGTCATCAGTTATTACTTATAAGTGGTTGAATAGTTCTCATCGATTCTAATTCGATTCTTAATTGGTACCTAATTGTTGTCAATAAGTTATGTGTCGTATGTTATCCATCGGGTACCTACATAACCAGTAACCTAATTAACGAAACTAAGTTAGTAGTGAGTCAGTTGTTTCAATTTTGTATTAATAGATATTGGATTTAAGTAATTAATAATTATTATAAGTCATTAGTTGTAAATCACTAAAAGATCTTATATGTATTGTGGTAATTTTAAAGAAAAAAATCATCTTCGATTTTAAAGTTTGTTTTTTTATTCTGATCGTTGTTTCAAAATTATGTAACTTTCATTTATTAATTAATAATTATTGACTTTAAAAATCTGGTCTGATAAGACGGCTGTCAACAAGATCGCCACGTGACGTCAAAGCCGCCGAATTCACGAATAAAAATGAAAAAGTCGAAAATAACTCATTTTAAATATTTATAGAAAATTTATTCGTCATTATCTTTTTTTTCACGGTTAGATTTACTAAAACTAAATGAAAATATTTGAAAACTTTAGAAACTTACATCCTTTAAATATATATTGTGCTGCTATATAAAAGCACATTATTGTACACAATAACATACCAACAAAGGATATGTATGCGGTGGTATGCACTACGACCTCCTTTTCAATTAGGCGTGTGTTCCTCAAACACAAGTCAATAGAAACTGTAAACTCGTGTAGACGTTGGACGTGTGGACGTCGGACGTGTGGGTTGGTGTTATGGAGTCGTGGTCAGATTTCATATTGCTTCGATCATTCTCAACACTCGATTAACAAATTAATTTAGTATCTGGATAATATAATTGTTTGCTAATAGAAGTATTATTATTGAGGTAGGTTGGAAAAATAAGAAAAGCTGTTAGATTCGAGGCCTTGCGTGAAAAAGTAAATTGGTTTAATAAAATGATTTTCTAAACAAAATAGTTTAAGCCTAATAATTATAGTAGATGTACATAATTGTAAACTTATTCAAACAGACAGACACAGATTACGACTATGTTTTATACTATTTTAGAGATCAGAGATATTATACGTAGAAAACTTATTGATATGTAATATTGTTAATTTATTAAAAATCTATTTGTATTTCTGTTAAAAAACGGCACTCCAGACCTTTAACGAATAAATTAACAGATTTCCTAACAAACTATCAGTAAAATATAAATGTGTTATGAGGATGTGGGAACACGTGTTTTTAAAATTATAGTGTTTTCGCATTTCGTCATCATTATTTATATGCGCAACTGCATTAACACGTATTCCGAAATATTCTAATGTACTAATATTTTACTAGGAAATTACCTACCATCACGTTTTTAATATAATCAGCAATACTCATTTTTCTCCGTGTGACCTAGTCCTAAGACAACAGATATGTAGGTACCAACATTAAATTAAATTAAAACATAATTATTTATCTTTTATTTTTTTTACCAATTTTACAATTGTTTTATAGTGGTGTAGGTATACTATATAAGTATTTAATTTTTATAAAATAATTAATTATTTCTATGATATGTTAGGACTAAAGTTAGGTAAATCTTAAGTTAAAGTAATGAATGCATGAAGCGCAATCTCTCCGTCGATAGGTAGGTACTTCGACTATAACAAATTGAGTGCAACGCTCCGTAATTATAGCAATGCAGGGTTGTGTTAAGCGCGTGTATTGGTGCACTTCGGCGTGGCTTGGTGTGCGGTGAATGGGTGTACTGTGTGCCCCGTATAAATACATATACCTACCACGTACCGCGAGTAGAGTGTAGTGTGTAGCGGCACGCATATAATCTGCTCGTGCCATCTCCCTCGGTCGCTTCCTGCGATCCGTGGGAAAAGCGGCAGGTGCAAGTGGAGAAATATCAAGCAGGGCAGCACGCACACCACACCCGCGTAAGCGTGCACACACCACGCACACAAGCGCGCCCCCCGAACCTCCCCCCGCACCGCGCACTCCTACCACTCCTTACCAGAACCAGATACCTCACCACTACAAGTAAAATATTATAACAACTCGCCCCGATTACGCTGCCCTAATACGTTGGGACAGTTTTTTTAGTACTGAGTCACGCACGTCCCTTTTTATCTGATTCGATTCCTGATTTTTTATACAAATCGAAATGCAGCGATGCACTCAATAAGATTGGGACCCCTGACCATCACGTATTCTGTTTTGTAAAGAAAATAAAAATACTCGAGGCCGTGAGGTAGGTAGGTACCATTCAATATGAATCTTTTTTTACAGAAAAAATGGATTTCATTTCTTTAGAATCTTGCCATCATTACTATGCCTTATTGGCTATCGTTTCCGGCCGTTTAGGTTCACCGATAAAAATAACCATATAAGGATTATTGGCCGTCGAGACTTCTGGAATAAGCTGTCAAGAAAAGAAAATAAGAAAGTCATAAATGATTAAAAATTTAAGATAGCAAATTATTATAAGCACTACCCTGAAGTACCCATACAAACTGCCGAATGCCGACGGGAATTCAACCTGCAGGCTTCGGCATTTATTTTTACTGCGGAGATTTATTCAATTTAAAAGGGTTTTTCTGGCTAATTTGTTTTCCTTTGTGCTATGCATACAATCCTTAGTTTATCATTAAAATAACAAATTTTAAGAGTGTAAAAAATATTCATTTTGAGTTGTTTTTGTATCCAAAATCCTAATTTGTACCGAAGTGCTTTCAATATCATTTTTTATAATAACATTTTGCTATTGCTTACAAAGCAAATGCTTCAGACAGGAGAAATGAACTGGAGTTCATTGTCATTAGAAAATACTACACCTCATTGTAATCGGATAAATGCAATACTTTGCAGATTATTTCAGCGGTAAACTGGAGTATTATTAGCATTTCGCTGATAACAGCGTTGTAAAATGTAAACTCTCGCGCTTTCTCACAAAATGACGCATGTGAAAGAGATATTACATCGGAGCTCTCAGAGGCAGAATTGTAGATTGTATGTGTAATTTTAATTCAGCGTTTACCTCAACGCCGAATGCTGACGCCGATAAAGTCAAGAAATGCGACTCGTGCGATTGTAACGATGACGATGACAATGCGAGATGACTGGTTGACTGTTGACTTGTTGATTGTTGACTGGTCGGTTCTGACTGGCGTTTAGTGCTGAATATGTAAAGATTCGCTGAGATCAGCGATTGGAGGTCATTACCAGATGATTGAATAGCTCGATATCGTGGGACTTTTGCTATGCAAATATGTATGGCGGATATGCATATCATTTCAATATTTGCATAACGAGTAATGCTGATGTTCGGTAGCGGTATATAATACCTACTCACACATGCACAGACACACACACATCTACGGGAGTTAATTTTGGTGTTCATTTCTTATTTTAAGAACAAAGTGACCAATTTAAAAATTATTAATCTTTAAGGTATGAGAGTTTTTAAGAATGTCAGCTTTATAATTTATATCTGCAAGCATAACTTTTGACACCCATAGGTTTACTGTTTTGCGCAATTTTTTATGACAACACGAGGGATCGTAGATAATGACAATATCCTGTCCTAACCTAACATTTTAATAATTGTCCGCGTAACCTTTATCAAAATATGGTATTAATACTTCTAATTACTTACTGATTTCTGTTGAAACTTGAACTAATAAAAATAAATTAGACATCTACTTTACAGTATTTATTATGCCTACTTACTAGTTAGAATAGACATCTACTTTAAAGCATTTATTATACCTACTTACTAGTTAAATTAGACATCTACTTTAAAAGTAGTATTATTATTATTATACCTACTTACTAGTTAAATTATAAATCTACTTTACAGTATTTATTATACCTGCTTACTAGTTAAATTAGACATGTACGTTATTGAGCCTACTTACTAGTAAGTAAATAATTTATTAAGCCTACTTACTAGTTAAATTCGACATCTAGTTTACTGTAAAGTAGATGTTTAATATAGTAGTTAAATTAGACAACTATTTTACAGTATTTATTATACCTGCTTACTACTTAAATTAGACATGTACGTTACAGTATTTATTAAGCCTACTTACTAGTTAAATTCGACATCTAGTTTACTGTAAAGTAGATGTTTAATATAATAGTTAAATTAGACAACTACTTTACAGTATTTATTATACCTACCTACTAAGCTCTTAATTAATACATTAATACGAAGCTTAAAAAAATAATGAAAACAGGTATTTACAGATTAGATGTCGCGGACTTGCGTGCTGTGAAGGGGTTCTGATTTATGAGATATAATATGCGCTATAAAAAACACAGAACGCATTAAAATTTAAATGCATTTGGCAATTATTAATAAGATAGACAGATGAATAAAATTTATACTTGAGATTTTTATCCAACGAAGTTTTTTCCAAAAAATAAAACTCGAACTTGAACTTGAACAAAACACGCGAGATTTAAATAAAACCACAGAGCTTGTAGGTATTAATAATATAACGCATTGCGAATAAACTTAGATAGTGTAACGGATTAAGAAAGAATTCATAAAATAATGTATATATTTTGTCTGTACACTTTATAATACTTCTTCCCGGTTTCCAAACTTTTTTCCTTATTGAACGGCCTATTAAAACCCCATAGCTTCTGATAAAAACGACATTGCCATCTAAAAATTATTGCGTTGAAATGGTCACGAAGAAAACTTACCCACATAAAATATTGCTAATTTATTAAAAATCTGGTAAAATTAATTTTCTTGTTAAAAACGGGACTGCAGTCCTTCAACGAATGAGTTAACAGATTTCTTAACAAAACAAGAATGTGTTATGAGAATGTCAGAACACGTGTTCATAAAAATTCTATTAGAAAATTACTTGCCATCACGTTCTTAACAGGAAAGCTGTGCAAATTTCATGACCACCATTCTAGAGTATTTTGTAATAATTTTTAAGTTATCGATCGTTTTTTTTTTTAACTATAAAGGTGTCGGGAGGGTTAAATGCACTACTTTGGGGGGGGGGGGGATTTAACATGATAGGATAAGTAAACATTTAAATAACTTAACAGGTAGAAAAGCTGAAAAATTTGCTTGACAAAATATTTCTATTTAAAAAAAAAAATTAGATTTCGATTATTACTATTTTTATTTTTATAATACCTTCATGAAGAAGTTAGCGCTCTTTTCCCCGGACACCTTGTAGGTATGCTATAGATATATATTTAAAAGAAACTCGAGGATATCGAAATCAAAATTGAAATAAAAAAGTTGGTCAAAGAAACAGGCGCCTTCTTTTAATTGTGGCATTGCGTTTGTTGACTTTTGCAAAATGTTGTTTAATAAAATCGGCGGTGATGGCGCACCTGTCACGAATTCACACGGAAATTTCAATCCCATTAATTACCAGTACCTACCTGCCTATCACACTACCCACACCACATTGTATCTCGCCTCTCAGTAACTATAATTAAAATGATTTCGAATATATTTAACTACAAGATCGGTTACCTGAGATAATGCTCCCGTGTCAAAATGTCAAATTTTTGACCGGACGTAATTCTAAAGATACCTATACATTTTTGTCTTCATTATATTTGTACATATATTATGCAAAACATAATAATGTATTTATCATATATTTCGTATAGTGCTTGTATGTGGAAGTTAGCATTATGTTAGCTTGATCTAAGAAATTAAATATATATATTTTATTTATTTTTTTAAAGATAGACAAACATTCCCGGGTTACGAATAACCAGACAATATTTGAAAATCTCCAACTACCACCACAGTAAGTTGTGATGGAGGACTTGGCCAGCCGAGGAATTGAAGACACTACTCCTGGGTGGGACCCAAACGCGATGTCAATTCAGCCACCGACCGGTGGATACCTGCTTCCTTACTTTTGACTTTTGATTTAATTATTTTTCAGAGTACCTAAACCTAAGTTTACTTGCTCTAGCGTAATTACAAAATGATTATCTAATGATGCTTTACTTGATTTTTAATGAATTTGGAGTATTTTACTAGAAAACTTAAAAACTATACTGCGGCTGTATGCAGGGATATTCTATACGAACTTTTAATATTAATTTCTACGTAAGATTGATTTTGGCTTACTTACGTTGGATACATACTTATATGAATAAATGCTCCCAACCGTCTGAAGCCAGTGAGACTATTGCATCCCCAGTTGCGTTATGTTATGAAGGGAAGGAGACGGGGAAAGGAAGGTTGGGGAGAACCTGACGTAACGGTAACGATTTCAAGCAACGTTTCAATTCTGAATGTTAGTCTTACACCAGGGTGATACTGAGAGTATCTTCTACTCTGGATAGTGCCACAAGTAAACTATATTTTATTTTTAATTAATCAATTGTGAAATGACAAAAATTCGTAAAATAAAATTTAGTTGCGCAAGCTGGGATTAGAACCCGCGAACTTCGAATTGCTAGTCGAACGGAGGCCATCAATTATGTGGTGGATTTCAAAAAAATTTGTTGAGTTGTAAGCATCACATATTTTAACATTTTAATTGTATTTTTTTAAATTTATTGTTTTATATGATTCAGATATAATATGCTGAAAACATGGCTACTAAGAGATTATGTATTAGTAATACTATTGATTATGGCAGTGGTTAGTGATAAATATTATGTTTTTTTTTTTTTTTTGCTTTCGATTTTGTTGTCCGGGTTAAATCTTCCCCATAGGAAAAACTAAACCCTTCCACTCACTTTTCCACAAATGATCAGCTAGTCAATCAACACTATGCAAGTGCATTATATAAGTAAAATAAATACAAAACAATACAAGAACAACAACACGTCAACTCACCAGAGATCAAATGGGAAAAAAAAAATTCGCCGACTCCAGATATTTTCATATCAGAGGGTTCGGCTCGGTAGAACTCTAACAGGGCCTATAAATCCTACTGATCCCTCAACGTAAATATTTAAAAAATCTTTCGTTATCCTACATGTATTCAAAATGACCGACTTTTGCATCTTTATATATAAATTTTTTGATAGATCTAATACGCCTAAATTTTTAATGAGAGAGCTATGTATAATGCCAGTAGCCGAAATAACGAATGGTAATATTTTTATAGTCTGAGAATGCCAAATTCTTTTATTTCGTTTCCTAAATCTGTGTATTTTCTTATTTTTTCATTAACAGATTTTTGAATGTTACAGGAATTTGGAATAGCGACATCAATTATATAAGTTATTTTTTTTAATTTTGTCATGTAAAACTATATCGGGTCTATTATGACTAATCATTCGGTCTGTTAGTATAGTTTTATCATAATATATTTTATAAAATTTGTTTTCTAAAAATGAATTTGGTTCGTATTCATAATATGGTACTATATTACGGCAGTCAATCAAGTTATGTTTAATTACCAAATTTTGGTGAATTATTTTTAAAACTTTATTGTGCCTAAATGTATACTCGGACGGTGCTAATATAGAACATCCCGATATAATATGTTCTATAGTTTCCGGAAAAGCCAAACATTTTCTACACAAATCATCAATTTGATTTGTATAGTTGTATTGTAATTAGTAATGATATTAAGTACATATGTTATATTATAATTGAACATGAACATCCTGTTGACAAACTGCTTAATTGCGGTTTAATGAGATTGTACTTTGAAGAACAATAAAAAATAAATAATTAAAAAATATTGTTATGGGGCGCAATTCGCATTTTTTTACCTCCGGAGATAATTTTGGTCCAAGATGTTTGGTCAAAGTGTCTTTTAGTACATTGTAGTAGCCACTCATTGAGATTGTCAAATCATTCTTCCACGGCTCTGGTTTGAATTACAATTTATCATTTTGAAGATTACGTTTTTATTTTACTCTTTTTTAGATCTGATTAAAAGCTCGCCGGTTGGGTTCAGGTAAAAATAGATAATAAATGCATTTAATAATTTTATTAAGAAAAAACAACGATTCTTCATAACGGAAACATAATTTCTATAAATACCTATGTATAAAATGGGTAACGACGTGAATTGTCAGGCTCTGTATAAGCTTTCAAAAAGAAGAAGAAGAAGGCTAGAAAAGGAGATAAATATTTTTGGGCTGACTTATTTAAATTTCCAAATTTTCCATTAAAAAAATCAACCATTCCAAATAAATTTGATTTTCAAGAAATTTATTTACATAAAAATATTAACATAATTGACAACAGAGTAAGATTTAATTTTTACAAATTTTTGAGTATTTATTTAAAGTATCTATATTTTTATTTTGATATGAACCTACCCTAAAAAAGGTATGCTTGTTGTTTGTCGGAGAGGCTGTTATTTATTTAGTTTTTTTTTCTTCCCCACAGGAAAAACTAAACCCTTCTACATACTTCTCCACAAATGATCATCTAGTCAATCTACATTATGCAAGTGAATTATATAAGCATAATAAATACAAAACAATACAAGAACAATACTTCAACTCACCAGAGATCAAATGGGAAAATATCAATTAAGAAGATTTTTATTACTGTTGTCGTTTTTATTTTTTTTAAATAAAAAAGAAAAAAAAAAAGTCTTTTTTTAGTTCAAGTTTTCAGTATTGTTAATCGGACACGGAGAAAACTTACTGATATGAAATACTGTTAATAAGAATTTGGTCAAGTTATTCGTTTTTCTGTTTAAAAGGGACTGCAGGCCTATAAAGAATGAATTAAATGAGTTCCTAACAAATAAGTCGAATGTTTTATACAAATACTTATACTGTACATACAAACACTGATATTGATATGGACATACTATTGACAATTGTCGCATTCCGTCGTTATGTATTAGAAAATAACACGTGTTCTCGATATATTCCGAATGACTAATATTTTATCAGGAAGTAGCCGCAACTTAACCTTCATTAGTTTATGCTTCTTTACTACCGCAATAATGAACATAAACAGACAGCAGTTATCAGTTATCGATTCTTGATAAGCCTCGTAGGGCTGTTGGCCAATAGGTGCTGGGTGATTTGAACGCGCGATAATGAAGCATCATTAGCTAATTAACATCTCCCGAGAAGGGGCGCGGGCCACGGACAATAAACACTAAATCTATCGCCGTGATTGCCCGCAGCTATTGGCGATGGTTGCTGAAGAAGTCACCTAGAGGTCTAGGCCAGAGTTTCTCAAAATTATCAACATATTAAAAAAAAAAACTTAATTTTAACAACCAGCGTTGTGTCGGTAAGACAGAAATCCTGGGTTCGATTCCAAGTTGAGACCGTTATTTTTTTTTCTGTGTCTTGTTCTGTTTCATGTTTCGTTTAGGTTTATTAGTATTATCTTCTTCGTCAATGATATATTACATCGATGGGTAAAACCATCAAAAATTAAAAGAAAGGTTATTCCAATAAAAAATAATAATAATGTATAATACAACATTTTGACGGTCCGATAATTTATAATTAATTGTAATTTTCGAAAAACATAACCTTAAACACTCCTACTGCAAAACTACAAATTTGCACATACGACGAATAAATTAATGCAAAAATGCAACCCTAGATAAAATCCAAATACAATTCTCTTAAATATATGCAATCGCTCAATGCTATCTAAATGCAATGCTCCTAGATATTTGCAATCGCTCGATGCTATCCAAATGCAATGCTCCTAAATATATGCAATCTTTCGATGCTATCCAAATTCAATGCTCCTAAATATATGCAATTGCTCGATGCTATCCAAATGCAATGCTCCTAAATATATGCAACTGCTCTATGCTATCCAAATGTAATGCTTCTAAATATATGCAATCGCTTGATGCTATACAAATGCAATGCTCCTAAATAATAATATTATGCTACATAAATATATCATTTCGGTATCTAAATACAGTTAAATTGATATCAAATAATATGTCAATATTTGAGGTGAATTTTAAAGTGAGAAAAGGTGCTTGTATGTGGTAGTTAGTCCCGGAATTATTGTTGCAGATTAATGAATGACTGGATGTTATATTATCTATTTTTTCTAATTGCCTTCACCACCCCCTCGCTTCCCTATAATGTCGTATTTTATCCCATAGTTAGTCCATAACCGCCCCCATAATTGTAGGGGGCGATATCGCCCATTTTGAGAATCAGCGGTCAATCGGTAGATAATGGATAATGGTCGCGGAGTGGTATTGAGGTACCCACCGCACATACGCTACGTGCCTACAAAGCCTATATCTACCGTACACCGTACATTACAGTACAGTGTACAGTAGGTATGGCGTATGGCGTATGGCGTACAGTGCACGGCACGAGGCACGAGTGTATTATTACGATTGTGAGCGCCGCGCGCCGGGTCGTGAACTACGAATGCCGTCATACCGACAGAGGTACTTACCAGTTACCTACCGTGGGACCGTGGGACCCGCCGAGGTCTGCAAACTCTGCCGGGAAGGGTTCCTAAATTGCGATAGATCCGAACTAAAAAAATGCACAGATGTTTTCGTAAATAAGGGGGAACTTTTTACGCAGCAGGTATTGTTGAAATTTTATACAAACATCTTGGTATGTGTGAAGGGAGATCTTAACAACTATAAATCAGAAATCTGCATGTTTAATTAAGGCGGTAAAAGTTCTTGAAATGTGAGCTCTGATGTAACTAAATTTGCACATATGCTTACTCCTCTAACTTCATTCAAGTCATTTCAATCATTAGTTATGGAGGCTTAAAAAATCCTTTGGTCATTAAAAATAGGACAATATTTTATATTACGAGGCCTCCGTGGTCGTTAGGTAAGGCTTTCGACTAGCAATCCGGAGTCGCGGGTTCAAAAACCGGCGTGCGCTAGTAAATTTTATTTGATTAATCTGTGTTATTTCTCAATTAACTCATTTAAAGTATTTTTGCGGCACGTTCCAGAGTGGAAGATACTGCCGGTATCGCCTTGGTGTAGGACCACCATTCAGAATTAAAACGTTGCTCGAATGGCTTTAGCTGTGTTTGGTGACCAGATCTGAATAGCCAGGTACTTCCTAACTACTAACCTTCCTCTCTCCCAATCTCCTTTCCTCCCCACTACCTTCTCACAACCTACCCAATAGAGGATGCCATAGTCCCACGAGCTCCGAACAGTTAGAACTGTGCGGTATTCACATAAAAAATAATCATATTATTTGTTACCGATGGATATAATATGTATTTCTTTTTAATCTAAATCTCAGGTGTATAGTCGGATCGCTAAGCTTATATAATGCATGTAAACCGTAATTCTATTATAATCCTTAAATTAATCTAAAAATTATTAGTTCTTAATATTTGGACTCCTATAATAATCCTTACAGTACTTACTACTTACCTAACACGTACTGAAATAAGCCAACAATAAATTATCAATTATCATTGACATACCTAGAAGTCTAGAAGTAATGGATTAGATTAGAGAAGTACCCAGGAAGAATTAATCCACACACCACATCCACTGATATTACATTTATTATTACCCAGATAAGCTCTGATCTATTTACCTTTAGAGTACAGATCACTTATAAGTATTTACTTCTAAAATACTACCTACCTAACCTACAGATTGTAGTTTAAATTAGAAAATAAAATTATTAAAATTCTATGCTATGTACACTATAATCACGAGGTATGAGGACACACGGGAAGAAATTAAATTTCAAAAACACCTTCAAGGAAAAAGGCTGACATGATAAATCGATTATGAATCATAGCAAGCACCTTTAAAAGGAAATTCCAGCCAAAATTAGAAATATATTCAAAAAATATTAATGTAAAAACGTATACTTATCATTTTTTTCATTAAAGCACTCAATCATCCACACACGCAAATGGATCACATCCAATAATATTAATAAATAAATTCAAAGTTTTAATTTATTTATCCTCTTTTCACTACATTGTTTAAATAATAATAATATTTGGCTAATTTATAAAGCACCGTTTTCGTGAAAAATCACCTCAAAGACGCTGTACAAACATATTTCTTAAATAGTTAATACTAGAACTACTCACTTAAAACTAGTGACTTAGGTACATCTAAGACTTATATTTAGTGACTTACGACTGAGGCCTATAACTACTATCTTAATGACATATATTTTTACACACGTAGAAACTTACAACATTAACATTAACAATCTAATTTTACTAGCGCCGGAAGTAGAAGGAAGTTCAATAATATTAAGGTGTTTTTATAATTAATTTTAGAACACGGGTGCAAAATGCGCACAGTGGGTTGGCTGGATAAATATCTTAAATGAATGAAGTGAATTAATGAAATTAATCGTCGATCTTTAACGCATTTTGATGATGTATATTTACCATTATAACTGCTTTATTGGTATATATACTACTTAATATACCTACAATAACATCTAAATCATGCGAACTAGTGAGGTGTTCACAAAATATTCAATTATTTGACACTCTACTATCATGTTGTGTAATAGGATTTTTTTATTACTTGCACTTATCGTATAATTTACCTGTAAACTGTGTGTACGAGTACAGAATCAAATAAAATAAAATAATCGAATAAATGAAACATGCGTGATAAATCTCGAAGATTTGTGAGGAATGGTGTTGCGTTGGAAGCCAACAGCCAGCAGCCAGCAGAAGCCATCAGCAACGATGGACCAGTAGTAGGTAGAAGCAGCTATAAGAAGAGATGGCTTGTGCCGCGGAGGCGGGCGCCGCCGGTCCCGCGCAAAGCCGGGCAGTCACGGCGCGAGCCAAAGCCGGTACCTCTACCGTCCACTCGTGCTATGAGGTCCACCACATACTAATACGAGTATTGCACACTAACTCACGTTAATGCCATTTGCAGAGAATATTTAGATACATAGGCATGACGGGAAATTCCAATATAAATCACTGCGGAAATTTGCAATTAAATAGTATTTTTTACCATCGTCGTATCAGCTATCAATCGGTATCTTATTTGATCTAGTATCAACTGTCTAATCAAATTTCTATTTAGTATTATTAAAGATCCTGTAATCAATGTGAAGAAATTGATGAAGATTTATTTTCAAAAAAAAGGTGTAACACGTTCACCAGTAGGTAATTGCAATTCGATCGTAGGTAAATTGAACAATTATACATAAAAAAGCGAACAATCAGAGATGAAAAGAGAAGTGATTAGAAGTTGGTTGTTTGGTTGAGTGTGATGGTAGGTAATTAGTGGTGGGTGACGGAATGCTGGCATTACATAAGCGTGCGGGGAGCGTGGGGGAGCCGGAGTTGCAGCCGAGTAGCAGTGAGTAGATCCGAGCGGCAGCTGCGGCCACAGGTGGCCCTGCCTGCCCGCCTGCCCGACCGAGCCCGCGCCTGGGAACTCGCCGTACGCCACGGTTCCCACGCCCGGACCCTATATAAGCGGCACTTACATCATTTTGCTTCATTCCGTATCACAGCGGAGCGCGCGCTAGACGTGTTTAACCGACCTACAACCAATATTCAGTCTGAAACCTTTTATTTGCCTTACGATGTCTTACGAAGTTGCTTACGAAAACAACACCGCCTTCGGGCCGGAGGGAGTTCGTCCCGTGTCCCGTACATACCAGTACAGGAAAGTGATGAAGCCAATGTTGGAGAGGAAGCGCAGGGCTCGCATCAACCGCTGCCTAGACGAGCTCAAGGAGCTGATGGTCTCCGCCCTTCAAGCTGAGGGCGAGAACGTCGCCAAGTTGGAGAAAGCCGATATACTGGAACTGACAGTTCGTCACCTCCGCGGCCTGCGCAGAGCTGACCGCTTCAGGGCTGGCTTCACTCACGCCGCCGCTGAGGTTTCCCGCTGCCTCGCCTCCACCCCTGGAGTGGACGTCGCCCTGGGAACCCGCCTCATGACCCACTTGGGCCACCGCCTCAACCGCCTGGACTCCGAGCCCGCCTACAGTCCGCCCGCCTACAGCGCGCCGCCCACCCCAGCCCCCTCTGAGCACCTGCCGCCCACCCCTGCCAGCTCCCCGGAGCCCTGCGCCATGGACTGCACCGCCGCCACCATGATCAGCTACTGCCCCGAGCCCCTGTGGCGCCCCTGGTAGACCACCCCCGGCAACCAGCTCTCAGTGACAGTTGACAGTCTGACAGCAATCACCGCGGTTCCTTCAGTGACATGTTTTTACTACTGAAGAAATCTAATTTTCGTTGAATACAGTGTTTGCCTGACAGTTTGGAGTTTGGACATCGACGTCTTCCGTAGTTTTAAAACAAAGTTATTTGGATATTGTTTAAGTTTTCCTAGTGTTTAATTTCGGTGTTTTCCTTTCCCGAAGACTAATGTGACATCGAAAGATCTCAAGCTTTAATTAGAATATTTAGTGTTTAGGTTATTGATAATAACAAACCAGCTTTAATAGGATAGGATTAATGTGATATAGACTAAAAAATGTTATTTTATACAAGAGTTAAATGTTATTGTTGTACCTGTGATTAAGGCAAAAGACGTTTCGTCGTTTTTCCAAATGAATTGAAAACGTTGCAAATAATCATCATTTATGGACATGATGAGTATCGCTCGGAAGTTTTTTTTGAATTCCGCGATATCAAAAGATTGAAAAGAATATATTGAATAAAAAAATGCAATTACATGAACTTACTTGTTTACATTTAAAACAAAATATCCCCCCTCTTTCCTACCATCCTTGGACTGTCATATTTAAATATCAACAAAATTATAACTACCCATACCGTTATATGAGTAACTGTTTACCTTGGTAGAAAAAAATCTACTGATCCAATGATATCAGGAAACACTTTTAATTCATACCTACACAAAACATTCCCATGAAAGTAATGGGACATTTATATTCAATCTCGAACTTACACTACCTGGTCCAAAGCAGTGTATCTTGTACTACCTCTCGAAGAAAGTATACTCTTTTACCCACACCCTCATAATTCTATGCATTCCTCACCTTTCTAAAGAAGGATTGTAATATAGAAGGGATGATTGTTATCCGCCCTCAACATCTAATAAAAGATTCGCTCTCACGCGTTGTAAATCACAAAGAAATGATTTTATTTTGTGAGAATCATTGTAAAATAACTTACCGACGCTGACTAAAATTGCTATGGCAATGAGTTGATTTGATTATTTTATCTGGAGTTATCCAAATAAATTCGGTTTACAAACAGAGATGACTCAATGAGTCAATTTGTATTATATAAATTATTCCATTTCTCGATTATTCGAACGGACCTATTTTTCCGTATCAGTATTAATCCATGTTATTTTCGGTATACAAATAATAACAAAAATAACGTCTTTTGACAGATAAATTGAAGGATGCTTTTCACTAAATGTTGTGAGAGAAGTACATTTTTTTCTTCAATTGACTTCAACGAGATTTTTAAAATACCCACCATTAAACAAATAAATAAACTTGATAGGTAAATGCTACTTGCAAAATTATACGAAAGAGGTACGTGGTCGAGGGGTAAGGCTTTCGACTAGCAATCCGAAGGTCACGGGTTCAAAACCCGGCGTGCGCAAGAAAATTTTAATTGATGAATTTGTGTTATTTCACAATTTGTTCATTTAAAATAATTTATAGTATTTATACCATTCTTGCGGCACATTTCAAAATGGAAGATACTATCAGTATCGCCCTGGTGTAAGACTACAATTCAGATTTGAAACTTTGCTTGAAATAGCTTAAGCAATGTTTGGTTACCAGATCTGAACAGCCAGGTACTCCCTCCTCCTCTTCCTCGTCTCCTTCCCTTCTCCTCTACTTTCAGCCTCACAACATACCCCAATTGGAGATGCCATAATCTCACTGGCTCCAGATGGTTGGGAGCATTTGAGACTCTTGGTAAAAGGTATAATTTTGCAAAATTGGTTTCACTGCATTCAATATTGATTTCCACAATTTCTACCATAAAAAAAACAATACGAATTCGTGTAATTTTTAAAATGCCAAAATATAACACATATTGACAGCTCAAAATCATGCACCAACAAAATAGTATCTTGAAAGAATCAAATAATTGTAGCTATTTGTCTTTACTGCAATCATGAATCAGACAGCCAGCTACTTGTACTATTAGGACTTTACCCAAATTTTATCTTAATCGGGAAATAAAATAAAAACAATATTTTTGGTCATGTGTGTAATGTGTATCATTGCGCAAAATTCCGCCAGCAGTGGTCAGTACCTAATCGGCGCAAGTGCGGAGTGTGAAGTGTGCACTGTGTATACTGTATACGTGCCTGGAGGCACGGCAGACTAGTAATCAATGAGACTAAACTCTGGAATTAATCGATCTTATCGCGCCCCGTGATAAGTGTCGCCGGCCCGAGTCGGCCCGAGTGCTGAAGAACGAGATACGTATTATAATATCGCTGTGGGAGCCACGGTACACTCTTTGCACGAGCGCGGCTCTAAGCCATTATCCATTATCTTCACCAATAAACCAAACACTCGGCTATTATCTCATTCAGCTCTACCGTTACAACAATAATTGCAACGTTTTCGAGAGATTTGTTATGGACACACGTTCGGCACTCAATTCCAAAATGATCAGTGATAAATGTGATTTCAATGGTGCTTGAACTGGTATTCTATTGTTTACAATCATTATCAAAACTCCTTATGACCTGTGACAAGTGGCGTCGACAGCGTAAAGTCGAATATGCTCAGTAGAAGGCTTCGGTTTTGGTATTCCTTACGTCTTTTACATCCTTTTATAAGTTGGCATTTGGGTCAACTTTAAGAATAGCAGCATGGAAAGGCTATGCGTGCAGTATAACAACGCCAACCACATGATGTTTGGCCTTCCCAGATACTGCAGCGCTTCCAACATGCTCACTGAAGGGCGAGTGCCAGGTTTTGCAGCCCTCATAAGAACCCTGCAGTAGCAGGTTTTAGGGAAAGGACAAACAATTCCAAAAATGTCCTTATCATGGAATCCCGCCAGTCCAGATTCAAGCATCGTAGCCAAATGATCGTAGCACACTGAAGAAAGTTGTTGGCCCCGCCAATATAATGCGTCAACGTCTTTTTTGTTCTACATGTATATAATAATATTAAAAAAATTCCTTAATAATAATAATAATACTTGGATGACTTGTATAGCGCCGTTTTTGTGCAAAAACAGCTCAAGGGCGCTGTACAACATTACAATACATTTCTACAGTGATCTATGTTATTACTTAACGATTTATGGAGAAAATATACAGTACAATACTTACCTGGTAGGTCACTTGAGATTAACTCTTAATTAACATTTTCTAATTGTTTATTGGCGAGATTTAGAAACAGGATTTAGGACTTAATTGAAAAATTGAATATAACTGGACTTTCTCTTAGGTATGGTATATTTAATTTAAGGGTACTACAGCTTAAAAAGGTAAGTTTTTAGTTTAGACCTGAATTCTGTTTGACTTGTTATGGATCTTAGTTCGGGAGGGAGTTTATTCCAAGCCTTCGGCCAAGATACTCCGAAAGCTAGTATCCTTGCTAGTACATTCATACTTTTTAAGTGTACGTATATTATTGAATATATGCATTATGGGATGTTATTATTGTAATAATATTGTACTATTATTGTATATGTTTGGAATGTGTGGGATGGCACCACCCTCCCACATTCCGGAAATATAACATTATTATTATTATTTTGTATTAAATAGAGATCGAGGTTTTATTAATCAGACCAATATAATTTGTATACCGTAAGCAGAGAATGATTGCTAACCTAACTACATATGATCTCTGAAAGACATTGTTAGTAAGTATTATGATAATATTAGCGCAGTCGAACAATCTTGAAATGTTCAGCAAATCAGCAGGTACCTGCCTAATCTAATCGTTGCGGAAACACATCTCTATTATTCGCATCCAAATAAGGATGCGTGTTTTCTTAGACCTTTTTTGGTAGATCAATTGACTGCACTCAAAAGGTATTAAATTTGTAGATAAAAAAAACAAACAACCCTAAAAGTCATCCCCTTGCAATATCGCTTATTGTTGTTATTGAGATAAACTTTTGCCTAAGTCGTAAATCATGAAAAATGATAATATTACATAATAGTTGTACAATTAAATAATTAGACAGAACTTACTTAAATGTAAATTAATACATGGATTAATAAATCAGACACGGGCATGTGCCTAGCTTGGCGGTCTAAACATATGTACCTAATAATTGTAATAACCACGTCACTGAATAAAGAAAAAAAAATTAAAAAAATAAATACAAAATATAATGCATTTTTCATCAGAAACAATGCATCAGTTTCCATTCAAATGAGACTATAAAGATATCGTAAGTTCAATAGCATTATTAAAAACAATTATTTCGGTGGTGGTAGTGTCTCCGTGTCTATGTGTAGCTCCGACCCAATGAACAACTGAGATTTGCCTTGATTTTCAAAATTGGAATTGATTGTGAGAACGATTCCAATGAATTTTCATTAAGTAATTGGAGCGATTCAGACAAGCAATAAAGTAGGTACCAAAATTTATTTTATTTTAATTCGTTATTTATTCTATATTTGAAATGTTTGCTTCTTTTGTCTAAATTTTTGAAAGATGATGTCATAATTTTTCAAGTTCAGCAATGGTGTTCGTTCGAAATGATATTTTTTTATTGACTTTTGATAAGCGATGATCCCGAGGCAAATATTTTTTTTTATAAATACTTTCAGCTTCACAAATCCTACAATTATAATATCCCGTGATTAATCAAGGGTTTACGCTTGTATTAAATAAAATAACAATCGCGTAAATAATACAAAACACTACACTTACCTGAATTCGTAATAATAGACTTCCTGAGAACTGTGTATCACCTAAAGATAAAAATTATTATAAATAACTTATAACAGTCATTTATCTTCATTAGCCCGTGACGGTTTTTGTAATAAAATTGTCTAATGACATTCATTTATAAGAATGATAATACATCAATTGCTAGCGTAGAAAAATGGGCCAGTCAATCAAGAAAATGCGTTCTACAACATTAATTGTTTTTCAATGAACTTCCTAGCCACCTGTGAATACAGGTGAAAAAAATCAGTGAATTGGAAGTAACCTCTAATCAGATCCGTTTACATAACATATTTTTATCATTTTAATTGCACTGCGCGCGAATGCTTGCAACGAGGACAAAATAATAGCGATTTTACGAAGACAACAACACATCAAAAATTTTCATTTTCAAGTATTCTAGTATACTAGCAACTACGGCGACATCTGTGAACAGAAAAAAATATTACAATGGTGGAGGCATAACAATCTACGAAGCTGCCACGACAGTAGGTGAAAAGCATTCTTACAGAAATTTAGGTTTGGAAAATTTTTAATAGATGACGCTAGTATTTCAATGAAATTTCGTAACATTATATATATTTTTTTTTATTATTTTAATATATATATATCATATAAGTTACATTAATACATATTTTGCAGAAAATAATATTAAGGTTCATAATTGGTCATGTATACCTTATCAGAAAAGAGGAGCTCTTGTGCCTGATAAGGGAGCCACGATTCTTACTTAGATTCAATGTTAATATATATATATTTTTTTTTAATATAAGTTTTTTTGGAAAAAAAGTTTGATTTTAAAGTTTGATATATATGTTTTTTAATATAATTTTTTGGAAAAAAAAATTGATTTTAAAGTTTGATATATATTTTTTTTTAATATAAGTTTTTTTGGAAAAAAAGTTTGATTTTATTTATTTGTTCTTGTTGGTTCGTAATACAGCGCAATTCGGAATGGAGATTATTGTAGTTTTTTATGGCTTGGTAAATATAATGGTTTTGCATTTGAGTTGTTTTGAAGATTGGCGTAATAAATTGATTTCCATTTCTCATGAGTTTGTAAAATTCTTGATATTCTGTGTTATTTTTTTCTTTACACATTTTTATAATGGAAGTTTGCTTAAATATATCATCAATATTTGGTACTGGAAACAATTTAAAAAGCAATTTTGTTGGGAAAGTTGATTTTTTTTTAAGTATTACCTTTATAATAATTTTTTGCGAGACTTTTACTGAGTTTAGGTTGTTTTTATAAGATCCTCCCCAACCTATGATTCCGTAAATAAGCAGGGAGTGGACAAGAGCATAATATACATTTTTTAGTATTTTCACATTTAAAATATTTCTTAACCTAACAAATATATATATACATTTCCTAATTCTCTTTACTAACTCTATAATATGGCTTTTCCATTTCAGATTTTCATCGATGATCACACCAAGATATTTAATTTCAGAAGAAGAGTTGATTACAGTACAAATAGGATTAAGTAGTTTACAGTTGACATTGTCACAATTTTCATCATGTATTATGATATTTACTTTGTGTTTAGGTATTTTTTGTAGTGAAAATAATACATATGTTGTTTTTTTAGCATTAAGTGTGAGTAGGTTATTATCAAACCATGATTTTAAGATATTAATACATTCATTTGCAAGTTTGTTAACTAGTTCCCATGTTTGACCTTTTATTAATAAAACAGTATCATCAGCATAAGAGATTAATTCACCTTTGATTTTCAGTTGGAAAATGTCATTTACATACATTAAAAATAGTAATGGTCCGAGGACCGTGCCTTGAGGAATGCCGAATGTACTTGTTAGTGGTGTACTAAAAGTTTGGTTTAATTTTACAATTTGAGGTCTCTCTGTTAAGTAGCTTTCTATCCATTTAAGGGCTAAGTGGTCAATGCCATTTTCTTTTAATTTTAATATAAGTCTTTCATGGGAAATGCTGTCAAAAGCTTTCTTTAAGTCAATAAAAATTCCTATACATTTATATTCTTTTTTTATTTGGTTCCTTACTACACCTTACGACATAAAGTAGAAATATATATATATTTAAGATAGATATATATATATATATATATATTATTACATAAAGTTTACACATAACATAATATTATAACATAGAATCTAAGTAAGAATCGTGGCTCCCTTATCAGGCACAAGAGCTCCTCTTTTCTGATAAGGTATACATGACCAATTATGAACCTAAATATTATATTTTGCAAAATATGTATGTATTAATGTAACCCATATTATGATCTATATTAAAATAATAAAAAATATATATATATTTTAATTCTGGTAGTTTTTTTAATATTATTTTGTAGATTCGTTTGAAATACGGCATTTTTAATGTAACTTAAAAATTGAAATCGTCGTCTAATGGCCATTCAGCGCCATTTTGTTTTTTTTCTTACATTTGAAAGGTCCCCGTCAAACGCCGATTCAGGGAGCGTGCTAATTTTTTTTATCAAATTGTAATAAGCTGACAGGCTTAACAACAAGATATTTGTCCTCTTATGCTGATCACAATTTGTTCAACAGCTGAAACAGACGAGAAGCTTTTAACTGTCAAAAAGCAAAATGGCGCTGAGTGGCCATTTGTAACTTTGTGGAACTTGAATTTCTGCGGAACAACTGGGCCGTATTAGAGCTTTTTATATAAAACTAAAATTAAATAATGAACGTGTTTATAACATTAGACACCTAATATAAATTGATTTGATAGAAAGTTTTTAATGAAAACTTTAACATGTTATACGCAGCATAATAAATCGTCGGATGTGCCCGGTGCATGCTTTTTTTTAACCTTATATCCATTTTTGTGTACATTAAATATCAATACGTGACCAAGACATAAAGACTTGGTTCCATTGTAATAAAATATTTAAATTATGGATTTTTTTATGTGCGTATCGCACAAGAGTCCCAACTGCTCCAAACCGTCTGGATACAGTGAGACTATGGCATCCCCAATTGGGGTATTGGGGTGAGGCTGAAGGGAGTGACGAGGAAAAGGAGCTGGGGAAGAGGAAGGTGGGGGAGTACCTGGCTATTCAGGTCTTTCCTCCGCGGTCTGGGGGTAAGGCTCTCGACTAGCAAGCTGGTTCTAAAACCAGCGTGCGCAAGTAAATTTTATTTGATGAATTTGTGTTATGTCTCTATTTATTAATTTAAAATAATATATAGTATATTTCGACGAGTTGACAATATCTCACCCACTGATTTGATTGACGGCCTCCGTGGTCGGGGGGTTAAGCTCTCGACTAGCAATGGATTAATTTGTGTTATTTCACAATTTTATTCATTTATACTATCTTGTATTGCCTATAATACAGGGTTTTCCAATAAGAGGTGTTATTTTGATAATCAAAGAAAAATGCCATTTTTTAATATAAATGATCAAATGTTTATTTCATTATAAAGAAAAGGGTATGCCGTTAATAGTGAAAAATAACATCAGTCAAATGACCACCACTACCACGCCTACAGGACCATATCCTTTTCATGAAATTTTCCATAATCAAATCGCAAAGTTGCTGCCTTATGTCCTCGATAGCCTCACGAATTCCATCTTTGAGGTCTTGAATCGACTCTGGGCTGTTGGCGTAGACCTTCTCTTTCACGTGGCCCAGGGAGAAAAGGGAGAAGTCGCAAGGTGTTAAATCACAAGATCTCGGTGGCCAATTGTGATCACCTCTTCGAGAGATAACACGGTCCGGAAACTTTTCCCGTAAAAGATCAATGGTTTCGTTGCTTGTATGGCACGTATCGCCGTCTTGTTAAAAATAAACGTTGTCCAGATCAATACCATCCAATTCCGGCCATAAAAAATCATTAATTAATATTAATATTCAAAATAACACCTCTTATTGGAAAACCCTATACATCGTAATCACATTTTTCTTCTTGGATTTATATTATTCGAAATCTGTCTTATACCGAGGGGTGGATCACATTTAGGAAGATGAATTCTGATCAAAACCTTGTACTCTGGTACCGCCCAGCATAAAATTTGCTTTTCCTTTCCAAAGCACTATTGTACATGAATACATATTATTAAAATAAATACCGGAAAGTCCAATTATTTCCAATTTTCTAATGATGTCCTGTGGGTTCGAACCGTGTCTAGATTTCTCAAATAAACAATAAACAGTTTTAATCTCAAGTGACCTACCAGGTAATAATGGTACTGTATATTATTTGCCTGTACAAAATATAAATAAGAATAATAACATATATACATTCCAGCATCACGTTCATCAATCAAATGCATTGTACATATGGCTTTGTATTGCTGATCGATGATCGATGGTGGATGCAATCTGTCAGCCATAAATTGATAATAGTTTAACTAAACTATAGTTAGTAATAAGATAGCTAATTTTAAGAGGTGATTTTGAACAAAAACAGAATATTATTATTATTATTAAAATAATATATAGTATACTTGCGGCACGTTCCAAAGCGGAAGATACTTTCAGTATCGCCCTGGTGTAAGACCACCATTCAGAATTGAAACGTTGTTTGAAATGGCTTTAGCCGTGTTTCGTGATCGTTTTCGTGTTTGGTGATCAGATCTAAATAGTTAGGTATCCATCTTCATCGTCCTCACCTCCTTGCCCTCACTACCTTCAGCCTTACAACACACCACAACTGGGGAAACCATAGTCTCACTAACTCCAGACGGTTGGGAGCAGTTGAGACCCTTGTGCGGTAGTCACATAAAAAAGATAAGGTTTACTAAAAATATACATCCGATGTCATTGACTTGTAGCTTTTGGTTCCAGCCCGTTTTTAATCTAGAAACCGTGTTTAATAATAGTTTATTAATTTGTTTAATAGTTTCCCTGGAAAAATCATGGCATAAAAATGTTCTTTATTCTTTTAATGAAACTATTATTAAAGAACGTACGTATTTACACTTTGGAATGAAGGCATCGAATTATGTTTTCTCTTTTGAAGTAATTTAAGTGCTTTCCGCAAATATTAGTGTATGTACAGTTTCTTGAAAACAAATATTGGTAGTTTGCTTAGAATAATCACAACTCAATAATTTTCTATTTCTTTTTTTACTTGCGCTTAATCGCTTGAGGATCCCCACTAAACGATTTTTTGTTTCTTCTTCTGTTCACACAGCCACGTTTTTCCCTTGCCATTTTCAAACTTCCTTTTCGCTTGCAACGCTACACACCACGAAGACCGGTACCAATCGGACTATGAAATGTCATGATGTGGATGGACGAGATTAACAAGAAGTGGAATATGAAGGTAAGGAAGTATCTGGATATCCAGATGTAGTTACGAGAGAGCCACAAGTCAGTTATGTTTCAGTTCTGAATGGTTGTTCTCTGTCGAGAGCGTTTGTCGCTGAATTCGGCATAAAATAATGTAATAAAGAGAGAAAAAATATATCTAAAACACTAAAAATAGCCCAATAATCTCCAATATATACCGCAGTTACCACACATTAGATCCAGATGCACAAGAAATTTGGTTTTGTTCTGGACAGACATGCACCTAAATAATACAATAAGCACAGTCAAGATTGAGCAATAAAATAATTAAACACCACAATATTGAAATATTCTAAGCAGGATATTTTTTTATTATTTCCTTACAGTTGAAATAAAATCCAAATATCAAATCTCTTTGTATAATAAGGAAAAATACTTATAATTTGGGATAATACCTTATCAAATATCTTTTTATAATAAGGGATAAAACCTTATAAAAGCTCTTTGTGAAATAAGGAATAATACCTTATTAAATATATTTGTACAATAAGGGATACTACCTTTTTAAATCGCTTTGTATAATAGGGATAATACCTCATCAAACCTCCTAGTATAATAAGGTATGATACCTTATCAAATCTCTTTGTATAATAAGGTATAATACATTATCAAATCTCTTTGTATAATTAGGGATAATACATTATAAAATCAAATTTAAACAAAGTAAAACCTTCGAACTATTTTGTTGTGACTTTATTCTGCCTTCAACGCCCCCTTTTTTTCCATCGTATTATAACATAATAATCGTAATATTAAAAACTAATAAATAAAATCTAATCGAGTTTCGGTAGAAAAGTAAACATAGTCAAGTTGTTTGTATCTAAGCTTTATTGCGAACATTTATTTGAGATATTTTAACACCGATTGTTTTAACATCTTATATTAGACACTTTCATTAAAACTCTTTGTTTGTGTTCCATTAAAAAAAATAGAAATACGAGTGGTTGTTGACCATTGAGCAAAAGTTCTCTTGATAATAAGAGAATTAACATTGGTGCACATCATTTCTACAAACAGGTACCATGTAATCATAGTTTCAACACAGTACCGATGCTATGAGATCTTGTTCGTTCATATATGAAATATGATTCCATGTCAGAGAGAAATTTGCAAAACAAAGAAACGTTTGTCAAATATCAGTAATTAAGTAATTGCGTTAAAAAAAGGCAATTCACATATTTGTTATGAGCGACACGGCGCTCCCAATTTCGTGTGGCAGATGTGATGGCAATTTGAAAGGTTTCCATTTAGTAACTGCCGAAGTGAGGAAACAGTTCACCCTTCCCTGGGGGATGTCTGGCTGAAGGGGATGAACACACCCTGCCTTGGGAACCTTGTGCCTTGTGTCATTCAAATGTTTTCATCAATTAACATTGCGAACTGTGTTTAATTTGACAAATGAGCCAGCCTTCATAACAATTACCTTTTAGTGTGGTGGAGTTAATATTAACATTACCTACTTAAAAATTAATGTCATTTTGTAAATTTCTCGGAATTCCTTGGTGGGTTTTGCAAGCGTGTTTGTTTGCAGGCATATTTTTATGCTTAGCCCAGTAATTGGAGAATTCATGTATATTCAAACGCAATTAGGAAAATGGCCAGCAATTGAGTTAGTTAATTTCACACTTATCTGGACAGTTACAGTTATAGGTGCATGAGTACTTAATTGAAGTTACATATATTGTGTACCAATTTTTTTTAGGGTAATACAATAATCCGCAATATAAATTTTAATAAAATATGTTTATGGCTTTAGAGGATCTAATAGATATCTTATTGCTGGAATGTAGGTACCCACAGTACGACATTTAAAAGTAAACAAAAATTTATGGCAATAGGAAAATTAATGTAGGATTAAAAGAGCACGCAAGGTCCAAATGCATATTTTCACTTTAACTAAAAAATGTTCAGAAATTATATACTACTCCGCAAATGGAGATATTTCTACATATTATAATAAATTTTATGTTTTTCTGACGATTTGTTGCATTTCGGAAAATTACGTATCAAAATAGCCATTTATTAGATGTTAAATCAAAATAAAACAAAATATTATTTGCAGATGAAAATTATAAATTTGAAACGCTTTTAAAACATCGAATTGCGTTATTTTCCCTTGATTGTTTAAAACGAAGCTAAGAATTAAGAACAAATTTCAATGACAAAATGAGTAGCTTGGTGGTGCCATAGTTACCAAAATGAGTAGCTTGGTGTGGCCGTCGTTACCAAAATGAGTAGGTTGGTGGTGCCATAGTTGTTAAAATGAGTAGCTGGATGGTGCAATAGTTACCAAAATGAGTAGCTTGGTGGTGCCATGGTTATCAAAAATGTTGTTCGAATTGAATAAATATCTAGAATATTATGCCGAGCAATTGATTATTTGTACGGAGAAATTGAATCTGAGTTTATATAATAAAAGAGAACATGAATTTTAATTTAATTGACGTTTGACTGAGAACCTGGTAGGAAACTAAAATATTTTCCGGTAAACTCTTCCATATACATTTATTATAAGTAGTTACAATATTTGGAAAATAATGCAATGTTTTAAATAGGCATCTCTTCATTCGAACGCATTGTCAAACTAGTTAGGCAAAGGGGTCAAAGTTGTTACACGTAAAAATGAATGTACCTACTTAGCCGAGCTGAAAAAAAACCTTATTGTAAATCATTATTATATTTGGAAAGAAATAGGTTTTCAGAGTGGGTGGGTACTCCACAGGGAAAACGAATTAATTAATAAATTCACGTATAAGCGCAGTGCACTTCAATGACAAAGAGGTCTAATATTATAGATACAATATTCCCATTCCATCATATACCAATTTAACCAACCTGTTCTCCATAATACAAACATATAGAATGTACACTCAAAAGTTGTAAAAAATTACCGACGTGTCTGTGAAACCAACACAATATTTTGACATGAAATAAAACAAACAAACACTTTGTACCTATATCCACTATTTTGATGAAATATTATTTGCATCTCACCAGTTTAAAGACAGTATGAGTACTACGAACTCGGTTTATTGCGAAAATTAACCTTCGATCATCAAACGGACAAAATAGTGGGATTTTTTAGGTGATGATAGTTCTAATGAATGCGTCGAGTGTTTTGGACCAGGTGATAATACTTCTAATGTACGCGTCGAGTGTTTTGGACCAGGTGATAATACTTCTAATGAATGCTTTGAGTGTTTTGGACCAGGTGATGATAGTTCTAATGAATGCGTCGAGCATTTTGGACCAGGCGATGATAGTTCTAATGAATGCGTCGAGTGTTTTGGACCAGGCGATGATAGTTCTAATGAACGCGTTGAGTGTTTTGGACCAGGAGATAATACCTCTGATGAATGCTTCGAGTGTTTTGGACCAGGTGATGATAGTTCTAATGAATGCGTTGAGTGTTTTGGACCAGGATATAATACCTCTGATGAATGCGTCGAGTGTTTTGGACCAGCTGATGACAGTTCTAATGAATTCCTCGAGTGTTTTGGACCAGGTGATAATACCTCTAATAAATGCGTCGAGTGTTTTGAGGAGGAAATTGTGATTCATCGAAGCGAAATCTTAAAAATAATCTTAATGAAATAAAAACAATATTTTTTGTTTAAAACCACGAATTTTTATTAATTTTAAGACCGACCGGTTTCGCTACACTCGAGCATCGTCAGGGTACAAAATTAAACTAGTTTTCAGTTTCAGTTTAATTTTGTACCCTGACGATTCTCGAGTGTAGCGAAACCGGTCGGTCTTAAAATTAATAAAAATTCGTGGTTTTAAACAAAAAATATTGTTTTTATTTCATTAAAATGTTAAACCACAAAGTGATTGCTTTCTACGAAAATATTAAAAATAATCAGTGATTATACATTTAATCAATAAAAGTGTATTTTTCTCGTACATATATTTTTATCGTTAATACACGTATTTTGAAAATATTTATTATATATTGGTGAATATATCGATTGCAGAAGTAGGTAGGTAGGTACATACGACTTTCAAAAAATTTCTGATCTAATTACGAGTAATGGCTATAAGGAGCACATTTAGTCGGTCCACTCGTGCTTCTTATAGCCAAGTTTTTACAGTTCGTAGAAATTAATACAACTAAGGAATGAGCGATTAAGAGGAATAAGAAGAGCATTTATTATAACTTTTGACACCGATTATCACATTTTACACACATCAATATTAAAATATGAGAATAATAAGTACGGAAGCCAAGACACACGAGGGAGGATTATAAGGAAGAAGAGGCGGGGTCCACCAGACGGAGGAGTCACTTGGCATCCTTGATACCGTTGCCATTGTCGTAGGAGAGCCTGGGGAGGTTGTGTCTCACAGACTCCGCAGCGGCTGCAGCAGCCACCGCAGTGGCGTGGTTGGTGTTCGCGTACGATTGGCCTGTTATTTTTTTACGCAGATTGCAGAACACCCTGAAATAATGCATTTACTAAAAAATCTTTCCTATTTTCACAGATATTTGGTTTGAATCTATCTCCTTTTCTATTGTGGTCAGATATATAATACAGATTTAGAAAGCGAGAGAACACTTAACTTTTTATTTGCATATAAAAGTTAACAATGGACAGTAAGGCTCCTGTTTAATTTGATATAATTTTACTAAACAGTTCACCTGGTGAAGGTTGATCAATTTTTAAATTGTTATATTTGCGTATAACGAAAAATAGAGAAGTTACCATAAGCTTAATATAATACGTTTGTCCAATTAGATGTGTTTTTTAGTTTGATAAAATACAGTTAACGAGAAAAAACATCGGAAAGTGACCTTAAATACTTTTGCAACGTTTACGTTCAAAATTTTAATATTTATACTGCATCCGTTTGTAATATTAAAGGCTGAAAGAGTCTGCTTTCAAAAACAGTATTCCATTTTGGGATACGTTCCAAACCAGCGAATCTAACATAAACCTAAAGGTTTTTTAAGTATTTGGAACAAGAAATTCTGCGCTACTGCATCAAATAGTGGGTGTGATCTATTTTAGGTTTCCTCCTCCATTTAGGAGAGTGGGCGCAACAAATGTATTATATTGAGTATAAGTTATATGTTTTACCTCAGAGTGAGGAAGTAGATGATCTCCACGAGGCTGAGGAAGGAGAAGCCGAGGAAGAGACCGAGTAAGCCACCGCAGTTGGCAAGGAAGTCTGTCTGTCCATACAACTCCGACCTTCTGGAAGTTATGAATTGCGATTCCTTGAAGAACAGCACCGCCTTCGCCATGTTAACACTAATGAAAATAAGTCCAAATTATTAAATTATTATGGGTATCTAAAATGTTTGTCTCCTAAAAGTCCCAAACACTTAACTCTTAACGGTCCAATGTCGCGCACTGTAAAACAAATATATCTTTTGGAACGGTTGAACGTTTCACATTTGGTAACGAAGCTAAAAGGATTTAGTTTTTCCTCGATTATTACGATTAAATATTAAGTTATAAATTTATTAAGGACACGACTGTTGGAATATACGTAATTTACCAAAAAAAATATTATTCCATATCATATTTGCAGAGTTTAACCTTTAAAGATCCAATGTCTCGCACTGCGAGACATAATAATGGTTGCACGTCTCACACTCTGTGACACAGCTACGTAGTAGGATTACATTCCTCCGTAATTATAATCAAACCAGATAATTCAAAGTGTACCTTTAACGACACTGCTATTCGGAAATACATAATATGATATTTGTAAAAATGATTGGGACAGGCATTGGAGAGCACACTAGGTAGTACGAGAAGTTGTCGTCGTTATCCTTTATGTAGAACGCTCAAAGAAGGAATTACTAGTGGATACTCACTCCGGTAGCTCGCTGAAGTTGGCCTTGTACGCGATGAAGAGCTTCTGCCAGTTGAAGTCAGCCTGCGAGGTCTCCGCGTCATATGTGATGGAAGTGCAGGCCGGCAGACAGTCGCACTGTGCGGCAACCGAGTTCAGTCCGCGCGCCGCCCGCAGCTTACTGTCTCCGCGAGCCAGTCCCTCCTGGATCTCGCGCGTCAGCAGCATATCTTCAAACAGTCCCTTTATTAACCACCGATCACTATACACCGATCGTCTTATACAATTTACAAACATAAACTGCATACTACAAAACATACTACACTACATACTCAAACTGCCTCCTGTTTTATATTATGTTTTAGTTTTAATATTCTTGTTTTGTCCTGTCCTGCTGTTATTGTTATTCTAGGTTTTGTCGTTACTTTGTAACAGTGCATTTAGTGTTATAATATTAAATCTGTATTGGGTAAGGCACACTGTATGGATAATTTTAAGAACCACTAATACTGAATTACCATTTTTAAGTTTGTTATGGTTAAGCGCACTTGAAGTGAAATGACACCAAACTGCGCTATATAAATGCAATTTTATTATTATTATTTATAAGACAAAAATAGAGAACATTTAAAATATCATTTATGGGATCATTTTCGTAACATCTTTTTCTTTCTCCTTCCAAAGGAATGGGCGTATTATATGGCGAATTATATGCATAAATTATTTTGGATCTCCACGATTAAAGTATTTTATAGTTAATAGTCACCTTGAGCAGTAGCCATACAGTTCACTCTGCCCGTGGAGCAGACGTCAGTAACATTATTACCTGCAGGAAAATAGAGATTTAGTTCATGGTGATCTGCGAATTGGATATTAACGTTGATAGGTACTGAATACATTCTGGATGATGTATCAATGATCTCTAAATGATGGCAAAACGACTCACGCGGCATAGAGATGGAGACGCAGCCACAAAACGCCAGGGTGTAATTGGTTAAACATTCCAGGTCGCAGTTCTGCTGGGTGTAAATCTTGAAGAACTTCAGCCTTCTCTCCGATGGGAAGTAGCACTGTCTCCTAGTCATTTAAATAAATATATTAAGCCTACCATTAAGTTAATCGAATAAAACTATTTATTTATCGAATAATACTTTGTTATGAAAAATCTGATCTACACAATATAATTAAACCGGCATTAAGTTAACCATAACACTGTAAAATTGAAATCTAGGAACAGGAAGACCAACTAGTGTGACCACATCGTTATTACGATTGTAAACCAAAAAAATCATAAGTACAGTGCGGTAGGTACAATGCAGGATCATTAGGAGTTCAGTGGTAATCTTATATTCGTAACATCTAGTTTCCTAAAAAAACCTTAATACATTTACAAAAGCATAACAATGGCAACACTTTCAAAAGTCTGTCTTTTCAGGGAGTCTGAAAGGTTTCAGGCTTAGATACCAGGAGTGCAGGAATGTCGAGTAGTAAACTTTTAACAAAAAGCTTTCAACACAAACAAAGGCTTTCGCTGAATAAGCACCAGAGTTGCAGAAAGTTAAGGAGTGAGAGGTTTCTGCTGAGATTACGAAAATGTAACTATTAAAAAAAAAATTAATTGATAGTTTTTAAATAATATAACAAATATTTTTTTAGCTCCTAATTAACAAAGTTTTTTTTTATATAGCAATACTGTGCTTCGGTCAACATTTTGAATTTAATTTATTTTTTCATTAATTCATTTGTGTTTGTAGCCTTCAAACGAGAAAAATTAATTTACGAAATTATAAAGCAATCTTTTGGATTATACACTTCCTATAATTATTTTTACGATCTCGGATCCTACGGTGGTTTTAATAATCTATTGTTAAACAATAAAACACAGCGTCCGTGCTCTGAAATTTGAATTTCGACAGATGTTATAAAGTGAACTTTGGTCAGGTTCGTACGGCTTCCGAAGAGGATGCCTTAGAAGCATAACTGTGAGGGTGCCGACTTTAACAAAATCATACTAATATGTTATGAGTACGATTATAATTTAAATCTGTAAATTCAAAATTCAAATAAAAAAAGGCGAAAATTACGTTTTCTACGTATGTTTAAGAACGAGAAAGTTCGTCATTTCAAAATAATACGTAAACCGTTTAATATTAATATAATTTCATCGCAAAAACCATCCTTTGTTTTATGTGAACCTTCTTACATGTGTACATGTTTCGTATTGTTGATAAACCCTTTCTTTAATTTAATATCAATGAGCTTTTTTTATATTAACTCCACACAGGAGGCCCTGAAGAAAATAATTTCCCTCAGGGCCTATTTCATCTTTGGGGATGCTGTGTGGAGAGTCTTTTTGTGGAGAGGAAGGAGTGAACATGGGTCTTGAAGAGTCCCATGTTGTAGGAGGGAGGAAACACAGAGGCCGGTAGCTCGTTCCACAGCAGAACTGTTGAACTTAAGAACGAATCGTAGAAGCGACCCGTTCTCATGTGACAAATGTCAACCGTGTGCAAATGTTGGGCGCGCGTTTGGCGTGTATCCCGACTACGCACCGGTGCCGAAGGAATCAATGACGCTAGTTCCTCAGAGCATCTTCCATTGTAATACCGATAGAACAATGACAGCATACCTACCTGACGCCTGTGCTCTAAAGATTGCAGTCCGTTTGTTAAGATTGGGGAATCTATCAAACGGACCGCCCGTTTCTGCACAGAGTCAAGGGTTTTTTTCAGGTATTTAGGGGCTCCGGACCAGAGATGGCTGCCAAATTCGACAGTACGGCGCACTTGCGATTTGTACAGGGTCAGCAGTTGTGTACTATTAAAGTATCTGCGGGCCCTGTACAGTACGCCCAGCTTCTGAGAGGCCAACTTTACTCTGGCTTCGATGGAGCCCCCGTACCTGAGCTGGTCACTTATAGTTACACCAAGCATATCAATGGAAGGCCTGTTCGGAAGATTGCTTCCGTTTAAGGAGACTAGATTATCATTTGGATCCCTTTTAGACGTAATCAGACAGGATGATTTTATTGTAAAATATTTGGATCTAGTAAATTAGTTATGTATAATGATGTTGAACAATCCTCAAAAAGATGGATCAAGGAAAAAATAATTATGCGATGTAATATTTTTTGTATGCCTCGTCATTCCCCTCTGCCATTAGTGTGAAATTTGTTTTTTTTTAATGATTTTTTGCTATTTATTTAATTTTTTTAGCACCCATAAATTATGTCCGGTCTTTCCGGTTTATTGTCGAAGATTAACGGTCCTATTTTGAGGATTGATATTTTCAAAAAATCGCCATTGGTTTAAAAAATACAGAATGTCTTGGAATATTTGCCTAAACATGATTTTTTTTATGTGATGCAAGTGGCCTATTATTGATTACTGATATTGGTAAAGTTGAAATAATACCTCTTGGGATCGTAACTCCTCAGGCCCTCAGAGGTGGTCATCATGTTAGGTTTGATGGCCGCAATGACCTCCTGTGCAAGGGGGACTCTGAAGTACTGCTGAGAGACTCGCGGGATTTCGGAAGGCGTGTGAAGAGATATCTTGAAAAATAATATGTTGGTAAGACTATAATATGGATAAGAAACACGCCCGGTCCTACACAGGTGAAATTGAAGCAGGCCACTCCAGACCCAGAAGATTCGTTGCTGAAATAAGGTATTCGTGGGACATCTACACGTTATCATTATCGACTGTAAGGGATTTAAGCTTTTTAAGGGATTTTTTGTATACATTTTATCATTTGCAGTAGGTACGTTTGTTGGTACTATTAATACATTTTGTACAAACCTTAAATCCTTGAATGGGTCCACGGCAAATATAGTCCAAATCGTAGTTATAGGCCCTCATCAATATAGTGAGTCCAGCTTTAAGCCCCGATCTCTGCAAACGAATCGGATAATTTTAGTTTCATAAAAAAAAAAATTAAAGTAAAGAAGCGGGTTAATACGATAAAACATTTGACTATTTCTAGTAGTCTTCAATATTAAAAACGATGTCTGGAAAAACGTAGTAAAAGCGGTAAACTGGTGAATCTACATCAAATTTAGAGTAGATATTGAAGGACAAATTTTAAAAAATTAGAGTTATAGTTTTCGAGTAAATCCAATATTCAGTTCGATTGTTTGGGGTCATAGAAAAACATCGTTCGTTATTGAGCTAGTAACAGATGTTTAATGTCTATTAAAATGCGTCGAAGAGTAGACTCAGCTGCGTATTTCCTTTTCCGTGTTCAACAGGAGGCAGCATAACAGTACCTACTGCCTTAAAACACGCTAATTCTCGTTCTGCCTAAACGGCCCGGTTCTAAACGTTTTTTAAAAGGTTAAAAAAATCGAAATGTTTAGATCGAAAAAATAAGTTTTTTTGTAGATTCGTCAGTTTCCTTCATTGTACTACGAGTTTTTGGTAACCGTGTACGGAATGTGTTGGAATGTAAAGATCTGACTATTGCAACGCATTGCAATTATTTAAAAAAAATGTAATCTGCTTCCTTTGTCGATATAAGCCGTACGGTACTTGATTAACTCGGGCAAGTGCGCAATTAATATTACTGGTTATCGCATCCATCATTAACTGGGTACGTTCTCACCAAAAAAAACTGCTTATTGGCCTTATAAAAATTTTTGGTGCTGCATTTATTTGTGTAAATAATGTTAATATTGAAAGTATAAGATATAAACGAATAAATCACAAAACCTCACACCGACAAATATGCTGTGATAATACCAGGGCCCCGCTCTCGTTTAAGTAATTCCACACGAACAACGAGTCGTTCGACCCACTCGTTGTTCGAGTGGAACGACGTTTGACGTATCTTCGATAAGACTCAATAATCTATGGACAAGTGAAAACAACAGCTGATTCTGACAGATCCATATTTAATGACAAAAGTAGTGAAATTTAAGCAAATTTAGCAAGTAATCAAAGTTTAAACATATAAACTAGTGAAAAATTATTCAAAATAATAGTGTATTTCGTGGTGACAGTGCGAAACAACTTTACATATTGCCTTGAAAAATTACGCATATCGAATTCACTGTCATTGTAAGCTACAACCACAGACAATTTATGTTTTTGAATTTTTGAAATCTTTTTGAATTTGTGAAGAGGTTTTTATTTTTGTCATAGACAAATAAGTTAAATTATTTTTAACTCAATAAGGGGTATTTCTGAACAACTCTAAGAAACCTACCTACAAACTAAGAAATAAATCAACCAAAATGTCTAAAACTGGCAAGGTTTGCAGTGCAAAGAAAGATACATCTTCACCTTTAGCAATCACGTCTGGCCCTATTGATTCACCGTCGGCGCATCAGTCAATGATTAACATTGACACTGACTCATTAATCAATTTTTTTGAGTCGAAACTTGAAATCATGCGCACTGAAAACAAGAAAGCTATTGACGCTGTTCAGTTAAAATTAAATGAGCTGTCTAACGAGTGGAAGGAGCAATACACAAAAATTCTGGGATGTGTGAGCGTTCTCCAAGAAGAAAACTCAAACCTCCGGCAAGAAGTCCAGTCACTACGAGATGCACAAGATGAGACGGAGCAACGCAGCAGAATATGCAATGTAGACATCCATGGAATTCCCGAAGCAAAGGGCGAAAATTTGATGACATTAATAGAGAAAATAGGATCCAATATTAACGTCCCGCTTCCAAGTAGCTGTGTGGTTTCTGCGCACCGCGTCGCTCGCGGACACTCCTCGCCCTCCAACCGTCCACGCAATATAGTGGTCCAGCTCTCCACAAAGCGACTCCGTGATGATGTCATCGCTGCAGCAAGGACTCGCCGCGGCCTTACCACGGAACAATTAGGATTTGGTGCTCCCACCACCAATTTTTATATAAACGAGCACCTTACATTGAAAAATAAAATCCTATTTGCCAAAACACGAGCCGCCGGAAAAGCTAACGGCTTTAAATACATTTGGGTACGGAACGGCAGTATTCTGGCGAAGAGGAACGATCTCTCTCGGGTTTTCACCATCCGCCGTGAGGGAGACCTTCAAAATATAATCACACATGATCAGCAAAACATGTGACTAAAAACAAAACTAAATGACTTCAAAAGAAAAGAACTGATTAACTGCATGTATATGAATATCAGGGGAATGAGGACAAAAATTGATGAAATATACGAAAACGTCCTTATCAACGACTATGACATATTAAGCCTAACAGAAACATGGTTAAAGGAATCTATCTGTGACCAAGAATTAGTAGATAACCGGTATGAAGTATTTCGGAGGGATAGAGTTCACAAAACAAAAAAAGATGGAGGAGGAGTCATGGTTGCTGTATCAAGAAAACTAGAGGCGAAGAGGATGGCGCATTGGGAATGTCAAGCGGAGGACTTGTGGATCCAACTCAATATAAACCATAATAACAGGAGTATCAAACTGAATGTTTGCACCGTATATCTACCACCAACTGAAGAAGAATCTATTGTAAGCTCATTTTTAAACAATCTTAGGAATGTGTACCTAACAACACCAAACCAACACATCTTAATATTTGGCGATTTCAATAAGTCTAACATTCAATGGATTACCGATGAAACAAGCAATTTATTACCTTTCACCACAAACACAAATACAATCACCTCTGACATCATCGATACACTATCATTCTGTAATCTTAAACAATTTAACGGAATAGTGAATCACCAATCCAAAATATTGGATCTCATTTTATCAGATAAAGAAGACATATCAGTAATACGTTCTTCATCTCCACTAAGCAAAGAAGATCCATACCACCCTGCTCTAGAAATAAATGTTCTTTTTAATTTTCTACCACATCTTGAAACCCGTAACGCCCCAAGACCAAACTTTTATAAAGCCGACTATGATTCAATTAATACCGTTCTTCGTGAGATTGATTGGGAATTCATTAATCAGGGAAATATTGATCAATCTGTAGATCAGTTTTACAGTATACTCTACCAGATTATCTCTTCTCATGTTCCCCTCAAAACGAACAAAAATCACTTTCCTAAGTGGTACTCAAAAGATCTCATTCGTTTGATAAAGAAAAAAAACAAATTTCATAAAAAATATAAGAAATATGGTAATGAACTAGATCATTTATCATTCAGCTTGATTAGAACCAGAACAAAAAATCTGATTAGAGTTTGTTATCATAAGCATTTAGACTTAATCAAACAAAATTTAAAAGCTAACCCGAATGATTTCTGGAAATTTGCAAAAAGCAAATATAAAAACACAACCGATATTCCAAAAGAGATGCACCTAAACGACATAAAAACTACCCAAGGTCAAGTTATCTGCGGGCTTTTTTCTAAGCACTTTAAATTTGTTTATAAACCTCACAATGCAAACTATTCACCACAAATATCTGAAGATTTCTGTAACGAAAGCGTTGGTATGATCACTATTTCGCCCTTAACGATATTAGTCAAGTGTAAGAATTTGAGAACCAATAAGGGATCAGGTCCTGATGGTATCCCGCCAATATTTTTGAAAATGTGCAGAGATGTTCTCGCCAGACCACTTAGCCTTCTTTATAACAAATCATTACAAGAAGGTGTTTTTCCAGTCAAATGGAAAACGGCTTTCTTAACACCTATATTTAAGAAAGGTTGTAAGAGCGATATAAAAAATTATAGACCTATCTCTAAACTTGACTGCATAGGAAAGTTGTTTGAGTCAATAATATATGACTGTCTATTAGCTCATGTAAGTAAATATATTATCATTGAGCAACACGGGTTTTTCCCTCGGCGTTCCACAACAACTAACCTTCTCGAATACTCCCAGTACATCCGCGATAGCATCGAAAAACGTTTACAAGTAGATGCCATCTACACGGATTTTTGCAAAGCATTTGACCAGTTAAATCAATCATTACTCATCAAGAAGCTGGAAAAGTTTGGCATAAATGGAAATACTTTGAAATGGTTCGAAAGTTACATTACAGAAAGAAAACTGCAAGTGGTTGTAGGAGGGTACTCCGCGGATCTTTTTACTGCAACGTCGGGAATTCCACAGGGCTCGCATCTTGGACCTTTGCTATTTTTAATCTTTATAAACGACATAATTTTAAGAATAAAAACATCAAAATATCTCCTGTTTGCCGATGACCTTAAGTTGTACAAAAAAATTACTTCATTAGAAGATTGCACCGATTTGCAAAAAGACTTATCATCACTTCATGAATGGTGTACACTAAATGATTTATATTTTAATGAAAACAAATGTGCCGTAATTTCATTCACAAAGAACATTAATAAATTCTCAAACACATATCACATTAACAATATCCCTTTACTAAACACAACTTCAATCAAAGACTTAGGCGTGACATTTGACTCGTCACTTAGCTTCAATAAACATGTAGATACAATTTCAAAAAGTGCATCACAAGTATTAGGATTAACGCTAAGAATTACAAATTGTTTTAAAAGTACAGAATTAACTTTGACATTATATAAATCAATTGTGCGAAGTATTCTCGAATATGCATCAACAATTTGGTCTCCCAATTATGAGATTCATAATTATAGGATTGAATCCATACAAAGGAAACTAACCCGTGTAATTGCTTATCGTGAAGGTTTATCTGATCAATTTGGAACTTATAATGACCGAATTTTGCACTACAAACTACACTCACTGACGGTCAGACGTAAACTTTCTGACGTACTGCTCCTACACAAAATTATACATGCATCAGTTGATACACCAAACATTTTATCCCAAATTAACATCAATATTCCATCAAGAAAATCAACAAGGAGGATGAACGACATTTTCTATATTAAAGCCTACCACACAAATACAGGATATTTTTCCCCTGTACCGCGAACATTAAGAAATTGTAACATTATACATGGCTCTAATAATGTAATAGATATATTTAATGACCAATTTAAACACTTCAAAAAAAATGTATTACCTTTAATCATATTAAGCTGATATTGTGATGAAACCCTTTATTTAATGAGAAGCAACATTGTACCTACCTAATCATTGTCTCACCAGTACAGGTGTGACAATAACAAATCGTTTATGAACATATTTGTATTTACCTTTTACCCATTCTTATTTGTTATTTACTTCTGCATATTTAGCTTATTCATTTTGTTACTATTTTTGATGTTATTATGTATTTAAACATCCATGTATGTAAATTTAAAGTTGTTATTATGTATTTAAACATCCATGTATGTAAATTCTTGGGCACCATGCCTGTTTTATGTACTTAAATAAAAAAAATAAAAAAATAAAAAAATAAAAAAATAAAAAAATAAAAAAAAATTAAAAAAAAGACTCAGGCATAAGAATGTGGAGCAATGTATATACTTTCGAAGGCGATTGCGAGCGGCCTGGATTGGAGAATAGATACCCTATTTATTCGATTCTCGGCGAAGTAATTCGAGTGGTTCGAATCACTCGTTGTACGAGTGGAAAGACTTTTGACGTTTGGCGTATGTAAGTATATACCTTCGACGAGGCTCAAGAATAAGAACGTCAACCAATGTATGTACTTTCGATGGCGATTGCTAGCGGCCTGATATGAGAATCGATACCCAGAGATTAAGCCGAGAATAGGTTCGATTTAAGTATAAATTAATCTAATCAATTGGAGTATTGCGAATAAGGGTGAAATTATTACCGTTCCTCTGACGGGGTAGGTTTCTAGGGGAACATCGGTGGGATAACCCCCGTCCAAACTCCATCCCTGCGAATGTTTATTCTGACCCAGATAGTGGTTTTCTATGTGCATCCTAAAATAATAATAAAAACCAGGTAAAATACTATCTTAATTTATTGGTTGTTGCACAAGGGTCAATGAAAAAAGTGCAGGGAATAAATTAGAGTGGTATTATGTTTATGTTGGTTTCCTTACTCCTCCTTTCTGAACAACTCCTCGGCGTTGAGCATGTTGAAGGTAAAACACAGACCCTCCTCCGTAAAAATGGGACTGAACAAGGTACTACAGTTCTCTATTGAGGTTTTCCACTTACAATGCCACATCATTTCTTCAAATTTCGGAGCCACCTTAAAAAAACACATTTTATAAATATTCTATTTTACCTCACTAATTCTTAACTCATAAACATTTATAATGATATCTTTGGAGACAGTTGTACTACCGATTTGGAATATTCTGAAATTGTAACGGCTTTGTTTAACCGCTGATTCTCAACCTGTTTTTAGACTTAAACAACGACTAATAATAAAAAAATTAAAACCGTTTTCGAGCAGAGAATCGATGATTGACGGGAACCTTTCAAAGTTTAAAAAAATCTTAATGGCGCTAAATTTACTTGTATAAAACAGCTATAAAATAATTTTTTCATCATTTTGATGTAGACAATAATTACTCACCAATCAAAGACATATAGTTTTTTCAATACAATAATAACATAATGTTGATAAGTAGTGAAGTGTTTTTTTTTTATAAAACTTTTATGTTCGGTAAGTACCGTAGTGGTAGATGGCAATTTATCGTTCAGCGATAACGAGCGTGTTTTTAAACAAAATGTGTTCTCAACATTTCAGATTTCCCCTTTTTAAAGCTAACAGGACGTCCCTGGGCATTTCTGCCAAACTTTGTACACGTACAATTGTTAAGTTTTTAAGATTAAGATGTTTCTACTATCTTGGTACGAGAACACCAAGGTAGGCAGGAATACACTTTCTCCGATTATACTTCACATCAATTTATTATAATCAAATATAAATACAAAGGGTACTAACTATCAGCCGTAGCTGAAATATACTGTGATCTCCAAAATCACTCGGCTTGAACTAAGGGTCTAATTTCTCTTAGTCTGCAGGTATTTATTGCAGGTAACCCCACTGATTACGAATCTCTCTTATTCTATAAAAGATACAGAAATGCCTGTAAAAAAATAACCTGTACGGCCAGAGAAGATTATTATAGGAAACAGATAGAGGAAGCTGCGAATGATAATAAAAAAATCTGGAACATTGTCAAAGAAATATGCTACACCGACAAAATTACCACACCCATAAATAAAATAACCATCACAAATAAAACACTAAATGCAACTGAAAATTCAGAAACAATCGCAAATCACTTCAACCAATTCTTCTCTACAATCGGATCGGATCTAGCAAATAATATTTTAAAAAGAAATAGCAAGTCTGAAAATAATCTTGCAAATACTATCTTTCTCGATAATCTGAGTTATGACCCTTTCATTCTCACACTAACAACAGAACAAGAAATCACTGAAATCATCAATTCACTCAAAAATACACACTCCACGGGAGTTGACAATATATCCACTAAACTAATTAAACACCTTAAACCAATCATTGCTAAGCCCCTTGTATACATCACAAATCTAAGTTTTCGAACTGGCCTTTTCCCAAACACTCTAAAACATTCAACAATTATTCCTATCTTTAAATCAGGGGACAGATCAATCGTCAATAACTATAGACCAATATCTCTACTGAGTCCAATCTCTAAAATAATCGAAAAAACAGTAAAACAAAGGCTCTACAAGTTTCTCGAAGAAAATAAAATCCTGTCAAAAAACCAATACGGCTTCCGCAAAGATCTTAGTGCATCAGATGCAATTGCAGCTTTTACTAAATTAATTTCTGATAACCTCGATAAAAGTCGCAAGCCCCTCGCTGTATTCTTGGATCTGGCTAAAGCCTTTGACACTGTATCTCACCGCATACTTTTGAAAAAACTCTCACAGATATGAATAAAAGGTGTTCCTCTTAAATGGTTTGAGAGCTATCTAACAAATAGGTCCCAGTCAACTATTATTAACTCCGCTAAAGAGTATAGAAGTACAAGTTTGCCAATCACATATGGCGTGCCCCAAGGCAGTGTGTTGGACCCACTTCTGTTTCTAATATACATTAACTCGTTATGCAATTTGGATACTGGTGGTACTATAATATCTTTTGCCGATGATACGGTTATCATATTTGCAGATGAAAATTTGAATTCAGCATTTGAAAAAGCAAATCATGGTATAAATGAAATAAAACACTGGTTAGATTCCAACCTCCTCACTCTAAATATTGAGAAAACTAAATACTTACTTTTTTCCATACGCAAACATAATCTCCCTCAAAACTATCATAAACTTACCATACATTCATGTTCACAGAACTTCAACATGGCTACATCACCTCACAAAAATTGTTCATGCGATAACCTTATAATATCAAACGAAATTAAGTACTTGGGGGTCATTATAGACAATCATCTGCGATGGGAGGCCCATATAAATTCTACAACAAAAAGGCTTCGCAAATTATGCTACATTTTCTACTCTCTCAGATCTATCCTTAACCTACAAACACTAAGATGTGTATACTTTGCACTTTTTCAATCAATTACTACATATGGTATAGTAGGATGGGGAGGTTGTGCAAAAACGATTCTTCATCCCATGGTTTTAATTCAAAAACTGTTACTAAGGATAATATTCAAATGTAAGCCAACAAACCCATCAGAACCACTTTTTAGAAAACTCAGAATATTAGATATTCGACAATTATATGTTAAGACCATTCTCATATACATACGGAAAAATGACTTGGTGAATAAAACACAACAAAAAATTAACACCCGTTACTCGTCACACCTAAAATGTAAAATTCCCCAAACGAAAACAGCTTTCGCCCAGCGGCATTTTTCTTATATTGCTCCCAAAATATTCAACTCGCTGAGTATTGATATCAGAAAATCAAAAACTATTACACTTATGACATACAAAATCAATTTGTATGTCATAAGTGTTCAAAATTGGTTATTTATAAAGGGAAGGAACTTTTTCAAGGAATGCCTGCCATCATTAAAATAAGCTCATTTTCTTTATTAGTCATTTTTGTTTTTCATTCAATTCTGTAAAGAAAAAAGTTTAATAATTAATTAATTAATCTTTATTTTCATTATTTCAACAAGTTCATTTTCATAATTTCTACTTTATTTTCATTATTTTAACAAGTAAAGTAACCTATTTATTTGCTGATTGTGTTCATTTTATCTCATTAATATCAACAGTTTAAAATACGGTTGATGTACACTTGAGCAATCTACTGAACTGGGAACCAGTAAAAATTTTACCTATTATACACATACATTGCATGTAAGAAAAAAAATACTTAGATTAACAAGTTATCAAATATTACATTTATATAATTATATAAACCTATGTATATAAATTTCGACTACCATAATACGGGCATGTGTCTAGTGTGGTAGTCGAAAAGCATGTAAAAACTGTACACATTAATATTTCATGAATAAAGAAAAAAAAAAAAAAAAAAAAAAAAAATTTCTGTACCTGTTAGCTCTACTACACTCCTCTACTGATCTTCCACGATCACAGACACAGATAAGGGTCTATTTAATAGAAGTCGGCATTTGTTTTCCAGTGCAGAAATTCTGGGACTAACTACCATAATATGTACTTATTATTGCCCAGAATACCAATGGAGGGTAATAATGTAGATTTTTCGGTAGAAATCTTCAATTTATCACTTTAAAAATGCAAAAGATTGTTACTGGGGCAGTTCAGATATATAAAAAATATTTTTTTTAAACTGTGTATAGTAATACAAGTATTTATAAACTATTCCTAGCAATGAAACTAACAGAGTCCATTTCAGAAATTTTAAGCTTGAGTTTTTCAATGTCGGTTTACAAATTTAATCTAATACACTAATAATTAATTAATTGAAAATATGTAAAGGTTTGACAGTTGTATTTAACATAAAAAATAAAGTAAATTAATAAATTTTTAAAACAATGAATAACTTTCCAATATTTATAACACACAAGTATAAAAAATAAAAAAATTGTGGGACATATGAAAAACGCAATGTGTAAACTTTGGCGAAAATACCCCCCCCCCCCCCCCCACATAGAAACTAACTAACCTAACCATCAATATGTGTCTCCGCAGGGAAATTCAGAGAGGATGAAAGTGCCATATGCCCCTGCTCTGACATTGTCTTTTCATTTCGTCAACTTTCATACCAGAGCAGTATATTCTCATTGATAAATCTCTTGATAGTATTTTTCTGACTCTTCGTTAATCTTCTGACATGATATCCAACCAACCATATGAATGTATGATAAATTTCTTCAGATTTATTATTATTACGGTTGACATTTGTTTTATTGTAGCCGCTTATTTATTCACGTAAATGTAAAGTTTCTTAGCCAAAGATGGAATTAGCTTTGTAAGTTGAAAATAGTTTCGTTGGCATTGAAATACCAGACAGAAGTCGTTAATATTTTAAGTTAAGCTATATAGTAAATATGTTTAATGTTAAATAGTGCAACATTCTGCTAAAACTCACCGATGTTAAAAGATTCAGAGTTTTGTTGGCATCCGTTGTATTGCTTCCTTCGGTTAGTAGATGATTATCACATAGAAGTGAAATCGCCTCGACATCCTCGCGCCTGATAAAATAAAATACTGAACAGTTACACTCAGGTTATGGAATCATTAATGCGCGATGAACACCACATGTACAACACAGAACACATACCTTTATGCCTGCTCTACACTTTTAGTTAGACTACCGAAAGTGTAAAAGTAGAAACACACTGGGTCGACGTACGCGATACACGCATTACTACGTTCCAAGGTCAACGTGCACACTGATTCTACACACGCAACGCGTGTGACCACGTGACAAGTGGTATAAATACGCGGCGCACAGGCACGTCAGTTGATTCGACGTTTATTTTTTTAGATTATGTTTGTATGTTTCTCTTGTCAGTAGACGCAATTCGTAGCTTTGTCATTTCTTGCGTTTCAGAGAGCAAATTTGAGGACGATTTACTTAGTTTATTATTTGATCAAGCTAACTCTCAAAACAAACATCCATAAAAATACCAAACATAAAAGTAGATCAGTAGATGCACAGATAAAACCACTTATAGATGTGAAATGCTACTCCCTCCAACTATACACGTCCCACGCCGATCTGCACAGCCCAGATCGGTGCAGTGATGGAAGCGTAGGTATGCGTTGCCTGTGACAAGAGTGTTTCTAAAAACATAGAAAATGTACGGATTTTAATTAGTCCAGATATTGTTATCATTGCTTACGTAGCATACGTTGACCCAGTGTATTTCTACCTTTATGGACGCACTCGCCTCTCAATGTGGTATTTTCACAAACCATAAATATGCGGAAAATTTAAAGTTAAATTTTCTGATTCTATACTATTTTTTTTTTATTTTCCAACGATTCCAACTGGCTATAACGTCATTACGTTTACATAGAACAGCTACTGGCTGATAAGACGGCTGTCACCAAAGATATTAGAAGAACGAGATGTGCTATGAGTAGTTCATACTGTGTGGAATTGCTTTGCCGAGTGTCGCCGGTTTTGTTCACCAATACTACTGCACACCTTCGCTTACGCTAAGGCATCGCTAAGGTATCCGCACTAATACATAGAACAGATTTCTGTGCGTACACGTCCCGATACCGTTCAAAGTACCCTAATTAGTTAGTACTCCGCCTACGGTCCGGCGGCCAACATAGCATATCTCGTTCTTGTTCAATGTGAGAGTGTAGAGCAGGCATTAGGTTTACAACAAAAGATATAAAAAGGAATGAAAACAAAATGATCGATTCTTACTCTTTATCGGTAAAGTTTGCTTTATCTCTGTGAAACATTTCCGTGAAATTATAAACGGACTGCCGAGCTTTCGTTTCGGAACACACTGTAATAGCAGGAAATGGAACCTGAAATCATATTTAAAAAATGTGTTTTTTTTCTTTAACACACGCAGAAAAATGATTATTACTAACTAATTAAAAAAGGATTGCAGGCGGTTTCGTGATAAACTTTTAGTAAATTCCTAATACGTGTTTATATATTTATAATATATAATGACGAAATGCGAATAAATTAGGATTTTTACGAATACGTGCTCTGATATCGTGATAATACTTTGGTATTTTACTAAAATTTGGACAGGATTTTTAACAGGAAACCTATAAATTCATTCGTTAAGGGCCTGCAATCCCGTTTTGATCGGAGTACGAATAATTTGAAGAGATTCTTAATAAATTAGCAATACTAATTTTTCTTCGTGTATTATTGGTTGAACTATGAACAATTTGAAGGTGGTTAAAATTTCACCATAAGATTTTCCTAGTGATAGCCAACCTTTGCCAGGGGTCGGCACCATAAGAGAAAAATAAGTTCTTTTCTTCATCTATTTGGTTATAGGTTTACCTGCCATACAGGGGTGGATGACTCTGCGAAACTGACGATGACGGGGCTCTGCTGCCACTTGTTCCAAATCTTCAGTATAAGGTGTCCGCAAGCTGCCACGCTCAGGATCAGCATGACGCCCCACCAGATTCTACACAAATATAACATATTTGGAGCAAGTGGCAGAAGAGCTCAGAAACTGAAGGTGACGGGGCTCTGCTGCCACTTGTTCCAAAACTTCAGGATAAGGTGTCCGCAAGCTGCTACGCTCAGGATCAGCATGATGCCCCACCAGATTCTACACAAATATTACATATTTGGAAAAAGTGTCAGAAGAGCTCCAAAACTGACGGTGACGGGGCTCTGCTGTCACTTGTTCCAAAACTTCAGGATAAGGTGTCCGCAAGCTGCCACGCTCAGGATCAGCATGATGCCCCACCAGATTCTACACAAATATAACATATTTGGAAAAAGTGTCAGAAGAGCTCCAAAACTGACGGTGACGGGGCTCTGCTGCCACTTGTTCCAAAACTTCAGGATAAGGTGTCCGCAAGCTGCCGCGCTCAGGATCAACATGACGCCCCACCAGATTTCACACAAATATTTTTTTTTTTTTTCAAATGCATTTTTTGTGGAAATCGAGCTGTATCATGTTGGTAACCTGTAGAAGTAGAACAAATTATATTTATTTTATTTTTAAGAAGGACATTTTGTTCCTCTTACTTATTACGGATGGTTTCCTGAAAAATCTGTCTTATGAGTTATTATTATTGGTAAGTCCAGAAATGAAATAAACAATAGCAATAACTTACTATTTGTGTATAGCCCAATAAATTATGTAGGTAGTAGGTAGATAGGTAACTACTTAAAATTGTCTCGGCATTTAATGTATTGGTTTACGGAAGAAAACCTATGAATAATTTAGTAGAAGCAATAACTTTGTTTTGACATTACGAGTGAAAGAAAAAAACACTTATGAACAAGGCAGTTACTAAAATATGAATATGAAACTACATATTATTTCTTTACTACGGGGCCGCATTTCTTTTCCTATTCTTTAATTCTTCTTTAGTTCCTTTAAAAACTCCTACTAGGTACCATAAATTAAAGTGAAAGATGCTGCTTGTGCAATGATGAAGAACTTAGCTACGCGATAAATGGAACCCACGACGGCTGGGTCAGAAGCCGACGCATTTTTCATCTCAGTCACCAACCGTTATAAAATTATTATACCCACGCGTAATGAATAATAAGATTTAACCGAGAATGTAATGTTATTTTTAACTAAAATATAATATATTCATATATCTATCGGTGTTGTCATCCTTTTTGGAATCAATTTATTAGTAGGTAAACTTTTTTTTTGGTAGGTATTCATATTAAAGATTTACATGTGTTTGATGTTTTTCGACCACCTGACTTAGCATACCCATTTTCTACCAACAATTTATAACAAGTTTCTCGTTAACTCTTTCAAGTTAAAAAAAAAAAACATTTGTTATGCCGAAACGTAATTGTGTGAAAGTCCCTCGTAGAAAAAAAAACTCAATGTAATTTCCGAAAGTTAACAAAAATACATTTTGTTCTGTTATTTAATATGTTATATGCATGAAAAAATTCACAGTGTGTTTTAAAATAAAACTAAAGCATTTGTCGAGAAATTTTTGCTCTATTTCAAGCGATTCGTGTTTTATTAAATATTTTCAACATTTTCACTAAATTATTATTTTTTTTTATTATTATTAGTGCACTCCCTCTAGCATTTGTATTTATATATTTCCCTTTTAAACGATCTTAATAAATTAGCAACACTCATTTTTTTCCTTGTAGGCATCTGTAAGTACCAGATTACAGATTACCAGACAGGTTTTTCTTTTTGATTTATTGAAAATTAGGAACTTTTTTAGACGCAAGGTCTGCTGTTCACAGAACTACCTACTATTGCATTATTGTTAGATAAATAATATTCTTATATTAAAACTAATAGTTATGTCGAAATTTATGACAGAGAGTGGAAGACTAAAATAAGTGCTCGAATCAATGGATTTTATAAAAGCAATGTTAAGTGAATTTTGATGGGATTTTTTCCATTAGACGAATTACAGTAAATTAATTTTAGGATGGCAATATTTCACTTACCGACGATCATCTCAAAGATGATATCTATATTATACCCGTTAAAAGTCCTTGGATCCGATATAAATTAAAACAAAATTCGCCATAGAACTAGAATATTTTTTATCGGTTCTCCTAACCGCAGCTATAAAGCTGCTTTTGTTAAGTCCGTCAAACAATACGATACCCGCTGCTGGCATCGCATTTACTTTTTAATGAATGGTTCATGATAACGTCTACGTAGTTTTGCACTACGCGGGAATCGAACCAGCAAGTCTTCCTAGTCTACCAATCAAGTTTAGAACTTAAATATTTTAATTTTTTTAAAGTGTTTCTGGTGACCGGATAAATCATCAAAATGATAATTCATCACATTTTTAAAATGTCATATAAAGTCATGGAAAGTGATAAAACAAGAACTGTTTTAACTGGGTTAAGTAGGTTAGGTTAGGTTAAGTTAAGTTAAAAAAAAATCATCGTTTTAATGACTTTATATCACTTTTTAAATGTGTGTTGAATAATCACTGTGTTGAGTTATCATGGAACCGTTTATTCTAGATAAAATAAAATTACATTTTCACTTATTTAACTAGAAATAACTCATACATTACACATAAATACATTACATAACAATATTATCCACTGAAAGTGAATACGCCTGAAAGTGAATAATATTGTTTTGTAATGTTCACTAATGTTCACTTTCAGTGAATAATATTGTTATGTAATGTAAAATTGACTCGAAGAAAAATAAAATTGTTGTGTTATTTACTGAAAGTGAACAATATTGTTATGTAATGTAAAATTGACTCGAAGTAAAATGGAATGCGTTTATATCATGACTCCTTGGTCGAGGGTTAAGGTATTTAACTGCGCAAGTAAATTTAATTTGATGAATTTCTGTTATTAAACAATTTAATATACTTGCGGCACGTTCCAGAGTGGAATATATTGTCAGTATCGCCCCGTTGTAAGACCGTCATTCAGAATTTAAACGTTGCCTAAACGCTTTAGCGTTGTTTGGTGACGAGATCTGAATAGCTGAACTCGCCCACCTTTCTCTTCTCCATCTCCTTCCCCTCCACACTACTGTCAGCCTCACAACATACCCCAATCGGGAAAGCCATAGTCTCACTGGCTCCAGACATTTGGGAGCAGTTGGTAAAAAACGTCGATTTATACAAATGTTAAATCGGCAAACGAGGTCAAAAGAAACAGATAAGTAAATTGAATTTAACACGAAGCGTTTAGTTTCAGTTAGTAATTACATTAAGGAATAAATCGACTATTTCTATCAACACAAATTAAATTCCTACCTAAACATGCCAATGCCAATGTGCTTTTGTACAAGTGGATTGATTGTGTGTCATTTATTGCTTATATCGGTTATTAATAAGATCAATCAAAATGCGGATAGTTATCAGGAAACCGGCCCTAAAACTCGTCAAAACTATTAGATTGGTGGATTTTTTACTAGTTCTATTAAGTTGGTGTTTTAGCAAAACTACATTGTAATAAGAAAACGATGACTACACGTATTTTAAACACTTTTAAGTAGGTGGGCTGGTTATTTTAGGTGAGTTTTTTTTATTATGAAAATATTATTTTTTACTTAGTTCTTTGGGGAAAAAATGTCCTTCTCGTTGGAGTTAATATCATTATTATATTAGAGTTAATACTAGGTACAAGAAGGCTAAACTATCATATCTTTTCAATACAATTTAATTATAAGCGACAATTGGACTAATATAACCTAACCAAAGGCTACTTATAAGTTTTGCATCTATAGTTGTATCTCTCGCTTTTATATCTGTCTGGAGCAGTGGTTCTTAATCGTGTTGGAGGTACTGAGAATTATCCTAATTAGAAAAATAAAATATGATTTTTTAAAATTCAAAACATAGGTATATATTTATGCATAGGTGCACAAAATGAACAAAACCATTAAAGAATTGTCTGTGGTTCAAAATTATATTTCAGCACATAAATAACCCCTTATATATAAACAGGCTAGAATACAATCATAATACTCGTTTTAACTTTAATTTAGGACTTTTTGTACCTAAACATACAAATAAATATGGACAAAGAACGTTAAACTATATGATTCCCAGTTGTTTTAATATGTTACCTGCTGAAATTAAAAACTGTGCCCAAAACAAACAATTGGTGAACTTACTGAAGACTTGGCTTTCTGAAAGAATTAATTTGTATTAGCTTACAATGATATAATATTCTAAAGACTTTTAAAATTGTTATTTATGTTTTTCATAATTTTCTTTTGCTATATTTCTGTAAACGTTTATTTTTTGTTTTATAATGTAAAGAACCCGTCAGACAAACTGTTTATCGGGACTTTTTTGCCTTAGATTTGCAAAGTGTGTAATATATAATAAAAAATAATAATAACAAAAAACAAAACCATTAAAACATGATTTTCACACAAACATTATATATGTTATACATTCGAATCCATATTGTACATATTAATCCGACCACTTTCTTTTTTTGATCGACGTAGTTAGTATGAATGGATTAAAATATTAAGAAAGGTTATCACACGATGTACCATCACGACAGTTACAATTCGACTACTGTGCGCACCAAATTCCCTGCAGCACAGATAGGCCTAACGATGTCGCGTGATCACCTGCAGCTAATGATGGACAAGCGGGGTGGCATCACGAAACACATGAGTCGGGTGTGTGTCTTGACCTCCGCCGAACCCGCGAGCCTGGCTGACAGGTTAAGAACCACTGGTCTACTAATTTTTTACTTTTTGTTGCCACTGTATATAATATATTGGATATGGTATATTTATACTGTTTATATTAAATAAATAAAATAAAAGCTCGAATCAAAAAGGGTATTATGCAAAATAGACTACAAATGTGATGTAGATTAACCAGTTTCCACTTGTAGTACAAGTTTCTGGGCACAGTGGCATCAGGTGACATAAGACTCGGGGTATAATAACGGGGTGTACTGGCCACCTACGCCAGGGACATTGACTGTAAAATACCCTGGGTACCCTGGGTACCCTGGGTACCCTGGGTAAGGATTTGCAATAAAAGACAGCTTCACGAATGTCGTCGGACAACTGTCTGATTGGGCCAGTTGTTTTCATATTTATTGAATCTTATCTAAACAGAATGCATGAGAGCATTAAGGAACCAAGAAAAATAACCACACACATGACACCCAATTGACACATAATACGTATCCTGTGATAAACCTCATAAATGATTCAGTATCGTAAAATGTGGGATAACAGATAATTATTAATTTCGATTATTATTTAGGTACGTCCATCTGCTGTCCCGTACACTGCTAATCATCTGTATTCCATTATTGTTCGTCCCTCATCAGCTTGGCAATAAAATCACAACGATTCGTTCATCTCCTACTAACATAATATGAATATGGTCAAGCCTCTTCCTCTTCAAGGGCTGTAGCGGCGATGATTTTTGCTATAGTGGATTATCTAATAAACTTACTTTTCTGCAACAGATCGTCTGCTCTCCCCCAGATACTTGAGGCCGTGGAGGCTGGTGTTCTCTGTGAACTCCTTGAAGTAGTTGTAGCAAGTTTTGGCCTTGCGCTCTTTCCTGTGGGGGACCATCGCCTCACACTCCCCAGCCTCCGAACCCGAGAGAGCTTTCATCTTGGAGGGGCTTCCCGGCACCGCTTCATCATCGACCCTAAATGTAATAAAATAGACATTTAAATATTGACAGGTGAATACGGACCTTATATTGCACGTGTATTATTATATTCCCCTTTTAATTAACCCCTTGGGCAATTTTGGGAGATATTCTTCATAGACAACAAACACAATAATCTTTTTGCAGATATATCTGCCAGCCCGACACAGTCTTATAAAATTTATGCTATCTCGTTTTGTTTCTCAATGATAAATGTGATTTAAACAGTGTTAGAAAGAGAGAATATCGCGTTTTCAGTACACATAAAAAACAATAGAAGCTCCCAACATCTGAAATAATTCCATGAAACATCATTTAGCACTTGGATCACTTGACAAATGTCAAGGCTCACATTTTTTTAATAATAAACTAATAAAAGTGAAGTGACAAAAAATTTATAATACCTTTTTCTAATAAAGTTTTTTTTCGTTTTGTATAAAGTGGTAATTACCTTACATATAAAAACCGGTTCAATGATAACTCAACACGGTGACTATTCAACACACCTTTAAAAAGTGATATAAAGTAATTAAAAACTATGAAAAGAAATTTTTACCTAACCTAACCTACTTAACCCAGTTAATAAAGTTTTTGTTTCATCACTTTCCATGACTTTATATAACTTTTTAAAGATGTGATGAATTATCATTTTGATGATTTATCCGGTCACCATAAAAACCATTGGTAAACGACTTTAATAACTTTATCTATGTTTGCGTTTTCAATTTAAATATTTTTAATTGAAAATGTTAATTTGTCTGAAAAATACCTAAAAGAGTTTTTCATCCGTTTTTAAAAACAGTATTTTATTTCAAAATATACGTTTAAATGGAATCTGACAGTTCACACATGAGAAGTGCATCGCAATGTGTCAGAGGCTTTAGGGGATTAAAAAAACAAACAACTCTTTATAACATCCTAGATAATATTAAGTTTCTACAGAAAGTACGTTTTAAATGTGTTAGAATTTAGAAAATTTCGGACTTTTCTCAATATAAATCACTGACTAAAATGCGGCTCTGATCTGTACGTCGGCGCTCAAGATAAATCAATCATTGTCTGTTTTATACTTGAAACGATGTACCTAGCTACTACCCAAGTTCATTCGGTTAATTCATTTTCTATTTTAAACACGTTCTTCTGTAATCGTACTAATTGTTATTTTTACTTCTTTAAAGAATGCAGGAGTTCAAAAAAAAAGTTTTAAAAAATTCAAATGTGGCCGTAAATTTCTACATAAGTACGTACCAAGATTTAATGGTTTTAAAAAAAAATTTAATGATATAAGATAATTTGGTATATATTGCTTGTATTTACATTTTACGACTTTATATCCGGGTTAAATCTTAACCACAGGAAAAAACTAAACCCTTCCACACACTTTTCCACAATCTAGTCAATCCACATTATGCAAATGGATTATATAAGCGTAATAAATACAAACCAATACAAGAACAACACGTCAACTTACCAGAGATCAAATGGGAAAGTATTTCACCGACTCCAGATATTTTCATACCAGAGGGTTCGGCCCGGTAGAACTTACTAACTGGACCTATAAATCCTACTGATCTTTTTTTTGAAATCTGTCGTAATCCTAAATGTCTTTAAAATGACTGATTTTTGCATTTTTATACATAAATTCTTAGACAGATCTAATACGCCTAAAATTTGAATGAGAGACCTAGGTATAATGCCGTTTAAATTTTGTTCAGAATTCGAAAATAATTTTATATCACCCATAAATAATAAATGCGAAATTGTTCTACACTCCCTTGTATTACCCTTAATTTTTATTCCAAATTGATTTTAATTAACATTTTGGTTAGAGGATTCAATGCTAAGCAAAACCAAAGAGGACTCAATTAGTCTCCTTGAAAAATCCCTCTTTTAATTGAAATGCCCGGTACTACTATTTTCTTACCTTTTAAATTGATAATAAAATTGGTATTCCAAAAGGACATAATATTTTCAAAAAAGCTAATAATAATGGGGTTAATTTATATATATTTAATACTTTGATCAGCCACGAGTGCGGGACACTATCGAAAGCCGTTTGGCAGTCTATATCGCAAGTATGTAAATTACGCTTTCGAGTTTGAATCTGTTTTAGAATTACAGATTCAATAACTAATTGTTATTTACATCCCATGTGTTTTCTGCGACAACCTTTTTGCTGTTCAGATAAAATATTTTTTTCATCTAAATGAGTATATATTAATTTTTTTTTTTTTTTTTTTAATGTATATTTTATTTAGTTATAAGAGTTTACATCTTATACCTAATATATTATTTTCTATGACTACTAGAATATTATTTACTTCTTACATACTAAAATTTAGATTTTACAACATTGAGACATAATCCACGAAAAACTGCAAGACTTTTAGCTTCCTTAACAATTACCGGGAGTTCATTAAACATTTTAAAACCTTTATAATAAATATTGTTTTGTGTTTCTGATAAGTGTGTTTTAGGAAGCCTAAAATCGTTGCAGTTTCTCGTAGGATATAAATGAACTGCACTATTAATTTTAACATTCTTTGACATATAGTCAGGTAACATTTTATTTTTTAGCTTATAAATAAACACTAAGGTATTATAAACTAATCGTTGCCACACACTTAAAATATTGAGTTGACGTTGCATGGTTTTTATTCTGGTGTACCTGCTACAACACAGTATTGACCTCATGCCTCTGTTGTGGATTACTTCCATTCTCTTAATTTGGGTTTTGTTACTTAGAAATATTACACTTGTACAATAATTTAGATGGGATGCTACAGTGGTATTGTAGACCAATATCCTTGTTTTAATGTCCAATTTTCCTTTTATCCTACTTAAGAAATTAACCTTTTTCGCCATTTTTTTATTTAAAATTTCAAAGTTAGTGTTAAATTTTAACTTGTTATCTATTATGATTCCCAGGTATTTAATTTCTTTTACTTCTTCCATATTTTGATTGTCTATATTTAGGACAGTATGTACGTTTAGTTTTTTCCCTAATACCATGAATTTACTTTTAGTTACATTTAATTTCAATTTATTTATGTTTAACCACTTAGATAATTCATTAAGTTCATTTTGTATTTTTGACAACGCATCTTCAATATTATTTGCTATAATATATAAAAGTGTGTCATCTGCAAAAAGTTTGATGGAACAGTACTTTAAGCACTTCACTATATCATTAATATATAAAATAAATAGGAGCGGTCCCAAAACAGATCCTTGAGGAACTCCAATGTTGATTTCTTGTTCTTCAGAGATAGTATCTCCAATTTTGGTTTTTTGTTTTCTATTTTTTAAGTAATCAATAAACCACTGCAATTCATTAGCACGGATTCCCATGTCCTTCAATTTCATTATTAGTCTTTCTCTGTCTATCGTTTCAAAAGCACGTCTAAAATCCAAGAACACTGCTATTGTGATTTTCTTCTGATCCATAGCTGTTTTCCATTCATTTATCACATAATTTATTGCTGTTTCACAGGAATATTTATTTCTAAACCCAGATTGTTCTTTTACTAGGATGTTATTTTTTTCTATAAATTTACTCATCTGTTCTTTCACAATGAATTCTAGTAATTGTTCATATTTAGGCAATCCATTTATTGGTCTGAAGTCTTCGAAATTTTTAGCATTTATTATTTTGGGCACTGGTGTTATTATGGAGGTTTTCCATGACTGCGGAAAAATTCCCTTAGTCAGAGATTCATTTATTAGTGCAACTAATCTGTCTCCTATAGCTGGCAGTGCATCTTTGATTATGCTTATAGTAATTCCATCCGGCGATGATTTTGGTTTCATTGTTTTAATGATTTTCATTAAATACTCATTGTCAATTTTATTAAACCTGAAAATATTTTTATTCTCTCTTTTTTCCGATGATTGAGAAGAGGTATCTGCGACTAATGGAATACTCTTATTTATGTTTTCGACACTAAGTACAAAATTTGTGTTAAATTTTTGGGCTATTTTAAGTGTATCATCTTCAACTCCATCTGGAAACCGAACTTCCTTAATGTTTTCCCTCTGTTTGCCGCTTATAATTTCTTTAAGTGTAGTCCACATTTTTCTTGAGTCACTTTGAGAGGTAATTATTTTTTGCCTGATATACGAATTTTTGGTATGTTTTATTTATGTACTGTACATGTTTCTAAGTTTCTTATAAGTTTCCCACCTTTCTTCAGTGAATTGTATTTTACAGGCTTTATAGGCTGTATCCCTTTGTTTTTGTAGAATATGTAGGGATTTCGTATACCATTTATTTGTATCTTTTAATATAATATTAGTTAAAGGCATTAGCTCATTTACTACTGTTTTCAGATGTCCTACTAGTTCATCGGCTTTTCCGTCTAAATTTCCTTGGGTATCGCAGATCCATTTTTTGTTTTGTAATGCTGTACACAATGTATCCTTATTATAGTTTTTTTTTTTCTATACGTTATATTTCGTATTCCCTGTGGCTTCGGACTTGTGGTCGTTTCAAATATTGTTAATATGTTTTCGTGGTCAGATATTTTTGGAGTATCCATAACATTAACATTCAAGTAAAAATGATTTGTTATGACTAAATCAATAATGCTTGCTGATGTATTTGAGATTCTAGTTGGTTTGGTCACAAGTTGTTTCATTCCTAGATAATTCACTAAACTCTGAAGTCTATTACTGTAGGTATTCTTGACTTTCATGTCAATGTTAAAGTCACCGGTTACATAAAACATATCTTGATTTTTCATGTTTTTACTACACCAACTTTCGAAAAAATCTAAGAATTTTGAATGGCTTTGGTTTGGTGAGTGATATAATACAGCGTATGTTCCTTTAATAAAGTTTTTTCTTATTTGTACTGCCAGTATCCATGTATTTTTTTCATCAAACACTTCATTTGATATTATTTTAAAAGATATACTATTTTTAATAATCATTAGAACTCCTCCCGTATGTCGACTAAATGAATTGCATCTTACAGTTGAATACCCAATAAATGATACTTCAGAATCGTAAATATCACTAGTTATACATGTTTCACTTAACATTAAAATTTCTGGTTTGTAATAAAACTTCAATTTCATTTACGTGGGCCAAAAGACTTGAAATATTTAAATAGTATACGTTTGTCTTTTTTTTTAAATCTGTCAAGGAAGAGGTTAAAATCTTGTATATTGTCCGTAAACATGTAATGGGTTAACCCTTCTAGGCAACATATAAGCAGAGATGTGCTTTATTTCAAATTAATCCATTTCAAATGGAAATGCAAAATGCATAATGGGTATTTTCCATTTTAAATGCTATTCTAAAAACCATTTTCCATTTTAAATGTTTTTTTGCAACATTCTTCCTACTATCTCCACTCATCTATTTTTCGTATGCCCCGAATATCAGTCGGTCCTCAACATCGCTATGAGAGATAATTACGTCTGTCAAGTTGCTCCCTGGTAGGAGCCCTGGCAATTGAGTGATACCATTACAAAAATACATTTCTATTTTTTTTCGTTGGCAAAATTAGTCCCGCGCAATTTTTTTGTGGTTTTATAATCTGTCATAATCTGTAGTCGTGGTGTTTTTGAATTTACATCATGATCGTGAGACCTTATAGAAGAAAGAAGAGTGATGATGTTTTTGAGAAGCTCGTTCTTCTAAAATCTAATAATGGCTAAGGCTTATCTGACCAAGACCACTAACTAGTTAAACAAAGTCAAAGTTTTCTCAAGGTTGTATTATATTATCTGTGGGTTTTCTAGTGCGCCTGCTTGGAGTTTTCTGTAACAATCTATGGTCAAATATTGGGTGCGCACTAGAAAACAACATTTTATATTGTCTGATTGTCTCACTGCCCTGTATTTCTTTACTGTTCACTGATGGATGTCCCCTCACTAGAGATTTATATACTACAAAAATGATAATGGCCCTAAGAAAAATTCATTAAAAATGACAATATTTAGTTAATAATAGATAGATACTATTTTATTCCACTCAAATTCAATTGTTTTTTACACAGTGCATATCAGTATGTATGATTTGTTATTCCACAAGTCGTTTGTTCTACATTGATGTCCATTATTAAAAAAACAAAAAAATTTGTTTTAGTAATTATCAGTATGTATGATTTGTTATTCCACAAGTTGTTCTACATTGATGTCCATTATTAAATGAAAAAATTGTTTTTACATAGTAAATATCAGTACCTATGTATGATTTGTTATTCCACAAGTTGTTTGTTCTACATTGATGTTCATTATTAAATGACAAAGTTGTTTAAAAATTCAATAATTATTTTAATTGTTTGACCTGAGAAACTATTTTGTATTTTCAATGCATTTTGAAAATAGGTATTTTGCATTTTGCATTTCAAATGCTTTTCTAAAAACCATTTTGCATTTTCAAATGGAAAAGTTTTAACCCATTTCCATTTTGCATTTCAAATGGTTTTGGGTACCCATTTTGCACATGTCTGCATATAAGTAATGCCCTTAGTTAGAAAGATGTCTGACAAATTTTGAAAGATTTTTTGCCAAAAGAGAATGTAAAGTGGGATTTTTTTGTTACTCTTTTTCTATATTACTATGTATGTACCTAAATTGTATATGTATCAAAAATTTTGTTAATAAAAAAAAAAAAAATAAAAAAAGTAGTCAGACGTTTGTACCAAATATATTATGAATCCAATCGCAACCCGTGGCTTTCCAATTATGAGTATTTTTAATAATTGTGGCTAGCAATTCAACAGATATATTAGAAAAACTCATTTGTTCAATTTTGAATAATTGAGTTCTTCATTTTCTATCCAGGGACTTGATTCGTTATGTTTTATATCTTTACTATATTTGATTCAGAAGGCATCGGAATATTATCATTCGAAATAATATTTTGTTTATCTTCAAGTTTGGAATAAAATATTTTTTCATTTTTCTGGAATAATCTATTAATGTATTTGTTATTATACGTATAATTATATCTTTTTAATCTACTTGCTTTTACACCTATTTTTTGCTTTAATAAATCCAATAAATCATTGATTTTATTTCATTATTATTACTATCAATGCTATAATCAAATTTTCTCCCAATTTCATCTACATGTCTCATAATATTCCTACTTCTATTTCCATTTTTATATTCTATTACTCTAGCTATGTTACTTCTTAAAAATACTAAATCATTTTCTAATCCAATTTGCCATTCTGGTTTACTATAACTATATGATCTATCATCAGAGGACGATAATTTAATTTCTAACTTATTACATATAGTAATAGCACTAGCATATAATATTGTATGAATGTCTAAAAAACTAATATCGTCAAATATTATTTTTGCTAAAATTATATTATTTAATTCAAAAATTAATTTAGATAATTTCTTGTACTATGTAATTTTGGTCTAACTGTTGGCTCTACATCTTTATATCTGTTTATATTATTATGAAGTAAGTTTGCTAATTCTACTAAGTTTAAATTTGCAATGTTGATTTCCCTAAGATTCTAAATAACGTCTAAGTTATTTGATTCTACTGTAATATCATTGGACATTCTAAACTATCTTTTTTTATTATTTTTTTTATTAGGTACAATATTTTTTACAATTCAAGTTTTCCAGTAATGTAGGCCTCACTGGGTGGCTTGCCCGTGCTGAGGCCTTCATTTTATAATACATTCAATGCATCTGGTATAACATTATTACTTGTATTAATTTGTTCTAAATTATTCCCCATTTGCAATCTATCTGCTACTTCCTTTTCGATCTGATCTAATGTTACTACAGGAATTAAATTATTTTTGAAAATTGCTCGCTTTTGGTCTGCTAATCTTTGTTCATTTTCTTTGGCAATCGGATAATTTTGCGAGAAAAGAAAATGTAATTTTTTCCTGTATAACAACATATCTGTTGCTAGTTTAGCTACATAAAAATATGGAGAACAATGAACATATTGACATCGTTCGTCCATTTCATACGCTGTCTAGGAATACCTGATTTTGTTTATTGGGGTCGTAGACTATCCATCTGTAGAGATGACATAACTATCCTAATAATTCACCTGTAAAGATGGCATAATAATCCCCTGTTCATCTACGTTGGTTGCAAATGACATTGTTGTCATTTTGCAAAACAACTTGGAGATGATTATTGTATCTTTACTGCCACATTCCAGTAACCAAGCAACTATCGTTACCAAGTAATTTCATTAATCAAAAAATTATTTTCAATATCCCCAAATTAAACTACCTTTCAACATTACAAATCTATAATATATTATATTCTAAAACAACGTTATCAAAATAAAAATATACCAATAAAAAATTAATTTTTTCAAATGTATGTCAAATATTGTTGTTTACCTTGGTTACTGGAGTCCTCAGATAATTTTTTTTTTAATCCTATTTATTTACCTGAATATCCTATGGCTTACTGGCAGTTTATTGATTGCGTTATCTAATATACTTAGGATTAATATTTAAAAGTATTAGTATTTTTATTTCTCTTTTCATTAAAATATTTTTTTGGGCAATCAGTTTTATCTTTACTATTATGTCTAATATGTTTTTTTTTACCATTACAATTTCCTTTTCCATTTAATATTGTTATTCTTACAAAAACCATGTACTAATACCATAATACGGGCACGAGCCTAGTACGGTAGTTGAGAAAATCACCAAAATTGTAATTTTTTTTATATTTACGAAATAAAAAATAAAATTATGAAACAAAACACTAAAATTTTTGCCAATCAAAGAAACATATAAAACTCCATAACTCATTTATGTGAGGTTAAATCATTCAAATAACATTCAACAGAAAACAGACAGACCCGAATGACAATCGTTCAAAGGTTTGATATAATAGGCGGTGGAATCCCGCATAATGAACATACTAGCGCTAGCGCATAGCTTATCAGCCCACAGCTAACTGCAATACGCTCGGCGCTATACGAGGGAAGTCATTCTAAAGCCGGACACACACTGCGAATCCTGGCCACAAGACCGAGCCGAGTCAGTTTTTATTTATGTCACCATCGAGTGAACAACTCGAACTTGTGTTTAAAATGATATACCACCCCATTTCCTCCCCCCCCCCCCACTACTTCCATCCTCACAACATACCGCATTTGGGGATGCCATAGTCCCACCGTTTGATATTTATATTTATATGATGCTACAGTTTATTTTTATTTCACTCCAAACGAAATCAATAGTCTCAAAATCAACTTAGCTGAATGTCTAGAAGCACACAGCTCTATTTCCAGCAGCAATATCATCCTAGAAACAACATTACACTTCTCGGTGTAGATTCAGACTTTTCGCTTAGAAGTCAAATAAATAGGACTGTAAGCACCGGATTTTTTCACTTAAGACAACTCAAGTCTGTACGAAGAAATCTTCCTACAGAAGCAACAAAACTACGTATCAACTCTTACGTAGTCTCGCGTCTAGATTACTGCAACGGCATTTATGCCAGCCTTCCAAAATATCAAAATGACAAACTTTAATCCGTGCCTTATGCAGCGGCACGGCTCATTACCGGGGTGTCTAAATATTCGCCCAGTTCGGAACACCTTCGTAACTTTCACTGGCTCAAGTGCCCTGTAAGAATCCAGTACAAATTGCGCTGGATGGTGTTTAAATCCATCAATGAAATGGCCCCACCTTACAAAACAGTCTGCGGCAGTCAACTCTTAGATTTGCAATATTTCAGCTATAGGCAGACAGATGGAACCTAAGCGCAATCCAAATACTATGTTTGGAGATCGCGCTTTCGGAGTATCTGGCTTGAAATAAACTGCCTCCGGAACTATGATGCATAACAAGCCCAATAGAATTCAGGTCTGATTCTATAAAGTTACCTTTTTAGGCTCTCACGCCCTTAAATTAAATATACCTGCATTCTGATTAGCATTCTTGTATTGCCTATAATACATCTTAATCACACTTTTCTTGTTGAATTTACGTTATTCCAAGCCTTGCTCTTCAATCTGTCTCATATGCGCATTGATCAAATACATTGGTTTTGTATTAGTAATCGACGAACCGGTGGATGCAATCTGTTGATAATCGTTTGCCTAGAGTTTAGTTAGTAATAAGATCATTGTAGATATTTATTATTACAGCGCCCTTGAGCATGCCCTTTATCAATTGTCATTATATATTTTTTTGATTTTCCATATTCTTGTATTCCATGATGCGGTGAATCATTTAAATTTACTGAATTTAAATTTAATGTTCTTTTTACCTCATATGGGTGTTTAAAATGTTACCTGGCTATTATAGACTTTGAGGCCTTGTGTTTTCTCTGTAGAGAAAAAATTGTTACCTGCAAACCCTACTAAAATTGCATGAGCATCATATTCTTCTGCTTCAGTATCACCAGCAGCCGACAGCGGCTATATACTATTATGCATGTCTGTTTGTGTTATACTGGGATCGGGGGGGGGGGTTTCATTAAAAATAAATATCGCAATTAGTAAGTAAGTAGTAAGTAGGTAAGCCACCATTCTGCTGCACGTAAACGTGTTAGGTTTTTATTTCAACTTGTTAAAAAATTTAAGCTTTTTTATTAATTGATCGGGAAATAATTACGTTCGATACGATGATAAATTATTTATGAGTCGCGTCGCATGCAGAATTTGTGGTACATATTTAATGATATAATTTATGTTTATACAATTTAATTTAATCTATCGCGGTTAGCATGAATTATTATAATAACAATATCTGAATAGTGTAATAATATGCAATATCTAAGTGAATCAGATACTTAAGTCGGGCCATGTCAAGGGTCAGAATAATAGAAGAGTATGTATTAGACGATGTATGATTGTGAATGAGGCAAGGAGTGTGTGCCAAGACCGAGTTGTTTGACGGTCCGTTCTCTGCCTACCCCTGCAACGGCGTGATTGTTAGTTAGTCAGGTTATTCGTAACCCGGGAATGTTTTGTCGTAAACATAGTTACATGATATATGTCATAATGTTATCCTTATACAGGTTTTAATATTTAAAAAAAAATTGTTTATTAAAAATTATTTACTAACTTATTTTCGTATTTGCTTTTATTTTCTTAATTTTATCTGATAATTCGCCAAATACCTTCATTGCTCTGTACATCAAAGATTTTTAATTCGGTTTTTTCTAAAGGGTAGTCTTGTTTTATTTGTTTTCCTCATCTCATATGTGTGTTGCAGATTTTCAAGTTTTCTCAGATAGAGTTTTCTCGGTAGAGTTTAAGTGAAGATTCCCTAATGATATCCAACCTTCGATAAAAGAGGTTAAAACAAGATTAATCACATTCATTAATAAGTCATATTTTGCCACATAAAACACACAAGAAAACTCAGATATTGCATAGTCGCATCTCGAGAACGAAAAATACAAGTTTACCCCAATAACAATTCAGAGGTAATCGACACATCTCACAGCTATAAAACTTACATAAGCAGGATTAACATTGCTATGATGATAGCCAACCTCCGATAAGAGAGCACATAAAAATAAGAAGAAGAAACAGCTAAATCTTACATCGTAACAACAAAACTCAATGTAGAGGAAAACACCACACTCCTCAGTTTCGAAACTGACGTGCTGAATAAAACTCAATTTTGAGGAAAACAACACACTCCTCAGCTTCGAAACTTATGTGACTGTTAGTCTACATGCTGAAGATTTTCCTGATGATAGTCAACCCTGATAAAACAGGACATATAATAAATTTATTAGAATCTCAAATACAAACCATTTCGCAATATATTCACGCATGTCCCCGACCATATCTATCCATCCCCATATATTTGTTTAGTAAATATGTTTTTCAAATAACAGATTTACTTCAACATATTTTCCAAGAATTAATGATTCAATGATTTCTTTAATCTAATAGTCGAGAAACATTTTAATGTTTTACAAATTTGTAAGCTTTCAATAGAATTTTCAAAACCAATAAATGGTTCATGGTTCATATGGTGGATTAACAGATTGGCATTGCTATTAATTTTCCAAAAGAAATTTTATATTTCGTGGAATACATTAAATCATTTAGTTTCTTCTGAAAGATTATGTTTACATTACTTTCTACATATTTAAAAGCTTCTAATTCATTCAGAGCGCGATGAGAGACCAACGAATCACACCACTGATAAAATAGAAGTGTGCTGTGGCCGTGTCCGTGTATCGAGAGTAAGGAAATTTGTTCCTTACTTCTGTCAAATTAAATTATTATTTACAAATATCTAAATTGTTTTTTAAGCAGAAAAGCAATTTCATCGGCATGCCCGGAGGTTTAGCACGGACGATCGATAAAACCCTGATGTGAATACGATATTGACGTACTCCATCATTTAGGGTAAATTAGCGATATTTGCGAGTACGGTCAGAATATGATGACAGTCGTATCGGTAGACATAAACCACTACTTTTAGCGCGGCTTCCAAGGTGTCGGATAAGCTGTCAATATGCCAAACTTTTTGGATAATTTGGTTCTTTAAGCAAAACAATTAGGTTTTTTAATGAATGGGGTGAATTAACTAAGCTATTAGAACAGATAGAAATAGTACACATGATCCATAGACTTAATTAATTAATCTAAGACGTGTTAGTTATGTTATGACTTACGACTTATGACTAATGATCTCATACATTAAATTATCTCCCTTTCAGTGTCAAAAAGTACACGCGTACTGCCAATGTATAAACGTTAATATTTCGATTCGCGTGGTCAATTTATTAGTATGTTAAACTTTTACGTAGCCCGTCTGTAGTTTACAAATGTCAATTCATAGTCAGATGCGCCAATGTTGTCAGCGTATGCCAATTTGTGGTATCAATATTGGTCTGGGTATCAGAAGTATGACCGTGCTCGGGAAATCGGTATAAAATCATCGGTAATTACGCTAATATTCCAATATCGAAACGATATTGTGAAGTTAGTGATTTTCCTGTGCTGAACCCTTTGAAGTATAGAATTCGAAAGGTGTTATGTATATCGGCGGCAACAGTTTTCTTTCATGTCGGTACAGATCACACTTCTGGGGATTATCTATTCAGTGTTTCCTATATCATCATGAGAATTCAAGGAACAAGAAATCACTCTCCGTTTATTAAAAGAATCTATTTTTATAAACAGTTCATGGGGGGGTGTTGCCTACATTCAAATATCGAACAGTGAACATTTAAACATTATTATGTATACTCGTATATGTGTAATATGTAACCTAATATAGTATTATTATGTTGGTATGTTATTTGAAATTATAATTACAGTTTTGTGATAAACATGGTGTTATTCTTCCCAGTTATAGTTTCATCCACGACTTGATTTCTTGTTTTTATTAGATGACTAGCGCAGACCCGTTAAAATCACGGAATATTATAATTTTTGGATCTGTGAAGCCGATAGAATTTATAAAATGTTTACCTTTCAAAAACATTTTTTTAATCATTTGAAACAGATAGGTAGGCACTTTATGATGTGACATTAAAATTAAAAAAATATATAATACTGCCCTGACGAAGCTACGGTGGTAGCCAAACTGATCGGCAATAGAATAACAAATAAAAGTGATGTTTACAAAGTTATTTTTTATTTGAATCCAAAACTGTTTTTTTTTAAATTTCAGAGATATCAGAAATTTACCTTTATATATGAACACTGTTAGTAATCTTGTGAAAAATAACGATATTTATCAAAAATTTAAACTAGTAATTCTGTAAACAGTTGACCTTACGTCCAAAAACAACAAACAAACAAATTTGCAGACAACCGAAATGCAAAACGGTCGAGTTAAAACAGGACTTCGCTACGCTCAGCCAACAAAAGAAATACACATTTCAACTATAGAATTGTTATTCAAATAAATTGATTTTGTTTCCTATACCTAGATACTTAATCGCTTGTCTGAAATCATGTATACTTATCAGTTCCAATTTCAAAAAAGTTTACAAACAATTTTACGCATAACGCATGAATTTTTCACATCACTTGCGTATACACCTATTTACCGACAACCTAAATTAGTATGGAAGTTAATTAAATTTTATTTTTTATAAAACCTTTTTTGTTACGACTTATAAATGGAAATTTGAAAGCTCCATATCTAACTCTGGAAATCGAATTACCTAATGTAAATAGAAATACATACAACAATCTTTGTGAATTTCATAACGCTAGAGCTCACCATTCGATAGTTGTAGCTACTTAAAATATGAAACAAACAAATTTTCTAATGTACGTTTTTAAACGATAGTTAAAAATATTAATTTACTACTTACCACACAACATTATTTCGTCTCATCTGATCTGTCACGTCAAAAAAATTTCCAAATTGTACCACCCTGTAAGTCGGACACAACAAACAATGAAACGACGAAAGTCACGCCTGAAGCTAAAACACTTTGATCACGTACAAAGAGATCAAGCTAATCGGCCGAACACACCACGCAGCCGGACTGACTGCCAAACTGTGTGTGAAATATTCCCTCAATACGCTGTTCAACCACCAGCCAGGGTTGAACCGAGTACATATGTTATCGAAAAAATAAACTACCTAAAAACATAATTTGTCACTTGAAATTATTGTAATAAACACGGTACCTACCCAAAACGAAGCAGGGTTTTCTTTGTAGTTCTAATCTAAAAATGTTTTTGTTACGATCTGATGAAATTACTCAATTTGTTCTGTATGTAATTTCAAGGGTATTTTATTTTGAGTATATTAAGGAAAAATATGTAATCTAATTTTACATTTAATATGTTGAATATAAAATGAACCAGTTAAGTTCCATTTACATTTTTTATTAAAAGTTAAACGTAAAAATTAATTAAAAAATTTACGAATAATTAAAAAATAATTGTTTTGATTCAAGTTCATTGTTAGGTTAATTTTATTTAAAACGTTTTAAGGGTACAGTGGAAAATATAAAAATCTCTTGTAGTGTAAGTTTTGCAGATACGTCAGAGTTGAAAGTTTTGTGCGTATTTCTATTTGAAATGTTGTATATAATATAATAGATTGCTAGAATTGATAAGCTTCCGGATTCCTTAACGTAATACTAGAACTCAGGATTTATTTCAGTGCAGAAATTCTGGGACTAACTACCATATGTATTCCTCTTTGCCCAGAATACTAATGGAGGGAAACAATTATACCAAGTCAGTGGACATCTTCAATTTATCTTTAAACAAATATAAAATGTTGTTAATGAAGCAATTCAGTTATGTACAATAAAAAATGTATATTTCTTAATATTCATATGTAATAGCCACGAAAAAAGGCGTTAATTAATAAATAAATAAATAATCATTACAAATTATAGACCACTGAAATTAATATTAATTCAAAAGCAGAACACACCCTCTAACAATGAGCTCTCATTGTGCATTTCAGTAAAGTAAATGCAAACATTTTCAGTTCGCAGTGTAATTATCACCATAAATAATAATGAACCTCTGAAATATTCATTCAAACCATTAAAAACCGCTGAACGGTGATTTCTGGTGTCGTGAAAATTATATTTGTTCCTTTTTATATTTCTAGGTCAACGCAATTATCAACTTATCTGCCTATTGTCCCTCTACTACACTCAATAAATAATAGTAGTCAATCTTTATATGTGAAAATTCAGCCTGCGAATGTTCGTACTCGCATATCTCTGAAATTAGTTGACCGATATCGCTGGAAATTTTAAAGGTTGTTCGTTTTTTGGAGTGTTTAGAGAGTGATTTGAATGATAGAAGAAGTCGATGACGCCCGAGAAATACTTAACGCAATACCTCTGCACCGGAATGAGATGCGGAGTCAGATTAAAGTCGATGTAATGTAGCTTTTTAACAGTAGCATTGTGATATACAGTGAGTGGTGGAAGAAAGACATTAGCAATAGTGATGGATTGCGAGGTCCACTAGTAAGAAAACAAAAACTCTCGAATCGTCTTCTCTGTATTAAATTATTATTAAAAACATCAAATTACATGAACCCTCTTTTCGAGATACCTTAGGTACAGACATGTTGTAAAATCAACATTTTGTTTTTCTGTTTTGTTTTCTTGTGAGAGCGAGGCAGCCCTGCAAATTGGTAGTCATAACGAGTAGGTATGACACAATGTAATTACTGTTGACACTAAGCTCAGGGGGTTTGTCTGTCAACTCCCCCTTAACTCCCATTGACCCATTCACCATAATTTCGCTGTTAATACACCATAGGGAAATTTCAGACATAAACAGTAAAAGTTTGTGAAAATTCTCGTTTCTATCAATAAATATAATAAACAGAACATACATACATATACATAACAGAACATACCTATACATATTATTATGTCCTTGCCAATTCGATTATTTGTATTAAATTTTCTCGATTGTTTAGAATAATAATATTGCATTCATGGTTATTCTCTGAGATGAGAAGAGAAGAGGAGGAAAGGAAAATAAGATTGTGGTTTTGGTGTTGAAGCACTTAAACAATTATTGTATAAGTGGGAGGTCTTTCAATGTCTGGAAAATAAAATAAAGTAATTAATTTATCCAATTACGGTAAAACCCTTATTATCCGGATTGTAAAAGAAATCGAAAAATCCCAATTGGTAGAAACAGGAACCTATGTGATTTGAGAGTATCAATTTAAAAAAAAAATCTACTTATAAATTTCTCAATAAAAAAATAGGCATATAATTTATTATATTGACTGTGTTTTGTTAAAACCGTCAAGCCACATTTGTTTGGAATGTTTCTTTTCAGAAGATTCATATATAAGTCTTCAGAGCATAACACGGTACGGTATTTAAATTTTATTACAAAAATTTAATTTCTTGACACATTTTTTAGGTTATTTGGAGAAAACCTCAGATAAAATTACCCAACCCTCAATTAAATTAAATTTCAATATATCGCATCAAAATTATTAAAAACTTTCATAAAAACTACAAGATTTTTTAATTAGTAAAGTTTTCATTATGTGGCTTGGAGGTTTTTACCAAATCAAATTATATAATGTTATGTGACGTATTGACGTCTATATGTGAAGTTATTTCAATATGTAAATTTTAATATTATTTTTTCTCTTCTCAGTTAAATATGAACTTTTCACTATCCGGACAATGTAAATTCCCAATTAGTCCAGATAATGGAAGTTCTACAGTAATTTAGTAATATTATTCTATTATAACGAAAAATTATTTATAATATTTGACCTTCACTGAATTCCGAATCCACACGATTTTGACGACACAATAGAGATTTTTCCCAATGAAGTTCCCATTTGCACAATGTGATTTTAATTGAACATATTTTAACCGTATATTATAGCAGCATTTTCAATGTGTAACCTAACCATAAATAATAATGGATTTGAACTCCGAAACAGCTGTCACAAAAATAATATAGGTACTAAAATCTAGTAGAACTATTCGTAATAAAATTATTAAAGATAAATTTAACATTTACGTAAGTATTTGTATTGATATACATGGTGTCCGAAAACTAGTGGTACAAACGGTGAATCTACATCACAATTAAAGTCGATTTTTTATTGTTTCTTTTTTTTATTCAAGCTTTCGTTTTCGAGTAAATCGAGTCTTAAGTTGGAATTTTTCAGGTCAAATTCGAAAACAAACCTGTCCCTGCGGGGTTTTTATCGATTTTTTTTATTGCCTAGAAAAGTATTTCAATAATTTGGTTACAAAAAAAAAACATCAAATCGATTTTTTTTCTCTATTTTTCTCCAGTTTCCCGCTTGTACTACTGGTTTCTGGACATCATGTATACATATAAAATATACAACATTTATATTAGTACAGTATTGAACACGATATTTCTTATACCTACTCATGAAATTTTCCGCGAACCACCCTAACCACGCGAACTACCTAAATTGAATAGAAAAAATAAATTTTACATATTATTACGATTCAATCGTATTTTTATAGTACATAGCAATGGAAGCTCTTCCAAAACCACGAGAGAGAAAAAACATTCAGAGAAATTATCATCTATTTTATTATCTTTTGATACATAATTAAGTAGGTACAAGCCACAGGATGTAGCCGAAGTTTCCGAAAGCGATATCGTGTTAATTTTTAATTACCAACTCAAAGTATGTTTCTGAAGTTTTAATATCAAAATTAGTACCGTTTATCATATAATTAGCGAACATAATAATGATTTTTATTGAAATTCGTAAAATATAATTTCAACTATTCAACGGGTGTAAAAAGGCAAATGTCATCAAAAATAATTGGGTTTTTGTCATTTAATTAAATTATGTTTTCAAAAAAGGAGTGCCGTCGGTGTGTAATAATTATTTATATTGTACGCCCATCCGCGCTTTTACAAACATATGATATGCACATAATAAATTAGTGGTACAGTAATCATGAAGTAAAATTTGTTAAGTATTAAAATTACATGTACCTATATAACCCAAGCAGAAAAATAGTGTTATGCTAACCTTAATTATTATAATTATTGCAGTATGTTATTATAGCCTTCTTGTAACTATATTCTGTGCAGTTGAACACATCTCCAATTTATTGAGGTATTAAAGTGGTAAGTTCCCAATTACTTACATTATTTAAAAGAATTAGCTATAATATTAATATATCATCGAATCTGTTTTTTTTTTTTAATTTAGTTTACTTGCGGCTGCTTTTGATGATGATTTTTATATTATATGAATATAAAAATGTATATAGTTTATATAAATCAGCATCAATAAGAGCAACTAACAGTTTTTAAATAAAGTTTTTTTTTCCATAGAAAAAAAAGTTTATTTTTCAAAAATTTTATTCTCGGGACGGCGAGTGAGTTGTGCTTTGGATGATTCTCCAATGTTTTAAAAAAATATAAAAAATGAGTCAATTATAAAAAGTAAGATTAAGACGACAATAAGATTCTAAAGATAATAAAAAATCACGATGACTGCCTTCTTTTCCAATCGAATATCGACTCTTTCAATGATTGGTGTAAAATTAATTGTTTGAAACTAAATGTCGATAAATGCAAAATTATGTCCTTCTATAGATCAAAAAAACCGATTGTCTTCGAATACAAACTTAATAATATTTGCTTAACAACTGTTACATCTATTAAAGCCCTTGGTGTCTCTCTTGATAGCAAGCTTTCTTTTCGGGATCACTTAACTGCAATCGTTAATAATTTGGTTTCATCACTAGAATCACTTCGGACTTCAAAAACGTTAATACCCTTAGAACTCTTTACTGCTCCTTGGTTCGCCCCCATCTTGAATATGCTTGTGTTATTTGGTCTCCTTTTTATGCTGTCCACATTCGACGCATTGAATCTGTTCAACATCGGTTCTTAAGAGGGATTGCTAGGAGGCTAGGTTTAGAAAAAGGCAAATACTCATATGATGAAATTGAACTAACTCTAAACCTCTCTCCTTTGGAAGTCCGTCGGGAAAGAAATGACCTCATTTGCTTCTTCAAAATTATAAATGGTATTATTGATTCACCTACTCTACTGCAACTCATTCCCTTCAATATCCCCCGCAAAGACTCAGAAATAATGAACTGCTCTTCCTCAACCATCATTTGACAAATTATGGATATTATTCACCATTGTCCAGAATGTGTAGACTGGCCAACTCAAGTCAAAACCTTAACTTTTTTGGGATAAGTCTGAATGATTTTTGCCAGTCGCTAAACAAGTGACGGAATATAAGTGACCTGTGGTCCTAACCCACGGCGTATTCTCGACTTGATTCGACTTGTCACTTTATTTTCTTATATTATATCTAGGTACCATATGTCTTTGCTTTCATGTACCTTTGTCTACTCCTGTATTTTTCATTTTACTTTATTCTTGTTATTATTTTGTAATTTGGACGATGTCCGTTAATAAATAAATAAATAAATAAGTAATAGAAAAATGAAATTTTAATAAATTCGTAATTCAGTGTTTACAAGAGACTAAATAATATGGAAATTTCAACTACTTTTAGTTAAGTACCGGCACAGTGCGTGAAAAATCAAGGGATATTATATTTGTAGGCAGTTTCGTAGTTATAGCATTCATACAGAGGGTTTGACCCTGAGGGGGGGGAAGGGATAAAGCGGGGGGGTTGGAAAATTATTAGAAAATTTTGGGACCTCTACTTACCACAACTTATATTTACATCCCATTGATAAAAGAGATGTTGCAAAAATATTATATTTTCGAGGAATGTAATCTACGAGTACTATTCTCTTTTTTTCTGCGCACTACTGAGGCCGATAGGGGGGGGATTTGAGGGTTTGGGGGTTTGGGTTTGAGGCGCCATTAGCTAAGCATTGCGGGGGATCCACTAGTAATTCTACATTTTTACTCTCAGAATTAATAAATCATTCTTGAAAACTGCTTTAAAAGCGATACTCTACAAACGCTCCCGTGATTGGTCGAACTGTGTGAACTCCAATGTTCTGCGATTTTTCGTTCTAACGTTAAATATTATTTTTAGTGCGAAAATTTTATAATAAACAAATACCCTTAATTTGTTAAGACTAACATTTAGGTTAACATTGATAAAAAAATTACTGGAATTCCTTAATGACGAATAAAGAAAATATCCATACAAAATGCCACGGTAGACGTGCAGATCACAAATTACGTCACGCACCCATCTACCTCTTACCGCTCGGATTATGGTCGTAATAGCAAGCTTTAAAAAATTCAAACTCGGAGAATTAATTTAACTATGAAAACAATCTTTTAAAAAAAGATACTGGTATTTAAGTTTGAATGTGGACATTGATAATATAAAATAAAAAAATAGACTCAAATTCCTTATTACATAATATGATCATATAAGATTCTCCATCTTCGTGTCACCTGTTTCTGTACTTCATTTTATTTAACTTAATTTCAATTTCAATTTGTAATATTTATATATTTTTTTGTAATATCTTCATTAACTGTAAAGCGCCCCTGAGGTGATATCTCACAAAAGCGGCGCTATACAAATCATCCAATAAATAAATAAGAGTTAATTACGCCGCTAAAGTCAAGTTCTAGGAAAGTGACCGTTACAGATGAATAATAATTATATAACTAGCAGTTAAAAACCCGCTCCGCGGGTTTTTTTCTGCTAGGCCCTGCGGGCGGCACTTAGTTGAGCTTCGCCCAGTTTAAGTGATACTAACAACAGTTACATTTAATAGGTAGATATTAGGTCATTCACAGAGAGAGGGTGAGTATATATTGTTAAAAAACGGAACAGGAAGGCGTTTAGGCATAATAATAATGACAGTTGTTCAGGTAAAACTTTACCTTTCCCGAATAATTGCCTAAATGGCTAAAGGTAAATTAATATAGGTAAATATTCGGAATCGCTGGACACGGAAAATAGGAAATATTTTTAAATAATACCTTCTGATTTACCTTAATTACTATAAAAGGAATCGAACAGCATTTGGGAAAATTTTAATTTTAGCTTTTTAATTTTTAATTACGTAAAATGAAAATTCGCTTTCACTGTATGGGATGACAGCCTGAATAATTTCTGTTGATAACATTTTCTTTTGTCGGTATTCCTGAAATGAGCGGCTAGAGACAATTGAAAAACGTAAATTAAAAAAATATAATGTAATACAATATTCCGGCAAAATAGTGCCTACTTAGCACAAATGATTTATTTAACTATTATTTTATTTAACCTCACCTATAATAACCTAACCTAACCTATAATAATCCAGCCTAACCTATAATAATCCAACCTAACCTATGTCCTAACCTAACCTAAAATAATCCAACCTAACCTATAATAATCTAACCTTACCTAAGCTTACCTCACCTATAATAATCCAACCTAACCTAACCTATATCCTAACCTAACCTATAATAATCCAATCTAGCCTAACCTAACCTAACCGAACCAATCCTAACCTAACCTATCCTAACCTAACCTAACCTATACAAATCCAACCTAACCTATAATAACCCAACCTAACCTAACCCATAATAACCCAAACTAACGTTACCTAACCTAACATAACCTGACTTATCCTAACCCATAATAATCCAACTTAATCTAACCTTACCTATAAACTAACTTGAACTATACTAATCCAACCTAATCTAACCTAATCTAGCATAACCCAACCTAACCTATCCTAACCTATAATAACTTTTTTTTAAATATTTCCTTACTTGTAAAAGAAACCAAAATACCAAAATAATATTTGCATAGAGTAAATTATGGTAAAAATTCTAGACACTCATATCAGGAATACCAAAAAAAGAAAATGTCATCAATAGAAATTATTCCGGCTGTCATCCAATACAACGAAAGCAAATTTTAATTTTACGTGATTAATCACGTAAAAAAAATAAAAAATAATTAATTAATTAATTAATAATTAATTAATTCACGTAATTAAAATGCTAAAATTCAAAAATTCCCGAATGCATTCAGATTCCTTCTATATTAATTAAGGTAAATCCGAAGGTTTTACTTAAAAATATTTCGTATTATCCTTGTCCAGCGTTTCCGAATAATACCTTAATATATATTATATAAATATTTATACCTGGCAAAATGATTGTTTTTTTATACATATAAGTACATGTCAGATTAGAGATTTGTTGGCTAATTTTACAATCAACGAAGCGTTTCTATCTTCCTATTGTCTTTCATGTTATTTTATTGGGTTGGCAGTGCCTATACTTTCGCGTATATCATATCGGTGTTCTGTCAAAATAATGCGAAATTATTATTTACGTAAATAATATTAAATATCAATATTTTTCAAAATCGTACATGCAAAGAGTTGTTGTTTATTGTCATTAAGTTGAATCAAATGTTTGTTTTAGAAACGATGCCATTGCAAAGTTTAAATAAACTTCCAGAAGAAATCTTTTTATTTTGCATATTTAAATATTCGCGCCAGCCCCTCGGTTCGTTCTTTCACCGCCAGAGGAGCGCTCTGTCGGCTATCTTTGACGCGTGATTGGTTTATTTATGGTATCGGCCATGTTGAATGAACGCGTGCTTTTTTCGTCAAACGTCAAACGTAATCACGTAATTGTGGATAATTTTCACTGTAATGTAATTAATCCAATGGATCGTGAACTTTCTAAAACATATTTTCTTCGATATTATCCAAAAATTGTATGAGCAGAAACGATATTTTTTGAATAAATATCGTATTACATGTGGCGATTCTATTTCAGTATGAAATCGTGTCTTAATCTTTAAAGTCTTATTTAAACACAATTTGAATTTGACCAATCACAGGGCCTACACCGTCCAGACGCTGGAGTATTAATAATATCAGATATTTTGATGCCCTATTGATCTTATGTCATGCAAAATGACCATTACGACTCACAAATATCTAATCTCACATAAATCTAATTAATCTATTATACCTATTATGTATCAGGGGCGATGCAGCAAAATGTGAAAATTGTGCAGGCTGGCCTCAGGCCGCCTTTCGTTCACTGAAAAATAAAAAAAATGAAAGTAATTCGAATAAAATTCTAAGGCCTCCCGCAGACGAGAGACTTTAGTCGCGGCGACATGACAATTGGAAAACTATTCCAACATTCTAAAATTGCCAATTTTTATGCTCGCAACTGTCGCAACCCAAATTTCTCTGCAACTAATGTCTCTCGTCTGCGGGCGCTCTTAGACGAATACAAACGATATTTCAAAACATAATTTTTGTAAGAAAGAAAGTTGAAGTCGATTTATCCTTGGGTTTATATGGTATAAAAAGCATGTTCTCACGGATCTATTTCATAGATTGGAGGTTCTCAAAGTGGGGATTGCAATATATCAAATAAATATAGTTCTATATTCTTTAAACTTTATTAAAACAAGCATGCAATGGTTATAAGTTATAACTTTACAGAAGAACAAAAATTGTTTCGGAAGTAATACAAATTTAAGAGATGAGTGCGCTTGTTTTTTATCCAACTAATTTATCGAACCTTGGCTTTGTGTTTGGACATAATGTTTAGTATGAGTTCATATTCCAATTAAAGTTTATTTCTATATTTCGTTTTTATTGCAACCATGGAAGAAAAGGTGAATTCACATTGATGTGACACAGCAGACGGAATCAATGTTTAATTTTAATAAACACAAAAAGGCTAAGTGGTCGCATAGAGGTGAATGTTTTATTTTATTACTAAAAGGGGGTCGCGCCTTTAAAAAAATTAAAAAACCCTTAATAGATCTTAAAATAGGTGAGGCGGGGTCCAGTTTTCTTTAGTCACTGGTGGGATCCCAAAAATTGCTATGTTTTGAAATGCCTAAGTAAAAGAATTAATAAATTTTGTAACTTCTCTGGACAAAACAAACAACGAAAAAGAACAGCAGCTGCTCCTCAATAACATTGAAATCTTCAATCTTCGGTCTCCCCGAAAATAAGGATGAAAACCTAGCAGACAGTGTAATAAAAATTGCATCTAACGTTGGACAAATCATTAAAGAAGAAGACATTGAATTCATTGCTAAATGTGGCTAAATTCATCTCCAAAAGGAAGAAGGACGAACTGCTTGCGGCCATTAAAAGGCAGAAGGGGGTCGACTGCAAGAGCGTAGGTGTTGCAGGAGGTAAAATTTTTATAAACGATCACCTTACCAGAAAAAACAAATTGATTCTTAGATCAGATAAAGAATTTAAAAATATTAACAAATATGATTTTTTATGTGTACGAAACTCAAAAATTTATATAAGAAAGAATGTTACCTCTCCTGCTATCCTCGTCTCTGGGCAATCCGTATTGAACAACTTAACTCAATGATTTCTTCTAAACTTAATTTTAATTTGATTTTATTTAATTTTTGCTTTCAACTTATACCACTTTTGTACTCATCTCTAATTCTATACACACACTACTCAACTTACTCACTACACTACACCATAATAATCAACGAATTCGACATAATATTAATTAGCGAGACGGGGTTAGTTGACAGCATATCCGATGTTGAGCTGTTTGATTGCTGGTATAACATATATAGAAATGACAGAGATACTAATAGAACGGGTAAAACTAAAGGGGGTGGCGTTGTTATATGTATAAAAAAGTCTTTAAAGTTCGATCTCAAAAGTCATGGGCATCAGAAGCCGTATAATATATGGATCTCACTATTACATTCAAAACATCGCGTTTTAAATATTCATATTTGTTGCTCTTACTTACCAGGAGTTAGTCCTAAGTTATCTAATGGACAGCGTTTCTCTATTATCAATAGTCATACAACTACCATATCTGACTTAACTACTGAATTTCCAAATGACATTTTTCTAGTAATAGGGGATTACAATATGCCAAATGTGAGCTGGAACTCAACTCTACTCTACTCTAGTATTGACCTCTGTGCCTCTACCATCCTTAGCTGCCTTTCGTTCTCCAATTTAACACAGTATAACGAAATTTATAATACTCACGGACTTTTATTTATTTATTTATTTAAGGAGAAAACACAGATACAGACAGTAATTAAAAGATAATTTTGTAAAACAATAACTTGAGAATTCGCCTGCATCCTAACTATTTCTCACTGATTGACTGGTAGATAACAATTTTAAATATTTTTTACATGTAAATAAGGTAAAATTATTTTGTATATAGATAATGCTCAGTATCAAATAAAAGTGTACACATATTTTGTAAACAAGTTTAGAGATAGATCATAAAAAAGTACTTAAATAGTATAGTGAATGAAGTAAGTACACATTTTCTTTTTTTTATAGTAAAACAGACTTCAATTTCCTACCAAAAGTACTATATGTATCAAAAAATATGTCGGAATCCTTCAGGTTTTGGTTTTTATTATACAATTCGCACATTCTTCTGATTGGATCTCTGACACCAGCATTTGTGCGCGTCCGGCCAATATGGAATAAGTCGTTAAGCCTCGTCGTTCTGAGTGGTATTTTAAAGTTTATTAGATTGAGTAAGCCAGGACAGTCGATAAAGTTGTTACAGATTTTGTACAAGGTCATTAGGTCAAGGTAAGTTCGCCGGTTAGTAAGAGTGGAGACGTTTTATTTCGAGAGCATATTTGTGTATCCCCGTTTAGGTGCGCTCATTCTGTGGTTGAGGTAAAGCAGAAATTTCTTCTGGATACTTTCAATATTTTCTTTATAGATATCGTAAAGTGGAGTCCATATGGAGGTGCAGTATTCAAGTTGAGAACGGACCAGCGTATAGTAAAGCAGAAGGTAGGTTTCAGGCTTTCGAAATACGCGACTGTTTCTGATAACAAAGCCTAGCATGCAGTAAGCTTTATTCACAATGTTTTTAATGTGCGCATCGAAATGAAGTTTGGAATCAAAAAGTACGCCAAGATCCCTTATACAGTATACACGATCTAGTGAATAGTTGCCTATATAATAATTGTGTATAATAGCGTTATGATTTTTAGTGAAGCTTATTTGTATACATTTATTGTAACTTAGGTAAATTTTGTTTTCATTGCAAAACGCTTCGAACCTTACTAAGTCTCGTTGGATGAGCAGACAATCCTTTAAATTCCTAACAATGGCAAATATTTTTATGTCATCGGCGTACAAGAGAAAAAAACAATGCACGAAACATTCAGAAACTGTATTAATAAAAAGTATAAATAAAAGCGGTCCTAGGATTGATCCCTGTGGTACGCCAGAAGTAACTGGTTCCCATGCGGAAGTATGTCCTCGTAACGATACAGCTTGCTGTCTTTTTGTTAAATATGAGATGAACCAACGTAATAAGTTTCCCCTAATTCCGTTATACATAATTTTTTTAATTGTCAAAAGCCTTTTTGAAATCGCAGTAAATTGCATCTACCTGATGTCCTCGATCCATGCTAGTAAACAAAAAAATAGAGTAAATAAGTAGATTACTCACGGTAGATTTGCCTTTGACAAACCCGTGTTGTTGGTCTGTAATTTTGGCAGCAAGCTGGGGATATATATTAGTATGGACAAGTCTTTCCAACAGTTTAGGGATCGCCGAGAGAATGGATATTGGCCTGTAGTTTTCCACTCGTTGACGCGAATCACCCTTGTGGACCGGTATGATGTAGGCCAGCTTCCACCTGCCAGGGAAAACCCCATCACTCAGACATTTATTGAATATTATGGTAAGCGGCACACACAGTGACGACGCAGCAGATCTAAGGAAAAACGCCGGAATTCCATCGTGACCCGCACCTTTGTTTATGTCTAGCGACGTTAAACTTGATTTCACTTCTTGTTTCGTTAGTTTAATCGTGTGAATATGCGCAAGTCCTGAGTCGTGAATTGATTCAAGTTGATCAATGTCTATTGTGTCATTGACGGAGGAGGGTTCAAATGTTGACTTGAAGAATTCAGAGAACATATTACAGATTTCCTGGGCATTATTAGATTCACGTCCGTCAAAGGACATAGCAGCAGGATATCCGTCGGACGACTTTAATGAGGATATGTATGACCAAAAACTTTTGATATTGTTTTGCAATAAACTTTCGACGTTGTCGAAAAATATCTTTCGAGATTCACTAGACAACTTCTTGTATGTTGCACGTAAGAAGGAAAATTCACGATAATCAGAAAGACCTTTGTATGTCTTCCATTTGAGCCAGACTTTGTCCTTTTTCCGTGATAGCCTAATAATTTCGGGGGTAAACCATATGGGAAATTTTTCATTTCGTCGTGCCAGTAATAGAATAAACTTATCAATTACATTGTTTATTATTACATAGAATTGGTCTACTGCTTCTTCTGCTGATAAATTTGCGATTTCAGACTTCCAATCAATACAGTCAATGTCATTATTAATTTGCGTGTAATCAGCTTTCCTGAAATTTCGCCTACGCTCTTTGTTGTTTTTAATTTTTGATTTCATCGCGAAGGTTATTTCGAATTTCAGGGCTGGATGGTGTCTATCCTCTGAAAGGAGAGGGTCGTCGCTATGTGTAACTTTTGTTTCGCAACTATAAAATATAAGATCTAAGAATTTATCGTTGTGGTTTGGTATACTATTATATTGGAGTAAGCTCATCAATGCCATTGTTTGAAGCAAATTATGTGATGTAGCCGTGTTTGAGGAGGCAAGACCATGATTGTAGCCTTCAGAAAATGACCATGTTAGAGTAGGTAGATTCAGATCTCCTAGAACACAAAACATATTATTCGGTTCTGATGAAAAAACGGATTCCAGGTTTTTGGAGAAAATATCATAAAACGTTGTTGGCGAGACAGGAGGTATGTATACAGCACATATGATGAGATTATGAGACCTTACCGGAATAGATACGAAGATTTGTTCAATCTGATTTTTTTCCCAGTCATCGAGACGGGAAGCTGAGATCTCCTTGCGCACTGCTACTAGCACACCGCCTCCGTCCATCTTACCAGTAAGTATACGGTCTCTATCTCGTCGGAACACCGTGTACCGTGAATCTATGAATTCGGCCGTATTAACACTTGCTACCAGCCACGTTTCGACTAGAACTATAACATCATAGTTATTAGATGAAATGTTAATAAGTAGCTCCTGAGTTTTGGTCTTAATACCACCGCAGTTCTGGTAATAAACAGATAAAGATGATGAGGTCATTTTATTAGTGTAAGTGTGCCCTTCGACTTATTCCACATTCGCGAGAGCGGTACATTGAGTAGGACATATGAAACATCAAAATTATTTATGAAACAAAGATTACTTAGTGTAAAATATGTTAAAATTGTAAAATGTGAATGAATATAAAAGAGACATGATAGTGCTATATAATAATGGAGGTATTGCGCTGTAAACAAAAATATTAAGTAAATTTCTATGAAACAAACGAGTGAACAAGGGTACAGGATAGTGAGAGAGAGTTGGCATCGATAGCAGCAGTAACGAGTGTGTTGTAGAAGTCACATATTCTGTTGATCATGAGTCCTAATTCTGTTAAGGTCTCCCTCACGACGAATGGTGACCACTCGAGAGAGATCATTCCTTTTTGCCAGGATACTGCCATTCCGCACCCATACGTATTTATAGCCATTTTCTTTTCCGGCGGCACGTGTTTTTCCAAAAAGTATTTTATTCTTTATTGTTAGATGCTCGTTAACATAAAAGTTAGTGGTGGGAGCGCCAAGTCCTAGTAGGTCTGTTGTGAGGCCGCGGCGAGTCCTTACCGCAGCGATGACGTCATCACGGAGACGCTTTGTCGTAAGCTGGACGACTATGTTGCGTGGACGGTTGGAAGGCGACGAGTGACCGCGAGCGACGCGGTGCACCGCCACCACAGCGCCACTTGGAAGCGGGACGTTAATAATGGACCCCATTCTCTCTAGTAATGTTAAAAGATTTTCACCTTTTGCCTCGGGAATGCCGTGAATGTCTAGGTTACACACTCTGCTACGCTGCTCCATTTCATCCTGAGCGTCTCTGATTGATTCCATTTCCTGTCTTAGGCTGGCATTTTCTTCCTGGAGAACAGTTACACATCCCATAATTTTGGTGTACTGGTCCTTCCACTCATTTGACAGCGCGTCCAATTTTTGATGAATGGCCTCAACTGCGAGTTTACTTTCAGTACGCATCGTTTCGAGTTTCGACTCAAAGAAGTTGATAAGGGAGTCTGTGTCAATGTTTATTATTGACTGGTGCGTTGCCGACGGTGAGTCCATGGGGCCAGATTCAGTCAATAGAGGTGATGATGGTGTTTTCTTCAAACTGCAAACCTTGCTGCGAGATTTAGACATTTTGGTTGGTTAATGTTTTTCTAATGCCAAAATGTGCAAATAAAAAAAATAAATAAAAAAAAAAATATATATATATATATATATATACCTATATATTTTATTTTTTTAATGCCAGTAGGATTCGAACTGAGGTTCTCTGAAACTCAACAAAGAAATGGCGAGCGCAATTTATATTGGGGTGAAATATTTTTGTAATAATAGCGTTAGCACTAGGATTTTGTGTTTATTTAGAATGGCGTAGAGGAAAAAAAATTGTTTTTTTTGGAATTTGTGTGGGATTCGAACTGAGGTTCTTCCAATCTCGATGCGGATTTAGCGGGCGCTCTAACGACTGGGCCAAACTCCGCCTGTGAGATACTGTGAAATATTTGTATATTAATCGACTTAGCACAGGTATGTTTTTATTTTTGTTAAGTAGGTGAATGTTTATTTCGGCGACAACACTAAACTGTCACTTCACAGAACTTGAACTAATCACTTCAAATAAGAATAAATGCGACCGTTTAGACTTAGCTAACGTAGCTTGTTCGCTTTACTGTTGTGCATTAAATCATTTACCGATAAATTGATTAATTATTATGTATTGTGGACTCTGAAATCGGGTGATTTTTGAAGAGCAGTTTTTTGACGTGCGTTTTGTTGGAAAGGTAATATTTTTATGAATAATAATGAACTGTCGTTAATAGGTCGTATAAAATGCTTGGTTTCGTGCTACGTGTAAGTAAAGTAATTAGTAATCCGCGTGCTGTTATAATCGTAATGTTATATTTCGCATTAGTCAGAAGTACACTGGAATATGCATCGCCAATTTGAAATTCACAATATAAACTTTACATAGATAGTATAGAACGTATCCAAAACAAATTTATAAAATATATTACCTCCAAATTCAACAATAACTTTGAACGTACATTTGAAACTTTGCAGCAAAGACGAGTAGTAGCTGACTCAATGTTTATTCACAGAATTTTAAACAATAACATCGACTGTACCGAACTTCTGTCCCTTATTGATTCAACATACCTTTGAGACGTACACGACATACAGTGCTATTCCACACGCTATAAAACAAATGCAGCATCTAATTCGCCAATTAACCGAACTCTTCACACTCTAAATAATATTTGTCTAAACTCTAACATTGACATTTCAACATATCATAGGTACCCAACATGAAGTATCTTATTCCTATATATTTTTTCATCTCTGTAAATCATGAATTGTTTGTTTCTATAATAAATAATTAAAATAAAAATAGTTTTGATCGATTTCTAATTATTTCGAATCTTCAAAGCATAGACATTACTCGACCGACCACATCACTATTATAAAAGCCTTATTTTTGTCTGCTCTATTGTCTGTGGTCACTCAAAATTTTGTTTTCGTTTCCGGGTGGAAAGTTTAGGTTGTCATAATAAACGGGAACGATTAAGCTTTCTATCGCACGTTATTAGCATTCATAATCTTGTTATGTTATTTGGAAATGTTCAATAGTTAAAGTCAGTTTGTTATATTAGCACTCCACAAGATTTACAAGGTTATTTCAGTAGTAGTCATGGATGTCGAAACTATACAAGCCGAAATACAAAATGAATTAAAGAATATCAATCAAATATTAGGAGTAATGTAAGTATTTGAACCTGCCGTATAGTTATATGATATAGCTTACTTTTATGTGTGACATAACTACATTGCTCGGACAGCAGATATAAACTTTCATGACAACAAAGTTTAGACACCAGAATAGGGCATCATGTACATAAAACCGTCTGTTGTCAATCACTGGGAATTTACCGATCAAGGTAAATGGGAAACTGATCTACTCTGACGATGGATATGTGGTACAATAATAAATTATTCTTCTTTTTCAGTCAGTCTGAGCTGGACGATTTAAATACACTTTCCAAACCTGAAGGAATCCTCGATGTTGCCGTAAGGGAGGTACAGTAGAACCATTTTAAAGACATTTTTACTCGAGTAGTGGTGCACTGTCTCATGGGACTGCGGGCGGATGCACAAAACGATTTGCCTGTATTTAATTATTTTGTTTGCCAGCTCCACGGAGGCTTCTTCAAATTAGTTTTGTTATATTATGTCAAAAGTTTTATCTGGCTTCCAAGAAACTGGGCGCCTTGTACAGGGCTAGCAGATTATTCAATAGTGAACAACTGCTAACCATATACGAATCTCAAGTACACCCAACAATTGAATTTGGGCCACCTCTGGGCTGGAGCCCCACAATACTTGATAAACCTACTTGATTCTGTGCAAAGGAGGGTGATCCGTCTGATTGACAATCCATTGTTAACAGACCGATTGCCATCACTAATGCACAGACGCAATATGGGCATGCTGAGTCTGTTCTACACGTATTTTAATGGAGCATGCTCTAAGGAGCTAGCAGCATTGATCACCGGTGCATGAGTGTGAAAATCGACGTGCACGAGTTGAACACCCGTTCACAGTTGATGTTGGCTTCGTGAGAACAGGTCACTTCTTCAACTCATTTTTGTGTAAGACGGCTCGTGTGTGGAACAAGCTATCGCCATCTGTTTTTCCTTCTTCATATAATGCGGGTCTCTTCAAGACCTGTATTAATAAATCCCTTCCTACAGCCCCTACCTTAACCCGCCTCAAACGCTGCCCAACCGGTGGTGACATAGTTCCCCTGCCTTTACACTGTTCACACAGGGGCGCTCTTGTAAAGTGTCACATAAAAAAATAAAAATAAAGTGTTCAATACACTTCTAACCCCTTCAAACATTTGTTTTAGGGTTTATTTTCTGCCAACGCCCTGACCAAATTGAATGGATTTTCCCTGGAAGCCGAAGTCAAGAAGTTGTCGAACCTTAAAAATAATCGTCCAATCGATGCCACTATGGCCGACAGCCGACAAGTCGACGAAACGGACACAATTTTACATACAATAAATGATACCAGTTGAGCAATTCATGGCCTCAATTATAATATTAAAATAAGACTTCTAAGTACAAAACATAACTTTGTGGGAATAAAAATGATGTTCAATAATAATAGATATTTTATTTCCTCAACCTTGTGTATAAAATTGATATAACTATAACAAATGTACATAAATGTTTGTACATAATATAAACTAAATAACAGAAAACTTTTATTATTACATACATAAAATAATATACACGTACCACTAGTTAACCTTTAAACAGCATGAGTATTTTTGCGACCAAAAAAGCTGTCTAAATTTTATGCATTTTTATTATTCATTACATGAAAATATCGTGCAGGTTCACATATAAAGTAAATATACAAAATATTTACATTAAATCGCTGACCACCAGTTTAGGTGGTAAATTGTGGATGATTGTAGAAGAACAATCAGCCTATTAGTAGGTATTTAAATATGCAATGTCAGATTGCCTTGATGCTAGCAAACTTCCGATAAGGCAGTTTCCTATATTAGAGGTGTAATCGCCTTATTATAACGGTTCCCGCCGTTGGGAGTTTGTGAAACACGATAAAGCTGGCTAGGTTCTTATAATTTAGATTCTGTAAGCCAGTTGAAGGTCTGTGGTTTCCTGTCCGCAGATGGGTTGATCATGACGTTGATGATGCTGGGCCGGTCCGTGACTGCCAGACTCTGCCCTAGGGCGGCCGACAGTTCCTCCACAGTCCTCACAAAGTGCCCCTTGCCACCAAATAGTTCCGCCATCTTCTCGTAATGGGTGTCCACTGTCAGAGATTGGGGAGGAGTACTAAAGAAGGGAAAAATGCATTAAAAAAAATTATAAGATTACTTACAGTCCTGTTTCCACAAGGCCAGTGTTGCAATTTTGTGGTCACTATGTAGCTAAACGGTAACTTACTACTTATCACTAAAAAGTTTGTGTGTGGATTAAATTAAGTAAACAGTTTAGTTGCAACTAAATCACTCCACTAAACACTGGCCTAGTGTAAACAGGCCGTAAGCACATGATATGATGTGTAGTAAGTAAGTACATAATATGTGCATATATGCTGATATAAAAGTTCTACATACTACGTTTTCTTTATACATATGCATTTTTCAAGTAGATTACTTACACACTAGCGATGTCCCCAGAATTTTGTAGCTCCTGCATTGTATCCTTATCCAGCCCTCCATATATTCCATTATTATTTACAATAATAATAATCACTGGGAGGCGATAACGGAACATTGTTTCAATTTCCATCCCTATAAACGAGACAATAAATAAAAATTATACATATATTCAAACTCTAGCAATGAAGATGACATTTTATGTCGGCAGATGTGAAAGTTTAGTTACCTGAAAATCCGAAAGCAGAATCCCCTTCTACACAAATGACTTTCTTGCCAGGGGCATTGTCCTTACACCAGAAAGCCGAAGCAATAGCAAAACCTAGACCAACCTGAAAAAGGAAATAATCATTATTGAATTAACTCAAAAATAATGTAATGTAATTGAATCTGTAGTAAAAATGTATGGTTACCCCCATGGTGCCAAAGGTGCCGGCATCGAGCCTGTGCCTGGCGAGGATGTTAAGCAGCATGCTTCTGCCGATATCCATAGTGTTAGCTCCCTCACTGACTATGATGCTGTCCTTGGGAATCTTCTCTTGCACATGCTTGAACACTGTATAGTAGTTTAGTGGAACTGACGTCAGAGAGGATTGTTCCTAAAACAATAAAAACGTATTGTCATTATGCACATATCTATTTAAATCTAGTGTCATCTTCCATTGGAGGTTAACTATCATTGGGACAATCTTCAACCTGCAGACTTCCTGCCTGGAAGCCTAGAAGAACTCATCAAACTAACAAATATGTGAGATTATTAATTATTTTTCATAATAGTTTTTCAAAGTTCTAAATGCACCTGCATTAAATAAATTTTGATGTTGGAGTCCATATAGAGCTGCTGATGGATTGGTGTTATCATTTCTAAACTGTGCTAAATAAATATTTAGAATTATGTATTGAAATTCATATTTCCGTTTATAGGTTACCTGGATGAACTTCTTATTAACATTCTGTTTCTCGTTGAGTGTAATCCACCACGGATCAGTCTTCGTATTGAGCTTCAGTTTGCTGGATCTCACCGCCTTGATGAGCTGACTCACAAAGGGCAATATTTCAGAGTGCACGGCAACTTGTGAGAGAATGCTGTTGTTCAACTCCTCGGGACAAATGTCTACCTAAAACCAATAAAACAAAAAATCAAACAATAATAATCTAACTAACTAACCACTACGCCGTTCCTACGGGTAGGCAGAGAGGATGCAATGTCAAACCACCCGGTCTTGGCATAAACTCCTTACTTCATTCACATTCATGCATAGTTTTATACATACCCTTCTGTTATTCTGACTCTTGACATGGCTCGACTCAAGGAGTTGATTCACTATTGCGCCATGTCTTCCTCGGGCGTCTCCGACTTCTTCTACCATTCACATTCAGGTCATATACTCTCCTAACACTCCTTTATTCGTTAATCCGCTCCACATTCCAAAACCATCTAAGCGTCCTTTCTTAATCTTACTCATTGCACTTAAATCAGCCTTGCATTTTCCTGAATCTCCACATTTTTCAGGGTTTTATCAAGCATACACCTCAGGGATCTCATTTCAACAGCATTCAGTTTACTTTCATCCTTCTTTTGCTAATATACCTCACTGCCATAATAATTTTGTTTGTTATAACTGAAACAAGAAATAAAAAATATTCATTACATGGTTAATAATATTGAGATGTATACCTGAATAACTTTGACATCCTTTGCGAAGCGTGGTGGTCTTCCGAAATGCAAGATCCAGTTGAGTCTTGCGCCGAGAAGCAGAATCACATCAGCTTGAAGCAGAGCCGTGGTTCTGGCAGAAGCCACACATTGCACTGCATCATCAGGCACTACGCCCTTTCCTACAGAACATCAACTATCTAATTATTTAATCACAAAAAATGGTAACTAATATATCATCGCCGTTCAGGTAAAAGTCACCAAACCACAACACGCATTTTGAGATACTGCAAATTGGAAAGCAAAAATATTTTGCATAAACATTAAAACACCGGTTAGGTTTATATAACGGGAATTTCAAAGTTTTATCTACCCGCATCGTAATAATAAATAATAAGTAATCGATTCAAAACAAAGGGCCTAATAGCCATCCCAATGCTAAGAATGAGCACGGCTCAGAACTAGTTATTTTTAGGTGTGAAATGGTACAATATATTATTACCGAAAAACAAAATTTAGGTGAGAGAAACTTTGAAATTTGAACAATTCAAAAAGAAAATTAACTCCCTGAAATTGGATATGTAATGATATATTGTACCCTTAATATATACAATCTATGCTATCTAGCATTAAAAAAGGCTATTGTTATAATACTATGTTATCATATTATAATTATTATTGTTATAATACTTGTTAGTGTTTGTAGTTAATTTGAAGATTGAATTAAGTACATATATTGAATTATGTTTGTAGCTAATTTAAAGATTTAGTAGTTTTTTAATACTGTTCACACATCACCTTTCAAACATTATTTTATTTTTGTATATACTTAGGAGTAAGTACTCCTCCCATAAACACGAGCTCCTGGAGCTCACCCTATGGAATAGTAGAATAATTAGGCAAAAAAAAATTTTACTGTACCTACTGTTATAATTTGAATCTAGTATTATTTTGTAATAAATAAATAAAATAATAGAAAATAATTAGAGCATTCAAATAAGGTTATTTCTCTAACATTCAAATTTAGATATATCAAAACGTGTGCATACGGGTTGGTGACTTTTGTCTGAACGGTAACGAAATAATGAGGAAGACACGTTAGTTAAAATTTTAGTGTATCCCTTTACCGATTTAGGGAACGGAACAGGTGTCAATTGAACGTGTGGGAGTTGCTCATGTAGGGTACTTTCACGCAAATGTATTTCAACCAGTATGTCGCCCAGCCCTATTGGATAAAATTTTAGCTTATTCATTTACAACTGGCTTCATACGAGAGGGAGTTTGATCCTGACAGAAATATGACTCATTTTGGGAACAAAACCAGTCTCGTGACGTTGAAACAAACGTACGGGAGCTACTTATGTAGGGTACCTTCACATGCACATATTTCAACCAGTCGCCCAGCCCTATAGGATCATAACTAAGAACTTTACTAGTATAGCCCATCACAATTCGGAAAATTATTGCCGGTTGAAAAGGGTTATTGAGTCAAATAAAAATAAATTTCTGCATACATAATAAGGAATTTGAGTTTTTTTTTATATTAATGTCCACATTCAAACTTAAATACCGGTATTTTTTTTTAAAGTTCTTTTTAAATTAATTTTCGTAGTTTGAATTATTTACGCCCGCCAAAATGACCATAACCCGAGCAGTAAGAGGTAGATGTGTGACGTCATCAGCACGTCTACCGTGGGTAGGGTTGCCAGATGGTATCCAAAATGAGGACATGTCCTCCTTTTCCATGTTTTGTCCTCCCGTCCTCCCTTACCTACTGTAAGTCCTCCCTTTTGCTAAACATCCAAAATATTAATAAAACAGCAAAATACCCGGTAAGTTTAAGCACAAACTCGACAACCAAAATTCACACATCTTCGGATCTACCGGATCTGCCCTGATGATGGACACTGCAACGCTGTCCGAAACGTCGGCTAAAGAAGGAGTTAGCGCAACACGGCATAACACCCCAAAAACAAACAACAAAAAAACACCCCAAAAACAAACAACAAAAAAGCAAAATACCCGTGTTTTACCAGCGGGCGAGACGACTTTGACGCCAAATGTTCTATTTACGACTGCCATGTGGATGTGGGCAACAAGGGCACTATTGCGTTAAAAAGACACGTAGCTACGAACTACGTAACTTTCATTTCTTAAATCAAAATCAGATGAAGATGAAGCATATTATGATTTGAAGTTGCACGAGCAGTATACAATCTACTTCAAAATTGTTAAAAACATTGAATGTTTCGTAGAACTGCTCAAGATCTGCGAGTTTTATTTTTGTATAAGCGCACATAACTCAAATGTGGAAAGAGTTTTTTCACTGATTAATACTCGGTGGAGCAAAGAGAGGAATAGACTAAGTGTGCAGTCAGTTAAATCTTTAATTCTTACTCAATACAACTTCAAAAACATGACATGTGAAGATTTTTATAATTATTTGTTAAAAACCAAGAACTTCTTTCCGAAATTGGCAGCTCAGCTAAATATGATTAAAATAAAGTAAAATAATATAAAAAAATTCGTTTAATTTCTGAATGTCCTCCTTTTTTTACAGAAAATCCTCCTTTTTGAACCTTTTTGATCTGGCAACCCTAACCGTGGGTAGTAATGGGTAGGCATTTTGTAGAAATTTTCTTTATTCTTTATGGAATTCCAGTATTTTTTTATCAATTTTAACCGTCTAAATAAATTAAGGGTATTCTTTTTATATAAAAATTTCATATTACAATTCATTTTTATATTAAAATTAAAATTCATTTATTCATATATTGCAGGACATTGGGACTCACACAGTATTATCCTTATACCTATGTAGCTCACAGGCTAGAAAGTTGCTGCAGTTTAAGGTGTACTCGCCAGCGGGGTCAAACCATCGCTCTTACATAAATTTGAAATGAGTTTCTGCTTCATTCTTTTTTACAAAAACGTTAATTTTGGGAGTAGGTGATTTGAGATGTGTTGTGAGTGAATAGATTAAATATTACTGCTTTAAATTCAACAAAACCTTCTAAGATGTCAGGAGATAATGCTAATTATTATTCGTACCAATGTCTAAAAAATACAAGCATTACAATGCAATTACTCCAGGAAGTTTTGGCGCAAAAAATGGTAGATGCAATCTGTTCTCTGACATATTATTATATAAAATGATATTATATTAACATGTAACAATTGTGTGTATTAATGGTCATATCACAGTCAAAACCATCGATAAAACTAAAAACACAACCACAAAAATCATCTCAGAACCTCATATCATGCAATACAAAATACAAAACTGTATGGCAACCTTTCCCGTTTATTCGCAAATTACGCCATGTAACAGAAAAAGATGCACAGAGATGTTTGGTTATTACATTGTAGGTACAAACTTATCACAGAGTACATTGGACGTCACATTTCATGGGAGCGTTTGTAGAGTATGAATATATAATAATATATGTTTGAAAATGTAAAAAATATATAATAATATATGTTTATTCCGAATGGGTTTTTTTTGGTCGACAGCCGACATGAACATATTTTTCAAAAGTCAATATATTTTTAAGTCAACTTCCTTATTAAATTGTACAAGTACGTATACATATCTGTGCCGTTAAGTCAAAATAAAATAAGTGCAAAGGTGAGAACAGATTGAAACTAAAATCATTGACCCTGTAAATCAATAAAAATGTTAGTTGGGTTAGAGGGACCATTTACGTAAAATATATATAAGTAATGTCGTGAAATTTTTTGGCACAGTTTTTTGCAGAATGTATTCCCGATATAAAAACAGAATTAAGTGTGTGTATAGTGACCTAAGCTAATTCTGAGTGTTTTAATGCATGTTGGTTTTAATTGATCATCACTGTTTGATTTGCCTTATCACAGAATTACCATTTTGGCATTTATCGCGTAATACAGAACTAAGATTGCAATAAATCAAATAAAACGGAATATGATAAAACCCTAGGTTAGGTTTATTTTATATTCTGTTTTGTTATGGAATCATCAAAACTCATACCCATAGGAGTTGGCAGGAATGGCAGATTAGTGCTGTTGATCAGGTCTCGCACTGCAAGCTCGGCCCGGCCATAGGCGGCCCCCTTACCCACTATAACCAAGGGTCGCTTGGCCCCCAGGAGCAGGTTGGCCGCCTGGGACACCAGCTTGGGGGATGGCAAGCAGCGCTCCAGGGGGGGGGCGCAGTACACACGGGGCACGGAAGAGCTCGGGACAATACTCTGCGGAGGGAAAGAAACGATAATTGTATTTTTTGTTGTTATGAATACCACACAAGAGTGCTAACTGCTCCCAACCTTCATGTCTATGGAATCCCCAATTGGGGTAAGTAGGATAAAGGGAAAATTATAAAAACAATTATAATTAATTATAAAAACAAGGAAATAGGTCTACAACATAACTGTAGCATCCCACCACAAGAGTAATTTTTCTGTGCAATAAAACACAACTTAAAAGAATGTAAATAATTCAGAACAGAGGCATGAGGTCTGTATTGTGCTGTAGCAGACATATGTACTAGGATAAAAACAATGCTACGCCAAATCAATATTCTAAGTATGTGGCAACGTTTAGTCTACAACGTTACCAGATTATATGTCAAAAGGTTTTAGTAAATAATACAATCCATGGCTATCCTACGAGAAACTGCAACGATTTTAGGCTTCCTAAGACAAATTTATCGGCAACACAAAATAATATTTATTATATTATTATAGATTTTAAAATGTTCAACGAAACCCCGTAAATATTAAGGAAGCTTTGCAGCTTTTCATGGGTTATGTCTCAATGTTGTCAAGTCCAAATAGAATGTTATTGTATGTAATAGTATTATTGTAAAATGTAAAATTTAATAGCTAAATAAAATATAAGATAAAAAAGATGTGAGGTTTAAGGTTGTTGGGAAGGAAAGAAGATGTCGAAGAGGAAGTTGGGGGACTACTTGGCCATTCAGATCTGGTCACCAAACAAGGTTAAAGCCATTTCAAGAACCGTTTCGATTCTGAATGGTGGTCATTCACCAGGGCGATAGTATTGACCTGGTGAAAAGTAGTATAGCCCTGGTGAAAGGTAGCATCGCCCCTCTTCCTTTCTGTATGCCCAATATTCTTATGCAGGTCTAATGCTTTGATTACTGTTTGAACCTTTTAGAGATTACACGCCCAAGATCAGCTGTCAGTATTTGACATTTCATCTCTTTGGAATATCAAGGTGCTGTCTGACACGGTAATGTTATGCGATAATGAACTCTAAAGTAAATAATATTATTTCATAACATTGCTGTGCTAGTTTGACAGTGAAGAGGTCGATTCTAGAAACGATTATTTCACTTCATTTTTCCTGTTTTTGATTCAGTTTCGTATAATAAAATGGACTAAGTTTTTATTCTAGAATAACTTTGTGATGGAATATTAAATATTATAAAACATTATATTATGACAAAAAGATAAAAGTAGATAAGGTTAAATGTACATTGATATTTATGTTTACAACTTTTGCACTTATCTTCGTACTAACGAAGAACCAAGTAAAAATACATAAAATGTGTAGTATTTAAATTTAAGTAGATCTAAATCAGTGCCATGACGTTGTGAGTTGTGATTTACATTACATGCTGCTTAATCAAATAATAATACACAAGATGACAAAAAGATCAATTTGTAAAGACTAAAGATAAAAATAGATTGATCATCATTTACCCAGGGGTATTATGAAATTTTGTCGACAAGTTACTTTTATTGATCTGTCAGATTCATAATTTATTTAGAAATATCCTCGGTCGACATTAATTTTCAAATAGATTCAGTATTTTTTAATGTATCCCAAAATTAAATACTGTTTTTGAAAGCAGATATAAAAGACTCTTCCAGATTTTAATATTACTAATGGGATTATGCAATAAAAATATTAAAATTTTCATTTAAAAAATGATTATTTTTCTCTTATTCCGCTTCACTCTTAATACGCAATATTTCACTTTCAAATAAATGGATTTAGCTTTATTAATTCAAAACATGATTTATTATGTCGGGGTAGATGGAAAAATACGCACTTTTAATTTTAATTTCGTTTATTAAGTCACTTACGCGATATGTCAATTAGTATGCGGCGCCGTTATATTCGCAGCCGACGGCGACTATGTTCATATCAAGAGTTGGATTATATTCATAATATCGTATTAGAATTAAATCACAAACCAGTCTATACAAACCTAGCGTAGCCCACAAACTACTTGAAAACTGGGATATAACTCTAAAGGGGACGCGAGCAGGCGTTATTAAAGGTTCCCCAACATTTATAGTAATTTTTAATAATAATATAACTAAATTCAAGTATTAATTCAAAGTAAACATTCCATATTTACCGTGAAGCGGAATTCGTAACCTTTACCAAAAAATGGAGGAGTTTTTTATTGTTGTTTTGTCGCTTACCGATTTGTACAAATACACAAACGTATTATAAAGGTTACTGTCACTTCATTTTTTTTTCGTTTAGAATGGTGGTCGATGACTAATACAATTATTTGGAAATATCTATGGTAAAGTTTTAAATGCAAATACAAAGTGTGGTGTTGCCACTTTCTAAGACCGCTTAAATCATAATCTCACAGCAATTTTAAATACAAAATGATTTTAAATAAAAAAGGAGATATAACGATCAGAATATAACGATAAGAGTCTGTCCTAGTTTGTGCCGTAAAATACACTAAAGTACTCAATTGCTATCCATGTACCATTTACTAAAAGGAACAAAAATACACAAGGAGTTAACTTGAAATAATTTTTACCCTCAGCAGTGTTCCGGGGACATCGATGTAGGAGACACCAGGCCTGCCGTAGCAAGCCAGCCTGACCGCCTTCTCCACGTGCTGGGGAATGAGGGCGGCACTCGGGGGGCGGGCTGCGTATTTGCAATACAGGCGACTTGCCTCCACCTTATCAAAAAATAGATAACAGATCAGTCAGATTTCTTACTATTACATGGTATTTTTGAATATATTTAAAAATATTTGTATTACTACTTAGTACTTTACAGTATTTGAAAAAACTGTAAAGTACTTCCATTACACAGGAAAAAAATTACATGTACATATTTATTTTCCGTAAGCTTCAAATATCAAGACATTTTTAAAAGTTAACAAGTTTGGCATCTTCTTCAAGATTCAAATATACTATATGTATATTTGAATCTTTGACGGCCGGCATAGTCCAGTGGTAACGCATTGGACTGCCATTCCGAAGGTCGCGGGTTCGAACCCGGCGTGCGCAAATAAATTTTATTTGATTAATTTGTGTTATTTCACAATTAATTAATTAAAATAATAATATAAAATAATATATAGTATATTTGCGGCACGTTCCAGAGTGGAAGATACTACCAGTATCGCCCTGGTGTAAGACCACCATTCAGAATTGAAACGTTGCTCCAAATGGCTTTAGCCGTGTTTAGTGACTAGATCTGAATAGCCAGGTACTCCCCCACCTTCCTCTTTCCCTTCCCCACTTACCTTCAGCCTCACAACATCCCCCAATTGGGGATGCCATAGTCTCACTGGCTCCAGACGGGAGCAGTTGGGACTCTTGTGAGGTATTCACTATAAAAAAAAAAAAAAAAAAATGTAAATTTTGAAGATGAGATTTAATGTGCAATTTTTACACGCATTTTATAAATTATCAAGAACAGTTTTTTTCACCTTTTAAACAAAACATCAAGTACAGTTGATTTTTTTACAATTACTAAGTTTAGGTAAGAAAAATAGATTATAATACATGTATGGAATGAAGGAAAAAACAAACGACAAGCAGGGTTGGCGCAATTGAAATAGTCCGCTCCAGGCACTGACTTGACAAGGCGCCGAGGAGCCTGACGATAATACCTGTCACCTCATACAGCACCCTTGAGGTTTTTACTAGTGCCAGGAGCCATTTGTCTCATTGCCGGCCCTAATGACAAGCTCAAAGATGAGACGTTTAACTTGAGGAAGAAAAATATAGAACACAACCCACCTTTGAACTTACGAATACATATCCTTGCATTTTATGATGTTACGTTGGAAACAAAAAAAATTACCTAACAAAAAAACCCTTTTAAATTTTGATCAAAAAAGGGACAATCTGCCAATTTGTGCCAAAAAATTACCAAAAGAAATTGCCAAATATTATTTCTATTTTCGATATGATAACATCACACAGCAGGATGCTTGTGACACTTCTTACAGCCTTAAACTGATACATTGAACTCCCTCAGAGCGATAGTTTCCAGAACCTTTCGTTTAGAAAAAGGAGAAGAAAACGTAAATTGAACTGATAATTTGAAGTATTGTAATAATAATACCTGTGGGCATTCTTGGAACCCTCCAATGGCCTCGTGATCTTCAGAAGTGGAGCCGGCAATCACAACCAGGGGCCAGCAGTTGATTTGGGCATTGGCCATCCCGCCGATGCAATGGAGGAGGCCAGGCCCGGACACCACGAGGCAAACTCCAGGTTTACCTACCAAATTAAAATACAAACGGCTTAATATTGACTACAAGCAAAATGATTCTTCATCAATAGTGAATTTCAAAAGGAAAATTTGGAGGAAAAAAATCACTCTTTCTCATCACAAAAACTCTCTTAGAGGTTAAACAATTAATGATTTTACCATTGTTTTGAGAATTTTGTGGATTTAATATGCAAGTAAGAGGTTATACTAAGACGTATTTGTATAAATTAAACATCCACAGTTCCATACAATCATTCCTCTGTAAGTTTAGATTACAATATTTATCATATATGTTTAAAATTTTTGCATACTTGCACAATAAAAGAAACTAGCAGTTAAAAAACCCGCTCCGCGGGTTTTTTTCTGCTAGGCCCTGCGGGCGGCTCTTAGTTGGGCTTCGCCCATTTTAAGTGATACAATAGTTACATTTAATAGATAGATATTAGGACATTCACAGAGAGAGGGTGAGTATATATATTGTTAAAACACGGAACAGGAAGGAGTTAATTAATAATAACATGCTAAATTTACGCATAATAAGAATGACAGTTGTTTGAATAAATTAAATTTTACGTATTTGTGATGGATTATTTCAAATGAAACACTATTATTGACTACATGTCTACAACTGATATTAACTGTTATCGTACCTAATATAATTAGCTCATAGGAGACTTGCAGTGCTTAAATATGTGTTACAACCGTCAATGTCTATAAGTTTAATCAATATCGTTTAGTTTGTCACAATTAAAGATAGTTATAACAAAGTTGACTTAAATAATAGATTATTACATATTGATTAACTGTACCCGTGTTTATGAATAAAAGGAGGGTAATCATTTTCGGTAATCATTTGGTAATTCTTTACCTACAACTGTTACTGTATCTAATAAAGTTTAAAGTTAGATTATATATACACCTTCATCAGGAGAGTAAAAATCTATATATAAAGGTAGATTATTACAATATAGCGCCCCTGAGGTGATATCTCACAAAAGCGGCGCTATGCAAATTGTCCAATAAATAAATAAATATAATGTTTACATTTTATTGTGTATACACGAAGTCAAAAATTAAATATAGATTGCAATTGGGAAAGAAGAAGTGGAAGGAGGGGGGAGGGTAAGAGTAGGCTGGGTTTATAATAATTAGGAATTACAATATCGTTAGACGGGAAAGACCAGTTAAGTGGGAAAATATTTAAAAGAGAGTTTGAAAAAAAATTCTTGTTAATTATATCTGCTTTTATATTAACATGTTTCCTCATTTCTAAAATTTCAAAATTATTTATAGTGAAGTATTTTAAGACCTGAAAAAAACAAATAGAATATAACCATAAAACAATATATTCATAAGACAAATAGCATTTAATAACGGTTATTCTAATAAATTGATAGTTGAAATACTAAATAAAAAAATTAAACATATTCTCTTCAAACGGTCTTTCTAAAGATAGAAATAAACAATGGCATAGAATTCTGCTTGTGGATAACGATACTTCTAAAATTATATATAAAAACAATTCTGGTACTATTCAACTGGCGTTTTACACTAATAACAATTAAGAAATATATTCTTAATAATAAAGATAGCAAAATTCAAACAAAAAAACAGGAGTTTAAAAACTCAATTGGGATGATTGTAATTTCTTTTACAAAGGTAAAACCAATAGAAACTTTGAAGTCAGAACTAAAGAATTTCGCAGGGCTCTAAATGGAAATAGTGAATTTGAGTTTGCAAATCATCTTCTATATTCATAAAATAGGGTCAAAAATTAACATTGAAAATTACCGCCCAATCTCAATACTCACGGTATTTAGTAAACTTTTTGAGAGAATTGTCTACGATCAAATTTATACAACAATTGTTCGTAATATACAAAACCAACAACAGGGATTTCTTCAAAAAAGATCAGTACTTACAAACTTGGTAAATTTTACGGAATATTTAACATGCAATATGGACAATAGAAACCAAGTAGATGTAATCTACACTGATTACTCTAAGGCCTTCGATAAGGTAAACCATTTCATTCTAATTCAAAAATTAAAACAATTAGGCATCCATGGTGACTTACTCCGGTGGCTCACTTCATACCTTTGGAGTAGACTTCAAAGTGTTTTAGTTGAGGGAACAAAGTCCAGCTTCTTCTCTGTGCCCTCCGGTGTACCTCAAGGTTCTCATTTAGGCCCATTATTATTTAATGTGTATATATACGATATTCACAAATGTTTTTTACATGCTAATTACCTAGCATATGCAGATGATAAAAAAATATACTTCGTTATTAAATCAATCAACGACTGCATTAAACTTCAAGAGGACCTCAATCGTCTCTTTGTCTATTGCGAATTAAACAAACTTGTTATTAACATCGCAAAATGCAATAAATTAACATTTACACGTAATAAAAATAAAATATCCTTTGTATACACACTAAACGGCACACACATCAATGAAGTAAAATATATCAGGGACCTTGGGGTAACACTGGATGTTAAATTAAACTTTATCCAACACACTGATGATATCATTAACAAAGCCAATAAAATGCTGGGATTTATAATTCGCATAGCAATACCCTTCCACAACATAAACACTCTATATTCCCTTTACACCTCATATATTCGCCCGCACCTGGAACACTGTACACCGATCTGGACTCCTTTATACCAAGCCCATATCGAAAGAACAGAAAGAATTCAAAAAAAAAATTTTTAAACACATAAATTATAAACTAAACTTACACTTCTCAAATTATACCGAATCCATTAAATTTCATAATTTTAACTCCCTCCAAACACGACATCTAATTTTTGATCAAATCCTATTATTTAAAATCCTAAATAATGGTCTGGACTCACCAGAACTTACCAATTTAATAAATTTTCATATTCCGTCTAGATCAACCCGACAATCTGATTTATTTTATCTACCCTCGTGTAGAACAAACATTCGAAAAAATTCCCCAATTCCTCGTATATGTGCACAATATAATAAAAATTTTTACAGCATTGACATTTTTGGTAATAATCTAAAGAAATATCGATATGAAGTAATGCGTACGATCGATTATTAATATGAGAGTATGGAATGTATCGGCAGCATCTCCTATCCTCTTCCTATTTTCCTCTTCCTTTCCCCTTCCTTTAACACCAAATTAATTTTAAGAAACTAAAACTTCATTTCTAATGCACTGTAACATAAGAAACTTCTGTGGCTTGACTTTAGTTTTTTTTTTTTTTTTTTTTTTTTTTTTTTTTTTTTTTTTTTTTTTTTTTTTTTTTGTTACATACATGGTTTTAAAATACAAATTATGTTTTTTACATACATATTAAAAAAAGAAAGAAACAATGCGAATTACAGAAAAGTATATGTACACATGCACATATGTATACATATATAGTGTATTACACACCATACATAACATACACACACAATACACGTACACACACACGAGTTCATAAACAGCATATACATAAAAATAATAATATGCATAGTTAACTTGTATATTTATATCTATCACTGCATATTATATAAAAGCTGTTTGTTTCTTACAAAAATAAATAAATAAATCTTTTGAATAATGATCACACTTTCGATAAAAATTCAGGTCTTAAAATACTTCACTCAGGATATAAAGCATCACAAATAAATAATTTTGAAATTTTACAAATTAGAAAACATGTCAATATAAAATCAGATATAATTAATAAGCAAAAAAATATAAATAATAATGAAAAATGCCATTACAAAGAGATAAGCTTCCAGAAGAAATCTTCTTATTAAATGCTTGTTAATCGTAAGTACCTAGTCAAATATTGTGAGCTGCATATTTAAATATTCGCGCCATTCATTTGGTTCGTTTTTAAACCGCCAGAGGTGCGCTCTGTCGGCCGTCTATAGCCGTGCGTATCGGCCATATTGAATAAGGAACGCGTGATTTTTCATAAACGTCAAACATAATCACGTAACTGTGGATAATTTTCATTGTAATGTAATTAATCCAATGAATTATGAACTTTCTAAAACATATTTTCTTCGATATTATCCAAAAATTATATGAGCAGAAACGACGCTTTTGAAGAAATCTCGTATTATTATGAGGCGATCCTATTTTAGTATGAAATCGTGTCTTAATTTTCAAGTTAGCTGAATTTACACGAAACAGACAATTTTAATTCGACCAATCAGAGGGCCTAGATCGTCCAGACGCTGGCGTAATAATACTATCAGATACTATAATCACTTGGCCAGCAGTCTACAAAAAAGCTGAAACGGACAGGTAAAAAAAGTGGTTGGATACAAATACGCTCACACTGAATGCTGAGAAAACCAAATACATCACATCAAGCATTAATATTACAGGTCAACCTCATGACGATGCCTCTATTAGAATACACACATGTTTGAATTCTGAAGAATGTTGTCAGTGTCCCTACATTGAGCGCACTGCTCAGATAAAGTACCTCGGCCTCACCATTGATCCATACCTCAAATGGAATCTTCACACTCAAATAATTGCAAACAAGATAAGAAAAACCATGCACTTCTTCAGAACGATACCAAACTTCCTCAACTCACAACACTTGAAAATGGTTTATTTTGCACTCTTTCAATCTATTATTGAGTATGGTATTATAGCGTGGGGAGGTGGAACTTCATCTGCACTAGACCCAATCATAAAGGCACAGAAAACTGTTATAAAAATAATTCTTAGGCTTCCTCTGATTACTGACTCGAACTTAATCTTTAATATTATGAATTTATTTATTTATTTGTTGTTACAAAAATATTACAGCATAGATTTTGACTGTCCAACTAGGAAGGTCTCCCGTTCTAGGACAGTCAAATTGACAGTGAATATACTTAATGGTGAAATCACCGACACAATTTATTTTGAGAGATTACAAGAGTGAAAGCGAGGATACATGTAGCCTTTATATTACTATATTTTAATACATAATAAAATAAAATGAAAATAATAGAAATAAAATAAAAATAAAAGAAATTTAAATTTAAATTTAAATTTGTAATAAAAATTTAAATTTGTAAACAGAAGAATTTGTACGAAAAAAGATCTAATACTCGCTGTACTCGAAGCAATAACAAAGACTTACTTCAAATTCCTGTAACGCACACTACTTTTGGTCAACAAAACTTTAGATATCTTGCGACAAGACTTTACAACATTCTTCCTGATAAAATAAAAACATGTCATTCACAAATAAATTTCAAGGATAGCGAAAAAATTTCGATCAAAAGTAATGATAGGGCCTTTACCGGTGCACTCATCCAAATTCGCAGTTATTGATGCAACCTAATTATTGTATGTATTTTCATATAATAAGGAAGTTGAGTACATTTTTTTTATTTTTTTTTATCAATGTTCGCATTCAAACTTAAATACGAGTATTTTTTTTTTTTTTTTTAAAGTTTGTTTTCATAGTTAAATTAATTCTCAAAGTTTGAATTTTATTAAGCCCGCCAAAACGAGCGGAATCCGAGCGGTGTGGGTGTGACGTCATTCAAACTGTAAGAACCACGTCGCTTAAAGATTTTGTATGGAAAAAAAATTAATTCTTCAATAAGGAATTCCAGTAATTTTTTTACCAATGGTAACCGTCTATTAGAATTGATGTTATTAAAAAAAAAAGAAAATTGATTAAGATTTCATAGTTAAATTAATATTTTAAGTTAGAATATTTGATTTTCAAGCCCGGTACGGTATCTTCGTCGCTATTTGTTGACTTGCCCCGCGCGAATTCAGGACCACCGCGCAGAAAAGTAAAGACCAAAAGTAAAATAACGGTTTACAGCCCAGTTCACTGTAAGACTTTTCTGGGCGGCCGGCGGCCTGAAGTGTATCACATGTTATGTGACATGTATAATAATAAAAACTTCTAAGTTATGCAATAAACAACATATTATTATAAAGCACTATGCGAATATGTATCTTTAGAAATCCATTTCATATAATAATAACAACAAATACGTACATATATTTGACAAACTTAAATAAACGTTTGGCCTATACACCTCTCTCATCTAAACCGACCATCTCTCATGCAATAGAAAGAGATGCACCATAAGTGATCCGTTGTACGTACAAGTCACAACACATGTGACGTCAGAATTCTTTCGACCAATCGTGGAGCGTATACAGTCTATTGCTATTGAATGCTTTTTCAAGAACGTTTAACTAATTCTAAGAATAATAATATAGAAATATATTTATATATTTAGAATCGATATTTTTTGATCTACATGAACATATTTTTTATAAGTCAAAATATTTTTCACTCAACTTCCTTATTGTAGGTATATTGTTAGGACTATAAACGAACTTGGTAAATGGTGTATTGATATTGATGCTACCTAACTATTGAGTGTTCGTATTTTTATATAATTGTAGGTACGTTGTAGTACTATATATAAACTTGGTAGATAGCTGCCTCAACACAGGCTAAGCCTAGTGAGGCGGGCTATGATAAACCTTAACACATAACTACATTAACATTTCTATTATTTACATTTATTTTACCTACTGTTTATATATTATTTTCCGTTGATAAAATTATATACTCATCTAATTTATAAACCAATGTACACAAAACAGTCTTTCATGTATTTCTATAGCTATAGTTTGAAAATTTGTCACAATAAAGATATTATATTATTATTATTATTGTTTTTCTCAAATTTAAAACATTATTGAAATTACAGTTGTCATCACATCAATTAAGATAGTGTTTCTTAAAGTAACGAGATAAGATGATCATTTGATGATAATCAAGCCTGTAAGTAAGTACCTGTCAGATATCCCATGGCCTGCGCTGCATAACAGGCCGCCTGCTCGTTCCTCATGCCCACATACTTCAGGCCGGCACTTTGGAAAGCCCATGACAACTCTATAACTGGATGACCAATGATTCCAAATACATATACGATGCCCTGAAATATTAATAATTAATGTTTACATAGTAATCAATATAATTCTGTAAAATTATATTGGTTATTCCTGATAATTACTGCTCCAAGTTTTCTAAATAGCGAGTTTTAAATATTTCAGGGAAGGTGCAATTGCATTGTCTAAATTTTCAAATAAATTTTTGTACCTATTCAACCTTCTATGTAGTACCTACGCAGTACTTACGCAGTAGAACCACATGCGATCATCACGGCGGTTCTAAAATCGCATTGAAAAGGTGAATCAGTGAGACCAAAGAGAGCGGCATTGAAAAGGTTTATAATAATCTATGAAATTAGAGAGGAAGCGAAAGAATTTTGACAGTAGGAAAGCAAAAGTTCATTTATTCGTTGGAAATAATGTTGGTTTACATTGAAAGAGAGAGATGAAATCAATTTATTACAAAAAACGCAAAATTTAGAAAAATATCTGGGAAATTTAATGCCTGACATTAAAAAAATGTTTCCTGAATTTATTTGGAATTATTCGTTAAAGTGTGATGAAGTAGGCTAAATTTGGATGAGTTTATTAATTATCAACAGTTTATGTATGGCTGAAGTGCTGATAACACGATTTATTTACATAAACATGGTTAAAGTTAAAGGCAAAAATAATTACGTTATGAGATAACGTTTAGATCGTAAAAATGATTATGATAATGAATATTTAGTGCCAAAATGGGGCGTTTTATTAAAATAAATCATTGAGTATTTACCTGGTCTTTTAAAGCCTGGGCCAAAATGGTGTTTCCATCAATATCCTCGGAACCCATTTTATTCTAATATATTGTAACTAATTAGTGTCCTTTGACACGCGCCGGCAAACTGAAATCGTAACAGAATGGAGTAAAAAACAAGATTAGCGAATATTGTTCAAACTTCCAACATGGTCCAAAGTATCAAAATCATATTAAAATAATCAAAACAAGACCAGTGATGCCAGCATGCCAATGATAATAATTTTGACGTTTGCTTTTCGCATTCGAGTAGTGATGGCAATATTCGAAACATTGTGCCAATCGATATATCCGATAACGAAACATTATGAAAATCGAAAAATGTTTTTTTATAGTTTAATCGCTAAACGCGCAACGATAATTTTTTCACTCAAAAAATTGAGTACGAAAAACTGTCACCAGTTGTTTGAGGGATTTTTGTAATTAAAAAAAAAAATTACATTAACCCCACACAGGAGGCCCCGATGAAAATATTTCCCTAATGGCCTATGTCATCTTTTGGAATGCTGTGTGGAGGGTCTTTTCTAAGGAAAGGAAGGGGATAAAGTTCTGGGAAGGTAAACCAAACCAGCCGATCCCGATCTGGCACGACACGCAGCTGGTGGGCAGGCGCATTCGGAATACACCTCAACCGATGAACCCGGGCACCCCTGCTAAATCACCAAACGTAGCGAACCACTTGGGGTGACATATGTCATAGGTGTTTGTTATCCAATATCCAAACCCACCTCCCAAATTGAATTTCAATATTTATTTATATTTCTTCTTCAATAGTTGCAAAATTACTTTGTGGTGTCATTCTATTTATATGAGATTGAAATACTTTGTATAAACCAATTCTAATTAATAATTATCTACATGATTCAAAGCCAATAACCCCTTCGTCATAGTTGAGGTTATTACTTTGTGGCGTAATTTTAATTATATGAGATTGAAATATTTAATAATTATCTACATGGTTCAAAGCCAATAACCTCTTCGTCATAGTTAAGGTTATTACTTTGTGGCGTCATTTTAATTATATGAGATTGAAATACTTTGTAAAAACCACTTTTTATTAATAACTATCTACATGGTTCAAAGCCAATGGCCTCTTCGTCAGGATAATGAAAATTAACGAATTTAAAAATAGACAATATTATAATTTAAATAATAAGGATAAGGATGATATTTTAAACAAATCAGGAGTTTATAAATTAATTTGTAATTATTGTAATTTCACACATAAAAATTTTAACACTCTGGTTAAGGAGCTTGAAATGGTAGCGTGGTTGTTATGCCGGCGCCAGACATGTGTTCAAAGAAGTGTTCACATAAGTGTTCACATGTGTGGCACGGGCACATAATAAGTTCAAAAATGAATTAAGAAAATATGTCTATCTCAATTATTAATGTTTCTTTTTTTGTGACTTTATTGAAATGTTTAAAGAAAGATTATGTTTGCCAAACAATGTACATGTTTATATGTTTATAAAACTATTAGCACACACGAAGATGTGAGCTAACTTAAGATTAATAAATAAATAATATAAGCAAACTGTGTCGACCAAATCGTCGTCCATGTTATGTGAGGTCCATTTGAAAACTGTGAGCACAAAGAAGTGATCAAATATTTGAACACATATCTGGCAGAGACACACATAAGTGACCAAATGTGTGAGCAAAGTCTTCAAATAAGTGTTCACTTATTTGAACACATGTCTGGCGCCGGCATTATGCCGGCGCCAGACATGTGTTCTCAAATAAGTGAACACTTATTTGAAGACTTTGCTCACACATTTGGTCACTTATGTGTGTCTCTGCCAGATATGTGTTTAAAGATTTGATCACTTCTTTGAGCTCACAGTTTTCAAATAGACCTCACATAACATGGACGACGATTTGGTCGACACAGTTTGCTTATATTATTTATGTGCTAGTAATTGTTAGGCTCGATATGTCAGGCTCTCCTTGTAATAATTCAATGAATTCAAACACGCCCTCATTGTTCCACTCCATCGCTAGTTCGCTTGGTTATGGCTTGTTTGTGTAAGCACGCGGCACGACAACTCTCCACGGCGACGCTCATGCTACTGGCCTTCGCGCAGTGTGGCAGGCATGCAAACATTTTGACTTTGATCCCTTTGATGTGCGCCAAAGAAACCGACACGGAACGGCAAAGCGCACTTAAGTGCGCAAATAAGTGAACACAGTATCAAATGCCCGTGCCACACATGTGAACACTTATGTGAACACTTCTTTGAACACATGTCTGGCGCCGGCATTACAATAATATATCATACAGGGATTCTTGATCTAATGGTAGGAACATGAAAGTGAATCAACATTAATATATCAGGGGTATCCAACTGATAATTTACAATCTTAATGTAAAAAAATCACGTGTCATAAAATACACAATAAAATTTTGTGAACATGTATGGTTGATTTCAGCTTGAAATATAGGATAGTTTTGGACCCGATTAGTGGCGCTGTTATCGAGATCTAAAAACAAAAATTAACAAAAAAAAAAAAAATTATACTCAGATTTCTCATCCTAAAATACATACATCTACAAATTTTAACTTCCCTACATAAAAGGTGGTATGTGGCAGGACAATGTGCATGCATTCCAAATGGTTGAGTTAAATTCTAAACTGTTTTTAAATCTTCTCTAAATATTATAAAATAAAGTCACTATCCGCGTTTGTCTGTTTGTGCTCAGTTCTTCTAAACTAGGCAACGGACTTTGATAGGGTTTTCATTAGTGAATTTTTCTTATGTACAGGGTTTTCGAATAAGAGGTGTTATTTTGAATAGCCCGCTATTTCGGTAGATGTTACTTTTGAAGCTGTCATTTTTTGACATTTGACAAGTAGAAAGTACGCAAAAATGGAACAATACATGCTTCAACAACGCACTGAAATTATTAAAATTCACTTGAGTGAATCAAATGCAAATCATCTTGAGTGATGAGGACCATTTCCACCTCGGTGGCTTCGTCAACAAGCAAAATTGTCGCATCTGGGGCTCGGAAAACCCAAGAGTTATTGTTGAAAAGCCTCTTTATCTTCAACATGTGACTGTTTGGTGCGGTTTATGGTCCAACAGAGTCATTGGACCTTACTTTTTTGAAAATAAGGCTGGAGCAACAGTTACGGTGAATGGATTGCGCTATCGAGAGATGATTAATGATTTTTTATTGCCGGAATTGGATGGTAATGATCTGGACCCAGTTTACTTTCAACAAGACATATTACATTGGATTTTTTCAATAATACTTATCTGATTATTAAAGACTGGTGACCAAATTATAGAATTATATGCCGTATGTAATATGTAATAATTTGCATGAAAAATCGAATACTTAATGATTGTTTCGTTATGATCGTAAGATTCTGCTGATATAAAATAAAATATTTCTAATGGTAGTTTTACACGAGCACTATATCCTCACCTTACACTCGCCATTCATTACCAATGGGAATAATGGGACGCAAAATATTGTGAGAGTATAGCGCTCGTGTGAGACTAGCTTGACAATATTTTGCTTATTTGATAAAACGATCTTATGGAATTATATGGCGAACGATATCGTGAGGTAGACCACCCCTGCATATTATATTCCTCGTGTGTAACAAGCTCAACACTCCGGTGCGAAATGCATTATGTTATTAAGTAAGTACCGAATAAAGTAAGCGCGGTTCAGACGAGGCGGTTTAGGCACGGGTTTGTGTGAATGAAATAAGTTAGAAAATGTGTCAACCAACTATTTTTTATCCTAATTTTTATCTCATGTTTGAAATCTGTGATTTCGCCGAGAAGTTATGGGCTAGATTGTGATATTATTTGCTATCTATATAGACCATATAGGTATGTAACTCTTTTCATACTATTTTTCTAGCAATTGAGAACGATGAATGCAATAGCAACAATGGGTAGTTTGAATTGCAGTTTGAACATGACCATAGCACCCCGACTCTTCATTTGTTTGTTTTCATTTATTAAAAACGAAGAGTTTTACAACGTTTTCTGTGCATACCGGAATTTCACTTTACTCTTATTGTGTATACAAAATAATGTAAATGGCAAACGCTCATGAAAATTGGCGGAGCGCTAACCCCCCACGTCAAAAAGTCTCCCAACGACTATCCTTACCCACGTCTGAATGTGGCTTTATCCAACCTTAAACAACGATGTCAGGTTAGTTAGTTAGAGCATCGGTCATCAAACCTGCCTGTAAAAGTACCTACCGCACTGCCTGCAATCTGTCCGCAAAGAAGTCATTAAAATAATCAGGTTTATTTGCTGATAAATATAACTATATTCGTTATCATTCATCTAATATTTGGACAGCTGAAATATTCTTCTGTCATACAAAGGCTTTTCTTATTTAGAGCAGTTTTTTTTATTCTTATTGTAGACGCTTTGTTTCTTGATCAGTGATTCCCAAAGTGGGTGATATTATCTCCTAATGGGGGCATTAGGAGTGGGACGGCCGGTGTGGTCTAGTGGTATACGCTTTTGACTACAGATTCGAAGGTCGCGGGTTCGAACCCGGCGTGCGCAAATAAATTTTATTTGATTAATTTGTGTTATTTCACAATTAATTAATTTAAAATAATATATATATATATAGTATATTTGCGGCACGTTCCAGAGTGGAAGATACTCTCAGTATCGCCCTGGTGTAAGACCACCATTCAGAATTGAAACGTTGCTTGAAATGGCTTTAGCCGTGTTTGGTGACCAGATCTGAATAGCCAGGTACTTCCCCACCTTCCTCTTCCCCATCTCCCTCCCCTCCCCAATACCCTCAGCCTCACAACATACCCCAATTGGGGATGCCATTGTCTCACTGGCTCCAGACGGGAGCAGTTGGGACTCTTGTGCGGTATTACTGTAAAAAAAAAATTAAAAAAAAAATTGGAGAAATCCGGGAGGGGGGGGGTAGCATCTGCAGGGAGAAAACTTAGATTAAAAAATGATCCTAATTTATTAAGAATCTATTGAAAAATATTAAAATATTTTCATGATGTCGGAACAAGTAAGTATTCATAAAAAATTTCGCATTTTGTCATTATATATTATTAAGACAAACGCAGGTGCGTGAACACGTATTCCGATATGATTATGAATTAACTGCGTAATGTTGCAAAACTCCTCGAAACCAAGTTATCTTCTTCTTCGTATGGTGGAGGATAGTTGATGAAGGTCAAAGAGGAGTGCTGAAGTTATTCAGCGTGTGATGGTTTTGGAACGTAGAACGAACGAGGAATTTTATCAGGAAGCGGCCAGCATTCCTGTTTTTAACCGGATAACCAATAATTGAAGAAGATTTTTAATAAATCAGCAATACTCATTTTTCTCTGTTGAATAGAAGTAAGAGGCGGCAATAGCAATATTATAGGAATTGATAACATTTTGGTCGGCTAACAAAGTTTTCTACTAATTATTACAGTGATAATGCATGCAAGCATCTCAGGTCTATTTTTATCTTTTTTCTACTATTTAAAATTATCGAAATTCTTTGTTTGGCCTCTCTGGGATCCGAGTGACGAAAAGTCTAATGTGTTAATTGGGGACTTCAGTTTTCTTTCAAAGCGGTATAAGGTTCTAAGGATTTTCTATCAAGTGGTCATATGAGTAGATATACAGGGTAATAAGGGACGTACTTGACTTACCAGTGATTCCTGGCATTATTTGGAGTAAAAAATGTTAATGAAATTTCGGCTCCGGTGACATTTTTGATGTTTTTTTTCTCAACTTAAAAAAATCAGTAGGGATTTGGTTAGGTGGTTACTCGGCTGAGTGTCAAGTGATAACACGTGGAGATGTTTTTGTTTTTTTTGTCTAAGAAAAAAAAGTCTAATAAGTCACCATAGACTAAAATTTCACATACATTTTTTACTACAAATAAAGTCAGGAATCACTGATTACAGTAAGTCAAATACGACTTGTATAAATACAGAATATTACTAAGGTAGGTATACTTTAGTTATTCCGCGACAGGACTTAACGATGCACTTTCGACAATTTGTGCACACAACTAACACTAACGATCACGCCGTTTAAGTAGGCAGATACAACTAGGTCTTGGCACATACCCTTGCTTCATTTACATCCATACATTGTCTCAATACCATTCTGTTATTCTGATATTTTCGTTTTTACTTTCCTCGTTCGTTCTACGTTCCAAAACCATCTAAGTCTCTGTAATTTCTCACACGCTGAATAACTTCAGCACTCCTCTTTGACCTTCATCAACTATCCTCCACCATACGAAGAAGAAGATTATTAAGGCTCCGTAGTAAGCGTTCAAAAGAAGAAGATCGTTCGAAACGGAGATTATGTAAATACGAATGTTAGAGAGAGCGCGCTAATATTAAAAAAAATATATTTATTTAATAGGCTTAACCGAAAATATTTAATACAGCATGACTTATTTAAATTAGAGCAAAAATCTCTCGATAAATATTTTTAGTATCATTTAAGGAAACACTGTTTACATACCTATAACGTGTTAAATAACATAACCAGATGTGTTCCTTATAATTTTCGGAACCACTTTGCGATTTTTTTTCTATGGAGGTAATTTCATATAATTACTTTTTTAACTCAGCAAATGTAGATCTTATCTTCAAAACAATTTTTTTAGAGCTTTAAAGGTTTCCAAGGGAAGCATAGAGTATATAAGGGTTTTATTTCAGTAGAAATTATGAATGCGGGGTCATTATCGCCTGGGGGCGGGCGGTAAGCCGAAAACGTTTGGGAAACTCTGTTCTAGATGAATGATCTGATGAAACCTGATTCAGTTCCTTTGAACCAGTGTTTCCTCAAAACCATAATCGTTAAAAACTGCTCTCTAACTATGGACCAAAAAATATGGTCTTGTGGACACTGCTTTCGTTTTGTTATATTATTACTGCGGATTTGTTTGAGCGTTTTTATTATTATTATGTTTTATTATTACTGCGGATTTGATTGAGTGTTTTAATTATTATTATGTTATATTATTACTGCGGATTTGTTTGAGCGTTTTTATTATTATTATGTTTTATTATTACTGCGGATTTGATTGAGTGTTTTAATTATTATTATGTTATATTATTACTGCAGATTTGTTTGAGCGTTTTAATTATTATTATGTTATATTATTACTGCGGATTTGTTTGAGCGTTTTTATTATTATTATGTTTTATTATTACTGCGGATTTGATTGAGTGTTTTAATTATTATTATGTTATATTATTACTGCGGATTTGTTTGAGCGTTTTAATTATTATTATGTTATATTATTACTGCGGATTTGTTTGAGCGTTTTAATTATTATTATGGATTCTGCATACAATATGTTGTTGCTACCTACCTAATGTTTGCTCTTATTTTGAATTAATCATTCAGAATCGAAACGTTGCTTGAAATGGCTTTAGCCGTGTTCATTTACCGAATCTGAATATTCAGGAACTTCCTCACCTTCCTCTGCTTCCTCTCCCCACTACCTTCAGACTCACAACATACCCCAGTTGGGGAAGCTATAGTCTCACTCGCTCCAGACAATTGGGAGCAGTTGGGATTCTAATGCGGTATTCACGTAAAATAAAATACTATCATGGCATACTTAATTGGAGTTTATTGCGAATCTGACGGGAGTTGGGAGGGGTAAAAGATGAGAAGAGGAAAGTTGTAAAGCACCTAGCTATATAGATCTGGGCATCAAACGCAGCTAAAGAAATTTCAAGTAACGGTTCCAAAGTTGGTCTTTCAACAAGAAAGTATCTAGAGGCTCGTCTACACGCTCAATCTTATTTGCACAAGTACCCAAGCAAATGGCAAAATGGCATACTGCGCAAACGGCTTGCGCGAACGTTAATTTGCGTAAACTAAATTGCTCCAATTTGCACAAGTAATCAAACTGTGTAATGCGCAAATGGCTTGCATACACTTCAATTGAGAATTGTGTAGACTGTAGTGTACCGTGTTTTACTGCGCAAAATTTTGCACAAATTGACACGCGCTGCATGTATACGCCGTAGACCTATTCCTACCATAAAACTTACGGAATATAATGCTACGTATAAATAACGACAAAATTTTCGCCAGTCGAGCCGCGAATTATGAGAAAGGGACAAAGCAACCGCAAGCGGCATTTCGCGCCGTTTGTTCTGTTTATACGGACCCTTAAATTTTAAAATGACATACCTAATGTTTCCTTTCGGTTATGTATATTTACTACACTTCGCCTATGGCTATTTTTTGCTCCATTTCATGAGCTCATGAACCATACAATGTGCTTTAGTGTACCGCGAAGTCCACTATTTTATGTTATACTATACAAGAGTTTCTACTGGTCAGAACCCTGTGGTTCTTTTGCGAACCCAACGAGGGAGTTTTGCAATGGCGACGTAGGGCTGACCCGGTTATTTCCGGTATGAAATCTTGGGCAATTAAAAACAGAATGCACAATCTCTTATTTAATCTTTTGAAACGTGACTGCTTCTTCGAAATATTATATTCAAACTTTCTCTCCTTACCCGAGATGGGTTTACTATTGGTTTATTACACGAAATGATTAAAATTTGCGGCTGCGGAACATATTAAGTATTTACCTGGTTTTCTCTTATCTATCTCATTACTTAAGTTTTATTAATGTTACTCTGCGGTGAGCACCGAATGGCCCCACCCCATGGGCTCCTCCCCATAGACAAAAAAAAAATTAAGAAGAAAAATACATTTAAATCAGTTATTTTTTTAATAATGAATGTGACAAGTTTAGTGTCAAATACAGACGTAATGATACGTATACATTTGCGAAGTTAAACGCGAACCGAGCCACCAATTACGGGAAAGGAACGAATCAACTGCAAGCAGCGTTTCGCACCATTTGCGGTTGATTCGTTTCTTTTCCATACGTTGAGGTTCAGTTCGTCAGTTCGGCTCACAGGCTCACGAAGCATAATGTGTCGTCTCGGTCAGGACCGGACTTCCGCCTGGGCCTAAGAGGCCCCGGCCTAGGGTTCCAAACCTTGAGCTGGGGGGCCCGGCCGAGGTCCGATTTTTATTTTATTTTTTACATTAACTCCACACAGACCTCGATAAGAAATAAGTTCCTTTATAAGGCAAAGTTTATCTTTGTCTATGCTATATAAATGGTACACATTGAGGACATAGGACTTAAGGAAACTATACATAAAATTTTCCAAATAGCCCCAATGTCGGAGGTGGCCCCGGCTAGGTGCTAAAATGACACACACTGAGGACCCAGCATTTGGAAGAATATATTTCACATTTTTATGTGAGCGGAAAATGTTGCTTGTGCAGTTATGAAGGACTTAGCTAACAGTGTTTTGAACTTGCGACGCCTGGGTCGGAATTCGACGCATTTGTCCACTCAGCTACTAGCCGGTTAAGCTGATATTTTTAAAGGTTTCTGTTTTAAACAATACTAAAATATTTCCGTTCAAGAAAATACTAAGGGATTTTCGTTAATATGTTATACGAATGTTTACTCTCCAAAAAATAGAAATCAAAAGGATCTATTGGTTTTCCCTTCGATCTAGAATAATTATACGCCTGCGGCGCTTTTCCGTGTGTATTTGAATACAGTAATTCATGTTCCACTTCCTTCATCCACACCACATACCTACCCCAATTGGGGATACCATGGTAAAAATTTCGCCTGCCGCGCTTTTTCCATCTGTGTTGTAACTAATTTTCACTCCTTTCGTTTTCGTCACTTACTTGAAACTAATGTGTGGTATTCGCAATTCTTTTGGAAGTATTTTTTATATCTATGTAGGTAATCTATACATTTAAAAAAAAATATGCATTTCAATTTTATTTGGCCTTTCGAATTCCAAAAGAATATTTTCATATGCTTTCAAAAGTGGCCCCCAAACTTAGTATGTCCATGGGCCTCTTCACGGCTTACGACGCGACGGTCCTGTTCATAAGCATGAACAAGCATGAACAACGCCGTAAATAATTCTAGTTTATTCTGACTACCTCCTTGTTCCTTCTCTGTAAGCTTTATAAAAAAATATATTGCCCAGTCCCCCTAGCTTGGAAACTGGCGACGCCCCTGTCCCACCCTCTAATGAATTGTAAGGAATCAACACACCGTCTACTAAGAAACCATGAAACTTTCCATATTCCTTTCCAAACTTAACCGTCTCCCAACCTCTTCTGAGAATGTGTCGACTATATAACATCCACTGTAGTGGCAAGATTCCGGACATATTTAGCAACAGCCCTCCGAACTTTCTAATACTAACTTGCTTAGCCCCCTTACTAATGAACTTTTTTTTAATTTTACACAACTGAAAAACAGTAATTTACCCTACATTATTGGTTGTTTATAGGTTGTGTAAAATTTAAAACTCGTTTATTAGTAAATCCCTTATGGTTTTATTTTGACGAATTGTTGTACACCGTCAGTGGACGGGTGGTATTTATCCTTTGTTACTTAGTTGTACTTACATTGTAAATACAACTTTAACTATAAAACTGATTTATAAAAATCTCTCAATATTCTGAAGCAGCAAAAACATTCGCTCAATTCGGTGAGCTCTGGCGAAGGTCGAATGTAACTAATTTGAGCTGGCAAAATTAATAACATTTCATGCGATTAGGAGCTAATTGTAATATCCGTTTGAAACGTATTTTTTTTAAATATAATAAAATCCGTTGCTTAAAGATTTGGGATTCTCAAAAGGACCTCTCCCTAGAGCTAGTGAGGGATGTTTAACAACACTTGTATGAAGAAAAAATAACTAAAACTTTGCAACCTGTTGGGGTATGTTGTGGGGCTGAAGGGAGTGGAGAGGGAAAGAAGATGGGGAAGAGAAAGGTGGGGAAGTAGCTGGCTAATCAGATCTGGTCACCAAACACGGCTAAAAGCCATTTCAAGCAGCGTTTCAATTCTGAATGGTGGTCTTACACCAGGGCGATACTGATAGTATCTTCCACTCTGTAACGTGCCGAAATGATTAAATTGCGATATAACACAAATCAATCAAATAAAATGTCGCTGTGCACATCAGAATTTCTACCCGTTACATCCGGATTGCTAGTCGAAAGCCTTACCTCTTGAACACGGATTTTAGGTATTTCGCAACCTTCCTATTTACCGTTCACTTCCTTCAGTTTCGCGTTCTGTTGGCTTCGGGTAATCGGAACTCTTTTGAAATATATATATATACAGGGTGTCCGGAAACTCGTAGTACAAGCGGGAAACTGGTGAATCTACATCACATTTGGAGTCGATTTTGTAGTATATTTTTTTTTGATTTGAGCTTTCGTTATCGAGTAAATCGAGTTAGAAGTTCATTTTTTTTTTTTTTTTTTTTTTTTTTTTTAATCAAATTCTTATAAATTATTACTGAAGATCAAAGTACCCAACTAATTAAAACTATTTTGAAGTAAAACAAATGAAGAAACTCGGATTTGAAGCATTATTTTGAAATCACACTTCATTTAATCCGGTGTAATCATAAAATATTTCTGCTCTGCAGGGTTAAAACATCTGTTGTTCAACCCTAAACACCACAAAAAACTTTAACCCAAAAATAGCCGAAAAATATTTTTTTTTGTTTTTTTTTTTTTTTTGAAAAAAATGCTCAAATCAAAAAACTTTATGTTTTTTTGGGTTCCCCATGTGGTGTAGATTCTCCAGTTTCCCGCTTGTACTACGAGTTTCCGGACACCGTGTATATGTGTGTGTAGGTATTACACACATCTAAATCTATTACCATCCCTGACTTCAACCCAGTCTGCCTATCTGAGGTACGAGACCCCAATTGAAGAACGATTTTTGCAAAACTCAACATATATGACAGAGGTAATTTTTTTCCGGGACCATTTGTTTTTTCAATTGCTTTGAATCTAAGTGAGTAAAAGTAATAAAACTCAAATTTTATGATTAAAATTTTAAGTTGAACATAAATACAAGAAGCTTAACACATTTTGATGTACTTATACTTTAAGAACGGGTTGTTTCACAGAATTTGACGAATTCTTCAAAATTCAAAGTATATTTTCAAGTTCTGTTATTGTATCACAATTGGCCAGTTGTTACACAAAACTGAAATAATAACATAACTTGAATAGAACCTTTACAGAACCTGAAAATCAACTTTTAAATTTTATGAATTGTTCAAATTCAGTGAAACAACGCGTCCTAACCCGGTCTGAGGCAGTCAACTCGATCAGCAACATTATCAGCTGTAGGCAGACTGATAGAACCTAAGCGTAAGCCAAATACTAAGTTTGGTGATCGCTCTTTCGGAGTATCTGGACCGAAGGCTTGGAATAAACTCCCTCCGGAACTAAGATCCATAACAAGTCCAACAGAATTCAGGTCTAATATAAAAACTTACCTTTTTAAGCTGTCATACCCTTAAATTAAATCTACCATTCCTTAGAGAAAGTCCAGTTATATCCAATTTTCCAATTATGTCCTAAATCCTGTATCTATGTTTCGCTACTAAACAATTAGTTAATGTTGCACAAAAACGGCGCTATACAAGTCATCCAATTTTTTTCGATTATTTATTATTTATTTTTTTTATTATTTATTATTATTATTAAGTGAAAATCGATAAAGTATTATTAATTAAAAAAATATGTAAGGCTGAAGGTGAAGAGAAGGAAATGGGGAAGGTGGGGTATCTGTGGCTGATCTGGTCACCACACAAGGCTAAAGCCATTTCAAGCAACGTTTCGATTCTGAATGGTGATCTTTTACCATGAAGATACTGATAGTATTTACCACTCTGGAATATGCCGAAAAATTTTATAAAATTGAGATTTTTTTTAATTAATCAACTCAAATTTACTTGCGTCCGTCGGGATTTGAACCCGCAACGTCCAGGTTCGTAGCTACGGATCGCAACCACTCAATCACGGAGGTCGTTTGCGGTGTTTACACCGTGAAAAGACGGGAAAAAGAGGAATAAGTCGCGATAGCTCAGATTCACAGAAAAGCAGGTCATACGAGGTAGCCCCGCAGCCACTTCACCGCGGAGGCCTTCTCCATTGTTGTCGAGGTGAAGGCGACCACCGTTTTACAGTTTCAAGTGGTGCCGGGGCATGCCTGGCCGCAAGCGAGAGTCACAAGTCACAAGTGCGGATGAGTTCGCCAAATTCACAAGTGTCAGCAAGCCAGCCTCACAGGCCGCAAGCCTCCACCCTCGGTATCCGTACTCAGCTCAATCCGGGTGGCTATCAGTCAAACGCGCTATGTGCTACGCGCTAGACCGCACTCCTACACTGTTTGTCACTTTGAAATGAACACAGAGATGTCGTGTTTGTGCGAGCCAATTTGAATAACATTTTAGTGCGGCATTTTGTATTATTGTTTTTTTGATTCGCGAGTTTTAATAATTTACTGATTATTTTTTATTAGGCCTTAAGAAAATCATTGAAAATGATTGTGCCAACATTCATATCAAAAATAACGGGTAAGTTTAAAAAACTCTTTTTTCTTAACTCAGTACACAATTTTAACAATATGGTTTACTTATGCGTACGAGAGTGGCAGTTTAAAAATTGGAACTGATTTTTTTTTTAAATGTCTGTTCTAATCCAGATAAACTATAAAGTATCTACCCACCAATAATAAATCTTACTGTAGGATTAATAATAATTGTATATTAGCTAAAAAGTGCAGACTCTTAAAAAATTACGAAATCTGACTTTACTTACCAAGATTAACCCTAAGAAATTAAAAAAAATATATACTCATTTCAAATATAGAATTAAAATAATTTTCTGGCAAAAAAATAATTATATTACAGGTAAGTACTTAATCGCTTGTGTGAATTCTTGTCGCATCAGTTCCATTAATTAATTCACATTTTTAAAATGCGAATAACAATATTTTTCTGTTAAGGAAGCTACGTTATCGCTTGTCTGAATTCTTTATAGTACCTATCAGTTGCAATTTTGAAAATGACACTTAAATTCAAATTAAATCCGAGTTTATTGAACCAGAGTTACAATCACAGACACAACCGAAATTAGTATGTTTGATTGTATTTGAAATACGAAGAAAAAAAAGATTTTGTAGAAACAAAAGTTTTAATAGTCTGAGTATTTAAACATTTCTTGACTTGCTTTTGTGTTGAATCGCCTGTAGTAGAATTGATTAAGTTTATGAAAAAATATTAAATACAATCAATTTGTTTCTGAAATAATTTAATTGTTTTCTACGTTTGCTTTCATGTTTATTCTCTTCTCTTGTAGTGTGACAAATTAGCTAAGAAAAAAGTACTTACCTGTTTGGTTTATGATCGATGCCAATTTATCGCCGTATTGTGTGTGTGTGTAAAAGAAATAGTCATGTGTGCAGAGCGTTGACAACCGTGTTACAATGTTTACAAAATGTATTGTGTTAGTATTTAAAAAAATGAAACTTTTCCGTGTTTTTCGTGTCTGTAAATGTTCACGTAAGTTAATACACATTTTCATTATACATAAATTATATATAAATTAAATAATACATTCGAAAACTTTTCCATGAAGTAGATACGAACTTATTTCCGAAACGAGAATTTGTTCTTTTTTTTCAAATTAGTTATCCATAGATATTATTGGTGATTATTTTATAATATATGTGAAAGGAAATACTATTCGATATAATCTATTTGGCAAGATTGCAGATCGATTATTCAACCTTCTAAAAACTCCATGTTTTTTATGTAACTTTCTCAATATTATGTACTTTATTCAGCACGTATGTGTGAGGCGCCGCGCAGGTTTGTGCTATCAAAACGTTCGCGAAAGTAAGTAACTAAGTACCGCCTACCTACATACAAGTTACAAGAGCACATATAACTTTGCAGGTACAAGTTCCTACTTTTGCAAACTGTGTAATATCCCGCTATATTATGTTGTTAAATTATCTCTGCTATATTATGGTGTTAAATGTTCCTCGACGGTTGTAAAGCCGTATTTGTAAGTTTTATCAACTGTCAAATCGATCGGCAGAATCATAATAATGCGTAAACCACTGTTTTACGGAGGCCCCACTAGGCGCCCACTTTAATCGCGAGAAAGAAAGTGGTCATTGCCAGAAGTAGGTACTTACAATAAAATATACACTTCAACAAAAGTACATAGTACTTTTTTACGTACGTAATACTGGTAACACTATATTTGTATTGGTTTTATTACATATTTATTGTAGTACGCGACTTCGCGTGGGATTTGGATTTTAAAAGTGGAACAATTTATTTTGTCTCTTATTTCTCAGTAGATTTCAAGCAATGACAAAATAAAATACCTAAGAGATTTCAACGCTATTCTATCGAAATGTTTTTGAAAATATGTAACAAACAAAATCTTTTTTTTTTTAAATAAGGCCGTTAAAGTTTAAAATTTACAAATACAAAATTACATGTATTAAGATGTTTATCGGTGATAAACGCGTGAGTGATTAAAAAGAGGCTAATAGTTACTACTGTTACTAGTGGCAGGTACTATACTAGTTTTAGCGAGGGACGTCATCGTTCTAGTATCTTCTGTCGTGTGAGAAGAAAAAGGCCGATCGTCGTTGACGTACGTACGAGCTCTCGCTGGGACTAGTACCTTAGTTTAGAGCTGAAAATAGTTTGATATAATTGTAATTACAGGTGAAAAAAACTATTCAAATTTCATCACGCTAGAACGCACTACGCACTATTTTTAGTGAGACATTGTGCAAATTTTCTGCAAGATTAGTAATATTTTTAATGATTTATTATTCACGTTCAGATTTTTAAAACATACTTAGGCTCCTATATACCGAGTGTTCTGGAGTAAAGTGCACTAACTTCGGGATATGATTCTATATGCTGGTAGACGTAAATAATATAAATAACTTTATTGTTTTTGCTAACACAAAAACATATTTGTATACTGAGAAAAAAATTCCATTTCAACTTTTTGTTGATCCTAAATACTGCCTTAACACGTTGGAATTTCGAAAAAAATTATTCATCTTCTTGTTTCTAATAGAAGCACCTTCCTAAGTTAGTGCACTTGACCTCCGAACGCCTTGTACGAGTATATAATATTATAAGCAAGGTATGTGTTAAAAATGCCCCTCTCCTTGAGATTATAGAGGTCCGTACGTGTTTCACGTGCGGAAATTCCTGAGTTTATTTCGCAATGTGTGTCTTTTTTCATCCTTACTCGTATTTCACAGGAAGGTACCAAGGTAAGTAGGTATTTGCAGGACGTGGCTCCTGCCAACTGTAGGGCTATGAACCCGACTGGTCCTCGAACTCAAGTAGCACCGAACGGGGAACATAATTTATTCATTTATTGGCCGTTTAATATCCTGGAACCAGTGTTTCATATTTCTTATTACATAACCGAAAGTAATAATAATAGTTGGCCCTTCAAATTATCGGCTGTCTTTTTAATATTTTTTAATTTAAGGTTTTCCTGTCATCCTATATTCAAAAATGTTTTTTTATTTTTTTTTTATGTAACACCTCATAAGAGCGCCCCTGTCTTTACGGTGTATACGCAGGGAAATACGTAATATCATTTTTTTCACATGACTATTTTATTATATTACTCAAAATAGTAAGACTAATAAGTTCAAACATACTATTAATATAAACTCTCTCACAAAAATATTAAGTAACGACAAAGAATGGCAATAAATATATCAATGTAAAGGTATAAAAGAATGCTGCAAAATATTTTAAAATTAATTGAGTCTGTAGAAATATTTATACTCAAAAAATATCAGATAAACCACGGATTAATAATTTCAATTAGACACAAAGAAATACTTCCCTTTGGAAGTTGTGAGGCGTGTTAAGTTAGAAATTGCAGGAAGGGTCTTGAAGGGGTCCGGATTACACGAAGGAAAAAGAAGCCCTATAAAAATATTACCGCATTAAATATTAGTATAGAACTCGCAAGTAAATGAAATGACGATATTTGATAGCAATCAAATTTGAATTTACGTGAATTTCATGTGACCGGAGCAATTTTTTTTTCATTCGTTCAAGTTGAATTCCTCGACTGACCAAGTCCTCCGACACAAGCAACATTTTCCGCTTACTGTTGTGGTAGTAAGTGATTTTTAAATATCTTTAGGATATTCGGAACCCAGGAAATGATTTTAAAATAAGTAAATTAATATCAATTATTAAAATCATAAAAAAAAACTTTATGACTTCCATATCCTGTAAATGTATCTATGTAAATGTATAAACAAACAAAAAAATAATAACTGCGTTACACATACAAAATAAAGGCCGCAAACTCAATCTTTTAGAGCAGTTGGAAACAAAAATACAGTAAAATAATTATGCAGGAAAAATAAGCATACAAATTTTTCATTTAGAAACTTACTTTTACGACTTTTAATAAAATTAAAAAAATACAATAATTGAGGTAAACTTCAAAGAGTAATATTATTAATAACCATTAATAATTTCTTATGTTTTACTCGGAATCTAAATGGCATATGTAATAAAAAAATTCATTTTAAGTATCTTTATAGAAATAATATAAATATATCGTCTCTAAGTGGCTTAATCACGTTTTGATAGTGCCTTCAGAAGGCGAAACAACTGTCACGCGTAACAAAAATTATTTATAAATAAACTGTATTTTATAAATTAAATAGTAATATTATTGAATATATGAAATAAAAACTTTAAAATGAAAACGGAGTTCTACAAATTAAACTTCATAACAATAAACAAACAGAATAGCTACATACTCTGATACACAAAAATATATTTTTTTATGTAATCTGTTTTGTAACGCAAGAAATAGTATTCATTTGCAAAACAATTCGTTTAAAATAATATTACAATGTAAAGTTATATTATGCATTTCAAAAAGGAACACATTAAATAAAATCACGAATAAACAATAACTACCATTCATTTTACACGTTGATTCCGTGTTTTGGAATAAATTGTTATTTTACAAGTAACTACTCACACTGCACGCCGAATGATGTAAAACTAATTACACTATTTAGCAATCACAATAATAACACGTGAGTACACAAAAAAATTACTCGTTTCATGGATTACTACATATTGTCTATGGATTACTATTATGAAGTACAGAAAAAACCTAAGCCTAACCGGTTGTCAACAACGTTTTTTTCCCGGTAGTTTCTATCCGGTAATTATCTTTGGCCGGCAATTAAACTTGATTTTAAATTAGTACAGATATCTGATAGCTAGCTAGCGGTGATTGTTAGGATGAACTCCGTCAAATTATGTGTGGCAAGGATGGTAATAATAAATGGACAATTAAAAGCCGCGGATTTTGAGGAACGGCTGCGCGACCTTTTGCATACAATACTTATTTTGGATTTGAGGCCAAAATACTCAACCAAACTGAATATATATTTTTTAAATAAAAGTGGATAACGCAAATATCTAGTACATATGTGAGCTATTTTAATTATTTGTATTTTAAATTATAAAATACAAGTGGATTCCCCGCAATAATACGCTATTGCTAATGTCTTCTCTATGATAGATATTTGATTTTGTTTTTTACAATCTTCTTTTCAGCCCATTACAATCTTCGGTACCTACCTGAGACCATAGATGATCCGAGGCACCTACAGAATTTTACAATGGTATAATGGCTCCATCAGTTCATGATTCAAGATATATTCGCTGAGATCTATTTTCTTAACCAAATATTTTTCGTTGAACTTTACGATCAAAGCTACTTGATTGGTTTCTTAAATTTTAGGAAAACTTTTTATTATAGGAAACTTTTGACTTAATCATTACATACCATAAAGATATTAATAACAAATCTCCCATATTACCCAACATGGCGACACACGAAGCACATATTTCTTGAAAATCGTGTACATTGCTTGTGAATCTAATTTGTTTTAATTTTTTAAACTGTTTTGCAAACATGGATCATCAGTAACTACCTATCCTTTTTGCATAACAAGTCACTCCTCAAATTTATCTGACCCCTCTCTCGGTTTGCGATGTAAATAAATTAGGAATGTGATTTTTTTTTAAATAGGTCAATTTGAATTAATTTATTTTATACTAGCTTCGCTATTGCTCATGTTTTTCTCGGGCGTCTCCGACTTTTTCTACCATTAACTACTGTATACCACAACGGTACAGTTACAAAACTACATTACATCATCTAATTCGACTCCGTATCTCATTCCGTTGCTCATATTTTACAGAGTATTCCTCGGACGTCCTCGACTTCCTCTACCATTCAAACTAAACACTCCTGGCACTAATAAGAACAAACTTTGAAATATTCAGCGATATCGGTTGACTACTTTTCGAGTTTTGCGAGAGCAAACATACGCAGACTGAATTTATATATATTATACTAGCTGTACCCCGCCACTGCTGTGGCTCAATCTGGCTGTGCTGATAGAGAAACAATAAAGCGGGTTGCTTTTACGTCTAACAGATGGCGCTTTTAAAAAAAAACATGTTTTTACCTGTCACAGGCGACATCTATATAATATATATAATAACACAAGCGTATTTGAATGCAACGTTGTGTCAAAATTGCAAAGCAATCGGTGAAGATCTTTCGGAGATTTAAGATTTTTAGATTTCAAACGAACAGTAACATTTTTATTTATATAGAAAGATTACGATTAAGATTAAGGCGATGCCATACGTAGTAATGCAAAATCATGTGTTTTTGGTTTGAAAATTTGATCGCCTAGAAATGTTTCAGATGCTTTAATTAAATACTGCGAGTAGAATACATCTTGGCCTTTGAAATAATCAAGTATTTTTTAGATAAGTCTTTTTATAAGCCCAGAAAAAAATAATGTATAAGGCCTATGAAAAATGCTTTAAAGTTCAAAATCTCCTACTTACGAACACATTTTCGGTTATGATTTTATTGCATAATGTGGAAAATTAAGTTATTTATAAAATGATCGAAAAAAAAATAAATATTTATGCCTGAACATCCACAAAATAAAATAAAAGGCACTTTTTGGCCATGTTTTTTTTCTTGAATAAATCAAACAGTCGGATGGTGTTAAGCGGGAATTTAAACCTTACCGCCATTTACGTAAGGGTTGTTATTGATAGTGGCTCAATTTAAAATATTACACGACGTAGTGCATCGCCTTAAATGTATATTTAAATATTATGCTTTGCAAATCGCCTTCAAGGTGGATTACACAAAATAAATAAAGCTATGAAACGCACACCTACTAATATTATTATTATGTATTATGAAGTAACTGAAATCTAACTAAATTAGGTACTAAAATATGGCAAGTGTGCTGTGTGTTATGTGCTACTGATCTAACAATTATCTTTCCTTCGTTGATGAGTCAGTTTTATATCTTACAGATAAATTATAATTAATAGCTTATTAATTTAATTTTCATAATTTCGTAAGAAATTACCAATCAATACTGTCTAAACTAAACACATGCATACTGAACATGTTTTATGGCAAAATCTATATCAAGTGACGCAGGATAAATGCAGTATACTAATTGTAACAAAATATGGCAACATACTAATTTAAAATGTTAGTCGTAGGTGCATTATCACAAAAAACCGTTACGATTATTGGCAAAGTATCAATTTACAATAAAATAATATACACAAATGAAATATTGGGTTTATAAAAACAGTTTATTTTTAAACAAGTTCTGCTGTGTAATTATTATTACGCGTGACAGCTGTTTCGCCCTCTGAAGGCATTATCAAACTGTGGGTAGCCCACTTACAGACGATACATTTATATTATTTCTAGGTAGGTATTTTAATTTCAATTACTGATTTCTTAATTGATTTTTGAGTAAGATATTAGAAATTATTAATGGTTATTACCCCAGCAAAGTTTCCCCAATTAGTGTAATGTTAAAAATTTGACTGAATGTCTTAATGTTAGTTATTCCCAAACGATGACTCATAGGGTTATTTTAATAGCATAATTAAGTACTTCATAGTGCACTCATATTTGAACTAGGTTTGAAGATATCTAGTAGGGGTGAACGAATTATATTTGTTTGTTCATTAATTAGAATAGCTTTCGGATTATTAGAGTTTTTGTTAATTTCTAACTGTTCTAAAAGGTTCAGTTTACGGCCTTTATTTTGTACGTGTAACGGAGTTGGTTTATTATTATCATTAAGTGAGTGATTTTCATCTAGGAGATGTTTGGCAAATTGAGATTGCATTTTATTATTATTTTTAAAAGATCTTATATGTTCTTTGAACCTAGTGTTAAAGGACCGGCCCGTTTGTCCAACATAAACAGCGTTGCATTCGTCACACTGGAGTTTATAAATGCCACTATTTTGTAATTTGAGTACCTTACTTTTTGAGTTTTTAAGAGATGATCCTAAGTTGTTATTTGTGCGGAAGGCAATATCTAAGCCACACTTTTTGAGGACTTTTGCAATTTTATTAGATGTCTGTCCGATGAATTCTAAACACCCGAATTTATTATTCGTCTTATTATTAGTCACTGGGTAAATTAATTTAAGGTTATTTTTGTGTTTGTTATTATTAATTATTTTTTCAATGTCTCTACCCTTGAAGCCATTATTTTTAGCAATAGTTAGGATTGTATTTTTTTCCTTCTCGTATGCTTTCTTGTCGAGTGGGATGTTATTAAGCCTATGTACCATTGAGTGGTAGGCAGATAATTTATGTGACCATGGGTGTAAGGATTTATAATTAATGGTCGTATCTGTAAACGTAGGCTTACGGAAAATTTCAAACGTATGTTTATTATTTTCTCTACCGATTGTTAGGTCTAAAAAATTGATTTTATTATTACACTCTCTTTCAACCGTAAAGCAGATTTTACGGTTGATGGAGTTAGCAAATGTGACAAAAAGATCTAATTGTCTGTTGGTACCTTTCCAACAGACCAAAATGTCGTCAACATAACGAACATAGTAAATGATGTGTTTGTTAAAGATTGAATTTAAAATTTGTTTTTCAATGTAATCCATAAATATTTCTGCAAGAAGTGGACTGAGGGGCGATCCCATTGGTAATCCGTCGTTTTGTTTATAGAATTTATTGTTAAACTCAAAGTAGTTAGTTTCCACGCAAATTTTAAATAGATCGAATAAGTCTTTTTTAGTAACTGGGTTTATATTAGATTCGTCTAAAATATCTTCAATGATTTTAAGGCATTCTTGAATAGGGATATTGCTAAAGAGACTGACCACGTCTAAAGATATGAACTGGCAATTGTGCGGTAAATTTATGTTTTTTATTTTATTTACAAGTTCGAGAGAATTTTTAACGCTATGTATTGGGTAGAATTTAGTATGTTGTTTGAAAAGAAAGTTAAGTTTTTTGGCGAGTATTGTCGTTCTACAACATACTATATTGTCGTTCTACAACATACTAAATTCTACCCAATACATAGCGTTAAAAATTCTCTCGAACTTGTAAATAAAATAAAAAACATAAATTTACCGCACAATTGCCAGTTCATATCTTTAGACGTGGTCAGTCTCTTTAGCAATATCCCTATTCAAGAATGCCTTAAAATCATTGAAGATATTTTAGACGAATCTAATATAAACCCAGTTACTAAAAAAGACTTATTCGATCTATTTAAAATTTGCGTGGAAACTAACTACTTTGAGTTTAACAATAAATTCTATAAACAAAACGACGGATTACCAATGGGATCGCCCCTCAGTCCACTTCTTGCAGAAATATTTATGGATTACATTGAAAAACAAATTTTAAATTCAATCTTTAACAAACACATCATTTACTATGTTCGTTATGTTGACGACATTTTGGTCTGTTGGAAAGGTACCAACAGACAATTAGATCTTTTTGTCACATTTGCTAACTCCATCAACCGTAAAATCTGCTTTACGGTTGAAAGAGAGTGTAATAATAAAATCAATTTTTTAGACCTAACAATCGGTAGAGAAAATAATAAACATACGTTTGAAATTTTCCGTAAGCCTACGTTTACAGATACGACCATTAATTATAAATCCTTACACCCATGGTCACATAAATTATCTGCCTACCACTCAATGGTACATAGGCTTAATAACATCCCACTCGACAAGAAAGCATACGAGAAGGAAAAAAATACAATCCTAACTATTGCTAAAAATAATGGCTTCAAGGGTAGAGACATTGAAAAAATAATTAATAATAACAAACACAAAAATAACCTTAAATTAATTTACCCAGTGACTAATAATAAGACGAATAATAAATTCGGGTGTTTAGAATTCATCGGACAGACATCTAATAAAATTGCAAAAGTCCTCAAAAAGTGTGGCTTAGATATTGCCTTCCGCACAAATAACAACTTAGGATCATCTCTTAAAAACTCAAAAAGTAAGGTACTCAAATTACAAAATAGTGGCATTTATAAACTCCAGTGTGACGAATGCAACGCTGTTTATGTTGGACAAACGGGCCGGTCCTTTAACACTAGGTTCAAAGAACATATAAGATCTTTTAAAAATAATAATAAAATGCAATCTCAATTTGCCAAACATCTCCTAGATGAAAATCACTCACTTAATGATAATAATAAACCAACTCCGTTACACGTACAAAATAAAGGCCGTAAACTGAACCTTTTAGAACAGTTAGAAATTAACAAAAACTCTAATAATCCGAAAGCTATTCTAATTAATGAACAAACAAATATAATTCGTTCACCCCTACTAGATATCTTCAAACCTAGTTCAAATATGAGTGCACTATGAAGTACTTAATTATGCTATTAAAATAACCCTATGAGTCATCGTTTGGGAATAACTAACATTAAGACATTCAGTCAAATTTTTAACATTACACTAATTGGGGAAACTTTGCTGGGGTAATAACCATTAATAATTTCTAATATCTTACTCAAAAATCAATTAAGAAATCAGTAATTGAAATTAAAATACCTACCTAGAAATAATATAAATGTATCGTCTGTAAGTGGGCTACCCACAGTTTGATAATGCCTTCAGAGGGCGAAACAGCTGTCACGCGTAATAATAATTACACAGCAGAACTTGTTTAAAAATAAACTGTTTTTATAAACCCAATAATAATATTATTGAATATATAAAAAAATAAAAAATAAAATGGAGTTCTACAAATTAAACTTAATAACAATAAACAAATGAAATATTTTTAGAAAATTTGACTTTAATCGGCTAATATTTGGAGTTGTAGCGATTAAAATAAACTTTAAGCTGCTCTCATCAACAAACGGGATTTTGTTAATGAGAACAATTTAAAATAAACTCTAAGCTGCTCTCATCAACAAACGGGATTTTGTTGATGAGAGCTATTTAAAATAAACTTTAAACTGCTCTCATCAACAAATGGGATTTTGTTGATGAGAGCAGTTTAAAATAAACTTTAAGCTGCTCTCAGTCTCGTCTCATCTGGATGATTTATTGAAACTCTGGTAAAAAACGTGAAGGCAATCCATTTCCTGATAAAATATGAGTCCTTATATATCGGAACCCATGTTCATGCAGGTGTCCTTTCCCTGATAAATAATATGACGAAATGCTACAATGTTAGTATTTTTATAAACACGTGTTTCGCCGTCCTCATAACACATTCGCGTTTTACTGATACTGTGTTAGGAAATCTGTCAATTCATTCGTCAAAGACCCTGTTTTTAACAGGAATAAGAATAATTTGACCAGATTTTTAATAAATTAACAATATTTCATAGCAGCACTAAGTTTTCTTCGCGTAAGTAGGAGGGGTCAATATATAAAGCGCGATACGTTCAAAATATTAAGTTTTTTACGTCATACCAATAAAACTTATTTCAAAATATGATTACCGATTAAAAAAGTACCTACCTACCTTTGTATATTTATATATATGTATATTACTTTTTTTGTGACACCTTACAAGAGCGCCCCTGTGCGGTATAAAGGCAGGGAACAATGTCTCCACCCGGTTGGGTTTGAGGCGGGTTAAGGTAGGGGCTGAAGGAAGGGATTTATTAATGCGGGTCTTGAAGAGGCCCATATTTTATAAAGGAGGAAAAACAGATGCCCGTAGCTCGTTCCACATACTGGCCGACTTAATGCAAAAATGAGTAGAATAAACGGTCCTTCTAATAAACAGCCAACATCAACTGTTCCGCTTGTGTCCTTCGAGTTTGTGGTTGTATGTATTTTAGATAATAAATCATAAAAAAAAATCGTTGATACACTTAAAAAAAATAGTTCTTAACAACAGCGCCACCTATCAAGTGTCTAACCAACAATTGGAGATTATTAAGAGGAAGCTAACAAGCCAAAAATATGTATATTCTTGGTATACTTTATATTTTAGGTAATAGGTATTAAAATTGCTTGACAGAGTCTAGAAACTATTTTGTAAGTAATTTTATAAGAAAGTTAAAAAGTTAATCAAGTGAAACTGTCACAGATAATCTTAGCTATAATGCTGTATTTTTTTTAAGTTGTTTCCTTTACGCTTTCATACATTTCTATTGAAAAAAATTTTTTTTTCAGTAGCTTACATTTATATTTTCTATTGAGTAATTTATTTTTTTATTTGTATCCTACTTAAGCAAAACGATAGGAAAACCTTCAATTTATCTAAATTTTTAGGTACTTATTCATAATGTACACCAATTCAAAGGTTAATCAAAATAGTGATTTAGCATCAACCTTCGCCTTAACGTACGAACTTAACTACGAACACAGTGATGTGTGATTTTATATTTTAATACGCTGTTCATAAAATCGAAAAAAAATTGACCAGGATTTGTCATGAAAAAAAAATTGTTTCTTCTTCATGTTGTCAAAAAAATGTCAAAAAAATTGACCAGGATTGTCATGAAAAAAAAAAGTTTCTTCTTCATGTTAGTTTTAAACGCTTTTTTATTCATTATAAGTATTATTACAATGGATATTTTATTTTTAAGTTTTTAATGTCCCGTGAAGATAGCCACATTGGACGCGACATTGCTTATTAAATTCTCATTCATGAGTCCTAAAACGGAAAAACTTATGAAGAAAATCTCACACTAAGAAAATACGAAAAGATATTCGTTCCTTCGTGCCCATATAAAATAAACACCGTGTCCGGAAACTCGTAGCATAAGCGGGAAACTGGAGAATCAATGTACATTACAAAGTAAGCAAAAAAAGTAGATCTGATCTTTTCGTTTTTTTTTAGCACTGCACAAAAACTGACAAAGCGTTGATCTATAAAGCAATTATTAAATTGCAATTTTGGCATGCCGCTTGAAGTCCCGAAAGCCCTTCTGGGCGGAAGGAGAGAGGCTCCTCCGATTACCTCTCACCCCAGAAGATAGGTGGAAACTTGAGTGGCAAACGGCCAACGTGGGAAATGCCCATCTCATACAGGACCCCACCGAGAGACAGCCTGGGTTCTCACTGCCTCGCAAAACCTGGTCCGCCATCAATAGGTTAAGATGCTCCCGCTGTGCCCACATGATGCACAGATGGGGCCTTAAAGAGTCGGCGATGTGTGAATGTGGTCAACAAATGCCCGCTCCATTCATTCCCCGGCGGGATTGATGAGGTTCACATGGCGACGCCTGAGGCCCTAGACTGGCTCGCAGACCTAGATGTCCCCCTCTGACCTCACCACCATACGAAAGAAGAAGAATTATTAAATACAGTAATGATTTGAAAAATTGTTGTAAAATTAAAAGACAAAAGGGGGGTGGAGGAGTCGAAATAAATCGGGCTGTAAAGAAAACGTGTTTGCTATAAAAAATGTGATGAGATTTGCATTTCAATTTCTGTGTATTTCAAATGCGCCATATACATCTTATTTTTAATTTTCCGTTAAAACAAATACTGTTTTAGAAACTAGGTAAAATTATCTTTCCGGTATATGCATTTAAAACAATCTTTACGTTTTCTAAATAATACCATTTTATTATCAAACGTGAAAATGTTGTGAAAAACGCTAACCATATTTTTACTTGATTTTTATCTCCAATTATAAAAAAAAATGAGAGAACTCGATATTTCGAAAACACGTTCGTTTTGTTTGGGAAAATTGTAAAAAAACTGTACCTTCACTTTTATCTCGTTCAAAATAAGAAATATTTTTTAAAGTTAAACTGATCGTTACGATAGCAGCGCTAAATATGAATTATTCATTTTGGGTATTTTTAGGAACTTATTAATGGATTCCAGTATAAATATTTGAGACAAACTGAAAAGATTTGGTATTTCTATTTCCGCGTGATAGAAAAAAAAATAAAAAATACTTTTATAAAATATGGAGGCCCGGTCATATATGACCCTCAAACGCGCGCTGGAGAGGTTAAGAATGCTTAATTTTTTTTAAGGCGAAGCTTAATGCCAAATCACTATTTTGATTAATCTTTATAACGAATTGGTGAACATTATGAATACCAAAAAATATGCTTTAGATAAATTGAAGGTTTTCCTATCGCTTCGCTTGAGAAGAATACAAATAAAATAATAAATTACTAAATAAAAAATATAAATGTAAACTACTAAAAAAATATTATTCCATGAAGGCATAAAGGAAACAACTTTTTAAAAAATACAGCTATAAAGCTAAGATTATCTGCAACAGTTTCACTCGATTAACTTTTTTGCTTTCTTATAAAATTATTTAGAAAATAAATAAAAACCAGTTTTTTGCTTGAAATCGAACGCTTATAGACTCCATTTGTCAAGCGATTTTAATGCCTATTACCTACATTATAAGGTACACCAAGAATGTACACATTTTTGGCTTGTAGCTTCCTCTTAAATGTATCACAAAATCGACTGCAAATTGAACAAAAATAATAATAATAAGTGTTTTATTATCTTTTTTTGTGTAACAAATAGATATAATGATATCCTCACTGGGATCCCCGTGCTGAGGATTTCATTTACATATTATGTGTAATTTAATTATAAGAAAATTAATATTACATCAAAGTTACATATGAATTAAATGAAATAATAATAATTAATTAAATTAATATTATTTCACGCTGTGGGTTCTACGAGTTTCCGGACACCGTGTTTATACAACGAATACATACATCAATAACTTAATAAAATAAACTTGCATTATTTAACATTTTACCATAAAATCTTTTATTTATATTACTTACTTAATAATGAGTCACTCTTGAAACTTGCTAAAAAACTGAATACACAAGAGTTATAAATATAATATTTAGAAAAACCTTTGCATATGACACTAGGAGAGCCATGAGCCCTGTTCACACAATGATAAAATATTTTCTAGGTTTTATAGCTATATTATGACAGTTTTTACCCGTTGAGCAGTTGAATAATTATTATCTGAAAAAACACATCATTCTTTGAATATAAATATGATTACATTGGCTCGGTGAAATGAACACAATAATTATTGTCAACCCTGTTCCACTTGTTATTTTTATTTATTTTGTTTACTATCTGCGCCCCGCCACACGTTGCTGAGGATCAGTCTGCCCGTGTAGATAGAGAAACAATATCGCGTGTTTCTTTTACATCCAAAAGATGGCGATGTTTTTTAAAAAAAGATGTTAGTCCAACAGATGGCGCTGTTTTTTAAAATAGCATTTATAGGTTAAATAGGTTACATAGGTAACTATTTATACTAGTTTTTGTTTCATCACTTTTCATGACTTTTTGTAGGTGTGTTGAATTGTCATTTTCATGAAATATCATGGAATCATTAAAAATATCTGCTTCTTCTTTTATTGGTTACGTAAGCTGCATATGCGTAGAATCGGGGAGTACATAAACAAATTGTTATTGTCATTATTGTTGCAGTGAAAGATATTTTTAGTTCGCGTGACTCAGGAACATGCAATGAAATCAATTGGAATAATGCAGGGCTGTCTGTGTGAAATAAAACAATGAAATATCTAAATAATATGCGTTTCATTGCGTAATTTTTTTGTGCAATCCACCTTGAAGGCGTTCTACAAAGCATCTTCTTTTTACGTATGGTGGGGAGGTCAGAGGGGGACATCTAGGTCTGCGAGCCAGTCTAGGGCCTCAGGCGTCGCCATGTGAACCTCATCAATCCCGCCGGGGAATGAATGGAGCGGGCATTCGTTGACGACGTGTTCGGTGGTCTGCACCGCACCACATTCACTCATCGCCGACTCTTTGAGGCCCCATCTGTGCATCACGTGGGCACAGCGGCTATGGGAGACCAAGTTTTGCGAGGCGATGGGAACCCAGGCTGGCTCTCGGTGGGGTCCTGTATGAGATGGGCATTTCCCACGTTGGCCGTTTGCATAATATATTGCTACAAATCATAATACATAAATGTACGTTTAATCTTATTCGTAATCTATCTATACAAATAAAAATGTAAATGTTCGTTTGTTCAAAATCGTAACTCTCCGAAACTTCTTCACCGATTGCTTTGAAATTTTCACCCAATGTTACATTCGAATACGCGTTTGTTTTTATATACCTCAAGTATATAGATGTCACCTGTGACAGGCTAAACGTGTTTTTTTAAACAGCACCATCTGTTGGATGTAAAAGCGAAACGCGCTATTGTTTCTCTATCTGAACAGACAGACTGAGCCACAGTGATTTAAAGAATCTCAAGTAAGGATTTAAAAACCTCTATGAAAAAATAGGTTTGACATATAATTAAGATAGGTATGACATATAATTAAAATAGGTTTGACATATAATTAAAATAGGTATGACATATAACTAAAATAGGTTTGACAGATAATTAAAATAGGTATGATATAATTAAAATAGGTATGGCATATAATTAAAATAGGTTTGACATATAATTAAAATAGGTATGACATATAATTAAAATAGATATGACATATAATTAAAATAGGTTTGACATATAATTAAAATAGGTATGACATATAACTAAAATAGGTTTGACATATAATTAAAATAGGTATGACATATAATTAAAATAGGTATGACATATAATTAAAATAGGTTTGACATATAATTAAAATAGGTATGACATATAATTAAAATAGGTATGACATATAATTAAAATTGGTATGACATATAATTAAAATAGGTATGACATATAATTAAAGCATAAAAGATACTCTCAGTATCTCCAGGTAAAAGACCACAGTTCAGAATTTAAATGTTACTTAAATGGCATTAACCGTGTTTGGTTACCAGATCTGAATTGCCAGGTACTTTCCCACCTCCTTTACCTTCACACTACCTTCAGCCTCACAAAATATCCCAATTTTGTTAATCAGTAAGAATTAGAATTAGAACCCCACACTTAATAATACCTAATTAAGATCACAACACCAGTATCAAAAGAATTTTCTCTTTAATTGGAAAAGCGGATAAATTGTGGTAACATCTTATATAAAGCATGTGGAATATCTGAAACAATGTAATTAAAATACTGCAAATCAATTATTATACATTTTTATTATTTTCTGTAGAAAACAATACATAGATGATCTCACCGATAAGATATTTAAGTACCTACATAAACATGTAAAGTACATACTTAAAACAAAACATTTATGGCTAATAAAATTTTGCGCATATCGCACGAACGACACTGTGCAAAATGGGCCATTAAAAACGTAACTTGTTATTTTATTTAAAAGTGTAATGCAGAACAGACCGTGTCAACATATGTGTTTCTTTGTATCGTCACAATATTTACCTTCCACTTCCATATTTCAGCTATCTAAAGAAGCAAACTGTATTACATATTATGTAGTCAGAATATTAATTTTATTTTGAGGGCAAACAGTGTTATCTTAGAAATAAGCAGTATACTAATCCAAAGAAAACAAAAATTTTGCAGCATTACTCAAAAAGGTGTGAAAAATTTAATTAATTGAATTAATTAATTGAATTAATTAATTTAATTCAATTGATAGACGACTATGTGTGTGAAAATCTTACAAATTGAAAAGTAAAATAAATACAGAACAAATCAGACATTTTGAATTGATTTTGGCACAGTATAAACGTAGATTTATTTTTAAATTTTCATTTACTTACATGTGCATAAGGCATTTATGTTATTAAAAAACATTACTTTCATGAAATTCTTACGTAATTATACGATTTCGTGTATGAATTAATGAATGTAAATCTTGCAAGTGGAAATTAATCCACTTCTTAATAATAATAACATGGCATTTATATAGCGCAGTTTAGTGTCATTTCACTTCAAGTAAGCTTCACCATAAACTGATTTACTGAACATACGATCGAGCTGAAACTCGTCAGTTAGACTCGTTGTTGATGACAATGCATTCTGTCAACGTTTGGTAGCAATCACGCATACATGAGCGGACTTATAAGTATTTTTCTGAAATGATGACACTACAGTACTATATACAAGAAACAAATGTCGGTCCTACCCGATCGTGATTTGGCTCTGTGTTTAGCGCGGTTTTCAAGCAGTTCACAGCAGTTAAGAGCCAGTCTCCGGCAGTGGCGGCTCGTGACTTTTGGCTGCATTAGAGTGCTAATATTACAAAATATATCATTATTGATGTTGTTGTAGCTGAAAACGATTGTTTATTTTTTTTGAAAATTCGATGTTTGTATTAAGTTTTTCAGGAAACCGTACGGCCAAACTGAAATTTCCTGAAAATCTTCAAAAAAATAGTTTTCGGCTACAATAAAATCAATAATGCCAATTTTGGTAATATTAGCACTCTAGTACGCCCAAAAGTCACGAGCCGGCACTGGTCACCGGGAAGCAAGGTTCGATCCACAGCAAAACATATATATTTTTAAATACATCGAATTCTAAAAATAGATGTATTCTTGTCAGGTTTATCCACATGGCCCTGGAGAAAGGAAACTTAACACTCTGCAACATCAATAAATAATTGCAGTAAAACGTTCGTTAAATTTAGCATACCACTTAAAATAAAACCGCACGGACTGATCAGCATTTTATCTTCGTGCATTCCTTAAATGCAGTTCGCAAATACGGGTGTATGATAAAATGTTTAAACGTAATGCATGACCCTGATTCAGGGGCAACTCATTATTGGTGACCATGGTGATACTGGTGATAAGCTAACTGTAAGGCTGTTACCATTGACTTATTACAACCACATCAATGGCTGTCACGTATTATGTGCTTATTGTAGTGTAGATTATAGTAACTACCTAAATTATATTATGCATAGTTTTTATCTAGTATTGTTGTGAACAATAGACCTCACTTATAGTGATTTATATTTGCGCCACTTCCTTCTTCAGCCAACGTTTCAGACAGTATTACAGTGCCCATCATCAGGGCAGATGTGTATTCGAATATTGTCGTGAAGTGAGTTCTTATGTATGTAGATGCGATACTACGTTGCCACCGTGATGATCGACTCTGATGATGAATACTGTAATGCTATCCGAAACGTTTGCTAAAGAAGGAAATAAAGCAACGCGCCATAATATACCAAAAATAAATCACTTTGATACTTTTGGCCGTGAAAATCGGTTGACCTAACGTCCAAAAGAGTGTTGAAAAGTGATAGGCTCTATTTTTTCATTAATTGACTTCAAATAGCTTGAATCCAAAAAATTATGTTTCTATTTTTTCTTATTTAACAAACCATAAGCAAAGTTTCCTCCGAAATCATAAGATTTGTAAGTAAGTACTTAAATGCCTACCTACTTAATTATAAACTTTACTATTTCAATGATAATTCCATTTACAAACTTTCTTTTGGCAGGTAGGGAGGTGGGTACCTTAATATTAAAAAGATGCGTGCATGGAAGATTTTTGGGGAGTAGGCCATTTGTTACGGAAAAGGGGTGATATCACTGTACAGAGATAATAATTATAAACCCAGCAAAATACTATTTATCTACACGAGTTTTTCGCGGACATAAATGAAACAAAGAAATAGTTTCGCGGGTCCCTTCATCCTATAACAAAAGAAACCCTCGTTATAGCTCGTGAAAAATCTCAATACGAAGCCATTTAAATTATGTGCAGTCAATCAGCCAACAATAGAAACATATAATTTAAAATATATGACATTGAAATTTTATATAAATATATAAATTAAGGTGAAATTAAATAAAAATCTTGTTACATCTGGAATTATTCGTATCTGTCCGATTAGTTAATAAATTTCTATTCACCGCTTTCTAATATTTAAATGTAAGTGCTTAAAAATATTCTATAAATTCTGACTTTATTGAATTTCACCGGATGAGCTACCCATATTTAAGACGAGGCAATACCATAAAATAACGTCGGAATCTTAACGAGGTAAGTGAATAAGCCATGCACAAAAATGTGTATTGGACAGAGCTATGGTTGAATTCGCCCTAGAATATCTCTAAAATAAAGTGGCAAACTTAACGACATGAGCGATTAAGTCGAGTAAAACAATATTCGACGCGCGGCCCGGTGTAATGGACGGACCTATGGTCGAATTTACCCAAGCAGGCCTAGAAAATTGAATTATTTGTTTCCACAGTTTTTTTTTCAAACCGTTTACCGAAAATATTTGAATGGTATGATACTTTTTATATATAATACAATTCAAAATCACCTCTACTGTTCTCACATAAACGTATTTAGATAATTTACGACATTTTAATTTTAATAATTTAAAAAGCTATTTAGTCCAAACTACGATCTTTGTGGCTGGGGAGTTTAATTTAACAATTAATAAATAGGGAAAATTGAAAATAAAATGTACTTATAAAATGTAAGAATAATTATCTAAACGATTAATGTAGATTTTATATAATGTATCAGATTTAATTTTAAATATACACAATCCCAAGGAAAACAACTACATTTGAAAAATACATTTTTAAATTACTTTTTTTTTCGATGGCTGATAAAAAAAAATCATTGGTATCATACGAGCATTTAAAAACCAAAAACTTATAATTTTGGAAACATTTTGAAATTTGGTGTAATAAATACCGTTTAGTCATTGAAAATTGAATAGTTGAAATCATTTTGATAATGTACAGAGAAAACTTACTGATAATTTATTAAGTTTGAAAGGCAGATATGTAAATACGAATGTTAGAGGGAGCATGCTAATATTTAAAAAAAATGATAATAATTAAGCGAAAATGGCGAAATCAAGAGAATTTTCTATCGAGGGAATTTCATGTAATTACCGTCTCGGCTTTACAAATGTATGGATATTATTTTGAAAAATAACATGTTTTTTTTAATGAGCTTAAAAACTTAAAATGTTGAAAAGAAATATGTACCTAATATAACCCGGTAAAAATTCGGAATTCGGAGGGGTTAAGAATCTCTTCAATTATTTGTAATCCGGTTAAAAATGGGTCTTCGGGCCCTTAACGAATAAATTGATGGGTATCCTGTTAAACCTTTAGTAAAAAATTAATGTATTGTCGCGATGTCAGAACAAGTGTATATAAAAATATTATATTTCGTCATTATATTATCAGGGCAATCAGAAGCGGCTCCAGAAGTCCAGAAGTGGAAGGTCAATCGAAAAAAAATGAATATGAAATGTTAATACGTATTGCTAATGCGTAATGCACATTATAAAAACGCCAATGTATGTAATTAATTTGCCGGTACCCACTTATTCTGAAGCCGGTAGTATAATATTGTTTAATTTAAGATTATTTATTAGTAATGTTTTTTTTTTCTTTTAAAGATCTTTTCCTATTAAAAGTTTTATTTTTAATTTGTATTAACTCCAAACTCGGTCAATTGTTTATCAGTGGACTTAAAAAGTACACAATGAAAACAAAAGTACCTATACGTTCATTTTATTGCACCCCGAAATAGACTGATAAAAATGTTAACTCTTTATTTTTCTCTCTTGTAACATGAAATAATTGTCCCTTTATTTGAATAGATTAGTCAAGATTCAAAGAATTGTTTGCGATTTTTTTCGACATGATATCCACAGAATTGGAAAATTTAAATTATTATATGAAAATTACGCCAACAATGGTTTAAACATCATTTCAAGTTCAAGATAGATATCATTTATAATACAAAAAACTTACGGCTGACATTTTTTCACATCTCCCTCTAATACCTTAATAATCTTAGGTCGTAGATATCTCTATCTCACCGCTGTCATGTCCGAAAATCCCTTGAAAATATTTTTTGCATGATACTAAGCATACGTCAGACATGATAGTGTTTACCTCCTTCGTCTGTATAGCAAAGAGAAAGAAAGGAAATAGCTTGGGGACAAAACTTGAAGTGAACCACGCTAGGTACATACAGTAGCTTCTCATTTGGACGTTCGATGACACTAGAACTCGCTATTACCGTACGACTATACACGAATTAAAAAAAATGAATTAATAATCGGGTAGTTTGTTAATTTTTTTTTATATTAATACTATTGCAGCATATTTTTGGAGGTCATCGACCAAAAGACCTCTGTAGACGAGCCGCCACTGGAGCAAATGCAGGTGCATGAATATTTGTTCCGATATATTAAGAATGTGCTAAAAGTTTAACAGGAAGTGACCTGCAATCCCGTTTTTAATCAGATTTTAATAAATCAGAAATACTCAATTTTATCCGTGTGAGTTCGACGTTCTGATATCTAAAACCACGGGTTTGTATGTGGTCTTAAAAATCATTTAAAAATACCACTTTTCTGTACAGAAATACTTAAGGCGTAATTTGAAAATTTTTCAAAAAGACGAAGAAAAACTCAACCACGCAATATCTTGGACATCATGAAATAACTCGAAAATATGTAGGCACCTACATTTCGTTTTTTTTAGTATGTCTATCCTTCGATTTTGGTGAAATCCGCCCTGAAGACAATTACTAGAGACTGCAAAACTGTCGGAAAATTTACCGCCTAATCCGAAATTTTCCGTCGAAAATTCGCCCAATTGGGCACGAGGGATATTTCAATATTTCATGGTTTTTGTGAATTTTGTTGAATTGCCGCCTGTGTTCATAACAGCACATAAAAAATGTTTGTCATGAAAAATGTTAAATAAATGCATGTTCTCTCCTGCTCAGCAAAAGTCGTATATTAAAAAAGAATCCAAAATCTGTAACTGGTAACTGGTCAAAAATCTATTGAAATGATTTGCGACTAGTGCCAAATATTAGATAAAACTATAAAAACAATATTAACATAGTAACATGGTTGGTCGGTGTATGGGTTCCTTTAATGAATTAACACTTTAGCGTTAAGTACCTAACATTTCGGAATTATAATTAGGATTTTTATTGAGATGAATTTAAAAAATGTTTTTAAATCTCCCTTTTAAAAATAAAAATAAAATGTTATGATTGGGGATCGAACCTTCCTCGCTATAGACTGGAGTCACCCGCGCTAACAAGTGTTACAAATCCCAATTGGATAGGAGGTTATTTGGTATATTTGGTGTAATGTCATCCAATTTCAGAGAAAGATGTAGGTATATGTTCGCGTGTGTATGCGTGATTGCCATCAGTAGTATGTAGTTGATAGAATGCATTGTCATCGACAACGAGTCTATCTGCAAGAAATTCAGCTCGATCGGGTGTCGGAAAGTGGGTTAATTAACGAAAGCGAAATTCAAATTAATGTGTTTAAAAATGACTGCATTATTTACCGTAAAGCGTGGTGATAATAAAACAAATAGTATTCCAACTTAATTTATCACCTGTTGTTTCTTAAATACTTATTTAAAATATATTTATTCATAATCTTTATTAATCCAATAATATATTATACTTTCGGCTGTTCGACGCTAGACGATATTTTAAAAACCGGGGCAGATATTTGACAAACACATCTGTTTATCAGACAATAATAAAAAAAACACGCATGAATGATAAAATTCATGTGATTAATTTGGAAACATTTGTTCCGATTCCGAAGTTTCCTGTTTCTGATAAAGGAATGCTATATTCAGGTGCCTAAATAATGCAATTTCACACCTATTTGAAAAAAATACAACACAGCTTTACCAAGAAATCAGAAATGGTAATAATAATGAATAATACAATTTTGAACACCAAGATCACCTCAAGGGCGCTTATAAATTCTAAAGAAACAATATTTAAATTACCGTAAAATAGTAACTAATTCCTATAGATTAACCTTTTCATCCCCAGGCCTATTTTAAATTAAGACGAACTTTGTAATTTTTTTAACCTAACTGTACAAATTTAGAAAAGTCGGTTTTTTGTTTTCGTACAACTTGTAGTCTTCTCTGTGGCGTCTATTTTTTTCGCTCGGTTGCAATCCATATTCCCGCCATAAAAATGGTAGGTAAATATTTTGACAGCTGCAGATTGTGCGTTCCATTGAATTTCTGCCGTCATTGATTACTTAATTGTAGGTGAGATACACATATTTTCTACTGGAATTACACATATTTTAACGCATAAAGAAGTCTTCTATAATAATAACATCAGTTCAATTCACTGTTCACAGTTATCTGCCAGACTATCGTTAGAGAATTTCAATGTTCATTCAAATTAACATTGGAAGTGACGCGCATATTTTCGACAGTTTATTAGATTTATTTAAATTTAGTAAATTTTTTAGTAAAAATGTTATTTGTTTCAAACTTCAGAGATTATCATTGCATTGTAAATGTGAATTTTTGACATTAAACTGCTGTTTGTGCGTTGTGTTTATTGTTCCTTACTATTTAAAAAAAATTCCCTTTGACGTCCAATTAAGGTGAAAAAAAAATTGTATACTAATTTTTTTTAAATAATTTTCTTACTTAATTAGCATCACATATTTGATAAATGCGGAAACAATAATGCGGGTGTGAAAGGGTTAACAGATTTATAGATAAATTATATTACAGATATACTAGTCCCAGCAAGAGCTTGTACGGTCGTCCTCTTCCTTCTCACGCGCCTTGTATCAAAACGAAAGAGACGGATGATACTAGAACGATGACGTCACGTACGATCTTTCGCTGGGCCTAAATTAGATGTTATTTTTTGCAGGCTGCGCAATGACTTGAGGGATAAGTTATTAAAAAAAATAATAATCTTTTTTCCAATAAGAGGTGTTATTTTGAATAGACCGATATTTCGGTAGATGTTACTTTTGAAGCTGTCATTTTTTGACATTTGACAAGTAAAAACTACGCCATTGATAAAAATGGAACGATACACGCTTCAACAACGCATTGAAGTTATTAAAATTCACTTGAGTAAATCAAATGCAAATCATCTTGAGTGATGAGGCCCATTTCCACCTCGGTGGCTTCGTCAACAAGCAAAATTGTCGCATCTGGGGCTCGGAAAACCCAAGAGTTATTGTTGAAAAGCTTCTCTATCCTCAACGTGTGACTGTTTGGTGCGGTTTATGGTCCGGCGGAGTCATTGGACCTTACTTTTTCGAAAATAAGGCTGCAGCAACAGTTACGGTGAATGGATTGCGCTATCGAGAGATGAATAATGATTTTTTATGACCGGAATTGGATGGATTGATCTGGACAACGTTTACTTTCAACAAGACGGCGCTACGTGCCACACAAGCAACGAAACCATTGATCTTTTACGATTGAATATCAAAATAACACCTCTTATTGGAAAACCCTGTAGTAGAATAACTTAATGAGTAAAACCTCAAATTGTAATATTTAATAATTGAAGTTTATCAACTCAACGAAAGATGTGAAACAGAAAAAGATTCAGTAGCATCTGAGAATTAAACCTAGGACCTTTTCCTTGCCGGAGAAGTGCTCTAGCCACTGAGCTAATTCGACCACATCAACTTCCGTCATTTTGTATCATACTTCGACTGATAGCTACCAACATTATCTTCATTATCTATTATAGATGGCCACGTATTAATCCTGGCTTCGCATAGATTTCAATTTAACTTTCATCGTTTTTGGAACAAACAATGTGGTTTTTTTTCTTTTCGTAGCATATAAAACGGATTTTTTAAACTTCTCTCATGGTGAAAATGACGTTGCAAGTTAAAATTAATTGTAGGTACTTTTTTTTTTCTTTATTCATAAAATATATTTGAATACAGTTTTTTACATGCTTGTCGACTACCACACTAGACACATGTCCGTATTATTATTATTAACAGGCTGGAACGGAGCTTACATCTATCTACCTTTCGAGAATTTAGCTTCCTCGGAAAAACAGATTTTCTACTTAGGCTGAGGCAAAGCCAGCACTTTGCGGGAATCGCCCAATTGGAGCAGCCCGCTCCGGGGGCCGAAATGCCAAAGCGCCAAAGCGCTGATAATACCTAACGCATAACAGTTCTAACATATCACTCAAAAGATTGTTTTTCAAAAAAACGGTGTTACACAAAAATACAAATGATTTTAGTTTGGCACAGGGCCGGCTCAGGGCTGAGGCCAAAATAGCGTAATTTTGTGAGTTGTGAGTCGCGTAATTTACGTTGCATTCCATTTCATACAAAAGTCCGCCAAAAACACAACTCTTAACTCACAAAATCACGTTCGTTGGGCCTCAGCCCTAAAGTTTTATATACGTTTGATTTGCTGATTACAGGAAGTAATGAAAGGATAAACATGACATAAATCATTGTGTTATTTGCATTGCAGGTGCAATTCCCGCTCGTCTGTCAGTGGGAGTGATGATGTTCACAGCCTGCATGTTGTCCTACATGCTGAGGGTCAACATGAGCATCAACATCTTGGACATGGTGCCAGCCAACGTCAACAAAGCCGGCAATAGCAGGTACCTACACCTCACTGCAATACATATAAACCGTAATAAAACACATTTATTTCAAGAAAGGCATACAAATACAATATTGGAATGAATGCAATATTGTATTTGTATGCCTTTCTCGAAAGAATTGAGTTTTTAAACGAACAAATCTATTTATTTTTAATCATATATCGTATGTACGGGCGCAAACAAATAATTTGTCTCAATATTCTAAAACAATACCTTGCAAAAAGCGGATTTTGATTTTTTTAAAATAATTAACGCCATCTATGAACAGTAGATTATAACGAGCGTCACTTTTAACCTTAACAAGTTTAATTTGTAGAACACTATTAAAAATTTTGGTATTTCTTTTGTGTACTCAATAGTATTATTATTAAATTAACAAAAAACAGTCAGTGTGTGTTATCAATCGCTGTGTGGATAATAACTTCAGAAGACGAAACAGCTGTTACGCGTAATAAAAATTATACAGTAGAACTTGTTTATAAATAAATTTCTAATTTCTTAATTGTAAATTTAATAATAATATTATTATTAAATATTATTCTCATTGATGTCGCTATTAAAAATTCCTGTAATATTCAAAAATATGTTTTTGAAAAAATAAGAAAATACACAGATTTAGGAAATGAGATTAAAAGAATTTGGCAATTTCAGACTTTAAAAATATTACCATTTGTTATTTCGGCTACTGGCATTATACCCAGCTCTCTCATTCAAAATTTAGGCGTATTAGATCTGTCAAAGAATTTATATATAAAAATGCAAAAATCAGTCATTTTAAATACATGTAGGATTACGAAAGATTTTCTAAATATTTATATTGAGGGATCATTAGGATTTATAGGTCCAATTGAAGTTCTACCGAGCCGAACCCTCTGATATGAAAATATCTGGAGTCGGTGAATTATTTTCCTATCCACTTGCATAATGTGGATTGACTAGATGATCATTTGTGGAAAAGTGTGTGGAAGGGTTTAGTTTTTCCTGTGGGGAAGATTTAACCAGGACATAAAGTCGGAAAATATAAAAAATATATATTTAAAAGAAGAACCAAAAAAAGACGTGCGCAGATAGAAAGAAAAAAAAAGGTATCTTTTATATTTGTTTTTGTATTTTGATTTACTTTAGTTGGTGTGTCATTTATGTGATGTAGTTTCACAAGTTTCCCGTTTGTAGGTACAAACGGTCTTACTCAATATCGTGGTGTAAATTTCATTCAATTGATAAACGACCGTGTATGTAAAAACCTTACTAATTGAAACGTAAAACAGAAACGGACATAAATCAGTTCATGGAAAGATACATAAGATGTATACATTGCTTATCCAGTCAAAGAGCATTGTTTATCTGTTGAATAAACGTGAAATAATAATAATTTCGCATCTAATTTCGGAATGTTTCCAAGGTATTTAAAATGATCTATATATTTCAAGATGTCGTAAAATCAACTACCGATTTGGAAACCAGATGAAATTATATTTTAAATTTTTTTTTAGAAATATACTTCAATGTTTAAAAATTGCAATATTTTAATTTCATAGATGAAAAAATTTGAATAAAAAAGCTTAACACAATCATTTTTTATCAAAACGTGGAAAAATTTCTGATAATTACATAATCAACAACAATCCTTTTATTTATTTTTTAAATTCAAGACAACTGTCACTTCACTTTTTATCTCGTTCATACAATTAAAAATTATTATAATAATTCCCAGAGAACAACCAAAAAAACAACACATTGTAGATTCATTTTGTCTCAATATAAACGTTGATTTTTTAAATTTGTAGTTATCTATACATGCTTAAGATACTTACTTTATTAAACAACATCTCTTTCATGGAAGTTTTATTAAATTCACGCTGTAAAAGTTAATTAAAAAATAATTAGTCCGAAATAATTTCGCTTTTCCGATGACAAAACTAGGTATATTGACAGTATAACATTAATAATCGATTAAAACTGACAATAATAAGACAAATAACTGTAAATATATTCAATTATACTAATGGATAGTGAATTGGTCATTAGAATAGAAATTATTAACAAAAACACGTTTTTAATCACAAATATCAAATCATAACTCATTCGCCGGGAAACTGGCGTGGACGACGTGCTCGTGAAGTCAGCCAAAATGTAACATTGCAAGTTCTTCGCAGTGTAGTTAGAGATATTTTTATTGGTAATAATTACGAAAAATAAGTTGTACGGTCTTTGTACAATGTGCAATAAAAAACAACGTTTAAGGCGATGCACTACGTAGTAATGCAAAATCATGTGTTTTTGGTTTGAAAATTTGGTCGTCTAGAAATGTTTCAGATGCTTTAATTAAATACTGCGAGTAGAATACATCTTGGCCTTTGAAATAATCGAGTATTTTTTAGATAAATCTTTTTATAAGCCCAGAAAAAATAATGTATAAGGCCTATGAAAACGGCTTTAAAGTTCAAAATCTCCTACTTACGAACCCATTTTCGGTTATGATTTTATTGTATAATATGGCAAATTAAGTTATTTATAAAATTATAGGGAAAAAAAATATATTTATGCCTGAACATCCACAAAATAAAATAAAAGGCACTTTTTGGCCATGTTTTTTTTCTTACTTAAATCAAAACAGGCGGATGGTGTTAAGCGGGAATTTAAACCTTATCGCCATCTACATAAGGGGTGTTATTGGTAACGACTCGATTTAAAATATTACACGATGTAGTGCATCGCCTTAACGGTTATGAAGTGATTTTTTATTAAAAAATAGTAAAAGTTGTAAAAGTTTTCGGATACGGTGTATATTGGCCCTGTACCATGTCAAACCACGTTTTTTAAACATTAACTCTATACAAGAGGCCCTGAGCAAAATAATTTACCTCAGGGCCTATGTCATATTTGGGGATGCTGTGTGGGAGGTCTTTTTGAGGAGAGAAAAGAGTGAATATGATGTAGGAGGGAGGAGAAACAAAGACCGGCAAATCGTTACATAGCCGAGATCTTGAACTCAAGAACGAGTCGTAGAAGCAACCCGTTCTCATATGACAAATGTCAATCGTGGTAGGCTCGCGTTTGGAATGTTTCCCGGTTCTATTCACCGGTGCCGAAGGGATCGATGACGCGAGTTCCTTGGAGCATCTTCCATTGTAATATCGGTAGAACAAGGACACCATACCTACCTGATACCTGTTCTCTAAGGATTTACCGAAATGTTTAGTTTTTGAAATTTGGCTATTAGTGGTATCGGTTATATAGACACATCCTGTAAATACCCAAGACAGGTAGGAAATTAACGTAGAGGTTATTCTGTGAGTGACCAAACATTGCGAAATTTTATTAGACATTAACAACAACAAAAACTGCAGTTTCTTGGTCGCCACACCAAAAACGAGGTTACCCAACTGAAAATTAATAGGAAAAAGGGAAAGAAAAAAAGTAAAGAAATACACCATCCATCAATATTTTGGCGACTAACGGGAGATATTTCCATGTAAAGATTGCCTTGTTGGTAACAAACAAACGGAATATATAATTTGCGAAACGCTTTCAAAATGATTTCATCAGAAACATAAAGTTAACTTTTGACTATTGCACAAAACGATATAAATATTTTTTTTTGAGGTCACAACATCGCGTTTTTAGTCCCACACAATATTTTTTCGGCTATTTGACACCAATACAAGAAAACCTCGGCCTTGAAACAGTCATAAAGGACCTGGATTCACAGTTATGATGAAATATTTAAAAAAAATGAAAGTCGATCAACTTGATGAAGACAAAGATGGTAAGCGTAAACATACTAAGACATAAAATGTTGTTGCAAATATTGGTCTCCAAGATCATAACGTCATCATACGTCACAGATATTGCAAAAAGAATTATTACAGACCTCCGGAGGGTAATCCATGTACAAGGAAGAAAGATTATTAACGTAACACACTACTAAACTAGAGATAAAGCGAAAATTACTCGTAAAAAATGGAAGCGAACAAATGTCCCAAATCAGAAGACAATGGAAAGAAAGGAAAAACCATCAAAAGTTAAATAAGAGGAGGGTTTTTATGCACGCGACCTGTGGAGACTCATCGCTTAAATTCCTCTACCATAGACCACAAAAATATAATGACGACTTAAATAAAGGTGGTTTCATTCATTTGGGGAATACAGAAAACTTTAAATCATTGCCATTAAAATAATGGTCGATCGCCTCCTTCCAATTGCATCTAAAACTTTCGAATAAATTATCTATTCATATGTTACTATACTAATATCACCGACCATCAACGAAATGCATGTCAAGGCAATTTAGGCAACGGAAAGGACACCAAATTTTATTATACTAATTGTGTATTCTGCAAATTATTCGAAAGACGTCCGTGATGTAAATACATGAACATACTGTAAGGTCGGCACCATTGTTGACTTATGCTTTGAGTTCACAACTTTCTTATTTTTCATATTTTCTTCAACGTAAGTATTCATATTTGTTACTGAACTTACAATTCGTTCTACATAACGAAACATTTGAGTGCTTTCTTCTTTCTTGGAGCTGCAGATTTGGAACTGTCCAGTTTATCGTGTGGATTTATTTATAGTCATTTTATGCCCTTTTCTGATTCACATCCATAACTATTTTTCTGTTCCCATGCGAACGTGTTTTGTTATAAATTGTAATGAGCTTAAAGATAATTTTATTTCTTTTAAAGTATAAAAAATGTACCTCGGGAAAAACTTTTATGACAGTAAGTACCTACGTATTTCTTGTGAACTCACCTGACGTTTCATGATGATGTGGTCACTTTTTACAAAACTTCCAAAGAAGGTAATTGCTCTCCCGTATAGGTACTAAAAACGATAATAGGAACATTCATCAGTCTCAATTCACCGCAGTAAAATTAGTTGCCATTATTTGGACGTGTGTTTTTTTAATGAATTTAATTAAAAAATACAGAATGTTTTAGTTTTGTCAAGGATTGTTTGTATTTCCATAATGGTAACGCGTTAATCTAACTATCCTAACCTAACACTTAAACAAACCTAACCTAACATAACCTGACACAAATGATATTTGATTTATTTCATTTTAAAACTTGGCTATTATTTTTACAAAATTATTTTAGTAAAAAAAACACACTTCCAAATAATTTTTCCCGCGGTGATTCTTCCGCGGTGAATCTTCAGCGGTGAATTTACCTGATTCCACTAAACACAACCTTAGATACCAATTGACGCCATGATAGACGTAATTACAAATATATTAGTTGCATGCAGTATTCGCAAAAACTGGTTTCCGACAAAAAATACTTATTATAGTTAGTAAAAAAGTCATATCTCCAACCACGTAGCTAATGATATTGTATACAACATATATTTATTTATTGATAAAAAATTTTCACATAACTACAGTCATTTGTTACAAATATTTTTAAATATTATGTATTGAAAATATTTGTAACAAATGATTTCCGGAAACCAGAATATTATAAAGTAACTAAATAATATTATGCTTTCACGTGCGACGAAAGATCGCAGTCTGATTCCAGGTAATTTGAAGGTTCTGCTCAATAGGCCCCAGTAACATCATCATTTAAATATCATTATCAGTATTAACCTTCATTGGAAGGTCATTGCTAGGGCCACAGATGTGACCTACAGAATATACTTTTTCTTTAACAAAACACGTGCGAAAAGGGTAATTTATTTACTTGACCAGGGCCGGACCTGAGCCAAACGGCGCCTGGCAACCCTTTTCAAAACCAGTAGGGGCCGAGATAGGTGATCACCGTAATCAGTAATATTCGGATAATTTATATTTTAGGTAGTGCTGTTTTTATGAAAAATAATCTCAAGGGTGATGTGTTAGGACTGTTAGGTGTTATGTATTATAAGCGCCTTGGCGTCCTAGCATTAGCGGACTGCTCCAATTGCGCCCGTGTAGAGCCGGCCCTGAACATGACTTATAAATAACTTTGGTCTAATGGCATCTTGCATGTAATCAAATGATCATGAATATTTTACGATAAAGATATAATAAAAATTTACACAAGTTTAGCATTTAAATAGTGTAATTCTCAAAAGTGCCTTGCTTCTTATTATTTTACTTAAATGCCATATTTTTTCCTAAAATAACAACACTTTACATTAAATCACGATAAAATATTTTACCGAATAAATCTCGGAACCGCGCTTGTTTCCCTAATGTATTAACATGGGCTTTAACTGGTTTATTGCGGAAAACGTATAAAAAATATTGTTTTCAAAGTGAATTTACCTTTGAATTAATGCAATACCTGTTTTTTATGTTATTTCATTAACAACCTATCATTTGTATTCCTTAACAGCGCATCCAAACAACCAAATCTTCTTAAACGTAAGTAGGCAGGTACTTGGTTTAAAAAAATTACTGCCCTGCATCTAAAACAAGATGTCTTGTAAACTAGATGAAGTCCCTGCGTTGCCCAAGTTTTACACAGCAAAACAGACTTAGACAGTGACCATTCTTTTGTTTTTAAGGTAAAGTGTGCAAAATTTCATCAACCTTAGAATAAATCTGTAGATTTGTATAAAAATCAAACTAACGTCGCCCATAAATATGCATTAAATTAATACACTGGCCACTTTTTTTTAAATTTCATAAACAGGTTTCCGGATATTTAAATTCAATTTGGGAATGCCCTGTAAGCCATGGGACGATCAACATTTCAAAATCACATGTCAAGAGTAGATATGTCTGGAACCAAATATAAATGTGAATGAAACAAGGAGAGTATGCTTATACTCAGTTGTGGCGTTTTATCCTATTTGCCTACCCTACTCCAAGGGGGAATTGGCGTTATGGTTAGATGATCAGTTATTATGTTCTTAACTTTGAGAGCTCTATTTTTATCTGCCTTTCCGATAGATGAATTATTTATTAGAAAGAGTGATAGATTAAAACTTTGGTAAGTTAATCTTTATGGGTTTCTGGAAACCTTCAAAACCCGCCGAATGACAGTGATCTGCGATAATTTGTAATGATTGAAGCGTAATGTTTAATTGACAGGTGTTGTGTGTTTGACCGACTATTGTTTATACTCTTATCGTACGTTTGAAGGTAAAGCCTTCAAATAGACAGAAGTAGCACACATTTTGCATCTAAACTAATATACACGTTAAAGCATTATTACGTGTATACATTATGAATAAGAAAGAAACGACTCAGTGTTTTATATCGGGTATTAATATTTATTGTGTGTATAGTGTTTGGTCACTGAACAGAAGTAGAACGTTTTTAACTTTTTTATTAATTCTAGCTGACGTAAACCCGGCGTTGCTTAAATATAATATGCACATACAGGATTTTCCAATAAGAGGTGTTATTTTGATATTCAATCGTAAAAGATCAATGGTTTCGTTGCTTGTGTGGCACGTAGCGCTGTTTCGTTGAAAGTAAACGTTGTCCAGATCAATACCATCCAATTCCGGCCATAAAAAATCATTAATCATATCTCGATAGCGCAATCCATTCACCGTAACTGTTGCTCCAGCCTCATTTTCGAAAAAGTAAGGTCCAATGACTCCGCCGGACCATAAACCGCACCAAACAATCACACGTTGAGGATAGAGAGGCTTTTCAACAATAACTCTTGGGTTTTCCGAGCCCCAGATGCGACAATTTTGCTTGTTGACGAAGCCACCGAGGTGGAAATGGGCCTCATCACTCAAGATGATTTGCATTTGATTCACTCAAGTGAATTTTAATAATTTCAATGCGTTTTTAAAGCGTGTATCGTTACATTTTTATTAATGGCGTAGTTTCTACTTGTCAAATGTCAAAAAATGACAGCTTCAAAAGTAATATCTACCGAAATAGCGGGCTATTCAAAATAACACCTCTCATTGGAAAACGATATTATAAATATAAATTATAAATATAAATCTTACGGAAGAAATTCTCTAAATGATAGTGAAAACCCTTTTAAAAACCGTTGCGTAGTTTAGAAGAACTAAGCGCACAAACAGACAGACGCGGATACCGACTTTGTTTATACTATTTGGAGATACAAACATATTGCAATAGATTTGGAAATACAGAAAGATCGAGTCTAATTGCGAAAAGTGTTATTTTCTCAAATTAGAATTCATTTCTCGTGTTTGAATTGGAGAGTGGCGCCATTACAGTTTGTAAGGTGTTTAAAAAATTACATTAATTGAAGTACGCAGTATTTAACTAATAACATAATATGATGTTTACTAATCTGTACAAACAGAATAGAAATAAAATAATACTTCGGTAAACGACATAAGGCAGGCGACACATTACGCTGTACGCATCATGGCTTGGTATATTTCAGCATATCGCTCGCCATATACTACCAATGGAAATGTATGGTGAGAGATATGCTGAAATAGTCTGTCACAGGCTTAATACCAGTATCAACACCAAACAGAAAGATAATTACAAAACATAAATTTAAGAAAGATTAATAATAAATAACATATCTACAAGAATAATTTATTTATATTGTAGTTACGATTCACGCTTTCTCCTGCGTTGAAGTTTCATAGTCGAGAAATCCAACAAATATTTACAGAACACAGACCTTCAATAAAACATGTTTTTTTAAAATTATAAACGATTAGGGCATGTCTTAGAACATGTTGTTGTTGTAATCATATTTGGGTGTTAATTGAGACATCACTTATAGCTCTATTGCCCGACTGGATTGTAGGTATGTTAACAAGTGACGATAAAAAAAACAGTTCATATAATTTTGTTTCGTATTATAATAATATTAACCAACCTTACCAACAGTCGTCACAACCTAAATTGCCATAATACCTTTTGTAAATAAGGTGTCTTTTCAAATTATATTAATAATAAGTGCTGTCGCCTTCACCGGAATTATAGCAGTAAATAATACTATATTTCGACTTCTTTTTAGTTATAACGGCAAACACAAACAGCCGTCTTCCGGATTCAGCCAGATCTGAAGGAGTCCAAGGCCGATAGAGGTATAATGATCTCTCAAACCAGCCTTATCAATATTGACAGAGAGGTCCTTAGATTATTTGGGGATGTAGAATAGAGAAGCTCTACGGAGAAAGGACTGACAGGATATCTCATGTAAATATGGGATGTCAAAGGAATACATCACAATTAAATATGTACCTAGGCACCTATTTCTAATATGCACAAGTACTTGAATAATGTCGGGTAATGGCAATAGCAATGGCGGATCGTGACATCATTTGTGTGAAATGTTCAGGAACTTGGAGCGCCACATAGTCTAAGATCCCGCAACAACAAACTCTACGTCATCGGGTACACAGATAAGCCTTAAAAAAGTTGGTCAGCCAGGGCGCCTCTTGGAGGGTTCGAAATTTTTCGCGTGCCATTAACTGGTGTAGGGCAGAATTTTGTGGCCTGTCATCCTCGGCTTATCCCTTTAGGGAAATCACATGTTAGTTAGGTAGTTAAACAGTCATCATTGTCATCAATGGTAAACTTTGGTTAGTATCGGCACGTCATTACTTCGTGTGCCACATATTAACATTTCGGCCCACTCGCATATCTGCAAATATAAACACTAATTTACCTAAAAGTGTACTCTCTTTACATTAACGTGGAGATGCTCGTATCTTGCACTAAGTCGATATTGACACAAGTATAATATTACGAAGTAAATCGTATTCGTACAATGAATACATAAAGTCTAAACGTTGTGAATCTAGGAGACATCCAATGACAACCCTGTTTAACAACATTTAAGGGACTGGGCATCTGGGCAATCGACCAAGTATTACTCGTATCTAGACAGGGAGTCTGTACGGAGAAAACGATCATTGCTAATTTATTAAAATTCTGTTAAAAAATGAGACGACAGGCCGCTTCCTAATAATATGTTGGTACTTTTATTATATATCTTAACACGTGTTCATGCGCCTGCCCTGTTAATATATCGTGATGAGATGTGAAAGTATAATGATTTTTATGACAACGTGTTCCGACATCGCGTTAATATATTCCTTTCGTACTAAAATTTTAACAAGAAACCGATCAAATCTTTCGGTAAAGACCTGCAGTCTCGTTTTCAACAGGAATTCGAATAATTTGAAGAGATTTTGAATAAATTAGCAATATTTTATATCAGTAAGTTTTAGAGATGTGAATCTTAAAATTAACACCCCAACCAAAAATATTGGTTTAAGAAAACATTTACCAAAAAAGTGCATTATCTGGCAGTCGAAAGATCTGAAGAAGAATTTCCTTTTACCCTTTGTTGGTCTGCACGGAGCAAATTTGTCCATCAGCAAGTTTGTCCCAACGCTACTGAGCTTTGCGAAGATCATTATTTTTCTAACACGAAATTTAGGTAGATAATCTTTTAGATAGGGGCTCTCGAGGACTTTATCATTAATAATTTAATCAGCTATATGAAAATTAACAAATACATTAAAAAAACATTGTACATCATAAGGCGGCGTATTGATAAAAGTAAATTTGATAAAAAATCTTACATTATAAATCTAACATAGAAAGCAAAACAACTACGTCACACTTTTGCCACAAAATGAATGATTTTAGCTGGTTTCGCGTACGTTTTTAGAAGCTTATTCATTTTATTTTTATTTATTTATTAATTTAAACGCCCTGATGGTCTTTTACATGATACATATTTTACATGATTTACTGCATAATACAGTGACGTAACATCAACAACATAATAAATAACCAAAAACTTAAAAAATTAAAATAAAACATGGTACACGTAATTTTCCATTGGAATGTACATAATATAAGGAAAAATAAATAAACCAGTTTTAAAAGTGCATATGGCACAAAAAACAATTAAAAATAGTATAACAGGTTGATAATGTGTAATTTACAAGTGAATACAAGAAAATTAACAATAAGAAGAAAATGAAAAAAAAAATGTTATCGCTCCTTCGCGATACTCCTAAATAAAAATATAATTCTACATAAAAACATCATTCAGGTAAGTCTTATATAATGAAAAACTTATATTAAATATATCGATATTTAAGCTTATACAAAAAGTTTTTATCAAGTCGGGTTGTTAAGTTCATCTCATCATATAATGGACAATGATCATAATATATGGCATTAGTGCTTGCATGAGCTATGAAGACCGTCTCCGTCTCAATAAAAATCATCAAACAAACTAATTTCATAAAATAAAATAAAATACTTTTTGTTTTAAAACCACGAGTTTTTAATATTTTTTATAACCGACCGGTTTCGCTTTACTTCAGGGTACAAATTATTACTTGACAAGAAGTACAGAGTGTAAGCTTATATAAAAAAAATTTGAGGCAGACAACATGATATAAATATAACAAACACAGAGAAATCATACAATACATTTAAACAAGTACAAAAGACATGGGAAAAACCGAAAGATAATTATGTAGACTAATGGATTATAATAATATATATGGAGAAACAAAGCATCAACTGACATGGTGATAAGGAGAACTTGGACATTTTTTAATGGTTTATTGGAAACAAACTTAATATTGGACTACTTGATATATCTAATTGATTATTATTAATAATTATTAAGAATAGGGCTTTTGGTATTTACAGCTTTTTTTATTTCCAGTGCTTCAAGATTATTGAGTCTGTTACCATGCCCGTTTGTATGTAAAATATTAGCGCCTGTGTTATGACATAAAGAATGATCTTTACTAATCAGATGATTGGCAAATTCAGAGAAACCGTTATTATTGAGGCAACGAAGATGCTCTTTAATCCTAATATTAACATTACGTGTAGTCTTACCGATATAAAATGCCGCACAATTATTACAATTTAATTTATAAATGCCTGAATGGCTTAGTTTGTCGTCTTTATCTTTTGAATTTATAAGAAATTTACCCAGATTATTATTGGTATAAAAGGACGGTCTGACTTCAGAAGGAAGGTTTCTTACACTTAAGTTAGAAAAGTTATTAATTAATAAAATACGGCGCCACTGATAAGTAATATTATCATTGATTATTGTACCAGGACTAGCGAATAAGAAACGATTACTGGCGATTTGTTTTTTGTTTAAGATTATATCTATAAAAGATGATTCGTAGCCATTATTTACCGCTATTTTTTTAATTACTTTTAGTTCATTAGCAAAATTAATATCTGACATTGGAATTGTGACCAAACGATGGACCATTGAATGGAATGCGGAGTACTTATATGTGCAAATGGATGATTCGATGTTAAGGGTTTACGAAATAAGTTAAAATCAATTTTATTATTAACGATCGATAAGGTAAGGTCTAAAAAATTTAAGGTTGAATTATTGCCTATCTCTAATGTGAATTTAATCTGATTATGATAAGAGTTAATAAGATTGAGGAAGGAATTCAGTTGACGCTCTGTCCCTGTCCATATACAAAAAACATCATCAACATATCTTTTCCAAAATAAGACATTTTTAACATGAGGTGAAGTACTAGATACAGTTTTATTCTCTAGGCTATCCATGAATATATCAGCAATCAAGGGGCTGGTGGGACTGCTCATAGCTAGGCCATCCCGTTGTTGATATATACTATTATTAAATTGAAAATAGTTTTGATTCAAGCATATATTAAATAAGGAAGTTAAATCTTTTATAAAGTCTTGAGAGAGATCCGCACTATTTAACAAATCGGAAATTAAACATTTACTCTCTTCTATGGGAACGTTATTAGGAAACAAATTTACCACGTCAAAAGAAATTAGTTTAGAATTACTAGGGAGAATCATATCTTTCAATTCTTCCACTAACGAAAAAGAATTTTTAATAGTTTGCTTAGGTGAAAAAACATTGGTATTTTGGAACACATTAGTAATAGCAGACGATATTTTAAAATTAGGGGGCATTACAACACGAAACCACCGGTCTGATGGGGCTATTAACCTTGTGTATTTTAAGGAACCCATATAATTTGGGCGTTTTGGGATTTTTAGTTAAAAATTTAACTTCGTGATACGAATCATCTTGGAATTTTTTAGTTTTACAGGTTTGAAGTGTTTGTTTCACATTTTCTTGGAACTTATTAGTTGGGTCTTTCCCAAGTATTACGAGGTTGTCACTGTTAATGAAGTCCGCCACTTTAGTATTATATTCATTTAGAGAAATTATGATGACTGTGTTTTCCTTGTCAGCCTTCGTGAGGACCAAATCTTCATCTACTAGTTTGGCACGGATATTTTTCATTACCGTCAATTCAGGATTTGGGTTAAGTTTAAATTTAGGTATTATTTTTTGTAAAGTTTCAGCACTTTTGTAACAGATTTTTTTTTACTTGAGTAAAGCGAAACCGGTCGGTTATAAAAATTATTAAAAACTCGTGGTTTTAAAACAAAAAGTGTTTTATTTTATTTTATTAAATATGTCAAACCACAAAGTGATTGCTTTCTACAATAATAAACTAATTTCAGTTGTGGGTCTCTCTGCGTTTGATGGTATCTCTGGTTCAACGAATCGGATTTGTTTAGAATGTAAGTGTCATTTTCAAAATTGGCACGGATTGTGTCAAGAATTCAAACAAGCGATAGTAGATAATGCTTTAATAGAAAATTATTTTAACTGTCGTTTTCAAAATTGAAACTAATGTGTCAAGAATTCAAGCGCGTCTACTATAGCTAGATATTTTTCAAGGCATAATTTTGATAACAAGAAAAAATATTGTCGATAAATTATGTTATAAGAGTTGCTGCCATAGATATTCTTGAATAATTTAACATAATATTGTCCTTGTTCTGGGGTGTTATTTTTCTTTACGTAAACTTTCAGACTCGCAAATCTTCCTGGCGTCCCTTTCCTGCTCTACCTCAACTGCCTTAATCTAATTTAGTATTTTCATGAACAGCCTCTGCAGATGCTTTCTTAGCTAATTCTGGGTGGTCAAATGGACGTCTTCTGTAATATATTTTCGCCGCTATAAAAAACAATAATATATCTTCCTTTTCTTATTTTCAGCCAAGACTCAGAATGCCTGAAAGTAGTTCCCCGGAACGTGAGCATGGCAGACTTCGCTCCCGCCGCACTGATGGATGAACACGCGGTAATTATTTTCGTGATTGTTGTTTGGGTTATTATGCCGTGTTGCGCTTCCTCATCCTTTAGCCAACGTTTCGGACAATGTTACAGTGTCCACCATCAGGGCAGATGTGTATGATTATGGTAAAGTGTACTTTGATGTATTAAGAAATGATTTCCTCATAGGGACGGTATTATATTTTAATAATTAGTGAAATTAATGTAGTTTTCGGCATTTGGTTTTGATTTAGCCGTCAAATACCAAGAACTATTAAACTTAGCCCCGTCATCCTTATGAGGTTTTTGTGGATTTCAATTGTCTCCGTAATTACGCGTTTTTGATACGTTTTGGGTCTTCCAAGGAACAAACAGGCCTTGCCTCAAAGAAACTGATAGCTGACCTGCAGGTGGTCCAAAACCGAGCTCTCAGAAATGTTCTTGGTCTTCCATGGGACACACATGTCAAGAACATCTATTCAGTTTCCGGTATCCTTCCAATCACAGTTAAATCACGAGCACCACCCTATAAATTACCCAACAATCAACCCACACTAACATCAAGCTACTTTACAATCAAGACATTTGCATTCCTCTAACACACTCTACAAAATATGGGACAAAATCTCTTAACTATATTGCCTACACACTCTATAACTCTCTTCCAGATATGTATAAAAACAGGCAGCATATAAAAAAATCAAAGTTTTGCTTTAAAAGAATATTCTTATATGGTAGGTACATATAAAAACGAAAATGCGTAATTCTTGTCGTTTTATCTTGTTTCTTTTTTTTTCTCCTTTTATATCCACCGTATTTAATTCGAGCATAATTGTACTGTTTTGTTATGTGAAACTTATAATTTTAATTATTTTTTTTAATTTTGTTATATTTTATTTATGAAACTTATAATTTTGATATTAAAATACTAATGTCAAATTGCACCTATTAACTCCCACTTATGTATTGTAAGTTCCTCCCGTCATACAATGAGTTTTTTAACTCATCGGGATTGCTCTCGTAAGAAATAAAAATTATAATTTTTTTTTTAAATAAATCCAAAGTAATGACCGATTGAGTGCTCGGCGTAGCCAATTTGTCCGGATGGGCGAGTTTGCACTCTCAAAAGTGTTCCGAGATCATTTTGGAGATGGTCCGTTCTGTCTGGCCTACATACCTTGTCACATCCCGAGTGGTAATCATGTTTATAATCATTTTCCAGTAACCACTGTGTACTGTGTACCAACCCGTTATGTGGCGGTCTTTGCCAAGGGCAAAAAAACGGCCGCGTTTGGAAACATTAGTTGCTTTTGTTAAAACCAAACATGACCAAAGCTATTTCTCGATAAAAAAATTATTAATGGTGGTCTATCACCAGGGCGATACCTACCTACCAATCAGCCTTGCTTGTGAAGCGGCAAAAATTATTGAACAGGGTGTTCTGGCGTTATGAAAATTGCACAGATTTTTCTAAATGACAGCAGCATTATAATATCCATATCGAAATTTAACCTATAAATTCTTAATGGTGGTCTTACATCAGGGCTACACTCAGACTACTAAGAGTTGAGAGTATACTTCCGCTCTGAGATCACAGATCTGAAAAATCATCTCACTGCATTCCCCAGTATAGGAATTACACTAGCTCCGGGCAGTTCTCTCGTTATTTTATTTCTTCAATTTTCTGTTTTTTTCCAGGCCAACACCAAATACAACTGGTCCGCCTCAACGCAGGGTGTGATCTTAGGCTCCTACTTCTGGGGCTACGTCGGCACCTCGCTGCTGGGGGGCCCCATGTCGGAGCGCTGGGGCCCCCGCGTCGTGGTGGGTGCCAGCAGTGCGGGAGCTGCCCTCTTCACGCTGCTCAGTCCTCTGGCGGCGGACCTACATCACTGGGCGCTCGTGGTCTGTCGCCTGCTCATCGGGGCCTTCGGGGTGAGTTTAGTAAATAGGTTCTAATAAATTTTACAGCTGCTCGAATTTCAAAATATGTTCCATAAATTGCTGATCGAATATTCAAATATGTTCTATGAATAGCTGCTCGAGATTTCAAAATATGTTCTATAAATATCTGCTCGAGCATTGACTAAATCCTGTACTCAATGTGCACGAGTATTTAAATGTGTTCTAAGAATAGCTGCCCGAGATTTCAAAATATGTATAAATTATTATAAATTTATGTATACAAAAAGCTTCTCGGTATTTTTAATGTGTTCAACGAATTGAACACCGTATTCTGCTCGAGTATTCAAATGTCTTATACGAATAGCTGCTCGAGATGTCAAAATATGTTCTACAAAAAGCTGCTCGTTATTTCAAATGTGTTCTATGAATAGCTCCTCGCGTATTCAAATGTGTTCTTTGAATAGCTGCTCAAGATTTCAAAATATGTTCTATAAATAGCTGCTCAAGATTTCAAAATATGTTCTATAAATAGCTGCTCGAGATTTCAAATATGTTTTACAAACAGATGCTGTAGTCAATAAATAAGTAGGCACTGCAGTAAATAGCTGTGAGGTGAGATTTCAAAGCATGATTTGAACTTAGCTGCTGGGTGAGATTTCAAAGAATGTTCTATCAATCGCTGCAAAGCATATTCTATAAATTGTTGCAGGTTTTGAGATTCCGATAAAATATCTAGAAAGCATTTTTATGAAATATTATACCTATAACTTTTGGTAATAGGTACTCTGTATTCCTCACCCTCACCGTGAATCTTCTTGTCTTATAAATAGACTATCCCACGGGCGGTTTAAAATGTTAGGTAGGTATTTATCTTTAAATTGCTTTTAAAGAACATTGAATCCATTGAACAATATTAGACCTCCTAGCGGGGGATTCCCGGACACCACCGGGCCATACTATCCTTGACCCCGTGTACACACACACACCCAGACGCTCTTGAAGCTCTACATCAGTAAAAACTAGTTAATATGTCAGTAACCTGTCCACTGACGTCAGAATAAAATAACCTGACGCTTTGTGACTAGTTTTTCAGTCAATTTTGATTACAATTTGCTATTGTACAAAACTTTCTAGTTTGGTTTTATTTGAATCCAATAATAATTAGTTCGCCTATTTAGAAAATGAGGTCGCAATACTACCTGCTAAAGGTATAAAGAGGAAGCGCTTTAGGTGCCTGGTATACACGGTGTCCGGAAATTCGTAGGACCTACAAGCGGAAACTGGTTAATCTACATCACATTTGGAGTCGATTTTGTGGTATAACTTTTGTTTGTTTTGAAGTTGGAACTTTTTAAGTCAAATTTAAAAACAAACGATCACCCGGGGGTTCATATCCGCTGTTTAATGTAAGTAATTTTTTTACCCTTGCCGACCAAATTGGGAAAAAAATTGGGTAGGAACTCTATGTGATGTAGATTCACCGCCTTTTTTTTCTGCATGTACTGCGAGTTATGGACTCCGTGTATTGTACATATTTATTATACAGGAAATTGAAAATATGAATTGCAACAGTAACTTTCTCCGAGCGTCGCGCATTGCAACAAGAAGATGCAATTTTCATTCCAAATCATCTTTGTGCAGCTGTTGTATTTTTATTTCATGTCTTAAAACTGGTTTTACGACGTATCTTTGAAATCTATAAATAAACTCCATCCACCTTGTGTAATTAAAGTTAATTTTCGTTCCAGGGCGTTTTATATCCTGCTCTGCATTGTCTAGTGGCCAACTGGGCGCCTCCGGACGAGAAGGGCAAGTTCATCGGAGCCCTGATGGGGGGCACCTTCGGGACTGTTATAACCTGGTCTCTATGCGGGATCCTTGTTTCCACAATAGGCTGGCAGTGGGCATTTTACATCCCTGGACTTATTGTGGTAGTCTGGACCTTCCTGTGGTTCATTCTGGTCTCCGATTCTCCTAAAGTCCATCCCAGGATAAGCGAGAAAGAGAAAACTTACATATTGGACTGCATAGGAGAAACGGTCGACGTTCAGAAGGTAATAATGACTAATGACATTCAAACTACTAATTTGAGTTGTCTGTGAGTGATTGATTGTAACTCGGTTTCAATGAAAATTAACTCGGATTTGTTTTTAATTAAAGTGTCATTTTCAAAATTAAAGAGGGAACTTTTCCAGATAGTTGCAAAATGGCTAAGGTAATACCAATTCACAAAGGTGGGTCCAAAACGAATACCTCAAATTACAGACCCATTTCTATCTTACCAATCTTATCTAAAATCTTTGAACGTTTAATCTACGATAGATTAAACAACTTTCTATCAAAAAATCGTTCTTATATAAAAAAACAATATGGCTTTAGGAAAAAATCAAACACACTTGCGGTAATAAATGACTTAAAGTAAACTTAGAAGCAGCATTGATGGTGGAAATTATATTTTATCTATACTAATTGACCTTCAAAAAGCCTTCGATACAGTAAGCCATGATATAGGTACTTCTCAAGAAACTCGAGAAAATTGGTGTAGTTGGTCCTGCTCTTAAACTATTCAAATCATATCTTAGCAACAGAAAGCAATTCGTTAGCATCAATAATCAAAATAGCAACCACCTACCAATAAACTACGGAGTTCCGCAAGGATCCATACTAGGACCACTTCTGTTCCAAATTTATATAAATGATATCTCCCAATTAGTTTTAAACTGTGATATTTTTTTATATGCAGATGATACTGCAATTTTCTACTGGGGTAAAGATTTAAACATCTTACTAGAAAATGCACAGAGTGACTTAGACAAAATTAACAGTTGGCTCCAATCAAATATCCTAACAATAAATGTTAAAAAAACAGGATACATGATTTTAAGCTCAACTCGTAAAATAATTCCTCCTCATGTACCCTTAAAAATTGAATATAACAACCTGCAAATCCTGATACAGGAGAAATATCTTGGGCTGGGCATTGATAAACACCTAACTTTTAAACAACATATTCAAGATATTAAAGATAAAATCACCCCCTTAATTAGCGTATTTAGCCGGATATCATATCTGTTACCAAATAAATTAAAAAAAGGTCTATATTATAGCCTCGTACACTCACATTTAAACTATTTGATTGAAATCTGGGGAAATGCATGTGAAACATATATAAATGAACTACAGGTAACACAAAACAAAGTAATCAAAAAGCTATTTCATTTCAAACCTAGAACATCAACAAAAAAATTATATATGGAAACAAAACTATTAAAATTAAGAAAATTATATGAATATAATACATGTCTCCTCATTTACAAAATAAATAATAAACTCATACATACAAATACAGAACTCATTAAAACGTCCCAAGTACACACACTTTACACGGCAACACGATAAAATACATTTAAACACCATAAAAATGAAATAAGAAAAGAATTCGAAATATTTTCGAACGAGATGTTTATGTAGAGGCACTGTCAGTGTATATGCATTTACGTGTGAAGGTTTTAGTTAAACTGACCGGCAACAGGTACGTTGTTGTTGTTAGTTGTTAGCGCTGTTATAATATAAGTTTATAGCGGCAGACAGGCGCCGACAATAATAAATCTACCACGGGAGCAGAAAGCTTTTCAACACGAGTTGGGTACTGACTGTGATTAGGTACTGGAGTAACGAGAGATTAATCTACCATTCGGATAGACGATAGACGAGCCACAGACAGATAGAGGAGATCAACCACAGAAGTCGTTTTTGTCTGGCTTGAGTAATCAGCCAGGCCCCGCTACTTTTGCCGACCGGAGAGATCCCACCGGCCCACCGAGCAGGCGCTCGCGCCCACCCAACTGCCTTTATCAAGGCAACACTTTCTCGCTATACTTAAACAACGAAGACTCACGCTGGCCCCCGCAAACCGCCCACAAGCTCCAGAGACGTGCTCCCTCTTCAAGAGGAGGCACAGACTACCGCCTGTCAAGATGTTCCCGACGAGGATGCTCCCCGCTGACCACGAGGACTCCCCGGTCGTGGTACCGCCCGGCGCCCATCAGATAGCGCTTCGAAGGAAGACAGGGACCATGCGCCTTACGGTCCCCGCACCACAGCCCCGCTCCGAGGACCCAAGGACCCGGAGACCATCCACCACCACGACTGCCACCACGCCCGACGTAACCGAGATGACGGAGCCCATAGCAGGCCCCTCCTGGGCAACAGGACCCAGTCCTGCCCCCAGGCGCCCCCCGATAGGCCCAGCGTCGGCCTACGTGGCGCCCCCGAGGCCCCAGCAGCCGATGGAGACGGCTGCCCCCCAGGATGGAGGCTGGACGAGGCCGTCCAACCCCGCAAAGAGGCCCATGTCCCCACGGGGACCACAACCGCTCCAGTGTGGCAACCGATTTGAAGAGTTGCCCGAGGTAAGCGAAGGCGCCGGCGCGCCGCGTAATAAGCGTGCCAACACTAATAATTCTTTCTCCCCCGCAGGTACCGGAAGGAGAGACCGTGTTCCCCCGGTTGTGATGACCCTGGGGAACATGACACACGCGCAGATCACAGCTGCGGTGCAAGGACATCTGGGGGCGGGTAAGCTCTTCACTTTTAGATATAACAGGGGCGGCACGGCCAACATCTTCGTGCGCACGATGGAGGACCATCGCGCCCTCACCAATGGACTGCGAGCGGAGGCGCGCGGCTTCCACACATTCACGGCCGAAGCCGAAAAAATGAAGAAGGACGTGATCAAGGGCCTGCCTCTAGTAGATGTACAAGACATCGCGGCGGATCTGGAATCGCAAGGATTCCCAGCTGTGAAGGTGGTCAAGATGACTGCCTCAAATGAGTATCCCATATACTTAGCGCACTTCAATAAGGAAGTCAACATGGGACAGCTGCGCGCGGCCGTCAAATACCTGTGCCACTGCCGCATTCGACTCCAGAAGCACAGGAGTAATCACCTTCAGCACGGCACCCAGTGCTACAGATGTCAAGACTTCGGACATGGGTCCCGAAACTGTTCGCACACAGCAAGGTGTGTAAAATGCTTACTGGAGCATGCTTCGGCAGAATGCCCCAAGAAGACGAGAGACGAGCCCGCCGCATGCTGTAACTGCTCAGGCCCGCATCCCGCCAACTACAGAGGCTGCCCCAAGCGGGTAGCGTACGTCGCCTCAATCCAGCAGCGACCTGCCAGAAGGCCCCAACCCCCTCCGGCAGAACAGAACCCGAGCAGGCCACCTCCTCAGCCGAGGACGGATGGACGCACATGGGCCAACGTAGCCGGAGGCACCGCCCCCGCCCAAGAGCAGCGCGAGACCGCGCCGCCCCCACAGCCCCCCCGCCCCCAGCCCCGCTCACAGCAGGAGCCCGTGCGCGCGCCCACCACTACAGAGGACGACCTGGACATCATGGCCCTGCTCCAAGGCCTCCTGAGGATGCGATCGCAGCTCGCCCGCTGCACATCAAGAGCAGAGAAGCTCGTCGTCCTGATGGAGCTCCTCACGACCACCCTCGATGTCTAATCCCGAGAAGGTGAGAGTCCTCGTATGGAACGCATTTAGCGTGCGCAACAAGACAGACGAACTGCTCGCTTTGGCAAATGAATTAAACACCGACATAATTCTCTTATCAGAATCCCACTTGAATCCAAGCGTAGCGCTGAGAGTGCAAGGCTTCGAGATTTACCGAGACGACCGACAGGGAAGATCAGGCGGAGGAACCGCAATATTCGTTCGACAATCAATGACGTCCACAAGAATTCCCACTCCGAAGTTGAAGCACGCTGAAGCCACGATTATCGAAGTCACCATAGAGGGTAGAGCGCATACCATCATCTCCGTATACTGCACCCAAAGTAACCTAGTGAGAGAAGATCTCAATAAATTGCTCAATCTGGGACCAATCGTTGTGATGGGAGGCGATTTGAACGCCAAACACAACTACTGGAATAACTACAGAGGTAATGCGAACGGAAATACGCTCTTTACACACATGCAGACAAATACCTATTCGATAATGGCGCCCGACAGACCTACGTACTACTCGCAACGCTCTAGATATCCGAGTACATTGGATATAGTACTCGAGAAAAATGTTAAGACAATATCTCCACTGCGCACATTAGACGAACTGTCTTCGGACCACCTGCCCGTGTGCTTTACTATAGGCGGCTCAACTTCAAGGACCCCCAGAAAACAGCGCAATTATAAGGATGCGGACTGGGAAGGATTTAAAAAGGAAGTCAACGAACGAATTCATCTCACTTCGGGAACTCTGCGCTCGCCACAAGAAATCGACGCAGCTACAAGCACTCTCACAGAGATTCTTCAAACAGCACAAGATACACACATTCCTCTCAAAGAAGTACATTCATACACGATCAAGCTTCCCGAGCACGTTTTATCGCTCATCAAGGACAAAAATCGCCTGCGACGCATGTACCACCGCACGCGTGACGAATACTTCAAGACAGCGTACAACTGCCTGCAGAGGGAAATCAAGACCGAAATCGCAAAACTCAAGCGCGAACTTTGGGACAAAAAAGTCGCGTCGCTCACGCCGAAGGATAATTCATTATGGAAAATGGCAAGCGCGCTGAGACATAAAGATTTCACAATCCCCCCGCTACAGAAATTGAACGGCCCTGGGACGGCTTTGTCGCTACAAGAAAAAGCTGACACACTCGCCGACGGCTTCGAGAGAGCCTACGCCGCTACAGACGGCCTTTCCGACCCGGCTACGGACCGGATCGTAGCTGACTCTCTACGAGATTTGAACGAAGCAGAGCAGACAAACGCTGAAGATATTCATTTCACAACGCCGAGCGAGATTGCGGTCACAATCAAGCGACTCAGAACGAACAAGGCGCCGGGAAGCGATCAAATTCACAACATTTTACTCAAACATCTCCCTCAAAAAGCCATCATATACACTACAAAATTGTTCAATGCCTGCCTCATGACTGGGCATTTTCCCCAGATTTGGAAATCGGCGACCGTGCTGCCATTCGCAAAGCCGAATAAAGATAGAACGCAGCCGACAAGCTACCGGCCGATTAGCCTACTATCTACGTTGAGCAAGGTATTTGAACAAATTATACTAAACAGGCTTGTCCCACACCACGACGAACACAAGACTTTGCCAGACGAGCAGTTCGGCTTCAGAAAGAGGCACTCCACGACCCATCAACTCACCAGAGTAGCGGAATTCATCGCAAGAAAATTTAACGAACATCGCTTCACCGCTGCTGCGCTCATCGACCTAGAGAAGGCATTCGACACCGTATGGATAGACGGGCTCGTGCATAAGTTGCACCGCACCAACACGCCCATATACCTAACGAGACTGATACAGGAATACCTAAAGAATAGATCGTTCAGAGTGTTCATAAGGAACGTGTTATCTTCAATGCGTGAGATTCCAAAAGGCGTGCCGCAAGGAAGTTTACTGGGACCATTTCTCTTCATTCTGTTCACCTACGACATCCCCCGAGACGAGAGATGCAATCTGTCTATCTACGCAGATGACGTCAAACTATACGTTTCCTCGCTGAAAGCGAACATGGCCGCAATTTACCTACAGAGGGCGCTCGACGCGCTCGTAGAGTACTACAAGAAATGGCGCCTGAAACTGAACGAGGCGAAAACCGAAGCCATCATGTTCTCGAGAAAACGTATAAATAGAACACCTGACTTCAACATCGAAATGGGAGGACACAGCATTGAATGGAAAGATGAAGTTACATATCTCGGCCTGACCATGGACTCCCGCCTCAACTGGAAATCTCACCAAGCAAAGATGCACGCGCGCACGCGAAAAGCGATCGGCATGATGAAGCCAATTTTCAATAGACGGAGTCCGCTACTTCCCAAAACCAAACTCCTCGTCTACTACTCGCTCATTCGTCCGGTACTCTCGTATGCGATTCCCGTATGGAGCAGCATCTCACACACAGACCACAAGAAACTACAGACACTTCAAAATCTCTGCATTAAAATCACATACAACACGAGACTCAGAACAAACTTGAAGAGATTACACGAACGAGAACAAATTCCAACTCTATTCGAATTCACACACAGACTCACTACACGCTTTTACAAATCACTCACACTTAGTAAAAATCCACTCATACGAGACATAGGACAATACAACGCTCCGAGCGACCTGACATTCAAATACACACACAGACTACCTAAACACATCCTCATGGACCATGATCACATATGGCACATACCAGAATCAGACGCGGACGAATAGCGAGCAGTAGGTATTTCCTAAACTCCCGACTTTCCTCCTAAATATATAATGTTTATATATCTATTTATATATTTGTATAATATTTTTATAATTTGTATGTATATGTATGTTTATTTTCTATCCTCCCATAAGTATATATTAACATAAAAACAGACACACACACACACATCTCAAAAAATGCAGGACATCATATACCGATGTTACTGAAGGCCGTATACGTTTCAAGTTGACGTTCGGCCGCTCCTTCCGGGTAAGGTTTTCTGCGATTTTCCTTACTCCCAACGGCAAATGCGGAAGGAACCCAACAATAGGGCGCAGCCGAAATTTCCTCCCCCCCATTCCCAACACAACACAAACAGACACGTATGTAGTATATGGCCGCTGTCGGTCGCTGGTGGTGCTGATGCTGGATGAAAACATGCAATTTTAGTAGGGTTTTTAGGTAACAAATTTTTTCCCTACCGAGAAAATACAAGGCCTCTAAGTCTATAAAAGCCAGGTAATATTTGAATAAACCCATATGAGGTAAAAATTGTGAGGCGCATATGACGCCGTTCTATTTGTATAAAGAACATTAACTTTAAATTCAGTAAATTTAAATGATTCACCACTTCATGGAATATAAGAATCTAGAAAATAAAAAAAAAAAAAAAATAATCTACCATTCTAGAATGCCGATCTGCCAAACAGCATTGGTAAAGTACTTAGGTACAAATCACCTTCACACGTGACTTTCGTATCACTTTCTTAACTCTAGTCCTGTTGTATTATATTATTTAATTATGTTGATATTCATAACGACGTTCACGCGTTGCATCATGCATCACAACATCGGAGAAACATCTGATTCATTTCAGTTCGTTGAATAGTTTTCGTGTATTGGAAATATTACAGAATTCTGATTGCACGAAAAAATAAAATGCTATGGTGTCGTGAAAATAGTGGAAAAATGCACGGCTATTTATAAGCTATGGTACTCACTACCAATATACACTGGGAGCCTGGGAAATAATAAAAAAGGAAAAAGAGCGTTTTTTTTAAATTTATCTGTGCAACGTTAATACTATTTCCTTTTTAACAATATTACCAACGTTCTGAACTGTTTACCTACTACCTACGAACAGTCCTAAGACGATCAAATTAAGACTGTTTTATCCGTCTCGGAGGACCATATTTTAATGTATGCAAAAAAGACACTGCTTAAGAAATTTAGGACATAAAGGTAATCACAATTTACGTAATTTTCCATATAATTATCACTGCAGCACAATAAAGACGGAGGCTTTAATTCTTCCGATGATTCTCCGGACGTTTAAATCAAACGCGAAAAGTTATCTATCTATTTATATAAATAAAGGGTCTGTAGAGGGAAGGGACAACGTGGATTTGATTTGAAATTTGATGAAATTTTGCAAACATGACCTTCAAAATAACGGGAAGCTAGTACTCATAATGGCTCGCAGCTCCTAATACCGATGCAATATATATCGCACTTTTGTGATGTTATTACACCTCAAGAGCGCTCCTGACACATTTTTCAATATTTCAGGCTTTCACCTTTCAACGGTCTTGTCTATCGTTTCAATGGATGGAGAAAGGGAAGGGTATCATGAAATAATCGTCTTCTTAGTGCCCATTCGATAACTGGTTTATTTTTTTGGCAGCCAATGGTCCCACTGAAGGATGTCCTGACATCTATGCCTTTCTGGGCCTTCACGATCCTGCACTACGGCAACCTCTGGGGTTTATACTTCCTCCTGACTGCCGGGCCCAAGTTCATAGCGCAGGTCCTCGGCTTTAACCTCTCCCAGGCCGGGTTCATCTCCGGAGTTCCTTACATCACCAGGATGGTTATGGGATTCATCTTCGGGGCGGTCAGCGATCTCATGAGGAAGAAGGAAATTATGTCCGTCACCGCGATGAGGAAGAGCTTCTGTCTGTTTTGTAAGTTCCACCTACCCATAAAAAATATCTGTTCAGTGATTTAGAGCAAAGAACTTTCTTTGTGACACTTGTGTTCTGTGTCATCAATATGAAACGTTGGTTCTTGACATAATCCACTCAATTGTCCCGGTCCACAATAATCAAAAAAGTTACTCATGTTGCCTTTGTATTTATCTCTGACAAACAATTATTATCTTTATACACTTGCATGGAAAATAATGTATTTGTGGTAATTTCTTGGTAACGCGTCACGCTGTCAATCATTTGTTCCGGGGCTCACTACTTTTCATAAAAATGGGACCCCTGGGGGTCGATATCGACCACTTTGGTAATGACTGGGCTAGAGGGTTGTGTAATATTGTCATTTCTACATAGCCACGTGGTTTTATTTCTTTTATATTCTGTGTAATAGTCAAGTACAGATAATTTATATGCCTAACATTAACAATGATTTCTTATTTTACACTAGCTCACTTCATTCCTGGTCTGCTGCTCGTGCTGCTTTCCTACATTGGCTGCAACCCGCTGATCAGCGTGCTTGTGATCACCGCCTCGCTGGGCATCAACGGCGCGGCCACCGTCACCAACCTGCAGAATCACCAGGACCTGGCACCCAACTACGCGGGCACCCTGTACGGCATCGCCAACTGCATCGGCAGCACCACGGGCTTCATCACCCCCCTGGTCACCGGCTACTTTACTAAAGAAAGGGTAAAGCAAATTAACTAATCATGCCCTTTTAATCAACCCCGGGTGACATAATACTCTGCGAGAGTAGGTAATCTACCTTATGTGCCTTTAGACGTTGTGCAAATCTTGTTATAAATAGTTTTAATATAGTATATAGTGCAAAATACTATTGATTTCTCATTCCTCTTGGGCTCTTGCAAAGCTATGGCTTGTACGTTCCTGAAAACGTCAGCCGTAGTCGTCACCACGACTTGTTCAAGATACCACATGGGCTCATGCCAAAACAAATGTTCTTGCATATGTAAGTCGATATTACATTTAATCATTTTTACTTTAAATAACCTTAAAACTTTTTTTACCTATCTTCGCAAATGCCCTTTGAATGTGAATGTTAAAATAAGAAATCTGAAAAAATAATGGACTATTAATATGTCGGACAGTAATTAAAATAAAAATATCTAGGAGAGTTAGAAACATCCACAATAGTATAATCAAAACACCACATTTAAATAAAATTAATTGTTAAAACGTAAATTTAAGAGGTCGTCATTATATTTGGAAAGAATCATTTAAGTCTTAAAATTCTTTCGCAAATATAATAAAATATTGTTTTAATCACCAATTTATTTTAATTGTCTTCTTTTTTATTATTACAGAATGGATTTGAGGAATGGAGAATTATCTTCTTCATTGGAGCAGCAGCCTATTTCATAAGTGGAATCATATTTATTATATTTGGAACCGGAATGACCCAGCCTTGGAACAAAAAAACTACAACTACTGATAACAGTAAATCTGTCGACAATTTGGCCTTTGAAATGGAAAATAATGACAGGAGTCACAAATAATTTTATTTACCGTAATTAACGAACAATGAATCATCAAGAAATATTAAAAGGCTGAAAATAAATTAATTTTAAAATAAGTGTATTTTTTTTCATCGAAGTAAAAATATGTAACGTAAAACGTCTGTTCGGGTAGGTAGTCATCCAAATGCGGTGCATTACTAGAACATTCTGGTAGAATAATCCAGCGAGTAGGTAGATGCGCCGTACCTACGATGCTTTGCTAGTAGATTCTAATACGATGCGTTTTGCATGGGCGAACATTCCAGAATATTCTAGTAACGCAACGCTACATCTGTATAGGACTGCCGCACTCTCGGACTTAAAGGACCGTCACAAAATGTATCTCTCCTGTTTCGTATTTATTTCTCTTCAACACTGCACAAGAGTTTCGACTGTCCGATGCCAATGGTACTGTGGCATCCCTAATTTAGATATGTTGTGAGGCTGGGGTGGGGGGAAGGAAGGAGTTGGGATGAAGAAGGTTGGGATGTACCTGACTACTTAGATCTGACCATCAACCACAGCTAAACTAGCCGTAATAATGCCATTTCAAACAATAGTTCGATTTATTTCGCTTTTCCATTTTGGCTGCAATATCGAATACAAACAAACTGACATGTTTTAGTATCAAGACTTTTAAAAAAAGTTTTTTTTTTTTTAAATCATGTTTTTACTGAAATGCAAATTTCGAGATTTTCTACCTGGACTTCTGATAGGAATTCCAATGAGGCAAAGTCCTATATTATATATCAGTAAAAAATTACATTTTAAAATAAAATATCTTATATAAAGAAACTTATCTACACTTTATCAAGAATATTGTGAAAACAGTATTCTTATGATAATAATATTATTGATAAGAATAATAATCGCCTTGCACCGCAATAGGAGGAATAGATTTATACGTTCATTACTCCTGGACACACCTACCCCCAGATTCCTACCCACTACTCATACCTGTTTCCTTCACAGAATTTCTTCTCCTTCCTTTCCAAACATTGACCCAAAAGCCCTGGACGGAGCAATTTGACAACAATTTGAAGTCGCGGGGTGAGGGGGAAGATGTATGGAAATGCCAAAATCTACTTAATTGTTTTAATGATGTATCCCATTCCTAGGGTCATAAAATACTCATAAGCCGATATAACTGCATTAACAGCACAACAATAAAATAATAATAATTCATTATGTACCACTTTGCATACAATTCAGTTCAAATGTAGTCATACTGGCTGGCAGGCAATTTCTACCCACCCTAGATTTGGCTACAAATAATAATAATTCATAGAAAATCGCTCGAATGCTCTGCCCAGGGCTTTTTAGGTCCGTGTTTTCAAAAGACTTAAGATAATACTTTTGATTGTGAAATTGAGTAAATATTATAAAACAGGGGCTTCGAGTATTTTATTATTGCTGTCATATTTTGTTTTACTTATTTTCGCGGAAATGAGTAATTTAGCGTAAAAAATCGCGTTATTGAAAATGCGATTTTTTTCAGGACTCTAATCATATTTAATTAACTTAAGTAATTATGTACGTAGGGCTAACAACTCCACACCATAAAAAACATATTGTTACGACACCTCAAGACAAGCCTCGGAAAACATCGGAACGGAATGAGGATAACAGACCCGGCAAACGAAAAAAGGCACACGATCTAAAAATTTGCACTTGGAATGTTCTAACGCTATATCAACCTGGCGCCCTTCAGACACTAATAGATCAACTAAATGCATATAAAGCAGACATCACGGCTCTACAGGAAATTAGATGGCAGGGAAAAGGGATCTTTGAAAAAGGAGACTACTGCATGTATTACAGCTGTCACGAAAAGCACCACATAAAGGGGACAGGTTTCTTGGTAAGCAAACGAGCTAAGCACCTCGTCATGGACTTTAAGGCACTCAGCCCTCAAATGGCGCATCTCAGAGTAAAGGGAAGATTTTTCAATCTAAGCATACTGAATGTCCATGCACCCACAGAGGACAAACCCATCGATATAAAGGAAGATTTCTATGACAAGCTGGAGAAAGCTTTTGATGAATGCCCACCGCGTGACTCATAATAGGGGACATGAACGCGCAAGTTGGTAGGGAACCCCACTTCACACCAACAATAGGAAAACACAGTTTCCACCTACACTCAAACGAGAATGGAGAACACCCGATAAACTTTGCAGCATCTTACGATATGGTCATAGGTGGTACGTTATTTCCACACAAAAATATACACAAAGCCACGTGGAAACACCCAAATGGCAGAACAAAAAACCAAATAGACCATGTACTTATTAGTGCTAGACATAAATCCAATCTACTAGATGTCCGCACTTATAAGGGAGCTAATGTTGACTCTGACCATTTTCTCGCTGCAAGTCGACTGCGGTTTAAAATACCAAATGCTGGTAAAACAACAAGGTGTAAATCACAAAATTTAATACCAACAAACTACAAGACCCCGCGACAAAAATTGAGTTTCGAACTACACTCAACGGGATAGCGCAGTGTGACATAAATGATATCAACTCACAATGGACAGCCTGCAAAAACCTTTTAACAACAGCTACTCTTGAAACCCTGGGTAAAGAAACCCCTGTCAGAAGAAACCATTGGTTTGACTCAGACTGCGCAGAAGTAACGAAAAATAAAAATGAACTTTACCAAAAAACGTTACAACAAGACTGCACAAGACGACTTATGGACACCTATAGGGAAACAAGGAAGAGAGAAAAGAAGTTGCACAGGAAAAAGAAACGTGAATATTTACAAAAAGAAATTAGAGAGGTTGAAGCACTCAGGCTTAAGAGTGAGAGTAGGCTTTTCTACAGAAAAGTAAATAACATGAGAGCTGAGTTTAAGCCAAAAATAAATATATGCAAGGACGAGAACGGAGTGATACTGAGTGAAAAGCCTGACATCCTGAGGAGATGGGTGAGACACTTTGATACAGTTCTCAATAGCAACTCGGCAGAGGTGGAGCACAACACAGTGGAGAGCATGGGAGATTACTCGTACAATGACAATACTTAACCCCCTTCGCTGGAGGAAGTGATGCAGGCAATAACACAGCTGAAAAACAACAAATCCCCGGGTCAGATGAGCTGGTGGCTGAATTATTTAAAGCAGCAGGTGGAGAGCTTACTCAATACCTGCATAACCTAATTCAAAAAGTATGGACAGAAGAAGAGATGCCCGAAGAGTGGAGACTAGGAATTGTTTGTCCACTACACATGAAGGGCGACCAACTCGAGTGCTGTAATTATAGGGGAATAACGTTGTTAAATACCGGCTATAAAATTATGTCTAACATCTTGTACAAAAGATTGCTCCCAATGGGATAATCAACATTAAAAAGGTCGAGGAGAAACTTGCGGAGAAGGGTATAAAAATTGTTGCTCCTCAGGGCCGCCTTCCCAAAATAGTAATCTACGATGTCCCGAGAGGTGAACCGTCTGCTGACCCGGCTCTTTTTAAAGAAATCTTTATTAATAACCTAGACGGCAAAGCCACCGTTTCACAGGATGACCACGTGCGCACAATGCGCAGAGTTTCATTATTTGGAAAAAAGGATACAGGCACCATGAATATGGTGGTAACTTGCCATCCCGAGGTACGGAAGGCCCTTATTGACAGTGGATACTGCTTCTTGGGGTGGAATGCTTGTCGTGTCCGGGATTACCTAGGAGCCACGCGTTGCTACAAATGCCACTTATATGGGCACATTAGTAAATCCTGTTCCCAGGAATCTATCACTTGCCGTCACTGTGCCCAACCTGGACACGACTTTGAGAACTGCCCCAAGAAAACAGCACCCGGTACCTGTGCAACATGTACCAAATTCAAAAAGCCGGCAAATCATCCCACTGGTGAGAGATCCTGCCCAGCCCTACGGGCTGCAGTGGAGACTCAAGTAAAAATGACGGACTATGGCCTGTAACCCCCTTCTCCAAATAGGTCAGATCAACCTGCAGAGGTCCAGAGCGGCCACACTGGAGTCACTGCAGACAATGTCTGACCTAAAAATCGACATTTTGCTTATTCAGGAGCAATACACCTGGTTTGGTAAGACACCGATAAATCCACCAGGTCTGGTGCTCGAAGTAGGCACCTCTCCAGGGGCGGGTATCCTGGTTAACTCTTCTGTGATCAGCCCCCTCCTTCTGGTGGGACTGTCGAACGAGTACCAGACCTGCGTATCTATTAGATTTGGCGAAACTGAGATCTTCTTGATCTCAGTATACTTTAAGTATGGGAACCCGGTTGAACCGCATATCTTGAGCCTGACGCGCGCTCTTCACGCGCTTAAAGGTCGTAACATAGTTATAGGAGGAGACTTTAACGCTCGCTCCCCGATATGGTTCGATCATGCTGTAAGCTATAGGACGGAACGATCAGACGCCGTAGAAGATCTAATTGCGGCGCAAGGTCTTATTGTATTAAATGAGCCTAACTCACTATACACTTTTTCGAATACCCTCGGGGAGAGCAACATAGATCTAACTCTTTGCTCTGGATCTGTTGCGGCCAAGATATCGCATTGGAAGGTACATGAATGCGCAATAGCCTCCGATCACAGGCTCATTACCTTTACTGTGGGTGTCAAAAAGACCGGAACTCCGAGATCCTCCTGGAATTTCAAAACCACAATGGCGAATTGGGATAAATTTGGGGAGGCGCTACGCGACACTTTAAGGGGATTCTATGACGTAGCAGCAAGAGATCCGGAAAACTTGGGGAACTTTTTCAATGCAGCCGTAGTGTCAGCTGCAGAGTCCTCTTTGGGAAGAGCAAACCCAAGGAGGTCTACAAGGAATCCTTGGTGGTCGCCTGAGCTGACTCTGCTGAAGGGAGCCTACAAGAAGGCCTACAGGGCCTTGGGCGCTACCAAACGAGGCAGCTTTACGGAGGAGGAGATCGCTGCTCGCATGGAGCGCCTCAGGGCTGCACGTAGAACCTTCAAGTTGGCAGTCCTCTCAGCAAAACGAGCTAATTGGCATAATTGGGTTAAAGATATAGGGAACGCCAACCCGTGGGAAATCCACAGCGCCGTTGAGAAATCCGGAAAAGGCTCTGAACGGTATCTTTCGAGTGTAATTTCAAATTTTGAGGGAAGGGACGTTGAGACAGTGGACGTGGAAACCACTCTCAATACACTTCTGGGAAAGTTAGTCCCATTAGACTCAGTAATTGGGGAAAGCGACCACCATAAACAGATAAGAAATCTGTCAAGGATTCCACTGAGAACCCTCTCCCAGGAGGATAAGATGCGAATAACTAGAGAAGAGATGGATACTATAATTAAGGGTTTGGGTCCTAAGAAGGCACCTGGGCATGACAGAATCAACGGTATAATCGTAAAGAAAGTATGGCTCTATGCCCAGGAGGAGTTCCTGCAGGTCATGGAGACGTGTTTGCGAAGAGGAATTTTCCCTTCGGTATGGAAGAGGGGTATGCTCAAGATTATACCAAAGGGATCTGACAAACCACGCTCTGATTTCAAGGCGTACCGTCCGATAACACTGCTGCCGATAATGGGTAAGGTACTGGAAAAAATAATCAGAGAACGCCTGCGCCGAACACTCACCCCTCCCACCCCGTGTCAGTTCGGTTTTGTTCCCGGTAAATCTACAGAGCATGCCCTTATGCATGCGCTTGAATGGGTGAAGGTTCGACCTGAGAAGTATGTCGTGGGGATCTTTCTTGATATCACAGGTGCCTTCGATCATGCGTGGTGGCCGATGATGCTCAACAAACTCAAAAGTAGAAGCTGCCCTCCGTGGCTTTTTAAAATTTGCTCAGACTTTTTCAATAATAGAACCATAATCCTCACCTTTGGGGACTTTGTCATCGAACGTGAGGTGGACACGGGCTGCCCACAGGGATCAGTTCTGGCCCCTGAATTCTGGAACATAAAGTTTGATGACTCCTCCAGGTTACCCTTGCCTGCGGGATGCATCACGGTCGACTACGCTGATGACAAGTTTTTCTTGGTTGCGGGGAACAGTAGGAGAGAGCTTGAACGAAAGGCAGGTGAAGGTTTAAACATGATCCTCCAATGGGGAGAGAGAAATAGACTGAACTTCGCTCCCCAAAAAACCATGGGTCTCCTGTTGAAAGGTTTTCTCAGCAGAGAGAGAAACCCAATCATCAAAATGGGAGACTCCAAAATCAAGTTCGTAGAGACAGTAAAATATCTTGGAGTTACTCTAGATCGATCGTCCTCCTTCTTAGCCCACGTTAAGAAAGTCTCCACTGAGGCCCAGGCCCTTTTTCTGAAGCTGAGGAGAATCTCCACTACGGAATGGGGATTGAGGACACCAGCGATCCGTATCCTATACAGGGGGGTTTTTGTGGCGCAAGTCACTTATGCCGCCTGCGTCTGGGAACATCGTCTGGATAATGCCCTTATACTCTTGGCTCTCAAGAGGGGCCAGCGAACTCCCTTGTTGGCACTTTCTGGAGCCTATAGAACAGTCGCTTCGGACGCACTTCCAGTGTTGGCAGGTGTCCTGCCAATCGATCTAGAGATTAGGGAAGTGCTTACAAAGAAAAAGCTGACTAGGGGCCTCCCGGCCAACCACCTCGGTGTAATTATTACACCAGGCGGTGCCGGGACCCTACCCAGTCGACTTAAACAAATGCGAGAGCTGTCACTCAAAGAGTGGCAATCTCGGTGGGATAGGTCGAATATGGGAAGATGGACCTTCTCCTTCTTCCCATCAATTAAACTCAGAATGGAAGGGGCTTTCATCAAACCAGACCACTATATGGTTCAACTGTTGTCCGGACATGGGGAATTCAGGGGGAGACTTCACAGACTCTCCCTGTCACCCCATCCCAACTGCGCCTGTGGCAATACGGACCAAACCGCCGAGCACATTCTGTGGCACTGCGAGATAATGACGGATGCGAGGGATGAATTACTGAGAGGCCTAGATGTAATCACGAGACCGGTTTGGAACGCCGATCTCGTTTCGAACAAGACAAATTTCGAATGTCTGTGGAAGTATGTTAAGTCATGGGTTGAGAGATGGCCAGCTTTGAGAGTCGCTGACTAGAGTAAAATCAATCATAACCTGGTGTACTTGCTCCTGACTTCCTTGACCATGATTTGTATACTCTTTTACACCCTCGCCAGATTTTGCTGATAATTTTTTTCACCCAGCTCAGATGATAAACACCAGACCCAGGAGCAGCAGCTCCCATCTTTGTGGATACCTTGGAATGACAAATAATATTTTTTTTTTTTTTTTGCTATGGAAATTGTAGCTTCTACCAACTCTCCGTTCTTCATACTTTTGTTTTATTTTTGCTTCATAATTTTCTTTATAGTTTCCTCACATTTCTCTTCTGCTTTCTTTTCTTATATTTTGTTATTCAGGTTATACACGCATATAGAAGACACCTTTAGGGGCAACACGAGTCCGGGATGAAACTGAACATCAATGTTCTGTCAATGTCCATTTTCCCCACAAGGGGGTGGATAAACCTCGTCCCCTCATACGGCCAACGGACAGACCCCGGAAACAGGATATCCACAAACCTACCGCGCCTCCCCCGAGGATAGTAGCAGGTTTGAGGGATGGTCGGTCGACCTTAGGGGATCTTCCTCCCCGCCTACGACGACTCGACGCATCTCTCCCTAGGGTCTTCGGGTATCCACTCCCCCAGCTCCCAGTTACACTTTCTTCAGGGCACCACCGAGAAATCGGCTAAGGGGAGCGGTCCCCTGACTTCGTAACCGATCAACCCAATCACCAACTGACTCGCCTCGGAACCGCCGAGAAGAATGTGGATTATTCCTCTCCGGACCAGCACCAGATGTTTTTCGTTTATACTTTTGTTTTCTCTAAATTACTATGCACATACTATGTGGACAAACAGTCTACACCAGTTGTTTTTATTTTTGTATTTATTTTTCTCCCCTTCTACTAACATTGAAACAGAGGCAAGTACTCCACTAACAAACTAACATTGTACACAGTAAGCACTCGCAGACTGCTTTTCTAAAAACGTATGCGGGGACATTCGAGGTTTAGCTTCGTTCTTATTAAATGTAGAGTCGTTCTTAACAAAAAAATTAGCGTCCTTGCAAGAGCCCTGAAGGGGTAACCATAAGTTACCTATACCGGGGCGGGTAAGTGGTGGAATCCTCGAATGCTCCCAATGTCCGAGGAAATTATTGGCAACTACCAATGTGGCTTCAGGCCAGGCAAATCATGCATTGATCAAATTTTCTCCTTGAGACAGATCTTAGAAAAAACGTTAGAATACAATGTCGAGACTCATCACCTCTTTGTAGACTTCAAGGCCGCGTATGACAGTATTAATAGGAACGCATTGTATAATGCAATGAGTGAGTTTGGAATCCCGCTTAAGCTGATCAATCTGGTGAAACTGACAATGTCCCCAGTAACGTGTAGAGTCAGGGTTGGCAGTGATCTGTCCGAAACATTTGAAGCGCTCTACGGGGTGAGACAAGGAGATGGATTGGCCTGCCTCTTATTTAACATAGCCTTAGAAAAAGTTATTCGTGACTCAGGCATTGAGAAAAGAGGAACGATATTTGACAACTCTGTGCAACTATTGGCTTACGCTGATGATATCGACATAATTGCGAAAAATCCCGATGATTTACAAGACGCCTTCATAAATCTTGAAAGTTCTGCCAAAAACATGGGTCTTGTAGTAAACCATCAGAAGACCAAATACATGGCCGTAGGATGTACCCAACAAACCCCATCTCCCGTATGTGGAAGCCAAAATTTTGAAACGGTACCAAGATTCACATACCTGGGCTCCCTGATAACAAACAATAACAACACTACAGAGGAGATCCAGAAGCGCATCGTGAATGCAAACCGCTGCTATTCCGCCTACAAAAAAAAATCCAGACTGCTTTCCAGAACCACCAAGGTATTAGTGTACAAAACACTAATTAGACCAGTGCTTACGTACGCAGCCGAGACGTGGGTTCTAACTAAGAAGAATGAGCGAGCACTGGATGTTTTTGAAAGGAAAATTTTGAGGCGCATCTTCGGACCGGTTCTAGAAAATGGATTTTGGCGCAGACGTTATAACAATGAGCTCTATACTCTGCTTAAGGAGCTAAACGTCACAAAGTTCATAAAACTGGGAAGACTTCGGTGGCTAGGTCATGTGGAGAGAATGACCGAGCATCAAGAACCAAAGTCCCTGCTGAGCTCTAGACCGATAGGGAGAAGGAGCCTGGGAAGGCCAAGGTTAAGATGGAGAGACAACGTCCTCAAAGATTTGTCTGTCTTGGAGCTTCGAAACTGGAGAGAGCTGGCGCGGGACCGAGATGAGTGGAGGAAGACTCTTGAGGAGGCCAAGACCCACCAGGGGTTGTAGAGCCAAAAGTGATGATGATGAATTATGTTGTATACATACAAAAACTCTGCATTGATGGAAAAATTATTGACACCTCAAAAAATCGTAAGCTCGTTGCGGATCACATCAATAATTTCTTTATTAATATTGGTTCAAATCTTGCTTCTCGTCTACCAAATTATGGAAATGTTCAACATACTGAAGTAGGACTTCAATACTCCAACAGAAGACTCAATTTTCAAACGGTGTCGGGAGAAGAGATTCTAAAAATAATCAATTCCCTAAAAACCACTTCTTCAGCCTGGATTGATGGTATAACAGATCCTGAAAACGCTGTCTACGGAAATTGCATTGCCCCTAGAACATTTAATAAACCTTCGTATCACTCAGGGCCACTTCCCCTCAAATCTTAAACAAGGTATCGTTATTCCTGTACATAAAACAGGAAACAATACAAACATAAATAATTACCGACCAATAACCCTACTAACAAGCCTATCGAAAGTATTTGAAAAAGTAATCAACTCACAGCTGGTAAAATTCCCATATCATATAATAGCCATAAACTGATCTCAGAAAATCAATACAGGTTTCAAGAATACAAGAGCACCTCGGACTATTGTCGCTGTCACAGATTTCATTATTAAACGCCTTGATAAAAGGAAAAATGTATTTCAATCTTCTTAGATCTTTCCAAAGCCTTTGAAACAATATCAAACAGTAAATTAATAAACAAACTCGAACAAATCGGTATTACGGGAAAAGAACTTAACGTTTTTAAAAGCTACCTTAATGGACGCAAGCAACAAGTTAAAATAAATAACATACTTATCAACACTTATTCATCTAACTACGGTATACCACAAGGTAGCTTGATAGGTCCGTTTTTGTTCGTGTTGTATATTAACGACTTATGCAACATTAATATTCAGGGGAAAATCGTTAGTTGTGCCGATTAAACCGTCTTACTGTTTGAAGCTGACACTTGGCTAGCTGTCTATAAAAAAGCTGAAACGGACGTAAGCATGGTAAAAAAAGTGGTTGGATATAAACACGCTCACACTGAACACCGAGAAAACTAAATATGTCACATCAAGCATTAATATTACTGGTCAACCTCCTGACAATGCCTCCATCAGAATACACTTGTGTTTGAATTCCGATGAATCTTGTCAGTGCCCCTACATTGAACGCTCTACTCAGATGAAGTACCTCGGCCTCACCATTGATCCATATCTCAAATGGAATCTTCATACTCAAATAATTGCAAACAAAATAAGAAAAACATGCACTTTTTCAGAATCATACGAAACTTTCTTGGCTTACAACACCTGAAAATGATTTATTTTGCAGTCTGTCAATCTATTACTGAATATGGTATCATAGCATGTGGAGGCGGCACTTCACCTGCACTAGACCCAATCATAAAGGTTCAGAAAACAATTTTAAAAATAATTCTTAGGCTACCTATAATTACACACTCGAATTTAATTTTTAAATTTTTGAATGTGTTTATGTTCGGCAGCTTTATGCAAAAACTATTCTAACTCATCTATACTCAAATATACATAATTACTACGAAAAAAGTTCAAATACACGATGTACTCGAAGCAACAACAAAAACTTACAACAAAACGAAACTTTAAATACTTATCGACAAGACTCTACAACATTCTTCCAAACAACATAAAACAATGTGATTCACAAAAAAATTTCAAGATAATGTAAAAACTTGGATCAAAAATAAGAATAGGGCCTTTACCGGTGCATTCACCCAAATTCGCAGTTATTGAAGTAACCACATTATTGAGCGAATACATTTTAATACAAGTATAGGTATGTTCAAAGGTATTAGGAACTAACATGAAAAAATCTGCCTCAACACAGGCTAGCCTAGTGAGGCGGTATTTGAGAAACCTCAACTAACTGTACATTTATTTTCTTTTTACCTTCATCATATTACGTTCGTATTTTTCTGTTAATTTTATAACCTTAAAAAAAGTTACAAATCAATGTACAATATACACCATAATATGCATTTATAGTTGTAATGTCGCAAACTTTCTTAAATAAAGATATATTATTATTATTATGTTGCACTAGATACTCGAATTTACTCACTGTGCGCCAGGGGGAGTAGGAGTGACGGTCATAGATAATGTTATCTATCGATATTCGTAACGCGAATTAAAGATTACATTACTCATCTGCACTCATCTGGTATCTGGTATCTAGTTTATGGATTGGTTTATTTATGGGTCAGTGGTGGTTTATTTATGGGTCAGTGTAAACGTCAAATTCTTTTCAAGTTGTGCACAAAAGAAATTAAGAGTACAATATTATCATAATAACCACAAAATGTCTAAAAGTGTGGTAGAGTTTTACCCAGACCAGGAGAAACATCGATGTGGTTACTGCAAGAAACCTGATTCGAGTTGTAGTCAAGGTGAATTTCATCTAAACATTATTTTTGCAGTTCAATTTAGTCAAATTAACCCATTTGAAAAACGATCTATTTTAATTTTAGGAATGTGGGCACACCAACTCACAACAGATGATTACCAGAATTTAATTGATAGAGGATGGAGACGCTCCGGAAAATATTGTTACAAACCTAAAATGGATGAAACCTGTTGTCCCTTGTACACCATTAAGTAAGTTTCCTTCGGTAGATGTAATATGACACAAACGAAGGAAATTTTCCAATTAAGTAGGGCCATTAATATTTATATTTATTTGAATCCAACAAATAACTGAATCTAATACTGCGGCCTAAGGTTGAGATAAAAAAGCATTGCTAATGCTATTTTACAATATTGGTTCAATTCCACACCCTTTTCTCAATGAAAAATGCAAGAATTTGGATGTTATTCAGTTATTGACTGGTCAATGGCCAAGTAAGCTATGCGTTGGGTTCCCGCCTGTGTGTTGTGAGTTCGGCAAATAACATTTCCACTTGCGTGATGTAGTAGAAAATTTTCAAATATTTTCAGGTTATTCGTGACCTTGAAATGTTTGTCTTTAAAAAAATCATCCCATAATATCAAGTTAGGTCTAATACAACCAGACCGTAAATGCCTTCTTGTAAGAATATTTTAATATTTGGGAACATTGTTTAACAATTTGGTCTCACATTCTTAGGATAAAATAATACGTCATCTACATTTACTACTAGTAAGAGTTTAAATGTACCCAAACAAAGACTAAAAATGTTTCAATATGTTATCTATCTATATCATAGAAAGTTGATGTAAGCAGCATTCAATTCTTATTACTTAGCATGCTATACGATTATCACAGTCAAAATACATAGATTAGATTATAAAGTTCTCAATATCAGCTCTGACTCATGTTTAATTTTTTTTAAATATATTTCAGATGTGATGCTTTACAATTCAAATTATCGAAATCTCAGAAAAAACTGATTAAAAAAATGAACAAGTTTTTGTCCAAGGATAGCGATGTTGAGATTTCTGAAAATGATGCAAAAAGTTCCGTCAAAACTAATGAACAAAACCAAATACTTATTCCTAGTCAAGAATGTGATGAACAAACTGTGTTGAGCACACTTAGAAATAAGAAGCATATAAAAATTGATGCGAATAATCTAGTTCCTTCTTCCCCAAGGGAAAAAACCAAAAATTCAGACTCAAAAGATAAAAAACCTGAGAAAGTTGGTAAGAAATTTATACGTTGACAAGCAATACTCTAAAGCAGGGGTTCCCAACCTTTTTGTACTCTAGACCACATTCTAAAATATCGGTAGGGTGGTGGGCACCACCTATTTTTAATCGACAAACTCGGGGCAGCAATCGCAATCAAAATGACAACAACGCAGTTCCAGGCGGGGAATGCTATTTGCACATTACTCCTTGTAAATGCCGAAAACCCGAAGTGATCCGATGATCGCCGAACCGATCGGGACGGTACGAGCACTACTGTCAGTTTGTCTGTCGGGGCCACGCTTATTGCTTTCACTGACAGACAGAGCTGGCAGATTCATGTGCCATGTGTTTTGGCGCCTTCGGCGTTCATTGGCTCAGTTCGTGGCGTTCGTTCACTTCGGGTTTTCTGCGTGTACAAGGAGTGATGTGCAAATGGAACTCCCCGTTCCAAGATAGCGTGAAGAGCGCAGCCTAACTCGCCGCTGGACAAGTTGCGACAAGTACTGTCAGCAAAGGTACCACTCATACATACAATATCGCAAACAGACGAACGTATTTAATAAACCTAGGCCCTCAAAAAAATTAAAACTCTAACAAATAAATAAAAATAATTCACATTTTTAATTAATGTTTATGAAAAAATTCTTTCACTGTCAAATAGTGGCGGGCACATACGAATCGGTTGGGAACCCCTGCTCTAAAGCATGGATCTCAGAGAAGAAGAAACCATAGTTATGTCTGATAGCGACTAGCAGTGCTTCTAATGAAGAGAGGGATTGAGCAAAAGAAGTGTACAAGGGATGCAAGAAAAGTGTAAGTGTTGGAGTGAAGGAGCGAAAGAAACACCTGGAAGAGGAAATCAAAATGACAAATCACTTCCAAGAAAACATCACTATTTTGGAAAGAGGTTAAAAGGTCCCGGAGTGGTCCAGAAAACGTAAGCATGAAAGTGATTAAATCGAAAGATGAAAAAATGTTGACAAATGAGGAAGAAATAAAAGAGAAAATATTAATGTTTGGATAATTTCTATAGCACCGTTTTTGTGAAAAATCACCTCAAGGGCGCTTAAACATCGATGAAATATTTTGAGGAAGTCTTCGAAAGGAACCAGAGGGACAGTGATTCCAGCTGCGAATCAGTTATGAACGATGACGAAGTGAATGTTACCAAAATCAGTATGGAAGAAATAAAAAGATTGATTAAGGACGGGTTGTTTGACAGAATTTGAACAATTCACCCAATTTCAAAATGAAAGTGAAGGTTCTGTTACTATATCATTATTGACCAGTTATTTCACAAAACTGAAATACTGACAGAACTTTAAAATCAACTTTGAAATTTGATGAATTGTTCAAATTCTGTGAAACAACCGGTCCTTAATGTATGAAGCATGGTAAGGTTGTTGGTTTTGACAATATTGCTGCCGAATACTTAATTAACAACGAAAGGAGATAGGGGTATAATTCACATGGTTGTGTGAACTTTTTAACCAGTGTTTAGAGGGAGTTACATGCCATTAGATTGGAAAAGGGTGATCATGCCGTTATACAAAGTCACGGGTCAAATGTGGGAATCACACGGCTATTAGCATTCTTAGTTCAGTTGGCAAGCTGTATGGTAGAATATTGTTTAAAAGTGTAAGAATAGAAACAAAGGTTAAAATATAGGATGTACAAGGTTGTTTTTATGAGCGGAGGGAGTGCATAGACCAGATTTTCTCATTGCATGTGCTCACTGAGAAGTTTCTGGCCAAAAACCAGAAACTTTTCCATACCTCAGTGGATCTACAAAAAGCGTACGACCGAGTCGACAGGAAAAAGCTATGGAAGGTGTTGTCCATGTATCGAGTAAATATGAATCTCATACAGGCAATTGCGTCTCTGTATGAGGGAAGCGTTGCATATACATATTAGGATAAACGGTGGTTTTACGAGGTGGTTTGGCATCACAAAAGATGTTAAGCAAGGCTGCGTAATGTCACCGTGATTATTCAATCTATACATGGGTATGCAAGAATTGAAAGAGGTAGAATTGGTCGCAAAATTGAGTAATCTGAAACTATGTTGTATGCTGATGATGCGGTGCTAATTTCTAATAGTATAGAAGATCTATAGTGAATGATGATCTATAGAGATGAACGAAGAATGAGTTAATGATGAATGTAAGTAATTCTAAAGTAAATAGAGAATACGAATACAGTATGCAATATAGTTGTGAATGATGAATACTTGGAGCGGGTGAATGAGTTTGTGTATTTGGGAAGTATGTTTAGAGATATTGAAAGAAGGGTAAATGCAGGTAACTCCATTAATGGATTACCGAAAGCAGTCGACGCTAACAAAAAACTGTCCACAGAAGCGAAGCTAGCAGTCCACAATTTAGTTCTGGTACCTATCCTGTATGGCAGTGCGGCATGGAACTGTCAGAAGGGTGAAAGTAGACTGAATGCTGTAGAAATGAGATCACTGAGTCGTAAGTGTGGTAAAAACCATTTATGATTGTGCAAAAGATGTGGAGATCCGCAAAGATTGCAAGGCTGATGTGAGCATAATGAGTAAGACTAGGAAAGGGACGCTCAGATGGTTTGGGCATGTTGAGTGAATGAACGAAGAAAGAAAAGGAAGGAGAATATATAATGCAAATGCGAATGGTAGAAGAAACCGGGACACCTGAGGAAGACACGGCACGATTAAGTGAACCAAATACTTAAGTCAGGAAATGTCAAGAGTGAATGAGGCAAGGAGTGTGTGCCAAGACCGAGATGTTTAGCAATCTGTCTCTCTGCCTACCCCTGCGGAACGGCGTGATGGTTACTTAGTTAGTTATATTAAAAATAACCTACTCAAAATAACTATATTTTTATTTTGAGTAAGTTTCTATCAATTTTTTTTCTAAGCATCTTGATTTTTTTGTAGAGAGTGATAAGCCAATAACAGTATCAGAAGATATCAGCAGAATTCCGTGTAAGAAAGCTAAGCAACTGAGATTACAACGAAGAAAGGAGAAGTGCCTGCTGAAAGGTATTGAGTTTGATCAAAAACCGAATCCAAATATTGGTGAGAAGTCTTTAGAAGAGTTTCTGGCTGATCTCCCAGATGGTTTTCGAGAAAGGTTGCAGGTAATCTTTTATTCATAAATAAATACCACTATTTATTGCTTTATATTATTTAAATTGTATTTTTTGTTCCCCCGGTCAATCAATTTCTGCGCAGGGTCTTGCACAATTCGGTTTACGTCAATTGCATACCGACCTGTGGGATGACGGGCTTAATCTCACTATAGAACACTGCAGTCAAATTAAACACACATTTTTGTCACACCAGTACATATTGATACAAAGTTTAGTGCCAAAACATTTATTTAATGAATTTAAAAACCAATTTTGTGACAGGAATAAAATCACACAATTGGTTGGCTTCAATTTTTTGCCACTTTATACATATACATAACCAATGAAATTATTGCAATGTTTTCCTCAACTAAACAAAGGTGTGGTGTGATATTATGTTATGGGCTACTTTGATGGTTTTGCAGATAAAACTGGTCAGGACTGCCCCTGCCAGCCCTGAATGGCTGGCTTCAGCAACTGCCAGCTACCAGCTGTATATTAAATACCAAGTTGCCATCCACGGTGACAAGGCTTCCGAGTGTACAGAGGACCAGTTCCGAAGATTTTTGGTTAAAAGTCCTCTGCAGGTACAAAAGCAATATTTTTATATATTAAATACATGAAATTATGTAATTTTACAAGATTGAAAATATTCCTTTACATAAATACACTTTTTATACAAGTACCTAAAATTTGTGATCATCTTCGTAATATATTGGTGCATAACCGTTTTATGGAAAACGTTGATAAATAAGATTAAAGATTGAAAAATATGGCACACCTTTCCGAAGAATTTGGCACTGTTAGTCATAATACAAGTTAAATGCAGCCATTCCCCATCTGGGGGTGAGTATGTATCTTTTGCGTTAGAGTTATGGTAAAGGTTAAATCAGCGTTAAATGGTAGGAGCTCAAAAGGTAGAGAGTGAGAACATACTTATACGTTAAACGCAACTCATTTAATGCTGATTTAACCTGTGTTGGCTAACGCAAAAGATACATACTAACCCCTCTGAGTAGATTTGCACAGTTTTTCCCTTTGATTTTATTAAAATGGCACTTTACTCCTATTGAAAATTTAGACGATGGATGGTAGCATTATTGAACTTTTGATAATTATATGACTATTTATTTTGCAGGCCGACTTTCCAGCTAATGGGCCTTCAGTGGGATATGGTTCGTTCCACCAGCAGTACTGGCTCGACGGGGAACTAATTGCTGTGGGTGTCATAGATATCTTGCCAAATTGTGTTTCTTCCGTATATCTCTTCTACGACCCTAATTATTCGCATCTCTCCCTTGGGACATACGGCGCACTCACGTAAGTTGACTTATTGTGCTTTATTTCACTTTTATGATCTGATATTTTTATTTCAATTGTTTGAAAACATTTGGACTTACGCTGCATTAGTTCATACAACACAGTTTCAGTAATTTTGGTGGATATAAACAAGCGCTAGACCATAATATGTACTTAATAATGCTTGTGTAGATTTTTTAATATAAGTTGAAAATTTAACCTCATTACAGAGAACTGGCGTTCACCAGGCAGTTACAAGTGAAGACAAAAAATATCAAAAGCTACTACATGGGATTCTACATTCATTCTTGCCCCAAGATGCGATACAAAGGGAATTACAATCCATCGTTTCTCCTTTGTCCAGAAACTTACAAATGGTTTCCACTGGAAGAATGTTGCAAGAAGCTGGAGCAACATCTGTACTGCAGATTGAACCCTGACATTGATGCCACAGATACAGATGCATGTGAAAAGAGAGATTTACAGAATATCCTCGTACTGGCAGGCAGTACGTACATGACGTATGGTCTTTACAAAGAGCACAAAAAACGCACAAGCTTGAGGATAAGGAAAAGCACTCCGCAAGATACTGATGAGCAAAGAACTCTTCACTATGGAAAGCTAGTTGGGAAAACTACTTCCCAGAATATGCTTTTGGTGAAAGAATAAAATACCTACTTCAATATTCAAATTTTATTGACAAAAAGAATGTTATAATATTCAATAGTTTAACAAACTTATCTTTCAGCTTTGCTTAATGTATTATCAGATATCTTACTTGTATTGTTATTGCTTTAATAAATGTGCATTATCATAGTAAACTAGTCTAACCAAAGATACCTGCAGTTTCACTTACAATAACTGGTGTAAGATTAAAAATATATGACGGTGGTAGATTAAAATGCGTTACATCGGAGGCAGTGAGGTGACTGAAATCTATAAAACTTTTTTTTTCCTGGGCTGCTTCAATTAAATATCATTTTATTGATCTTATATAACATTACAATATATACATATTTTGTAGTGTAGTTAAGATAATTTAGTAAGTAGGTGTGCATTACGCCCCCTAGCAATTTCTCTAATTCCTTGTTTGAATTATGTAAAAAGTACATTATTAATGAAGATTAATCTTCAAAGTCGAGTATATATTTTTTGCCTGCAAATCCCTGAATCGACAGTGTGTTTAATAAAGCTTCTTTATAATTGGAAAACTTAACAAACTGATGAGCAGGAGCGCGCAACTTACGAGTTAATATCATTTCAACAAGCTCGTCGAACATCTGTTTCCTTATTGGACTAGACTCATAATCCTTACTCCATTGCGTCATCCAAAAACCGTAAGCTTTGATATTCTTAAAGATAAGTGCAGAAGTAGGAATAGTGACTGGGTCGCGTGACATCCCCCCGTAGGTAACCATGGCACCGCTGTGGTTTAACTGTCGCATTATTTCCAAGGCACTTTTTCCGCCAACGCAATTTAAAGCCAGCATTGGCTTCTTCGCTTTTCCACTTTTGAATATATCCGTGGTACGAATTTCTTCTTCTGTAAGGACGAAATCGCCACCTAAGTCTGACAAATGTTTTTTGAGATCGTCGATCTCAGGACGATTTCTTACAACATTAACTGTTTTGAAGCCCAACGCTTTGCATATTTGTATAACATTTTGACCGCATGCGCTGTTTGCACCGTTCTGAATGACGGTATCATCTTCTTTTAAATCTGCAAAATCTTTAATCATCCTATAAGCAGTGCACGGGTTTACCGTTAGGGTGGCTGCTTCTGCCTTGCCCAGATCTTTAGGTACTTTAATCAAGTCATCTTTGGAAAATACACCAATAGTGCGCCAAATTCCCAGGCCTGACTTTACAGGCAGCACTCGGTCTCCCGGACTCAAACCTTGCACAGAATCTCCGATCTCAACTACTTCTCCCACTCCTTCATTTCCTGCCACTGCGGGAAGTGCCGGTTTTACAGGATATTTTCCTAAAATTATACAAGAGACATTAGTAGGAATTAACTGTTTACATATTTAATAACCTAGGTACTTCAATTTGGAGTCAGTGTTTTATAATATGTGCACACAATGAATGAAGGAATACCTTGTATCGTATTGATATCTGCTGGGTTAACGGGAGACGCTATCATTTTAACTACAACATCATTTTTTGTAGGAGCTTTGACAACCTCTTCAACTTGTGAAATAACTTTAATAGGCTCTCCATAATCACTGTAGGTCAAAACTATGGCATTTTTACTATAAAATTTCTTGTTAATTAGACTCAAACTTCCAATAATTCGATTGAATTTTAACGCCATGCTTAAAGTTAGATTAGTGAATTTACTTCCAGTAAAGAGGTTACCGTCAATCGGCGAATTGATCGACTGCGCCACTCGTACTGATTGTCGCGTAATGTCTTGTGACGTAATTTATGTATGTATAATATGGTGTTTATTGTTTTATAAAATCATCACATTTTCAAATTCGATAATAATATACTTCTGACTTTGACAAATATTATAACCATATTATGACATTTATTAGTATCATAGACAAACAATGGGAAAAGAAATAAGAATATCAGAAAACATGGACCTAATAAACCCTTGACAGAGTATCAGTGCGATTTTGTGTGAGCGGCATTAACGTTAAATCTTGGGTGATGGGAAACATGGGAAATTGCCTGGCAGCCATCTTGTACGACAAAATTTTGAAATGATTTGTATGCAAAGTGGTTCATAATGACCTATTATAATTTTATTTTTGTGTTAATGTAGTTTTAACGCTTATGATTTTTTAAAGTATTTGACGAGACAATTTCAATTACTTTATGTTGTTTGAAATCCGGAAATGTAGGTAAGCATTATAAATAAAGTATTAATGTATTACAAGATTAACAAAAAATAGGAAAAAATTAAATTAAAACAAATAAAATAATATTATAAGGTTAAGAACCGTGTCTATAAAATTTAATGTGATTAAATTGTGCTTCTGTCACTTTTTAAATCATTTGCTACTGACAGATTCTAAGCTCAGTGGGTTTAGAATTTTTTTATTTTATTATTCTTTATTTTAGCTTTCACCCATTAGGGGTGATCTTAGCCATACACAATTAACAGTTTAGAATTATGTTGATTACACTTACATGAAGATGAATTTCCAATTATTCCCTGAATTTAATCGATTTGTTTTTCAAAACGCCGAACTCATTTTTTTGGTATTGTCTCTGGCTTAGCGGCAAATACGATTTTCTAAATAATTTTTGAGCAAAGAAAACTTGTTCGACAAAAATTGTGAACTTTTGCATCGTGGTGAAATCAGCCAAGAGCATAATAATAATTAAAAAAAGCATATTTTAAATTTTGTATGTTGTTTTCCTAATAATCGTTGCTGATAGATATTTTATTCTGAAACTACCCTTGAAGGAAATAAATATTATTATGTTGTTCCGAGAAACTATAATAAAAAAAAGATTCTGCACATCGCAAAGAAAACATTAGTATTAGATAAACAGTATTATTAAATTCTAAAAAATTAAATAACCAGTACACTTGCCATAATAAATAAAAAAATAATAGAGTTTTGGCGAAAACTTTTCAGTTATTAATTTATGTAAAAAATATTGAGAGATTTACCTATAATGATAGTTCTTCATCAAGCATTGACAACAGGTCTTCGTGAATAGAAGATGCTGCTGCACTGGGGAACTTTCCAATATTTGTTGTTGCGTTCTCACTTATTGCAATATTATGTTCATTTTTTACTGAAGACTGGCTTGGCTGAGATTGTATATAACTTATTAGATCAACTACGGTTTCGTTTTCCATTTGGTAGGAATCGTTGTTTATCCTTTTTTCAATGGAAATAAGTTTCAGATTAAACTTAATTTTTTTGGTTTCGCCTCCAGAATTTTCTACCAAATTACGAACAAACTTCAATTCCGATATATCAGAATCCGTATTAGTTGCTGAATCTATTTTTTGCGGCTCAACTGCTTCGCCAATATTTTTACATTCACAGTCACACGGAGCGTTGCTGTTCAGGAGGTAGATGTTCTTGCCAAGATTGTGAACGTACTTTGATATAACATTTTCGGAGAAGACGAAAGATCCATCGTTTCTTTGAAGACCTAACTTTAACAAAATCGAAACTTTAATTCGGAAATCCCCTAGCCAAAATAGTAGAGCGTTTCTTGTAAACGATAGCTCTTGCGCTGTCATGTGTTGGAATATTGTGTCGAACCTTTGCAGCGCCCGATCCATTTTGATAATAGCCTGTTGCAGCGGCAAGTCCCGCACACCCTGCAAGTGTCGCCTCGTCAGCTCCGCCAGTTCATGAGGACGGATCAGGGAAATCTGCCATTTCAACATCATAGTCATCAGTTCCCACAGTTTATTCATAGAAACCGGATCCAATCGCATAATTGACACAGAAGCGATATCTTCCAGAAGTGTTCTGACGTTATTGTGACTCTCTAAACTTTGGACGGCGGACAATTCATCTAAAAGCTCGTCGTTGAAGAGGACTTCTGTTATATCCGTAAGTACTGAATGGAAAATCATTTGGATTATATCGGAAATGTTTCTCAATTATCTCAGTGCGTAACATGGTCCTATTTCGTTATCAATTTGTGCGGGAAAAGATGAAACCATTAAAACATACCTTGCATTCCTCTGTGGGGTGGAATTTTTTGTGCATTGAGTCTTTGATCGACTACATACAACAATTCGCAACCCAAATTGATGACCAAGAGAAGATTCGCGTGCTTTGACATGACCTTTCTTGTTATACTGTTTCAGGTTCATGTAAATAATCAATATTAGCGAACATAACCTAAAATGGGGCAAATGCACATAGAGCAATTGTATCAACACATCATCAGTATTATGACAAAAGATGGAAATGTTCAAGATTTTTCCTTTAGACTCGCAAAATTACATACTAATTCTGAAAGAATTGAACTCGTATATGATTTGTTAAGTGATTATAAAGTATTTCCAAATATTATTGTTACTAAAAAAGAAAGCATTATTTCTGACAAATATAGAAACTTGGGCAATGAATTCTTTCGAAGGAAGGTAGATGAAAGAGCCCTAGATAATTATAACAATGCTATATTGTATGCCCCCAATAATTCCAGAGAATTAGCCTTGGGGTTTGCTAACAGATCAGCCATTCTGTTCTCGTATAAACTATACAGGGACTGTATAGATGATATAGATAGGGCGCTGACGACGGGCTATGATGACAGCTTAAAACCCAAGATATTGAAACGCAAGTCAATGTGTGAGGAAGCTATTTCCGAGCAAGAGGACATAGACCTAGTGGAATCCCAGTGCCGGGAACAATTTAAACTTTCCAAGGAACCGCATCCATTCATTCCCTGTGCCAGCAAGAGTATAGAAATTTCATATTCTAGAGAAATGGGACGCAGCGTGGTTGCTGCTGACAATATTGCACCGGGGGAGGTCCTGGCTGTGGAACAACCATATTGCTGTATTTTGCTTGAGGCGTATTACTTAAAGTATTGTTACGGATGTTTAAAGCAATGTTTTTCAATGATACCTTGTCAGCATTGTTGCTATGTTATGTTTTGCTGCAGTGAATGCCGTGACAAGGCTTGGCAAAGCTATCACCGAATGGAATGTAAACTGATGCCACTATTGTCAGCGATGAAGTTTACTAAACTAGAGCTCCTTGCGTTGAGGACAGTCATACAGACTAAATGTAATTTATCTGATTGGAAACTTATTCACGACACTATACAAGAGGCTGAATCTGTAACTGATCCCCAAATGAAAGGTTTTACAAAGATAAACTCTAATACCGGTTCAACGGATAAAGAATCCATGATTTTTGACTCTCAGAGCTATGTTCCCATACACACCCTCGTGACAAATGTGGAGAAAAGATCGATTTCAGATATTTTCCAGAAGTCTGTAACGGCAGCTGTCTGCTTAAATTTCCTGATGGAGTATGTGGACTTTTTCTCGGAATGCACGGAAGACACCAACGGCAATGATAATATCTTGAGTAAGAAGAATTGTGTTTACGTGACGGGGGGCCTGCTCTTGCACCACAACATGACGGGTCCCTCCAACATGCACACCATTAGCAGCCTGAGCGGAACCAAGCAAGGCGGCTTTGTGGACAGTGTCAACTTTGGTGGTGGAGCATTCGCCTTTCTAAGCCTGTTGAACCACTCCTGCGCCCAGAATGTGGTCAGGTACTGTAGTAGGTCGAGCATTGCCCTCGTTGCCTTGAGACCAATTAAAAAAGGTCAGCAACTATTTGATAACTATGGGTAAGTTCTATCAAAAATTTTGGTAGTTATCAATAACTAACAAAAATACTAACTGACTTGATTATTATGAATTTTATGTTACAGAAAGTAATATACAATTATTTTTGAATATTTTGAATGGTTTTACCTCTTTAATATTTTTTCCCTTTACATAAAATGTAGGCTTGCTGCCAGAAATATGTTGATTCTGAGATAATCTACTTAAAAATTTCAGCTACCTATCAGTTATATCCGAGCTAAAATAATAACAATGTCGATTTTTTAAATGCGATTTTATTCATCTTTTATAATTGTTTTTATGAGGGAATTTCACTTTTTGTTTTGTTCATATTAACACATTTCTGGCTTGTATTTTTTGCGCTGGCGCTACGCTGTCTCTGGGCGAAAATAAATGTCCTGCGCAAATTTATTTAATTTGTTTTAAATCGCTGTATCTTCGGAATTGATTAAAATATTTTAGTAAAAATTTTTACGTAGTAACTCAGCACACCCAAGCTATAAAAGTACTAAACGAAAATCGAATGTTATTTGAAATGCAACTCAATTAAGCTTGTAATATGTTTATTACAGTCTGCCTATTGTAATTTGCCCATACCTGCTTTCTTTAAATACGCCCGACATCTCTTGCTTGCACATAGGAGTTGAGTGGGGCGGAACAGAGATAGAGATTCGAATCGGGTTTCACTGTCGTAAAAACCCTCATTCCAGGAATTGAATTATTACAATAACAAAATATGTTATCTAAATAATATACTCTCTTTTTGTTGAAATACCGATGTAAACGAAGGGCACTAAGATAAATATTAAAAGATGACTTGCATTATGATTCGATACATAATTATGTACATATAGTTGGGACCTTTACACAGAGATTAGTATATAATATTCATATAAAAGCATTGAATAATTCCTTCTTTACTGCCATTGAAATGAGGTCAGCGCAAAAGGTAGAACTACCCTTCCCGAGGTTAAGCATCAAACGGTAGAACTACCTTTCCTGGCCGAAGTGTGTTAATAGGAAAAATAATAAAAACTGACTTAGCAACTTTTTTCAAACATTGTGTAACAACGAATGATAATATCTTTTGTCTCACAAGAAGTCCCCAAAATGGTTTTGTGATTTTCACACATTATCCCACTTTCAAAAGTCATTAAAATACAGGGTGTTTGGGGGTAAAGTGCACTAACTTTGGAGGTACCGCCTCCCCGGGAACCATTTATTGGATAACCAACACCTCCGCCATAGGTCACGCCAAGTGGTTCGCTACGTTTGGTGATTTTAGTAGGTGTGCCCGGGTTGATCGGGTGAGGTGTGTTCAGGATGTGCCTGCTCATCAGCTGCGTGGCATGCCGGGTCACACTGATCCCAAAATACCTTTTCCTTCCCAGAACTTCCTCTCCTTCCTTTCCTTAAAAAGACCCCCACACAGCATCCCCAAAGATGACAGGCTCTTAGGAAAATAATTAATAAAAATACTTCTGTGTGGGGGTTAATATTAAAAAAACGTGATTCTACATGATGGTAGATACAAAAACTTAAAAACTACCTTAAAACGTTGGAATTTCGAAAAAAGTAATATTATATTTTTTACTCCTACCATCATATAGAATCACCCCCCGAAGTTTGTGCACTTTATAGGACGGATACCCGGTGATTTTGTATTAACAATATTTATTGTTATTTACACTTAGTGACTATCAGGGTACTCAATTCGCTATAAAAAATGTGTTATTTAATATAATTAATTATTTACTGGATGAATCACGACAAAATAGGTTGATTATGACTTCTAACCCAGTTTGACTTTTGGCAGTAAACCAACATATATATATATATATATGAGGGTTTTTATGACCGTGAAACCTGATTCGAATCTCTTTCTCTCTTCCGCCCCGCTCAACTCCTATGTGCAAGTAAGAGATGTCGGGCGTATTTAAAGAAAGCAGGTATGGGCAAATTACAATAGGCAGACTGTAATAAACATATTACAAGGTTAATTGAGTTGCATTTCAAATAATATTCGATTTTCGTTTAGTACTTTTATAGCTTGGGTATGCTGAGTTACTACGTAGAAATTTTTATATATATATATATATGTGTGTGTGTGTGCTTCATTTTGTTCCTCATAGAAACTAATACTTGGCCTTCCCCGATAACCTTATCCAAATGCCCTGTATAATTTTGCCATCCATACCCGTTGACCTAACCACTTACCAAAATGAATAGATTTTCAGTCCATGAATAGATTTTCGTCGCAGTTACACGGTTTAAATTAACTGTAACTTCTCTAATAATTGAATCAATATTGCAGGTTCCACCATGCTACAGCCGAGGTTAGCGAGCGCCAGAAGTCACTCCAATTCCAATACAAATTCATGTGTGCCTGTGAGGCGTGTTCCAACAACTGGCCCCTCTATCAGGACCTGCCCGCTGCTCGCCCGAAGGACAAGAAGAAAAGGGAATTGCGCTCTCATAAAATACTTACCGAGGAGCTGATTGACAACCTTAAAAATGGAGATAGGAAAGTTGCTTTGAACATAGTCAATCAACTGTACCCATATGTATCTATCCTCGAGGATAGTGCGCCCAGTAGAGACTTGGCCGACTACCAGGAAACCATCAAGCAGTGTTGGTCACTCTTTGGCAATGTGGAACAGTTAAAGTAGTGTGTGTAAGTCGCTCTTATAAGTGTTTATTTTGAACTTCTGATAATCATACATGTTTATGTTATGTATATCCAAATATTTTTGAAATACTATAAATTATTGACTGTTTTAATAATGGTAGTTTTATGTTTAAGAGTTACCTATTCCATTTAGAAACCCTTTCTAAATTTTTGTTATACCTGGTAATATCTGTCCAAGGCATATGGAAACTCTTTTCGTTAACCTTAATTCTTTTCCTTATTTTTAACTTTTAGTTTTACTAGATTTATAATTTGTTAAAAATTTAAACACTGTTAATTACTGTCACTTGGTACCAGCATGGTCCAGCCGTTTTATAATAATAAATTAAGGTAAGAAGATATGTACCTCTATATTTATTTACCTTTAATCAGGTTCCTAGGTTAATAAAAGTTATGCCATTGAAGTAAAAATTAATTATTTTTATCCTTATTTGAAATAAATAATAATTATACTAAGACATTCATGAGTCAATAGTAAGTTATAAAAACAATGCCCAGCCCAGTCTCCAAAGAGATAGTCAGAGAGAAGTTACATTTGAGTGTTGATAATATTTATATAAAAAGGGTTATAAAATAATAAACACATTTCATATTATATATTGTATAATTAGGGCTTAAAATTAAAATGATACTATTCTAAATCTAATTAAAAGGTAAAAAGCTGTGGCTAAAGGCAGACCTGCAATGGTTGTCAATTGAGCCGCGCCGCTCTTGAAATGCAGTGTAACCCGGCCCTGCACCTCGGGACTTACAGGGCTGTGGTGAGTTATATAGTCACTCAGGGCATCCACATCACTCAGCGCCAGGATCTCCTTATCCAAAATGTCAGTCTTTAACATTGTGTAATTGTCCCCGCCGTCGTACAAAAACTGAGGTATTAACACCTTGTAAAATGCATTTTCTAATACCTTTGAATATGTTGGCACAACACATTTTCCGCACAGAGCCTGCACAGACACTAGCCTACTGCCGGATGGATATGTAATGTTATATTCTACCCTTAAGCCTGAAAACTGGAGAAAACTTCCCGGCAGCTCGATTGGATTGTAATTGTATACAGACCATTCTAGCACTTTTTTCAATACTTTGCCTGTCATATTAACAGCTATGATGACATTGTCAAATGGTAGGACCTCAAGGATGTTAGCTCGAGTAATGTTTCCTCCGCTGGTCTCCGCATTGACGGAAGTTCTTATGCCTCCACCATGCATGAGAGCAATGGGAGCATCCGTCCAGCCGGCTGCTGTCTTGTGATCCACTGCATAACCATAAACCATGGAATCGGCAATCAGGTTTCCCAAATTACATTCTTTTTCTCTGCATGCGCCACCACCATTGAGCAAAACATCTGACTTTCCTACAACATTTTTGGTGAAGTTTAGAATGCCCGGCCTGAATGTTTCCAGCAAGTCCAGGACGTCTTGTTCTTGCGCTACAGAGTGGTCTAGTAATATGGGTTGGCCATCGTAGCTTATAAGTTCTCCTTTGTTATCAAATTTGAGGTGAAGTTTACCCAAGTACTTGGTGTAGGCGTATGCTTGTACCACGGGCACCTTCTTACCAGTTGATTGTTGGATTACAGTTGGATAGGCACCCACTATTTGCTCAATATCTGGTGTCTTTCCATTCCACAGGAAAGTATTAGTGTGCCCACCGATGACTAAATCGACTCCCTGAACTTCCTTGGCTATCCTTTTATCCGCTTCATATCCAGAATGTCCTAATGCAATAATAATATTAACCCCTTCACTTTTTAACTTATCTGCTTCCTCTTGAACAGATATTACTTCATCGATATATTCTATATTATTTGGCGAAACTAAAAACTTTGTGTCTGGAGTCAGATAACCAATTATACCAATTTTGGTATTTTGTACTTCGAGGACGATGGATTTTTTCAAATTTGTCACAGTGTTGAATTCTGGTTCCCCTGTTAGTATTAAGTTGGCGGCCACAACTGGACAACTGAGGTTCTTGATGAAAGGTGTGAGGCCGCTAACTCCGTTGTCTAGTTCATGGTTACCGAGGGACTGGAATAAAACAAAAAATTATATTAATATTAAGAAATGTCTGAATATGGACTGGAAAAAAAAAAAAAAAAACTATATTAAAACTAGCTGTACCCCGCCACGCGTTGCTGTGGCTTAATCTGTCTGTGCAGATAGAGAAAAATTAGCGCGTGTTGCAATTACGTCCAACAGATGGCGCAGTTAAAAAAAAATGTTTGTCCAACAGATCACCTGTCACAGGTGACATCTATATATTACAAGTATATAAATACACGCATATTCGAATGCAATGTTGTGTCAAAATTTCAAAGTAATCTGTGAAGAACTTTCCGAGATTTTGAACAAACGAACATTTACATTTTTAGTTATATAGATTAAAAAATACCTGAATATTTTAGTCAGGTTTATAAAAATAAAAATAAATATTTGGTGAAGATTCCTATATTTTTTTTTATTAATTATTCGGATACAGATTCTAATGTCAATTTTTATTTTGCTAACAAAAAAGTTACCAAAATTATGTTCTTGCAATCAAAATTATGGTTATTTTTAGAATCGAAATGCCTACTTAGAATAAGTGATGAGACGTTCATGAACGAGCTGCACAATTGAGCTAGCTCTTTTTGATGAGCCGTATTCGTACGACTCGTAAACCGTACCACGGCTCATTTGAACGGTTACTCTTTATTATTGAGAGACATTTCATAAAAATAGTGCCATTAAAATTATCCAAGCATTAATTTTTATTACACACTCAGTTACGTGAACGGTATCTGACAATCCGACATTTGGACTTCGACTTATATATCCGGTACCAAGAATTGTACGATCATCCATACGCTTATGCTAGGAGCTGTACAGAAGGAGCCATATAGGACAAGCGTAGTATTCTTATTGCTCACACGCTCTTAGCTCACTGCTCCCGTTCAATTGAGTCGACTTTTTGAGCCGTACGAAAATGTTGAGCTGGTACCGTGGCTAGCGCTCTTAATAAAATGAGTCATGACTCATCGCTAATAGCAATGAGTAGTTCTTGAGCGAGTGCTTCATAGCTCTTTTTGATGAGCCGTATTCATACGACTCCCGGTAAACAGTACAGCGGCTCAATTGAACGGTCACCCTTTTTTTTATCAGGAGATATTTTAGAAAAATAGCGTCATTAAAATTATCCAAGTATTAATTGTTATTACGTACTTAGATACATGAACGGCGTCTGACAATCCGACATCTGGACTTTGATGTATGTATCTACACCTACTAACTACTTAGTATCTTATTTGTCTCTTGTTACGAGGCGGCATACCGGTAACAAGAGTCATACGATCATTTGATCGGGCGAGTTATATGGTGCAAGCACAGTATTCTCATTGCTCATACGCTCTGAGCTCACAGCTCCCGTTCAATTCAGTTAACTCTTTTGACGTACAAAAATATTGGGCTGGTACCGTGGCTCCCGCTCTTAATAAAATGAGTCATAACCCATCTCTGCTTAGAATATTGAAATTATCACCTTGAAATGGATATTATGTTCTTCATCACTAGTTCAATGTAAAGTGGTATTATAGTCAGAATTAATTATAATTATACAGTCAAGTTCATTTACAATGACATTGACAGCGACTGCAAATTAGGTCGTCTTAAGCTAATATTGTAATAATGCAAAATAAAATTTGTAAAAAAATTAAAAATAATTTCGACTCAACTGAGCATCTGTAAAGAAACGTAAGCAGTCGTTATATAAGAACTTTACAGAATTTTAATACACAAAGTTGTCTTTGTAGGTTTTTTACTGATGTGAAATATGAAATGTAAGTATTTTACCACAGCATCAGGTTTAATGATGTTGACAAAGTCTGCAGCAATCTTCCACTTGTAGATGGCGAACCAAATGGTCCCCGTGTAGGTGTCTCCGGCGTTGAGGTATAGCACCGGAGGAGCCTCCCCAGTGGCAGCCTTTCTCCGGGCCTCTCGCACTCTGGAAATATGGTGAAAATATACATTAGACAAAAGGAAAGTATAATGACACCCTTCTACCCTCCCGCATTTTCTCTTGATAAAACCCAATCAAAATAATTTTCTGATTATTAATACATATAAGGTAGGTACTTGGTAAGTGGCCTGAGATGCGGCTAGAATAGTTATTTGTTATGTATGTATTTTGTCTATGATGTGCCCTATTGTAATTTTTTTGTCATTGACCTTTCCTAGGTTCATGATGTTTGCCTTGTTACTTTATGGTTCTACTTCTATTGTTGTCTCATTGTGTTTGTATACTCTGGTACATTGTTGTGGTACCTCATACTTAATAACTTTTATTAAGTTTGCTAAATCTTATCTTTATTGTATTGTATTATAAATGATATTTGTTTAACATTAGATATTTATATTGTTATTAACCTGCATACTTGTAATTATTTACAACTTTTTAGTTGTCTTTTCTGATTTCAACGCTAATTTTTAATGTCTTTCACTATTTTTAATTACCTTATGCCATTTTTGCCACATTGAGTAATAAATTGTATGTTGGTGTTGTGCAGTTTCATTTTCTCCCTATTATAATTAATATTTTTTATGTGTATACCGCACGAAAGTCCCAGCCAAATGGGGTATGTTATATGGGTACGTATGAGGCTGAAGGGAGTGAGGACGGCAAAAAGATAGGAAGAGGAAGGCTGAGAAGCATAATACGTCAATGTATCGTTCAAGTTTTTTTTTGCTCAGGTGGAATATTTAGAATTTGATATTTATGATAACAAGGATCTCCAGTCCATTTTAAAATATAAATATTGACCTTCAACTTAACATACCAGTATTTGTATAAAAGTTCGTTTCCAAAGTTTGAATTTTTCAAAGCCCACTAAAAACTCTGGATATCTATGGCAGGTCGGACGTGACATGTATAGCAATTTCAAGACGTTTTTAATTATTCTTAACTCCATGAAACATTCACATCTCCATAAAACCAAAGGTTGCGACCACAATTTGAGAGTTTTTATTTAATTATTTTATCGTCAAAAAGTGGGGTGGCAGTAATGCTTATATTACATTTGTCTAATAAAATCAGTGTTTAGACGAAAAAACGTAAGGTGAGTCATTTTTAAAACTTTTTTGTTTTTATTATTTAAAAAATTATATGTTTATTTCTAATAGTACAATTTAAATTATTTAAAAAGTAATACGTACCTACTTACCTAATATTTTTTTATCTAGGTTAGGTAGGTGCCTTCTCTGGTTTTGTTTTTAAAATTATTTATTTATTTAATAACAACGGTATAAATATACCATAAACAATAAATCAAATACAATGACATCAGAAAGTATAAAATGATCAGAAACTCTAGAATGATATTAAAGTAAGAGATGCAGGTATACGCAAAACTTCTAAGTAGACTTTCTAGGTTTAATTAATATTTATTGAAAATATATGATATTATAGCCTTCTTGCAGTTAAATAGATCCGCCACATCTGCTTATCTATTACTAACTTCATGTAATTTAGGTATAAGTGAGTATTTTCAATGCTCAACCCTGGTATTGATACATTTAAACATTATTTTGGAACGAGTAGCTCGCGCAAGTACATGAAATTCATTGGGGTTAAGTAAATTAGGGCTGCCTATACTTTTTTTTTTAATTCTTTATTTTGGCTTTCAACCATTAGGGGTGATCTTGGCCATTTACAATTAACATATATAAACCAAACATAACATAAACGGTGCAGAGTTGGTAACAGTAGGTTATCACAAAATTATAAAAATAGGAACCTGTGTACAATTGGGCGCTTTTCGTTATTTAACCAAAGATTTTTCTAAAATTAGTAGCGTTTAGCTGCCTATACTACCAATTACGATTTTGAACATAAATATTAAGTCGGAGAATTTTAATTCTTTCATTAAATATTTATTTATTTATTCACGTCTTAAAGGCTTATACACGCAAACATTATTGTAGGTAAGTTGTTCAGGAGTACGATAATGTAGGTATATTAAATTTATATTAGGTCAATGGTACGAAGGTCAAAAATCCTGACGACTAAGCGAGTTTAATAACCTACATTATGTCGTTGACTGATAAATACAAGGTACGAGGGTAAAAAATCCTGACGACAAAGCGAGTCTAGTAACCTACATTATGTCGTTGACTGATAAAAACATTGATTTATAATTGGTTTCGAAACCACTACCTCTAGGGCCAGAGCCTAGGATTATGCCACTCAACCACAGATATAGTAAAATAGTGATTTTAAATATTTTTTGCGAATTTCTCTAAAATAATTATGCATCAATATATGAATATTATCATAATTTGTATAAAAAAATGATTTTAGACATTTTTTTTTAGTTGGATAATTAGAGTATATGATAGAGGTTTCATATTTATGACAAATAGAAAACAAAAGAGGATATAAAAAGCAAAGAGTTCACAAAAATACCAATTTTCTAGTATGAGTAGACTTACATTTTATTGGTCATGATTTAAAAGATATAATATTAAAGCCTTTTTGTACCTAGCTTCTGTGCAGTTAAACAGATCTGCTACATCTGCGTACCTATTACTAATTTCATGTAATCTAGGTACAAACGAGTGTTTGAAATGTTCAGTCTTAGAATTGTTACAATCAAAGAGGGTTTTAGAACGAGTAGCTCTTATGGGTACATGAAATTCAATAAGGTTAATTAAATCAAGGCTGTCTACGCTACCATTTACAATTTTGAACATAAATATTACCTAATGCTAAGGTACCTAATATTGTTATCTGGGTTAGGTAGATGCCTACTTCTCTCGTTTTGTTTTTAAAATAATAGGTACCTACTTACGTAATATTTTCGTTGCGTTTTATTTATTTATAATAAATTATTTATTTATTTATAATTCTGTTAGATATAATGACTACTATGACGTATGAACGTGAATGAAGCAAGCAAAATTTTTGTGTGTGCCAAAACAGAGTTGTGTGGTTCATCCTCTCTACCGAGATTGATAATACGTAAATACGAGCCGAAAAAATTCTTATGGGTTGATTGTAAGTATGAATAATAACATTTTTGAACATTACGGCAATAGTTTGAGTGGCTCAGCCAACGAACTAAGCTCATTTGAATAGGCGAAAGTGACATTTAGAATTATTCCGAGAGTTAATTTGCTTACATAAATTATTCTCGTCCTACGCAATCCAATGGAAATTTTGTAACTTGCATATTACCGATGCAATAAGCCAATCTAATGTGTAAGTATATAGCCTTGCCAAAAATATTCAGTTGGACTAATTCGAAATATTTGAGGACGATGATATAGGTAAGATAGATAGGAAGGTATACAGGGTTTTCCAATAAGAGGTGTTATTTTTATTTATTTTTTTAAATATTTTTTTTTATTGTGTTTATTTCTTGCTAGAGCAATCCCGATGAGTTACAGAACTCATTTTAGGACAGGAGGAACTTACAATTCATGTGTAGGAGGTAGTAGGTACAATTTTACAACGGTATTTTGATATCAAATACAAGTTTCACATTCAATACAGCATAAAAATTAAAATAATGACACGTTAAGTAGAACAAACAACAATAGAAAACAAGTACAGTTTTGATATTCAATCGTAAAAGATCAATGGTTTCGTTGCTTGTGTGGCATGTAGCGCCGTCTTGTTGGAAGTAAACGTTGTCCAGATCAATACCATCCAATTCCGGCCATAAAAAAATCATTAATTATCTCTCGATAGCGATCCATTCACCGTAACTGTTGCTCCAGCCTCATTTTCGAAAAAAGTAAGGTCCAATAACTCCGCCGGACCATAAACCGCACCAAACAGTCACACGTTGAGAATAGAGAGGCTTTTCAACAATAACTCTTGGGTTTTCCGAGCCCCAGCTGCGACAATTTTGCTTGTTGACGAAGCCACCGAGGTCGAAATGGGCCTCATCACTCAAGATGATTTGCATTTGATTCACTCAAGTGAATTTTAATAATTTCAATGCGTTGTTGAAGCGTGTATCGTTCCATTTTTATTAATGGCGTAGTTTCTACTTGTCAAATGTCAAAAAATGACAGCTTCAAAAATAACATCTACCGAAATAGCGGGCTATTCAAAATAACACCTCTCATTGGTAAACCCTGTTTATTTTTTATGTAAATACCGCACAAGAGTCCCAACCGTCTGGAATCAGTGAGATATGACATCCCCGATTGAGGTGTGTTGTGAGGTTGAAGGTATCGAGAGGAGTACCTGGGTATTCAGATCTGGTCGCCGAACACAGCTAAATCCATTTAAAAGCAATGTTTCTATTCACACCAAAAAACCATATTGACGGATACACTGATAATAACAGATTTGGGCGAAAGTGTCGTCTGAATAACCACTCAATTACTGTAAAACCACTCTTGTGACTTATAACCATTCTAGTGACTGTAAAACCACTCTAGTGACTATAAAACCACTCTAGTGACTGTATAACCACTCTAGTGACTATAAAACCACTCTAGTGACTGTATAACCACTCTAGTGACTGTAAAACCACTCTAGTGACTATAAAACCACTCTAGTGACTGTATAACCACTCTAGTGACTGTATAACCACTCTAGTGACTGTAAAACCACTCTAGTGACTGTAAAACCACTCTAGTGACTGTATAACCATTCTAGTGACTGAAAAACCACTCTAGTGACTGTATAACCACTCTAGTGACTGTAAAACCACTCTAGTGACTGTAAAACCACTCTAGTGACTATAAAACCACTCTAGTGACTGTATAACCACTCTAGTGACTGTAAAACCACTCTAGTGACTGTAAAACCACTCTAGTGACTGTATAACCACTCTAGTGACTGTATAACCACTCTAGTGACTGTATAACCACTCTAGTGACTGTATAACCACTCTAGTGACTGTAAAACCACTCTAGTGACTGTAAAACCACTCTAGTGACTATAAAACCACTCTAGTGACTGTATAACCACTCTAGTGACTGTAAAACCACTCTAGTGACTATAAAACCACTCTAGTGACTGTATAACCACTCTAGTGACTGTATAACCACTCTAGTGACTGTAAAACCACTCTAGTGACTGTAAAACCACTGATAGTCCTCAGGAGTTTTCAAAATCTCTTGTTATAACTTGACTCCACTTGGCTCAAATTTTAATTTTCTTGTTTTTTGTTGTTGTTTTACAAAAATATTGTTACATTTTTGCATACAAATCTTTTTAGACACCGTTATTGGAGGCTTGGTATTTATTCTTTGTTATTTGTTTTAACCAGTAGTTCTGTGACTTCGCGTGATGGTTAGCAGGCTAGGTTAGGCATGTTATTTTCTTCCACGTACTGTTTATCACTGTTCTGAATTGTGGTGACATTTTATGGTAGGTACTTACAGGTTTGCAACTCTTGCGAAGCCCCCGTAGCAGTTGTTAGCCTTCTTTTCCTTCTCGCTGCAAATTGAGGACACTTGCGACGTCTGCTCGAAGCGGGCGTGCATGTCGTTATTATGCAGGATGACCAACTCGAAATCTGAACCCTTGGGGGCCAACACCACGGCCCCGAGGGTCTGCGTCAACAGAAGCAGGGACAGCCAGGCGAGGAATATCCCCGAGGATTTCCGTTTGTGGAAATGCGTCATATTGTTGGGAGACTTCCTGCAACATAAAGAAAAACACAGATGAAATCACTGTTATGCCCACCTAGGGGACCGCACCAGGGTCCCAACTGCTCCCAATCGTCTGGAGCCATTGAGACTATATGGCATCCCCAATTGGGGTATGTTGTCAGGCTGAAGTTAGTGGGGAGGGGAACGAGATGTGAAAGAGGAAGGTGGGAAGTGCCTTGCTATTCAGATCTGTTCACCAAACACGGCTAAATCCATTTCAAGCAACGTTTCGATTCTTAACAGTGGTCTTTCATCAGGGAAAGAGTAAGAGTATCTACCACTCAGAAACTTACCGCAAGTATACTATAAATATATATATATATATATATTTTTTTTTTTTTATATTGATTACGATTAGAGGTGTTCCTAATATAACGTTAACAGGTATGGATAACATAGTATCTTCAAATAATGGCATACCTGTTACTCTAGTACCGCATAACATAGTATTGAATAACTTCCCGTTATTTTATAAGTCGACTAGTCGACCGTTCTGACATGGAACGGTTGACTTGTAAAATGACTGAATAACTAAATAATTCGAATAACGAATAACGAACGGAACGGAATAACAAAATTATGAAATAATGTTAACTTCTTGGAACTTGGAAGTTCCAAGTTCTAAGAAGGTAAGAACGTAATTCGGGTAATTCCCGATCACCGAAGATATACGAAGTATTGTTTGATAATTTTGTTATTCCGTTCCTTTCGTTAGTGGCATTATTTACTTATTCAATTATTTAGTATTTAGGTAAGATATTTTTAATGTGGAATGAACTTTTTTCGCGCAGGAATGTCAAGCAATCAAGGAGAATATTTTTTTATTTCTGTAATCGCTCCAGTGGTAAAAATATGTATTTTTTATTTGAGGTATTTATTCAAAATTAATTCAACAATTTTATGTACTTCATAATGTATATGCAACCTAACTGTCACTAGAAAAGTGCAAAGCAATAAAAATCATCAAATTATAAACATTATTTATTTTATGCTCCTCTCCTGCCCTAATATGAATATAACATATTATCGACTCAGCCGCTCGGCCCCAGCAACGAATAACGATGCCGTTCGTTATTACGTATCTACAAGCTTATCCAAATTCTTGGAATACTATGTTATTAAATAACAGGTATGATACTATGTTATTGGGTTGGGGTGTTATTTGTTATATTAGGTATCGGAAAAGAACCGTTATTCACACCTCTAATTACGATGTGTTAGGTACATAAATTAATTACATAAAATTTTGCACACATTTGAACTTGTCTATTCCTCTAGAACAGATGTTTTAATCTACTATTTGAAATTAAACACTTACATTGAGGTATAGTCAATGCTTACGCCTGAAGATCGAAGGATAATAAACGACATTTGTTTCTTTTTTTAATTATTGTTAATTATTTGGAGATCGACCGCTGACCAATGTCACCTTTCTCGAACAAATTATTCAGCTAACTTGCAGATTCCTCTCTTTGGCAAACCAACGCACAACAGATATACATTTCGACACAGCACATTCATTGTTTAAAAAACAATTAATCATGATTTTCATGTCACCACATTTCAGAATGTTTGAAAATTAAAAAAAACATAATTTTTAAATACACCCATGTATTTGAATTTCGATTTTTCTTGATTGAATGAATAAATGAATGAAATAAATGAACCTGGTAAGTGGAAATTAATCCACTTCTTGACACCTGATCGCGCTGAAACTCGACAGATAGATTCATTGTTGATTACAATGCATTCCATCAACTTTTGGTGGCACTCATGACACACGCGTTTTTCTGAAATTGGATGACATTATATTGAAAAATCTACAGCATTTAATACACGAAATAAAGGTCGGCACTATCCAATTAGGATTAGGCTTAGGTTTTAGCCGTGTTGAATCCAGTGCAGGAGAGGAAAATTCAATCCTCAGTCAAACCATTTTTTTTCTTCTTTGAAATTGAATACGCATTTCTCTGAAATTGGATGAAATTATAAACAATCATGGGAGTTAATATAAGAAATAAATTTCGATACTATCATATTAGGATTTGGCAGTGGTGTTTACTCATTTCATTCAGTCCCTGGGGAGGAAGGTTTAATCCTCAATCAAACGGTTTTTTTAAGTTTTAAAAGTTCTCAGCAGTTAAGAGCCAGTCCCTGGGGAGGAAGATTCAATCCCCAGTAAAACCAAAAAAAATGTATAAACATATATTATTTTTAAACATATCTAAATAAAAATAGAAGTATTATAGCAAAAAACTTTGTTCTTTCAGGTTTATATTATTAATTTTTTTTAAATTCACAAAAGATTATAATCTCAATTTCTTAGAACACCAATGCACTTACATATTCCACGGGTTTTTATGTAAGAGGTAAGTTCAAGTACCTACTTCTAGTGAAACAGTCCCTGGGGACTTTTAGAAAAATATCTTGCACAACATTTTTATAGGTACCTAACTGATAAGTCACGGGATATTATTTAAGTAAATCTACTTAGTTAATAAATAAGGTTCTCTTGAAAATAGAAAAATCCCTGTGTTTAGTGTCTTGCACCTAGAAAAATAATCTGACATTACTTAGTAATATTAAATAAAATAAATGTAGAATTAAAATAATTTTTGAGAAAAATATTACGTTATTTAGGTACTTAATGGCTCGTTTGAATTCTTGACACATCTGTATCGATTTTTTTTACATTAGCTCCACACAGGAGGCCAAATTGTTTCCCTCAGGGCTTATGTCATCTTTGGGATGCTGTGTGGAAGGTTTTTTGAGGAGAGGAAGGAGTGAACATGGGTCTTGAAGAGACCCTTGTTGTAGGAGGGAGGAAACACAGAGGCCGGAAAATCGTTCCACAGCCGAGCTGATGACGGATTAAGGAGAGGAAGATCTGGAAGGAAAAAGGTATGATGCGTGGGAAGAAATCTGGGGGTCAGTGTGTCCAGGAGTAACCATGAACCCGGGTACCCCTTCTAATTCACCAAACGTAACGAACCACTTGGGGTGACCAATAGCAGAGACGTTGGTTATCCAATGAATGGTTCCGGAATGGAACATACTTTTTAACATTATCGCTTTTCTGAACTCTACACAATCAGTTCAAATTTTGAAAATATAACTTAACTTGGAAATTGGAACCGTGTATTGTGGTCGTGTTTGTGTCCCGGTTACCCCGAAGAAAGTAAGCTAAATCTTCCCTTACTTCGGGTGTATTTGAAAAAATATTTACAAATAGCGAAATTCTTTCTTGAACAGATAATCAATTTATTCCATCAGTCTTTCTGAGGTCGAGTACTTACCTAGTCAAAAATCTTATGGAAATTGGCGACAACCTTTTTTTTCATATCTGCATCTTCACATCATTAAGTATATTTCTAGGGATTATCACATTCAGTTAGTGGATCAGAATTGAAGCCGAATTTTTAAAAACTTTGAAAACCTCGACTGAAATTTTCCACTTTCTCATAAATAAAATTAAATCTTGTTATGAGTTATTGATAATACGGTAATGATAAGCCAAAAGGGTAGAAAATATTATGTACTAATATTCATGGTCGAGAGGTCGTTTCCGCACTTGATTTATAATTAGATATAAAAAAAAATTAATACCACTCGAGTTGAAATGTGTCACCAAAACCTAAATAACTTATAAGTACATATTACAAACGCAACTCGAATTGTATGTTGGACATTCAGAACAAGAGACTGGTTTTAACTTAAGAGTGACTCTGCATAAGCAGTCCAAAACCTTAAATAATGTTTATACGAGGAACAAGCAAATGGCTTTCCTCCGAATTTGGCAGAAAAAAAAGATAAAACTTTTGAACTACACTCGGAACATGAAAATAGTTTACTTCGAAATGCGAAGGCAGATGAATCTGCAGCTGGAATTGAATCGTTAAATTCTGAACACAAAACTGGTTTTGACTTTAAATAAGATTACACCCAAAAGCGGTTTTCCTCCGATTTTTGCACTACATAGTCTGCAACGAGAATTTCATAACTGCTCTTGGAACACGCGAATGGTTTCCTTCGAAATGCGTCAGCAATAAATCGGCAAACTAGAATTTTATCTGTGCATTCTGAACATAAGACTGGTTTCAATTTAATAATATAGCTGCATACGAGTCAATCCGCTTAAATTGTAGTTGCACTTAGAACACGTGAATGGTTTTTCTACATTTTACAGAATATTTATGGTCTGTAACTAGATTGCTATAATTAAACATGTAGATGAATTTGTATTTATTTAACTTAATTTAAAATGCATCTGACCTACCGTGAAAAAAACCCTTTTCGTTTGATATTTTTTGCGGTGCTTTCAGCAGTTCGCACCAAAAGTGCTCGCGGGCCGTACCAAAAGTGCTCGCAGGGCCGCACCAAAAATTCTCGCGGGCCGCATACGCGTATTTCCACACCCCTGATGATGACATTCCCTACAATGACGATGCAGAAGTTGTTATATCAGCTGACCTTGAATATCCAATACATTTATTTGCATTTTTTGCAACTTTTTTCTTGGTTTATTTATTTTGATAAAATTGAATACTATCTATCTTTCGTATCATATTATAAATTCTAATAAATATTGGTTACATAATTTTTAAGTAAATATTGACTTGATCAAATATTTGGTTATTTATTTTAAGTTATGTTGAAGATACACTACAGCTTAGATAGGTACGACATTCAAGACAAACTTTATTTCAAATCTTACAACAAGAATTTCACCACAAATAATTCAATCCATTTAGTTTTGTCTTTACTTTTTACAATGAAAAAAAAGTTTTGTAAAACCAGTTTTCATTCCATGCTGTTAAAAATATTCCAAAGCAGGTTATAATTATTACCACAAAATTACATATAAAAACGAATCACCTCATTTTTATGTATTTCTTTTGTTACACTCTAAGACGGTGTGGTCATCCACGTCATCTTGGTCATCTTGAACGATTCCCCCCAAAATATAGATAGCTTTCTGGTTTTTTCGCAATATTTGTTGCAAAGACTAAATACTGATACTGAGAAGTCTTATCTAAAGAGATTTGAAACAAACCCGATGTCGCTAACTTACAGTAGACCATTCGACTCCTTGGCCCCAGGCAGGCCAATGAAATAGAATATTATGTGTTTAAATATGAATAACGGTTCCATGATAACTCAACACCATTACGATTCAACACCACTTACGATATAAAGTCATGAAAAGCGATGAAAAAATTAACATACGGAACCTAGTTAATCAAGTTTTTGTTTCATCACTTTTCATGCTTTATATCACGTTTTAAAGGTGTGGAATTGTCATTTTTATTAGTTAAATATTGATAATATAAATAAAAATATAATAATAATTTAAAAATAATTACGTCCCTCGTCCTTTCGAGAGTCTTCTCTGTAGAGAGTTGTTTATGCCCGGAGAAGAGGTAGGTGGGTACCTACTACTAGCATATCGTGAGACGAGTTTTATTTCTTTTATTTGACCTCTGCTTTCTCCGTTGACTGCCAAATTTATAAACCGTGTTAAGATGTATCTATTGAAGATCGCCAAACATTTTTTTATACGGCTATTATTATTATTAATTCGGCGACTCCTCTTACTTAAAAAATTCTTGTAAGCACTGAGGTTGGTACCTAGTACCTATGTTAAAAATAAAAAAAACCGACAACTGTCATATTCTCAATCAATCTTTAAGTTTAGATTGGTATATAGTTTACCTTTTTTTTACTAGTTGTCATTGATTCTAACAAATAATTACTCGGTGTTATTATTTTTAAATTTATTATAATATCTAAAATATCTTGCCACGGTGTGGGTATCTACTTTAAAGTTTCTTTGAATTAGAAAACGTAATAAAATGATTTTTCTTTGTTTGTTATTTTTTAAATTTCTATTCATTATTCAGACAGAGTTGGGTACATAATAATATTTATAACAACGGTGCTATGCGTGGTCTTTATAATGAGGAGTGTGGGTTAGATTTGAGAAGGTGGTACTGTGAATGTAAAATGATGTTTCGTTCTCGGAGAACCTGCGCCGAAGTGATAATTCAGGTGATTTGGTGATACAAATATTGAAGTGAATTTTTTGAAATAATGGCATACAGAACTCCGGGCCAAAAAGGCCCCGTTCACAATAAACGTTTGACGAAAATTAAGGCGACAATATTTACTAAATTAATTAATTGAGGCTAAATTATTACTGAATCTTAAAAGTACCTTTAATATTATTGTTGGTGACATTAACATTAATATCGGACACTGGGCGCAAAGCAAAACGAAAGATGATTATATGAATGTAATGACTTCACTAAATTATAAATCATATATAAATAATGCAACACGAAATATCAGCGGACAAATCCCTTCCTGTATCGATCACATATGGTGCAACTCAAATAACACTGAAAAAAACATGTCGATATTATGGAAAACCAGCATAACTGACCACTACATCTGTATATTCGTTAACAAAATAGACAAAAAAAGTACCAACCCCAGCAAAACTGACAAAAAAAAAAAGAAAAAAAAATTTAAATATGAAAACTTTCGAAACAAATCTTAAGATGGAAACCTGGGCATCAATAATTAAATCGGAAAATCCAAATACTTGTGCGGAGAATTTCGAAACTGTTTTCCTAAATCACATAAACCTTTCTACGCAAAAACTTGTCTCTAAAACAAAATCTAAACACAGATTAATAAAGCCATGGATAACCCATGGATTAGTGATTTCAAGAAGAAATTAGGAAAAATACTCTCACCAGTCTAAAAAATTCCCTAACGACGAAAAAATCACTACTTTCTACAAGAAATACCGAAACAAACTTACGCTTTTAATTAGACTGACTAAAGAAAAGTATTTTCGTGATAAATTAAAAAATGCTGGTCAAGACAGCAAAGAGTTCTGGAAAATTATCAAAACAATAACCAACAAAAGCACAAAACAAAAATTTCCAACAGAAGTTACTCATCAAGGAATCAATACTGACACAGAAAAAAACCCAAAAATTTTTAGTGATATCTTTATTTTATTTATTTATTTATTAGATACAAATAATTACATACATATTAAGGAAGCTTTGGCTGTCCAACTAGGAAATTTTCCCGTTTTAGGACAGCCAAAGTGCCAGGTTTAGTTAACATTTGTACACGCTGCTGTTATGAATTATATTTCCATATTTTACATTAATAGTTAAGCTAGTAATATATAGTCTATATACATATATATTTTTCAAAGTAATCAAAATAAAAACTTTTTCAGACATATTTGTACACCCGAATATTAGTTTATTTTTATTTATGAAAACACCTGATAAATGTTATCAAGGTACATGTAATAATATGCATAATTAAGGAACACTGTATCAGGGTACATGATAACATATTGGATTAATTCAATTTATAGTTACAATATAAGAAAAATATTAGGTGGGTTTCTTAATTTGTTCGCTGTTACTATGCTGTGTATTAATTTACATAATCAAGGTACATATAATATAATATACATAATCAAGAAAAATGTAAACAAGGTACATGAAAACATATTGTATAAACATTATCAATCACAAAAATTATCAATCGCATTGTATCAATCAGATGCATGGTAGGAATTTTTTATTTAACTGCCAATAACAATGAATAAATGTGAGTACAGAACATTTTTGTTTATCTCTTGGTCATCATAAGTTCGCTTTCGACTTCCTAAGTCTAGAAGCCAAAAATTAACTAGTTTACGCAGAATGCTTATGCTTTTCGATTTCCATAAATCGGGTAAGAGGTTGAATAATTTTGGACCAAGGTAATAGAATTGTCTTTGGGCTAAGGATGTCATAGTAGTAGGTGGAACAACTGGATTCCTCCTTGAATGTCTAGTGTCGTGATAATGATCAATGGAAGGGTAGTGACGATGTTTTTGAGTGTGTAATATAATTTTTTTTTATGTATAGTTGCCTTACATCAAGAACTCGTATCTCTTTGAATAATACATCACTGGGGTACCTAAATGGTTTTTTTAGGATGACCCGTAGTAGTGATTTCTGTGCTTTTGTTAAGGGATCCAGTATTGTTTTGGTACATCCGCCCCATCCCAAAGATGCATATTCAAGTAATGAGTTACACAGAGCATAATATAAACATTTCAGATCTTTTATGCAGAGAATATTTCTAATGCCCAGGAAAAGATGAGTAAGTTTTCTGACTTTTGTGGAAATTGAGTCTATATGTAGGTCCCATCTCAGAAATTCGTCTATCATAATTCCTAGATATTTTATACTATCTACGCATTCTAGGGTGTTACAATTACATGTAGTTAGGTTATTGCAGTGGTGTATAATAATGTTTTGTGTTTCTTTCGGTTGTCCCGCTTGAGTTGCACTGAAGCGGATGAATTTTGTTTTCTCCGTGTTGAGTGTGAGTAGATTATTATCTAGCCATTGTTTAACACTGTTTATACCAGCTTCTGCTTTACTGTGAACTTCATTCCAGTTTTTACCTTCAAATAACAAGACCGTATCGTCTGCAAAGGTAATAATTTCACCCTCACTCTTAAATAATCAACACGGCTTCATGAAAAATCGCTCCACAACTTCAAATCTTGCATTTTTTACAAATTTTCTTCATGCTCAAATGGATATGAGATGCCAGGTAGATGCCATTTATACGGATTATTCTAAAGCATTTGACCGTGTTAATCATTATATTCTTTTACAAAAGTTATTAGGTCTAGGAATTCACGGTGACCTCTATAGATGGATAGCATCATACGTCAATAATCGGCACCAAATCACGGTTGTCAATGGTTTTGCATCTTGCTTAGCGGAAATCGTCTCAGGTGTGCCCCAGGGGTCGCATCTTGGACCACTCTTATTTAATATTTATAATAGTTACTTTGTTTTATACGCGGATGACATGAAAATTTATAAAGCTATACAGTGTTTACCCGATTGTATGGAATTGCAAAGCGATCTTGATAATTTGTGCGTATATTGTGAATCTAATTTATTGTCCTTAAACATATCTAAGTGTCACTCGATTACATTTACTAGAAATAAAAACAAAATCATCTATCCATACAACTTGAATAACAAACCTTTACAACCTATGTCTACGTGTAAAGATCTAGGTGTTTACTTAGATAGCAAATTAATTTTTGACAAGCACATTGAACACATTATTTCAAAATCCTACAGAATGCTAGGTTTCTTATTGAGAATATGCAAAGTTTTCAAAAGTGCTAAGACTCTGAAAATTTTGTTTTGTTCATTGGTCAGAAGTCCACTGGAGTATGCTTCCACAATATGGAATCCTCAATATAAGGTATACATAGATTTAGTAGAAAGTATATAGAATAAATTTTCGAAACATTTACTCAAGAAATACAACAAAACTACAAATAATATGTTAACTTTACAAAAAAGACGCACATTGTCAGACCTGTTGTTTCTACATAATCTGCTAAATAATAAAATGGATAGTCCCGAATTGCTATCCGTCATTGGTTTAAATGTTCCAACGAGGCGTACCAGGCACACTACACTATTTCATATTGAAGCCAACAATACCAATGCAGCAAACAACTCAGTAATTACTCGCGCAATCACAACATACACCCATTACGAAAAATTACTACATTTAGACATATTTCATGATTCCTTTCTAACATACAAAACTAACTTATTAAATTTCTTAGCATGACATATTTCAAAAATATTTTCACATCATTTTTCAAAACTCCTATGTATTAACAGTCAATTACAATTCGTGAGGTTATTATAATTCTTATTTTCAATTCATTTATTATTATCTATCCACACACTTCCTTCCTTTTATAACAATCTCAGGCGAAATTACGTAATGATATTTTATGGACATACGTAATAGGTACTACAACTATGTAATAACTAAAAATATCTAACTGTATCTTATTGTACTGTGTATGTCTTAACAAATAAATAAATAAATAAATAATGTGGTCGGCAAGGGAACTGTTACATAGCTTAACGATTATCTGTAACGATCATACATATCTTTAACGATTATTTTGTTAATGTCGGCGCTAATCTCGCTAGTAATATTATTCTAGACAAAAACCAAACTCAACAACCAGAGCTAAACCCAACTTTTGAAGAAGGTTTCCACACATTTGCCTTAGTAACTGATAAAGAAGTTGAAAACGCTATAGTAAGTTTACGAGGATCAGCAAGCCCTGGCTACGACAACATAACTGTAAAAACATTAAAAACTGTACGTGAGATAATCAGCAAACCAATTGCTCATATAATAAATGTAAGTCTAAAGAAGGGCATATTCCCGAACAACTATAAGAAGACTATTGTGACCCCTGTTTTGAAATCTGGTGACAAAAAAACATTTCTAACTATCGTCCCATAGCACTTACATCAAACATAGCAAAAATCTATGAAAATATTGTTAAAAACAACTCAACAACTACATAAAAGATAAGAAGATAATGATCCCAAACCATGGTTCCAGAGTTATCTAAAAGAGAGATTTCAATATGTCAAAATCAATAATACCCTTAGTGAACCCAAAACCTCATCTTTTGGCATACCGCAAGGAACTGTCATCGGTCCAATCCTTTTTATTATATATGTAAATCAAATGTTCACTCTTCCCATTGTTGGAAATATCATATCTTACGCAGACCACAATGCAGTTATCACAAAAGGAAAATCATGGGAGGAAACAATGAGGATAGCCAATATCAATATAAACATACTCAAAACATGGTTCGACCTAAATTGTCTCTCAATAAATACCGAGAAAACATATTTCATCCCTTTTTTGGTATTTTTTTTGGGGTGTTATGCCGTGTTGCGCTAACTCCTTTTTTAGCCAACGTTTCGGACAGCATTGCAGTGTCCATTATCAGGGCAGATGTGTTATTTTTGGAAATAAATATCAAAAATAACACATCTGCCCTGATGATGGACACTGCAATGCTGTCCGAAACGTTGGCTAAAGAAAGAGTTAGCGCAACACGGCATAACACCCCAAAATCAAATAACAAAAATACTTTTGGCCGTGAAAATCTTAAATCATATACTTCATCCCATTCTCTTTTATTTCCCATTATTTTAACAAATTATCATTTTAAGCAAAGAAAAATAAAATAAAATTTACAAACAATTGTTGTGAAAAATTAATAGAAAAAAGAAGGAGAGAAAAAAAGAAGAAAGCTGATAAAAAGTATTTCAAATATTATTTTAGAGAATTACTATATTATTTTAAAAGTGTAATAAATGAATAAATTCTACTGAATTATATTTTTAATAGTGTTTTTGAATTTAACGTAATTTTTTTGTAATTTTACATCTAGGGGTAATTGGTTAAACCAGTGTTTCCCACGGTGGGGCGTACGCCCCACCGGTGGGGCATAGCGCCTCAGTGGTGGGGCACCACGCTTCAGAGATGAGACACATAGGCATTCCACATATAAAGGGGAATACACATCGGTCATACAAAAAAATGCCTGAGATGTACAAAATTGAAATATACGCTAAATTGAACTTAAAATAAAATGAAACCCGTTACAATTCCAATAATTATCTAAAATCACAGAAACTGTGCAGGATGTAGCTGTAGTTGTTGTATTGCTTAATTGTTTTATACCTATAATGTATAAGTATAGTGAGAAATTGCACATGTATAACCCAACCAAGTAACTGTTAATTTTCCTAAAATAAAATATACAATTACGATTAGAAAATGATACATGATTTTTCCTAAGCATGAGTGTGAATTTGTAACATTAAGCTGAAAATTAGTGAACACGAATGATCACAGTAAGAACATGAGAATGGATTTTGCTTAGCATGACTTTTGTGAACATGAACAACAGAACGCCTGTTTGAAGAATTTCAAGTACCTACATTTAAAGACCAATATATTAAAAACTCATTAATCCAAATTATAAAAGAAAAAGATAAATATCAATTTTTAAATGAAAACAGAACGCGACTTAGACATGTTTTTCTATGCCCAAAACTAAATACGTCTTTTGCACAACATCATTATACTTACCAGGGAAGAACTTTTTTCAATCGTCTACCAGAAGAAATCAGAAGCATTAATGATAAAACCCGAATACTGCTCTCTGTCAAGAGACACTTTAAATATTCTGAAAAAAAACTACTGTCACTTAATTAATCTCACAAATATCCTTAGTTTTCCGTAACTTCCTTTCTTTTTTAAAAATTTATTATATTAATATATTATCCTTCACTACTATCAAAAAAATACTACAGCAAACATACATTTATGTACAATGAATTATTTAAGTACTAACTAACAACAACATTTATGTACACTCCCCTTCCATACACAAGCAAATGCTTTCAATGGAAGAGTAATAAAAAGACCCAAGATGTAAAATGAATTATGTACCATGTAAACATATTATTAAAAATAAAAAATAATTACAAAAAAAAAAATGAATAGTTACACTAATAAAATGAGAATGGTTTATCCTAAATATGAGTGATAATGTGGATCGTCAAATTCGACTTCCATAAACATGAATAATTACAGTAAGAATTGTTTTTTTTTGTATGAGTGCTATTGTTTATAATTAAACGTGACTTCTATGAACATGAATTATCGCAGTAAGAACATGAAAACGGTTTATCCTTAGTGTGAATGTGAGTCACTAAGTTTGTATTTTGTGAACATAATGGTTACAGTAAGAACATGATAATGGTTTTGCCTTTGTGTGAATGCGAATGTTTGCCATTAGGCTTGACTTCTGAGAACATGGATAGTTACAGAAAGAACACGCGAAAAGAGAGTGTGAATGTGTCTTATTATGCTTGACCATGAATAATTACAGTAAGAAAATAAGAAGAAAGTTTCCTTAGAATGAGTGAGAACGTGTTGCAATAACGGTGAAAATGAATAATGACAGAAGAAAATGAGAATAGTTTAACCTGAGTCCTCGTATGAGTGACCACGTTTGCCATTAAATTAGGCTTGCGTGAACATGAAGAATTACAGTAACAACATGATAACGGTTTTTTGCTTAGTGTGAGTGCGAATGTGAAATTAAGGCTTAAAGAAGAAACTTACACTAAGAATTTGCAAAGAAACTAACACAAAATATCCTAACATTACTTTGCATGCCAGAAAATTATTATTAACCTTTCCCTCAACTTATTTGGTGGAATGTGGTTTTAGCGCCATAAGCGATTTACTCATTAAACAACTAAATCGATTGGAAATAACTAATAGAGGGGACCTAAGACCGAAATTAACTAAGTTAGACCCGGACATAAAATTTCTTTGGTACAAGCGTAACTGAATTTAATTTCGGTTGTAATATATGTATTAGAAAAGGTTTTATTCAATTTCATTAGGGGTTCAAATGTTTATGAACATGTTACATTATGATTTTAAAATTTACCTGCCGATTTTAAAAGATGCCGGTGGGGCATCTGACTTTTGAAAAGACTACGGTGGGGCATGGCATAAAGAAGGCTGGGAAACACTGGGTTAAACCATTTCACTCCGCTATATTTATAAAATTGTTGGGCTGTGGTGGTGTTGCAGCACGGGGTGGTTATAAAACCATGCACATTTGGTCTGTTGCTGTTCGAAAAAAGTGTTTGGTTTTCGTTGTTGAAAGAATCTTTGTGAATTTGTAGAAGTGATGTTTTTTTAAAAATGATTAGCAGAGAAGGGACTTTAAATTCTTTAAATAATCTGATGGTGGGATAATCGTATGGCTTACTTAAAATTATTTTTATTAATATTCTCTGGATGATTTCCAAAGGCAAGAGAGAGGTTTTGAATGCACCACCTCAGCCAACAATTCCATATTGCAATATAGATTGAATTAGTGAAAAATATTGAATTGAAAAATTCAAATTTATCAAAGAAAATAACATTAAATGCACGTCAATATGGGTTTCGAGAAAATATGAGCAATCAAGATGCTGTCATAGATTTAACATCTGGAATATATAAAGCATTAGATAGTAAAAAAATGCATCGGAATATTTGTCGACCTAAGAAAAGCATTTGACAGTATATCACATTCTAATCTTTTATCAAAACTAGCGAAAATTGGAATAACTTATAATGCTTTAACGTGGATCAAAAATTACCTATTTAACAGAGAGCAATTTGTCAAGTTAAATGGCTTTCTCAGCGAATCACATACCACGGATTTTGGCATCCCGCAGGGAACTGTACTGGGACCTATTATTTTTATTATATTTGTGTCAATGTTATTTTTACAATACCAATCACATCTAAACTTATCTCATATGCTGATATTGCTGGTGACACAGCTTTATTAGCTGAGGGTTTAACCTGGTTTTAAAAAATGGTTCGACCAAAATTTATTATCATTAAATACTGACAAAACATTTGCAATACCTTTCACTGTCAATAAAATTGCTATCCCTGAGAATTTAAACAAATGTATACACTCATATAACTGTAATATCAATTCACATCTATGTAAACCTGACAACTTAAAGTTAAAACTAATGTTAAATACCTTGGTGTAATTGTAGACAGTAACATAAAGTGGAAATTACAAATCAATGCGACAGTAGAAAGGTTAAGAAAATTAATGTACATTTTTATTAGAATACGAAACATTTTAAATCTTAAACTATTACCAACCATATATTTTTCACTAATTCAATCTGTATTGAAATATAGGATTGTTGGCGGGGGTGGTGCATTCAAAACCTCTCTTACTTTCTTGCTTTCAGAAATCTTCCAGAGAATATTAATAAAAATAATTTTAAATAAGCCATACAATTATCCCACCATCAGATTATTTAAAGAATTTAAAGTCCCTTCTCTGCTAATCATTTAAAAAAAACATCACTTCTACAAATTCACAAAAATTCTTTCAACAACGAAAAACAAACACTTCATTCGAACAGCAACAGACCAAATGTGCATGGTTCTATAACCACCCCGTGCTGCAATACCACCACAGCCCAACAATTTTATAAATATAGTGGAGTGAAAAGGTTTATCCAATTAAGATTACAAAAAATTACGTTAAATTGAAAAACAATATTAAAAATATAATTCAGTAGAATTTCTTCATTTATTACACTTTTAAAATAATATCGTAATTCTCTAAAATAATATTAGAAATACTTTTTTTCTGCATTCTTTTTTTTTCTCTCCTTCTTTTTTTATTAATTTTCACAACAATTGTTTGTAAATTTTTTTTTTGCTTAAAATAATAATTTGTCAAAATAGTAATTAATTACGTATATTTTAAAAAAAATTGTAATATGTATTAATTGTTATTGTACATCTTTAAACCAATAAAGAAATAAAAATAATAACGGGGGTTTGCTCGACGCTCACATTTTAATTATTTCTGATTTAAAATCTTAAATGTTTCTAGAGGGATCTCTACAGATATTAATAATAGATATCTACAGATATATTTAAGATTTGAAAAAAAAACAGGACCTGACAATTAAAATATTTTATGTAAAACGGTTTGAAAATTTTATAAAACGTTTTTTAACTATAAAATTAGCTGTAAGCACCAGATTTTATTTTTATAGACGATGAATTAGTAACTTCCCGAGGGATCACTCTTAGAAACATTAGAGATTTTAGTAATATATTACTCAGAAATAATTAAAATAAACCACACGGAAAGACCGATTTTCTAGGCTTGCTAGGGCAAAGGTGACCGTATGTCCGTCCATTACAACGGGCCGCGCGCCGAATATTGTTTTTGCACGACTTCATCACTTAAGAGGAAACCGGGTGGTGTTTTTTCCATACAAACGTATTCCTCATTTCCCTCTCTGGATTTTGACACTAGAGAAAATATTTTTTTTACAAAATATGAATATTGACCGCAAGCGTGTCGGTACGTTTTGATTTTTTTGATAAGTTACTTTTTATAGGAGTTATAACCCTTCAAAAATTGTTAAAATTGCCTTTTTTTAACGCCATCAACAAACGTTCAGTATACAAATAAGACGATGTATTTAAAAAAAAAAAAAAAACGTACAGACATAGAATGTTTTCTTTCAATACATTTGGTAAAAAAAATCTTGGAAATCGGTTCAGTTTTGGAGTAGAAAAATGAGGACTACAAAACCTCGATTTTGACAATTTTATTTAGGTATTATCAGGCTGAGGTGCATGTGTCCCTTTCTCTCAGTATTCGGGGGTGAGGGGGGGCGGAGAGGGTTTTCGTTGAATACGTATACAGTCAACGAAGTGATGTGACATTCTCAATAATTATATCGATACACTAGTCCACTAGTGTTGTCATGTCCCGAGTTATCGATGTTTTTTTTAAATTATTTTACTGTTTGTTGACTTATCTTGAGTGTGCCAATACTTACCGAGCTTATTTACTAAAGTTATTGTGACAAATTTAATTTGTTTACGTCAAATAAATTAATGGAAAAAAATTGAAAAAAAAAACACCTGTTACAGACAGACCCCGAGATGATTCCGTTCCGTATTGCCGAGTTGGATATGGAACACAAAAATTAATTAAAATATTTTTTGATAACTTTTGAAGGTTGTACTCAACATAATATTATCCCTTTATAGGACACTTTTCTTAAGATACAACTACCGAACCAAAAAAAACTTTTATATTTGACTAAATATATTGTTCTAGATTTTTTTTTCAAAAAAATTATATTTTACAAGAAAATGTGTGATGGTAAGTACATACACCACTGATCGTTTGATGGAATGCTGGTACAGCGTATGTTCAGTGGTACATGCATCTACCACATGTTGTTGAATCGATTATGTTATTATAATATCATATTATACAAATGAATATTGAAATCTATGTATAAGAGGCACCATATTGTTTATTGTGCTACATATTAGGTACATACACATAACTAGTTTAGTTTTTATTTAACTTTTTTAATACGTTATATTATTACAGAAAAATGCACTTTTGGGAATACCTCCTACATCACTTGACATTTTCAATCTTCTTCAATGATCTAATATTTTTTGTTTTTTAACGCTTTATTGTAAAAAAATTACTGTTTAACATCTACACAATGAAATTAAAACAATTTATGGTCCAGACCTTTTCCTCGCCGGTAAATTTCTTGGTATGCGACCGTCAATTATTTCTGGTAAAAGGCATTGGTGGTAGAAATTTTCTAACAGTGGAACGATTTTTTGCCAGATTTCATCGTCCCTCTCTATTTTTTTATACAGCAAACCTTTTGGACTCCACACAACAAAATAACAATAATTACGACGAGTAATATGTAACTGGCCTTGTACTTGGTAGAAGTAATTATGATTCCGTTTTAATGTTAAAGAATGGTCTTCCAATTTACAGTAATCAATTATCTTTTGTGCAATTCCCTCTTCTGGTGACATATTTGCTATACTATAAGGGCATTTAATTTCAATTATAGAATCCTCACCGATAAGGCCATCCGGACTTGCCGCTAAAAAGTTTTTGGTTTTATCGATAAATAGCCCACAAGCGGATACCTGCAAACTTGTTTTTTTTGAAAATTGCTCTATTGCTAGGCTTTCATTTTCTTTTCCATAATTTGTGGCCATAGTTCCTTTGAATTGTGAGTACAGTAAAGAGTTTAATACTCCCGTAACTGAAGTTTTTTGCCGAAGCTTATATATTTTTCCAAAGTTAGACGCCGTTATCCGCTTACGTCTTTCAATTGCCCACATATTGGTATTGCTTTGGCCTACCGTATTCCGTTCGAGCTCTTCCTTATTCGTTGAAGATAATTCTTTGAGAAATTCCTCTTTTTTCGTTTCAAATGCGTGACAGCGCCCTTAGGATCCTCTGACCACTGCCTGATTACCACCTCTGTCCCATCCTCCATGAACCGTCAACCCGACAAACATGTAAAGAGGAAGGTATGGCACTACAGGACAGCGAAATGGGACGGCATGCGGTCTTTCTTCGGCGCCTTCCCTTGGAGTACTGTATGCTTTAGCTCCGAGGACCCATCAATTTGTGCACGTGAGGTAGGAGAAGTAATCACATCAGCAATGGATTGCTACATTCCCTTCTCCGTCAAATCCTCTGGACCGGGCACAAAACCGTGGTTTGACCATCGCTGTGCTGAAGCTGTCAGACTCAAAAATACGGCTTTTAATGCACTCCGGAAGATTAGCTCCATGAATAACCTTTCGGAATACCGAAAACGGGCACGGGAATGTAAGAGAGTTCTAAATAGAGCTAAGAGCGATCACGACCAGAGAATTGCGAAAAAGCTGGCTGACTGCCCCACTGGTAGCCGTGCTTTCTGGTCACTCGCTAGCTCGATCGGAAGAAATTTCTGCAGAACCACTTTCCCACCTCTGACCAAGCCTGATGGTCGGCTGGCTAACTCAGCCCGTGAGAAAGCTGAATTATTAGGCAAAATTTTCGCGGAAAACTCAACTCTTCAAGATAACGGAGAGACTCCCCCTTCCATTCCGCACTGCGGTTTTCAAATGGAGGAACCGAAGATCCGGAACAGAGAGGTTCTCCGAGTCTTGAACGAGCTGAAAGTCGACAAAGCCAGTGGGCCGGACGGAATACCTGCCTTGGTCCTCAAGAGGTGTTCTGCAGAAATGACTCCAGTGCTCGCGAAATTATTTAGGCTCTCTCTCAAAGGTGGAAAGGTGCCAGATCTTTGGAAAAAGGCAATCGTTCACCCAATCCCAAAAAAGGGGGACCGCTCCGACCCTTCTAACTACCGCCCCATAGCCATCACTTCCATACTCTCGAAGGTATTAGAAAGGGTGGTTAACAACAAATTGCTCACATATCTCGAGAATAACAATATCCTAAGCGATCGGCAATATGGATTTCGTCGTAACCGATCGTGTGGCGATCTACTCGGATATGTAACGCATATTTGGGGGCGGTACATGGAACGTTTTGGTGAAACCCAAACCGTTGGGTTGGATATCTCCAAAGCCTTTGACAGAGTCTGGCACCGGGCGCTTGTCGGGAAGTTACCATGGTATGGGATCCACCCAACCCTGCATAGTTGGATTGCGGACTTTCTGAGGGGAAGAACAATTCAAACCGTGGTTGACGGCTCTTCTTCCTCACCGCACCAAATCAATGCGGGGGTGCCACAAGGATCTGTGCTGTCTCCGACGCTGTTTTTATTGCACATCAATGATCTCGTTGAATGTGCACCAATTCACTGCTACGCTGATGACAGCACCGTTCACGAGGGTTATCTTTTTGACAAGCCCCCTTCCACCTATGATGTCCGAACAGCTCGGGAAGTTTTGAAGCAAAAAATTGACCACCACCTAGAGATGGTTCGTGCCTGGGGTAAGGCCAACTTGGTCAGTTTCAACGTTTCAAAAACCCAAGCGTGTCTGATTTCGGCAAAGAGGGAGATCAATGACTGTCTGGTGCAATTTGATGGGAGCACTCTACCCAATAAAGACTCCATTGAAATGCTTGGAGTTACTATATCAGACCAGCTCAAGTATCGGGGATCCATAGAAGCCCGAGTAAATCAGGCCTCCAAAAAGTTGGGCGTCTTGTACAGGGCTAGGAGATTCTTCAACAGTGACCAGCTGCTGACCCTGTACAAGTCTCAAGTCCGCCCAACTATTGAATTTGGGAGCCACCTTTGGGCTGGTGCCCCAAAATACTTGATAAACCTGCTTGAATCTGTGCAAAGGAGAGCGATCCGTCTGATTGACAATCCATTGTTAACAGACCGATTGCCTTCTCTAATGCATAGACGCAATGTAGGCATGCTGTGTCTGTTCTACAGGTATTTCAATGGAGCCTGCTCCAAGGAGCTAGCAGCATTGATTCCTGATGCACCGGTGCACGTGCGCGAAACTCTACGGACACGAACTGAACACCCGTTCACGGTTGACGTTGGCTTCATGAGAACGGGCCGTTTTTACGACTCGTTTTTGTGTAAGTCGGCTCGTATGTGGAACGAGCTACCGGCATCTGTTTTTCCTCCCTCCTATAATCCGAGCCTCTTCAAGGCCCGCATTAACAAATCCCTTCCCACAGCCCCTACCTTACTCCGCCTCACAACGCCGCCCAACCGGGTGGTGACATAGTTCCCCTATCTGTGCACTCCACAGGCAGGGACACTCTTGTGAGGTGTCACATAAAAAAAAAAAAAGGTGGCATATCTGGTTCTAATTCCAATTGACCATAATTTTCATCGGGCCCTGTAACTTTTTTTCTTTTTTCTGTCGTATTTTGATTATACTTTAGTTTTTTTTTTCGACACATTTGTGTATTCTCCTTCGAACGTCGTTTTCTCTCTATAAAGTGCTTCGTGTATTTGCCGGGACTGTGGCCTTGGATTTTCTTTTGTATTCTTGAATGGGTTGCCAATTCACTATTCCACGAAGCTACTGCTCCAAAACATCTTGCTTGGTAAGATCCTCTTGTAGTAAAATTTACCCTTTTTCCACCTATAAATTTGGCGAACACGTTGTTGAATTGCTCCACAGTGTTATTTGTCACGTCAATAATAAGACTTTTTGCATTTGTTATTAGAGACAATAAGAATTGTTGGATATCAGTCCATATTCCACAATCTCGAAGATCGCTTACTAAATTTGGATCATCAGTATACTTCTCCGGCTTGCAAAGGTACGATGCACAATTTTTATGATCACCAAACACATGATTTGCGGTATTTTTTATGTCCATTTTCAAATTTTTTATTTTATCACTTTGTACTGTGTTTTCTTGCTCTTTCCTGTAATTTACTGCTCCAACTACAGCTCTTCTCATGCGTAAAACGTTTGCTTCAACCTTTTTCCTTATATGAACTGGTACAAAGCCTTTAGCGTTGTTGGTTTTTTTTCCAAGTGCTTTCATTTTGTTGCAAAAATTGCGGAGTAAGTGATTTTTGCACTCTATTTTTTGTACTATAAGGTTAGGACCATATGGCATTTGTCGCATTATTTTTTTCATGATGCTGGAGTCGCCATCACCAACTAGTTTGTTAAATTTCAATCCATGCATTTCCATGCTTCTCGAGAACCCTTCTGCTATAATGTGGGCTTCTATGGCATCAGCACTGTCACGCCAGTTTATGAAGCACCTGTGCTCAGAAGCAACTATGTGTAGTTTAGTAGCTCTAGCACATATGCAGCAGTATGAGTTTCGCACTCCCAGAAATAAAACCTTTTTAGTTCGTAGTCCAACTATGCACCCTGCGCCAGATGAGGAGCTAAATCCACTTTTGTACGACCTCTTTGCCCAGGAGCCATCTGCAACCACCGTTACCAAAGGATAGCCACCCTCGTCTACGTCACCGTTTAAAATGGCTAGCCTTTTTTCTTCTTCTCGTCTGGAGCCAGTGAGACTGTGGATTCCCCAATTGGCGACTTAATTGGACTAGTATTACAAAACCCTGTAAGCTGATAGCTGATTTGGCCGTAACTAAGTCGCCGCGTGTATCATTATTTCTCCAGACAATTATTTTATATTATATTTAATTAATATTCTTTTTAATGAATATTATTTTTAATATTGTGAAACAACATAAATTAATTAAAATCAATTTACTTGCGCACGCCGTGATTTGAATCCGAGACCTCCGGACTCGAAGTCGAGAGCCTTACCCCTCAACCACGGAGGCAAAATAAATGTATCTACGTACATATTTGTAGTAAGTAATAATAATAATAAAGTTAAGTACAATACAATATTAAATAATGTAGACCTCGCTATTTTATTACGAATATGTACCTAGGCACCTACTTAATTTTTGGAATAAATGAATAACAGTAAATGAAATAATAAGAACTGATCGCGATAATATGACGCGAAGTCGCTATCGGCCGCGGCGCGACGATTCGTGCTTTCAACACCTGCAGCCACGCACACACACGCATTGGGGTTCACCAATACACCGATAGCGCTTTTAGAGATGAACGAAATAGAAATAATTTTTACAAATACCTATCGTTAAAATTTCTCGGCGCTCCTGCGCGCCCTTAAGTCGTCAAGATTCCCACTTTATTTCAAAGATTTGATAGGGCACATTCAACCGCAGGTGTCCCAATACAGAGGGCTGCGCGTCGCATATTTTTGTGCACGGCTGCTTCACTTACGTTCTTAAGATTCTGGTTTTCTTTTAGGGTATTGTCTCGTCTTAGCAAATTTAAGAATAGACAAAAATATTGCAATAAGCGATGAATAATTAGTTATTATTACAAAAATTAGACTAATTATTAAATGACTAAAATTATCATAAAAATGGGCAATTATTGCATTTATGTACAATGTACATAGCAAAAACTTTTATACTAACATTTTCAGAAAAAACATTATTATTCAAACACCTGTTCAAATGCTATTAATAAAATTTCTATAAGTCTTCCCTGTATAAAATAGTTACAATTTTTTCAAATTAATTTTTAGACCCTCGATTTGTTTAAAATATCATCCTAAACCGTGTTATTTAATATATATTAATGTTTTAATTTATTTTTACTATAAAAAGCTGTTTTAATGGCTTTTGGGGTGTTTTTGGTTATTAAATTTGAAGTACGATTATTTAAAAAAATATCGTTTTTAAAAGTGGTTAACCTTAAATTAAATGTTGCCTATAATACTGCACTGCTACCTTTATAAAGAAATATGCAAGTTCCTATTTACGTTTATATCTTATTACGATTTACTATTACGTTCTTACAAACTAGGATCTTTATCAGGACACGCTTTTAGCACTTAATGTGTTATCTTTGTTCAATAATTATATTTTATGAGAGTTATAATATTAGTACATAATTTAAGTACAAGGATCATCCAGAAAATAATGTTACAATGGTTCCTGAGGCCGGGGAATTTTTTTGTTTCGTTACTAACTTTTAGTTTGTTTGGTCCCGAGTGTTTATCGGCCATTTTTTTTTCAGTCACAGTAAATTCTTCCGGTGGAGTCATCCGCGTTGTCATCCGTTTTTTTTGAATTTGCAGAACAATACTGCCGCGAAAATCCATCAAAAGCTCGTGTTAGTTTATAGTAGTGATGTGATGAGTCGACAACATGTTACGAAGTGGGTTAGGTTGTTTAGAGAAAGCCGTACTGATATTCACGACGAGGTAAGATGAACCATTGAGCCGAAAAAGACAGGGCATTTTTTTTTTGGGGACCGTAAGGGGGTTCTTTTTGTAGATCTAATGCCTTATAGGACTACCATTAATGTAGAGGCTTATTGCAATACCCTAAAAACTCAGAAGAGCCATTCAGAACCGCAGAAGGGGAATGCTGAATCTGTGAAGAAGTGGCGACGGCGATTACTTCGAAAAATAGTTTACTGTATATTTTTGAAGTATCCAATGAATTTCAATTAAATACAAATATTTTTCGATCCTACATAAATGTTGTTAAATTACGTTCTGGATGACCCTCGGATTTACCTACACGCAATTCAAGGTGAAGGTTGCGTAGATCATGAGAAAGGAATTAACTCCTTTGATTTGGCTCGCGCTTCGGCTCATGCTTTAGCTCGCAAGTGTATAAGAGAGACAGAGCGCGTGCTAAATGGGCTAGAACCAAAGTTTACCAGTCAGTGGAAAATTGGTTTCCATTCATATTTACATTGAAAGCTTGGTACGTATTATGTATTTAGTTTTTCTAATTGTTTCCCCATATTTTTTCTCTCCAGTTCTTCTATAATATAAATCAACTTCTATAAATTGATAACATGGGCTTTTTGTATTAAACAAATTGGACCTAAAAAAACCATAGATATGCCAATATATAGAGAGTAATTCTCATTCAGAGCCTACTTATTATACTATACACCAATGAAAAACTTTGAAAGTTTATTCGATAGATTTTCAGAGTTTTTCATTGGTGGATATAGGATATAGGTAGGCAAACATATGACGTCACAATATTTCGGTTCAAATTTTCGATCGGAGTTATACCCCCTGTTCTGTAATGACAACTGGTTTACATTTTTTTTCGTAGGTAGGTACATTTTAAAAATGGAAGACCATCAAGGAAATTAAACTAAGACTGACATTTTCAAAATTGGAACTAATGTAAGTGTTAAGAAAATTATCAATTTTTTCAAATCTGGAGAAGTGATATAGTACCTACCTTTGTATATTATTATAATATACTAGACGATTATTTTTATTCTATTTTTGATGTGTTATATTTTTTTCGAAAAAAAGTCGAATTTCACCTTGGCAAGTCAAGTTACATTGCGAGGTTTTTCACGGGTATAAACTAGTCACGTAATTATATCACATTCCCAGAAACCCGTCAAAAATCACGGAGTATTATATAAATTGAAGGATTTGTTAAGCTGAAAGAATCAATTAAAAAAATATTTGTCCATTTTAGACACGATCAGAAATTTACCTTTCAAATGAACACCGTAGGAAACCTGCAAAATTACGACATCTGTCAAAAATTTAAACAAAAGATGTACTTACACGTCTCGTGATATTAATGAATTAAATAATTTTGGAATCTATCCAGTTTATCGCTTGTCTGAATCGTTCCCACAAACAGTTCTTACTTTGAAAATTAAAGCAAATCCCAGTTCTAGAGGTCATTGAACCGGAGTTACACACGGACACACCACGGAAATTATTATTTGTAATAGTATATTTATGAGTGCGCCAGTGCGCCCCTGCTATAAATACAGGTGATAACACTAATATGTATAGCAATTTATCACGTTAAAATTAATGTAAATAAAAGCATAAAGTAAAGCAGTAAAATTAAAGAGCCAAGTACATTTTTAAGCCATTTTCGTACACAACTTGTTATCTCCATCATAAAGTGTCATTATTTATAATAGCTTTAGCAATCCAGGCGAAACTATTAAATGTCCGTTGCCATTGTACATTTGTGTGACGGGTGATTATTATCTGTGGGTAATGGTGGGTGTTTATGTGACCCATTAAAATTGAGAATTGTCAGGAAAATTGATCGGAGTTTCGTATTTTCCACTGTGGCTTTATTTGAGGAGACATCATAAACACATTTTTGGATTTTTGGTTAAATTAATCGAACGGTGTCCTCGAACAAACAATTAACAAACAACTAACAAACAGCTAACAAACTATTAACAAACGCTTATCAAATATTTAACATACAATTACCAAACAACTAACAAACGCCCCGTTTGGTTGGCATCACTGCATCAGCAGCTTCTGACATCACACCGAGGAGATCATTCAGGCTTCGTATTTGAATTAATATGTTTTATAGTATGCACGTATAATTTTGGCATGGCATATCCGTATTATATGTTGGGGTAACACAATACGCTATAATCTTACTCAGGAGAGGGGGTCAGATCAATTGGGGAACTGCCGCCGAATATCAATTCTTTGTATGGGATCTGTCATTTTGACAGATGACAGCCGCGTAATTACGGAGCTCCGTAAATTGTTCTCTTGCCGTAGGTAGGAGAGGGGGTTGCATACGTTTGAAATATAGCTTCGCTAGCAGATCACAGCGCATACCGACATACCGTCGCACAATGGGGCCGATGACCCCGAAAGTTGGCATCAAATCAGTGGTTGCAATGACATCAAATCTTTTTCGATTTTTAGTTCCGTATAGACATGTTGATAAAAATAAGTGAAAAAAAATGTTCGAAAAGTCACGCATACTTAGTACAAAAATATAAAATTGAATAATATAAGATAAATTAAATCAGTCAAAATGCTCCCTTTATTTCTCGTGCTATTTATTGACAGTTACACACATAATAAATCGTCTTCATCATCTTGTGACAATATACTATCGTCATCACTACTTGATTCAACTATCGAATCATTCCTGGTAGTCGTATTAGGGTCTGGTGTCTTTAGCATTTTCAGTACTTCTTTTGAAATTGTCTTCATTGTCCGGCTGCTGAACTTGTATTAAACGCTCAGCAGTGTGATCCAGCAATTGTTGCAATTTCTCTTCCGCTGAAGATTCTGTGACCGTTATGAATTCACTTAATGGGTAACATTTTTTCTTAGCTCCTTGTACAATTTTGTATGAAGGAAATACCTCTTTATCCTTTTCTCTTATTAAATTGTATTGGTAGCGACTAAGTTTGGCATCTACAATCAAAGCAAGTGCTTCATCACCACTCAATACCTTTTTGTTTTGGGTTTTATCGGTAAAAGCTTTTCTGTACTTATTTGCTCTGGTCGGCGAACTTAACGTGACGTCTTTGACTACAGTCGATGCTGCTGCTTTACCTGCCAACCGAAAACTCATGTGGGTAGCAAAGGCTAACTCAGTACTTGATGTTTTAGATCGCAATAGTATAGTTTTATGACGTTTCGTACGCTCAGACGACATATCAAATGACAGTGTGGGTCGACCTCTTTTCGTTTCTACTATTTCTGGTAAAGGTTTATAATTCTTAAACATAACGAGGCTTTCGGGCCATTTTTTATTATTTAATAAAAATAAGTCATGGATTCTGTGATACTTCAACCATTTGGTTTTCAATTTAGAACAGAATGCAGCTATTTCATTAAAAAGTTCTTTTTTAATTAAAGAGTTGACAATGTGTAAGTTCTAAGAGGTGTTTTTTGAGAAATTTTACTTTTTCGTCAAATTTCTTAACGCCAGAATTCTTCATAATCATGTATAATTTGAATCTCGTAAGAACCACGTCAGAAATTGTATCTAAAACAAAACACATTGATTATTAGACTTCAACTGTTTTTTATGAAAACTGATAGTCCTCACTTTCAAGTACTATAATTAAAAAAATTGTGCATACTTGCAACCACTTATAATTAAATCTTGTAGGCAAGATACTAAACTATATAAAAACAGTTAAAATTTGACGGGATCTCGTGGAACTCTAAACTATATAACTCTATGTTTAAAATATTTACAAGAAAATATTTCATTCAAATAGGTGTTTGTTTTAATTTAAATTTATGACATATAGTATGAGGATATCAATAAATACTATAATATAATTAAAGTACATACCATAAGACATCGTATCCATATTGAATTGGATCTGTACAATTGATAAATTTTGCTTTTTATAAACTTGAAAAGTATTGAAATTTACGCGCTTTCGAAAACTGAAACAGTCACCCGCACAAAGGTCAAGTTCAAACTGATATCTTCCCGTCAGTATCGCGATTAGGGCGACACGCTTCGGGGTAATTATGCAACACTTAATGAACTTCAAAACTAGCATACTTGCTTCATTGTAAAGAACATTTGATTTTCTGAATTTCAGCCAACGCGTTACATGAAGTCGCCCCAATGTGCGTCGTCACGCCCACACTTATAACACATCATCTTTTTAGGTGTGATAGGTCAGTACGGGATTGTATGGTGAGCAAATCTGTCACCCCCTTTAAAGGACATGGAATAATTTAAGCGGCTATGGTTGTAGTTTTTCAATTAGGTAAATTGCAAAAAGTATGTGATGAGATACTGACATTTTACAAAGTCTTCTTCAATTATAAGCGATTAAGTTGAATGAAAAACATCCCTAAATTGTCCATACTGAGTATCTATCAAAACCACCTAATTCATTCACTACGACCCATACATTTTTGATTTGTTTTGGCGACCTTGAAAATTTAAAACTTTTCAAAATCATTTTAACTACAAAAATATATTTTTTAAATAATAATAATATAGTATAGGTACATACTGGTACCTGTTATGTTAGAAGGTCAATATTTTTTTTTTTTTTAAATGACTGAAGTTCCTTTGGCGGATCGAAAATATAATTATCGTTTTATAGACACGTGTCAGAAAGCAGAAAAAAATAAACACTTTGAAATGTTTGACATCGTCGATCTTATCAACCATTTTCAAATTTCGGAGCAATGTTTTGGAACAAATTAATTACATTACCTATAAACCTCTACAGAATATTTGTAAAATAATACTTCGTTACTTCCACTGTAATTTCTATTAGCATACATTGAAAAACCACACCTGTGTACATAAGTACCGGCTTCCGATTTTATCATTTTAATTGTGTTATGCTAAGAGAATTTTCGCAAAACATCATTGTCTCTGTCATCAAAGACACGAAAAATGATTTACCCAGAAAAAAAAAATGTCAAAATATAAACCGTGTAAATACATTGTATTATGCTTCAGTGAGCAAGCACCATGATGGGGGGACGTTACTTCCAATAGTCCCGTCCGATCAACTACCACATCCAACCTAACCAACCTGCAATCTGTCATCTTGCTTGATCACAATTGCTTTTGGAATCCGTTTTCTAATACAAAAAAAACGCAAAATAAATTCGATATAGCGCATTTCAATATCATCAAGAATACTATTTTCGGTTGTGTGCTCCCTAATTCAATGAACTCAAATTTATTTTTTGTTCATTTTCAAAATTGGAACTGTTTGTGTGATGAATTCAGACAAGCTATAAAGTAGATACTTATAGTATAATATTTTTAATAGAAAATTTATTTTAATTGTCATTTTCAAAATAAGAACTGAGTTCTCGAGTATTCAGACTATCCCGTGATTTTTCACAAGTCTGCGCTAGTATGGAAATTATACGTATTATATTATAATACGAAATCGCGGTAGCTTATATTCGAACTTGAAATAATGTTTTAGAAATTTGTTCAATTGGTACAAAAATTTAAGAAATTCAAAACTTCTTTACATTCAAGTATGACATTAGTTTTATATCAACAAGTATACAACATGACTCGATTTCATAAGTTTTTTATTATATACCCCGCCACACGTTGCTGTGGCTCAGTCTGCCTGTGCAAATATAAAAATAACAATTGCTTTTACGTCCAATAGAATACGTGTTTTTCAAAAAAATCATGCTTTTACCTGTCACTGGTGACATTTATACAATATAGGTACATAAAAACACACGGATATTCGAATGCAACGTTGTATAAAAATTTCAAAGCAATCGGTGAAGAACTTTCGGAGATATGATTTTGAACAAAAGAACATTTACACATTTATTTATATAGATTTTGATGAATTGGATAAAACTTTAAACTCTTTAAAATGTGGAAGAGTTATAGAGTTGGAAGAGATGAGATGTTGAACAGGGGGAAGCATAGATGAGGCTTGATAGAAGACAGGATAAGTGTTTAGAGAGGGACAACCAAAATATATTCCATTTAAAGTTGCCACATCTAGATCACAGAAAGTACAATCTGGGGAGTCAAGCACTTGAATAAAAGGGCGATAGGAAACGGAGCAATTTCGTGAGGAAATTATTTTTTTGGAACATTGTCGAAACCCCGGTTTTGGTGGGGTAGCCCTTTACACCGAGGCATAGCAGGCTTACTTGGATTGACTATAACTGCCAATACCAAACATAGCGGAATCTCTCTTTGAGGATGGAAAAAATGTTAGGTAGTGGAATGTGGTTTACAAGGTAACAACAGGGTTGGGTGCTCCTTGTTTTGAGAAGGAATCTGAAATATCGTTACCCACGATGCCAAAATGTCCCACCTCATAAATTATCTTCTTTGCAAAACATTAACTAGCGTATTCAGCCGGATATCATATCTGTTACCAAATAAAATTAAAAAAGGTCTATATTATAGCCTCGTACACTCACATTTAAACTACTTGGTTGAAATCTGGGGAAATACATGTGAAACATGTATAAACGAACTACAGGTAACACAAAACAAAGTAATCCAAGAGCTATTTCACTTCAAACCTAGAACATCAACAAACAAATTATATATAGAAACAAAACTATTAAAATTAAGAAAATTATATGAATATAATACATGTCTCCTAATTTACAAAATAAATAATAAACTCATACATACAAATACAGAACTCATTAAAACGTCCCAAGTACACACACACTTTACACGGCAACACGATAAAATACATTTAAACACCATACATACTCATTATGGCAAGCAATCCATTGGTTACGAAGGAAGCAATATATATAATTGCCTCCCAGACGAAATTAAAAATGAAAAAAGTATAGGTACATTTAAAAAAAAATTGTTCAGTTTTATGCTCAATCAACAAAACAATGAAAGTGAATAATATCGGTGTGTAATATATTTATGTGTAATATATATGTTATTTCTAGTTAAATAAGTGAAAAATGTAATTTTCTTTTATCTAGAATAAAAAAAATATATTGCGCTGTAAATTAAAGGAAATAAAGAAGAAACAAAAAACCTGTTAAAAAAAAAAATTTAAATAAATAAAAACTAATTAAAAAAGTATAACATAAAAATGTCTTGTAATATAATGTAGAATCATCTCTTTTCGGAAAGTATGTACTTACCACTTATCTCCGTTAAAGTCAAAAATAATATGCACTTCGGCCATTGTGCTTTTTAAACTGGCAATTTTTCCCATGAGACGTCTTGGTGTTGCCATTTATCTAAAAGCTTCTGAACGATCGCAGCGCTATCAATTTTTGTTTACTCTTGAATTTCAGACTTTAATTCAAACCATTGCGCATTGTACATTATAAGTAGGTACAGAGATTCATCAACATAAAAAAAGGACGGGTTGTTTCGGAGAATTTGAACAATTCATCAAATTTCAACGTTCATTTTCGGGTTCTGTGAAAGACTTATTCAAGTTCTGTTTTTATATCATTGTAGGCTAGTTGCTTGAAAAAACTGAAATAAAAACAGAACTTGAAAAAAACTTTCACAGAACTTGAAAATGAACGTTGAAATTTGATGAATTGTTCAGATTCTCCGAAACAACCCGTCCTAGTTTTGGATAACCCATGAATAGATTTTACCAATGACTAACACATTTTGCGAATTTTCATATTTGGCTATTCAATTTTTACTGAGAGGCACTCGGGTTAATATATTAATATCTTTCATATTAGAAATTAACCTTGAACAAGATCAGCGGCCATCTTGGCTGTCAGTGTCTGGTTTTCTATACATACTGTGATAGCTCCATCCATAGCCGGTCTTAATCCTTTCGAAGAAAACATTACGTACCCACTTACATACTTAACGTCACGACACTCATCGCCATGACATGTTATTGTACACTACAAAACAAGTTAGCATTGTTTTTAATGTTATCTTCTTTAGCAGTACTTGTTCTTATTGATTTATTTTTCCTTATCAAGTTCTGATAATCCTATAATTTGCTCAATAACTAGTGTATCATAGATATTTTTAAGACGCAGTGGTTGAGACTGGAAGTAACTGTCTATCCAAGCGTTTCAATGGCAGAGGCAAGACCTATTCAAATTGAAGAGGTCCTTCAAACCCGGATAATTGAATTAATCCAAAATTGATTGCGAATGAATGTGGATTCCGCTATCAAGTTAATAAACCCATCAGCGGATTAACTTTGAATCCTGGTGTCAAATGATTATATCATTGTTATGACACCAGGATTCAAATGATTATATCATTATTATGAAGCTCTGACGAAAATCTTCTCTCGAAGGACCTTTTTGTATTTATCTTTGTATTTGAGTACTTAATTATAATTAACTACCACACAAGTGTCCCAACTCCTCCCAACCGTCTGGAGTCAGTGAGACTATTGCTTCCCCAATTGGGGTATGTTGTGACATTAAATAATAATAATATTTGTATGATTTTTATAGCGCCGTTTTTGTGCAAAATCACCTCAAGGGCGCTGTACAAGTATATAATACATTTCTACTATGTTATTACTAACTATATATGGAGATAATATACAGTACAATACTTACCTGGTAGGTCACTTGAGATTAACACTTAATTAACATTAATTATTTTTTTATTATCGAAATTTAAATACAGGATTTAGGACATAATTGGATATAACTGGACATTCTCTCAGGAATGGTATATTTAATTTAAGGGTATAACAGCTTAAAAAGGTAAGTTTTTAGTTTAGACCTGAATTCTGTTGGACTTGTTATGGATCTTAGTTCCGGAGGGAGTTTATTCCAAGCCTTCGGCCCAGATACTCCGAAAGCGCGATCACCAAACTTAGTATTTGGCTTACGCTTAGGTTCCATCAGTCTGCCTACAGCTGATGATGTTGCTGATCTAAGAGTTGACTGCCTCAGACCAGTGTTTTCCGGGACGCATAGTTCAGAGATGTAGGATGGGGCCATTTCATTGATGGATTTAAACACCATCCAGCACAATTTGTACTGGATTCTTTCAGGGCACTTGAGCCAGTGAAGGTTACGAAGGTGTTCTGAAATGTGCGAATATTTTGAAACCCCGGTTATGAGCCGCGCTGCTGCATTAAACACTGATTGAAGCTTGTCAATTTGATATTTTGGAAGGCTAGCATAAATACCGTTGCAGTAATCGAGATGTGAGACTACGTAAGAGTTGACAAGTAGTTTTGTTGCTTCTGTAGGAAGATTTCTTCGGACAGACTTGAGTTGTCTTAGGTGAAAAAAACCGGTGCTTAGAGTCCTATTTATTTGACTTTTAAACGAAAAATCTGAATCTAAATTGATACCCAGAAGTTTGACTATTGTTTTTGGGATGATATCGCTGCAGGAAATATAAATAGATGAATCGTCTATGAAATGTTGACGTTTGTTTGTTGCCGCCCAGAGAAACTCAGTCTTAGATGGGTTCAGCTTCAGCTTGTTTGAAAACATCCACGAGTTATTGCTTCTAGACATTCAGTTATACGGATCTTGAGGCTATTGATGTGGTGGGGATGGGACGGAGACGGGGTAGAAGAAGGTAGGAATGTATTTTTTCACAGTGCTTTCACAAAAATGAAGTATTGAATTCCGTAGGTCTAAACTTAAACTTTAGGGTGCACAGTTTATACCCGCGCTGTGCAAGCGGGTTCCCTACAGAGCATCGGACCATCCCTGTATCTGTATCTGGCTATTCAAATCTTCTCACTAAACACGGCCAAAGCCATTTCAAGCAACGTTTCGATTCTGATGGTGGTCTTTCTCCAGGACGATATTGAAAGTATCCACCATTCTGGAATGTGCCGCAAATATATACTACACATACTTATATTTGATGAATAAGATAATTTTTTTGTGAAATAATAATAAATAATTTATTGTGAAATAACATAATTTACTGCGCGACCTTCGGATTAGTAGACAAGGATCGTACCACTCAACCACGGAGGTCGTCAATAATTATATTACATTATAACGACTTGATATTTTTTGTCTGTTGCGAATGTGTTTCAAAAATAATATGATTAGACAAAATAATAATATTCGGCACGCATAATGTCTTATAATAGACAAGTAGGTACTCCTACCCCGAATGGCCGACACGTGGCTCGCTATACGCTGTAGAGCGTCACCTATGTTTTTTTGATCGCATTGCATCGTTTTTTTAAATGCAGTCTGGGCCACAGCCAGTAAAGAATGTTCTTTTAAACTTATGTTATGTGCGTGAACAAAGACATTGTCTTTTTTATTGTCACTAGAGTTCCAATTGCACGGAGCGAGTGGATTATGGTAACCCCATATTCCCCATTTGACGAGTGTTACGGAACAAACAAGTTCATATTCATACGTTAAGGCGGCGATACACATGCCTGTAAAATGGAACAGTAGCATGCATGCATGTTAATGGCATGTACAAGTTACTGGCGCAATGAGAATACACATGCAAGTTAAACTTGCATGCAAGTTGCGTCCTTGCATGCCTGTATTTGCAAAACGTATACACATGCCAGTCACTAGACAGTACGTGTCTCAAATCACTCTGAGACTGAGTAGTCTCAAGCTTTTTGGCAATGGAAAACATTCGAAGTGAATTAAATATCATCGTATTGCAATTGGCAGTACAATGTATGGCTAATTTAATGAGAGATCAGCTACTGGCATGCCCGTACCTGTCGCGAAGTTCACACATGCCGGTTTCATAGCCCCCCTCGTCCCCTCCCTCAACTTGCATGCCAGTAAATCAAATGTTGTGCAATCTACTTGCAAGGCAGGTACAGGCATGCAAGTTAGCGTATACACATGATAGTAGCTGGCATGTGCAAGGAGCTTGCATGCAAGTGTGCCAGCTACAGGCATGTGTATTCCCGGCTTTACATGAAAGAGAGAGAGGAAGCCTGGAATAACTGACTTGTCAGATCTTTGGTCCCTAATGTACATGACACATTTTTCATCCAGTTTGTCTAATCGGGATGAAAAAAGGGAAGTGTTCTATTTTGGTAGTTGGTACCGTGAGTGACGTGTGTTTGTAGTAGTACCGATTTTCGTACATTTTAAGATGGTGGACATTATTTTACGTCTGCCACTCATCACTGTTTTACGTAACTATATATTACGTGAAAATGCTACAATATCTATTTATTACCGATTGTGAGTGTATATTACTGTTAGATATTGTAAATTTTGTGTGTACGTTTGATGATTTGACATTATGTTTTGAGGAAATAATACACGAGAACTTTACATACATACAAAAAATTTGATATTGTAATAAATACTTTAATTAATGAATAGAAACAGGGTGAGTGAGAAAGGGTAGTGAGAGCTGTTGCTTTGGCATCTGCCATGTTGTATTTTGGCTGTTCCACCTCATATAATATACAAATATCGTACCGATCAATATACTATGATTAGGTAGACAATTTAGCTATTGTGATTTGATTTTTGTAGGTTCATAGGTACCTATAAAAATCATTATGACAAAGGTTCAAAGACAAACGGGTAAACAAAAACATCGATTGGGTAATGACAAAGCTCGCAAATGACAGTGACAGATGATTTCATGATTGTGATTTATGGTTGTGTTAAGGTGTTGCCATTTTTTTAGTACCGTCTCAGAATATTATTTCTTTTCTAATGGCAACTATCTATATGAAATCGTAAGTATGAAAAAACTAATCGTGTAAAGCGATAAATTTTCGTATGGGACCCGATTTGGGGTTCGGTATGAAAAAAAGTATGGTGTAAAGCAGTCATTATACTAATTCAAGCAACGAGTGTTGAACTCTCGACAAGGCAATATTGAGATTTTTTATTCTATTGTCCTGTCGCTGAGAACTCCTTTGCAACTTGCAACCTCTATTTCTGCTACACGCGTCGTTTATGAAAAATAGAGGGAGGTTAGAACGGAGCTAGCAATAGTTTTCCCACATCCCATATTGTTCCAAGTCCAGAGCTTAGTTAGTACTTTGTCAAGTTACCGAACCTTGGCAACCGCTGGTTGACACATTGTAAAGTAATCATATACGTAGATCTGCTGTGACGAAATTAATATTCACAGCGACCTTGATTGCATTCTTATCGCCGTCATATTTACTTAATTTATTATTTGCGAAGACAGCACACGATATTGTCATGATAAAAAAATATTAAAAAAGCCATATTTCTAAGTACCTGCCAGGCCTCAATTTGTTGAGGCGCACAGTGGACCACTTTATGAAGTAGGTAAGGTAAAATTGACCTTACTTCAGATACGTACACACTTCGATTTACATACCCCTTCATTGGATACCACACTGATAAAAATAAGTATGGCTGGTAAAAACGTGATTTCATTCCACTTCCTAATAAAATATTAGTCAATTCAGAATATAACAGAACACGTGTTCATGCAGCTGTGCTTTTTCTGATCAATATATAATTACGAAATGCGACAATATTAGAATTTTCCGTGTTCCGACATCCTAAAACATATTCGTGTTTTTTGTTTTTTAGAAAACCTGTCAACATATTCGTTAAAGGCCTGCAGTCTCGTTTTTAACAGGAATACCAATAACTTGGCCAGATTTTTAATAAATTAGCAATATTTTATATCAGTAAGTTTTCTCCGTGTAGTGAGGTAGGTATACGACGAATGCATAGTTACAAGGGGATACAATTAGTAAAATTGTATCCCCTTGTAACCTCGCAGCATTTAATTATAGCTTATTTAATATTTGGAAGCGGTCAAATTTTCAAACCAAAGGTATTTTTAATTTATTTTTCGCATAGCGTCGCCTTTATCAGTTTAGGTGAGGTTAGATTTCCGATCTCCCGGTTATTCTCACTCTCCTGACGTACAATCTTTAAGGACGGGTTGTTTCGGAGAATTTGAACAATTCATCAAATTTCAACGTTCATTTTCAAGTTCTGTGAAAGATTTTTTCAAGTTCTGTTTTTATTTCAGTTTTGTCAAGCAACTAGCCTACAATGATATAATAACATAACTTGAATAAGTCTTTCACAGAACCCGAAAATGAACGCTGAAATTTGATGAATTGTTCAAATTCTCCGAAACAACCCGTCCTAAATCTGGTATTATTATGAATTCTAACCCGAAGGCTATAAATCAGGTCCCTTCGGCGCCTTACCTATTTCGGCTTTCGAAGTAAAGCCATTATTTTAATTGAACACTTACCGATAGTTAAAATAATAGATCTCACATCTGATCTATGTGTTTCGGTTCTTAAGGTTATGAGAAATCAAACTTCTAAGAATATATAAAAGGTGCGTAAACAATACCTTGAGGTATTCCGAAAATTTTAAATATTGGGTACAAGCTTAGTGTACAATTAATTGTTTTTATTCACTGGCAAACTTAGACATTTTCCTAACGACCAGTTTAGAATATACCGATAAATCATTAATTTGTAGTTTTTTATTAACAATTTACAAGTAAGTGAAGTTTTGCGCCGTTTTCCAGTGAACCTTAACATATAATCTTTATAATATATTATTCTTATCGTTATCTACTTACATAAACCTTAAATTTTATATAATAAGTATGTCCCTACACGGGAACTCCTCGTAACTCGTAATGTCATTTTCAAAACCATTGCAATAATAGGTATCTAGTTATCCACATAATTACCACTGTCTAAAGAACGGTTCCATGACAAATCAGAACACTTTTGAAAAGTGATAAAACTAGATTAAAAACCTATCCTAAACTAGTTTAATTTTTTCATCACTTTCATGACTTAATATTATGACTTTTCAAAAGTGTTCTGATTTGTCACTGTTCTGATTTGTCCGGTTACTAGTGGATACCCTAAAGAACAATTATGTACTCAGATATCATATCCATCATAATACAATACACATATATAAATAGTTAATATTGTATTTCCACCAGTCTACAAAATTTGGTTAATTATTACATCATCATCGCACGATATACAATTTAAATAATTGCAAATAATATTATGGGTTTTCGAATGATGAATAAAAACCACTATAACCCAGGCTAAGACAATAGATCAAGTAGGCCTCTTATTTATAATATAAGATCATACTAAATAATTATGTTTAACACTAACAGTTTAAAATATTTTATTGACGTAGATACGGTAGAATAACTTACAACCAGTAAATAAAAATAAGAGGCTGACTTGATTCAGTGTCATGGCCTGTGTCGAGGTAGTTTAGTTTAATATGAACCTACCGAACGAATCTCTATAATCTCTAATATTTATAATCTTCTCTGTATAAAATAAAGTCGCTTTTCGCGTCTGTCTGTTTGTGCGCTTAGTTCTTCTAAACTACGCAACGGATTTTGATAGGATTTCCACTATCATTTAGAGAATTTCTCTCGGAAGGTTTACATTTATAATGCTTGCATATTTTATTTATAGAAAAATCCTAGTTTTGTAATCAAATCGTAAAAAATATATCTTCAGTCGCTTATACACAGGTTTTCCAATAAGAGGTGTTATTTTGAATAGCCCGCTATTTCGGTAGATGTTACTTTTGAAGCTGTCAATTTTTGACAATTGACAAGTAGAAACTACGCCATTAATAAAAATGGAACGATACACGCTTCAACAACGCATTGAAATTATTAAAATTCACTTGAGTGAATCAAATGCAAATCATCTTGAGTGATGAGGCCCATTTCCACCTCGGTGGCTTCGTCAACAAGCAAAATTGTCGCATCTGGTGTTCTGAAAACCCAAGAGTTATTGTTGAAAAGCCTCTCTATCCTCAACGCATGACTGTTTGGTGCGGTTTATGGTCAGGCGGAGTCATTAGACCTTACTTTTTCGAAAATGAGGCTGGAGCAACAGTTACGGTGAATGGATTGCGCTATCGAGAGATGATTAATGATTTTTTATGGCCTGAATTGGATGGTATTGAATATCAAAATAACACCTCTTATTGGAAAACCCTGTAGTTAACGCTGGCTAAGCCTTATGAGATACATCTAAATAATGTACTACGGAATTGTATATCTTAAAAAAGCCTACAGAAAAGTCTGCGATGATTTAAGTCTATCTCCTAAGGATAAACCCCAGCAACGCCGGGTACACGTCAGCTAGTTATATTATATTACATACTACAAATATGATATTGTATATTTTATATTCTATTATGTGGCGATAGCATTATGAGCTCATTTCAGGCTGAGTGTTATGAATGATGATGGAGTCTAGCAATAAAGGATGCTGAGCTGTCACACGCTGCCAAATAAAGATGTATTTTTAATTAATATTTCTATTGTTGATCAATGATTGATCTACCAAGTAGGTATTCGATGATACGCAAGCATAATTTTATTTATATTTATTTATGAGATTCCCGAAGCAACAGCGTGGTAAAACCACGAACGGCTTTGTTACGAAATAGGAAAACTTTTAAAAATGCAAGCCCGGTATATATTTATGGTATTTATTTTTTAATTATTGTTCAAATACCCTTCAATACAGAATAAAACATTTTCACAAAAAAAGGATTACAAACACCTATACAGTTTAGACATACTAATATGATATTAAATAGAAACTAAATTTTCCAAATAAAATTTACAAATCAGGAATAGGAAACAAAATTTTGACTACTATTTGCAATCAACTTTTGCCGTTAGTTTTGGTAATGTGGCACGTCGGATATTTTCATCCCAAAAATGACACCTTCGTCATTTTTGGGAACAAGTCGTCGCTTTCCAGGACTCCTCCCGGGCCGAAATCTGGATGAATGCGTATTTTTAACTAATCTTATTTGGGGTTAAAGCCCAGTACTAATTTGGTTCATGTGGCCTATGGGATGGGATTTTTACGGTCATCGCTTGGACTACTACTAGCAAGCCGAAGATCGCTAATTCAAATCCTGGTGTGCGCAAGTAAATTCTATTTGATTAATTTGTGATATTTCCACAGACATAGGAATTAATAGACGAGAAGATAATGGCGAGGGGTAAAATCAACTGTTGAAGAACGAAGGCGGTAAGGCTGACTGTGATTCGTCAATAAATCAATCTGACAGTAAATAGGCATCTCGCATTATAATATCACCATTTACTTCTTAAAAGTAAAATCTGCTTTTGAATGAATAGACATTTTTACATGGGAGCGCAAATTACTCGCCACGTTATGAACAAATTTGCGAAGTCCAAATTCGACAAAAAAATTCGGTTTCATTTTCAGAGTCGAATATTTCGTTTAAGTATTTAGTTAAGACACTTTTATAAATGTTCATAATTTACTTCCCAGCAACCAACCAGCTTTGTGTTTCGCGTCCAGACGTTTCTCGATGTGATAGTATATGTTTCTAAAACTGATCTATATTATACGATGTGAATATGCTTAAAATAAAGTAAAATAATGCTTATATATGGAATGTAATACGACAATTGGGTTTATTCTCTTTTTCACATCTATTTTTACAAGTTTTCATAGTACAAGTCAACATTTTGCCGTGTTATTTCGTAAAATGAACCGATGATGCCTCGACCATAGTTCGCACAAGAATGATGACGTCACGTTTTCAAATTTCACTTGAGGCCATACGCGAGCACAGCCGGCTCCAATGGAACCGGTATGGGGAGTGGGGATAATACGCTTTTAATCACTTAGGGCAGGTCTATTAATATTCATATGTCTATGGATATTTCACAATTTATTCAATTTAAATAATATACCTAGTACCATTACATCCTATACAATCAATTCGAAAATTTAAACAATGAACTTTATTTTGGCTTTCACCCATTAGGGGTAATTTTGGCCATACACAATTAACATTTTTCTTATTATCAAATACAATAAATTACAGAATATAATTGATTACACATCATAAACATAACATAACGTAACATAACGTAACATAAATAAACCAAACATAACATATACTTAACATAAACGGTACAGAGCTGGTAACAGTAGGTTATCACAAAATTATAAAAATAAGAACCTGTGTACAATATAAGTGGGCGCTTTTCGTTATTTAACCAAAGATTTATCTAAAATTAGTAGCGTTGTTTTTTAAACAGAACTATAAAATTGGAAAACTTATAAACAAACACAACATATGGGAGAAAACAAATGTGATTATAAAACATAAAGATAAACATAACACAAACAAACCATGAACATAACATAAACATATCACAACATAACATACACATAACATGAACATAACATAAATATAACATGGGTGTAACACAAACATAACTTAACAAAAACAATACAGAGCTGGTAATAATAGGTAATTACAAAATTATAAAAATAGGAACCTGTGCACAATAGTAGTAGGCGTTTTTTGTTATTTAAAAGAACAGATTTTTCCAAAATTAGAAGCATTATTTTTTTAAAAAACAGTACCATGAAATAAATATAAACAAATACAATAAAAGAATCAAGAAAAATATACAAATACACAAAGAATAGTGTTTTAACTCAGTCAAAATATGCATAGTTGGGATTAGTGAAAATAGATGAAAATAAAGATGAAAATAGGAACCTGAATAAATCTATACAAATAAAAGTGAAAGAAATTTGGTTTATATTTATTATTATGGTCTGATATTAAGGCCATTTTTATAAATAAATTTTGCCAACAAATGGTAAATTTCAGTAGTGTTTAGACTAAGAAGGCAGGGTATACTGGTAGGCAATTTAATATCAAGTTTTACCAAGAACATAATAGAACAATTTTGTTATTCCAACAATTCTGCAATTTATCTAATCGACAAATTTAGTTATACACCAATTCTACATTTTAACCAATTTAAAAGGCACATTTAGGTACATCAATTGTACAATTTAAGCAATGAACCAATAATAGGATAAATTTAGAAATTCTACCCAATGTATCTAGTAGATAAATTAAGTTATACACCAATTCTAATTTTTAAACAATTAACCTACAATGTTAATTTAGTTTTCTACAAATTTTATAATTTATCCAATGTATCTAATACGTAACTTTAGTCACTCTACCAATTGTACATTTTAACCAATAGACCTAATTTGTAAATTTAGTTATTCTACCAATTCTACAATTTAACTAATAATAACTTCCCTGTTTCTCTAAAAAATTAAAAATATGTAGGTACCTGCGTAGTAAACGTTAATATTATTATTTGTTGAATGACAGCGCCTGTCCACTTGTCCAGTTCGGGATTTTCAGCGCGTCCATAAACCAAATCTAATTGTGGCCAAAGAGTTGAATGATTCGCGGCAAAAAGTAGTTTAGGGTTATTTTAAACTTATATTGTCTCAGTGCAGGTGAGCATACAAAAATTTGGACATTTGCCAAAATGTCTGAGAAGTTCTTGTGTCTCCGTCCTGTCTCCAGGCGACAGTTTAAATTTTAAATAGCCACGTGGTAACGCGACCACGTGGAGATTGGCTTCATAAATTCTCACTCCGCTAATCATAATTATGTATCTAACATTTATAATATAATCTTAAAAATCTAGTTTAAGTAGATTAGAACGATGAAGAATCAAGGTGTTAATTTTAATTCAAATGTTTTTTACATGAACTCCTCACAGGAGGCCCAGAGGATTATAATTTCCTTTGGGGCCTATGTCATCTTTGAGGATATTGTGTGTTTTTGTTGTGATCACGAAACACGCTCATAAGGCTCTTCTCATGTTATTATTTCTTCTATATTGAATAAATAATTTAGCTGGTAGAATATAGTTCGTGGTTAAAAACATTTTCGAAATGTGTAGTTGAATCATGTTCAAATCAAAATTAGTCGTTGGGAACATTGTTTATTTACGGTACATATGCGTAGATATATTACTGAACCAAAATATTATTAAACCTTCCATAAACGTGTTTACGAAATATGTATTAGATAACAATTATTTTGTATACAAAAACGCTCACTTTTATACTAGTTGTTACCAGTGAAAAAAATCACAGGATGTAACGTGACTTGCCGACATGAAAACTGGGAAATTTTGTTTCTTATAATGAAAAAAAATAATTTAAATATGGAATAAAAATAATTTTGCAACACATAATATTATAAGTAGGTACTTTATCGCTTGTCAGGATTTGAAAAGATTATTATTTTTTGACACTTTTGTACATCTGTTCCAATTTTGTAATATTCGTTCGTAGGTACACACCAATAATTTATGGGTAAGAAAGTAGGTACCCATAACTAGATTCCTTAGAAAATTATCAATGGTATCTATATATTGTTACATATTTACTCATTTATCTGTGCAGGCAAATTTAACTTCACGTAAAATCACCTCCCAAAGTTCCCCGCACGTTACTCTCTGACACCCTGTATTCAGCATGAAAAAATTTTTTTTTTCAAGAGTTCCTACTTTTTTTAAGTTTCCGGAAACAGTGGAACTATGGCATCCCCAATTGGGGTACGTTTTGAGGTTGGAGGAAGTGGGGAGGTGAAAGAGATGTGTAAGAGAAGGTTGAGAATTACCTTGCTATTCAAATCTGGGTACTAAACATGGTTATTGCCATTTACGATTAGATCAACATTTGAGTTTCAAAAACGATTTTTTTTTTGAATTGCCAGTTTATGAAAATTGACAGAGAACTTTAAAAATAAATTGCCTCGGTTCGGCTCTGATTTTTTTTTTAATTTCTTAAGAAGTCTACGCACAGCTGTTAACATAAAAATAAACATTTACATTTGAATTTTCCACCTAAATTAAGTTTAGTTCCCGTCCACAAGTGCACTAAATTAATTTGCGACTTGGTGTTAACTTTCATACTGTCGCCGCCTGGCATGCTGACAAAGGTTTTTTTTTTAAATTTCGGCTCTCGGAAACACCTTTACCATTGTTTTATGTGCGCTAATTCACCTGCATGTCTAGGGAATGTAACATATAACGTTTATTTTTAACTAACTAATTAACCATCACCGTTTCCCCGGAGGGGTAGGCAGAGAGGACGGACCGCCAAACAACTCGGACTTGGCACACACTCCTTGCCCCAATCACATTATGTATATATTTTTTAACAGATAATTAATTTCGTTGACCTGTCTGCGACCTAGAAGTCGAAGTTTTATTTCAAATCGGTAAGTTAAGGTCACTATTAAGGCCCAGTTGTTTCGCAAAATTTCAAAAATAAAATGGCCATTCAGTGCTATTTTTTTTTTTTGACAGTTGGAAGGTTCTCGTTAAATGCCGATTCAAAGTCAGTTTCAGGGTATCTAGCACGGTCGATCGATAAATGATTGATCAATAATGACGATAAATTATCATATTTCCCGAGCACGACTGCAGATCGCTAACGTACAAACAACCCTTCACGTTTAATTGTTGTGAACTTTTGAATATTCGTTGGGGATCTACGGTTATGTTCGGGAACGATGACAAGTTATCCCATTCCCATTATCGATAAAGCCTTTATCGAGCGATTGAGCTATTTAAATCAGTGATCAGCAGAAGAGGACAACTGCTTGTCAGCTTATTACAATTTGATAAAAAACAGAAACTCGCCTAGAATAGTCGTTTAACGGGAACCTTTAAAACGTCATAAAAATAAAATTACGCGGGATGGCTAAGGAATGGAAAATCTGTGAAACAACTGGCCTTAGTCATTTAGAAGATTTTACTTAATTTGGAGGTGTAATTGCTAAGGACTGAAGGACGTACGCGAGAGTTCTTTTTACTAAAGTAATAGGTAACTACTCCATCTCAATGACTAATGAGTATCTACAAATAAATTACATATTGTTACACATTTAGGTATCATTTTAATTAGAGTTTTCCGAGGACTTTTAAGTTTTCGTAAGATATATTTATTGAATACCAGAGGTCATTTTTAATGGTTGAAACTATATAAAAATTAATAAATACAATGCATGAAATGTTTAAATTTCGTTTGGTAGGTAAAAAGTAGATAAAAATTAATATACTAGGTAGGTAGCTACTTATTTCTTTAAGATGAAAAGTATCTGCTGAATTCAAACAAAGCAAATATATACCTAATCTTATTAAAAAAAACGTATCTTCTAACTAGAACAAGGACAACATTCCGACGATAAACAAAACCAAAGGGCATAAAGTTCCTAAAACATCTGCATCCGACATTGACCGAAAATTATTTGACATTGATTCGAAATTTGGATACAATGTTTCCAAGTTACAGTTTATTGGTTATGTGATTTGAGATTACAAAAGAATCATGTACTTAATCAACGTAAACGGTCCAATCGAACCGTTGATTCGCTTCAATTAGAAAATTAGTAGCCATAATACTTATGAAGCTAATTGAACAATCATTTTTATTTCATCTTTTGCCGAGGATTTTTTAAATTAAAATGTTGACTATGAAGATTGATTAATAAACTCAACAGCACACAAGTACCCGGACATTTTTGCCAAAGTTCGTAGACGTTTTGATCATTTTTATTATTTCCATTATTTTACGTTTTATTTTAAAGTTTTCACCAATACCAGATTACTAGAAGATTTTTTCAGTGCAGTAATTCTGAGACTAACTACAATAATATGTACTCCTCTTTGCCCAAAATACTAACGTAGGGTAATAAGGTGGATTCTTCGGTGGACATCTTAAATTTATCACTTTAAGAATGCAAAAGATTCTTGCTGGGGCAGTTCAGTTATGTATAAAAAAAAAATAAAAAATCTGTGTACAACTAAATTGTTTTATAAACTATTCCCGCTGAATCACCCTAAAAACTACTTTTAAATATATGGTCACGTACTGGAACGAAAGGGATATAAACTAGAAATCTTAAAGTGATTTTCAATGTAGGACCAAATTTGCAAAAAAAACTGAATATTTTCCAAAAATATATTATGTAAGCTATTTAACACACCACAAAAAAAATCTTTGGTAAACACATAAAGTCCATTTCGAAATCCGACTTTCTTTCATGAATATAGAAATGGGACGTGGTAAAAACAATGACGATTCATCACACCTTTTATAAGAGAAACCAAAATATAAACACCTAACCTACGTAAATTATTTAATCTATTTTTTGTCTCATCACTTTTCCTTACTTTATATCACTTTTTAAAGTTTTGTTAAATTTAAAGATACCTAGGTATGTATGTACTAATATCGTAATGTCGATAATTATGTTGGATATTGCATAAAATAGTCGCGCCGTCACTCCCAAATTAATTTCACACTAATTAGCATTTTCCTGCTACATGAATCGATATGGATTATGACCGAAGCAATGCAAAAATGCAATAAGTCGCTTGCACTAGAATGTGCGAGTACATTGAACGATGCACAAATATGTTATAATTCTTCATACATAATTAGTATCGGCGGACGTGCCCGATGGCGGTGGGAGGCGGGCGGTGGGCCTGACATTAATAGTGTGTACACACGTGTTTTAAGCGGGGAACTTCACCACTACAGGTAAACATGATAAATTTTATGCGTGTACTTACTGATAAGCCACAGATGTTTTTAAAAAACATGTTTGCTAAATTAAACGATCTTGAATATTAATTTTAAGTTCTTGTCTTTCAACATAATTGTCTGCGTAAGTATTTTAATGCGTGTTATATGTTCTTATTTTTTAAATATAATTAATAATAAATATTGGTGTGAAGTTTTATGTTCATGTTATTTTGTATTTATAATATATGGAGAACACGTGTTATTTTCCTAATAAATATCATGACGGAATGCGACAATATCAGTATGTCAATATCAATGTTTATTTATATGAACACGTTTTCCGCCGTCCTCATAAAACATTTCCTTTTAACTGATCCTTTGTTAGGAACACTGTCAATTCTTTCATTGAAGACCTATAGTCACGTTTTAACGGGAAAACGAATAATTTGTCCAGAACGTTAATAAATTAACAGTAGGTATTATATATATTATATATATCAGTAAGTTTTTATCGTAATTTGTCTGAGCACGGTTATTTAGTATTCCATAGCAGCGATCGATTGTGATATCCGAAAGCAAATATGTAAATCAAAAAAATCTCACTAATTAATTGTGTAACAATTGATCCAATCAGGTATCCAAGGCACTCAAAAGATACACAGTTGTTCAAAGCGCATTTGAAGTGAAATATCACAAGACTATTGTGTTATTATATTATTATTTCTTCAATTATTCAATTATTTTGTGGCATCATTTTAATTATACGAAAATGAATTAATTTGTACTCACAACTTTTAATCAATAATAATATACAATACATATTTCAAAGCCAATGGCTTCATCGTCAGGATACTAAAAATTAACGAATTTAAAAATAGACAAGTATAAACAAATAAGTACATATAGAAAAAATATATAATGAGAGGTGATTAATTAGTAATTATTGTAAAAAAAAAAATCTTATTTAAATTAATTTTTTAAAAATACAATATTTTTTTTAAATAAAATAAATTAAATTATCAAAAAAATAGTTAATTTTTACAATTATGTTTACAGGGTGTTTAGACTTGACTTACTTTAACCAGTGATTCCTGACATGATTGAAAGTAAAAAATGTAAACGAAATTTTTAGAATCTGGTGGCTTTTTGACGTTTTTTTTTTTTAAACCAAGTAATAAAAAAATTCTTCCACATGTCATTCCTGTTGGTCACTCAGCCTTGTAACCAACAAGCCATGTCAGGAATCACTGGTTAAAATAAGTCAAGTACGTCCATTAACTTAGTTTTTTTAATAAAGTTACACAATTATGAATAAATCTAAAACTTTTATAATCTATCTATCTACATAAACAAAAAAATTAAAATAAAATAGATGGCTATTTATTATGATTTGATCAAATTAAACCATTAATTATTATGTAAGTGGATATCCAGTCATTTGAAATTGGTATGATACGACTGTGGCATGTTTGTTCAGCTCAGTTTTACAACGAAGTACATTCTACACGGGCTATTTATAACGTATAACAATACTAATAGAATAATAAAGAGTCATAATATATTTATCTCAATTCGCAATGAATTTGAATTGCAAAGGCGATCCAACGACCAATAGCCCACTCGAGTGTCTTCAGTTAGTCTAGGAAATTGTATTTTATGTATGTAAGATTGGCCGGAACAAGCGTTATAATAATATTAACAAGGCTATATTACATCCTTATCATTTTATCCAACGAATTCCCCTGAATTCATCGAAGTTTCTGTGTAGACCGGCCGACTTCCAACTCCAACTTCAACTCCAATTTCCTTACTGTCCTCAGAGTGTGTTTCAAGTTTCAAGTTCCAAAAATTCAGGGCTCCTAGTATACGGGGAAAGAGTGATCCTGGTTATGGTGGTACGGTAACAGAACCAAATAGAACAGTGATCAAACATAATACTTTTGAAAAGTAATATAAAGTCACGAAGAAAGCTTACTGATAAGAGAAACTGATCATCTGTGAATAGTATAAAATAAAGTTGCTATCCGCGTCTGTCTGTTTGTGCGCTTAGTTCTTCTAAACTACGGAACAGATTTTGACAGGGTTTTAACTATCTTTTAGAGAATTTCTTCCGAAAGGTTTACATATATAAAACATGCATATTATATTAATAGAAAGTAGATAAAAGTCGATGTTTAATAATCAAGTCGTAAAAATATATTTTCGGGCACTACATTGCTAACGCTGGCTAAACCTTATGAAATACATCAAAATAATGTACTACGAAATTGTATATCTTAAAAAGGCCTACAGAAAAATTCGGAATGGTATATGTCTATGCCCTAAGGAAAACCCAAAGCAAAGCGAAAATATTCGTTTTTTTTAAAAAAACAGGACTGCAGGCATTCAACGAATGAGTTGACAGAGTTCGTAAAAGAGTATCAGTAAAAAGTGAATGTTTTGTGAGGATGGCGGAACACGTGTTCATACAAATATTGACATACTGGTATTGTCGCATTCCGTCATGATATTTATTATGAAAATAACACGTGTTATCAATATATTCTGAATGACTAATATTTTATCAGGAAAATAGCATACTATCACTTTTTTAACAGGATCATTTTTCTCTGTAGATTAACTAGGTGAGATTATATTTTCATAATTTTCCATCACTTCACTTTTCAAAAAAATTATGATTTTCATGGAACCGGTGAAAAATTTGTATTACTGATTTATTAAAATACGGTTAAAAACGGGATTGTAGGCCGTTTCCTGTTAAACTTTTTAGTAGATTCCTTATTTATCGGAACACGTGTTATATACCTGCATTTGCCCTGATAATACATAATGATGAAATGCGAAAAGGTCATGTTTTTTATGAACACATTTTTTACTAAAAGTTTAACAGGAAACCTATCAATTCATTCGTTAAGGGCCTGTAGTCGGATTACGAATTATTTGAAGAGATTCTTTTAAAAATAGCATTATTTTTTATCAGTATGTTTTTTCTGAGTGGTACATTCATATCCACTAGGTTATTAATTGTTAATTAAAGTTACATTTTACAAGCTAATGTGAACAACAATTTCATACTTTTTTATAAAATTGATTTGGAGGATATTGGCAGATCATCTATTTTTATTTCACTTGCATTTGAAGAGATTTTTAATATATTCGCAGTACTGTCTGATCTGTCCGGTTTCAAAATGTTTGGCTGCAGTCACGAACACTTATTTTTTTTTTTTTTTTATGATAAACTAATGTTTATAAGACAAGATTTTATGCATTGCATATAATTATTTGTTATCCTTTATGCTATGCATAAAACCTTGTCTTATAAACATTAGATTATCATTAAAAAATAATAATAATAATATTTGACAAGTCAAAAATATTTCACCAATAAATGAAGATATCATATGTCTCGACGCCATCTAGTGAGATATTTAGCATTAACAAAGCCTTTCCTACAAAAAAAAGTTGGTTGTTTACAGGTGGAAAAAATATAATACGCAGTAATTGTTGATTGAGGTACTAGTACATATTGAATAATTTGGCGGGTTGGAAATAAGCCGACATAGCTCAGTGGTTACAGTTAAGGCACGGGTTCAATTCCCGTTGGCGTCATTTATTTTTACTCGGGAGATATTTTCAATTTGTATTAGTATTTCGGGCGACTAATTATTGCTTATAATTACTTATTTTATGTCTGTTTTTTTTGTTTATTTTCAAAATGTCAGAAATATTACAAGATTATTAAATTCTTCAGATGTTTTTGTATCTATGTGTGTAAACGTACAATGGGCACTTAAATAAATCAAATAAAAATATATCACTAGACATTAAACCAATGTTGAAAACGAGTATTAAGAACAAGGACGTGTTTGATTTGTTCTTTTGTAAAAGGCTATTATTTTAACTTGCTGGTATCATGTAATAGTTTATAATTATGCACCATATGAAACTGTCGCCATAAAAAAGATGAATTCATTAGCTCTCCGTTAGTTACACAATAAATAATTTTTAAGAAAGTTGATCGTGTTGTGCGCGAATAAGTAATTTGCATCAAAGAGTGGAAACCGCATTGCCGCGTAGTCAAAATAATTTCGAACTGATTATTTTTAAATACGTTATATAATTTTTAAATACAAAAAAAATCACTTTTGTTTTATTGAATTAATGTATGAATGTAGTGGACTCTCGGAAGTGAAAATTAACCCACTCACCGACATCCTATCGAGCTGAAACTCAGCAGATAGACTCGTTCTCGATGACAATGCATTCTATCAACTTTTGGTGTCAATTACGCATACACGCTGACATGTACGCATTTCTCTAGAATTGGATGACATTGCAGCAGTTTATATACGAAATAAATGTTGGTCTTACTCGAATGGGATTTGAGTCAGTTTTTAACGGTTAACTCCAGTCCTTGGGGAGAAAGGTTCAATCCTCAGAAGGCAAAAAATAATACAATAGTTAAAAACTTTGTTTTTTACTGGTTGATTTTTTGATCTTCATCGTGTTTATGGATAATGCATATTAATAATATAAATAAATCAAAATGTTAATTATGTGACTTACATTTTGAAAGTATGTATAATAACGTAGATAATTTGGAAACACTTGAATAATTTATTTATTTATTTCATTTAAACGCCCATAGGGCGTTTTAATGAAATGCATGTTATACAATGCATTTTTTAAATACAATAAAAATAAAGAGTTTTCAAAATATATAAGAATATACAGTTACACAAAATACGAGTATAATATTTAACAATGCATTGGTTTAAAAAATATAGGTAACATGAAACATAAGAGTTTACGAAACGTAGGTAACATGGAATTTAAGTAAGTGAAATAAAAATAGATGATCTGCCAATATCATCCAAATCAATTGTATAAAAAAGTATCAAATTGTTGTTCACATTAGCCTATAAACTATGTAACTTTAATTAAAAATTAATAACCTAGTGGATATGAATGTACCACTCAGAGAAAACTTACTTAATTAGCTTCAAATTAGCAATATTCATTTTTCTCTGCGGATAAGAAGCAACCATGGATAACAGATTAAAGTAAATAATTATGTAAATCCAAAAATGTTTTTAAATCTAACTAAATCAATAATACTATCAGAAGAAAACTGGATGTCAATAGTGTTTAAATGCTGTTTAAGTGCTGGATGGTGTTTAAATCCATCAATGAAATGGCCCCATCCTACATCTCTGAACTATGCGTCCCGGAAAACACTGGTATGAGGCAGTCAACTCTTAGATCAGCAACATCATCAGCTGTAGGCAGACTGATAGAACCTATGCACAAGCCAAATACTAAGTTTGGTGATCGCGCTTTCGGAGTATCTGGACCGAAGGCTTGGAATAAACTCCCTCCGGAACTAAGATCTATAACAAGTCCAACAGAATTCAGGTCTAAACTAAAAACATACCTTTTTAAACTGTTAAATAAAATTAAATATAAAATTAATATAAATATACCATTCCTGAGAGAAAGTCCAGTTACATCCAATTTTTCAATTATGTCCTAAATCCTGTATCTAAATTTCGCTAATAAACAATTAGTTAATGTTAATTAAGTGTTAATCTCAAGTGACCTACCAGGTAAGTATTGTACTGTATATTATCTCCATAAATAGTTAGTAATAACATAGATCATTGTATAAATGTATTATAAATTTGTACAGCGCCCCTGAGGTAATTTTGCACAAAAACGGCGCTATGCAAATCATCCAAATATTATTATTATTATTATAGTATATGATTTGCAGGCGATTCCATAGTAATTGCAGATATATCAAGTGATTCAGACAAGACAGTGGAAAGAAGGTGTCAGTACAGTCAGTACTCGGCCTAGTGGCGGGCAAGTGATTCAGACAAGACAGTGGAAAGAAGGTGTCAGTACAGTCAGTACTCGGTCGAGTAAATACCCTCCACCTGCATACTTAACTCGGCGCTTCACTCGCTCTTCACCAAAACCTCCTAGATCACAAGGCCGGGACACTGAATTAAATCAGCCTCCTAACTTGTATTGGAACCTCCAAAAAATGTTTTTGTTTTTTTTTTTAATTAACTATTGCATTTTGAGATGTTTCAATAAATAAGAATACATAGAAAAAAAAAAAAACGAATTTTTTTGAAAAATACCCTACAAGTTAGGAGGAAACTTTTAATGAGTGACCCGACCTTTTGATTTAGGAGGTTTTGTCTCCACTCTGCCAGTGCGATTAGCCGAGTCAGTCAGGGAAAAAATTCCTAATTTGAATTTTTTAGGATAGTGCAACGTTTGTTGTTGTAAAACTCTCTTAATTTTTCTCGTTTTCAAAAGCATGCTAACAGTTAGCAAATTTAACAATTAAAAATAAACTCAATGAACTCTTCTACATGTGATCACCTCTACTTTCCAATAAATTGCTTGGCAGGCGTAATTCACCCATTACTTAATTAGGATTATTGTTAGGAAACTATACAGATTACAATCTCCAAAGGCTCAAGTAGGTACCTACCTAAAATTAAAAAAAAACGTTATTATTTCGTGAGATGACTACGTAGATACAAGGTACCTATATAATGAATTGTAACAAACAACATTTGGGAGGCGGGTATGGGTACCACCACCCTGGGAAACCATTTTCCTTCTCAGAACTTCCTCTCCTTTTTTACATTAGCTCTAAGCAGCATTCCAAAAGATGACATAGACCCCGAGGGGAATTATTTTCCTCGGAGCCTCGTGTGTAGCCAGTGTAAAAAAAATTGTTAATTGAAAATCTAAAGAATATACATATACAGGGACGTACTTGACTTACTTTAATCAGTGATTCTTGACATTATTTGGAGTAAAAAATGGAAGTGAAAATTTGGTCTGCGGTGACCTCCCAACCCCTTAAATCGACCATAGCTGTCCAATTAATACTGATTTTCTATTTTTAAAAAAAATGTCTAAAAAATTTCACCGGAAAACAAAAAATTATTAATTAATTAACGTACTTTAATCTAAATATTGTCAGGAATCACTGGTTGAAGTATGTCCCTTAACACCCCGTATAATATTGTGTATTTTAATTTATTAAACCTGTTAGACCTGTTAAACCTGTTAGACCTGTTAGCCCTGTTAGCCCAGCTATCAACAATAAATTACCTAACGGTTGCGCTTATCACGAAAGCATGTAAAATGGCTCACATTATATTTACCTCCGATTAGATCGATGAGAATTGATTGAAAATGGAAATGGTTACAGTTCGGCGCCATTACTACAAATTTACATTTAAATTTGATAACTATTTACAGGGAAACTATCTTTAGCGATTTCTTTGAGTGTTTTTCTGCTTATTCTGCATACTCAATGTTTTCTAAGAATTTTTTTATTGAAACGTTTGTATAAACGGGCTTTATTTTAATGGTTTTTTAAACATTTTCCGGTTAAAAACAGACAACTAAAATACCCTTTTTAAAATATACAAAATCAGCAGAATAATAATGGGTATTATTTGAATATATATGAGTAAGTAATTGTTGCTTTCTCGGAAGTTTTTTTTTTTTTTTTTTTTTTTATTAATATCAATAGCAAAATTTGTACATTATGTAGGTTTAAAGTATAATATAAGTATATTTTTTGTATTTTTTTCACAGTCCTCCTCACTAGGGTTTCCTGTTCTGAGGCGGCCTGTAGTTTTTCTTAAATTTGTGTATTTAGTTTTGAATTGTCTTTACATTGTCTTCATAATGTTTGTAAGTTGATTATTACTTTGATCTCTAAGCCATGTTTTGACTTTTGTTTTAAATATACTCATTTCGTTTATTTTTTTGGTTTCATTTGGTAGAGCATTGAACAATTTTATAGCATGGAATTTATTATTTCTCTGTCCAAAGGATGTGTTCAAACTGGGAGTAATCAGGATATTTTCGCTTTTTGCCCTGGTTGTGTATTTATGTTGGGCAGTGGAGTATTCGGATATGTTTTTTTTTCAGTTTAAATAAAATATTTTTTGAATATAGTTTCTGTACATTGTAAACATTGAAGTTTTTGAATATTTCTTCTGTCGGAGTTCTAAGCGGAACTTTCAGTATAGTCTTTAATACTCCTTTTTGTGCTATATTGAGCCGCTCTGTGTGAGTGCTCAAGGCAGACCCCCATCCAGTTATTCCGTACTCTATTTGTGATTGACACAAAGCATAGTATACTTTTTTAATATCGTTTATATTGAGGATATTGCGAATGTTTCTAAATAAGTATATGTATCTGGTTAGTTTTTTTGTAATTACATCTATATGTGAGTTCCAACGGAGATTATCATCAATTTCAATTCCAAGATATTTGATGCTTTTGGAGTGTGCTATAGTGGGACAGAGGCATGATAAGCCTTGATTTTTTTGATAAATTCCTTGGCATGAATGTAATTTGAGATTAAGGTCCTCTGACGGCTGCCCTCTGGCTGTTTTAGAAAATGTCAGATATTTTGTTTTATTGACATTAAGCGTCAGGGAGTTTCTTTTAAGCCAGTTTTGCAGGAGACCAAGTCCGTGTTCAGCTTCTTTGTAGGTATTTATCCAATCTTTTTCTTTAAATAAAATTACTGTGTCATCAGCAAAACTAATGATTTTTCCTCTTGTTTCTAGGTTACAGATATCATTAATGTATATTAAAAATAATATCGGACCTAGTACGCTTCCTTGTGGTACTCCATGGTTGATTAGGAGAGGTTTGCTTTTTCTCTTATTAATTTGGACGCTCTGTGTACGCTCCGTCATATAGCTTTTTAGTAAGTTTAGTGTTGTACATGACATACCAATTTTTGAAAGTTTTGAAAAAAGTATTTTGTGATCTATTGTGTCAAAAGCCTTTTGTAAGTCTATGAAGATTGCCAAAGTTTTTTCTCCACTGTCTAAACTTTTAGTGATCATATCGGTAATTTTTTCTATGGCGTCACTAGTACTTAAGTTCTCCCTAAATCCATACTGAGTTTTTGATAATTTTTTATTGTCTTCTAAGTAGGAGGTCACTAGTTCTTAAGTTTAGTTGCTCAGTTCTGTGAATATAATTTTGAAGTTGGGTTATGTTCAATATGGAATACGCTGGAGACACTGAAGAGATAAGTTGATAGAACTGTATTATGGACATGTCTTTGCTGGGGAAATAAGTCATATTTTATCGTACTTCAAGTGAAATAATTTAATACATACATTAAAATACAAGGGGAAAACTAAGTATCGGTATTAATAGGTACTTACATCCATTTTAATATCACTTTATTTTCGGGAAATAATTAATGCAAATCTTGAAAGCAGAAATTAATCCACTTTCCGACATCAGATCGTGCTGAAACTCGGCAGATTGACTCGTTGTCGATGAGAATATATTCAATTAACTTTTGGTGGTAATCACGTATACATAAGCTGTCATACATGCATTTTTCTGAAGTTGGATGACATTAGAGCAGTTAATGTACGAAATAAATGTCAGTCCCACCTGATCAGCATTTGGCGAGGTTTGAAGAGTTTTCGACACCAATTCATGGGTAGGATGGTTCAATCCTGAGTCAAACCAAAAAAAAGATTTTTTTTAAGATTTAATTTGGACAATTAAAAATAGATGTATTATAGTGAAAAAAATTATCTAAAGGAGTTTTTCCATTAAATTTTTATTTCAATACCCAAAATGTTGGATTGAATTCCATTTTCGGCTAGCCTAAAATTCAGACCTAATGTTGCGGAACAAATTAAATGATATTGGCCACAATACGTTTTTTTACTTTTAAAGGGTTATTTCAAAGCTACATTGCTCATGATAGAAATGACTTTGCGGACTGAAAATAGTTGCGTTGGCCTATAAAATGAACACAGAAAATTCTGTGCATGTTTCAAGCACCAGAGCACACCGTGAGCGATGTGTTTGCTGCTTCAGACAAACAGTTCTTGCACTCAATTCATTTCTATTCACAAGCAGAATATATTATACTCAGATTTCCTTGAAGTTTGTTTTCTCGACCCATTCAGGAATGCTACATCGTGTTCATCAAAGATAATTGCAAGAACGCCCAGTTGATAAAATAATGTACTTGCATAAATATAATCCATCACGTAAATATAAATGGTAGACCATTCATTCATACGAACGAAATACAATCTTAATTCTATTAATAATATATTGTTTGAAATCATCGTGAAAGGCTACATTTTAACACCGGCGACCTTTTATTAGAACTATATAAGTATCCGAGAGTTTTTTTTGTAGTTTTGTAAAAAAGTTTTTTTGTGGAAAAAAAACAAAATTTAACTCTTTTACTTCTACCATCATGTAGAAGACCTTCCGAAGGTAGTGTACTTTACCCCCGGATACCCTGTACATCATTATTATTTAGCAGGAATTTTCACACTTTTGTATTGTCAAAAAAATACTGTAATAACGGAATTTTCAATTTAATTTGACGAATGAATAATTTTCTGTGACGATTTAAAATACGCCAGTTTTTATTTGCGACCAAAACGTTCGTGTGACCAACGCTTTTGTAGGGGAGTTCAGGCTCCAGGTGTCAGTTGTTTCAACAACCAATTACTACAATCAGGGAGAAAATACGAGATTCCTCCTTTCCCACAGTCCATTGAAAATGTAGAATACAACGATTTTTTTCAAATACTATGGCAACACCCTTTTCAGAACCATTAATAGTATCAAATTTGAGGTTATAATTGACCAGAGTTGCCAATGGTGTTCTAAAATTTTTTTATGATCTAGCCATTTTCAGATTTTCTCTTTTATTAAAGCTTTACGAATAGAAATTTGTATGAAAATTTGTCCCTAAAAACACGAAATCACAGTACACTCTCTCAATTGTTGTTATTATTTTTCAATATGGTTGGATAATCAAGAAATGTTCGGCATTTCCCACAACAGGTCCTCCCCGCAAGGATCCAAATAACATAATGTAATAAAAATATCCACATAATTATAACATTCAAGGGATAGTGATATACTATGTCCGGCAAGCGCAAGAGAGACAGAGCGCGTGCTAACCAAAAAGTACTAATTAGTCAGTGGCGACATTGGTTTCCATTCAAATCTACATGGAAACCATTTCTAGCGTTCTTCTTTATTATTTGCTTACCATCAATCAATATTGAATCGCATTTTAAATTGAATAATATGGTCATTAAAAACACTTTTTCATCATGAATAATCATGAATTGCAATTTGACAACATTATGAGAGTGAAATATATTTTTTTGCGTTCTAGATATATTATAATCTTGGGATTGCATAACTTTAATTCTTTAAGTAGGTACATAATTCCGACGACCTCTTAGTAAGTCTCTCGAATAGCGATCTAGGAGTCGCGAGCTTAAATCTCGAGTGTGCGCAGGTGAATTTTATGAGATTAATTTATGTTATTTCACAATTTACTCATTAAAAATAATATATAGTATATTTGCGGCACGTGGAAGATACTCTCTGTATCGTCCTAAACTCTTTATAACGTATACGAATAACGACTTCTTTTTTTTCGGAAATTCGGTTTTTGTATGAAGATTTTCATGAAATCCGTGTGGCGCACGGCCACACTGAAATTCAGTTTTTGAAAAAAAATAAATTGTTTTTTTGACTAAACAACATCAATAATGTCGAATGTTTCAAACATAACACTCTATCACACCCAAAAGTCAAGAGCAGCTACTGATTGGGGATGCCATAGTCTCGCTGGCTCCAGACGGTTGGGAGCAGTTAACACTATTGTGTGATTTCACATTAAAAAAATAATAACAATGTTGTGTTTTAAAATGTCTACTTTTTATTTTATTTGATTCCCAATTGTTTAGAGCCAGCGAGATTTAGGAATTCCCACATTTGGAATTGTTGAGAGCAGCTGTTGTAGCTCACGACGAGAGCCAGCGTGCTAACACTGAAAATACTAGTTTATTGATGTTGTTATTAGTTGAAAATTAATTATATTTTTCTTCAAAATTTCTTTTTTATGTGGTTATTTACAGGATTCTTTCAGTTAGATAAATAAAGTCACGTTTTCAATTTTACCTCTATCGCTCACTTCAAAATCACGAACCGCCACTGACCTGGCTATTCAAATCTGGTCAACAAACATGGCTTAACGTCACCCATTACAACTATCGCTAAATGCATTTACTTACTTACTTTAGTTTTATTGAAATATTAGAAAAATAATAAATTAATGTAAATGTTGTGGGTTGTTTTCACGTGGATCTCTTCCGCCCACGAGCATAAGAGTAGATAGACTGAAAGCTATTTAATTTGTCACAAAGTCCCTTTGTGGGGGATGGATGATATGACCTTTATTGTGAAAACTAAATGCTTTACGCAGACAAGGGAGAACCATTCCGGTTGATGAGATTTCTCCATTTCATTCCGCGGATAGGTGCTGTGCCGAAATATACAATAGCATCATCCAATATTGTGATATCCTAGATATAAGTGCATGAGCTCACCCATAGATGGCATATTAGGTTACTCATAGATGAGGTTAGCTATCGAGTATTGTATAAGCCGAGGGATAATATATAAAGTGGGAAACTCAAGATTGGGGTCTATATTATTCCAACCGCTTACAAATCTATTACATTCTACTTATAAATCTATCACATTAAAGATCCAAGTGTGTTGTTGAAGCCGGAGTCTTACTTAGTAAGAGAATTTGTGACAAACCCCGAAGACAAAAAAATATATATATATATTAGGCCTGAAAAAAACACTATTTGAAAAAAAATTGGTATACAGAATGCATCTGTGTGAGTACCTCCTTGCTTAGTTCAGAATAAAGACCTTCCTTCACAGGTATGCACAAGTATCCGATACTCAACGATTCAAGCATCTTGGCGACATTTTGTAAACTTGTCGACGACGACAGTCTCCGGCGACTATCATTGTACGAGACAATTAACCATCCGCACAATTACTGTATATGAATAGGAGGCTGGGTACACTTGTTAACGTTTCAGTCTCGGCAAGTGTGGCGAAAGTTTGTAGTGAAGTTTGAAGCCAAGTTCAGAAAGGAATTTATTTCCAAATCTGAACTGACGAAAGGAATTTAAAAACTGGCATAACTGAATTTAGTTACTAAATAAAACACTTGAAAATATTTCTTGGAGACTTACTGATGGTTCTTCAGTAGAGAGGATTCCCTTTCAGATAAATAATGGTATCCCACAAATCTCACCATACTCTGATGAGTGACACTGTAACGCTGTCCGAAGCGTTGGCTAGAGAAGGGGGTAGCGCAACACGACACAATATCCCAAAAATAAATCACGAAAATAAATTAGTTGTCTACCTCAAAATACCTTAACCCTACAGTACTTTCATCACATTTGTACAGTTTTCAATGTTTTCTGTGTATTTCAAATGCGCTATATACATCTTAGTTTACAATGTTTTCTGTGTATTTCATATGCGCTATATACATCTCAGTTTGCAATGTTTTCTGTGTATTTCAAATGTGCTATATACATCTTAGTTTGCAATGTTTTCTATTTTTTTCCAATGCGCTATATACATCTTAGTTTACAATGTTTTCTGTGTATTTCATATGCGCTATATACATCTCAGTTTGCAATGTTTTCTGTGTATTTCAAATGTGCTATATACATCTTAGTTTGCAATGTTTTCTATTTTTTTCCAATGCGCTATATACATCTTAGTTTACAATGTTTTCTGTGTATTTCAAATGTGCTATATACATCTTAGTTTGCAATGTTTTCTATTTTTTTTCCAATGCGCTATATACATTTTTTTTGTTAAATAGTGTTTTAGAAACTAAATAAAATTATCTTTCTGGTGTATGCATTTAATATAAATGTTACTATTTCTAAATAATATCATTTTAATATCAAACGTGAAAATCCATACACCAGAAAGATTATTTGATATTAAAATTATATTTCTAAATAATATAATTTTAATATCAAACGTGAAAAATGTTGTCAAAAACGATAAACACATTTTTACTCCAATCGTAGAAAAATTGAGAGAACTCCATATTCCGAAAACCCATTCGTTTTGTTAGGGGATTTTGTAAGAAAAATGTACCTTCACTTTTATCTCGTTCATATAATAAAAAAATAAGAAATAATTTTTAAAGTTAAACTAATTGTTACGATAGCAGCGAGAAATATGAATAATTTATTTTGACTATTTTTAGGATTTTATTAATGGATTCCAGTATAAACATTTGAAGCAAACTGGAAATGATTCTTATTTTTCTTTCTAACGTCAAAAAATTAAGTATTTCAGCATGATACAAAAAAGATAAAAAATACTTTTCTTAAATATGGACGCCCGGTCATATATGAACTTCAAACGCAGGAGGGGAATTTATTGGAAGCTTGTTTGGAATTTAAAAGTCAGAAATATTCCTGTTTTTATGGTTTAATTTAGATACGTATGTTATTATGCATTGTTAGTGCATATCATACATTAAACTGCATTTAGGTTATGCGAATTTCACTGTCGTTAATAAAAAATAAAAGTTCCACCGGCATACCGGTTTTCGAGACGACCCAAAAGTCTGGAATAATATTATATCTACGCCAAGATTCAAGAAGCAATCATAAAAAAGTTATCCTTACCTGATTAAATAATTTATTACCATCTATAATTACGTAGGTACATTTTCTTGTCCCAGTTAATTTTCTGAAAGTAGATATTTTCACAAAACTGTAAAGATTCTCATAATTTCCCGGGGTTTTTGAAAACTTCCTTTTAATGGTATTTTGTTTTTACTTACTGAAAATGATGAATGAGAGCTTGTCGCTCCACTCCTTTGTATATGGTTTGGAATACGGAGACAGGTAATATGTATCACAATTTTTAAAATCACTCAACACTAGCTTTAGTTCGCGCCGCGCTTTTTTCCGCTTATACCCGCGACGCGTGCTTCGCGCTCCGCGATGGAGTGGTGAATGGCAAGTCGGGCGACTGCAAAGGTGCACAGTACTGCAAAGACTGCAAAGATGAACTGACGACCATAATAATATCTCCTTTTTATGCCGGCGCAGGGACGTATCGGACCCAAATACAGGTTAAATATGCCCAAAAATTTTCTCTTTACTCACTTAGTCAGGTACCTACTACTAATGACCGACCGAAGTTTCGATTTCGTTTAAACTTTTCTCGGCGAATAAACTAGTTTCGGCCGCGCTTTCAGCTCCGGCAAAAAATGAGCCTGAGGAAAAACCCTCAGGGTTTACGTCATATTTGAAGATGGAGGTTATGTTTCAGGAAAGATAGGAGTAAACTTGAGCATGTAGAGACCCACGCTATGGGATAGCGGAGATGAAACACACAGGTCGTAAGTATACCTCAGCCGACCTATTGAACGCAAGAACGAGTCGTAGAAGGAACCCTTTCTCTTGTGAAAAATTTCAACCGTGTACAAATGTGAGAAAAATCGTGTGTATGGTACTGGTGAAATGGTTGATTATATTATTTTTAATGAGCACCAATTCTTCGTGAAGAAGAGGTTTTATGGTATTTAAGTTGTATGCCTCGACACACTTTTAACTCATAAAGTAGGTAGGTATAGTATATCGCAATATATCTAAAGATTTCTTATTAAAAACAGTATTTTCCTACGAATCTCATTAACCTCTCTAAAAGGGTAAGCCCCTAAACTAAACAAAAAATACCCGACCAAATGAATGATGTTTTTTATTAAGTTAACCTTGTTTTATTTATTATGTTATAATAATATCACGATCATTACGTAATATGCAACCATGGTCATATTCTTACGATATTTAAGATGAATTATTTGTTTGCGCCTGTACATATCATAGGATTGAATTACCGATACAATATTTGTATGCCTTTCTTGAATGAATTGAGTTTTTATATGGACAAAACTATTTATTCATATTTATATTGCGTATGTACAAATAAATAATTCGTCTTGATATTAGCATAACTTGCGAAAAGTGTATTATCAGAAAATAATTAAATTTACGCAACCTATGAACGCATAGATTATAACGTATGTTACGTTTAACCTCAACCACAAATAAAACACTCACTAAACTTGGTGTTGTTTCAGACTTTTGAATTCAGAATTTTCTGTGTTAGAGTGCTAATATTACAAAAATGACTTTATTGATGTTGTTGCAACTGAAAGCAATTTTTTTTTTCGATATTTCGATTTTTTGTATGAAGATGATGCGGAAATAAACTACATAAATCATGTACACATGTGACAAGATTCAAGATGGTGATAGTAATGAAATTAATAAAATTGATTTTTATTTTTTTGGTAAACTAATGTTTAAGACAAGATTTTTTATGCCTAGCACAAAGGGTAACAATTATTTTACAAGCAATAATTATTTCGCGGATAAGAGATAAGCCGCCATAGCTCAGTGGTCAGAGCTGTCGACCGGAAATCGAAGGGACACAGGTTCGAGTCCCGTTGGCGTCATGTATCTTTTATCAGGAGATTTTTCAATGTGGATGAGTGTTTCAGGCGAATAATTATTGCTTGTAAAATAAAATTGATTTATTGAACACCCCTAGGGCTTTTATAAACATAATTTGTGCTGAACAAAAATAAGATAAAATTGGAGTAATTACGTAAATTCGTACAAAAGTAATAATGAAAACTTAAAATTAAAGAAATACGTAATATATCAGATAGTACATTCAGAACTAATTGTTTTTACTTTGATGCAGGACTGAGACGTTTTAAATATTGCGTTTAAAAGGTCTGTATTATAAGCTTGTATTCTAATATCTTTGATTATAAGTATTGGATAAGATCGGAAAGGTGTGTGTATTGTCGAAAAGGTCTGTAGGTATTTTCCGGAACCTTCCAGAATAAATTTTCTAAATAATAATGAAAACCCTATCAACATTCGTTGCGTAGTTTATAAGAACTAAGCGCACAAACAGAGAGATGCAGACGGTAACTTTATTTTATACTATTCAGGGGAGATTGTAACCGACATTTTGCTCAAATAGCGGATAAATGGATTCCTTGCCCCGATACACATTATTGTAGATATACCAATGTAATATATCTGTTTAATTTGGGCAAAACATCGTTACGAACTCTAAAATGATTATCGTAAATTACTTTGTGTCGATACACAGTAAAACAACTGCCTTTAGTTTTTGACTCAGTTCTTCCATAGCGATAGTGGAGCCGCCGTGATGTGCTTAGCAGAAGACAGTAAAAACAACATCGAACACATAATTCGAATTATTATTTCGTTAATCTCAATCCGCTAATCCGCTTAAGGCGATGCCATACGTAGTAATGCAAAATCATGTGTTTTTGGTTTGAAAATTTGGTCGCCTAGAAATGTTTCAGATGCTTTAATTAAATACTGAGAGTAGAATACATCTTGGCCTTTGAAACAATCGAGTATTTTTATATAAGTGTTTTCATAAGCCCAGAAAAAAATAATGTAAAGGCCTATGAAAACTGCTTTAAAGTTCAAAATCTCCTACTTACGAACCCATTTTCGGTTATGATTTTATTTTATAATGAGTCAAATTAAGTTATTTATAAAATGATAGAAAAAAAATTTAATATTTATGCCTGAACATCCACAAAATAAAATAAAAGGCACTTTTTGGCCTTGTTTTTTTCGGGGTTTTTACATGAGAATATTTAGAAATATACATTATTTATTGTACATAACTGAATTGCTTCAGTAACAACATTTTATATTTGTTAAAACATAAATTGAAGATGTCCACTGACTTGGTATAATTGTTTCCCTCCATAAGTATTCTGGCCAAAGAGGAATACATATGGTAGAGGAATACATTTATTCTCTGTCATATATTTTTTTCAATTTCACATACCTACTGTACAAAAAATATGTATACATATATGGGACGTTTGGGATTGCACTAACCTCCCCACATCCTGGAATAAAAAATTTTTTTTGCTTCCGATTTTGTTGTCCGGGTTAAATCTTCCCCATAGGAAAAACTAAACCCTTCCACTCACTTTTCCACAAATGATCAGCTAGTCAATCAACACTATGCAAGTGCATTATATAAGTAAAATAATTACAAAACAATACAAGAACAACAACACGTCAACTCACCAGAGATCAAATGGGAAAAAAAATTCACCGACTCCAGATATTTTCATATCAGAGGGTTCGGCTCGGTAGAACTTCTAACAGGGCCTATAAATCCAACTGATCCCTCAACATAAATATTTAAAAAATCTTTCGTTATCCTACATGTATTCAAAATGACCGACTTTTGCATCTTTATATATAAATTTTTTGATAGATCTAATACGCCTAAATTTTTAATGAGTTATAATGCCAGTAGCCGAAATAACGAATGGTAATATTTTTATTGTCTGAGAATGCCAAATTCTTTTTATTTCGTTTCCTAAATCTGTGTATTTTCTTATTTTTTCATTAACAGATTTTTGAATGTTACAGGAATTTGGAATAGCGACATCAATGATATAAGTTATTTTTTTTAATTTTGTCATGTAAAACTACATCGGGTCTATTATGACTAATCGTTCAGTCTGTTAGTATAGTTTTATCATAATTATTATTATTATTATTATTATTATATGGTAGTTAGTCCCAGAATTTATGCACTGAAATAAATCCTGACTAGTATTACGTTGTGGAACCCGAAAGCTTATCAATTCTAGCAATACCAGACTATCAACTAAATCATTTAGAATTTTAAATAGAAATACCAAGTCAGTGAAAATTCTTCTGTCTGACAATTTGAGCATATTCATTATTTAGGGTGAATTGTCATATTCAGACTAGAGCCTATTCTTGTAGTACGAATTGGCTGCGTTCTTTTCGCAGAACTAATATTGTTAAAAAATCTGCACAGCGTTTGTGTGATAAATAGTTGTTTTAAATTCATGATATTATATTGAGTTTGGGGACCCATTTTAAAAACCACAAACTTTCAGGAAAACATCAAATCACTTTTATTACTATAAATTTCTAGATTAAAAACTAACCTATTAAACTAAAACACTATTACGCACATAGACATATGAATATTAGTAGACCTGCCCTAAGTGATTAAAAGCGTATTATCCCCACTCCCTATACCGGTTCCATTGGAGCCGGCTGTGCTCGCGTATGGCCTCAAGTGAAATTTGAAAACGTGACGTCATCATTCTTGTGCGAACTATGGTCGAGGCATCATCGGTTCATTTTACGAAATAACACGGCAAAATGTTGACTTGTACTATGAAAACTTGTAAAAATAGATGTGAAAAAGATAATAAGCCCAATTGTCGTATTACATTCCATATATAAGCATTATTTTACTTTATTTTAAGCATATTCACATCGTATAATATAGATCAGTTTTAGAAACATATACTATCACATCGAGAAACGTCTGGACGCGAAACACAAAGCTGGTTGGTTGCTGGGAAGTAAATTATGAACATTTATAAAAGTGTCTTAACTAAATACTTAAACGAAATATTCGACTCTGAAAATAGAACCGAATTTTTTTGCCGAATTTGGACTTCGCAAATTTGTTCATAACGTGGCGAGTAATTTGCGCTCCCATGTAAAAATGTCTATTCATTTAAAAGCAGATTTTACTTTTAAGAAGTAAATGGTGATATTATAATGCGAGATGCCTATTTACTGTCAGATTGATTTATTGACGAATCACAGTCAGCCTTACTCCCTTCGTTCTTCAACAGTTGATTTTACCCCTCGCCATTATCTTCTCGTCTATTAATTCCTATGTCTGTGATTACGCACAATACTAAGTGTGTTCAGTTGGGTCAACTTTAATTGCGCGACCTGTAACTATCCTTCAAGCTCCATAATCTTTTTGCATTTGAAGATTTCTTCTCGATTAAAAATAATTGAACCACTTATATCCTAGTATTGTCATGCTTAGATTTGATAAAAACAAAAAAGCCATAGGATGTTAATATTTTAATGCATAACTTGCAAAAAGTGGTTTTCCTAAAATAATTAAATTAGCGCTATCTATGAACGAGCAGTTTATGAATAATTTTAAATGATAAATTTTTTTCTCTTAAAATAATGACAAAAAAAATTGATTTAGTCTAATTTAATACTGAAGGTACCATTTTAACATTTTTGTTTGTCAATTTCACATACTGTGAGTACGGTCAGTTGAATCTCCTCGTAACAAAATACTGTTTTAGTTCAAAAAGTTCCGTAGTTTAGGGCGGGCATTGCTCGCGTTGGACTTTTTGAACATTAATATTTCTGCAATGGGTAGTATACTAATGCATTGGAATTGCAACCAGAGTGGGCCTACGGCCTGTTTACGCGAGGTCAATATTTAGTATTAGTAGCAACTAAATAGTTAAGTAAATTTCAAGTCATTGTCCAAGTAGGCCATTAGGTCGAACACAGAAAGTACCTACTCACACATATGCATTGCTTGCGTACAGCATGTTTCAAACTTTTATTCAACTTACAACATACAACAATACTCACAGTGACAACTGTTCGTGTTTACTTTGCTCTCGCAAAAAATCATAAAAAAGCTGAATAATTCGTGTGAAAGTTGTGTTTGTATGGATGATACAAGTGCCAGAGGTTTTGCGTTATTGGGTTTATGAAAAAAATCTATTTCACTGGATTTTAAACATTTTTAACAACATTTTGCAACTTAACCTAGGATCGTGTTCTTTGAAATGTCCAACCCAGTGCAACCCTTGCCTGATGAGTGCAGCCATCGGCGGAAAAAACGAATCATGATGTCCTCAACGTCCTCATCACACAAAATAGCCTCGGAACTGATTTCTCCAGTGTCTGAAAACGAGGAATCTGACGGCGAATCTGATTATTCAGACGTATCTGAAAAGGAGACCCATAGTATACCAGTGTCCTCAGTGCAGATACTAAACGACACACAAGCCAGTCTTAGAGCACTCCAAGATGTCCTTGCGGAAAAGCAGTCTAGAGTGTCAAAGGACCAACAGCTACGGATAAGCGGATACATATCTGAAGTTTTCCGATCAGTATCACAGCTGCTGTTAGAAAGAGAGGCTTTCAAAGTTGATCTGGCAACAGCCAATGCCAACTTAATGGTAGCAAAAGGAGAAACTACCATTGAAAAAGCCGAAAACCAACATAGGCTTCAAAAAATCTTGCAGCTAGAGTCGGATCTGGGACCGGTGATGCGCAGAGTAGCTGATGCCACGGAGGCAAGCCTTTCATTTGCGGACATGGTCAAAAATGATCCTCAGAAGACGGCACCACCAATCAACCGCTCAGGACCTAAGGTTGGGACCCCCAAACCAGCTGTATGCATCTTCCCAAAGTTGGACTCTGTAAAAGACAGTGAAGGTACAAAGCAGCTTCTAAAGGACGTGTTGCGACCATCAAATCTTGGGATACGCGTTACGGGTATGAGGAATATCCGAAACAAAGGAGTTGTGATCCATACTGCCACTAAAGAAGATCAAGAAAAATTTTTGTAAACCCCTTGCCTAACTAACTCGGACACTCTGAGCGCCAGATTACCTACAAAACGGCATCCACGAGTGATTTTTTTCAACGTTCCTCGTGATTTAACAGACGAGTGCTTCCTTAAAAGTGCCTTAGCAGGAGTACAGGACAAAGCAGACCTAGAGTCCACAATCAAAAATTGTAAGCTTAGTCACCTAGCTGGCGCTCGAACAGGAACAACTTGCCACAGAGTCTACGAGGTTCCTGCTCGCACACGACATATGTTGGTGGAGCAAGAGAAGGTTTTAGTGGACTGGAATGTGTGCCGTGTCCGTGATTTTATTGGCCTTACAATATGCTCCAAGTGCCAATTGATTGGACATTCTTTCAAGTTTTGTAAAGACAAGCAAAGATGTGGACACTGTGCAGGCGAAGGTCAGGCCAGGATAAAATTCCCAAAAGCTGCCGCCGAGCCAGTTTGTGCTACCTGTACCAGGTTTGGGAAGCCCGCAGCACATCCGACTGGAGACAAGGACTCATGCCCGGCCTACAAAGCTGCCCTTTCCAAGGACTTTGCCACTATTGATTATGGCCGATAATTATGTTGAAGAAGATGACGAGGTAGAATTCGATAATACTAATGATTTCCAGGATTGGCTAAATGTTCATAGTAACTATAGTATGGAAAATATTAATATTGTTCAGTTGAATATTAGATCGATTTATAAATACTGGAATACTCTGAATGTCTACTTAAATTCTTGTTGGAAACATGTTCATGCCTTAATGTTATGTGAAACGGCTATAACATCAGAGCTAGTCTGTCTGTATAATATTCCTGGATTTAAATGTTACAATTATTGCCGAAGTAAAAAATCGGGTGGAGGTATATTGTTGTACGTTCGAGATGAACTCACATTTCAACAAAGTCAATAGAAACAAATCATTTTGAATGTGTGCTTGGCTCTATGACACTTCCAAACAAGAATATTTTAAACATCATAGCAATATACCGCCCCCCCAACTCCAACAAAGTTCAATTTCTCAATGAAATATCTTCCATTCTGTCTAATATAAGACCCAGAGAAAATATTTTACTTATAGGAGATGTTAACCTAGACCTTTTAAATTATCAAAACCCACTTATTATGTCCTATGAAAATATAATGTCTGACAATTATTTAACCAAATGCATTTGTAACGTAACTAGGGAAGCGGTTCTAGCAGGAAAAATTACTGGTTCCTGTTTAGACCACATATTTGTACGTTTTAATAGCGGATGTCAACAAAGCAATACTCTTTCTTCATGTGTATGTAATAATATTAACATAGCGGATCATTTTTTAACTGCAGTCAATATTAAATATATTGAAAGGAAAAAATATCGATCTTATCCCAAAACAAAATTGACAAAAATATTTATAATTTTAAGTGGCATACCTTGCTTGAGGAACAAGATTGCAATATGTTATACACTAAAATTAAAAATAATTTTCAGGATTTGTATGAACAAAGTAAAATCGTTATGTATTATAAACCCAAAAAAAGACCCCTCGCAATAAAATCTTGGATAACTTCTGATATATTAGAAAACATAAAAAAAAAGATTTACTGTACATAAGGTGGAAAAATACTCCTACCAACAAATTCTTTGAATTAGAATATAAAACTTACAGAAATAAGGTTACAAAAGAAATCATTAAATGTAAGTCTACCTTTTTTAATAATAAATTTAAAAATTATTTCGGAAATACCAAAAAAACTTGTGATGAAGTAAATAAAATATTAGGACGCAAGTCTAAGAGTAGTTGTGACGAAATAATCTCAAAATATATGTTAAACACGCATAATGAAGAAACCGTAGCAAATAATTTTGTTGAATATTTTACAAGCAGTGTTAGCTCTATGATACATAAATGTGATTATATAGCTTCGACCGTCAGACCGACAGAAGTTCAACATAGTATGTACCTACCAAGAGCTACCTGCGAAGAAATTAATATCATTGTTAGCAAACTAAACAATTCAAAGTCACCAGGGATTGACAACATTCGAATGTTTGACATTAAGAAATATATTCATATTTTAGGGCCTGTCATAACTCATTTTATCAATGTAATTTTAAAACAAGCAGTGATTCCAGATGAACTTAAAAGTAGTATCATTAGACCGATTTACAAAGGCGGCAAACATACAGATGTACAAAATTATAGGCCAATTAGCATTTTGCCAGCCTTAGAAAAAATACTTGAAAAATACATTTCTACAAAACTTAACAAATATTTAGAATCCTTCTCCTTGCTAGATACCAACCAGTATGGTTTTCAAAAGAAAAAAAGTACGGAAATGTTGCTTCAGGAATTTTCAAATCACGTAAATCATGAATTAAATTTAAAAAAACATGTGTTGGTTTTATTCATAGATAACTCGAAGGCGTTTGATACCATTGATAAAAATAAACTTTTAGAAACAATGGATGCAATAGGAATACGAGGAAAGCTACTAGTTTTGTTAAAAAAATTATTATCGGATCGACAAATAACAGTAAAAATTCTAAAAAAATTTTGCAAAAGAAAATATATTTCAACAGGTGTTGCACAAGGGTCGATTTTAGGGCCAACCCTGTATATTATATACGTCTCAATTATGAGTAAATTGTTTTCTTTCGTTAAACATTTTGTATACGCAGACGATACGGCACTCGTAATATCACACGAGGATTTGATAACTGCAATGAACCTTATGCAGCTTAATTTTATTGCTCTCCTAAAATGGTTTCATGACGCGGGTCTCATAATAAATGCCAAAAAAACTAAAATTATGCACATAAGATCACCACACGCCAGATACAATTTAATCCCTTCGTTATATACACATACTTTTGACTGCTTACACAGAAATGTTGCACAGCCCTGTTCATGTGAAACCATTGATTTTGTCAAAAATTATGTATATTTGGGTGTTACTATTGACTGCCACATGAAATGGGATGTACACATTACTAATGTTTGTAAACGTCTACGGTCTATTGTGGGTAGAATTTATAAAATAAAATATTTTGTGCCTGTAAGTACTTTAAAATTAATTTATCTATCTCTGGCTGAATCCACAATCCGTTATGGAATCACTTCTTGGGGACATTCTTGTAAAACTAATATAAGTTATATCCAAACATTACAAAACTCCCTTACAAAATTGTTTACATAAATATACTAATGCACACAGAAACGACACTAAATTAATATACAAGTCTCTGAATGTTTTACCTGTCAGAGGATTATTGTTTTATAATATTGTAAGTCAACATCTTATATTGTCTGATTCCTTGTATAGGGAAAGAGTTTTCCATAAACATAATACAAGATTCACCCAAAATGAAGGATTGGTGGTCCCGAAATGTACCAATAAATACGGTGAAAGAACCCTAAACTTTATTGTACCCAGAATATTTAATAAACTACCAATGACAATTAAAAATATAAACGTTTTTACAGCCAAAGTCAAATATAATCTAAGGAAATGGCTATTAGATACTGAGGATTTATATTGATGCACTACTGAAGACCTAGATTTCCTAATTGGAATTCACATTCTAGGGAAATGGAAAATCGTTATAAATTTGTATTACCTTATGTATATTAAAACCATAGAAGAACTTGTTGATTATATTCATTTGTTCATATTAAATTCATTGTGCTTGTTTTTGTTATATGAGGCTTATACTGCTTCTTACATATTTATATTTATACAATTCTGTAATTTAACCAACTTATCATTTATTGTTAATTTATCATCAACATTATACATACCTACATACTGTTTACCATTGTACCATGTTATTGCAAAAATGTTGTCATTATGTACCTGCTGACAAACTACATAAGTAGTTTAGCAGGTTTGAATGTTAATAAATAAAATAAAAAATAAACTTTAAAAAAGAAATTCTAGTGAAAGTTTAATTTTTTTTAAATGGTTATTAATAACTTTAAATAATATAATAATAATAACAATAAGAATTTATTCCAGAATGTATGCAGGGGTAGTGCAATACAATACATTCCATATTTGATATAATATACATAATTAGAGTAAGAAAAATAATAATAAGACATATGTAATTCCGATAGGCACAAAAAAGCGGAATTTAAGTGAAAAAAGTTAAAATATAAACACCAAAATGAGTGTAAGCAGCCGTTTATGGAGGATATTTGCACATCTCCAGTCTCCAGTGGGCCATCAGAGGGGACTCCATCCAGGCAACCATGGCAGTGATGATTTTGTTACTTGATTGGCGTAGTCTGCGCCATAAGCTTCCCATGTGATGGCGGAGAAGCGCTCTGAAAGTGTGTACTCGTCCCTCCAGGAATATTTCCGTGGCGCTGCAGTATCTCGGTAGGCGGAATAGTTGGCGATAAGCATTATTGTAAGCGACTTTTAGCTTATGCCATTGGGATGCAGTGTAATCCACCCACAGTTCTGACGTGTACAGCGAAGTGCAAAATGCGTTGAAAAGTATCTTTTTCACGTTTGTACTGCGAAAGTGAAAACGCCTTGACAGCATACCTGCTCTAACGGATATCGCTCTTCTTTGCCTTTCCATATCATTGATTCAGGTCGTCTGTGATAATATGTCCCAGGTATTTGACGCTACGACTAACATCCATTTTCCTTCCATCTAGCCATACTGAAGGTGTTACCATGTTTTCGTTTTTGCATTTGAAAACCATAACTATTGATTTGGACGTATTATATACAAGCTTATGATTTTTTGCAAAATCTTCACATATTTGGAGTAGTTTCATTAGTGCACGTGACGGTGAAGTGACGGTGCTAGATGAACCATATCATCTGCGTAATTAATATTGTTTACACATACTCCTTGAACATGGTAACCTATTTTACTGTTATTAAGTCTTTGAATTAGTTCATCAGTGTATATATTAAAGAATGCTGGAGACATGCTTCCTCCTTGCCTTACGCCACTTTTCAAATAAAATGGGTTGGAAAACTCGCCAGACCATTTCACCACATTTTCTTGCTGCGTGTGCCAAATTGAAAGAATCGCTATTATATCTTCCGAAACTGCTCTTTTCCTGAGTTTTTCCCAGAGTTTATTGTGACAAACACGATCAAACGCTTTGCTTAGATCTAGAAAGCAGGTATAGATTGGCGTTTTCCTTTGTTTATAATATGTTGACAGGGCAGATTTAAATCCGAACTGGTTATCCTGTCTTTAAATGGTCTGTTACGACCGTCGATAAATTTTTTTCAAATATTCTTGCTAGGGCGGTCGAGAGTGAAATCGGTCGATAGTTATTGATAACGGATGGATCAAGTTTTGTTGATTTAATTATGGGAATAATTACCGTTTTCGTCATTTCGTTCGGGATGTACCTATAACGCATAATATTTGAAAATAGTTTTGCTAGGATAATATGAATCGCTGGCCCCTATTGAATCATGTCCTGCGGCTTTTCCTGTAGCCATTTCTCTTACAGCTCTTTCTACCATACGTGGAGTAATGCTGTTAGTGGTAATATTACCTTCGGTTTTCAAACTAAAATTTACATTCAGAGAATTTTCCGCTACTTCTTCACCTGCCATAGAAAGGAAGTTACGAAATTCATTGGCGATATGTTCCTTTCCTCTTACTCCATTCACACAGAGAGGAGTTTTCATATTAGTTTTCAATTCTGAAGAGGTTTTTTGCCAAAATATATAGAAATCTTTATTTATTAGTGAGCAAGTAGTTGGCAATACCATCCACTCGCTGTTGAATTTCTCTTTGTTGGCATTTTTTCAGAGCTACTTTGAAAATCGTTCGGTACTTCTTCCTGTCTTCGCAGCCGGCCCTGAGAGTGGTTTTTCGGCCTCGAGCCATGAAAGGCGCGTCTTGGTGCTGCAAATTTGGCTGCAACCATATGATTCCATCCCGGAATGTTTCTATTTTTCAACTCGTGTTAAAATGTGGTAGAGGCAGTACTTCGCAGTGCATCTACAACATTTTTATACAAGGAATTTATTTGATTTTCATGTGATTGTGCCGCTGATTTTATATCAAGGTCTGGTTGGTCGAAATCTTGAATTATGTTTAGAAGTTTGCTGTTAATAGTTTCAGTATATTTTGTTATTTCAACATTCGATTTTGGATTCCATCTAGAAGGATCAATCATATTATCATTACACGATTCCACAAAGGCTGGTAGAAATTGAAGGTTGAGATTTATTAACATTGGCAAGTGGTCAGACCACACTGCATCATACTGGACATTTACGCTAGCTATAGCGTTTTCCAGAGCTAATCATGTATATTATCTTTAGAGCACAGGCGTCAAGTAGGTATGCTGTCCTTGTTCTACCGATATTACAATGAAAGATGCTCCGAGGAACTAGTGTCATTGATCTTTTCGCCACCTGCACATATTCGGGAAACACGCGCCCAACATATCTACACAGTTGACATTTCTCAAAACTGAATGGGTCGCTTCTACGATTCGTTCTCGAGTTCAACAGCTCGACTGTGGAATGATTTGCCGGCCTCTGTGTTACCTCCCTCCTACAACATGGGTTTCTACAACACTAATTTGTCATCCCTTGCCCTCTTATAACAATAGTAGGCGAGATAAAGGGCTGCCTATTTCTCAGTGATGTTAGGCAATGATATACATACACCTTCCTTCCATACTTGAAGAAACTTTCAGAAAACCACTAAAAACAGAAATGCATATTTAGTGATTAGATCTGCATAGCTAGGTACTTCCTAACCATTCCCTTCTCTTTCCAGTCCTCCACCTTCTTTAACCTCGGAACAGTTCACAAATGGGATGTCGCAGTTCCACTGGCAGTTCAAAACTAACTCTTGTGTGGAATAGTAATCGACATGTAATAATAATAATTGAACTGATCGTAGCAAAGTCCTATTTCAACTCAACCCTTTTGCGTTTCATCTGTCAATGTAAATTTGTTGGCACATTCCGTTCCTGGTTCAAGATGTTGGCCGTTTTAATGGTTAAGTGAACATACTTTCTTCAAATGTGAAACGGTCATTTTTATTTGGACTCTCTTATTTGCATTCAATATTATGGAACCTACCTGCTTAAAGTTTTAAAAAAGAATTTTCATATTGCTCTGTTTAAAAAAAAAAGTATGTTTGTCCGACAGATGGCGGCATTTAAAAAAAAGCATGGTTTACCTGTCAATGGTGACATCTATATATTGCAGGTTTATAAAAACACATGCGTTTTTATAAACCTGCAATATATAGATGTCACAACGGAAAGGTAAAGCATGCTTTTTTTTTTTAAAATACCGCCATCTGTTGGACAAACATACTTTTTTTTTTTTAAATACCGCCATCTGTTGGACAAACATACTTTTTTTTTAAAAATACCGCCATCTGTTGGACAAACATACTTTTTTTTTGAAAAATACCGCCATCTGTTGGACAAATATACTTTTTTTTTTAAATACCGCCATCTGTTGGACAAACATATTTTTTTTTTTAAATACCGCCATCTGTTGGACAAACATACTTTTTTTTTGAAAAATACTGCCATCTGTTGGACAAACATACTTTTTTTTGAAAAATACTGCCATCTGTTGGACAAATATACTTTTTTTTTGAAAAATACCGCCATCTGTTGGACAAACATACTTTTATTTTTTAAACAGATCAACCTGTTGGACGTAAAAGCAACACACGCTATTGTTTCTCTATCTGCACAGACAGACTGAGCCACAGCAACGCGTGGTGGGGTACAGCTAGTACAAAATAAAAATACAGTTCTATACATTTTTTTTGCTATGCATTTTGTAAGGATTGGTGGGAAATGAAATAACTTTTTTTCATACAAAATTTAATTAATAATAATACTAACCGAAACATTTTATAGTAATTGTTGACTTTTCCATCATCAGTATTGCAAGTAATTTATGCAGCATTCATAGCACAACGCTAGCTAGAATTATTTACAAATCTTTATTAGTATTCGATAAATACTTTACAAGTAGGAAAAACAAAAAACAATTTGGTGTAACCCTTGGGTGTGTTCTAACGCGCCAATTTCCTGCGTGAAAAATACACAATATCTGACATTGCAGCGCATCCATGCTGATGAGAATTATTTTAAACAAATAAGTCGGGTTATTTTCATCGCGTAACATAATGTCACGCAAATATCAGGTAATTGGTGTTGATATTGGTCAAATTATGATATATGTACATATATATACATATATAGCTCGACGTTGTGGTGTTCAACAGCTTTCAGTTGCAGCAACTGATTTGAACGCAGCATCGAATTGATCAAATATTGTGGACTATCGGGAAAGGCGTTTGAGTGTGAAACCCTCAATGCTTGCTCAGGCGTTGGAGCCCTTTTCAACGTTAGACGAGGACCTACTTATGCATTGCAATCGTTTACAAATAGTACATCCCTGTTCTTAAGGCCGACGGTGCCGAGAGTTGTGCTCTGTTCAGAGCAGTCGAGCACCCTTTTGGGGAAGTTTGTTGTTATTTCAAATTCCTCCGGTGAGAGGGGGTGACTGTACACATAGTTGTAGATGACCTGAAATAAAATATTGGATTAGTGCCCACTTCAATTTTCAAAAACTGGTACCGCACACACAAAACACACATTTTTTCTTTATAAGAAAGACAAACATTCCTGGCTTATGAATAACCTGACAAAATTTTAAAAACTCCTGATACATTATTATAAGGGGAAGACATTGCTCGTACAATGAAGGAGGACTTAGCAAGCAGAGACGCCTGAGTGGGAACCAGACCCATTTGTCAACTTAGCCACTAATCAGTCTAATCCAAACTGTTATGACTCCCGGAAAGGTAGTTCTACCCGTTCGGTCGATTGATGCTTAACGCCGGGAAGGGTAATTCTACCTTTTGCGCCGGCCTCATTTCAATGGCAGAAAAGACGGAATTATCCATTGTTTTTATATGAATATTATATGTATACCAATCTCTTTATAACGGTCCCTACTATATGTATATAATTATCGAATCATAATGCAAGTATTATTTTTATATTTATCTTCGTGCCTTTCGTTTACATCGGTATTTCAACAAAAGTATAGTATATTATTTGTTATTTTAATAATTTAATCCTGGAATGAGGGTTTTTATGACCATGAAACCAGATTCGAATCTCTATCTCTGTTCCGCCCCACTCAACTCCTATGTGCAAGCACGTATTTAAAGAAAACAGGTATGGGCAAAAACCAATAGGCGGACCGTAATAACCATATTACAAGCTTAATTGAGTTGCATTTCAAATAAAATTCAATTTTCGTTTAGTACTTTTATAGCTTGGTTGTACTGAGTTACTACAAAGTAATTTATATCAAAATATTTTTAAAGATATAGCAATTTAAAACAAATTAAAGAAATTCGCACAGGACCTTTTTTTCCACCCGGAGACAGCGTAGCGCTAGTGCGAAAAATATCCACCAGAAATGTGTTAATAATACATCATTATCATCTACAGAAATTAGTATGCTAATCGGTTTCAAATTTAAAAAATTAGAATTTATAGTTTATTTTTGTTAATTATAACATTAAATAACTGGCAAGAACTAGAATCGTGTGCAGCATACTCATACGGATTATGTATAAAAATAATTTCCAAGAGTTTTATGAAAATACAATATAATATATGAAATGAAACGATAAGATTGGACCAATTTATTTCTCTATTGCCACTTTTGTAAGAAAATATCATCTCAAGGAAGCTTTTCAACATTACTAAAGTATCTAACTTTCGAATTATGACCCAACTAGGTAATGCACTTATGTCAATACGGGAATAGAATTGATTAAATAAATTCTAACTGCTTCCATACAAACCGACTATGCAAATAGAAATAGGCATTTTTCAAAATAACTCGCATAAATACATAGTGATAAGTCACCCAACTATGTATACAGAAATTGGTAAATTTTCTTGAGAAACTCACCAAACTACGTAATACTGTGTATTTTTAGAGTGACTCACCCGACTACATGATAATGGGTATTTTTTCCTGAGTAACTCACCCAGCTACATAATAATGAGTATTTTTTTTCTTGAGGAACTCACCCAGCTACATAATAATGAGTATTTTTTTTCTTGAGGAACTCACCCAGCTACATAATAATGAGTATTTTTTTTCTTGAGGAACTCACCCAGCTACATAATAATGAGTATTTTTTTTCTTGAGGAACTCACCCAGCTACATAATAATGAGTATTTTTTTTCTTGAGGAACTCACCCAGCTACATAATAATGGGTATTTTTTCCCCACGAACTCACCCGACTGCATAATAAAAGGTTTTTTTTTTGAGGAACTCATCCGACTACATAATAATGGTTTTTTTCTCCTGAGGAACTCACCCGACTACATAATGAAAGTTTTTTTTTAGTAACCCACAAGACTACGAAATAATGGGTATTTTTTCTTTAGTAACTCACCAGAATACGTAATAAAGGGAATTTTTTCTCAACTAACTTACCCAACTACATAATAATGGGTATTTTTTCTTGAATATCTCCCCCAACTACATAATAATGGGTATTTTTTTCTTGAGGAACTCACCCAATTACACAATAAAGGCTATTTTTGGTGAAGTAACTCACCTTAAGACTATCGGTCAAGCTGAACCTCCTCTCCAGGCGGGCTCCGCACGGCAGTTTGATAAGGAAGGAGATGGCCTGCGGGTCGGTGAGCTCCGGTTCTACAGGCAGTTGGGACGCCATGGCTTTCTTTGCATTCACCAGATCCTGGAATGAAATACAGATAAAATAAGGAAGAACAGAAACACTAAGAAGAGTCCGGAGGACAGTGAGGAAATACAATACAGTCAAACTTGGTTATAACAGGCACGAGGGGACCGACTTAACTTATTTATAACAGGCACGAGGGTACCGACTACCCTTGGTTATAACAGACATGAGGGGGACTGACTAAAGTTGGTTATAACAGGCACAAGGGGACCGACTTAACTTGGTTATAACAGGCACGAGGGGACTGACTTAACTTGGTTATAACAGGCACGAGGGGACCGACATAACTTGGTTATAATAGGCACGAGGAACCGACTAAAGTTGGTTATAACAGGCACGAAGGGATCCACTAAATTTGCTCCTTATAACTGTTAATTGTTACATCCAAATCGGTTTTTTAAAAGTCTTATGTACCTACCTAAATGCCTCTAACATATTCGCAAATGTGCAGTATATTTTCAAAGTACTTATTAAAATAGCATATTAGAAAAATACACTTTTATTAACAAAATCAATGATTGTTTTATAGATTTCCCTTTCATGCTTCTCAATTTCCCCCTCAAAACAATCAACGCATTGTAACTATCATCACCTGGTGCAAGGCTTCCAAGAAAAATATCACTAAATTGTCTTTTTGTTACCAACTTGTGTGTATCGCACCCCTTGTAAAATCTCACTTGTCATAAATAACTAGCTTGCTGGATTGTTATGCTTTTCGGCTGCAAAATTTTACTTATCACAAACCAGCGGTGCACAACCCGCGCCCTAGAGAAAAATCAAAATGTTTGGGGTAATTCTTGAAAACCCTGGCTGAGAATATTTTTTTTTAGAGTTTTGGTTAATTTATGCCGCATGTCCTAAATGGAACTAAATTTGAAGAAACAGTTTGCATAACACAAAATTTTAATAAAATGATCATAAAACTTTGATCTAAACCATTAAATAGGCAAAGCGGCCCTTCCGCTGAAAATTTTTACTCGTAACTAGGTACCTTTATAAACATATTTATTTGTTTTTAAAACAAAATTGACCATGATTTCTAATACAAAAAAAACGTAAAAAGGGAACAAATTTGCCAAGTTCAAATTTTGCAGATTTTATGACAATTTTACATAGTGCCTGATGGATACTAATGTTTCACATCGTCAACAATCTTACACGGGTAGTGCCATAAACATATGAATCCGCCAGCTGGGCAGCTATGCAGCCCCTTTTTATTTTTTATTCTTACTTGAAGAATAATTCACAATTATTCGTTTTTTTCAGCCCCAACGACCCATTCATGTACATATTCAGAAATTGAGTTGACAAAATTATTTGCACGGTATATCAGTGAATCAACCTCGTTATAACAGCCAACAATTATATAAAGATAAGCCTGAACTAAAATATCGTTATGTCATTGCTCTTTATAGCCGTGAACTCGCTATTGCCGTGATCGTTATAACCAAGTTCGACTGTACATGATAGAGCTACGACTATATTGGAACTCGTGGAAGTAAATAAATTATTAAAAAGCAGCAATATGTAAAAATCTGTGTAGATATCTGTGTAGCAATATGTGAAAAAATTGTCATTTTGCTGTCCGATGACATTTTTTGTTTTTTTATTAAAAACAAATGAAAAAAATTTCCTTTACACGGCGTCACTGTCTACAACATAAAGCATCACTTTATACGCCCTTCAACTCATTCCAGCAGCACCGTGCAGACAAGACAGAGCGAGTATCAGTGGTGATATGTGAACTTTTTTTTTTCTAAACTTCACCGGACAGCAAAATGACATCTACATTTTTACTCCAAATATGCTCAGGAATCCCTGGTTGAAGTCTTTCGGGTACATGCTGATACACCAGTATATAATCAATAGTTTCCAAAGTGGTTATTACAGGTCACACAATACCTGAGATGATTTTCTATGATTCTATGTGAAAGAAGTATACATAATACCTAATTTTTTTTAAATATTTACAACATTTCTACCCTACAGATCACTAATATGTAATGTGTGGAGTCGCTCACCAGTTTTCTCTTCTCCTCATTGGCGGCATTATCGCACTCCATCTGCCTACGCTGCTGCTCTTTCTGCCTCTCCTCCATCTTCATCCGCTCCTTCTCCTGGTCGGCGCGCAGCGACAGCTCATAGGCCTCGTCCTGCTGCTGCCGCAGGCTGGCGTTCAGGCTGCGCTCCATCCTGCTCACAATCAAACACCATTCTAATATTCTTTCCACATGAGGAATACAATTTCTTTCAACCACCACAATACGGGCATGTGCCTAGCTTGGTGGTTTTAACATACCCAAAAAGTGTAAAAACACTGAATATAGGGGCGCTGAGGATACGGTTAGGTATCATGATGACTCTGGTGAATTCAAATAATTTAAAAATCTGTATAGTTAAGACAAGGCTTCCAGAAAGTGAGTATCCGCAGCTCACCATGCAGTGCAGGACGTGATAAATGGTAATGCCACAGTTCTACTGGCTCTGAGCAGTTGGCAGCTCTTATTTGGTAACCACATAACAATAAAAATAATGTATTAAGACCAAGGTATATGTATTGAATCGGAAATTGGTGTTTTCTTAGGGTAATCTTCAACCTGCAAGCTGCAGCCCAGAGCAACTCTGCCGTGCAGCAACTGTGCTCATACCGGTCACGTAGATTACAAAGTCGTCAACAACAGCCCTGGCAGTGGCCAGATGTATCTCACTATAAACCCCAAACTAGGTGATGCCATAAGTATTGTATTTCTAGCCACCTACGATAAAACAGAATGAAGTACCTGTCAGCCCTGGCGGTGGCCAGATGTATCTCATTATCACTGATGATCTGAGAGAGGCGGCTAAACAGCAGCGGGGCGGAGCAGCTACCGACGACGCGGCCCACAATGGTCATCTTGTTCTCTCGCAGCGCCACCACGCACAGCAGAGGGAAGCTGCGCCCTGCGCCCACCGACTGCGCCACGCGATAGCCTTCGGGGGTCTCCACGCCGCATCCCCACATCAGGGTCTTCTCGTTGATGTACGCAATCAGCTGCATGTCTGACAGGGTGTACCTGGCATAACACATTTCAATCAAGGGGATGCTAATTGATGGTTACACCACAAAACAGTGAAAAAGTTTTAAAAAAATACTTAACCTTCTCTGACTTAACCTATTAATAATAATTGTTTCATTATCTTCCTTTTTTTTGTTATATTTTAAATATATACAGTAGAACCCTGTTAATTCGAACCCCGATAATTTGAAAAAACGCGTAATTCGAAATGTTCGCCAAAAAACTTTCCGCAGAAATTATTTTTTATTTAATGGTTTTTTAATTCGAAATTTATTTTTGTCCGCGCACGAAAATTTGTTGGTGTAATTCGAAAAAATTTGATTTTTGCGAAAATAAATTATAATATTTCGTAAATCTGAATCTAAAAGTCAGCCGTGGCGGTAAAACGCCGAAAAATGTATTTTTACGTGGTTATATATCGTCCTAATTAGTATTATTATTTTGTAAATCTGAATCGATTTACACTGGAATGTTGTATTTTTTCAAATTTATTTTGAATATCCGAGTTTGAAGGGTCTAGAAAATACGTTTTACGCGAATATATATAGTAGTTTTACCAGTTTACACCAAATATCTGAATTTAGAGGGTCGGCCGCGACGAAACTCGGCCGCGAAATTTCGATTTACGCATAAATGTATCGTATATTTACGAATTTATTTCAAATATTTGAATTTCAAATGGCCCGCCGCGACGGAGATCGGCCGCGAAATCTCGATTTACGAGTAAATAATCGTGTTTTTACGAATTTCGAAAATCGATTTTCGGCTTTTTTTTTTTTTTTTTTCATAAAATTTCGAATTACGTGGGAATTCGTTAATTCGAAATTTGATTTTTGATGTCCCGTGGATTTCGAATTAACGAGGTTCTACTGTAATTATGTTTTTTTTAGTGCTGCTGAGTGGTTTCTGTTTCAGTCTGTATTTGGTGTCATTGGTGTCAGTAAGTTTTCTATTTCTGATATCCCTATGTTTTGTATCCAACTTTTTATCTGAGTTTTAAATGTTATAATGTTGTAATGAATTTAGAATGAGAGTGGGATTTTGTTGTAGAGTTTAGTACCATAGTATAAGAAGCTTTTTGTCCAAATGTTATATTCGTAGTTACTTGTTGGATATGTTTTTGATCTAGTGTTTCTAATATGTTTCTTGTATTTTGTATTTGTTCACGCAATATATATGGGACTGGTCCTTCGGGTGTATTACGTAGGGCTTATTCCAGCAATTCCAACTAATAGAGTAGAGTCGCAGTCGCAGACATCAATATTATTTATTTTATGTTTTTTCAGATACCCTAATCGAAACACCCAGAGCATTAGAACGAACTATAATCTAGTCAGCCTATCAACTTGGGGGGGCTCTATTTAATACAAGAACTATTTAATATTATTAGAATGGACTATACTTAGGTTAAACACAGATGGAACACAAGCCATGCCCGCTAAAATAAACATGTGTAATAATAGTAGAAGTAAGGGAAGAAATGACTTTTCCGTTCCAACAAGCAACAGAGTGGATTATCAAAAACTATTCTTATATCTCGGTCCTAAGATATATATCAAAATCCCTTCACAGCTGAAACTGTGTGAATCGTCATCCTTCGGTCCAAAAACAACAAAATGGTTATTAGATCTATGCAGGGCTGATTCCGAAATATTACTAAAAAATCTGTACCCGAGAAGCATACGGATGCAAGTCCAAAAAGCTAAATGTTCAGGAGAGCCAAAATACTTTTTTTTCTGTAAGTTTGGTCTCATAACTTCTGCGAATATTCATGATAATTGATTTTTATTTTTTATACCATTGAATCAATTAATTTTGTATTGAAAATGAGAAAATAAAATAAAATATTTTATATGCAAAGCCTAAAAAAAATGTTTAAAAAAAAGCATTATGGACTTGCGTCCTTCTGCTTCAAAATGAAATTGAATATTTTGGTACGACACATGGTATATTATAAAAGGATCAATGTTGAAAACTTCATTTGGAAGTAAAATAATAACTATATAACAGGTAAATATAAATCTCTATTTTATTTCTATATTTTTTTTATTTAATTATAATTATTATTACAAATTATTGGTATTTTACGTATCTTCGTCATCTGACAGAGGATACTCTGGCATACTGGCCTTATGACTTAAGTTTTTGTAAAAAAAGTGCAGTGACTCTGGTACCCACTGTAACATCTTTTGTGGATCACCAAAATTTGGTGTATTTAATGCGATTGGATTTGTATTTACCTGGGGCAATACCTCCGGGGTGCTCAAAACGTTTCCATGATAAATCAACACACCTTTAAAAATTGATATAAAGTCATTAGAAACGATGAAAAAAAAATTTAACCTAACCTAACCTACTTAACCCAGTTAATAAAGTTTTTGCTTCATCACTTTTCATGACTTTATATAACTTTTTAAAAATGTGAATCATTTTGATGATTTATCCGGTCACCGGTCAAAACACCTCTCCTTTTTCTTCTAATATTTTAAATTCATTTTCCTGAAAATTATTTATTTATTTTTATACAGTAGCATCCCCAACACATTTATGTCGTCAGCTCGTAGCCTTAATACCGTTGATATTAGGAAACCCTCACCATTCATATTCTTCTTTCGATATACAAAAGGTTATTGTGAACCATTTTAAAGGGATTTTAAATATTTGAAATTTTCTAAGTTCATTGATTGTACAATGTACTGATTATTAGTTTTGAAATATCTGATGAATTGTTCCCGTTAATTTTTTTTTGTCGTGCGGTAAAAATATTTGGAATTGGGTAGTTTTTTTTTTTGCCCTTTCAATCTCTGAATGGACAGAGTCTACTTCCAGGTGAATGTGACCACGTAATAAAAATTTATGATGAATGATCTTGAGGTTTTTAATTTTTTGTAAAACCAGCCATACGTAGGATATGGCTATTGTTATATTTCTATTTTGACCTACACAGTTGTCAGACCATACGGTTATTTCTTGAACATTATCCCCCATATCGCTGTATATCCACTTTAAGAGGCAAGAAGCTACTTCATTTGCCCCCTGATTTCCATCCCTATATAGTCCATTCAGTAGTATAATGATGAGGTAAGGTAAATGTAAGTAAATAAATAAATAAGTGACATGGTCAGGTCTTCAATAATAATATCACCACCTATGTTTCCATCAGTCTCTTTTCATAACAATTCTGTTTCTTGAGCCTCGTCATCCATTCATACAAGGAAATACTCTTTTTCATCATTATTTATTGCATTCCATACTAATGTATGACAGCTCTGAAGACTGGGATTGTTGTGTTTAGTTCCACAGAAAACATAGAAATTAGAGGCAGAAGGACGCAAAATGGACTTGAGTCTATATTCAAATGTTTACTTCCATGGAAAGCGTAGTCATGTTAGAGGCAGAAAGATACAAGTCCAATGTACATCTTTATGCTTCTACGATGTAATGGTTCTTGCATCCTTATATATTTTTGAAAATACCATAAATATTCAAGATAGGGCTTGCATCTTTCTGCCACTAATGAACATGATAATTTACTTCATGTCTTCATCAAAAACTCATTTCTTCAAATTTTGGACTTGCATACGTATGCTTTCGGGTACAGAAATGTAATCTGATAATTATTTATCACGAACGCCTAGTTGTATCTTCGCTTTTATATACTTATTTTCTCTCAAATTTAAACTTTTACCCAATTTTTTATTTTTCTTATATTCGCCATTAGTGTATTACCTACTCAATTTGATTGTCATATTATTCAACAAGATAGTGTTAATAATAATATGTAATTGGATAATTTGTAGAACGCCGTTTTTGTGAAAAATCACCTCAAGGGCGCTGTACAATTTATTTCCTGGGATCTACATTTGTTATTTAGAAAAGATACCAAAACATACTTACCTGGCAAGTCACTTCCGACAAACACACTTATATTAAAAAGTTTATGCTTATAAAAGATAAAACTGCACGCAGAGGACACTATATCAAAAAACACTGGTCATCGCTTGACCTTAAGTCTGCTATAGTTTTTATTTTAATTTAACCCCTCCGACTTTTCGCGAACTTGAAGCTAAAATGTCTTTACCGAAATGTCAATTTCACGAAAACGTTGTGTTATTACCGCCTCACAATCAAAGCTCTATAAATGAAACATTACTGAACGGAGCCGAATAGTAAAAACTGTTTTAGAAAGGTTACAAAATAGGCTTTCAAATTGTTGTATCATAAATAAATATTAACATTTGTAAATATTTAAATTTAGAATGGAAACATGAAAAAATTGTAAAAATGACTCACCTGTAATGTTTTATGTAAAAACGATACTAAAATCACGGATAATGTAAAAAAAAAACACTTATTTCATCGTACAAATGTACAATAAACAATTCTGTCACTTCACTTTTTGACCATTTCATACAAAATATATTTTTAAAAAAATAATTAAAACTGGGAGGCGGGTCGGCACGTCAAACGGCTTTCTTGGCGTCGTTTTACGATTTGGCGGGTAAAATTTGCTTCCACTGAGTAGGTCTTTTTACGGGTTTCTATGGATAACTTTGAATAGAGATGTGAAGCTTCATTCAATACGAATATTCTACTTTTTGTTTTAGGGATGTCACTAGAAGAATAACGGAGTTATGACGATTTTTGTGGAAACACACGCGTTGACGTGTAAACACGCTTATTGTACTTGACTGCTATCGTTATTTTATCGTGTATATCTGCTTACGTTGCTGACCGGTTAACTGTATTTTAACTGTCTTAAAAAGCCTACAAATTGTTAGTTGTTATCATTTTTATTTATTTATTTTTAATTATTATTTTTATTTATTTTATTTTATTTTTAGTATTTTTTTTGCATTTTGTTAATTTAAATTGCCGTCGACTGTGAAAGTGGAGGTTTCTGAAATTATGGATACGACTGTCTGAAAAGGTGCGTTTTAAGTTTAGACCTAAATTCTGTCGGGTCTGCGATCATTCTCAAATCATGTGGCAGTCCATTCCAGGCTTTAGGTCCTGACACGGCGAAAGCACGCTCACCGAACTTAGTATCTGGTGTGCGCTTTGGTTCCTTCAACCTTCCGATAGCTGATGACGTTGCTGACCTAAGGGTTGACTGTCAGGAATTACTATTTACGTTACTATTATGTAATTGTGTTACTATTATGTAGTTGTGTTAATATTATATATTTTGTAATGTTACTCTTATGTAATTATAATTGTGTACATGTATGATAATTAGAAACCTGTTAATTTGACTGTCCTAAAATGGGAAACCTTCCTAGTTGGACAGTCAAAAGCTTCCTTCTATATAATGTAATGTATCTTTTCAAAATAAATGGATACCTGCAGAAGTTATGTGTATCGGGCGCACTGTCCGAATGTAGGTAGATCAGTAGGAATTTCAGTTCCTGTTTGGCGTCATTCAGCGCCTGGGAGTACGTCCCTTGGTAGAACACGGGGTGAACAGGGTAGCGCGCTGAATATGTGTTGATAAATCCCATCACATCTCCCAGGGCATCCGTAACTACTGAAAACGTAAATAAAACAAATATGTTCAAGTTTCTGAATGTTTGACTACTCATTGCCACAATGACAATGGCAAGAATATCAAACGGAAGAATTTTTCTAATTGGAATGATTTCTACCGATTCTAAAGCTACAGGGATTTTACACAGATGAGATGGGCAGAAGACCTAAAGAAACAGCCGGCTTCGGACGCTGCCAAAAATTGACATAAATAAAGTTGTTTGACAGAGAACTAAGTACTGAGCTGGAAACCAAAAGAATCAGTTCCCACTTTTAAAACAAATAATATATATGCTTATAAGTAATATCTAGATAAAATTATGAATGAATAAACATTTTATCTCTAATCTCACTTGTGGTGTTGAAACTTGGATGAAACCGGGTAGTAAACTACAATATATATTATATATAAATTTAGATATGTGTATGTGAAAATACTGGTAAAAGGGAGAACTTCTTTAAGTCTCGGTCTGCCATTGTACCGCCAGAGTGAAGTAGAGCTGCTTCACCACTGGCAGTAAAAAGGAGAACTTCTTTTACCTCTCGGCTAGAGAGTTTTGGCTACATGGGGACATTTATTGTAAAAGCATGACTACGCTAGTGATAAATAAACGAGACTTACTTCTCCGCTCGTCCGATTTGAAGATGCTGTTCAGTATGTTGGGAATGAAGGAGACCAGGTTGAAGCAGACGGAGAAGGCGATGTGGATGATGAAGTTGAAGAGACCGCGGATGCCACCAGGCCCCCCCCTGTCTGGGTTGTCGTTGGTGGAGTACACCTGCTGGGCAATGTGGTCTCGCACCACATAGGGGGGTCTGGCCTCAGTGGCAAACAGCGAAGGTCGACCCTCTCTTATGTTTAATTGGTCTTGGATTGCCACCTGAAAATAATAAGGATATTTCATATTGAAAAATAAATGGCAAATCTAATCTAACCTAACTTTAACAAAATTCCAAAATTAACTTAAGTTATACCAGTTTCAGACGTAGCAACTTTAATTGAACGACAGGACTTCTAACTGGCAACTTTGTTGAAAGAAGGTTCACACTTACTTTGCATGCAGCACACATGCTTTCAAATGTAGCGTTGATCAACCAAAATCGAAATGTCTGATCCGCATAATTTAAGAAAAAATATATATTTTTAATTTTGAATCATTTTCTATATTTAATTTTTTTATTTCATGCAAAAAAAATTGTAAAGGAAACATTTTTTAAGTGTTATTTAACCCGCCATGGTAGGGATGTCCCTGTGTTACGGCGGTTTTATTTAGTTTCTTCCCAAATATACTTTCTTGATCATTGACAAGATAAATAAACTACAAAATAATAAGGAAGTTTTCTATAACAATATACATTTTTTGGATCATTGACCTACAATATAATAAGAAAGTTTTGTAGTACAATATATACTTTTTGGAACATTGACCCAAAAAATAATAAGGAAGTTTTTTAGGACAATAAACACTTTTTGGATCATTGACCTACCTAGGTTTTGTAGGACAATATATACTTTTTGATCATTGACCTACAAAATAATAAGGAAGTATTGAGGGATAATATACACTTTTTAGATCATTGACCTACAAAATAATAAGGAAGTTTTGTAGGACAATATATATACTTTTTGGATGATTAACCTACAAAATAATAAGGAAGTTTTGTAGGACAATAAATTATTTTTGGATCACTGACCTACAAAATAATAAGGGAGTTTTGTCATTTTAGCGGCTTTCGTAAAATAATATATATAGGTAAGTTCCATTTTATTTCCTGGATTTACTTTGTAGAAAATATTCTTTCTGAAGGAAACAAAAAGCTCTAATAAAAGTGCTGGGCAAATAAAACTAATCACCGCACATTTAATAGGCAAGGATTATGGAAATTACACTTTGTTTCAATAAACAACTATTTATGTCGGGAGAGATGGTAAAAATAGGTTATTAGTTATTTTGGGATATTTAAACTTGTGCATATTTAGATTGAAACGAAACCTTTCACAAACATTACTTCATACTAAAAAAAAAACGGTGGCACAAGATCATTACAAGGGATTTTTTTAACATAGATTAAAAATGGAACTTTAATGCATGTCCATCTCTGAATAATAGTTGTTTCTTGTAGTAAATGAGTTGAAACAAAGCATAATTTCCATAATCTGTGCCTATTCAAAGTGCAGCAGTTAGGTAAATATTTACCAAAAATATTGATATTTAACCCGGAAACTATATGCTTATTTGTTTTCATTACACAGCATAAGCTATTATGGAAAGTGATGCAGGCAGATAACATTGTTGAAAGACTTAAAAATAACAAAGTATTGTGCGTACCATGACCTATTAGCTTGGCCGAACCATTTAATACATAGCCTCTGTTGTATTATCCAGTTATAAACTATAAAGAAAGGTTGTATTACTGCATTCAGCCTTAGTATACATATAGTTTACATACCTCCTATATCTGTCTCGACACAGGAATTTCCCAGTTTTCATGATATTGTTTTATCATGATAAATAAATAAATACACAACGGAATATGGTTGGCATCAGTTGCCAGATTTTCATGAAATCATAGCCTACGTATTCATACTTTTATGCCAAATCCAATTTACCTAATCGAAATAAATGATATTCCTAAAAAATTACTGACTTTATTTACATTACTTCCCAGGAAAACTGTCGAAAAGGGTGCAAATGCAGCATGAAAATAATATTTCATGGCAAACAAAAAGGGAAAGGAAATATATTTATAGATGTAATTCACAAAAACACAAATAATACCTCCAAATTCCACTGGTGTCTTTGTAAAACTTCTCTACATACAGTCATGTCTTCTATTCCTGTGAGATCTTGAAATTGTAATATTTTTATAGTTTGTTCACTCGTTAGCCCAAGAGCATTATTGTCGTCCATCGTGAGGGATTCGATTTATTATATTCCGCGATGTTTTCTCGATGTTAATACCGCGTACGTCATACAAATTTCACAAAGAAAACATAAAAACGTGAAAAACACCTAACTCGGACGAAAATTCTTGAATTTTAAAAATCACATTACAAAGATTTTTTAACGTTTGTTAATTATACTTGGTGGCAACTAATAAAAAATAGCAAAAATCAGAAGGTGGAGAGGTAAAAAAGGAGTTAACTGTGATAAATTTATGAATGTTTGACAAGGATGAACAAATAAACCCAATTTCATTACAGGGCAAATGTCACGATTCTCGGTTTTTCTATGGATTGGAACTATTTCTTATTTCTATGGACATAAAAATCAAAGAGAATAATTTATTGTGAAATTTCTACTTTCATAGGAAAAGCACCGATATTCACATCTAGCAGTCAGCATAACGCGTTACATGACGTCATTATTGAAGTACCTATTCCCCTTATTTTCTTAGGCTAGCTTTAGACTTGTAAGTTTTTTCGTAAATCTACGACTTCCAGCCAATGGGCATATTGGATTTTCAAAATGCAATATGCCCATTGGCTAGAATTCGTAAATTTACGAAAAAACTTACAAGTCTAAAGCTAGCCTTAGTATGATAAATTAGTATTTACAATGGCTAGATTCATTGACGAACCCAACTTAAACATGTGCTAGCTTATTTTCTAGAAAATTCGCCAGCGTATACATGACAATAGGTTAACAGTTAGTTAGATAATACTCAACACCTAACAGTCCTAACATATCGTCCTTGAGATTATTTTTCACAAAAACGGCGCTACAGAAAAATACAAATCATCCGAATATTATTGATTACAGTGATCACATACCTAGGCGTTTACTGCTTTTGATAAAGGGCGTAATCTACACAGCAACACAACCCAAGACTCAAATTGTGCCGCGAGACTTTCAACCAGGAAACCACAATCTCCTACTCCCTGGTTTACCAGTCGCACCAGGATAGGAGAGCTCCTGGCCGGGGTAGTACAATTGTATCGTATGCATACCGCCGTCGTTAGTGACACAAAACTTTTCATAGATTTAGGTCAATTCATTATAATTAAGCATAAAAACTATTTCATTTTAAGAGTTAATTAAGTACCTATTTCAGATTAACCATATTAGATTAAGAATTAATCCAACTAATTTGTTTTATTATAATAAATGTTTATATTTTTTAATTACATTACCTTATTTTCTTATACTGTTCCTTCTTCATACATAACATGGAACATAGTATTAACTAGAGTTGGGTTGGCCATGGACCTAAAAAGCCCTGGACAGAGCAATTCGACAACAATTTGAATTTTATATGACAACAATACTTCCATACATCTTCCCTTAATTTTATGACGTATCCCATTATTTGTGCCATCAAATACCCCAAAAAATCATAATCCGATATAATTGCATTAACTACACAAAAATAAAATAATAATAGTTCATTGTGCACCACTTTGCATACAAATCAGTTCAAAAGTAGTCATACACGACGACTGCCAGGCAATTTCCCATCACCCTAGATTTGGCATCAACGCCATTCATACAAAATCGCGCTAATAATCTGTCAAATGGCTTTTCAGGTCCAAGGGGTTGACGGACTCGTATGGCAACATTTGGTAGGTTACTGCATTCGCAGAAAATGGAAAAACCAGTGTTTTCATACTGGCAATGATGTTTACTGTTTACTTGCAGATAGCAACACAATATTATTATAATGATATGAATGGCTACGAATTTGAATGCGTTTTATAAGGGCCCGTTCCCACTTCCGATTTCAAATCGGAGGCGGGTCCCGTTTTAAAATCGGATGCCTTACGGCCCTCTTCACACCTCCGTTTTAAAATCGGATCCTACTCTACGAAAACAAATAATTGTCGATTCAACCAAAACATTTTATTTGCTCATTCTTCAGTAGACGATAGTGCGCGATGGAAGATGATGAAGCTCTTGTTGTTATGTGGTACTTATTAAAAAGAAGGAAATAAGTGAAAAGAAAATTTTGGGTACTCTATCATAGCTGAAAGATTTTATGTAGGAACCCTTCTGTAGTTTTATCCCACAGCACAATTATTTCTTAGACCAGTTGGATTAAATTTTCGGGATTTATTTCCTTATCCATTATTATAGTTTTAATTTATTTACTTAACCAAATACAACCACGCAGCGTGCAACTGGGAGCGGGCGGGGAGGGGTTGGGTTGTGGCGGGGGCTCTGCCGGAACGACTAGGCGACAAGTGTGAACAGCTCCATACAAAACTATGAGCGAGCAAGTTCCGAAATGATTTGAAAACGGACGGACTGCGCACATAAAAACCTGGGCCCTAAAACAATACCGAATATAAAAACTAAAATAAAATACCTAGGCATTACAGTAGACCAGTGGTTCCTAACCTGGGGATATTTATCCCCGCGGGGATAAGAGCTATTCTGCAAGGCAAATAAAATTGTAAGATAATTAAATATTAATTATAATTTATTGAGATAAATAAAGTCTATGTGTATTTGCACATATTGTTTTCTTCAATAACATTTTAAAGGGGGGGTGATATAAACATATATGTGTGTGTGTGGTAAAACCTTGTTTGATCGTGTGAGGAATGTGGAGATCTGCAAAGAGTGCAAGGCTGATGTAAGCGTAATGAGTAAGATTAAGAAAGGGACGCTTAGATGGTTTGGGCATTTAGAGCAAATGAGCGAAGATAGGAGTGAAAGGAGGATTTATGATCCTTCTCAGTTGGACAGACAAAGGTTCATTTTGTTTTGTATTGTTTGTAATTTATATATATATAAAATAAATTTAAAAATGCAAATGGTAGCAGAAGTCGGGGACGCCCGAGGAAGACATGGCACGATCAAGTAAATCAGATACTTGAGTCGGGCCATGTCAAGAGTCAGAATAATAGAACAGTATGTATGAGACGATGTATGAATGTGAATGAGGCAAGAAGTGTGTGCCAAGACCGAGTTGTTTGGCGGTCCGTCCTCTCTGCCTACCCCTGCGAGGAAACGGCATGATGGTTAGTTAGTTAGTGATATAAACTGAATACTTTAGCATATAAGTAAAAAAATGACACATCCCCCATACACACAAGCCTAGTTTTATTACGGTGGTACATCTTATTTATATATTTTCTGTAAATTATGTAACATTTAAAAAAAAATTATTATTATTATGATGCCTCCACCACAGTACATTATTAAAAGCTTTCGAAGATTTTGAGTCTTCTAATGACTGTTAATGAATAAATAAGACTATTAATTAATATGTTGACTCCATAAACAAATTCGATTATTTTTCTAATTTGTAAAAACAAGAAATAATAAAAATATCATAAAAAATATATTAAATGTTTCACTTTACATTTTATTTCTAAGGATGACCTTTAGAACAGAGGTCGGCAATTAGTTGTGGTGGTGGGCCGACTGAATGTCAATTTCCTTCGTATCGCTCCTAGCAGCATCATGCAGCGCAGAGTTCCCCACCCTTATCTGGCTCAATGATCACTTTCCAAGTATATTTTTCTTCAATCTGAATCAAAGCCAAGAAGAACATTGGGAAATAGGTGTGAGCATGAAGCTACCAAACGAAAAACTAATCATTCTTACCTGAGCAAGGTACTGACGGAGGAAGAGAAGCTAAACATGTTCACATAAATTTCAATAAATTCATAGCTACAAAAACCTATGTTCAGGAACTTGTGTCTACACAAACGTTGTGCAGGAAACAATGCTGTAGACAACCTCAAGAAAAATATGGGACTTTTGTTTTTATTATTCAGTAGCGCTGGGGGTAACCGATGCAACGCTTTATACATGGTTCAAAGCAGAATGAGGAGCAGGGCCGGCCCTAAGCCAAATGGCGCCTGGAGCTAGAAAAAACCTCAAGGGTGATGTATTAGATGTTAGGTATTATCAGCGCCTTGACATGTCGGCGCCCAGAGTGGATTGCTCCAATTGCCCCTGCACTGGAACGGCCCTGCTGAGAAGTCATAGCTAACGAATTCACCAGCTGCATTGTGATCGTTTGCAGAATTTGCCACAAAATGTCAAGGAGGTAATTTTGATTTCAGATGGTTGCATTTACAATAATAGAAATCGTGTTCTGGTAAGTGCTTTAATCCCTGAGTAAATACATATAGTGATGGAAGCGGAAAATATCAATCCAACATTATTTCAAGCCTCTCATATATTCACCTAGTGATTACCGAATTACTTCAATGTATCAATATCCATGTTCCCAAAAAATCATGCCAACATTTCTTACCTTTTTACTTCAATAACACCAGGACACTAGCTTACCAAAATTCTCCGATTCCGAGACTTCACAATCTCGGAAACAAATATTCTGATCTGGGTGATATATTTCATTTGAAAACTAATCAGTATAAATGTTGTATATTCTATCACTTTTATTCTTCTAGACACAAATATACCTATGTACCCATATAACTTCTCTGCTTCTACTATTTTGTTTTGTTGAATCTTTTAAATTTAATTATGTGCGTGAGGGTTCATTTTTACCATTATGTTTACATTCTTCTTTATTGTATTAATTTTTAAGTGTTTACTCTGATAGAAAATGCTTGTATTTTTTTTAAGAAAAGCCCACTAGGGCGTGTAATAAATAAATAAATAAATATTGCACAAATGCAAATGGTGTGACAGAAAATGGGCATTATAATTTTTTTTGAAGCATTTTGAGTCCTTACTTACAAATGGTATCTTTGCGTCTTGGGAAAAGAGATGATTCCCGGTGGTGACGGATATAATGTTGTCATTCTTTCAAAAAGGCGTATTTCGAATTTATTGATTTTGCAGCAAACAGCTTTTTATGAATTTGCTTGAAAATGTTGGTCTAAAAACAAATTGTTAAAAATAATCTTTCCCATTTTTACAAATATGTTTTGACTTAGAGGCAGCATGATGGACTCTTATTTTACATAAATATTATTTAATTTTGATAAAAATAAAGCATAAATAGTTTTTTTATGAATTAAATAAAACTATATACAGATAGGTACGCATTTTGTTTGAAATTAAATATGCATGAAATATTACTTGCCCAATATTTTGTATATAAGATGCGTTAGTTTGTATGATATTAAAGCAACGTTATCTGGAATTTTCAGACATTGGAGAAATAAATTTTATATTGGCAAAGAAACAAGATTATTAAATGTTTGGTAATAAAACGTTTTCATTTCTGTAAAATTGATTTTTAGGTAACATAAAAAAATAGTTCTATGTATTCAAGAAAAAAAAACAACAAAAAGTTAGGTTAAGTTAATCTGCTACTTCTGTATATTGGTTAACTAAGCTGTGGATGCGCGGTATAAGGGAGTTTATAAACAAATTGACATTATTGTTGCAGTGAAAGATAGTTTTAGTTTGTGTGACTCTATTAGGAAAATTAAATTAAATCTATTGCAAGGCGGTCAATAAGAGAATTATTTAATATTTTCTACAAAACAGCAACATTTCCCATGAATATCAAATTAGGCATAAAACTAAAGTTACAATAAAGTAGCGCTTGCATCTTTTTCAGTCAATTGCAATTGCAATATAATAAATACATTGTAATAAAACAAAAATATTCCAGGATATTAATTTTATTTTCTCATTGGTGAGAAATTATGTGCATAATGAAAATGGTGGTGCTATTTCTGGAATGAAACCATGTTGAAAAGTTTTATTATTAAATGATGCCAATTCATCTGCCAATAAGTTTTCTAGCTTAGAATAAACTGCTTCATTATCACCTTGAGCAGCGACTTGTCTTCCAAAAGTTGGCTCGACTAATTTATTTATTTCAAATATGTTGGGTGCATTTGTCGGTGGCATTTCAAAAGGATTTTGCTGGGTTTTAGCTACAGCCATAGCGGAGTTTACAAACAAGTTCCCCTGGACAGAGCCATTGTTCTGGCTCAAACCAGCATTAGCGGCGGCAAAAAGGTTGGCGGGGGACACTTCCGGGGCTGCGGGCTGACTAAAACCAAAATTACTAGGATTTGAAGGCACTCCAAACATCCCACTACTACCGTCATTTGTACTGAAAATATTTTTATGAGGTGATCCTTGTTGGAAAGGATCATTGTTTTGATTGACTGCAAATGCATTATTGGTGTTTTGAGCTGCCCCTGCCTGGGCAGCGGCAGCAAAGAGATTGTTAGCAAATGCATTCGTCGAAGTTGTAGCAAATGCGCTTTCTGGAGAAGTTGGAAAAGCAGTCTGCGTAGTGTTCAAAATATTTCCACCGCTGCTGATATTCGTTCCTTGTACGGCACTCCTAAATAAATTGTCCGGGTTTTGAGAAGTATTGATGCTGCTCATGAAGTTCCCGTAACTCGGAGTATCGAAAGGGTCTGCGGTAAGTTCTCCTTTATAAAGGCTCTGAATGGTGTTGATAATTCTGCTGGAGGGTTTCAGCAAGGCTTGAAAATTCTTCATTACATTTTGCTGAATCATTCTGAGTTGGTTTAACTAGAAAAGATCATAAATTACATACATTATTAATAAAAAAAAACAAAAAGTTTATAAAATAAGTGGGTAGAGGTCTTCAAATAAGTTATCCCTGTTCTGACAGAAAACAATATGTATATAAAAGGGTGTTAGAAGTTGGGGATACTAACACTATTGCATTTTGAAGATATTCTAATATCTTTGAAAGCACAATAAGTGAAAAATATTCATCTTTGTTTAAAAAAAGAGTTTTCTTAAATCCCTTTACATTACGTAGTGCTAGCTGACGTGTACATATCCTTAGGAGATATTTTATTTTGATGTATCTCAAAAGGGTTAGCGAGCGTTAGTAAGGTAAGCACTTGAAAATATTTTTTTACAACTTGATTACAACATGTCTACTTTTTATATATATAATAAACATGTATTACATATATATAAACCTTCCGGAAGAAATTCTCTAAATGATAGTGAAAACCGTATCAAAATCCGTTGCAAAGTTTAGAAGAACTAAGCGCACAAACAGACAGACACGGATATTGAATTTATTTTATACTATTTAGACAATGTCCGCATCCAATAAAATGTGTGTAATGTTGCGTGGGGTCTCGCTGCATGGACTAGCACACTGGTCTATTTGTGCCAATAAACTGTCGGTATTGTAGATTACTTTTTACCATCCCGCATTTAGCATCTCGTTGAGTGAGTCAAGTAACGACGAGGCTGGAATTTTAAATTTATTCACAATGCTTTTGTGATATTATTAATGTGCCCAAGTAATAGATTTAATATTTTAAAAGCCTTTTATAACTAAAAGAAATGTTATTAATAATAATAATGTTTGGATCATTTCGACAGCGCCATTTTTGTGAAACAATCACCAAAAAAGAAGATAATTAAAAGTTCCTAACCCGAGGAAAGTGATATCTTGAAACACATGACATTATTGGCATACACGGTTTTTCTCTCATGCTTCTTGAATTAGACATAATTTCATTGCTTTTTGATGAATTATTAATTTTTATTTTTTTTTAACGAAAAACTAATGTTTATAAGACAAGGTTTTATACATGGCATAAAGGATAACAAATAATTATAAGCAATAATTATGATGTTATTTTTACTCGGGAGATATTTTCAATTTTTATTGATATTTCAGGCGACTAATTATTGCTTATAATTATTTGTCATTATTTTTTAGGTATGAAAATGAACCACTTTTCGTAATAAATCTTAACATTTATTACCAAAGTTGAAAGAAAATTATACAAAAATACATCAAACTTATTTTTTCAAAAACAGATTATAAATAAAATACAAATTACCTACCAATTTAAAAAATAAATTATGGTTATATATCCGGAAGACTCGATAATATCGCGAGGCTACTGAAACCACGTGCCGCTTGCCTGTATACTGTAAGTACGCAACACCGCTCCCGCGTCTTACCTACCCGTGTACTGGCGCCAGTACAAATATATGTAACGAATCTTTCTCGGTGTCATCTTAATCTGGTTTATTATCGATTCCTTACCGACCCATTAGGGAGTTGCCTATGACAGAAACCAATTACCAACAAATTAATTAACATTTTGCAAAAACATGATAAAATAAAAACCCTTACATTATCAGGTAACGTTCCATTAGTCTGAGCTTCATAGGCAGAAAGTCTCAGTTCCTCAGGAGATATGTCACTGAAGCCAGGAAAGTTCAGTTTATTTTTAAAAGGCCCGTAGCAAGACAAGAGCCATTGCTTGCTTTTAAGGGCGACACTGACTTCAGGAACTACTAAGTTTATCAATTGCTCAGCAGTTATGTGATTCGTATTGTTGTTGGATACTTGTTGGGGAGGTTGATATGTCTGCTGCTGCGCTTGTGGGGCTAGAAACCAGAGACAACAGGGTTGCATTAAATTTTCATAATATTTACCATATTTCTAACACAAACAGCAATGAGGGTGGAATATTAATAGGTCAAACAATTAAATTTGAAAATAATAAGTCAGATAATGTTTTAATTCGCTTAGGAACTTACCATGATAAGAGAATTTCTGAGAGTACGAATGCTCAAATCTACAGCTATCACCATACCGACAGCAACCTTGGAGAAAGAACTTACACAGAACCATTTTCGGTCAATTTTAATAAAATTATTAGGATATAAATTTGACTCATGTATCAATTCATCATCGATATAATAATATGAACAACAATCCTCGGACGGTGGCATAGATCATAAATCAACTATCTATATAGATAGACATAGATATACCACGACGGTGGTGTCAATCAAACCATAAATAAACCCAATAAACCGCTCACGCCGCTCGCAATTAGAGGAGAGGCGTATTTATCGTACCCAGTAAAAGTACCGGGTATATTCATGCCGTACTTTGTACTTGTGACAAATCTCCAAAATACCTGGTTCCAAAATATTTGGTTTAATATTTGTACCACAGGTCTAGAAGTACTTCGTCCTTTAAAATATTACTGACTTCTCACTCTCGTCGGTTAGAAAGTTATAAGAGGAAAAGGGACAAAGAAATATTTTTGCTTTCGGCACTGTAAAATACAGATGCCTTTTCGCTCGCTCCTATTAGAAAGGTGTACGAGGAAAAAGGATAGTTATGAGTATTTAGCCACGGTAATCTCCATTGTCTGATGGTGAATGTCTATGGAAAAACTGTTGACAGCTGAGTGTCTATGGAAAAACTGTTGACAGCTGAGTGTCTATGGCATGGTGTTTGACATTTTCACATCTTGAACTTTGTGTAGTTACTGCGCCGTTGTGGAGATTTTATTGGCAGATTTTAATAAATTGTTTATCCGATATTAGCGAGATGGCTTTGTACCACTGGGATCTTCCACATCCGCTACAAGATAGTGGAGGGTGGCCGAACTCCACTATTGAAAAATACTTCGATTCGCATTCGAAGATAAAGTCACGAAATAGTTGATTTTTGATGAACCTTCCGTAGTATTCCAGGAATAATACGGCGGTAGAGGTGACGGAAAGGCTTCTGCATTGAATTTATCAGGTAAAAAATCAACATAAACCTTCAATAACAAGAATCTTATGTCTTGAAAATAAAATACAGATCTTTGTGAGGTTATGATGTGTTCTGGTAATTTCCTAGGTATTGCTGACTACTTGTGCGCACATACTCTGATCAAATCTCACACCAGGGTCTACCATCTTTACGAAGATGTATTCAGGGCAACGCAGAATGGTTAGTAGAAGAGAAAACTTGTTATTTTACATGTAATTCATCAACAATGTCACCGGCCAATTGCCTGTGTTGAAAAAGTGTTATGAATCAATTGAAACGAAAACATTGGCAAAACCAATAAATATATTAATTCATTGCTTTAATGCTTTCAGGAAGAATAGGAATGAGTATTAGCGTTGATTGGAATGAACCCGAAAATCCAAATTCTGCTGCCGATGTCGAGGCGTTTTAAACAGGTTTTAAGTTAACAGTAAGTTACCTATAGAGATGATATTACAGACAGCAATGTAGGAAAACGTGTTAATTTTTCATGACCATATAATATATGTTTTGTTAAAATGATGTTAGTGTTTCATGCTTAATAAATAATTTCTAGGCAGTGTAATACGCCTTACAACATTACGCTACGAATGTACAAAAATAAAAATCATATAACAAAACTTGCAAACATTGTTTATTTTGAACACCTGTAAGTAATATTATTCCTTCTTGTTCCTCCCCTCCCTTCCCCTCAACTTCCCTTCTCAGTGACAAGCACGCCTAAGGTCCCGTGACTCACCGTCCCCAGATACCCATGGTAGGTATAAAATATTTAAGAATATTTTGTCAGTTCGGCAATATAATGTAGACAAAAATTGAGGGCGCTGCGATCGTTTAAAAGGTTTTAAATGGCAGCACCAAGATGGCTCATTGGAAACTGAATGCAAGTTTAAAAAAAGAATGATCCAAGAACGTATTTTTGAGTTTAAACAAAAAATTGCGGTATTCAGAAATTAGCGGTAGGTACTTTCGGAAAGCAGATGATTCTACATCAAATTCTAAAAGTGGATATCAACAGGAAAAAATTTCCGCGAACCTAGTGGCGTTTCGCGCCGTTTGCGGTTGCTTAGTTCCTTTCTCCTAATTCGCGTACGCACCCTTAGAATATGATAATGATGATGTCGAAACTTTTATTATGATGTAACGCTTTGCAAGGAAGATAATTACGTAGAAGGGCGATTTATAATGTTTCACTGAAATATATTATGCAGGTACTTATCAAGCGTAATAGGTGTCAATTGCATAAACATGGAAGTACGCATATTTTATACTAATGCAGTCATGTGTGCTGAATGTTGATAGTAGTAGAGGTCAATCCATTTTATCCCAGACTACACGTGTGTTCATCTTGTAAACAATTTTTATTCACGAGATAATACAGGGTTTTCCAATAAGAGGTGTTATTTTGATATTCAATCGTAAAAAATCAATGGTTTCGTTGCTTGTGTGGCACGTAGCGCCGTCTTGTGGAAAGTAAACGTTGTATTTTCAAAAATTTTGCACAAAAAACTGTAATTTAAATGGAAGTAAAATAAAACAAAACAAGTCTTAAGTGGGCGTTTATTTCGCTATAAAAACGTAGGTACAAAAGGTATTTAAAAATCTGAGTCTATTAATTCAACACCTGACATGTAATTATTATCTTCGTCCTCATGCGATTCTTCTTCTTCCGTATCTTCATCTTCATCTAAACGTATTATCAGTTCATCGATATCATCATACAGAGTACTGCCTCGTGCATAATATTCTGCCTCAATTTTCATCACGTGTTTGCAACAATTTTTCCAATCATCAGCACTTATGCTATTAAAAGCATTTTCTGTCAGCTCTTTTATATTGACCGTGTTTCCAATATTCTGAGATGCAACTTTTCGTTTGGCCTGTGCCCAAATTAGCTCAATCGGGTTAAGGTCGCAGTGGTAAGGGGGAAGCCTTACAACCGTGTGACCATGCTCTCCTAATACTTCATCAATATCATATACAGGCTCTGGCTTATGCATTTTAACCAGAGCCAACAATGATGGTTTCCTTAATGAATTGTCAAAAACAATGTTGTTATGTAATAACCATGCTTTTATGTCATTAACTCTCGTTGAGGTTGTTGGTGCCTTGTTTCTCACAACACTGTGATAAGGCGCATTATCCATGACAATAATGGAGGGCTCTGCTATATTGGGTATGAGCTTCTCAACAACCCACTTTTTAAAATTATGTGCATTCATTTCAGAATGGTAATCCTCTTTTTTGTTTGTTCCACTAAAAATTAATAGGGCATTAGGGACAAAACCCATTTCACTTCCAGCGTGAACAATGATCCAGCGCTTACCTTTTGAAATATCGTGTTGAACTCCTGTCACATCCATAGATTGCCAGCATTTCTTTAGCTTGTAGGATGAATGGATATAACTTTCATCCAAGTAAATAATATTTTTTTGCAGTTCTTCAGGTAAATTTCGGTTATCCATGATAATTTTTAAGTAATGCTCTCTTTTCGCCGCAATATTTGTTTTTTCAATAAGAGCACTTCTGTTTGTTTTGCACTTTTTATAAACAAAGCCGATGGAATGCAAAATTCTTCTTAAATATTCCCGGCTACCATCAAATCCAATGTCTTCTTTGAGTACAGTTAGTAATGTTCTTAAAGTTGGGACTTCTTTTCGCACTATGTAAAAAAAATGAATTTTTTGTCGAATGGCACAAATATCAAAATCATCCAACTCTTTTTTAGGGCGTCCTATTTTCCGTTTTCCCGGTGTTTCAAATTTTCCGTCTGCCTTTTCCCCTTCCTTGACGATTCGTCTTACCGTTGATTCAGATTTTCCTGTGTGTGAAAAACATCATTAAAATTAGTATTATAGAAAAAAATTATAGTTAAAAAAACACATACTAGATAATATTCATTTAGAAAGAAAGAAAGAAAGATAAAATTAAGAAAAAAGTTACTTTTCTATGAGTTTAAAGAAGTTGCAAATTTTTTTTTTTAATTGAGTTATTCCCTTTTTCCTGTGGCCTCATATGAACTGTCAAAAGGAAATGTCAAATTCGGATTGTTAAGCATAACCTCAAATCAGATTGTAACGGTTATAATCGCTCGAAAATTGGCATAAATCTTCTAATACTAATGAAATTTATTAAAAAAACTATACTACGTACCAGTAATTTCTGCAGTTCGTTTGTAAACATCTTCTAAATTAGATAGGAGCATCTTCGCGCGATATTCGGCTAGGCAGCGTTGAAAAACGCTGTATATAACTTCTCTTGCACCACTACGTATCGGTTTGTTCATTTTAATTAAATTCAAACAATATACAGGCAAACAATGAAAAAATAATTATTAAATGAGCGGATCATACACGGATTTAAGACAGTAAATCGGAGCAACATGACCATAACATGACAGACATACGAAACGTCATAGACAAAGCAACTAATTCGGTGTTGCCATAGTAATGAAAAATTTAGTTCCAATTTAATACATTTCTAGACATAGTTGTAGCACTGTACCTCAGCACGCCTCAGGTCCCCGTCACTCTCCGTCCCCAGTACCCAGATACTCAAAGTAGGTATAAAATATTTGGAAGTATTTTGTACCGGGTATTTTTACCAGGTATTTTTTTGTACGTGTACTCATTGTACCCAATATCGGAAAGTACTCACAGGACTCACCTCTAGTACCTAGGTCCTACCATCATGTGCATCATGGCATCTACTTCAATAAAAATGTATTAAGTGGTCGGATGATATGATGTTTAGGTTTATGGATCTTTACCAAAGCCATACAAAAATACGAATGCCCGTGACACTGCAATTAATAATATTATTTTTGAAATGTTACTATAACTTAGTAGTTATTATTATTAAATAGCACGTCTCTGAATGTTTCAAAAAATATAAATTTAAATATTAAAATAATTATTTTTTACCTTTATAACAAAATTTAGGGCTTCAACTATTGCAACGAACACTTCTTTTGGAACTCTGCACATATAAGCTAGACTTGAAAAAGTATTCCCCGTTGCCAGGTATCTCAGCGTAATTTGTAACTTAATTTTTGCCTGAAGAGCCGCGCGCATAACTGTGTCCAATTTTTGGATTTGTTCGAAAATTCGCAAATGATTTTCGATAGCCTTCAGTATCTTCTAACGCCATCTCTCTCAGTGTTAGAAGCGCCCAATTCGTTTCTCCTTATAATCCATTTTCTGGCCCACATACGACGTTTTTTTGCGTTTTTTCATATTGCCAAGTTCGTTCCGTAAAAGTTCCGAAATTATAGGGACGCATGCAGCGTTAACTTGCCTTGAGACCCTCTTGATTAAAAATATCGGTTCGAGTTAAACTGAAACGTCTGAATGAATTCTTGTTCAATTTTTGTCGTTCAATAAAAGTCGTTCAACTAAAATCGCTCTCTCTGAATGGGGCATTAGTTCGATTTTATATGAATTATATTGAAGTCAAATCTAGGGTGAGGGGAAATCGCCTGGCAGCCATCTTGCAAGACAAACTCTTGAAATTATTTGTAATCAATGTGGTATAAAATTGATTGAATGTCCAAATTTTTAAAATGGTTTTTCACTCCAAAGGAATATTCTAGCCAGTGTCAAGTAGAGGTGGTTGTGGAATTTTGTGTGTTAAGATTTTGTGGTAATTTAAATATAAATACCGATATAACATGATGTATCTCTAAACACACTAAATACAAAATAGTAAAACAATTTTTGTTTCGGAAACCTCACGGTTGTGATTATTTATGTTGAAGCAATAATTAATAAATTAGTTGATATAATTTATTGTACATGTAAAATACACATAAGAAATAAAATAAATACGCGAAACTATACAAACTAAGTAACTACTAGAGGAAAAATGAATACCCAAATGAATGCCGTTAATTTTAAGGAAACGAAAAAGAGAACAACAGGGGTGCAAAATATATTCATCCCATCTGATCAGGTCAGGGATGAAATTTTTATATGAATTGTTTATAGGGCAACTGAAAAAATATGATTGAGGTGATCTTCATCAAGACGACATTCGCGCTTGGCAGAACTCTTAAGACGAGCCAATACCCTAAACTAAAGCCAGAATCTTAACGACGCAATTGAAGCAGTCGTGCACACAAATATGCGACACACGGCCCTTGTGTATTGGACAGACCTGCTCTGAATTAACCCCATCAAATCCCTAAAATAAAGTGGAAATCTTAACGATATAAGTGATGAAGTCGAGTGAAAACCATATTCTGTGCGCGGATCGGCGTAATGGACGGATGTATGGTCGACTTTGCCTCAACAGGCCTAGAAAATCGATCTTTCCGTGAGGTTTATTTTAATTATTTTCGATGAACGTATTACTAAAATCTCAAATGTTTCTAGAGGGATCTCTTGGGAAGTTAAACATTCATCGTTTAGAAAAATAAAATCTTGTGCTTACAGCTAATTTTATAGTTGAAAAACTATATTATAAAATTTTCAAACCGTTTTACATAAAATATTTGTATGGTAATATCCTGTTTTTATTAATCTTAAATATCAGCAGGGATCAACTTACATCAGCAGGAATTCCTCCAGAAACATTTGAGATTTTAGTAATGCGTTCATCAGAAATAATTAAAATGTGAGCGTCGAGCAAACCCCGTTATAAGAGTCTTATGGCACCTTAGCATGTATTTTTGTCAGGTGAATATCATGTCAGGAAAATAGAGAATGTTGTGAATTTGTTGAAGGAGAAGGTTATGAAGGAATCCTTAACACATTTGTAAAATAGTGTAACCCAATTTGGGTTAAATCATTAAGTTTTTACGTAGCCAGCGATTTGCGAACTGGTAATTCGTAAGCAGATTTTATTTTCGAGGACCGAATGCTGATATTACAATGCGAGTTGCCTGCTTACTGTCAAATTCATTTATTTACAAATAACTGAAAGTGATCTCCCACACTCCGCGCAAGTTGGATTGTTCCCTTTTCCCTGACTGGCTCGTCTATTAATTTGAATGTCTATAAGTAAACGGCATTTTTCATACATCTTCACCCTCACCCCGCAGTTTCATGTTTTGCACTAATAGATTCATGATAAAATCCATGTTTTAGGTAAGCGTTTAATTTAGAATTTAAGTCAGTAAACAACAGTAGGTATCTAACACATATGTCACATATCAAAGAAACAATTGATATGCCCGTGGGCGAGTGGTACAAACTAAATTTCTCGGAGCCGGAAAGTGGCGGTGAGAGAGTGGGCGTTACTCTCTTTCAGTGATATGTCAATAAATGAATCCGACAGTCTACATGCAATTCAAATTACAGTTTCACTATTTTAGTGATACGAATAAGTAGTCCTTTTCACAATTCCGCGCAAATTACTAGCTGCCTAACAGCCGTAACTGAAAATCCAAAAACCAGGCATAAAAAGTTGGTCTTATTTACAAAATAGAATATTTAGTTACCGTATTTAGTTTGACCCATTTACAGTTGTTTTATAATTTTCTCACCGCAAAACGAACACGTAAAAGACGAGTGAACGCCTGACAGTCCGGTAAGAAACCAGACCTTGCGTAAAAAAGTCCCACGATGGACTTCGCTGAAAACTGTTACCTTTCTTTTTTTTGCGCAGGTTCTGATTATTTCGACTTGCATTCTTCGTACGACTGATGTTGTAGTTTATTCAAGGCATTGTCGATCCCCGGGCCCATTGAGTGTTTTTTTATAAAGTCCTTGGGAAAACCGGCCGGTCTGCTGCAGTCCACCAGTACACCATAAATATACCACTCTCCAGTACACTAATTATTTATTATCGTGGCTTCAAAAATTGCCAGAGACAATCGATAACACAATGTTAACCATAGAGAAACAACAAAAAAATCCTTTCCTAACCTAACCTTTGTTAATGGCGTCATGTCATACAGGGGGGTATAACTCCGCTTAAAAACGTCAACACAAATTATAGACATGGTAAAAATCTATGTTTGTGACGTAGGCGATGCGTATTTTTTTTGTTTCTCGCTCACTTTACCATAAGACTCGTGCGCCAGAAAGAGAGGGTTCGCAAACGGTGTAATGCGTGTTCTCGCCGCTAGGTGGCCGACTCATGCTTCCCGCCATTTCACTTCCTCTAAAAAACTGTAAGAAAAGTTTGACAGACGCCGTTGTTTGTCATCATAAAATTGTCAAATATCTGGTTGTGTGAAACAGTTGATTTATGTGTGATAAATAACATTTATGTGCCTACCGATAAAGTCCTTAAAACGTATTGTGTGAAAGGATGTACGGACAGAGACTATTCGACACAAGTTTCCAACCATAACCTCTGAGAGTCCATTTCGAGAATGGTGTTCAGCACGTATCATGACTACATCCTAAAAGGTATTCTATACTGCATCAGCCTATAATAATATGTTTTTGTTAATTCGGTTAATCTAATGGTAAAATAATTTTAAGAAAGCTAATTTTAATTTTACGTAATTGAAATTTTTATTGCAATATTTTCCACCGCCCCGAAGGTTAAAAGTTGTGTCGTACAGTAATTAAGGTGAATCTAAAGGTTTTATCTAAAAAATATTCATAATAAGCGAGGCCAGCGCGATCGAAATTTTACCAATCTAATAATTATATTTATTTCAGAGCGTAACATCTCAACCAGCAGCGTACCCGTTGCTGCACAGGGGATGCTAGTAGAAAATGAAGGTACCTACATATCTGTTTTATATTACTTAAAAGGGAATAGTTTTGTTCGTCTAATATGTCAATCTTTACTTCAATTTCTCAAGAACTATGATATATTTTTTCCAGAAATAAGTGCAGGACCCAGTCATGTCTTCTTTGCAACCAGCAGTGTCGCTCCTGCTGCACAGGGGATGGCAGTAGAACATGGAGGTACATATCTGTTTTATATTACTTAAAAGGGAATAGTATTGTTAGTTTTGTTCCTCTAATATGTCAATCTTTACTTCAATTTCTTCAAGAACTATGATATATTTTTTTCCAGAAATGAGTGCAGGACCCAGTCATGTCTTCTCTGCAACCAGCAGCGTTGCTCTCGCTGCACAGGGGATGGCAGAACATAGATGTAAAATATCTTGCATAGGTGACCCATATGATCCCACTAAGAAATTTGCTATCAACGCTCTTGAAATTCATTATGTCGTCGAGTATGTACTGAATTATAATTGCGAAAATTTATATCTTGTGCCTGTTATTGAAGAAACCATTGCCAAATATATATGTTTTGATTGGCTTAATTGTAACGAACATAAAAAATTTTTATTCAATTCATTATCAAAATTACTGTACCATTTATAATCAATGCATGGTGTACCGATGTCAATAGAAAATTAATTGGCAAGGATACACTACCATACAATGGACCTGACTCCATGAAGAAAATGGCAGTACTGCAACATTTAAAATATGCTAAATATAGGAAGAAATGGTTGTCATAACTAATTTATTTTAATAATTTAAAACCAATTAGGACCACAATTTGTTCCTATAAGCGTCTTTTAAATATCGTAGTACTGCCATGCTCCTCATTAAATCAGGTCCATTGTATGGTTGTGGTGTATCCTTGCCAATTCATTTTCTATTGACATCTCTATACGAGTAGTAGAATAATAACGAAAAAATAAATATACAAGTGAAATATTGTTATCGTTTGTAATTTTAAGCCAAATATTCTCTGATGCGGAGTTTACATTATTCAGTTTGGCTGTATTAGTCTGCAGCCCATTTTCAGTCACCGACTAGTGTTAATAAAAAAATAGTCGAATTAGTTTATTCCATATGTCTAGTTTATATATAGTTCTACTTTTTTATTACATACTTGACATCATAATGAATATTCTCTCAACACCTTCTTTAAATTTTACTCTTGTATTTGGTGTTTTTATTTGTTATTATTATACCCTATTTATTTATCAGGTGCCAATATGTATTGTTAAAACAATAACCTATTGTTAAATTTACTTTTCTGTTTACACTGTTACATTCTTTATGTTGTGTACTATTCCTAAGTTAAAAATATCTAAAAGGCATATAAAGTTTTTTAAACTAAAAAGTATTATAAACTTACTATTTATATATGAAAGGTATAAATATTTAAGTAATAAGATAAGTAGGAGGGAAACAAAAATAATAATAATGTAATTAGACGCTAAAACAGTAGGTTGAATCGTTGACTGCCTTATTGACAATATTTTTTTCAATTGCCGTTGGATGTTGAAAGAAAATAACTATCATTTCCAACAGCTAGTTTTATATTGATACAGTAATTTCACCTTTTAAATGTGTTTTGTGCTTATATTATTGTATTTCATGTTTATATTTAAAAAATAAAATTATTGTACATGTAATTATGAGTTTGCTTTTCAGCTTCCTTCTGATAAAACGCTGTCCTGAGAAAATGAGCTGTAAAGGAAGTTACTTTAAAGGTCATTTCTTTCTTAGGACAGGGCTTTGTCAGATGGGACCTTGTGGTCTTGGGTGACATTTTACTTATGTTTTAGGCTAATGAATTGGGTTTTAGGTAGGTTCCGAAGCAGAATTAAATTGTCTATGGTTGCGCCTTTTTTTAAAATTTCCTCTATCCTTTGTCGATGGTGTGCTGTGACGTCGGCGATGCGTGGTGTATTCAAATTTGCCAGATCTATGGTTAAAACTTGACGAAAGCAAACGTATGGAAAGAGGGCGGAGTTATCAATCTATAGATAGTTGATTTATGATGTCATATACATATCGTTGTTCATTTCGTCTAATGAAAAAAGAATACTATACCATCAGCGTAAATTTGCTTTTAAAGTGAATTGAGAATATTTTAACGCAATATCACAATATCTGAGAAAAATATTCGGTTAACAGAACTTCTCACCGGCTACGGAAATCACACTTACACGAAAGGAAACAACGCTTGGGATTTTCTGAAGGTCAGTTTCTTACATTATTTACGAACGTTTTCCAAAAGCGGTCGTTGTACATGTTTTTTAAAAACATTCCTGCCAGTAATCTCTAAATATTTGGCATTACAATACAATATTATATAGTCCATCAACTTTGCACGTCGAGGAAATCATATCCACGCGATACGGCTAATTCCAATACATTATGATTTCGTTAAATGGTTCATAAGGTAATCGACGAGTTACTGATGAATGTGTTGGCCCCGAAGATTTACTTTGATTGAATTTTTGTTCGATTTTCATGGTTGGTCGGCTGCAGAAAATCCAAAATATCCTATCGAAATGCAAATCTCGGGTAAATTCGGCATAATAAGCAATACTTCTTTCGGGGTGCAAAAATGTCTAGAAATTTTTACCTTCATGAGAATTTATTTGCTCACATTATACTGTATGCAAATATTTATGCACAGAGTTAGTAATTGCGCATTACAAATGCCAGAAAGTGAAGTTAATATTTTGTAAACCTAAACAGAAATAGCACGCCCATTCAATTGTACAGGTATGAATAAAACAACACTTGTGTTTTGCACAAAATGTTTTTGTGCTGGGGTGGGGTATATCGTCAGGAGGAGCATTCTGTCAAAAATATTACATTTAAGTTAAAAAAAAATAATTACGTTAAGGTATAAAATTAACAATAATTAAAAAGCAAATAAATGTCTGCCATGTATATGAATTTTATTATTTATTTTATAACATACAATATAATTATTCAAATTTACATATTAAGAACATATTACAAAATTATAATTGTTTCTTAACCTTTGTGCGTGAACAATAAAAATGGGCATCGTGGCCCACCTTACAATCGCTATTTATGATATGTTTTATATAATTGATGCACTATGAACAGCAATTTATTCAACTATCACTAGTGTTTACCAAATAAAACTTATGCAACCATTTTTAGTTGCAGTCAAACTTGGTTATAACGAGCACGAGGGGACTGACTAAAATTGCTCCTTATAGCCGTTAATCTTTATTTCCAAAATAGGTATTTTATAGCCGTTAATCGTTATTTCCAAAATAGGTATTTTAAGTCATATCTACCTACCTTCCTCTACTATCAATATATTTGCAAAAGTACAGTATATTTTCAAAATAGAAGTAGGTATTAATTATTAAAAAAATAATTAGAAAAATACACTTTAATACTCAAATTTACTATCAATTATTGTTTTAAAGATTTTGCTTTTATGCTTCTGAATTTCCACTTCAAAACAATCACCACATTATAACTATCATCACCTGGTTCAAGGCTTCCAAGAAAAATATCACTAAATTGTCTTTTTTATTATTACTACCTTGTGCGTACTGTACCTACCGCTTGTAAAATCGCAGTTGTCATAAATAACTAGCTTGCTGGATTGTTTTGGTTTTCGGCTGCAAAATTTTACTTGTCACTATCCAGTGATGCACACCCGTGGCCCCATTCTTGCATCCCGCTTGACAATTTCGTACGGCTCACATGGCTATAGAGAAAAATCTAAATGTTTGGTATAATTCTTGAAAACCCTGGCTGAGAACACAATTTGAGAACCGGTTGCTTAACACGAAATCCAAAAAATCAACAGAAACCTTAACTCTTGAATATCGCTATCAACGAAAACCCCCCTAAAGAAAAACAAAAAAAATCCTCTGCTGAAAAGTTGTGCATCACTATCATAAATTTACTAGGTACCTTTACATACATATTTATTGGTTTTTAAAACAAAATTAACGATGAGTTTTAATACAAAAGAAGACATAAAAACAAAAATTTGAGAAACTCAAATTTCGCATGATTGTCGCAGATTTTATGACAATTTATATTGTGCCCGATGGATAGCCATAAAAATATGTATACGTCCCTTAACAGGATAGGAAATTCTTGAAAAATAACGAGCTATTTTTTCAGACCCAACGACCCGTTCATGTATTCAGAAATTGTGTTGACAAAATTATTTACTCGTTATATCAGTGAATCCACTTTATTATGACAGTCAATTATATGAAGATAAGGCTGAATTAAAATATAGTTTTGTAATTGCTCATTATAGCCGTGAACTCACTATAGCCGTGATCGTTATAACCAAGTTCAACTGTACTTACTGTCCATCGTCGAAGTGAATTTTTGCAATTTTAATTCATCACGTGTCACAGGCAAGCGAACGCATGGATTAAAATTAAAATTATTTTAATCATTCCTTTAGTGCCGTTTTTGTCAAAAATCATCACAAGGGTGGTTTTAAACCAGAGGTAACCAACCTTTGGAGTTCTCTGACCAACTCACAAAACATTGACACAGACCCCCGCACACAATATCTAACGTTTAATCATACAATATTTAGAATGAGACTTTTGTATTAGTTTTCGTGAGACCAATACACCTAAGGTTTAACGGAGGTGGTTTGATGCGGCAATCCAAATGGATTATTCAAGAAACTCGTCAGAAATATTGCAGAAGAAATAACTCATTTTTACTATTTGGGAACACGTACACACATAAATTGGGCTAGCTCATTATTCGGTTGTTTTCTTTAGAAAGAAACACTTAATATTTTCCTCGAGTTACATATTATCTGATTGCAAATCTGCTCATTCCATTTGGAAATTTGCACGTAACATTATCGATGGAAAATGAAGTTGCAACTATATATTTTTAAATTTAGTTTGTGTACCTTAAAATCTTGAATCCCTTTCTCAAATTCGTGTACAACACCGGAAACTCTGTGAATAATAAGTATAAACTCTGAGTGAAGCGAACCCAAGCAGGACGAGCTTGTGATTTTATGTGTTCAACCACCCTTCAAAATAATGCAATATTCCCGCGGACATGTATATCTTTCTAGATATAAACTTAATAGACAAATTCTACATCTTTGAGTTGTGTTATACGAAAGCGAGGAATCAAACCACGGAACAGGCCTGTATAAAAATATTTTTTGATTTTGTGATTATTAGATTTTATTTTGATCAGTCATGTCAACTACTATAAAAGCAAGTCTAAAACAGTATATTATTCAACCAAGCAGATGATCCCAGGGGAGATTCATCTGCTTTTGTGAGTATTATTGCTGTGTATTGCTCAAAACATACCAACAGCAGATTATTTGCTGTAATAGATATTGACAGGGTAGCCGTTTCTCCCCGCGGTCCGTCTGTTTGAGGGTATCTAGACCTAAGAATTATTTTTGGTTTTATAGAATAATATTTACGTAACGCAACCAATATTCTAGGTAAGTTTTTGAATCTATTTGATTTTAGTAATTAAATTTGAGTTTAAAAGTTTTCAAAGTGGTTTCTTGGTAAGCATATTATCTATTTTACTGGTGTGTCTGTATTTTTAATATACATTTATATTTACAGTAAAATTTATCAATTTCAAGATATTTATATACATTTTACATTATATACTTCATTATATAATGCCAAATATTAAATTTTAAATTCATTTTTATAATATTTTTTTTATTATTAATTATCAACCTAAATTCATTAATAATAAAAACTGTTGATGTTTTATGATAAGAAAGAATTTTCTCAATATAACATTTTTTGAGTTTAAATGTATTAATATTTAGAACTAGCATTATTAAGGAAATCATTAAATTGTCAAGGAAATATACCAAATATTAAACAGAGGAATTTTGAGACACATAAAAAATCAGTTGCTTAATTCACACACATGTATTGAATTAAGTTTATTTTATTTATTCCATTGCAGTTACTCCCACTCCGATGCTGAGAAAATCATTGCCATGAAGAATTAATTGCAGGTTTGCGACATATATTATTTACTAAATCATTTACCTGTTGTATAATATTTTGGAATATCAGTGTGCCTTATTTTATAACACAATATAAATTATACGTGCTATTGTTTATGGGTAAAATGAATGCCTTATTGCATTTTAAAGGGTGTAGTGTTTGCTAAAGTTGAACCGGCGACAGTGCGGAATTGAAGATGGACATATCGGATGACTGTCCTCCCCCGGGGACGGAGGGATACGAAGAATTTGCAAATAACCAGCGGAACTTTCCCACGGTATGTACACCTTTTCTTATTTAAATGCTATCTGGATATATTTATTGAGCTTCTCCACCCCACAAAAATGACAATTTACAGCAATCTTACATGCTGGCAAAATGTCTTTGTTAATTAGGATATTTTGGCTCCACGGTACTATTACACCTGAAAATATACTCGGGTGAGAAATTTATAAACTTGTTGAAATATTTACGGTAAGTTTAAATGTTAATAAGATAATTTCCATTATCTCTTCGTTGGAAAAGATACATACAGTACACTGTATACAGTTTTGGAGTTTTATATGTGCAAGTGTTTTTGTAATTATAACACATTTGACCAGACATACCTGTGTGTGCAAGTAACTTAATAGTCTTCATGATGAGCCTGCGCGTACATCCTTCAAGCAATATTTTCCCTAATTCCGAGGAAATCTTATTCTTGGTAAATCAATAAGCTATTTTTTAAATGTGTTTTATCCAATCACCGAAAAACTATTTATCTAATAGATTCTGCTGCACTGGACTTTCTTCTAAATAAATGTATTTTCTTTACAATGTGCTGCTGTAACTTTTATTTCATCCTCTTACTTGGAAAATAGGTACTTACAATGGTTATATTTCATTGGCTATTACTTTATAATTGCGTTTCATATTTGGTCATCCAGACTTTTACTTATGAATAGTTCTTTATTACACGTTGCCATTGTTAATTATGCTAAATTGGCAGTACAATATGAATAACCTACTAAGTGCGTAAGATTTATGAGAAGTTTAATACGTCGATTACGTTTTAAAGTGACATATGCAAAGATTAGAATGAACCGCTTTTGCCACCGATACTGCTAGGCGCCAGTTAACTTGTTGCGAACCGTCACCTATTGAACAAATTAAAGTGGTATATGGCGCCAGTTAACTTATTGCGGACCGTCGCCTATTGAACAAATTAAAGTGGCATATGGCGCCAGTTAACTTATTGCGGACCGTCGCCTGTTGAACAAATTAAACTGGCATATGGCGCCAGTTAACTTATTGCGGACCGTCGCCTATTGAACAAATTAAAGTGGCATATGGCGCCAGTTAACTTATTGCGGACCGTCGCCTATTGAACGAATTCACACATTTTGACGGCAACGGATTTTTCAGGATTCGTTTTAATAAATGTGTTTTTAGTCGTGTTAACATGTGACCTCAACTAGTGGAGTTTATCCAACTACAGGAGTAGGATGCGACTTTAATATTTATTTATGTTTTCCTAGATAATATATTTTCATACTCCGATCATATACGATAAATAGGCATAATATGTTATGTTCGTATTATTATATTACACAACAGCTTATTAAGATTAATGTGATACATGGTCTTGCTTTTAAACTTTTAAAATAATGATTTCACAAGCTTGATGTTTATTTTGGACCTTAACAAAAAAAAAAAAAATAAAAAAACTATTATTGTTGTTTGATTCTTCGTCTTCTGACTTGCATGTGATAAATTAAGTACACATACGTTTTACAAGCTTAAAATAAATTATCCACTGATCATGAAAATGCAAGAGTATTTGAAATTTTTATTGTTTTTAAAAGTTCACAGGACTGCGTTATATCTGGGAACATCCTTGTTCTTTCATTCTTTCCGCTGCAGACCCCTACATTTGTCTGTATTAGTGACTTATAATACTCAATGAATAATAAACTGTAAGAGAGAGACATTGCCTGCTAAAACTGAACATAATATACCTGTACTTATTATAATTTAATAGTAATTGGTAGAATTTTTCCTCAAATTGGGAAAATATTATTATAATTTTTTTGTTTTAGGTTTAACTTTTATAATTGTGAATTGGGAAAGAACTAAAGTATTGTATTTTGTGTTTCCAAGGAGTTGCAATTTAAGTATTTTGATTACAGGGCGGAGGCGAGGGCGGAACCTCTGCTGAGAAGAAACGTAAACTCGGGAGCTTCCTGCAAAGCCACTCCATCAAACTTGACAATGGAAATTCCCACGCCGCTCTGGATTACGTGGAGCAAGACGGCACGTCGGCGTACCTCTGCTTTCCTTGTGCGGTCACTTGTTTCACGGAAATCACGCTACAGGTTAATATATATTTTTTTTTTCATGTTCTCCATAAAACGGTTATTCACCAATATATCATGGAGAAGATTACAAATTAAAAGGTTTACACAGGCAGTTACTATTTTGTGACGTGTGTTATAAGATAGTTACTGAATTGTCTGTAGGTGATATTGAAAATGTCGATGGCTAATGCAGAATCGTTAAGCAGTTGAGTCGCTCTGTTTATTGGCGCGTTCTGATAGGCAGAAGTCCTCGCTTTCGGAGCATATAAGAGTGCATGGGATCTCCCTCGATTATAATTGTTAGGGACATAAAAGTTAACCTCTTTCAACATAGGCGGATTGTGTATTGTACCAGAGATTAACTTAAAATAAGTGTTTGCCTAAAAATATTTTTCTGCGGGCTTCTAATGTATTTAAATCGAGCATTCCTGTTAAGAACAAGGATGGATACAGGAATGGATAGTATGTATATTCCCTCATATACAGGTAACGCATAAACCTTTTTTGTACTTTTTCTATTTCTAAGATATGGTTTTGTTCAGAAGGGGCCCAAATAATGGAGCTGTATTCCAGCAATACGGAGAACATATGACAAGTGCTTCATATGTTCTCCGTATTGCAATTCCATTAGTAAATGATCTTGCATTACGAAGAAAAAATTCAAGCATTTTGTTGGCGCGGGAGACAATGTCAGATATGTGGGATTTGAAAGAGAGATTTGCTTCGAAGATCACCCCAAGGTCACGAATCGCGTTTTTGCGTGTTAATATATTTTTATTAATGTGATATGCGAATAGAAATGTATCTTTGGATCTTGTAAATGTAACTACGCTACATTTCTAGATGCTGAAGGGTAATTTATTTAATTCCGACCATTTGACAAGAGAATCGAGATCATTCTGCAGAAGAATGGAATTGATACAACTTTTGATAGCTCTAAAAAGTATTATTAACTATGTATTACTATCCCCCAAATTCACCTAGAACTTATTTCTATATCTATTTTCGAAATACATACATCATTTACTTTGATATTGACAAACTGAGGTTGCTCTCCCGACTCGCATTTCAATCAATAAATTACTCCTACATCAATATTATTATAGTTGTCCTTTTTTGTCGGTGTTTATGATTATTATGTATTTATTATTTTAGGCTCACTTGAATGGGAAAGCACATGCCAACAAGTTGTCATTTGGAAATGTGTTTCCCTCTTCAATCATCACAAATCATCCGTTCTTAAAAAAAAAGAAGGCCAGCACAAGTAAGTACAAAATTGTTTTCTTGAATTCTTAAACTAATGTGTGCAGTTGTACCTCTATATTTGTATTAAAAACATGCCCTCCAATGCCTTTTATCTATGCAAGGAAATACTTAGTGAAACGTAACAACTAAACATATTCCTATTTTATAAGCAATAATTGTTAGCCTGAAACACTCTTGTCAAACATTAGTTTACCAAAAAAAATAATAATTAAACATATTCCTTTTACCAAACTGATTTTATTAACACAAATGTTTGCAGGTGATTTTTTATCAATCCACTCCTTAGAGTGAAATTCATATTTTGGGATTCGCTTGCGAAATTATGTTTCACAATGATATTTTGTACAAAATTCGTAAAAAGTTTTAATAAAAATATAGGCAGAGGCAAAAACGAAAATGGAGAACTTCTTGAACCAAAGAATATCACCACAACCTGAAAAAATGTAAAGATATAAACGAAATGTTACCACTATGTTATGACCACAGTCTGTCACCCGGCAATAATTCTACAAATTTAATAATTCTACGAATTACCCGGTAGTACACGTTTCACAAGATCTGGGACCTAATTTTTACATTGCAGAATAACAACACGTTTTGGCTATTCCCGCTGTTTGCCAATAGCACGAAAATACAAAAATGTCTCCCGCTCTCTACCAACGTTCAAGCGTCTTCCGCTAAGAATGTTTTAATTGAACCCTTACGCGGAAAAACAGTGTTATGTAAAAAATGAGTTCAAAGATATAGACTGTTAAACATTTTATTTGACAGTACACATTGAAAGTCAAATAAATTCATATTTAATAATATATTTCAAATAATGGACAGCACGTTTTATGTATTATAATCAATATATGCTTAAGTTTTCAGTACAAAAAACGTTAAAGAAAAAAAGAAATAATGCAATTTTCCCAAAAATCAAAATGTTTACCTAATAACACAGTGTAGATATAAACCTTTATCACCATAAAAATGAGAAATATGCCAAAAGCTGATCTTACAAATTGTTAGTTTCAATGTAATGCCCAACTTGTCTTGGCTTTACCGTTGTAAGAATGCGCTACAGGCCGTCTGGCCACAGGCTATCTGTGGTTAAGATTGTAAAAATATTTTTTAATGTAAACTAAGATGGATGTACGGCTTGTAATTTGAATGAATCTGCACAAAAACAGCGTCATCTCAAAGAAGTTGTTTTTTTCTCATTAGGGCTTAATTATTTTAGGCATTTCAGGATTGTTTTTTGACCAATAATCAACAGCCATTAACCATGGTGTCATAAGTGTCTCTGTTTGTTAAAAAGTAGCCTGTACAAGTTGACTTCTAAGCCAAATCTAGCCGCAATATTTGTAAATATGTAGACAAGCTTATGTAGGGAGCGAAGGACAATAATGATAACAATTATTTTATAAGCCATAATTATTAGCCTGAAACACTCATCCACATTGAAAAAGATACATGATGCCAACGGGACGGGCTTATAAAATAATTGTTAGACTAGCTTTAGACTTGTAAGTTTTTTCGTAAATTTACAAGTCTAAAGCTAGCCTTACCCTTTGTGCTATGCACAAAAAATTTTGCATTATTTTTGATAAATACTTGTATTGTGCGGATGTTGGCTTTCATGCTAGAGCCCCAGGCTCCAGAGTAACATTGTACAAAGTATTATAAAAGTAAATATAAATTGTTGAGGTGGTCCAGTCGGTGGCGGTGCTGTGCCGGCAAACATCCCCCTACCCGTTGCAGCCGGTGAGGCTGAACTCCAACAGGAGAAAGCGCCCACCAAGTTGTTCCGTTCTCTTCAGAACTACAAACAGTGAGATACTTTATAATTATCATCTGTGCAAATCACAAATTAAATAATACTAACAAAACATCACACCCACTCAAGAAAAGTGTCTCAAATTGTGATTTTTTAGTTAAATATTATGTTTTGTTTGTTTTGCAATAACTTATTGAGTAAAACCTCAAATTGCATCATTTAAGATAATATTAGCAATTTTTAAATGATAATTTGAAACGGATAAAGATGCATCTAGGATTTGAACCCAGGACCTTCGCCTTGCCGGGAAGCTGCTCTACCAACTGAGCTAATGGGAGCCTGAGGAATACTGAGCCCTGTAGCATTGGGTTATATTTAACTGTATCATACTTCGAATAAGAACTACCAACTTTATCTTCATTTTCTCACTGCACATTTTTATTAGCTGCTATCTTTATGTATGATCGCAAGATTCATCTCGAACTAAATAATCTAGTTAGTGTCTTGTTTTTCTATTAGTTAGTCCTACAAATACCCTATAATATTGATAATACGTCCAACTCCAGTAAAATATTGCAGTATCAACAAGCAGCAGTAGCTAGAGACACTAGTGTGGCATATTGACGTTAACTTTCCTTTTAATGGCGACAAATTTATTTAGTACTTTGGGTCAGTGTTCTGCACTTTCTAATTTGTATTTTGATCAATATTGATAAATTTATATATATATAAAATATCCCAAAAAGTATGTTCTGTGTGTGCAGTTTACGAATGTACTAATTACAGAGTTTTCGGGGTGCCAAAAAACATTGAGACAGGTTAGTTATAATTGTGGAAATTGAATTAATAATAAATTATTAATTATCATAAATAATAAATACCCTGTAATGTAAAAAAAATCCTCATTAAAGCACATGAACCTAAAAGGCCCTTGACAGAGCATTAGTTAGATTTTGTATGAGCGGCATTGGGGCCAAATCTAGGATGAGGGGAAATTGCCTGGTAGCTATCTTATGTGACTTTTGAAATGATTTGGATGCAAAGTGGTATATGATGAACTATTTTATTTTTGTATTGTTAATGCAGTTACAACGGCTTATGATTTTTTTGGGGTATTTAAAGAGACAAGGAATGGATACATTTTTTGTATTTTTTATACATCTCCCCCTCACTCTGTGGCTTCAAATTGTTTTCAAATTGTTCCGTCCAGGGCTTTTTAGGTCCACATTAAAGCATACACAAATAGAATTAATGTTAATAATTTAATTACTTTTCTAAACCATCAAAGACAGCGTTAATAGCCGCTTTAATGTTTTTTTGCTAATAATTAATAATAAAAAGCTGTAAGGTTGTATGATGATTACAAAAAAAATCTCAATTTCTATAATTTATTAACATAAAATAAAGAATATATTTCACATAAAATTCATTAAAATTTATGAAAGAAAACCATCGCACACAACTCCCGCCGCTAGGAGGCACTAATGTAGCATGCTGCTATCATAATGTATGTGAAATGTCAGAAGTTGGAGGTATTATTAATATAACAGGGTACATATTTGGTTTTACGAATCTGTAAATATTCGTTTTTATTGTCTCCTGAAAAGTTTTCATTTTGTGGCTTGAAGGGTTTTACCAAACCACATTATATATTTTCCCTCTAATATATTTTTTTAATGGTTTTATTATCTTCACTTCTACCACTATACATGGTGTCCGGAAACTCGTAGTACAAGCCGGAAACTGGAGAATGTATACCACACGGAACCCAAATAAACATAAAGTTTTTTGATTTGAGCATTTTTATAAAAAAAAAAAACCAAAAATATATATTTTTCGGCTATTTCAGGGTTCAAATTTTTTCGTCATTATTTGTTTTACTTTTAAATTTTTAAATAGTTTTAATTAGTTGGGTACTTTGATCTTCAGTAATAATTTATAAGAATTTGATCAAAAAAAAAATCAACTTCTGACTCGATTTACTCGAAAACGAAAGCTCAAATCAAAAAAAATTATACTACAAAATCGACTCCAAATGCGATGTAGATTCACCAGTTTCCCGCTTGTACTACGAGTTTCCGGACACCATGTATGTAGTTATGGAAAAAATGAACAGTAGTATTTATTAAATTAAAATAACTTTGTTTGAATACCACTTTATTGTATATATTTATAACCAACCGGTTTCAGTTCAACCCGAACCTTCATCAGGGTTAATAAAAACATATCCTTCATCAGGGTTAATAAAAACATATTATAATATGTTTTTATTAACCCTGATGAAGGTTCGGGTTGAACTGAAACCGGTTGGTTATAAATATATACAATAAAGTGGTATTCAAACAAAGCTATTTTATTTTAATTATTATAATTATGTATACCCACAAAGTGTTTGCTACAAGTGAAAAATTTATTTAATTGATATTGTCTTTTGTTTTTTGCAATACATAATTTGAAATTTTCAGGTCACCAGTAGTAGGTTTGGAGTACATCTTAGAAATCATAAGTGACTATGGCGCAATTCATTACTTCTGTACTCTCTGTGAGAAGAAGGGAGATAGTAACACTATTGTGAATCACATTGTTGGGACCAAGCACAAGCTCAACTACTTGGTAAGTTATAAAGCCACTAGCTCCACCCCTGTACCCCACTGACTCTGACTTGTATAATTTTGTTTTATTGAGAGCCTAAATGATGTCTCAGTTTCGTCAACACTATGAAACAACAACAATGAAATCTTTTAAATACATACTAACAAAACCTGAGTTTCATTGTCTGAATATCTATACAAATCCACCATAAGATGTTGACTTGTGTACTGAGTTTGTTACTGCTGACATCAGCATCAACAGTCTCCAACCAAGTGTTTTAATGTGATGGTGTTTTATTCCTTTTTAAAAGATGTTTTATAAATTTCACTTGTATGTAATAATGTATAATAAAACTTTTATTCAGAATCAGCGTTTGTTGATCTATATGAATATGTTTTTTTAAGCCATAATATTTTTCACTGGAGTCCCTTATTGATCAGCAGTTTGCGCATGTGTATGTGCAATGAATATGCGTTTGTTTGTAAATGAATGGAGTTTTGCTTTGTTTTCAGCGAAATCACTACCCGACTGCGTATAGAGCCATGCAAGTGTATCTGAAGGATGGTGACAAGTATCATGGAACGGTACAAGTGATACACAACATCTGCAATTGCATAGAGCAAGCTTATGGAAGATTACCACCTACCGTTGTTGAAAACCACGACTTTGTAAAGAACAGGTACTACTCTGTCTAACAGGGATTTTCTGAAAGCGCTCCCTTACCCTATAATAGAAAATAATAATAGTTGGAAGTCCCGCACTTTTCAGGGACTTAATATCCGATACGCACATAGAGTAAAGAACTCGTGATCCAAAAGTCAGACCATGCTTTGCTTGGATTTCATATGCAGAACTGTGTTTCACCATCGTTAGAAATTCAAAGGGGTTGGCGATATACGATCAGGCGAGTGTAAGAGAGACAGCACATGTTAAATGGGCTAGAACCAAAAGGTACTTCAGTCAGTGGCGACATTGTTTTCCATTCAAACCTTGGAAGGCATTTCTAGTGTTCTTCTTTATTTTATGGATACACATCATTTCAAATAAACTGAATAACAAAATTGAGCTCACTCAATTTTTAAACCCAACAATATTTTTTTTCCAGATCAAAATATATTAAAGCATCGTCTTCAACTCATCACTTCTCCGAAAGAGATGGGGGAACCTTTGAAGACCTGGTGGATGGGGAGTACATCATGTTACTGTCTCAAAGCGGTGAGATAACAGTCCATATTCATCACATAGAGTTTATTGTTTCGAATCTGTCTTTTTCTTTAGATTTCCACATACTTTTGTTTATTTAGTTTTAGTATTCAATAAATGCCTTCTTTGATATGTACCAAAGATATAATAATGAATTAGAAAAAAATATTAAAATTCATATCCATAAAATGCATATCCACTGATTCATGTAACAAAATTATTTCTAAAAACAACAATGATATAATTATTATGCACCTAAACATTCGTAGTGTTCAAAAAAATCTGGAAGAGCTAATTCTAAAAATAAATAATTTAATAAAAAAACCGGACTTCATAGTATTATCCGAAACATTTACAAATACTGTGTCACCTTCTTATTGCTTACCCGAATACAATTATATTTCTACCAAAATAGATATCAATAAAAATAGTGGAATAATAATATTTGCAAGTAATAAATTTAGTATTATTAAAATAATTGAACACCCAATACATTTAGTAAACTGCATCGAAATACATTTCAAACTCGGCAAATCAATGTACCATTTAATAGCTATCTATAGAACGCACGGCTCGAATATAATTACGTTTATTAATGACCTTAAAAACATATTATCGAAAATTAAAAATAAGCTTTGCTTCATTGTAGGTGATTTTAACTTAAACATTAATGAAAAAATTGAAAATGGTTCTAAACATGAATACATTAACTGTATGACTGAACAAAACTTCATATCTTGCATAAATAAAAACACAAGAGAAATAAAAGAACATACTCCATCCTGCTTAGATCATATCTGGACAAACGTAAATATTAAAGATCTTCACAAATTAAAATCAATTGTTTGGAAAACTAACATAACTGATCATCATTCATGCTTACTTCTATATAATAACAATATTAAACAAAAAAAACATAATATAATAACTAAAAAATCCACCATTAATATGACCATTCTCACTGAAAATCTAAAAAAAGAGGATTGGAACAATGTTTTAAACAGTGATGACACCGAAACATGTTCGACTAACTTTGAAAATACCCTGTCGCAACACATTAAAAATTCAACAACTGAAACAACAACACACATAAAATCAAAATTAAGATGTTTAAAACCTTGGATTACCCAAGGACTTATAATATCTATTAGAAACAAAGAAAAACTTTACAAGACAACTTTAAAAAATCCCCAAGATGAAAATGCATATATTTTATATAAAAAATATAAAAATAAATTAACAACATATATTAAAAAAAGTAAAGAAGATTTTTTTAAAAATAAAATATTATCTTCAGAAAATAACCAAAAACAAATGTGGAAAACAGTTAATTTGGCTATTGACAATACAAAAAAAACACAAAACGTAAAATATATTGAACATGATAACAATATTATAGATGCCAATATGCAACCTAAACAATGTGCAAACATATTTAACTCTTTTTTTGCTAATGTTGGAAAAAATCTTGCGAAAAATATCCAAAAATCTTTTATCCCGGAAAATCATAATAATGAAAACTTACAGGAACGTAATATACTCTCAACGTTTGAAACAACAACAGAATGTGAAATCATAAAAATAATAGATAATATGAAAGGAGGTTCGTCTCCCGGTTTTGATTCTATTACGGCACATATATTAAAATCTATGAAACCTTATTTAATAAAACCAATCACTCATTTAATAAACTTAAGTTTAACAAAAGGAATATTTCCAACGAACTACAAAAATACAATAATCTCACCTATTTACAAATCTGGAGACCCACATCAAGTAACAAATTATCGACCAATCTGTTTAATTTCAAATATAGGAAAAATCTTTGAAAAAATTGTAAAAAAACAATTGGTCAATTTCCTAGATAATAATAAAATACTACACAAAAACCAGTTTGGATTTATAAAATCTCTCAGCACACAAGATGCTATTGCTAACGTAACTTCATACATTTACGAATCTTTAGATAAAGGTAAAAAATGTGCAGGTATATTTATTGATCTCAGAAAAGCTTTTGATAGCATATCCCATAAGATTCTACTGAAAAAATTGAATAATATAGGTATAAAAGACAACGCGATTAAATGGATTTCAAACTACCTAAAAAATCGACCACAAGTCGTAAAAATAAATAATGTTAATAGCGATAAAGAACAAACATGCGGAATATACCCAAAAGAAAATTGGTAAAAAAATATCTTTTTTGGGAAGAATTCGCCAAAAACTGTCCGAAAAAACTGCAATCACCATTTATAACTCCATTATTGCTCCACATTTTAATTACTGCTCAACTATCCTTTTCCTGTGTAACGACCGAGAGCAAAATAAATTTCAAATTCTCCAAAATAGGGCAATGAGAACAATACTCAGACGAAATAGGTATTCAAAAGTAAATAAAATGTTAAACGAACTAAATTGGCTAACGGTGAAACAGATGTTGACCTTGAACACGATGATATTTTTACACAAAATTGTAAACAACCTGCTACCCAAATATTTTTCGAATAAAATTGTATACAACAAGGACATACACAAACATAAAACTAGGACGTACAATCAAATTAGGCTACCAAAGAAGGACAAAGCGAATACCCAGAATACTATATTATATAAAGGGATGAAATACTATAACGCGCTGCCGGAAAACCTTAAGTCTGCCCCAATTGAAAAGTTCAAGATGTTGTGTAGGAGCCACATCAAGCAAGAAAAAAAAATATAGTATATTTGTATGTAATAATTAATTAGTCATTTGTAAACTTAAATGTACAAATTACTAAAATAAAAACAATAAATAAAAAAATAAATAAAATAAATTCTGACTTTGGAATCCCGCAAGGTACAGTGCTTGGACCAATTCTTTTCACCATATATGTTAACGACATTTTCTTTCAACCACTACATGGCCAAATTACTTCGTATGCCGACGATACAGTTCTAATAATAAGCGAAAAAACTTGGGAAAACGTAATACTTAAAGCCACTGAAGACATAAATACTCTTAAGAATTTCTTCGACATTAATTTACTATCACTAAATAGCGATAAAACATATGTAATTCCATTTGCAATACACACAAAAGACATCCCTAAAAATTTTGACATTATCATTCATGACAATTCCAAAATACATAATAAAAATTACTGTCTCCAAAACTGCACAATACTAAAAAACACAAACACAATCAAATATCTAGGAGTAATTATCGATAAAAATTTGAATTGGAAGGAACAAATATGTCAAATTGTAAAAAAAATCAGAAAACTGATATATGTATTTTTAAGAATCAGAAATTTTTTGTCTTTAAAAAGCCTATACAGTAGAACCTCGTTAATTCGAAATCCACGGGACATCAAAAATCAAATTTCGAATACGAATTCCCACGTAATTCGAAATTTTATGAAAAAAAAAAATGCCAAAAATCGATTTTCTCGGCCGCCTCTTCAAATCCTGGTGGTATTTTAGTTGTAAATTCGTATTAATACCAATTACTTCTTTATTTTCGCGGCCGATTACCGTAGCGGCGGGCCCTTTAAATTCAGATATTCGCAATAAATTCGTAAAAATGCTATATATTTACGCGTAAATCGAGATTTCACTGCCGATTTCGGTCGCGGCCTACCCTTTAAAATGAGATATTCGTAAAAATACGATATATTTCCGCGTAAATCGAGATTTCGCGGTAATTTTCCGTCGCGGCCGGCCCTTTATTTCAAATATCTGAATTTAAATTCGTAAAAATACGATATATTTCCGCGTTAAACGAGAATTAACGGCCGTATTCAGTCGCGGCCGGCTCTTTAAATGCAGATATTCGAAATAAATTCGCAAAAATACAATATATTTCCGAGTAAATAAAGAATGCGCGGCCGATTTCCGTCGCGGCCGACCCTTTAAATTAAGATATTTCATGTAAATTCGTAAAAATATGAAATATTTCCGCGTAAATCGAATTTTATCGGCAGTTTTTCGTCGCGGCCAGCCTTTTAAGTTCAGATATTTGAAGTAAATTCGTAAAAATATGTCATATTTCGGCGTGAATCGAAATTTTTCGGCCGATTTCCGTCGCGCCGTATTTTTTAACTCGGATATTCGAAGTAAAGTTAGTAAAAATACGATATATTTCCGCGTAAATTGAAATTTCGCGTTCGATTTCCGTCGCGGCGGGCCCTTTAAAATTCAGATATTCGAAATAAATTCGTAAAAATACGATATATTTATGCGTAAATCGAGATTTCGCGGCCGATTTTCGTCGCAGCGGGCCATTTAAATTCAAATATTCAAAATAAATTCTTAAATATACGATACATTTACGCATAAATCGAAATTTCGCGGCCGACCCTTTAAATACAGATATTTGGTGTAAACTCGTAAAACTACGACATATATCCGCGTAATACGTATTTTCTCGGCCCTTCAAACTCAGATATTCTAAATAAATTTGAAAAAATACAACATTCTAGTGTAAATCGATTCAGATTTACAAAATAATAATACTAATTAGGACGATGTATAACCACGTAAAAATACATTTTTCGGCGTTTTACCGCCACGGCTGACTTTTAGATTCAGATTTACGAAATATTATGATTTATTTTCGCAAAAATCAAATTTTTTCGAATTACACGAACAAATTTTCGTGCGCGGACAAAAATAAATTTCGAATTACGAATTAACGAATTTCGAATTAAAAAAAATTTTGTATGAAAAAAATTTTCTGCGGAAATTTTTTTGGCGAAAATTTCGAATTACGCGATTTTTCGAATTATCGGGGTTCGAATTAAAGGGGTTCTACTGTATTTAATATATTATGCCTTAGTCCAATCAACTCTACAATATGGTATCATTAGTTGGGGATCCACATACAAAACTAACCTTACTCCAATAGAAGTGGTACAAAGGTTAATAATTAAAATAATATTAAGAAAACCTTCCGATTACCCAACGGATCGATTATTCGAAGAATTTCAAGTGCCTTCATTTAAAGATCTTTATACTAAAAATGCATTAATTCAAATCATAAAAGAAAAAGACAAGTATCAATTTCTAACTGAAAACCGTACTCGACTTAAATATATTTTTCCATGCTCAAAATTAAACACTTCCTTTGCACAAAATTATTACACTTATCGGGCAAGAATTTTTTTCAATCGACTACCTGAAGAAATTAGAAACATTAATGATAACATCCAAATAATAAACACTGTGAAAAAATATTTTAAAGACAAACTTACAAAAAATAAAAATGTTTCCAATTGAATTAACCGCTCGGAACATTAGAACGTCAAAAGACGTAAATATGATAATAGAGGTCAAGACATTAGTACGTCTTTTCACGTAAACGCGCGAGATTTTACAAAAATCGATTTATTTCCATCACTAGTATACGGATTGCCATGATTTAAAAAACAGAGTATCGATAATGAATAACGCTACGCGTCTGCATTCAAGAATATCTATGGAATGTAGAGGTGCATTATCTGAGTCGATTGAATCTGTCATCTTGTTCGTTCATAATTTATTGCGTTTTTAAATAATTTATTAAAAATATTTTAGTTTGGACGGTTAATATTTTGAGGTGACTAATAGTTTTTAATTATATTTCTTCAATATATAAAGTGTTATTTCTTTATGATACTCAGAAAAAAGTACATTTTTCACAGCTTTGAAATAATGGTCAGCGATTTTTACATATTTTTGACGTTTTCAGAAAATGTATATTTGGACACGCAAATATTTACGTATAACAAAACAATACGATAGTGAATTTCATAATCTTTCCAAAACATTTTTTAGAATGAAGCTACGTTTCCCAAAACGTGAGTTATGAAGCTTTTAACAAAACTCGTGAATAACACAAAAATTTTCGCGGTTTGACAGTTCGCAAAGGAACACAAAGTAAATAAAAGTCCTTTTCTGAGAGGTTAATCTTAAGAATAACTCATCTCAATTAGTTTCCTTAAGTAACATTCCATTCTTCAAATAAGTTTAAATTCATTTTATTTTTAATTACCTACATACTGTAATAAAACCATGTACACTCCATTTCCAGCCACAAGCTAATGCTTCTATGGAAGAGGGATCTTGAAATATTTGATCATATATTGTAACAAATAAACAAAAATGTACTTATACAGGGTGTCCGGAAACTCGTAGTACAAGCGGGAAACTGGTGAATCTACATCACATTTGGAGTCGATTTTGTAGTATATTTTTTTTTTGATTTGAGCTTTCGTTATCGAGTAAATCGAGTTAGAAGTTGATTTTTTTTTTTTTTTTTTTTTTTTTTTTTTTTTAATCAAATTCTTATAAATTATTACTGAAGATCAAAGTACCCAACTAATTAAAACTATTTGAAAGTAAAAAAAATGAAGAAACTCGGATTTGAAGCATTATTTTGAAATCACCCTTCATTTAATCCGGTGTAATCATAAAATATTTCTGCTCTGCAGGGTTAAAACATCTGTTGTTCAACCCTAAACACCAGAAAAAACTTTAACCCTAAAATAGCCGAAAAATATTTTTTTTTGGTTTTTTTTTTTTTTTTGTGAAAATGCTCAAATCAAAAAACTTTATGTTTATTTAGGCTCCCCATGTGGTGTAGATTCTCCAGTTTCCCGCTTGTACTACGAGTTTCCGGACACCGTGTATAAAAAAAAAAAAAAATATATATATATATATATATATATATATTAGAAGAACGAGATGTGCTATGAGCAGTTCATACTGTGTGGAATTGTTTTGCCCAGCGTCGCCGGTTTTGTTCACCAATACTACTGCACACCTTCGCTTACGCTAAGGTATCCGCCCCTTTTCGAACTTACACAAAAAACGTAACGTTTCAGTTGGCACTAATACATAGAACAGATTTCTGTGCGTACACGTCCCGATAGCATTGGCGATTAGCAATACATACAAATGAAGTCTAATAGGGATGGCAATAATACAAAATCTCAATGTCGATATTTAAATGAAAAATTTTTTTCAAGTTAAAACTTTTGTTTGATGAAAAGTTCATTTTCTCACAACAGATAAATCGGAATAAGTGCGACACATAACAATCCTTATATTTTTTTTTGCATCTAATCTATAATTAAATTTTGTCCGTACAGTTTTTTGGTTTTGTTCAACAATTTGATCACAATGTGTTTTTGTTGTTGTGAAAATCCACAAAATGAAATTCTCAGCGATTACCCAATGTTAATTTATTTTGTATTTGAGTACTTCACAAGAGTCCCATCTGCTCCCAACCATCTGTAGCTAGTGAGCCTAGGGCTTCCGCAATTGGGGTATGTTGTGAAGCTTCAGGTGATGGGGTGGGGAAGAAGCTGAGTAAAGGAAGGTGGGGAAGTACCCGGTTATTCAGATCTAGTCGCCAAACACGGCTTAACCATTCAAATCATTGTTTCTATTCTCAGTGGTGGTCTTTAACCAGGATTATACTGAAAACATTTACATTTTTGTTTCACAGTTAATAATTTTACAATAATAATGACAAGTATTTAGGTCAACGCTAGGTGCTCTACCCGTGTTAGGTCCTTTATTTCGCGATTTCATATTTTGTTTCATGAACTATTTATTACCCGTGTTTTACAGGTAGTTTTTTTTTTAAAATAAGATGTAAACAGTTGTTTTCCTCCTCTTTTGAATGTCAAGTGTGTTCAACAATTCCAACAAATTAACAAAAATATATACACATATATATATATATATATATGTACGAGAGGTATTTCATTTAGCTAACAAATATGTTAAAAGAAAGACAAACATTCCCGGGTTACGAATAACCTGACAATATTTGAAAATCTCCTACTACCACCACAGTAAGCTGAAAATGTTGCTTGTGTTGTGATGGAGGACTTAGCCAGCCGAGGAATTGAACACACTACGCCTGAGTGGGACCCAAGCGCGATGTCAACTCGGCCACCGACCGGTTATATATATATATTATTGACCGGTAAAGTGGAGATATTTGTTTAATGCTTGTACACCAAAATTTCATCCCAATCGGATGAATGGTATAGAAAATAATTTCATAATGCTACAGCTCACCATTATACTCGTATAGGTATAGAAACCTCCGCGGGTTTGGGTACAAAAAATCACCAAAGTTTCATTGAAAATCGGATAAATGGTACAGGAACGCAAGCGAAACAAACAAAGAAACATTAATTTTAATAAATAAAGATTTTAAAAGAAAAGCATTGCATTTGTTTCTACCACCAATCAGCATCTACAATAATAACTACCAACAAAAAAATTCAAAAGAAATAATAAGTTTCTATGTATTTTTATACAGCCCTACTAATGTTACGAAAAATCGATAGTCGGTATTTAAAAAAAAATTCGCGTCCCCATCACTAGCCTCTAATGCCGGCGATGTTAGCTTTCACGGGGCCTTACGTCAATAAAAACTTTGAATAATCATTAAAAATTGATAAAGTACTCTAATTTTGTACTTACCGGTGAAATGAAACTCCATTCATCTTAAAGTTAACATTACTTGTCGTGTTTTTGCATAGTTCCACTGAACAAGACGGCATTTTGAATAAAACGGGCACAAACTGTACACGGTTACGACATAAAATCAACTAAATGAACGAATTCTTCCCGTATTCAAAGTACCCTAATTAGATAGTACTCCGCCTACGGTCCGGCGGCCAACATAGCATATCTCGTTCTTCTAATATCTTTGATATGTACATTAAAAAAAAACATTTTCGTGTAATTATAAATAATAAGTAATATGTGTTGACAAATAACAATAATATGGAATTTCCTTAGTGGCACTCCCTACCAGATATTCCCGAAACCTACTAAAAGAAAAAATGCCCCATGCTTTGTCTTCACCAAAATGAATGAATTCTTTAAAAATAAAAGCAATTTACAAGTGCAAAAATAAAATATAAATGTTTATTTCGTATCATTTTCAAGATCGAATTTTGATGAGATACCAAGGCGACCGCTCTGCTTGTGATTTACTAATGACTAACGACGCGAATCTAGTCCTTTGATGCATTTCTCAGTGTGTAGAATCTGGAGCGCACAAAGGTATATTCCGAGGTGTCCCTTTAAGCATTTGGGGGAATTCACCGCATTTCTTTCTCGATCCTAGACGAAAATTACTCAATACATGTGGTTGAAGTGTACTTCTGAAAGTCTTGGGGTCGACCAAGTAAGAAAGAGACATAATATAATGTAACTGTGGGAGAAGTATGACATTTGCAAAATTAGAACAGGATGTCAACTACCAGAGTATTATGAACCCCCTCATTTATCACATCTGTATGATATGCTGCCGATAACTGAGAAAAAAAAATGGAGTCAACCCGACCTATCACAAGAATATATGCGATTTTATGAAACCTTCCAACCGAATAAACATCAATATAAAAATAAACATAGATAGAAGTTCAACCAATGAAGTGAACAAGAGTCGAGAGCAAAAGGCTGCGCTTTCTTGCCTTATCTTCACAATGTGATGGACAGAATTGCCAAGATTGATAACACAACAAAAATACAAGATACAAATACTTACCGAGGCCTGCAAAAACCAAGTTTCCTCTTGAAATTTATAAACTCAGATGTGACGAGGTTTATGTAGACCAGACAGAATGGACAATCTCTAAAAGAATATTAGAACACTTTCGAGCATGTAAACTCGGCCACCCTGACAAATCGGCATTTGCCGAGCATTTAATTGAAACCAGCCATTACTTTGGATTTGTTCCTGAAATCCTGGGAAGGCCCAAAACACATAGAGCATGCGTGATTACTAATTAATATAGACGGCGGGGTTAAGCTCAATAGTTCTCTGTATCCGATAATTGACGGCTACACCAAACTAAACACAAAAATCCATCTTAAATTATAATGTATTATTAGCTTCTTTGTTATTATTTTGGCAACAGGGTATCATATCTACATATCATATCATATCATATCATATCATATCTACATACATAAGCACAGACTTAACCACAATCTCAAATAACAATAAATCCTTTTTCTTCATTAGTATTTAACTCTTTATTATTAAATTTTTGGCCTTTTGTAAAACTTGTTTATTAAAGAATAATTTTTAACAAAAGAAACGTTAAAAAGTTTTATTTCATTTTATCAAAACTTGTAAATGTAAAATAATCACTAATGTGGGTGAAGTTTCAATTATTGATACAATTTTTTGTTTTTGTTTTTTCTTGTTTATTCCCGAGATCTGGAATAAACAAGAAAAAACAAATGAATAAATAATAATTATATACATCGCATATACCTGTAGACATTTAAATTTTTTTTGTGTTTAGACATCTGATTAGATGCATGACTTGTGACTTTTCCATGAATATTTTGCAAGAGAAATTTTATATATTCTCCGGGTAGTGAGATTTCAGTACATGTAAAAAAATATCAGGCCCCACTATCAAAAAAGTGCTCAAGCTGTCAATAATTCTGTAATGCTCAAGCTGTCATTATGTAGAATAATCTCCTTTCAGGAAGTACCACTACCACTAGTTTGTGAACACTATTTGACTTGGATCATAGACCTTTATCAAATTGTCTTTTTATCTTTTCCACCATCTTGGTGTTGCCATTTAAACTATCGCAGCACCCTCCGTTTTTGTCTAAAATTTATTGACAAACTGTAAATTATGAATGTTGTGTTTTTAAACATAAGCATGGCGTAGTTTTTATTTATTTTGTATGATTTTGTTTTCAGAGCCACCAGTAAACGAATCACAAAATCAGCCTAACCCTGCCAGTGAAAGTTTGTATGTATAACGTTTTTATTATTAATTTATTTGTGTTTTAAAAAAAATTGTATTTAAACATTAATGGGGCTGATAGATTACGCTATACGCAGCATGGCTTGGCCTATTTTAGAATATAGCTCGCCATACAATCCCAATGGGTTCCATGATAAATCCTCAAAATGACAATTCAATACACCTTTAAAGGTGATAAAAAGTGATGAAACAAAAACCAGGTTAAATAGTGACATATGTAACCTATTTAACCTAGTTTTTGTTTCATCACTTTTCATAACTTTATAATACTTTTTATAGGTGTGTTGAATTGTCATTTTGACGAGTTATCCAGTTATTAATGAAATTTATTTAAAGTTTTTATGTTTTAATTATTTTGGTACAATGAAATTCCTCCACAAAATAACAGTTTCAATAGTGTAGGAATATTAACGACATTTTTATTAATCCCTTGGGTAATTTTGGGAGATATTCTTCACAGGAACAACTAGAAACAGTTATTTGGGTTTGCAAATTTTTAAATACATATTTTTATACCAGCTGTACCCCGCCACATGTTGCTGTGGCTTAGTCTGTCTGTGCAGATAGAGAAACAATAGCGAGTGTTTATTTTAAGTCAGATCTATATAATATAGTTATATAAAAACACATGCGTATTCGAATGCAATGTAGTGTCAAAGCAATCGGTTAAGAACTTTGGGAGATTTAAAATTTTTAATGTTTTTTATTTATACAGAAGATAAATAGATTAAACAAAAAAGTGAAGTGGAAATAACTTTTATAATACCTTTAATGTTTTTTTAGTTTCGTATAAGGTGGCAATTACAGTTAACATTGTAAAAACCATTGGTAAGCAACTTTAAAAATGTTATTTTTGTTTGCATTATAAATTTTACTATTTTTGATTGCATATGTCGAATTGTAATATTAAAATCTGAAAGAGTCTTTCGTCTGCTTTCAAAAACAGTATTTTATTTTGAAATAGTAAGAAAAACAGTGAATTTATTTGGAATCAAATTTAATCCGAAAATATTTTCTACAGAATCTGTAATCTGACAGTTCTCCTAAGAGATGTACACTGCAAAATGTAAGAGGCTTTAGGGGTTAATAGGTATTGGAGATGTATCAATATTGACCAAACCAAACTTTTATCAGTTGACTTCAATTTGATTCCTATACAAGTGGTTAGAACTTCAGTACAGTAGAACCTCATTAATTCGAAATCCAGTGGACATCAAAAATCAAATTTCGAATTAACGAATTCCCACGTAATACGAAATTTTAATAAAAAAAATTTAAACAAAAGACGGCGAAAACCGAGTTCCTCGGCCGCCCCTTCAAATTCGGGTGGTATCTTTGGAATAAATACGAATTATTCCCTATTAAATCGAATTTTTGCAGCCGATTTTCGCCGCGATCGGCCCTTCAAGTTCAGTTATTCTAAGCAAATTCATAAAAATACCGCACATTTCCGCATAAAATAAAATTTTCGCGGCCGATTAACGTCGCGGCCGGCCCTTTATTATTATTATTATTATGTAGTGAGCAGGCAGCATTCTGCTGATGCGCTCATATCTGATTTCACAACAAGTTTGACAGTAATTGAGTTGTTTTATGGTTGAAAAAGTCCTTTCTTCTCTCCAAATGTGAATCCAATAGAGCTTTGAATTGATTTATATATTTTTTTTGGTAAACTAATGTTTTTAAGACAAGATTTTTTATGCATATCATTATATTATAGTGAGAGAGTTAGCACTTACAATGCCTTTCTCATATAAAATAAAGTTGGTTGTTTTCAGGTGAAAAAATGTAACAAGCAGTAATTGTTGAATGAAACACTAGTATATATTGAATTATTTCGCAGATAAGAGATAAGCCGCCATAGCTCAGTGGTCAGAGCTGTCGACCGGAAATCGAAGGGACACGGGTTCGAGTCCCGTTGGCGTCATGTATCTTTTATCAGGAGATTTTTCAATGTGGATGAGTGTTTCAGGCGAATAATTATTGCTTGTAAAATAATTGTTACCCTTTGTGCTATGCATAAAAAATCTTGATTTATATTTGTTGCATTGATGACATGTTGTGGGAGTTTGTTCCAAGCATCCACTACTCTATTTGCAAGGAAGTGTTTTCTAGGATTAGATGCAAAAGGCGTTTTTGTAATTTTTTTTGAGTGTCCACGGAGATTTATATTTTTATTAGTAGTGAAGATTTCTTGGATGCTAGGGCAACTGTAATGTCCAGATAAAATTTTGAAAGTCTCGATCAAGTCACCCCTTTCTCTTCTTTCTTGTAAGGTTGGTAATCTTAGTTCCTTGAGTCTATCTTCGTATCGTAGATCTTTCAGAGCTCTTGGTATTTTTGTGAAACGTCTCTGTACTCTCTCTAACAGATTTATATCCTTTGCGAAGTAAGGACTCCATATTTGGAAAGCATATTCCAAGAGATGTCGCACATATGTTTTATATATTTTTAACATCATGTCCGGTGTTAGGTCAAGGAAGGTTTTCCTGATTAGATATGTTAGTGAATTTGCTCTTTTCACAATTCCAGCGATGTGTGGTTCCCATTTCAAGTCCTGTGATATGGTAACTCCTAAGTCTTGTTGTAATGTCACTGCTTTTAGAGGTGTTCCATTAAGTTTGTAGGCAAGTGTAGGGTTAGTTTTTCCAACATGTAGGACAGTGCATTTTTCGACATTGAGTTTTAGAAGCCAATCATTTGTCCATTGATATATTTCGTTTAAATCGTTTTGCAGTTGGTTGTGATGAGTGTGTGGATTGGCAAAGAATTTTGTATCATCTGCAAAGCAGCTGGAGTCTGATTTTATTATATTATGCAGGTCCGTGATGTACAAAATAAACAGAACTGGACCGAGAACTGATCCTTGAGGGACACCACTGGTCACATTTCGCTCAGATGACAGTTGGTTGCCAATTCGAACTTGTAATTTTCTCTCAGTGAGGAAGGATTTGATCCATTCGAGAAGTCGTCCTCCTAGGAATTTAAGTTTAGCCAACAGTCTATTGGTTGGAACAGTATCGAAGGCTTTCTCGAAGTCGAGATAAATTACGTCAGTGGGAATCCGTTTGTCCCACTCGTTTGTCCAGTAATCTATGTTAAGAATGAGATTGGTAATCGTGGATCTTTTTGGCACAAATCCATGTTGTTTGTTTGAGATTATGTCAAGTTTGATCAGGAATGAGCGTATCTCGTCCACTATTATTCTTTCCATGGTTTTGCAGATAATACTAGTCAAGCTTATAGGTCTGTAATTTGCTGGTTTGAGTTTATCACCTTTTTTGTAGATAGGTGTAATTATAGCTCTCTTCCAATCTTTAGGGAGTTTCCCATCTAAAAAGGATTGTTGCATAACCAAAGCTATGGGATGACTGAGAGTTACTGCACACTTTTTGAGAACAATAGCAGGAATATTATCAGGGCCAGTAGCGCTATCTTCTCGTAACCCCTTCAAAATATTCTCAACTGCTGATGGAGTGAATTCTATTTCGCATAGTGAACTATCTACATACACATCTTGACTAATAGTTGGTATACTGGTGTCTGGTTCATTGACATAGGTTTTTTCAAATTGTGTTGCAAAGATGTTCGCTATGTCTATCTCGCTGGTAACTGTTTCGTTAGAGAAGTTATATAGTATGGTTGGAGTAGACACTTTTGAGGCAATCTGTTTCCTTATATAACTGTAAAATGGTTTCTGTCCGCTGTCAATCAATTTTTGCTCAAAGTTTTTTCTGGTATTTCTTAGTTGCGACACAAGGTAGTTATTTTTCAGTTTATAATCTTTGTAATACTCATTTTCAATCTCATTTACATTCCCCATGTGTTTTCTGGATAATCTATAATCATCCCAGGCTTTCTTTTTCTCTTTAATCAATGCTAGTATGTGTTTGTCGATCCAAGGTTTGTTCTTATTGTGGTTTTTATTGCCTTTGAATAGTGGTATTTTTGACACAATCTTCTCTTCAAACATGTTTGTAAAAAAGTTCCACTTTTCTTCAGTTGTAGTGGTTTCCACGAGAGACCACATTATATCACGAGTGCTTAAGGTTTCATTTATTTTATCATAATCTGCTATGTGATAGTTGGGTCTCGGGTTCTTGCCTCTCGGGCCGGAGGATCCGTTGTTATGGCTGGTACTTACTTGTAGAGTTGACAACAAACATATATGGTCACTTTTGCCTATAGGTGCTAGATATTTTATATCAGTAATGAGATGTTCATCATTGCACAGGACTAAGTCCAATAGAGATGGGGTATTGTTGTCCTTGTATCTTGTAGGTTTATCTACCAATTGCCAATAGTTACTGTTCAAGTACATATCCTCAAATAAGGCCCTCGGGGCTGTTTGAATTACGCACTTCTGTAATGGGCCATACCAATTTGGAATAATTGAAGTCTCCAAGGATTATTACGTTTGACACGTCAGCTATTCTTTTTAGTTGGTGTAATAGTTTTTGGTGGTTTTCTTACGATGCATTTGGTGGGCAGTAGACACCAGCTATGCGTCAATTTGTGGGTAATTACTAGAACTGTTTTCCAGGGCTTTGTTCACCTGGGCTGAGATTGTCAGGCCTATGGTCCTTTTCTTTACATATATTGCTTTAAATTTGGATATTCGAAAAATACGATATATTTATGCGTAAACCGAAATTTCGCGGCTGATTTCGGTCACAGCCGACCCTTTAAATTCATATAATTTAAGTAAATTTCGTAAAAATAAGTCATATTTCCGTGTGAATCGAAATTTTTGCGGCCGATTTCCGTAGCGCCAGATCTTTTAACTCGAAGAATCAAAATATATTCGAAGTAAATTTAGTAAAAATACGATATATTTCCGCGTAAATTGAAATTTCGGAGCCGATTTCCATCGCGGCCGACCCTTTAAATTCAGATATTTATAATAAATTCGTAAAAATACGATATATTTCTGCGGAAATCGTATTTTCTCGGCAGATTTTCGTCACGGCCGGCCTTTTAAATTCAGATATTTGAAGTATATTCGTAAAAATATGTCGTATTTCCGCGTCAATTAAAATTTGGCGTTCGAATTCCGTCGCAGGCGACCCTTTGAATTCAGATATTTGGTGTAAATTTATAAAATACCACATATTTCCGCATAAAACGAATTTTTTCGGCCCTTCAAACTCGGATATTCGAAATAAATTGGAAAAAATACGACATTCCAGTGTAAATCGATTCCGTTTTACAAAATAATAATACTAATTAGGGCGATGTATAATCACGTAAAAATACACTTTTCGGCGTTTTACCATCATGGCTGTTTTTTAGATTCAGATTTACGAAATTTTATGATTTATTTTCGCAAAAATCGAATTACTCAAAAAAATTTTCGTGTGCGGACAAAAATAAATTTCGAATTACGAATTAATGAATTTCGAATTAAAAAACCATTTTGTAGGAAAAAAAATTTCGTGGATATTTTTTTGGCGAAAATTTCGAATTATGCGTTTTTTCGAATTATCGACGTTCGAATTGACGAGGTTCTACTGTACAACAAAATAATTTTTAATTTAGGAAGAATGAAAGATAATATTTAATAATTAAGTTTAATTGAGTAAATATTTTTTGAACAAAGTTTTCAAATGTGTGTTTGTGTGTTTTCAGAATACACATGAAGTTTCCTTCTCCTCCCAAAACAGTTCAACAACAACGCACAGTCAATATAAAGGATACAATCAAAATTTCTATAAAATCCACTTCAATGAGTTTGGACAAAGCTCAAGAGGTAATCATTTCAACACTACTTTCCATAACTATTCACATCAATCATCTGTACAACTACTATAAACTATATTTTTTCAAATTGGCTACATTTTGACCAGCATACGCTCGCAGGTTTTGCAAATGGCCAAAATGTGTCCAAATAAGCTCGAGTGGTTATGGTATTATATTTAGTCATTGTTTCCCCGTAACTACATTTATACTTTCCTTCCTACTTTTAATTTATGTTTATTCCCGCAACTACTTTCAACTTTATTTCTTATTTGTTTCTAGGAAAAGGATTTGCGAGAAAACTTAAATGCATTGAAAGCACGTAAAAGTGATACAAGAACAGAGCCATCAAACTATGTTAAAGGTATTTTAGCGATATTGTAGATATACCAGCATTTAAACTTATAAACTTAGTTCACTGTGATATGCATTGATTCTATGTTTGTCATTTGTTGTTTTAGGGTTGTACGCTCCCAGAAATAAGTTGGAGCCTGTTTCCCCACCCAGTGACTCCCACAATTCCGATGGGCGTGGCTTCAACAAACGGTTCATGAAAAGGTTCAACCCCAGAGAACCTTTCCGCCCTGGAAATAGTAGGGAGAGAAATTATAGAGACAGAAGTGGATCTCGAGAGGACAAGAGGGAGAGGGGCAGGAGCCGCTCTCCCGTGAGGAGATCTCCCCGAAGGAGTAGGTCCCCGCACTACCACCAGCACCCCAGGGACAAGTACAACTCATCTTACAGGTCAGCCACAATCTATCGTTATTTCAATGGAAGATGCTCTGAGGAACTAGCGTAATTGATCCCTTGGGCACCGGTGTCTCGAGACCCATGTTCACTCCCTCCTCTCCTCAAAAGGACCCTCCACACAGCATCCCCTGAAGTCCATTAGTATGAAAAAGGCTGGGTGCATTGTTTCCTCATTCAAGTCGAGCTGATTATTTCTGTTTCAGGCCACCTGTAGAAGTACCATTACGATTAGTTCCTGAAGTTGAAAGTGTAAGCTCCTAATTATTAATCATTTTATTACTGAATAAAACCTACATTAAACCTAACTTGATAGTTAATTATGTTATTTTGTTCTTAATTTGACAGCCCAAATTATTATACAAATTGGATCTGTTGCAAAAGAGAATTGAATATGGTATGAAAATGAGTAAAAAAACTATGGAATATCATGAAAAAAATCCTGAAAAACATCCCCTTTATCAAGAGGAGTGGAAAAAATACTGGAATAAACGATACAAGGAACTTAAAGCTGGTAAATATTATTTATTCTCCAACGATTACTTCTAACAGTTGTCTTACACCTTGTAGAAATCTTTTAACCTTATCTGTTATTCTGTCGCTATGCACTAATGTCGCATGTATTGTGATATGTGGAATAGGCTGTTCAGTATGAAAGCCAATGTACATGCTTCATCTCTCTCTCATATCCTGGCTCAGACAGGCATCACGCATCCGTTATCTTTGTGCACGGTTAAACAATAAACCTAATCTCTAAAGTTACTGGGAATTATTATATTTCATCTCCCATCATATAACAGTGAACAGCTAATATAACATGATCCATGAAATAGTACTAAAACACATACATTGTGTCAATACGTGCTATAGATAGCTTTCCAAAGTCCGAGGCCAACAGTTTACACCCGCGCTCTGCCTGCGAGTTCCCTAAAGATCATCGAACGATCCCGTTGATTGGGCTTCTTTCAAAAGATTAACCATCTTGTTTGAAGCGGTACAATAAAATTCTGTAATGTACTTTATTTTAGGTTATGTTTTGATTTCAGATATCTAAATATTTATAATAATAAGTAATTTGAGTGCCTGATAGTTCTCTAAAATAGCCCCTATTTTTAAAGTGCAAGAATCTATGACAGCCATATTGTATTTCAAAGTAATGTTTCCACATAATTGTATATTGAGACGCACGGGCACTTCTAGTATTATCCCTTAGATATATAATACATACATACTTAGATACAGTATTTAATGAATCACATGGGTTTTTTGGCGTGAATAAGAGTTAACCTATTTATAGTTAATCATTATTTAAATATGCTTTCAAAAATAATAATAATCCAGATCATTTCATAGGTTGATATTTTATCTGAAAATTAATAAAAGAAATGTGTCAAGGACCTAAAATTGCATAATTTTATTGCAAATAAATGCAGTTACATGGGTATACTTTGAAGTTTAATGTTATTTGTGATTATGGATGCCTGTAAACAATATAAATACATAAATAAGAATAATAACATATGTACATTCTAGCATCACGTTCATCAATCAAATGCATTGTACATATAGTTTTGTATTAGTGATCAACGAACAGGTGGATGCAATCTGTTAAACATAAATTGATAATAGTTCGACTAGTCTATAGTTAGTAATAACATCAGATCATTGTTATCATCGGATCGATGTTAACAAAGCTAGTGGACCTGATGGAATACCTGCCCTGGTATTGCAGAGGTGTGCTGCGGAAATAGTTCCAGTTTTGACAAAGCTCTTCAAAATGTCCCTGAAGTGTGGCACTGTGCCCTCTGGTTGGAAAAAAGCGGTCATTCACCCTATTCCCAAGAAAGGTGACCGCTCCAACCCGGCCAACTACCGCCCCATAGCGATCACATCAGTTCTGTCCAAAGTGATGGAACGTGTGATCAACGACAAACTGCTCACATACCTCGAGAAGAACAAAATTATCAACGACCGTCAATACGGATTCCGGTGGAACCGCTCGTGCGGTGATCTTCTCGCGTATGTGTCGCATGTTTGGGGGCGGTGCCTGGAACGTCACGGTGAGACCCAAACGGTCGCACTAGACATATCCAAGGCCTTTGACCGGGTCTGGCACCGAGGACTTGTCAACAAATTGCCTTCTTACGGACTTCCCGCATCCCTGTGTACGTGGATTGCTGACTTTTTAAGGGATAGGTCGATTCAGGCAGTTGCTGACGGTTTCACCTCATCCTCACACTCTATAAATACTGGCGTCCCACAGGGATCGGTTCTGTCTCCGACTTTGTTTTTGTTGCACATCAATGACCTTTTGACATGTGCACCGATTCATTGTTACGCGGATGATAGTACAGTTCATGATAGCTTTTTGTTTGACAAGCCCCCAAAGGGCACACAAACTCCAACGGCTCGGAGGGCTTTGAAGCAGAGAATGGACGGTTATCTCGAGAGTATTTCCTCCTGGGGTAAAAGTAATCTCGTCGAATTTAATGTTTCAAAGACCCAATCCTGTCTGATTACGTCTAAAAGGGATCTAAATGATAATCTAGTCTCCTTCAACGGAAGCAATCTTCCGAACAGGCCTTCCATTGATATGCTTGGTGTAACTATAAGTGACCAGCTCAGGTATGGGGGCTCCATCGAAGCCAGAGTAAAGCTGGCCTCTCAGAAGCTGGGCGTACTGTACAGGGCCCGCAGATACTTTAATAGTACACAACTGCTGACCCTATACAAATCGCAAGTGCGCCCTACTGTCGAATTTGGCAGCCATCTCTGGTCCGGAGCCCCTAAATACCTGAAAAAAACCCTTGACTCTGTGCAAAAACGGGCGGTCCGTTTGATAGAGCATGATCTTTAGAGCACAGGCGTCAGGTAGGTATGCTGTCCTTGTTCTATCGGTATTACAATGGAAGATGCTCTGAGGAACTAGCGTCATTGATCCCTTCGGCACCGGTGCGTAGTCGGGATACACGGCAAACGCGTGCCCAACATTTGTACACGGTTGACACTTGTCACATGAGAACGGGTCGCTTCTACGATTCGTTCTTAAGTTCAACAGCTCGGCTGTGGAACGAACTGCCGGCCTCTGTGTTTCCTCCCTCCTACAACATGGGACTCTTCAAGACCCATGTTCACTCCTTCCTCTCCACAAAAAGACCCTCTACACAGCATCCCCAAAGATGACATAGGCCCTGAGGGAAATTATTTTCTTCAGGGCCTCCTGTGTGGAGTTAATATAAAAAAAAAAAAAAAAAAAAATTGTAGAAATGTAATATATATTTGTATAACGTCCTTGAGGTAATTTTGCACAAAGACAGCCCTATACAAATCAACCAAATATTATTATTAATTAATGTCTGGTTTAATCTTTGGCTATGTGGAAAGATTTCAGCATGAAATTGACTTTGTAAGTGAAAGTGTTTTGTTTTGTTTTGTTTTGTTTTGTTTTGTTTTGTTTTGTTTTGTTTTGTTTTGTTTTGTTTTGTTTTGTAGCCTTCTGCTGATTTATTGTTTGTGTGTTATATAAGTAGATGTTGAATTGGCATTTTTGTTCCACCAGCAAATGCAGACGTGAACCAATATGATTTTAAACCGGAGTGGATACTGTTCTGGGGAAAGCGCATGAAGGAACTGCACTTGGCCAAGGTTGAGGCTCTGAAGATGGAGCACTGTCGGCTGCTGAACCTTTCTACAGAAGAGCCAGAATTCTCCAGTTATTTTAAATTTATTGATGATAAACCAACCACCGTATTGAGGTAAAAAACATTCATTATTTTTTTTATTTAACAACGAATTTGCCATTGATAATAATGAATACCAAGGAATAAAATGTTTCCGTTCAAAGAAATGTGCATATCGTCGCCTTACTATTAAGACCTCGTAAGTCTGTTTTAGAAAAATATTGAAGTGAAAAAAAAAAAATTATTTTGAGAAATCAAAATACAAATTAAATTTGGTTCGCAAGCTTACAGTATTACCGACATTATCCTTAGTGTGCAAATATAAAAAAATATTGTTAATTTTGGTTAGGAGGTTTTTATATAACTTTTTAAGAATCTTGGGTGGACTTAACAGAATTTGTTGTATAGATTTAATAACTCGGGATAATAAGTGAGGTGGCATAAAAACAGTTTTTAAGGTTGTTTTATTCAAATTTAAAAAAAAAACATTACAGTTGAAGAAAAACTTAAACAATATAAAATTATTTATTGAAGACAATATTAGCGATTTCTAAATGAAAATCTGAAACGGAAAAATCAGAAGACAAACAGTCACATCTAGGACTCAAACCCAGTACCCTTGCCTTGCCGGGACACCGCTCTACCACTGAGCTCATGGAACCCTATCTCCTTCGGTCATATATAACTGTATCACACTTCGAATAAGAACTACCAACATTGTCTTCATTTTTCTCACTGCACATTTTTTATTGCCAACTATCTTTATGTATGATCACAAGATTCAACCCAAACTAAATGCAATCTAGACAGCGTCTTTAGATAAACATATCTTATTTTTTATTTTAATGTGCGACATCTATTGACTTTTCTGCAATCTTTTTCTGATTTTTCTGTTTCAGATTTTCGTTTATAATATTTAATATTGTCTTCAATAATTAAATATTACAATTTGAGGTTTTCTCACAAAGTTATTCAAAAAAATAAATATTCATCCTAGAATTGCAATAGTCTATTATTTGATAGTAAAAATATCAAGTCTGGGAATGGCATACGGAAGGTAGTTTTAGACGTATTTGGTAGCTTGTTTTTCCATATCGCACCATTTTTCATCATCAAATACCCTTAATGATAAAGCTTCAAATAATACTGGCAAACTCGTTTGCTGTAATGCCTCCTTCTGCCTCACAAATATAGAGATCCAGTCGTGGCGGGTCATTTGAAAAAAAATGTGTGACTAATCTTTATTTGAAATTGTGAAAAATGCCCATATATTATTATCTTTAGCAATTTGTTATAGTATTTATAGTCCGTGACTCTAAATACATATTATGCTAATACACGGTGTCAGGAAACTCGTAGTACAAGCGGGAAACTGGAGAATCTACACCACATGGGGAACCCAAATAAACATAAAGTTTTTTGATTTGAACATTTTCACAAAAAAAAAAAAAAAACCAAAAAAAAATATTTTTCGGCTATTTTAGGGTTAAAGTTTTTTCTGGTGTTTAGGGTTGAACAACAGATGTTTTAACCCTGCAGAGCAGAAATATTTTATGATTACACCGGATTAAATGAAGGGTGATTTCAAAATAATGCTTCAAATCCGAGTTTCTTCATTTGTTTTACTTTCAAATAGTTTTAATTAGTTGGGTACTTTGATCTTCAGTAATAATTTATAAGAATTTGATTAAAAAAAAAAAAAAAAAAAAATCAACTTCTAACTCGATTTACTCGATAACGAAAGCTCAAATCAAAAAAAAATATACTACAAAATCGACTCCAAATGTGATGTAGATTCACCAGTTTCCCGCTTGTACTACGAGTTTCCGGACACCCTGTATAGTAAATTGGAAATAAATACACAATCCATGTACTTCGGCAAATTATTTTTAAGATATTAAGTTTTAATGTAGTTTTGCACAACATTAAAGTAAAAAAAATAAGAGTTTTTTGTTTTGTTTCATTCTTCAGCTTAATTCTAAATCGATAACAACATAAATAATTATTCCAAACCTTTCCCGAACTATCCAATTGAAAAACAACCATTGTTCCACACACTACAAGCGTGTAAAATGAAAAACCCACATTTTTTTTATGTCACCATCTCTGTAAAACATATAATATTCGTCGTGTTGTCTCCCCCAATGTCATGACCTAAACGTCCGTAAATTTAATTTTCAACATAAAATATAGTGCCATCTCGTTAATTCTATGGCGCTCATAGGGACAGAATATGCCAAAGTGGACATTCTTTAAGTTGACCCAGCGAATCGTGTGGACTTGTGAATGAAAGCTTCTGTTAGAGACAACAGATGTCACTGCTAGTCACTCGCCGCCGCCGCCGCTGTTTCGAGTTACATTTTAAATAAATTAAGAATAAGACTAGGTAGTTGTTTTGATGCACATAATTGATTATTATAGTTGTCTTATAATTTTGGGGGGTCAAACATCAATTGACCTAAGGGAAGAACCGCCACTGCTTGGTCGTTTGAATGCGTATCGTCGATATTTCAACGATTTTCACTTTAGTGCGCGTTGAGAGTTCGGCGTGCGTATGGTGTGCGTTATTTTAAAAAATCGCTTATTTCAATTACAAAAACAGTGAATTGCGAGCCGTGATTTCACAGCAAAAATACGTTCAACAAGAATACTTAGGATTGTAATAATTTTTTCCCCGTTTAACACGCAATTTTAGTACATATTATGAAAAAGGCCCAGCACACAAACGGTTAATAACCTTATACGATTATAAGGTTATTAAAAAAGAAAGGTTATTAAGTTTCATGTGTTTACGAACATGTTTGAAGAGAAGATTGTGTCAAAAATACCACTATTCAAAGGCAATAAAAACCACAATAAGAACAAACCTTGGATCGACAAACACATACTAGCATTGATTAAAGAGAAAAAGAAAGCCTGGGATGGTTATAGATTATCCAGAAAACACCTGGGGAATGTAAATGAGATTGAAAATGAGTATTACAGAGAATATAAACTGAAAAATAACTACCTTTTATCGCAACTAAGAAATACCAGAAAAAAGTTTGAGCAAAAATTGATTGACAGCGGACAGAAACCATTTTACAGTTATATAAGGAAACAGATTGCCTCGAAAGTGTCTACTCCAACCATACTATATAACTTCTCTAACGAAACAGTTACCATCGAGATAGACATAGCGAACATCCTTGCAACACAATTTGAAAAAACCTATGTCAATGAACCAGACACCAGTATACCAACTATTAGTCAAGATGTGTATGTAGATAGTTCACTATGCGAAATAGAATTCACTCCATCAGCAGTTGAGAATATTTTGAAGGGGTTGCGAGAAGATAGCGCTACTGGCCCTGATAATATTCCTGCTATTGTTCTCAAAAAGTGTGCAGCAACTCTCAGTCATCCCATAGCTCTGGTTATGCAACAATCCTTTTTAGATGGGAAACTCCCTAAAGATTGGAAGAGAGCTATAATTACACCCATCTACAAAAAAGGTGATAAACTCAAACCAGCAAATTACAGACCTATAAGCTTGACTAGTATTATCTGCAAAACCATGGAAAGAATAATAGTGGACGAGATACGCTCATTCCTGATCAAACTTGACATAATCTCAAACAAACAGCATGGATTTGTGCCAAAAAGATCCACGATTACCAATCTCATTCTTAACATAGATTACTGGACAAACGAGTGGGACAAACGGATTCCCACTGACGTAATTTATCTCGACTTCGAGAAAGCCTTCGATACTGTTCCAACCAATAGACTGTTGGCTAAACTTAAATTCCTAGGCATAAGAGGACGACTTCTCGAATGGATCAAATCCTTCCTCACTGAGAGAAAATTACAAGTTCGAATTGGCAACCAACTGTCATCTGAGCGAAATGTGACCAGTGGTGTCCCTCAAGGATCAGTTCTCGGTCCAGTTCTGTTTATTTTGTACATCACGGACCTGCATACTATAATAAAATCAGACTCCAGCTGCTTTGCAGATGACACAAAATTCTTTGCAAACCCACACACTCATCACAACCAACTGCAAAACGATTTAAACGAAATATATCAATGGACAAATGATTGGCTTCTTAAACTCAATGTCGAAAAATGCACTGTCCTACATGTTGGAAAAACTAACCCTACACTTGCCTACAAACTTAATGGAACACTTCTAAAAGCAGTGACATTACAACAAGACTTAGGAGTTACCATATCACAGGACTTGAAATGGGAACCACATATCGCTGGAATTGTGAAAAGAGCAAATTCACTAACATATCTAATCAGGAAAACCTTCCTTGACCTAACACCGGACATGATGTTAAAAATATATAAAACATATGTGCGACCTCTCCTGGAATATGCTTTCCAAATATGGAGTCCTTACTTCACAAAGGATATAAATCTGTTAGAGAGAGTACAGAGACGTTTCACTAAAATACCAAGAGCTCTGAAAGATCTACGATACGAAGATAGACTCAAGGAATTGAGATTACCAACCTTACAAGAAAGAAGAGAAAGGGGTGACTTGATCGAGACTTTCAAAATTTTATCTGGACATTACAGTTGCCCTAGCATCCAAGAAATCTTCACTACTAATAAAAATATAAATCTCCGTGGACACTCAAAAAAAATCACCAAAACGCCTTTTGCATCTAATCCTAGAAAACACTTCCTTGCAAATAGAGTAGTGGATGCTTGGAACAAACTCCCACAACATGTCATCGATGCAACAAATATAAATCATTTCAAAGCTCTATTGGATTCACATTTGGAGAGAAGAAAGGACTTAGTTCAAACTTAAAACACTCAATTGCTGTCAAACTTGTTGTGAAACCGGATATGAGCGCATCAGCAGAATGCTGCCTGCTCATTACATAATAATAATAATAATAATAATAATAAAATCATAATTTTAAAGACTGAACATTGTAGTTATTAGTCACTAATTGAACAGAATAACTTGCTCACCTTTTTACGGCGAAATTTATCCTTTGTTAACTTAACTTTGTTATCATTGCAATTTAACTTCTAAAACGGGATTTTAATTTGGTACGGACAGCCGCTGCTACCATGCCATCAATTCGCTTATGACTAGCTGAGACTTGTGTGGTTTTAATTCCAATTCTCAATTGATGGACGAATATAATTCGTAGGGTTATGAGCTTAATAGGATTTATTAAAAAAAATTATAGAATAAACTTCAATTTAGCCAAAAATCGGACTTACAAGGTCTTCATAGTAAGGTATGTATTATTTGGTGACCGGATAAATCATCACAATGATAATTCATCACATCTTTAAAAAGTTACATAAAGTCATGGAAAGTGATCAAAAACTTTATTAACTGGGTTGAGTAGGTTAGGTTAAAAAAATTTTTTTTTCATCTTTTCTAATGACTTTATATCACTTTTTAAAAGTGTGTTGAATTGTCACTGTGTTGAGTTATCATGGAACCGTATTATTTATACAACTGGTTTAACCTCTTGAGACCTGCGACAAAAAGAAGAAAAAAAATTGTTTTTCTTTTATTGTAAGTGTAAAAAAAAGAATATACACGACGGTGTACACAAACTCGTAGCATAAGCGGGAAACTGGTGAATAATGTTTCAACTTAAATACTTAGATCATGCCCATCACTAGTTCCGACCGCACATGAAAAAAAATTCATGTAGTTTCATGAATTTTTATTACAGTAGAACCCCGTTAATTCGAACCCCGATAATTCGAAAAAACGCGTAATTCGAAATTTTCGCCAAAAAAATTTCCGCAGAAAAATTTTTTCATACAAAAATATTTTTAATTCGAAATTCGTTAATCCGTAATTCGAAATTTATTTTTGTCCGCGCACGAAAATTTGTTCGTGTAATTCGAAAAAATTTGATTTTTGCGAAAATAAATCATAATATTTCGTAAATCTGAATCTAAAAGTCAGCCGTGGCGGTAAAACGCCGAAAAATGTATTTTTACGTGGTTATACATCGTCCTAATTAGTATTATTATTTTGTAAATCTGAATCGATTTACACTGGAATGTTGTATTTTTTCAAATTTATTTCGAATATCCGAGTTTGAAGGGCCGAAAAAATACGTTTTACGCGGATATATGTCGTAGTTTTACGAGTTTACACCAAATATCTGTATTTAAAGGGTCGGCCGCGAAATCTCGATTTACGCGTAAATGTATCGTATATTTACGAATTTATTTCGAATATTTGAATTTAAATGGCCCGCTGCGACGGAAATCGGCCGCGAAATCTCGATTTACGCGTAAATATATCGTATTTTTACGAATTTATTTCGAATATCTGAATTTTAAAGGGCCCGCCGCGACGGAAATCGGACGCGAAATTTCAATTTACGCGGAAATATATCGTATTTTTACTAACTTTACTTCGAATATCCGAGTTAAAAAATACGGCGCGACGGAAATCGGCCGAAAAATTTCGATTCACGCCGAAATATGACATATTTTTACGAATTTACTTCAAATATCTGAACTTAAAAGGCCGGCCGCGACGAAAAACTGCCGATAAAATTCGATTTACGCGGAAATATTTCATATTTTTACGAATTTACATCAAATATCTTAATTTAAAAGGTCGGCCGCGACGGAAATCGGCCGCGCATTCTCGATTTACACGGAAATATATCGTATTTTTGCGAATTTATTTCGAATATCTGCATTTAAAGAGCCGGCCGCGACGGAATACGGCCGCGAATTCTCGTTTAACGCGGAAATATATCGTATTTTTACGAATATCTCAATTTAAAGGGTCGGCCGCGACCGAAATCGGCAGCGATATCTCGATTTACGCGTAAATATATAGTATTTTTACGAATTTATTGCGAATATCTGAATTTAAAGGGCCCGCCGCTACGGTAATCGGCCGCGAAAATAAAGAAATAATTGGTATTAATACGAATTTACAACTAAAATACCACCCGGATTTGAAGAGGCGGCCGAGAAAATCGATTTTCGCCGTATTTTTTTTTTTTTTTTTCATAAAATTTCGAATTACGTGGGAATTCGTTAATTCGAAATTTGATTTTTGATGTCCCGTGGATTTCGAATTAACGAGGTTCTACTGTATTAATTATTTTTATAAAAAATGGTAAAAAAGTGAGGCGACTAATGTTTATAAGACATTTGACTAATAAAATGTGTGTTTTTTTTTTGTTTTCATTAAAACTAATTTTAGTTCAGTAAAAATTTATAGGGAGCCATTTTTAAAACTTTTTATGTTTGCATTAAAAAAAATTATTTTTTTAATTCTGATAAAAAATTTGAAAGTGTATTTCATCATCTTTCAAAAACAGTTTTTAGTTTTCACATACATTCAGAAATATGTGTATTTGGATTTTATTGCAAAACGGAATTCCTCAAACCTTCGGACAGATTATACCAGAGGTCTGAGAAGTTCATAAAATATGTATTGTATAAGGTAACTAAGTTTGTTGTTGTACTGGTAAATTTCAGCTCTCCTCGGGAGAATACAGACAGGCCACGCAATGCTTCCCCTCCATCCATGGATAGAAGACGCGAGATGCTAAGCAAAGAAAAGCCAGATTTCCAACAGTCCTTCCCCAGAGAAGGTCGGGATGAGACGTATGACAGGAATGGGAGAGACGGAAAAGATGGAAGGGATGGTAGAATTGGCTGGGACGCCAGAGATGGTAGGGATGGCAGAGATAATAAGAGGAATTACCAGACAAACAGACCAGTGGAGAAGGAATCCAGACCTCCTAGAAGTAAGGAAAGGCGCTTTGAATCCCCTCCAAAAAATTCCAAAGCAGGAGACGAGTGAGTATTTTTTTAAAATTTAAAGAACCATTTGTAATAATGTTCAGGAGGGACAAAAACTATCATATACATGCTCTTGCTTGCTGATGTACTGGGGATCTGGGCCCCCTTGCAATTCCGTCTTTACCTTATCGCACGTGGAGCGTGAGCTCAAGACCACCGGCCTGAGGGGCCTGTACGGGTCACACGGGGCCCTAGCAATCGCAGTACAATAGAACCCCGTTAATTCGAAATTCTCGCCAAAAAAATTACCGCATAAAATTTTTTCACTCAAAATGGTTTTTTAATTCGTAATTCGAAATTTATTTTTGTCCACGCACGAAAATTTGTTCGTGTAATTCGAAAAAATTAGATTTTTGCGAAAATAAATCATAATATTTCGTAAATCTGAATCTAACAGTCAGCCGTGGCGGTAAAATGCCGAAAAATGTATTTTTACGTGGTTATACATCGTGCTAATTGGTATTATTATTTTGTAAATCTGAATCGATTTACACTGGAATGTCGTATTTTTTCAAATTTATTTCGAATATCCGAGTTTGAAGGGCCAAGAAAATACGTTTTACGCTGATATATATAGTTTTACGAGGTTACACCAAATATCTGAATTTAAAGGGTCGGCCGCGATGAAACTCGGCCGCGAAATTTGGATTTACGCGTAAATGTATAGTATATTTACGAATTTATTTACAATATTTGAATTTTAAAGGACCCGCTGCAACGGAAATCGGACGCGACATTTCAATTTACGCGGAAATATATTGCTTTATATATTGAAATTTTTACTAACTTTACTTCGAATATCCGAGTTAAAAAATACAGCGCCACGAAAGTCGGCTGAAAAATTGCGATTCACGCTAAAATATGACATATTTTTACGAATTTACTTCAAATATCTGAATTTATAGGGTCGGCTGCAATGGAAATTGGCCGTGACGGAAATCGGCCGCGCATTCTCGATTTACACGGAAATATAGCTTATTTTTGCGAATTTATTTCGAATATCTGAATTTAAAGAGCCGGCCGCGACGGAATACTGCCGCGAATTCTCGATTTACGCGGAAATATATTGTATTTTGAATTAAAAGGGATTTAAAGGGCCGGCCGCTACGGTAATCGGCTGCGAAAGTAAAGAAATAATTGGTATTATTTAATTTACTCCTAAAATACCACCCGGATTTGAAGAGACGGCCGAGATAATCGATTTTCAGCGTATTTTATTTTTTCACAAAATTTCGAATTACGTGGAAATTTTTTAATTCGAAATTTGATTTTTGATGTAACGTGGATTTCGAATTAACGAGGTTCTACTGTACTTACCAAATATTAGAAGAGCCGTTGAAATTTTTTTTATTTTATTGTATTAATACAAGATATTGCTATAATATGACTTGCAAGAAAAACTAGATACTTACGACTAACATACTTATTTACATTTACAAATACATACATATTGTTATATCATTGAAGAAGAAGATGAAGAATAGTTTATTGTCATCAGAGAGGTTGGAATATATCCTCGCGATTTACAGAACTTCGTAATCTGTATATCGGTGTTCAGTTGTTGCTGTGGAGATGTTGATTAAAACTCGAATTTACTAATTTTTACAGAGGATTCACACGAACTCGCGGTGTAACTACGGTGGGGAGTAGTCAATTGTGGGGTTGGGACACTAGATACAGCTACTGCTCTAGCAGTGATACCAGCAGTATAAAATATTTGTAATGCAAATTAAAGCAGTCCTTCTGGATATTTTTGGCTATTAGGCCGATTCCGAACTGTGTTTGTGTTTGGTTTGCATATTTTTAAATATTTGTAATGCAAATTAAAGCAGTCCTTCTGGATATTTTTGGCTATTAGGCCGATTCCGAACTGTGTTTGTGTTTGGTTTGCATATTTTTAAATATTTGTAATGCAAATTAAAGCAGTCCTTCTGGATATTTTTGGCTATTAGGCCGATTCCGAACTGTGTTTGTGTTTGGTTTGCATATTTTTAAATATTTGTAATGCAAATTAAAGCAGTCCTTCTGGATATTTTTGGCTATTAGGCCGATTCCGAACTGTGTTCGTGTTTGGTTTGCATATTTTTCCTATTTTAAATACGTGTCCTTTTCGTGAGGTGATAAGCTTAGCACGCGTCCTAACTAACTAATAATGTTCCATAAGACAGCTATAGAGCCATTTTTGTAAAGTTTATCAAAATGAATAATCTACAAACATCACTTCACCTAGTGTTGATGCATGAAAAACAAAAGTTCATGAAATGACACATGTTATCACATGTGTTTTGTGAAGTCAATGAAACTCAGTAATAAATATTATACTCTTTGGGTGCGACTCTATCAAGCATAGAAGTGTTTGCATTGTGATTTGGCAAATAGCAGGAAGAATAATTCCTCCTTTTTAATTCCAGCGGCTCAGACTTCTCCCCATGGGACGATGATAACGAGAGTGTGGACTCAGTCATCATTGTGCCAAACTCAAGGAAAGGTGAATCTGTGTCACGAGATTCTAAGAGTGCATCTGTTCGTGGGAGCGATGTTATTTCAACAGAACGAGAGTGGTTTGTATTCTTGTTAAATTTATTTATTTTATTTTGACATTTTTTTAACTACCATACTAGGCTAATGCCCGTGTTGTGGTAGTTATATAAGTGTTAATGTTCTTGTTGTAATTAATGTAAATGAATGAAGAAGAAGCAGTAGATATGGAATGGGTGAGGAGTGGCTACTCAACTAAATTAAGTCCTTGTTGATATGGTGAATTTGCAGATTAGTGGAATGTGAACATATTATGTCTTTTAGTCAGAGACTCGATACGACACAGCGGACAGAGAAATCAAGTTTTGTGTCACAACGCAAACACTTCCATGCTTGAGAGTGTCGCACCTAAAGAGTATAATTTTTATTACTTATTTTCATTGACTTCATAAAACACATCTGATAACATGTATCATATCACGAACCTTTGTTTTCTTGCAAGTTTCAATGCATCAACACTAGGTGAAGTGATGTTTGTAGATTATTTTATTTGATAAAATGGCTCTATAGCTGTCTTATGATTTCATGAGAAGGGAAATTATTTATGAACGCTTTCTAGGCCGCGACTTTGGACGCGTGCTAAGCTTATCACCTCACGAAAAGGACATGTAGTTTAGGGTGACCGGATAAATCACCACAATGATAATTCATCACATTTTAAAAAAGTTACATAAAGTCATGGAAAGTGATGACACAAAAACTTTATTAACTGGGTTAAGTAAGTTAGGTTAGGTTAAAAAAAAAAAATTTCATTATTTCTAATGACTTTATATTGCTTTTTAAAAGTGTGTTGAATTGTCACTGTGTTGAGTTATCATGGAACCGTAGTTTAGATAGGAAAAATATGCAAACCAAACACGAACACAGTTCGGACTCGGCCGAATAGCCGAAAATATCTACACAAACGAAGTTCGTACTCGGCCGGATGAGGATAGAAGGTGAGTAAAGTACTGGCCAACTGGAAGAAAATGCATACTGAATAAGGTCCGGGCATGGCCTGGAAAGTGTTAATGTCAATACCTCAACATTATTAATTAGTGTTATTTTATCTTGTTCTTTTCAGGAGCTTTGTTCGATCTTCCAAGACCGCTAAAAAAGAATTTTCTGAATTCAAGAGTGATAAAATGGACATAAATGTAATATCCGTTCTTCGCTTGCTCACCGCTCTGGAGAATTATCTCGGAAGTTTGGGACCCAAAATTGTTGACCTTTTAGCTGTCGCCCTGAGAATGGAGAAGGTATTGTTTAATTCTCTACTTTTTAATATCAGATTCAGCAAGCTCGAGAGATGGTTATACATTATGATGGTAACTGGAACACCATCCCCACAGCCCATGTCATTATTTCAGTTCTATGAAGCAACTGGCCCATAATGATATACATAATAGCAGAACTTAAAATTAACTCTGAAAGTTGGTGAATTTAAACATGAATTTTAATTTTGATATTTTATGAATTGTTAACGAATTCTGTAAAATAAACCGCCCTTTTAGTGTTTCTACACTCTCTTCACATTTTATATGGCTATTAGCATTTTTCATTCCCAACAGCTGCATGACATGTTTCACCATTGAGATGGCAGTGTCCTGTGAATAGTCCTAGCTCCCCTAGTCAGTTCCTATCAAGAGTATGCATATATGTCATCTAGCTCATTTTGGGGGTTAGGAGCATTTAAGTTTTGTCCCGTTTGCTTTACTAAGAATTAGTGTTGCATTTCCAGGACAAGCCAAACTCTTCGGATGACATCCTGCTGGACGACACGTACAATGTGTTGTTTGAGACGGTGAAGGAGAAGCTGAAGGGGCAGCTGCTGGCCGGCCTGGTGGAGAGCAATGCCGTGCAAGCCACCAAGACCGCCATCCAATACACGGCCTCCCTACTGCACAAGGGCACCCAGCTGGCCGCCACCAAGAAACTGATGGAGGAACAGGAGAAAATCAAGTTAAAGGTTGCTCCTTATTATATGAGAAATTATATTTGTGTTAACGTTAAGGGGGGGCTAGGGTTAATTCGTACGAAAAAAGGCATTTTTTGCGAATTTTTTGTGACAACACAGTTAAAATCTCTTTATTAAATCTAATAGGACAGTAAAGTATGACATTTTAAGAATGTTGTATAAAATTTTCACAGAAAAAATATTTAAAAACACGGCAATGGCAGCAATTATTCGGACGTGTCTCAAAAAAAAGTAGAATGGCGGTGCCCCTCATAACTCGGTGTTGGGTCATCTAAAATCAAAAAATCAAAGTTCATTCGTTAGATAATAGTTTTTCCCAGGTAATGCTGGGAGGGTTTTTCGAAATTTTGATTTACACTTTTTTGGAACACTTTGAAGGGAAAAACGCTATTTTTAGTGAAAAAAATCGGCTAATTTGTTATTGTAAAATAATAATTATTAACAAATTTGAATAAACTCTCCAGCGTTACCTCGTAAATTATGTACAGAAATAGTTTTCAAAATTTCAAAAGGATCGGTGCAGTAGTTTTGAAGTTATGACGGGCACCGACTTTGAAAACGTGAGTTGTTGGAAAAACGCTATAAAGTTTTGAACACTAAAAAATCTGGTATTAAACGTTTATAAGCAAATTTTATCGGCTTACCTCACACTGAATCATCAATGCCAGGTCCATAAAAGAAGTTTCTATCATCCATGATGTCTAAAGCACCTTTTTGCTCCTGTCTACGATGAATCCTTTCTTTAGTTTGTCTCTCAGCTTCCTGCTCTGCTCGGCTTATACGTATGGAGTCAGTTGATCGCGCCCAGTCATGAGCACTTGATCCACTACTGATTCCCATGTCTTGCATGAAGGTTAGTAAAGCAAAAGAACCTTCATTGAAGACACTGGCTGCCACATAAGCTGCAATTACAATGGTGACAGAGGTTCCACTCAAGTGCTTTGGTGAGATTTTCCAAATAAGTTGATTCAAACTCTCATTGTTGTTCTGCGTGAAACCTCCGACACATCGCTCCAAGAGGGCATCTTTGCTCAGATCTTCATAGATAGGCTTGATGGCATTCAAAACATCCTCTGGAAGAGCACTGTACGTGTGTTTGAACGAATCCAATGCATTAGCAGCTGTAGCTTTTTGCCATTTTTGCCATTGGGTCGGGTAGGGATTAAAATCCGACAGGTATAAAAATACTCGTAACTTCGTCAATTTTGCTCCAATCAACTTGAAATTTGAACACAATATTCTTAACATATTAAGCATTTATTTAAAAAAAAATTAAAAAATGCAAAAAAAAAAAAATTTCAAGCCCTAGCCCCCCCTTAAAGAGTGAACAATCATTGCCTCAAAACTACTCACATACATATATGAGCAACTACCTACTCCTATTACAGTGAAAGTCAACTCTCTTATACAACTACCTACTCCAGAAAAAAATAAAAAACTTCAGATGTGGGGTCAATCAGGCCTTTTTTGAATTCAGCCTTCTAGGAACGAAACAATACATAATAGTAGTTTCAATTTTTATTAGGGACCAGCTGACGTGTACCCGGTATTGCTCGAGGTTATGAATGGTTTGGAGTAAAGTTTAGAGTCTTCCTCGGGCATCCCTGACTTCTTGTACCATTCAAACTAAACACCCCTGGCACTTATAAAAACAGAGTCTATGGGGCACACACATACAAACATCGCCTTTTATTTATATAGATAACCTATTGAGGCTTATACTCATCATTGTAATATTTAATCATTGCCAGTCCCCGTAAGACTAGAGAATCTGGGTTCGATCCCAATTGCGACCGTTACCTTTTATTTTCTGTGTCTGTTTCATATTTTCATTGAGAGTTGTTGATGTTATCTTCGTCAATGATTAAATAATAATGTCTTTATTCCGGAATATGGGGAGGTTAGTGCAATCCCACACATACTAAAATATTAAAATGATGTATTTAAAATCCTTGTATAAACATATATTTGTTTGTTTTGTCCACAGCATATGCCCGTGAAGGTAGAAGGGATTGGCAAGATGGAGAAAGCCGCCATCGCCAAGCAAATTGCGGCCGCCCTGATCGCCCAAGGGAAGACCAGCGTCACCACGGAGGAGCTGGAGACTCTGGTCAACGCAGTCGTGGGGATGGCCAACGCGGCACAGCCCACTCAGAAGCCTGCCGATTCCGTTGGTTAGTTGTACTTGACTTTGACATTACCTGCTATTCCAGAAGAGTGAAAGTGCACAGAGCTTATCTGTTATGTAGACAATGCTGGCCACAGACAATCACCTAACAATTACTTTTTTTAATTTTTTTTTTTATATTAACTCCACACAGGAGGCTCTGAAGAAAATAATTTCCCTCAGGGCCTATGTCATCTTTGGGGATGCTGTGTGGAGGGTCTTTTTGTGGAGAGGAAGGAGTGAACATGGGTCTTGAAGAGTCCCATGTTGTAGGAGGGAGGAAATACAGAGACCGGCAGTTCGTTCCACAGCCGAGCTGTTGAACTTAAGAACGAATCGTAGAAGCGACCCGTTCTCATGTGACAAATGTCAACCGTGTACAAATGTTGGGCGCGCGTTTGGCGTGTATCCCGACTATGCACCGGTGCCGAAGGGATCAATGACGCTAGTTCCTCAGAGCATCTTCCATTGTAATCAGTTAACAATACAACAATAAACAGTGTATACCACGATATTTGCTCTACCGATAAAATCATAAAATCTATATTTAAAACCGTCATATTGAAAATTAAATGTATTGGAGGTGATTCCTTGGGTCACATTTAGTGTACAAACTTCAAACTTGGTTATAATTCATTAATTCTACAGCGATTACAAGTGTCTTAATTTTCGATCAAGTGACATTTGACAGTGACAGTTCAATCCAGTGTTTATCTGTGCTAAGAACTGTGACTGCTTATAGCAAAACTTTTACTGCCTATTACAAATAACGTAAAATAACAGTGAAACATCATCAACATATCATACATCATCAACATGAATAATACCTGTCAAAAATGTTCCGAACCAACACTTTCAGACGAGTCTATTTTTGTGTGCGTAACCTGCAAGGAGACATTCCATCTGCAATGTGGAGGTGTGACGGAAAGTACCTACCGTCGCCTCTCTAAGGAGCGGCGTGCCCTCATAAAATGTAAACAATGCATTTGTGTCACACCGACTGTCAAACCCAGTGGCAGTTCACTTATTGATAGTGTACTACTCGCCAAACTACTCGAACAAAACACGCAAATTCTTGCCACTCTAGCGGGGATGAGCAAACAATATGAGGACATTCTTCTTCGCGTCCACGAGCTTGAGGACACTAATAACAAGCTTGAGAAAAAGAACACCGGCCTCGAAGCAAGAATTGAAGTATTAGAAAACCAAATGGAGCAAATAGACAGGCTAAATAGGTCTAAAAACGCTGAAATCAGGGGGATCCCGGAAAATAATGGGGAAAACTTAAATAACCTCATATTCAACATCCAAAAAACTACTAATTCAAACGTGGAAATGAACAAGATTGACGCAGCTTACCGCATCTCCCAAAAAATACCTAAAGACCAATGTAGGCCCATAATCATATCATTTAAAACCAGTATTGACCGTGATGTTTTCCTGTCAGACATAAAAAAGTTCAACAAACAAGCTAACAATAGAGAGGAAAAACTCAACACCACCCTCGTCGGAATTGCAGGACCTCGCTCTCACATATACGTCTCGGAACACCTGACGTTTCGTGCGAAACACTTGTGGTTCCTTGCACGTAAGGCTACACGGGAAAACTTATATAATATTATTGTAGAAAGCAATCACTTTGTGGTTTGACATATTTAATAAAATAAAATACTTTTTTGTTTTAAAACCACGATATTTATTATTTTAAGAACCGACCGGTTTCGCTTTACTTAAGCATCATCAGGGTACAAATTAATACTAAACAAGAAGTACATAATGTGTGCATATATATAACAAAATATAGAGGGAGACAACATGATACAAATATATTATAGAGGGAGACAACATGATACAAATATAAGCAACACAAAGACGGTCATAAAATACATTAACATAAGTGCACAAGTAATGGAAAAAACGGAAAAAACCGCCAGATAATTATGTAGACTAATGGGTTATACCAATAAATCGGGAGAAACAAAGCATCAACTGGCATGGTGGTAAGGAGGTAAGGAGAACTGGGAATTTTTTATGGGTTTATTGGAAACAGACTTAATATTGGACTACTTGATATGTCTAATTGATTATTAAGTATCTGACTTTTGGTTTTTACAGCTTTTTTAATTTCTAGTGCCTCTAAGTTGTTTAGTCTGTTACCATGCCCGTTTTTATGTAAGATGTTAGCACCGGTGCTATGACAGAATGTATGATCTTTATCGATCAAATGATTTGCGAATTCAGAAAAACCGTTATTATTGAGGCAACGAAGATGCTCCTTTATCCTAATATTAACATTACGTGATGTCTTACCGATATAAAAAGCCGAACAATTATTGCAATTTAATTTATAAATCCCCGAATGACTTAATTTATCGTCCTTATCTTTAGAATTAATTAGAAATTTACCTATATTGTTATTGGTATAAAAGGCCGGTTTGACTTCAGAAGGAAGGTTTTTTACACATAAGGTAGAAAAGTGATTGATGAATAAAATTCGCCGCCATTGATAATTAATATTATTGTCATTGATTTGAGGAGAAGGACTAGCGAAGAGGAAGCGATTAATGGCTATTTGTTTTAGCTTTTTATTTAAAATTAAATCTATAAAATTTGATTCATAGCCATTATTTAGTGCTATGTTTTTAATTAGTTTTAGTTCACTATCAAAATTACTATCGGACATTGGAATTGTGACTAAACGATGGACCATAGAATGGAATGCGGAGTGCTTATGTGAAATAGGGTGATTTGAGGTGCTGTGTATGACAACGTCAGTATAGGAGGGTTTACGAAAAATGTTAAAATTAATTCTGTTATTAACGATCGATAAGGTAAGGTCTAAAAAATTTAAGGTTGAATTTATGCCTATTTCTAATGTGAATTTAATCTTATTATGAAAAGAGTTTATAAGATTGAGGAAGGAATTCAGTTGACGCCTAGTCCCTGTCCATATACACAAAACATCATCAACGTATCTTCTCCAGTACAAGACATTTTTAATAAGATGTGAGCTACTAGATAAAATTTTATTTTCTAAGTTATCCATGAATATATCAGCAATCAGAGGACTGGTAGGGCTCCCCATAGCTAGGCCGTCACGTTGCTGATATATGACATTATTAAATTGAAAATAATTTTGATTCAGGCATATATTAAACAAGGAAGTTAAATCTTTTATAAAATCTATAGAGAGATCGGAACTATTTAATAAATCAGAAATTAAAAGTTTACTCTCTTCTATGGGAACATTGGGGAACAAATTTACAACGTCAAAAGAAATTAGTGTAGAATTACTAGGGAGAATCATATCTTTCAATTCTTCTACTAATGAAAAAGAGTTTTTAAGGGTATGTTTAGGTGAAAAAACATTGGTATTTTGAAACACATTAGTAATAACGGATGATATTTTAAAATTTGGGGCATTACAACATGAAACTACTGGCCTGACGGGGCAATTATTCTTGTGTATTTTAAGGAACCGATATAATTTAGGAGTTTTGGGATTTTTAGTTAAAAATTTAACTTTGTGATATGATTCATCTTTGAATATTTTAGTTTTACATGCTTGAAGTGTTTGTTTCACATTTTCTTGGAACTTATTGGTTGGGTCTTTCGCAAGTATTGCGAAATTGTCACTGTCAATGAAGTCCGTCACTTTAGAATTATATTCATTTCGAGGGAGTATGATCACTGTATTCCCCTTGTCCGCTTTCGTGAGGATCAAATCTTCATCTGTACAATAATATTAAATTGGCGAGTACGGCCATAAAAGCAAAAATGTATAAAAACTTTTCAATTAAGTATAAAGTGATGTGTATTAATATATACTTTTTCAAACAGTGCATAAAAATGAAAGTGTTTCCTAACTATTTAAATGCGCAGTTCAAAAGCGCCAAAAATCAATCATTAATTCCCCAATCTTCCATGTATAAAGCCAAATTGGCGTGGTTGAAAGAGGATCTAAAATGTGAATACAAACGACGTAATAATATAAAACTTAATTTAAAATTATTACATACTGAACTAGTGTATGAGTTGCACCCAGTCGAATGGGACTTATTTGACGACAAAGTGAGATACCTAGTTTCAGTTAAATCTTTTAATAAACTTAATACAGTAAATAAAAAACTCAAGAACTTGTGCCCTCTAAATAATCCAGATATTAATATTAGTAACCCGGAGTCGGTCCATACATTTTTTGACCGTGTACAGAACCTGTCTTCTGTACATTTTCTTCCTGAGGAGATATCCCTATTGGCAAAGGGATTAAAATATAACCTTAAATACTCGAATAATAATTTTAATGCTGCAATAGAAGAGGTAGCAGTGGATATAGACACAGCTCTATGTGGTAAACCGAAAAAATTCTGTTACAAAAGTGCTGAAACTTTACAAAAAATAATACCTAAATTTAAACCTAACCCAAATCCTTAGTTGACTATAATGAAGAATATTCGTGCCAAACTAACAGATGAAGATTTGATCCTCACGAAAGCGGACAAGGGGAATACAGTGATCATACTCCCTCGAAATGAATATAATTCTAAAGTGACGGACTTCATTGACAGTGACAATTTCGCAATACTTGCGAAAGACCCAACCAATAAGTTCCAAGAAAATGTGAAACAAACACTTCAAGCATGTAAAACTAAAATATTCAAAGATGAATCATATCACAAAGTTAAATTTTTAACTAAAAATCCCAAAACTCCTAAATTATATGGGTTCCTTAAAATACACAAGAATAATTGCCCCGTCAGGCCAGTAGTTTCATGTTGTAATGCCCCAAATTTTAAAATATCATCCGTTATTACTAATGTGTTTCAAAATACCAATGTTTTTTCACCTAAACATACCCTTAAAAACTCTTTTTCATTAGTAGAAGAATTGAAAGATATGATTCTCCCTAGTAATTCTACACTAATTTCTTTTGACGTTGTAAATTTGTTCCCCAATGTTCCCATAGAAGAGAGTAAACTTTTAATTTCTGATTTATTAAATAGTTCCGATCTCTCTATAGATTTTATAAAAGATTTAACTTCCTTGTTTAATATATGCCTGAATCAAAATTATTTTCAATTTAATAATGTCATATATCAGCAACGTGACGGCCTAGCTATGGGGAGCCCTACCAGTCCTCTGATTGCTGATATATTCATGGATAACTTAGAAAATAAAATTTTATCTAGTAGCTCACATCTTATTAAAAATGTCTTGTACTGGAGAAGATACGTTGATGATGTTTTGTGTATATGGACAGGGACTAGGCGTCAACTGAATTCCTTCCTCAATCTTATAAACTCTTTTCATAATAAGATTAAATTCACATTAGAAATAGGCATAAATTCAACCTTAAATTTTTTAGACCTTACCTTATCGATCGTTAATAACAGAATTAATTTTAACATTTTTCGTAAACCCTCCTATACTGACGTTGTCATACACAGCACCTCAAATCACCCTATTTCACATAAGCACTCCGCATTCCATTCTATGGTCCATCGTTTAGTCACAATTCCAATGTCCGATAGTAATTTTGATAGTGAACTAAAACTAATTAAAAACATAGCACTAAATAATGGCTATGAATCAAATTTTATAGATTTAATTTTAAATAAAAAGCTAAAACAAATAGCCATTAATCGCTTCCTCTTCGCTAGTCCTTCTCCTCAAATCAATGACAATAATATTAATTATCAATGGCGGCGAATTTTATTCATCAATCACTTTTCTACCTTATGTGTAAAAAACCTTCCTTCTGAAGTCAAACCGGCCTTTTATACCAATAACAATATAGGTAAATTTCTAATTAATTCTAAAGATAAGGACGATAAATTAAGTCATTCGGGGATTTATAAATTAAATTGCAATAATTGTTCGGCTTTTTATATCGGTAAGACATCACGTATTGTTAATATTAGGATAAAGGAGCATCTTCGTTGCCTCAATAATAACGGTTTTTCTGAATTCGCAAATCATTTGATCGATAAAGATCATACATTCTGTCATAGCACCGGTGCTAACATCTTACATAAAAACGGGCATGGTAACAGACTAAACAACTTAGAGGCACTAGAAATTAAAAAAGCTGTAAAAACCAAAAGTCAGATACTTAATAATCAATTAGACATATCAAGTAGTCCAATATTAAGTCTGTTTCCAATAAACCCATAAAAAATTCCCAGTTCTCCTTACCTCCTTACCACCATGCCAGTTGATGCTTTGTTTCTCCCGATTTATTGGTATAACCCATTAGTCTACATAATTATCTGGCGGTTTTTTCCGTTTTTTCCATTACTTGTGCACTTATGTTAATGTATTTTATGACCGTCTTTGTGTTGCTTATATTTGTATCATGTTGTCTCCCTCTATAATATATTTGTATCATGTTGTCTCCCTCTATATTTTGTTATATATATGCACACATTATGTACTTCTTGTTTAGTATTAATTTGTACCCTGATGATGCTTAAGTAAAGCGAAACCGGTCGGTTCTTAAATTAATAAATATCGTGGTTTTAAAACAAAAAAGTATTTTATTTTATTAAACTTATATAAATTCGCCTGGACCCGTGGAGGACAAGTGTACGTCCGTAGAGATATTGGAACACCAGTCATTATTATCAATGACAAAAACAAACACATCTTATCTCACACACCCAATAACTTGTAAAAGAACTGTAACTATTGTATTTATGTTTATAAAATATTTTTTACTTTACTCAAAATTCATTAACATCACTATTTTAACTATTAATCTCAACCTATTATATGAAACAGAAGGGCACAGGTATATGGTTACAGGGGAATTTAAATTATTTAATTTGTATTTCTCTAGTTTTCTTTTATCTCTTTACCCAAACACTACATTTAGTTTTAGCATTAACCAATATAAATCTTGTACTAAGTATCTTCAATTCATAGTTACACTATATGCCTGCTATAATTATGTAAAATACTTACAACAACTAAATCCCTATAACACCTATGTACTTTACATGCTTATGCTTATGTTTTATTTTCTCTATATACTTATATTTTATATGCTTTATATGCTTATGCTTTATATGCTCGTGATATATACTCGCAACAACTATATGCATACTCTGTATACTTATGCCAATGTTATGCATACTTTTCACGCTTATGTTAAATATCCGCAACAACCAAATCCATATATCACTGGTATACTTTATATGCTTATGTTTTATTTTCTTTATATGCTTATGTTTTTTAATCTCTTTAAGCTCATGTTTTATTTTCTCTTTATGCTTATATTTTATATTATTTATATGCTTATGTTATGTATTATTTATATACTCATGTTATATATTCGCAACAGATATAAGTACACTTTATTCACTAATAGACACGATACCGATATAATTATAATAACGGAGCGTAATTCTTTTAATTTAACTCTTCATAGTTTTGGCAAGCTTATGGATGTATGTGCTATCAATTGCTCTAAACGAATTAAAATTAATTTTAAATGGATGATTTTATAGCTAGCCAAATAGAAAATTTCTACAAAATCCATGAATACGAATGTGCAAGCACAGAGACATGTAATGAATTTTTCCCACACAAATTTAACGGTTTATTTATATTACACCAAAATATTCGTAGTATGTTTCAAAATTTTGATGAATTTATTATTAAAATCAATAATCTAATATTACAACCAGACTGTATAATATTAACAGAGACATTTACAAATGATGAGTCACCAGCCTTTCAACTTCCTAACTATACATACATCCCAACTAAAATAAATATCAATAAAAATAGTGGAATCGCAATATTCGTTCACACCAAATTCAGTATTGTCACGACTTTAGAACACCCAATATTACTGACTAACTGTATTCAAATCGAAATTAAACTCGATAAATATATTTATCACATAATTGCCATTTACAGAACACACGAATCAAATATTTCACATTTCATAACTCAACTGAAAAATATATTACTACCGCTTAAAAATAAAACCTGTTTTATCGCGGGTGATTTTAATATTAACATTAACGAAAAATCAGAAAATATTTTCAAAAATGAGTTCCTAAATTGTATGACTGAATTAGATTTTAAATCATGCATAAACAAAAATACTAGAGAAATGCACGGACAAAAATCGTCTTGCTTAGATCATATTTGGATAAACATAAAATTACAAAACCTATATAAAATCAAAACAATGATTTGGCAAACGAATATTACTGACCACCACACTTGCTTATTATTGTATGATAATGAAATAAAATCACAAATTAAGGTTCCAACTACTATTAAAAAAACCACAAATATTGCCACTTTAGAGAAAAAAATTGAAAGCAGAAACTTGGTGTACGATACTACAATCTAACGATGTCGAACAATGCTCAAATATGTTTGAAAAACAAATTATGGATCATATTGAAACCTCCACAACAGAGGTCTCATTATACACGAATTCAAAATTCAGACGTATAAAACCTTGGATCACTTCTGGCCTAATAAAATCTATCAGAGAAAAAGAAAGGCTATATAAAAATACAATTAAAAATCCACACGATGAAAATGCTAAGATAGTTCTCAAAAAATATAGAAATAAATTAACAGCTTTAATTAAAAAAAGTAAAGACGACTACTTTAAAAAAATAATCTCTACTTCAGAAAACAATCTAAAAGTTATTTGGAAAACGGTAAATTATGCAATTGAAAATAAGAAAAAAAATAATTCTATAAAATATTTAAAACATGAAAATAATATCATAGATGTATCCAAAGACCCAAAACTAACAGCAAACATTTTTAATTCTTACTTCTCTAAAGTAGGAAACAATCTCGCTGATAAAATCACTAAATCTGTACACACACCTAAAACTATAACAACTAATACCCAAAAACAAAATACACTATCCACTTTTAAAAAAACTACCGAAACTGAAATTCAACTTGTAATAGAAAGCATGAAAGACGGATCCTCTCCAGGTTTTGACCACATTTCTGTGAAAATTCTTAAAGAAATGAAAATGTATCTACTGAAACCACTAAACCACCTTATCAATCTCAGTCTGACTAAAGGCATATTCCCAACAAATTATAAAAAATCTATAATATCCCCTATATTTAAAACCGGCGACCCGCAAAATGTTTCAAATTATCGACCGATATCACTAATATCGAATATAGCAAAAATATTTGAAAAGATTGTGAAAAAAAGGGTTGTTGATTTTCTAGAAAACAATAAAATATTACATTCCAATCAATTCGGATTCTTAAAAACAAAAAGCACACAAGATGCAATAGCAAATGTAACATCATTTATATACTCTGCACTTGATGAAGGAAATAAATGCGCAGGAATATTCATAGACCTAAGAAAAGCATTCGATAGTATCTCACACACAAAGCTTATCAAAAAACTGAAATTAAATAACATCAATGATAAAGCCGTCCAATGGATAGAAAGTTATTTGAACAATCGTGCACAATTTGTTAAAATAAATGACCAAACTAGCGACCAAGAAACATCAAATTTTGGTATCCCACAGGGCACCGTGCTTGGACCAATATTGTTCATTTTGTATGTAAACGACATATTTATTCAACCATTGCATGGCCAAATTATCTCTTACGCTGATGTTACAGTCCTTATAATAAAAGAAAAAACTTGGGAAAAAATTAATCTAAAAGCTACAGAAGACATAAATAATCTAAAAATATGGTTTGACAATAACCTCTTGTCGTTAAATAGTGATAAAACATATGTCATTCCTTTCGAAATTAACACTAACATTGTACCTCCAAATCTTCAAATATTCTTACATAATCATTCTCTCGCACAACACGATACTAATCACTGCCAACAAAAATGTTCACTTCTGAAAATAGCGGATAAAATTACATATCTTGGAATAATCATAGATAAAAACCTAAAATGGAAAGATCACATCAACCATACAATAAAAAGAGTTAGGAAGTTAATTCATATATTCTTACGGATACGAAACTTTTTATCAACGAAAAACCTATACTCAATATACTACGCATTAGTACAGTCTATTCTTCAGTATGCCATTATCAGTTGGGGAGCAGCTTACAAAACTAATCTGACCCCCATAGAAATTGTTCAAAAACTAATAATAAAAATTATACTAAAAAAACCTCCAGACTTCCCAACTGACAGCATATTCGAAGAATTCAAAGTTCCAACATTTAAAAACTTATTTATAAAAAATTCAATTATACAAATTATAAAAGAAAAAGATAAATACGCATTCATAACTGAAAATCGTACTAGACTTAAACATGTATTTGTGTGCCCCAAATTAAACACTTCTTTTGCACAACACCATTATACTCACCAAGGAAAATTCTTTTTCAATAACCTACCAATAGAAATCAGAAGCATTAGGAACAAAATTCAATTGCTGAACTCCATCAAAAAGTATTTTAGAGAATGTCACACTAAAAATCTTACTTGTTTTTCTCCTTACTGAATACATATATGTTTACATATTTTAGTTAACGGGTCTGATTGCCATGTGTCTATATTACCTACACATACATATATATTGAAATACATGATTATAGTAAATAGTAATTATAATTATATAAAATGTATTAACTGCATTGTATTAACTGTACACGTGACTTTATTTGTACATAATATGTGAAATTTTAACTCTTCTTCCATCCACAAGCTAAGGCTTTTAATGGAAGACCAGTAAAATTATAAATACATCACAATAATAAATAAAAAAATAAAAAAAATAAAAAAAATACCGATAGAACAAGGACAGCATACCTACCTGACGCCTGTGCTCTAAAGATTGCAGTCCGTTTGTTAGGATTGGGGAATCTATCAAACGGACCGCCCGTTTCTGCACAGAGTCAAGGGTTTTTTTCAGGTATTTGGGGGCTACGGACCAGAGATGGCTGCCAAATTCGACAGTAGGGCGCACTTGCGATTTGTACAGGGTCAGCAGTTGTGTACTATTAAAGTATCTGCGGGCCCTGTACAGTATGCCCAGCTTCTGAGAGGCCAACTTTACTCTGGCTTCGATGGAGCCCCCGTACCTGAGCTGGTCACTTATAGTTACACCAAGCATATCAATGGAAGGCCTGTTCGGAAGATTGCTTCCGTTGAAGGAGACTAGATTATCATTTGGATCCCTTTTAGACGTAATCAGACAGGATTGGGTCTTTGAAACATTAAATTCGACGAGATTATTTTTACCCCAGGAGGAAATACTCTCGAGATAACCGTCCATTCTCTGCTTCAAAGCCCTCCGAGCCGTTGGAGTTTGTGTGCCCTTTGGTGGCTTGTCAAACAAAAAGGTATCATGAACTGTACTGTCATCCGCGTAACAATGAATCGGTGCACATGTCAAAAGGTCATTGATGTGCAACAAAAACAAAGTCGGAGACAGAACCGATCCCTGTGGGACGCCAGCATTTATGGAGTGTGAGGAAGAGGCGAAACCGTCAGCAACCGCCTGAATCGACCTATCCCTTAAAAAATCAGCAATCCACGTACACAGGGATGCGGGAAGTCCGTAAGAAGGCAATTTGTTGACAAGTCCTCGGTGCCAGACCCGGTCAAAGGCCTTGGATATGTCTAGTGCGACCGTTTGGGTCTCACCGTGATGTTCCAGGCACCGCCCCCAAACATGCGTCACATACGCGAGAAGATCACCGCACGAGCGGTTCCGCCAGAATCCGTATTGACGGTCGTTGATAATTTTGTTCTTCTCGAGGTATGTGAGCAGTTTGTCGTTGATCACACGTTCCATCACTTTGGACAGAACTGATGTGATCGCTATGGGGCGGTAGTTGGCCGGGTTGGAGCGGTCACCTTTCTTGGGAATAGGGTGAAAACCGCTTTTTTCCAACCAGAGGGCACAGTGCCACACTTCAGGGACATTTTGAAGAGCTTTGTCAAAACTGGAACTATTTCCGCAGCACACCTCTGCAATACCAGGGCAGGTATTCCATTAGGTCCACTAGCTTTGTTAACATCGAGCCCCCGTATGACGTGGAATACATCCCGATGCCGGATCCTCAGCTTTTTCATATAGAAGCCGCAGTGAGGAACCGACAGCGGAACAGCACCTCCGTCGTCGAGGGTCGAGTTTTCCGCAAACATTTCCCCTAATAGGTTAGCCTTTTCGGTGGCGGTGTTTGCTAGTGAGCCGTCAGGTCTGGTAAGAGGTGGCAAACTGGGTTTGCAAAAATTCCGACCTATTGAGTCCGCAAGCGACCAGAATGCTCTGCTGCCATGCGGGCAGGCAGCCAGCTTTTTGCTGATCTGCAGGTCGTGTTCGAATTTCAACCTTTTAATGATTCTCTTGCATTCCTTTGTCGATTTGTTGTATGCTGATCTGCTTTTGGGCGTTCGAGATGTGTTGTAGGCTCGGTAAGCTGCGTTTTTTCGTCGAACTGCTTCGGAGCATTGTCGACTGAACCACGGCTTTGAGCCCACACCAGTTTCTTTAGTAGTCGATTGTATGAAGCCATCCATCGCCGATTCGATGACTTCACCAATCTCCTGGGCACATCTTGAAGGGTCCGAAGTCCGAAAACAAACAGCTGACCACGGAAAAGCGTTGAAATGGGCCCGCATACCGAACCAATCTGCTGACCTATAGTGCCACACTTTTCTCCTCAGCCTCTCATTGGTTGGTCTGAGGCTAACGGGGATTGATGTCGTCACTAGGCAGTGGTCGGATGATCCCAGAGGCGCTGTGACGTCAATCTTATAACCGTGTGGCACAGTAATTAAGAATAGGTCTAACAGATTGGAGCGGTGAGTCTGGACATCAGGAACCCTTGTAGGCTCCTGAACCAGTTGCTCTAATCCGTAGCAAATGGCAAAGGATTCCGCCTGTCGGCCAGCCGAGTCCGTTGGGCCTGAGAACTTCAACCATGGTTCGTTATGAACATTGAAGTCTCCCAGAACAATAAACTCGGCCGAAGGGTAGCGGGGCAAGAGATCATCAATAGTATCGCTCAAATGTTTGTTGAGTTCGGAAGTGTCTGATTCGCTATGGTTCGGTGAGCGGTATAAATCTCAAACATCGGTGTTTCGATATTATCGGTGAAAATCAATATCAGGAAAGCAGGGGGTTTACCCAAAACAGAAAAAAATTGGAATGTAGTCTATGGGACAACAAAAGTTTGGGGACCTCTGATCTACATGAACATATTTTTTAATAGTTACATATTTCATATTTATGTCAATTTCGTGGCAATAATTTATAAGCACAAATTAGAATTTTTATCATGTTTTTTTACACATTTTATTTTAAATTACATATTGATAAATTTGGTTAATGTGATGCATTTTGTTTTAATCACAGGATTATTGACGAAGCTGACAAATCCCAGCACAGAAAAGATGCCCATTCTGTCAACTCTGAAGGTGAAAAGTTTGAGCAAGGAAGCCGACAGCTCCAGCACTAATGCACTTCAGATGTTGCAGTCTGCCTATACACAAAAGTATGTCCATAGCAAACTAACACAAGACATATATTCAATTCATCATACTAGTTGTATTGATCTCTGTACTACGTGTATATATAATTTGCTAACATGCAATTGCTTGTATTTATTGTATAGTTGATGTAAATGTAATGGATGGTTGTTTGCTCCGCAGGGGTGGGCAAGCTTCTCAGGTGTCTCCTGTGAAAGTGCCCTCAGATGAGCCGACGGGAATGGAAGGGCTGAGTGACTCAGACTTGAAAACCCTCTTACAAAACTTCAAGGATCTGTCCCCTGATGAGCAGCACGGCCTGATCGCCTACTTGAAGAAGCTCGAGTTCAAAGAGCCCAAGAGAGTGGAGAAATTGAGGAAATTTGTCAATTTAGACCCAGAGCGGGATAACCTTGGTAACATATGTTTTTTTAAACCATGCTACTTTATATGTAACATTATGAATTCAATAATAAAATATTCAGACTAGTGGAATTTTGTTGCTCTGTTTATATGCGAACTTAATTATAATTTATTTATATTATAAAAATCATTATTTTAGATGAAAGAGAAACAAGTCCGTTTTCAAGCAGAGAATGTGGAAATAATCCTGAAGGTGAGAACAAAGTCAGTAACAAACCAGCCTCCGTGGAGAAAGTGGAAACCAAACCCAAGGATAGTGATGATGAGGATGATTATACATTTGATGAGGTAAATATATTTAAATCCATGCATATTTCGTCCACACACTGTAGAAGAAGTACATAATTTTAGTCAATTTAATTATTATTTGAGCTGCCATTTTCTCATCGGGCTAAGTGTAATGCTTTATTTGAACGTACAAGTTAAATTGTGACAATATTAATTGACTTTTTTATAGGTGATTAAATCAGCTTCTGAAAAAGTAAAAGAGAAGCAGATGCAAGATGAACTAGAAGTAATCAATAAAACATTGAAGGAAACCAGCGATGCGGAAACAGCTGCTTTGGATACGCAATCAATCATATCTAATTTAATGGTATCTTTCAAGCAAGGGCAAGGCAGCGAAGTCGCTCCCGACCCAGTTGACAGTATGGCCGGGGGCTGCAATGCGGAAAACATTGCCAAGGTGTTGAGTCTCATCGGCTGTATGGCCGGACAAGATACTTCAGCCCCTACTCCTGCAAAAGCACCACTTCTCTCCCTGTCTACCCAGCCACCCCCTCCGCCTCCACCCCTCTCTGAAGCTGTGCAAAGGTCCAATCAAAACATTCCTGCCAATGAAACATTCAATCAAAACATGCAAGCGGATGAAACATCCAACTTCAACATGCAAGCTCAATCTGCCATGAATCAAGATCACTATGACAGAAACAACTACCCCGAGTCTTCTCAATTCCCACAATCCATGCGCAACCACAACCCTGACACTGAATACCCCAACATGTTGCAAAGAGGCAATCGGAATGATTTTCCTGACGATTTTGGCGGTCAACACCAGCACAATGAAATGCGCTATAATCAAAATCAAACATTTGGAAATGGTAATTTCAGACCTTTTCCAGCTGGCATGAACCGAGGAAATCAGTACCCTGACGAAATGATGGCTGCTTACGGCCACAATGCAGTTGGCGTCGGCAACTATCAGGATATGTACGATGGTGATCACTCCTGGAATAACGACCAACATAGAATGTTACCGCAAAATCAATATGGCGATAGACTGCTGATGGAAGAGGATTATTACAACTCTGGCTATGACGACCTTCCTATGAACAATTTTAGGGGACACAATAGAAATATGAACCGTGGAAAGATCGGCGGGAGAGGAAAAATGCGTGGTCGTGGAAACATGGACTGGAGGGGGGGGTTCATGAGGAACTAATCCGTGCTCGTGGAAACATTTACTGGAGGGGGGATCATGAGGCACTGATCTAGCATCATTTTAAAATAAGTCAGATTTGAAAAAATTAACAGTAATAAGGAACTCCTGTCAATTTAAAAAAATCGATATTGACCTTCTAACTTAAATGCCATTGTATGTATGTTTTTAAAAGTTAGGTATAATCAAAATGATTTTCAAGTTTTAATTTTTAAAGGCTTGCCAAAATTCACCAAATCTACGGCACGTTGGGTGTGTCCATGGCCACTGAAATTTTTCATATTGGTAGGTCCCCAGAACTGGATTTTATACGACAAATTTAACCGCTTAATTGAAGAACGCAGTAGTAATACATTATGTCAGCATCTCGTCGCTATTGTTTTCGCAATGTACCCAAGTATAAAAATACAAACTCAATTCAATTAGTGCTTGTTCCTCAATGTCCCGACCCGCATTACGGGACATCACTAGTAGTTCTCTGAATGGTAGTAGACATCGCTTCCAAAGTATGTTTCTAATTTTCTCTTATTCAATAAATCGAAACCAAAATTTCCTCTGAAATCATGAGATTTGTCAGTAGATATAACCTACCTACTTAATTATAATCCATATGTTTTATGTAACATTTTGTATTTTAAATAAGGAATTATACAATATACAAGAAACGTCACTATCTCAATGCAATTATTTCTTTAAAATTTCTTCAGGCAGGTAGTTACCTTAATATTGAAAAAATGTTAATACGAAAGTCCAACTAAACACTGCGATTTCACATTTAAAAAAAGATTCTTTACTAAACCATTAAAATGGCCACCATCTTTTACCGGAAATGGCACAAACATACATATTTACAAACGAGACGAAAAATGCAAATGGCTACGCTCGGGCAATAATATTTATATTATAAAACTAATATATTCAGAGTCGGAGTCGGAGTCAGAGATCAATAGAATATGCGCGTGTATATTTTTGACTGGAGTTCCACATTTCCCTGTGTACGCAATTTTTATCACACCTTTCTGAATGAAATTTAATGTGGTAGATATATGTATGCGTTTTTCTAGGGTAAAGTCACATCAGTCTGTTTATTTGTAGGTTTTTTTAGTTGCCGTGTATGAGTTAATATACCTAAGTACATACTTATTCCTCATTGGTTCATATTTGTAGAATTATAATTGATTATTATCCTCTTATTATAAGATTATAATATAATTTAAATACAAAATACTTTTACTTTACTTTTTTACCTTTTCCCCATAACATAAAAACTTATATATTCAGGGTGACTGGATAAACCAACACATCGACAATTCAACAAAAATTTTAAAATAAAGTCATGGAAAGTGATGAAACAAAAACTTTATTAACTGGGTGAAGTAGGTTAGGTTAGGTTTTTTTTTTTTTTTTTGCATGTTTCTAATGATGTGTTGATTTATCAAGGAACCATATTCAGAATCAGCATTTGTTGATCTACATGTATGAATATATATTTTTTTATTTTTATATACACCATAATATTTTTCACCGCAGTTCCTTATTAACCTCTAATGGTGCGTTAAAACAGAACCAAACTGGTTGCTTCGTTTCTTTCTCATAATTCGCATCTCGGCTTGCGGAAATTTTGTCCTGTTTATATGCGGCGTAAGATAGTGAGTTTACAGAAAAAAATATTTCTTTTACCTCAAAAATTCCCATTTTTTAAGTTGTATTCGAATTATGATTATTTTAATTTGTGTTGGAAAAATACATATGAAATATCCAATTAATCAGGTATTAATAATAAAAACAAAAATTATAAGCATTGTGTTTTTTTTTATTGTATTTTTGAAACCATGGCGATTTTTTGAAAATTTCATTCCGCAAAATGGGACCATTTTTTTTTGGGTGAGATAAAAAAGAATTACATGACCAGAGATTTTTTTCGAAATAACCAGCCACTTCAGAACAGGGTGCCAATTCATAGGGAATTTATCAAATTGCGGGGAATTTTTATATTTGAATTGCTCCGATACAGACCATGTTAACTGACAAAACAAATTGCCGGGAATTTCTATATTTGAATTGCTCCGATATAGACCATGTTAACTGACAAAATAAATTGCCGGAAATTTCTATATTTGAATTGCTCCGATATAGACCATGTTAACTGACAAAACAAATTGCCGGGAATTTCTATATTTGAATTGCTCCGATATAGACAATGTTAACTGACAAAACAAATTTTGAGATTTGTCATTTTAAATGTTTTTGCATATAAATAACACAATTTGTAAAAATGAAGTCATTTTTAATTTTATCAAAACTTTACTTTCTTGTAGGGAGCCTTTCCACTGTCGGGGCCTTTGAATGTTTGTAGTTTCATCCGCGAGCCGCACTTCGATTTTGTTAAGGGTTAGGGGGGTGTCGGAATCTTTGATATACATATTATTACTTCATTTTGCCAAGTACCGATTTTATTTTTATATCAAACCTGGCGAGAATTCTTCATTCACAGAAATTTATAACTGAACACGAGAATGGTTTCCCATGTGTTGCGTCTACAGGTGAGTCACAAATCGAATTTTAAGTTGCATTCAAAACACAAGAGTAGTAAAAATTAAGAGTAATTCTACATCAGAGTCCACAAGCTTAAATAATCATTGCATGCGGAACAAGCAAATGGTTTTCCTCAGAATTTTGCAGCATATGGTGTGAAAATAGAATTTAAACTCCACTCGGAACATACATGGTAAAGCAGACTCATCTACTGATGAATCTGCTACTGGTATTTTAACACATAATTTCGAAGACAAAACTGTTTTAACTTTAGATTTTTTTATATTAACTCCACACAGGAGACCCTGAAGAAAATAATTTGCCTAAGGGCCTATGTCATCTTTGGGGATGCTGTGTGGAGGGTCTTTTTGTGGAGAGGAAGGAGTGAACATGGGTCTTGAAGAGTCCCATGTTGTAGGAGGGAGGAAACACAGAGGCCGGCAGTTCGTTCAACAGCCGAGCTGTTGAACTTAAGAACGAATCGTAGAAGCGACCCGTTCTCATGTGACAAATGTCAACCGTGTACAAATGTTTGGCGTGTATCCCGACTACGCACCGGTGCCGAAGGGATCAATGACGCTAGTTCCTCAGAGCATCTTCCATTGTAATACCGATAGAACAAGGACAGCATACCTACCTGACGCCTGTGCTCTAAAGATTGCAGTCCGTTTGTTAAGATTGGGGAATCTATCAAACGGACCGCCCGTTTCTGCACAGAGTCAAGGGTTTTTTTCAGGTATTTTGGGGCTCCGGACCAGAGATGGCTGCCAAATTCGACAGTAGGGCGCACTTGCGATTTGTACAGGGTCAGCAGTTGTGTACTATTAAATTATCTGCGGGCCCTGTACAGTATGCCCAGCTTATGAGAGGCCAACTTTACTCTGGCTTCGATGGAGCCCCCGTACCTGAGCTGGTCACTTATAGTTACACCAAGCATATCAATGGAATGCCTGTTCGGAAGATTGCTTCCGTTGAAGGAGACTAGATTATCATTTGGATCCCTTTTAGACGGAGCTTTAAGCTTGACAGAGTCTAGAAACTATTTTGTAAGTAATTTTATAAGAAAGCTAAAAAGTTAATCAAGTGAAACTGTCACAGATAATCTTAGCTATGATGCTGTATTTTGCTGTATAACGCGTGATTTTATATTTTAATACGCTGTTCATAAAATCGAAAAAAAAATTGACCAGGATTGTCATGAAAAAAAAATTGTTTCTTCTTCATGTTAGTTTTAAACGCTTTTTTATTCATCATAAGTATTATTACAATGGATATTTTATTTTTAAGTTTTTAATGTCCCGTGAAGATAGCCACATTGGACGCGGCATTGCTTATTAAATTCTCATTCATGAGTCCTAAAACGAAAAAACTTATGAAGAAAATCTCACACTAAGAAAATAATAACACACCTCTGCAATACCAGGGCAGGTATTCAATCTTATAATGGCAAAGGATTCCGCCTGTCGGCCAGCCGAGTCCGTTGGGCCTGAGAACTTCAACCATGGTTCGTTATGAACATTGAAGTCCCCCAGAACAATAAACTCAGCCGAAGGGTAGCGGGGCAAGAGATCATCAATAGTATTGCTCAAATGTTTGAAGAGTTCGGAAGTGTCTGATTCGCTATGGTTCGGTGAGCGGTATAGACATGCTTAGAATCTTGCTTGCTTGCAAGGGTAAAGCCCGGGCAGTCCGGATAGGAGGAGTCTGGCGGCTCGGCTATCTGAGTTTCGGATAGGAAAAGAAGGTTGGGACGTTGGGACAAAAGATGGTGATGAACAGAATTTAAATTTGTGTGCAGGCCGCGAATGTTGGCAAAATTTACCAACAGTTTTGGCCCGCACCGGGGACGCCTGCTACTCGCCGCTGTAATGATGTTAAATTTATTTTGATTTATGTTCATGATTTTAGGTTTTTTTTTTGTTTTTTTTTTTTTTTTTTAAGGGTATGAGGTGAAAGGAAGGTCTGGAAAGGAAAGGTATGAGGGGTGGGTAGGAATCTGGGGTTCAGGCTGTCCAGGAGTGATGAGCGTTTGGTTCCAGCCCACCCACTGCGGTTCTAGGCGATAGGCCGGGAGAGTCCGGCTGGAGAGGGCATCCAATGCGCCCCAAACGCTGCTGCTGGGTCCCCTCCGGTCACGAACCGGCACAACAGCAGTGGCGGGGTTTTTTCACTCGCTGATGGGGCAGCCCACCCTTGGTCGTGAGCCTGAGGGTCGGGCCCCTGTACTATCGAGCGGCCCGGACAGCGGTAACCGGTTGTAAAGGGTCTCCCTCAAACAGCATCTCCCAACCGGCCCACCACGCAGAAGGTGATTGAAACTTTGCGCGAGTCCGTAGCGTTCAGCACATGAAGATAGTTTCCTTCGATTTTCGCAGCATACTCTTCATCATAAATTTTATAACTGCACTTCGAAAACGATAATGTTTTCCTTCAAAATGCGTCAGCAGGTTAATCAACAACTGGAATTTGATCGTTACATCCTGAACACAAAACTGGTTTTGTATCTAAATATGATTCTACAGGCGTCATTATATTGGATTCGGAGTCGTTCCATCGAGCATGTTCGGTAGTGATACCATGTCTCACACGTATACAGGCCAGTACATAATGCGATGAACAGTGTATTTTTAACACTATGCTTAGGCTTCTCCTTTGTCGTTCGATATCGTCATCGTCCGATAGGTCTTGATTAATAATGTGCCCCAAGTGTTTTAAGTTCGTACATGTATTTATTCTTGCCTCGTTAAGGTGTACGGGGAGCATCTTACTTGTATCTGGATTTTTTCCGTGGTGGAACGCAATCAATTCCGTCTTTTTTTTATTTTTTATTATCAATATAATTTTTTTTTACAGGTTTATTTTCGATGTCTGTCTCACTAGGATAAACCTGTGTTGAGACAGACGTATTGAATACATAAATTAATGTTTACATATTATTTGATACATGATACATACAATATTTCATAACATTAAATGACAACATGAAAATGTTAAAAAATAATAAATAATAATAATAAATGATAAATTGGTTAATCTGCATCTAGTACATACTTATGAGGGAATTTTTATAAAATTTTTGATCTTGAATCTGTCTTGGCTGATGATCCAAGACTTGATCCGAGAATTAATTTTTATATTGATTCCACACAGGAGGCCCTGAAGAAAATAATTTCCCTCCGGGCCTATGTCATCTTTGGGGATGCTGTGTGGAGGGTCTTTTTGTGGAGAGGAAGGAGTGAACATGGGTCTTGAAGAGTCCCATGTTCTAGGAGGGAGGAAACACAGAGGCCGGCAATTCGTTCCACAGCCGAGCTGTTGAACTTAAGAACGAATCGTAGAAGCGACCCGTTCTCATGTGGCAAATGTCAACCGTGTACAAATGTTTGGCGTGTATCCCGACTACGCACCGGTGCCGAAGGGATCAATGACGCTAGTTCCTCAGAGCATCTTCCATTGTAATACCGATAGAACAAGGACAGCATACCTACCTGACGCCTGTGCTCTAAAGATTGCAGTCTGTTTGTTAAGATTGGGGAATCTATCAAACGGACCGCCCGTTTCTGCACAGAGTCAAGGGTTTTTTTCAGGTATTTTGGGGCTCCGGACCAGAGATGGCTGCCAAATTCGACAGTAGGGCGCACTTGCGATTTGTACAGGGTCAGCAGTTGTGTATGATTAAAGTATCTGCGGGCCCTGTACAGTACGCCCAGCTTCTGAGAGGCCAACTTTATTCTAAATGATGGACTTGCCGAACGTCACAGCGGTGCTGCCAGGGTCTCTTATCTATGTGAGGTGTCAGCACTTTATTATTAGCAGCAGATACATACCTGGACGCTGTTGTTGGACGCGGTGGACTCTCTTGCTGCAGCAGCTGGTCCAGTTCCTTCACCACCTAGGATTCTTGCTGCAGAGTCTCCATCTTCTATCTTCGTAGAACGTCACAGCGGTGCTGCCAAGGTATGGTATCTGTGAGAGGATAGTGTATCGTAAAAGCGCCCCTGAGGTGATATCTCACAAAAGCGGCGCTATACAAATTATCCAATAAATAATAATAATAATCTTTATTATAAGTTTCTGAGCTTTAGATATTGGATCAATGGCGGCAGCGTTTGCTCCTCCCCATGCTATGATACCATACTCTATTAAAGATTGACAAAGTGCATAGTAGATTGTTTTGAGCTGGCTTAGGTTGAGAAAGTTGCGAGTTGGGTTGTACATCATATTGTACTATTTTCCATATTCTTCACGAATATTTAGCAGTAATCTTAATCCCTTAATCGACGGAGCCAGGAGGATCATGTCGTCCGCGTAGCTTATATGGTTAATGCATACATTTTTAATACGACAGCCCGCCCTGATGTCCAGGTGACTTGACAACTCGTCCATGTATACGTTAAACAGGATGGGGGCATACACCCTCCTTGCCTTACTCCTGACCTCAAGTATATCGGCTGGGAGTATGTACTTGCCCACCTTACAACATTTTCCTGCTGGGAGTGCCATCGGAATAGTGTGTTTATATATGATAGGTATTTTCATAGCTTTCAATTTATCCCATAATGTTTTATGACAGACCCTGTCGAAGGCTTTATTAGGTCTAAGAAGCACCCGTATACGGTGGTTTTTCGTTTCTTGTAGAATTCTATTATTTGCTTTGCAGTGTATATTGCCATATTAGTAGATAATCTACATTTAATGCCCATCTGTAAACATTCATTTGTTGTGTATTTCATTTAGTATTACCCTTTCAAAAAATCTTGCAGTTATAGTTGCTAAGGATATTGGCTGGTAATTGCTGGAGTTGGTTGGTTGAGGCTGTCCCGATTTCAGGATTGAAGTTATAATTGTTTTCGTCATTGCACCCGGTAGATGGTTGTGTTCAAGGATTGCGTTGAACATTATGTGTAGTAGTTTAGGTATGTATCTACCTCCATATCTTATGTGTTCAATACTTAGACTATTATATCCCGGATATTTACCAGCCTTAGTGCCTGTTATGGTCTTCATTATATTACTTTCAGATAGGTAAACATACATAATATCAGTGACAGTCGGTACTTCATTTCCGGAAATATCTGCAAAGGTCCTGATTATTCTGTTTCAGATTTTTGTTTAGTAATCGCTAATATTGTTTTATAATTAAATTAATTTATTACTTTTTTTGTATTACATAGGGTCAGTGGGCCGGTTGTGGCCACCTTAAGGATTTTTTCGTTTTTGAATGAGCACCAAACTTGCACATAAATGTAAATTATATTTTTTCCAACATTAATGTACAATAAAAAATACCTGTCTTTAATATATGTAAATATATCCAGTAACAGTTCTTTAATTATTTTTAAATATTTTTTTTCATTGAACTGGACCCATGTATTAGTTGTGGCCACAATTTAATCAGTTCTGGCCACACCCGTGTGCCGGTTTTGGCCACATGAATCTATGAGGGAACTTACATTTTTTATCTAAATTAAACACAGTAATGATTATAAATCGATGTTTATTATTCAAGTTATACAATAAACTTATAAAAAAATAAGATTTAGCGCAAATTTAGACCTGAGAGTTCGATTTCGAAAGTATAAAAAGAATTTTGCCTTTTGGTTGTACCTGTAAACAATGGTGGTGGCAATATCATTTTAATATCAATTTCAGCAACAGATGCCAAATCAGGAATTTGTGGCATTGTGAATTGGCTACCAGTGGTATTATGTTTTCTCAGGTAGCTTATCTCGAACTCATTGTCTTCGTCTTTTGAACGCAATATTTTGCCGACATAATAAAAAGTGGCTTTGGGATTCTTGAATTCAACCAGGACATAATCTCCTTCCAGGGGTGTTCGATCTAGTTCTTCGAAACCCGACGGCTTTACCTGTGGAATCCAGTCTTCGCAGTCCGAATGAGACGTATCACGCAAATTTTCTTCCTCTGACTTCTCTGAAATTTCAATGGTCGGTTTCTTTTATTAAATGTTCTTATTTATTTTTTTAGCTAGTTTTATCTGTTTTTGTTCTTATTTTCTGTCTTTCTCCTTTTCCTTAGCCATCATAATATCTTTCCATTTATCTGATGTTAACACCGAAGAAATATACTATACTATACTCTCTCTTTCGACTGGTAGTATTTGTCTTCTTTTCAGGCCATATGACGCATTTTTTCACTAATTCTGCGGCATAAGTCGGCATATTCAATTCTAAAACACTACAAAAAAGAAGAAATTCAATTCTAAAACACTACGAAAAATTCGAGTGACTCCCATAAACCGAATTTTACCCAATCTTAATATATATTTGGGGTAAAATTCGGTTTATGGGAGTCACTCGAATAACCGAAATTGAACTTGATTTAGACTAATTTAGGGCTGGGGAATCCGAATCTGTAAGCATTAGGTGGGGGTCGGCACTATTAACTGAGTTATAGGGTTTTGAAATTTCGTACGCGGTACATAGAAACCATGTTTTTATTATCAACTATGACTTAAGAAAATCAAATTAGACTTTTTAATACTTTGACATTTCAGAAGTGCCAACCAAAAAATAAAAAGTGTTGCCATATAATAATAATATATGTGATTTAATTCTAATACCTTTTTCCCATGTTCTTCTGCCTACTCTAACCCAAACTAAAAACCTAACCTATTTTGTCAAAAAATATTATTATTATATGGCAACACTTTTTATTTTTTGGTTGGCACTTCTGAAATGTGAGACTATTAAATAGTCATTATTTTGATTTTCTTATGTCATAATTGATAAATAAAACATGGTTTCTATGTATCGCGTACGAAATTTCAAAACCCTATAACTCAGTTAATAGTGCCGACCCCCACCTAATTCTTACAGATTCGGATTCCCCAGCCCTAAATTAGTCTAAATCAAGTTCAATTTCGGTTATTCGAGTGACTCCCATAAACCGAATTTTTTCCTTAAGATTACTTACAGTGGGTTCCTTAAGGTTTTGGATAACAATCTCAATAAAAAATTCCGCAACACTTATTCGCATCGACCAAACACAAACTGTTAACAATGAGATTTATTGAGTCACTTGTCAACGAAGACCATTGACAAATATGCATTTTGCCATAGAGTAAAAAACGATTCGATTTTATTTAGCTTATATTTCGACTTGTAAAGTTGAAAATGGCCAGAACCGGCCCAATGGCCACAACCGGCCCACTGACCCTATTCATATTGTTTTCGTAAGCGGAGGCAGCGTTTCGTAATAGGATCACCTATTTATTGGATGTTGGATCGTCTAAACTCTCTAAACTGCATTCTAGTAACGTAGGTGCATACGTTAGGACATTCCAGCTATATCATACCTTTCTCTTGGTTTTGTAATAACGTCTTAAAAATTTATATTTTTAATTATAAACAAACACTGTGAAAGAAAACTGCTCGCATTCCAAAAGTAATTTTTTTATACTCTTTTATTGTGGTCAGCAGGCCGCACCGAAAGTGCTTGTGGACCGCACCAAAAAGCCTCGCGGGCCGCAAGTTGCCCACCCCTGCTTTACATGAACAAGGAAATCAATTTATGATATATTACATATTTATATGTTCCAAACCTAATGAGTGCGAAAAACGAAAAAATTACATGTGCAAAATATACGGTAAGTTTATTGAAAGTGAAATTAATGTTAGTTCAAAAGATATAATTTTTCACAATAAAAATATATAAATTTGTTTTAGACCACTTTAATTAAAGTCCACTTTAAAACAAATTTATATATATTTTTATTGTAAATTATGACGAGCCACAAAGTAAATGCTTATTACAAATATAAATAATTTTTCATCCACGATTAATCATCTGGATCCTCGTGAATCACAGAAGATGTAATCGATTGATAACAAGATATGCCATCAAATAACATTTTTCAGGTAAAAAGTGGAATGTGTATGTAGATACATACCATTAAAAGTCATCAAAGTCGTAGCGTGTAAAACGTGTTAATTGAAAACACTCAACATACTTCACACAAAACAGGTTAGAAATACATAAAAATCTTAAAGTGGTCATATCTTCACTATTTGAAGAGTTTGGGTTATTGTTGTCGGCAGAAAACATGGAATCTGCTGCACTGTCAAAAGAATTCATAGAATTTACAATGTTTGCAAGCACCACATACCACGATCTGTGATGACACAGATCGTGGTATGTGTCGGCCATCCGTCATCTTGGATCACTTACCTGCACTTACCATTCTTTACTTAAAACTTTCAAAAAGTATGTCGGATACATAGACATATGAATATTAGTAGACCTGCCCTAAGTGATTAAAAGCGTATTATCCCCACTCCCCATACCGGTTCCATTGAGCCGGCTGGGCTCGCGTATGGCCTCAAATGAAATTTGAAAACGTGACGTCATCATTCTTGTGCGAACTATGGTCGAGGCATCATCGGTTCATTTTACTAAATAACACGGCAAAATTTTGACTTGTACTATGAAAACTGGTAAAAATAGATGTGAAAAAAGAGAATAAACCCAATTGTCGTATTACATTCCATATATAAGCATTATTTTACTTTATTTTAAGCATATTCACATCGTATAATATGAATCAGTTGTTACTATCACATCGAGAAACGTCTGGACGCGAAACACAAAGCTGGTTGGTTGCTGGGAAGTAAATTATGAACATTTATAAAAGTGTCTTAACTAAATACTCTGAAACTAACTACGACTCTGAAAATAGAAGCTGCCTTACTTTGCCGAATTTGGACTTCGCAAATTTGTTCATAACGTGGCGAGTAATTTGCGCTCCCATGTAAAAATGTCTATTCATTCAAAGCAGATTTTACTTTTAAGAAGTAAATGGTGATATTATAATGCGAGATGCCTATTTACTGTCAGATTGATTTATTGACGAATCACAGTCAGCTTCACTCCCTTCGTTCTTCAACAGTTGATTTTACCCCTCGCCCATATCTTCTCGTCTATTAATTCCTATGTCTGTGGTCGGATACAATAAATTACATAGCTACAAAAGTGATCTCCAGTGAAAGAAGACATGAGATAATATTGTTTACATAAAAAAACAATTTTTGTAACAATGTCAGTTAACATGGTCACCCGAGCAGCTCATTTCTAAGAATTTAAAAAGATTGGGTATTTTGTGAGGGGAACCTTGATCTGGGGATTCTACAATATGAGAACTGACGCAACTAATATCAATGAAAAGAGCATTTCCTGATTATCCAACCATATTGAAAAATAATATAGATAAGTGAGAATATACTACAATTGCGTTTCTTTTCGCAGCAAATTTTCAAACAATTTTTTTTAATTTTCTAAGCCTAAACGAAAGAGAAAATCCAAAAATAACTAAATAATAAATGCTAATTTCAATATAATTTTGGAGGTAAAGGAATTTGAACATCTGTTGTGGGTATTTTAGCATGTATGCATTGGCAATCCTGCTTCCTAGGAATTTCCCTTTATATATTTCTCAAAATTCTAATTTTGAAATACACACATCTTATAATTTTTAATTTGTTCATTTTGATATGTCCCTAGGTATATACGTGACTTGAATTCACAGAAAGGCCAAAGCAAACACGTGTGCCCGCATCTATGTCTGTAATTTCACACGCAGATGGAGGCGGCAGTCGGGTATTATTAGACCGAAATATTTAGTCAATAGCGTGGCCGGAAATCGCAATAAAAAATTAGAAAGCTAATATTGAAATACACCCATTAGTCGGCAGATTTATCTCTAGACCCTCATTAAGTAGTAATTCTGAAATGGGAACGGTAAGTCAGCGACCCGGCAGTAAAAACCTTCGCCCAAGGCTAGGCCATTGTAATTGTTTTGAAGGTCTTTTGTACAAATTTTAACATCTTTTAAAAATAATAGTAACTCTAGCGGTGAGAATGTCGATGCCAGCGCCACGGACTCAAACAACGTACCGAAGTGGTGTAGAGCGGAACCACTATAGTTCAGCACCCCACCACAGGCGCGCTACGGTCGCCGATTGCGCGGGTGAATTCAACTGATTCAGCTCTAAGGCTTCCTTCACACGGGACACTCTGTGTCCGGATTCTGTGTCCCAAGCCACCGTCTCGATATAGAAGTAGATGGGAGCGTTCAGACAGAATTCAGCGTGTGGTGGCGCTGAATTCTGTGTCCCGGCAGTGTCCCGTCGGTGTCCCGATTGGCGGTGGCTGGGACACTGTCTGATTCTCTCGGCCCCTCTCCTACATTCAGTTCTATGAGAGCATTCACACGGGACACAACTCTTCATTCGCTTCTCTGTTATATATTTATTTTGTTTTCATTTTATTTATTTTATTTCTACATTATGGCGAGTTTCGATATAGAAAAGTTCATTGAAATGGTTCGGGAAAGACCAGCGATCTGGGATAATAACTTAGCTGAATACAGCAATAAAATAGTTAAGCAAAAGTGCTGGCTGGAAGTTTTTGTTGAGATGGAAGAAGGTTTTGAGGAACTCCCACAAGACAAGAAAGTGGAAAAAAGTAAGTAATAATAATTGTACACTTTTTTGTTGATTTTTTATTTCAATATAAGTAAATAAACTTTAATAATAAAATGAAAATTACATCAGGAATATTATAAGTAAAGAAAGAAACATTTTTTTAAATTAATTATGTGCATAAATTAATTTACTACTTAGTGAAATTATGTGGGCTAAATAAATGCAACATTTTGAAGTAAATATATAAAAATACACAAAAATAGTCAAATTCTGTTGTTCTGCCATGGCGAACTCCCTTCACCAACAAAATAGTCAGCAAACGATTCTCTGATTTTCATTGGTTGCACCCGGCGGTTACCATTGTCGGGTTCATCTGGAATATCTAATAACCCTGGGCAGGTTAGGGTATCATCAAAGTTAAACCCATCTCTTGTTCTTATAAAATTGTGTAAAACAACGCATGCTTTAATTATATAATTAGCGAAATCTACTTCTACGTTTATCGGCCGGTGAAAAATGTGCCATTTATTGGAAAGTATTCCGAAGGCACATTCAATATGTCTTCGTGCTCTACTTAAACGGTAATTAAACACCCTTTTCTTCACACTTAGGCATTTTCCAGGATAAGGTCTCATAACATGTTTAGATAAACCAAATGCCTCATCTCCTACAAAAACAAATGGAATTTTTTCATTTTGATTACTTCCTATAGCTACTGATGCAGGAATATTCAATGTATTTGATTGTATTTCTCGCCAAAGATGGGATTCTTGAAATATACCTGAGTCCGAATCCTTTCCATACGATCCAATGTCGACATAAGTAAAAAGATAGTTGCTGTCACAAGCTGCGAGTAAAACAATTGAACAATATTTTTTATAATTATAATACAGAGACCCTGAATTAGCGGGTTTAATTATCCTAACGTGTTTACCATCTAGTGCTCCTATACAATTTGGATAGTTGGCATTTCGCTTGAACCCCTCTGCGATTTTCCTAAACTTTTCTTCAGTTGGTAAAGGAATCCATTCAGATCTTAAATTCCAGATCAGTAGACAAGTGTGGTGCACAATTTTGGAAATTGTTGATAAGCCAATTCTGTAGGTGTAGAACATGTCCGAAAAGTAACACCCGACAGCCAAATATCTGAAACAAAAGAATTGATTGCGTCAAAACGCAGTATTTTGTTTAAACTTTGTATAAACATGTCTTAATTATAATTGTAAACAAAATTCAATATTTTTTAGGTGCTGAAATACAAAGAAAGTGGAAGAGTCTGAGAAATAGTTATTCAAGGGAACTAGCAAAACAAAAACAAAGTAAGTCAGGTGATGCAGCATCGAGCCGAAAAACTTATGTATATTTCGATATTCTAAGCTTTTTAAAACCTGCCATTCAGAAAAGTAGTACTGAATCAAGTTTGGAACCAGTTGACGAAGGAACTGATGAGCAGTCGACACAATTTCTTCAGGACGACGCTGCAACTAATCCTCAGGCAGGGACGTCTACAGATAAGCCCGAAAGCTCTTCTGCAGGAAGTAAAAGTAGAAAAAGGAAACAAAATGTGGTTGAGAGCGAGGATCAATTAGCAGCTCTCAACAAAACTTTGAGGGAGTCAATGAATTTACGTTTGCGGAAAGACGAGGAAGATGATGATAAATTATTTTTGCTCTCACTTCATGCCCATTTGAAATCTGTTCCAGAACATAAAAAAATTTTTGCTAAGTCTGATCTCCTTCAAGTTTTGGCAAAATATAACGCACCTAGTCCCCCCCTCCCTCCCACACAAACACATTTTCCATCTTTTCCTATGAATTCACCTCCAAATTTTCATTATCCTGCAAGAGTGCCTCATCAATCGCAAGTTGCGCCTTTTGGTTATTCTAATGAAACTGGAAATATGGTTCACTACTCACAGACTGGTGATAACAGATCTCTTCAGTCTACATGTACACCCTCACCAATGACTGCTGAGTCTGATGATTCTATAATTTCCCTACTTAATTAATGCACAGTTTTCAATACTTATGTATCTAGTATTCTATTTGTTTATTATTTTATAAAAATATAAGTTTTTAAATTAAACAAGTATTTGTTTTTTTACTTACCGAATAGTCACAGCTAGTCTCTCTTTTCCAGGGATACATTTTCTCATATTTGTATCTTGAAATGTCAGCGGAATCCTTAATTTCTCATACAGTTCAAAAAATGATGAAATTGACATTCGAAAGTAATTGAAAAATTTTTTTTCGTCTTCCAATAGATCATTAAAAACAGTATGAAAAATCCCTTTTCCCTGTCTGCTGGATATAATTGGATGTACCCATAATTTTCTTTTACGTTTTATTTTCTTTTTTTTTAAACAATTTGAAATTATACATACAAGTGCAACCATCTCCTCTGGCTCAAGCATGTTGACTGACGAGTGAAGAATACAGATAAAAAGGATGGTTTTGGATGACGTCAGAGCCACAGCGTGTCCCTGCAGTGTCCCGCGGATTTGGGTGCCCAGTGGCTCAAGATTCTGAGTCCGGACACAGAATCCGGACACAGAGTGTCCCGTGTGAAGGAAGCCTAACAGTCACTCTCTCGCCCCCCCTTGGGTCGGTCGCCCAGGCGCTTCCTACCAGGACGCTCTCGCCTCTCAACAGTCATGCTCTCGCCTCTCAAGAGTCATCATCTCGCCTCCCCTTGGGGCGGCCACCGAGGCGCCTCCGCCCAGGAGGCTGCCCTCTCGGCGGTCACGATCTCGCCTAGTTCTCAACAGTCACGCAATCACGCTCTCGCCCCCCCTTGGGGCGGTCGCCCAGGCGCTTCCTACCAGGAAGCTGCCCACCCAAAGTCACGCTCTCGTCCCCCCTTGGGGCGGTCGCCCAGGCGCTTCCTACCAGGAAGCTGCCCACCCGACAGTCACACTCTCGCCCCCCCTTGGGGCGGTCGCCGAGGAAGCTGCCCTCTCGGCAGTTCTCATCTCGCCTCAACAGCTGAAGACAGATTCCGCAACCAACAGTCACGCAGTCATCATCTCGGAAGTCATCATCTTGCCCTCCCCCTTGGAGCGGCTCCGAGGCAGCTTCCGACCAGGGAACTGTCCTAGCAGAAGTTACCGTCTCGCCTCCGCCGAGAAACTTCCTGCTCTCCCCCTTTGGAGCGGCACCGAGGCTCTTCCGACCAGGGAGCTGCCCTAGCAGAAGTTACCGTCTCGCCTCCGCCGAGAAACTTCCTGCTCTCCCCCTTGGAGCGGTGCTGAGGATATCCCAACGAGGAAGCTGCCCTCTCAGGAGTCGCTGCCTGCCGACTCCGCCCTTCGGAACCAGCCCAAGTTGCCGCTCTTGTGTATCAGTGATAAGTGAGAACATGGAGATCCGCGGTACCATATAAGAACTATAATTTACGACTAGTATTAACCTAGATTAAGACTCACCCTTCTTTATACATGTTTTTTAAATAAATTTTTAATAGTGTTTACAACTAAGCAAATTCCTTTTTTACTCGTTCCTCCTTTTATTTTATATGAATAGTATTAATTATTATCTTCCCTTAAGTAGAGTTATAACAATTGGCGCCCAACGTGGGGCCTACCGGCTTTAGGCTGGTAGAAGTATAAGTGCATACTTCCGATTCCCGACCCTGAGATTAGAGTAATTAATTCAAAAGGAGGAACAATTTTCATAATTTGTAAAATCATGTATTCGCCCACAGCCTCGTTAGAATCTAGGATAGATTTTCAGGTTATTTAGAATTTTGCTTAATTTTAAGTGGCAATTTTGATTTATGTTTTACAGAAGTTTTTCGTCTCTATAATATGTATATCCGGGTTTATTTTATTTTATTTTATTATTCTTTATATTGGCTTTCACCCATTAAGAGTGATCTTGGCCATACAATACAACATTTTTCTTATTAATAAATACAACAAATTACAGGATAAAATTGATTACACAACATGACATAACATAACGTAACATAAATAAACCAAACATAACATAACATAACATAACATAACATAACATAACATAACATAACATAACATAACATAACATAACATAACATAACATAACATAACATAACATAACATAACATAACATAACATGAACATAACATAAACATATCATAACATAATATAATATGAACATAACATATAATAAACATAACATGGGTGTAACATAAACATAACTTAACAAAAACAATACAGAGCTGGTAATAATAGGTAATTACAAAATTATAAAAATAGGAACCTGTGCACAATAGTAGTGGGCATTTTTGTTATTTAAAAGAACAGATTTTTCAAAATTAGAAGCATTATTTTTTTTTAAAACTACTATGAAATGAATATAAACAAATACAATAAAAGAATCAAGAAAAATATACAAATGCATAAAGAATAGTGTTTTAACTCAGTCAAAATATGCAGAGTTGGGATTAGTAAAAGTAGATGAAAATAAAGATGAAAATAGGAACCTGAACAAATGAATACAAATGAAAGTGAAAGAAATTTGGTTTATATTTATTATTATGGTCAGATATTAAGGCCATTTTTATAAATAAATTTTGCCAACAAATAGTAAATTTCAGTAGTGTTTAGACTAAGAAGGCAGGGTATACTGGTAGGCAATTTAATATCATGTTTTAACAATTCATGCATGAAGTTTGGAAATTGGTCATTGATAGGACACTCAAAAAAATTATGGTCCAGAGTATCCTCTGACCCACAATCACAGTACGGCGAACTGACTATGTGGAACCTGGCAAGATGGCTAAGACAACAAGTGTGACCCAGCCGCATTCGGGTTAAGGAAGAAATATATTTTTTAGGCATGGTAGTGTATTTGTGAAACCAGGGCTTAACAGGAATAGAAGGTTGGATTAATGAGTACTGGTGACCTTTTATCAGAGAAGATTTTTTCCATTCAGAAGACCATTGGAGTTGGTACTTAGTTTTTAGAATAGGGAAATGGTCTCTAACCGGAATAGGGATATCACTTAACGGACCATGGGCAGTGGCTTCCTTAGCAATATAATCAGCCATGTCATTCCCAGTAATACCGAGGTGTCCCGGTATCCAGGCTAGGACCACTGATGCATGAACCAGTGACATGGAATGCAGTAGGTTCCTGATCGAGCAGATTAGAGAGTCGCTACTGGAATTGAGTGGGGATGCGCTTATTTTTTGTAGTGAGCTAAGCGAGTCTGAAAGGATGAGTGCGTTTTTAATATTTAATGATTTGACGAGTTGAAGAGCTTCTATGATAGCTATGCATTCAGCAGAGAAAATGGAGCATTCTTTGGGAAGTTTGTGTGGGAAACACAATTTTCTGTGAGGAACATAGACACTGGCCCCGCAATGGGAGTCCTGACTGAGTTTGGAGCCATCTGTGAAAAATTTTATGTAATTTGGCCAGTTGTTTTCAATAATTGTGTTAAATTCTGCATTATTTAATTGAGTTGAGTTTTTAATGTTTTTTTTACTTATTCCGATAAATTGATGGACCTTCGGATAGAAAGTAAGGCTTTCATAGGGGTATGAGTATAAGAGAAGAGATTCATTGTAATAGTTGTTTCTAGATAAATCCAGGAAAGAGTTGTAGCAATCATAAAAAAGTGTAGGGGTATGATTTTTCCAAAAGTGATTTGAATTAACCTCATACTTTAACGATTAAAGTATAGGAATCAAGGGATGGGATGTTATTGAACATATTTTGTAAACATATTTTTCTGCCAGGCATCGCCTTCTTATATGTAAGGGAGGTTCGCAACATTCCACTTGCATCGCGTTGATTGGAGAAGATTTCATGGCTCCTAAGACAAGGCGAAGTGATTTTGACTGGATTTTATCTAATTTATGAGAATTTGACGTGGACATTGGATCAAACAGACAAGATCCGTAATCGAGATGGCTTCGGATGAGGGCATTGTATAGAAGTTTTAAAGAAGTTGGGTGGGATCCCCACCACACTCCGGCTAGAAATCTAAGAGGATTGATGTTGCTTTCACATTTTGTAACAACGTGATTTATATGAGAGTTCCAAGTAAGCTTGGAGTCCAAAAACATTCCAAGGAACTTAACTTCCTTCGAGATAGGGATCACTTCATCGCCAAATATTACCTGAATATCCGGAAGCTTTCGTCGACGAGTGAAGATGACAACTTTGCTTTTGGCAGGGGATAGTTCAAGACCATTAATATTTAACCACGCCAAGAGTTTTCTAAGAGCGTTGTTAATTGCTGATGCTGCGATGAAAAGATTGGCGGATATTTTGTAAAACGTTAAGTCGTCAGCATATTGGAGTACGTTGCACATGAAATTAATAGATTTTTCCAGATCGTATGTGTAAATATTATACAGTATCGGGCTTAAGACAGACCCTTGCGGGAGTCCTTTGAATATTTGTCTTATGTGGGGAGAGGATTCGGATCCATCTACAAAAACAGTTCTCTCGGAGAGCAAATTGATAATGAATTGAACCAATTTAGGAGGAATACCAATCGCCAGTAACTTTTCTTTAAGAATGGGTATATTTACATTGTCGTATGCTCCACAGATGTCTAAAAATACTGCAATACAATATTCGTTTTTAGATAACGCTAATTTGACATCTGTAACAAGAGAGGAAAGGTTGTCAAGAGTACTTTTACCCTTTCTAAATCCAAACTGGGAAGGGGGAAGAATATGATTTTTCTCTACAGACCAGTCTAATCTATTCTTAATTATTCTTTCAGCTACTTTGCAAAGTGTTGAAGAGAGAGCAATCGGTCTGTAACTTGAGCCTAGACTTGGATCTTTGGTACTTTTGCAAATGGGAATGATTTTTTGAATTTTCCAGTCCGGGGGAATAATACCAGAGTCCAGGAAGATATTGATGAGAGAGAGAAAGTAGGAAAGGGAATCATCATCAGTGTGGCGGATGAATATGTTCAAGATTTCATCATTGCCCGGAGCTGAGTCTTTTAGGTCTTCCGTGGCTCTTTTTAACTCGTCTATGGAAAATGGAGCATCTAACCAAGATGAAGAATTTGGGGAGTAAGATAAAACAGGCACTTCGTCAAGATTAGGTACATAAGGGGGAGCAATTTTGTTAAGAAAGTCAGAAATCCAAATATCAGAATTGTGAGATGACTTCGGCAGGGAAAAGGAAGACCTAAACCTGCGAATCATGGACCAAACCTCCCCCGCCGGAGTAGCAGGGGATATATTAGAGCAGAAATTACGCCAGCTGTTTTTTTTTTTAAAACGAAATGTACGTTTAGCAACAGCTTGGGCATTCTTGGCTTTCAAGAAATTTTCCACTGTCATCTGTTGGCAGTATGTCTTATTGGCTGCTTTCCTCTCCTTCAGCACTCGAAGGCATTCTTCATCCCACCAGGGGGGAGGGTGAGCCTTCGTGCCTACAGGGGATGATTTGGGAATAGAATTGACTGCAGATTTTAGAATGTAATCAGACCAAGATTTGTAAGAGGAGGTGCAGTTATCTGAAGAAAGGGTAGGCAGGGAAAGGGTGTGACCCTGGACAGATTCTCTAAAATGGTACCAGTCGGCTTTTTTTGTGATAAATTTTGGCTTTCTTTTAAAGAGGTTAGTATTTAACCCTTGAGCCAGATTTATAATGATTGGATAGTGGTCACTACCGCAGGGGTCTGATGAAGTTCTCCAGGAAATTATTGGATATATACTTGGGGAACAAAGAGTTATATCCACCGCACTAGGGCTCTGCCCAGGCAGACTTATCCTTGTTGGAGATCCGTCATTTAGAAGGCACATGTTCAAGGAGTCCATAAGGTCAATTATTTTGATTCCTGAGGGATCCGTTGATGAAGAACCCCAGAGAGGGGAGTGGGCATTGAAGTCACCCAGAATGACCAGGGGAGAAGATATTTTTCTAAACATGTGGATCCATAATGAAATGTCAAATGGGGTAGAAGGAGGAATGTAGAGGGATACAAACGTAATATTAGAGACAGTAGCTGCCACTAACTGGAAGGATGAATCTGGGGGTTTAATGGAAATAGGGGTGAAGGACAGGGAGTTTTTGATTAGAAGGGCTGCACCACCCTTCCCATCAATGCGGTCGTCCCGCAGACATTGGTAGCCACTCACCTTGAAGAGCTGAGATGGTTTAAACGAAGTCTCAGAGATGGCAGCAATAGAAATTGTGTGTAATTGTAGAAGGAGGATGAGGTCAGCCTTATTGGAGAAGGCGCTTCTACTATTCCACTGAAGAATCCCTGCTGTCAGGGCAGCCATTGGAAACAAGAGAATTTAAGGAGGAGAGTAAAGAGGCAGCGTTGGACGGTAGGGAATTATTGTTATTAATTATAGAGATAAGTAACATGATGAGAGTTTGAATAATATTAGAATTGTCATTAGAAATTATGTTGTTTAAAGAATTGCCATTTGAATCAGGGATAAAGGAATTGCAGTTCAAAGTATTGCTGTTAGGAAAGACGGTATTTTGTGGAAATGGGGAGCTGATGTTACCATTTGGGAACAAGAGCTGGGAGTTATGGCCAAGGTGATCATATCCGGGGGATTTGAGAGGACGAGAAGCAGATTTTGTCATTACAGTCTTCCTGTATGACGAGTTTGGAGGAATAATGTTTTGAGATAACTGGGGTTGAGAGGCGACTTCAGCAAAAGATTTTTTAGAGGGAGCTATTGTTTTAGAAGCGTGGAAGTACGATACGCTATTGGAAGCCATATAACTTTTAATGTTTTTTGGCGTGAAAGTTCGGGGCAGGATGGATTTATGGCTGTGTGAGAGCTTGAGCAGTTGATGCAAGTAGGGGGATTGGAAGGGGAGGGGCATTGTTCTGCTAAATGACTTTCTGCACATTTAAAGCAGCGAGGAGAAGAACGACATGATTGCTTGGAATAGCCGAACCGACAACAGTTAAAGCACTGAATTGTCGGGTATGAATAAATTTCCACTGGGAGAGAGTTGTGGAAAGGGTACACATGAGAGGGAAGAGATTGGCCTTCAAATGTAAGAACTACAGTTTGGGAGGGTTTCCAAACTATAGAATCGGAAGTCCTATCTTTATAATTCAGCCGCCTAGTCTTTAAAACTTTCCCCGAAGATGCTGGGATAATAAGTTCCGTGATGAGTTCTTCATCGGATAGGTCTGTGGGGATACCTCTCACTAGACCCATGCGCGAGATGTTGAATGAAGGGATGTAAGCCTTGTATTTTTTGGCAGAGAGGAAGTCAATGGAATTTATAAATTTATTGGCATTGAGTGCAGTTGTGAACTCTACACAAATGCGGAATCTTCCCTCCGATCTGATACCACCTGGGGAAATGCCAAGTGGTTTTTTTCCTATAAATTTACCAAAATCAAGGGGATGCAGTGAGTGGCCTTGTGTGTTGTTTTGCACATACGCGATGAAGGGGGCTTTTGCTGAAGTCGGGTACAGTGAAGCGAGTGGAGGGGCGACAGTCTCTACAGGAACTGTAACCTGAGCAGATTCCTTTTTCGGAAGGACGCTGACTTTTCTTTTTTTGGGAGTAGAGGAATCAGTCATTATTTCAACCTCGCTAGCAATGTCATGTTCAAAATTAACAGGGTCAGGATCAGGGGGGACGGGATCTGGTGGTTTCTTCCCCATGGCAAAGGCCATTGGGGTAAAAAGGAATGTATATTAATATAAAATAACACTTACTGGACTTGGTCAGCAATAAAGGCACTCAAAGAGGACAAAAAATATAGTTTTAACCTACAAAAGGCAATAAAATTAGATTTTTTTTTTGTATTCGAACGGAAAAAGACAAGAGAGTTCTTCAACTGTCAAAGTTCGAATGTTATCCGGGTTTAATACTTCCCATATCAAAAGAGTATTTGGCGCCCAAAAATCTTAGTAATAGTTTAGGTACAGATTTGTTTTAATTTAGGTTTTGCTTTTTTTATTAATTTAGGTGTAGATTGTATTAATTTAGGTATTGATTTTTTATTAATTTAGGTATAGATTTTTTTATATTAAATTAGGTATAGTTTTTTTTTATTAATTTCGGTATAGATTTTAATTTTAACCAATTTAGAATGTTGTGAACAATGGCGTCAGCTAGCACCCGGACTACGCGAGCGGCCACAGCAGAAGTCCGTCAGGCGACACCTAGTTCCGTTTCCACACACAAACTATACCAGTATCAAGATCGTAATTGTAATGTTAAATTTAGGTTTTTAGGTTATATGTCGTAGCAATAGTAAGGTTAATAATAGCTAATAAGTTAATTATAATCTCCCTGTGAATTCAAGTCAAACAAACCGGGGGCGATTGATATGTCCCTAGGTATATACGTGACTTGAATTCACAGAAAGGCCAAAGCAAACACGTGTGCCCGCATCTATGTCTGTAATTTCACACGCAGATGGAGGCGGCAGTCGGGTATTATTAGACCGAAATATTTAGTCAATAGCGTGGCCGGAAATCGCAATAAAAAATTAGAAAGCTAATATTGAAATACACCCATTAGTCGGCAGATTTATCTCTAGACCCTCATTAAGTAGTAATTCTGAAATGGGAACGTTAAGTCAGCGACCCGGCAGTAAAAACCTTCGCCCAAGGCTAGGCCATTGTAATTGTTTTGAAGGTCTTTTGTACAAATTTTAACATCTTTTAAAATTAATAGTAACTCTAGCGGTGAGAATGTCGATGCCAGCGCCACGGACTCAAACAACGTACCGAAGTGGTGTAGAGCGGAACCACTATAGTTCAGCACCCCACCACAGGCGCGCTACGGTCGCCGATTGCGCGGGTGAATTCAACTGATTCAGCTCTAACAGTCACGCTCTCGCCCCCCCTTGGGGCGGTCGCCCAGGCGCTTCCTACCAGGAAGCTGCCCACCCAACAGTCACGCTCTCGCCCCCCCTTGGGGCGGTCGCCCAGGCGGTTCCTACCAGGAAGCTGCCCACCCGACAGTCACGCTCTCGCCCCCCCTTGGGGCGGTCGCCGAGGAAGCTGCCCTCTCGGCAGTTCTCATCTCGCCTCAACAGCTGAAGACAGATTCCGCAACCAACAGTCACGCAGTCATCATCTCGGAAGTCATCATCTTGCCCTCCCCCTTGGAGCGGCTCCGAGGCAGCTTCCGACCAGGGAACTGTCCTAGCAGAAGTTACCGTCTCGCCTCCGCCGAGAAACTTCCTGCTCTCCCCCTTTGGAGCGGCACCGAGGCTCTTCCGACCAGGGAGCTGCCCTAGCAGAAGTTACCGTCTCGCCTCCGCCGAGAAACTTCCTGCTCTCCCCCTTGGAGCGGTGCTGAGGATATCCCAACGAGGAAGCTGCCCTCTCAGGAGTCGCTGCCTGCCGACTCCGCCCTTCGGAACCAGCCCAAGTTGCCGCTTTTGTGTATCAGTGATAAGTGCGAACATGGAGATCCGCGGTACCATATAAGAACTATAATTTACGACTAGTATTAACCTAGATTAAGACTCAACCTTCTTTATACATGTTTTTTTAAAGGAATTTTTAATAGTGTTTACAACTAAGTAAATTCCTTTTTTACTCGTTCCTCCTTTTATTTTATATGAATAGTATTAATTATTAACTTCCCTTAAGTAGAGTGATAACAATTTACATATATTTTTTAATATTCATATTTCCTTAAATCATAACTACAAACACTAAATATTCTTCATCTTGATGCTCACCACTCTTCTAAACACAAGCGCCAGCTTCTATAGAAGAGAAACATTAAAAAATCAAAAGCAGTGAAAACTAATTTTATGAATTATTTAAGTTAACATAAATGAATTTACTCTGTAAATTGATTCATTATTTAATAAAGAATGAAAAAAAAATATAATCAAACATTTCAATCTGTACATTTTTACTACAAAATAAATCTGCAATTTGCATAAAATAAAAATGTACATGTATCTTTCCATGAACTATGATTTCTATTTTACGTTTCAATCAGTTAGGGCCCGTTCCCACTTCATGATGTCCTAGCGGCTGTAGTGGATGTATGGAGCTGTTCACAGTTGTCCGACACGATTTTAAAACGGATCCGGCATTTTTTGTCGGATGGATCGCCAGCGCAGCTCGTCCGTTTTCAAATCGAGCCGGAACTCGCTCGCTCATAGTTTTGTATGGAGCTGTTCACACATGTTCACACTTGTCTAGTCGTTCTGGCAGAGTCCCCGCCACACCCCGACCCCTCACCGACCGCACCAAGTCGCAAGGAAGCAGGAACGCTGCGTGGTTGAATTTGGTTATTTTGATAAGTAAATAAGTTAAAACTATAATAATTGATAAGGAAATAAATCCCGAAAATTTAATCCCACTGGTCGAAGAAAGAGTTGTGCTGTGGGATAAAACGACAGAAGGGTATAAAAATAATTCATTAAAATTATCGGCTTGGCCAGAAGTTTGCTGTTTATTCATGCCGGATTTTGAGAAATTAGAAGAAAAACAAAGAAAAGATTTTGGTAAGTACCGACTTTTATTAAAAATTGTTAGTTTTTTGTTTTTATTTTGTGTGTGTAGCTGCTGCTTGCCAAGATACAGATCCTATTGGAGAAACGAAATAGTCGGCGAATTCTGATTGTATATTATTTGCAGTAGGACCACCACGAGTAATGTGTGTTTGTGCACGCATCGGATGCTCCACTGGGGTTGCAGACTGGATATCTTCAAAATTAAGACCGTCCTTTTCTCTTACAAAATTGTGTAATGCTGTACAAGCTTTTATATTTTGATAGCTGTTTCTGGGTCGACATCCAATGGTCGATGTAGTATTCTCCACTTATTAGCTAAAATACCAAAAGCACATTCAACATACCTCCTGGCTCGACTTAAACGATAGTTTAGTCGGTTTAGTCCAAATGAGTGCCTCCGAAAGGTCGCAATAATTTTTTTGACAACGGGAAAGCTTCATCGCCAATAAGTAAGAAGGGTAAATCTTTTTCCATATTATCATGAAGAGGTCTAGGCTTTGGTATATTCAATCTCCCGTCATCCAATTTCTGCCAGAAAGTAGTCCCCTTGAAAATCGAGAAATCACACTCTTTCCCATATGAACCAATGCTCACGTAGATAAATCGGTATTCCGAATCAACTATGGCAAGTAAAATGAAGGAAAAATAATGTTTGTAGTTATAATACATAGAGCCACTATTTTTTGGCTGTACAACTCTTATCGCATCGTAGAAGAACGATGTGCTTCCCATCAACCGCTCCGAGACAATGAGGAAAATTTGTTTTCATTTCAAAACCTTTTGTGATGTCCTCCCATTTACTTTCAGTGTCAGGCAACATTATGAACTTTTTGCCTATCGTGCGGTATCACGAAGTCCTGTTCCATACTCCAGGCCATCACCAAGCACCACAGCGCCATTACATTGTACAGCTGAGTCATGTCTCCATCGTTCTCATCAGACTGAGGCGGCGAACTGTTTTCCCGCCCAGCACAGCCGCCCACGCTGTTCCATACTCCAGGCCATCACCAAGCACCACAGCGCCATTACATTATACAGTTGGGTCATGTCTCCATCAGCCTCATCCACGCCGTCTCCGCCCTCGCCGCCAGCCTCCTAACACTGTCTGATGCCAGCTGCCGCCCATACCGTCCACGTCAGGCTGAGGCAGTGAACTCGTAAACCCCTGCCTCAGTCCTGAGCGTCCGACAGCTTAGCCTGGTCGCGCCCCTTGGCAATCCGACCAGTGCATCAGCCCCATCTCCATCGTCTCTGCCTGTTGCCAGCTACCGCCCATGCCGCTCTGCCGCCGCTCTGTTGCTCTGCCGCCGCTCTGTCGCTCTGCCGCCGCCCTGTAGGCGCCGTATTGTCCATGCCGTCTCCGCCTCTGGCCCGACTGATGCTGAGACCCGTTGTTTCAGTCCAGTCCGGAGAAGCCGCTCTGCCGCCCACCTTGCAGTCCCGTGCGGTGAGCGATAGCTCCCACCCTCGCTCTGCCGCCGCCCTTAGGCGCCCGCCTAAGGCATCCACCGTTAATTTACACGTGAGCTTCTAATGTACTTAATTCTTAGAGAGCCTTAAATTCCGTAGTTTGCCATAGTAAAATATAGGCCTTAAATCGCCATGTATCTATTATAGAACTGTCTGACCTTCCGTTTTATATGTATTAATAAACATGCCATATCACAACAACCTGTTTCATTGGAGATTGTCTAGTTCCCGCCTGTAAAGATACAGTTTCAAGCTTTGCTGGCCTTCTAGTATGGCGGGTGTTATTTACCTAGCAACTCACATGTATAACACGAACACTTGATAACATTAACTGTCCTAAGTTAACACACATAAGTACTACATTATATAACTTTAATGGTTATATAACACTGGCGGGGCTTTTACTCACTTATAACTATCTATAGTTACTATGTATAACTACGTAAGTTATATAACAGTTGACACACACTGATTCGGGTTACTTCCCATCACTACCCATATAATGAGAATGAGCCATTGATGTATTATACTAGATTAGCCCTGTCCAGCTAAATTCATTTTTAAAATGACCCCACATAGCGTACCTCACAAATATGGAGATGAACTTAACAACCCAACTCTGTTTAAACTCCTTGTACAAGCGTTCAAACTCGTAAGCGAAACCACTGAGAATTTGTTGTCAGAGGTGTTGTAATATGGACATAAAGCCAAAAAGAAACTAACACTTACAGCAAATTTTATGTGCTGAATGAGGGCTGAATCAGGAAAGAATTGATAAATAACAAAAAATGATTTTTATTTTTTTTTTTTTTAATTCTTTATATTGGCTTTCACCCATTAAGAGTGATCTTGGCCATACAATACAACATTTTTCTTATTAATAAATACAACAAATTACAGGATAAAATTGATTACACAACATGACATAACATAACGTAACATAAATAAACCAAACATAACATAACATAACATAAACATAACATAACATAACATAAACATAACATAAACATAACATTAACATAATATAACATAACATAAACATAAACATAACATAACATAACATAACATAACATAATATAACATAACATAACATAACATAACATAACATAACATAACATAACATAACATAACATAACATAACATAACATAACATAACATAACATAACATGAACATAACATAAACATATCATAACATAATATGAACATAACATATAACAAACATAACATAGGTGTAACATAAACATAACTTAACAAAAACAATACAGAGCTGGTAATAACAGGTAATTACAAAATTATAAAAATAGGAACCTGTGCACAATAGTAGTGGGCATTTTTGTTATTTAAAAGAACAGATTTTTCCAAAATTAGAAGCATTATTTTTTTAAAACAGTACTATGAAATGAATATAAACAAATACAATAAAAGAATCAAGAAAAATATACAAATGCATAAAGAATAGTGTTTTATCTCAGTCAAAATATGCAGAGTTGGGATTAGTAAAAATAGATGAAAATAAAGATGAAAATAGGAACCTGAACAAATGAATACAAATGAAAGTTAAAGAAATTTGGTTTATATTTATTATTATGGTCAGATATTAAGGCCATTTTTATAAATAAATTTTGCCAACAAATAGTAAATTTCAGTAGTGTTTAGACTAAGAAGGCAGGGTATACTGGTAGGCAATTTAATATCAAGTTTTAACAATTCATGCATGAAGTTTGGAAATTGGTCATTGATAGGACACTCAAAAAAATTATGGTCCAGAGTATCCTCTGACCCACAATCACAGTACGGCGAACTGACTATGTGGAACCTGGCAAGATGGCTAAGACAACAAGTGTGACCCAGCCGCATTCGGGTTAAGGAAGAAATATATTTTTTAGGCATGGTAGTGTATTTGTGAAACCAGGGCTTAACAGGAATAGAAGGTTGGATTAATGAGTACTGGTGACCTTTTATCAGAGAAGATTTTTTCCATTCAGAAGACCATTGGAGTTGGTACTTAGTTTTTAGAATAGGGAAATGGTCTCTAACCGGAATAGGGATATCACTTAACGGACCATGGGCAGTGGCTTCCTTAGCAATATAATCAGCCATGTCATTCCCAGTAATACCGAGGTGTCCCGGTATCCAGGCTAGGACCACTGATGCATGAACCAGTGACATGGAATGCAGTAGGTTCCTGATCGAGCAGATTAGAGAGTCGCTACTGGAATTGAGTGGGGATGTGCTTATTTTTTGTAGTGAGCTAAGCGAGTCTGAAAGGATGAGTGCGTTTTTAATATTTAATGATTTGACGAGTTGAAGAGCTTCTATGATAGCTATGCATTCAGCAGAGAAAATGGAGCATTCTTTGGGAAGTTTGTGTGGGAAACACAATTTTCTGTGAGGAACATAGACACTGGCCCCGCAATGGGAGTCATGACTGAGTTTGGAGCCATCTGTGAAAATTTTTATGTAATTTGGCCAGTTGTTTTCAATAATTGTGTTAAATTCTGCATTATTTAATTGAGTTGAGTTTTTAATGTTTTTTTTACTTATTCCGATAAATTGATGGACCTTCGGATAGAAAGTAAGGCTTTCATAGGGGTATGAGTATAAGAGAAGAGATTCATTGAGATAGGTGTTTTTAGATAAATCCAGGAAAGAGTTGTAGCAATCATAAAAAAGTGGAGGGGTATGATTTTTCCAAAAGTGATTTGTATTAACCTCATACTTTAACGATTGAAGTATAGGAATCAAGGGATGGGATGTTATTGAACATATTTTGTAAACATATTTTTCTGCCAGGCATCGCCTTCTTATATGTAAGGGAGGTTCGCAACATTCCACTTGCATTGCGTTGATTGGAGAAGATTTCATGGCTCCTAAGACAAGGCGAAGTGATTTTGACTGGATTTTATCTAATTTATGAGAATTTGACGTGGACATTGGATCAAACAGACAAGATCCGTAATCGAGATGGCTTCGGATGAGGGCATTGTATAGAAGTTTTAAAGAAGCTGGGTGGGATCCCCACCACACTCCGGCTAGAAATCTAAGAGGATTGATGTTGCTTTCACATTTTGTAACAACGTGATTTATATGAGAGTTCCAAGTAAGCTTGGAGTCCAAAAACATTCCAAGGAACTTAACTTCCTTCGAGATAGGGATCACTTCATCGCCAAATATTACCTGAATATCCGGAAGCTTTCGTCGACGAGTGAAGATGACAACTTTGCTTTTGGCAGGGGAAAGTTCAAGACCATTAATATTTAACCACGCCAAGAGTTTTCTAAGAGCGTTGTTAATTGCTGATGCTGCGATGAAAAGATTGGCGGATATTTTGTAAAACGTTAAGTCGTCAGCATATTGGAGTACGTTGCACATGAAATTAATAGATTTTTCCAGATCGTATGTGTAAATATTATACAGTATCGGGCTTAAGACAGACCCTTGCGGGAGTCCTTTGAATATTTGTCTTATGTGGGGAGAGGATTCGGATCCATCTACAAAAACAGTTCTCTCGGAGAGCAAATTGATAATGAATTGAACCAATTTAGGAGGGATACCAATCGCCAGTAACTTTTCTTTAAGAATGGGTATATTTACATTGTCGTATGCTCCACAGATGTCTAAAAATACTGCAATACAATATTCGTTTTTAGATAACGCTAATTTGACATCTGTAACAAGAGAGGAAAGGTTGTCAAGGGTACTTTTACCCTTTCTAAATCCAAACTGGGAAGGGGGAAGAATATGATTTTTCTCTACAAACCAGTCTAATCTATTCTTAATCATTCTTTCAGCTACTTTGCAAAGTGTTGAAGAGAGAGCAATCGGTCTGTAACTTGAGCCTAGACTTGGATCTTTGGTACTTTTGCAAATGGGAATGATTTTTTGAATTTTCCAGTCCGGGGGAATAATACCAGAGTCCAGGAAGATATTGATGAGAGAGAGAAAGTAGGAAAGGGAATCATCATCAGTGTGGCGGATGAATATGTTCAAGATTTCGTCATTGCCCGGAGCTAAAATCCAAATATCAGAATTGTGAGATGACTTCGGCAGGGAAAAGGAAGACCTAAACCTGCGAATCATGGACCAAACCTCCCCCGCCGGAGTAGCAGGGGATATATTAGTGCAGAAATTACGCCAGCTATTTTTTTTTTTAAAACGAAATGTACGTTTAGCAACAGCTTGGGCATTCTTGGCTTTCAAGAAATTTTCCATTGTCATCTGTTGGCAGTATGTCTTATTGGCCGCTTTCCTCTCCTTCAGCACTCGAAGGCATTCTTCATCCCACCAGGGGGGAGGGTGAGCCTTCGTGCCTACAGGGGATGATTTGGGAATAGAAATGACTGCAGATTTTAGAATGGAATCAGACCAAGATTTGTAAGAGGAGGTGCAGTTATCTGAAGAAGGGGTAGGCAGGGAAAGGGTGTGACCCTGGACAGATTCTCTAAAATGACACCAGTCGGCTTTTTTTGTGATAAATTTTGGCTTTCTTTTAAAGAGGTTAGTATTTAACCCTTGAGCCAGATTTATAATGATTGGATAGTGGTCACTGCCGCAGGGGTCTGATGAAGTTCTCCAGGAAATTATTGGATATATACTTGGGGAACAAAGAGTTATATCCACCGCACTAGGGCTCTGCCCAGGCAGACTTAACCTTGTTGGAGATCCGTCATTTAGAAGGCACATGTTCAAGGAGTCCATAAGGTCAATTATTTTGATTCCTGAGGGATCCGTTGATGAAGAACCCCAGAGAGGGGAGTGGGCATTGAAGTCACCCAGAATGATCAGGGGAGAAGATATTTTTCTAAACATGTGGATCCATAATGAAATGTCAAATGGGGTAGAAGGAGGAATGTAGAGGGATACAAACGTAATATTAGAGACAGTAGCTGCCACTAACTGGAAGGATGAATCTGGGGGTTTAATGGAAATAGGGGTGAAGGACAGGGAGTTTTTGATTAGAAGGGCTGCACCACCCTTCCCATCAATGCGGTCGTCCCGCAGACATTGGTAGCCACTCACCTTGAAGAGCTGAGATGGTTTAAACCAAGTCTCAGAGATGGCAGCAATAGAAATTGTGTGTAATTGTAGAAGGCGGATGAGGTCAGCCTTATTGGAGAAGGCGCTTCTACTATTCCACTGAAGAATCCCTGCTGTCAGGGCAGCCATTGGAAACAAGAGAATTTAAGGAGGAGAGTAAAGAGGCAGCGTTGGACGGTAGGGAATTATTGTTATTAATTATAGAGATAAGTAACATGATGAGAGTTTGAATAATATTAGAATTGTCATTAGAAATGATGTTGTTTGAGGAATTGGGATGTGAATCAGGGATAAAGGAATTGCAGTTCAAAGAATTGGTGTTAGGAAAGACGGTATTTTGTGGAAATGGGGAGCTGATGTTACCATTTGGGAACAAGAGCTGGGAGTTATGGCCAAGATGATCATATCCGGGGGATTTAAGAGGGCGAGAAGCAGATTTTGTCATTACAGTCTTCCTGTATGACGAGTTTGGAGAAGTAATGTTTTGAGATAACTGGGGTTGAGAGGCGACTTCTGCAAAAGATTTTTTAGAGGGAGCTATTATTTTAGAAGCGTGGAAGTACGATACGCTATTGGAAGCCATATAACTTTTAATGTTTTTTTGGCGTGAAAGTTTGGGGCAGGATGGATTTATGGCTGTATGAGAGCCTGAGCAGTTGATGCAGGTAGGGGGATTGGAAGGGGAGGGGCATTGCTCTGCTAAATGACTTTCTGCACATTTAAAGCAGCGAGGAGAAGAACGGCATGATTGCTTGGAATGGCCGAACCGACAACAATTAAAACATTGAATTGTCGGGTATGAATAAATTTCCACTGGGAGAGAGTTGTGGAAAAGGTATACATGAGATGGAAGAGATTGGCCTTCAAATGTAAGAACTACAGTTTGGGAGGGTTTCCAAACTATAGAATCGGAAGTCTTATCTTTATAATTCAGCCGCCTAGTCTTTAAAACTTTCCCCGAAGATGCTGGGATAATAAGTTCCGTGATAAGTTCTTCCTCGGATAGGTCTGTAGGGATACCTCTCACTAGACCCATGCGGGAGACATTAAATGAAGGGATGTAAGCCTTGTATTTTTTGGCAGAGAGGAAGTCAATGGAATTTATAAATTTATTGGCATTGAGTGCAGTTGTGAACTCTACACAAATGCGGAATCTTCCCTCCGATCTGATACCACCTGGGGAAATGCCAAGAGGTTTTTTTCCTATAAATTTACCAAAATCAAGGGGATGCAGTGAGTGTCCTTGTGTGTTGTTTTGCACATACACGATGAAGGGGGCTTTTGCTGAAGTCGGGTACAGTGAAGCGAGTGGAGGAGCGACAGTCTCTACAGGAACTGTAACCTGAGAAGATTCCTTTTTCGGAAGGACGCTGACTTTTCTTTTTTTGGGAGTAGAGGAATCAGTCATTATTTCAACCTCGCTAGCAATGTCATGTTCAAAATTAACAGGGTCAGGATCAGGGGGGACGGGATCTGGTGGTTTCTTCCCCATGGCAAAGGCCATTGGGGCAAAAAGGAATGTATATTAATATAAAATAATACTTACTGGACTTGGTCAGCAATAAAGGCACTCAAAGAGGACAAAAAATATAGTTTTAACCTACAAAAGGCAATAAAATTAGATTTTTTTTTGTATTCGAACGGAAAAAGACAAGAGAGTTCTTCAACTGTCAAAGTTCGAATGTGATTTTTATTTAATTTATTTTTGTTTTTGAATTCTATACAGGTCCTATAGAACAAAAAACGTTTACATTTTTATTATTGTGCATAGGTTTTTTTTAAATTTACTATAGTATATATAGAATGGTATATAATTATTGAAGAAAGCAATCACTTTGTGACTTGACATCATTTAATTTAATTTGGTTTTAAGCATTTTAAAACAGAATATATCTAGTAAGCTATCGAAAATTATACAAAATAATTAAAGCTGATGAATATAAAATAATATTAGTAAAAAATTTAACAGTAACATAAAAATTATAGAGACTAGAACAACACTACGTATCATTTAATAAATATACTACTATCAATCAATTAAAAGTTATTTTGTCTTCAACCACTTTGTTAGAATTAAGACATTGACGAAGCAACCTAATATATCTTCGTTCCTTTCCCATAATTCGTAGTTCGGTTCGCGTTCCGGTTCGCAAATAAATAAGCAACAATGACGAGGACAGAGCTTCAGAGAGCGTATGGGTAAGGGGGGTGGAAATTACATGATTACAATATATAGGTACTTATTTATTTATTTACGCCCGTTAAATAGGATTTTACGTATTATTTACGACATTCACGCACATCGGTTGTTGCAATAAGGAAGTTGAGTGAAAAATATTTTGACTGATAAAAAATATGTTCATGTAGATCAAAAAATATCGATTCTAAATATATAAATATATTTCTATTATTCTTAGAATTAGTTAAACGTTCTTGAAAAATCATTAAATAGCAATAAACTGAATACGCTCCACGATTGGTCGAAAGAATTCTGACGTCACATGTGTCGCTGCTCGTAGAACGGGTCACCGCTGTGTGTATGGTGCATCTCTTTCTATTACATGAGAGATGGTCGGTTTAGATGAGAGAGGTGTATAGGCCAAACGTTTGTTTGGGTCAAATCAAGTTAAAGCTTCCAAGTAAGTATATCAAATTATTACCTAATTGTGTTCATTTGTACGTTACGATAAATATAATACATTTTTACAGTATAGCAGCAGACACATACCTGAACGGATGACGAACCTCGTGCTGGCACTGTTGGTGGACGCGGTGGTCTCTCTCGCTGCAGCAGCTGGTACAGTTCCTTCGCTACCTAGGATTCGTGCAGCAGAGTCTCCATCTTCTATCTTCGTCGAGCGTCACAGCGGTGCTGCCAAGGTCTGTTATCTATGTGAGGATATTGTGTCAGCGCTCTTTATTGACATAAATACAAAAATGTTAAGTGTTTGAGGGAGGGGTGGACAAAGTGGCAGGGGTAATTAAGGGAATTCCAGGAAGAACAGAGCGGTTAACTGGAAATATGTCTAGAATAGGACTATAAGACAGATTAATTTGGTTATTTATTATACTGGAGTTATTATTGAGGGATTTTCTGATTTCAAGTGCTTCTAAATTATCTAATTTTTTGCCTTTATTACGACGGTGAAGAATTTTAACCCCTGTATCTTTACTGGGGTTAAAAGATACAGTGACATCGCCGACGTATGTGTATATATTGGTGTGTTGACATGCTATTAGCACGTGATTCGTATCCGGCCACATGCTGATATATTTGTAAGTGCGCAGTAAGATGCTCGTTGCTATGAGCCATCATAACACAATCATTAGCAAAATTATTAATGAAATGAGTAGCATTATCTGGGACACGATAGGCAAAAAGTTCATAATGTTGCCTGACACTGAAAGTAAATGGGAGGACATCACAAAAGGTTTTGAAATGAAAACAAATTTTCCTCATTGTCTCGGAGCGGTTGATGGGAAGCACATCGTTCTTCTACGATGCGATAAGAGTTGTACAACCAAAAAATAGTGGCTCTATGTATTATAACTACAAACATTATTTTTCCTTCATTTTACTTGCCATAGTTGATTCGGAATACCGATTTATCTACGTGAGCATTGGTTCATATGGGAAAGAGTGTGATTTCTCGATTTTCAAGGGGACTACTTTCTGGCAGAAATTGGATGACGGGAGATTGAATATACCAAAGCCTAGACCTCTTCATGATAATATGGAAAAAGATTTACCCTTCTTACTTATTGGCGATGAAGCTTTCCCGTTGTCAAAAAAATTATTGCGACCTTTCGGAGGCACTCATTTGGACTAAACCGACTAAACTATCGTTTAAGTCGAGCCAGGAGGTATGTTGAATGTGCTTTTGGTATTTTAGCTAATAAGTGGAGAATACTACATCGACCATTGGATGTCGACCCAGAAACAGCTATCAAAATAATAAAAGCTTGTACAGCATTACACAATTTTGTAAGAGAAAAGGACGGTCTTAATTTTGAAGATATCCAGTCTGCAACCCCAGTGGAGCATCCGATGCGTGCACAAACACACATTACTCGTGGTGGTCCTACTGCAAATAATATACAATCAGAATTCGCCGACTATTTCGTTTCTCCAATAGGATCTGTATCTTGGCAAGCAGCAGCTACACACACAAAATAAAAACAAAAAACTAACAATTTTTAATAAAAGTCGGTACTTACCAAAATCTTTTCTTTGTTTTTCTTCTAATTTCTCAAAATCCGGCATGAATAAACAGCAAACTTCTGGCCAAGCCGATAATTTTAATGAATTATTTTTATACCCTTCTGTCGTTTTATCCCACAGCACAACTCTTTCTTCGACCAGTGGGATTAAATTTTCGGGATTTATTTCCTTATCAATTATTATAGTTTTAATTTATTTACTTATCAAAATAACCAAATTCAACCACGCAGCGTTCCTGCTTCCTTGCGACTTGGTGCGGTCGGTGAGGGGTCGGGGTGTGGCGGGGACTCTGCCAGAACGACTAGACAAGTGTGAACATGTGTGAACAGCTCCATACAAAACTATGAGCGAGCGAGTTCCGGCTCGATTTGAAAACGGACGAGCTGCGCTGGCGATCCATCCGACAAAAAATGCCGGATCCGTTTTAAAATCGTGTCGGACAACTGTGAACAGCTCCATACATCCACTACAGCCGCTAGGACATCATGAAGTGGGAACGGGCCCTAACTGATTGAAACGTAAAATAGAAATCATAGTTCATGGAAAGATACATGTACATTTTTATTTTATGCAAATTGCAGATTTATTTTGTAGTAAAAATGTACAGATTGAAATGTTTGATTATATTTTTTTTTCATTCTTTATTAAATAATGAATCAATTTACAGAGTAAATTCATTTATGTTAACTTAAATAATTCATAAAATTAGTTTTCACTGCTTTTGATTTTTTAATGTTTCTCTTCTATAGAAGCTGGCGCTTGTGTTTAGAAGAGTGGTGAGCATCAAGATGAAGAATATTTAGTGTTTGTAGTTATGATTTAAGGAAATATGAATATTAAAAAATATATGTAAATGAACAAATTAAAAATTATAAGATGTGTGTATTTCAAAATTAGAATTTTGAGAAATATATAAAGGGAAATTCCTAGGAAGCAGGATTGCCAATGCATACATGCTAAAATACCCACAACAGATGTTCAAATTCCTTTACCTCCAAAATTATATTGAAATTAGCATTTATTATTTAGTTATTTTTGGATTTTCTCTTTCGTTTAGGCTTAGAAAATAAAAAAAATTGTTTGAAAATTTGCTGCGAAAAGAAACGCAATTGTAGTATATTCTCACTTATCTATATTATTTTTCAATATGGTTGGATAATCAGGAAATGCTCTTTTCATTGATATTAGTTGCGTCAGTTCTCATATTGTAGAATCCCCAGATCAAGGTTCCCCTCACAAAATACCCAATCTTTTTAAATTCTTAGAAATGAGCTGCTCGGGTGACCATGTTAACTGACATTGTTACAAAAATTGTTTTTTTATGTAAACAATATTATCTCATGTCTTCTTTCACTGGAGATCACTTTTGTAGCTATGTAATTTATTGTATCCGATATACTTTTTGAAAGTTTTAAGTAAAGAATGGTAAGTGCAGGTAAGTGATGCAAGATGACGGATGGCCGACACATACCACGATCTGTGTCATCACAGATCGTGGTATGTGGTGCTTGCAAACATTGTAAATTCTATGAATTCTTTTGACAGTGCAGCAGATTCCATGTTTTCTGCCGACAACAATAACCCAAACTCTTCAAATAGTGAAGATATGACCACTTTAAGATTTTTATGTATTTCTAACCTGTTTTGTGTGAAGTATGTTGAGTGTTTTCAATTAACACGTTTTACACGCTACGACTTTGATGGCTTTTAATGGTATGTATCTACATACACATTCCACTTTTTACCTGAAAAATGTTATTTGATGGCATATCTTGTTATCAATCGATTACATCTTCTGTGATTCACGAGGATCCAGATGATTAATCGTGGATGAAATATTATATATATTTGTAATAAGCATTTACTTTGTGGCTCGTCATAATTTACAAAAAAAAAAAAATAATTTTGTTTTAAAGTGGACTTTAATTAAAGTGGTCTAAAACAAATTTATATATTTTTATTGTGAAAAATTATATCTTTTGAACTAACATTAATTTCACTTTCAATAAACTTACCGTATATTTTGCACATGTAATTTTTTCGTTTTTCGCACTCATTAGGTTTGGAACATATAAATATGTAATATATCATAAATTGATTCCCTTGTTCATGTAAAGCAGGGGTGGGCAACTTGCGGCCCGCGAGGCTTTTTGGTGCGGTCCACAAGCACTTTCGGTATTTAAAATATTAATTTAACTATGAAATCTTAATCAATTTTCTTTTTTTAATAACATCAATTCTAATAGACGGTTAACATTGGTAAAAAAATTACTGGAATTCCTTATTGAAGAATTAAATTTTTTTCCATACAAAATGTTTATGCGACGTGGTTTGGACAGTTTGAATGACGTCACACCCACACCCCGCCTCTTACCGCTCGGATTTCGCTCGTTTTGGCGGGCTTAATATAATTTAAACTTTGAGAATTAATTTAATTATGAAAACAAACCAATTCGAACTTTGACAGTTGAAGAACTCTCTTGTCTTTTTCCGTTCGAATACAAAAAAAATCTAATTTTATTGCCTTTTGTAGGTTAAAACTATATTTTTTGTCCTCTTTGAGTGCCTTTATTGCTGACCAAGTCCAGTAAGTGTTATTTTATATTAATATACATTCCTTTTTACCCCAATGGCCTTTGCCATGGGGAAGAAACCACCAGATCCCGTCCCCCCTGATCCTGACCCTGTTAATTTTGAACATGACATTGCTAGCGAGGTTGAAATAATGACTGATTCCTCTACTCCCAAAAAAAGAAAAGTCAGCGTCCTTCCGAAAAAGGAATCTGCTCAGGTTACAGTTCCTGTAGAGACTGTCGCCCCTCCACTCGCTTCACTGTACCCGACTTCAGCAAAAGCCCCCTTCATCGCGTATGTGCAAAACAACACACAAGGCCACTCACTGCATCCCCTTGATTTTGGTAAATTTATAGGAAAAAAACCACTTGGCATTTCCCCAGGTGGTATCAGATCGGAGGGAAGATTCCGCATTTGTGTAGAGTTCACAACTGCACTCAATGCCAATAAATTTATAAATTCCATTGACTTCCTCTCTGCCAAAAAATACAAGGCTTACATCCCTTCATTCAACATCTCGCGCATGGGTCTAGTGAGAGGTATCCCCACAGACCTATCCGATGAAGAACTCATCACGGAACTTATTATCCCAGCATCTTCGGGGAAAGTTTTAAAGACTAGGCGGCTGAATTATAAAGATAGGACTTCCGATTCTATAGTTTGGAAACCCTCCCAAACTGTAGTTCTTACATTTGAAGGCCAATCTCTTCCCTCTCATGTGTACCTTTTCCACAAGTCTCTTCCAGTGGAAATTTATTCATACCCGACAATTCAGTGCTTTAACTGTTGTCGGTTCGGCCATTCCAAGCAATCATGTCGTTCTTCTCCTCGCTGCTTTAAATGTGCAGAAAGTCATTTAGCAGAACAATGCCCCTCCCCTTCCAATCCCCCTACTTGCATCAACTGCTCAGGCTCTCACACAGCCATAAATCCATCCTGCCCCGAACTTTCACGCCAAAAAACATTAAAAGTTATATGGCTTCCAATAGCGTATCGTACTTCCACGCTTCTAAAACAATAGCTCCCTCTAAAAAATCTTTTGCTGAAGTCGCCTCTCAACCCCAGTTATCTCAAAACATTATTCCTCCAAACTCGTCATACAGGAAGACTGTAATGACAAAATCTGCTTCTCGTCCTCTCAAATCCCCCGGATATGATCATCTTGGCCATAACTCCCAGCTCTTGTTCCCAAATGGTAACATCAGCTCCCCATTTCCACAAAATACCGTCTTTCCTAACAGCAATACTTTGAACAGCAATTCCTTTATCCCTGATTCAAATGGCAATTCTTTAAAAAACATAATTTCTAATGACAATTCTAATATTATTCAAACTCTCATCATGTTACTTATCTCTATAATTAATAACAATAATTCCCTACCGTCCAACGCTGCCTCTTTACTCTCCTCCTTAAATTCTCTTGTTTCCAATGGCTGCCCTGACAGCAGGGATTCTTCAGTGGAATAGTAGAAGCGCCTTCTCCAATAAGGCTGACCTCATCCGCCTTCTACAATTACACACAATTTCTATTGCTGCCATCTCTGAGACTTGGTTTAAACCATCTCAGCTCTTCAAGGTGAGTGGCTACCAATGTCTGCGGGACGACCGCATTGATGGGAAGGGTGGTGCAGCCCTTCTAATCAAAAACTCCCTGTCCTTCACCCCTATTTCCATTAAACCCCCAGATTCATCCTTCCAGTTAGTGGCAGCTACTGTCTCTAATATTACGTTTGTATCCCTCTACATTCCTCCTTCTACCCCATTTGACATTTCATTATGGATCCACATGTTTAGAAAAATATCTTCTCCCCTGGTCATTCTGGGTGACTTCAATGCCCACTCCCCTCTCTGGGGTTCTTCATCAACGGATCCCTCAGGAATCAAAATAATTGACCTTATGGACTCCTTGAACATGTGCCTTCTAAATGACGGATCTCCAACAAGGATAATTCTGCCTGGGCAGAGCCCTAGTGCGGTGGATATAACTCTTTGTTCCCCAAGTATATATCCAATAATTTCCTGGAGAACTTCATCAGACCCCTGCGGTAGTGACCACTATCCAATCATTATAAATCTGGCTCAAGGGTTAAATACTAACCTCTTTAAAAGAAAGCCAAAATTTATCACAAAAAAAGCCGACTGGTGCCATTTTAGAGAATCTGTCCAGGGTCACACCCTTTCCCTGCCTACCCTTTCTTCAGATAACTGCACCTCCTCTTACAAATCTTGGTCTGATTACATTCTAAAATCTGCAGTCAATTCTATTCCCAAATCATCCCCTGTAGGCACGAAGGCTCACCCTCCCCCCTGGTGGGATGAAGAATGCCTTCGAGTGCTGAAGGAGAGGAAAGCGGCCAATAAGACATACTGCCAACAGATGACAGTGGAAAATTTCTTGAAAGCCAAGAATGCCCAAGCTGTTGCTAAACGTACATTTCGTTTTTAAAAAAAAAACAGCTGGCGTAATTTCTGCTCTAATATATCCCCTGCTACTCCGGCGGGGGAGGTTTGGTCCATGATTCGCAGGTTTAGGTCTTCCTTTTCCCTACCGAAGTCATCTCACAATTCTGATATTTGGATTTCTGACTTTCTTAACAAAATTGCTCCCCCTTATGTACCTAATCTTGACGAAGTGCCTGTTTTATCTTACTCCCCAAATTCTTCATCTTGGTTAGATGCTCCATTTTCCATAGACGAGTTAAAAAGAGCCACGGAAGACCTAAAAGACTCAGCTCCGGGCAATGACGAAATCTTGAACATATTCATCCGCCACACTGATGATGATTCCCTTTCCTACTTTCTCTCTCTCATCAATATCTTCCTGGACTCTGGTATTATTCCCCCGGACTGGAAAATTCAAAAAATCATTCCCATTTGCAAAAGTACCAAAGATCCAAGTCTAGGCTCAAGTTACAGACCGATTGCTCTCTCTTCAACACTTTGCAAAGTAGCTGAAAGAATGATTAAGAATAGATTAGACTGGTTTGTAGAGAAAAATCATATTCTTCCCCCTCCCCAGTTTGGATTTAGAAAGGGTAAAAGTACCCTTGACAACCTTTCCTCTCTTGTTACAGATGTCAAATTAGCGTTATCTAAAAACGAATATTGTATTGCAGTATTTTTAGACATCTGTGGAGCATACGACAATGTAAATATACCCATTCTTAAAGAAAAGTTACTGGCGATTGGTATTCCTCCTAAATTGGTTCAATTCATTATCAATTTGCTCTCCGAGAGAACTGTTTTTGTAGATGGATCCGAATCCTCTCCCCACATAAGACAAATATTCAAAGGACTCCCGCAAGGGTCTGTCTTAAGCCCGATACTGTATAATATTTACACATACGATCTGGAAAAATCTATTAATTTCATGTGCAACGTACTCCAATATGCTGACGACTTAACGTTTTACAAAATATCCGCCAATCTTTTCATCGCAGCATCAGCAATTAACAACGCTCTTAGAAAACTCTTGGCGTGGTTAAATATTAATGGTCTTGAACTTTCCCCCGCCAAAAGCAAAGTTGTCATCTTCACTCGTCGACGAAAGCTTCCGGATATTCAGGTAATATTTGGCGATGAAGTGATCCCTATATCGAAGGAAGTTAAGTTCATATTTCCAGATAAACTAAAAATTGCAAAAATTATTCCTGTACATAAAGATGAATGTAAAAAAAATGTCCAAAATTATCGTCCAATCTCTATACTTCCAGCTATCTCTAAAATTTTTGAATGTGTCATTAAAGAAAGACTATTGAAATATCTCGAACACAACAAAATTCTCACGTCAAAACAATATGGTTTCAGACGACGATCTAACACTAAATGTGCAGCCTTCGATTTTATATCAAATCTGCAGAAACATATAGATGACGGTGATTTTACGGCGGCAATATTTATTGATCTAAAGAAGGCGTTTGACACGGTGGATCATAACGTATTGATCGAAAAACTGAAGCATTTGGGTATTGTTGGTACACCGCTGGAGCTTTTCCGATCTTATTTATCAAATCGCTTTTCGGCAGTAGAATTTGGAGGAGAAATGAGTGAATTAGGTAAAATAACATGTGGAGTACCACAGGGATCAATTCTTGGACCGTTGCTATTCCTAATCTACGTGAATGACATAACAAAGTGGGGTATTAAAGGAACTATACAACTTTATGCTGACGATACGGTAATTTTTTACAATAAACTGAACCTAGCGGAGCTTGAAACGGAGATGAATGCTGATATTTCCCATCTCACAAACTGGTTGAGAATAAACAAACTAACTCTTAACGTAAAAAACCCATTATATACTTTTCGGTAACAAGAAAAATTTCAGCCTCGATATTAAAATTGGAGACAACTGCCTCGAAAAGAAAATGAAAACAAAATATTTGGGTCTGATCGTAGATTCCCAACTCTCGTGGGATCTCCATATAAATCATATAAAAGAGAAAATTACCCCTATAACTTGTGTACTATATGGGCTTCAAGGATTACTACCCATTCCTTTACTAACTTCAGTATACTATGCCATGGTACATTCACACCTTTCCTATCTCTGCTGTATCTGGGGTTTTGCCTCAAAGAAATTGATAGCTGACCTGCAGGTGGTTCAAAACCGAGCTCTCAGAAATGTGTTTGAACTTCCATGGGACATTCATGTTAGGGACATCTATTCAGTTTCTGGTATCCTTCCAATTACAATCCTTCCTAAATATGAAATCACAAGCACCATCCTACAAATTACCCAAAAATCAACTCACACCAACATCAAGCCACTTTACAATCAAGACTTCCACAACCACAATACTCGAAATAACAATAAAATCCGCATTCCTCAAACACACACTGCAAAATATGGGTTAAAATCACTGAACTATATTGCCTATATACTATATAATTCGCTTCCAGATATGTACAAACACATCCACCATAATAAAAAATTGCAAAGCAATGCTTTAAAAGAATATTTTTTAACTACATTTAAAAATGAAAATATGTAACTGTGTTGTCATTTCTTGTTGTATCTTATCCATGTTTTTTTTTTCTTTCTGTACTTGTTTTCTATTGTTGTTTGTTCTACTTAACGTGTCATTATTTTAATTTTTATGCTGTATTGAATGTGAAACTTATATTTGATATCAAAATACCGTTGTAAAATTGTACCTACTACCTCCTACATATGAATTGTAAGTTCCCCCTGTCCTAAAATGAGTTCTGTAACTCATCGGGATTGCTCTAGCAAGAAATAAACACAATAAAAAAATTAAAAAAAAGTTCCTTGGAATGTTTTTGGACTCCAAGCTTACTTGGAACTCTCATATAAATCACGTTGTTACAAAATGTGAAAGCAACATCAATCCTTTTAGATTTCTAGCCGGAGTGTGGTGGGGATCCCACGCAGCTTCTCTAAAACTTCTATACAATGCCCTCATCCGAAGCCATCTCGATTACGGATCTTGTCTGTTTGATCCAATGTCCACGTCAAATTCTCATAAATTAGATAAAATCCAGTCAAAATCACTTCGCCTTGTCTTAGGAGCCATGAAATCTTCTCAAATCAACGCAATGCAAGTGGAATGTTGCGAACCTCCCTTACATATAAGAAGGCGATGCCTGGCAGAAAAATATGTTTACAAAATATGTTCAATAACATCCCATCCCTTGATTCCTATACTTCAATCGTTAAAGTATGAGGTTAATACAAATCACTTTTGGAAAAATCATACCCCTCCACTTTTTTATGATTGCTACAACTCTTTCCTGGATTTATCTAGAAACAACTATTACAATGAATCTCTTCTCTTATACTCATACCCCTATGAAAGCCTTACTTTCTATCCGAAGGTCCATCAATTTATCGGAATAAGTAAAAAAAACATTAAAAACTCAACTCAATTAAATAATGCAGAATTTAACACAATTATTGAAAACAACTGGCCAAATTACATAAAATTTTTCACAGATGGCTCCAAACTCAGTCAGGACTCCCATTGCGGGGCCAGTGTCTATGTTCCTCACAGAAAATTGTGTTTCCCACACAAACTTCCCAAAGAATGCTCCATTTTCTCTGCTGAATGCATAGCTATCATAGAAGCTCTTCAACTCGTCAAATCATTAAATATTAAAAACGCACTCATCCTTTCAGACTCGCTTAGCTCACTACAAAAAATAAGCGCATCCCCACTCAATTCCAGTAGCGACTCTCTAATCTGCTCGATCAGGAACCTACTGCATTCCATGTCACTGGTTCATGCATCAGTGGTCCTAGCCTGGATACCGGGACACCTCGGTATTACTGGGAATGACATGGCTGATTATATTGCTAAGGAAGCCACTGCCCATGGTCCGTTAAGTGATATCCCTATTCCGGTTAGAGACCATTTCCCTATTCTAAAAACTAAGTACCAACTCCAATGGTCTTCTGAATGGAAAAAATCTTCTCTGATAAAAGGTCACCAGTACTCATTAATCCAACCTTCTATTCCTGTTAAGCCCTGGTTTCACAAATACACTACCATGCCTAAAAAATATATTTCTTCCTTAACCCGAATGCGGCTGGGTCACACTTGTTGTCTTAGCCATCTTGCCAGGTTCCACATAGTCAGTTCGCCGTACTGTGATTGTGGGTCAGAGGATACTCTGGACCATAATTTTTTTGAGTGTCCTATCAATGACCAATTTCCAAACTTCATGCATGAATTGTTAAAACATGATATTAAATTGCCTACCAGTATACCCTGCCTTCTTAGTCTAAACACTACTGAAATTTACTATTTGTTGGCAAAATTTATTTATAAAAATGGCCTTAATATCTGACCATAATAATAAATATAAACCAAATTTCTTTCACTTTCATTTGTATTCATTTGTTCAGGTTCCTATTTTCATCTATTTTTACTAATCCCAACTTTGCATATTTTGACTGAGTTAAAACACTATTCTTTATGCATTTGTATATTTTTCATGATTCTTTTATTGTATTGGTTTATATTCATTTCATAGTACTGTTTTTTAAAAAAATAATGCTTCTAAATTTGGAAAAATCTGTTCTTTTAAATAACAAAAATGCCCACTACTATTGTGCACAGGTTCCTATTTTTATAATTTTGTAATTACCTGTTATTACCAGCTCTGTATTGTTTTTGTTAAGTTATGTTTATGTTACACCCATGTTATGTTTATTATATGTTATGTTCATATTATGTTATGATATGTTTATGTTATGTTCATGTTCATGTTATGTTCATGTTATGTTATGTTATGTTATGTTATGTTATGTTATGTTATGTTATGTTATGTTATGTTATGTTATGTTATGTTATGTTATGTTATGTTATGTTATGTTTATATTATGTTTTATTATGTTATGTTTATGTTATGTTTGTGTTTATGTTATGTTATGTTTGGTTTATTTATGTTACGTTATGTTATGTCATGTTGTGTAATCAATTTTATCCTGTAATTTGTGGTATTTATTAGTAAGAAAAATGTTGTATGGCCAAGATCACTCAATGGGTGAAAGCCAATATAAAGAATAAAAATTAAAAAAAATGAAAACAAACTTTAAAAAAAAAATACCAGTATTTAAGTTTGAATGCGAACATTGATAAAAAAAAAAAAAAAAAATGGACTCAACTCCCTTATTCTGATAGAGGAACAACCGGCTTTTCGATTACAAAATAAGTTTCAGCTGCATCGAGAACCAGTCCTGTTCGAGAAGAAACAATGCCGGTATCTCTATTCGCAGGACCTGTGGCCATGGTGGACAGCGACTGTCCAATATCAGCCTGAAAACAACGACATTATCAATTAAAACCTGATCAATCCATAATAAACTTGCTTAAGTTTTCAGACAAAAATCAAACAAAATAATTACCGAAAAAACAGGCAAAGCTTTGCAGTCTACACGTCGGAGGCCTCTTGCAGTTGAATAAATATGTTTGACGTGAAAATTATTAGAGCAAACGCGGTTTCCTGCTGATGGTACCCAATTATTGTCACATAATTGAATCCGGATTGTTTCTAACATAGACATATGAATATTAGTAGACCTGCCCTAAGTGATTAAAAGCGTATTATCCCCACTCCCCATACCGGTTCCATTGGAGCCGGCTGTGCTCGCGTATGGCCTCAAGTGAAATTTGAAAACGTGACGTCATCATTCTTGTGCGAACTATGGTCGAGGCATCATCGGTTCATTTTACGAAATAACACGGCAAAATGTTGACTTGTACTATGAAAACTTGTAAAAATAGATGTGAAAAAGAGAATAAACCCAATTGTCGTATTACATTCCATATATAAGCATTATTTTACTTTATTTTAAGCATATTCACATCGTATAATATAGATCAGTTGTTACTATCACATCGAGAAACGTCTGGACGCGAAACACAATGCTGGTTGGTTGCTGGGAAGTAAATTATGAACATTTATAAAAGTGTCTTAACTAAATACTTAAACGAAATATTCGATTCTGAAAATAGAACCGAATTTTTTTGCCGAATTTGGACTTCGCAAATTTGTTCATAACGTGGCGAGTAATTTGCGCTCCCATGTAAAAATGTCTATTCATTCAAAAGCAGATTTTACTTTTAAGAAGTAAATGGTGATATTATAATGCGAGATGCCTATTTACTGTCAGATTGATTTATTGACGAATCACAGTCAGCTTCACTCCCTTCGTTCTTCAACAGTTGATTTTACCCCTCGCCATTATCTTCTCGTCTATTAATTCCTATGTCTGTGGTTTCTAACCATTTCTCCATTTTTTACGGTTTGTGGGAAAACCTAAGCGAAAATACACTTAAAATAAATGAATTCATTAAATGACGCAAATTTATTTCTATCAATTCTTCTGCAAAAAATCGAAAAGGCGAAGCAGATATTACCCGAAAGGCAATAACGACTTAATACAACCCTGATTGGCAAAATGCACCGACCAAATAAATCACACACACTTGAGTTGTCGCGCGTGTCAATGCGTGTCAACGCTCATCAATAATTATCACGCATTGGTTGCGTGATATTTGTATGCTCCCCACGTGATAATAATTAACATGAATCACCCTATTGGTGGATTCCTTGTGGGTGTGTTATTCATGTGACGTCAGGAATTTTACCAGCAAATAAATTAATCTCGTTGAATTTTTCACATTTGTTAATACGCTGCCTTCAACATATCTGTAAGGTACTTATGTTTTTTTTGTATTCAGATAGCTGATTACATTTTTTAAAATAAAGTCCGCGATAGCTACAATCTAAAATATTTGGAACCCATATTGTTGTGATTGAAAAAATGAACTTGCCCAGCATAGCTGACAAGCAAAATAGCTTAACTCAAGACCAACAAAAGGTAAAACGCAATGCACAGTATTGCACAGGGCCCATTTCGCATTGCGACACAAGGCTTACACCTTTTCATTAATATGCACGTGAACCAAACCAAAATTGTGTTTGGGTTATTTTTCAATTGTTATGCCGTGTCTAGTCGTATTTAGTCTATGGAATGAGCACATAAAATATTTTGTTTGAATCGACAGTTATTTTTTTTCGTAGAGTAGGATTCGATTTTCGGAGGTGTGAACAGGGCCATAGGTCATCCGATTTTAAAATGGGACCCGCCTTCGATTTGCAAACGGAAGTGGGTACGGGCCCTAAGGTTTTCACATACACGGTCGTTTATCAATGAATAAAATATTCATCACGTTTTGTAACAAGACCCGTACAAGAAAAATACAGTGTTAAAATAATATATATGTAAGTAAACATAAAACTTGTAAGTTTAGTTACAAAGATATCGTATTTATCAAAAACTTACAACTCCCAATAATAATTGCGTTGTCTATAAACATCCACATATTAATTGTAAATTATTGTAAGAAGAAACCGGCAAAGGAATATGGACATCACTAATATTAACCATAAATCAACTATCTATAGATTGATAACTCCGCCCTCTTTCCATACGTTTGCTTTCGTCAAGTTTTAACCATAGATCTGGCAAATTTGAATACACCACGCATCGCCGACGTCACAGCACACCATCGACAAAGGATAGAGGAAATTTTAAAAAAAGGCGCAACCATAGACAATTTAATTCTGCTTCGGAACCTACCTAAAACCCAATTCATTAGCCTAAAACATAAGTAAAATGTCACCCAAGACCACAAGGTCCCATCTGACAAAGCCCTGTCCTAAGAAAGAAATGACCTTTAAAGTAACTTCCTTTACAGCTCATTTTCTCAGGACAGCGTTTTATCAGAAGGAAGCTGAAAAGCAAACTCATAATTACATGTACAATAATTTTATTTTTTAAATATAAACATGAAATACAATAATATAAGCACAAAACACATTTAAAAGGTGAAATTACTGTATCAATATAAAACTAGCTGTTGGAAATGATAGTTATTTTCTTTCAACATCCAACGGCAATTGAAAAAAATATTGTCAATAAGGCAGTCAACGATTCAACCTACTGTTTTAGCGTCTAATTACATTATTATTATTTTTGTTTCCCTCCTACTTATCTTATTACTTAAATATTTATACCTTTCATATATAAATAGTAAGTATATAATACTTTTTAGTTTTAAAAACTTTATATGCCTTTTAGATATTTTTAACTTAGGAATAGTACACAACATAAAGAATGTAACAGTGTAAACAGAAAAGTAAATTTAACAATAGGTTATTGTTTTAACAATACATATTGGCACCTGATAAATAAATAGGGTATAATAATAACAAATAAAAACACCAAATACAAGAGTAAAATTTAAAGAAGGTGTTGAGAGAATATTCATTATGATGTCAAGTATGTAATAAAAAAGTAGAACTATATATAAACTAGACATATGAAATAAACTAATTCGACTATTTTTTTATTAACACTAGTCGGTGACTGAAAATGGGCTGCAGACTAATACAGCCAAACTGAATAATGTAAACTCCGCATCAGAGAATATTTGGCTTAAAATTACAAACGATAACAATATTTGACTTGTATATTTATTTTTTCGTTATTATTCTACTACTCATATAGAGATGTCAATAGAAAATGAATTGGCAAGGATACACCACAACCATACAATGGACCTGATTTAATGAGGAGCATGGCAGTACTACGATATTTAAAAGACGCTTATAGGAACAAATTGTGGTCCTAATTGGTTTGAACTTATTAAAATAAATTAGTTATGACAACCATTTCTTCCTATATTTAGCATATTTTAAATGTTGCAGTACTGCAATTTTCTTCATGGAGTCAGGTCCATTGTATGGTAGTGTATCCTTGCCAATTAATTTTCTATTGACATCGGTACACCATGCATTGATTATAAATGGTACAGTAATTTTGATAATGAATTGAATAAAAAAATTTTATGTTCGTTACAATTAAGCCAATCAAAACATATATATTTGGCAATGGTTTCTTCAATAACAGGCACAAGATATAAATTTTCGCAATTATAATTCAGTACATACTCGACGACATAATGAATTTCAAGAGCGTTGATAGCAAATTTCTTAGTGGGATCATATGGGTCACCTATGCAAGATATTTTACATCTATGTTCTGCCATCCCCTGTGCAGCGAGAGCAACGCTGCTGGTTGCAGAGAAGACATGACTGGGTCCTGCACTCATTTCTGTAAAAAAATATATCATAGTTCTTGAGAAATTGAAGTAAAGATTGACATATTAGACGAACAAAACTATTCCCTTTTAAGTAATATAAAACAGATATGTAGGTACCTTCATTTTCTACTAGCATCCCCTGTGCAGCAACGGGTACGCTGCTGGTTGAGATGTTACGCTCTGAAATAAATATAATTATTAGATTAACCGAATTAACAAAACATATTATTATTATTATAGGCTGATGCAGTATAGAATACCTTTTAGGATGTAGTCATGATACGTGCTGAACACCATTCTCGAAATGGACTCTCAGAGGTTATGGTTGGAAACTTGTGTCGAATAGTCTCTGTCCGTACATCCTTTCACACAATACGTTTTAAGGACTTTATCGGTAGGCACATAAATGTTATTTATCACACATAAATCAACTGTTTCACACAACCAGATATTTGACAATTTTATGATGACAAACAACGGCGTCTGTCAAACTTTTCTTACAGTTTTTTAGAGGAAGTGAAATGGCGGGAAGCATGAGTCGGCCACCTAGCGGCGAGAACACGCATTACACCGTTTGCGAACCCTCTCTTTCTGGCGCACGAGTCTTATGGTAAAGTGAGCGAGAAACAAAAAAAATACGCATCGCCTACGTCACAAACATAGATTTTTACCATGTCTATAATTTGTGTTGACGTTTTTAAGCGGAGTTATACCCCCCTGATATTAACCATGGAAAGACAAAAATTGCGTTTCCTTCGTAGCCTTTGTTTTTGTAAAACGCAGTGTTGCCATATGCATGTTTTCGCGGTGTTTTGGGTCATTAATTTCTAAATAATTTTTATCGGTCACCAATACTTTGAGTAAGATATAGCGATGGGCGGAATCGATGAATCAACGATGGTTTACTCGATCTTTTTTACCATTCGAAATATCTCGATTCATTGTCAGAATTAATTCGAATTCAACTCCGAGACAATCGTTTTGAAACGTCATCGAAAGTCGTCGCTGTGATTGGTCAGAAATAATCGATGCCAGCCAAGCGTTGTGATTGGTCAGAATTAATTCGAATGCAACTCCGAGACAATCGTTTTGAAACGTCATCGAAAGTCGTCGCTGTGATTGGTCAGAAATAATCGATGCCAGCCAAGCATTGTGATTGGTCAGAATTAATTTGAATGCACGTTCCGAAATAATCGTTTTCAAATGTCATCGAAAGTGGGATCGAGACAATCGCTCTGAAATGTCAGAAATCATTCGAATGTTCAGTCCGAGATAATCGTTTTCAAACTGTCAGAATTCGTTCGAAAACGCAAATCGATTCTCACATTCGAGAGGTTATATTTCGAGATGTCAAAATATCTCAGATTGCTTGACAAACGAAGTACATTGTTGGCTGCCTACTGAAGCATGTTGATGTTATAATCAACCTCGTGTGTGAATTGTAAATTATGAATTAATACTTTTAGGTGACGATTTACGTTTCCAGTAGGTATAGTTTATGTGTAAAAGATTTTCATGGTGATAGTTTTTCACAATTGAAGGTTTAATACCTACCTATGTTATTTTTAGGTTATGTATCATCTATTCGGGACATTCGGGTAGTGTATATTTAAAATAAAATAAACCAATAACTTAGGAAACACCATTTTTATATTTAATGCTGATCGGGTTTCACTACAACCGTAGCTTCTTCGGGCAGTATACAATATTCAGTATATATTAAACTCATCAAGTGACATGTGTTCGTTCATATAAACATAATATATCTGCTACCTATGCTACGAACAAATATATTTAATTTATTTGAAATTAACATGAATGAAATTAACATCGGTGTCTCTTAGTTAGTAATTAAAATGAAACGCTTTCTGTAGTAAAATAACTTTATTTACTTAATAATAATTTGTGAATTGCATACAAATTACAAATGAATGAATGGTTTGTTTTGGGTTCTAGTAGGCGCCTACAACTTACATGAGATTTAGAGGTTATTTTTAACAAAACGGCATATAATTATTGTCTTATTAGAGGTACATTATAAATATTATTAATGGGAATTTGTACCCACTGGCTACACTAAGTAGCTATTCAGCAGGAGCTTACAATATTATATAAAACAGATATCAAAGTACAGCAAATGAAAATTACAGCACAATAATAATGTACATAAAAATATTTTTCTTTGTACTTAAAAAAACTTGTATAATAATTTATTTTAATTGTACGTATGTAGATATTCGAATCTTATTAATTATTTATAAAAATGTTAATTGCATATGCATACATATTTGAAATTCGTGGCTAACAGGAATAATACTAATGTTGCTAGCAGACAACAAGGGAATCATTGCCAGGAATGAAAATTAGTGATTGAAATTTGGCTAGTACCTGCTTACCAAAAATATTGCCATACTAATGAAAATAAATTACAACCGGAATATGCAAACAATTTTTTTTACGATAGGAATAGTCTTGATATTCGAGATATATTTTTGCCCCTGTCCGTAGCTATTGCTCCCGCACTCCGAGCGATTCATTCGAATGGATCATTCGATTTTTTTGATGTTTCGGTTTAAAAAAATCGATTATATAAATATTTCGATCATTCCCATCACTAGTAAGATACGATTTTCTAGCCTTGAGGAAATCCCTGATTCAGGAATGTAATATCGATACTTCCTAATAGGAATTCAGTACGGGTTCACTGTGTCTCTTTATCTAATTATTATCTATTGATATGTCCCTAGGTATATACATGACTTGAATTCACAGAAAGACCAAAGCGAACACGTGCTCCCGCATCTGTCTCTGTTTTTTCTTTTACACGCAGATGGAGGCGGCAGTTCGAATTATTAGACCTTAAGTATTTAGTGAATAGTTTCACCGGTCCCGCAATAAAATGTTATAACTCTACTTAAGGGAAGTTAATAATTAATATTATTCATGTAAAAGATAAGGAGGAACGAGTACAAAAAAAAAGAAGTTACTTAAGTTCGAACACGATTAAAATTTATTTAAAAAAAATGTATAAAGAAGGGTTAGTCTTAATCTAGCTTAATACTAGTCGTAAATTATAGTTCTTATCTGGAACCGTGGATCTCCATGTTCGCACTTATCACCGACATCACACAAGCGCCAACTTGGGTTGGATCCGAAGGGCGGAATTAGTTCAGCCTGGGCCAAGGCTCCGAAGGGCGGAGTCGGCAGGCAGCGACTCCTGAGAGGGCAGCTTCCTCGTAGGGATATCCTCAGCGCCGCTCCAAGGGGGAGAGCAGGAAGTTTCTCGGCGGAGGCGAGACGGTAACTTCTGCTAGGGCAGCTCCCTGGTCGGAAGAGCCTCGGTGCCGCTCCAAAGGGGGAGAGCAGGAAGTTTCTTTAGGGACATATCAATAAAATTAGAAAAAGACCGCCGCCGAGGCGCCTCCGCCTAGGAGGCTGCCCTCTCGGCGGTCACGATCTCGCCTAGTTCTCGACAGTTCCCATTTCCGCACTCGACAGTCATCATCTTGGGAGTCATCAGCCTGCTCTCCCCCATGGAGCGGCGCCGAGGCAGCTGCCGACCAGGGAACTGCCCTAGCAGAAGTTACCGTCTCGCCTCCGCCGAGAAACTTCCTGCTCTCCCCCTTTGGAGCGGCACCGAGGCTCTTCCGACCAGGGAGCTGCCCTAGCAGAAGTTACCGTCTCGCCTCCGCCGAGAAACTTCCTGCTCTCCCCCTTTGGAGCGGCACCGAGGCTCTTCCGACCAGGGAGCTGCCCTAGCAGAAGTTACCGTCTCGCCTCCGCCGAGAAACTTCCTGCTCTCCCCCTTGGAGCGGCGCTGAGGATATCCCTACGAGGAAGCTGCCCTCTCAGGAGTCGCTGCCTGCCGACTCCGCCCTTCGGAGCCTTGGCCCAGGCTGAACTAATTCCGCCCTTCGGATCCAACCCAAGTTGGCGCTTGTATGATGTCGGTGATAAGTGCGAACATGGAGATCCACGGTTCCAGATAAGAACTATAATTTACGACTAGTATTAAGCTAGATTAAGACTAACCCTTCTTTATACATTTTTATTAAATAAATTTTAATAGTGTTTTGTAACTAAGTAACTTCTTTTTTTTACTCGTTCCTCCTTTTCTTTAACTTGAATAGTATTAATATTAAACTTCCCTTAAATAGAGTTATAACAGGTTCACTGTGTCTCTTTATCTAATTATTATCTCTATAAATATATTATATGTATACATTAATAAAATGAAATTAATATATAATTTATCTTTCATTAGTTACCTACACTAAGGTAAATATTAGGTAATTACTAATTACTAAAATGCGGTAAAAATAATTATTAGTTCGGAGTTGAGGGAGAATTTCGCCTAACGTATATAAAAAAACCTACTGTGTTAAATTTTTTTAAGTTGTTTTTAATTTAAAATAGAGGTCTATGAATTAAACTTGATAACAGCAAAAAAAATAAAACTTATTATTTGAACTGTGTTTTTTTGTTGTTGAAACTCTAAAATGATTGTTTTTAATAAAGCTTTATTGATAATTTACTTAGGTACTGTTGTTTTCTTATTTAAATCTTAAAAGGCTTACTAAAATCTTTTTTTTTACCCCCGAAACATTTATTTTAGGGATATGGCATCACCGGTGCGGCGTAATGTCATATGTATGGTCATATGCGTTTTGTTGTTAAATCCTTCCAAATCCATCTAATGGATTATTTATGCATCAAATATAAAAGGAATACTAATACTACAGGTTATAATTTGGGTTCAAAGGGAATGAGAATATTATACACAATATTATTAAACTTTTCTCCGATTGCGGATAGTCTTTTCTTGAAAGGAAACAAGGTTCGGGGTTTTCTGAACAGGTCAGTTTCTTACATTATTTACGAACGTTTTTCAAAAGCAAGAGCGATGTTCGTTGGATGTTTTTTTCAATCACAGTGGTTTTTAAAAGATTAGGTTTCTATTGGCATTACAATAGTATATTATGTTATACACGGTGACCGGATAAATCATCACAATGATAATTCATCACACCTTTAAAAAGTCATATAAAGTCATGGAAAGTGATGAAACAAAAACTTTATTAACTGGGTTAACCCATTGGCCTCCGAATTGTTTAGCTAAAAAATTTTCCTTCACATCCGAATTAATTTTGTACCAAAAGTTTTAAATCTGCAGTGGTGTACTAAATCTTACATAACTTTTAAACTAAACATGAAAACGAAACAATTTTTTTTCATTTACTTGTACATTGGGAAAAAATTCGGTTTATGGGAGTCACTCGAATAACCGAAATTGAACTTGATTTAGACTAATTTAGGGCTGGGGAATCCGAATCTGTAAGCATTAGGTGGGGGTCGGCACTATTAACTGAGTTATAGGGTTTTGAAATTTCGTACGCGATACATAGAAACCATGTTTTATTTATCAATTATGACATAAGAAAATCAAAATAATGACTATTTAATAGTCTCACATTTCAGAAGTGCCAACCAAAAAATAAAAAGTGTAAAACAAAGACAAGGAAGTAGTCGGAAGTCAAAAGACGGATCTCGGAAAGGTTGAATACAAATAAGCAGCCGGGAGCCAAAAGAGGGATCTTTGAAAGGTTGAAGACTAGTAAGCGGCCGGGAGCCAAAAGACGGATTTTGGAAAGGTTAAATACAAAGAAGCGGCCGGGAGCCAAGAGATGGATCTTGGAAAGGTCGAAGATCAGGGAAGTGGCCGGGAGATGGATCTCGGAAAGGTTGAAGACAAGTAAGTGGTTGGAACCCAAAAGACGGATCTCGTAAAGGTTGAAGACAAGTAAGCGGCCGGGAGCCAAAAGACGGATCTCTAAAAGGTTGAATACAAGGAAGCGACCGGGAGCTCACATTAATTTATTTGAACAGAGCTAGATTTTCATCGGGGGAGGGGGGGGGGGGGATAGATATTCTCATGCACATAGTTTTTTCTTTAAGTCTGTTAGAAATAACTTCCAATATTGCATAGTTTGGGCGCAAACATACAACCGACTCATTTAGTAGCCATGGAAGCATGATTCTATGATGAAAACCAGTTCCATCCCAGCAGCCGGTACCAGTCTTCCAATGCGCTTATTTAGTTTTTATTTTTGCCATGAAGAATTAAGTGCAGGTTTATAACATATGTATTATTTACGGTTCCATGATATTTTGATCAAAACGAAAATTCAACACACCTTCAAAAAGTGATATCATGATTAATAGTTACTTATGTATGCCATTTAACCGTTAGAATGCAAAGCGTCGCAAAAGCGCTGCAATCGTTTATATCGAAAATTGCGGCGCAGTGCAGAAGCGCTGCGAGTTTCAGTGTGCTTTTGGTGCTCCGCGGGAGTGGACGTACGCTAACCTCGCGCGTAATTTGTAACGAGAGTGCATTCTTATACATTTAAAAATAACTTTTTTCCATTTTTTTATATTATTTAAAAAAATAGCCATGTTACGTGCTATTATTTCGAACGTTAATTTGATTCCTAGTGATTCTACGGGAGGTGAAACAACAGATACAAATAGTGACGATAACAGTATTATTTTTTTTTATTTTTTTTTTTTTATATTAACTCCACACAGGAGGCCCTGAAGAAAATAATTTCCCTCAGGGCCTATGTCATCTTTGGGGATGCTGTGTGGAGGGTCTTTTTGTGGAGAGGAAGGAGTGAACATGGGTCTTGAAGAGTCCCATGTTGTAGGAGGGAGGAAACACAGAGGCCGGCAGTTCGTTCCATAGCCGAGCTGTTGAACTTAAGAACGAATCGTAGAAGCGACCCGTTCTCATGTGACAAGTGTCAACCGTGTAAAAATGTTGGGCACGCGTTTGGCGTGTATCCCGACTACGCACCGGTGCCGAAGGGATCAATGACGCTAGTTCCTCAGAGCATCTTCCATTGTAATACCGATAGAACAAGGACAGCATACCTACCTGACGCCTGTGCTCTAAAGATTGCAGTCCGTTTGTTAAGATTGGGGAATCTATCAAACGGACCGCCCGTTTTTGCACAGAGTCAAGGGTTTTTTTCAGGTATTTAGGGGCTCCGGACCAGAGATGGCTGCCAAATTCGACAGTAGGGCGCACTTGCGATTTGTACAGGGTCAGCAGTTGTGTACTATTAAAGTATCTGCGGGCCCTGTACAGTACGCCCAGCTTCTGAGAGGCCAGCAAAGAAGGCAATTTGTTGACAAGTCCTCGGTGCCAGACCCGGTCAAAGGCCTTGGATATGTCTAGTGCGACCGTTTGGGTCTCACCGTGACGTTCCAGGCACCGCCCCCAAACATGCGACACATACGCGAGAAGATCACCGCACGAGCGGTTCCGCCGGAATCCGTATTGACGGTCGTTGATAATTTTGTTCTTCTCGAGGTATGTGAGCAGTTTGTCGTTGATCACACGTTCCATCACTTTGGACAGAACTGATGTGATCGCTATGGGGCGGTAGTTGGCCGGGTTGGAGCGGTCACCTTTCTTGGGAATAGGGTGAATGACCGCTTTTTTCCAACCAGAGGGCACAGTGCCACACTTCAGGGACATTTTGAAGAGCTTTGTCAAAACTGGAACTATTTCCGCAGCACACCTCTGCAATACCAGGGCAGGTATTCCATCAGGTCCACTAGCTTTGTTAACATCGAGCCCCCGTATAACGTGGAGTACATCCCGATGCCGGATCCTCAGCTTTTTCATATAGAAGCCGCAGTGAGGAACCGACGGCGGAACAGCACCTCCGTCATCGAGGGTCGAGTTTTCTGCAAACATTTTCCCTAATAAGTTAGCCTTTTCGGTGGCGGTGTTTGCTAGTGAGCCGTCAGGTCTGGTAAGAGGTGGCAAACTGGGTTTGCAAAAATTCCGACCTATTGAGCCTGCAAGGGACCAGAATGCTCTGCTGCCATGCGGGCAGGCAGCCAGCTTTTTGCTGATCTGCAGGTCGTGTTCGAATTTTGACCTATTAATGATTCTCTTGCATTCCTTTGCCGATTTGTTGTATGCTGATCTGCTTTCGGGCGTTCGAGATGTGTTGTAGGCTCGGTAAGCCGCGTTTTTTCGTCGAACTGCTTCGGAGCATTGTCGACTGAACCACGGCTTTGAGCCCACACCAGTTTCTTTAGTAGTCGATTGTATGAAGCCATCCATCGCCGATTTGATGACTTCAACAATCTCCTGGGCACATCTTGAAGGGTCCGAAGTCCGAAAACAAACAGCTGACCACGGAAAAGCGTTGAAATGGGCCCGCATACCGAACCAATCTGCTGACCTATAGTGCCACACTTTTCTCCTCAGCCTCTCATTGGTTGGTCTGAGGCTAACGGGGATTGATGTCGTCACTAGGCAGTGGTCAGATGATCCCAGAGGCGCTGTGACGTCAATCTTATAACCGTGTGGCACAGTAGTTAAAAATAGGTCTAACAGATTGGAACGGTGAGTCTGGACATCAGGAACCCTTGTAGGCTCCTGAACCAGTTGCTCTAATCCGTAGCAAATGGCAAAGGATTCCGCCTGTCGGCCAGCCGAGTCCGTTGGGCCTGAGAACTTCAACCATGGTTTGTTATGAACATTGAAGTCCCCCAGAACAATAAACTCGGCCGAAGGGTAGCGGGGCAAGAGATCATCAATAGTTTCTCTCAAATGTTTGAAGAGCTCGGAAGTGTCTGATTCGCTGTGGTTCGGTGAGCGGTATAGACATGCGTAGAATCTTGCCGTACTGGCAAGATTGACGCGCACCCACATTACGTCGAATCTGGAGTTTTCCAGACTCAATAATCGTACACAGTTGACGTCAGCTCGACCATAGAGGCAGACTCCTCCTTTGAGTCGGAACTTGCTTGCAAGGGTAAAGCCCGGGCAGTCCAGATAGGAGGAGTCTGGCGGCTCGGCTATCTGAGTTTCGGATAGGAAAAGAAGGTTGGGACGTTGGGACAAAAGATGGTGATGAACAGAATTTAAATTAGTATGCAGACCGCGAATGTTGGCAAAATTTACCAACAGTTTTGGCCCGCACCGGGGACGCCTGCTACTCGCCGCTGTAATGACGTTAAGTTTGTTTTTATGTATATTCATGATTTTACTTTTTTTTTTTTTTTTAAATGGTAAGAAGTGAAAGGAAGGTCTGGAATGGAAAGGTATGAGGAGTGGGTAGGAATATGGGGTTCAGGCTGTCCAGGAGTGATGAGCGTTTGGTTCCAGCCCACTCACTGCGGTGCTAGGCGATAGGCTGGGAGAGTCCGGCTGGAGAGGGCATCCAATGCGCCCCAAACGCTGCTGCTGGGTCCCCTCCGGTCACGAACCGGCACAACAGCAGTGGCAGGGTTTTTTCACTCGCTGATGGGGCAGCCCACCCTTAGTCGTGAGCCTGAGGGTCGGGCCCCTGTACTATCGAGCGGCCCGGACAGCGGTAACCGGTTGTAAAGGGTCTCCCTCAACCAGCATCTCCCAACCGGCCCGCCACGCAGAAGGTGGGCCGACGCACCCGCCACCAAGACCTGGGCAAACCTTAACCCATGAACCCGGGCACCCCTGCTAAGTCACCAAACGTAGCGAACCATTTGGGGTGACCTGTGGCAGAGGTGTTGGTCATCCAATAAATGGTTCCCAGGGCGGCGGTACCCATTTCCGCCTACCAAATTGTGAAGACCAAATTATAATGCATCGAAGAAAAAGATTGAGGATTGAAAGTGAGTCTTCTATCTCCTCTTCATCTTCAGAAACAGAAGAAACACCAAATTTTGCCAAAATTCCTCCCACAAAAGTGTTTTCTAAAGCAACAAATGATCAATTTCAATTTCAAAAAGAAATAAAATTGATATTTTATTCTTATTTTTTCATATCAATAAACATTTTTTCTTTATAATGCAAAAAGAATTAATAAAATTGATTGATATTTGTCTAAATTATAGTGTTTTATTAGACACCATTATTTTTTCCTCTAAATTAATCATTATGTGTATAGCAATTTACATTTATTTTTGCAAAAATTGATTAGCACTAAAACGGTTAACCTAGTTTTTGTTTCATCACTTTTCATGACGTTATATCACTTTTTGGAGGAGTGTTGAATTGTCATTTTGATGACATACCCGGTCACCATAATTTACTTAATCAATTTTTTTTATTTTTTTTATTTCCTTTATTTTTTCCCAATTTACATATTTCACATTACAAGTTTTATAATAATAGAAAAGGGAACCCACTAAGGCGCAGCCTGTGCGTGGGTAATATAAGTTAATACATTAGATTTTTGTACCTAAAAATATATAACAGTAAAAATAAAAACAGTAAGCATAATAAAGAAAAACGGTAGGATTATAATTAAAATTAGTCTTAAAGATTGTGCAAGAGGTGCATATTATAAATTGATCAAAGTAAAAGTAAAGATTGTAAGATAATATATATCAATTAAAAGAACACAAAAAAAAAAATAATAACTATACAGAAACAAAATAGAAAAAAGTAAAAAATTAAATGAATAATGCTTCAACCTTTGCATTGTAAAGCCACAACTTTAATTCTTTTTGGAATTGCGCTAGTTTAGTTGTTACTTGAATTTTTTTTGGTAATAGATTAAAAGTGCGAGGTCCAATAAAGCTACTGTGAGTTTGCATTAGTTTGGTATTGGTTTGTGGGGTATAAAATACATGATTTCTTCTAAAGTTGATTTTTGATTCATATTTTTGAAATTTGTTTTGGTTTTTCATGACATATTTCAGGCTTTGAAGTAAAAATAGTTTACGGAGATTGAATAGTTGAGATTCCTTGTACAATTGATCAGTCGAAAATGTCCTCTTTTTATTATATATAACCTTGATAATATGATTTTGTACTATTTGTAGTGGTTTTATAAATGTATCTAGTGCGCCACCCCATCCTAATATACCGTACATAATTGAGGATTGCACTAGAGAAAAATAAATCATTTTCAATTTGTCAACATTGAGTACTTCCTTAAGTCTATAAAATATGTACGTCAGATATCTTAATTTAGAAACGGTGTTATTAATTTGTGGTTGCCAGTTTAAATTTGTGTCAATATATATACCCAAATATTTGATCTTTTCAATTTTTCCAATTTCAAAGCAAGAGGTGCATGTTATTTCATTACAGTTAGCATTATGTAGTCTAATTTTAAGGTTATTGGGAGGTTTGTTTTTACTGTTTTTATAAAAAGTTAGGTAAAATGTTTTACTATAGTTTAAGAAAAGTCTATTACAAGTTAGCCATGATAAGACATATGAAATACATTTTGTTGCATTTAAAAAAGTTTCAGGCCAGGATTTTCCATTTACTATTATTGCTGTATCATCAGCGTAAGATACAATTTTACCAGGGATTACAACATTACATAAATCATTAATATATATTAGAAACAGAATTGGGCCAAGCACAGTCCCCTGTGGTACTCCATTTTTTATCACTGTTTCTGTGCTATAAAAGTTCCCTAATTACCTGTTGTACTACATTTTGTAAAATATTTTGGAATATCAGTCTTACTTTATAACACAATAAAAAATATGTGTTATTGTTTATCATTGAAATGAATGCCGTATTGCATTTTAAAGATTTGAACCTGTGGCAGTGCGGGAATTGAAGATGGACATTTTGGACTGTCCTCCTCCGGGGACGGAGGAGGTATCTGAAGAATTTGCAAATAACCAGCAGGATTGGTCCACAGTATGTACAATTTTTCCTATTTAAATGCTCTCTCCATCCCAAAAATTAGTAAACAATTTTCAGAAATTTGACATACTGGCAAAATGGCTTTATTAATTAAGATATTTTGCTCCATGATATTATTTACACTTGAAAGTATACTCAGCTGAGAAATTTACAACTTGTGTATATATTATCTATGCCAATGGTTCCCAATTAGTGGTAAACACACCCCCAGGGTTACATGAGGTTGCTCAGAGGGGGATAGGCACGCTCTATACGTACTAGAGCTGGTTCAATCGATCATTTTACACGACCCACTTGCATCGTAAGCGGGTCGCGAAAACCCTCTCTTTACCAGGTCATACACGACCCGAAACCCGATTACCCGTCTCCTGGTTACTTTCATTTGACGCAGGTAGGTAACATATTCATAGAATGAATTTATAATTTTTTCATCAAACCTATTATCGATCAACCTTCCTGTCGTCAAAAGTATCTGGAAGAAGAAGCCAGTTCTAGTTCCAGCGGTTCTATGTTCTATGTAAGTATCTGGTAACTGGAAACTGGTACCACAATGATAGTGTATTTTAGTTTTCAGGAATCTACCATCTCTATTAACCCCTTCAGTAATCATTTAAAAATTAAAAATGGAAAAAAAAACACCCTTTTTTTATCAATGAATTTTATTTACTCAAAATATATATCCTCATATAAAAGCCATTTCGTGCCCAAAATGGGACTGAATATTGATGTTGTGGTGCGTAGTATGAAAAAATAATTAAAAATTTTCTTTAGTATGAATTCCGAATTCTGGCACATAATAGCTGCCCGAGTATACTCGGGCGTGGTCCTTAAGAGCTTAAATAGACAAATTTTGTATCTCGGGAGAAAGTGATTCGAGACGTGATGCCTGGTCTACAAAATCCGGGTGCTGAAAATCTGTGGGCATTCATCTCACCACACCCGCACCAAGGTTGTGAGAGTAGGTCGCGAGAGTAGATCGCGAGAGTGGGTAGCGTGACCCGGTTGCTGACGTAAAAATAACCTCTTTGGAAGCTCGTGAGCGGGTTTCAATGAGCAGGTCATTCACAATCAACCCATTATGTACTAATACAGACACTGTGCGGTCAGACATTTTGGCTACAAGGGATATGCGAGCTTGGGCTCTTTCTCAAAGGACACTCAGGAAAAACTAATTGGGAACCACTGATCTATACATTCGGAAAGATATAGTGTTGGAGTTTTGAAAGTATTTTGGAATTATCAATTGAATAACACATCAACAAACCTCTCTGTATAACTTAATGGTTTTCTTTATGAGTCTGCAGATGTGTACATTCAAACAATGTTTTCCATAATTCTGAGAAAATCTTATACATACTTGGTAAATTAAAAAGATATTTTCTGAATGTGTTCATCACCGATCACCAAAAAGTTATTTATCTAAATTGGCAGTGCAATATGAATAACCTACTACCACATTTTACTACTCCAATGTTACATGTTCATTTCGACACGGAGAAGGTTCAACTTTCATCAGGATTTAGTTTGTTGTTAACTTTTCTGATTCAAATGATGTTGGAATTTGTTGGAGGTTAGTTGTTGGGAAAAAAGCGGAAGAAGATTAATAAATAGTTTACGTTTTAATGTGGCATTTTGAATGCACTTCTTGCCACCGATACTGCCGGGTGCCAATCGGTTTGTGAAAAAAATTTGATTTTTGAAGTTATGACAATGAGGTTTTTTTTTATAAATGCGTGTTTAGTATGTCATGTGACCATACAAAAGGGAATTTATCGAACTGCAGAGAGTAGGACACGACTTTAAATTTATGTATGTTTTCCTAGCCAATACATTTACAAACATACTCTAGGCCAGAGGTTCCCAAAAGCACCCCATAGGCATCCCCTGATCTCTCTACTAAAAATCAAAATTGACATGAATACAAACATTTTATGGAATGTGAATCTTGTGGAGAAGATTTCATCATTCAGGAAAAAACTACAACTGTGGAAGAGAAAAATCAGTGATAATTGAGGCAAAGATTGCTTTCCAATATTGCAACAGTACGTGGCCCATAGTGGAGTTAACGTTTCACATAACTTGCTGACCCTTTTCACAGAGCACATATCACAGTTAACTGATTGGTTTACAAAGTGCTTTGCAGAAGACCAAGTGGAGAAGTTTGTGTGGATCCAAGATCCATTCCGTGCTCAAGCTCCACAAGATTTTGCTGGCAAGAAGAAGAAAATCTAATTTACCTCTCGAGCGGCAGCAAAAACAAAATAAGCTTGTTTGGATTTGATGGAGTTTTGGGTATCAGTCGAAAATGAGTATCTGATAAGTGCAAAAGCTGTAAGGGTCCTTTCCCTTTGCGACTTCATATCTGTGCGAAGCTGGATTTTTAGCGGTTGCTGTTATAAAGAGCAAATATCGCTTGGAAATAAATGTGGAAAAGGAAATGAGAGTAGCTGTATCAAGCGTTATTATTAGCCCCTCACCCGTCGCACTAAACACACACACCTCAAGAGTTTGTGGAAGGTTATTGTAATTATACTTGCATTTTCTTTGTATTTTCACCTATGTTTTCCTACCAATAAATGAACTTGTTCATTTTAAATACGAGTTGCATTAGTTTCTTACCTGGTTTCTTCTTCTTCATAGTCGTACAAATATGAAACATGTAGCTATGTTAGACAGATAGATATTATATGACTAGGGTGCTGAGTGTGCCACGACTTGGAAAAGTTTGGGAACCCCTGCTCTAGGCACATGTTTTTCTGAATTTCTGAAATTATTACATTAAGCAAAAGCCTGTTAACTTTAACTACTATACATTTTTCTTAGTGTATTTAATTAAGTCTGTTTTAAAATCTATGTACACTTTTTATTGTAAATATTATTGTTAATATTTTGTAATATATATAATGTATTTAAATAAATAATTAAAATGTCCATAAGAGCGAAAATAATATACCTGTATGTATTAGCATTTTCCCCTCACACTAGGAAAATATTGTGTTTTATTTGTGTATAGGTTTAAGTTTTATAATGGTGAATTAGAAAAGAAATGTATTTTGTGTTTCCAAGGAGTTGAAAATTGTATAAATTGTACATGTAAAGTATTTTCATTACAGGGCGAAGGCGAGAACGGGACCTCTGTTGAGAAGAAACGTAAACTCGGGAGCTTCCTGCAAAGTCACTCCATCAAACTTAAAGATGGCAATTCTCACGCCGCTCTGGATTTTGTGGAGCAAGACGGCACGTCGGCATACCTCTGCTTTCCGTGTGCGGTCACCTGTTACTCAGAAAACACGCTACAGGTTAATATTACTATTTCCGTAAATTTCTAACGATTTTTTTTACATTTTTACCTTTATTTATTCTCCTAACTAACCTTGAACTTAATCCTAGAACTGTTTCTGAAATACACATCATTTACTTTGATATTGACCACTGAATGCTTTCCATTTTGATTTTAGTGTAATCCAATATCGGTAAATGATCTAACACCTTTTGATTATTAGATCGAGACAGCTGCTGTCAAATAATATCAATACTGGCGATATTATATCATATCCCCATTCCATTTGACTTACTTTAATGCAGAAAGCATGGGAAACTGTTACATAGTACGTTGAGAAGCATAATCCTAATAAGGAGGTGGCTATGCCTTCTACAAATTTATTCAATGATAATCCTGTGTCACATTTTCACCAAATTTTGAAGCGTCGGCAAAAACAAATGTCTCACAGCTGACAGCTTTCTAGTAAAAAAGAATGAATTATTTGTCGTAAATTCATAAATAATAAACTCGTTATTTCGATTTTTTTATTGTTTTTGCAAATCGAAATCGCATTCCAGGTTGTTATGCCCCTTAACAATTTATTAGGATGTAATTTTATTTGAATAACGTTAAAAAAAATAAAATTGAGTATTATTGTGCCTTGTAACGCATTATAGTATTTTATTCCTGAGAGAAAATATTAAATTTTTCAATTATGTCCTAAATCCTGTATCTAAATTTCGCTAATAATCAATTAGATAATGTTAATTAAGTTTTAATCTCAAGTGACCTACCAGGTTGTACTGTATATTATCTCCATAAATAGTTAGTAATAACATAGATCACTGTAGAAATGTATTATAAATTTGTACAGCTCCCTTGAGGTGATTTTGCACAAAAACGGCGCTATACAAGTCATCCAATTATTATTATTATTACATTGATTTGTATGGAAAAAATTGTTTGGCTTCACAAGTGTTCTGTAACGAATTATTCTCGTTATAAGAGGTTACACTGTATTTAAAAATAGTATAAAAAGTTTATAAAAATATATTTTTTGGTTTGATTGAGGATTGAATCTTCCTCCCCAGGGACTGGATCTTAACTGCTATGAACTTTTAAAATGTCTTTTAAACTTTAAAAAAATACTAATATTTGGTTTAGCTGAGGATTGAACCTTCCTTCCCAGCTTCCTCCTTCTTCAGCCAACGTTTCGGACAGCTTTGCAGTGTACATCATCAGGGCAGATGTGTCAGATGTGATTACACATCTGCCCTGATGACGGACACTGTAATGCTGTCCTAAACATTGATTAAAGAAGGAGGTAACGCAACACGGCATAATACCCCAAAAACAAATTCCTTCACAGGGATTTTAGTCAACCGCGCTAACAACTAAGCCAAATCCCGATTGGGTAGGACCAACATTTATTTAGTTTATTAATTGCTGTAATGTTATCCAATTTCAGAATTTTATTTTATTTTTATTTTATTTTATATTATAGAAACAGTACATGATTTACAGAGATGAAACAATATACAGGAATAAAATACTTAATGTTGTGTACCTATGATATGCTTCCTTGTAATGTCTGCTAAGTGGTATGTTTATTCCTTAATTACCAGGTGACTTGTGTAGTTTATAGGTGTGTGTGTGACGTGTGTAATGTATGTGTGAGTGTTTGTGTGTTGTGTGTGTCTGTATGTATGCGCATTGAATAGTTTAAATTATTGACATGATGCCACGTTTGAATTTGGGCAGTGAATCCGAAAAAATGTCAATGTTAGAGTTAAGACAAATATTATTTAGAGTATGAAGAGCTCGGTTAATTGTTGAATTAGATGCTGCATTTGTTTTATAATTTAGCTTGTGGAATAGCACTGTATGTCGTGTACGTCTCAAAGGTATGTTAACGTTAATAAGGGACAGAAGTTCAGTACAGTCAATGTCATTGTTTAAAATTCTGTGTATAAATATTGAGTCAGCTACTACTCGTCTTCGCTGCAAAGTTTCAAATGTACACTCAAAATCATTGTTGAATCTGTAGGTAATATATTTTATAAATTTGTTTTGGAAACGTTCTATACTATCTATGTAAAGTTTATATTGTGGATTCCAAATAGGCGATGCATATTCCAGTGTACTTCTTACTAATGCGAAATATAGCATTACAATTGTACGTGGATTACTGAATATTTTACTTACACGTAGCACGAAACCAAGCATTTTATACGACCTATTAACGATTGAGTCAATGTGCTTATTAAATATAAGTTTTCTATCAAGGTAAACGCCGAGGACTTTACATTACGTTTTAGAGATGACAGGTTCATTGTTGAGTGAATATGAGTACTTAATTACGTGTTTATTTATGGTGAATGTCATAGTGTGACATTTAGAAACGTTTATATCTAGACAGTTAACTTTGCAATACTTGCAAAGCCTATCTAGGTCACTCTGTAACGCTTCGCAGTCAGAAAGAGAACGAATAACTTTGAATATTTTCATGTCATCGGCATAAAGTTCATATTTGGAATTTTGAAAACATGATCCAATGTCATTTATATAAATGTTGAACATTAGCGGACCTAGGTGGGACCCTTGGGGGACAACAGATTTTACCTCGATAGATTTTGAGAAGACACCGTTGATTAAGATTACTTGATTACGGTTACTAATGTAAGATTTGATCCATCTAAACAGGTCACTGTGTATACCAAGTAGGACGAGCTTTTTCAAAAGAATTGAGTGTATTACGCGATCGAAAGCCTTAGAGAAGTCTGTATACATAGTATCAACCTGCTCTTTGTCATCCATATTGCTATGCAAGAAGTTAATGAAAAGGGCCAGGTTGGATGTCGTAGACCGACCTCTCATGGATCCGTGCTGATTCGGTGTAATGATTGTGGAAATAGCCGAGTATAATTGATCAAAGACAATTTTTTCTAGAACTTTGCTTAAAATAGGAAGTTGGGAAAATGGACGGTAGTTTTTAACGTCATGCTTATCACCGGTTTTATAGATGGGTGTGATAATGGCTGATTTCCACTTGAGGGGAAACGTTCCTTCTGTCAGTGATTTTTTATAGATGGCGCAAACCGGAAGACAGATATACTTACTACAGTTGCGTATAAAAACTCTGGGTAGCCTATCAATTCCTGGTCCTTTTTTAATATCTATGCTTGAAAGGTATTTCAAGGTGATTTCTTCATTTATTTTAATTGAGGATATTAATTTGTTGTTCAGAGGATCTTCCTTATTATTAACATTGAGTGTTGGAAATTCATTTCTAGAGACCGTTGAGAAGTAATCAGCGAACAAGTATGTAACTTCTTTGCTGTCGTGTGCCGTCGTCGAATGATAGGTCATATGTTCTGGTATAGTGGGAGATTTTCTTTGCGTCTTAACATAATTCCATATTTTTTTAACATTATTTTGTATATCTGATTCCAATCGAGCAATGTAGGTGTTATGAGTAGGACTAGAAATTTTCTTTTGTCTTTTGCGAAGTATTGAGAAAGATAGGTAATCTAGTGGATTCTTGTACCGTTTCCAGGCACGAAAAAACTTTAATTTTTCTTTAGTTATGTTAATTAAAGATGCCGAATACCATGTTGGGAATTTGGTTGATTTGGTTACTTTCTTTGGAACCAGATCATCTAACAGGGCATCAATAATACCATAAAAACAATGTACCGCAGCATCTACGTCCTGTGCATTAACGACACAGGACCAATCACTGTTTCTGAGAGCATCATTAACTACCTCGTAGTTAACTTTATTGAAAATTTTGACTAACTGGGGATTTAGGATAGTAGCAGGGAGAGGAATATTTAGTTCAACTATAATAGATTTATGATGTGCATCTTCGATTACTAGTGGCGAGTCAGCCGCGGAGACGATGACTGTAGTGTTACAAAGCACGAGATCTAAAATTCGTCAGTGAGTATTATAAATTTCGTTATACTGTGTTAAATTGGAAAACGAAAGGCAGCTAAGGAGGGTAGAGGCACAGAGGTCAATACTACGAGGCTGATACGTAGAGTTCCATCTCACATTTGGCATATTATAATCGCCTATTACTAGAAAAATTTCATTTGGAAATTCAGTAGTTAAGTTACATATGGCAGTTGTATGACTATTGATAATAGAGAAACGCTGTGCATTAGATACCTTAGGACTAACTCCTGGCAAGTAAGAGCAACAAATATGAATATTTGAAATGCAATGTTTTGAATGTCTTAGTAATAGTGAGATGCATATATCCTCGGCTTCTGATGTCCATGACTTTTGAGATCGAACTTCAAAGTCTTTTTTTATACCTATAACAACGCCACCCCTTTTAGTTTTACCCGTTCGATTAGTATCTCTCTCATTTCTATATACGTTATACCGGCAATCATACAGCTCATCATCGGATATGCTGTCAACTAAACCACTTCTCGCTAATTAATATTTTGTCGAATTCGTTGATCAGGACGTTTTGATAGAATTCTTTCGTCTTGGATCGAAGGCCACATGCATTTTGATAAAAAATTATAATGGTGTTATGCATCATGTAAAAGAGAAACTACTATCCAATTTTGATTCCAAGTAAATAGAATAATATGTAAAAAAAAAATACATATTATTATGTTCACTCAGCAGCCAAAAGTCCACTGGGGTGAGCATGGTTTTCGATTTGCGCAGATGTGAGTGTGTTATGTTGTAGTGTTTTGAGTAAGTTGAGTAGTGTGTATATAGAATTAAGAGTTGAGCACAAAAGTGGTATTTTTTTTTTTTTTTTTTTTATAATAACTCCACACAGGAGGCCCTGAAGAAAATAATTTCCCTCAGGGCCTATGTCATCTTTGAGGATGCTGTGTGGAGGGTCTTTTTGTGGAGAGGAAGGAGTGAACATGGGTCTTGAAGAGTCCCATGTTGTAGGAGGGAGGAAACACAGAGGCCGGCAGTTCGTTCCACAGCCGAGCTGTTGAACTTAAGAACGAATCGTAGAAGCGACCCGTTCTCATGTGACAAGTGTCAACTGTGTACAAATGTTGGGCACGCGTTTGGCGTGTATCCCGACTACGCACCGGTGCCGAAGGGATCAATGACGCTAGTTCCTCAGAGCATCTTCCATTGTAATACCGATAGAACAAGGACAGCATACCTACCTGACGCCTGTGCTCTAAAGATTGCAGTCCGTTTGTTAAGATATTTTTTTTTTTTTTTTTTAATGTATATTTTATTTAGTTATAAGAGTTTACATCTTATACCTAATATATTATTTTCTATGACTACTACAATATTATTTACTTCTTACATACTAAAATTTAGATTTCACAACATTGAGACATAATCCACGAAAAACTGCAAGACTTTTAGCTTCCTTAACAATTACCGGGAGTTCATTGAACATTTTAAAACCTTTATAATAAATATTGTTTTGTGTTTCTGATAAGTGTGTTTTAGGAAGCCTAAAATCGTTGCAGTTTCTCGTAGGATATAAATGAACTGCACTATTAATTCTAACATTCTTTGACATATAGTCAGGTAACATTTTATTTTTTAGCTTATAAATAAACACTAAGGTATTATAAACTAATCGTTGCCACACACTTAAAATATTGAGTTGACGTTGCATGGTTTTTATTCTGGTGTACCTGCTACAACACAGTATTGACCTCATGCCTCTATTCTGGATTACTTCCATTCTCTTAATTTGGGTTTTGTTACTTAGAAATATTACACTTGTACAATAATTTAGATGGGATGCTACAGTGGTATTGTAGACCAATATCCTTGTTTTAATGTCCAATTTTCCTTTTATCCTACTTAAGAAATTAACCTTTTTCGCCATTTTTTTATTTAAAATTTCAAAGTTAGTGTTAAATTTTAACTTGTTATCTATTATGATTCCCAGGTATTTAATTTCGTTTACTTCTTCCATATTTTGATTGTCTATATTTAGGACAGTATGTACGTTTAGTTTTTTCCCTAATACCATGAATTTACTTTTAGTTACATTTAATTTCAATTTATTTATGTTTAACCACTTAGATAATTCATTAAGTTCATTTTGTATTTTTGACAACGCATCTTCAATATTATTTGCTATAATATATAAAAGTGTGTCATCTGCAAAAAGTTTGATGGAACAGTACTTTAAGCACTTCACTATATCATTAATATATAAAATAAATAGGAGCGGTCCCAAAACAGATCCTTGAGGAACTCCAATGTTGATTTCTTGTTAGTATCTCCAATTTTGGTTTTTTGTTTTCTATTTTTTAAGTAATCAATAAACCACTGCAATTCATTAGCACGGATTCCTATGTCCTTCAATTTCATTATTAGTCTTTCTCTGTCTATCGTTTCAAAAGCACGTCTAAAATCCAAGAACACTGCTATTGTGATTTTTTTCTGATCCATAGCTGTTTTCCATTCATTTATCACATAATTTATTGCTGTTTCACAGGAATATTTATTTCTAAACCCAGATTGTTCTTTTACTAGGATGTTATTTTTTTCTATAAATTTACTCATCTGTTCTTTCACAGTGCATTCTAGTAATTGTTCATATTTAGGCAATCCATTTATTGGTCTGAAGTCTTCGAAATTTTTAGCATTTATTATTTTGGGCACTGGTGTTATTATGGAGGTTTTCCATGACTGCGGAAAAATTCCCTTAGTCAGAGATTCATTTATTAGTGCAAGATTGGGGAATCTATCAAACGGACCGCCCGTTTTTGCACAGAGTCTAGGGTTTTTTTCAGGTATTTAGGGGCTCCGGTCCAGAGATGGCTGCCAAATTCGACAGTAGGGCGCACTTGCGATTTGTACAGTGTCAGCAGTTGTGTATTATTAAAGTATCTGCGGGCCCTGTACAGTACGCCCAGCTTCTGAGAGGCCAACTTTACTCTGGCTTCGATGGAGCCCCCGTACCTGAGCTGGTCACTTATAGTTATACCAAGCATATCAATGGAAGGCCTGTTCGGAAGATTGCTTCCGTTGAAGGAGACTAGATTATCATTTGGATCCCTTTTAGACGTAATCAGACAGGATTGGGTCTTTGAAACATTAAATTCGACGAGATTATTTTTACCCCAGGAGGAAATACTCTCGAGATAACCGTCCATTCTCTGCTTCAAAGCCCTCCGAGCCGTTGGAGTTTGTGTGCCCTTTGGGGGCTTGTCAAACAAAAAGCAATCATGAACTGTACTGTCATCCGCGTAGCAATGAATCGGTGCACATGTCAAAAGGTCATTGATGTGCAACAAAAACAAAGTCGGAGACAGAACCGATCCCTGTGGGATGCCAGCATTTATGGAGTGCGAGGAAGAGGAGAAACCGTCAGCAACCGCCTGAATCGACTTATCCCTCAAAAAGTCAGCAATCCACGTACACAGGGATGCGGGAAGTCCGTAAGAATGCAATTTGTTGACAAGTCCTCGGTGCCAGACCCGGTCAAAGGCCTTGGATATGTCTAGTGCGACCGTTTGGGTCTCACCGTGACGTTCCAGGCACCGCCCCCAAACATGCGTCACATACGCGAGAAGATCACCGCACGAGCGGTTCCGCCGGAATCCGTATTGACGGTCGTTGATAATTTTGTTCTTCTCGAGGTATGTGAGCAGTTTGTCGTTGATCACACGTTCCATCACTTTGGACAGAACTGATGTGATCGCTATGGGGCGGTAGTTGGCCGGGTTGGAGCGGTCACATTTCTTGGGAATAGGGTGAATGACCGCTTTTTTCCAACCAGAGGGCACAGTGCCACACTTCAGGGACATTTTGAAGAGCTTTGTCAAAACTGGAACTATTTCCGCAGCACACCTCTGCAATACCAGGGCAGGTATTCCATCAGGTCCACTAGCTTTGTTAACATCGAGCCCCCGTATGACGTGGAGTACATCCCGATGCCGGATCCTCAGCTTTTTCATATAGAAGCCGCAGTGAGGAACCGACGGCGGAACAGCACCCCCGTCGTCGAGGGTCGAGTTTTCCGCAAACATTTTCCCTAATAGGTTAGCCTTTTCGGTGGCGGTGTTTGCTAGTGAGCCGTCAGGTCTGGCAAGAGGTGGCAAACTGTGTTTGCAAAAATTGCGACCTATTGAGCCCGCAAGCGACCAGAATGCTCTGCTGCCATGCGGGCAGGCAGCCAGCTTTTTGCTGATCTGCAGGTCGTGTTCGAATTTTGACCTATTAATGATTCTCTTGCATTCCTTTGCCGATTTGTTGTATGCTGATCTGCTTTCGGGCGTTCGAGATGTGTTGTAGGCTCGGTAAGCCGCGTTTTTTCGTCGAACTGCTTCGGAGCATTGTCGACTGAACCACAGCTTTGAGCCCACACCAGTTTCTTTAGTAGTCGATTGTATGAAGCCACCCATCGCCGATTTGATGACTTCACCAATCTCCTGGGCACATCTTGAAGGGTCCGAAGTCCGAAAACAAACAGCTGACCACGGAAAAGCGTTGAAATGGGCCCGCATACCGAACCAATCTGCTGACTTATAGTGCCACACTTTTCTCCTCAGCCTCTCATTGGTTGGTCTGAGGCTAACGGGGATTGATGTCGTCACTAGGCAGTGGTCAGATGATCCCAGAGGCGCTGTGACGTCAATCTTATAACCGTGTGGCACAGTAGTTAAGAATAGGTCTAACAGATTGGAGCGGTGAGTCTGGACATCAGGGACCCTTGTAGGCTCCTGAACCAATTGCTCTAATCCGTAGCAAATGGCAAAGGATTCCGCCTGTCGGCCAGCCGAGTCCGTTGGGCCTGAGAACTTTAACCATGGTTCGTTATGAACATTGAAGTCCCCCAGAACAACAAACTCGACCGAAGGGTAGCGGGGCAAGAGATCATCAATAGTATCGCTCAAATGTTTGAAGAGTTCGGAAGTGACTGATTCGCTATGGTTCGGTGAGCGGTATAGACATGCGTAGAATCTTGCCGTACTGGCAAGATTGACGCGCACCCACATTACGTCGAATCTGGAGTTTTCCAGACTCAATAGTCGTACACAGTTGACGTCAGCTCGACTATAGAGGCAGACTCCTCCTTTGAGTCGGAATTTGCTTGCGAATTGTAACGTCAAAGAATTGTGCAAGTTTGGATTGCCAGGGTAGTGCCCGATTATTGTTTTGTTGAGAGTTTTTTTTCGTGTGGCTGCCCTGCGATCGGTTTGACGGGACGAGCAAAAAAAAAGAACGCGGGTAGGTAGTTCGGGGACAATACGCGAGACGACGATTCCGCGGTGCGCGTGGGTTTTGGGCGAGAAAGAAGTGATATCGAAAATAATGAAAAAGATCGCGCGGATACCTTGAAGTTATTATACGGAGACTTTCCGTTTAAATTTACAAAACATAAAACCAACGTTTCGACTCCTGTGTGAGATCGGCCTGTGCTTGTTCGAGTGTTGTGGCTTGAAGAGATGGAAATATACAATCGTTTGTTTGAAAGTAAAAATGGTTTTATTTGTGAGTGGTTTTGAGGGGTAATTCCTTGGAGACTGCACAGGATTGCCAAGCATGCTGTCGAGGTGACGCAAAGATGAAGCATCATTGTCCCTTTAAACGTTCAATGGATGATGATTGAGGATGGCTTCGCGCACTCTTTCGCACTCTATCCCACGAATCTCTACCCGGCGCAATCTGCTCACCGCTGGCGGACTCTCCAAACACCTTCAAACATGATCAAGGTTCTTCAATGTTTTTATACATTATGTCTCCTTGCCTTAGCCCCATAATAGCCCTGGTGATTGACAAGGGTCCATGCTCATCAGACGGGACATCAGACGGGACATCAGACGTGACATTGGCGCTCCAACGTAAATAAAGTTTTAAAACAACTTTAGGTGCTCGTATTTAAGCCTATGGCAAGGGGATACTCTCTATCGTATCAAATTTAAGATTAAAAATTGTAATTTAATAATTTTTAATGTATAAATTCTCTAATAATATGCTTAATGTTTATATATAATGTGCATTACGAAGTACTTATGTGTGTGCATTGTGTGGTTGCGTTGTGGCTTCGTTCGCTTTACATTAATGTTTTGTTCGGTAGACGGTGTACAATTTTGACGTGAACTAGCTTCGTTCGCTCATTTGCTCAAAATATATTTTTTTAAATTAACTACTGAATTGATATTCGGGTGCTGTTGTTTTAATCCACTGGTAACACGGACCTGTCAGTTGATATTGTTTTGAACATAGTGACAGCGATAATGTTTATTATTGTCGATCATTTGATATGTCATTACATTTGTAAATGCGAGCTATACACTTATAAAGAATTTGAACACATTTGTTACGACTTGCGGTAACGTGTTAGTGTACCAGACTGTTTTTTTTAAATTTAAGAGTTAAGGTTTTTAAATAATTTTTGAAAAACTTCTCAAATTTTTTTTCTTCTTTTCATTCAAAATGGCGATTCCTAACATCAATAGTTGTACGAGGGAAGAGTTGATGGTACTTTTAGAAGATAGAAAAATTGTTCCAGAAGCAACCCTAACAGCAATGAGACAACAGGCACGTAATTTTAATCTATCATTAAAGGAAGGGGGCTCTGAATCAATAGACAAATCCTTGGATCCTCAAGTAAATAATATAACAAATAACTACTATTATTCAGCGAGAAAGGAAGATGAAGTCTATTCATGGCAGTTACGTTTTGACGGGACGTCAGATGTCAGGGATTTTTTGTACAGGGTCGAGGAACTGAGTAGAGCCAGGAAAACTAAGACGGACAATTTGGTTTTGGGTTTTGGTGAACTTCTTGAAGGAAAGGCGGCGAACTGGTTTTGTGCATTAGATAAAGAGAATTTAAATTGGAGTACATTGAGAAATAAGCTTATAGATCGTTATGAACGCGAAGACAGCCAGGTAGAAGCAACGCGAGCAATTTACACTATGCGACAGGAACCTAACGACACTGTTGCTGATTTCGTGGACAATTTGAGAATAGCAAATTCCAAATTACTAGAATCCCTATCTGATCAGCAGTTAGTGCGTCTGGCAAGGCATAGTCTTTTAGACAAATATGCAAGTGTATTAGCCTCCAGCGACACATCCGATCTAGAGTCCCTAGTTTCAGCTTGCACAAAAATAGAGATGTACACTTCAAAGCAACCCTCACATAGTCAACCTCGGCGGGCTGTTCATTTTGAAGGACCGACTTCTTCTTCTTCTTCTCGAAATAATTCTTCCCAGAACAATAGATCTTTTTATTGCAATTTTTGTAAATTACAGGGCCACTCTTGGAATAACTGCAGGAAAAGACAAAATCAAAATCAACATCGGTTTTCAAAAAACTAAAGGGCGGTTTTCACCATCTTACGTACGAGGATGAGGGGAACCGTACTTTGTTTTCATCTTTAGAGTGTTCTAAGACACGTGCAATGCAGGCATTCACGCCTCTGGAACATGCTAAAGATGACCACATATTAATATTAACATTGCAAATAGGATCTTTTCATGTTTATTGGATAGCGGCGCTTCGGTTAGTTGTTTTGGGGGGAATATTTATATTTTTTTTACTAGTTTAGGTTTTGAATTAAGATACTTAAATTCTTTTGTTACCACTGCAGACGGTAAACACCAAGATGTAATAGGCACGATGCGAATACCTGTTACCTTTAATGAAAAAATTAAAGATATTTTATTCTTTGTAATTCCGTCACTTTCACCTACGATTATTTTGGGGGTCGACTTTTGGAGACAGTTCCAAGTAGCTCCGCAACTGTTTCCAGAAGTTGCTAAGATATGGATAAACCGGGACTCGAACCTGGTTAAATATTGGCTAAGCTCAGTAGAAAGGTAAAGCAGATGACTCGTGTACAATCAGGGGTGGGCAGTTCTTTGATCAGCAGCTCGTCCATCGGTCAGGAGGTTGGAAAAGGACATCACAATGATAACACATAAGTAAGGGCACAAGGTATATTAATCATCTTCTAAAGAAACACAGGTATAAATTGGATCTCTACTCTCTACACTCTCTGTGACGACCGGATGAAACGAGGATTTTTACAAGAAGTTACAAGAATTGAACACAAGAAAGGGGATAGGTTGAAAGCTTACGATTCGCCTTGATGTGGTATGGTACATCTTGTTGACCAGGTTTCCCGCGCTCAAAAGCGGCGGTACTGTTAATGTGGTGATATTCACTCGGGATTTTACACGGAAACGGGACTCTACTGAGTTTAGTTCGAACCAAGATAATAGACATGATTGGCAATTGATAGCGAAATGCATCTAGTAGGAAACTGGCACGAGATCGCGTCTGTTTCTATTATTACGTAATTCCGCGCGCTCGAACATTGTGAGCGTTTGTGGTTCGCTCTGCGAGAAACACACTGTTGCAATCCCCGAGGTCCGCTCTCGACTGGCGGGGCTCGGCGGTGGCGGGCAGTGTTGAGCCGAGAACGCTCTGGGTGGTCCGTGCCGATCACACGGCGGCTAGCTGCGTTTTGTCACGTACGCCACGACCGTTTGCATGGGGAAAGCGAGGCTAAAGTGTGCATCTTTTTTATAGGGTGACTTGTATTACGTAACACATTCCCCCTCCGCCAGTAAAAGGCGACGTGGTAATGAAGCTTTAGGCTCTAAAAATCCTCTTCACCTTGTCGTGAGGGAAGTAGAGAGAGAAGAAAAACAGTGTTGATTTACAAAAAAACAAAGAAAAAATACATGGTTATGCAATGATGGAAAGACAACATACAAGGTTATGCAGTGATGACAAGAACAATATACAAGGTTATGCAATGATGAAAAGACAACAAACAAGGTTATGCAGTGATGAAAAGAACAACATACAAGTTTATGCAGTGATGAAAAGAACAAACATACAAGTTTATGCAGTGATGACAAGAACAACATACAAGGTTATGCAATGATGACAAGAACAACATACAAGGTTATGCAATGATGAAAAGACAACAAACAAGGTTATGCAGTGATGAAAAGAACAACATACAAGTTTATGCAGTGATGAAAAGAACAAACATACAAGTTTATGCAGTGATGACAAGAACAAAAAAAAGGGACTCTAAAATTTCATTGGTCTGTAAGCTAAGTTTGAAGAGCGTAGTGTTTTCGTAGAGTACCAAGTAGACGTAATTTCACTGAAGTTATAAAGTTACATTTTCACTGCAACTTGACCCATTTGAGATTGCACTCAAGTATCACTAGGGCCATAGAAATTGAACTGTGCTTCTTGGTTGTGGTTGAGGGATGGTGATGCGGAGGGCCAGAAGTATCCGGGTTTTGTTGTTGTACCAGCGTGAATTCCATTATGCTGATGTGGTGGAGCAGTGGTTGTCAAGGTGAAATGAAGTTGGTATTAACATGGAGTAATACCAATAAGTTGATTGATGGTTGATGCGTGTAGAGGCTATTATGTTGAGTTTGCGCATCGGCAAGTGGTTGGTTTGTACAAATGGCAAGTGGTTGATTTGTACGATGGCCAGTAGTTGATTTGCACAAACGGCAAGTGGTTGATTGCACAACGGCAAGTGGTTGATTTGCACAACGGCAAGTGGTTGATTGCACAACGGCAAGTGGTTGATTTGCACAAACGGCAAGTGGTTGATTTGCACAAACGGCAAGTGGTTGGTTTGCACAAACGGCAGGTGGTTGATTGCAGGAACATAATTAACCTTGAGCTGGCATGCTCTGAGTTTGGTTCTTTTGAATGTGGTTTGAATGATGAGACAACTTGATTTGCAACTGCACGCACGACTCACACCTAATTTGGGTGCGGTCGGGTGTTTTTGGTACGCAGAGATTGGAGAGATGTGAGTGATGGAAGTGAAGGCGGCAAAGAAGAGAAGCTCAGCTTGCAGGTGATGAGAAGGGCTGCTGGTCTTCTTTTTAATCCAGGGACAGGTTATTATTAGAGCCAAAATTCTTGAAGTTTACCTGCCTAGTAGACCAATGATGCAAAACGTTTGGAGAGAAACAAATTGTGTTCAAGAGAAAAGACAAAAAGACAAAAAAAACGTCGTTGGTTAGAGAGAGTAAGAGAGAGTAGAGAGAGATCCAATATGCTGACTACACCATGAGTATCCCGAGATTGGGGAGACAAAAAAACTATCACGACTGGCGTGAGGTTACCTATCTGATATACAAGGTATAGGTAGGTGGTTGTACAGTAGTAACACCAAGTTTCTGAAAGAAGTTGGCCTTCCATGGCCGGTGTTAGCGCTTGAGCGATAACAACTTACGACTTTCAAAATTACAAGAAATGTGTTGATTACCTAGGTATGGGGTGAAAAGGAGAGATTTGAAGCAAATTTCATGGATAAAGATTGTCTTATAGACAGACGATACGCTATGTGCGTAGGGTACACCTTCCAGATTCATGAAATTAACCTCAAGGATAATGAGGGATGAGAAAAAAAATGGCGATGAGCGAGAAGGTCTGCTGGTGATGGAGCTGATTCTCCGTTCGATCTCTTTCAGAGAACGAAATGTGGTCAACCAGCAGATTTCCTAACTTTTACAAATGTACAAGAGTTTGATGGAGGGGTGAAGGATGGAGGATTGAGTAGCGAAAATTGATAGTGACTGAGCTAATTCCCAATTCGATCTCTATGTGAGGACGAAATATATCAACCAGCAAATTTCCTAACTCTTTACAAATGTACAAGAGTTTGATGGAGGGGAGAAGGATGGAGGATTGAGTAGCGAAAATTGATAGTGACTGAGCTAATTCCCAATTCGATCTCTATGTGAGGACGAAATATATCAACCAGCAAATTTCCTAACTCTTTACACAAATATACATGAATTTGATGAAAAGGTGAAGGAGAATACACAGTAATAACAATCTAATCTTTCACGTGTATTTGGTGAAAGATTAGGGGTCGTATTTAATCTTCTTCAGTTTGTGAGAACAAGACAGACCCTTGCTCAAGTTTCACAAACCTGGGAGTTTTTCTTATTCGTCTCCCAGACAACGAGTTAGGTGGTTTTGTGTCACTGTCTCAATTAACTCCCACGACACGATACCTCATAACCAACAGTGAAGCTGATGGCTAGTCCATGGTCAATGGATAGTGGATGGTTCTTGGGTCCGCTGACAAGAAGTCCACAGGTATCAGTTAGCGTAAAAAATTGCTGAATGCACAGCTTCATGTTTGTTTGAAGAGAACAAAAAATTCTCACTACAGTGAAGGACATTTCCCTCAGTGTCATGAGTTATACAAAAAGGGTCCCCAATTAAGGGTGACAAGTCAGGGTAAAATGATCTACGTCCGGTAGAACAAGTACATAGTGTCAACTTATTTAAAGAAAACAACAACAAGATATTGTATCGTTCGCACGAATCATGGTAAGTATTATAACGTCTTCACGTCTCATGTAGAAATTGAACGAATTACGAAAGAACCCTAGTATTGAAAGGAAAGGTACAACATAGATATTTATAACCATTTAATGGAACAAATTATCTCTTTGGCCACAGTGTCAGTAAGCCAGTAAAAAAAGTAATTATAACGAACTTCTCGTATCATGGTAGATATTATAACATTCTCATGTATAGTGTTAGATTTTATAACGATCCCTCGTCTCATGGTGGATATTGTAACATTCTCATGTATCATGAAAATAACATATCAACGTTCAATAATAAAAAAAGTACCATTTCAATACCGGAAAAAGATACATACACAATGTCAAAACAATCTAGTAGTGGCTATTGGTATTATCAAAAAATGACGATGGCATAACCTTTGGTTAGGTTTATGCGTTAAGTTGGCAATAATACAAGACATATGCCAACAAGGATGTCTTAAACAAGACACAAATATAGCAAAAGAGACCTATTTGGTTTTACTAACTCTTTGCTTACAAAATGTTGTGATGGCATAACCTTTGGTTGGGTTTATGCTTTAAGTTGGCAATAATACAAGACATATGCCACAAGGATGTCTTAAACAAGACACCAATATAGCAAAAGAGACCTATTTGGTTTTACTAACTCTTTGCTTACAAAATGTTGTGATGGCATAACCTTTGGTTGGGTTTATGCTTTAAGTTGGCAATAATACAAGACATATGCCACAAGGATGTCTTAAACAAGACACCAATATAGCAAAAGAGACCTAATCGGTTTTACTTACTCTTTGCTTACAAAAAAGGTTTGTAGTGGTTTATTTAAGACCTTTTAGGGTTTTACTTACTTAAAATGACCAAACAAAAACAAGGAAACACACTTGGTGTTGCCAAAATTGCCACAAACACGAATGTTGTGAACTTTATGTTACAAATTTGATACAGAAGGCACCTAGAGACACAGGATGATTTAATATGAGTGACCTGGCTCGGTGTATTTGACAAGGCAAACAAATGCTTATTTAAGTCAAAATATAGTACATAATATAACAAATTGGGGTCAGGAAGTTGAGATCTTAAGATTTTACAAACTCAATGTGACCGAAAGGTGTTATGTATGTAACATTGTTATTGATGAGGAGGACAAATCGGCGTTTGTTCTCCTTTACAACAACCTTTTTCAGAATTGACGTGTCAATATCAAATTCTGAAAAAACAACAAATTAGAGCAAATGGGAATGTTGAGCGCCATTCAATTTTTTAGAAAAAACTGAAAAAACTTTAAAACAAAGTTAATTGTAACTTTTTATTTGTTACACCTATGTAAACTTGAATCAAATGACGATACCAAACTGGAATTTACACACGCATTATGATTACAAGTTACAGGGGTAGAATATTCACCTCAATTGGGTGTATGTTGCAAAAGGGTCATTGTTTAATGTACGATGGAACCCATTGGAACAAATGTGAAGAACAAATGTGAAAGAACAATGTGAAGAACAAGTGTGAAAGAACAATGTGAAAGAACAAATGTGAAGAACAAGAGAGAAAAAATATTTACAAAACAATGTTGTACGTGACTTTTTGTGGTATTTATGACAAAAAATAGTTATGTATTTAGTGTCGTAAGTGTCAGAATGGTAACGACTAACAAATGATGTCCAGGGTCATGACTCCGGGAGCATAAATTGTTTTGGGAGGCGGAAAAGTCTCTTGACTAGAATGATATCAGTTCCAGAGAAGATACGTACAAAATATGAGTACAAATTAAATACATTACACGGTGAGGTGTGACAACGAAGCAAAATAACAAAGGGTTTATACAAAAGAGCATAATAGTACAAGTATGGGTGAGAAATGATTTAAAACCACAGTTGACACTTCTGTGTTTAGAAAAAAAAGGTTACCTTGCAGAGGTCGAAAAAAGCGAGTTTTTATATGAAACTAACGCGTTAAGACATGCTGTTTGTCTGCACGAGGGCCAAATCTCGTGGTACAAAGGTAGAGCCAAAAGTTTGTTAGTTATGTGAGTGTGACCTAGTGAAGGTGGTGTCTGTTGTGTCCACACTTCCTAGTTTGACAATATCTTTTACGTGATAGTTGCCGATGTGTTTCCCAGAGGCATCCGATAGGGTGTACACTACATCGGAGATTTTTCTCAGGACTTTTGCTTTAACAAAGCGAGGAGCTAGTTTTGCAGAGAAATACAGAGCACCTTGTGAGAGTGTGTTGTTGCGTCTCCAAACTATGTCGTTTTCCTTAAAGGTAACATGTTTCCTGCGTAAATTGTGTCTGTTTGTGACAGAGATTATACTGCCGGGTTGAAATTGCAGCCCTTTTATGTATTTCCTGTTGTAAAATGTTGCGTGTTTGATCAGGACGTTTTTGGTTTTGTTGAAAGGAGAAATATTCCTGTCTTTCAATTCCTTTTCTAAACTTTGCGTAACTTCGAGAGCAGATGTTGGCTATTATGCCTAAGGTGTTGTTTCGCGGATTCATTTTGTGGCTAGTTGAGTTAGACATTGTGAAAAGAAAAAAAGAATTGTCAGAGTGTTGTGGCTGAGTTTTTTCAAAAAAAATGAGCTTGTGATGATGGGTGAAGAATTTTGTGAAAATTTTTTGAAGTCCCAATATGGAAAAAAAAATGGCCAGCGGTTTCCTTGTGTTTTTGATGGAAAAGTTTCTGAGATGTGCGTTTTGAAAAAAATTTTCCGAAAAAACTTCAAATTTCCGAAAAAATTAAATTTCTCGAAAAAATTTCAAAGTCCTTGATTTTTGAAAAAAATGGCCAGGGGTTGTCCTAGGGTTTTGATGAAAAAGTCCCTGAGATGTGCGTTTTTGAAAAAAAATTTCCGAAAAAACAAATTTCCGAAAAATTAAATTTCGCGAAAAAATTTCAAAGTCCTTGATTTTTGAAAAAAATGGCCAGGGATTACCCTGGGATTTTGATGGAAAAGTCCCTGAGATGTGCGTTTTTGAAAAAAAATTCCGAAAAAACCAAATTTCCGAAAAATTAAATTTCTCGAAAAAATTTCAAAGTCCTTGATTTTTGAAAAAAATGGCCAGGGATTACCCTGGGATTTTGATGGAAAAGTCCCTGAGATGTGCGTTTTTGAAAAAAAATTCCGAAAAAACCAAATTTCCGAAAAATTAAATTTCTCGAAAAAATTTCAAAGTCCTTGATTTTTGAAAAAAATGGCCAGGGATTACCCTGGGATTTTGATGGAAAAGTCCCTGAGATGTGCGTTTTTGAAAAAAATTTCCAAAAAACAAATTTCCGAAAAATTAAATTTCTCGAAAAAATTTCAAAGTCCTTAATTTTTGAAAAAAATGGCCAGGGATTACCCTGGGATTTTGATGGAAAAGTCCCTGAGATGTGCGTTTTTGAAAAAATTTTGAAAAAACTTCAAAGTGAGAAAATTTCCGAAAAATTTCAAAGTCCTTGATTTGTGAAAAAAACGGCCAGGGGTTTCCTTGCAATTTTAGTGGAAAAGTCCCTGAGATTGTGCGTTTTTGAAAAAATTCCGAAAAAATTTCAAAAGTCCTAGATGAGTGAAGAAAATTTTGAAAAAAATTTCCAAGTCTTTGATTTGTGAAAACAAAACGGCCAGGGGTTTCCTTGCAATTTTAGTGGAAAAGTCCCCGAGATTGTGCGTTTTTGAAAAATTTCCGAAAAAATTTCAAAGTCCTTGGTTTCGAAGAAAAAATTTTGAAAAAATTTCTTCCGAAAAAAACAAAAATTCAAAGTGCAGATTTCGAGAGAGCATTGTTTGTTTTTTCAACAATTATTGGAGGGTTTGTTTGTGACTCGTGACCAATTGTCTGAATTTAAGCAGAACCAGTGTTTGGTTATTTACACGCAAGCTTCCTCACATCCCGTCAAAGTTGCGCCAATTAGCAATGTGTGACAGATGGGGAATTTCACGTCAATCGCGAATCTCAATTATATGTAAGGAGTAGGTCGGCTTTCAAGACTTTTTTTACAAAAAGGATACACTACCCACTTTTATTACATATAAAGCGAAATTATCAGATGACAGAAGGGCTTTAGTTTCCTTGGTTGTGTATTTTGCAGAGCGATGCTGTCTTATGGTTCCACGAACAAGAAATTCATTTTGTATCATGTACAAGATTTGAAATTGTTGAATTGTAGTTTAATGTAGCTCGTTTCCTCTAATAGTTGCACTTGGAAAGTAAACCATTGTGGTTTTGGATCACTATGTGATGTTTGAGATGTCCGAAAAGAAGTGAATGTTGGTTGCGCACCTTGTGATAGAATACCGGTAATTAAAATTTTGTCGAGTGACGATTCGTAGAACTTGTAATTTAACACAGAATAGTTTTAATGTGACACGGTTGTTTTAGATTTGACGCGATGGTTTGTAGAACAGCTATGATTTATTGGAAGAAAACATAATTATTCAATTGTTAATACAAAGCAAGACATAAAACACAGTGAAAGAGTTCAAGATTATTTCCAATTTGACCTCCCGATGGACGATTAATAATCAGAGAAAAAACCACGTTTGCGCCAGTGCTAAGATATGGATAAACCGGGACTCGAACCTGGTTAAATATTGGCTAAGCTCAGTAGAAAGGTAAAGCAGATGACTCGTGTACAATCAGGGGTGGGCAGTTCTTTGATCAGCAGCTCGTCCATCGGTCAGGAGGTTGGAAAAGGACATCACAATGATAACACATAAGTAAGGGCACAAGGTATATTAATCATCTTCTAAAGAAACACAGGTATAAATTGGATCTCTACTCTCTACACTCTCTGTGACGACCGGATGAAACGAGGATTTTTACAAGAAGTTACAAGAATTGAACACAAGAAAGGGGATAGGTTGAAAGCTTACGATTCGCCTTGATGTGGTATGGTACATCTTGTTGACCAGGTTTCCCGCGCTCAAAAGCGGCGGTACTGTTGATGTGGTGATATTCACTCGGGATTTTACACGGAAACGGGACTCTACTGAGTTTAGTTCGAACCAAGATAATAGACATGATTGGCAATTGATAGCGAAATGCATCTAGTAGGAAACTGGCACGAGATCGCGTCTGTTTCTATTATTACGTAATTCCGCGCGCTCGAACATTGTGAGCGTTTGTGGTTCGCTCTGCGAGAAACACACTGTTGCAATCCCCGAGGTCCGCTCTCGACTGGCGGGGCTCGGCGGTGGCGGGCAGTGTTGAGCCGAGAACGCTCTGGGTGGTCCGTGCCGATCACACGGCGGCTAGCTGCGTTTTGTCACGTACGCCACGACCGTTTGCATGGGGAAAGCGAGGCTAAAGTGTGCATCTTTTTTATAGGGTGACTTGTATTACGTAACAAAGTAAACATCACAAGTAATGATTTTGAGATGGGCATTAATGAAATTAGAAAAATTACTGCTGCTTCTTTTCTTTCGTCTCAAGATAATTGGAAGCTGAAAGAAATTATAAATAAATTTGAAACAATTTCATTTGAAAAATGTGGTTTGGGACTCACCCATCTTGTGCAACATCATATAGAAACCACGGGACCACCGATAAAGCAACGTTACTATCCTTTGTCTCCAGCGCGTCAACGCTTATTAGAAGCTGAATTAAAGGAAATGTTAGCTTTAGGTGTTGTTCGCCCTTCACGTTCGGCTTGGTCTAGTCCAGTGCTTCTAGTAACAAAAAAAGATGGTTCCGCAAGATTCTGTCTTGACAGTCGAAAAATCAACGCAATAATGAGGCGGGATTCATATCCACTACCTTACGTGTCACGCATTTTGGACAAGCTTCGTGACGCGCGTTTTATTTCGTCTGTGGACCTCTCGAAAGCTTTTTGGCAGATTGCTCTAGATGAGTCCTCAGCTCCTGTCACAGCATTTGTTGTACCTGGTTATGGTCTTTACGAGTTTACGCGTATGCCCTTTGGCCTAAAAAATGCACCCAGCGAATTACAACGTCTAATTGATAAGCTATTTGGCCCTGAATTTGATGAAAATGTGTTTGGATATGTAGACGACTTAATTTTAATATCGGTTGATTTTGAATCTCACTTAAAACTACTACGAAAGGTTTTCGAACGATTAAAAGAAGCTGGTCTAACAATAAATTTAAAAAAGAGTGAGTTTTGCAAGAAAGAACTAAAATACTTAGGTTACGTGGTAGATTCAGAAGGACTACGGACAGATCCGGTTAAAGTTGATTGTATCAAACAATATCCAATCCCGAAAAACTCAAAGCAAATTAAAGCTTTTATTGGATTGTGCGGTTATTACCGCAGGTTTATTAAAGACTTTTCCACCGTAGCAGCACCGTTGACTAAACTTACTGGCTCAAGAAAAGGAGTAAGTAATTTTAAATGGTCTCAAGAAGCAGAGGACGCATTCAACAAATTAAAAGAAGCCCTTACAACAGCTCCCGTAATGAATTGTCCAGACTTCAGCTTACCTTTCATTATACATTGCGATGCCAGCGCAGTCGGGATCGGTGGAGTTTTAACGCAGAACTTTAACGGTGAGGAACACCCAGTGTCTTACTTTTCGCGTTGCTTAAACGTTCATGAAAAAAATTATGGTGTCACAGAGCGCGAGCTTCTTGCAGTTTTGGACTCGGTTAATCACTTCAGACCATATATAGAGGGGACTCATTTCACTGTGATTACGGATCACTCAAGTTTGCAATGGTTGGTGTCTCTTTCGAACCCTACCGGTCGGTTGGCTAGATGGTCTACGCGATTGTCGCAATTTTCTTTTGATACATAGAAAAGGCAAATTACACACGGTACCTGACGCACTATCCCGTATGGAAGTATCATTACTGTCGACAGGGGATGCGCCTGCTTCAGTTCCCACAAGTACTGATACGTGGTACAATAACTTGTTCTCTAATTGTCTTAATGCACCTCAAAGATTTATTAATTTCAGAATTCTGGGTAATGAACTATTTAGACACTGTAAGACCCGTTTCGCCCTTTGCGAAGATACGGCGTGGAAATTAGTAGTACCTGCAGAGAAACGTATAGATATCTTGAGGAAAGAACACGAATCAGACCTTTCATGTCATCCGGGAATATTTAGGACTTACAAGAAGGTTCATCTACATTATTATTGGCCTGGAATGTATAAGGATGTGAAAAACTTCGTAAATCGGTGCAAAACATGCAAAGCTCATAAGATTAATACTGCTGCGCCGGCGGGGATTTCTGTTAATCCAAAAATAGTCAACAGACCAATGAAAATGTTGTCCATTGACCTTGTCGGTCCACTGCCAAGAAGTTATTCCGGATTCACATATATTTTGTCAGTCGTAGACGTGTTTTCAAAATACCTAAGTAAAACCTCATCTAAAATTCTTGGCATTAAGTTATGTTAACCCTGCTCTGAACATTTTTTTACATCAATTTTGTAATTGATTTAGTGAAGATCTCTTTGAGATTTAGTGGATTTTTATTTTTTTTATTTTGTTAAGTTCTATTGTTTCAAGTTTTTATCTTGGAATTGTAAATTTGTTTTATATAAACATAGGGAGAGAAAGAGAGTTTAGGTAGTTACTTTATTTATTTTCTGTTAAAAATATATATGTGTTTTTGTTTTCTTCTTCAAAGAATAAAGTGGGAGCTTGAGTTCTCCATACTCACTAGTGTCTCAGAGAGATTGTCTCTTGATAAGTGAGTAAGTGTTAGCGAATCTCATATTAGAGATATAAAAGTGAAGGTACAATCCTCATGTAAATATTGATAATAATAACGGTTGTGCAACACCAATCTGCGAATTGGTTTTCTCTTTTCGTTTTCTTGGTTTATAACTTGATTAGTTTTATGGTTTTCTGTAAAAACTTATTTATTTCTACTAGCTTTGTCTTTTATGTACATGTGCGGGAAAGAAAGGTATTCGCGTGGGTTTTTTTTTTGTTTTAAGGTAATTTTACTTCACTTCGCGGCGTAAAATTTCCGGGGGTTGCGGGGAATTGTAACGTCAAAGAATTGTGCAAATTTGGATTGCCAGGGTAGTGCACGATTATTGTTTTGTTGAGAGTTTTTTTTCGTGTGGCTGCCCTGCGATCGGTTTGACGGGACGAGCAAAAAAAAAGAACGCGGGTAGGTAGTTCGGGGACAATACGCGAGACGACGATTCCGCGGTGCGCGTGGGTTTTGGGCGAGAAAGAAGTGATATCGAAAATAATGAAAAAGATCGCGCGGATACCTTGAAGTTATTATACGGAGACTTTCCGTTTAAATTTACAAAACATAAAACCAACGTTTCGACTCCTGTGTGAGATCGGCCTGTGCTTGTTCGAGTGTTGTGGCTTGAAGAGATGGAAATATACAATCGTTTGTTTGAAAGTAAAAATGGTTTTATTTGTGAGTGGTTTTGAGGGGTAATTCCTTGGAGACTGCACAGGATTGCCAAGCATGCTGTCGAGGTGACGCAAAGATGAAGCATCATTGTCCCTTTAAACGTTCAATGGATGATGATTGAGGATGGCTTCGCGCACTCTTTCGCACTCTATCCCACGAATCTCTACCCGGCGCAATCTGCTCACCGCTGACGGACTCTCCAAACACCTTCAAACATGATCAAGGTTCTTCAATGTTTTTATACATTATGTCTCCTTGCCTTAGCCCCATAATAGCCCTGGTGATTGACAAGGGTCCATGCTCATCAGACGGGACATCAGACGTGACAGAGGGTAAAGCCCGGGCAGTCCAGATAGGAGGAGTCTGGCGGCTCGGCTATCTGAGTTTCGGATAGGAAAAGGTTGGGACGTTGGGACAAAAGATGGTGATGGACGGAATTTAAATTTGTGTGCAGGCCGCGAATGTTGGCAAAATTTACCAATAGTTTTGGCCCGCACCCGGGACGCCTGCTACTCGCCGCTGTAACGATGTTAAAATTGCTGTGTTGTATGTTCATGAATTTTAAGTTTTTTTTTTTTTTTTTTGTGAGGGTAGGAGGTGAAAGGAGAGGTCTGGAAAGGAAAGGTATGAGGGGTGGGTAGGAATCTGGGGTTCAGGCTGTCCAGGAGTGATGAGCGTTTGGTTTCAGCCCACCCACTGCGGTGCTAGGCGATAGGCTGGGAGAGTCCGGCTGGAGAGGGCATCCAATGCGCCCCAAACGCTGCTGCTGGGTCCCCTCCGGTCACGAACCGGCACAACAGCAGTGGCGGGGTTTTTTCACTCGCTGATGGGGTAGCCCACCCTTAGTCGTGAGCCTGAGGGTCGGGCCCCTGTACTATCGAGCGGCCCGAACAGCGGTAACCGGTTGTAAAGGGTCTCCCTCAACCAGCATCTCCCAACCGGCCCGCCACGCAGAAGGTGGGTCGACGCACCCGCCACCAAGACCTGGGCAAACCTTAACCCATGAACCCGGGCACCCCTGCTAACTCACCAAACGTAGCGAACCACTTGGGGTGACCTGTGGCAAAGGTGTTGGTCATCCAATAAATGGTTCCCAGGGCGGCGGTACCCATTCCCGCCTACCAAATTGATGGTATAAGTTGAAAGCAAGAATTAAATAAAATCAAATCAAAATTAAGTTTTGAAGAAATCATTGAGTTAAGTTGTTCAATACGGTTTGACCAGAGACGAGGATAGCAGGAGAGGTAACATTCTTTCTTATATAAATTTTTGAGTTTCGTACCCATAAAAAAATCATATTTGTTTATATTTTTAAATTCTTTAGCTGATCTTAGTATCAATTTGTTTTTTCTTGTGAGGTGATTCATTTATAAAAATTTTACCTCCTGCAACACCTACGCTCTTGCAGGCGACCCCCTTCTTTTTAATGGCCGCAAGCAGTTCGTCCTTCTTCCTTTTGGAGATGAATTTAGCCACCACGTTTCGAGGGCTGGCGTAACGGTGAGCTGCTGCTATTCCGTCTTGAGAATGTTGGCGAGGTTTGGCTCGACTAATGAATTCAATGTCCTCTTCTTTAATGATTTGTCCAACGTTAGATGCGATTTTTATTAGACTGTCTGCTAGGTTTTCATCCTTATTGTGGGGGAGACCGAAGATTTCAATGTTATTGAGGAGCAGCTGCTGTTCTCTTTCGTTGTTTGTTTTGTCCAGATAAGTTACGAATTTTTTTAATTCGATTACTTCGGCTTCAAGCTTATCCATTTTTTTTAGCTTTTCTTCTAAAACCAAAATTTTGTTCGTGTAGTCTTCGATTGTGCTATTATTATGAACGATTGTCTGTTCAAAGGAAGCTAGTTTTGAATTCATTGAGTGGAGGAGAGTTTCTTGATTTCGCTAATAAGAATTGAAGAGTCGACAGAGTTGAGATTACTGGAGAGCGGTGATTGTCCTGTTTTGCATTTAGCGCACGTCCATGACTCCCTGTTCTCCTCCGACATCCTCTTAAAATTTGCAGACGTAATTTTGGCACAGCTGTGATGCATTTGGTTTTTACAACATATACACCTCGTACAGTCAGACGTTTGTACTGCCTTGTTACATTGGTTGCAGGTAGAACTCATAGTGAGTAATGTGATGACTATTTACTTCAAAATCGATTTCTCCAATGTTACTTTTAAATTAGTTAAATTTCTACCAAGCAAACAGAAAGTGTTGAAAGTTGTGTGCAAAATGTTCACTATAGCATAGTATTTTAAATTAATTTAGGGAGCAGAGTAAAACACAACTGTCACTTGATTGTGATATTGTTATGATTGTTATGTACAGTGGGTGGCCAAATTATTATACTCAAAACTATTTCTTTGTATTTTGTCAGTTTGTTACGAAATAACAAACAATATATACTAGTATATATTGTTTTAATACTAGTAAGTGTATTTAGGAATAAAAATTAAACATGTGTAGATAAGTTGAATAGTCTATTAAAAGAGAAATACATATTATTCAGTATTTGGTTACTCCGCCTTTAGCTTCTATGACGGCTTGAACGCGGCGTGGCATGCTTTCAATGCATGATATGGCTACTTCTTGGAGTTTTGGAGTGTTGTGCCATACTCTAATGATATTCTCAATCAGTTCTCTTTTGTTTGTTATAATTAGTATCCGGAATCGCGGTGGCTTTTTGAAGAATTCCAGGACCGCTCATTATTAAAGGCAAAATAATTAAATTATCGTTATTCAACGGGTTAAATTCGTTTTAAACATACTGTCCTTTTGCAGCTGCATGTAGTATACATACTAGAGGCTTGGTCTGAACAAATTCTCAATTACATTATTTTTTAAAGAAATAAATTTTCATACGGGGAATAACCACACTTTTGTGCCTAAATATTTATTGGATTTTCAGTCTGAATGTTTTGTGATACCGATTGTATTTTTTTTATGAAATACTAACGCCTGCCCTGCATGCGTTGCTATACCATTCAAAGAAAGAGTGATAATCCCTACGTGTCCTTACCCACGCGTCCCCGTTCCACTTGAAGTGAAATAACACAAAAGTGCGCTATATAAATGTAAGGTTATTATTTTTATTCCCTTTCCCATGTTACCCCTCCCCTTCTCGCCCTGCTTGTTTTGACACTAATCGCGCGCAACACTAAAATTTAACAAAGTTTCATCACAATAGGAAGAATGATATAGAAAAAAGAGAATTTTGATTAAAATTTCATAACGCAGAGCTCACCATTATTTACAGAAACCTTTCCTAGCATCCACACAACTGGCCAAAGTTTCATTGCTATAGGAAGAATGGTATAGGAAAAAAAAATTATACACACTTAATAACGCCAGAGCTCACTTTTATGTATAGAAACCTCCCCAGGCGTGTGCACAACAACTCGCCAAAGTTTCATCGCAATCAAATGAATAGTATACGAAATAAGGGAATTTTATACAAATTTCAAAACACCAGAGCTCACCATTATATATAGAAACCTTCTCTTGCATCCTGTCACATAAATATTTGTGACAAGTGTAGTTCTTACCTAATTGGGGTTATTTTGTCTATGGTGTTTTTTTGAACTTTGGCAATATTTATTGAGGAAGGAAGGACAGTTTTGTTTATGGTCACTTGCTCCCCGGCCTGCTTGGCCGGTGGGTCGGTGGATCCAGTCACTCTCCTTTAAAGGGGCTTCAATCTGAGTTAATCATGTGAATAGGAGTTATTATTTCTTTTAAAAAAAGGCGCGGGGTGTTTATCCATTCACGAACAGTTCGTGTTTGTTATTATTTTAGTGGGGGAATATGGAATCCCGCTTTGATTGAGTGTTGGCCGGTGGTCATGTCGGAGTGCTCGTGTTTCGGACTTGAAACCGAGATTGGTTTGGTCCTAGCTGTGGCTGGTTGTTCTTGGCGGAGTGTCCCCGTGTCGCAAGAGAACGGATTGCTGTCTTGGCTCCGTTGAAGAGTCTGGTCGACTACCACGTGCTGCAGGCCTGATGCCCCTGCAGGCGTCCATTGAAGGAGTTGCGTCCTCCCGCTTCCACTAAGAAAACGGATTGCTGTCTTGGCTCCGTTGAAGAGTCTGGTCGACTACCACGTGCTGCAGGCCTGATGCCCCTGCAGGCGTCCATTGAAGGAGTTGCGTCCTCCCGCTTCCACCAAGAGAAGGATGTCCTGGCTTTCAACTCGGGTCCGTTCCCCGCTGCCGAGAGCAAGTTTTCGTTCGCCATCCGTTGTCGTTCTTTCGTTTCACGTTAAGTTAGTTTAGTTTGATTCAGGAGTCCATCGGGTATGTGCCTATATTTATTTCTATGGTTACATGTTTATCATCTGTACTCCTTTGTTGTAACTTTTGATGTTTCAATATATTTTCCATTAAGAATTCATTCTTATTATTTATGATCACCCAACTTACTTGACAGGAAATTAATCCCACAATCATGAGATGGACATCTCTGCTCTACCGTTTTTGTAAACATTAGAATGTACCTACATTACATTATACCTTACATTTGGCGCTCCAACTCTTATACCTTACATTTGGCGCACAACGTTTAAAATATTTCATTTTCGGTGCCGTATCTTTTTTTTCTGTCATGTCAGGTTGGATTTTCATTAATACTAGTTCTTTATATTAAAGTTAAATCGATGTGTGTGTACTTTATATTTATATACTTACATTTACATTTCCTATTGTCTACTATGGTTTTTCCTGCTCGAGAATGTTTAAATTCTAGCATTATAACCTTTAATATTAATGTTATTCAATGTTATGAACATAACCTATAAAAATTATCGTAAATTGCATTGTCAAAATGTCATTCTTTTGCATAGACAATTTATTATTGTTCAAGTTAGAAGTTTTGGAAAGATAGAGTAAATAAGTAATTATTTCCTTTAAATATAATATCGATTGTCTATGACTATGCTTGTTAATCTACGAACAACTTTGGTTGTCAAAATTTTGAAGGTTAAACGTCAAACCTTGTTTCTTACCTGTCATACTGATTAATAACAACTTGATTAAACATCTTTATTTATACGTAATACCAATAATATATTTATATTTTTAAAAGGCGATCATATTTTTATGAATGGTGAATAATAATATCTGATCATATTAAAAAAAATAACACGCATTTGTTAAAAACATTGTGTTTTTTATATTCAATACGGAGGTAAATTTTTCATACCAATACAAACAACTGTGTTATTAAAATTCAGATTATTTGTAATTGCAATGCATACAAGGTACAAACATACGTACAATACAAACTTTTAAATATATTTGCACATTAATATTCAAGTTTTATATAAATCCAGTACACATTCAAATTACGACTTCGTCAAAAATAAAAACTACCTTGTTTACATTCTAAAAATACTATCTGTCAATGTGTACATTGACATTGGTCATCTATTATGATGAAACATAAACATGCAAATAATGTTCAATATTGTTATTTTATAAAGAAATACCTTTATTAATGAATCTTTTATATGATATTACCATTTCATATACAAAAATGGTAACGAGATTTTTCATGGTTATTTTTCAATGACAGCGCACTTCTGTCATTATTGATTAAGTTGGTGTTGTTAATGTCATCTGACACTAGGTACTAGTAATTACTACATTGTTTACAAACATTGACAACTGTAAATGTCTCTACAAGACATTATTATTTTTTTTTGCAGGATATTTAATCGAAAATAACGACGTGTTATTTCTATTAAAGAGCATCTTCTTCTTCTTTTTCAATTATTATAATAATTTGGATAATTGTTTTTTTTTTTATTAATTTACAATAAAGTAGTTGTCCTTGATTCTTAATTGTACTTGGAGTACTCGTATATCGTCGCTTGGCGGCACTGATTTATTAGGAGAATACGTTGGCGGCACTGTTGTGACGCGTATTAGTGTAATCAATTTCTACTTTTCGAGTTGACTTGTATAGGGTGTTTGGTAATTGATCTGTTATAAATAAATTATTATTTATATTTCATTATTACATAAGTGATAATATTCTTATTGAAGAATAATTATTAAAATTCTAATTATCATTTTCCCCAGTTAAATTAAGTTATTGTTAAGTATAATTCAAAAACTGGCCAGCGATCTTTTTTGCGTTCTGTGCACAAGGATGACAAGAGGTCGTCAGCGGTTACTAGTAATAAATATAAGTTTACAACAAACAACATGGACGCATGTGTGTCGCTATCTGGTTGTGGACAAGATGTTAGACCACTTGTTAATATTAAAATTAAGAATTTGTTTTTTTTTTCAGGTAGATTAGTTTTGTTTTTTTTTCTTTAAGGAGGCCATTGTTTTAGTGTGTAGGCCTACCAAAGCCTTCACATTATTGCAATATATATTTATAATTCTTTTGTGGATGTTCTGTTCTCATGATTTGGAGTTTGGTACCTTCATTTCTTGTGCTCAGTATGGACACTAAAATCTAGTTTATTGACGATAAACCGTTTATTTACCCTCGGTAAACTGGAACGTGATCCTTGTGGTCACTGGCGCCCAAATTTTGTTAGTTAAGTCTTTCTTTCCTTCGTTACTATGCTTTTCTTGTTAATAATAACATACACTAGTTTCGGGATTTTGGTATTTAAATATTTGATTATATTGGTTATAATACACTTAGTTACTTACGTGCACACACATTGATTTATTACTTTATTCCGTCTGTATAACGGATTATGTTGTAATGCTATTATTTTTAAGTTTATGCCCTTCCTATGTATATCTTGGAATTTTGTGTCTCAGAAACTTGAGCTACTTTCTGATGCACAAAAGTTCTGTTAGTTCTATTATTGATAGTTTGTATTTCATAAGTTTAAGTATGGTACAGCTTTCCTAAAAGTTCTTTATATAAGTCTTAGTTCATAAGAAAGTTGTTTTGTCTCTAACAAAGTAAGTACTGCTTTGGCGTGCTTAACTAGTAAATAATTCCTCTGGAATTATCACTTTGCCTCTAATACAGTAAAGTGTGTATCTGTATAGTTTTTAAGTCTAAATGTGATAAACATTAGTGTCTTACTGTTAATACCAGTATTAGACTATAAATTAAGTATTACTAGTGTCATTCATTAAATTTTGGATTGATCACCCCTCGAATAGTGTCAACTCACTGAAAGCCATAGTTGATCACACATTTTTGTTTTGTTTGTACAAGAAATGCTGACGTTTTGTCTACACTTGGAGTGTTTTTTAAGGAATGCCAGCTTGGGTATTGCCTTGGTCTCTTTTCTTTTACAAACAATGCCACTCTGTTGAGTGTTTGCGGCAGGTTGTTATATGGATTTTTGTATATCCTAAGGTATGAGCTTAACTTACTAGTTTCTGTTTTGCTTTTGAGTACCAATTGACTCTTGTGTCATGAACTGATTGATAAATAGATAGGTATTGTGTTATGTAAATCCTATTCTGTCCACCTTGATTGGCAGGTATTTATTGTTTTTAAATCCTGACCTGATTTGATTTTCGAAAAATGGATAATTTAAATATTATTCTTGTTTGACGACTCTGTTACATATTGGTATTTCTTCGGAATTGTAAATCCTGGTTCAATAATGAACGATAAAAAATGACGGATAAATAATCCAATGCAAACCCCTACTCTGGTCACGTCTGATAGACAGTTTGTAAACTGATTCTATATTACTTATAACACAGAAAAGCATTTGCTTGTGTACTAATTTTGCCAATATTGAACTCCATTGTTCTGAATTGTAAGAAAAATGTATATCTATAAAGATATTTTCATTATCTATGCTTGTTTAATTTTAAGTATTGTTTAATTTTAAGTTTTGTCATAAAAATTTTGTCTTAAAAATTTTGTCATAAGAATTTTGTCATAAGATTTTTGTCATAAGACTGTTAAACCGGATGGACTTAGTTAGATAGGTTTCTCATTTTGCTATTTAATTATAGCGTAAATTCAGTGTAAATGAGGGCTGTTTAACCACCCTAAAGTGAAGCCAAATTGGCCTTGATTTCCTGTGCAAGGAAAAGTGATCATGTTTTCTTTTCTTTATTTTTAGGAAATTTAGTTTTTAAGAAACTTAATTCTAAGTTGTTATTTTAACTACTAATTATTGTTTATGTTTTCATTTTTCTAGATACCTGATGGACTCATAGTTTAGTTTGTTAGTGGTCTTAGTTTTTCATGTTTGAGGGCAAACATTTTGCGGGAAGGGGGGAATTGTCACATAAATATTTGTGACAAGTGTAGTTCTTACCTAATTGGGGTTATTTTGTCTATGGTGTTTTTTTGAACTTTGGCAATATTTATTGAGGAAGGAAGGACAGTTTTGTTTATGGTCACTTGCTCCCCGGCCTGCTTGGCCGGTGGGTCGGTGGATCCAGTCACTCTCCTTTAAAGGGGCTTCAATCTGAGTTAATCATGTGAATAGGAGTTATTATTTCTTTTTAAAAAAGGCGCGGGGTGTTTATCCATTCACGAACAGTTCGTGTTTGTTATTATTTTAGTGGGGGAATATGGAATCCCGCTTTGATTGAGTGTTGGCCGGTGGTCATGTCGGAGTGCTCGTGTTTCGGACTTGAAACCGAGATTGGTTTGGTCCTAGCTGTGGCTGGTTGTTCTTGGCGGAGTGTCCCCGTGTCGCAAGAGAACGGATTGCTGTCTTGGCTCCGTTGAAGAGTCTGGTCGACTACCACGTGCTGCAGGCCTGATGCCCCTGCAGGCGTCCATTGAAGGAGTTGCGTCCTCCCGCTTCCACTAAGAAAACGGATTGCTGTCTTGGCTCCGTTGAAGAGTCTGGTCGACTACCACGTGCTGCAGGCCTGATGCCCCTGCAGGCGTCCATTGAAGGAGTTGCGTCCTCCCGCTTCCACCAAGAGAAGGATGTCCTGGCTTTCAACTCGGGTCCGTTCCCCGCTGCCGAGAGCAAGTTTTCGTTCGCCATCCGTTGTCGTTCTTTCGTTTCACGTTAAGTTAGTTTAGTTTGATTCAGGAGTCCATCGGGTATGTGCCTATATTTATTTCTATGGTTACATGTTTATCATCTGTACTCCTTTGTTGTAACTTTTGATGTTTCAATATATTTTCCATTAAGAATTCATTCTTATTATTTATGATCACCCAACTTACTTGACAGGAAATTAATCCCACAATCATGAGATGGACATCTCTGCTCTACCGTTTTTGTAAACATTAGAATGTACCTACATTACATTATACCTTACAATCCACACAATAACTCACCAAAGTTTCTTTGCAATCGGATAGGAAACAATGGATTTTATTCACAAATTTTATGTTGCCAGAACTCACTTTTAGGTACATAGAAACCTTTCCAGGTGTGTGAACAACAAATCGCCAAAGTTCAGACATCCAAACATACATTGATTTTTATATATATTGAGAAAATATGAAATCAAGGTTAAAATTAAATTTAAACAATACAGTTTCGTTGTTGGTCTATGTAAGCCAGTACTGTGATTCAACTACGGTATACAAAATTTGAGTTTATGTGGAAAGGTTTATATCAATCACACTAAAATAATATTATATGACGTACTGCTGTTTGTCCTTTTTGTGGTAAAAATGACTTTACTTGACTTGTTAACTGAAGCTGGGCACAGGAAATATGAAATCCGATACTTTTATTTATCATACCACGTAGGCAATCGATAATAATAATTTCGTATTTTTCTATTCAATGAACGAAATATGCTAAAGAAAAGAGACAATAGTATCAGTATGTCTTACTTTAAAACAAATATTTTTAAAGGACAAGCTGATTCATTTTTTATAAATTAGTTATGAATTATGGCCGCGTTTATAGTACCTTCAATTAATCTAATAAAAAAGTGGATAAAACGCCATCCTGAACTAAAATTTGATCGTGGGGTGATTTATGTGTGTGATATTTCTTTAAAACAATAAAAAAAATATAATAATAATAATAATACTTGGATGACTTGTATAGCGCCGTTTTTGTGCAAAAACACCTCAAGGGCGCTGTACAAACTTATAATACATTTGTACAGTGGTCTATGTTATTACTTAACTATTTATAGAGAAAATATACAGTTCAATACTTACCTGATAAGTCACTTGAGATTAACACTTAATTAACATTATCTAATTGTTTATTGGCGAAATTTAGATACAGGATTTAGGACTTAATTGAAAAATTAACTAAGCACGTTTCAAGCAGAAATCATTTGATAATGAAGACAAATGATAAGTCTAAAACAGATTTCTATTTTGATTTAGCTATGTTGTAATATCCCATGGACAAAACTAGACAATTTTAATTTCCGTCTTTTTTTTCGAAATATTTGTGTTGTAAATGTTCGACTATGGATATTCCAAGTGAATCTACTCTCCGAAAAGTGTATTTAAATAAAGTGTTTTGTAGTGAAATTAACGATATCAGAAAAAAATTAGGACATTCATATATATGGGCGACAGTTGATGAAACGACCGATAAGTTTGGACGCAATATAGCTAATCTGGTCGTAAAACCACTAGGAGACATTGTAACTCGGTCATATTTGATTGCTAGCAAGGTTTTACCAAAAACCAATGCCGAAACCATAAAGGATTTTGTAAAAAACAGTTTAATTTTTTTGTGGCAGGAATCTGCAGTTAATAGCTTCGAAAAACTTTTAATTTTAACAACAGACTCTGCACCTTATATGCTAAAAGCCGGACGCGAAAGATGTGTTTCCCAATATGATACACTTTACCTGTTTGGCTCATTCACTAAATCTAGTCGCTTCAACTGTGCGGGATAAATATAAAAAAAGTGGATGATCTTATTTCCTGTGTTAAAAAAATATTTTTGAAAGCACCAACAAGAGTAGACATATTTAAAACCATGATTCCAGATATTGCACTACCACCAGAGTCGATATTAACGCGTTGGGGAACTTGGCTCAAAGCTGCTGTTTACTATGGTCAACATTTCGAAAAAATAATAAGTGTAGTTTCAATTTTAAATGAAAAGGACGCTGTGGCAATAGCGAAAGCTAAATTATTGTTTGAAGATGCATTTAGGAAGTATATTAAGAAGAGTATTAAGGGTGACCTAATTTTTATAATGGAATATTTCGGAACAATTCCAAATGCTTTTAAAAAACTCGAGGATCATAAGCTTTCTATCATCGAATCGTTCGAAATTATAGATGAAATAAGGACTCTTTTATCGTGGAGCAATGAAGAGTGGGCAGAAAAAAGATTCGATGCCATATTAAATAGAAACCCTGGCTACGATAAATTACGGAGCATTAGTGAAAATTTAAATTTTACCATCGATTCAACACAAATCTATAAATTTGCTCCGCTGACCGATGTTGAACGATCATTTTCTATATATAAAGTGGATTTTTGAAAATAGGTATAATTTATCACCAGAAAATATGGAGCGGATTCTTATACTGTATTATAAAAATAATGTTGACGTCAAAATGAATTGATCCTGCATCATGTGCAATGTACACTCTGTTCGAATTCACAACAGGTAAGCATTAAATAAAGATATATTAATAAGAGGTGTGAAAGTTATTTCTAATAGGCTTCTCCGAGAAAACTTTTCAATATATAATTATTTTTATTAAGTCAATAGTGTTATTGTTGACAACATACTTGACTCCTGGCATACTAAAACTGGAAAGCGGTCTATAAATAAGTGTTTCATATGTAGGTAATTATTTTTCCCTTGAGTACAGCACTGGTAAAGCCACCGCGTTGCCGGACCCTAGTTATAATTTTATCCCTTGACATTTCAGTTTTCAGGACTGCCCACACATTTTCTATAGGATTCAAGTCGGGCGAGTTTCCAGGCCAGTTCAGGGTATTAATCTGTTTGTTTTTTAGGTATTCTGTGATAGATTTGGCTTTATGACAGGGAGCAGAGTCTTGCATGAATATAAAATTCCTATTAGGGAACCATTCTGCTACCTGTGGGATCAGTTTTTCCTCCAGAACTTTCTTATACTGATCCTGACGCATAGTTCCTTGGACGATGTACAGCCTTCCAGTCCCTTTACTGCTGATGACGGACCATATCATCACTGAAGCAGGATGCTTTACACGTTCCACAATGCAGTCTTCATTGAATTTTTCATGCGTCTTTCGCCGAACAAACTCAGTTTTATCTTGGAGAATCTGTATTGACGACTCGTCCGAGAAACAAACCTGCAAGAAATTGTTTTTGTATAAATGTGTAAAAAACGATACTCTAAGCATGTGTATTCTTGTATTAGGGTTATTCAAACCTTGCTCCAGTCTTCCTGTGTCCAGTGTCGATGCTCCTTGGCCCAGGCCAGACGTTTGGCCTTCATGGCAGGAGTGAGTTTTGGTTTTTTTAGTGGCCGACAACATTTCAGTCCCATTTCTACAAATTTTCGCCTGAGAGTCCGCTCTGATATTTGTACTCCATTATCATTAAGAATTTGTTTTATGACGAGCCGTGGCTTTCGACGGTTTTCAAGTGTAATGCGACGTATTTCTCGCTCAGTTCGAGGTGTTGTAATGCGTTTTCGCCCGCATTTACCGACTCGATCCTCCTTGATCAGTATTTTGGCGTCCACTTTTTGCTTGATATTACGCACACTGGACTGTGATACATCACACAAATCAGCAATTTGACGCTGGGTATATTGACAATGCCGTAACATTGTCGAAATCTGTGCTTTTTTCCTTGGTGTGAGGTCAGCACAATAGGGAATTCTCTTCACACCAAAAAATCACTTATTATTAATTATTCACATGTAGAAACACTTCAGACACAAGAATACATAGTTTTTATAATTTTCAAAAATCATTTATTAAAGTTATAATGACTTTAAAAACAGGCGCTAACGAAATATTTCAATGCGGCTAAAAACGCCCGGTGATTGATCAAGCGTTCAAGGGCGAACGATGACGTCACTGTTGACCGGCCCGTGTAGATCCTGCAAACCGATGAAAGGTGTGACGTAGCACTTGTGACGTAGCGGTCAAAATGGCGCATGACCGTTTTCAGAGCCGAAATAGCACGCAATTTTTAAAACAACTACAAAAAATTGAAAATGAAACACATAATAAAGTAATTATCTTTATTGAAATAAATTATTTACAAAATGCACGAGAATTCCCTATTCCCCATATCTGTTAATAAACATTTTTAGGTTAGGTCGGTTGACAACCAATAAAAAAACAAAAAAAAAACAAAAACTAACTAAAACATGATCACAATGTATTGATCGAGTACTAGAATAATTCTAAATGTAAAAAAATCGAACACTTACTGAATAATAAGTCGATAACACTGAAGCCAAGATTTTTTTCGAAGACTTCTCACAAGCCAGCACAGTAAAATTTTCGACATGTACTGATACTAGCAGCCGCCATTTTGATTAAAAAAACATTTATGTGTTGCCACACTGATGAAAGTGTTGCCAGATATAGTGGCTAATCAGTAAATTGAAAAACCATAACATTTTTCCAATAATAAATTAATTATAGCCACCACTTTCACAGATAGCGACGTTTTTTTGTTTGAGTATAATAATTTGGCCACCCACTGTATGAATGCACATGTTTGTGCGTGATGGCCACCAAAAGTTGATAGAATGCATTATCATCGACGATGAGTCTATCTGCTGAGTTTCAGTGATTATTTATTTATAATGTATTACAAAAAACATGGTAAGTAACACATTATTCCCAATGAGTTGAGATAAAACTCATTACGGGATTGCCACCAAAAGTTGACAAAATGCATTGTCATCGACAGCAAGTCTATCTGCCGAGTTTTTTTTCAGTTTTTTTTCTTTATCTCGATCGAATGTCGGGAAGTGTGTTAATTTCCAAGATTTGCATTCATTCACAAAAACAAAATTCAAAAAGACGTATTTAAAAATACATGCAACAACACAATGACATTTTTCTAATAATAATTAAATTTTTACTCAAAATATGTTTATGAATCACTGCTTAAGGGGCTAGGGTTAATTCGTACGAAAAAAGGCATTTTTTTGTGAATTTTTTGTGACAACACAGTTAAAATCTCTTTATTATATCTAATAGGACAGTAAAGTATGACATTTTAAGAATGTTGTATAAAATTTTCACGGAGAAATATTAAAAAACACGGCAATGGCGGCAATTATTCGGACGTGTCTCAAAAAAAAGTAGAATGGCGGTGCCCCTCATAACTCGGTGCTGGGTCATCTGAAATCAAAAAATCAAAGTTCATTCGTTAGATAATAGTTTTTCCCAGGTAACGCTGGGAGGTTTTTTCGAAATTTTAATTTTTCACTTTTTTGGAACACTTTGAAGGGAAAAATGCTATTTTTAGTGAAAAAAATCAGCTAATTTGTTATTGTAAAATAATAATTATTAACAAATTTGAAAAAACTCTCCAGCATTACCTCGTAAATTATGTACATAAATAGTTTTCAAAATTTCAAAAGGATCGGTGCAGTAGTTTTGAAGTTATGACGGTCACCGACTTTGAAAACGTGAGTTGTGGGAAAAACGCTATAAAGTTTTGAACACTAAAAAATCTGGTATTAAACGTTTATAAGTAAATTTTATCGGCTTACCTCACACTGAATCATCAATGCCAGGTCCATAAAGGATGTTGCTATCATCCATGATGTCTAAAGCACCTTTTTGCTCCTGTCTACGACGAATCCTGCCTTCTTTAGTTTGGCTCTCAGCTTCCTGCTCTGCTCGGCTTATACGTATGGTCGGGTAGGGATTAAAATCCGACAGGTATAAAAATACTCGTAACTTCGTCAATTTTGCTCCAATCAACTTGAAATTTGAACACAATATTCTTAACATATTAAGCATTTATTTAAAAAAAATTAAAAAATGCAAAAAAAAAATGTTTAAACCCTAGCCCCCCCTTAAGGTATGTGCTGTTACATCCTGTATATGTAAACATATATGTATGTTGTTGTTATGTATTTTAGGCTCACTTGAATGGGAAAGCACATTCCAGCAAGTTGTCACTTACAAATGTGTATCCCTCTTCAATCTTGACCAATCATCCATTCTTCAAAATAAATAAACCCAACACAAGTAAGTCCAAAATTGTTTTCTTGTATTACTAAACTTGTGTGTGTGTTTTTTTTTAAATACAGAGGTTTCAACTTACCTCTGTATTTAAAATTTTTGGTTGGTTACCAACCAAAAATTTACACATCTTCGGATCTACCGGATCTGCCCTGATGATGGACACTGCAACGCTGTCCGAAACGTCGGCTAAAGAAGGAGTTAGCGCAACACGGCATAACACCCCAAAAACAAACAACAAAAATGCTTTTGGCCGTGAGAATCTAAAAACTTACCTAACATCAATAATGTAGAATTTTTCAAACTTTGCACTTTATTAGACTTAAAAGTTATGAGCTTACTGATCATAACTATCGAAACTCCCCTTCAAAAATGTGAAATGTTCTGTTCTGTATCCTCAAATTGTATCATTTGCCCTATGAAAATCGTGTTCTCAATATTTAACATTTTCACAGCATCCCCAAGACATATTATGCCCGAGGTCTCCGGTGTAGAGTGAGCCAGTCACTGGACTGGTATTGTTTTGTGATCTGAAGTACGAGCCGAATCACAAATTATTCATGGTTCGGCCCGCGCTTCGGTTTGTAAATCTATAAGTAACATTAGATATGAACAAACAAAAAATGCTTTTTTAATAGTACCCGCGGTCACTCAAAATTTAAAACCATTTAGATAATTTATATATTTATAAAAATTGTAAATCGTAGTTTCCCCTACTTATATCCAGAGAAATTTTATTCCTCTCTAATGTTTTAAAAATAATATAAAAATATATAATACATGATAAAGACGTAGGAAAATAATGTCGGGTTTTATTATATTTTCCAGCTCAATAACTGTTCTTCACAGTAAAATATAAGTTATATGAGACTTTCCTGTAAATTAATACAATTTTGAAAATCGGAATTACGACATTTGATGAGGAATTTTGCGACAGGCTTTTTCACAGATAAAATAAATATGTTTGCAAGTGACGTAACCACAAAATAGACCAATATTAAAATACATTATTTCCTTGCCAAGCGAATAGAATATATTTTAGTATACTAGGAGCATTTTTTAAGGTTCGAAATACCTGCAAGTGCAGTGAGACACTAGCAAATCCGCTACGGATTCACCGGCACACTCTGGGTACAAACCAGTGGCGGCTCGTGACTTTTAGGTGTACTAGAGTGCTGATATAAATACGGCATTATTGATGTTGAAAATATTTTTTTTTTCCAAAATTTGATTTTTCGTATGAAGATTTTCAGGAAATTTCAGTTTCGCCGCACAGATTTCCTGAAAATCTTCATACAAAAAAATCTAATTTTCGAAAGAAAAAAAAAATCATTTTCAGCTACAACAACATCAATAATGCAATTTTTTTGTAATATTAACACTCTAGTACACCTAAAAGTCACGAGCCGCCACTGGTACAAATGTCAGAAATTCGCCACAGATTTCTTGGTACACTAGAGGTAGAATCACAGCGCCCTCTGTTTTTGTCAACATTTGTTGGAAAACTAAATTATGTATGTGTTTTTAATTGTGTGTAGTTTTTTTTTTTTTTTTCATAATATTATTTTGTTTTCAGAACCGCCTGTAGATGTACCACAACCTAACGCTGCTAGTGAAAGTTTGTATGTATAAATTCTATTATTGTTCATTTGTATTAGGGCAATCCACCTCGGCATGTAACATTGGTGCAAAATCATGCACTTCTTACGGTTAAGGTTGAAATTCTTGCATCTGTCGCCTTATTATGATTTATGCAAAAAAAACATCACCAAAATGCATTTTTATTTTATTTTGTTTTTCAAATATTAAAATGTTTTCCAATTACAATCAAAAGAATTTAAATTGCCATTTCATACAATAATTATTTTTTCTAGGCTTATTACAAGACGTATCTACATGATTTTGCATTACTTGGCATGATATCACCTTAATAACATGTTGTAATGAAAAAACTGTAATTTTTAGTTTTTGTGTGTTATGTATATGTAATATAGGTTAGTTAGTTAGTTTGTAATTGGCTTAATTATTGGCTCAACCATACTGTTTTGAGTTGACTTAAATTTGAATGTTATGAAAGTGGTTAGAACTATCAATCTTTATATAGGTTTTCCAATAAGAGGTGTTATTTTGATATTCAAAGAAAAATGCCATTTTTTAATATAAATAATATAAGGTATGCCGTTAATAGTGAAAAATAACATCAGGCAAACGACCACCACGACCACGCCTACAGGACCATATCCTTTTCATGAAATTTTACATAACCAAATCGCAACGTGGCTGCCTTATGTCCTCGATAGCCTCACGAATTCCATCTTTGAGGTCTTGAATCGACGCTGGGCTGTTGGCGTAGACCTTCTCTTTCACGTGGCCCCAAAGGAAGAAGTCGCAAGGTGTTAAATCACAAGATCTCGGTGGCCAATTGTGATCACCTCTTCGAGAGATAACACGGTTCGGAAACTTTTCCCATAAAAGATCAATGTATTCGTTGCTTGTGTGGCACGTAGCGCCGTCTTGTTGAAAGTAAACGTTGTCCAGATCAATACCATCCAATTCCGGCCATAAAAAATCATTTTATGGCCGGAATTAAATACACATAACACCTCTTATTGGAAAACCCATTAGAAGTATTATTGAGTACCTAAATCATTTTTGGACAAAGTTTGTGTTTTTGTGATTTCAGATTACCCAATATGAAGTTGAAGGATACAATCAAATCTTCTATAAAGTCCACTTCAAGGCGTTTTGACAAAGCTCAGGAGGTAATAATTATTTACTAATATAACACTACTTCTCCCTTTGAATATAGAATATGTCCCAACTGCTCCCAACCGTCTGGAGCCAGTGAGACTATGACACCCCAATTGGGGTATGTTGTGAGGCTGGAGGTAGTGGGGAGTCGAAGGAGATGGTGTGGAAGCGCCTGGCTATTCAGATCTGGTCGCCAAACACAGCCAAAGCTATTTCAAGCAACGTTTAAATTCTGAATGGTTGCCTTACACCATGGCGATATTATATTTTAAATGAGTAATTTGTGAAATAACTTCATGCTTGCCCTCTTGTCTTGGCTTCGCGCATCCCTTTTTAGACTGAGACAAAAACATCGGCAGCATGCACATCTGTCCAGTATTCTGCGAATCTTGTTGCTGTTTCATTTTTAAACTGTCAAATCGTATTTTGAAACATATTACATTTATTTGTGTGTGTTTACAAAACTTTCAAAATGCCTACAGGTGTAAAAGTGATTTGAAAACGAAGACTGCAGGAATACAGTTTAAATGTATTATTATTTGTGTTGTTCATTTTTTCGATTTATTTTATTATCAGAAATGTAATAGCACACAACATTTTAGTAATCTTGTTTGTTAATATTTGAGTCAACAAGTTTCCGAAATTTCAAACGCACAGAGGTTTAGCGAAAACGGGACTCACCATGGGGAAAGTGCATTTAACCATACAATGTGTATGTAATGATGCTAGTTTATTATTAGTTGCACACAAAATTATTATTTTTTGTTTATTTTATTACACTTTGAAAACTGAATATTAGGAAAATTACTGTCCTAGCTTTTTGCTGAAAGTTCCTACACAGCTTGCGTTACTTTTTATTTGCGTACTACCGACGATTTTTATAGATCTGTGGAACGATTTGCCGTTCTCTGTTTCTTTCCTCCCACATCATGGGTCTTTTCACTCCTTCCTTTCCACAAAAAGACCCTCCACACGGCATCCCCATAGATGACCTAGGCCGTGTGGAAATTACTTTCCTCAGGGCTTCCTGTGTGGAGTTAATGTATAAAAGGTCATTGATAAAATTAAAAACATGTTTGTGATATGCATTTTTGGTGGCGGTATACAAAGAGAATTGTGGTTAAATGCTATGCATTGGGAACTAAGCAAGAACTCGCTTCTATGCTTGATACATTTTGGAGAATTTTTCATCAATAGGACAGACATGTTCACTTATAATTATATTGTTTTTAAGTGTTGTTTTTGCAGGAATGTCCTGTATATTAATAAGTTATCATATTATTTATAAGTTATTTGTATGGAGAAAATAAAACTATAAAATGTTGTGTTTGACATTACAAATTACGACAATAAAAAAACCGTGGTGGTTACATGTAACCTAACCATAGTTTGATGATGGCTTTTAACTCCAAAACAGCCAGCACCAAAAATTGAATTCTAAGGACGGGTTGTTTTGGAGAATTTGAACAATTCTTCAAATTTCAAACGTACGAGGGTGGTCTGAAAAGTTTCCGACCTGAACGCAAAGATGGCGGTACTCGTCAATAAAAGCTAGTGAATGCAGCTGTGCATCTTTTGACAGTTACTCACCATTTCGGCCATTTTGGACGCGCAGTTTTTAGTTGACAGTCGTTTGAGTGAGTCGATTTGTGTGTTTTTGTGAAAATGGAAAAAATTAAGTATCGAGCTGTTATTAAATTTTTGTTTTTGAAAGGCAATACGCCTACGCAAATCAAAGATGAGTTGAACTCTGTGTATGGGGACTCTGCACCATCATTTACCACAGTGAAATTTTGGGCAGCTGCATATAAATGTGGCCGTAATAGCTTGGGAGACGATGAACGTTTGTTATGTCCAAAAACTGCAACTACTGACGAAAACGTTGCTAAACTTAACCAAATAATGTTAGACGACCGTCGAATTAAAGTGAGAGAGATAGCAGAGGTTATGAAAATGTCCAAAGAACATGTCTGTCACATATTAAATCAAAATTTAGACATGAGAAAGCTGTCCGCGCGTTGGGTGCTGCGTTTGCTCCCGTTAGACCAAAAATGTTGTCGAATGAACATTTCCAACGCTTTGTTGGCGCAATAAATCCGAGTTTTGGCGCCGTTTAATTACTGTAGATGAAACTTGGATACACCATTATACGCCTGAAACAAAAATACAGTCAAAACACTGAACTGCAAAGAGGGAACCGGCTCCAATAAAAGCAAAAACTGTTTTCTCGGCTGGGAAAGTGATGGCGACTGTTTTTTGGTTTAGTTATGGAGTTATCTTAATTGATTATCTTTAAAAAGGAAAAACTATTACAGGAGCTTACTACTCATCATTTCTTGACATGCTGAAGGCAGAAATTTTGGAAAAACAACCACATCCACACAGAAAAAAAAAATCCTGTTTCACTAAGACAACGCACCGTCTCACACCTCAGCGGTTGCCATGGCAAAAATCCACGAATTACGGTTTGAACTGCTTGACCATCCGCCTTACTCACCAGATCTAGCCCCAACCGACTTCTTTTTGTTCCCTAATCTAAAAACTGCACTCGGAGACAGAGATTTTCGTCAAATGAGGAGGCAATCACCTTTGTGAACGATTATTTTGCAGAGAAAAATGCAGAGTACTATTTGGACGGGTTAGAGAGATGGGAGCATCGCTGGGAGAAGTGTGTAGAGTTACAAGGAGACTATGTAGAAAAATAAATAAAAAACTTAAGAAAAAAAATTCTTGTTTCATTGTTAGGTCGGAAACTTTTCAGACCATCCTTGTAATTTTCAAATTCTGTAAAAGATTTTTTCAAGTTCTGTTAATATTTCAGTTCTGTCAAGCACTGAACTTGAATAGGGCTTTCACAGAACCAGAAAATGAATGTTGAAATTTTATGAATTGTTTAAATTCTCCGAAACAACCTGTACACAATAATGGGCCTTACTAATAAATGTGTTTAAAATTTTACACATCTGATAAACAACGATTGATGCATAGTAAATGATTGTTTATCAGTTTTCTAAAATTTAAAACAAGTTTGTTAATAAGGCGAATAAAATTTCAAATGTATTACAATTTACTAGACTTTTCAGAAAAAGAAATCATTAAAAGTAAAATAAAGAAAAAAGAATATCATTTCAACGAATGGAGTTGATTCGTAAAAAAAATAAATGTTGCCCCCAAATGCCCATTCATTGTCAAGCCACTGAATAATATCTAAATAATATTTAAATCGGCCGCCATCTTGGTCGACATTTTTGTGCTGCTGTTTGGATAGAATGTTTTATTGGTATGTCAAGTCCTCTCTTAGCCACTGGAGCGGCAAGATATTAACGATAAAGTGAGTTGAGCGCTGGAGATTTTCGTACATTTGGTTTTGAATTCGTTCATTCAATTCTCTCATTCAAAAATTCATGCCTCCGAATAATGACACGAAAACAGAAAACTGTTAACTGTCAGATGAAGTCATGAATTTTGTAATTTAACCTAAGTTTGTAGGGTTAAAAAAAAAAATCATAAAATTCACAAACACGTGAAATTCATCTAATTGTTAACAAAAATGGTATAAAATTGTACATTTCGTACACATTTACATTTCGGCCGGGTATTTTTTGCACTGGCCCTACGCTGACTCTAGGCGGAAATAAAGGTCCCGCGCGAATTTCTTTAATTTGTTTTAATCGCTATAAAAAAAGACTTGCACTATGATTCGATAATTATGTACATGGGACCTTTACAAAGAGATTGGTATATACATAATATCAATATAAAAACATTGAATATTTCCTTCTTTTCTGCCATTGAAATGTCCTACCCTTCCTGACCTTTAGCATCAATCGACTGAACGGGTAGAATTACCTTTCCCGGCCCAAGTGTTTTATTACAGAATTTTTTTTTACTATATTTCAAATTGGCTAGGGTACGCTTGCGGGTATTGCAAATGTCCAAAATATGGCTAAATAAACTCGATTGGTTAGGGTATTTTTATTTAGTCATTGACTTCCCCATAACTACATTTGTACTTTCCTTCATGCTTTTAAATTATGTTTATTCCCACCGTACTTAATACTTTATTTCTAGGAAAAGGATTTGCAAGAAAACTTAAATGCATTGAAAGGACGTAAAAGTGATTCAAGAACAAACCCATCAAAATATGTTAAAGGTATTTTAGCGATATTGTAGATATACAGTGGGTTGCCATATTAATAGGGACAGTTCCAATATTTCCCGATTTTTATGTTTACGTTGTCTCTACTTCTAAATAACTTGGATATGATGGCCATTCCTTCGTTATTTTTGTTGCTGGTATCACCACTGATACTTTCAAGAAGTGGCAACACTCGAAAAGTGCCACATCCCTCGGAAATTTAAGGTTTTTTCCACGTGGCCAGCATTTTTGTGAAAATGCGTGATTGAAGTTCTGGTAAATAAATTTACATAATAATTATATTTACGAGTTTTAACAGTTTAGCTGTACAAAAATGTAAGTAATTATTAATTATCTATTAATTTTGTAATTTTTTTTTTCATATCTTATTTCAGTGAATAGTTTTTCCATATTGAGTCCAATGTTCTGTTTTTTCAGTATGGCTAGGTCTTCAGACACGTCCCCAAGAAAATATCTGGAAGTGAAGACACTATTGTTAAACACTCAACATTTCCAAAGGGAAATAGCAGCCATTACAGGTATTTTAAAGTCTGTGGTTAACAAAATAAATTAGAAAATCAATCAAAACCTGCCCCTTGAATTGGATCACAATGGGAAATGTGGCAGAAAACGAATCATTACACCTCGTACTGACCGCAAAATCAAAGACGTCTGTCTCCAAAACCGCAAAAAGAGTGTGGCTCGTCTGACCTTGATGATCAACGAAGATGATATCGAAGTCTCCCAAAGGAGAGTCCAGAGGAGATTGGCTGAGGAGAACCTCATTGGTCATCAGCCAGCTAAAAAACTCGCCTCACAGTAGATATGAGGAAAAAACTACTGGAATGGGCCAACGCACACCAAAACACGACTATAGAGAACTGGAATATGGAAATTAACATTTTTGTTGTTATCAAACTTTAAAAAAATTCTACTAGTTTGATTATGGCCCTTTTTTTAGGTGTGCTTCTTTGACGAGTCCATATTCCAAATTTTGTTGGATAAATCATCGTTCGTCCGACGACGCCCAGGAGAGAAATATCATCCGGACTGCCTTGTAGAGAAGATCAAACACCCTGCCAGTATCATGCTGTGGTCAATCATCTCTTCCAAAGGGATGGGGCGCCTACACATCGTGCAAGGGACTATGAGGCAGGATCAGTGCAGACAAATACTGGAAAATCGATTACTGCCTCAAGTCGGAGAATGGTTCCCTGGTGGCCAGGAATACGTTTTTTATGCACAAATCTGCACCCTGTCATAAAGCCAGGACTGTCACTGCATTCCTGGCTGAAAAAAATGTGCCGGTTTTACCTTTGCCGGGGAATTCCCCTAACATAAACCCTATTTAAAACCTGTAGGAGATTGCCAAGGAGGTAATCACAATGAAGCAGCAGCTCATCAAAACCCTCATCCGGGTGTAGCATCATTCTCCTGACCTAAAGATTACTGCAAAAATTGTGCATTGAGAGTATACCACGGCGTGTACAAGCTGTTATTGCGGCTAAAGGCGAAATTACGAAATATTAACTTTTTGTTCGATAATGTTTAAAAATAATAAAAAAAATAGAATAATCGCAGATTAAGGACAAATACGGTGTTTAAATCTTCAAAATTCAATGTCCTCGTTAGTAAATAATAATAACCGCACCTAAAATCATTAACATCTTTGTTTTATGAACACAAAGTGTGAAAAACACATTTTCCATAGGTGTCCCTATTAATATGGCAACCCACTGTACATACCAGCATTTAAACTTATAAACATAGTTCACTGTGATATGCATTGATTCTATGTTTCTTTCTGCTATATTATTCATGCCATTTGTTGTTTTAGGGTTGTATGCTCACAGACATAACTTGCAGCCTGTTTCCCCAATACAACCATCAAACTATGTTAAAGGTATTTTAGCGATATTGTAGATATACATACCAGCATTTAAACTTATAAACATAGTTCACTGTGATATGTATTGATTCTATGTTTTTTCTGCTATATTATTCATGCCATTTGTTGTTTTAGGGTTGTATGCTCACAGAAATAACTTGCAGCCTGTTTCCCCAATACAACCATCAAAATATGTTAAAGGTATTTTAGCGATATGGTAGATATACCAGCATTTAAACTTATAAACATAGTTCACTGTGATATGCATTGATTCTATATTTCTTTCTGCTGTATTATTCATTTGTTGTTTTAGCGCTGGGTTCTGGTGGGCGTGACTTCAACAAAAGGTTCAGTCCTGGAAACAGCAGGAAGAGAAATCATAGAGAGAGAAGTCGATCTCGAGAGAAAAAGAGAAAGAGAGGCAGGAGCCGCTCTCCCATGAAGAGTTCTCCCTTGAGGAGTTCTTTTTATCAGAAATCGGGCCGCCACCACCCTTTTGTACCCAAGGATGAGGTGAACTCGTCTCACAGGTCAGTCACCACACTATACTGTATAGTGTACTCACTGAGACTCGTGTCGTGTGTAGTATTGTAACTACTCTGTTAGTATTCTCCCATGAGGAGGTCTCCCTAGAGGAGTTCTTTGTATCAGAGGTCGGGCCGCCACCACCCTTTAGTACCCAAGGATGAGGTGAACTCGTCGCACAGGTCAGTCACCACACTATACTGTATAGTGTACTCACTGAGACTCGTGTCGTGTGTAGTATTGTAACTACTCTGTTAGTATGGAAAAGACTGGGTGCATAGTTTCCTATCTAAGTCATGCTAATTATTTCTGTTTCAGGTCACCTGTTGAAGAACCAAACAAATTATTTCCTGAAATTGATTATGTAAGTTCCTAATAATTAATTAATTTCTGAATAACCCCAACTTTAAAAGTAACCTTGATAGTTAATTATTTTATTTTGTACTTAATTTGACAGACACAATATAATTTGTTACACAAATTGTATGTATTGGAAGAGAAAGTCAAAGAGGGTCTGAGGTTGTCTAGAAAATCTTTGGATTATCATGAAAAAAATCCTGAAAAGCATCCCCTTTATCAAGAGGAGTGGAAAAAATACTGGAATAAACGATACAAGGAACTTAAAACTGGTAAATATTATTTATTCTCCAACAGTTGCCTCTGCCGATTGTCTTCCATATTTTAGACATTTAATCAAAATTTTATATTTTTACGTACTCCATCTGCTGCAGATGATTACATTTTTCTGCTCTGATGTTTAAGCGTTTTCGTTTGATTTCAATCACCTTGATTGTAAAATATAAATATTATATACTATACAGGTGTCCGGGGGTAAAGTGTACTAACTTCTGGGGGTGGTTCTACGTGTAGTGCAAGTAAATTGACCGGTCGGTGGCCGAGTTGACATCGCGCTTGGGTCCCACTCAGGCGTAGTAAGTTCAATTCAAGTCCTCCATCACAACACAAGCAAAATTTTCAGCTTACTGTGGTGGTAGTAGGAGAATTTCAAATATTGTCAGGTTATTCGTAACCCGGGAATGTTTGTCTTTCTTTTTAAAAAAAAAAAAAAATAAATAAAATAAGATAAATAACTTTTTAGAAATTCCAATGTATAGACTAGTTTTTATGTGAAAAAAGATGAATTGTTTAAATGGGAAAATAAATATTGGAATTTCAATAAAATTTATTTAGCTTTTTTTACTTCCATCATCGTGTAGAATCACCTCCCGAAGTTAGTGCATTTTACCCCCGGACAACCCGTATAATGAAAGAAAATGATCAATATACAAAAAAACAGTTTGCTTTATTTTACGAAATGACGTTTTGTTCTTATTTTCTTGGTTTATTTCAATTTTGTTGGGCTGGTTATGCATCTCATTTCCATAGGAAGTTTATTCAAACCTTTAGGACCGGATACTTTGAATGGACGATCAGCAAAATTTTTGTTTTAAGACTCAGCAAGACTTTGCATCGCACGCATCGAAATCCACCCAATCCGATTATGCATTCCGTATTTGCGTTTGTAAATCGATTTAAAATATCCCTCCGATGGTGCTGCAAATGGGTATTACCCCTTTTTTACATTTTCATTATGTGACAAATCAATATATATTAAATTTCGCGAAAAAACATCATTGGAGGGGACCCACCATTTCCCAACGGCTGTGTGAGGAAACTGATTGTTTAACCTCCTTAGCCACACAAGTCAGGACTAAATTTTTTTTCTAAAAATGCGCTCATGATACCGGGGGAGATACCCGTGGTTCGTGGGACGGCCGCACCGGATTACTGTCACCTGAGTGGATGCAGGAACAGGGTCTATCCGCCCTCCATAATGGGGAATGAACCTAAACCAAGGTGTTAGTAACATAATAAAAAGGCAAATAACAAATGTAGAAAATAAGTTGTGATCAACTACAAATTGACTGATCATAATAGAAAAAAAGATTTACGTAGTAGTAAAGAGCTAAAAACACAAAAAGAAACATTATTATAATTATCAATGCGTTCCTAATAAATTTATTTAATTATTTATTTATTTAAATGCCATAAAATGGCTTTTACAATAGAGTGATTACAGAACAAGTAATGTGAACACAAAAATATTATTGCAAGTGATACAGTTGTTAATAGAAGTGCAGTTAAACAATACATAATTAAAAGAAATATCTACTAGTGTAGTAATAGTTGAATGAATACTAGGTTTATATAAGACCTGACATAAATCGAGGTATGAGGTGTTTATGATAATGAATAGTAATTAATATAAAATAAATTCTATTAAGGCCTAGAATGTTATAATAACAGAATATTTTATTTGAACAGAAAATAGGGCTCAAAATCAAAAGAAGAATATACAGGCATAGCAAATGCATAAATAAACAGTGTAAAGAACGGTGTAAAAAGCCAATATACACAACAAATAAATAAAAATAATAAAACAACCAAAATTATAAATGCATTGCAATCATGCCATAAGACAAGGAAAGCAAAAACATAGAGTATATCAATAACACAAAGCAATCGGGCATAATCAATATTAAAATTATGATAGAGGAGTAACCGTGAAGGGTCAAGAGCAATACGCTCGGCACCTGGAACAAAGATGATTTTAATCTAAGTCAGCAACTCTAAGCACAGGCCAGTGACCTCGCCAGTCTACCCAGGACTTTACAAACTTTTTAAAGCATTCAAAATTCCCTCTGTTCTCATGAGATCGGCATTCCACGCCTGTCTTGTAATCCCTCTCAAGCCATCCAATATTTCCTCTCTGGCATCCTTCATCAACTCGCAGTGCCACAGAATGTGCTCGGCTGTCTGGTTATTGTTACTTAGCTTTTATCTCGCATGGCTTTCATAAGAGACATGTGCCATGTACATACCCCTATATAGGTGGCGAAGTGCCGGAGTCCGCAATCCCCACTCCCACAGCCGTTAAGCTTTCAACGCAACAAATAGTGGAGCCTCCCATTCTGATGGAAGGGTTTCTTGTAAGACTGAGCATACCCTTCATCAAGAGTCCCACGGTCTTATGGGGAGCGAAGTTCTGTTTCTCTTACCCCATTCAAGAATTTCACGTAGACTTCCTTCTGCTTTACCCTCCACTTCTGTCTGCTGTCCCCAGAGACCAAAAGAAACTTATCATCTGCCCTTGACAGCCCATTTAAAGGAAATGCATGTTTGGTATTGGTTCGACAGTCCTTCGAGAAGGAGGGGGCTGATCAACCAAGTGTTAACCAGAACACCCGCCCTGGGAGAGTTGCCTACTTCGAGTACCGCCTCTGGACTAATGATACCAGGTGTTTTTCCTTGTCAAACGTATTGAGCAGAATGTCGAACCCAAGGTCGGTCATGACCCGCCGGGCCTCATGCCGGTTGACATGGCCTATAGAGAGGGGATTAGCGGTGGCCATAATCGATCATCCGTACAATGATCGGCTGGTTTCTTAAACTTGGTACAGGTTGCGCAGATAGCGGCCTGTGCCTTTTTGGGGCACCCCTCGAAATCATCGCCTGCTGCAGCGCAGTGGCGGCAAGAAATGAACTCCTGAGTACAAGATTTGCTCTCATGGCAACTGACATTTGACGCAACCGGTAGCTTTCAGGCAGTCACGAACCCGATAGGCATGCCACCCGAGGTAGCAAAGACCGCTATCTATTAATACCTTCCGGCAATCGTGACAATCATATGCATAGTCCCGTCTTCACGTTTCCCAAAGAGGGAGACCCTCCGCATTGTCCTTAAATGGTCTTCCCTGGAGAGGGTTGATCTTATTATCAAAAATTTCCTCAAAAAGAGCCGTGTCAGCAGCCGCGTCTCCTGTGGGGACGTCATAAATTACTATCTTGCTGCACCCGCATATGTCTTTTTACTTACTACTTTTCAATAACTTGGGCCATAGGGGACGGACATTTAATGAGTAGGTCTATTTTTTCAGATAATCCCTTCTGTGAGTTACTAATCTCAGCGAAGGCGCCAGCTCTCTCATTGGCGGCGGCACAGCAATGGCCAAGTTTAGATACTTACCTACAACTGAGCGTTTCTCCCCTTCTTTCATTTTATTTTTCATCTCATTCACCTTTGCAGAGATTCTAGAAAGAGGGGTCCAAAATGGGACAAGATAGTCCTCCTCGACTGCCGTATTGTAGTCGTCACCTGAAACGATTCCTAAATCCTAATACGCTTCTTTTTTGCTGGGTTAGGCGACGGGTTTTTGGCCACGTCACCAGTGCTGGTGTGAGTATTTCCAGAAGAAAGGTTCGCCACATCCTTCGGGGCGGCCAAAGTGGATGCTAATCCCTCTTCATAGAGTAAACTGCCATGGATACTGGTAAACGGTGAAGTGGACCGTCTTGGACTGCCAGACCCTTGTGGGCTATCATACTCTCCATGAGCGCATAAGACCTGGAAGAAGGTTCTCGTCTCTTTTGTGAGGATATCTCCTTTCCTTTTGCCTGCTTTGCCTTTCCTTGTTATTTTAATAACCTCCTTGTAGGAGAAGTCCACGGAGGACATATTACATATAATAAAAATAAATTCTTTATATTGCCAGCGCTATCCTGACTGTGCTAAGGGGCCAGCCGAAAATCTGATAATGCTAATAATATGGCCGGTCTACGCATCCGCAGCGAGGAGGAATGTTCAATCCTTATAGTCAATAGTCAAACCAATTTAATTTATAATGGCATCAAAAGTTCACATCAGTTTAAGACCATACAACGATCTTGCTAAAACATACACTAACATAGATATTTTTTAACATAGTTTGATTTCTATACCTGAAAAACATTAATAATTTTAATCATTGAAAACAATATTAGCGACTCAAATGAAAATTTGAAACAGAAAAAGATAGGGTCTCATCTAGGAATTGAACCCAGGACCTTAGCCTTGCCAGGGCGCTTCTCTACCACTGAGCTAATCCAACCTAACATTATCTTCATTGTCTTAAAGTATATTTTTATTGGCTGCTATCTTTATGTATGATCTCAAGATTCTTCCCGAACTAAATGTAATCTAGATAGGGTATTGGATAAATATATCCATTTTAATTTTAATGTGTGTCATCCTGAAATCTTGATGAAGGTGATCCTGTAAGTGAAAGTGCAAAATGTTGATGCCATCAGCGGTTTTGTAAGCTTCCGGCAAACTATTGTGTGTTAATAGAAGCGGTTGTTAAATTGGTATTTTTGTCCCGCCAGCAAAAGCAGATGTGACCCAATTTGATTTTAAACCAGAGTGGATAGTGTTCTGGGGAAACCGCATGAACGAACTGCACTTGGCGGAAATTGAGGATCTGAAACTGGAAAATTGCAAGCTGCTGAGCCTTTCTACAGAAGAGCCAGAATTCTCTAGTTATTTTAAATTTTTGGATAAAACAACCACCGTAATGAGGTAAAAAATTCATAATTTTTATTTTTCTTTAACAATGTACACATTTGCCATTGATAATAATGTACAACTACTAATAGGAATAAAATTTCTCCTTGGGTTCAAAGAAATTTACACTACATTATACAGGGTTTTCCAATAAGAGGTGTTATTTTGATATTCAATCGTAAAAGATCAATGGTTTAGTTGCTTGTGTGGCACGTAGCGCCGTCTTGTTGAAAGTAAACGTTGTCCAGATCAATACCATCCAATTCCGGCCATAAAAAATCATTAATCATCTCTCGATAGCGCAATCCATTCACCATAACTGTTGCTCCAGCCTCATTTTCAAAAAAGTAGGATCCAATGACTCCGCCGGACCATAAACCGCTCCAAACAGTCACACGTTGAGGATAGAGAGGCTGTTCAACAATAACTCTTGGGTTTTCCGAGCCCCAGATGCGACAATTTTGCTTGTTGACGAAGCCACCGAGGTGGAAATGGGCCTCATCACTCAAGATGATTTGCATTTGATTCACTCAAGTGAATTTTAATAATTTGGCGTAGTTTCTACTTGTCAAATTACAAAAAATGACAGCTACAAAAGTAACATCTACCGAAATAGCGGGCTATTCAAAATAACCCCTCTTATTGGAAAACCCTATACTACAACTAGGTAACTCCGAAATCGGCTTTTTGGAGTTACAAAAAGTCATATCTTTTTTCCTCGCCCAAGTATGCCACAAACACGTGTTATACATTTACTTTATTTTATTTGCGTTATAAACAGTCTAAATACATTCATATTTTACAGTATTGAGAATTGATTATATCAATGACCAATAAAATAATGACACTAAAAATTAAGACCAAATTAAAAAAAGAAAAATACATAACAATATTATATTGATAAGCAGCATGTTTGTGGCGTATTTACATGAGCGAGGAAATAAATTGTAATTGTATTAATTGTCCCGCTATATATACTACCATTTTAAAGCCCGGGTTTGTAGCCGGGTGTCCTTCTTTGATCCTAAGGGGTTGTTGAAATAAGAGTGCCTTCTGGTCATTTGGAAATATGTCAATAATTATAATTTTTTCAAAAATATATATACCTATAAATTTAAAAAAAAAGTATTGCATTAGGTAATAAGTTTATTGTTGATTTGGTAAATTTCAGCTCTCAGGAGAATATAGACAGTTCACTCAATGCTTCACCTCCACCTGTGGAAAGATTACATGAGAAGCTAAGTAAAGAAAAGCTGGATTTCAAGTCCTTACCCAGGGAAGGTCGGAAAGAGATGGATGATAGAAAAGGGAGAGATGGAAAAGATGTAAAGGACAGCAGAATTGACAGGGATGCCAAAGATGGTTTAGAGGTCAGAAATGGTAAGGACACCAGAGAAGGTAAGGACAGCAGAGATGGTAAGGACACCAGAGATAGGAAGGACACCAGAGATGGTAAGGATACCAAAGATGGTAAGAACACCAGATATAGTAAGGACACCAGAGATGGTAAGGATACCAAAGATGGTAAGGACACCAGAGATAGTAAGGACACTAGAGATGCCAAAAATAATAGAGATGGTAGAGACACCAGAGACGGTAAGGACACCAGAGATGGTAGAGATGTCAAAGTTGGTAAGGATACCAGAGATTGTAAGGACACCAGGAATGATAGAGACAGCAAAGATGTCAGAGTTGATACAGACACCAGAGATGGTAAGGACACCAGAGATGGTAGAGGGGTCAGAGATTGTAAAGACACCAAAGATGGTAAAGACAGCAAAGAAAGTAGAGACGTCAGAGATGGTAGAGATACCAGAGATGGAGACAGCAAAGATGTCAGAGTTGATACAGACACCAGAGATGGTAAGGACACCAAAGATGGTAAAGACAGCAAAGAAAGTAGAGACGTCAGAGATGGTAGAGATACCAGAGATGGTAGAGTCACCAGTCATGGTAAGGACACCAGAGATGGCAGACACATCAGACATGATAAAGACCCCAGACATTGTACCGAAACCAGAGGTGGTAGAGACAGCAGAGATGATAGAGAATTCAGAGATGGTAGAGACATCAGAGGCGGTAGAGACACCAAAGTTGGTAGAGACATCAGAGATGCTGGAGATACCAGAGATGGTAGAGACATGAGAGATAGCAGAGGTGCCACATATGATAATGACACCAGAGATGGTAAGGACTGCAGAGATGGTGGGGATGGGGGTGATAATAATTGGAATTACCAGCCAAACAGACCAGATGAGAAGGAATCCAGACCTTGTATGAATAAGGAAATGCACTTTGAGTCTCCTCTGAAAAATAGTTGCGGCAGATATGCAATAGATGGTAGGGACACCAGAGATGGTAGAAACAGCAGAGATGGTAGGGATGAGGGAGATAATAAGAGAAACTACCAGCCAAACAGACCAGCGGGAAACGAATTTAGACCTTCTTGGAATAAGGCAAAACGCTTTGTTTCCCCCCCGATAAATTCCACAGCAGGAGACGAGTGAGTTTTTTTATTGTCACTTTACTACAGCAGTTATGCATAAAATGTTTAGTAGCCGTTTTGTTTTTCAAACCTTTTCGGCCGCATAGAGTATGAGTCATTGCCACAACAAAAGCAGGCATTATTATTATTTAGTAACTTTTCAGAAGAGTCAGATAAATTTTTTTTGTGCCTGATTCTTATAAATTTTATTACATGTTTCGCTAATAGATTAAAAAATTCCACTAAGCTTGCTGGCAGACTGGTGCTCGTTGCCAGGTGCCGGGCGGTAACCGTCCTGTTATGTCAGATGTCACACTTCAAATACTGTAGAATTGTTATAATACCTCCAACTTCAGACATTTTCCTTACTTTCTGATGGCCTTATGCTACACTAGCACCGCCTAGCGGCGCGAGTTCTGTGGGTTGGTTTCCCCACTTATTCCCTACTGTATACCACATTGGTACTGTTAAAAACTTCATTATATAGACTTCTATTTGACTTTGTCACTCATTTTAGTGCAGAGATAATGTGTTGAACCTTCCTCGGGTGACCCCCACTTATTCCCTACTGTATACCACATTGGTACTGTTAAAAAACTTCATTATATAGACTTCAATTTGACTTTGTCTCTCATTTCAGTGCAGAGATAATGTGTTGAACCTTCCTCGGGTGACCCCCCACTTATTCCCTACTGTATACCACATTGGTACTGTTAAAAAACTTCATTATATAGACTTCAATTTGACTTTGTCTCTCATTTCAGTGCAGAGATAATGTGTTGAACCTTCCTCGGGTGACCCCCACTTATTCCCTACTGTATACCACATTGTTACTGTTAAAAAATCACATTTTCTCGACTTTAATTCGACACCGTATCTCATTCCAGTGCCGAGATAATGCGTATATAATGATAAAAACATCGAGAAATAATATGTATACATTTCATGAACCGCAGAAGGAATAATGCTTCTTGTTTAATTCTAGTGGCTCAGACTTCTCACCATGGGACGATGATAATGACAGAGTTGTGCCCAACTCAAGAAAAGGTGAATCCTTCTCACGAGATTCTAAGAGTGCGTCGATTCGTGGGAGAAATGTTATTTCAGCAGAACGAGAGAGGTTTGTATTCATCTTACTTGTGTTCTTGAAATGGACAGTAAATGAACACCTACTCAAGTGAATTGAGTCCTTGTTGAACAGGTGAATATGTATACAGATTAGTCTACATAATATGATAATATCATAACATATTACAATGCAATTGCGGAGTTGACAGCCTGTTCATGTGTGTGCCATGGTCTTCTGTATGCGGCTGTCGCATATGTGATTCACCAGCAGCTATCATGCTAATATTATGTTGTTTCTCTAAAACACATATTTGGGTAGATTTTGTTAGAATTCGGGTACTTTCTAATTACTAACCATATATTTTGTTAACATTTTTTTTATTTCAAATAAGGAATTATACAATTTGTCCAAAGAAACGTCACCATCTTTTTTCAAATTTTCTTCAAGCAGGTAGGTACAAATACATTTACAGACCAATGAAATGCAAAACGGTAGAGTTAAAACAGGACTTAGTTAAACTCTGTCAGTGGGATATTTTCACAAACTATGGATACCATTATAAGGTGTAGAAGATTTAAAGTTTATTTTTTATTGTTAAAAAGTAATTTTAATATTTTCATTTGAAATTATTGATATGATAAAGAGCACATTCTGAAACGGTTCCAACTGGCTACAACGTCATTATGACATAGAAACTGCCATATAATAATAAATGATAAGAAGCAAGTCACCAACGTTGCCTGACGTGACGTCAACGCTGCCGAATTCACGAAAAACGAACATGTCATTTTGGCGGCAAATCGAAAATGGCACATTTTAAATCATTATATGTAGAAAATTTATTCATCAGCATAAAAATACCTTCATATTGGAATTTTTTTTGAGAAAAACAAAAGCAGTGAAAATACCTAATTAGTTAAAGACATGTTCACAGCTGGTTTATTGCCTCAAAAACATGGAAGACGAGCTCTTAATAAGTAAAGAAAGGTAATGTTAATACCTCAGCATTATTTTTTAATCTTTTTTATCTTGTTCATTTCAGGAGCTTTGGTCGATCTTCCAAGCCGGCTGAAAAAAAAAAATCTAAATTCAAGAGTGATAAAATGGACATAAACGTCATTTCGGTTCTCCGCTTTCTCACGGCTCTGGAGAATTATCTTGGAAGCTTGGGACCCAAAATTGTTGAGCTTTTTGCTGTCGCCCTGAGAATGGAGAAGGTATTTTTCATTCCCTACTTGTTAACCTTTACATACCTGAATGTAAAAATCACGTATCACTTTTAGGGGAGTCTCTAGGGTCGTGTTTTTTTTTGTAAAAGGCAATTCACCCTAAAAAGAGTGCTTTGTGCCATTAGAGTTAAGATATATGGTTAAACTTTAGTGGATTATCTATAAGGGAACAGGACATATCATATATTAAAAGATAGAATTGAATATAGGCGAGAGTTGTTGAGGGACAGCAAATAAAGAATACTAACGAGAGACTGGTGGGTGATTTTAATAAGCAAACGATTCCTGCCTTTGAAAGAAGAATGGATTTTACAATTGAAGAAGACATGGTCAAGAGTCTCCTCCTCCTCACCACACTGGCAGAATTAACTCTCGAGTACCCTAATTTTAAACAAATGAGCAGCAATACAGCAGTGGCCAATTTTCATTCTCGAGATACAGGAAATAAATCTTTTGGATTTTTTTTTTACCGTGGAACCAAGGTTGGTTCCAAACCATGGAAGTTGGAATATGATTTTTGTATTCCAACATAGAAAGATCCAGTTCGGTTTTTCACATCTGTCAAATTTTCTTCCCAGGAACGAGACATGTTGAATTTAAGAAATAAGAATAAAATTGATTGCATCAAACGGGGTACTGTAAATAGGAAGTATTGGATTATCTTGTAGGTTTTGTAGGGAAGAAGACAGAGATCTGAATGAAAGAAAACTTTTTAGTAGGAGAGAGAATCAATCTCTATCTATTATCCTCCTTCTGTTGTTCAAATGCTGAACAAACGATCGAGACTCTCTTCCAAAGAGTGACACAACAAAGATAACACTTTGAAGATATCTATCCGCGAGGAATTGTCTTCTCAAAAATAAGGGAAGATCTACACATTCTACCCGGAGAGAATTAATTGGAGAAGATTTCATTGCCCCAATAATCATTCTGAGCACTTTTGATTAGATTCTTTCAAGTTTTTTATCCAGATATTTAGGAAGTGGGTCGAAAAGAAATGTGCCATAATCCAAGTGACTTAGAACGAGGGAATTATACATTAGTTTAAGAATAGTAGGATGGGATCCCCACCATACTCTGGAAACAGCTCGCATCATATTAAGCCCCTTTTCACACTCAGCACAAATGTTCTGAATATGCGGGAGCCAGGAAAACTTACATCAAATTAGGCCAAGAAATTTCATTTGCTTAGCGATTTGTAGAGGGACATTATCAAAAGAGACTGTAAAATGGGGCAGTTTTCTTTTGCACGTAAAAGCCACTACCTTGGTTTTAGAGGGTTTTTAATTCATTCCATTTGTCAACAACCAAATTTTAATATTATGCAAGGCCAAATTTAATTCCTTTGCAGCATGCGATACATTTTTGTGTGATAAATATATAAGAAAATCGTCCAAAAAATAAAGTCGCTTGATAGATGAAAGGATTACAATGTCTAATTAACTTATATAAATTTTTGACCGGTCGGTGGCCGAGTTGACATCGCGTTTGGGTCCCACCCAGGCGTAGTGTGTTCAATTCCTCGGCTGGCTAAGTCCTCCATCACAACACAAGCAACATTTTCAGCTTACTGTGGTGGTAGTAGGAGATTTTCAAATATTGTCAGGTTATTCGTAACCCGGGTATGTTTGTCTTTAAAAAAAAAAAAAAAAAAAAGAAAGTGCTCACGGGTACTACCAGTAAACCGTGTCCGGCCTTATATAAATATTAAATAATAATCGACTGTACAGACCCCTGGGGTAGCCCTTTCCATAGTTTGCGCTTCAATATTTTTGAGGAAGAGTGGATAATAATGGGTCTGTTAGCAAGTTTATAATAAATTGAACTAATTTTTATTAATTTTTCTTTCAAAATATCAATTATTTAATACATTATAATCAATCCTGTTTCAAACATTTTATTAATTGAGGGTAAGAAATATTCAATCGACATGTCAGAGAATGCTTTAAAGAAGCTATATAATATTCCATCAGGACCTGGAGAAGAGTCTGATAGGGAATTAATTTCTCGTTTTAATTCACTAACTGAGAAAGGGGAGTCTAGCCAGTTACAATGAGATGGATATGAAATAAAAGTGGCCATTTCTTCACATCTGGAAACTGAAGGAGGGGCAATCTTATCAGCAAAACCTATAATAATTTCTTTTGGAATACGTTTGGTACGCTGCAGAGAATATGACTAACCGAATTTTATTAAAGTGGTCCAAACTGATGACTGGGGAGTTTCAGGAGACAAGTTTTCACAGAATTTTCGCCACCCAGACTGCTTTTTATTTTTCAAAATACGTTTAGTTTCTGCCTGGGCACATTTCACTGATAAGAAGTTTTCAAAAGACATGCATTTGCGGAAAATGGAAATTGCTTCTTTTCTAGAGTTAACAGTACGAGTGCATTCTTCGTCCCACCACGGGGTCGAATGTTTTCTTCTAATGTTAACATTACGCTCTGGAATGGATTTTTCTGCTGCTTTTATTACCATACTAGGAAATAATTCACATTGTGTTCTGATGTTCCCGAGAGAAGACTTCGTAGAGTGAACAAGAGAGTCTAATTCGGAAGAAAAAGTTCTCCAGTTCGCATCATTCATTTTAAATTATTGTTGTAAGGAATGTGAGGTGGTTAGATGGTGAAAGATAATTATAATTGGGAAATGGTCACTGGAAAGGGGGTGTTTAAGCTTGTTCCAAGAACATTTAAGTATCCCCGAAGATATTTGTGTCTCTTAATATTCCTTTTGCCTTTTTCAGTAAAGGCCTGAACAAACCGCCGCGTTTAAAGCGCGTCCGCGATCCCGTGCACGGTGGCGATCAGATGTTGTGTATGAACTTGTAGCAACGTGTTCACATCGAAGCGTTCTCAGATTGGCCGCGGCGTCCTGTGCAGCGTCTGGACGCGGCGATCGCTCGCGTCCGCGATCAGATGCTGCTTGCAGCATCTGCACGCTGCACGCAACGTAATTATCTCTGAGTTTGTGGTATTTCTCATGATGTCGGATACAAATACAGAGAGAATGATCAACGAAATTAGCATCTGCCGATGGTTTTTTCATGTTTTCAGCAATTAAATTACAATTATTATCACTTTCGATATAAAATATAATAAACATAATCGATTAGCTATGAATATTCATATTTTTCCGATATTAAATCGCTTATTTTGAGATGTGTATTGACTACACAGCACCGGAACGCGTGTATTTTTTTAGCAGAGTTCTATGTTTATATTTTGTACAAAAGAAGTTGTAATTATTATATATGTGTTCGATTAATTTGTTTTATGTAAGTGTAAACCATTCTTAAGAATTTTGTCCCCATTAATCTGATATTTAAAATATTGAAATTATATGGTAAGATAAATAATTATCGTCGAAATTATTTATCTTACCAAACCGTCTTTTAAGTAAATTTACACTTTTCAGGGGCTTTTTCACCATCTTCCCAATAGCTTATCTACCCTAATACCGAATATTATTAAAATTAAAATAAAATACTTGCAGTGGTTAAAAAAATCGGCCAACTTATCCAATATATAGCCACTATACATAGGTTCGATTACCGAATTATAAACTCCAACTTAATAAATAAATAAACCGTAAATCGTAAATCGAAAATATTCGTTATTAGGGTAGATAAGCTACTATCTTCATCATCTGCAATAGCCGCTAGAAGTAATAATTCTTCTTCAGATTCGTCTCCAAACATGATTATGATTATTTAAATGGTTCCCGCTCCGAGCTATACCTACCACACAACCGACACGAACGTACGAGTGCCACGGACGCCAGCTGATCGCTAGTTGATCGCTAGTTTGGTGTGAACAGTTCTGCACGCAGACAGGACGCTCACCGTGCACGCCATCGCGGACGCAGAATGATCGCGGCGGTTTGGCCTTGCCTTTACACTACGATTACCTAAATTATAGAGTATGTGATGATGTGATGACAATTTAGATATAGCACACACTCTGGTTTGGGGATGTGTATTACCCCCATCCTGTGCGGAAGGGTTAAATACATTATGTATTTCTATAGCCATGTACAATTTTTATGGTGTTACATTTTAATAAAGGTTTTAATTGTCCATGTTTTCTGGCCACTTACTTTTGACAGGTTAAAATTAAAATTATCCATTTTTGGTTATTTGGCCATTAAATTTTTTTTTGTTCATAGACTTAAAATAAGTTTTTAACGATATCTGAACTTCATGACCTTATTTATTTATTTATACGGTGATGACCATGGCAGCTTATTTTGGTGTCATCAGAATTATGATACATGAAGAGACATCGGAACCATAGATAAAAAAATAAAAATTTCACAGAACTTGAAAATTAACTTTGAAATTCGATAAATTTTTCAAATTCTGAACAATATCAAATTTCAACATTCATTTTCGGGTTCTGTGAAAGTCCTATTCAAGTTATGTTACATGATTATAGGCTAGTTGCTTGACAGAACTGAAATAATAACTGAACTTGAAAAAAAAATCCCAGAACTTAAAAATTAACATTGAAAATTGAAAAATCATTCAAATTCTCCTAAATAACCCGTCCTTAGTGTTTTTCATCCTCTTCACAGTTGTTGGCACTTTCTACTCCCAACATGTCTACATATGGTATTTCTTGAGGTGGCAGTGTCCTGTCAATAATCCTAGCTCCCTCAGTGAGTTCCTATCAATATGGAGTATATATTCGTTTGGCTTGTTTGGGATTAGAATCCCCTATGAACTATTAAACTTTGTTGTGTTTCCAGAACAAGCCAAACTCTTCGGGTGATATCCTGCTGGACGACACGCACAGTGTGTTGTTTGAGACGGTGAAGGAGAAGCTGAAGGGGCAGCTGCTGGCCGGCCTGGTGGAGAGCAACGCCGTGCAAGCCACCAAGACCGCCATCCAATACACGGCCTCCCTGCTGCACAAGGGCACCCAGCTGGCCGCCACCAAGAAACTGATGGAGGAACAGGAGAAAATCAAGTTAAAGGTTGCTCCTTATTATATGAGAAATTATATTTGTGTTAACGTTAAAGAGTGAACAATCATTGCCTCAAAACTAGTCACAACTTACTCCAATTACAGGGAAACTCGTTTATGACATTTTCCAAGGGATCGGAAATAAATTTAGAAAACTTCTTATTTGGGAAAAATTATTATTCCTTCCAGGGATCGAAAAACCGGAAAAAATATTAAAAATAATTTTTATTATACTCCTTGGGTAATAATGTTTTAATGTATTTGTTTGTTTTGTCCACAGCATATGCCCATGAAGGTAGAAGGTATCGGCAAGGTGGAGAAGGCCGCCATCGCCAAGCAGATTGCGGCTGCGCTGATCGCCCAAGGGAAGACCAGAATCACCGCGGGGCAGCTGGAGACTCTGGTCAACGCAGTCGTGGGGATGGCCAACACCACACATACCACTCATAAGCCTGCAGATCCCGTTGGTTAGTTATTACTTGACCTTAGCATCACCTGCTATTCCAGAAGAATGAAAGTGCAGACAGCTTATTATGTAGAAACTGCTGGCCACAGACAAACAGCTAACAACTACCTACCGCTAGTGAATACCATCCCAGATGTGTCTATTCTCAACTTGGACAGGTCACATTTCTTCAACTTGCTTACTTTACTCGTGCATTGTGTGTCCACTACCGTGATCTCAATTGTTTAATCTCTAGGGTTGTAATTGCACGGTGCAGTTGAATATGGTCAATTTTTTTAAACCATTACAGTTTTCTTTTTGCTTTAATTAAACACTGTGCCTGAATTACTACCCATCTTGTAGAACTTTATTTATTTGTGGGACTGGACACCAAATGCCAATAATCGGGGGCATTATTGTTTCCATCTCTTATTAAAATTTAAAAAAATGACTCATTTTTAATAAGTATTTCACTTTCGTGGCAGTAATCCACACACATTTGTTTTTAAATTAACCTCTCTGTATTACATGTTGATAAATTTGTGTTGATGTGATGTATTTTCTTTTAATTGTAGGATTATCGATGAAACTGACAAATTCCAGCATAGAAAAGATGCCCATTCTGACAACCCTCCAGGTGAAAGATTTCAGCAAGGAAGCCCAAAGTTCCGGCTCTAATGCACTTCAGATGTTGCAGTCTGCCTATACACTAAAGTATGTCCACAACAAACTAACACCATACATATATTCAATTCATCATCCCTGTACTACGTGTATCTTCTAATATCCAATTGCTTTTTACATATATTGTGAAATACTAACATTACACAAACATTACCTCATGAAAAATGGGTCATGTCTGTACACATTTTTGTATGCTGACCCAATTTGTTCAATGTTTGTGGAAACGCAACGCAGGAGACCCACCTTAATAGATGGTTGTTTCCTTAGCAGGGGTGGACGGGCTTCTCCGGTGTCACCTGCGACAGTGCCACCGGATGAGCCGACGGGAATGGAAGGGCTGAGTGATGGGGACTTGAAATACTAATTATTGTAAATGTATTGGATGGTTGATTTCTTGGCAGTGCTGGACAGGCCTCACCGGTGACGGTGCCATCAGATGAAATGACGGGAATCGAAGGGCTGAGTGACACAGACTTAAAAACCCTCTTGCAAAACTTCAATGACCTGTCCTCTGACGAGCAGCACGGACTGATCACCTACTTGAAGAAGCTCGAATTTAAGGAGCCCAGGAGAGTGGACAAATTGAAAATGTTTGCCAATCTGAAAAAGCACCCATTAGAAAAATTAGACCTGGAGCTGGATAACCTTGGTAACATTATTTTTCTTTTTAGAAACTGTTGTATTATACTATTTGTAAATTCCATTACGAAATATTCAGACTAGTCGACTTTTGTTGCTTTGATTAGGTATAACTAGGGAATGCAATCCCGCAAGAAAATGTCAATCCAGGTATTTGCGGGACTGAACAATCTTAGTCCCGCTGGATCCAGGTATTTGCGGGATCCAGCAGAGTGGACTTAGATATCTAATCAATCGTATAATAAAGACTTAATACCACGATTTACCAACCATGTTTTTAGAAATTTAAATTTATACCTATATAATAAAACAAGTTCTTTGTGACAATTTAAATGATTTATTAATAGGTATACCTTTAGTTTGACATAGGTAAAATTTAAGTCATAACTTGGCAAAGAATAAGATAAGACATAACATATCCGCCTCGGAACAGACTTTGTTTAGTGAGGTGGGTAAAAGAAATCTATGTACACAAATGAAAATAAAATAAAGGCCCAGATTGCCGGCACTGAAACTGAAACTCAACTAAAATTTAAATTTAAATAATAACGTTCACACGATAAACAATATTCTTGTACAATGAGCATCATAAGTTTAACTAAACATTATTTTGGAAATAGCTTCGTAAAAAAGTTAAAGTATTAATTGAGACATCTGATAAACGGCTTCTGATATTGGACACAAGGTAGCCAGCGGCTGAAAAAGCTCGTTCAGCTTCCACGCTGGTTGGCAAAATAGTCATTAGCGCATTGTAAGTGAATTGAAGGTCTTATGTGCATTTTAATCCACCGGACTCGAAGTAATTCAGAGTAAGTGAGGGTAAATCTGTAGTTGCTCTCTCTTTCAGCTTTAAAGAATAACCCTCATTTTTAGTGTCTTGCCGTAATTCATAACCATTAATTTGATTGAATTAGACGATGTTCTTAAGTTAAAACCCCCGGCTTTAAAAAGATCTCGCAAATCCGACGAGGTCCAGAAAACTCGGAATGGTAAACCATCTTTAGACACCATCGTGATACCCTCTTTTCGACGGTATTGTTTTCGCTTGAAAAATGGTCAGTGATTTTATTTGTTGATGGTTGAGGTTCACAATGAGCCGATGTGGAATAACTGGACGTCGATGCAGTTGTAGAAGCTTCTCTGTAATCCCGCCAGTCCAGCGGGATCCCGCAAAATTTTCGACTGAGATTAGTCCCGCAAAATGTCTGCGGGATCTCGGTATTTCGGGATCCCGGTATACCGGGATTGCATTCCCTAGGTATAACCAACATGATTATGTATTTTTATTTATATTTTTAAATACATCTATTTGATTTTCACTTTTGTTTTCGTGAATCATTGCAAATGTTGGAGGTGGAAACTAACCCACTTCCTGACACCCGATCAACCTGAAACTCGGCAGATAGACTCGTTGTCGATGACAATGCATTCTATCAATTTTTGGGCACACACATTTCTCTGAAATTCGTTGACATTGCAGCAGTTAAAATACGCAAAACATATATATGTTAATATACGTAATATTAATATAGTTATATACGTCTTATCCAATCTGGTTTTGGCTCGGTTGGTAGAGTTGTCGACTCCTGTCCCTGGGTAGGAACGTTCAGTCCTCAGTCAAAAAAACTCATTTTGAAATAGATGTTTTATAGTAAAAAAAACTTCTTTTAAAGGGTTTATTTTTTTTAATAAATATAATAATTTCAGATGAAAGAAAAACGAGTATATCTTCAAGTAGAGAACAAGATGAGAACAAAGTCAGTAACAAACCAGCCTCCGTGGAGAAAGTGGAAACCAAACCCAAGGATAGTGATGATGAGGATGATTATACATTTGATAAGGTAAATATATTTAAATCCATTTCGTCCACACACTGTAGAAGAAGTACATCATTTTAGTCAATTTAACTGTCATTAGGTACTGCTCGAGCTACCATCTCTCATTGAAGTAAATATGTAATAGATTATTCGAAAATAAGAGTTAATTGTATAATAATGAATGTACTGTTATTTATTTGCATTTTTACAGCTGATTAAATCAGCTTTTAAAAAAGTAAAAGAGAAACAGATGCAAGATGAACTGGAAGTCATCAATAAAACATTGAAGGAAACCAGCGATGCGGAAACTGCTGCTTTGGATACGCAATCAATCATATCTAATTTAATGGTATCTTTCAAGCAAGGGCAAGGGGGCGAAGTGGCTCCCAGCCCACTTGAAGACAGTATGGCTGGGGACCGCAATGCAGAAAACATTGCCAGGGTATTGAGTCTCATCGGCTGTATGGCTGGACAAGATGCTCCAGCCCCCACTCCTGCAAAAGCACCACTTCAACCCTTGTCTACGCAGCCACCCCCTCCGCCTCCAACCCTCTCTGAAGCTTTACAAATACCCAATCAAAACATTACCGCTAATGAAAAATTCAATCAAAACATGCACGCAGATGAAACATCCAACTTCAACATGCAATCTCAATCTGCCATGAATCAAGATCACTATGACAGAAACATGCAAGCAGATGAAACATCAAACTTCAATATGCAAGCTCAATCTGCCATGAATCAAGATCACTATGACAGAAACATGCAAGCAGATGAAACATCAAACTTCAACATGCAAGCTCAATCTGCCATGAATCAAGATCACTATGACAGAAACCACTACCCCGAGTCTTCTCAATTCCCACAATCCATGCGTAACCACAACCCTGACACTGAATACCCCAACATGTTGCAAAGAGGCAATCGGGTTGATTTTCTTGGCGATTTTGGAGGTCAACACCAGCACAAAGAAATGGGCTATGCTCAAAATCAAGTGTTTGGTAATGGTAATTCCAGACCCTTTCCAGCCAGCATGAACCGAGGAAATCAGTACCCTGATGACATGAGAGCTGCTTACGGACACAATGCAGTTGGCGGCGGCAACTATCAGGATATGTACGATGGTGAACGCTCCTGGAATAAAGACCAACATAGAATGTTTCCGTCTAATCAATTTAGGGACAGACCGCCGGTGGAAGAGGATTATTACAACTCTGGCTATGACAACCTTCCTATGAACAATTTCAGGGGGCACAATAGAAATATGAATCATGGAAATTTTGGCGGGACAGGAATGATGCGTGGTGGTGGAAACATGGATTGGGGGATGAGGAACTAATCCACGATCGTAAAAACATGCACTGGAGGGAAACATGAACTGAAGGGGGTTGTTCATGAGAAACTAATCTGATAAATTTGAAAAATCTACAATAATTTCCCTGTAATGCAATTTTTATACCACACACATCTGCCCTTGTGATGAACTCTGTAACACTGTCCAAAATGTTGCCTAAAGAAGGAAGTAGTGCAACACGGCATAAAACCCCAAAAATATATGATATTGATCACACCTTTCTAAATGAAAGTTCATGAGCTATAGATATATTTACATTTATTTAGGTTAAGTGAGATCGGTCTGTTTATTATTTGTAGGTTTTTTTTAGTTGCCATGAATGAGTTGATATAATGTAATACATACTTATTTATTTTTCATGTTTGTAGAATTATAATTGATGTATTCTGTTGTGAACAGATTAAACGAATTTAAATACCAAAATACTTTTTTTTTCCTTTGTCCCATGAATTATGGACAAAAAATTTAAATCAAGTCAAATAACTAGCTGCAAACTAATTACAGGTGTTTTCCTTGTTTACCAAAAAAAAGGAAATGTTAACTCTGCCCAGAGCTGGTGGGATTATGGCCAGGGTTAAACTTCCGCCAAGCCTATCCCAGGGACCTTATCTTGGGTGCTAGGTGCCAAAATGGTACAAATTGAAGACACAAGACAAGAAGGAGGCCTTAGTTGGGTGTCAAAATGATACACATTGAGGAAAAATAAAATAAGACCATTCCCGAAAGAATAAAAATCATTGCCACACATGGTGCCGGAAACTCGTAGTATAAGTAGAAAACTGGTGTCAACATCACATTTAAGCCTGAGACACACCACGATATATATATTTGTGGCTTGGCCTATTTCAGCATATTGCTCGCCATACATTCCCATTGGTAGTGTATGGCGAGCCATATCCTGAAATATGCCAAGCCATGATGCATATGGCGTAATGTGTCGCCTACTTTAGAGTCGATTTTGTCACCCTTTTTTTTTTTGATCTCTCGTTTTAGAGAAAATCGAGTCTTAAGTTGGAATTTTAGAGGTTGAATTTGAAAACAGTCGCTACAATTCTTCGAAACCTAGCTACACCTGTCTCCAAAATTTTTAAACCCCTGCCGAAAAAAAGGAAAAAAAAAACAATGAAATGTTCAGATTGAAAAAAGTCTTCTCTGCATGAAGCAGATTCACCGGTTTCCTGCTTGTACATCATGTATGTGGTGGGGAACATCTTTCAAGTTTTATCAATGTGAAAATAGAAATATGTGATGGAAAATGAGGAAATTGGTACTTATGTGAAGTGTAATTTTTTGCTTTAAATGAATTGTATAGGTATTTTTTAACTGTAAATTATTTTTCTAGGTACAGTATATATTAGTAGTTCAAAATAGTTTGGAACACCCCCCTGCAGTCCCCTTTTACCCCGCAGTAGGCGCCTGGCGCTAATGAAATCCAGAGATGTACTTTATTTCAATTAAATCCATTTCAAATGGAAATGCAAAATGCAAAATGGGTATTTTCCATTTTGCATTTTAAATGCTTTTCTAAAAACCATTTTGCATTTTAAATGCTTTTCTCAATGCATTTTCCATTTTAAATGCTTTTTTGAAACATTCTTCCTACTATCTCCACTCATCTTTTTTTCATAAGCCCCAAATATCAGTCGGTCCTCAACCTCGCTATGAGAGATAATTTAGATTTGTCAAGTTGCTCCCTGGTAGGAGCCCTGGCAATTGAGTGATACCATTACAAAAAATACTGATTCAAATACTGAACATGGGGCCATAACGCTGTAATATTAAATGTTAGATTTTTTTGTGGTTCATAATCCGTAGTCGTGGCATTTTTTGATTTACCATCATGTAATATGTTTGTTCTACATTGATGTCCGTTATTAAATGACAAAACTGTTTAAAAATTCTATAATTATTTTAATTGTTTGACCTGAGAAACCATTTTGCATTTTCAATGCATTTTGAAAATAGGTATTTTGCATTTGAAATGCTTTTCTAAAAACCATTTTGCATTTTGCATTTTCAAATGGAAAAGTTTTGACCCATTTCCATTTTGCATTTCAAATGGTTTTGGGTACCTATTTTGCACATCTCTGATGAAATCCTACAGGGCCCTGTATTAGGCATTAGGTATTATCTGCTCCTTGGCAAGTTGGCGTCTGAAGTGGACTTCTCCAATTGCGCCTGCACATGTCCATCTCTGGTCCTACGGTACAGTACACCACTACGCATGCAAGAATCTCTAAAATGATATTACTTATGTACTTACCTTGTTTCCGCCTGCCTAATAAGGAACCCCAGTCCTTTTTAATTGGAGCTCCAATATTTAAAATAATATTCAAAGTTTTAATTTTCGGGTCTCCCCAAATCTGTGGTTTGTCTGTTTGATGCCACAAGGAGCCTGTGTTTTATTTCAACAGGCACTGTATTTTGTATGGTGGTGTCGAGAGTCGAGACGTTTTTATTCTTAAGTTTAACCGCTTTTAATATTGAAGAGCACTAGGTAAAATGTCAGCATTTCATCACTACTGTTATTGTATCGTATGAAAGTGCAAAAATACATCCATTTATTATATTGGTTTTCCAATGGGCATGTAGAGCGAATGAGCGAAGAAAGGAGTGTAAGGAGAATCTACTATGTAAATGTGAATGGTAGCAGAAGTCGGGGACGCCCGAGGAAGACATGGCACGACCAAGTGAATCAGATACTTGAGTTGGGCCATGTCAAGAGTCAGAATAATAGAAGAGTATGTATGAATGTGAATGAGGCAAGGAGTGTGTGCCAAGACCGAGTTGTTTGGAGGTCCGTCCTCTCAGCCTACCCCTGCGGGGAAACGGCGTGATGGTTAGTTAGTTAGTCAAAACCTGTACTACTACGAAAAAAAAGCATTGTATTTTATTTTATTTGGAAAACCAACAGTTATAATAATTACAAAGTATGGTGTATTAAGTGTTAATTATTTAACCAATAATAGGTTTTCACTTAAGTATTTTAATTATTTAGTGAATATATAATATTTATGTAAGAAAAAAGTTACATTAGCCTATAGGGATGGGATGGGGAAGGGAGGGGTATGGGATGGATCTAGTCTGTGTAATGTGTAGCATGTACGTAATAAAAAATAAAAATGATAATATAATTATTTATTGATTTTAGGTTTGAAATTGTGGGGTGCTGAGTTAAATAAGTCTAATTCACTGTATGAAGTATTAAAATTGTATGAAGCACGGTGAATAAAAGCATTTTGTTTTGAGTTCGTGTTATATTGAGGGATGTTTAATGTGTGATTTTGTCTGGTTTGTCTGATGGGTACTCTTAATTGAATTCTTTCTAGTAATTCCGGGCAATCTATCACAGAGGTGGCAATTTTTTGTAAAAATAGTACGTCTGCGGAGTTTCTACGACTTTCCAGTGACGAAATCCTGAAAAACGCTGCTGACTCCTCGTGACTCAGGTGAGGACGATAGGTCCGAAAATCAAGGTATCGTAGAAAACGATATTGCACTTTCTCAATCCTTTCTATGTGTGACTTATACATGGGATTCCAGACTTGAGAGGCGTACTCCAGAGAACTGCGTACATACGCAAAGTACAGCATTTTCATGGTATTTACATTTTTAAAATTTTTGCAGGTTCTGAGTACAAAGCCAAGTACCTTGGAAGCTTTTGCAACCAAGGATTCGATATGGCGCTCAAAAAGTAATTTCGGATCTAACACTACTCCCAGATCCTTAGCCTCTGTCATTTTGCTCAGTATTGTGCCGTTAAGGGAGTAATTAAAAGAAATGGGATTTTTATTTCGGGTGAAGCTGATGGTGCCACATTTTTTTACATTTATTTGCAGGTTGTGTTCTGCACAATAAATATTTAGGCGATTTAGATCTTCTTGCACGCGGGTACACTCATTGATACACGTGACAGGGGAGAATATTTTCATGTCATCTGCGTATAATAAAGTTCTGGAGTGGTGAAAACATTTCCCAATGTCATTAATATATATATTAAAGAGTAATGGTCCCAATAATGATCCCTGGGGTACTCCCGACGGCACGGTTTCCCAGTTCGATTTATAGCCACCGACGACTACTGCTTGGCTACGGTTTGCAATATAGGACGAGAGCCATCTGAGGAGGTCTCCGTGTACACCGATTTGTAAAAGTTTTCTCAGCAAGATATCATGAATAACTAAATCAAAAGCTTTACTATAATCTGTATATATTGCATCTACCTGTATACGCTGATCCATGTTATCTTGTAAGAATTCGGTGAATGCCGTTAAGTTAGTGGTTGTAGATTTCCCCCTCATAAATCCATGTTGGTTATTATTGAGTGACGATCTCAAGGCCGAAAACATCTGGTCATACACAATTTTTTCGAAAACCTTACTAAAGATGCAGAGCTTTGAAATTGGCCTATAATTTTCGACGTTAGATTTTTGGCCATTTTTGAAGATGGGAGTTACAAATGCCGTTTTCCAGGTGTTTGGGACTATTCCCTCTTTAAGGGAGCGACTAAAAATTATGGATAGCGGTTTAGATAGGCTGCGGGCACATTTGTTTATGAAGAAAGGGGAAATTTTATCTGGGCCTGCGCCTTTTTTGAGATCTAAATCTTCAAGGTGTTTCTGTATATGATGCTGGTCGACTTCAATATTATTAATGCTAGCAACACAGAGCTCTTTGGGGTTGTCCGGTAGGATCTGGATGTTTCGAGCATTATTGTTGTAGACAGACATGAAATATTTAGAGAACAAGTTGCAGATGTCAGACCCATTTTCAGCTTTTTCGTCTTTAAATGTCATAGTGTTCGGAACACCGTGGGATTTGGAATTGGATTTTATGTAATTCCAAACTTTTTTTAGGTCGGAGGATATATCATGTTCGATTTTTAAAACGTAAATATTGTGGGATTCCCAATTAAGTTTTTTGTGGTGTGATCTTAGTAAAGAGAAAGTGGCGTAGTCAGATGGGTTTTTGAATATCTTAAACTTTTTAAAGTATTTGTATTTTTCTGATGTCAATTTAATGAGGGCCGAATTATACCATGGCGGGTATTTGGAATTCCTACATAGTTTTTTGGGAATGTGGGCGTCTATAAGATTATTTAATTGTGAATAGAATTTTTTTAATGCCGTGTTTACATCACCAATTGAAAGGAGCTCATGCCAGTTTACCTGGTCGAGACATGTATTAATTTGTTCGTAATCACCGCGCCTAAAGACGTAACCGCTTCTTAGTTCCTCCACTAGTGGATCGGGTTCCGAAAATGAAACTTCTATGATTAGTGAGGTGTGATGAGGGTCTTCTGAAATTAATGGTTCATCACATGCAGAGACCGTGACGAAGTCATTACATAGGACGAGATCAAGAAAGTGACCGTTGGTATTTGGAATTCCATTATATTGGTGCAATCCAGAAAAATGCATGCAGTCTATAAATGATGTGCTAACAGGCGATAAGCGATCACTGGGTATAAGGGACGTGTTATTGGGAGACTTATTCCATGAAATGTCAGAGAGGTTGAAGTCACCTAGGATAATGAATTTGTCTGAGGGAAATTGCAACGTAAGTGCTGAAATTTGGGTGAGGAAGCTTTCCATATTTTCACGATATGTTGGTCCTTTAGGGAGGTAAGCTCAGCATATGTGAAGATTTGTGTGTTTGGATCCCTTGGATTCTAATGATATCCAGATGTCCTCAGCTCGCTCGCGTATTACATCTAAATAGCATACTGGCATACACTGAACATGAAGACTGTGTAATGTATTTTAAAATCCATTGATGCTCAAATTACAATTCGAAAATACAATCGATATGATTGCAAATAAAATATGACATGATCATAAACTCAAACAGTCGATGATATTATTGCTTAGAAGCTTTTATTGCATGAAATTCTCCACTTAAATAGTCAGTATTATACTTGAAGAATAAAATAACCATCTCTGTATTAACTATGGGTAGATTATCCGACTGTCCTCAAATGTAACTGTTTAACTAATCCTCAAGTGTAACTCAAATGATTTCCGTCATTTTCCATCTGGATTTTAATTATTGAGGGCCTAAATTATGTTTCAATTCCGTCAACAATGTGAAAAAACTATAATGAAATCTCAAAATAAAAATAAAACCTGAGTTTAATTGGTTCAATCTCCATACAAAGCCACAATAAAATGTTGACTTGTCGACTGAGTTCCGTGACCCCTGCCGTCAAAATCAAAAGATTCAGTCATGCCAACCAAATAAGGCGTTTTTAAAGAACGATTTATAAATTCTACACAAAATAATATAAAATAAAACTTATATTTTCAGAATCAGCATTTTTTGATCCATATTAATATATTTTTGATTGGATTCCTTATTATTGGGTATATGATAAATAAAATAAATATATTATTATGTACCCAATAGTTTTTTTCTTCTGCGTCACCCATTATGTTCTTGTACATTGTAGATTTACCACCATATTCAATAGAGCTATGAACCCTAATCTACTGCATTTATAATTTTTTGGTTATAGGAACCGTTATAGCTTTGGTGGTTAATTTTACCATTAATTCTAAGTGCCCTATTTCACCGGGACACCAGTGGTGACACACTGGTGTCCGAGTGAATGAGCAACCATATATTTTACTGGTTGGCACGCGTTGATGCTGGATGTTTTGTCCACCAAATTGTTGCGACCCTAGGCCCTCCCTATGGTTAACCAATTGTATAGGTCTACACAATTGGTTTGGTGTACCAACTGGTGTCCTGGTGAAATAGGGCCCTTTGCCCCTAATTGATATTTTTGGCAAAGTACAACAGTAAAAATTGCAATCATCCTTCATGCAAAACCGTAGCATCGTAGACCGTTCATGGGTCGCTACAGTTTTTCATTACAATTGCCCGCATTCTTACTGTACTCGGTTTATGTAGATTCCTTACTGACCCGTGAGGGCGCAACAATAATTATCAACATTTTCAATTTTGTTTCTTCCTTTGTTGCATGTGCGCTATATTTTGTGTATTGGGTAAGGGGATGGTGAAAGGAAATACATATGTTAGATTTTGAACATATTTATTTTTATATATCTTTTTGTTAATATCTTTTTACGTGGGATCGCCACATTTTATATTATATATCTTTTTTTTGATATTTGGTTTTTTAATATATTTTTGTATTTTTTCACATTTTTTATATAATTTGCATATACAAATTTACAACCAAGTAGATAGCTTACACATAATGAGAAAAGTATGTTATGTCAAGTTATCAGTATCACATAGCCCGGGCAGATGCTGCCGGTATGTGGAGTAGTCGGTATCGTTAGTAATCGGAAACTCTAACAACACCACTCACATGCCGTACCTCGGTGTAAGGGAAACAGCCCGGGCCACTACTGCAGGCGTGTGGAGTAGTCGGTATCGTTAGTAATCGGGAACTATAACAATACCACTCACATGCCGTACCTCGGTGGAAGGGAAACAGCCCGGGCCACTACTGCAGGCGTGTGGAGTAGTCGGTATCGTTAGTAATCGGGAACTATAACAATACCGCTTACACGCAGAGTTATTACACCTTAGTACCTCGGCGGAGGGAAACAGCCCGGGCCAATACTGCTCTCATAAACTACACATTTATTTGTACATTGTTTAATCATATCCTCTAATAATCACTTGGGACACCTACTATCACACAGAGCCTTTATATATATATTTCTACGTTTACATAAAACACTTATTTGTTGACTATAGCTATTATTTGACTGTGAGACCTCACAGTTTGACTTCCAAACAAGGTTAAACAATTGATTTTGGTTACTCATGCCAAATATGAATTGATACATAAATTCAATGTACTGTCCGTGTTTGTTCTCGTCAGGTCACAAAGTTGAGAATAAATTAATGTAACATTCATAGAGATTTCATTGTACGCAAAACTGAATCTTACTGTTATGAAACATTTATTAAATTCAATGAATGAGTAACATTTGCAAAAGTGAATTATAACATAAATAACACTTAACTCGAAACATTTTACATAAATAATTTGCAATTCAAAATTTGAGATCAAAAGAATTGGTCACCCATTATACACACTGGACCCGAGATTTGGAAACGTAGTCTCCAGCCTCCTCCAGACTTTCTTATTCGTCTTCGTATCACTCCTCACTGAATCACACTTAAGCTCTAATACTGCTATTTCAAATACTACCATTTATCTGTAAGCAACCTTTCGAGATATGCGACTGGGAGTGTTGCAGACACAATGCGGCTTTACTTATATGTATTACAAACAAACTATTCAATTGGACTTTACTTTACTTTACTGTTATTGTTATTGTTGGAATCGATCATTAGAAAGCTATCATTGTACAGAATTCGCTACGATAGTTACAAAATTAGAGAAGAGAGATACATACTACAAATCCTCGTGTCTGAACTCCGCGAGTCGGCTTCTCTTATCTTTCTTTATTTATTTCTTTCAACAGAAAAGAGTGTTTTGAACCTGTAATGGAAGCACGGAGCACAACCAGCTGCCAGTACAGTTGGCTGTGGCTGTGGCTGTGAAAGTGCACAAATGCAGATTCAGGTAAAGGTATAAAAGGGTAAACAAGACCTCCCAGAGAACTATCCTAAGTTAACATTATATCACGCTGCGCTTTCTTAATATATTACATCTACATCTACACATATATAGAAAATATGATATACTTAATTTTAGGGTATATATTTATGATCCTTTTTCTTTCGATGGGCTTCTTAATTTTTTTTTATTTTCAGTCAATTTTAAGCACAGTCGACACAAGTATGTTAATGAAGGGCCATTATTTTCATTTGCTTTATGAATGACTTCATAATAAAAATGAACATGTCGAAATGGCAACGCGTTATGATGAATTAATACTGTTTATGGAAAAGGGTCACTTCAAGGAAGAAAGGACTCCGAATGACGACTGAATGATAAATGGGGTTCTTTAATAAGCACTGCACCGACTGTACTCTGTTTATTCAATTGACATCATAATTAGCAGATATGACTGAACCAAATTAATAATCTAAAAGGATATCAGAAATAAACAAATAACTACATTATTTTATCCGTAATCACAGTGAGTCTGTAGTTGAAATATTATTCAAACCACCAAGTAAATAAAACTATCAATGTACGAGTAAAAAACAAATGAAGGTGAAAATGGAAATTGAATAGCGAAACATTGACATGGCAACGTGAGAACTAGCCTCAATTGCTCATGAGACGCAATATCCATACAGATGAGTTCAAGACGTGATATGAAGAGTTGTAAATGCTTTGAACATTCTTCAGGACCGTTCCGGAGATCAAAGACTTAGCAAACAGACGGCGGGGACCATTGCTCCCAACGACATCAGCTCACCCGAGTTCAACATTGATGGAATAATCCAGAAGTTCAAATGGCGAGAAGTTCTTCTCACGGATGGCCTTGGCATTCCACACGGAAACGCTGCAGACCGAGCTAGAAGGTTGAAGCGCATTCCTCACCCTCGTGCTTCAGTCTTGCTGGTACGACCTGTACAGCTTCTTCTTGGTCAGGGTGAACTGCGGGCTGATCACCATCGTTCCGTTTCCTGCCAAGTTTCTGTAACAAAAAACAATTCTCATTAGAATCCATTCACTCTAAATTCTCATTTCAAATGTCAATTTTTTTAAATTCTTATTCCATGTAACTAAATTCTTTCTTCAAATATTCTAAATTCTTATTTCAAATGAGTGTTCTAAATTCTCACATCAAATATTCTTAATTCTTATGTCAAATATTCTAAACACTTATTTCTAGTATCAATAAATTATTCTAAATTCTTATTTCAAATGGGTGTTCTAAATTCTAATGTCAAATATTCTAAATTCTCTATTATGTAAAATAATATTCTAAATTCTTATTTCAAATATTCTAAATTCTTATGTCAAATATAGTATTATTTTTTAAAAAAATCACAAAGAAAGAAGGTTTAATTACTTGAGGAAATGTGGCAGGAGGTGAGTCCAAGCGGGGGCGGTGTGCTGCAGGGTGAGGTGCAGCTCAAAGGTGGACACGGTGGAGTGGTCCATCTTGAGCGTGGCCAGCGGTGTTGGCTCGGGCAGGCGCTCGTCCCGCAGGCTGAGGAACAGAGTAGCTCCACGTGCCCCGCAAGGCTCGTGTTCTGCCAGCGCTAGGCAGGCCCGCGCCACCGAGGGCAGCAGGGTGGCCGGCACAACTACCTCGCCCACAGCCAGCCGCCCCTTGGCAGCCCTCAGCTCCTCTTCCAGCCGCCGACGGAGTGCGTCTCCGCTTCCCCAAACTCCTTCGGATACTAAAATAAAAAATAAAAATAATAAATACATAAACGAAAAAAAAAACTTTGTTAATTTTTTGTACTATTTTTTTTGTGCCATCCAATCAGCGTTGAGAGATTTTCGCAATAAATAACCAACTCAAATAACTAAACGAAAGACCTTGTTAGACAATTAGTGACTACAGGCAATAATGGTTCTTATGCAGGATGCAATAAGAATCAAAATAGCCCGACTGTTGCATCTACCCGAGTATCGACGCGAGCTTCTACGTGACCTACCCAATGTTCGATTTTCTACACAGTGAAAAAATTAAGAATTAAGGTTATATTAAATTTGAAAGAATATTATTTCAGGAAGATGCAGTAATAGGAAGAGAAATAAACCTAATAATAAAGGTAGAATTGATTTCCTAGGTCTGCTTGGGGGGTTGGGTGGAGAGTGTGAGGTGTGGTGCGGGGGGCGGGGGACCGGCCGGGTTGAAACACAAAGGATGCGGGGAACAGCTGAGCGTTACCTAACGCCAAGGAACTGTCACTTCCTAGGTACTTGTTACAAAACAAAGGATCGAAGGCAGGAAGACGTCAAAATTACATATTATTTCCTACATTTTAGAACAGTTCTTCTCTGCTTGGTAACGTCCTGATTACAATTACACTAAACTGTCAATTTCGAAGAATCCCACAATATTTTGGATTTATTTGCAAGCATAAAATCAATGACACTTTAAAGATAGGTAAGAAAGATCCGATAGAACAATATTTATAATTTTCTTTGACACTTCTTCTGAAATATAGACTTGATAAATGAGAGAATATACTAATCTTGTATCGATGAGGATTTATTTACTAATTGAGTGTGTAGGTATTGTATAAAAATAGAAGCTTACCTTTGTCATAGCCGAATCCTATGCTGAATTGATTAGTTGCCGGTAACACCTCCATTTCTTCTTCTTTCTATTATTTGTTATTAAAAACTTTATGTTTTACTGTTCCTCTCGGAACCTATTTTTTAAAGTTAAAAATATCACAAGTTTTTTTTTGTTTATTTGCACTGAAACCGCTCACGGGTAAATACAAATTCTGGAGATTTCGTCAAATAATGGCGAATGCTAATATTTATAATGAAAGTCGCTGCTTTTTAACTCATCGAAACACGGATACTCAACAGTTTTCTTTGTCTCGGAGTAAGCCGGCTAGCGACGATACGACCTATCCAGAACTCTCTACTTCGGGAACTGACGCAACTTTATTTCTACATTCGATTAAATAGTGCCCCACTCCAATTGCTCTACGTGCACTGGCTTTCGAATTGGCTCGAGCGCGCTATCACCGAGCGGGAAAACGGGGTATTAAAATAACGGCACCTCACAACAGAGTATCGAATCCTTACATTACACATCGCACACTCTTTGTATTGTTTGTTTCCTTTTGATGTTGTTAGGAGCACTGGCCCATCAGCTGTCGCGATGTTGTCCGACCATGGGGCCTAGCTGCTGCTAGCTCGGGCTCGCTTGCTTGCTACGAGTGTAGTTGTTGGTAGTGGGGGACCGAGCCGCGATGTTGCCACTAGAACGGACTCGTTTTTCTTTGTTCTGAACTGCCGGAGCCGGGCACTGTTGCAAAATTAAAGTTAAACCCTACGCTGACCCTAATTAGTTTTCCGACTAGGGAAATGTATCGGGTTATTGTTTAGGATTATTTCTTTGTCTTTCCAGTTCCATAACAAGATACGCAACAGCCTCCCTTTTTACAAACTAACCGCAGGGCAATAATCTGCAAAGGAAGTTCTGGTTTTTTGCTTACTTATTATAAAAGAAAATTAGAAACATTATTTCTTGGATGCGAGATCTAGTGTTCACAGAACTACTAGTATTTATGTTAATATTTAATAGTGAGAGTGAGTTTTAAATTATATAACGCACTTTTAAAAATGAAAATATCACTACAAGCAACTAACTAACTAACTAACCATCACGCCGTTTCCCCGCAGGGGTAGGCAGAGAGGACGGACCGCCAAACAACTCGGTCTTGGCACACACTCTTTGCCTCATTCACATTCATACATCGTCTCATACATACTCTTCTATTGTTCTGACTCTTGACATGGCCCGACTCAAGTATCTGATTCACTTGGTCGTGCCATGTCTTCCTCGGGCGTCCCCGACTTCTACTACCATTCACATTTGCATCGTATATTCTCCTTACACTCCTTTCTTCGCTCATTCGCTCTACATGCCCAAACCATCTAAGCGTCCCTTTCTTGATCTTACTATGCAACTATGTATATTTTATATTATTTGTGTATCGAATAAATAAAATAGTTACCTACGCAAATATCAGACGTTTTTTTATCAATCGGCTGTTATTATTCCAAAAATAAGATATAAATATAAAATACAATCATGAAAGTTTTATTTATCAATTTAATAAGTATTAATAACCTATTTTTATCAGATGACAACCTGATTATTTACTAATAACGCTTTCGCCTTAAATATCTTCATTATCATAAAGGTTATCAATAAATTAATAATAAATCACTTGCGTTGTGATAATGAAACAAAATTTTCCCTCGGAAAAGTCCTGGATAATGTAATTACTTCAAACTCGGAACGTCAATTTCATCATGAGCTACGGAGTTTTGAAGTATCCAAATAAGGCAAGTCGCCAGATTGTTTGTTCCATATTTGTCTATTGTTCAATATAAAAGTGTAAAAAACCCGGAGGAATCCGGGTAATAATTAATAATTAGATCTCAATCATAAAAGATAAATTAAAACTTATTTATTTGATGCCAACTTTTTTGCAGAATGCTAACGCTAACGCTTTCGCCATATTTTACTATTATTTTCATTAAAAAATATATTGGTGGGGTGTCGCAGTACCTAAATGTCGCCCCACGGTTAACAAAGGATCTCCTATAGATACGCACCCGTTTTATTTTATGTATATTAGCGTTTATTATGAAATGATGCGTGATTGTGTGCGGAAGAGAAAATTGTGTGTGGTGTTCAGAGCACATAAAGCTATAAGCACATCGCAAAGAGTACACACATAATGGATAACGCTGGGCGTTCTATCCCCCTCGTATACCCATCCATTTATAATAATATATGTATACATTTCCAATGCCTAGATATACTCAGTAAGTTACTAGACTTACTACTTGCCAAGATGAAAACTGAGAAATTTGTTTCTACTCAATTAAAAATATGTTGTGCATTTTATTTTTTGTTTGAATGCTACGCGGCGCAAAAGCGCTGCGATCATTTGTATCGAAAATTGCGACGCAGCGCAAAAGCGCTGCGAGTTTCAGTGTTGTTTTGGTGCTCCGTGGGAGTGGACGTATTCAAACCTCGCGCGTAATTTGTAACGAGAGTGCAGTCTTATACATTTAAAAATAATTTTTTATAGTTTTTTTAAATTATTTAAAAAAATAACCATGTCACGTGTTATTATTTCGGACGTTGATTCGATTCCTACGGATAGTGATGATCGTGATTCTTCGGATAGTGAAACAACAGATACAAATAGTGATGATAACAGTATTATAACGCATCGAAGAAAAAGATTGAGAATTGAAAGTGAGTCTTCTATCTCCTCTTCATCTTCAGAAACAGAAGAAACACCAACTTTTGCCAAAATTCCTCCGACAAAAGTGTTTTCTAAAGCAACAAATGATTTTTTAGAGACTCCTGGTCCTAGAGAGGCGCCTCCTCCTGATGGCACACCCATAACCTATTTCAACTTATTCTTTACCATATCACTGCTCGAAACCATCGTAAGGGAAACAAATCGATATGCTGCCCATTTTTTGGCCTCGCACACTGTATCGAATAATTCTCGAGCAAAAAAGTGGACGCCGACAACAATATACGAAATGAAAGCCTTTATTGCCGTCTTACTCGAAATGGGGATAACGAAAAAGCCAACAATTGCTAGTTATTGGATAAAAAATTCCCGACACATACCATGGTTTAGGACAATGTTTTCAAGGGATAGGTTTCAAATGATTTTGAAGTTTTTTCACTTGGTTGATAATAGATTATTATTTGAACCAGGTCATCCAGATTATGACCCATGTGGCAGGTTTGATGTGCTTGTCAAACATGCAAATACTGTATTTCAGCGGCATTATATACCAAATCAACAATTATCCATCGACGAGTCGATAGTTTGCCATTCTGCCATAAAACAATACATTCCAAACAAAAAACACCATAAATGGGGGATCAAATTTTGGATGCTGTGCGACTCGATTTCTAAATATTGCTTGGGTTTTTTCTGCTACAAAGGAGCTAAGAATACAGATGACACAGATTTAGTAAAAAAATATGGTCTTGGATTTGCGGTAGTGCAAAAATTGCTTTTTTTTGGAAATTACCTGAACAAAGGTTATCATTTGTTTACAGATGATTTTTACACAAGCTTACGCTTGGCCAAAGCCCTTTTGAAACAAAATACATATCTTACTGGAACAATAAGACGTAACAGAAAAGAGATTCCTCCAGAAACTAAGAAAGCAATCGTAGGAGAAGCCAAATACCTAGCACATGAAAATGTTTTGATGTGTTCATTCAGAGACAAAAAGTCCGAACCAAACCCAGTCATATTGATTTCATCCAATGCAGATACTAATAGTGTGACGATCAAGAAAAAGAAAGGGAATTGTGAATATGAAAAGGTGAAACCAAGCATGATTGATGACTACAACAAATACATGGGAGGTGTGGACGAATCTGACAAAATGTTGTATGAGTATTTGAACGAGCGAAGAACTCTAAAATATTGGAAAAAAGTAGTATTCAACATATTTGGAAGAATGGTGCTCAACTCTTACATTTTGAATGTTTCCAACACTACCGAAAAAAAAATTACCCGGCTCCAATTCACATCGAAAATTATTGAGGATATCGAAAAGGAGTGGATGAATCATAAAAATAGCGTGTCAACACAACCATCTTCATCGAACAAAAAATTTGCGCTGGAAAAATTACCAGGACGTAACTTACGCCAGTGCGCGGTGTGTAGCAACAGAGGGAATGGGATAAAGCGAACCCGCCTTATTTGCGTTCGATGTAGGAAAGGCCTACATGCTATTTGTGCGGCAAAACATAGTTGTTGAGCTTTTTTTATATTTTTTTATTTTAAAAAAGAAATAAAATACAAAAATATACATATTTTATTTTTATTTTTTCATATTCATATCAAAAAACATTTTTTCTTTATAATGCAAAAAGAATTAATAAAATTGATTGATATTTGTCTAAATTAGACTGTTTTATTTGACACCATTATTTTTTCCTCTAAATCAATCAACATGTGTATAGCAATTTTCATACATAGGTAGGTACTTTATCGCTTATTTGGATTTGAAAAGTACTTACGCACAAGGAAATACACGAAAGGCGTATTTTCATATTTGGAAAACCAACTTTTCGTTGTGGTTGTTTCAGTTTGGTTAGGTACCTACCTAGATAATAATTTAATAGAAAAAATGAAGAATCATCCTTTAAAAAGTACCTTATTAGACCCAGGTACTTAAATACGCGTTTTACATTGTTGTCGTTTGTTGTTATTGGTTTTATAAATAAATTGTGCGGAGCGTAGCACGTCCACAGATGTAAATACCGGGTGATTCAGGCGCACTCCGGGTATATAGCCGTTCAGATAAACAATAAACTAATCCCGGTTGACCCGATTCGAATTAAAGAGAAAAACTGATGTTGAAATTTTGTTGATAAGTACCTACTTGCAAAGTATTTCGTTTTCCGCAGTAGCGGTAGGTATTGGACAATCGTGCAAGTTTCCTGACTCACCTCACTTTTCCGCTTAGCACCCTCATGTACGATCAAGTTCGCATCATTCGTGATTGTTAAGCATTACTTAAGTTCCCATTTTCCGTATATCTAACTTTTATTATATTAAGAATCGTGACTGCGTCATTTTTACTGGCTATTTTCGAACAACTTTGTTTTATTTCTCTGTTACAATAGCCAAAGTAAAGCAATATGGCGAGTACCTTGCGAGGATAATCAATTCGTTACCTTTATGACTCGATGAGTCATCGACCGATAAGTTTATTTGCCCTGGTTGTGAGTCAAAGTGTTTGACGCTCTATCGGCTATTATATTCATTATTGTGGCCTTTCTTTTTAACAATGGCGACTTATACGTACTATTTACATTTACTCAACTGCAACGGACAATGTCAGATATGCGGCGGTGTATACAAAAATGAGGAAAATATGATTCAATATATTCTATGAACTGCGGATCAAGTTTAACCCGAAACAGCTGTGTACATTATTTGACAAAGGGGCACACCTTTAGGCTGGCCGCATACATACGTTTTTCGTATTCGATTTCCGAATTCGTTTTCCGTATTCGGAATTCCGTGAGACTAGCGCAAACGTTCGTTTTTCTTCATTCGGAATGTATAAACGTCAGTACCAGTGTTGCCAACAAGGGCGATATATCGCCATTTAGGCTACTCAGAGCGAGAATCGGCGCCGAAAAAATCTAAAAGGCGACTGGTCGCCAATTAAGCTACTTCATTTTAAACATGTCCCGAAATTCTCTAGCCACCCCCCCTCCATGAAATTTATTTTTCTGGGGACAAATTTTATATTTTCTTGAAATTCTCTAGCCACCCTCCCCATGAATTTTTTTTATTTTCTGGGGACAAATTTTATCTTTTTGAAATTCTCTAGCCACCCCCCCCCCCCCCCCCTACGAAATTTTTATTTTCACGTAAAAACATCAATTTTAAACATGTCCCACCTAACAGCAAATTCGGCTACTTTACGCTACCTTATGTATGAGAAACGGCGATATTAGGTCAAGATCCGTTGGCAACACTGAATTACGAACGGAAATTTCCGTACGTTTGTGTCGGCACAAACAAACTGTATGCAATAGCTGCGTTCCAAATGACGTCATTAGGTTTTTTCCATTCGGTTTCTCCGAACGCGCCGGCTCGCATTCGGAACGTGCGTAAGGAATTTGTTCTGTTCGGAACTAAAACGAACGTGTGCGGCAGTTAATGTATTTTCTACTGATTCCGTGCATTCGGATGTCCGAATACGGAAAACGAATTCGGAAATCGAATACGAAAAACGTATGTATGCGGCCAGCCTTATTGTTGTATGTGTAGGTATATAGTTGCTCACATCGTATTTTCCTTTTATATTAATATTCTTATGCAATTAACGTGAATATCCTAGTACAGGTACTACCGACAATGATATTCGAAGTTCGTAGTAAGTTTTATCCAAAACGACGAGCTGATAAATAATTATTGGTTCGTAATAGTGCCAACAGCCTCTGCTAAAAATAATGACTTTACCTTGATGAAAACATGTGTATGAATTCTATTACTTATGTATATAAAATGTGCATGATTTAATCATTCAATAATTCGCTACACTAAGTAGAGATATGCGTACCTACATCGCATATGTTCTCATAAGCGTACCAAGTTTTTTTTTTAAAACTTCAATAGCTCTTCTTTAAAAAATATTGTCTTATTGCAAAAATTAAAAAAAAAAAACACAACTTCAAATCAATATTAGTCACCAGGAGTTCGATGTCAATTTATTTCGTTCCAATAGATAATTAGTTTAGGTTAAAAAAATAAGCCGTGCCCAACAGGTGAGTACTGAGTAGGTAGGTACCTCACATTGGAATAAGAACGAAGCAATGAACAACATTTTAACTATAAAGCTAGTCTCACACGTATGCTGTACTCTCATAACATAATATGTTGGCTTGACTTATTTCACCACACCGCTCCCCATACATTTCCTGTGGAAAAAAATAATCGCCTGGCAATAGCCCAATGTAAATTATTATCATAGGTAGGTACTTTATCGCTTGTCTGGATTTGATTTTCTATGGAAATGTATGGCGAGCGGTATGGTGAAACCGGCCAAGCCATATATATATATATGTTGAGAGTTTAGTGTGAGATTAGCATAAATCAGAAAATCTATATATTCAGCGTACTGAAAAGTGAACAGCCCTTCCTCTCTGAAATTTCCATGTCAATCCATCTATTTTCAACTCATTGCGTGTATTAAATTGTCACCTATGAATCTCAGAAATATCCAACTACATATTTACTAAAAATTACAACAAGACGACATGCTGTTTTTTTCAGAGTATAATAATTGTTCACTAAAAATAAATAAAAAATGTGTACAGATAAGTAACTGGGCGAAGCCTATAAGTAAATAAAGCTTTAATTTTATAAATAATTTCGATCTTTCTCGATAAGTTGGATGTTCGATTAAGCTTTGTGATGTAGGTACTAAATAACAATAATAGATTTTTTTTTTGTTTATTTTTTTATTTATTTGTTTGTTACAAAAATATTACAGCATAGATTTTGACTGTCCAACTAGAAAGGTCTCCCGTTCTAGGACAGTCAATGATCATCAATAGATTAACACGATCCATCAATAGATTAGTTATCTAAAAAAAATAAGTGATAATTGATAATAATTTGTTTTATATGATAATTTATTGTAATTGATTTGGTTAATTACAGACGTAAGATGATTATTTATAATATGTGTCTGGAAAATCGTAGTACAAGCGGGAAACCGGTGAATCCAGGTCACATTTGGAGTCGATATTGTAGTAGAACTTTTTTGATTTGAGTTTTCGTTTTCAAGTAATTCTAGTCCGGAGTTGGAATTTTTTTTGTCAAATGTGAACAAATATCGGTCCCTAGGGGGTTAATATCAGCGGTATACATATTTCCTTTTTAAATGCGTCGAAGCGTAGACCTGGTTTCAAAAGTTTGTTTTAATCCTTTGCTGCCGAAAAAATTCAAAATGGTGAGATCGAAAAAAAAAAGAAGTTGTTTGGGGTTCTCTATATGAGGCAGATTTACCAGTTTCCCGCTTGTAATACGAGTTTCCGGATACCGTTTATAGTTAAGATGATTATTTCTTACACATACATATAATTTTAAATTTAAGGTGACAGCTAAAAAGACGATAAGTATTTTAATTTATTTATTACATTTTTTATTATATTTGTTTACTGACTATTTATTATCCTATATACAAAGCTTATAATACGAACGAAAAACAGTAGAAATGAACGAAGAAATTGGTTGGAGTTACTTGGCTATGGCGGCTATCTGAACAAATTAATGACAATTGCACAAAACTTACATCAGTAATATTATGATTTCTGAAAATTGTTTGATGAAATACATGATTCATGCAATATCGTAAGTTTTTCTAGTTTCAGGGTAGTCCAGCCCTGATGAATGTGAACCTAATACAGAAGTAGTTATACATTAATCGAAGGTCTCCGTGGTCGAGGGGTAAGGCTCACAATTAGTTGCGGGGTCAAATCCCAGCGTGCGCAAGTAATTCTCATTTGTGCTTGAAATGGCTTTAGCCGTGTTTGGTGACCAGATCTGAATAGCCAGGTACTACCCCGCTTTCTTCATCCCCTCTCCACTACCTTCAGCCTCACAACATACCCCAATTGGGGATGCCATAGTCTCGCTGGCTCCAGATGGTTGTGCGGTATTCACATTTACAAAAAAAAAATCTTTTTTTTTTCAAATCTATCGTAAAAATTTTTCAATATCGTTTTACAATGCGTTATATTTTATTTTAATTAAATGTGTACAAGTGTTATTATGTGTCGTCAGGTTGATATTAGTTCCTAGCTGGGCAGATTGCCTGTTCTAAGAAACCAAATACTCAAATCAAAGCAAAATACCAAAATAATATATTTGAGGTGACAGCAAGAAGATGATTTTTTTATATATTTGGGGTAAGATCAGTTTGTGGGCCCCGTGTAGAACCGGCCCGGACCAGTTGAGACGATAACCCAGCAGCGGGACAGAGCGGGCCCAACCATGAACTGTGGGTAGCTACTAGCTACTATCTACCTAATAACATACCTATATTATATTGTGTACCTATCATAGTTCCATAGCAGCTCTATCCGTAGCTATAGCTCTTTGCTAGTAGGAATAGTACCTATCCAAAGTATATAATACAGCAGTACATAGTATATGGATGTGGATTAGTGTATGTAATAAACATTACTTAGTATATATACACACACACAGCAAGCGGTGGTCAATGGTAAACAATTCCACGTTCCCGCCTCTCAGAATAGAGTATCTACATTGAATAGAATAATATATTGTAAGTGCTATAATTGCAACTACACGTGCTCAATTTGAAAAAGATTTGGACGTATAATACAGCAATCTAATAATATCTACCCACAAAGTGAAAAATACATTTTCAGGGACCGACACGTGTTTGCACGTTACCGTATACTAATAATAGCTATAATTTCACCACTTAGATGAATTAAGGATTATTTTGTTCGTTTCGCTAGTCCGAATGAAAATATGATTTTCAGAAACGCTGTTTTACTTGTGTAAAACAATATTTATTTGATTTGTTTTTTTTTTACGTTATTACAGCACATCAATTAACATTTTCTATTATTAATAACAGCGTAGACTAAATAAGTAAGATAAATAGATATATAATATTTTATCAAGTAAACACTGGGACTATGTGTATGTCAACTTATCTTAACAACAACAAGCCAACCGGTTTCGGCACAACCATCTAAACGTTGTTTGAAATGGTTTTAGTCGTATTTGGTGACCAGATGTAAATTGCCAGGTACATCCCACCCTTCCTCTTCCCCATCTCCTCCCCCCTCCCCTCTCCCTTTAACCTCACCGCAATTACCAAATTTAAAAAATATATATTTATTTAACAGTGTTTCTAACCAGATTTATTTATCATAATAATGATTGCCTAATTTGCATTAATTTTTTTGTTAAACATCATTTTCTCACAAACAACCTTTTTTCGTTTTTGCCCCTCCCACTACAGCTAAAACCTGCTAGAAAACTGCCGTTTCGTATGCATGCATGAAATGAATATTATTAAGTTGAATCGTATGTTCACTCCGAACTCCGACCATCGAGAGGTTGCAGACGGTGAAATCAGGAATGATGCTGCAAATTAATATTATGTTATTGAAAATGTGAAAATTAACGCCGACATCCTGTAGTTCCTGATTACACCGCCAGCAAGCTCTCGGTTAGCTCGATGGTGGGGATATTTAATATGTAATTAGGTAGTTGGACTAGTAGGTAGATGAATTGTTTGCTTCACCGTCTTTACTGAGCAGATCGGAATAGCTAGGTTCTCTAAAACATTTCACCATTTAAAACCTAGAAATGTGTAGACCGCAATCAAAACCTTCATTTTATTACTGAAAAAATACATCATCTACAATATTCATCTATTCACCTATAGGTAGAAATATTTATAAAATATTGCGTTTTAATAACCATTTCGCAATTACAGATTATCTCAAAAAAGAAAAATTTTCGCTTCTAAAAATTCAAAAGATTCAAAAGTTGGTAAACACTCGAAATAATCGAATAAGATGAATTTTTCTCGCTTTATTTTAGTAACAAAAAAATTGTTGCATCTTTTATTGGCAAGGCGCTTTTCGAAAGATTAATCGGAAACATTTTTTTATTATATTGGTGTTTCGGAATTGTTTTGATTATACCCATTGCAAATTAATTGGCATAGATTAGTTGCTAAATTAGGCAAATACTGGCACGTTTTCGTATATTTTCTCTCAACAAGTAACAAGGCGCTTTTAAACTGTACCGCGCATTTCAAACAAACCGGCGATTTGTCCAATGTACTGCGCTTTACAGAAACAACAATGGCGTCATACCAAAAGACAACCTGAAAAGAGATAAAGCGTCTATCATAGTGATTTTTTTTACCTTCTTATGTAAATCTACTCTGTAACTGATAAGAAAATAATAGCTTTATTCGAGTTCGAGCGACCACGTAATCTCGATAGCTTTGTCCTTTGTCTTCCACTCCTTCCCCTATGTTCTATGTTATGTCCCCCCTCTCCCCTTGATAAAACTATCAGCACCACATTAACCTTATCCCCCTTTAGCCAGGTAGTTGGAGAATTGTACACAGAAGTTAAGTCTATAATAGGTAAAATCTAAATCCAAGAGCAGAGTGGCGTGCGGAATTTTGCTCATTTCCGTAATTAATCAAGAAAATATAATTAATTATTAAAAAAGAAGATAATACTACTAAATATAAACGAAACATGAAACAAGACACACAAAAATTCAACGGTTTAAACTGGGAATCGAACCTGTGATCTATATCTCACCGGGACAACGCCTCTAACCACTAGACCATTGGGACCTAATTATGTTATGTAATTTTTGTCGATTTCACATTTCAAATTCAGAGTTAACAGTATTATTCTCAACTAATTTTTCCCATTATAATAATAATATTAACAAAAAAAAACTTCTATCAGTTTATCAAAGAAGTGCCGAAATGTGCGGATTTTATACGGTTTTAGCCGTAATGCAATACAAAAATTTTGGTCGTGGGCTCTCGTACTGTTAATAAAATCTAGTAATTATAGCAATAGAAGTATGTATTAGATAAAACTTTTTCATTGTGTAATTTATAAATTTGAAATAATCTAGTCTTGTAACTTGGATTGCTACATTTTTATTTGACTTATTATTATGTTTATATTAGAAAAAAATAAAAATATGCACAGTTTCAAGTTAAACCTAAATAAGTCAGTACTTGTAATAATAGTATGTCTACCTACGTGCAGACTGGAGGGTAGAAGAAATTGAACTCTTAAGTATTATGTTAGGTACTTGAAGTATTATGATTTATGACCTTTATTTAGATAATAGCACCTAATTACTTCGAAAGAGAATGGATACGTCACAAAATAGAAGTCTTTCTGTTTTAGTAAACTGAAGAGTGAGTGCACGCACGTCTTTGTTTGCATTATAGCTGCATGCTGTATCATGGCGTCTAAAAGCTACGCACAGCATGCTACGTGAATCCCATCACGTCAGCCACGATGTGTATGTAGGTATAATATTTAAACCCAAAACGGTAAAAATAGGTGATGGACGCAGCGTGAGACGAAGATTTCAAAAAGTGCTGCACTACTCGTTATTCCTTCGGGAAAATTAATAGTGTTGACGAATAATAAATAATATTATAAGCTATCAAATTTCAGGTACCTGTACCTAATTTGTAATACATTGAAATGCTATTTTAGTTACCTACTTGGTTAAGTTAGGTAGTGCCTACTAGTTAAGCGCTTTAATAAAATAAAATAGTATTTTAGGCACATACCTACTTCTTAGTACCTAGTTACATTATCAACGAAGAAAGAATTTTAGGTACCTACCTAGTAGTTAAGTATTATAAGTTCACTCTTTTTTTAGGTACGTATCTACCAGGTATGCAGTACCTAGCAGTTGAGCGCTATAATAAATCAATAAAATATTTTAGTTGCCTAGTAGTTAAGCGGTCTAATAAAGTGTACCTAGTAGTTACATGGTGTAATAAAGAACAATAATGTATTGTTTGTTGTTGACTGCATGTGTCGTTATCTATTGTGCTATTTACTATTGAAATTAATGCAGCGCAGGCAGACAACACGCATCGCTAAAACCTATTAATAACATATTATATCCACCGCGCGATAAAGGCGATGATGTCTCAACATTATTATATCCGTACATTTTCAAGATGGTACACGTGGTTGAATAAGTTATCCGATCAGCGTCGATTAATTCGTCACACAACTAGACCGGTAATAATAATAATTGTTTACAGAAAGTGGGGCCACAAGTGAGTAACCCGATGAATGATGCAAAATCCGCTTACATTTAACAGGAGAAACAGACGAAAAGAATTGCATCAGTATCGCGTACACTTTATTATAATCGTATCATCGTAAAGTATTAATTACTGTGCAATAATAATAATGTATTTATTACCATTTGTCATTTATTTACTGTTCTTTCTAGACTTCTAGTCTCAACGTATCAGAATAAATTATGTACATTACATTTACTATCTAGACTAGATGAGTAATGCCAGTTCGACATGTAATTGTACTTGCTATTGCAGTATGTTGTTATCCAACCTTGAAAGCGATTATAATTGATTGTAGGTATTATTCAGTAAGTACTTCACTTTAGCGTTCTCAAGTTAAAAACAGAGTAATCTTGATAATATTGTTGAGAAAGATCTGAACTATAAAATACATAATTAAATGAAAGATTATAATCGATTCGATTCGATGATTGTTTTAAAAAAATAATATTGTTGTGCTTTGCAAATATAATTCATAATAATGACGTGATTAAATTATTGTAAATCGTGTTTTTTTATATGTGAATACTCTTCCGTCTGTACCCTGTTAACCGGTTCCAGTGAGAACATGGCAGCCCAAATTGGGGTTTGTTGTGAAGCTGGGCGTGGGGAAGTGAAGAAGAAGAGGGAGAGGAAGGTTGAGAAGTACTTACACTTACCTATCCAGATCTGGTCACCAAGACGGCCTCTGTGGTCGAGGGGTAAGACAATCCGGAGTGGCGGGTTGTAATCCCAGTGTGCGCAAATAAATTTTATGTGATTAATTTGTATCGTTTCACAATTAAATCATTTAAAATAATATAAGGTATATTTGCGGCACGTTCCAGAGTGGAAGATACTTTCAGTATCGCCATGGTGTTAAACCACCTTTCAGAGTAGAAACGTTGGTTGGAATGGCTTTAGCCGTGTTTGATGACCAGATCTGATTAGCTAGGTGGTCTTTCACCACGGCGATACTGACAGTACCACTACCACTGAAACAGTTTTTCAACTCAACACAAGTGATAAAGTATCTACCTATTAATACAATATCTTATTTTTTAAGTCAAGTTACAGTTACATCCCGTGATTTTTCACGGGTATCAGCTTGTGTAATCAATTCGATTTGATCATTGTTTTCAACAAAAAATATCGCTGTATTTTGCAAATTTAATCTCAATAATGGCGTGATTAAATTGTGAATCAGGTAAATAATATAATTTTATCAAAGTCAAATTGCATTTATGTATACGTGAGCTGCAAGCTGTAGGCAGTAGGCACTGTGGGCACCACCGAATATACAACGCACACTAGAAATGCCTTCCATGTAGATTGGAATGGAAACTGACGTAGTCACTGTCTTTGGTTCTAGAAGCTAGCCCATTTAGCACTCTCACTATTTGTACTACTCTACTCTACTTTACTCGCCATTCTATGATGAAACGAATTTCTGTTTTTTATTAAATACATCTATTTTTATTTAAATGCAAATCTTAGAAGCGGAAATTAACCCACTTCCTAACATCCGATCAAGATAAAACTCGGCAGATCGACTCGTTGTCGATGACAATGCGTTTCGTCAACTTTAGGTGGCAATCACGTGCACACACGCGGAACATATATAGGTACATTCTCTGAAATAAAGACATTGGTCCTACCCGATTGGCATTTGGAAAGGTAGCTAGAGTTGTCAACTCCAGTTCCTGGCTAGGAAGGTTCAATCCTGAGTCAATCCAAAAAAATATTTTTTAAATACATTTAAAAATAGATGCGTTATTAAAAAAACTTTTTTAAATTTAAGCAAAAATGATCAGTCTTTTGGATCGCGAAACACGCCCACATTGCATTTCTCGTGTTCTATGGTGGGTACGTATTTTATCAACGGTGCAGTTTGTTCGCAGGCCGGTTGCTATGCCGGCCGGCTCGAGCCTTGAAGCGGCCTGAATTGGCATAGCAACAACTGGCGGCCCAACGAAAGAACAACTACTGACAACTACTTTACTGAAGAGTGCGCTGAAAAAAAGCGATGTGTCGACATACAGCATAAATAATAATGATGGATTGTACTAATGAGGAGTAGACAAAGAGGATGTATTGATGTATGCTTACGAATATTTTATCTATAAATAGGTGGGTATACCTACTATCTGTCCAATCTAAAATGATAACTTTACAGTCTTTGACGAGTAGACAAAGTAGCATTTAGTTCTGACCAAAGATAATAGAATACAAGGTTTTAATATTAACGCTTATTTCATTAATAAATCTAGATTGTAACTAATATATTATATATAGTAAATAACATAATACTGTATAATAACTAATAACAATTGAGAACATTTAAAACAACTGAAATTATTATATGAGGTCGATATTAGTTCCTAGCTAGGACAGATTGCCGTTAGGAGTTCTAAGGAATCAAAGGCTGCAGTTATGCGTGGTGTATTATTATAGAATTATTATTGCTTTTCTTCAACGTATGATTGACTGATCGTAACTCGAGCGTTTCGCATTTCGTCTGTCTGTAAATTTGTTTTTACATTACTTTTCCGTATCAAGATGGTGGCCGTTTTAATAGTTCAGTAAATATTCTTTTTTTCTTCAATATTGTGGTACCTACCTGCCTGAAGAAAGTTTGAAAAAATAATTGTCATTGAGAAGGTGAAGTACTTGAAATGAAAAAAAAATAACATAAATATTGTGATTTAATATGAGGTAGGTAGTTACTTAAGCACCAACATAAAATAAATATTAAATCTTAAAAGAAAAACAAACATACACGGGTTACGAATAACCTGACAACATTTGAAAATCTCTTACTACCATCACAATGAGCGGAAAATGTTGCTTGTGATGTCGAGGAATTGAACTCACGATGCCTGGTTGGGAACCAGACGCGTTGCCAACTCAGACATTGACCGGTAAAATTTTATGTTTTCAGAGGATTTTTTTTGTTTGTTTATTAAATGTGAGAAAATTAGAAGCAAAACAAATTGTTCACAGATAAAACTAGTTAGAAATCTACATTTATAAGTAGAAAGTAATCAAATTTTAAATTGATCATAACCTAACTTATCCCAACACAAATTATGATGGATTCTAGAGTTTTTTGAAGAGCAAACAAATAGGTTATGAGAAATACACACCCTGATAGAGATTATACTGGTATATTGTGAGGAGGATATTGGATATAATTAAATTTTGTTAAGAAATAAGTACACGTTTTTAAAATTCATTAATGTACTATCTATGCAATTTAAAATTAAAAAAAAACGTGACATCACCTCAAACAAAACAAATAATGTTGGCGGAGTAGACAGTGATGATATAACAACATTTATTACAGATTTTTTTATTTTATATATATATATATATAAATTACAAACAATACAAAACAAAATGAACCTTTGTCTGTCCAACTGGGAAGGATTCCCGTTTCAGGACAGCCAAATATGTCGATGCTGTCAAAACAAATTTTGAGAACATTGTTGATTGCATTCGAAGTGACATGATGGCTTCTTTATCCTTGAAAGAATCGCAAAGATGTAATTTATTACCAGGGTCGATTTGGATAACATTAGTAATTGCATTCAGAACAAATGAATGGTTTCTTTCGGGACATCACAAGTCTGAGATTCTTTCCAGGGCATTTTGGAGAACATTAGTAATTGCATTCAGAACAAATGAATGGTTTCTTTCGGGACATCACAAGTCTGAGATTCTTTCCAGGGCATTTTGGAGAACATTAGTAATTGCATTCAGAACAAATGAATGGTTTCTTTCGGGACATCACAAGTCTGAGATTCTTTCCAGGGCATTTTGGAGAACATTAGTAATTGCATTCAGAACAAATGAATGGTTTCTTTCGGGACATCACAAGTCTGAGATTCTTTCCAGGGCATTTTGGAGAACATTTACGATTGTATAGTGTATAGACATATTATAGACACCTATAGTACTATATTTTTAGAATTTCTTAGGAGATAGAAATTACACATTACTAGACCAGAATATATGCCGTATGACATATGAATTTCCAATTTTAATATTTCGTTATTTATTAAATGGCTAGTTATTATTATACAGTAATCGAAATAAAACCGCGCAAAAGATTCACCTATTCTATCCAATCTAAAATTAACTGTTTTCAATTTGGGAAGCGGATTGATTGGATGACCAACACCTCACCCCAAGTGGTTCGCTACGCTTGGTGATTTAGTAGGGGTGGCCGGGTTCATCGGGTGAGGTGTGTTCAGGATGCGTCTGCCCACCAGCTGGTGTGTGCCTGATCTGGCCTCTCTTGACCCATCCCTCATACCTTTTCCTTACTCTCCTTCCTTTACTTAAAAATACCTTCCACACAGCATCCCCAAACATGACAAGGGACCTAAGGGAAAATATTATACTCAGTGGGGGGATATGTGTGGTGGAATGTAAAAAAAATATTTAAAAAAACTGCTTACTGCTTGATCTTGGTTCATTTAATTTATTGACATTTTCCTCCCAAGGTCCACTCGAATTAACTAACCTCGACTTCTACTATTGCAAAGAATTCGACTCGAATGTTTATTTTAAAACAGTCAATTCATTTTTCAATTTATCGAAGTATTAAAAATACGTATTTCCATCTTAAAAATAATAATAAAAAACACTTTTTTTATTTGGTGGCAAAAAGTTTACTAAAATTACATCATATTGTAAAGAAAGATTTTATTGTTAAAATTATTTTCGATTACGTCAGCCTTGGACATGTAAAAACCAACCAGAACCGACAAGAAAAATACGATGATGGTTGAATCATACTCAAACCCCAACCGGTAGTTAAGTACATGATTGGCCGTGATTCCTTCCACCTAGATAATAATATTATTTAATTGATTAAAAAAACTTTAATGTGCAACGGACAACGCTCATTTGAATTATTTGTTTTTCAGTAACGATATAGCTACCAGTTGATTTGTGTAGCCAGCCAGCCAGTGGCGTGATTCCTATAAAGCCTAAAATGGTTTGTAAGCGCATGCACTAAGAAAAAAGAACATGGGAAAAGATAAAAATTTTCTGATGAAATGTTAAGTAAATGTGTTCTATTTCCGTTTGAATATTTGATTGAATTTTTCCAGTGACAAATCAATTCTTTTTAAACTTCGTTAGTAACAGCACATTTTATTTAATGCTAACGGTTCTTTGAATTTGTATTTATTATTTGACAAGTCATTTATTACATGATTCATGTGATTTTATCAAGCTTTTCCGTCTTGCGGAATTTATGAGTTTTGGCTAGTGACATATTATAAGCGATTACATTATATGGATTTCGAGGTGGATTTTTATTTCATAGATAACCTGATAAAAAATTCAAAAAACCTTAGATAAATGGATAAATGCCGAAAAAATAATGATTACTGCACTTTTAACAAATGATAAATCTAGTGTCAGATTGTAAAAAGTCATTCCAGCATTTCATATAAAAGATAATCTTATGTTATACAGGATGTCCGTGGGTAAAGTGCAAAAACTTCGGAAGGTGATTTTACATGATAGTAAAAATGATAAATTACTTTATCGAAATTTTAACGGTTTTGAGGTAGTTTTCAGGTACAAAAGTTGAATAGTTTGTATGGAAAAAAATAATATTCTTCTATGGAAAATATATTTTTGTTCTGGTAAAAAACAATGGAATTTCGAAAAAAGTTCTTCTTGTTTTTTAATACTACCATCATGTATAATCGCCTCCCGAAATTTGTGCACTTTACCCCCAGATGTATATTAAAAAAATATAAAATTATAAAAGGTGTTGAAACTGAAAAATAATTTTCTCTAAATCAAGAACTTTGGTAGGTATATAAAAATAATATGGATATTAATAAAAAAATACTAATAATCAACTTTCGATGTTAACACAATATGCAAAATACAGTTGAATATAAAACTAGTAGTTTTTGCGTGAATGCGTTAAATCTCACTGTCATATTTTGTATAAAGCTAACTTAGCCCAACCCAACAACAGTCCTCTTCTTTTTCATTAATCCATTTAGCCTAATTTATCACATCTATATAGGATGGTTAGATTAGGTTAGGTTAGGTTAAGAGAGGCGTGCAAAATGCGATTCGGAGTTGAAAATGGTCGACTGTATGCTGCTGCAACTTTTTACGCTCGTTTATTCACGTAATCATAAAAAATATTCTAAATTTCTCCTTTTAAGGCCACTGAAAATCGACGTCAAAGTAAGTACCTACTTCAAATTAAAGATGAAACAGAAAACATAGGACGGGTTGTTTCGGAGAATTTGAACAATTCATCAAATTTCAACGTTCATTTTCAAGTTCTGTGAAAGATTTTTTCAAATTCTGTTTTTATTTCAGATTTGTCAAGCAACTAGCCTACAATGATATAATAACAGAACTTGATTAGGACTTTCACAGAACCCGAAAATGAAAGTTGAAATTTGATGAATTGTTCAAATTCTCCGAAACAACCCGTCCTTAAACTTACTTTTTTGACATTAACTTCACACAGGTGTTCCTGAGGAAAATAATTTCCCCCAGGGCTTATGTCATATTTGGGGATACTGTGTGAAGGGTTTTTTTGAGGAGAGGAAGAAGTGAAGAGACCTATGTTGTAGGAGGGAGGAAACGCAGAGGCAGGCAAATCGTTGAATAGCCGAGCTATTGAACTCAAACTCTAGCGTTGTAGAAACATCCATTCTCATGATTTTCTCTATTCTTTATATTTTTATTAATGAAAACAAAATGTTAAGGGAGAACCGACAGACAAGCAGCCATGTGGCAGCTTTGCTGGACTACCTGTATTTTTAACTACACATATGTATTATTATTAATTACAATTTTTAAAAAATGTGTCAAATATCAACCGTATAAAAATGTTGGGTTCGTGTTTGGCATACTTCCCACATACACGCATACTGATGGAACCTAAGCGCAAGCCAAATACTAAGTTTGGTGATCGGGCTTTCGGAGCATCTGAGCCGAAGGCTTGGAATAAACTCCCTCCGGAACTATGATCCATAACAAGTCCAACAGAATTCAGGTCTAAACTAAAAACTTACCATTTTAAGCTATCATACCCTTAAATTAAATATTCCATTACTGAGAGAAACTACAATTATATCAATTTTCCAATTATGTCCTAAATCCTGTATCTAAATTTCGCTAATAAACAATTAGTTAATGTTAATTAAGTGTTAATCTTAAGTGACCTACCAGGTAAGTATGTTACTGTATATTATCTCCATATATCGTTAGTAGATCATTGTAGAGGTGTATTATATATTTGTACAGCGCACTTCAGGTGATTTTGCACAGAAACGGCGCTATATAAATCACTTAAATATTATTATTATTAATAAAGCTAGTTCTTCAGAGCATCTTACACTGAAATCCCGGTAGAACAAGGACAGCATTAACACCTGACGCCTGTGCTATAAAGACTGCAATCCGTTTGTTAAGGCAAACCTCCTGTGCAAATAGCCAAGCACGCCACTGGCGAATTTCACCGCTCGCTATCGGTAGCACACTACCACTTGCACCTTCGTGTCGGTTTCTGAATCGGTGCCAAAATGGCCTAATTTATTTTAGGCGTATTTACGCACGATGCACGCCGCACGTGCAGTCGTGAATCGGGCCCGAGCGTGCTTCAGAACGCTTCATAACGTGATAATACATGACATGGGACCTTAATAGAAGTAAATTTGATCGAAGATGAACTTGGGAAGAAATGGCTGTCACTGGTCCCGGCTCCCGGCAGATTTGGCTTGCTACAATGTTATCTTATATCACCAAAAATCATCTCTTCTTAGTAGTCGACAGGTCTTATGTAAATTGGCGACTTCACTTCTTATGAGAATACCACTGCAGATATAAAGCGATAGGAGATGTGATGTGGGCGTGACTGGGGTCCGAACTATGCTCAGTTTTTCCCTACTTCTATTGAAAATCATCAAATATTACAATACGGTGTCCGGAAACTCGTAGTACAAGAGGGAAACTGGTGAGTCGTGAATCTATATCGCTGCAGTCGGTTTTGTCGTAGGTAGGTATAACTTTGTTGATTTGAGTTTTCGTTTCGAGTAAATCGAGTCGGAAAATTAAAATTAAATTTGAAAAAAAACGGTTGCTAGGGGATTAATATCAGCCGTTTTGTCCTTTAAAATGGCTCTACTCCAAAAGTTTTTTTAAATTTAAATAGTTGCCGAAAAAATCTAAATACTCAGATCGAAAAACAATTTTGGTCTCTGTGTGACGTAGATTCATCAGTTTACCGCCTGTATTACGAGTTTCCGAACACCGTGTATAGATTATTCCTTGAACAGATAATCAATTGCATCAGCCTGTATGCGGCATAGGATTCGAAAGGTGCTATTTAAATAGGCTACATCGATTTTCTTTCAAATCGGTAAAGATTCGTCAGACTTTGTGTTTCCTCCCTGCTAGAACATTGGTCTCTTCAAGAACCAGATTCGTTCTTTTCTTTCCTCAAAAAGATTCACCACGACCACCACAAATCATCGCATAATTACCCTGTGAAGATATCACACTTCTAACGATTATCAGATCAGTGGAGCATACCTACTAACAGGAACACGTCAGAAGACTAATGTGGAATAATTACTAGACGTCATGGCAGATGATAAGTGCGGGGTTCTATCCGGTCCTATCCAATCTCCTGTATTATCCACACTTCTGCACACCTAGAAACTTATTATTATAGTATGTACACATACCTACACAATCTCTATATATGTTGATGTGCTCATATATTTTAAATACACAGGCGAAATCTCTTTGTTTTGTCATGCCATGAGATAAGAGGAAAATTCTCGAACGATGAGCTGTTTATATTTGCGTTCTATCCTCTATATTACTTGTTATGTTCACCAATGCATCATCTGTGAAAATGAATAATTTAACGTACTTCTAACAGTGGTTAAGGCTTCCGAATTTATATCTTAGTTTTCAAAGCGAGGCGCCGCAGTTGTATTATAAAATTACTCTTAGGTGATGTTACTTTTGGAATGAAAGAGGCAGCATTTCTCCTCCTGCTGGACCCTCCGGGACCCTCTTGCAGTTCCGTTTTTACCCTGTGGAAACGCAGGGCACGAGCCCAGGGCCTCCGGCCTGAGGGGACCCCGGAATTCATGCACATGGACAGGGCCGCCGAGAGGGGGGTTCAGGAGGGTATCAATCATCAGGGCCCGAGCAATCAATTATTATTATGGTTGATGCGAGAAATTAAAAGGTTACTTGAAACATAACACGTCGTCACAATAATATTGTTGTCATGCACGACTGGAGGCCCTGATAGGATATACGTTCCTTAAGGAATAATCTTTTTGGATACTGTGAAAATGATAAGCTTTGATGACTGGGAAAATAAATTATCAAATTTTCCATAGGGCCGCAACGTCGGAGGGGTCCCCCCAACTAGGTGCCAAAATTATACACATTGGAGACACAGGACGGATGTTTAAAATATGTTTATAAAGGTACTAAAAGATTACCATTCAATAAAATACTCGTACTAAAGGATTTACACACGCGTCACAAACCAAAAACACAATCGAAATAGATTTTTGCATCCCACCCCCCTCCCGCCCTGAGGGCCCCATCGATACGTTTGCTGACTACCTGTCGAGTCTTAGATCCGCCCCGATGGGAGGGCAAATCAATAGTTAATATATCGATGTTGTAGATTAGTACATCCTATAAAGCAAACATCTGATAGTTTGAGGCATCAATAACTTTCATATGATGAGCTCTAGCATTATAAAAAATACACTGCTTTATTTCACCTTATATTTCTAGGGCAATGCGGCTATTTTCAGTTCACGCTGTTTCAGTCACGAGCTATATGAGAATTAATATGAAAAAATCATTCCCGAAATGATTTTTTTTAACTCACTGGGAATAATATATTACAAATATTATTTTGTAATACATTATCACTAAATAAAAAATAAATAAATAGCAATAGAGCTTTGAAATATCATTTTTCTAGTCAGTATATAACGGTACAAATAGGCACGACGCGATATTGTTTTCATGTATTATTTATTCATCATTATCCATATTTTAATGTATTATTTTTTAATTATTATCCATATTTTAATTTATTATTTATTCAATATTATCCATATTTTAATGTTATTCATTATTATCCATATTTAAATGTATTTTTTATTCAATATTTCCATATTTTAATGTATTATTTATTCATCACTATCCATATTTTAATGTATTGTTTATTCAATATTTCCATATTTTAATGTATTATTTATTCATCACTATCCATATTTTAATGAATTGTTTATTCATAATTATCCATATTTTAATGAACTATTTATTCATCATTATCCATGTTTTAATGTATTGTTTAGTATGCAAAAAGATTACGAAAAAGGGTGACGAATTATCGAGCGAAGCAGGTATGTAGTTTACCGCTGGTAAAGCATTTTATGTTTTGAAGTGATGAATAATAACAGTAATAAAAAAATAGGAAGCGAAACTCGAAAGACAGGTGTCTTTGTGTCGTTCCACTTTAGCTGGATACCCCTGCGGAACACTTCTATTTATAAAAGCGTATTATTATAACTGATGTAGGTAGGTACCTATTTTACTTACTATTCTCCATTACACCAAAATTAAAAATAATTATAACCTTAATAAAGACGTACTGCTAGCTCTCTTGTAATATCTCCCTCTTTCTCATAAACATTTCAAGTAATTAAATATACTAATTTTGGTTCTGACTCTGTCAATCTATAACTCTGTTCAATGAACTCTAGATTTTTAGCATTGAAGTATTTGTTTGGAGAAAAGCGATAACGTTGGTATGTTACCTACATGTAAAATAATATGCTAATAAATATGTTTTTCATAATATTAACTGATTTGTCGAGAGACGTGTACCCGGCGTTGCTCGACTCTTCTCTACTTTCTATAGATATAATATGCATGTACTTTATACATAAACCTTCCGGAAGAAATTCTTTAAATGATAGTGAAAACCTTATCGAAATCCGTTGCGTAGGTTAGAAGAACTAAGCGCACAAACAGACAAATAGCGACTTTATTGTATACTATTTAGAGATTTCTCCAAGGGAAAAAGGTAATGGTATTTGGAGAATTAAAGCATATTTATAACTTTCTTTCACTTTTTTAAAAGGTGAAACCGGTCCGGTCATTAATAAAAAATTGAAAGAGAGTATTTTAATCGACAAACGTAACACGAAGAGAATTTACAAACAGCTGACCATACTAGTTAACCTTGGCTACGAATCCGGAGGTCGCGGGATAAAATCCTGGCATGCGCAAGCAAAATATATTTTATTAAGTTTTCTAATATAATATATTTAATAAAAAGAAACCCGTGTTTCCCTACTCGCCTAATTTTCTTCATAACCAGCCACTGCCACCCACCGGTGGTTATGGTGGTATATAGCAAGGGTGTCACATCGAAAGTAAGAGAGTTTGGTGGGGGTAGCTGAGCGTGGGTAGGAGTGGTGCCGAATATGTGCTTTGTTATGGGAAGAACGCGAATGCTTCAGATTATTTCAGAATGGGCCTGCCGACTGTTTCGGTGACTCTGGAAGGTTTCAGAAAGTTCATGAAGGTTCTCGAATGCTCTAGAAGGTTTTGGAAGGAGAATGTTCAAGAAGGTTCTACAAGGTTCCAAACTAGGTGGTTCCGGAAAATTCGAGAATGCTCTTGAAAATTCTGGAAGGAGCCACAGCAACACGTGGCGGGGTACAGCTAGTTTGTCATATTTTACAATTCAATTAATTTAATACATATAAAGTATATTTGCGCCCATAATACAATGTAATAGATGAATGTTTGCGGCACGTTCCAGAGCGGCAGATACTATCATCCTGGTGAAAAACCACCATTCTTGAAATGGCTTTAGCAGTGTTTGGTGAACTAATTGCCAGGTACTTCTCCTCCTTTCACTTACCCATCACCTTCCCCAATATCATAACATACTCCAATTAAAGATGACATAGTCTCACTGGCCCCAGACGGTTGGAAGCACTCGAGACTCTTGTGCGGTAGGTACTCGCAAAATAAATAAAAACTTTCATATTTTTGGTTCAACGATACCTACAGTAGCGACGTCCCCAACTGTACAGATAATGTGTCGATCTGTAATCTATCCCACGTAATAAAATAATAAGCCAGAACTAAAAAAAGGGGATATAATATCAATAGATTGTAGGTAGGTACTTTTCCATAGGCATACAAATTTGAATGCCCGATAATATACACGGTGCCCGGAAATTCGTTGTATAAAGCGGGAAAATGGTAAATCTACATCACACAAAGGAACCCCAAAAAACTTGTTTTTCCGACTGAGCATTTCGATTGTTTTCCTTTTTTATTATTATTTTATTTTTTAAAAACTTTATTCCATTTTTATATTTTTGTTTCGACACATTTTAAAAGGCATTAAACAGCATTTTTTTTAAAATTTGGTTAATAAAAATTTTAATAAGATTTATTCGAAAACGAAATCTCAAATCAAAAAGGTGATTTATACTCACCAGTTTCCGCCTTAATGTTGCTTTGTTGTTGGCTCGGACATAGCATGGTCATGGTATGCTCCGGTTATGTGGGCAGACTTCTTAATAATAAGAGTTTCCAGACACCGTGTATAATCCTCGCTTACCCACATTGGTAGCTACTAGGGGGATTTTATGGAAAATTCCTATCTCTTCAGTTCAGTAAGGTTGAAATAGGTCCAGATTCAAGGGCACCAAGTTGTGATGAAATTGAAATCACTACCCACTACCCACCCCTATAAATTAATACCTAACTCTTAAAAAAAACATCACAGAGCGTGTAAAGTGTAAAGCAAAACTTTCTGGTATATATTATATAAAGGTACAATAAACATTATACGTGTGTTGCAGGGGTGCGCACTGTTTGTCACGCGTGCTTACTAATTTTATTTAAAGAAATTGTTCAACACCTCTTACACGAGTCAAGAACTAATCTAACACCACGCAAAGATGAGCCAATTTAGTGAAAAGTGACAACATCGACCTTCGCCAGCATGCTTTCAGAGGCGAAATATTATTGTCTATAATAAAATGTCACACTAAAAACTCGCTCTGGAACTGTGGAGTCTTCAATTTTACAGCTGTTCACGTCTGGAGTTAGTTACGTAAAGTAAACTGTTCGCAGCCACTTTTCCATAGTGGGATGCAAAGATAAGTATCCAGTTTATTTTCTAAAAAAAAGTAGGAAGTATATTAGTAGTATAGGCAGTATATTAGTAGTTATATAGTAGTCAGATCTGGTCATCAAACACGGTCAAACACCACGAAGATACCGAGAGTATCTTCCACTCTGGAACGTGCCACAAATATACTGTACATTATTTTATATGAGTAAATTTCACAATTTACACATTCACACGCCGGAATTTGAACGTGAATTTGGCTTGCTAGTCGATAGACTTACCCCTCGACCGCAGAGGCCGCCATACTATCCGTTAAAGGTGATCTGTATCTGCTGCTGTGCAGGTACTAGGTAATTATACCTGGCTAACGGAGATCGACACTCACAGCGGGTACCTACGGTCTTACTCACTTTACGTGCACTTTATAAGTGATAAGTTATGCCAATTAAAATGTCTGGGTAGGTAGTATGGTTATATTCAGATTTGGAAGGCTTCAACTTTCAGCTTTCCGCAAGAATTATCAGAAAATTTAATATATCAGATAAAACTACACCATCCTGACGGTACCTCTACCTACATCATTTTGATGCATTTGAAACAATTGAGGAAAACGTCTTGTTTTTGTAGGTATTCTAATGTCGAGGAAAGATATTGGAATACACTTAAACCCCCTTTCAGGAAAAACTGTCCAGTTTTAATGTCCCAACAGAAACACAGTTTTTTAACATGTTGATAATTTTAATTAAACACTGGTTAAAACACGTTAGTTATTTTATCTAATTACACAGTGATTTTGCTATTATTGAAGAAAAGGAACACAGTGGTTCAGAATAACACCTTCGTTTTGTAGTCATCATCATTGTTTGAAGGAGTTGCTTCTTCGTCCTGTACACTTATTACTTATTAATTACTCATTAAAGATTCTTTGATGGTCGACTTTTTTTTCTTTGCTACGTGCCTTACCCAGCGGAGCCGTTCCAGTATTATAAATCTTGTTATTGACGGCTCTTCAAACAATTGGTATTTATAGCTTGTGGTTGTAGATATCTTGTCTGCCAGACCGTATTTTAACATCAGAGTCAAAAATATTGAAAAACATTTAATACCATTTAACTATTCTTTTGAAGAACCAACCTATTTTCTTTGTTATTAGTTATTATAAATAATAACTTGTAACATAATGTATGGTTATTATAGTCAATCTTTCTTTGTTTACATGTTCAAATACGCGTTTTACTTCTTCTAGTTTGTGTTTATTTCTAATTCTATCTCATGTTTGTGATTTTCCAAGTAGGTAAGTTTAGGTTAGAAAAGGCAACCTTGTGGAAACCCTTTCTAGAATATTTTTATTGTGTTTTTTGGTATAATCAAGATATTTTGTTTAGTTTTGGTAATTTTCCAAACGATTTTTGATTTGAAACATGAAATTTTAATGAGCTGTCTAGTTTTGAAAAAGGTTTTGTATCTCAGGTACCTAGTTGAAAGGGTCCCTGGCAATAATGGGCTCGGCTCGGGGCTATAATGATGGAGCTAGGTGGAACTACTAGGTAGGTACTACAGACAGGTTGTTTTTTGTGTATTTTTTTGTACGCTCACCCATCAGCATCTATTCGGTGGTGACCGCTTGCGGGGAACATTCTCGAACCGCCCGAACCGAGAAAATTTCGTGTTTCAACAAGTCCATACTATAGTGGATATAGAGTAGAGTAGAGCATCTCACTGTTTTATTAAGATAGCAGTACAATCGTCTTTGTATGAGTTGAATAACATAATATAAAATACTGATTGGTCAACATCCATTTGAGCAACTGTGGACTGTAGGTATCTAATAAGATATTATTATACAATAATACACCCGAAACAATGAGTGCATTTCACAAGGTACCTTCAATATTTCTACTTTTTCCACTAAGCCGATTGCATCGTTATGTAGAAACAGTTCTACTATGATCCTGCTGTTGAGAGATCCGTTACAAATTTTATTTTTGCTACATTCATACCTACGTCGTTTTTGAGAAATATTGAGAAGTTATAACGGAGCTATCAGTGGTAAATCGTGTGAAATACTCTTATATTACTAATTAATTATACTGTAATTCTATACTGATCAAAATAATGGTTTAATTGAGGTGATTTTTTAAACTAAAAATTTATTGTTTTATTATTTGAGCATACCGTGGAGGTATTCGTTTTAATATTTTATTTTTGTTACATGCGTCGTTTTTGATAAAGATGAAAAGTTTACAATGGAGGTATAAGTGTTATTATGCATGTTATCTATTTATAACACGTTTAATTTATAATCTCGTTGTTAAAACATACGAGTTTCTTGCGACTCGACACGCAACAATGTTAATTTTAAAACATTACTCACGGACTACAATAACCCCGTGATAGTGTTTTTAAGGAAAGACGATAAGACATTTAGCATTAAATAAGATAAGATATTTAACGAGAATAAGGGGACACTCTGATAAGATTAAATAAGTACCTGCCTGTATAATAAAAAACATGTTTTTTTTGGAAAATGGATCAATTCGGGATGCATTTAAAAAGACCGTGTTGTCTGATAAAAATGTTGTTTTCATCAATTTATCAATTAATCAGCTTTATCTTCGCTCTCTATCTCTTTTTTACTCCATATTCCTTGTGTGTTTTTTTCAATATATTTTTATTTTTATTGAATAAATTAATAAAATGGATCAAGCAATATGACGCTTTGACTTATTTTTTGACATTGTATGACATCTCAAAGCATTTATAATAAAAAAAGTTTGTGATAATAATTGTTGCGTTGACCTAGAAAGGCCGCACTGGGCAAATTCATGATGTAATAACTCAACGTTCGACAGTATTTGCTGCTTCAGCACGCTTTTCTGCATCTTAATTAATTGATTTATCAATATTTTGCACTGATAAACATGTTTGTTTGCAGTCTTTGAGGCGGATTTATTCGGTTTGCAGGATATTGCTGCATGCTTTATCTCGCGATGGGGTCAAAAAAACAGACAAATAACGAAAAGCGAGTCCAAGGCTAATTTGATCGTCATTAATTACACGTTTTGCTGATTGCTCTTTTTATTAAATACTAGATATTTATTTTTGGTGACTGTCAGGAGATTACAATGCATTATCATGTCGCAATGCGCAAGTAAATGGATGAAATCAGCTACGCCCCAGGATTACGTGGATGAGTGCACGATCAAGAGAAACAATTGCTTGTGTCCGTATTTATAACAGACGAGTATTGTATGCATGAGGCAATGTATGGATTTTAATGAATCATGGAGTTTTTATCAAGACAGAGTTACAAGGCAAACCATCCCTTTATGATAATATGGCGTGATGGTTAGTTAGTCAGCTATTACAAAAATGTTATCAGAAAATCACAAATAAGTTTATTATATGAGGACGTGAGTCAAGTAACATTTGTCACAGCTATCGGAATAGTTCCCGAATGAATAAAGATGTTTGAATGACAATAAAGAAATAAAACCGAAGTGTTAATTAATTATGTAGTCAGTAGCGTAACTATTAGAAGGCCTTTTTATTGTTATGGCTAATAACCATAATAATAACGTAACCTTTATATAGTGCAGTTTTACTTCACGTCAAGTGCTCAATAAATTAATAATAAGGTATTCAGTGATCATATTCTTAAAATTATTCCTACAGTGAAAATATTGATCAAATAATATAAACCCAAAATTGTATAGTATACCAATACAATGACAAGAGAATAAAAATAAACAATAACAGTGCTGTTAAGAGTACAAGACAATAATTTTATTTATTTATTTAAATTTCAAAGGGCTTTTACATGTAGGTAGTACAACTTTTAGATGACAGATAATTTTAAAACATAAAAAGAAACAATAACTAACACGACATAAAAAATGAACAGTACCTACAAAGTGATGATAAGAGAACAAATACATCACATGACAAAACAATAACGTTAAAACCAAAATATAATATAAAACGAGTCATAAAATGAGTCAGTTTATGTTCAGAAATAAGAATACTCTGAGTACACATTAAACATAAAAAGTGCAATAATGAGGAAACCGAAACCCAACAATTACGGAAGCTAAAGAATATGGCTTATTATCCATAATTATAATACATTGAAAGGAAGATAAGATTCATTAATAATTTGGCTTATTCGTAATGCGTGGATATTTCGGAACATGATGTCTTTTTCATTTCTTATTAAAAAATAACAAAAAAGTTTGCAATGAGCAGAAAAAGGTCGTTCTAGAATCATTGAAGGCGTGAGTCAAATAATGAATTTGAACCTCTCGAGAAACTTCGCGAATCAAACGACAACGATGTGTGAATAATCATATAACTCACAAATGTAAATAAATGTGGGGCGATGTAAAGCCAGTAGTCAGAAAGATAACGTAGATAGCATTATGTTATCAGGTGATACGATGTCTGGCGGAGTTTAATCTCGCATTTAGGTAGAAAGGTACTCAGGTAAGGAATAGACCCCTTGAAGTTTGTTGCCAGCGCCCGCGGGTCTATCGCCGCCAGCTGTACTAGCGCTAACTTTATACCGTATTCATATATTTGTATGCAGTATACCTACGCTGTTAGCTGTACGTGTGGCTGTGGCGTATTATAGGTACCAGGTACTCGTGTTGTGTTGTATTAAAGAAGAGAGATTTCTATTTTAAAATATAATTTTGTCTTACGATTTTAATCTACATGCTGAGATAAATGGCTCTTTTGTACAATGACGTCGACGTGTTTATGAAAGCAGACTCGGGCAAAGCAAATTCGATTGTCGGGGCGATGATGTCATGTCCCGACATGAACTCAACTCAATACTCGTGTAGTTTATTAGTATGGAATTAAAACTATAATACCTCTGGACGGCTTGAGCGCTGAATTAATCTGGGATTGGAATAATGTAATGAACGGTGGCCCGAGCACGGGCAACGTGATGAATTAGGAATTGGGTACTAGATATAATAAGCGATTGCAATATTATCAACAGTAGCAGCTCGAGCACCACTGTAGGATATATGTTATTGTGTACCTCCTAGATATAATATGGGATTGGAATAATGTAATGAACGGTGGCCCGAGCACGGGCAACGTGATGAATTAGGAATTGGGTACTAGATATAATAAGCGATTGCAATATTATCAACAGTAGCAGCTCGAGCACCACTGTAGGATATATGTTATTGTGTACCTCCTAGATATAATATGGGATTGGAATAATGTAATGAACGGTGGCCGGAGCACGGGCAACGTGATGAATTAGGAATTGGGTACTAGATATAATAAGCGATTGCAATATTATCAACAGTAGCAGCTCGAGCACCACTGTAGGATATATGTTATTGTGTACCTCCTAGATATAATATGGGATTGGAATAATGTAATGAACGGTGGCCCGAGCACGGGCAACGTGATGAATTAGGAATTGGGTACTAGATATAATAAGCAATTGCAATATTATCAACAGTAGCAGCTCGAGCACCACTGTAGGATATATGTTATTGTGTACCTCCTAGATATAATATGGGATTGGAATAATGTAATGAACGGTGGCCCGAGCACGGGCAACGTGATGAATTAGGAATTGGGTACTAGATATAATAAGCGATTGCAATATTATCAACAGTAGCAGCTCGAGCACCACTGTAGGATATATGTTATTGTGTACCTCCTAGATATAATATGGGATTGGAATAATGTAATGAACGGTGGCCCGAGCACGGGCAACGTGATGAATTAGGAATTGGGTACTAGATATAATAAGCAATTGCAATATTATCAACAGTAGCAGCTCGAGCACCACTGTAGGATATATGTTATTGTGTACCTCCTAGATATAATATGGGATTGGAATAATGTAATGAACGGTGGCCCGAGCACGGGCAACGTGATGAATTAGGAATTGGGTACTAGATATAATAAGCGATTGCAATATTATCAACAGTAGCAGCTCGAGCACCACTGTAGGATATATGTTATTGTGTACCTCCTAGATATAATATGGGATTGGAATAATGTAATGAACGGTGGCCCGAGCACGGGCAACGTGATGAATTAGGAATTGGGTACTAGATATAATAAGCAATTGCAATATTATCAACAGTAGCAGCTCGAGCACCACTGTAGGATATATGTTATTGTGTACCTCCTAGATATAATATGGGATTGGAATAATGTAATGAACGGTGGCCCGAGCACGGGCAACGTGATGAATTAGGAATTGGGTACTAGATATAATAAGCGATTGCAATATTATCAACAGTAGCAGCTCGAGCACCACTGTAGGATATATGTTATTGTGTACCTCCTAGATATAATATGGGATTGGAATAATGTAATGAACGGTGGCCCGAGCACGGGCAACGTGATGAATTAGGAATTGGGTACTAGATATAATAAGCGATTGCAATATTATCAACAGTAGCAGCTCGAGCACCACTGTAGGATATATGTTATTGTGTACCTCCTAGATATAATATGGGATTGGAATAATGTAATGAACGGTGGCCCGAGCACGGGCAACGTGATGAATTAGGAATTGGGTACTAGATATAATAAGCGATTGCAATATTATCAACAGTAGCAGCTCGAGCACCACTGTAGGATATATGTTATTGTGTACCTCCTAGATATAATATGGGATTGGAATAATGTAATGAACGGTGGCCCGAGCACGGGCAACGTGATGAATTAGGAATTGGGTACTAGATATAATAAGCGATTGCAATATTATCAACAGTAGCAGCTCGAGCACCACTGTAGGATATATGTTATTGTGTACCTCCTAGATATAATATGGGATTGGAATAATGTAATGAACGGTGGCCCGAGCACGGGCAACGTGATGAATTAGGAATTGGGTACTAGATATAATAAGCGATTGCAATATTATCAACAGTAGCAGCTCGAGCACCACTGTAGGATATATGTTATTGTGTACCTCCTAGATATAATATGGGATTGGAATAATGTAATGAACGGTGGCCCGAGCACGGGCAACGTGATGAATTAAGAATTGGGTACTAGATATAATAAGCGATTGCAATATTATCAACAGTAGCAGCTCGAGCACCACTGTAGGATATATGTTATTGTGTACCTCCTAGATATAATATGGGATTGGAATAATGTAATGAACGGTGGCCCGAGCACGGGCAACGTGATGAATTAAGAATTGGGTACTAGATATAATAAGCGATTGCAATATTATCAACAGTAGCAGCTCGAGCACCACTGTAGGATATATGTTATTGTGTACCTCCTAGATATAATATGGGATTGGAATAATGTAATGAACGGTGGCCCGAGCACGGGCAACGTGATGAATTAGGAATTGGGTACTAGATATAATAAGCGATTGCAATATTATCAACAGTAGCAGCTCGAGCACCACTGTAGGATATATGTTATTGTGTACCTCCTAGATATAATATGGGATTGGAATAATGTAATGAACGGTGGCCCGAGCACGGGCAACGTGATGAATTAGGAATTGGGTACTAGATATAATAAGCGATTGCAATATTATCAACAGTAGCAGCTCGAGCACCACTGTAGGATATATGTTATTGTGTACCTCCTAGATATAATATACGAACAGTCGCCCGAGCACTATGGGCTATATAGGGTTCTAGATATAATATACGATTGGAATTATATAAATAGTAGTCCGAGCATCGCTATAAAATAATTAATTGGATTCTAGATGTAATATGGGATTAGAATAATATGAACATTCGCCAGAGCATCGCGATGCATTTGGTTTAGGCTGGCTATAGGGTTCTAGATGGAATTATATAAACAGCAGTCCAAGCATCGCTATAAGTTAGGTGCTGGATTCTAGATGTAATATGGGATTAAAATATAAGAATAATATGAACAGTCGCCCAGCACAGCGATGTTTTTGGTTTAGGCTAGATACATGGCTCTACATAGATACAATATTAATATGAATTACACAGACAGTAGCCCGAATTATATTATTAGAATTATATAATCAGTCTGACCATCGTTATAAATTAGGTATTGGATTCTAGATGTAATATAGGATTTTTTTTTCACACAAGCCCACACATAGGCCCTGAGGAAAATAATTTCCTTTCGGGCCTATGTCATCTTTTGGGATGAGACGTGGAGGGTCTTCAAGGAAAGTAAGTTCTGGGAAGGTAAAAGGTATGAGGGTTGGGTAGGAATCTAGGGATCAATGTGTCCAAGAGTGACGGACATATGAATATATTCCTCCCACTGCGGCGGTCGAGAGACCGGTTGGAGAGGTCAAAGGGTCTCCCCAAACCTCCCGGTCCGACACGCCACGCAGCTGGTGGGCAGGCACATCTTGAACACACTTCACCCGATGTACCCGGGCACCCCTGCTAAATCACTAAACGTAGTGAACCACTTGGAGTGACCTATGTTAGAGGTTATCCAATAAATGGTTCCCGGGGCGGCGGTACACAAACCCGCCTCCCAAATTGGGATTAGATTATAAGAATGATATAAACAGTCGCCCGATAACCACGGTGTTTTGGATAGATTCTAGGTATAGGATAGGGATTAGTAGATTTTTAACTGAGATGAGCATTGGATTCTAGATATAACATGAATATTAATATAAAAGACACAAGTTTTTCCAACCTTATTAAAGTTGGCAGTTAAATTTTACCCAAGTTGTCACATTAACATCTAACCAGATTCTAAAAAGATTTTTACTGTTTGGTATGGAATATTTATTAATTATGCACAGAGGTCCAAGCAAACACGAACTATTAGATTATTATTTTTTTTAAATGATAATGTTTATAAGACAAGGCTTTTTATAAATAGCACAAAGGATAACAAATTATTAATGAAATATCCATACTAATCGAAAAATCTCCCGATTAAAAATAAATGCCGCCGACGGGAATTGAACCCGCACCTTCTGATGTCCAGTCAGGTGCTCTGGACCACTGAGCTACGTCAAAATATGCCAACAACAAATGTAGATATAATATGTATCAACGCCATCTAGTGGGAAATTCAGCACTAACAAAACCTTTCCTACAAAAATAAAGTTTGTTTGTAAACATTTTTAGTTTTACTTTTACATTTATTTTTACTCTGGAGATATTTTCAATTTGTATTAATATTTCAGGCGAGTAATTATTGCTTATAATAATTTATTATTAGTGTATTATTATTAGTAAAGGTGTTAAGTTCTAGATATATACATATATAATATATTGGAATAAATATGATGAACCGACTTCGGAGCACTGCCATGGTATGAGTATCGAGTTCTAGATTAGTATAATAAACAATGGCCCAAACACTGCGATGAAATATTAATAACTAATAAGTTATTAATATTTCGAATTGTTCTTTGAACTATGCACCAGTTCTTTCATATTATATTTTAATTTATCTTATCTAGCCGTATTCTGCATTGAAAAGAAATCAGAAAATTATGATACGTGACCTGTACCCAGTCGCCGCATTTGTTCATAAGAACACTGTGAGATGTTGAGACTTGAATCAACAAGAGAACCTGTACGAAAACTGAAGATATTCAATTGTGTAGGATAATAATAATCAAATACATACGCACATAAAATGTAAATATGTATTTACACGATGTGGAAAACAAGGCTATTAACACTGCAGCTTATAATGCAAGATCAAAAGTTTATGCTTAATGTAATGACACTACGAATTCAGGCAGTTTGTGAATACAAAATTAGCAAGTTATTGTAATAATAGAATGATAATTTATTTATGCAATATCGTTTTTGTGAAAAATAACACGTTTCGACCTACCTCAGTAACTTCTTAAAAATAGTTGGTTCCGAATAAGTGACCCACACCCTGAAAATAATATTTAAAACATAGAAGTGCAATCTATCTCCGTCTGCCGGTAAAATTGTTTGCACGTTCCGTTTCCAGTTTCTAAAATCTGCTGCATAAGATAGATTTTGACTAGAACTTCGACTGAGCTCATTATTGTGCCTATGTACCTGTCTGAAGAAACTTTTATTAAAGAATTGTCATTGGATAGAGAAGTTTCTTTGAACAAATTGTATAATTCCCTATTTAAAAAAAAAAAAAAAGGTCCATTCAAATATATGTAGGTATTTAAGTACTTACTTACAAATCTTATGATTTCAGAGAAATTTTTGGTTTTGATTTATTAAATAAGAGATTATTGAAAACAAATCTTTTTGGATTCACTACAGTTCACAGAAATACCCACTAGTTATAAAGTAGAAACAAAATAGGTATAAGAATTATACAAACATAGCTGAAGTGATACAAATGATATTACCAAGTACAATGAGAAAACAATTAAAGATAATAAAGTTAAAAGAAAAAAAAAAAAACGGCTATGAACTCTCTGATTGCATTCCTTTGTATGGAAAACTGATTTGTGTATTGACTTCGTTTTTCCTTTTTTGGTAGTCTAATTTCATTACACGTTCTTGTGTTGACTATTAATGTCGTTGTTGTATTTAATTTTGTCTGAAATGTATTTTGATAAAAGGTTGTATATTATTTTATGTATAAATATCATAGCGTTCAAGTAAGACAATATTGAGAGTTTCTTCAAATCAACTTCAAGCCGAAACTTCTCTTTAAACAGTATAAAACAAAGTCACTATCCGTGTTTGTCTGTTTGTGTGCTTGATTCTTCTAAACTATTTAATTAAACGGATTTTGATAGGGTTTTCAATATGATTTACGGAATTTGTAAACATGCATATCATATTTATAGAAAGTTGAGAAAAGTCGATGTTTTGTGGTAAAAAAAATTTTTTTGCTAAACCTTATGAGATAGAACAAAATAATGTACTACAGAATTGTAAATCTTAACAAGGCCTACAGAAAAGTTCGCCATGGTATATGTCTATCTCCCAAGGATAATCCCCAGTAACGCCGGGTACACATAAGCTAGTATTGAATAAGAAAAATGATTTTTAAGACTTTCATTCATAATTATCAGTGTACCTACCTACCTATGTATGATATTTTTTATGTATTTACGTTATTTTATTTATCTAAAACCATTCTTGACGTAGGCACATAAAAGTTTTTTATAGCTTCAAGGGAAAGGCGCAAATGAAAACAACAATAATAACAGCAATTATAAACGATAATAATAATAGGTACCTACGTAATAATATTGTTGTTTTCACTTATTCTTTCAGGAATCGTAGAATAATAATATAATTTCATGACTTTATTATCTAATAACGTCACAGCAGCACTTTGTTATGAATTGCGATACCTCGATAATAGATTCTCCCAACTTCTCTTCATCATCTCCTCCGCATTTCAACTAAAGCGACAACTTGACAATCGTGTCCGCTGTCGGCAGTGCGTATTGAAAATTTCATATGACAGAGATATCCCAAAATACATCGGACTCGACTACTAATTCAACTCACTTAGTTACTAGGTCGGGTCGCTCGGAAAAACACATTTCGCAGAAAAGTATTTTCAATTCCGCAATTCTCAGTTGACGACTGTAGTTCGAACCACATAAAAGAAAAACATAATTTAATATTTTTTTCGCAATGAGCCACTTGCATGATTTATAATATTTTTTGTGGAAATTTGAATTCATTATTTTGATCGTATTCTTAAAACTGCATCAATATTTTGAATATAATAAAACATAGTCAGAAATTTGGGAGACGGTGTGGATACCGCCGCCCCGAAAACCAATACCTCTGCTAAAGTTAAACCGAATGGTTCCCTACGTTTGTTGACTTAGCAGGGTGCCCGTGTTCCTGGGGGGAGGTTGTTCAAGTCCCGGTGCGCCTCCTGGATGGATTCATAAATCCGTCACTCCTGGTCACACTGACACCCAATTTTCTACTCAATCGGAACCCTTATTCCTTACCAGAAATTCCCTTAGATGACATGAGCCCTGAGATATTTTATTTTTCCTCAGAGCCTCTGTGTGGAGATAGTGATAAAGAAATGATTTTCAACTGTACGCCACCATGCCAGCGGGTGAATGGAATCACTAATAGGGAGAACTCCAGTGAAACATGTATGCATATAGAGCAATAAACGCTGATTCTCAATATATAAGTATTATGTATTATTATACGTGGAATTTATAAATCGTCATTTAAAAACGAATAAAACACCATCACATTAAAACACGCCGTTTGGTTGGTACGATCGGATGCGCTGATTGGACATCACAACCAGTCTATATGTGAGAAGTATGTATATATATATATATATATGGTTTACGAGTGAGTCTAACTGAATTAATTTATTTTTGAAGCGATGAAAATTTTGTTTTTTTTCGTCGTTGTTGATTCAGTGTTGATCGATTTGAAACATTATTTAGGCGCCAATAATAATTAATATTTAAAAAAAATAATGGTAGTAATGAGCGTTGATGTTCAATTAATCGGTGGTGATAGGTGTATTATTTATAAAATATGTTTTGAGGTTAGCGTCAAAATCAAAACACAATAATATTTATAATTTATATGGTAATCGCCCTACATAATATTATGTATATATAATATTAATATTGTTGATTACATATACTAAATTAGACTAGACACGGCATATTCATTTAAAAATAACCCCAACACAATTTTGGTTTGGTTCACATGCACATTTATGAAAAGGCCCACGCATTATGTCGCAATGCGAATTGGTCACTGTGCATTGCGTTTTACCTTTTGTTGGTCTATTTTGCTTCTCAGCTATGCTGGGCAAGTTCATTTTTTCAATTACAAAAATAACCGAGTTCCAAATATTTAAATTTGAATTGTGTCCATATTACAACACCTCTTTCAACAAATTCTCCGTGGTTTCGCTTACGAGTTTGAACGCTTGTACAAGGAGTTTAAACAGAGTTGGGTTGTTAAGTTAATCTCCATATTTGTGACGCACGATACGTGGCGTTATTGTTAAAATGAATTTAACTAGACAGGGCTAATCTAGTATTGATTATAATAATTATAACATAATAACGGGTACCGCACATTGAGATATATAACTCAATGGTACCACAAAAGAAAAATTCGAGAAACTCTCTTAAACATTTATTATATCTTACCAGTATCGTGATTGTACTTGTATCAAAATGATCCCCGCAACCAAAATTCAGATCACCTACATAAGTGATAGAGAAGAATTTTTCTAATGATTAGTTTTATAGCCACACACCATTTCTTTCGCAGGTTTTTAAACACCGATAATTTGTTTATCAAGTGTGATGATGGATGCATTTTGGAACCCTTTACTTTGGAGAATTAGTCCCATTGTCAGTTTTGCTATAAAAAAAGTAAATCAAATTTTCTAAAAAAATTATAAAGAGTACAGCATATCAGGTGGTTTTCTCATACATTGACGTCAGGAGCTAAAAAACACAAACTTACTAAGTAACCATCATCCGCCGCTTCCCCGGAGGCAAATGCAGAAAGGACAGATCACCGTACAACTCTATCTTGGCACACACTCCTTGCTCCATTAAATCCATCCGTACACTCCACATAACGCACGTGAGCCGTTCCCAACCAACAAATAAATAATAAAGCATTAAAAGTGTTTTTTCCTGGGCCTCCTTTTTGTATGGCCGGAAAGCGAAGTCTATAATCTTAATAATTTTTCTAAGCCAATAAAAATGCGAGCAAGTGGCTCATAAGTATTCCAAAAACAGAATACCAGGTACGAGTGGGTCACTAATATCAAATCTGCTTTCTTGCGTATCGCTCCGAAAAATGAAAAATACGGATTAGACGGTGATAGCAGAACGCTGTACGTGATTATTAGCATTATTATTTCGCTCGGGATATTTCATAATGCTTTTTTGCTTTTTTCATGCAGTGAATGAACTCGGATGACGTAAACGTAGGCGGTACCTACATTAATCAACACAAGACAGGCAGGACTAAAGAACTGGGAGACTAGAAGTCTGGCCGGAAAGTATCTCCCGGCCCATAAAAATACGTTGTTCATAAGGGAGATGGTTTTTTTTAAATTCGTAATGTTTTCGTAATTAAATTGCGATTGCAGTGTGTTATTCGTGTTGATTTATTGTAAAAGGAATAAGTTTTTTTTAAATTCATTATTTGTTGTAATAATTTATTGAGCAATTTTGTAAACATAATGGTGGATTATTTATTATTTAAGACAATAGAGTCATTTTTACTATAGACTTTATCCGTTGTATGAATTCTTCACACAACTTTTTACGGCAAAATTTTTTGATACACACAGGTACATATATAATTTTACAAAATATAAGACAGTAACAGAAAGGCGAAGCCTGTGCATGGGCATTATATATTATGCATACAAAACAGTGGTGGTTAAATAAAGAAAAAATATAGTACCTATGGATATTTAATAAAAACAGTTAAGGCGATGCACTACGTCGTGTAATATTTTAAATTGAGCCGCTATCAATAATAACCCTTACGTAGATGGCGATAAGGTTTAAATTCCCGCTTAACACCATCCGCCTGTTTTGATTTATGCAAGAAAAAAACATGGCCAAAAAGTGCCTTTTATTTTATTTTGTGGATTCATTCTGTAAATAACTTAATTTGCCACATTATACAATAAAATCATAACCGAAAATGGGTTTGTAAGTAGGAGATTTTGAACTTTAAAGCAGTTTTCATAGGCCTTATACATTATTTTTTTCTGGACTTATAAAAAGACTAATCTAAAAAAATACTCGATTATTTAAAAGGCCAAGATGTATTCTACTCGCAGTATTTAATTAAAGCATTTGATACATTTCTAGGCGACCAAATTTTCAAACCAAAAACACATGATTTTGCATTACTACGTATGGCATCGCCTTAAAGTAATTTTAAAAGCTTTGTTAACCTCTTAACGACCACGCCCGAGTATACTCGGGCGGCTATTATGTGAAATTCATTTTTTTTAAAATTATAATTTTTTCACACTATGCACCACAACATCAATATTCAGTCCCATTTTGGGCCCGAAATGGCTTTTATATGAGGATATATATTTTGAGTAAATAAAATTCATTGATAAAAAAAGGTGTTTTTCTTTCCATTTTTATTTTTTAAATGATTACTGAAGGGGTTAATGTAGACGGTAATGACTTATCCTATACTTTATACCTACATCATCTACAAACTTTGCAATTGCAACAAATGAAATTTAAAAAAAAAATCAATTCCGATTTTGAAATTACAATTACATTCAAAGCAAATTCGAGATTGAACTAGATATTACGCAGGACAAAGGCACAGCACAAATAACTGAAATGTATGTGTTTGTTGAGTATATTTTAGAATTTATAGTAATTACAATATTTGTAAACATTTTAATTCTCAAATTGTGATAATCGTGCAATCAGAGTGGACCCAAACTACACACACTTGATTCAGTGTGTTGGCACGTCTGTATACACTTCTAACAGTTATGTCCTTACGAAACATCACTGAGAAACAGCATTGTTTTTATGTGACAAGAGTCCCAACTGCTCCAAACCGTCTGGAGCCAGCGAGACTGTGGCATCCACAAAGCGAGACAATGTTGTGAAGCTAAAGGTAATGGGGGAGGGGAAGAGGACGGTGGGGAAGTACCAGGCTATTCGGATCTGGTCACCAAATATGTCTAATGCCATTTCCAGTAAAGATGTTTCGATTTTGAATGGTGTTCTTTCACCAAGGTGATACTGAAAATATGTACTAATCTGGAACTGGCCGTGAGTAGGCATCATTTTTAATTGATTAATTGTGAATTATTCAAACAAAATTTACTTGCGCATGCCGGTATTTGAACCCGCGACCGCCGAATTCGTAGGCAAGGATCGAAAAAAAAATTCATCTACGGAGGCCGTCAAATATACACAAGAGAATAAAATCAATATACGAGTTCAATCACAGTTTGCTTTTAATATGACATCGTGCAAAACTCAAAACAGAGCCAGTGGAATTATTGCATCTCAATTCAATAAAATGGAGAGGGAAAAAAACAAATAGTTTGGGAAGTGGACTCTTATCTGGATATGCAGAGATCTTCCATTGTGGAAATTATTACACATTTAAATCCAATGCATTTTTATTTGCTCTCGTCGAATTTTGATCTTGCAACCACTGGGCCCGGAGCCAAAGAACTTACCGCTCTGCTAAGGATGTCGTCAGTTATATAAATGGTTTACTATCCAAGTAGCAAACTTTGGCCCTTTTAATGCTATGATTTATGTTGTGATGGCTTACTTTATTAATCATTTATTGTAGGTCTATTGGGCAATCTGGCAACACTCGGAAAGATACCAAAGAAAATTTACAAATTTAGTTTTACTTATATAAAACTTCCAGTCATAAGTCATTAATCATTGTCATTAGTTTCAAGTCATTAGTTGTTAAAATAAATTCTCAACAGTGATAAGTTCGTAGTTTTATGTTTTTAATATAAAAAAGTTTTTGTCAATATTATCAAACCACTATGTAAAAATACGTAACAAACTAATAACTTGTTATTATTTGGGTCCATTGAATGACTGAATAGATAAACGGATAGAAATATTGTATATCCTAATAATGTAAATAAGTTTAACTTTGTTCCTCACATTGATGAAATCACAAACAATGTTTTTAAGATAATGGATTTTTTCTTGAATTCAAATCGATATATTTATTTGAACCCTCTTTACCACTCTGTTTAGAAGCCACACTTACATCTTACTAATTAGGTTCTTAGGCTCAAAACACACTAAACGTATCTTGCGCCGCGTACTTATTAAGTAGCGAAAAAAAGCCAGCCAGTGTCCAATCTGCGAGATCGGCGACTGGCCGCATCGAACGCAGGCGTAACGACGTACAGGGTTTTCCAATAAGAGGTGTTATTTTGAATAGCCCGCTATTTCGGTAGATGTTACTTTTGAAGCTGTCATTTTTTGACATTTGACAATTAAAAACTACGCCATTAATAAAAATGGAACGATACACGCTTCAACAACGCATTGAAATTATTAAAATTCACTTGAGTGAATCAAATGCAAATCATCTTGAGTGATGAGGCCCATTTCCACCTCGGTGGCTTCGTCAATAACAAAATTGTCGCATCTGGGACTAGGAAAACCCAAGAGTTATTGTTGAAAAGCCTCTCTATCCTCAACGTGTGACTGTTTGGTGCGGTTTATGGTCCGGCGGAGTCATTGGACCTTACTTTTTCGAAAATGAGGCCGGAGCAACAGTTACGGTGAATGGATTGCGCAATTGAGAGATGATTAATGATTTTTTATGGCCGGAATTGGATGGTATTGATTTGGACAACGTTTAGTTTCAACAAGACGGCGCTACGTGCCACACAAGCAACAATACCATTGATCTTTTACGATTGAATATCAAAATAACACCTCTTATTGGAAAACCCTGTATAATACATGGCGTGAAGGAGATTTTACGCGATGTATAAGCGTAACGCGACGTAAAATGAGCTGCGCAAGATACGTTCGGTGTGTTTCGGCCCTTACACGCGGGTTCAACTATGGTGTGGTAAAGCCGGCCTTGAGCTTGGTTTAAGAACCTTATAACCAAATAAACGCCATTGTATCTAACCCCATGGGATTCACTACGTTTGGTGATTTAGCAGGGGTGCCCGGGTTCATCGAGTGAGTTGTGTTAACCAGCTGCATGGCGTGACAGATCAGGACAGGCCAGTTTGGGGAGATCCTTTGACTTCTCCAACTGGTCTCGACCCATCGCCTTGCGCCGCTGTGGGAGAGATATATTCACATGTCCGTTCACACTTGGACACATTGATCGCTGGATTCCTACCCAACCCAACTTCAATTCCTCTCCAACTCATTAAATCTTATATTATCAACAGAATTCAATATGTCAACTTAGATAACAATAACAGTCAACACAAAAACATAAAATATGGAGTTCCTCAAGGATCCATATTAGGGCCACTCCCTTTTCAAATATATATAAATGATAAATGTCAATTAAACCTAAACGGCGAAATTTTCTTATACGCAGGATGGTAAAAATATCTGGGACTACATATCGATAAACACTTATCAGCACATACAGAAACTTAAAGAAAAAATTATCACACTAATTCGTGTATTTGGTAAAATAGCCCATCTTCTACAAACACCAGTTAAGAGGGGATTATACTTTAGTTTAATCCAGTCCCATCTAAATTATTTAATTGAAATAAGGGTAAACACACGCATTACACGTTTAAACGAACTACAAATAATACAGAATAAAGTTTTTAATTATATCCCCGATACCCCCACCAAAAAAGTATACCAAGAAACGAAATTACTGAAAATCAGAAAACTGTACGAATATAACATATGCTTATTAATCTAAAAAAATCAAAATGGATTTATACACACGAGCACAACATTCATAAAAGCATCACAAGTACATGAACACTACACAAGACAACATAATAAACTATAAACACATTCAGCAAAGACTGAAAGAGGTGAAAGAAACATATTCCACGAGAGTGTACACATATACAATCTCCTTCCCAATAGTTTGGCATCAGTAGATAGAATTAATATATTTAAGAAAAAACTGTTTGCTCTTAAGATCAGCGAGCAAAATTATAACGTATGTAAGTTATGTAGTAAACAATAATATTTTTATTTTTAATGTGTACCACCACCATAACACGGGCATGTGGCATGGTGGTCGAAAAAATCCTCAATGCATGTAACAAACCATTCAATGAATAAAGAAAATAAAAAAAAAATAAAAAACACTTTTAAGTTAACTTTTGACAGGCCAAGATGCCAAACAAAACGTCTGTAACTAAATGGGTCTTTCGACGACCCAAAGCATTTTTCTTATGGGCTTTTAAACTATAGAAATCCCAATTATTCATTCAATTACGAATGGTAAGTGATGTATTTGCCCAGGAATACGTAAAATACTAAAATGATATCAAGAATTTAAGCTAATATAGGGTTTTCCAATAAGTGGTGTTATTTTGAATAGCTCGCTATTTCGGTAGATGTTACTTTTGAAGCTGTCATTTTTAATTTATATACATAATAAAATAAAAGAAGTGTTGAGAAGTGATGTGTATTTTGTGGCAAGTGTGTGTTTATGTATATAAAACAAATAAAAATTTAATTTATATACATAATAAAATAACACCTCTTATTGGAAAACCCTATATAAGGAGGGTAGTAATTTTGGGTACTACCCACTCCCCCAATTGGCTGCAGGATAGTAAGAAAGTGAAATGTGTATATTTCTTTTAACATAAAATAAAATTAAAAAATAAACCCTCATACCTTTTACCTATTCAGAACTTCCTCTTCATACTTTCTTTAAAAAATACCACCCACACAGCATCCCGAAAGATGACATCGGCCCTGAGGGGAATTATTTTCCTGTGCGGGGTTAATATTAAAAAAAAAGATTTTTAGAGACTATAAAAAATATTGTTAGCAACTATAAAATAATATTTATTTTTTGGAATAACTTTATTGAGTAAAACCTCAAATGGTGATATTAAATTATTGAACACAATATTAGCGATTTCTAAACGAAAATCTGAAAGAGAAAAATCAGAAAAGGATACGGTCACATCTAGGACTCGAACCCAGGAGTCCCATTAGCTCAGTGGTAGAGCGGTGCCCCTGCAAGGCAAGGGTCCTGGGTTCGAGTCCTAGATGTGACCTATCCTTTTCTGATTTTTCTGTTTCAGATTTTCGTTTAGAAATCGCTAATTTTGTCTTCAATAATTATAAAATAATACGTTCACAATTTGATTTTCCGGACCTGTTAGAAATGAAAATGTTCAGATTACCTATTAGAAATACAAGACCATTTTTGGTGAAGAACCATTTCGAGCCAACTTTGCCTGTAAGGGTGCGTATAAACAGGAAAAAATTTCGGCGAGCCGAGCTTCGAATTACGGGAATGGAACAAAGCGACCGCGAGCGGCGTTTGCGGTTGCTTAGTTTCTTTCCGATAATTTGTGGCTTCGCTCGCGGAAATTTTGTCCTGTATACGCAGCATAACTATTATAATAATAACTATTATTACAATAACTACATATACTGCCGGAAATTAATAGATTCCAGATGGATTGTAGGAGCCATATTAATAAAAACAAAATTTAATAATGTATGTAAGTTATAATAAATTAGACATTTATAAACTTGGATATATACAAATGGTCACAATAAAAATAAAGCCAAAGACCACGCAAATCAAAATTGAAACGTTACTCGAAATGAACAGTTCTGGATAACTAGGTACTTTCTAACCTTCCTCTTTCCCATCTTCCATTTTCACTCTGGCTCCGGTCAGTTGTGAAGTAATAATAATAAAAGAAGTATTTCTTCCTTTCGAATGTTTATCTATGGCCGTAACTTTACACATCCCTCAACATACTTTGTATGTAAACTTAAACAAAGGATTACCTCTGAAAGATCCATTGTAATATCTCATTCTTTCTCATGAACGACGCATGTACAAGAAAGAGAGATAATATTAGAGCTCTCAGCGGCAGGACAACACCAATTATCTTTTATTCCAAGCCTCGTTAAATCTAACTAGAATTGCGAAATATTATTTCAAGCTAGCTTTACCAAAGCCTCTACTATGCGAGAATAACAAACTATTATTATTATTCTTATCTATACGAAATTAACAATAATATAAATAATATGTTAATGTATAATTTATCGTACATTCGCAGTTGAGTCGAGATACAATTACAAGAAACGCATGGTAATATATTATTTAAAATATTGTAAAAGAGTCAATCGTTATTATTCAAATCAGATATTGCAACAAACAAGGCTCGGAATAAGTTATACAGTATACAGCCCGCGCCCTGTGCACGCAGTGTACACACACAGTGTCACACACATACACACTATACCGCAGCACAGACACACCATCCCGCCAACACAGATACACTATCCCACAAACACACGCTACACACACAGTCCAACACGCTCTCACACACAGCTTTAATTAATGGTACCCACCCGGGCCTGATCTCACACCATTTCAGCCATAAGCCTAATTTTCAAAGCCAGTTTAATATTGCTCTCCAATTTATATTCCTTATTTTTTTGTTACTTTTGTCTTCTTCTTCCTCTTCTAGAGCCTTTTGAACGTGGGCCTCCTATCCGAAGTCTTTTTAATGTGAATACCGCATAATAGTTGCACTGCTCCAAGCTGGACCCAGTGGAACTATGGCATACCTGATTGGGGTATTTTGTGAGGTTCAAGGTAGCGGGAAGATGAAGGAGATGGGTATCTGGAAGATGGCAAAGTATGTACCTGGCTCAGATCTCAGATTGGTTGTCTTTCACCAGGGTGATAATGAAGATATCTTATTTTTTCCACGTCTTTTTTTTGGATTAACTTCACAGTGGAGGTTCTGAGGAGAACAATTCAATTCAATTTGTTTATTAATTTCAAAAACATTACAAAATTGTTCATTTCAATGCGTTTTAAAAATATTTTTATAATAAGAATTCTAAGATTAATATTTACAGTGTGTATATCAACTATACCAGTGATAATAGAGCTTGCCTTTTAAAGGAAGCTTCATTGCAAAACATGTCGATATCCGAATTGATTCTGTTCAACAGCAAGATTGCTCTCCCCACAGGCATGACCATTGGCAAGTTAGTTCTGCAGGCCGGGAGATAAAATAGTCTATGTTGTCGGTGACGTAGATAACCATCGGGAACATAGAAATGAATGCTCTTCATGATGACCGAGTTTTCAAACCATCCACGAATCAGTCTAAAGAAATGTGTAGAAATGCGCACATCTCTTCTGACCCGTAGATAGTTCATTCCGAGCATACCCAAAAGAAAGTCAGTGGGATAGAGCCACGGGCAGTAAAGAAAATATTAATAAAATATAGTAAATAGAGATCCCTTTCCTGAGGGCCGGTGTCGTACTGGGGGATGCTGTGTGGAGGGTCTTTTTAAAGAAAGGAAGAACAGGAATTTCTGGGAATAGTACACGGAGAAAAATGAGTACTGCTAATTTATTAAGAATCTCTTCACATTATTCATAATCCGGTTAAAAACGGGATTAAAGGCCCTTAACGAATGAATTGATAGGTTTCCTGATTTTGTAAAATACCAATATGATAATACATACAATGTCCGTAAAATAAAAAGAGACATAAAAATTCTAACATTTTCGCATTTCGTCATCATATATTATAGACGCAGAAAACGCAGGTGCTTGAACACGTGTTCCGATATATTAAGAATTTACTAAAAGCTTATCAGGAAACGGTCTGCAATCCCATTTTCAACAGGATTACCATTAATTTGAAGAGATTCTTAATAAATTAGCAATATTAATTTTTCGTCATATAGAAGGTATCTGGGGGTAAGTGTGGGGTTCCAGGAGAGACGGACTGAATCCATCCTTCCTACTGCGGTGCAAGGCGATAGGTCGAGAGAGTCCGGCTGAAGTCAGGGTCAGAACAAACCTTACTCCATGAAACCGAACACCCCTGCTAAGTCTCCAAACTTAGCGAACCAATTGGGGTTACCTACGTATGACAGTGGTGTTGGTTATCCAAAGAATTTGTTGGATAACCAGCACCTCTGCCTTATATGACCCCAAGTGGTTCGCTACTTTTGGTGACTTAGCAGGGGCGCCCGGGTTCATGCGGAGAGGTGTGTCCGGGTCTTGACTACGGATGCGCCTGCCAACCAACTGCGTAGCAGGCCGGATCAGGAGAGACTGGTTAAGGGAGACCCTTTGACATCTTCAGCATAACTCTCTCAGAACATCGCCTTTCACCGCAGTCGGAGGGATGGACATACTGATCCCCAGATTTCTACCCACCCCTCATACCTTTTTTCCTTCCCACAACTTCCTACACTTCCTTTCCTAAAAACTCCCTCCCCACAGCACCCCCAAAGATGACATAGGCCCTGAGGGGAATTATTTGCCTCAGGGTCTCCTGTTTGGAGCTAATAAAAAAAAACCTACGATAATAGTGTTTCAGAGGAAGGAGATATTTTAAAACTAATTTAGTCATCAACATTCTAAGCGGTATCAATAATGAATTAATTTTTATCGTGTTGAAAAAATGTCTCATATTTTTTCTTCGATAATGTGTTGACATACTTTTAGAATATAATTCAACATTGATATACAAAATATCTACAACAGGAAATACTTGATAATAATAATATAACAGTATTATTTTTAATAATAACATAATTATTAAATCATATAAACTACATCTAGCGCATTATTTATATGTGTAACATAAAACAATAGATCTACAATCTTACTTTTGACGGCCTCCGTGGTCGATGGGTAAGGCTTTCGACTAGCAAGCGACTAGAGGTAGCGGGTTCGAATCTCTTTTTTTTATTTGTTTGATTAATTTGTGTTATTTCACAATTAGTAATGATAAAAATAAAATAATATATAGTATATTTGAGGCACGTTCCAGAGTGGAAGATGCTCACAATATCGCCCTGGAGTAAGACCAACATTCAGAATTAAAACGTTGCTTGAAATGGCTTTGGTCGTGTATGGTGATCAGATCTGAATAGCCAGGTACTTTCCAACCTTCCTCCTCCTCATATCCCCACTACCTTCAGCTATATTCTTACTGGCTTCAGACGGTTGGGAGCAGTTGAGACTCTTGTGGGGTTTGACACATAATAAAATATATGCAGGTGGATAAAAGAGGAACTAATGATTTTTTTGCTCAGTGGCTGAGTTAGCTTCGGGTCTGGTTTTCCACCCGGGCATCGTGAGTTCAATTCCTCGGCTGGCTAAGACACAATCAACATTTTCCGCTTACTGTGATGACAGTAAGAGATTTTCAAATATTGTCAGGTTTTAGTATCCCGGGAATGTTTGCCTTTTTTAAACAAAAATGACAATTTCCAAATAAAGAAAAAGTATTTAAAAAAATAAAATTTAATCTTAGATAATTATTTTTGTACCAAGATAAAACGAGTCGTATCACAATACCACTAGACTATTTTAGAAAAAAGTGAAGAGAAAGACAAGGACACGAGATAACAAAAGATTATTAATATCATTTATATAATCTAGGTACTTACGTAAGAAAAAGAAAATGTTTTAAAAGATTTTATTATCATCAAGTACGTGCTGTAGCTCTTGTTGACGAAATTACGTTCATACGTTTTTGTATAATAATGTTTGTAGACATTGATGCATCAGATACCCAAGGAACTTTCTAGAAATAAATGCGATTTTTTAACATAACATAAATAACAAAGTGCATTCGGTTCAGCACATATTATTTAACTTTTTAATATAATAAAGAGAGCTTACCGTAAAACTATTTAAATACGTAAATACCATAAAAAAAATTTGGGAATAATCAAATTCGATCATCGAACGGGTACACTAAAGTTGTAGTCCTGTTTTTTTTTAAGCTGTTTGTCGGTGACTCAAGTATATCACCGTATACATACGCACCAATGCTATCACTCCTAGGCGTGTGTATTGAAGTCAACGCTAATTCCTATGTTTTTAAAAAATATTTATGAAATGAGCCAATTATATTTATTAATCATTCAAATCATGTGAATAATAAAAATCTTTTTTTTAGTACTTTGGATGTCCTTATTTAACGAAAAGAGTGACTCTTTTAGTTAAATAAGGTTAATTCTTTGGATGTCCTTATTTAACTAAAAGAGTGACTCATTCTGCACTGCGCTTATAACATCGAGAAGAAATGATTGAATGGGGGAAAGATTCTCAGTGAAAAGCTGGCTCTTGTAAATCGGGCTCAACACTTGCTCACCATAGATGTTTATACGTTTATACGCATTGTCGTAAACAATGAGGAAGCTCCATTGAATACGAAATGTCATATAAATATGTACATATTAAACACGGGATTTACATACAAATGCTAAAGGAACAAAAAACATTTCATTTTAATATTTTTTTACGACCGAGATTTTCAGCGCATTTAAATAATGGCTAGAACCGAAATATTGAAAACATAACATATTGAATTTAAATATTATATTGTAACCTGACAAGTTGTTACCCGTGAAAATTCACGGGATATAACTTTTCTTTTCTTGACTTTAACATGGTTCCATGTTCACTCAACACAATGAAAATTCAACACATCGTTAAAAAGTGATATAAATTCCTTAAAAGTGATCAAAAAAAGCTATCCTATTTAACCTTGTTTTTGTTTTATCACTTTTCATGACTATATCAATATATTTAGTTAAAGGTGTGTTGAATTGTCACTTTGACGAGTTATCCGATTACCCAAATGAATTAATTTTAATGAATGTGTTGTTTTCCATGTACATAATATTATGATGTAGGTTAACATATATTTACGGCACCTTCCAGAGCGCTAGATATCTTAGTATCGCCCTAGTGAAAGATAACCATTTAGAATCGAAATGTTAGCGTTGCTTGAAATGGCTTTAGCCTTGAGGTGACCAGACTTGATTAAACTTCCTCTTCGCCTATCTTCTTCACTTCCTCACTCTGTCAACCTCACAACATAGCCCAATTGGTGATGCCATAATCGAACCTAACCTAACCTAACACAAACCCCTTTGAGGTTGGGAGCTACTTTTTATCTTATTTTTTATGGTGTTTGACTTTTTTCCCTTAAAAATCTATCAAAATCTTGCCATAGTCCGGCTGACTCGGAATAGTTGGGATTCTTGTGCGGATTCTTTTGCATAAAGTAAAAAAAATCACATTTTAAACATAGAATAAAAATAATTTAATTTTACTACTTTTCGCTTGTACGGATTTGAAATGAATTTTACCCCCTCCTTACTAATAAATGTGTTTTTTATTTTACACAACTGATAAAGAACCATTTACCTAAACTAAATTAATGCTTGTTTATCAGCTGTGTTAAAATTAAACCGATATATTATTATGGCACATAGATGAAATAATGCAAGTATATATTATCTACTATCATTTTTAAAATGTCACACAATCATACTTACGCGCAAGTTTATTATATTGTTTTGTAATAATAATAATTTAGCCAGATACTTGTCAACTGTCAGCCGTGGGTGTGAGTACATATTAATATTTAACAAAACAGTAAAAAGCGATGAGGCTGTTTTGTGTGCTTGTTGAACGGGCTTCGGGAGTGGAAATGGTGAAACCGGTTTTCAGGGTCAGCATCATCGTAATATTAATTATTATTATTATGTACAAATAGCGCTTTATCCTCTATATTATTGGTTGCTTTTCACCTACGCATTTTTCTAATGGAAGATATAAAATTTTACACACTTCGAATAGTGATAAAACCTTTAAAAAATACATATATTATTAGTCGGGCCATGCCAACAGCCAGAATAACAGAAGAGAATGTATGAGATTCTTCTTTATTCCATGTTATGAAATGATGTATGAATGTGAATAAAGCAAGGAAAGTGTAACAAGACAGAGTTGTACTTTGTGTGAGGGTCTTTCCTCTATTTTTTCAAAAAGTATATTTGATTTAGTTATAAAATTTTACATGTTAAATCTAATATATTCTTTTCTAGGACTACTATAATATTATTTACCACTTACATACATGGGACTTTGACATAATTGACAATTTGGACAAAATTGAGACATAATCCAGGAAAACCGCAAGACTTTTAGCTTCCTTAACAATTACCGGGAGTTCATTGAACATTTTAAACCTTTATAATAAATATTGTTTTGTTTTCCAGATAATATTATTTTAGTAAGCCTAAAATCGTTGCAGTTTCTCGTAGGATATAAATGAACTGTACTATTAATTCTAACATTCTTTAACATATAATCTCTGCCTACTCCTGCGGATACGGCACGATGGTTAGTATATCGGACGTGCAGAGCCAAAGTCATTATGAGATAACAAGATCTCAAGTTTTTACGATGTCCTTAATATTTTTGATAAAACCATTTAGATATCTGCGTCAAAATAAATATGATACTATAATATTATTCCACATCCTTAATGTGCGACTGCTATAGTTAATATTAATGGATTTTCGGCGCCACCATACATTTAAAAACTAATGTTTTTGTTTTGTTCAACACAGTGAAGAGATAAGGGTGATCGCTAATTACTCTCATTGAACATGTGTGAAATTTAATGTATAATTTTGTCCAATAAATAGAGAAGTAACTGGTACAAACGGTCACTTCTCATCCGAGAGTTCTCGGGAAAGTAATACTTGTTTAATTTAATGTTTTCCTACTGCCCCTGCAAAAACTCTCAGATCAAGGTGTCAATGTGTGCCGGTGCCCTATTGAATTTGCAGTATTTGTGCGGGCTTCACTAACTTGGTCCCGTACAAATTGGTCCTTCGTGCCGGTTCTACGCATTACGCCTTTAATCGTGCTTCAGTAAAGATGCCTTCGCTTCGCAGTGGCCATAAAATCTCTACGTCATCCGGGGCGTCGCGATCAGCAACCAGCGTTCCCGCAGACCGAGACAAACGTATGTCTCGCCGAGCCCCGGACCCTACTTCCAACTCTCCAACTGATGTTCCCATTAGCCAAGATGCACCCCAGCAAGCTGATCAAGCTATGCTTGCCTCGGACTCCATTGAACAATCAACCACAGCTTGGGGTCCCATCCTGACCCACAGTTCCCTGGCCCCCCAGGCGTCCGACGGAGAGGATGATGACCAACGGTCAGAGTCAACTGAGGATGCAATACAAATGTTGCGCCGTGAGTTGCGCACTCGAGAGAAGCAGCACGTTAAGCACACCGCCAACCTACTTGCAGCCCTGGCAGCAGCAACAAAGACATCCGCCGCACTGCAAGCAGGCCACCAACCTGCCGATTCCAGGTTCACAACTACCCAAGCCCCGGTGCAAACAGCACCTGGAGCGTGGCCCGCCTCGAATGCCGGCTACGCTATCACAGCACCCGGGCAAGCCTCGAATGCATGCCCGGTGCAAACAGAGCCTGGAGCGTGGCCCGCCTCGAATGCCGGCTACGCTATCACAGCACCCGGGCAAGCCTCGAATGCATGTCCGGTGCAAACAGCGCCTGGAGCGTGGCCCGCCTCGAATGCCGGCTACGCTATCACAGCACCCGGGCAAGCCTCGAATGTATGCCCGGTGCAAACAGCGCCTGGAGCGTGGCCCGCCTCGAATGCCGGCTACGCTATCACAGCACCCGGGCAAGCCTCGAATGCATGCCCGGTGCAAACAGCGCCTGGAGCGTGGCCCGCCTCGAATGCCGGCTACGCTATCACAGCACCCGGGCAAGCCTCGAATGCATGCCCGGTGCAAACAGCGCCTGGAGCGTGGCCCGCCTCGAATGCCGGCTACGCTATCACAGCACCCGGGCAAGCCTCGAATGCATGCCCGGTGCAAACAGCGCCTGGAGCGTGGCCCGCCTCGAATGCCGGCTACGCTATCACAGCACCCGGGCAAGCCTCGAATGCATGCCCGGTGCAAACAGCGCCTGGAGCGTGGCCCGCCTCGAATGCCGGCTACGCTATCACAGCACCCGGGCAAGCCTCGAATGCATGCCCGGTGCAAACAGCGCCTGGAGTGTGGCCCGCCTCGAAAGCCGGTTACACTATCACAGCACCTTGGCAAGCCTTGAATGCATGCCCGGTGCGTACACTGCCGGGAACACGGCCCGCCTCAAATGCTGGCCACGCTATCATAACACCCGGACCCGCCTCGAATGCACGCTCAGTGCACATACTGTCGGAAACTACGGGACACACGGCACCCGTGGCAAGCATTCCCATAGCCGATTATACTCTACCACAGTACCCCGAGCGACAGCCCCAAGCAGCAGTACCTGGAGAAGTGGAATTTACGCATAACAGATCGCAGCGATTCCCTACGAGTCAGGATTTTTCACCACTGTTTCCGCCACTCCCTACGGCCGATGAGACAGCACAGCACACTCACGAGTGGGTGCAAAAAGGCGCTGATCAGCTGTCCCAGATCACCTCAGCAATAGCAGAGGGTTTTCGCACGTCCCGTGCCCAAGAAAGCCCTCGCACGATAGAGGACGATACACGGATGGCCGCCTTAATCGCAAGACAGACCACGGCCAAGGATCTTCCCCTCTTCCTGGGTGACCCGCTCGAGTGGCCCACATGGAAAGCCCAGTACACCCAATCCACAACCACTTGCAGAATGACTTCATCTGAAAACCTCATCCGGCTGCAGTGTGCACTAAAAGGGAAGGCTCGGGATGCAGTCGGCCCTCTCCTCATGGATCCCGCTCAAGTTCCAGAGATCCTCTCTGTCCTCGAGCAGCGATACGGTGGCGCCAGCGCAATAGCCACGCTGATGTTGGAAAAGGTGAAAAAGCTGCCGTATCTCACAATAGACGCAACCCTCGAGGACCTGGCAGACTTCTCCGGAACCGTCCAGAACTTGGTGACATCACTTAGGATCCTTAGGACTGACGGATACCTGACCAACCCCACCCTACTGAATGACATCACAACAAAGATGCCGATTACGCTACGGATGACCTGGCTGTATGAGACACGTGGTCTTACGAGTCTAGCTACAATAACTCAGCTGGCAGCATTTCTGAAAAGTATGGCTAACGCTATACCCAACAGCGGTATGATCGACCCAGTGCGACCTCGACCGCGACGGACCGAGCAGGTGCATGTAGTAAACGGTGAAGAAGTTAAACCAGACTCTAGACCCGCTGAATTTGTTACATCGCGAAAGAGGAGTGAGCCTCGCGAAAATAAAATGAACAATACGCGTAAACGCAAACTGTCTAGTGAAAGTTGCGGCCAGTGCGGTGGCAACCACAAAACTCGCGAGTGCACCGAGTTCGCGGAGAAAAGTCTCGCCCTCCGGTGGACAATGGTGCGACAGAAGAACCTGTGTCGTAAGTGTCTGGATCGACACCACTCGCGGGACTGTAAAACCAAGGCATGGTGCGGCATAGGAGGGTGCAGATCACCACATCACCGTTTGCTTCATGACCCACAGTTCGTACCGGAAGGTGCTGTCGGTGAGGTTAACTTGTGAGGCCAGACGACGGACCGGAGCGTGCTGTTAAAAATTGTGCAGGTTATGTTGGGCGTCCCCCAAGGAAGCAAAGTTTTGGTGTTCGCGCTCCTCGACGAAGGCTCAACTGTGACACTTGTCGACGCTGACATCGCGACACGGATCGGGGTGAGCGGCCCAGTCCGCGGCATACGGATCCATGGCGCCAAAGGACACCTCTGACACACTCTCCCGCCGAGTGAAGCTGACCATAAGAGGATGTGATAGCAGTGACACCTACTACATCATCGCCAACACGATCTCCGACCTCAACCTGCCAGAACAACAGGCCCAGGGAAACCTTGTCACCCCAAAACTTTTGATAGGGCAAGACAATGCTCATCTGATCGTTTCACGGGAAGTGCGCGAAGACCATGACACTACGCGAATAGTGTCACGAACCGCACTGGGGTGGATCGCCCATGGGGGTGTCGGGTCTGGCAGTGACAATAAATCCACGACGCTGGCACTACAAATTGAATCAGCCGCAGATATCCGCCTAAGAGAATTGGTAAAATGCAACTTTGCCGTCGACTCTCTTGGCGTAACTGCCGCGGTGAGAACCCAAGCAAGCGAACAAAGGGCCATCGCACTAATGAACACGACTACCCGGCCTCTTCGCACTGGGAGGTGGGAAACTGGCCTCCTGTGGCGTAATCCGGAAGCCACATTGCCTGACAACCGGCAGTGCGCGCTGAAACGACTTCATTCCCTTGAGAAGAAGCTGGCAGCAGATCAGAATCTGGCAGCAGCCTACAGCGACAAGATGAGCCAGCTGGTCAACAAAGGCTACACCAGGAAGCTGTCTAAACTGGAAGCGTCAACAACCGCACCCAGAAAATGGTACCTGCCACACTTTGCGGTGACAAACCCCAATAAGCCAGGGAAGATCAGGATAGTGTTTGACGCCGCCAGTCGATGCCGAGGGACCTCCCTTAATGACCAGCTGCTTACCGGCCCTGACCTGCTGTCTTCCCTCTTAGGGAATATTCTGCGCTTTCGAGAGGGAAACATCGCCATTGCCGCAGATATCAAGGAAATGTTTCTGCAGATCAAGATAAGGCGGGAAGATCAGCTGTCCCAACTCTACCTCTGGAGATTACCGAACCAACACGAACCTGATACTTACCAGATGTCATCTATGATGTTCGGAGCCACTTGTTCACCGAGCAGCGCCCAGTTCGTCCGGAACAAGGTAGCCGGGGAATACGAACATGAGAACCCGACTGCCGCAGCAGCCATTCGTTCTAAATTCTACATGGATGACTACCTAGATGCAGTAGACAGTTGTCAGGAGGCTGCCTCACTCGTCCACGGTGTGAGCACCCTCCTCGCGAAAGGAGGATTCCACCTAACTAGCTGGGCATCTAACAGTCTAGCTGCCATAGCCGGTGTTCCCACAGAAGACCGGGCCAGTTCCACAGTGCGGATCAGCGGTGGAGGTACGGAGACGGAACGAGTGCTCGGACTAGTTTGGGGCCCATCCACTGATAACTTCCTGTACTCATTCCAAGAGGCGATCACCCCAGAAGTGGCCACGCGACCCACGAAAAGACAGCTGCTCTCAATAATAATGAAAATCTTCGACCCAGTAGGCTTCATTTCCTGCCTTACAATCCGGTCGAAGATACTACTGCAGGCCGTGTGGCGCTCGAGCATAGGCTGGGACAACCCCATTACCCCTGAACATACACAGAGGTGGACCGAATGGCTGAGCCTGTTGAATACACACAGCATTTCAGTTCCGAGACGCTGCCTCCATCTCAAGCAGAACAGCGTGACCCTACATCTCTTCTGCGATGCGTCAGAACAAGCCTGCTGCGCTGTCGCCTATTACACCGAAGAAGTAAATGGATCGCTACAGGCGACATTTCTGGCCAGTAAATGCAAAGTGGCGCCACTGAAGCCCCTCTCCATTCCCCGCCTTGAGTTACAAGCCGGACTCATAGCGGCAAGACTAGCCCAGACCATCCACAAGGAAAGCCAGGCCCGTATATCCCAAACGTACTTCTGGACAGACTCTGCAACCGTATTGTGCTGGTTACGAACTGACCCACGTACGTACTCTGCCTTCGTGGCAAACAGACTGGGCGAAATAGATGAGTTAACCAACATACTCGACTGGAGATGGGTGCCAACCAAGCTCAATCCCGCTGACATCGGTACAAGGGACTCAGATGTGCCCGACCTATCACCCAAAGGAAGGTGGTTTACCGGCCCGGCCTTTATCATTTTACCTGAGAGTGCGTGGCCAAAAGAGCGTGCACCTGTCAAAAGGCCCGACGACCAGACACTAGAGGTTAAGCCTCACTACGTCGGCCTTCTATCAACTGCAAGGGAAGCCTTACCATCCATCGAGAGATTCTCCTCATGGCAACGGCTGATTCGTGCAACAGCATGGGTTCTCCGCTTTGTGAAACAATGTCGGATGAAAGTTAACAAATCTGTAGGGGGCCCACTGCGAGCGGAGGAGATCAAGGAGGCGGAAGACAGATGGATAAAAAGGTCTCAGGAGGACGCCTTCAATACTGACATGACCACCCTCAAGCAAGGCCAAATGCTGCCGACTGGTAGTCGTCTGAACCCATTAAACCCCTTCTTCGGACAAGACGGCGCCCTGCGGATGGGTACCCGGCTGCGAGCTCTAGCGAAAACGAAGTGTGTAGCACGGACTCCCGTCATCCTGGATGGAGACCACCCGTACACTCAGCTCCTGATTCGCCACTACCACCAGAAGGCAGACCATCCCAGCACGGAGAAGACGGTCGCAGAGGTGCGGGGCGATTTCTTTGTACTGCGTCTGCGCACTACAAGCAGGAAGATAGCACACGCCTGCCCCACCTGCCACATAAGGAGAAGCAAACCCTCTCCACCACTAATGGGGGCGCTACCACCACCTCGACTGATGCATCACATCCGCCCATTTACACATTGCGGACTCGACTACTTCGGGCCTATGGAGATCACGGTTGGCAGACATCGGGAAAAACGATATGGAGCCATCTTCACTTGTCTCTCGACCCGCGCCATTCACTTAGAACTGGCCGCCTCACTGACCGCAGACTCAGCCATCATGGCCATACAGCGGATGACTGCGCGAAGGGGACAACCCGCAGCCATGTACTCCGACAATGGAACAAATTTTCATGGAGCCGATGCAGAGATGAGAGACGCTCTGGTATCATTGAGCCACGATGCCAGAATGCTTGATGCCATAGCCACCTAGGGCATTGAGTGGCATTTCATACCTCCAATGACGCCCCACATGGGGGGAGCTTGGGAGAGGCTTGTACGGTCAGTAAAAAGAGCCCTGAGCACCACACTTAAGGAACGGGCACCTAGAGAAGAAACCTTACTCACGGCCCTGGCAGAGGCTGAATTCACAGTGAACAACAGACCACTCACTCACATATCAGTTGACCCACGCGACGAAGAGCCTTTGACCCCCAACCACTTTCTTCTAGGGTCGGCTGGAAAGCGTCCCCTCTTGTCCATGTTTGGCAAAAAGGAAGAGGAAATATGCCTTCGCCGCCAGTGGCGTATCGGCCAGCAACTTGCAGACATATTCTGGAGGCGGTGGCTTCTAGAATACCTTCCCACCATGGCAGCTCGGCAAAAATGGCACAACCCGGTCACACCCATTAAGAAGGATGACCTGGTGGTCATTATGGACTCCACGCTGCCACGGAACAGCTGGCCGCGTGGCCGCGTCCTTGAGGCCGTGCCCGCCGCCGACGGACAAGTCAGGACAGCCCGTATCCAGACAAGTTCCGGAATATATGTTAGACCGGCCATTAAAATCGCCGTCATACTACCTGCTTCAACAACACCAGCCGATCCAATCACCAGCACGACAACACCTGCCTAGCCGAAACCCCTTGCAATGACATCAACTGCAAACACGAGACGCTGGGATGAAACAGAACACGCCCGACGGAGTAGCTGGGCGCAGCAGAGACTGCACCGTGGGGAGTATATCGGACGTGCAGAGCCAAAGTCATTATGAGATAACAAGATCTCAAGTTTTTACGATGTCCTTAATATTTTTGATAAAACCATTTAGATATCTGCGTCAAAATAAATATGATACTATAATATTATTCCACATCCTTAATGTGCGACTGCTATAGTTAATATTAATGGATTTTCGGCGCCACCATACATTTAAAAACTAATGTTTTTGTTTTGTTCAACACAGTGAAGAGATAAGGGTGATCGCTAATTACTCTCATTGAACATGTGTGAAATTTAATGTATAATTTTGTCCAATAAATAGAGAAGTAACTGGTACAAACGGTCACTTCTCATCCGAGAGTTCTCGGGAAAGTAATACTTGTTTAATTTAATGTTTTCCTACTGCCCCTGCAAAAACTCTCAGATCAAGGTGTCAATGTGTGCCGGTGCCCTATTGAATTTGCAGTATTTGTGCGGGCTTCACTAACTTGGTCCCGTACAGTTAGTAAGTTAGTTACTATTAGTTGAATTTTTTTCAAATTGTGAAGCTGAAATCTGTTTGCTTTGATGCAGAAAAACCTTCGAATGATGAGCTCTGCTAAGGAAATTTGCATAGTTCTCTTCAATTTGAAGGTTATTATTAAAATAGTTATAAAAAATGATATTCCTAGCTTTTTCTTCAGTTTTTTTATTCATTTTCAGGATATTGGTTTGTAATGAAGCGATAACTTGTCTCTCGAAAGATAAGCTCTGGCGTCTAGAAATCTGCATGGCGTTTCTAGGTGAACGTAACCAATTACAGTATCTCATTTTCTTCGTATAGACTGAGCAGGGTATTTATTACATGTAGCAAAAATTCTCGAACGAATTCTTCGCCCTAATGAATATTGCACAGATTTTTTGTCTGAAGATATAGATCAACGCAACTATTTTCAGATATCAAATTCATTTCCATCATAAGCTTGGAGCTTGAATCAAAATGAAAATAAAAAAAACACAAAAACACTTATTTCACCAAAATTTTCACGTTCAATGACCTTAATTTTGTTTTGAATTTAAGTGTCATTTTCAAAGTTGGAATGGATTATTTAGGCAAGCGATAAAGTAGGTATCTACCTATAATACAATATTTTAATACAAAATTATTTTTATGGTTTTTTTTTTCAAAATTGGTATTATACATATAGTTGGCGTTGGAATTGAATCTTGCTCGGATTTATAAATCTTATCTGAAAAAAATCCCATGTCCATAACACGTGACGTGGTGCTTTTAAAAAAGAGGTAAACATTACTATCTAATGGGCACGTACACATTTGCGAACGTGAACGCGAACCGAGCCACGAATTACGGGAAAGAAACGAAGCAACTGCAAGCGGCGTTTCGCGTCGTTTGCGGTTACTTTGTTCCTTTCCCATAAGTTGAGGTTTAATTCAACAGTTCGTCTCGCGTATGTATACGAAGCATAACACACACGTTGCAAACAAGTACCCGCCCATCCCGGCGTACTGTTAATGTAAACAGCCCAATTTAAATGGGCTGTGAATACAACAACCCGTGAAAAACAACTTTTTTACTAACAATCTATCTATATAAATAAAAATTTAAACGTTCGTTTGTTCAAAATCTTGAACAGTTCTTCACCGATTGCTTTAAAGTTTTGACACAACGTTGCATTCGAGTTTGCGTTTTTATATACCTATATTATGTAGATGTCACCTGTAACTGGTAAAAACATAATTAAAAAAAAACAACACCATCTGTCACTTCTATCCGCAAGAGACAGATTGGTCAGCTAGTACATAATATATTTTAAAACTATTATTAAAAATTGCTTTAACTGATGATTGTACCTTCTAACCTCGCCAAATACTGACCGAGCAGGACCGCCAATTATTTCGTATATTAACACACTATGAGCGGGAATGGTATTTTTACCCGCGCGGCCGACTGGTGCTTATCGGCGGGACGGGTAAAAATACCCTTTACGCCGGCTCCACTTCAAAGGCGAGGAAGGAAAATTATTATTATTGTTTCCCGTGACTATTTAATCTAAACGCTTGAAGACATTACAAACTACACACACATATAACAAAAAAAGATAAGCCGTTGTTTCTTTTATGTACACACATACTCTTGCAATAATTAGGCAATTTTATCGTGTTAAATTTCAAAGATTGTTTGTTAGTTGTACTGGGAATATGAGTACCTATTATATTTTTATGGCGCGTTATAAATTCATTGGACCTTTACTCTTATGAGATAATCCCGAGGATGTTATTACAATAATCATTTCCTGAATGAGAGATAACACAAAAATTGTTTAGCAATTGGATGTATTCCCGGCACTCGTTACTTGTGAAGATAGAGTGGCGCTAATATACACGTGCTTTAGTTATGATATACAGAGTTACAAAACAGACATGTTTTTTAGTGGAATTTATTTAATTGATATTTTCTTTTACCCTTCAAAAATGTCTTCAGATACTAACGAAAGGGATGAGGATATATTTTTGCGCTAATCGCGAAAAACACCCGCTATAGGCTAGAGTCTATTGTTTGAAGCTCCCGACTATAATGTGTTAACTGTTGTGATGTCATCCTATTTCATAGATACATGTCCTCGTCTGTGTACGTGTTTGCTACCAAAAGTTGATAGAATGCATTGTTGCCGACAACGAGTCTATCTACCGTGTTTCACCTCGATAGGATGGCGGAAAATGGGTTAATTTCCACTTCTAAGATTTGTAATCATTAATTCATTCATTACCGAAAACAATAGAGAAATTCAAAGATATTTATTTAATAAAATTGAGACATTTCGGAAAACAAGAAACGGGTCACACCGTCTAATGGTACGTGTACATTTGCGAACTGAAATGCGAACCAAGCCACGAATTACAGGAAAGGAACGAAGCAGCTGCAAGCGGCGTTTCGCGATATTTGCGGTTGCTTTGTTCCTTTCCCACAAGTTGGGGTTCAGTTCGGCAGTTCGGCTCGCGTATGTATACGTAGTATAAGATAGTAGCATGAGTTGAAAAATAAGAACATTTACTAATTGGAACTTCATGAGGGATTTTTTTGATTTTTGAGTTGCATATACATATTGTCTTCGACGATTAAATATTCAAATTTGAGGTTATTCCAAATTGAATTGATGATTATTGATTATTTAACAATTCAGATTTCGAAGCCAAAACATGTTGAAGCCCGTTATACAGAATGTAGTTTGGCGTGCCGAATAATATTTATATCATTGTTATTAAAATACTGAAGGTTATTAACATAGCTTATCTGAATGTGATAATCTTTAGGATTGAATTCAAATACGTAATAAAGAATGACAAAGTATGCCCTCTTATTAAAACACAGTGAACATATGAACTTGCTGTCCCTTTTCCGCTTAAACGAGACAAAAGACATCGCGCGTCTGACAGTTATGCGCGATCTCCATTGTCTCGTTTACGCCTTCCTATTGTGACTAGCGGAAAAGGGACAGCTGGTTTATATGTTCGTTATGTTAGAATCTTCTAGGTGTACAAATAAATTATTATATGTTTTTTTTTTAAATCACGTTGAAAATCATATCTATATTGATAGATTTGTGAATGTATTATCAGCATCAGCCAATATGTCTATATCTTATATTTATTAGTAGTATATATATATATATAGTCCAATGAATAAATTAGATGATAAGTAAAATGAAAAAATTGTAGCAGAAAAACTGACACATATTTTTAAATGAATTTTTTTAAAAGATGGACAAACATTCACAGGTTACGAATAACCTGACAATATTTGAAAATCTCCTACTACCACCACAGTAAGCTGAAAATGTTGCTTGTGTTGTGATGGAGGACTTAGCCAGCCGAGGATTGAACACACTACGCCTGGGTGGGACCCAAACGCAATGTCAACTCGGCCACCGACCGGTCTATAAATCTATTAATAACGATAGGAACATAAAATAATGAAAACTGAGATTATTTGAGTCGCGATATCATGCACTCGCTCGAACTGAAACCGATATGAATATGACATGCTGTAAGCTTCCTAAAAATATTGTTTTACAAGAATTGCATACATTTGCTGTCCCTCTTCCGCTAGTGAGAATAAGTAGGCGTAAACAAGACAAAGGACTGTTCCTCACCGGTGGAATCGATGTACAAATACATTCAATTCTAAGTTTTTTTTATAGCCAACACTCGCTGTGTTACCCATCTAGAAACAATTAAGCCTTATGTTTTTAATGATATTTTTTTATCGTGATCATTACTGATTAATTGAGCCATTTGAACCTTTTCGTCACCAATTTGCGAAAGGTTGTGAGACTGCAGGAAGTGGGAATGGGAAGGAGATGGATAAGAGGAAGGTCTAGGTTACTAACCAACGTTTCTGAATGGTGGTCTTACACCAAGGCGATGCTGAAAGTAGGTATATTCCCCTATACATTAAAAAATGGGGAAGAAGGTAGGGAAATACCTGGCTGATCTGATTGCTAAACACGGCTAAAGCAATTTCAAGCAATATTTTGATCCTCTGATTGGACCTGGGCGATACTTAGAATATTTATCACTTTTCTCAGAAAAAATATGAATGATCTCAAACCATGAGACATTAGATCAATAACACATTGAGAAATTGTACAATGATTCTAAGCGTAGGTACCTACCAGTGGCGGCCCGTGACTTTTCGGTAAGCTAATGTGGTAAGAAGACCCGCCATTCACCTTTAAGTATACTTCTCAAGTGTGTACTTGCGCTGAGACTAAGACACGTGCAAGTACACTTGAAGGTGTGTGGGACGAATATTTCACAAGTTTGTATGTATGATGTTGTTGTGGCTGAAAATATATATTTTCACAATTTGGGAGGCGGGTATGGGTACCGCCGTCACGGAAACTATTTATTGGATAATAAACACCTCTGCCATTTGTAACCCCAAGTGGTAAGCTACGTTTGGTGACTTAGCAGTTTCGCCATTCAACCTTTAAGTAAACTTGTCAAGTGTGTACTTGCGCTGAGACTAAGACACGTGCAAGTACACTTGAAGGTGTGTGGGACGAATATTTCAAAATGTATGTTTGTATGTATGATGTTGTTGTGACTGAAAATATACAGGATTTTCCAATAAGAGGTGTTATTTTGATATTCGATCAATGGTTTCGTTGCTTGTGTGGCACGTAGCGCCGTCTTGTTGAAAGTAAACGTCGTCCAGATCAAAACCATCCAATTCCGGCCATAAAAAATCATTAACCATCTCTCGATAGCGATCCATTCACCGTAACTGTTGCTCCAGCCTCATTTTCTAAATAGTAAGGTCCAATGACTCCGCCAGACCATAAACCGCTCCAAACAGTCACACGTTGAGGATAGAGAGGCTTTTCATAATGACTCTTGGGTTTTCCGAGTCCCAGATGCGACAATTTTGCTTGTTAACGAAGCCACCGAGGTGGAAATGGGCCTCATCACTCAAGATGATTTGCATTTGAATCACTCAAGTGAATTTTAATAATTTCAATGCGTTGTTGAAGCGTGTATCGTTCCATTTTTATCAATAGCGTAGTCTCTACTTGTCAAATGTCAAAAAATGACATCTTCAAAAGTAACATCTACCGAAATAGCGGGCTATTCAAAATAACACCTCTTATTGGAAAACCCTGTATGTTTATTTTATTTTTTTTTTTTAAGATACGTTTCTTGAAATTCTACATACAAAAAAAGTATTTTCAGCTACAACATCAATAATGTCGTAGTTTTCAATCTTACCACTCTAACCCACTGAAAAGTCACGGACCACCAGTGGTACGTACAAGTAAGCCCGCATTCATTAGACACGAGAAATAAATCTTTTATTCCTTTATAAATAGACTGTTTGTCTGCTTGATGAAGAGCACGTGTAGTGAAATAAGCTTTTCGGCGATTCAAATCAGGCACTACAAATAATGGCACTACATGCCGTGGTAAGGCGATGGCGATGGAGATGGCGATGGGCATACCCATTATAATATTGTTGTTGTGAGCGTCGTTTCAATTCTGGCGTTGGCCTTGCACTCTGAAACTCATTTCGTTTCTGATTGATGGCCCGACGCTAACCAACCAAACACCCAACCCGTGTTGAAATAGCTACAGAGAATGCGTCCCATGTCCTGTGTCGAAGTAACATTGTGATTACTGAAATAATGTCATTTAACAAAAAATAACTCTACACAGAAGGCCCCTAAAGAAATTCTAACCTAGAATTTCTAACAGAAAAACAACTTCATTTTTGGAGATGCTGCGTCGAGGGGTCGTTTAAAGGAAAATATTGGTATAAGTTCTGGACAGGAAAAAGGTATGATAGGGTGGGTAGGAATCTGAGGATTATTGTCTCCAGGAGTGACGGAAATATGAATCCATCTTTCCCACTGGAGAGATAAAAGGTTCTCCCTCTACCAGCCTGTTGTATTCGCTACATTACAACAATGTACCTGAGATAATATGTCATTGAAATAATCTATTATAATGAGAAAATATGTCATTGAAATAATCTATTATAATGAGAAAATATGTCATTGAAATAATCTATTATAATGAGAAAATGTGTCATTGCAATAATCTACTATAATGAGAGAATGTGTCATTGCAATAATCTACTATAGCGAGAGAATGTGTCATTGCAATAATCTACTATAATGAGAGAATGTGTCATTGCAATAATCTACTATATTGAGAGAATGTGTCATTGCAATAATCTACCATAATGAAATAATATGTCATTAAAATAATGTACTATAGTGAGATAATGTGTCATTGCAATAATCTACCATATTAAGAGAATGTGTCATTGCAATAATCTACTATATTGAGAGAATGTGTCATTGCAATAATCTACTATATTGAGAGAATGCGTCATTGCAATAATCTACTATAATGAGATAATATGTCATTAAAATAATCTACATAATATTTGCTCATTATACTGAATTTTGTCATAGTAGGAACACTATGATAATTTGAACTTGAAGATTATAGAAATATGATGGTAATAGAAACTTCCGAAGAAACACTTCTGCCATTCATAGGTTGAGGGTCTTTTTATGAAAGGAAATTCGGGGAAGGAAAAATAATGAGGGGCGGGTGGGAACTGTGGGAATACTAGGAATCTGGGGGCTAGTGTGACTAAGAGTGACGGGCGTATGAATCCATCCTTCCCACCGCGGTGCTAGGTGATGCCGATAGGACGAGAGTCCGGCCCGCCATCCACGCTGTTTGTGGGCACACGCATCCGCCGTCAAGACCTGCTCAAACCTCACCCCATGAATCTGAGCAATCCTGCCAAATCACCAAACGTAATGAACCCTTTGGTTCATGAATTAAACTATCGTTTTCCACAAGCGGAGCAGGAAAGCGGAGGAGTAGGTTTTGGCTTAATTCTTTCTCCGGTATGTGCTCAAACCTCCATAAAATGAATGTACAATCGTGCTAAATGCATAACCATTTACCACAAAACATGATCCTAATTAATCGATAATAAATTGGTTTTAGTGACAACTTACGAGTCTACACGTGCACAATCTACACATTATTACACTTATACGTGGGTTTAGCACGAGTTTGTTTTGCTGTGGGATTAAGTTATTAGACCATATCTAATAGCCAGATTATTGGTTGTTTGCTATTGAGGTAATTTTCCATTAAAAATAGTATAATATACGTTGTTTTATATAGGAATGGTTGCGCTTACCCGATAATTACAACAGCAAAATACTTTTTCTATTGTGTGTTTTAATGACCTTATAAGTATATCGTATGTTGATGTCGCTTTAAAATTGTTTTATCTTATATTTTATTATTATTGTGTAGATTTTTTTTACTACGCAAACACGCAAATTATTTTCTTCAGGGCCTATGTCATCTTTTGGGATTCCGTGTGGAGGGTCGTTATTAAGGAAAAGAAGGAATGGAAGTTCTGGAAAGATAAAAGGAATAAGCGCTGGGTATAAATCTAGGTGTCCAGGAGTGACGAACATATGAATATATCACCCCCACTGCGAAGCAAAGCAAAAGGGTCTCCCCAAACCAGCCTTACCCGATCTGGCAAGCCACGCAGTTGGTGGGCAGGATCATCCTGAACACACCTCTCTCGATGAACCTGAGCACTCCTGCCACATCACCAAACGTAGCGAACCACTTGCAATTTATATATTATAGTAAAAATCTGTTTTACCGGGTGATTGTCTTATATCTTTGATTCGGACACGTTTTGGGTTTCTTTCGTTCATCTTGAGAAATATCCTTTACAGTTGCGCGCTGAAACAACAAAAAACAAGCCTGGCTGGGAATAATGTTTTTTTTATCGGTCGGAGATGCTGCTCTACACTCCAAACTACACAGTAGCAGAGTTGTGGCTTCTCACTGGAACTGGTAGCTAAAGCAACTGATTGTTTTTGTTCCGTGCATTATATTGTATGTATAATATATAATGTTTAAATAACACGTTCGCCCGCTCACGTTCATAAAAAACAGGACATAGATTTATGTTCGTATGCGTATACCATATACTGTATACTTTATAATAACATTGTGTTCTTGTTTGTACACGCCATGAGACATGTTCAATATGCTCATGTCGATACAACACACAATGTTCACGAATGTACATATTGTGGTCAGGTGCGTGTCCGAACACATATTGTTACAATGCCCGTACCTCATAATAGACAATTGTGTTCTTTATTTAAAAGAAAACTGTTATTTGAACACGTCGATTTCGCGTGTTAGAACATGCTCACATTTGATCTTCAAATAGCGTCATGTTCAAACATGTTATCGGAGAGATGTGGCGAACCCGTGCCCAGCATTCGAATACATAATGTGATATTGTGCTCGAGTCGCACCTGACACTTATGATACCTACATAACAAATGATAATAATTTTGCACCAAGGTTTTGTATTTTAAAATTTTACATCTGCCATATCGTCCCAAACAACGCAATATCGCCGGCTGACTTGTATCCATAGACATAGAATCGGTGAGAATAAAATTAGGCCTATTTCTGCAAACGAACAAAATAGCCCAACAGCTGTGGTGTGTGGTGTTAGGTTTATAACAACTCCTAACGGCTTCCGTTGGTTGTTATGATGATATCATTTTGATTTATTCAGGCGATTGTTTTTAAATGCGCGCTTTCTATCACATTTTAGGCTTATAATTTGCGGTCAGTTTTTTTGCGGTCTGTCCTTGGTAATGTTATTTGACCAAAAACAATTAAATACGATCATTTTTAAACGAAAATTAGGTATTACTTAGGTAGGTACTTTCTTAAAGACGAGCGAGCAAGACATTAGCAATAAGAGAAAGCTTTTTAAACTTAGTTAGCTACTTTTGTAAAAGAAGGATTTCATTATTACTTCGATATTTTAATTGGTTTATTTTTTTTTAAATATGGTGTAGGCACTTTCGTAATAAAAACTTTTATCGATATTTAAATTTGTTCTATTTTGTGGGGTAGGTACTTTCGCAATAGAAAATCTTCAAAGTTACCTACTTCTGTATTTATTTTGCGTTCTATTTTTTAAATGGACTGAAGGAAATGTTGACTTGGCTTTGGCAGATTATTAGAGTGGAAAAAAGAGTTTATAAGGGGAAAACGACGGGTTAGGGAAAGATTTCAGATTTTTCTGAAGGTCGAAGTTTTCCGTTGTTGAAGTGATGTAATAATGTCGTATCAGGAGAATAAATAAGAAAACACGTTGATTTATTATTATTAACGGTGTAGAGTGTGGGTAGGTCCTCTTTACACGCAATAGTATATTTTCTAATGTCAACGCAGCCCTTCCTTGTTTTTCAACCTTGGCAACATTTTTATCAGTAAGATAATTTTGTTATGAAACCTCTTGTATTTTAATCTCTATTGATAAGACGTATCACTGAGTACCTAGTACCTACCTACGTGTAAAATGTCTCGACTGACGATTTACCAGACTTACAGGCACTTTGACAATTTAAAATATTATTTTAAATTACTTTTGAATTTATATATATACAAGAAAACGGGTCATTGTCCTGTAAATTTGTGGGCCAATTAATTTATTTTGTCATTGGTCCAAATATTTCCAATTTGGTAGGCGGGAATGGGTACCGCCGCCCTGGGAACCATTTATTGGATGACCAACACCTCTGCCACAGGTCACCCCAAGTGGTTCGCTACGTTTGGTGACTTAGCAGGGGTGCCCGGGTTCATGGGTTAAGGTTTGCCCGGGTCTTGGTGGCGGGTGCGTCGGCCCACCTTCTGCGTGGCGGGCCGGTTGGGAGATGCTGGTTGAGGGAGACCCTTTACAACCGGTTACCGCTGTCCGGGCCGCTCGATAGTACAGGGGCCCGACCCTCAGGCTCACGACTAAGGGTGGGCTGCCCCATCAGCGAGTGAAAAAACCCCGCCACTGCTGTTGTGCCGGTTCGTGACCGGAGGGGACCCAGCAGCAGCGTTTGGGGCGCATTGGATGCCCTCTCCAGCCGGACTCTCCCGGCCTATCGCCTAGCACCGCAGTGGGTGGGCTGGAACCAAACGCTCATCACTCCTAGACAGCCTGAACCCCAGATTCCTACCCACCCCTCATACCTTTCCTTTCCAGACCTTTCCTTTCACCTCCTACACCTACAAAAAAAAAAATTAATTAAATTCATGAACATACAAAACAACAATCTTAACATCATTACAGCGGCGAGTAGCAGGCGTCCCCGGTGCGGGCCAAAACTGTTGGTAAATTTTGCCAACATTCGCGGCCTGCACACAAATTTAAATTCCGTCCATCACCATCTTTTGTCCCAACGTCCCAACCTTCTTTTCCTATCCGAAACTCAGATAGCCGAGCCGCCAGACTCCTCCTATCTGGACTGCCCGGGCTTTACCCTCGCAAGCAAATTCCGGCTGAAAGGAGGAGTCTGCCTCTATAGTCGAGCTGACGTCAACTGTGTGCGACTATTGAGTCTGGAAAACTCCAGATTCGACGTAATGTGGGTGCGCGTCAATCTTGCCAGTACGGCAAGATTCTACGCATGTCTATACCGCTCACCGAACCATAGCGAATCAGACACTTCCGAGCTCTTCAAACATTTGAGCGATACTATTGATGATCTCTTGCCCCGCTACCCTTCGGCCGAGTTTGTTGTTCTGGGGGACTTCAACGTTCATAACGAACCATGGTTGAAGTTCTCAGGCCCAACGGACTCGGCTGGCCGACAGGCGGAATCCTTTGCCATTTGCTACGGATTAGAGCAATTGGTTCAGGAGCCTACAAGGGTTCCTGATGTCCAGACTCACCGCTCCAATCTGTTAGACCTATTCTTAACTACTGTGCCACACGGTTATAAGATTGACGTCACAGCGCCTCTGGGATCATCTGACCACTGCCTAGTGACGACATCAATCCCCGTTAGCCTCAGACCAACCAATGAGAGGCTGAGGAGAAAAGTGTGGCACTATAGGTCAGCAGATTGGTTCGGTATGCGGGCCCATTTCAATGCTTTTCCGTGGTCAGCTGTTTGTTTTCGGACTTCGGACCCTTCAAGATGTGCCCAGGAGATTGGTGAAGTCATCAAATCGGCGATGGATGGCTTCATACAATCGACTACTAAAGAAACTGGTGTGGGCTCAAAGCCGTGGTTCAGTCGACAATGCTCCGAAGCAGTTCGACGAAAAAACGCGGCTTACCGAGCCTACAACACATCTCGAACGCCCGAAAGCAGATCAGCATACAACAAATCGGCAAAGGAATGCAAGAGAATCATCAATAGATCAAAATTCGAACACGACCTGCAGATCAGCAAAAAGCTGGCTGCCTGCCCGCATGGCAGCAGAGCATTCTGGTCGCTTGCGGGCTCAATAGGTCGAAATTTTTGCAAACCCAGTTTGCCACCTCTTACCAGACCTGACGGCTCACTAGCAAACACCGCCACCGAAAAGGCAAACCTTTTAGGGAAAATGTTTGCGGAAAACTCGACCCTCGACGACGGGGGTGCTGTTCCGCCGTCGGTTCCTCACTGCGGCTTCTATATGAAAAAGCTGAGGATCCGGCATCGGGATGTACTCCACGTCATACGGGGGCTCGATGTTAACAAAGCTAGTGGACCTGATGGAATACCTGCCTTGGTATTGCAGAGGTGTGCTGCGGAAATAGTTCCAGTTTTGACAAAGCTCTTCAAAATGTCCCTGAAGTGTGGCACTGTGCCCTCTGGTTGGAAAAAAGCGGTAATTCACCCTATTCCCAAGAAAGGTGACCGCTCCAACCCGGCCAACTACCGCCCCATAGCGATCACATCAGTTCTGTCCAAAGTGATGGAACGTGTGATCAACGACAAACTGCTCACATACCTCGAGAAGAACAAAATTATCAACGACCGTCAATACGGATTCCGGCGGAACCGCTCGTGCGGTGATCTTCTCGCGTATGTGACGCATGTTTGGGGGCGGTGCCTGGAACGTCACGGTGAGACCCAAACGGTCGCACTAGACATATCCAAGGCCTTTGACCGGGTCTGGCACCGAGGACTTGTCAACAAATTGCATTCTTACGGACTTCCCGCATCCCTGTGTACGTGGATTGCTGACTTTTTAAGGGATAGGTCGATTCAGGCGGTTGCTGACGGTTTCACCTCTTCCTCGCACTCCATAAATGCTGGCGTCCCACAGGGATCGGTTCTGTCTCCGACTTTGTTTTTGTTGCACATCAATGACCTTTTGACATGTGCACCGATTCATTGTTACGCGGATGACAGTACAGTTCATGATAGCTTTTTGTTTGACAAGCCCCCAAAGGGCACACAAACTCCAACGGCTCGGAGGGCTTTGAAGCAGAGAATGGACGGTTATCTCGAGAGTATTTCCTCCTGGGGTAAAAATAATCTCGTCGAATTTAATGTTTCAAAGACCCAATCCTGTCTGATTACGTCTAAAAGGGATCCAAATGATAATCTAGTCTCCTTCAACGGAAGCAATCTTCCGAACAGGCCTTCCATTGATATGCTTGGTGTAACTATAAGTGACCAGCTCAGGTACGGGGGCTCCATCGAAGCCAGAGTAAAGTTGGCCTCTCAGAAGCTGGGCGTACTGTACAGGGCCCGCAGATACTTTAATAGTACACAACTGCTCACCCTGTACAAATCGCAAGTGCGCCCTACTGTCGAATTTGGCAGCCATCTCTGATCTGGAGCCCCAAAATACCTGAAAAAAACCCTTGACTCTGTGCAGAAACGGGCGGTCCGTTTGATAGATTCCCCAATCTTAACAAACGGACTGCAATCTTTAGAGCACAGACGTCGGGTAGGTATGCTGTCCTTGTTCTATCGGTATTACAATGGAAGATGCTCTGAGGAACTAGCGTCATTGATCCCTTCGGCGCCGGTGCGTAGTCGGGATACACGCCAAACGCGCGCCCAACATTTGTACACAGTTGACACTTGTCACATGAGAACGGGTCGCTTCTACGATTCGTTCTTAAGTTCAACAGCTCGGCTGTGGAACGAACTGCCGGCCTCTGTGTTTCCTCCCTCCTACAACATGGGACTCTTCAAGACCCATGTTCACTCCTTCCTCTCCACAAAAAGACCCTCCACACAGCATCCCCAAAGATGACATAGGCCCTGAGGGAAATTATTTTCTTCAGGGCCTCCTGTGTGGAGTAAATATAAAAAAAAAAAAAAAAAAAAAATATTGGCACGAGCCATTAACATAAAAAACAAAAGAAAGTCGTTTACGATACAAATCAAATCGGCCAATCAAAGTCAAAGACAGAAGAAATTACCACCCATCTGAAATGCTCCATGTAATGCATGATGCATCGCCATCGCCATACATCGGGTTTCAGGTAACCTTTAAAAAAAAATCAATACGATTAACGTTTTTATAAAAAAACTTTTTGTTTTTTTTTATATCTACCTTTCAAAAAACATAATTGAATGCAATGTAGGTGTTGAGGTGTAAATTGGTGTTAACCTAAACAAATGTGTAAATTTTTTATTATTTAAAAAAAAAAAATTTGAACATAATTTTACAATTTAGGTTTTACATGGTTTTTTCTGATTTCTATTTATATCACACTTTCATTAAAAGCATTTGCTGGAGGATGGAAGAGGAGTCTACTTTTGCGAAAAAATAATGGTATAATAATATAATGCATTATTTGTGTGAAATAATTAACACATTTTAAATTAAAGATCTATATTACATTAAGGTTATGGTCACAAAGTGAAAAATAATTACGAAATTAAAATCCATACAAATTGTTGTATTTGCAAAGAAGAAAAATATATATTATGGAGGATAATTTGTTAGATTTTCAAGTGAAACTAGGGGAAGCAGTTTTTTTGTTAATGATTTCCCTAAAATATTTTTTTATAGAGTTCAATATTTGTTTTATTATCATTTGCTTCTGATTTGTTCTGGTAATTTAATAAAGAAATGTTTTAATTGGTGGGTATAATGGTGCTGGGCAAAAGAAGTGTGTAATTTAGGGCATGCAAATATATATTTAAGTCTGGTTCGATTTTCAGTTATGGGTGAGTATTTATATTTTTCTTTTATAATTTGAATAGTTGAATTATTGATAAATAAGTTTTTAAATGTAGGAAATTTGAATTCTTCGATATAATTTTTCTTTATTTGTTGATATATTTTAAAAATCAAAATGTTTTACTAATTATAGTGTACGTGGTGTGTTAACATCTATTTTAAAATGTCCTTCAAAACTTACAAAAAATGGTTTGACCGAGTATTGAAACTTTCTACACAGGAACTGGAGTCGACAATTCTATTAACCTCAAATGCCGATCTGATTGGACTGACATTTATTTCGTACATTAACTGCTGTAATGTCATCCGATGTCACAGAAATATGCATATATGTCCAGGTGTGTGTGTGGATTCTACCAAAAGTAGACAAAAAGCATTTTCATCGACAACGAATCTATTTGTAGAGTTTCTGCACGATCGGGTGTCGGGAAATGGGTTAATTTCCGCTTCCAAGATTTGCATTCATTGATTCCCGAAAACAAAAATTAAATTTGATTATGTGGAAAAATATAATTAATTGATAAGCTTCCGGATTCCATAACGTAATACTAGAAGTCAGGATTTATTTCAGTGCAGAAATTCTGGGACTAATTACCATATGTATTCCTCTTTGCCCAGAATACTAATGGAGGGAAACAATTATACCAAGTCAGTGGACATCTTCAATTTATCTTTAAACAAATATAATTCAGTTATGTACAATAAATAATGTATATTTCTTAATATTCATATGTAAAAGCCCCGAAAAAGGGCGTTAATTAATAAATAAATAGATAAAATGTAGCTGTAAATGTGCCCGTCTAGGGGGGTATTTCACTATGTCGGGCTAAATATCTGACTAGCTATCCGTTGGCTGGCTTTAAAGATCAGATTACCTTCGTTATTCAACGGCGACCGTTTCACCATTGTTTCGAGCTTCCGGATAGATAACACTCGAAATAGTCTGGCAACATCGCAAAATGTTTGCAGTTAGTCCATCTACTGCCACGGCTGTCATGCGTCACAGTCCGCACACCGCGAAGTGTGCATTTTTTTGGTTATGTTATGTTGATTATCAGGTCATTTTAGATAGATTCGTGTCGAATTAATACATTGTTTCTTATTTTGAACACAATCCAATAATTCAGGATGGATCATACAAGCATTCAAATTCATTCTACAAAATTCGACTCACTTCTCAGCTGTTAAACTCGGAATGTTTTGACGCCATCTTTGATTCGAGGAATAGCGCCTAACGTGAAGTTCGAGCACTGATTAGTCAAATCTAACTTTAACCCGAGCGTTAGCGTTATTCAGATATAGTGAAAACAAAAAAATGACTAATCCGCGGATTAGTGCTTGGTCAGAACATAATCAGAGATAGTGAAATACCCCCTAAGGCCACAATGTACATGGTGTTATGTAAAATGTATTTAGTTAGTGCGTGTAATATTGAAAAGTATTTAGGTAATAATGTCCATTGTGAAGGAAGGAAAAAGCTTCGTAATAATTATGCACCTAAATAAGAAGATAAAACGATCTAAATTTAAATTATTACACTAGATTACAAAAGTTCATAATGGTTAACAGAAAGGAACCGTTTTAGTTGCAGCTTGATGTATTTTAAGTTGAATCAAGGATTTTGTATTCTTACCCGTGTGAAAAAGAACCCAATTTCTATCGATTTATAACAAGTTTCTCGTTAATTCTTTACGTTTTCAAGTTCCAAAAAAATATATGTAATTTTGAAGATGATATCTCTAAATTTGCTATGCCAAAACGTTAATTATATGAAATTGCCTAGCTAGAAAAAAATTGCAAAGTAAGCTCCGAAAATTATTTAAAACACGTTTTGTTCTATTATTTAATATGTTATAGGCATGAAAAAATTCACAGTGAATCTTTAAATCCAAATAAAGCATATGTCCAGAGATTTTTGTTCTATTTAAAACGAGTCGTGTTTTATTAAATATTTTCACCATTTTCTCTTAATTATTATCGTTTAAAGGAATTAAAGGAATTACGTGTTAGAAAGCCGATGTTAGAGAGATTGGATGACACCCGGTACCTGCCCGTTACATTTAATCTGACACCCTGTACATACGATTTATTTATTTGTAAGAAACAAATAGCATATACACAGAATACAAGATAAATGTACATATGTTAATTGAACTTAAGCCAAAAAAGTTTTGCATGCTAAAGTTGGTTAAAAATGGAGTTTTATTCTGTCTAAACTAAGTTTATGTACGCGAGAGAGGAAGAGGAATATAGGATAAGGATAGGAGATATAGAATATACGAAACCTGGTCTGCCCTCGCTTTGTTACCTAGTGAAGTTTCATCGTTGGCTGATGAAATCAATAGGCACTATTGCTACCGATACAAATCTTTTTAACTGCATCGTTGCAAAAATGATTTTCTAACTACACCATGTACGTACATTCTTCTGATTATTCCTAACTATACACGGTGTCCGGAAACTCGTAGTACAAGCGGGAAACTGGAGAATCTACACCACATGGGGAACCCAAATAAACATAAAGTTTTTTGATTTGAGCATTTTCACAAAAAAAAAACCAAAAAAATAATATTTTTCGGCTATTTTAGGGTTAAAGTTTTTTCTGGTGTTTAGGGTTGAACAACAGATGTTTTAACCCTGCAGAGCAGAAATATTTTATGATTACACCGGATTAAATGAAGGGTGATTTCAAAATAATGCTTCAAATCCGAGTTTCTTCATTTGTTTTACTTTCAAATAGTTTTAATTAGTTGGGTACTTTGATCTTCAGTAATAATTTATAAGATTTGATTAAAAAAAAAAAAAAATGAACTTCTTACTCGATTTACTCGATAACGAAAGCTCAAATCAAAAAAAAATATACTACAAAATCGACTCCAAATATGATGTAGATTCACCAGTTTCCCGCTTGTACTACGAGTTTCCGGACACCCTGTATATGAATATAAGTAAAAAACACGTCGTCAGCGAGATTGGATGACGCCACCTAGTACCTACATACAGTATACCGTGTTACTGTTAGTATGAAGTATGCATAAGGTACGAGATTGCCTGCTCTCGCCTTGTTGCCTAGTGAGTTGCCTCGTTGGGTGATGAAATCAACAGCCACCCTTGCTACTTGCTGCCGACACAAAGCTGCCAACCCTTCCGGCCTTCTGTGTCCATAAACGTACCCATTGAGTTACCTTCTCCACAATACCACCTTTGTCCGTGTCCCATCTTCATTAGGCATTCAGCTTTTTACTGCTGCAGTATTAGGGCAACGGCGGAGAGAAGGGACGGGAACAAGACCACTCGAAACAATGTGATATTATTAACATTTTTTTGTTATTTATTATTATAAATGCTTGTCATAAATTAATAACATAGTTGAAATTCTTATTTCATAATAAATATTATATTTTTTGAACCGTTGTGAATATTTTGATGTTCTGTATTTTTCGACGTTTTTGGATCAAAATGATACTTACGATTTCAGCCACATTATATATTACACCGCTCGTCTTCTATTATACACGGTGTCCGGGGGTAAAGTGCACTAACCTCGGAGGGCGTTTCTACATGATTTTAGAAGTACAAAATACTAACAACTTTTTTCGAAATTCTTTTAAACTTACTTCATTTAATCTTTCAGTACTTTCATCAATTTGTATAGTTTGAAAGGTTTTATTTTTAATTTTCCGTAAAAAAAAATACTGTTTTTGAAACTAGATAAAATTATCTTTCCGATGTATGCATTTAAAATAAATATTATTATTTATAAACAATAAAATTTTAATATCAAACGTGAAAAATGTTGTCAAAAACGGTAACCACATTTTTACTCCAATCATAGAAAAATTGAGAGAACTCGATATTTCGAAAACATGTTCGTTTTGTTTGGGGAATTTGTAAGAAAACTGTACCTTCACTTTTATCTTGTTCATATAATAAATAATATTTTTTAAAGTTAAACCGATTGTTACCATTGCGGCGCGAAATATGAATTATTCATTTTGGCTATTTTAAGGATTTTATTAATGGATTCCGGTATAAATATTGGAGATAAAAGTTGGAATTTTGAAAAGAGGATTAATCTTTTTTACTTCTACCATCACGTAATATCACCTCCCGAAGTTAGTGCACTTTACCCACGGACGGACGGGCAGGCGTCGCGAATTTGATTTGTATACAAATCTACAGTTTTATTCCGAGGTTGATGAAAATTTGCACAATTGACCTTCAAAACTAGATAAAGGTTACTGTCAAGTATGATTATGCAAAAGTGTGTGCGAAGCCCGAGCAAACGCCGGGGAGCTAGTATTATTATATAACTATTAGACCCTGCAACGCTTCGCTATTGCTAATGTCATTCTCGGGCGTTTCCGACTTCTTCCACCATTCACTACTGTATATAACAATGTTACTGTAAAAAAACTACAATATATCGATTATAATTCTACTCCGTGTCTCATCCCGGTGCAGAGATATTGGCGAATCTTAATGGCAAATCACTATTTTGATTAATCTTTATAACGATTTGGTGTACATTATGAATACCAAAAAATATGCTTTAGATAAATTGAAGGTTTTCCTATCGTTTCGCTCGAGTAGAATACAAATAAAAAAATAAATTACTCAATAAAAAATATAAATGTAAACTACTAAAAAGAATATTTTTTCAATAGAAATGTATGAACGCGTAAAGGAAACAACTTTTAAAAAATACAGTATTATAGCTAAGATTATCTGTGACAGTTTCACTTGATTAACTTTTTTGCTTTCTTATAAAATTATTTACAAAATAAATAAAAACCAGTTTTGTGCTTGAAATCGAACGTTTCTAGACTCCGTTTGTCAAGCGATTTTAATGCCTATTCCCTAAATATATTCCTCTACCTTCTACTTCGACTTCTTCTACTATTCAAACCACTCTCTAAACAGTCCAGATATACGAATAATCTTTCGAGTTTTGCGATAATAATGAATTTTGACTGAATTTTTATATATTAAGATTAATATATATCACATTTTAAAACTTTTTTTGCTGTCGTGGACTTTAAAATAAGCAGCCATTTATGTAGGTACCTACCTATTACTAAAACACGTGGTGTACCTAAGTATTACGCAGCGCGTAAGGTCAGAATAGTGAAAAACTTGACTTATTGGCGTTTTACATTGCGTTTGTTTGGTTAAAACGGTCTAAAACTAGTCTTGAGGCCGAATTTACCACACTAACGTTAAACGGGTGTGTAAAAATCGAATTAACAAGACGAAGACAGATAATGTTTTATGATTCTAAAAATTGAGAATTTAGACGCAGTTATTCAATAATGATTTCTATTTGATGAATATTAATGGCCGGTATATCAGTAATTTTTAGTAATGGTGTCAGTCGGCTTATATTGTCAAGGCTTCCTACCAGAGAGCAACTTGACGGACGTAAATATCTCTGTTAGCGAGCTCAAAGAGCAGCTCAAATTTTCAGGTCTATATCACTTAAGAGGAAGCTACAAGCCAAAATGTGTATATTCTTGGTATACCTTATATTGTATGTAATAGGCACTAAAATCGCTTGACAAACGGAGTCTAGAAACGTTAGATTTCAAGCACAAAACTGGTTTATATTTATTTTGTAAATAATTTTATGACATAGCAAAAAAGTTCATGTTCAAATCAAGTGAAATTGTCACAGATAATCTTAGCTATAATAATGTAATTTTTAAAAGTTGTTTCCTTTACGCGTTCATACATTTCTATTGAAAAAATATTTTTTTTATTAGTTTTATTACATTTATATTTTTTATTGAGTAATTCATTTTTTTATTTGTATTCTACTCAACCGAAACGATAGGAAAACCTTCAATTTATTTAAAGCATATTTTTTTGTATTCATAATGTACACCAATTCGTTATAAAGATTAATCAAAATGGTGATTTAGCATTAAGCTTCGCCTTAACAGTCAAACTTAGTTACTTGGTAGATGTTGAGCTGAAATTTTGCCTAAGTCACGCTCAAACATACAATTATTACGCTCTTCGCAATGCCCAACGCCACTTCATTTAATTTATCTAATCCGGACATGTATATTAATAATAGTTTATAATGTCATATAGCTTTGTTTTCTCTAAGCTAATAGCTTACTCGGAGAATTTAAAACAGTTTTCTTGCTTACTAAAACGCCTTTGAGGTGATATTTCACAAAAATGGCACTATTAAAATTAGCCAAGTATTTATATTACTATTGCTGCTGTTATACCAGACAAGACAGATCTGGCGAATTGCCAACTGATCACCACATTGCCGAATGTTCCTTGATAAAATTTTCAAAAAAAAGTATATCAGGATTGGGAGTAGTATTAAAAATCAGTTATTAAATTTTATCTGAACCCGACCAGACGGAATGTACTCAACTGTAAATAGTACTGATATGAAATAACCACTTTGAACTCGTTTCTGATATCTTTTATAGGTATTATTTATAGTATAGATAAAAAATGTCATCACTGAAACGTAACTTTTATAATGTGAATAATATATAATTGAAATTATACTTAGTTCCTTAGTTGCTATGTTTGCCGTAATCAGTAAATTATTACGCGTCACATAAATGTAATATAACAGAACAGGTTGACCTACAGACCGACACACACACTCTTTGCTTCATCCACATTCATACGTCGTAACATATTACTCTTCTGTTATTCTGACTCTTGACTCTGACACTAATTAAGTAGTTAATTCATTTGATCGTGCCAAGTTTTTTCTATTTTTCTTATAACATTTCACTTTGCGTCATATGTTTTGCTTGCACTATTTTCGTGCATCCAATCTACATGCCCAAACTATCTTTTTTATGTGAATATCGCACAAGAGTTCCAACTGCTCCCAACCGTCTGGAGCCAATGAGACTATGTGGTTGTGGGGCGGGGAAGAAGATGAGAAGAGGAAGGTGTGGAAGTAGCTGGCTATTCAGATCTGGTCATCAAATACGGCTAAATCCATTTCAAGCAACGTTTCAATACTGAATAGTGGTTTTACCTCGGGGATACTGATATTATCTTGCACTCAGGAACGTACTGCAAAATATCTTATATTATTTTAAAAGATTTAAAACTGAAATAACTCACATTAATCAAATAATATTTTCTTGCGCACGCCAGAATTTGAACCCGCGACCTCCGGATTGCCAATCGATAACATTACCCCTTTAAGCGTCCGTTTCTTAATCTTACCAAATACATTCAGATCAGGATGCATTCTTTCAGCATCTTCACTGTTTTTAGCACGGTAATAAGTACCTACAAGGTTTTCCCACACTTACACCTCAGGGATCTCATTTCTACAGCATTCCTTATTATTTTTGTTCGTTGAGATATTTAGAATATTTTTCCACCTCCGTGTTTTAAGCGACAACAAATTCTATTTCCACGGGTTACGATAAAAAAAAAGTTTTATTGCGTTGTTCAATAACCTTGCGGAGAGAGATAAAATTTCATGTAATTTTTTAGGCGGAAGAAAAATTCGGTTTTCAAAAATCGTTAAATTACATTTTGTCTGAATTTTATATTCAAATTGTTATTTACCAAAATGTTTAATGTCAAGAACATTAATTGATTAAGTATATTATTAAAATCTACAGGAATTATGTAAATATTTGTACTCGGTTAAAATGTTAAAGTCTTTCAAAGAAACATTGGAAAAAAGTTGCCTTGAAAATTATATAATTTTTTAATATGGATCGTTTAATCGCTATGTAAGAAAAACAGAAATCTGAATAATTTGATTTCATCGCAAAGAATATTCGATCTCCAACAACCAATTAACTAGGATGAAACGCCACACGAACACTGAGAATCGAGTGTTCCTAATTTATTAAGAATCTCTTCAAATTATTAGTAATCTGGTTAAAAACGGAATTGCATGCTGTTTCCAGATAAACTGATAGTAAATTCCTAACATCGTGTGCATGCACTTGTATTTGCCTTGATAATATATAATGACGAAATGCGAAAATATTAGTATGTTTATGAACACGTATTCCGACATCGACAAAGTTTATCAGGAAACTATTTATTCATTCGTTAAGGGCCTGCAATTCAGTTTTTAACCGGATTACCAATAATTTGAAGAGATTCTTACTAAGGCGAAGCTTAATGCTAAATCATTATTTTGATTAATCTTTATAACGGATTGGTCTACATTATGAATACCAAAAAATATGATTTAGATATATTGAAGGTTTTTGTATCGTTTCACTTGAGTAGAATACAAATAAGAGAATAATTTACACAATAAAAAATATAAATGTAAACTACTAAAAAATACATGTTTTCAATAGAGATGTATGAACGCGTAAAGGAAACTTTTCTTCTGTGACAGTTTCCCTTGATCAACTTTTACCTATCTTATAAAATTATTTACAAAATAAATAAAAATCAGTTTTGTGCTTGAAATCGAACGTTTCTAGACTACGTTTGTCAAGCGATTTTAATGCCTATTACCTACAATATAAGGTATACCAAGAATATATTTATTCACATTTTTGGCTTGTAGCTTCATCTTAATAATAATATTTGGGTAATTTATATAGCGCCGTTTTCGTGAAAAACCACCTCAAGGGCGCTTAAATTAGCAATACTCAAGGTTCTCTGTGTACTCGTCTGTTCTATGACTTTTACCATGGCATGATTCCAGTTTTTTATTCAATTAATGTGTCCGTGTTCTTCCTGGGGCGTCTATGTCTTCCCGGGTCGTCCCCGACCTCTCCCATGAAAAATTGTTACTAAGAACCATGGACGGGTTGATTCACAGAACTAAACAATTCATCAAATTACAAAGTCGATTTTCTATTTCTCTGAAGGTTCTACTAATGTTCTGTTATTATTACAGTTTTGTGAAACAACTGACGTAGAAGATACTCTCAGTATCGCCCTCGAGTAATACCACATTCAAAATTGAAAATTTTATTAAAATGGGTTTAGCCGTGTTTCGTGACCAGAACTTAATAGCCTGAATAGGTACTCCCCTATCTTCCTCTTCCCCTTCCCCACCACCTTAAGCTTCACAACATACCCCAAATGGGGTTGCCATAGTCTCACTGGCTCCAGACGGTTGGGATTCTTATGCTGTATTCACATAATAATTAAAAAAACGAACCTAAAAAAATTACGCCTTGAAATACAACTAAAACATACCATCATATTATCGTTTATAAATTTATTAGAATTCAAAATATCACCAGGCTATATAAATATATTGTCGGAGAAAAATAACCTATAATTATTGAAAATTGAACTCCATACCCACCTTTAATGTATTTGTATATATTTAAAAAATATATTTAATAACTTTGTCTGTGATTTTCCAGATGTCACATATTACACATTTTCTGAAAGTTGTTTATTGTGTGTCAGCGAGTATTGAAATCTTTCAATTTTTTAAAAACAAACGATACACATAAATCACACATTTTTATACTTGTTAAATTTTTTTCCATCGTTAATTATTTATTTCGTGATTACGATTTCTTGATAAACATGATTTTTCTGAAAAGAAAAACGAAGTGATTGAAATTTTCCAAATTATTTTCTGACCTGAGCAATTAAAAAAGTCACGAATGTAAGGTTTAAAAGGTTGGAGATTAATTATGAAGTAAGTAGATATAAGAAAACACATATTTATTCTACATAAGTAAAGTACGTATGCATTAAAATGTAGGTGTTATAATGTTTACACTTCGACAAGAGTAGGTATTAAAGAAGGTTCCAAAGTAGGTATAAAATGTAAGTATTATAATGTTTACACTTAGACAAGAGTAAGTATAATAGAAGGTTCCAATGTAGGTATAAAAACAAGCGTAATGTAGATATAGAAGTATGTGGACAATTAAGTTAATATTTATTATTATTTTTAACGTAATAGTTTTGTATAAGTTCCTAAGTATATTGGTTAACATAAATGTTATACCTATTAAGTAGGCAATTACCTACCGTTTTTTAATAATTTGTTATTATTATAAATAACTAGATATTTTTAATTTTTTTTTTAAATTTTTGATTTATTTTAATAGATTAACAGATAAAATGCATTCGAGTATTCTGATCCAACGGTATTTTCAATCAATGTAAAATCATTGCTTAATTAATTTTAATTCATTAATGAATCGTCCGTGGAATAATAAGGATACATAAATAACGTTAGAAAAACCAAATCAAATTAATTCAGGCAATTTCAAAGCAAGTAGGGGTCGGGCGCCATTGCTCCAATCCTACCGAATAAAATAATCATTGATTACTGACTGTCAATACATTCAAATGACTATTGATTGCCGAATGTTAATACATTGAAATGACCGTTGAATCAGATGAATATTTAATTTTTCGCTCACCTAGCAAATAATAATGTATATCGAAATGATTTGAATATTCTGTTGCAAAGTGTAAATAATACAATATTTTTACCTAGGTGTGTTTATTTTAGTTACTTGCAATAATATTGCTGCATAAACAATCTTATTAAATTTAATACTCATCACTTTAAAACATCGCTTGCATCATTTAATAATATAATGTTTATTACAATATTACAATGCTGATTGGGGTGACCTCCGTGGCATAGCGGTAAGCGCTTTGGCTCGGCATATAAAGGTCGCGGTTCCACACCTGGCGTGGGCATATGTACATAATATATAATTTAAATAAATTAAAAAACAGTAGGTATATCTGTATCTCGTTCCAGAGTGGTAGGTACTCTCATTATCGCCGTATTCAGAATTCAGAATTGAAATACTGCTTGAAAAGGCTAATTTCTATGATAATTGCTAGATCTCCCCCATCACCCCTCCCCCACCCTTAAGCCTCGTAGAATCATTATATAGTCTATGGAATCGTGTATCCGTGGAATTTTAATAAAATATTTTTATTTTACAAGAAGTCGGGGACGTTTGAGGAAGAAATGGCACGATCATGCGCCGGTTAGTAGCCTGGTGCGATGATCAGAATCGAAATTGTGTTGCTTGGAATGGCTTTAGCAATGATTAGGGACTAGATCTGAAGAGACAGATACTTCCCAACCTTCCTCTCCCCATCTTCTTACTTTCCCAACTTCTACCAGCCTAGCAACACGCCTCAAATAGGGGATGATGTAATCCAACAGGCTCCAGGCAGATGGGGCAAAAAGGTAAAATGATAATGACGTAATGTTCTGCACGTGTAGGGGGGTAGCCATTCCCCACCGCGATACCCGTTTATCCCCAATTCACAATCCCCCCATCATACCTCCCCTAACTTCAACTCCAATACAAAATATACATTACGACATTACCCACCCATCAATCCATTCCACTCCCAGTTCGCAGTGACTGAAGGCGTACCGCCGATAGCTCCGTTGTAACTCGCAGCTTACCTCTCTCTCTGACAACCGATAAACGACGCAACACCAACAAAAAGTCAGGTTAGAACAGATCTCTCAGCGGCAGGGGCACACATCTCCGAAGTGAATGTAGGCTTGACCTCCATTGTTGCAAATATTAAAAAAAAAACACATTGAAAAGTTCACAGCGGGAACTGCAGAATAACGCTCGCGGTTCGTTCTCGTTACAGAGACCAGTTTGTGATGCCTTCGTTAGTGTTGGTAACGTTCTGTGATTTGGTTCCATTACCCGGTTGACAAGACCATTCTATACGGGCCGGGACTATACCACTTCTTCTCGCTGTAATATCGGCGCGGTACTAAAGTTGATGCCATCAACACAACATAATACAGTGCCGGATCTAATATTAGGTGCAGGTGGTGCGAAACTAGGGCGGAAAATAGTGAAATAGTAACATTTTTCATGAAATCTCTTCGATTTTATTGCCATCATCAAAATCAAGCAATCATAAAGAATTTTCAATGTAACAACTAATGGTGTAACGTTATTGCCTCTCGTATAGTGGCTTTTCACATAGATTTTACTAATATTTATTTATTTAATTATTTACGGTACCTTAAAATATAGGATTAAATATTTTTAACAAAAAAAGGATTACCAAACAATTGTACAGTGTAAACATACTAATATGATCACTAAATTGCACAATCATGCTACGGGAAACAAAATTTTAACAAATAACTGTTTTAAAAAAAATATGTGAAATGCTTTTGTAATTTTTTTCGGTGCTATTAAAAATAACTGCTTCTTCTGCGTATTAGATATCTAAGCTGTGTATGCATGGTACAAGGGAGTTTATCGGTAAACAGATTGGTATTAAAATCAATTTGCAATATATGTTTTGATTGCGGAATAATAGTCAATAATAGACTGTAATTGCAATGTAGAGGCAATGGATAACCTAGCATAAATAGGGTATTTTTAATTTTTTTTTTCAAATTGTCGAAAAAATTACGATAGTGACGGCATTTTTATTTTATTTTTATTTTTTTGAGGACTTAAAAAGTGCCATTTTCGGTTTGCTGCCAAAATGGGACGTTCTTTTTTTCGTGAATATGGCGTTGTTGACGTCTTACCAGCCAACAGCGTTTTGAATGACGTTGTAGCTAGTTCTAATATTTTAAGATTTTCGGTTTTGGATCGTTTTTAAAATCAATAATTATGAATGAAAATATTAAAGTTATACATTTTTAGAACGGTCAGAATTAGAAAAAATAACTTTAAGTCTTCCATACATTTTTAGCGATTTTGAGATATTTTGAGTTTGTGAATATAGGCAATTACAACAATAATTTCAAGACGAGGAAAGATTTCGAATTATCCACAAAAGAAGGTGAATTCGGCACAATTTTTAAAGAAATTATAATCATTTTTAGTACAATTCTTCAATTTAATTCCAGAAAATTGTTAATATCAGAGACAAAAAAGGTCGGAGGAAATTGATTTTTTTTATTGTTGAAGACAATATTAGCGATTTTATTATTTTTCTCTTATTCCGTTTCACTCTTAATATTACACTTTCAAATAAATGGATTTAGCTTTATTAATTCAAAACATGATTTATTATGTCGGGGGAGACGGAAAAATACGCACTTTTAATTTTAATTTCGTTTATTAAGTCACTTACGCGATATGTCAATTAGTATGCGGCGCCGTTATAGTCGCAGCCGACGGCGACTATGTTCATATCAAGAGTTGGATTATATTCATAATATCGTATTAGAATTAAATCACAAACCAGTCTATACAAACCTAGCGTAGCCCACAAACTACTTGAAAACTGGGATATAACTCTGAAGGGGACGCGAGCAGGCGTTATTAAAGGTTCCCCAACATTTATAGTAACTTGTAGTAATAATATAACTAAATTCAAGTATTAATTCAAAGTAAACATTCCATATTTACCGTGAAGCGGAATTCGTAACCTTTACCGCGATTTCTTAATAAATTACTATAATATTGGGTAAATTTTGGATAGGGCCTGACACGCTTATTACGAATAATTTTTAGAAAAAAACTTTATATTCGCCTTAATTACAATAAAAGAAAACTTTTTGCATTTCGGGCGGCGGAAAATTATGCATTTTGATTTTCAATTGCGTAAAACCAAAATTCACTCCGCGAATCGATGTGGCGACATTAGGAACGCACTGTTATGTTGGTATCACTGATGCATTAACAAGAGCTAAATACGACCGTTGCTATCTTCGTGGGATACCTAGGTTTGTGTAACATGGTTTGTGATACAAAGGAAAGTGCCCCTTAATAACGCCTGCTCGCGTCAAGGCAAGAAAAACATCCCAGTTTTCAACTAGTTTACCGGCTACGCTAGGTTTGTGTAACATGGTTTGTGATACAAATCCATTTGTCTTCCACGAAGTTAGCCATAGTCGTATCTACGCAATGTATCAGGGATACCAACATAACAGTGACGTACCTAATGGCAGCTGATTGCCGCCGCATCGATTCGCGAAGTGAATTTTGGTTAACGCAATTGAAAATTTAAATTCATAATTTTCCGCCGCCCGAAATGCAAAAAGTTTTCTTTTATAGTAATTAAGGCGAATATAAAGTTTTTTTCTAAAAAATATTCGTAATAAGCGTGTCAGGCCCTATCCAAAAATTACCTAATATTGTTTTCAACAATTAAATATTACAAATTGAGGTTTTACTCAATAAGTTATTAAAAAAAATGTTTTAGCATCGGGTGTAAAATTTCTTGATTCGGTTCTGGATATACCTACACCTCACTGTGTTTTGTAAGTATGGTAGTATAATAGTAAGTATAGACGAGCTGAGCGAGCGTAGCGCTGTTTTGACTCGCCCGTTTTGCATATCGTCTGTCAGTAAATAATGTTTGTGCGTACCGTTTTCGTTTCAGTAAATCTGCTACTTTATTATTCAAGCAAGCCTTATTTTGACTAAATGACCAACTTTGACAAATGGTTCGTTAAACATTCTATTTTCAAATGTAAAATCGTCGTGTCTTTTTAAAAACTTTCTTATTGGCATTTTTCAATATTATGGTACCTACCTGCATGAATAAAATTTGAAAAAAGAATTGTCTTTGTTTCTTTGGACAAATTGCATAATTCCTTATTTGAAATTTGTTTCGTAAAATAAATACTGCTTTACAATTAAGTAGGTACCTAGATATTTAAGTGGCAACTGACAAATCTTATGATTTCAGAGGAAATTGTGGTTTTGATTTATTAAAATAAGAGAAAATTAGAAACATACTTTTTGGTGGCGAGTTCCACTGTCAACTACTCGTAGTGGGCAGTAGGTATAGTCGGTATATGTGTTGGTACTCGCCTGATCACGCTCGAAGCTAATTTCTAGTCAACAAAATCTAAAGTAGGTTTATTGAACCAAGCGGACAGCAAAAAAACCTCGCACAAAAAGAAGACCGAGGCATGATGCCACAGATTTCAACTCATTCAATTCAATTCAATTGTATTTAGAATCATAAAAAGTGCACATGTAATGTAATAATAATGGGTTTGATGCATAATATGTTTTTTTAGCGATTTTGGTTTCCAAGGCAACAGAGCTTTGGAAATATTGTTGTTTATTAATGTCACTTTATATTGTTTTCTTGATTTTTGATATTTATAATTTATTTGTTAGCTAATGGGCATTGGGTTGTCAAGCAAAAAACTGAAGAAATTTAACCGACAAGTCAGGGACAACTAGAATTATGTGTGTCCACTGAAGAAATAAATCGATTTAAGTGTGTGTAGGTGTATTCGTTTGCCAAGTAAGCACATTTTTCCTCACTTTTGGTGAAACTTATGAAACATTTTCAAAATTCTAGAGTTTTATTTATATGTGAATACCGCACAAGTGTCCCAACTGCTCCTAACCGTTTGGAGCCAGTGAGACTATGGCATCACCCATTGGGGTATGTTGTGAGGCTGAAGGTCGTTGGGAGGGGAAGGAGATGAAGAAGAGGAAGGTGGGGGAGTTCCTGGCTCTTCAGATCTGGTCACCAAACACGGCTAAAGCCATTTCAAACAACGTTTCAATTCTGATTAGTGGTCAACGTTTCAATTCTGAATAGTGAGAGTATCTTCTACTCTGATTAATATATCTTTAAAAAAAAAGAAGTACGTGAGGAAGAAGAATATGTGGAAGTATCTGGATCTTCAGATCAGGTCATAAAACATGGCTAAATCTTTTTCAAGCAGGGTGATACTTATCACAGCAGAGTGATACGATAGTATCTATCTACCACTCTGGAGTATGATGCAAGATGATTTTAAATGAATAAAATTTCACAATAACACAAATTAATTTTACTTGCGCACGCCGGGATGTTAAACCGCCACTCGAAATCCAACCCGGATTCGTAGCCGAGGATTTCAACCACTCAAGCAAGGAGTTCAAGGAGGGTTGTGGAATTCACAAAGTGCTATTCAATGCGGGAGGGTATATCAACATTTGAAGGTATATTGCCACTCGAAATCCAACCCGGATTCGTAGCCGAGGATTTCAACCACTCAAGCAAGGAGTTCAAGGAGGGTTGTGGAATTCACAAAGTGCTATTCAATGCGGGAGGGTATATCAACATTTGAAGGTATATTGCCACTCGAAATCCAACCCGGATTCGTAGCCGAGGATTTCAACCACTCAAGCAAGGAGTTCAAGGAGGGTTGTGGAATTCACAAAGTGCTATTCAATGCGGGAGGGTATATCAACATTTGAAGGTATATTGTGTATTATTTATTGTATTGTGTTTTTGTAGAACTTCATTTAATAAAAAAAAATAAAGTAAATCAATTTTTTTTTATTAAATTCTGTAAGTATTTCAGTTTTAATTATTGTGAAAGCTCTTTCAGCCCTCAAGGTCATTATTATTATAAAATAATATTTATTAATTTAATAAATGTTATAATAAATGTTGTACAGTTTTTGTATATTAAACCTATATTTAAACAAAGCTTGAATTCCATTCTTCTGACTATTCTAAGCTTATACAGTTAAAAAGTTTAACAAAATATAGCTCTCAAACTATTAGTTTATGTATCTACAACACACCTACGGTCTTAATAAAAACGATGGTGAAAATTTTATTCAACTGATAAATGACTGTGTATATAAAAACCTTACTAATTGAAACATAAAATAGAAACTGACATAAAAATAGTTCATGGAAATATACATCAAAGGGGATGGTTTAACTGTGGTGTAAACTTGAAATAATAATAAATTCTCATCGTTTTTTAGAAGTTTTCGACGGTATTTTAAATGTTCTATATTTTTCTTCATGTTGAAGATGTCGTAAAAAAAACACCATTTTAGAAACTAGATGAAATTTCCTTTTACTCCAAAAGTGGAAAATTTTTAGAAAATACGAAATTTTGAAAATACATTCCTTTTATTTAAGGAATCTGCAAGAAAATTGTGACTTAACCTTATCTCGTTTGTGGAATAAAAAAAATATAATGATTCCCAGAGAACAACCACAATATACGACGTTTTATGTTCATTGTTTGTAAACATTGATTTCTTGGATTTATATTTACATAAACATGCATTTATACTAAAAATATCACTTTCGTAGAATTCTTTTTAAATTTACGCGGTTACAGTCAATTAATAAATAAAATGTCAGAAATAACCTAACTTTTCAATATGGGAACCGCGTGTGTCAGTCTTCCAAAATGTGACGTTGCCAGCTCTTTCGCAGCCGCTTAAAAGACATTTTTTAATTAGTATCAATTCGATACAGAAATTGTACAGTATTTATTCAATGTGGAACTAAAAAACCGTTTAACGGTTGGGAAGTGTATTTATTATTAGTAAGGCTGATGTATAAACAATTTGCTGTAAACGTGTTAGCTCCTAGCATCAAACGTACCTACTGCAAAATCACAAACTATAGCTTTATCGGACATAAATATCTAAAATAGGTACCTTCTCGATGTGTTTTCACAAGTCACATAAAATATAGTTGTGATGTACCTATTTAATAGAAAATAATATGTTCAATGGCCTGCTTTTTTATTTGTTTTTTTTTTCACACCAATATTCAAGTCGAATACATGGTCGGACGTCCGGCCAAGAAGTTGTACGCTTAACCCTTACCACTCCTTTGTCGAGTGTGGCTCGACATTATATTTCTTACACCAAATCCTATGTCGAGTCATACTCGACATTATAGTAACGCAATTTCGAAAAATAATTTAAATTATCAAATGTATTTTTTTTTCTTTTAAACACTTTATATCTCATTCTGAATATTCCGAATACGCAAAATACATATATCTCGTCAAGTTTCGCCTTTTAGATAATTTTTAAAATCGTATTATTTTTAACCTTGTAAATGCACTGCGCAGTTATTTGGTTGCGACGCATGTAAGTAGGTAGGTACTTGCCTGTCTACCTGCGTAACAATAGGAAGCGCTGAGGGATTTCTCCCAACACATAACAAAGGATTCTTATACCTATTCACTTGTTATCACATAATATTTTGTTCTGTTTGTGTATTTACATTTGTTTTTACTGTCCTCCATCCAAGAAATACCACACACTGAAAAAGTTTAAGTGAATAAGGGCATATTAAGTTGTTAATTTTATATATTTCTATGTTTTTTGTACTCTATGTAAAGAAAGAGTAATAAAAATTACATATTTTAAAAATTTTTGTTAAACTTTTTATTGAGGCCACTTTTTATCCCTTTTTTGTAAATTGATGAAGGAGTTGGTAGTAGGTAATTAAAAAAAAATTAGGAATGCAAAGGGTTAATATCCAGTTCTGACCAATTCACTTTCCGTTACGTGTAGGTATTAATGTTACTAATCTCATGGCGTACCTATCTTGTATGCCACTTCTTACGTAGTTACCTACCTAGTTAACTGGTTTAGTAGGTACCTATGTAGTATACCTAGAACCTAACCAACAACCTAATCCATCAATAATCTGGAAACCTTAAAATTAGTACCATTTAAAAAAAAGTTAAATTACAGTAGTCGGGTAGGTACTTTCTGGTTTTCACTACTAAATTTATTTTAACCCTTAACTGGTCTCGCACGAATTTTTTCCCCTGGGAAGACAAATAATTTGACAACATATAAATACAGCAAACAATAATACAATCATATAGTTTAGTGTTGGAATGGGAAACACAGAAGAAAAAAAATCAGGTAAACGGAAGGGTTTACAAAGAAACTATACGTAGAATTTGAATGGATACATTTTTAAACTCCTTGGGTAATTTTGGGAGATATTCTTCACCGATAAAAAACAACGGCAGAGTCTTTTTGGGAGATATATCTCCCAGCCTGACACGATCTCATAAAAGGTATGCTATCATATTTTGTACTATGGTGAAAAATATGATTTAAATGAGAGAATACTGCGCATTCAGTTTGCATTAAAAAAATACCATAAACGTTCCCGAAATTTATTAAATAATTCTATGAAACAACATTTAGCAATTGAAAAATATTTGTCGAGGTTTTTAAATAAATATTTTTATATTAAACAAAAAAAGGCAGTGACAGTAAATTCTATAATACCTTTGTCTAATTAATCTGTTTTTTTAAATTTCGTGTATAGTAGTAATTACAGTTAACAAGATAAAAACCATCGGTAAGCAAGCGTCTTTAAAATCTTTGTTTGCGTTCAAAATTTTAATATATTTAATTGCGTACGTCGATTCGTAATATTGAAATCTGAAAGAATCTTTCGACTGCTTTCAAACTCAGCATTTTATTTTGAAATAGTTCAAAAATAGCGAATGTCTGGAATCAAATATAATGGAATCTATTCTAAGACAATTCTCCACAGAACAGAGTTCATTACAAAACCTCTTTAGGGGTTAAATACTTAAAATAATTTTAAAATTTACATGAAAGTTTCTTGTTTGTTTAAGTTATGATTATTTAAATTGTATTATTTACTTGCGTGCGGTATTCACACTTTTTTAATGAATAAAATATTAGATAAAGTTAGTATCCGTATGCAGGTGAAGGTAAATACTTCTTACAAACAACTTGTAACTATCGGAATCGGGCAAAATCACATACTTTACGAAGATGGCGACAAGGTTGAAATTCGTGCTAAACATCGGATTATTTATGATTTATGCAAAAAAAAAAACATCGCCGAAATGTATATTTGGGAGCCACGTTTGATTACCGCCGCCCCGGGAGCTATTTTTGGATAAGCGACACCTCTGTCATTGATCACCCCAAGTGGTTGGTTACGTTTGGTTGATTTAGCAGGGGTGCCCGGGTTCATCGGGTGAGGTGTGTTCAGGATGCGCTTGCCCACCAGCTGCGCGGCGTGCCAGATCGGGAGAGGCTGATTTGGGGAGACCCTTTAACCTCTCCAACTGGTCTCTAGACCCATCGCTTTGCGCTGCATTTGGAGGGATATATTCATACGACCGTCACTCCTGGACACACATCTCTAGATTCCCACCCAACCCACATACCTTTTAACTTCCAAGAACTTCTTCGCCTTTCTTTCCTTAAAAAGACCCTTCACACAGCATCCCCAAAGATGACATAGGCCGTAAAGGAAATATATAAATATTTTATTTTATTATAAAAAAGTTAATTTTCCACAAATAATACCATATCCGAAAAGGTTCGTACGTTGAAGATTTTACGTTTCAATGCATTTTTTATAAGCCTGATACTTTATTTTTTCTAGGCGACCAAATTTTCAAACCAAAACCACATGATTTTGCATTACTTTGCAATGTTACAATGGAGCTCTCATGATCGTAAAATTAATTTAATTCTATTTACTCAGGGTTCTAACCCATCGATCCGGAGCCAAGAAACTTGCCGTTTTGCCATGGAGGTCATCGTGAATAATGAACGTAATTTTTTCCTCCATACGCCACAAATTTCGGTCCCGATCTGTTTGAGATTCAGCCGCCGAGAGCTCCGCCGCGATCTCTCTTTCCGTTACACGGTTGGTATATTGAAAGGAGTGAGAGGTAACAGCGGCTTATCAACGGCAGCAGACTGTTGACTGTTTACTGTCTAACCTCGAGCGCACGCACCACGTTTCCTCGCGACCTAGATTCAAGTACTTATCATTATATTTATTGCCTATTTCTATTTCGGATATTTCTGGAAACTGATGCAAATTTAACCGTTTTTTTACATTTCGAATTGGCCCATGTAATAATATTTAATTCTCATTGTAAATTCGAAACAGAACTCTACAGGAAAGAAAAAGAAACAGTCGCGACTTAGACTGAAACTCAGATTAGAACCTCTAGTGTATGACTGGCATCTCTTTCAATTGAGCTACCAAGACCATGTTGAATTTCGTCATTTTTATCAATCTCATATCTTTGTATGTGAATACCGCACACGAGTACCAACTGCTCCAAACCGCTCGGAGACAGTGAGACTATGGCATCCCCAATTGGGGAATGTTGCCAGGCTGAAGGTAGAGGGGAGGGTAAGGAAATGGGAAAGAGGAAGGTCGGGAAGTACCTGGTGATTCGGGTCCGGTCACCAAATACGGCTAAATCCATTTCAAGCAACGTTTCAATTCTGTAAGGTGGTCTTAAACGAGAGTGATACTGAGGGTAAGGAAATGGGGAGGAGGAAGGTCGGGAAGTACCTAGTGATTCGGGTGCGGTCACCAAACGCGGCTAAATCCATTTCAAGCAACGTTTCAATTCTGAATGGTAGTCTTACACGAGAGCGATACTGAGAGGATCTTTAAAAATAAATACTAAATAATGTATAATAACACACCATAACGTGACATAAAGTCTTGGAAGGTGATGAAACACAAGCTAGATTGAATAGGTTTCCTACGTTAGGTTTATATGTTAGCTTTTAATCACTTTTTAATTGAATTCTAATTGTGTTGAGTTTAGTATCATGTAACAAATTTAATGATACCAACCAATATATTGATATTATTTTCAATAATCAGTATTACAATGAAGTATAAAGCTGGAATAAGTTAAACTAATTTTAAAATTACTTAATTTAATTTTTTTGTTGTAAACAGTCGAAAGTTGAGATCTAAAATTGTTTTTCGGAATATCTCAGTGTATAGTAATACCCAACGATCAAATAAATAATTAACAACGTTAAATGCTGAAACCAAGGACGCACGTGTAACGCTGAAGTGTAAAAAAACAACATTGTTAATTTATTATTGTATTTAAAACTTCTTTAGCGTTGAAAACTACATGTACTATTTACTGCAAATTTATTTTAATGTTTTGAATTACTTATTTATATAGAATGAAGAAGGACACAAGTAATGACGTGTGGGCGTGTTTAAACTGTTTGGTGATCCAAAAGTCTGACCGTTCTTTGCTTATATTTTACTATGCTTTTCATGCTATGCATTTCACTTTACTGTTTTTCACTATCATTATAAATTGAGGCGCGTTTTCAAGAAGAGAAAAGAGTTGTTTTCACAAAAAAAAAATTTTTTTGTGGGATATTTTTTACTCCTCAAGTCACAGGAAAATTATGTCAGTTCAGTTCATTCCTCTTGCAATAAAATCCAAATAAATTGAATATTTCTGAACGTATCCGAAAACTGAAAAACTGATTTTAAAAGGTGATGAAGTACGCTTTCATATTTAATAAATTAATAAATATCCATTTTTTCAAACATAATAAGATATATATTTTTTTAAATGGCTTGCTCTACGTTTTTTGTAACTAAAATTACTGATAAAGAAAAAAACATTTTAACACTTATTTAATTAGACAAACGTTAATGTCACCTTACTTTTTGCGGTTTCAATATAATATAAAAATAAAAATATAAAAATAATTACTAAAAAATTCACGAAAACTCGAAACAGTTTTTAGTTCAATCTGAAAAATAGGAAATTGTCGGAATCTTTTTTTTTTTCATAAAGGTGCAAATTTTAATTCTTCTGTGGTTAACTTTTAGATTTGAATATAAAGCGTTTCGTTTTCTATTTCTAAAACCATTTAGATCATATTTATCACTAATTAAAAATAATATTTGCAATATTTTTGATACGTAATTAGAAATAAATTTTATTTTTATATAACTGGGGGTCTACTCGGATACATTGAAATAAGATGATAATGGCTCTTTTACAAATACATTGATTTTTGAAAATCTGAATTAGCAGTTTCATAGACACCTCCGGGGAGAATAAGAATAAAAAAATGATAAAAAGCGTTATTAGTAGATATTTCTCTTTGTGAAAACACTCCTTAATTATGCAATTGAAATGGGATGGCAATATACGATGTCAGGCAAGTGTAAGAGAGAACCAAAAGGTGCTAAGTTGGTGGCGACAATAGTTTCCATTTAAATCTATATGGAAGGCATGCGGAATCCCCAAAGTTGACATAGGCCCTAAGGGAAATTATTTTCCTCAAGGCAAGTATTTCTAGTAGTCCCAGGCAGGGCTCGTATGTACGTCACCATGGGGTCACCAATCAATATTACACCAAGTCTTATCTTGCTTGGTGTAATATTGATGGGTGACAGTGACCATTCTTCTATAATTAATAAATGGGACTTTTACTGTAGGACATTATATTAGACGGAGGTAGTAATAATAAGTACCTACATCGATTAAGATACATAAGATGATATTTGTATTAATATATTCTTAAATTTATTTACATTTACTGTGTATCTAATTTAGTAACTGCTATTTTAGTCTATTTTCATTATCTATACTTTTTTTATAATGCTATAAACATTTTGTTTATTTCTTACTTTATAAATAAAAACTTTCTTTCATTTCTTTACCCTATGTACATATATTGTAATGGCATTACTCCCCAACTAAAACACGAGAAACGTTTTTCTCTATTGAATTGGGTAGTAAGGTTAAAAAGAAAACATTTTTATTGTAATTAGTTTTTTTAATTTAACATATTTTTGTTTTGAAATAAAAGAAATATATTTTTAAATAAAAAAATAAATTAATCATTATAAGTGGAATCTAAATGGGAAAATGATTATAGACACTCTACATTCTCGTAACTTCTGTCTTTCTCGTTTTCATACAAGACGAGTGGAAAGCATTTTTAAATACGTCTATTTGAATTTTGAGTTCTTTTTCGTGAATACATACATATTTAAAGTGGAAATTGACACACTTCCCGACATCCGATCGTGCTGAAACTCGACAGATAGACTCGTTGTCGATGACAATGCAATTTTGGTGGTAATAACACATACACACGTAGACATATACGCATTTCAGTTAACATATTATGAAATAAATTTCGGTACTACCCAATCTGGATTTAACTTAGTTGTTAGCGCGGTTGATTCTAGTCCTTGGGGAGGAAGGTTCAATCCTCATTCAAACCATTTTTTTTCGACACATTTAACCGTTCAGGCCTCGGAAGGACATTACTAGCCACAAACATCATATTCCATTATAGCCTCTTAAGGTCAGATCTGACCGGGGCGTCAATACATTATAATAGTATTTTTATTTTTCTATAATTTGTAGATATGTGATATGTTCGTCATTGGAAAGATAAATAATTATTCTTCACAGTTTGTATCAAATATTTATCCATCATTACATGGATAAAATTTAAAAAAAGTGTCAAAGTGCATGATCACGAATTTCGGCATTTTTTCATTGAGAGTTGAAAGTTAAAAATATAAATATATTGTATAAACGGTATAAAAAGTGAAGTGGCAGTTTAAGGCGATGCCATACGTAGTAATGCAAAATCATGTGTTTTTGGTTTGAAAATTTGATCGCCTAGAAATTTTTCAGATGCTTTAATTAAATACTGCGAGTAGAATACATCTTGACCTTTGAAATAATCGAGTAGTCTTTTTATAAGCCCAGAAAAAAATAATGTATAGGCCTATGAAAACTGCTTTAAAGTTCAAAATCTCCTACTTACGAACCCATTTTCGGTTATGATTTTATTGTATAATGTGGCAAATTAACTTATTTATAAAATGATCGGAAAAAAATTAAATATTTATGGCTGAACATCCACAAAATAAAATAAAAGGCAATTTTTGGCCATGTTTTTTTCTTGCATAAATCAAAACAGGCGGATGGTGTTAAGCGGGAATTTAAACCTTATCGCCATCTACGTAAGGGTTGTTGTTGATAGCGGCTCAATTTTAAAATATTACACGACGCAGTGTATCGCTTTAATTACTTATTACCTACACAAAGGAATATGTTTTATAAATATCGAATTCTTTCAAAATTATGGACGTTACGAGTCAAAATGTCCTGGTAAGTTTTTTTGTTTTCATTTTCATATTTGATGATAAAAATGTATTTTTTTAGAAAGATCAATGTTTTTTTGAAATGCAAATATTTCAAACTATTTAACGAAAACTTAAAAAATAAGTAATATTTATCACATTTTACATTCCTCGGGAGCATTCCGAAATTCCGAGAAAATTCACCGGGACGTGTCGTTAGGACTTGTTGATAAAAATATTTAAAAACCTGAAGGGTTAAATACATCTGTCAATAAAAATTGATTTATTATACAGGGTTTTCCAAAAAGAAGTGTTATTTTGAAAAGCCCGCTATTTCGGTAGATTTTACTTTTGAAGCTGTCATTTTTGACATTTGACAAATAGAAACTACGCCATCAATAAAAATAGAACGATACACGCTTCAGCAACGCATTGAAATTATTAAAATTCACTTGAGTGAATCAAATGCAAATCATCTTGAGTGATGAGGCCAGTTTCCACCTCGGTGGCTTCGTCAACAAGCAAAATTGTCGCATCTGAGGCTCGGAAAACCCAAGAGTTATTGTTGAAAAGCCTCTTTATCCTCAACGTGTGACTGTTTGGTGCGGTTTATGGTCCGGCGGAGTCATTGGACCTTACTTTTTCGAAAATGAAGCTGGAGCAACAGTTACGGTGAATGGATTGCGCTATCGAGATATGATTAATGATTTTTTATGGCCGGAATTGGATGGTATTGATCTGGACAACGTTTACTTTCAACAAGACGGCGCTACGTGCCACACAAGCAACGAAACCATTGATCTTTTACGATTGAATATCAAAATAACACCTCTTATTGGAAAAAACTGTAGTAAAAAAAATAATTTTACGGGTTGATTTTGATGACGTGCGTCGAACCTCCCTCCAGGAATACTGGGAGTTGGTTCTGAATAACTTCGTTAGTATTTTAATTGGAATTTTATTTGACTTACATATATATTAGAATAGCCAGATGATCTCCAACATTTCCCACCCACTGTCAGCTATAAGTTTCCCCATAGCCCCGTAAGATTCTGGAAATGAGGATACCATAGCTCCACTTGTAGTTGGAACAACTGTTGTTCTGTATCGCATACAAATAAAAATAAATCATTACATTTTCTAGAACCTCTATCAAGCCATGTTATAAGGTTCAAGTATCAGATACAATCGGGCATCGGGTCGAGTTCGAATAGACAAGCAGACAACTTTTATACGTACCAACTAGGTATTGGTATCTGCGTTAGTGTTAACTCTCTCAGCGTCTAAAGTATGTCTCTACCAGGTTATGAAAAGTTTTGATTGTCTGCTATAAGTAGTTGTCACTTAGTTGCCTATAGGTAGAGTAATGGGCATTTTACACGATACTTTTTTTGTCCAGTTTCACATGGGTCGTCTTTTATGGATTCAGGATGAGAAAAAGGTGGTATCGAATTTAGAACTGTTTAAGATGGCGAACTATATTTGAAATCACTATATTATGTGGAAATTTTGCATATTTACTACAAAATAAAATAAACATTTTTAACGGGTTGATTTTACATCTACTTTAAAATATCTTTCAATATTTTTTTGGTTTGACTGAAGATTGAAATTTCTTACCCAGGAACTAGAGTCGACAACTCTACCACCCTCGCCAAATGCCGATCGGGTAGCACCGATATTTCTTTAGAACATAAATCTGTGTATGTCCGCATGTGTGTAGATTATTGCCACCAAAATTTGATAGAATACATTGCCATCGACAACGCATCGGCTGAGTTTCAGATCGATCGAATGTCGGGAACTGGTTTAATTTCCGCTTCCAAGCTTGCATTCTTTTCCGAAATCAGAAATTAAATTCAAATGAATGTATTTAAAAATGCTATAATAAGTGTTTATTACTGATTGGGAACCTTTATTTAGGTACTGTTCGGTATTGTTAATTTCGCATGTATTTTTGATGATTTGTTGACAGCAACGTGTGATCAATGTCAAAGTATGTTCAAGGTGTTGCCATTTTTTGTCCCAAAATTTTATTAGATCGTGTAAAGCAAAGATTTTTCCCATCGGTCCCGATCAAGGTTCTTAGTGCAGTTTTGTAAGAACTTTGGGTCCGGATATATTTTCCCTATCGATCGGTATGAAAAAAAGCATCGTGTAAGACGCCCATAAGGGCGGTACCTACATGTAATTTGAACTAGTCGGATAATTAAGGATTGTAATAATTGTAGGTTTTGTAAAATGTTTGCCAAAATAAGAAATTCACCTTCCAAAGTTAGCAAACTTGAAAAATAAGCACATCTGTCAAACATTTAAACAAAATAAATACATATTTCAAATATGGAATTACTAATATATAAAATGATTTTGGTACCTACTTACTTTATCGCTGAGCTGATATGATTTATACAGTTTCAATTCGAATATTAAAAGTTCATCGAACTTGAATAATGCATTACGCAGGAATATAGGATATACCTACGCATCACTTCACGCATGCACCCACGCACCGACAACCGAAATTAGTATGTTCAATAAATAGAAAGAATAATTTCCTGTATGAACAGAAAAAATTAAGTGTCTCGATTAATTATCTTGGGTTTTATTATCAACAAAATGGTTGGTGGTTTTATTTATCGCACAGGAGTCGTAACTGCTTCCAAACTGCGTCTGGAGCTGGTGGGACTATATTATATAATGTTGGAAGGCTGAAGGGCGGGGGGCTGGTTAAGAAGATGGGTGAGGAGAAGGTTAATCAGATCTTGCCACCAAGCAAGACTAAAGCAATTTCAAGCAACTAATTAATGTTAACCTTTCACCATGATGGTATCTACCACTATCTCATCTCTACAATAACACAAGGATATCCTGAAGGCATGACTGGTAATAAGTACACCACAAATATACACCATTCTGAACGTTGATCTAATAAAAACAAAAACCTACAACCCATCTAACCATAAAAAAATGACTTCACGACAGGTAGAGAATCTAGCGAGGACCATGTCATTTTTACTTTACAATGTGTGATAGTTGAGACATAGATGGCTCCACTGTAGATAGATCATAGAAGCTATAGAGAATAGTATAAAAGGTCTCCTCTTCACGATGGATACCAAGGTACATTAGGTTTGCAGAATCAGAGAGATTTTGAGAACACAATAAAGAGGAAGTTGGCCTCCAGGCCGTCCTACACACATGTCCCTAAGTGTAAGAGTTTTTCGTCTAAATAAAACAATGTTGTTGTTAAATATTGTACAAAGGCTATACAATTTATATTTCGAATTATTATTAGTAAAAAATGTCTCGCAACATAGCATTTTGTCAGACTGGCGCATGCGCATTTTCTTGGCAATTTGAGTAATATGACAGTTTTATGGTTTGAGATGTGTGATTCATGTCTATGTTCATAATTTCCATTCTAATGACCAATTCTCTGTTATATTAGTAAAATTCTATATATTTACTATTATTTGTGTTATTTGTTATCAGTTTTAATCCATTAATAATGACATTTTGTGTATTTAGTTTCATGTTATTGGAAAAAACTATTATTTCAGACACATTATTTTTAAATTGATTGTTACAGCGCGAATTTTGTATGAATTTCATGAACGTGATGTTTCTAATAACAAAAATGTCCTATTCGTGTGTAAGTAAATACAATTTCAAGAAATCAACGTTTATATTGTAAAAACAATTTATCGGAAATATAATTTTTTTTGGTTATCCTCTTAGAATTATCATTATAATATTTGCAAGAACGAGTAAAAATGTTAAATCACAATTTTTTTTGCTAATTCTTTAATAATACTGTCTTTTTGAATTTTGATTTCTCTTAAATTTTGCGACGTTTTGATCAATCATATTTGTGATAAGCTTTTTTTTCAACTTTTTTCATATTTCAATTTCAGATACCATAAATCTAAAAGGTAATTTTATCAATTTTCTGAAATGGTATTTTTTACGACATCTTCAAAATGTGGAAATAGAACATTTTTAAATACCTTCCTTTTAGAAAAATTCCGAAATTCAATGAGAAATTATTATTATTTCAAGTTTATACATCAGATAAACAGCCCCATTTGAATGGATAAGCGATTTATCTTTCCATGAACTATTTTATATCAGTTTCTACTTTACATTTTAATTAGTAAGGTTTTCACATACACGGTCGTTTATCAATTGAATAAAAATTTCACCACGTTTTTCAGACTGACAGTGTTTTATAGTGAAGGAGTTATTATTTTAAGACAATACTAACCATACATTAAAAACTCTAATATAATAAGCAAATAAGGTAGGTACTCCAATTTTGATTTAATTATTATCAGGTATAAACTTGGCCACTTCTGCCGGCTACCGGGCAATGGGCTGACACTAACCTCCGGGCTAGGTAAACCTCGAGGTAAACAGTAAATAGGAACACAAACTGGATATTGGATGGTACACATCTCTCTCCTCTCCCCCTCACGCTCGGGTCCCTCCCTCCCGCCCCATTCGACAGCCACTTGGCACAAAGAAACCAGTATCGAGCCGATCGAGCCTCCAGCCGACCAAACAGCCATCCGCCGGTACCTCCGAGCAACCAAACTTCTTAACTCCTTACTCCTACATCAGGTTTTTTAAAATAATTTATTTCTGATTTTGAAATCATTGAAATGAAAATTCACGGCGGACCGGTTTCCCCTTATGACTGACATCTACAGACTGGTATAATTTGAATATAATCAATATGTACATTCAGATAAAAGCTGCCAACAATAGTATTATTTAAAAATGTTAAAATAACCAATAGCGGATCTCTTCCAGAGACGGAATATTCAAATGTAATAAAGCCAATTTGGAAGGCGGCCCCGGGATCAATTTTTTGGATAACCAACACCTGTGCCACAGGTCACCCCACGTGGTCCGCTACATTTGGTGACTTAGAAGGGGTGCACGGTTTCATGGGGTGAGGTTTGTGTAGTTCTTGGCTGCGGATGCGTCTACCCACGCCTTCGGGGAGACTCTTTAACCTCTCCAGCAGGACTCTCTCAGAATATCGCCTTGCACCGCAGCGGAAGGGATGGATTAAATCGTACACTCAAACACTGACCGCCAGATTCCTACCAATACATCCCTCATACCCTTTTCCTTCCCAGAAATTCCTATCCTTCCTTTATTAAAAATACTCTTCACACAAAATAAGTCATAAAGAAGTGCAATATTTTCGAGCCGTCAAACGACCCGTCCTCGTGTGACAAATGTCAACCGTGTTTCCCCACTGAGCACCAAAGGAATAAATGACGCCAGCTACTCGAAGCATTTTCCATTAAAGTACCGGTAGAACAAGGACAGCATTTCCACAAAAACCTGTGCTCTAAAAATTGCAATCCGTTTGTTAAAGTACGGAAATCTATCAAAAATACCGCCTGTTTCTACAGAGAGTGGTTTTACACTGAAGGATTTTGGGGCTCCAGACTAGAGGTGGCTGCTAAGTCAATAACGCTCATACCTCCCACAGATCCCATAATAATATTAGACATATATGTACGTATGTTCATAAGTTAATAATAAAGTAAGTAATGCTTATACCATATAATATATACTAGGTATATACCATACATATTATATATCATAGATTTAGTTCAAATTGTACCAGTCCGAAGAAGCACGTAAGCCCGTCATAAGGTGAAACCGGTCCAGTCGTTAATAAAAAGTGGAAGAAATCTTTAAAAGCAACGACGTTACAATTCATCTAGGCTTGTTATTGTCGCACAAAATTAAGATAAAATGTGGCAAGTAAGAAACACTCTCATGTTTCCAGTAAATTCTTAATTCAAACGTTGCACGTTTACCTATGACAAAGATAAACATTGTGATAACGAAATATACGATAGAACGAAATATACGATGGTTTTCGTATTCAAAAGTTGCCTCGAATACTTCCTCAAGACCGACTAGAGTAACACGCCTGGGCGCCTGGTGGATTTTGAGGTGTCAAATGTTATGTCAGTGTCGTGCCATAATAGAGCAACGACGGTTTGAAAATGGATTCTTGTTGATACTCACTGTTATATTTGTATGTTGTCATACCGCAACCATATAAGTAAACGGAGGGAAATGGTGAAGTTTAGTTGGCGACAGCACTAACTTCGTAATTTGGCTGTTGCACGCCCAATAAAATCTTCGTACAAGCAGGAGAAACAACTATATTATGTTTAAAATAAACGAAAAAATAAGTAATTTGCGTGTATTTACAAATAAAATGTAATTCCTTGGCTGTTACTAGTATTTGCCGAGTAATTAAAAAACTTTCTCATCACATACGAGGGCATTTGGCACCTTTTTAAGACAATTTATTTAGAGGTAGCGCACGACCTTAGTACTAAACGAAATCGAAAGCACTACAATTGACGTACTTTTTGCTTGCCACTTTTAGATTTCCACAGCGCGTCTATCTTTATATATATTGTAACGTCATTGTTTAAAGGTGTATTAATCCATAAACAGTCATATCAGGTTTTTACTTTATCTCCTAACTTCAAATCATCTCGTACGACTTTTTCGATAGTACATAGACGGAGTTCTTTCTCAATCGTAACTATAAACATGAAAATCTCTTTATTTGTTCAGGTTTCTAACCTCAGACCATTGTTGTAATGTCATTGGATCATAGTATAGATCTAGCGTATCAACCCACTAAAAATATTGCTTTGTTTCGTACAATGATAAAGCGGATAACTGGTTTTTGCAATGTGACTTCTGACATCATGAAATTTGCACGGTTCTTTCTGTACAAAATGTCTATGTCAACGCTTCAATTTACAGATCTCTAAATCATCAGATCAAATCCATCGTGAGCTACGGAGCTTTGAAATCTTTTACTTCATCAGAAACCCCCTATTCATATTTCCTTATTTACAGAAACCTTTTTCAGAAAGAGGCAAAAACTCTGGAAAGCCGAGCTCTAGCGTCGCGAAATTTGCACAGCTCTTTATGTCTGATGTTTCTAGGTCAACGGAATTATTTTTGGCTCCCTAAATCAATTCCACTATAAACTATGGAACTTTGAAATCTGTCAAAAATTAAGACATCAGTTTCGTCATGATTCTATTCTTTGTTCCATATTTTCGTATAATTTATTGTTCAATGTTAAAAAAAGAGTGTTGTAATCTCGGGCCATGCTGGTGACTAACTGCCATTATTTATTTTTTTATATAATTTGATTTAAAATTGGGCTAATCAACAAGTCCAAATTGAGCTGAGCTAGGGACTAATTTTTTGCTTTATTCATTTCTTGCGATAATAACAATCCACGAACTCCAACAAACTATCCAATCGCAGTATTGATGATTTCAACGTTCTTGTTGCTATGCCGTTTTTCACAATACTAAATGTGTACCTGACATTGTGATTTCCACTACAGTATAATACAAAAATAATGATTCGTGGTTCCTAAAAATAATATTGAACGTATGGACCGAATCTAATTTGACATCGTGTTTTATTTTAAAGTAGATTACTTACAACTACAACAGTAAGTTACCTAGTATCAAAGGACGGGTTATTTAAGAGAATTTGAACAATTCTTCAAATTTGAAAGTTATTTTTCAAGTTCTGTGAAAGATGTTTTCAAGTTCTGTTATTATTTTAGTTCGGTTAAGCAACTGGCTGGGAAAGAGGGGACTATGGTCGGGTGTTCTAAATTATTTGGAACCATTTTGAAAGTTTGTACAGATATCGGTGTGCACAAATACATTCAAACGTGCGCTCTAAATGATTTGCCTGTATCTACCTATGGGTCACACCTAAATAACACACAATATGTAAGGGGACATATAATGTAACTATGCACAGTGATATCGATGCGAAGCGTCACTGATAAACAGAATTTTTATTTCTTATCGTTTATGTTTATGTAGCCATTATTTTATATTTTAAAAGTTTTTGAAGATGAACCCATTTCCCTGATCTATTATTTGATCCATTTATTAGAATCTATGAAATAGATCCTTGAGAACAGGCTTTTCTATGGAATAGAAATTGTTCTATAAATTGATTCTCTTATAATAGAACATGAAGGAATGCGCCATTATTAAGTTTTCAATTCTTTCTTTTTTATATTAAAATGTTTTTTTTTTCAACTTCAAAAGAATATGCTATATGCAAGCAATGCATATGTTTTTTTAGTAATGTGCTCTTGTCAACTATTGCAGCGATACCTGTACTAACTTACAAGGTATTAGGGTGCGTATCAACAGAACAAAATTTCGTAGAGCCCAGTCATCGGCGTTTCGCGCTGTTTGCGGTAGCTTTGTTCCTTTCCCATAATTCGCGGCTCGGCTCGCGAAAATTTATTCATGTTTATACGTAGCATTATAATACCTAATCGATTTTCACAATGTGTTCTCTTTCAATAATAATATAGAATTTAAAAATAGATTTGGTTTAGATCTAATCCATACAAGTAGTCGTTCCATGGGTTGGGCAAACTCCACTCATCAACACCCTAGACTAGACTTTAGGGTGCAAGCGATATTATGCTATAGGACCCCGGGCCTAAAGCATAATATCGTTTGTTGCGAGGTAAGTAGGCGAACAAAGCCGTAGATAAGTAGGTACTTAGGTGCGCGAGTGAACGGAGGGTTTGTAATGTAGGAACCTTCCTACCATAATGTAAGCACGGAGGTAGGTACTGCCATTAATTGAACAAGGTTTAGGAGTAGTTCTTTCTCATCACTAGTTTGTTGGTTTTCATATATTATTTGATGACCATCAAATCGACGAACAGCGCCATTTTGAAATTGTGACATTCAAATATCCGTCACAATTAAACGCTGATTCTCGATCCGTTTCAAATTTTGGCCAAATTGTGTGTCAAAAATCAGCTGATAACTGACAAGCATAACATCACGACCCTTATGCTGGACAGCTTTATATAACATTTGTTCTCCGTTATCTACCTAGAATTTTTTATTATTCTTGACTTTTACGATTAATTTTTGATCAGCGGCAAGCATAATTATTTGTGGTCATGTTATGTTTTTGACAGATCACTATTTGATTAAAAGCTGCAACGGGCCGAGAATCGGCTTTCCGGAGACCTTTCAAATTACAAAAAATAGAAATTGTGTTTGAAACTCTCAATTATTTAAGTAGCTATACATATAGGCATCATGGTAATTTTTAAAATTATGTGAGTAGGTAGGTAAGTACCTACTTGCAATTGCACGTATATAACCTACAATCATTTGAACCCTTTAACAACCTATCTCAAGTGAGATGAGTTATTTATTTATTGATTTGTCAAGAATCATTAATCATTACTAACTAGTGATAATAATAAATATAATGAATACTCACAAGTTACAAGATAATGCAATGAACATTTCTATATTTATAATCCAACATGTGTTTATTCTCATTTCCCCTTTCGTAAGTCGAGTAGCTTCAATGCGAGACACCTGATATTAATTATACAAGTAGTACCTATTCATTTATACAACAAATCTCTTTAAATTTCCTCACTCGAAATGAAATGATACAACATTTAAAATATTCATTAAAATATGTATTATTAACAATACCCAGGATGTATGTATGTATATATTTATATATGTATATGAGATTAATCTTTGATGCAGATAAAATTATTTTTTATCTTTATAATTACATTAAAATACGAATTATTATTCGATAGTCGTGTGCATAATATACCTACATCTCGGGAAATCATTTAAACTCGCCTCGGGCAATGATATAATAGGACAGCATCCAACAAGACAAGTAACAGTAAGAAGTAGGTTTTTTTCGCATGTCCCACATTATCCCGGAGTAACCTCCGACAGAGACCAGTTCGGTCTAATAAGTCAAGCCTTAGCTCCGAAGAAAAGAACATGGAAAGTTACCGAAACGTTTTTTTTTGCATGAGTCACGAACGAAACAAGATCGAGTTCGGTTAGCTCGGCGGGTACTGAGTAGGTACCTACCTAGTCTTGTCTGTCAAAAATATAATTAAATAAGACCTTTGTCTTCGCTACATCACTATCATAGTACCTATCATAGATAATAGTGTTGTTCTACGATCTGAAGTACTTACCTACTTAAAAAAGTTTTCGAAAATGAGATAACTAATTATTATTGATACGCAACGAACCAAAACCGTGGCTACGTGTTCAATAAAAAAAGATTTATCAAATGTCAGGAAATATGAAGCAATAGATTTTTAAATTTCATCAATGTTTTCTGCACAAAGATTTGGTAAATGGTAAACATATAAGTATCTGTTCAAAAACAACATTATTATCCTTGATATAACTCCTCTGACGTCCAGCAGCGTGTTCGGATTCTTAATATGAAAAACACGATTTGTTTTGATGAAAAAATATTTATTTAGATGGTAAACATATAAATTTGTGACAGCACTTTGGCGAGCTCATAGCAGCCATTGGCCGTCACACATACACTCGAAACATGCCAGAACACACACATTCAACACAATACGTGTGCTTGATTTGTGTCATCGAGACATCGAGTCTCGACCAAGTTTTGCCATCTGTGATGTACACATACCTACAAGCATCAAGCATACACCACGAATACAAACCAAAAGATCTAAACTAGAAACAAAATCGTCTCCATAACTCTGCGACCAATGTTTATCTGGCTGTTATTCTGTGATAATTCTCCTGAACGTATTATAAGTTAAATGGTTCTGTAATTCTAACCGAGTATATTATATGCGTATGCATGCATGTATGGGTAAAATGTGTTTACGAGAATGGAGGAACAACATAAACGAGAATACAAAAAAATATACATAGTATATAAGATAGCGTAGTGGTGTGATCCAATCCAATCCAATCTGGTTTGTGTTTATATTGTGTGGCACTGTGTGCGTTAGAAATACAACACAATAATATGATTTTTTAACTAGTGTAGGTTTTGACTGAATATTACGATAATATTCAGAATTTAAAAGTCGTACTAGTAGCGACATCTATTGCCAGATTTTAGAAACGAAATTTACATGGTTATTTGTAATAGAAGATTCCTTCCTTAAATTGAGATTTAGTGCGGACAACAGATGTCACTGTTTCGGGAAGAGAGCTTTTGAAATTCAGGAGGGCTTAAAAAATTTCCGGCCCATACGTTAAATAATAACATCGTGAATTTAAAATATTGCAAAATTATGGTAAATAGGTATTGCAACCGATGTTGACAATAACACAGTTCTCACTAAGATGCATTGCTTGCATACAGCATGCATTTTGTGTTCACAAAACTGCTTGGAAATTGAATAATATTCAATTTTCACATCAATGATTGTTCAATTTATGGAAGCCGAACGCTAGAATAATGTGTACCCACTGAATAGATACTATACACCTTTAAATAAATAGAAACATGCCTTTCATGTAGATTAGAATGACAACCATTGTCGCAACTGACAATAACTTTCGATTATTAGATCGATACAGTCAATTGACATAGCGTAGGTACTCTGTATTTCTTATGAGCTTAGTATACGTTCGCCCAATACGTTGGGCACTGGGAGTTTAACATTAAAGCGATTTATAAAAGGAAAGAAAATCGGCTTTTCGTGAGCAGCTTTTTCTTCATCGAATGTACGGAGTTACGTTATTTAAAAAAAAAAAAAAATCTAGGAGAGCTCTCGAAAAAAACTATCACACTTCCAGCCATTTTCAATTTGCCGCCTAAACGACATAAACGTTTTTATTCGTGAATTGGACAAGAGCATTGGTGCCAACGTTGGCGACACTTTGGCGAGTCAACGCCAATATGGACTAGGGACATTACACTGCCTGACATCATACTTCGCCAGTCCATTTTATTTTGAATTTGTACTGAGAGACCGAATTACAGAATTAGAAATTTATGCAAAGAACGATCAGATTTTGGATCACTGAACACGCCCTCTTCGCATTTCTTGTGTTCTTCTTTAATCTATGTGTAGGTATACCAGTCATTTTTAAGAAACTGAGTAATAACCTTGTATTGGAGGAAAAAAGAAACCTTGCGCCAAAATGACACCGTGTGAAGTCAAGTTAAAAAACGAAAAATCGTGTAGGTATAATCACGGCTGGCCATGGGCCAAACGGCGCCTGGTTCTAGTAAAAACCTCAGGTATTATCAGCGACTTGGCAAGTCAGCGCCCGGAGCGGAGTGCTCCAATTGCTTCTCCACATGACCGGAACTGGGTACATACAAACTCTAAAATTAAATAAAATAAATGAAAAAGTTATTAAATTAAGGTGATTTTCTTGGTGAAAGAAACCGGTTTTTGTCAGTTAGCATAGTCCCCACTCTCCCCCCTTATCACACATAGTCACGTTAACGTCCATTTCCCGTTTCACCCTTACTGCGTGACGTAATTTATGAATGACCCTTTTGTACCACATCCTTTGAACCCTCACTAATCCTTTGTAATATTGGTTTAGCAATGACTTCTTCTGGATTTTTGTGTGAACCTACAAAACTAAAATCTTTGCTATGTTAGCCCTTGTTTTGGCAAAATGAATATTTTATTGTTACTATTACATTGAGAAAGCCGATGAAAATGTAAGTATTGGGATCTTTAAAATTGATTGGTGCCACAGTGACCACGTATTGGGAATAAGGAACTAAAGGCTATACAAATTTAAACATATAAAATATATTATCAATAATGACCTTCTAACTCAAATACCAGCATAATTTTTTATTTTTAGTTGTAATACCTAGTTTAAATTATTTTCATACTCCAATTTTTCAATTGCACCAAATCTATGGACGTGACGTGTTACGTCATCAGTTACCAGTCTCAAAAAACCTACCTACCCAAAAAAAAATCTATCGACCTGAATTCGCAATACAAATTATCATTATTAAGATTTGTTGGCAAAATTTATTTATAAAAATGGCCTTAATATCTGACCATAATAATAAATATAAACCAAATTTCTTTCACTTTCATTTGTATTCATTTGTTCAGGTTCCCATTTTCATCTTTATTTTCATCTATTTTCACTAATCCCAACTCTGTATATTTTGACTGAGTTAAAACACTATTCTTTATGCATTTGTATATTTTTCTTGATTCTTTTATTGTATTTGTTTATATTTATTTCATAGTACTGTTTTAAAAAAAATAATGCTTCTAATTTTGGAAAAATCTGTTCTTTTAAGTAACAAAAAACGCCCACTAATATTGTGCACAGGTTCCTCTTTTTTATAATTTTTTAATTACCTATTATTAGCAGCTCTGTATTGTTTTTTTAAAGTTATGTTTATGTTATGTTTATGGTAGGTTTATGTTTATGATATGTTATGTGTATGTTATGTTATGATATGTTTATGTTATGTTCATGGTATGTTTGTGTTATGTTTATCTTTATGTTTTATAATCACATTTGTTTACTCTCATATGCTGTGTTTGTTTATAAAATTGCAAATTTCATAGTTCTGTTTAAAAAAAAAACGCTACTAATTTTAGAAAAATCATTGGTTAAATAACGAAAAGCGCCCACTTATATTGTACACAGGTTCTTATTTTTATAATTTTGTGATAACCTACTGTTACCAGCTCTGTACCGTTTATGTTAAGTATGTTATGTTATGTTTATTATATGTTATGTTTGGTTTATATATGTTACGTTATGTTAATTATGTATGGCCAAGATCACCCCTAACGAGTGAAAGCCAAAATAAAGAATTAAAAAAAAAAAAAACTTCCTTTGCATTTCTGCATAAAAATGTCAACATCTTTAGTTGCTTTTTTATTTTACATTATTAATTTAAAAATATTTGAGGAACGTAGTTCCTACGTTAGTTCAGTAATTATCATCAAATCAATTCAAAGGTCCCATTCCTAATACAGCTCTCTGATTGGCCACATCAATGGAACTCGATTTGCCTGTACAGGACCCGACAAAATTGCATAACTGATATGGTGGCATACAGAGCTCCGGGCCAAAAAGGCCCCTTTCTCTTTCATCATGAGTTTAAATTATGGTTGTTGGAAAATATTTGATTCAGTTTTTGTGAAAAATTATTTCCAATGAACCATTGCTGTAGTTTATTTATTTTTTTATTTGTTAAGACATACACAGTATAATAAGATACAGTTAGAAATTTTTAGTTATTACATAGTTGTAGTACCTATTACGTATGTCCATAAAATATCATTACGTAATTTCGCCTGAGATTGTTATAAAAGGAAGGAAGTGTGTGGATAGATAATAATAAATTAATTGAAAATAAAAATTTTTATAAGCTCATGAATTCTAATTGACTGTTAATACATAGGAGTTTTGAAAAATGATGAGTAAATATTTTTGAAATATGTCATGCTAAGAAATTTAATAAGTTAGTTTTGTATGTTAGAAAGGAATCATGAAAGATGTCTAAATGTAGTAATTTTTCGTAATGGGTGTATGTTGTGATTGCGCGAGTAATTACTGAGTTGTTTGCTGCATTGGTATTGTTGGCTTCAATATGAAATAGTGTAGTGTGCCTGGTACGCCTCGTTGGAACATTTAAACCAATGACGGATAGCAATTCGGGACTATCTATTTTATTATTTAACAGATTATGTAGAAACAACAGGTCTGACAATGTGCGTCTTTTTTGTAATGTTAACATATTATTTGTAGTTTTGTTGTATTTCTTGAGTAAATGTTTCGAAAATTTATTCTGTATACTTTCTACTAAATCTATGTATACCTTATATTGAGGATTCCATATTGTGGAAGCATACTCCAGTGGACTTCTGACCAATGAACAAAACAAAATTTTCAGAGTATTAGCACTTTTGAAAACTTTGCATATTCTTAATAAGAAACCTAGCATTCTGTAGGATTTTGAAATAATGTGTTCAATGTGCTTGTCAAAAATTAATTTGCTATCTAAGTATACACCTAGATCTTTACACGTAGACATAGGTTGTAAAGGTTTGTTATTCAAGTTGTATGGATAGATGTTTTGTTTTTATTTCTAGTAAATGTAATCGAGTGACACTTAGATATGTTTAAGGACAATAAATTTGATTCACAATATACGCACAAATTATCAAGATCGCTTTGCAATTCCATACAATCGGGTAAACACTGTATAGCTTTGTAAATTTTCATGTCATCCGCGTATAAAACAAAGTAACTATTTTTAAAGCATACGTAAATGTCATTTATATAAATATTAAATAAGAGTGGTCCAAGATGCGACCCCTGGGGCACACCTGAGACGATTTCCGTTAAGCAAGATGCAAAACCATTGACAACCGTGATTTGGTGCCGATTATTGACATATGATGCGATCCATCTATAGAGGTCACCGTGAATTCCTAGACCTAATAACTTTTGTAAAAGAATATTATGATTAACACGGTCAAATGCTTTAGAATAATCCGTATAAATGGCATCTACCTGGCATCGCATATCCATTTGAGCATGAAGAAAATGTTTAAAAAATGCAAGATTTGAAGTTTGTGGAGCGATTTTTCATGAAGCCGTGTTGATTATTTAAGAGTGAGGGTGAGATAGTAGAATATAATTGATTGTAAACAATTTTTTCCAATACTTTACTTAGTATCGGTAATTTGGATATAGGTCGATAGTTCGAGACATCATTTTTACTGCCATTTTTATATATTGGGGTAATCAAGGATGTTTTCCACTTATCGGGAAATGTTCCTTCAGATAGCGATAGTTTGAAAATAACAAAAATGGGGGGTGTCAATTGTTTACTACAATAATTTATAAAGATCCCTGGAAGTTGATCATCCCCTGGTCCCTTTTTGATATCAATGGACTGGTATTTCAATGTGATGTCTTCATTGATCTCGATTGAGTTGATTATGCTATTTGAATTAGAGCAAAGACTGGCATTGCTTGTATGTGCAGGTTGAGCATTCGAAAATACAGATCCAAAATACTCAGAAAATAAGTTGGCTACTCCTATACTGTCATTAGCAGTTTTTTCACCGTAAATCATATGATCAGGGATGGCAGGAGATTTTCTCTGAGAATTGACGTAGGACCATATTTTTTTAACATTATGCTGTATACAGGATTCTATTGTAGAAATGTAGGTTTTGTAAGCTGCTGAAGCGACTGTTTTTTGCCTTTTGCGAAGCAATGAAAATGAGAGATAATCAAGGGGGTTCCAATGGCGCTTCCATTTTCTAAAGAATTTTAATTTTTCGTTTGTTATTTTTATTAAGGCTGCCGTGTACCATAGTGGGTATTTTCCAGTTTTCACAACTTTCTTAGGAATAAACGCTTCGATAATCTGTTCAATTATAACATAAAACGAATTTAACGCTGTATTTACATCCGGTGCATTTATAACGGTTGACCAGTCGGTTTCTTTCAGTCTCTCATTGATCTCTGCATAATCTGCTTTATGGAATAATTTTATTGTTCGAGGAGTTGAGAGGGTTGCAATAGTGGATGCAAATTCTAGTTCTACAATCAATGATTTATGATGAGCATCTTCTTTAACTAATGGGTGGTCGGCAAGCGACACATTAACTGAAGTGTTACAGAAGACGAGGTCCAAAATTCAACCGTATTTGTAAGGTAAATGGTTAAATTGGGTTAAATTTGCAAAAGATAAGCAGTTAAGTAACGCGAGTGCGCATTGATCTCTATTACTTGGCATTTGTTGATTATTCCATTCGATACTGGGCATGTTATAGTCGCCAATGATTAAAAACTTGTCATTGGGAAAACGGATTGTTAAGTCAGAAATAGTATTGGTATGACTAGTAAATAATGCTAATCTTTCTGATGATGTTAATTTTGGACCGACGCTAGGTAAATACACGCAGCACATATGAATATTATAACAATGACGATTCGATTTTGATGTACCTATTGACAGTTATCCAGATATCCTCAGCGTCTGATTTCCAAGAGCGAGGGGTAACAAAAAATTCTTTTTTAATTCCTATGAGTACGCCTCCGCCAGTTAATTTGCTAGTGCGGTGTATATCCCTATCATTTCTGTAAACAGAATAGCGATTATCGAATAATTCCTCATCTCGGATACTATCAACCAACCAACTTTCGGTAATGAAGATCAAGTCATAATTATTGAGCAGTATATTTTGATGAAATTCCAGTGTTTTCAAGCGCAAACCTCTTGAATTTTGATAAAAAATTATTAATGAATCATGCATTGAGAATTCACGGTAATTACATTATTATGTTCGGTTTCTGTAGAATATATTTTAAGAATATTATATTCTAGAGTTATGTTATTAGTCATGAGTCCACTGGGCTTAGCAAAGCACAACATACTATTATTATCAATTAAAGTGAGTGAGTATATTATAGAATGTAGTAGTGAGCAGTTAGTGTAATTATTAGCATGTGGGGTTAATGTAAAAAGGGTGATGTTGAAAAAATTATGAAAAAAAATACGAAAAAAATCGTAGTTATGAGAGGATAGGTGGTTTAACATTGCAATTGTAGTTAGATAAGGATTTTAGCTGTAATTCGCATGAGACGTGTATGGGTGGTGATGTTTCGTTTTTCCGTAGGTAGATTTTTGCACTTCTTATCCATAAAAACTGATAGTTGTGTTCGTTTTTAAAGGCTTTAGCGCACCTCAATATAGATTTATTCTTCCGCGTGAGATGGTCTTTGACGAAGATCCTCTGGTCAGCTCCAACCATCCTGATGGCCTTGGTAGTGATTCCTTTTCTTTTCTTGATGGCTGCGACAAATTCGTCATTCTTCTTGCGAGAGGTGAATTTGGCGATTATGTTACCCGGACGTCCATCTGTCGTGGCTTGTGTACGATGGCGCTTACTGATTCTACTAACGTATTCAATGTCGCTTTGATGGAGAGGGCATCCAATGACTGTTGCGATATTCGACATCATGGTGGGTAGATTCTCGTTGGTGGTCTCACGCATTCATGTATTTCTATATTGTTGGATAGAAGTTCCTGGTCCCTTTCGTTGTTTCCCTTCTCTAACATGTAAACTGTTTGTTTTAATTCTGAGACCTCCATTTCTAGCTTATCAATTTTAGCTAATTTTTCGTTTATAGATTTCATATTACTCGAAAAATCTTCCATGACATTATTATTATAAATGATGACTTTTTCGAATCCCGCCATTTTACTGCTCATTTTTTCTATTTGTAGCGCCATTTTTTTAATCTCAACAGTTAGGAGTACGTTGCTTTGATCTGAGGAGCAGGATTGGGTATCTAAATTGTCCAGGGTTTGGATATAATTATTGCACTCCCACGCATCCTTTTTACCTTGCGACATGCGTTTAAAAACACTTGCCGGAATATCAGCGCATTCGAAATGGATGGTGCATTTGCAGGTTGAACACTTTATACACTCAGCCACTTTCAGCTGCTTAACGCAATATTTGCATGTTGTATCGATCTTATGTTTGGCTTGTGGCTGCAATAGGTTACAATACTGTGGGTAGCTTGAAGATTTTTGAAGAATAACTAAAACTCTAGATTTAGCACTTTTTACACTCCAGACAAGCACTCACTTTCGTATTTTAATGCACTTCTACGAATATTCTATCAGCTGGTATGAAAATTGTAGGATAAGGGTCGATGTTTTTAGAAGAAAATATAAGATTAATAGGGAGCGAAATGACAAACGTCAGACTTGTGATGATTGTTGTTAGAATGTTGTTAGAATGATTGTTGTTAGTTATGGGGATATTTAAACTTTTCGTAGGATTTGTTTCGATTTTTTATGTTTAGTTTTGATATGTACATCGTACTGGGCGAGACAATTGATGGACGCGTTTTCATGGGTTGGAATGCCCGAATAAAAAGATCCGCGAGACTTAAGCTGTGGTCTTTAAGGCGAAGCTTAATGCTAAATCACTATTTTGATTAATCGTTATAACGAATTGGTGTACATTATGAATACAAAAACAAAATGCTTTAGATAAATTTAAGGTTTTCCTATCGTTTCGCTTTTTACAAATAAATAAATAAATTAAACAATAAAAAATATAAACGTAAACTACTAAAAAAAATGTTTTTTCAATAGAAATGTATGAACGCTTAAAGGAAACAACTTTAAAAAATGCAGTATTATTGCTAAGATTATCTGTGACAGTTTCACTTGATTAACTTTTTTGCTTTCTTTTAAAACTTTTTACAAAATAAATAAAAACCAGTTTTGTGCTTGAAATCGAAAGTTTGTAGACTCCGTTTGTCAAAGGGACTTCAGAGTCCCGGTGGAGCTGGGAAACCCCCATTCACTTGGCTTTGTAGATCTACAAAAAGCGCACGACCGGTAAAAGCTATGAAAGGTGTTGTCTAAGTATGGAGCGAATACGAATCTCAGACAGGCAATTTCGTCTCTTGATGATGGAAGTGTTGCCGAGGTTATTCAATCTATACATGGATAATTGTATGCAAGAATTGAAAGAGGTGGGACTGGGCGCGAATTTGAGTAGTCTGAAATTATGTTGCCTGTTGTATGTTGATGATGCAGTGCTGATTACTAACAGTATAGAAGATCTAAGATCTACAGTCTCTCGTGTCTAGGATTAACAAAGTATGTATGAAGAATTAGTGAATGATGAATGTAAGTAAGTCTAAAGTTATTGTGTTTGAAAGAGAGAGCACGAAAACAGTGTGCAATATAATTGTGAATGAGGAATACTTGGAGCAGGTGGATGAGTTTGCGTATTTATGAAGTATGTTTACGAGAGATTTAGTCTGACAGATATAATGAAAAGAGGGAAAATACAGGTAACTCCATTAATGGAGGACTGAACGCTGAAGAAGCGAAGCTAGCAGTTCACAATGTAGTACTGGTACCTACTCTAATGTATGGCAGTGAGGCATGGAAGTCGCGGAAGAAGGATGAAAGTAGACTGAATGCTGTAGAAATGATATTGCTGAGAATGCAAGGCTGATGTAGGCATAATGAGTAAGATTAAGAAAGGGACGCTTAGATGGTTTGGGCATGTAGAGCGAATGAGCAATGAACGGACAGCAAGGAGAATATATGACGCAAATGTGAATGGTAGCAGAAGTCGGGGACGCCCGAGGAAGACACGATCAAGTGAATCAGATACTTGAGTCGGGCCATGTCAAGAGTCAGAATAGCAGAAGAGTATGTATGAATGTGAATGAGTCAAGGAGTGTGTGTCAAGACCGAGTTGTTTGGCGGTGCGTCCTCTCTGCCTACCCCTGCGGGGAAACGGCGTAATGATAGTTAAAGAATGGATGAAGCATAATAACACACCAAAGCTACCAGTTGAAATTTAAATAGCTACTAAATTCGATTTGTATTCGAATTATTCTTAGTAAATTACTGAACTTATATATCACGCCGCTAGTCGAATCTATTTAAAATTTTCCTTCCTTTTAAACCACATTTGCACGTACCTTCCAAACACGCTATTTCAGGGAGTGTTTAATCTACCTATTAATTCTACCTACAATAATATATAAAAACACTATTAAGAATCAGCGTTTATTGATCTATATGAATATATATTTTAAGCCATAATATGTTTAGGAACAACTTTTTCTTATTTTAACTTATTTTGAAGGTTATGCAAAAATAATTTGTATTTATTAAAAATCGGATATGTTTATCCGAGACGCTATCTAGGTTGCAAACCAATTTCATTGGAAAGTTGTTTCCATTTTTAAAAGGTAGCCAAAATATGGGAAAGATTATTTTGTTGAAATATGAAATATAATATAATATAAGACAAGCTACGTACTTGCAATACTTTGAAAAGTGATTCCTGACATTATTTGTAGTAAAAAAAATTGGTTTCCGGTGACTACTTTGATTTAAAAAAACTGGTCACTAAAACGCAGAAACCGCCCAACTGATGATTCAATCCAATATTGTACTTGTATAGCTTTCTTCAGTTTTTACATGGATAAACTATTTATTCAAATTACCTATGTATGGGCGCAAACAAATTTAATATTATACGCATAACTTGCGGAAAGCGTATCTTAATGAAATAATTTAATTACCGCCATCTGTGAACGCATTGATTATAACGAATTAACGAATTGTTTTTTTGCAAACGTAAGTACGCAAGATTAGGATGAATAAATTGTTATGTCTGTAAAATAACTCAATTCTTTCAAGAAAGGCATAGAAATACAATATTGGATTGAATCATCGGTACAGTATTGAATTTGTATGCCTTTCTCAAAAGCATCGAGTTTTTATACTACCAAAACTATATATTCATATTCATATTGCGAATGTACCTAAGGGCGCAAACAAATAATTTGTCTAAGGCCCCGTAGTAGTCGTTCAAAGATGGTTTGAAAGGGAGATATGTAAATACGAATGTTAGAGGGAGCACGCTAATATTTATTTAATAAAACACGACTCGTTTGAAGTATAATAAAAATATGTCGACAAATGTTTTAGTTGCATTTAAAGATACACTGTGATTTTTTTAATGCCTATAACATAATAAATAACAAAACAAAACGTGTTTTTAATAATTTTCGATTTTTACTTTTTAATTTTTTTCTATCGAGGGAATTTCATATAATTAATGTTTTGGCATAACAAATGTACAGTACTTAAAACATAATATATATTTTTTTTAAACATAAAAACTTAAATAGTTAACGAGAAACTTATTATAAATAAGTATAAATTGGGTATGCGGGGGCTTAATATTGTAGAGCAATACCTTGCAAAAAGCGTATTTTATTAAAAAAAAAATAATAACGCTATCAGAATATAACGAGTGTCGCACATAACTTTGATAACGTCCCTTCATCAAAGATTAGTGCATAGCAACAGCGAATGACATTGAGAGAATGTGTAGAAAATGAATCATTTTAACTTTCAGAAACCAAAGTTTTCCTCGAATTTCCGCGGTAACAAGCCAGTTTGTCAAATAATTTAAATCACACCTCCCCTCGTAGTTTTCAAACACATTTTCATTAGTAATCTGCTCCTCAAGCTGTTCGTAGAAGCTCCAATTCGGTAGATTAAACATGCCATTATAACAAATTAGTAACTTAATCTAAACTAATTCGTCCATTTCCTATCTAAATCGTCGATCATAATAATTAACCGAGGGCTTATCTTTCGGCTCGCATCAGACGCTTTTATGGGAAAGCTAGAAATTCCAGCTGTAGAACTAGGAGACGACAAACTGGCTCTACGAATCAAGGGTTGCTTTTGAGACGCACGAGTAAGGAATCCCTCATTTTACGCGGTTTTCTATTCGCGATTTCGCTTATCCGCTTTTACGTAATCACAAAACTAATATTATGATTCGGAATACTCGGTCTGCTTATAAGCAGCCATATTCAAAATACACTGACTGCCCATTTTTAAAAATGAAATACATCTATTTGAATTTAACTTTTGTTTTCTTGAATAAATGAATGAATGAAGTGGAAAATAACCCACTTACCGACATCGAAAGCTGAAAATAGATACACTCGTTGTCTATGCCAATGCATTCTGTCAACTTTTGGTGGCAATCACACATACAAAAGCAGACATATATGCATTTCTCTAAAATTTAAAAAGGTTTAAATTCAATTTTCAGTATACACAATTTTTACTATAGTCTTAGAAGACATTTTAGTTATTTATGTATTTTGGGGTAATATGGCGTGTTGCGCAACCTCCTTCTTTAGCCAACGTTTCGAATAGTATTACAGTTTCCATCATCAGCCATTTGTACATAATACCCCAAAAATAAATCACTACAATACTTTAGTTCGTGAAAAGCTCAAATAATATCTTTTAGAAGACATTTTAGAAGTTCACAGCATTTAAAAGAAAGACCCTGGGAAGGAAGGTTAAATTCTAAGTCAATTTTTTTAAATACATCTATCAATAAAAAAGGATATAACGGTTTAAAAACACTGTTAAAAGTTGATTTTTTGTAAGGTTTTGATCAATGGAAACTAGGTACCTACTTCAGATCGCTATGCAGCCATTGCATGAGGCTGTCGATATCGACTGCTTGTAGCAGTCGACGTATTCCTGCCTATGTATGTCTAGCGTTTAGCAAAAAAAAATTGGAATAGGGTGATTCAATGTTTATTGGAGCCCATATATAAATAAAAATGTAAATGTTCGTTTGTTCAAAATCTTAAATATCCGAAAGTTTTTCACCGATTGCTTTGAAATTTTGACACAACATTGCATCCGAATATGCGTGTGTTTTTATATACATATATTATATAGATAATAATAATAACAATTGGATAGCTTGTACAGCGCCGTTTTTGTGAAAAATTACCTCAAGGGCGCTAAATTAAATAAAATATTTAAAAAAATCAAAAGCGGTGATAAATTTTACGAATTATTTTAGTTAACATAAACGATTTTACTCTGTAAATTGATAAATTATTTAATTAATAAAAAAAATGAGATGTGTCAGCTAAAAACATGTTTTTTTAAGCAGCGCTATCTGTTGGACGTAAAACCAACACGCGTTATTGTTTCTCTATCTGCACAGAAAGACTGAGCGACAGCAATGCGTGGAGGGGTACAGCTAGATATAAATAAATAACGTGGTGTTTTTTATTGCAGTTGACTGGAAAATTTTTGTCATACTATTTTATAAATTTAATTTAAGTCTTTTTTTGATGCATCGAAACGCAGAAGTACATATCGCAAAAGAGAAAATTTTGAAAGCAAAGGCAAATAAATAAAATTAAAAAAAAACTCATACTGATCATACGCCACTGGTCAGAATATAAATAGTCGAAAGAGGCATTACTAACTGAGGCAGTACCCGTACCCACAGTGCCCAGGGGCCTGGTAAAAGGGCCCGGGAGACCCTGTGTTTCTACTTCTATTGCTTTATTATACAAAAAAGGCTTGGCACAAAGGTCTGGCGTAGTTCGCATTACGCCTTACGGTTTATGTAATTCATGTTTCTACTAAGTACTTAGGAAGAGATCCCAAAATTTAGAACATCTCTAACTTAATCAATGCTCAATATTAATTTCCGTTGGCTACCTTATAAAAGCGGATTAAATAACGTTATTTTTCCCTAATAATGTTAAATTACCAAAGTGTAGTGGTCATAAAGATTAAACGAGTGGCTATTTTTAACCCGTTGTGAACCGCACTTTTTTTTCCACATATAAACCATATTTTATGCTTGATAACAACGAGATGTGCTATGCGCAGTTCGTACTGAGTGGAATTGTTTTGCCGAGTGTCGCCGGTTTTGTTCACCAATACTACTGCACACCTTCGCTTACGCTAAGGCATCGCTAAGATATCCGCACTAATACATAGAACAGATTTCTGTGCGTACACGTCCCGATACCGTTCAAAGTACCCTAATTAGGTAGTACTCCGGCTACGGTCCGGCGGCCAACATAGCATATCTCGTTCTTCTAATATCTTTGTTGATAACCGTAGATATTTTTTTGATAATTTTTTTGTGGCTACTAATTTAGTTAATTTGTTAATTAAAAGAAAATCAAGAATTTTCTGAGAAAGACCACTGGCATTGAAAGGGTTAAAGCAAGGCTGCCCAACCCCAGGCCCGCGGGCCACAATGTGGCCCGCGAACGAATTATAAGTGGCCCGCGTGAACTATTTTCAAAAAACCCGCCAATCCGCCAATTTGAAAAAGTGTCGCGGGTCCGCGGTAAAACAAACAATGCAGCTTGCGCGCGGTCACCAGTGTTGCCAACGAAGGCGATTTATCGCTATTTAGGCTACTCAGAACGAGAATCAGCGACGAAAAAATCTAACATGTTGAACTCATTTTTTAAACAAAAATACATCGGTTTTTGATATAATAGTTTTTGCGTCCGAAATGGAATCTTGTAGCAACCCCCCCCCCCATGGAATTCGAAAAATTGTTGTGGGGAACCACATATGATTTTTTCTCAGCGAAGTTCCGTAACAACCCCCCCCCCCCCCATGGATTTCAAATATTTTGTGGGGAGCACTCATTTTGATTTTTTTTGTGGGGAATTATGTTTTGTTTTATAGAAATTCTCTAACAACCCCCCCCCCATGGAAATAGGAACCGTCATGTATTCAGTGGCCCGCCAGTGATTCAAAATCGTTAATTTCGCCCAACTGTTAAAAAGGTTGGGCAGCCTTGGGTTAAAGCATCCGAAAATTGGTATTTACAGGATTCCCGGTTGTGAACGGGTTCAGATTTGTGATATTTCCATTATAGGAAAAAATACGAAGTAAAATATTATATAAATTGGCACACTATTAGCAAGCTAAAAAGGCATAAAGGCCTACACGGAGAAAAATTAGTATTGTTGATTTATTAAAATTCTGTTAAAAACGGGATAGCAGGCATTTCCTAATAAAATATTGATTCACTCCGAATACATCGGAACACCTGTTGATGCACCTGCCCTGTTACTATATAATGACGAAATGTGAAATTATAATGATGTTTGTGAACACGTGTCGCGATATTACATTCCTTTTTACTAAAACTTGAAAATGAAACCTGTGAGTTCATTCGTTAAGGGCCTGCAGTCCCGTATTTAACAGGATTACAAATTATTTTAGGAGATTCTTAATAAATTAGCAATATCTTATATCAGTAAGTTTTCTCCGTGTACCAATATTTAAATATAATTACATTTTCATGGATATGAACTTTAGGTAATAAGGGTTTATGAAAGACCCAGGTCTACTCTTTCTTTTCATCAAAATGTTCCTCAACACGGTACTCCCAAAGATGACATCTTGTATGCAGCTAATATAAAATATAAACAAGGATTTATTTCAATAAAACAAACCGGTGATAAACTATGTACGTGACTTGTACTACGATACTATATTTCTACGTTTTTATTAAAACTGCTCATTTCAAATCTTCACATAAATATCAAAAATACACATTGTACAGTGTTTATTGTTTTTGTGTTTAATTCGTAGAACTCCATTTAATATATTTTTTAATTTAATATAATTAAAGACTTCAAAATACAATTATTTTATCAGTAAATCGATTTAAGCGGTAATAAATCATTTTAGACATCATAAAATTTAAATTGGGAGGGGGTAAAATAGAATCATATAAATACGTCGTATAAACGTGGTTATAACCACAGTTTGAAAATGGCCTTGAAAGCCGAAACAGCTGTAACAATAACAAAAACCAAAAAAATACTTGCAGAACTTAATAGTAATATTATTAAATTTAAAAAAAAACTTGCACAGTGTGTTTATGTAAATGAATTAAGATACTAGCTAAAAATAAAAATAATTGCGTGCATTAAATCGCTTTATAATATTTACACCTCAAAAACAGGAACCGGATAATGCCGAAGCGCTATGTTTTCTTAGCAAACGGAAGAAAAAGCACAATATTAAATACATTTGGAAACTGGGTCAAGTTTATTATTTTATTTCAATCTGCAAATATCTTACTTAGAAAATCCTAAGTTACTAAACTGTCATACGAAACTCGCTACCGTGATTAATGGTGCAAAACCGTGGGTGAAAATATGAACACGTGCAGGAAAAATATCTTTTCCGAAGTAACTTCAGGTGTGTGGAATCCGAAGAGAGGCGAACGTTTTTTCACTAGATGAGTGGATATAGAAATATTAATTACCGACAAAATTCGTGACTATTACAAACACCATAATATTATATTGTTGTACTGAAGCTCCGGTAGTGAAGAACACAATATCAGTTCTTGGCTCTTGGCTAAAAGAGAATGTAAGTTTTGAAGGAGAGATAAAGGTTAGATTAAATACAACTAAAGCTGGTTTTAACAAGATTTACTTTATTTGATGTATGACAGAATACTGCGTTTATCCCTGGGGTAGTGTATTATCTGGCGCTACATTGTACTTATTTATTTCCCGAGCAAATACGAGATTTGAACATTGAAAGAAAGACCTAAATCTTCTTACGCCACTGAGCCGCTCCTAACTATCAAATAAATATCTAAGCAGTCAAAAGGGCAACATAAAGAAATTAATTATTGTTACTATAATAGTGTGTTAATCCACCCCATCAAAAGAATCATCCCTTTTTACAACATCACCTAGTTTCCTGGAGTTATGAATATTATTTGCTTTTGAAAAGTCGAGCTGTGTTATTAGCACAAATTATTCCCCGCGCCAAGCAATTACTTGCAAATTTATAAAAAAAGCAAAAAGAATACACCATGGGTCACAAATCATCTCATACAGTCCTTTGACCCTTTGCCGCAAACGTATGGGGCTACTTTGCGTCGATAAGGGACGAATTATTTTTTGTTTGTAATTGCTTGGGGCAGGGATTCATACACTTTATACTGCCCTTTTGACTACTTAATTTAATTATTTATTTGCATGTTGGGAGTGGCTCAGTGCGTAGCCTGTAAAAAAGATCGAATCGTCGACTAGTAGTGTCTGAAGTGTGAAATGGGCAGAATGGAATATGCACGAGTGTATTCCAAGAGCTCCTAACAATTATCACCGTAACAAATGAGGAGAACTGCACTCTTACCAGTAACCACGTTACTGGTAAGTAACGTAAACCATTCTTCTGCTACTTCTTCCATAATTTACCCCTAGGTAAACAGATAGGTAATCTTGAATCTAAGATACTAGCTAAAAATAGAATACCTCGGATTAACGGTACGGAAAAATAAGAAAAACAGAAATTTACAACTTTCTAATGCAAACGGAAAAATTGCAAAAATTACATCGAATCAAAATTTACGCTTATGTAAGGGCCTATATTATTACAATAATAAAAAAATATAAATAAAGAGATGCCAGATGGCTTTACCTTGCTGAAATAAGGAAGCGTACATGGGTGAGACCTCCCCAACCATATGACTTTTAAGAAGAAAATTTACGCAATAATTCAAAAGAAAAAGTAGTAATTTGTGCGGTATTTTAAAAGTTTTCGTCTGTGGCGCAAACTCTCTTCCTTGCGAATTGAAAGGTATGAATTCCAATTTATTATGTAGGTACTATACTAGAACTTCGATTCACTCAGAACCTTGACTGGATAACAGCTTACTTTGCTGAGTAAACGAAGTCTACAAGTTTCAAAATGATTTTCCATATGACTTTCGTAAGACTCGTTTTCATGCTCATTATTAATTTGTTGTTTCAAGTTTTGATCAATGTGCAAACAACAAATTGTAGGCAGTCATACCTGTGGCCCTGGCGTTACCCATACTTCGATTAATTTTATTTTTTAAAGATAAACTTATATTTACAAGATAAGGTTTTTTATGCAAAGCACATAGTATAACAAAATATTATAAGAAATAATTAAAGCCTAAAACACTCATATAAATTTATTTATTTATTTTTTATTTATTTATTTATTAACGCCGATTATAGCGGCTTTTACAAAAGAATAACAATTGTTTTACATATGAATACAGAATATACATAGAAAAAAAAATATATAGAATACATAAAAGAGAACAATATAAATAGTAGTATCAACATAAAAAGTACAATGAGCAGGTTATTATAAATAAAATACAACATATTATAAATCCCGGATATTATGTAATGAGTGTTAAGAAATTAATACTTTAAAACTGTATTTGATTATAGTCAATCTGAGAAGCGCTGACAGACAGTTTTAATTAAGTAGTGTTTGTATGAGGTTAAACTAGCAATGTTTATAGGTTCATCCAAAACATATTTATTTCCAAGTACATGCAGGCGATTCATTATGGAATTGAGTTCAGCGTTAGATCCTGTATTGTTGCAATGATAGGGTAATTTGAAACGAACTGATCGACTAGGTACATGGAAACATATTAACGAAAGAAGTTCAGGGGAGTTCAACAGGTTGGTAACGATTTTGAATAAATAAAATAGGTCTGAACAAATTCTTCTTTCTTTTAATGTATCGAGTCCCAATAATTGTAACAGAGAGGGGTAATTAATGTTTTCGATGAATATTCCCAATTTAAAATTAATATAACGAAAAAATTTATGTTGGACTCGCTCAAGGGAATTCTCATGTACACTGTAGTAAGGACTCCAAATGGTGGTGTTAAATTCTAGTTGGCTTCTAACAAGTGAAGTGTAAAGTAAATTGACAGTTTTTAAATTTTTAAAATCCTTTGAAATCCGTAAGACAAATCCTAAAATTTGTATTGCTTTACTGGTTATATTATTAATATGTTTAATGAATGTTAATTTAGTGTCAAAGGTTATACCAAGGTCTCTTATTTCATCAACAGATAATAAGGTGTGATTATTGAGAAAGTAGGTGAACAACAATAGGTTATTTTTTCTGTGGAATTTCATAAGTTGACATTTTTTTACATTAAAAGTTAATTTTTTTTAAGATACCAATCGTAAAAGCTATTAACCAATCTAAAAAGTCTTCCGACAAAAAATAAATGCCGCCAACAGGAATCGAACCCGATGTCTTCTGATTACCGGTCAGGTACACTGACTACGTTGGCTTATTTTTAATCCGTCAAATAATTCAATAAATATTAGAATTTTATTCAACTTGTTAGATTTTTTCACCTGGAAACAACCAACTTTATTTTCGATATAGTATATCTTCATCTATTGGTGAAATATTTTGACTTATCAAATATAATTTTTTTTATAAAAATAAATTTATAAACTGGGTTTTTTATGCAAAGCACAAACGATAACAAATTATTATAAGCAATAATTATTTGCCTAAAACACCCATATAAATTTAACAAATCTTTCGAGAAAAAATAATAAAAAAATTTACGTAGCATAGTTGCTAGTGCACCTGACCGGCAATCAAAAGATTGTAGGTTCGATTCCTGTCGGCGGCATTTATTTTTTTTCGAAAGATTTTTTTCAATTTATTTGGGTGTTTCAGGCTTATAATTATTGCTTATAATATATATTTTTAGTTTATTTTAAATGACTAAATTCTTTATGCGAATCTAAAATTAATTATTGACGCACAGTTATTTTTATGCGAGGTGAAACCGCTTCCATAGGATCGATTTATAGCAAATAATATATAGACTCGATTTTAAACATTTTAAAAGATAAATTTCTAATGAGTATTTACCGTTTTACAATGTCCTTTAATGTCAAATTATATTACTATGAAAAATTTCATGTGGTTGCTTCTCGCACTAATTTAATTTACAATTTGTTCTCAGAGATTTAATCGTGTGACACTTGCTATTTCGACATAATATTTAATTTGAATAACAATGCCTTTTTAAAAATGCAGTTAGGTTTGTTATTATGTGATTATGTTGTTATTATAAGAGTATAATTAGATTTCGAAGGCCTCCATGGGCGAGAGGTAAGGCTTTCGACTAGCAATCCGGAGGTTGCGGTTTCAATTGACTGGTGTTATTTTTAAATTTATTAATTAAAATATATATAGCGCATTTGCAGCACGTTCCAGACTGGAAAATACTCTCAGTAACGCCCTGGTGAAAGACCACCATTCAGAATTGAAATATTGCTTCAAATGGTTTTAGCCGTGTTTGCTGACCAGAAATGAATAGCCAGGTAATTTCAAACCTTTCCCTTCTCCATCTCCTTTCCCTTCCCACTACCTTCAACATCCCAACATACCCAAATTGGGGATGCCATAGTCTCACACCATAAAAAATAAAAAAGAAATATTCACATAAAAAAGAAACTTATAACGTAGGTAGGTACTTATATTATTCTTAATATTTATATACCTTTGTATGTAAAAGCCCAATTGGCAAAAAAAAATAGTCAAGCAAACAATTTCCACAAAAAAAACCTTTGCCGAATAGAATCGCTTGTTTTATTTTAGACAATATGAGAATAAAATAGAGATATTTGATTTTTGTATATATTGATAATAATACAGATATTGTAATATTGTATTGTATTACCGTAGAAAATTTCCCTTATGAATCCCCCCAAGGGGTTGCCAAAAAATGACTTATGCCCAATCTAAAAACAAATCCGCCATCGCAATATATCTCCCGATATCATATATAATATAATATCATTTTTATTTGTCAAATCTAAAAATAAAGATAAGGAAATTTCTTTTTTGTCGAAGATATTTCTTCGTAAGACATCCATCACTGGGACAGCTGTTTCGCGGCGTTCAATGCTGCCACTATTCTGTTTAATGTATTACGTGTCGAGTAGGCACTATGGTGAAAATGGGATAAGTTATTTATTTTTTAATGCGGGTAATGACACAGTACATTAATAAGCACACTGAATGGATACTAAGTACCTACGCATTATACGATATGTCTAGACATATCTTCCGTGTAGATTTGAATATCACTATTCCCACACAGGAGGCCCTGAGGAAATTGAAGGAGAAGAAGTTCTAGGAAGGAAAGAGGTATGAGGGTAGGTATGAATATAGGGATCAGTGTGTCCAGGAGTGAACGTATTATCTATCCCTCCCGCTGCGACGCAAGGCGATGGTTTAAAAGATACCAGTTGGAGAGGCCAAAGGGTCACCTCAAACCTGCCTCTTCCGATCCGGCACGTCACGCAGCTGGTGGGTAGGCGCTTCCTGAAAACACTGTCTCTCTTACACTTGCTTGACATTTACGTTGCTAACCTTTTGAACCTTTTACTTCTTCACTCTTGTGAAGAAGTAAAAGGTTGCTTACTATAATTTCGTGTATTTACTTTACAATAAATATTAGTCTGGATTTAACTACACTGTTCATTACCCGAGGGTTGGTAATTCTCTGTTTCTAGAAACTTGAAGTCTGACAAGGATACCCCACAGGCAATTGCTACACTCTAGCGACATCTGTCGGACTCTGGAGTAAGCTTTCTGACTAGTGCCATCTGTCGCTTGAATACCCAACTTATTACCATACATCACAATAATAAATAGATTAATTGTATGTCGTGCAATTATGTTGACCGAAACAACACACACTCAGAATTTTGTGTATCAGTATATATTATGTTTCACTTCCGACAATGATGTCCTTTTGAAACTTTAATGAGAAACATCCCTTTGTTTTGCTTACGCCTACTTAGATACTGTTTTTAGTGAGGAAGGGTAAATGTTGTTCGAATTTGAAAATTCAATAATTTAGTTTTTCCAGTTATTCAGCAAGCTTCCAAATGCGTTCTTTTTAAATAAATCTATTTATATTTTGTTTTCTTGATTGAATGAATGAAATGGAATCTTGGAAATGGAAATTAACCCACTTCTTGACATCCTATATATCCCGAGCTGAAACTCGACAGATAGACTCTTTGTCGATGACAATGCATTCTATTTGGTGGCACACACGCATTACTAAGATGGGTGACATCGAACAAATTTATGGCTGTTAATATACGAAATAAATATCGATACCATCCAATTAGGATTTGGCTGAAGTGATAGCGATGTTCTCTCAATTTAGTCAGACCCTGGGAGGAAGGTTAAATCCTCAGCAAATTATTTTATCATTATTTAGATCCGATGGATTCCCGTGCTTCTCTGCTTAGATCCGATGATTATCTCATTTTAAATTAAAATTAAAATCTTTAATCTGTTTTCTTTATTTTCCTATGATGTAAATATTATCTGTACTTATACCCTCCATGGGATGTGTGGGATTGTACTCCCCTCTCCACAACCTGGAATAAAGGATTTATTATTATTATTATTATTTTTTAAAAGTTTTAAATGATATTTTAAAAGTTTCCAGTTCAGTTGGGGAGGAGGGTTCAATCCTCAGTCAAACCAAAAAACTATTTTTATTTTTTTATTTTTAAATACATCTGTTAATAATTACAGATGTAATAAGAAAAAACTTTTTAACTATTTTATTGATTATATGGAAAGATTTTTAAATTTCACTGCGATTTTTTTCTGTGGTTGACAAAAAATGTTGTATGCAAGCAATACATCTTTAAAAGTACTATTTCCATCTCTACCCATAAAACTTGCGATATTTATTTATATTATTAACCTAATTAAATTAATATTTCAATACAAAATCAAATACATATTTCTAATTGATTTTTTCCCAGATACAAACATTATTTCTTATTCCTTTAAAACATCACTTCCAGGAGTGGACACTATGCTAAACTTACTTGTCGGTGAATGACGAGGGGTTAAAGATTCGTAAAGTTAATATTTCATTCGTGGGTCTATGTATATTTGCGCTCAGAGATAATTGAAACATGATTTGTGTTGTACGACAAAACATTACAGCAGGGTTAAATTGCCAAAATTGGGGTTAATATTACAATCTTAGGTCTTAGGGTACGGTTCAATAAATATCAAAGTTAGTGAGATTAAACGATAAAAAACATATTTTTCAATTCAATGTTCGATTGATATTTTTTGCAAACGCCTTGATTATTTGATTGTTTTTATCGTACAAATGAATTCAAAATTATCACAACGTGTGACAATGTTTTGTGGTATAAACAATAATTGAAGACCTCCCCGGAAGAATTCAATTTAGGAGGCGGATTGGATTACCATTTATTGGATAACCAACACCTCTGCCATACACTTGGTGACTTAGCAGGGGTGCCCGGGTTCATGGGGGTGAGGTTTGTCTAGGTTTTGGCACCTACTATGTGGCGGGCTGGATTTGGAGAGACTGGTTGTGGGAGACCTTTTTATATCTCCAGCAGGACTATCTCGACCCATTGCCTTGCACTGCTGTGGGAGGGATGAATTCATACGTCCGTCACTCCTGAACACACTGTCCCTCAGATTCATACCCATCTCTCATACCTTTTTTCTTCCCAGACCTTCCTCACATTGCTTTCCTTAAAAAAATCATTTCAATCAAAGACGACGTTTGTGGAGCTGGTGTTAAATAAATATTCATTAGGAAGGCACTAGATATTTTATGTTTTATTTTGGGAACACTGCAATTAATCCCCAGTTGGGGATCCGCATACAAAACTAACCTCCTACCTATTGAAATTGTACAACGTCTGATTGTTCAAATAATATTGAGAAAACCGAGAGATTATCCAACTCAACTTATATTTGAAGAATTTAAAGTACTAAAATTTAATGATCTTATCCGAAAAAACATAATTCAAATAATAAAAGAAAAACAAAATCACAGTTTTTCAACTGAAAGACGTATTCGTCAAAAACATATATTTCCAATACAAAAATGTAACACCTCATTTGCACAACATCATTACACATTTCTAGGCAAAAAATACTTTAATAACCTACCTGATAATATCAGAAAAATCGAAGACGACAAAACCCTACTCAAAGCCATCAAAGAACATTTCAATGTAAAAAAATCGAAATAAAAAAATTCGTCAATTAAATAATGTAACGTTATAAATCGTTAAATTGTACAATGTACATTGTTGATATACATTTATATTTTTAATGTTCTTAACTCCTTAAATTATTAATAAGAATACTTACATAAATAATGTTCATCTCGATACTCAGCATCTCTTTTAAACACAAGCATCTGCTTCCATAAAAGAGTAACATCAAAAAATTCAAAAAAAAAATTGTGAAAACTATTTTTTATATATCATTATTGTTAGCAAATATTATCATACATTGTAAACTGTTTAGTTATTAAATAATAATAAAATAAAAATATCTGTTTTTGATTTTTTTTCTACCCTTACAAGGATGCATGTTACCAAAAATGGCGAACCATCGCAAGGTCGAACTGTCATCTCTAGCTATTAAAGCCCTAAACAAAAGAATACCTGGATATCCAATATAGAAAACTGAAAGATAATGTGCATGCATGCTGTCTCTCAATAGGTGGGAAAATGGTGGAGTTAGTGACAAAGGTTGGTAACCTACAAAAATATGTTTTGGAGTAAACTCAGTTTTTAAGTTTGACCTTTATTATAAAGTCAGGGTTTTGGGAAATAGTGTTAATGTTAATTTAATTTTAATATCATGAAGAAAAAAACACAACAGCTAAAAATCTACTTAACAACATAAGAGTGGACCCAAACTTATTCCAGACATAAATTATAATACATAAATATAAAAAATCATTACTAACTCAAAAAACCAAAAAATGTAGTTACACAACCTTAGGCAGTAACCCCAAGGTATATTCAGGAAAGTTGTAATTAAATTTGCAAAAATCTCTCCTAAATTTCTAAGAGAATTATGGATATATATTGTGAAAAACATACCTAGTATGCCTAGTGTGTACAATTCATTCACAATACCCCAAAAATTTTTTTAAAAGTAGGAAATATTTGTTATTTATTTATTTATATTATTCGCCCATACGGGCTTTTACAAACATGTGATATACACAATAATTTTGTGGAACTTAATCAAAGAAGTAAAGTTTGTTAAATAAATTTTAAATTAGAACACACGGAAAACATAATAAAACCTAACGTTTATAGTTAATTATGAGGTATGCTATTATAGCCTTCTTGTAACTAAATTAATATTTATGAGAAAATGTTGTCAACTGCATCCAATCTACGCACAAGCGAGTATATAAATGTCTCAGTCCTGATATTGTTGTTGCAATCAAAACGAATTTCCGATCGAGAAGTTCTAGTTGGTATGTTGAAGGTGAATAGGCTTAATAAATCAGGGCTATCTATGATTAAATTAATAGTTAGACCCCAAGTCTTCATCAGTAATGAACACGCCCACGAGTCCCGTCTCCACCACCGCGGTGTGACTTGCTGACCCGCACCTCGACCACCGCTTCGTCGTCATCGCCATCTACACCTGGTGTCATCCTCATCGGTCCAGAGTCATCTTCCAACTGAAGCCTTGTTGTATGCCGTGACACCATACAACATCATATTTCATTGTCTCACTACCAAGATCCCCATACTTTCATCAAGTGGTTGTAATTTATGGGTTTCTATTAGACAGCATTTACGGCCCCTATTCAACCAAGAAAAATATAGATCCCCTTTCCACAAACTCTACTATTTATATTTAAATTTCTTTAAAGTGTAGTAAATGTTCTTGCTTATATGTATATGTATTTAAAAAAAAACTTTTATTTCAAATAAAAGTATAAGTACATTATTTTTGTATTTCGTGAATAAAATTGTATTTTTTACGTAGATCCTTCTTACGGGGAGGTCTCATTGGAGATGTAGCATGAAAATGCTACAGTTTTAAAAGCGATTCGTCTGTTTTTCTCCACTTTCAAGTCTAGGGGCTTACATCGCCGAATAAAAACACATTCTCGAACCATGCATTAGAGGAATGGCAGAAAAACGCAGAGCACTCTGTCAGAAAAACTCTGGGAATCAGCACAAAAACTGTAACGTGATCAGAATGGATCAGAAAATCACTGGAATATGGTGGAAAGGAGAAGGCAAATCAAGGCTGGGCTAAGTGCACCCTATCATCAGATCACTTCACATGAGGGGATAATTTGCAGACAGGAAGGTTCACCCGAATGCTCCCCAGTCCCTACCCTACCTTGTTCCCTGTCTAGCCCACTTCTCTATATTAGATCAAGTGTGTTGTATAAAACGGCTGATTAAAACTCAAGGTATTTACGTAATACCCGGTATCATGATGAATTTAGGTTGGGTTAGGTTTTCAAAACGATTCCGCATACATAAAGAGTACAAACAGAGGAGTACTAGAGGTTAGCAGACGCGTACATTCTATTTACTATCTGATAGTATTATTATTCTAATCACTGTACAGTGTAGTATTGTTATGAACGGAAGTGGCGCCCTCTGTTATTTTTTAAAAGAACTGTTGAAGTTTTCGAACAGCGGTAGTGGGTTTTTATTTGCTAGTTCTTATTATTGGCACTTTGAAATTATCTAAATATTATGAATTTTTTGGTTCGTTGTTCCTCCCTCGGCCGGCTGAAAAGTTAACCGAATTAAGTTGTTTGTAAGTAGGTACCTACCAATTAACCTAACGCACATAACCTAACCTAACCCAACCAAAAATTGGGTCTCAAAATGTTTTCAAAACATCGGACAGCAACAAAATCATTGGGTCGGGGCCACAATGTTTTTTTTTTGTTTTCCATCGGCACGGAAAGCAAAAACGTCGCGTCCCTGCCCCAATATTTTATGTATGCACAAACATTTGTTCAAATGTTTGTTGTAATAATAATAATAATATATGGACAATTTGTATAGCGCCGCTTTTGTGAGATATCACCTCAGGGGCGCAATTGCGTGATACGTAAAAGTACGCACTGGTTTTAAAAGTGATTCCATGATATAATACCTACTTATGTAGGAACCAAACACAAGCATTCAGTTCTCAGAGCAGGTGTTTACTAGACTTTTTGATAAATTGGCATATGGAGTAACGGCCAATTAGGCCCCCTGCTCTTTCGAAGATCCCCAAAATACAGCGCACCGGCACAGGAGTTCTCCTGATTGGGGTGGTACAATCGTACCGTATCGTTATCAGTTTATTATCGACGAACTCAAGCGTGACTCGCGTGTGGTGCTACTATTATAAAAAACTACATTGTGTGGGGAGAAAAAAAAATAATTTCACCCCGCCTCCGCCGTGAAATTAATTCTTAATTCTTGGGGTTGCAAGTCAATATAATATTATTTGTGTACAGTTATGTCACAACGTTAACACAATGAACAGCTGTTGCGAAATGTCGTGGGAACTGTAATATCAAAATATTTTTTTGTGTTGGGCAGGCACAGAGATTTTCTGAACCTCATTTAATATTATTAATTCTCTGGTTTCACTCCCCGATTTCGCCTGACAAAAACATCTATTGGTCTATTTTTCATTATAGAAGAGTATCTAGTGGGCGGGCGACCGCGCGGCGATTGATTTTTATACAAATCTACAGTTTTATTAAGAGATTGATGAAATTTTATATGCATGACAATAAGAGGTAGGTCTCTGTCTTCATCTGTTTTCGAAAAACTCTGCGTAAAGCTCGGACAACGCCGGATGTTAAATATTCATAGATCATGATGGAAATGACGTTATGTGCTGAAAATAGGTGCTATGTGTAAAACTATATGCTCTTAAGATTAGTGAGAAAAAATAAAATGTACTTTTGTAAGTTAGGTAGTAAACAATAATGCACTTTTGTAAGTTATTTAGTAAACAATAATATAACATGTACTTCTGTAAGTTAGATAGTAAACAATAATGTACTTTTGTAAATTAGGTAGTAAACAATAATAACATGTATTTCTGTAAGTTAGGTAGTAAACAATAATAACATGTACTTCTGTAAGTTAGGTAATAAACAATAATGTACTTTTGTAAGTTAGGTAGTAGACAATAATATTTAGATATTATTTAATATGTATTTTTCAGTTAAGAAAGTGAAATATGTATATTTCTTTTAACTTAAAATATTAAAATGATGTAATAATAATAATGAGAAAAAGGAAAATAATGGACATGGAACGAATAAAAGCGGTTCATGAAAGTTTCGTACATATAGTTCAAGATGGAAATTACTTTGATAGCTGAAAATCGATGAGTTGGCCTATACCAATCAGGCATAAAAAGTTATGCAAGTTTCATGACGTCAGAGCTCACCGTTAGTGGTTTACACAAAAGCATTTTTAGTAGTTCGAATTAAGTTTTGAAATAATGTCCCAATATGTGATAGCTACGTCTGATAAGATCAATGCTTTTATATCTCAGTTTCATCGAATAAATCAAAATTACCTCGGACGTAAAAAGACGTCAGGCGTATTTTTATGTGTTCATCTCGGCTTTCACCTCGGGTAACATTGTGTTTTACCCCCCTCCCCAAACGGCCCAATAATACCTAATGTGCCTTCGGAGAAACATGAAAAGATTCCCATCATATGAGAATCTGTGTCAGACAGACAATGCCGAGATGTCACGGGTGGTTAGATACTTAAAAGACGAAATTACACAATATCAATTACTAAATTTTCTCTATTCAATATATAACAGATGCTGCCAAAATTACACGTAGAGAGAATTACATCTATCGGAATTACAAAATACCTATACAACCGTCAAAATACATAACACAACCTAAATATTGTTTTTTTTTTCAATAAACGCTGATTCAATTATTATTATCGTCATTTAAAAACGAATAAAACACCACAGCTTTAAAATACACCCTTTGGTTGGTACGACTGAATTTGCTGATTCATACCAACCAATCTACGTGAGTAATATATCTATGGTCTACAATATCCACATTGAGGTTACCAAATCGTGGAGAGTTCATAAGAATTGGGTCTTTGCGGAGAGACCTTATTGTGGGGAAAACGCGGGGGTTTTCGGCATTTATTTATTTATTTTATTTAAACGCCCATAGGGCTTTTACATACAATGCTATTATGTTTTTTAAATACAATAACAATAAAGAGTTTACATAATATATAAGAATATACAGATTACATAAAATATAAGATTGAACAATGCATAGGTTAACAAAATATAGGTAACATGAAACAAGAGTTTACGAAACGTAGGTAACATGAAATTTAAGTAAATGAAATAAAAATATATGATCTGCCAATATCCTCCAAAAAAATTGAATAAAAAAGGATGAAATTGTTGTTCACATTAGCCTATAAACTATGTAACTCTAATTAATAATCTCTATTACGCAAGATTAAGATAAGAAACGACAAAAAGTCTAATAGAAAAACATTTAGTTAAGTATTATAATTTTAAACCAAGTATCACAATATTAAGTCAAGTACCACAATATTAAACCAAGTATTATAATATTTTTATTTTTTTTTTTTTTTTAAATATTGACAGATTTTATTTTATTTTATTTCTCGATAATCCAACAATATTGACAAACATTCCCATTGATTTTCAAAAAAATCTATTTTTAAAGCCCGAACAAAAGACAGAATCCGAGAATAAATGCTAATTTCAATTGAATTTCGTTTCATTTTGGAGGTAAAGGAACTTGTAGGGATATCGGGAAATTGAACACTATTCATCTCTGGGTGGGTATTTTAAAACATTTGCGTTGGCAACCCTGATCCACGTACACATTAAAACCGATGACAATATTGTAATGCAGGTTTTTCAATGTATTTTTGCACTTTGGTTCAACAAAATAACATTAGTGACGAGATGATAACTTTTTACCTAGTGTCTTTAATGTTAAAAGCAGATATTCTTAAAAATAAAACATGTCTCGACTTCCATTCCATTAAAAAAAACGTTGACGTTTTGAGACTGGTGACCAGTGACGTCACAGGTCACGTACATAGATTTGATTTAATTAAAGCTTTGAAAATTATGTTATATATTAAAACAAAGTACCTATACCAATAAAAAATATACTGGATTTAAGTTAGAAAGTAATTATGGATAATTTTTTTTAAATTTTCTGGATTACTTTATTTCAGTTTAAATGGGTGTAATTACGTCCGTGTTTTTAATTCTGGCATTGTAATATTGGTACGTGAAATTCACGCCTGCCTAATTTCGCCTGGACATACTACGGGTATGTAGGAAGGGATAAATCTTTCAACTCTTTGGACTCCGTTGTCGCCGCCACGGCGACATAGGAAACATTCTAACAACTCCGATGGCGCCGCAGCGGCGACATAATCAATGGGTATACATTTTATTGTTTTAAAAATAAAAGGGTCCTTTTACAGGTATACACATGGTTCTAATCAGTTATATACAGTACCCATTTACGATTGGTTGTGATTTTTCCTCTGTTTTTCATACATAAAATAACAACGCATTCATTTTATTTGAATATTTTTTACTGGGCAATAAATATTCTCACTCCATCAGCGACCAGGCTCAATGTAAAACTCCATATTTTAAGAAAAGGTCCCCAGCGGGACTGTGGTCTGCTAGAAAAGGGCAGTAAAAGGCGGCAGACGGGAAACCAGTGAGTACTGTGACACGTGTCCTAACAAGCCACGTATGCATTTGGGTAACTGCTTCCTAAAATACCGCACGTTAAAAAATTATAAAGATTAGAATATGCAAATTTTTCTTTTATTAACAATCTTATATGATATATATTTCTTGCCAACTATATCATTTTATTTACTGCCTTACTAAAAAACATTTTTTTCTAATTTTCTAAAAATATCGTAATTTTTTCTCATATTTTTACATAACACTCTATGGAGTAGCTGGTATAAAATATTAAAAAAATAATTTGGAGTACAAAGGGTTAAAAATCGCGCAAAATAAAGAAACATAAAAAATTTCAACTCGGATATAAAATCCTGTAGCGTGAGAAGGAGATATGCGATAAAGGACGTTACTTTTCTGCTGTGTATTATTATATGGAAATCAGAAAACAAAGATCATTCATTGTTCATATTCTAGTATGAACAAAGATATTAAACACATCATAACTATTTAATGGCAAACTCTGAGGTCGGGCGGTTAATATCTTTGATTTCAAATTTATAGGTCGGAGGTTGGAATCTAGGCGTGCCCGGATTTGATAGATTTTATTTAATTAATATCAATGTGTTAATGGTTACGAGTATTTCAAATATTAGCAATATAAAGTTATAGAGTATTTGCGGCACTTTCCAGAGTAGTAGATACTGTTAATGTCTCCCTCGTGGAAGACAACCATTCGGAATCGAAATGATATTTGAAATGGCTTATGATTTGTTTGGTGACCAGATCTGAATAACCAGGTACTTCCCAGCCTTCCTCTTCTACACCTCCTTTCTTTACCTACTACCTTCATCTTCACAAAATACCCAAGATGCCATAGTCTCATTGGCTCCATACGTTTGGGAGCAGTTGCGACTATTGTGCGATACTCACATAAAAAATTAATTTTCACCCACATCTTTTGTTTCTATCTACAATATCTACAGTAGTGACGTCTCCGACTGTACAGATAAATGTGTGAAACGTTACAAATATCAAAAATTGGGTATGCCATAGCTCTACTCGTCCAGCACATTTAGGAGCATTTAGGACTCTTACATATTCCGATATTTACATATGCGTCGGTTCAATGTGCGATAAATACAAATAATTTGATCGGTTAGTAGCTGAGTTTACAAATGCGTCTGTTTGTCACCCAGGCATGTTGGGTTCAATAATTACTCCGTTAGTTAAATCCTTCACCATTTTACAAGCAAAAAATAACTTTAATGATGATAGTAGAAGTTTTTCAAATGTTGCCATGTGATTAGTATCCTGGGAATGTATTTATTTCTTTAAAAAAATATATATGAAAATATATTGAATTCGACAGTGAAATGAGAGCAGAACCGATCATTAACGAATTGTTAATAAAATTACAAGTGAATTGATTGAATTTGATTCGATCCGGATCGTCTGTAAAGTTCCCGGCTTTATTGAAACTGACGGGAATTGTGTCGAAAAGTGCTACATAAATATTCTCTTGAATTGAGGCTTTCTTGAAAGGAGGCTTTTATTTCTTATGCCTGATTAAGTTAAAAACAGGTTAAGGGACTACCTCTTGGATGTTTAGAGCTGGTCGCATTATACCGAACAAGCTCTAAGGCATTTTTTGTTATTCTTTTATAAGGTAACTTCATAAAAAATCTCCAATCTTTTAAAATAAATATCAACTCAACTTTAATCCATGTGTTTTTTTTGTAAACTTTCTATTAAAAGTGAGTTTTTCTGAAGTGACTTGTCAGGTAAGTAAGTTTTCTCTATCTGTTTGAAAATAATAAAATTAAATATAACCTAAGATTACCATAATAAATTGTACAGCATTTTTAAGGTGATTTTTCACAAAAACGGCGCTATACAAATTAACCAATTACTATTTATTATTATGTTATTATTCTATTAAGTGTATATTAACCCCTGGATTTGAAAGCGAGGATAAACTGGCAAGATGTTTTCTAGTTTGTGGCATAATATGAAATCGAATAGAAACTGTCTTCGACCGTGGTTGATGACCAGATCTGAATAGCTTGGTACTTTTTCCCCATCTCCTTCCCTTCCCCACTCCTTTCAGTCTCACAATATACCCCAGTTGGAAATGTCATAGTCCAACTTGTTTTGGAAAGATGGAAGCAGTTGGGACTCTCGTGGGTACGGTATTCACATTAATACTTATTTGATGTTTTTTAATAGATCTTTTAAATATTAATCTTAATTGCAAATACTTTAATAGTACGCAACTGCTGACCCTGTACAAAACGCAAGTGCGCCCCACTGTTGAATTCATCAGCCATCTCTAGTCTGGAGCCCCAAAATACTTTGAGGAATCGCTCGACTGTGTGCATAAAACACGTCCAACATTTCTAAACCCTTGACATTTATCACATTAGAACGGGTCGTTTCTGCGACTCGTTCTTCAGTTCATCGGCTCAGCATGTTCACTCCTTACTTTCCTCAAAAAAAAACCTTCAAACAGCATCCTCAAAGATGACTTGAGATAAATTCTTTTCCTCCGGAAATAAAATCACTGCGTTCGTGTGCATAAGACAATTTATATGAGCATTAACTATTTTTTTTACATAAATTCATAAATATTTGTTATAAATCTATAAACGTTACATAATTTTAATTTTTTGTGAAATCTCATCATGATTCGATGAATATTTTGTTAGGTAACTTTAAATATGTTCTTCAATTCAATAGAATCCATTGGGCATTGAAATTGAAAATAGTTATTGAGACTATTTGAATGGAGAATGAACCTTTTGAGCGATTTATTTGCACAAGTATTAGTACTAGAAACCAGAAATCTCACCGTGTGAGGCAGTCAAAAGTAACGGCGAGCTCTGAAATCGTTAAACTTGCATACAAGGTCGAGTAGAGTTTAGGTCTGGGCGCGCGACCGCCAAATTGCGATGTTAGCAATAAACAGCTTTTTATAACTAGCTTTGGTGGCAATCACGTAAACGCATGCAAATGTATACGCATTTCTCTGAAATTGGATGAGATTACAGCAGTAAATATACGCAATAAATGTCGTTCCTACTCAATTTGGATTTAGCGCGGTTAATTGAAGTCCTGGGAAGGTAGATCCAATCCTTAGTCAAACCATATATTGTTTTAAGTTTTTAAAGACATTTTAAAAGTTTACGGTATGGGGAGGAAGTTTCAATCCTTTACCTCATTTAAATTATATTTTCACCTAAATGTCATTATTTCAAATTTCGGAAATTTATAATGTAATCTGGCAGTTTACGTTACGCTACTAAATTGAATATTTCTGAACAAATTAATGATGAATATCTGATTGCAAATACACCAATACGGAATATTTATCGCTAATTTCTTGTTTTCATTCAAGTCTTTTTTTTGTCTTGTATTATCGAGTCTTCTAGAGTAAATCAGAACTCACAGTGTAATTTTTTAATCTATTCTAATCTGTTTTTAAATTACGATATAAATACATTGGTGATTATAATATCTTTTTAGAATTCTTTAGAATTCACTTTGAAATACATGTATATTTTAATTTACAAGATCTAACTAATTTAAAAATTCTTGGATATGGCAAGAAGTTTCGTTTGAGTGGCAAGAGGTCACTCAAGTTTTTAAATTCTGAAGGGTTTGAGGTAATCAATATTGCCAATCTTAGTTCTTTATCAACATCTTAAATTTGATCACATATCAAGCACATTGGAGAATCAGAGAGGCCTAACAATCTAGCAAACACGGATATTAATTTAAAAATTATCTTTTCTGGGGGTCTGACACAGTGAAATCGATAACTTTACAATATTGGATGGGTGGGCGTAACTATCGACGATTTTATACCGATTTCACGAGCACGGTCACACTGCTGATATCTAGATCGATATTGATAATGGAAATCGAAATACGCGGGCAACACTAGCGTATTTGTACATGAATCAACGTTTCTACATTAATGATAAATATTCTACAAATTGGCAATACCGAATTGAAATAATAACTTTTATACCAAAGTTTTACATGTATTTTTTGACACTAAAAAGGGAGTTAATTAATTCATGCGGTCAATAGTCGTAAGTCATAACTTTTGTAATAATAATCAATTGATCGCTTCTTAGATGAATTAATTAATACGTCTATAGATCGTGTATACAATTTCTTTCAGTTCTAAGAGCTTAGTTAGTTCATCCCCAGTCATTAATAAGCCAGTTATTTTGCATAACGAACGACATCATCCAAATAGTTGTGGATATTGACAGCTTATCCGATGGAGGCCGCGCTAAAAGTAGCGGTTTTTTTCTAACGACTGCCGGAATCATATTTTTTGACCATAGATGACGGATTTCGTTTAGACCTGTGCGCATGACCTCCTAAAAACACATGTGAATATTATATCAATCGAAGAAAGATTCAAATAAGTAATCCATTCGTTCTCCCTGGCAATCAAACGTTCGCATTAACTAAGACCGCGGTCCGTCAACTGCCCGTTATTCGATCCCACTGGGGCCGGGGATGAATCGGTGACAAAAGCTTTTTTTGTTATCGCTAATGGATTTTGTGGAGTCGGAGACGGTCGTCATTTTGTGTCTACATCTCTCCGCAGCCATATTATAATATTTCGGCCCTGAGAATTGGGTTATATAAGTACACTCTTGGACATTGATATTATTACGGTCCAAAAATAACAAATAAACCTTTTAGTAAAATGTGGCCAACCACTCATATAAAACGACTTGCATATTATATTTGTTGCTGAGAGCTTCCTTGTAACTTCTCTTTCTGTTACGTGAGAAAGAGTGAAATCTGACAACAGAGCTGTCATTGTCTGCTTATAATACTAAATGTTCGTGTTAGGTTTGTAGAATCTCTGTTTGTTTTTTAGTATTAGATTAGCTATCCCGAGCCTGCGGGATTACGGCAACCTTAATTTCGGGATGCTGTAAGGCTGAAGAAAATGGAAAAGAAAACAATTTTATTTGTGTTTATTTATATAATATATTTCCATTAATTTTAAAGTTAAATTCATGCAATTATAATATAAGTCCAAATAATAAAGTGATTCTCCAGTAAGATGTACTGTAAAAGATTTTTATTATATTATTTAAAAAGCAAATATCAATCTACTAACCTGACGTGTCGTGGAGAATTGTGGTTTTATTTTAATGTGAATTGGAGTAATTTAATGTAAGTTATTGTATTAAATGTGAATTGTTGTACTTGAATATGAAATTTTGCATTTTAATGTGAATTGGTGTATTTTAATGTGAATTGGTGTATTTTAATGTGAATTGGTGTATTTTAATGTGAATTGGTGTATTTTAATGTGAATTTTTATATTTGAATGTAAATTGTTATATTTTAATGTGAATTGTTGTATTTATGTGAATTGTTGTATTTTAATGTGCATTGTTGTATTTTAATGTGAATTGTTGTATTTTAATGTGCATTGTTGTATTTTAATGTGAATTGTTGTATTTTAATGAGATTTGTTGTACTTGAATATGAAATGTTGTATTTTAATGTGAATTGGTGTATTTTAATGTTAATTTTTTTATATTTAAAGTGAATTGTTGTATTATAATGTGAATTGGTGTAATTTAATGTGAATTGTTGTATTTTAATGTGATTTGTTATACTTGAATATGAAATGTTGTATTTTAATGTGAATTGGTGTATTTTAATGTGAATTTTTATATTTTTATGTGAATTGTTGTATTATCATGTGAATTGTTGTATTTTTGTGCATTGTCGTATTTTAATTTGCATTGTTGTATTTTAATGTGAATTTTTTTTATTTTAATTTATTTTTTAATTCTTTTTACATCTTATATTATTTCATATGTGTTATTTTTCTTATTTCTCTTCATGTTTTACCTCTATATTTTGTTATTTCAAATTGTTTTTATCTAGCATCTCTACATAGTCAAAGATAAATCGTAAACTATGCGTTCTGTGAACATTTTTAACTGGATTGTTAACTCTTACGTACTTCCCAAACCGAATGCGAACAAGATGGTTCCATGATAACTCAACACAGTGACTATTCAAAACACCTTTAAAAAGTGATATAAAGTCATTGAAAACGATGAAAAAAAAAAAAAACCTAACCTAACCTAACCTACTTAACACAGTTAAAAAAGTTTTTGTTTCATCACTTTCCATGACTTTATATAACTTTTTAAAGATGTGATGAATTATCATTTTGATTCCGGTCACCGAACAAGATACACCACGATAATATTCAAAAAAGCAAAAAATAAGAGTGTTACGGAATACCTTATTAGGAAAACCTAATGAGGTATTTGTACCTAATGTGCTAAGGTGTTCTCGTATTTTGATACAGTGTTGTTGTGAATTGACTGTATTGTTGGTACATTTTTAAAGTTTTTCAGGATGATTTTTTCACTGGGGCGATTCAAATAGTATTTTTCACTCTAGAACAGAGAAAAAAATATAAAGTATTGCATTATTTAATTAAAATTTGACACGTGAAATAAACTGTATAATTTGGTGATCGGGAGACATATTCATTTAATTTCGTTGTGTTAGAGAGGCAGTCTCAAGTACCACCCTTCCCCTAAAATAAGCCTTGAATTGAGGCCTAAACATGGAACTGAACAGTGACACTAACAGACAGACCGTAGTGCGTAGCTAAAGCCAACGTAACGCTTCAATAATTATTATGGGTATTATTATTATTAAATCGCAAGGCTGTGCCAAGGTATAGTCGTATTGCGCATGAAATCGCGGCGCCAGGTACCTAGAGGCGTCTAGCACCTAGATCCGTCGAGGACCTACATGTGACAAGGTTCTGGAGGCGCCGAAGATTCCGCGAAGTTTTGAAAAATTCAGTAATTTAAAAATAATGTTATGATGCAGGGCTAGACTCCTTTTGTTTTAATATTTTATTCATTAATTTATTCTGCATCATCACATTTATCCTCGCCGATTCTCTAACCTAGTTAGGAACTGGGCGATTGTCGCCGGTATTGGTTTTGGTAAAATTTCGAATCAGAATTTAAAATTTAAAATCTGTACCGGGCGGAAACAGAAAAAAACAAAGACTTCCTTGCCTGCGGAAAAACCAGAGAGTGGGCCTGATCTCTCGGCAGACGACAGTCACAGTTTTCCGGAGTGAAATTGTTTGGGAATGGTTTCCCTTTAATCGGAGAGGCGAAGTCTAATCTTATATGCGGAGATTGCATAATAAAATCGTATAAATGGTGTAAATACGAAGTTCCATAATTGAATTAGTTCCGTAGCTCGTTCGTTTATTGTAACCACGCGGGATCATGAATCGCAAAGGGAGTCAGACGTGTGATCTGCTTGAATCCGACCCATCCTTTATGGGATGAAGAAGCCAGTGGCTTAAAATATTGTGCCCGGTTCCCGGAAACCTAAGGATAGTATTCTTTCTCGCGGTTTGGCACTACGTCGACCGCATTTTCACCAGGGCCGTATTGAGGCCTATTTTTCCTTACATAAAGGGAATCCTCGCCAGGATACACGGATGCGACCGCGGGCACCAGATACCTCTTCCTCAGTCGCCAGATTACACAGGAGGCGGAACTGAATCTACCTCTTGCTCCGGCTGGAGCCCCTAGGAGCTCAGCCTGAGGAGGTGCTGCTCCAGTTCGAGTAGGATGTTACTTAATTAGATAGATAGATAAAGCGTGGTCGGAACCTTGGGGGTAAGCTTATATCTAACTTTCATTATATTGTTTTCGTTATAACTCACACGGTAGAGTGTGTAGTCTTTATTGTATTCGAAATAATATACATTCCTGTTACATCAAAATCTTCTTTCCTTGACTCTAAAGTACACATTGTAACTTGACACATTTCTGGTTTCGTACCCAACCCCCTGAGAACCCTGGGATCACAAACATTCTTGTGGGTATCTAATCCTCAAGAATTGGCGCTTCCAGTACTGGATAAAGTTTGTGATTCCACATTCATTATTATAACCTAAAATGTCTGGTGAGTATTGTAGGCTGCACGTAGCAAGTAACCTTAGCAACTACTCTACGTAGCAATAACTGTGATAAATACAAGCAAACTTCAGAAACCAATTGCGAGTACAACAATATAATAAGCATGCTTACATAATGCTGTTTAGGCTACCGCGTTACTGAAGCCCTTCAACGATGTTTGCCAAAGGTCGTGTTAAAGGCATAGGGTCGCTTGCGACCCTTAAAACTCTAAAACTTTTAAGTCATGCATGAAAGCGTGTTTTTTAAACCAAAGAGTGGACACATACTTAAGCACAAATTGTTTTTTCAACGAACGCAGATTCCAGCAATTTAGTTCAGGTTGATATTTGAAATCGATGTTAGGTTCACTATAATTTTTTTTAACAATGTATTAATCATATTTATTATACATCCCTTCCTTCTGAGAACAACGCATTGTAGGCTTAGTCCAATTAAAAGTTTTATAGTTTTAAAATCAAAGATATATGACCTTCCCCTTTCCAGGACCCACACTCACCATAAACGCAAACTCCACATAGCCAATCAAAATTAAAGTATCACTCGGGCTCCATCACATTGCAAAAAATCACGCCCAGAGTGATGAAGAAAAACTTGTTGGCGCAAACTAATATTTGCCGCACGGCCGGCGCAGTTGCGGCGCACTTTAGGTTTGGCGCAACCCTGTTTACGCGTAAATGTACGCGTTCTGTATAATTATTGAAGTATTTCTTCACTGTAACAATACAATTTGCATGTTTCGGCCGTTATTTAACAAAACGTTGGTAATCTGATTCACGGGGTGAGGGGCAGCCGAATTAGGGGCCGCGGTCGCCGAATTCAGGCCTAGTCAACTCACTCGCCCGGTGTTTCCCTGCAATAGATTAATTAAGCATTCCCGCAATCACCCAAGGTGAGAGCGGAGGGTCGCAGGGGAAGCAATGAAATATTAAGTGTTCCGTACAATCACTGTTGCTAACCCGAAACGTATTTTTACACAGTGTATAATCGCATTGTTAGAAAACATTTTTGGTGTGAAAAGGTGTACCTAACATGAAACCCTTGTTGAATTGTAATTTCTTTAGGGTAGAAAAACTGAGCGTATGAAGCAAAAAAATTTACACCATTCCAGATTTGCTATGCAGCTTACCAATATTTTACTAAGACGAAACAGATGTCAACGTGAAAGCAAACATAACTTGCAGAAATTCATCGGTTCGTGTTTCAATCTAAAAGTCCGCGAAATTTAAGCTCTGGCATCAAGAAATTTGTACAGCGGGCTCTTACTAGTTAAGCAAATCAGCTATGGACATTTGTAATACTCATTTAAGTACCTATTTACGTTCTCTATACTGTTATTCGTGGTCGAATTCCATAAAAATTTGCATTCAACTTCTTTTTTTGTATAAACATGAAAACTTTATTTTTGTTTTTTATTATTATTTATTGTAGTTAAAGAAATATAAATATTTCGCTTTTTATACAGGGTGTATCGGCACTAACCCGACAAACTTTAACCAGCTATTCCTTAGCACGTTTGGAGTAAAAAATGTTATGGGCACTTTGCTGTCCGGTAGCATTTTTTTTTCAATTAAAAACAAAAAAAATAAAAATTTCCACACTACATCACTGTCATTGGCATTGCTTTTCGTGTTCAACAGCTGTTATAAGCAAGTATGTCGAAAAGCGTCTTCGCTCTTTCGCACACACTAAATAATAATAGTTAAAAATGAGACGAATGGTGCCGTGCCATTTCGTTGTGATTGTAAAAGTGCGCCAATATAGGTACACACGTACATTATTCAACGAAATTCGAATAAAATATTGCCAGATGGGTTTTCAAACTTTGACAAAGGATAAAACAGTGGTGACATGTGGTGAAAATATGAATAGTAATTTTTTTATTAAAAAAAAACGTTACCGGACAGCAAAGTGCACATAAGATTTTTTACTCCAAATATGCTAAGGAATAGCTGGTTAAAGTTTGTCGGGTGCGTGCCGATACACCATGTATAAATGCTAAATAATATAACAAAAATACATAATATCTGATCTTAACAATTATTCTAAACTAAAGAACAATGTAATTTTGTTGATTGAACAGTTAAAACAAATATATTAATACGACTATCCGTTTTCAGACTATCGGGAAAGAGATTGTAAATGTGTATACCCTCGTGGCCCATGCTTCTATTGCAACTTCCAGTCTTTAGTGTATTAGTGTACAATTTATTATGTTGTCTTGTTTGTGTATTCGTGTACTTGTGACGTTTTTATACATTTTGTGTTGGTGTGTATAAGCCCATTTTGTATTTTGTAGATTAAAAGGCATGTGTTATATTCGGACATTTTATAATTTCCCAAACTTCATTTCTTGGTATTGGTTACTTCGTGGGGTATCCGGGTTACAGTTGAAGATTTTTTAAAAATATTTTCATTCTGTATTATTTGAAAATCGTTTAAGTATATAATGTGTATGTTTTCCCATATTTCTTTTAGATAATTTAGATGGGACTGGATCAAGCTAAAGTATAAGCCCCTCTTTACTAATGCTAGTAGAAGATTAGCTAAATACACCAATAGGCCTCTTGCATACCATTTAAAACAAATCGGTTTGGGTAAAAATTCTAAAACAATCAGATTTTTTTTAAATCGTATTTTTGAAACTATGGCGAGATATCTCCAAAATGAGAACTGACGTAACTAATACATTTCCTGGTTATCCAACTATATTTAAAAATAATGTTTACAATTACTAGATGATAAATAAATAAATATTAACTTCGGTAGAAATTTCCTTAATTTTAGAGTATGTGGAATTTGTACTGTGGGTACTTTAGAACATGTACATTGGCAACCCTGGTTATAATATCTGCCAAATTTCTATGATTTTATTCAGCTTCTAATATAATGCTTTCAAATATTAAAGAAGGTTAGGGAATACGCACAAATCATCAAAATAACCCAAAAAACTCTCAAAGCTATTTTGTGCATGTTTACTTAAACCCCCGACTTAAATAATTCTTTTCATTCGATTATTAAGTTGAAATCAAGTGCTGTTTTTTTTAAAGAATGCATCGGAATTCGAAGTTAATCAAATATTTAATCGGGCGAAATACATTGGATACCTCAATGACGAAATAAAGAGTTTTATCCCGCTGCCGTTTTATCAACATGCCCATATTATAACCACGTAATTTTTTTTATTTAACTAACTAACTAACCATCACGCCGTTTCCCCGCAGTAGTAGGCAGAGAGGGCGGACCGCCAAACAGCTCGGTTTTGGCACACACTCCTTGCCTCATTCACATTCATACATCGTCTCATACATACTCTGCTATTATTGAAATTTACATCGCTCATTCGCTGTACATGCCCAAACCATCTAAGCGTTCCTTTCTTAATCTTACTCATTACGCTTACATCAGCCTTGCACTCTTTGCGGATCTCCACATTTCTCACACGATCATACATGGTTTTACCACACATTCACCTCAGGGATCTCATTTCTACAGCATTCAGTCTACTTTCATCATTTCTCTGCCAGTTCCACGCCTCACTTCCGTACATCAGGGTAGGTACCAGCACTACATTGTGGACTGCTAGCTTCGCTTCTTTGGACAATTTTTTTTAGCGCCAACTGCGTTCAGTCCTCCATTAATGGAGTTACCTGCATTTACTCTTCTTCTAATACCTCTGTCAGCCTTCCCATCTCTCGTAAACATACTGCCTAAATACACAAACTTATCCACCTGCTCCGAGTATTCGTCATTCACAACTACATTGCATACTATTTTCGTACTCTCTCTTTCAAACACCATACTTACATTCATCATTAACTCATTTTTCATATATAGTTCTTTCATCCTAGACACGAGAGAACAAACTTTATTTGCGTTAATAAAATACTGTCCTATTTTACAACACATCTCATGTAATGTCAAATGTCAAATATATTTACGTGGATGTCAAAATCAACGGAATACCGTGTTGCTATATTTAAAAATAAAATCAGTGAGGAATTTTATAAAAAATACGTAGTGACGTTATAAGTTAACAAAACGGATTTATTTATTTTATTATTAAAAAAACTATAATTGAAGAGTTTTTTTAGTTATATTTTCATGATTTTTTTCAAGTCATTATAAAATGCGACCAAGTTTTTTAATGTGCTGCTTATGTCAGATGTTTGTCAATATGTAGGCCCAAGTATTTTCCACTGTCTAAAATGTGTAGCTATATTTTGTTCTATTTGTAGTGTTTCATGCAACGGCGTTATTTTGTTAGGTGAAGTAAACAGTTTTAAAAAAATATATATTTAGTGACTATACTTTTAATTATCCAGTTGCTTAGTAAATTAAGATCCATTTGAGATTTTCCTAATAAAATGTTTGCCAAAGTTCTTGAAAAAGTTAAATATTGCAGTGTCATCTGGTTATAAGAAGGTTACTCCGTTTTGTTTATTTTATTATTATTTTTTTATTCTTGCTAGAGCAATCCCGATGAGTTACAAAACTCATTATAGGACGAGAGTAACTTACAATACATAGGTGGGATCTTTTAATTGACAGATATTGTGTAATTTATCGGGAAGTTTGTGTGAAACGAAACACTGTGCGTTAAGGCAAAATAGATTATTTTTAGATTTTCGGTCCAATGGAGAGCGAAATATCATCAAGTATTTCATGTTATTAACCAAAAGGTATTCTTTCGAATGTGGGACCTTCGCTCTGAGCGGGGGTGGGGGTTGGGGGTGGGTGTGGGTGCTCTTTGTATATTGAGATTTATTTGCCTCCTAATGAGAAAATATTGCCGACAGTCCTATGTGGGGTGAGATGGGTAACTAAAAAGCCTTACACACGAATCAAATTGCTTTCTCATTTCGTGATGTCAAATATACCCTAGACAAAATGTAACGCTTTATTGGAAATGGTATTATTTTATGTACTTGCAAATTCTAATTATGTAGGCGGATGGAAAGATAAGGGAGAATATATGAAGCGAAAGTGAATTGTAGAAGAAGCCCGAGATATCCTAGAAACAATCAAGAGAATCAAACACCCATTATTTTATATATAAATCATTTATAAAAAATATTTTTGATATATCTTAACATTTCGGAAGATAGTTATACAAAAAAGTTAAGGTTATCTCAAAAGTCATAATGATATAATGGTGTATCATATGTAAACGAACTTGGCTACGAATCCGGAGGTCACGTGTTCCTATCATAGGGTGAGCAAGAAAATTTTATTTAAACTAATATATGGTGTATTTGCAGCACATTCCAGAGTGGTAGATACTTTTAGTATCGCCATGTTGAAACACCACTATTCAGAATCGAAACGCCGCTTTAAATGGCTTTAGCCGTGTTTGGTGACCAGATCTGGATAGTCAGGTACTTCCTAATCTTCTTTTTCCCAACTCCCTGCTCCACCCACTGTCTTCAGTCTCGCAACATACCCAAATTAGGGATGCCATAGTCTCACTTGCTGCAGTACTGACAAAACGTAAGGGTTAGTTAGTTGTTACCTGTTACCCATGAAAAATTATATTTAACTTGACTTGTTAAGCTGAAACCTGAAAAATTTGATTTTACAGAAGCACATTTAAAAACAAAACGGTCGATATAATATATTATTACACGGTTGGCGTTTGTACGTGTAAATAAATAATAATAATAATAATGTTATGTAAGTAATCAAAGTATAGCATTTCATTTGATATTATTTGTTTATTGCGTGGGTTATACGCCCTAGTTGGAGCACATTGTGAGTAAGGACTAAGTTTGTTTGTTGAAATTAAAGTGGTTCCAAGTAAAGTTATATACATTTTGGAAGAGAACAATCCATCACAGAAGGAAAATAATAATGGATGGTAAAAGAAAAATGTACGTACGTAAAAATTATATGTAAGCAGTAAAAGTACAGGGTTTTCTAATAAGAGGTGTTATTTTGAATAGCCAGCTATTTCGATAGATGTTAGTTTTGAGGCTGTCATTTTTTTGAAATTTGACAAGTAAAAACTACGCCATTAATAAAATTGGAACGATAGACGCTTCGACAATGCATTGAAATTATTAAAATTCACTTGAGGGAATTAAATGCAAATCATCGTGAGTGATGAGGCCCATTTCCACCTCGGTGGCTTCGTCAAAAAGCAAAATTGTCGCATCTGGGGGTCGGAGAACCCAAGAGTTATTGTTGTAAAGCCTCTCTATCCTCAAAGTGTGACTGTTTGGTGCGGTTTATGGTCCGGCGGAGTCATTGGACCCTACTTTTTCGAAAATGAGGCTGGAGCAACAGTTACCGTGAATGGATTGCGCTACCGAGAGATAATTAATGATTTTTTATGGCCGGAATTAGATGTTATTGATCTGGAAAACGTTTACTTTCAACAAAACGGCGCTACGTGCCACACAAGCAACGAAACCATTGATGTTTTACGATTGAATATCAAAATAACACCTTTTATTGGAAAACCATGTATATTCAATTGCTAACAGTTACCTATCCGAACCTAACCTCCAACCGATCTACAAATACGATTAAAACGTGTGTTTTGTTTCATTTATATGATTGCGAATAAATTTTCTAACGATTAAAAAACGCAATTTTTAATAATAATATTATTAAATTTGACTTACTTTAAATAAAAAAAAAAGTTTTTTTATCTGAATGTTTTTTGGTCAAAATGTCTGTTTCCAGTTTGCAACACAAATAAGGCAAGATGTCATATTGTCTGTTTCCAGTTTGCAACACAAATGAGGCAAGATTCCATATTGTTTCTTTCCAGTTTGCAACACAAATGAAATTATTTTATCGATAAATTATTTTTAAAAATCGTGGTACTTTAGAAACCACATTAACTTCTATATTTAAAGATTTTGTTCATTATTGTAGACATAATAAACTGTAATAAACTATAATAACAAAAATAAACTGTACTGTGGGGGTGAATAAAAGTAAAAACTACCCAACTATCACAACAAAATAGATTATTTTTGTTTGTACATAATAGGAAATAGGAATCCCTCTCATATAGAAATTAATTAGTGTTAAAATCTAAAGATACCAATGTACATTTTGTTTAACCCGCTAAAACAAAGATTAATTATAGTATGTACAAAGTTTCCCTAGCTGACTACGAATTCCTCCCCCTATACATGGAAACGACAAACCACACATTGCGCTGTACAATATTTGTGTTCTGCACTGAAGAGATAAGCCTATAGAAATGTGTAGGGGGCGTGTACTTGGCCCGAATTAACGTGAATTTTTCCTTACTTGTGATATTGATAAAAAATTTCAAATATCGAAATTCTTTCTTACAATTATCAATTTCACTAGCATGTTTGTGGCCTAAGAGTTGAAACGTCTTATTTAAATAAAATATACTCATTTTATTTCAAATCGGAATATGTTAACACTTCTAGGACATAGATTTTCAGTATTGTTATTTAAAAAAATAAAAATTATTTTTCTTTTTAATTGAATGTAGCGACGTTCTGTTTTCACTCGGCTATTTGGTATTTATTCAAGATGCTTGCCGTGTTGCAGGTAATTTTAGGAGAAGGGTGTATTGCACAATCCTCTCTATAAGCTGTCAAAAGCACTATTCATAGGATAAGGTATATTTTCGATTTAAGATTTAACGATTTATAACGATCAAGTTTCCAAATTCGGTACGCGAACCTATGAACAGTAGCTATACGATATAAATATCGGATTAGTTATTCTAGTTTTCTGCCTATTGCGTATTATCATATAGTATTGATTTATTAATTTATTACGTACTGAAGCCTCCGGCTTTACCAGGGCTTTGCACAGAATTTATCGAAATCAGACTTACACAGTGATCTTCCTCTTATTTTGAAGGTCAAGTGTGCAAAATATTACCATTCTCGGAATAAAATTGAAGATTATACTGGTGCCGGCCGCCACAGACAATCTTTTTTATTGTTTATTGCGGTATTTTAAGTAGGTACATAGTTATCTATGTCCTAATACAATCCTTATATCATATACATATAATTATAGTAAAACATTTAAAATGAATCAATCACATATTTTCGTAATTTAATTTTAAATGTTTTCTTCTGATTTTATTTCTTCTGGTAGCTCTCCAAATATCTTCAACGCTCCGTACATCAATGACTTTTGACTCTGTGTTTTTTTCCTGAAGGGGAGTCTCAATTCATTTCTTTTCCTCGTCTCATGTGTGTGTTTGTTCTGTAGTTTATCAATTTTTCTTAGGAATTCACTAGACGTATGGCCATTGATTATCTTGTAGATTAAAAATATGGTATTAAAGTAAATAATTTGTTTAAATGACAAGATATTAACTCCTTCAACATGTTTTTAATTTTTGTGTATCTATTTTTCTTCAATATGGTTCTCATTGCTCTATTTTGTAGAATTGTCATTTGTTTCATTAAACCGTTTTATGTAAATAGATAAGATAAGATAATGGATAGTTATCGAGAGGATGGTGAAATATCTCTCTGACGCAATGTACCACGTCGTGTAAAATGTAATAACACTCCTTATGTAAATGGAGATAAGGTTTAAATTCCCGTTTAACACCAGCCGCCTTTTTTGATTTATGCAAAAAAAAACATCGTCAAAAAATGCATTTTATTCTATTTTAAATTAAATGCAAGCACAAATATTTCATAGGTTTAACGATCATCTTCTAAAGAACTTACTTTTTCACATCTATATAAATAAAAACGTAAATGATCGTTTGTTCAAAATCTTAAATCTCCGAAAGTTCTTCGCCGATTACTTTGTAATTTTTCAATGTTGCATCTGAATACGCGTGTGTTTTTATATACAAATGTCACCTAAGGTAAAAACACTCTTTTTTGAAAAAACAGCGCCATCTGTTGTACATAAAAGCAATATACGCTATTGTTTTTCTATATGCACAGACAGACTGAGCCACAGCAACGCGTGACGGGTACAGTTAGTTTTACAATAAAACCGTAACCGAAAAGGAGTTCATAAGTAGGAGATTTGAACTTTAAAGCACGTTTCATAGGCCTGACACATTATTTTTTTCATGGCTTATAAAAAGACTTTTCAAAAAAATGCTGGATTATTTCAAAAGTTCAAGAAGTGATCTACTCGCATTTTTAAAACAAAGTATTTAAAATACTTCAAAGCGATCAAATTTTCAAACATAAAACACATTTTATTATGCATTGGCTCGCAGTGTTTCGTCTTAACCTTTAGTATTAAGATATTTTGTATGCTGAAAGAAAATATGACATTTTCAGAATATTCACAGCAAAATTTCCCTAATATTCAGATAGATATAGCCGTTGACTAGAACATTCTCCATAAATATATGATACTTTTTATAAATTTTCCATGAATAGACTTCCTAAGCCCAAATATTTTTTATGGCATATTAAAATACTCGTACTTGTCCACAAACTGTACTCTACACTCCTACAGTCATTTTTCATTACTCAACGGATCCTTACATTGAAGTAACCATTCAAACCTTTTTTCTTTTTGTGTTCTGTTCGGTCTAATGTAACAACGGTTCGTAACAGTGAAACCTCATCCTTATGCCCTCATTTTCGTATTCCAAATTCAAATAACGAACCTCAAAAAAGAATCGAATGATGTTTGAATTTGAGATTCGAAAATAAACCCCAAGTTGACAAAAACAGGCAATAAGGCATTGTTTTTACCGCGTGTGGAATAAGCGAATGGAAAAGAACGTGAAATACGGTTCTAAAATTTGATTATAGTAAGTGAAACGATATTGTAACTACTTGGCTATTCGTGTTATTGACCTTTATGATCTAATATCAGTGTTTCTCAGAAGTAGCCAGGCCAAAATCATGGTTTTTGGTACAAGAATAAACTGAATGAAGCCATATTTTTATGAAGTGATATAATAATGATTAAAATTAAATTGAAATAAGAAACCTACTTATTCTTGTTATTCGTATGGTGGAAGAGAATTGAGAGTTGTACCCGAGTAAAAAACCACCCCGTAAATACGAATTTTATTTTTTTAAATTTTATTTTTATTTAACAATTTTTTTATATAAGATAATGTGTCCTTACTGGGGACCCCGTTCTAAGGTCACATTGTACATGGTTATGTGTTTGAAATAGTATAAGTACATATGATAAAATACTATACAGAAAATTAAAAAACAATATTTAGAGAAAAATAAAACTTAATACAAGCTTTAGTCTTTGTTGGGTTGCAAAATTATATCTATATTCATCCTTCCCTTATCCATAATCCATTTCTTAATGTTTCTTTTGAAGTCAGTTATTTTTTTAATGTTTTTTATTTCAAAAGGGAGGACATCAAATAATTTTATAGAATAATACTGCATATTTCTTTGTCCAAAAGTTGTTTTAGTTGTAGGTTGGTGTAACATTTGTTGTAATGTGGATCTTGTGAGTCTGTCTGAGTTTGTCTGTGTAAAGTTGTCCTGGTTTTTGAATGCGTAAATTAGTATATCTTTTGCGTATAATTGTTTTTACTATATCTATTTTTAAATGTCACTTAAAATAATTTGACTGAGAGTCGAATCTTCCTACCCTGGAACTGGAGCGACAACTCTACGAACATCGCTAGATTCCGATCGGTTAGGACCTACATTTACTTCGTATATTAACTGCTAATATCATCCGATTTCAGAGAAATGCGTTTAACAACAAGCATTGATACAATGCATTGTCATCGACAACTAGTTCATCTCTATGACAATCTGCTGTGTTTCATCTATATCGAATCTCTGGAAGTGGATTAAATTAAATTTTACGTCCGACGACATGTTTTTTCTAATATATTTTTTTAAATTGCATTTCATTTCGCCACGTGTGATGGAATACGTTCCGTCTCGTTCCAGCAGCATCGTACTGACGAGATATATAGCACATCACGTGATACGTTGCGACCTGTAGTAGTGTGATCGTTGTAGAAGAACGTTCTTCATCAATTTCCCGGAGGCACATATGTCCTAAAAGACTCAATTTGTGCCATTCTAGGTGTTTCTCACCCTTCTAAAAAGGGGAGTTATTTTAAGGTTGTCAGTCCATCTCACCTGTTGTCGACTTTTTATTCTCTTTCCTAATCAAAGACGCAGACGTTATCGCAATTCCAACATACATCTGTTAGTCCATAAGTTATTTATATATTTATTTAAACGTCTCTGACAGAGGGCATATTCGAATTATATTATTGCAGTTCCCACGTCTTCTCTCGTTGAATTTAGATTAAGTCGGGTTCAGTTCAGTTCATTTTGCTTTGATGTCGTGAATTTACTGCTCGTAACTGTCTTGATGTCGCGAATAGACGCGATCTAAGTTTGTCGCTAACAATATTGCAAATAGATGTAAAAATGCTTGTTAGCGTGCAGTCATCAGTCATAAATCATAACGATCACACTATATAAAGTTAAAGCTATTTATTGCTATTTTTTAATGATAAATTAATGTTTATAAGACAAGGTTTTTTATGTATAGCACAAAGGATAACAAATTATTATAAGCAATAATTAGTCGCCTGAAATGTCCATAAAAATTGAAAATATCTCCCAAATAAAAATAAATGCCACCGACGGGAATTGAACCCGCACCATCTGATGTCCGGTCAAGTGCTCTGGACCACTGAGCTACGTCGGCTTATTCCCAACACGCCAAATAATTCAATATGTATTAGTACTTCAATCAAAAATTACTGCTTATTATATTTTTTCACCTGTAAGCAACCAACTTTATTTTTGTAGGAAAAGCTTTGTTAGTGCTAAATTTCCCACTAGATGGCGTCGAGACATATTATATCTACATTTGTTGTTGAAATATTTTGACTTGTCAAATATTATTGATTATTATGGAATAAGCCGACGTAGCTCAGTGGTCCAGAGCACCTGAACGGACATCAGAAGGTGCGGGTTCAATACCCGTCGGCGGCATTTATTTTTACTCGGGTATATTTTCAATTGGTATGGATATTTAAAATAATTTGTTACTATTTATAACTCATTTTAAAATCGTTACATAACTTTAACGATGTTTAAAAGTATATTAAACTCTATTTAACGAGTTATGCCTATGACAGACCACGCTAAATTTTCGTTCCCAATGGGTATGTATGGCGAGCGATATTATGAAAAACGTCAAGCCATGCCCCATTATTCTCGACTGGAAAGGAATTAATTAACATCAAGAACCATATAATATAATCAATCAAGGCAATATTAGCGACTCCCAAACGAAAATTTGAAATAGAAAAATCAGAAAAAGATTCGGTCGCGTTTAGGTATTGAACCTAGGACCTCAGCCTTGCCGGGGCTTTATTCTACCACTGAGCTAATTCGACCCTATCCCCTTCAGTCATATTTAACTGGTTGTATCATACTTCGACTAAAAACTAACAACAGTATCTTAATTATCTCAAAGCATATTTTTATTGTTTGCACGATATTTCATCAAATTAACAATTAAACATACCTTTAGAAGGTGATATAGTGTCATTAAAAGTGATGAAACAAAAACTAGGTTAAATAGTTACCTATGTAACCAAAACCATTTTTATAACCTTTTATCTTTGGGTATGTGTTCAAGATTCTTCCCGAACTAAATGCAATCCAGATAGTGTCTTTGTTAAATATATCCGTTTCTATTTTAATGTGCGACAAAGGTGTTCCATAAGTCTAGGAAGAATATATATTTTTTTATTAAATTAATGAGTAAAACCTCAAATTGTAATATTTGATCATTGAAGACAATATAAGCGACTCTCAAAGAAAATTTGGAACAGAAAAAATAATATGTATTTACTCTGTTATAGTCTGATTAATACTTGCGTTACTGTACCACGTAGTCCAGTAGTGTGTTCATAAAATTAATAAAAACATAAATAAATAAAAAAAACATTGACACGGGTTCAATCTTCTTCTAGCTAAGTCCTCCATCATTGCATAAGCAACATTTTACACTTTTAAATTGTGAATTTGTGAATGTTTACTTCTATATAGGGTATTACCATACATACTTTAACCAATGATAAAATAAAACTTTAATAATAAAAATTTAATAAATAAAAATAAAACCTACACGTAACACACAAAACCAACATAAACACACATCACTCACAAACACACAAGATTATTTTCATTGTATTATTTTTTAATTTTAAATGTATTATTATGTATTTTTATTTTTAATTTTAAATTTATTATTTTCTTTTCAAATTTACTATCTTCTCTTTAAATGTAATATGTAGATTAGATTTTCATATTATAAAATGAAGGCCTCAGCACGGGCAAGCCACCCAGTGAGGACTACATTACTGGAAAACATAAATTGTAACAAAATAATGTACCAAATAAAAAAAAAAAAAAAATGAATACTGTCCTAATTTCGAGTAAAAAATGTGGGTTCATTTTTTATATATTTACAAGCGCAGACCCGATAAAAATCATGCAATACTCTGAATTCTTAACAAATCAGTTTACTTTGACAATAACAATTAAAATATTCTGAAAATATAATATAATAGCTAGGTACTTTATCGCTTTCCTGAATTATTCACTGTTTAATATTGAAACAGTTTGGTGACTATTCCATATCTCTAGGTCCTGTTCGAAATATTGTCATCTCCTTTGTTCCTCTCCTTCCTTTAAGTCTTACCTGGGAAGAAAGAAAACAAAACAATCTTCCTACGCCAGTGATATGGAATGTTATTTATTTATTTATAAATACGCCTAAAAAGGCTTTTACATACAAGTGATACATGATGCAGTGTACATAGGAGAATAGGTCTCTGTATTATACAGGAGATACTGACAGTAAATAGATGTAATCCATTGTAAAAAAGGTACAAAATACACAATTGTAAAATTGTGATTACAAGTATAATGAGAAAATATTAAGAAATAATTCTAAAAAAAACTAAATATGAAGCGATATTAGTAAAACGTAAAAGTAACATAAATTAAAAAAGAAATTACAACAACACTACATATAAGACAAATCATTAAAACTAATTTACCAACGTTACTCTAATTTGTAGGATTCGACAAAGTGTTGATATAGATTATGCTTAGTTCTATAAATGGAGTCAATAAATAAATCAATAGCACCCCCATACTTGTTGCCCAGATCATGCATCCTATTGGTCAGTGAGAGTGTCTGATAGTTGGTCGTGTTGCAGAAGAATGTTATATTTTGTCTTGTATTCCTAGTCGGCACATGGAGTTTAATAGTGGCAAGGATGGCAGTGGCAATGTTATGGTAACACATATATAATATTGTCGTCATTAATGGTGGGTGTAGCGTCTTGCTGCTAGAATCATTACTCTGGTAAAAAAAACTATTAAAATGTGTAAATTGCATCCCTAAATTGAATGTCGTCGTGTGGTTAAATTAAACCGAGTCGTGCTGTGGAAATATAATATAAATGGTGATCATATGAGGTGTACACCTATAAATTTTAGTGATAGGATTTTTCAAGAAACCAACAACAAAAAGGTAAGGCTTTCTCCATTTCTCCTCGTTTTTCCAGTAATTTTAACCAAATCGAATGACCTTCTATGTTAATTTACAGTCCATTTAACCACCATCGGAATCAAAAATTAAACCAGTTCATTTTGAAAAAAAAAACACTCAAATTCAAATCAATTTTGAGATAATTGAACCAGAGTTACGCAGGACGCACAGACGACCTAAATTAGTATTTTTTTTTACCAATTTTTGGTGGTTACACTACATTATTACACTATTTAAAAAAAAAAACACACACAAAAATTCCTCCGGAGACCAAAATTTCATCATTCCAACATTTTTTATCCAGAATAAGGTCAGAAATCACACATTTTTGTTTCAATTGTAGTCAATCAGGTACCGTTAACACCATTTGAAGTTAGTCTGGTTAACATCCTTGTATAATATTACATATTTAGAAACCAAAAAATTGTGCCGTTTTCTTTTTATTATTACTAAGATCTTATTATGCGTATTATTTTTACAAACTTTAAATATATTTTACCATGGACCTGTGAATCCTTCATTTCAGACCAAAGAAAGAAAACATTGAAATTAAAATGACCCCCGTCAACCATGCCTATTCCCTATCTGATAATTCCTTAAAACTTTACACATAAATTTCAACATTACGCATAATGGGTTCAGTTCTAAGTCAAAACAATCTACCGTCAGAAACCCATCTTTCCTGAAAATTTAATCGGAATTTTTAGGTAATAAAATTTCTTCGCCGTATAAAATTAAACGAAGCCCTATCATGTATTTTTACGGCAAGTCATTCTGATCAAATACGATGTTATTTAAAATGTGGCTAAAGGGTCCACTTTTCATCAGGCTTGTGAGCGCATAAAAACCCCAAAAGCAGGGGCATTGGAAAGAGTAACCAGATAAAACAGAACACGATAAAATAATAGGTTGGGTTAGGTTAGGTCAGTTTAGTTTAGGTTAGGGTGGGTTAGATTAAGTTAGGTTGGGTACCTTCACGTTTATTCAATGCTCTCCTTTGTCACCGTTCTGTTTTGTCACTGTTCTGTTTTGTCACTGTTCTGTTTCGTCAATGCTGTTCTCTTTTGACACTGCTCTGGTTTGTCACTGTTATGTTTTTACTCTGTTCTGTTTTATCACTATTCTGTTTTGACACTGTTATGTTTTGTCACTGTTCTGTTTCATCACTGTTCCGAACTGTCATTTTCCGTTTTGCCATTGTTATTGTTTGTCATTTTTCTGTTTCGTTAATGACCTGTTTTTTCACTGTTCTGTTTAGTCACTGTTCTGTTTATCACTGTTCTGTTTTGTCACTATTCTGTTTAGTCACTGTTCTATTTTATCACAGTTCCGTTGGTTCATGAAATCAGTGGAGGTGTTTTTGTGTCTTTCTGGAGTCCGGGATACATTTTGATCGTTTTTCGAATGCTGTCCATACACGATGACGTATGTGGACAAATCTGTACGTGCGGGGGGAAGGGGGTTATTTGGGATGTGGGGTGGGGGTGGGGTGGAAGGGAGGCAGTGGTGTAGTAATGTGTTCTCGCTTTCACCGGAAAGCAGGTGATCGATTGAATTGGAAAGCTTTCAACGTAGTGCATCAGGGAAAAAAATTTGGACTGTCAAGTTTAAAAATACTTTTGACGCATGACGATTCTTGATTTAAAATTTTTGTAGAATATTTCTATTTTTATCTATTTTATTATTATGAGCAAGTAGTGCACAGATTTTAAAGAAAATATAACATTTTGAAGATATTCGTTACAATTTTAATTTATAAAAATACAAGCTGACGTGTACACTTACAAGCCGTTGCTCGACTTTTTCTCTACTTTCTATAAATATAATATGTATATATTATTTATATTAACCTTCCAGAAGACATTCTCTAAATGATAGTGAAACCCTTATTCAAATCCGTTGCGTAGTTAAGAAGAACTAAGCGCATAAACAGACAGATGCAGATAGCGACATTATTTTAGTATAAGAAAGATACTATTGTGTTCCCACAAACAGTTCAGTCAAAAACAGTCCAGTTGGAAGGAGATTATAAATAATTGGTTCTTTGTGATAAATCAGGGATTTATTAATACTCTGCGTTTTACAATGGTGACTCGATAGTCGATCAAACTAGAAGCTGGCTAAATGGAGTCTGAAACACTGAGTTTGTCTGAGAGCATTCTAACTGGTCCTGGCGACTACTGGCTACTAGCTGCCATCTTGCGGACTTCCACGCAAGCTCTATGCACTGCCCTCCATGAAGTGCATCTGTGAAGCTCTTACTTCCCAACATATACCATATAATTTATTTTATATTTTAATACGATTGATCTCACACGATGATATTGTATTTTTGATGGATAAGTGCTTTTTCAAAGCACCATAGCTCATAATGAAATGAACGTTGTGTGCTCAAAACAATTGAAATGTTAAAGAAAAACCACTCGGAAAAATATATGCATTTTAAAGACTTTCTTATTTTTATAAAACACTTCAATCAGATCAGATTTCTGAGGTTCCGCTAAGAATATGTGTCTTAAAGCATTACCATTTCGTCTTTCGAAAGTTTGTTTAAAGTGCAAACATAAGTGGTAGTTTAAATCTATCGAAATTGATTGAAACTGAAATTTCCATCGGGACCCGTGTAGTCCCTGGGGATGCTGTAGAGATGGTATTTTTCTGGAGACAAAACGGCTGTAGGTATACATGATATTACGTAGGTATATCAGATTCTTATTGATTTAGAAATTCGATGGAAGTATATGAAAAACCTAAAAGACTGTTAAAATAATTACTACGGAAAAAAGCCCAATTTTTTACCGTTGTTTTTTTTACCTAAAAATCTTTTCTGTTTGTTGGTTCACCTTAATTTAGAATATACCTGCGTTAATTGGTCTCCATTCTATGATGTTCACATTAATCATATCGAATCCGTACAGCATCGCATCTAAAGGGGAATTGATTGGAGGTTAGGGCTAGAAAGAGGCGATTACCTATACGACGAACTTAAAGTAAAATTAAATCTTTCTTCTTTAGAAAAACGAAGGAAGGACTTTGATCTTGTATTTATGAGATGATGTATGAATGTGAATGAAGCAAGGTTTGTGTCCCAAGACCGAGTTATTTGGCGGTCGTCCTCTATGCCCACCCCAGCGGGGAAACGGCGTGATGATGATTTAGTTAGTTAAGTTAGTAAAATTAAAATAGTTAGTTTGTAATTTCTAAGGAATAATTCCTACGATTTTAGATCTATTAGTAGCTGTGTGGATAAATGCGTCAGATTCTCACCCAGGCGTCTTGGGTTTGCTTACTCTGCTAGCCGTTTTGTTTTGCGGCCATCTGTAAATTTGTTTGTACGTTTCCGTTTCCGATTCAAGATGATTAAAAATTGAAAATTAGAAATCGTCACGTTTATTTTGACTTTCTTATTCGCAATTTTTAAATCTACATATATATGGTACCTACCTGCCTGAAAAAAGATGTCATTGAAATAGTGACGCTTCTTTGATCAAATTGGATAATTACCTATTTGAGATTAAAAAAAGTTACATCAAATATATGGTTTATAATTAAGAAGGTCCCTACTTACAAATCTTATGATTTCCGAGGTAATTTTGATTTTGAAATAAGTGAAAATTAGAAACATACCTGTTTGGACGCGAAGTCTATTATTTATAGAATTTCTAATATAGTTGGTATACTGACATGCATATATATGTACATGGATAAATATATAATATCATGTATTGTACAAAACTTTAAGGGAGTAATTACCCAGATATTGAAGGGGTTCACATTAGTAATAAATGAGCCAAAGTTTGTTGGCACATAAGCCCAAAGTTTTAATCTACCCAATAATTGATAAGGCCGATTGACACAAACAGTTTTAATTGAAGTTACATGTGTACTGCTAATTTGGGGAATATCAACCTCCCGAGGGCACTTTCTTGTAACCTTTGAATGGGGCAAATCTCCGCATCATACTACGAGAGAATGCGCCAGCGCAGTTCCCGGCCCCACAGAAGGAAAGTGGGGGGTGGGGGAATCCACCCGCCGAGGGGTCAGGGGGGCGCTGGAGCTCGCAGATAGTGGCGCCAGTGAAGCTGCGGACCCGGGACACACCGCCCACTAGTCCCGCCAAACATTCATCCCCAGTCCGCGCTCCCGAACGCCCGAGCGCCCCGACGCCCGCGACGCCCGCAAAGCCCGCGACGCCGGAACGCAACCCGCCAACTTTCAAACCCAAACTCGAAAACACGATCCAACTAAATTATTTCGAAATTGGGATGAATATACTCGCGCGGGTCGGAATTTGGCGACAAATCGAATTAACTCCCGTAATGAGCTTTCCCGTGTTTACGATGTAAATAGTGTGGCTTTGAGTCAATTCATCGTGCTGCAAAATGCATTACGGCCAATATATGTAACTCTGGGAGTTTCTGACAACTTTTCAGGACGATGCTATGCGTGAAATCCTTGCCTATGTACGTACAATACTTTAAACATTGTCGAATATTGTTTTTTTTTACATTTAAAATGTGAATCCAGTGTTTTGACTGATGACATCTTATTAATTCGTGCCATTAGTTATTATTTCCGAACCGAAGTAAGATATTTTGTGCTAAATTAGCTTTAATACAATCTCTGTATTTACTTTTATGTAAGATTTACGACTTATTTCTAGTTGGCGAATTTTTTATTCAAAATGCAATAATTAACAAAGAAAAACGAAATGTCAACAATTCTAAGTACCTTCTATTTATTTATTATTACAATAACATATTATTTTATGAAGCAAAAAATGTATGTACTTAGCGCTTATACTTTTAAAAAAAGTTCTCTTTAGAAATTTTTTTTATTTTTATAACATATTTTTTTTTAATCTGAAAAAAATGGAGTGTTTATAATAAGTCGTATTCGATGAATTATTTAGCTCTTTAGAAATACGTCATCATCTAGATTTTCTTTTACAAATAGTGCAAGATAACAAGATTAGGTCGCGGACGGAAGGTTTAATAATATATTCACGGAAACAAATTGGCACGCTCCGGATGCCAAAAGCCTAACTCAGTGCTTGTACTTGCCCAATTTGTACAACTTCATCTAAACAACTGATCGTATAAACGAATTCTGCGTAGGTACAATCAATAAACTGGACCATACGTGTCAAGGTGGCTATAACCACATTAATTGTCCGGATACAAAATAATATTAAAAATTTCAAATATAGAACAAAAATAATTATCTTGTTAAATAAATTATGGGTAGGTACTTTATTGCTTGTCTGGAATTGAAAAGATTATTATTTTGTTAAATTTGAATAATTTTCCATCAGTTCCATTGTTAAAATATCACACACGTATAACAACATTTGTTCACGTAGGTAACATAAAAAAGGTTTATTGTATGGTATAGGTAAGTAGTTAAACTTAAGGGCATTACTAATAAACATGTTACAAATTTTACACAACTGATGTACAAATGTTCATAGAAAAAGTTCAATTGCAAAAACTCAACTAATGGCCGAAGCTAATTTTGATCTGAAATGTTGGCACTCTGGAATATAGTTTTTTCTACTATAGAGTAGCATTAGTTGTATCGATGGGTCATGACTCATTTTATTAAGAGCGGGAACCACGGTACTAGCTCAATATTTTCGTACGGCTCAAAGAGTCGACTCAATCGAACGACGGCTCAATTGAACTGGTGCTGTATGCTCAGAGCGTATGAGCGATGAGAATACTGTGCTGACCTGATACTGCTCCCCGGGCACGGCTCCCCGATATGGCTCTCAACGTACGTTTATGAACGTTCAACTCCTGGTACCTGTACGCCAACTCGTATCACGAAAACAATAAGATGCTACGTAGTTAGAAGGTGTAGGTATATATGTACAAGTCCAGTTGTCAGACTGTAAGAAGTTGTTCATGTCTAGTCTTGAGTAATGGCGCTATTTTTATAAAATATCTCCCGATAACAAATGAGAAACCGTTCAATTGAACCGTAGTATGGCTTACCGGGAGTCATACGAATAGGCTCACAAAAAAGAGTTCAATTGTGAGGCTCGTTCATGATCATCGTGATAGCTATATGTTGTTCGTCCGCACTATAAGACTTGTTTTCAAATTAAATACTTTTGCTTACAGATAATAGCAGACAATTAAAAACACCTTTAATATTCAAGCCCTCATGATTCAAAATAGGAAGCTATACAAGGATCTCTTTAAAAAAAATGATTTGTTTTTATTAGACAACTTGGTGGCTAAGTCGTAATGTGATTGTCTTGAACTAGAATGCTCTAGGGTTCTAACCCAATTCACGCATCGTTCCTTCACAACCCACCAGGGTAAGAGATGTTGTGTAAAAACACACCGGCAAACAAAAAATATCTTATACGTATTTGATAATTGGTATAAAAGTTCAATCAAGAAATTATTTTCAATGAGTAAAGTATAATATTCTGAATACACACATATGAATAATTTTGTATCTTTTTGCTTCATCCATTTGGTCTCATATGCTTCTGTGATTTACTAACTTGACCTCATCAGAATATCAAAGGGTCGTATGCTAAGTAAATGGCCAGCCATAAATTTTGAAGCTATGGTCCCGCCGCTATGAGCTTCGTTGTACTCTCTTCTTCTATTACGTGTAGGGTTTGAAAATCCCGCGGGATTGCGGGATAGAATTCGAATTTAGAAATCTCGCCGGATTTTTATTAATGAGTTTGAAATGAATTGAAATTATGCCAAAATTTCATGAACATTATAAAGAAAGCATTGAAAAGGTAACATGGTAAATCATTTAAGAGGACTTTTCGTATCTGTCATCTTTGATACTAGTACTGTTATAAAAATACATTAAAAACGTAACATAACAAGTATTAAGGAGATTTTAATAGAAAACATGATTTTTAAAAACATAGACTACGGAGAGTTCCATCACCCGAAGAGAAATCCCGCGGGATTGCGGGATGCGGGATTGCAAAGTGTAGTTATAGTTTATGAAGAAGAAGGAAAGATTACAATTACGCCATCAGCGGTACACATTCAATCACCCGAAGAGATATCCCGCGAGATGCGGGATAATTACACACAATAGTTTACGAAGAAGAAGGAAAGATTACAATTGGGCTATCAGCGGTACAAATTCATGTTCTTTATTTGCCTACTACATTCATTCTGACTAACAAATTGACTAACAGCCTGAAATTTACGGCTGTTTTAGACTTGTAATTTTTGTAAAAAAACCCTTGTACGGAACATCTTAGAAACAAATTCTCATCTTTTTCACTTTAACTATTTAATCATGTAACTTTTAATTCTATTGGGGATTACTTTTTTTAACTTCTTGCGTTGTTATTTTGTAACACGCTGGCGCCCGCTCAGACATTCCTTACAAGATTTAAGTGTTTTAAATGTATTAATGTTACCTGCTCGTTAGTCAAAAATTTTATCAAGATGGCGTTAAATTCACGTACATTCTTGACACGCCCGGAGATAAGTTGTTTGTTAGAGTCTCATGTTTATTTTATTTGATCAAGTATTTCAATAATTGTTTTTAATAAATTAGCGTCTGTTGATATTTAAAACATTCTATTATTTAATCTTCCTTATCAGTTCTCATCACTACCTACCTACATTGCGTTAGTGCGTGTGCGTAGATGTCTAGATTATTGTATTCGGTAATTACCAATTAATGTCACAATCGATAGATCCATCATTAATTTATACAATTAATCTTTGCATCACCCATCCATTAGCTACAATGTTACAGAGTGAATTTATTTTAATCGCTAGAATTCTAAAAGAAGATTGGTGAACGACGTTTTGAGTAATTTGTGAGCCTCTTTTAAGTGTGCACTGAAGTTATAAAAGTTGGTTGAATCTCTTCGAGGCTGTCCGTTATTGTTAATTATTTAATCAATAAATGTGTGTTTGGTGAAAGACCAAAACCGCAGAACAAAATAACGTGTCGCACAAATGTACTATATATATGAATGCATTGTGAAATAACACAAATGAATCAATTTCCGAATTCGTAGAAAAGGATCGTAACCACTTAACCACGGAGGCCGTCAATGCTAAAAAAAATTTTGGCAATTTTTTGTGAGTTAATAATCATTTTTAAAAATGAATTTTGACCAACCAAGATATTAAAATATAAAATAACAAAAACAAAACATTAAAATGTAACAAGCAGTAATTGTTGAATGAAACACTAGTATATATTGAATAATTTCGCGGGTAAGAGATAAGCCGCCATAGCTCAGTGGTCAGAGCTGTCGACCGGAAATCGAAGGGACACGGGTTCGAGTCCCGTTGGCGTCATGTATCTTTTATCAGGAGATTTTTCAATGTGGATGAGTGTTTCAGGCGAACAATTATTGCTTGTAAAATAATTAAAAAAGAGTTTTCTGGGTCAAAATTGTAAAGTTGTGTTCGACAAAATTTTGTTCCCACGTAAATCGGTGAATTGTAAGTTAACTTTAAGCCCATCGAAATGGTTTTTTAAATATTTTTATTTATATTTTCATTATATTTAGAGACCTTATTGTAATTTCTTAAAAAAACGTTAACTCACAATAATTACCAAAGTTACATTTATTATTATGTAACTTATGTAACTATTTATATTTACACACTTGAAAAATTGACTTATTTAAGTGCCTATATTTTTTAAATTTAAAACGCAAATAAATAAAATAGCACACATCCGTACTAGATTTTTACTATAATATAAATTGAAAATCAATTTAATTTATTTTCAACAGAACAATAGGCCAGCTGACCGAGCGCGGAGAAATAATAATAATAAAGGTGTGTTTATACGAAAGCTTTGTACTTTTTGTGCGCAAAAATAAGAAATTTATCATAAATTTTTTATTTGGACACTAATGAAGAAAAATCTCAACATGTTTTGCTAAGTTTTTCATGAATAATTAATTTATATTAACCTCAAAGTTTTGCGGTATGACCATGGTTCACGGTATAAATGGTTTCTATATGGGGATCGGAATGGAAACAAGTATCGTGTAAGGCTAGCTTATTTATTTTGATCTTATTATTTTTGTAAGGCATATATAAACATAATTTTTTTCACACATACTTACACGTAAGGAATTTTTTTGCAAATTTCATGGCTCACTTTGATAAATCATGGTTGGGTACCGCTAATAGATCCATTGTTACCTCTTCGTCCTTATAAGCGACACATGAACCTAAAGTTGATGTTACAACGGAGCTCTTAGCAACAGAACCTTAGAGCTGGACGCTCGAGTGCTTGACAACTAATGGTATGCCACAAACGTGACGTTGTAACTTCTCCCTCTTTTCTAAGAGCAACACATGTAAGTGAAAGAGAGGTTACAATGGAGCCTTCAATGGCAAGACCCTATATACATTAACTATACTAAAGTCATTATATATTCAAGTAGCGCGCTGAGGGCAATACCTCTCAAGACTTTTTCAAAATAATAGCTTTAATGAAAGGGTTAAGTCCACTGAACAGAAAGTTCATAGAAACGGGATCTTAATCGATTTGAAAGAAATTTGATGTGATAAACATGTCACGAATTTTCATAAACATTTATGAATGAAATAAGACGTACTTCGCGCACACAGCAAATTTTTAAAACATAATAATATATATTATTTTTGCGGCTTATTTCAGAATGGTAGATACTTTCAGTATCTCCCTAGTGGAAGACCTCCATTCACAAATTGCTTGCTAGTCATTAGCCTTACCCCTCGACCATGGAGGCCGTGTGATCAGTATCATCTGAAGTAAGATAAAATTGACCATACTGCAGGCACCTGGACACGCCCACAACGCGCTTCTGTGAGGTTATTTCGTCAGTGTTAAAGGCAGTAGTACTACAAACTTTTTTGATGAAATAGAACAGAGGATATTCGCATGTGGCCCATAAAACTTTTCTGCCTTTTTCGTGGACGAAAAAGACGTCCTTTCTTTCTCTGCTTTTAAAAGTACAATACGCTTTAACGGGTTAAACAGAAGGGCCGCTTTAAATAGATTAACTTAATACTCTGCAAGGGTGAACTACCAACCTTAATAAAGCTATTTTTTTACTGCGGACGGATTAATGTTGTCCCTTTATAATGCTGGATTATATTATTATGTACGAGGTACCCCAAAAACTTGCCCCAAGAAATTATTTTTAGATAGAACAGTTACATAGTTACTTATATTAACATCATAATTTCATGCCGAATCATTTTTTTTACATTTTGAGGTTATTTTACTTGATTAATTTTGGAACAGTTTAAAAGGTTTTAGGTATTATACAAAGAACATGTTTAGATCATTTATTTAGAATCTCTTCAAATTGTTGGGGAAATCTGGTTAAAAACGGGATTGCAGTAATTACGAATAAAACAACCAACATAAACTTCCTTATAAACTTTTAGTAAATTACGAATATGTTATCACGATGTCGTGAAAATCCGAATATTTCCACTTTTCGCCATCAAGGCAAATTCACGATATATATAATCTATGTGCAAGCGTTGCATTCGAATACGCTTTTGTTATTTTATATACCTATATTATATAGATGTCACTTGTGACAGCTAAAACATACCTAAAAAAACGCCATCTATTGGATGTAAAAGCAACAGACGTTTTTGTTTATCGATCTGCACAGCAATACTGAACCACAGCAACGCGGCAGATAGAGAAACAATAAAATGTTTTACTTTTATCTCCAACAGATGGCGATGTTTTTTTCATGTTTTTACTTGCCACAGGTGACATATAATACATATATAAACACACGCGTATTCGAATGCAATGTTGTGTAAAAATTTCAAAGCCACCGGTGAAGAACTTTCAGAGATTTAAGATTCTGAACAAACTAACATTTTTATTTAAATAGAAAGAAAGATAGATGATTTAAATAATTACACAAAATATTATATAGTTCTTCAGACCAACCACAAAAGCATAAATATGTATAAAGCTGTGGAACCTTCAGGCGTTATTTATGGAATAATTTGAAGTATTCCAAGACTAGGCTAATGGCTTATTGAACTGTATACAGTCAGTCACAGTCACAGTCATAGTACAGTGTATACTCGTACAGTGAATTTATTCCACGAAACTTTGGAATCCTTCTGGCGGTTCCCGGGAAATTCTCGGGAAGAATTCAAATTATAATGGCTTCTTTAGCTCCTCGGCTTCTGTAGTTGATGCGATGGGTAGTTCTCAGTCGACTATTATTGATTCTAACCTCCCGATCCGTCTAAGTGGACTAATTGCACAGATCGGTGCCTAAGTTATCGGCAGTTGAAGCTAATTGTTGTCGTAGGTAACGGCAATAATAGATTATTGACGGTTCAAACAGTAATAGTAATCTAAACGTTTGTAAGTCAGGCTGCAAAAATATTCGGATTCTGAACTCTGACGTCTTAAATAAAGCAAAACTTTTATGTCAGAAATTTCTTGGTAAGTGCAACTATTTTAAGCTCGCGATCATAAATAAACCATTTACTAGATGGGTATCTTCGGGCTTTTTGTGTGAAACAAATTGGTCCTAAAAAACCATAGATATGCCAATATATAGACCGTAAAATTCTCATTCGGAGCCTACTTATTATACTATAGACCAATGAAAAACTCTGAAAGTTTATTCCAAAGACTTTCAGAGTTTTTCATTGGTGGATATAATTAGGGAATCATATGACGTCACAATATTTCGGTTCCAATTTTCAATCAGAGTTATACCTCCCTGCTTGCGATATCCTTTGCATTATGAGATAATAAGGCTTGAAACATTTATTTAACTGCCAAGAACTTGCCAAAAACGAGGCTTAAAGGCATTGTATGATCCACTTTTTTTCAATAATTGTTACCCCACAAGAGGTTGAATACCCCACAAGAGTCCCAACTGTTCCCAATCGCCTGGAGCCAGTGAGACTATGGCAACCCCAATTGGGGTAAGTTGTGAGTCTGAAGTTAGTAGGGGGAGGGGAAGAAGACAGGGAAGAGGAAGTGGGGAAATACCCGGCTATTCAGATCTGGTCACCAAACACGGCTAAATCCATATCAAGCAACGTTTCATTTCTGAATAGTGGTCTCACACCAGAGCGGTAATCAGAGTATCTTCCACTCTGGAACGTGCCACAAATATACCTTATGTTATTTTAAATGATTAAATTGCGAAATAACACATCAATCAGAATATTTTCGGATTTTCAGGATTTTCATAAACACGTTTTCTGACATCGTGATAATATATTCGTTATTTGCTAAAGATTTATCAGGAAACCTGTTAATTCATTCGTCAAGACATGCAATCCCGTTGTTATACCGGATTACCAATAATTTTAATTCTTGATAAATTAGCAATACTCATTTTTCTCCGTGTACCTAAATTATAATAAAAGTCTTCAAAAGAAATAACTGCAAATGCGTTTGCACGAAAAGTAAGTAAGCATACAGTTCAGACGTTTTTAATTTTAGTTGACCATCTTTTATTGACCGAGATTTCTAACTAAACTTTATTGAAAGGAGGTACTCGTCACTATGCTTTCAAGTGTCGAGTTGATCAACTAAAATTGAAACGTCTGAACCGCTAATAGGGATTTTATCATTTCATAGCACGATGTTTTCTTTCGGAGCGGAAAATGATAATGCATAATGGCAAGAAGTTCACTATTTACATATCCGCTTTCATTTTGAGTTCTTTTAGTATGCATATTTGGTATTATTTTACTTCCTTATTAGAATAACCAACCCCAGTATAAGAAGACACATTACCTTAATAATATTCTCATTGAATTCGGGAAACACTGCGAGTCATACTTTCGGAAACTTAAAATGTGAGAATAAAAGTGATAGAACTTTCCAGTGATTGAAGAAATATGGAGATCCACGAAGTTCAGATGAGCGCTGACTAAACTGCTTCCACCGACTGCTTCTCTCCCACACTTCCAGCATGGCTGCAGGTATGTATCACCATATATCATTTCGGATCTTACATGTACCATCTTTTATCATCTGACATCATTATTCGCCATCATACGTCATCAATTTAAAAACTACTTACTCTTTTTGAAAATATATTTTTTACAGCAAGACAAAAATTGTATAAACATAAATCCGTGGATTAAAACTAATCTTCATGCACAATTATTTCGATAAAAAGGGTTGTGAAATTTTAATATCTTGTGTTTTATGAAGTTATAAAAAAAAATAGTTTATTTGTAAACAAGGGTAAACATACAGAAAATAGAAATGCGCTTAATACGCAATTTAACACAATTTAATTTTTTTAAATACTTTGTAGTAGTTAGATAATAATGATAAGTAAGTATTTCAGTTTCCGGAAATGGAAAAAAATGCATTTTAATAGCTATTTCGTTAAAATTAAAACCGATTTTTATTGATTGTTGTTGATGTCAAAGTTTTAAGGTTATTATTTTTCTCTTATTTTTACCAAAATACGAACCAATAACCCTAATAAAGGTTGTCAGTTTAATTTAATTAAAACATAAATAAACAAAAAAAAACAATTAAAAATAATGTCAAAACATGGCGTGAAGTCAAGTTTTACAAAATAGCTACTAAAATGCTTTATTTTCCATTTTTAGAAACAGAAATACTTTCTTCTCATTGTTATCTAACTGATACCCGTTATTTTACTATTATAAGCGCTCACTAACCGTGTCCCTAATTTCTGTATACGTAGGTATACACAAGTATTCTTAGATACCCACAAGTTCTGCTGTTTGATTATTATTACGCTTGACAGCTGACTGTGCCTTCTGAAGGCACAGTTTGATAATGCCTTCAGAAAGCGAAACAGCTGTCATGCATAGTAATAATCAAACAGTAGGTAGGTATAGAGAAAATAAGGACACGATTAATACGCACATTTAATAGAAAAAACAACTGTGTATCGGTTAGATAACAATGAGTAATAATTAAAGAACCCATTTTTTTTTATTAATATACTGTTTTTTTAAATAAATTGTATAAAAATATTATTGAATAAATAAAAGAAAAAAATTGATCAAAAGGGAGTTCTACAAATTAAACTTGATAACAATATACTTTTTTTAAATCTGCTGGAAAAATTGTACTTTAGAACGGTGTGAGTTAGAGATGCCATATGTTTACAAATAAGTCTAATTTTATAAATATATGATAGATATTAATTCGTTTAAAATATTTCATAATACTTAGTTATAAATTCGTCGTTATATAATATAATATCTATTTCGCTTATCTGTAACACTGCAATGTCGAAAATTTCATATAAAACAATGGCTTTCCAGCTGTCATAATTTCTTGAATAATTTATATTCATTCCTGTATTACCCACACAGGCAGCGCCCAAGTGCGTTTCCATTTCTTACAATTACTTTGTAAATTACAATACGCGTACGTAAAAAAATATCTTGTATTATATCCTCTTTTGTAAAATAGGTATAGAAAAATAAATTAATAAAGAATAAAAAAAAATTATGTAAATATTAATTATACACAAACTGAAAACTAAATTCCTAAAATGACAAAATTAATAGATTAAAACTGACAAAAATGACACAAATAACGTAAATATACTGAATATACTAAAATTATAGTGAATTGGTCATCAGAATCCAAATAATGAACAAAAACCTGCTTTGAATCACACATCTCAAACCACAAATCAGAACCGTCATATTACTTATGTTGCCGTGAAAATGCGCCAGTCTGCCAAAATTAATATTAGTAATAATTAGAAATATAAATTGTACAGTCTTTGTACAACGTGTATCAAAAACACCTTTTAACGGTTGTGAAGTGGTTTTTTATTAGTGAGGCCGTAAGTGACTTATCTACGGGTTCCTATCAAATGATCGCAATCGAAATAAAACCCGTCATACCCTTTTCACCGTTATACCAATGTGAAAACATTTTACGGGACTTACGGTCTCACGAAAAACGTCTAAAATCAGGAGCGTGGGCAAAGACGTCGGACCGCCAAATAACTAAGTATTGCTACAACTTCTAGCTTTACTAACATTCATACGTCTTCTCTCATACACGAAACAGATAATCACTCGATATGTGGTCTATGCTGATTTGAGACAAAATCGATGTCGCCAATTTACATAAGACCTTTCAAATCCTAGGTCTAGATAGGCCAATGAAATTGACTGCCTGTTCAAGATAAAATATCTGCACTTGAAAATGTTCATTTTCTCAAGAAACGAGAAAACCATGTGCCTACTCGGTCCACACGGAAACGAGAACAACACATATCTATCTGTATCTATTTAGTTGTCCCATAAATAATCATTCTGATTCTTGATAAGATCCGACTCAAGTATTTGATTCACTTGGTCGTGCCATGTCTTCTCGGGCATCTTCAACTTAATCTAAAATTCGCTTTATTATTATTCTCTTCACATTCGATGAGGTTCGCTACGCAAAAAGGAGGAAGAAAAAGGCGTAAAAAAGCATATTAAAGTTTTTTATGAAAACTTTTTCAGCGCGTTTCTTCATCATATATTAAAAGTTCTGCGGTGCGTTAATGTAAATTCTACGTCAAAGAAAATAGAATTTGTGAATATATAGCAAAATACATAACGCATCAATATAATTTCATAAGTATGATGGAAAGATTACGTCATAAATAATCATTTCTCTTGCTTATAATTACGTCCCAAGTAGGTACTCATTTCCCTTGCTTATAATTTTGTTCAAAGTACTCATTTCACTTACTTATAATTACGTCCGAAGTACTCATTTCCCTCGCTTATAATTACTTCCTAAGTGCTCATTACCCTTGCTTATAATTACGTCTTAAGAACTTATTTCCTTTGCTTTTAATTACGTGCTAAGTACTCATTACCCTTGCTTATAATTACGTCCTAAGTACTAATTTCCCTTGCTTATAATTAGGTCCTAAGTACTCATTTCCCTTGCTTAATATTGCCATTCGTAAAAGGTCGGAATAGTTTTAAACTGATGGCGTAGGTATGGTTAAAACAGTCTTAAACTGGGCTTGAGGCTGGCTTAACTATACCAACGCTGAACCGGCGCGTTAGAATCTTATAAGTGAGATGGAAGTTTGAGAAAGTTTTGCCATCTCTCGAGGAACAGCTGTGCGACCTTTTTCATACAAAACTTAATTTTGGATTGGAGGCCAAAACAACCAACTAAAATGATTTTTGAAGTAAAACTTCTTTACGCGCGTCATGTATTTTCGAGGACCGGAGTAAAACCGACTTATGACCGTCACGAAAAACCGTGATCATTTGGTGGTGGGGGTACGGCACCCCCACCACCGCTCACCGTCCACTGTCGCTCTCTCACCGTAGTCGCTTACTGAGGTGAGGGAGCCACTGACGAACGTTCTCTCTCTCTCTTCTCTCTTTTCCTCTCTCTCTAGCCAACGACGCCACGCCAGGCATCAGCTGCTTGCTTCGTGTACTGCGCGGTGAGTGTAATACGAGTGAAATACGTAATTGATTGTGGTTTATTCGATTTGGAACAGAGTTTTAGTGTCAAAAATGAGTAGTGACGAGATAGAAGTGAGAAAAAAGAGAGAATTAAATGAAAAGAGAGAGAGAAGAATACTAAAAGTTTCACTTCCGTCGTGCGTAGGCTTGCCACACACTGTATTTTTTTTTGTTAATCAAGTGGTATAGCAAATATCTAGTACAGATCTGAGTTTTTTTTTTTTAGATTATAAAATATACAAATATAAACCGATTTGTCATAATTTCAGAGATAACTTTGACAATTATTTGTAAATTAGGGATAATTAATTTACCAAACCTACTATGTAAATGTGAAATATAAAATAAAAAAAGGATTTCCATAGGCTTACATTTAAATTACAAACAACTTGGAACACAAATTTATAAAAATATATTAACATAGTAAGTTGAGTGAGTGATTTTTAAAAATGATTACTTTTAACTCACAAAAAATGTACAAAGATTGGATTATTTTGTATAGCGCCGTTTTCGTGAGAAAATCACCTCAAGGGCGGTTAAATATAAATTTTCATCTTAAATCATGAAAAACCTAATTCTCGAGTCGCCTATAACTTATAATTTAAAACACAAATAAAAAAAATATCTCAGATATTTGTTATACATTTTAATTAAAAAATATATTCTCTTTGGTTGGGTATTTTAGCCTCAAATCCAAAATTAAGTTTTGTATGTAAAAGGCCGCGCAGCCGTTCGTCTTTTCTCAGATAATGTGCTCTCTTAGATATTATTTCTTCCTAACAGCTTGTTCTGAGAGTTATAGCAGAAGTCATCACTTGTTCACACCCGAATTCTCCCTCACACGTTCTTTCTCGAAAAGAATTAGCGAAAAAGAAAAGCCATTTTCCGCATTTTTCCAAAGTTTCCTGAAGAAGATTTGTCGAAAGAATCCGAGTCAGTTAGCACTCACAACTATTCCGGTCCTGTGGACCTGTAATACTCCTGAAGTCCTGTAGGTCTGTGGGACCGGGATTGGACTGGGTCTCTAGAAACCTGCTTATAAATTGCCGCTTAGGTAGAGAGTAGGTCCTTTCACTAAACAAAATAATTTCTAGAAAGATAATCCTCTTTTTAATTTTCATATTAGTTCCACGTGGAAGAACTCTAGAAAATTATTTATGCTGTCTTTATTTCTATGACGGTGATTCATACATTTGAAAGAAAACTGATGTTGGAAATTTACATACTTTGCAATGATTTAAAGTCAAGGCATTGTATCTCCACTTTCTGCAGATAATGTATTATGAATCTTTTAAGGGGAATCCAAATTTGTACATGTAATCTCTAATGGGCGTTTTACACGATGATTTTTTGCATACCGATCCCCAAATGGAAACTATATCAAGACACATATAATACGATAAATCTTTGCTATACACGATTATTATTTTTATACTAATGATTTCATACAGATAGTTGTCTAATTATTTCTTCTCTAATGAAAAAAAAAATATTTTGGAACGGTAACAAATAATAGTAAAAAATGGCTACACCGTGAAAATAACCATAGATCACATGAAAGCATCTGATATTTGTCGTTGCCGACAACAAATCGTGAAAATTACGCGCACACAAATAGTAATAAATACATAAGTAATTTTTTATGAATATTTAAAAATATATATAACTAAAAAAGGATTCAATTATTCCACATAATTCATTTTCTTAAAACAATAACAGATGTCAAATAATGTCCACCATCTTTACAATAAAAACGTTATCAAAATACAAGTTCTTTTTTTAAATCTCGAATCCATATGAAAAGACGTTCCGTGTGGAAACTGGACGAAAAAAGCTATCGTGTGAAACGCACATATCACACCACTTAAATTTAAAATTTCAATTAAATTTTTATTTATTTATTTTGATTTTTGCATGCCCAGTTAGGCTTTAACATGTTTATTTTTTAAGGCAAAAACCATTTAAATAGCACTAAAACTTAAAACAACTCGATATTACATCTTTTAAAAGGTAAGCGTTTAGAGGAAGAAGAAGACGGTTTGAATGTGAAATAATTTGTGTAAATACGAATGTTAGAGCCTGTGCGCTAATATAAAAAAGGAATAAAATTAATAAGCATTCGCGAAAATTCTAACTTAAACATTAGAATTGCGAAGGTGTGTTTGTTTGTCCTTCTTTCACGTCGCAACGGACAGACTGATTGACGTGATTTTTTTTCACAGGGATAGATAGAGGTCTGGGAAGCGATATAGGACAGTTCAACCTGGAAAAAAACATTTCATTCCCGTGGGAAAATTTTGTACACTAATTGTTCCAAAAAAAAAACGAGAGTGAAGCCGCGGGTAAAAGCTAGTATTGAATAAAGCACGACTAATTAATTAGACTATTAATTAAATTAAGGCGATGCACTACGTCGTGCAATATTTTAAATTGAGCCGCTATCAATAACAACCTTTACGTAAATGGCGACAAGGTTTAAATTCCCGCTTAACACCATCCGCCTGTTTTGATTTATGCAAGAAAAAAACATGGCCAAAAAGTGCCTTTTATTTTATTTTGTGGATGTTCATTCATAAATATTTAATTTTTTTTCGATTATTTTATAAATAACTTAATTTTCCACATTATACAATAAAATCATAACCGAAAATGGGTTCATAAGTAGGAGATTTTGAACTTTAAAGCAGTTTTCATAGGCCTTATACATTATTTTTTTCTGGGCTTATAAAAAGACGTATCTAAAAAATACTCGATCATTTCAAAGGCCAAGATGTATTCTACTCGCAGAATTTAATTAAAGCATCTGAAACATTTATAGGCGACCAAATTTTCAAACCAAAAACACATGATTTTGCATTACTACGTATGGCATCGCCTTAACATCAATCATAACATCAATGTCTTAAGTAGCAATTTTTAAAAACACTTTCAATTTGTTCATACCTATAACATGTTAAATAAAAGAACCAGGTGTGTTTTTATAATATTCGGGTATACTTTGCGATTTCTCTCTATCGAGGGAATTTAATGTAATTACTTTTTAACTCTTTTATTTTTATTTTTATGTGTATACCGCACAAGAGTCCCAACTGCTGGAAAATTCCAGATTCTGGAAAACTCCAGATTCGACGTAATGTGGGTGCGCGTCAATCTTGCCAGTACGGCAAGATTCTACGCATGTCTATACCGCTCACCGAACCATAGCGAATCAGACACTTCCGAACTCTTCAAACATTTGAGCGTTACTATTGATGATCTCTTGCCCCGCTACCCTTCGGCCGAGTTTGTTGTGGGGGACTTCAATGTTCATAACGAAACATGGTTGAAGTTCTCAGGCCCAACGGACTCGGCTGGCCGACAGGCGGAATCCTTTGCCATTTGCTAAGGATTAGAGCAATTGGTTCAGGAGCCTACAAGGGTTCCTGATGTCCAGACTCACCGCTCCAATCTGTTAGACCTATTCTTAACTACTGTGCCACACGGTTATAAGATTGACGTCACAGCGCCTCTGGGATCATCTGACCACTGCCTAGTGACGACATCAATAGCCTCAGACCAACCAATGAGAGGCTGAGGAGAAAAGTGCGGCACTATAAGTCAGCAGATTGGTTCGGTATGCGGGCCCATTTCAACGCTTTTCCGAGGTCAGCTGTTTGTTTTCGGACTTCGGACCCTTCAAGATGTGCCCAGGAGATTAGTGAAGTCATCAAATCGGCGATGGATGGCTTCATACAATCGACTACTAAAGAAACTGGTGTGGGCTCAAAGCCGTGGTTCAGTCGACAATGCTCCGAAGCAGTTCGACGAAAAGACGCGGCTTACCGAGCCTACAATACATCTCGAACGCCCGAAAGCAGATCAGCATACAACAAATCGGCAAAGGAATGCAAGAGAATCATTAATAGGTCAAAATTCGAACACGACCTGCAGATCAGCAAAAAGCTGGCTGCCTGCCCGCATGGCAGCAGAGCATTCTGGTCGCTTGCGGGCTCAATAGGTCGGAATTTTTGCAAGCCCAGTTTGCCACCTCTTACCAGACCTGACGGCTCACTAGCAAACACCGCCACCGAAAAGGCTAACCTATTAGGGAAAATGTTTGCGGAAAACTCGACCCTCGACGACGGAGGTGCTGTTCCACCGTCGGTTCCTCACTGCGGCTTCTATATGAAAAAGCTGAGGATCCGGCATCGGGATGTACTCCACGTCATATGGGGGCTCGATGTTAACAAAGCTAGTGGACCTGATGGAATACCTGCAATGGTATTGCAGAGGTGTGCTGCGGAAATAGTTCCAGTTTTGACAAAGCTCTTCAAAATGTCCCTGAAGTGTGGCACTGTGCCCTCTGGTTGGAAAAAAGCGGTCATTCACCCTATTCCCAAGAAAGGTGACCGCTCCAACCCGGCCAACTACCGCCCCATAGCGATCACATCAGTTCTGTCCAAAGTGATGGAACGTGTGATCAACGACAAACTGCTCACATACCTCGAGAAGAACAAAATTATCAACGACCGTCAATACGGATTCCGGCGGAACCGCTCGTGCGGTGATCTTCTCGCTTATGTGACGCATGTTTGGGGGCGGTGCCTGGAACGTCACGGTGAGACCCAAACGGTCGCACTAGACATATCCAAGGCCTTTGACCGGGTCTGGCACCGAGGGCTTTGAAGCAGAGAATGGACGGTTATCTCGAGAGTATTTCCTCCTGGGGTAAAAATAATCTCGTCGAATTTAATGTTTCAAAGACCCAATCCTGTCTGATTACGTCTAAAAGGGATCCAAATGATAATCTAGTCTCCTTCAACGGAAGCAATCTTCCGAACAGGCCTTCCATTGATATGCTTGGTATAACTATAAGTGACCAGCTCGGGTACGGGGGCTCCATCGAAGCCAGAGTAAAGTTGGCCTCTCAGAAGCTGGGCGTACTGTACAGGGCCCGCAGATACTTTAATAATACACAACTGCTGACCCTGTACAAATCGCAAGTGCGCCCTACTGTCGAATTTGGCAGCCATCTCTGGTCCGGAGCCCCTAAATACCTGAAAAAAACCCTAGACTCTGTGCAAAAACGGGCGGTCCGTTTGATAGATTCCCCAATCTTAACAAACGGAGTGCAATCTTTAGAGCACAGGCGTCAGGTAGGTATGCTTTCCTTGTTCTATCGGTATTACAATGGAAGATGCTCTGAGGAACTAGCGTCATTGATGCCTTCGGCACAGGTGCGTAGTCGGAATACACGCCAAACGTGTTCCCAAAATTTGTACACGGTTGACATTTGTCACATGAGAACGGGTCGCTTCTACGACTCGTTCTTAAGTTCAACAGCTCGGCTGTGGAACGAACTGCCGGCCTCTGTGTTTCCTCCCTCCTACAACATGGGACTCTTAAAGACCCATGTTCACTCCTTCCTCTCCACAAAAAGATCCTCCACACAGCATCCCCAAAGATGACATAGGCCCTGAGGGAAATTATTTTCTTCAGGGCCTCCTGTGTGGAGTTAATATAAAAAAAAAAATAAATAAAAAAAAACTGCTCCCAACCGTCTGGAGCCAGTGAGACTATGGCATCTCCAATTGTAGTAGTAGTTGGTACTAAGTACTACTGCTGGTAGTAGTAGTAAGAGGGAAAGGAGATGGGGAAGAAGATGGTTGGAGAGTACTTGGGTATTCAGATCGGATCACCAAATACAGCTAAAGCCATTTCAAATAACGTTTCGATTCTGAATGGTGGTCTTGGCTGCAAGTATACTATATATTATTTTAAAAAAAAAATTGTGAAATAACACAAATTCATCAAGTAAAATTTACTTGCGCACGCCGGGACTAGAACCCGCGACCTTTGGATTGCTATTCGAAACATAAAGAGAAAAATAAAGAGAAATCAAAAATAATTTTGATTTCAACAGAAAGCAAAAAAAGAATGAGCTCACTTTGAGCGCATGAACACGCCCCTAGTACACTTTGATCAGTGTCTTCAGTGGGTCGTACATACTGTCCCAGAGGGCAGATTCTCCCCTGGGGGAGGGCCCTCCGCCCAGTGGCTCGTGGCGGCTGGCAGGAGCCCGAGCAACTAAGACCCATGTAGCCCACACAGCGTTTTACAGTGCATTAAACGCGAGGTATGAAATGCAATTCTTACTAGACTTGGTCCTCGTATCTTTCCGGAACAGATTTACAATATTGCAAACTGCTCGACTCGACAGTCAAAATCAAATTTAAGAATATGCGATGCAATTCTATTTTTAAATTTACTGTTAACGTCTTAAGTACTTACCTACGTATATTCAAGGAGAAAAATTCGCTAGGCATATGGTAAAAGTATTAAAATGAATAGAAACAAATGGAGCTATGGCATGGAAATATGCCGACTGTCACTGAGCCACGACCAAACTGCACGGACTAACATTACGACTTTGCAATGAAAGTTCTTAGTTTGGTGTATGGATTGAAACAATGACGGGGTGTCACTGTGTGTAGAGGCAATTTGCAGTAGTTTGGGTGAACGATGTTGGCGAAATTTTTGTGCGCGCGATTTCAAGCTAAATATGGTTAGTCACCCATCTTTCTTGTTTATAAAGATTATCTGTGGTTGTGCGCCTAATACAATTATTTACTGCTTGATAGAGAAGTACTGATGTACGAGTATTTTTAGATAGGTGGGTACAGGGTGTACCCAATAAAACTTTGACCAGTCTATTTGGGGAAAAAAATGTAAACGAATTTTAGTCTATGGTGAAATATTTTGGTTTTTAAATCTAAATAATCCAAATAAATAATCTTTCACTTGTCGTCACTGGTCGCTCCAGTAACCGCCCTAATTATTTAATATATATTTTAGAAGCCAAACATATGGGAAAAATTAGTTGAAGATAATATTGTTATTTTGAATTTGAAATATGAGATAAAATTAATAATGATGTAAAATAATTAGATTCCAATGGTTAGAGGCGTTGTTACGGTAAAACAGCGATTCTAGGTTTGATTACCAGTTGCGACCGTTTCCTTTTTTTCTATGTCCTGGGTATCGATTCTCCAATCCAGTTCGCTCGCAATCGCGGTCGAAAGTACGTACATTCGTTGACATTCTTATTCTTGAGTTTCGTCGAAGGTACACACTTACATAAGCCAAACGTCAAAAGTCAAGTGGTTCGACCCACTCGTTGTTCGAGTGGAATGACTTCGTCGAGAATCGAGGCCCAATTCTGTTTTATGTTTCGTCTAGATTTATTAATATCATCTTCTTCTTCAATGATATATTACAGTATTGGGTATTCAAGAGTTATTCCAATAAAATTGAAAAGGTATTTAATTTTAGAAACAAAATATGAGAAAGTTTTTTGAGGGTGTGGGGTAGGTCGGTAAGATAAAGGGGGTAGGAGTTGGTGTGCGGAATGAGAATATGTTTGAAATTGGGCTATTCCATAAAACTGACTATTTATTGAAAAATTGTTTATTTCCATAGCTTCTGGATTAATCATGCGTAGACCCATCCCATTTCTATTTTTATTTATTTATTTTATTAATCTTAAGTTAGCTCACATCTTCGTGTGTGCTAATAGTTTTATAAACATATAAACATGTACATTGTTTGGCAAACATAATCTTTCTTTAAATATTTCAATAAAGTCACAAAAAAATATATTGCAATTTTTGAAAAACCTACACTGTTTTGGCCCCTCACGCATTCAATCACCTTCGTTTTGACATTTCTTGCAGATTTACCTATGTAAAATGCTATTACTGTTAAATAAAATATATATACTCAATAAAGTGGTGTCCAAACAAAGTTATTTTATTCAAATTATACTTATTTATAACCGCACAGTGATTTCTGCCTAAAAGTTTAACAAACTTGTTTGTAAAATATACTTTTTAATGATGAAACAGTTTATTTGTGGTTATTCCACATCACAAGGTCCTATTCAAATTATCATCTCGTTTTGTTCCTTTCCTAAAAGTTTACCTCGGAAAAAACAAGAACTGAAAATAGAAGACCGACGCCAGTGTTATTACTTTGTTATTAACACACATAAGTCATTTGTTTTATGTTTCGTATTTTCGTCGTCGTTGGGAGCGCATGTCATTTCGTGAAAAGTCCATTAAATACCGCGAATTTCATCCATAAGTTCAATATTTTCGTGTGGTGAATGTAAACAGAGCCAATGTTATGAGTTGCCCATATCCTCCATTCATCAAGCATTTCTACGACTAAAAATCATAGTAAAACATTCCTTGGTCACGTGCAATCAGAACAATCACCTTACATGATGATCAACGATAAACATCAGTAAGCGCTAACGCAAAAATCATGCCCATAAAATGATTAACTACGGACGAGGGGGATATAAGAGGGAGAGAGAGAGAATCAGAAAAACCCCAACCAGAGAATCAGATTCAAACATTAGTAGTTGTATAGATCACGTCTTTGTTAAGAGTAAACTAGGCAGCAAATCCATTGTATATCAATCAACTGTCACTGATCACTATGCAACCATCACTTCCATCAACCAAAATATTCACAAACTACCTCAAAATACTCTCCCTCAAAAAAAAATTCCTATGACATTCTCCTAAATACTGTCTCTAAAGAAAACTGGGAACTTGTCTATTCTTGTACCGATACCACTTCTGCATGCGAAATATTTACAAATACTTTACAAAACCACTTGGCCGATGCAACATCATACACAAAAAGTAAAAAAAAAACAATCCGACACAAAACTCAAACCATGGATCACTGCAGGTATTCTTCACTGTATTAGAAAGCGTGACAAGATTCATAACTTCTGTAGAAAAAATCCCAATGATTATGTTTCACTCATATTTTATAAACATTATAGAAACAACTGCAAAAAAATTATTAACAGTGTTAAAAAAGATTAATACAAAAAACAAATCAGTGAAGCTACTGGTGACAAAAAAAAAATTGGAATATCATAAAAGATATAGCCAATATCCATAAAATCGACTCACCCATTGTTAAAATTAACATAGAAGACCAAACAACTCATGTCAATTCCGAACCTGAAAAAATATCCGACCATTTCAATCAATTTTTCTCCAATATCGGACATAAATTAGCAAAAAATATTCTAGACCAAAACAACGTCTCGGAGAAAGATCTTGCAAAAAATATACATGTCAATAATCTCAGCTATAACCCTTTTCACTTCACTCCCACCACTGAACTAGAAATAATAGAACTTATCTCATCTCTTAAAAACAGTAACTCTGCCGGGAAAGATCAAATTTCAACAAAAATTATCAAACACATTCAAAAATTTATAGCCCCACCTCTTAAACACATTATCAACTTAAGCTTTAAAACTGGAATATTCCCTAACTCTTTAAAACAGGCCACAATAATCCCTATCTTCAAAACAGGTGATAAATTATCTGTTAATAATTATCGACCGATATCATTACTCAGCACAATTTCTAAAATTATAGAAAAGGCGGTGAAACATAGACTCTGTAAGTTCCTTGAAAATAATAAAATATTATCGGATAACCAATATGGCTTCCGCAAAGGGAGGAATACCTCTGATGCAATAGCTGCTCTCACAAAAATTGTTTCCCAAAATCTTGACAAAGGTCGCAAACCACTTGCTGTTTTCCTTGACCTCGCAAAAGCATTTGATACGGTTTCCCATCCTTTACTACTTAAAAAACTTCAACAGATCGGCATTACAGGGATAGCCTACACATGGTTTAAAAACTACTTAACAAATCGTACACAACAAACCCTTATCCAATCTGACAAAATATATATGAGCAAAAAATTATCCATGTCCTATGGGGTCCCTCAAGGTAGTGTACTAGGGCCAATTCTATTTCTCATATATATCAACACACTATGCACTATGAATATTGGAGGCAAGATAATTTCATTTGCCGATGATACAGTCTTAATATTTGAAGATGAAACATGGCAATCAGTTACAAACAAAACTAATATTGGCCTAACAAAAGTTAAGCATTGGCTAGACACAAACCTCCTCACACTTAATATCGACAAAACATAATACATGACGTTTTCCATACCAAAACATAGCTTTCCCAATAACTGCCCCAAACCTACCATCCACTCGTGTTCACTCAACATACAGACTCCTGAAACCTCACCTAATATTCAATGTACGTGCTCAACTCTTAAATCTTCAAAGGAAGTTAAATACTTGGGAATAATAATCGATGACCAACTACGCTGGGAAACCCATATAAAAGAAACAACAAAAAGACTTCGTAAACTCTCCCACATATTCTGCTCTCTTAGATCCATCTTAGACCTAACGACTCTAAAAAGCGTATATTTTGCCCTTTTTCAATCGATAGCAGCATACGGTATTCTGGGATGGGGTGGCTGTGCAGAATCTGTCATTAATCCAATAATTACAGTACAAAAACTAGTTCTCAGAATTATATTTAAATGTCATCCTACCTATCCCTCCAAAATATTATTTACTAAAATTAGGGTCTTAGATATTCGCCAGCTATTCATTAAGACAAGCTTATGCTACATACGAAAAAATGACTTGCTAGTGGCTCCTCAACACCAAGTAAACACCCGCTTTTCATGAAATCTGGGATGCGTGGTCCCAAAAACTAGAACCACATTCGCTCAACGACAATTCTGGTACATCGCCCCTAAAATATACAACGCGTTGGACAGGGACATAAAATCAACTAATACTATATCCCTTTTTATTATACGTGTCCAAAACTGGATATTTGAAAGGGGACGAGCCTTTTTTAAAGAATACATGAGTTCCTAACTTTTAAACAATTATAATAAAATTAACCATGTATCTGTATATGTATGTATATATGTGATTACACATTACGTTCGTGTGTGTTCATATATAGATGTATATGATTGTATTTATATAATGCATTTATGTATGTCTGTGTATGTATGTATATATATGTATGTATGTGTATATATATGTATATATATATATATATGTGTGTGTATGTATGTGTATATATATATATATATATTTATTTTTTATATAAGAATGTATTTATGTATGCATGTATGTATGTCTATGTATGTATGTATATACCTACACATATATAGATATCTGAGCATCTATATATGTGTAGGTATGTATGTTTGAATGTATAAAAAACATATATTTTGAATTTATAGCATTATGACTACCACAACACGGGCATAAGCCTAGTGTGGGAGTTATTAAGTATACAAAAAATTGTAATTCATAAAATTTACTGAATAATAAAAAAATTAAAAAAAAAAGAAAAAAAAAAGAGACAAAACAGGAAGGGAAGCGGGACTACACTTGACTTGGGATTCAGGAGACGACCCGTTGGTTACCCACACACATTGGAGAATTGAACCACGCTATGGCACCTGAGAAGCAAACCCAAAGGTCCCACATTGGTTCACAGCAGTAAGCGCTATGAAATATATGTTTTTTTTTTTTTTTTAACAAACGTAACAGTAATGAAACAGAGCCAGTGACTTCCAGCATACAATTGTTCCATGCAATAGTTTTAAGATAATTTTGTAATAATATGCTTAACTTTGTTGCCAAATAAATGGTAAATCAGTATAATTTTATAAAGTGTTTTCATTTTGATGTTTCTTTGAGAAATGGCCTAAACTCTAGATCTCTGAGATTGTTAGGTAAGTGTTATATTCTATTTAACACCGCGTTGTGAAAATATAACATTGATGATGATTGTATAAGGTGTACATCTATAAACTATAAGCGACCTGCGGAATTTTCAAGAATCCACCATCATAACCGTATTTACTTGTGATAATAGCACGATCGATTGAGTTACTTTTTTATAGAGTCCATTTTAAATGCCGATCGGGCATCAAACATATACAAACTTCATAAATATTAGTGGGGTAGGGTCAGTGGGCCGGTTGTGGCCACCTTAAGGATTTTTTCGTTTTTGAATGAGCACCAAACTTGCACATAAATGTAAATTATAATTTTTCCAACATTAATGTACTTACAATAAAAATACCTGTCTTTAATATATGTAAATATATCCAGTAACAGTTCTTTCATTATTTTTAAATAATTTTTTTTCATTGAACTGGACCCATGCATTAGTTGTGGCCACAATTTAATCAGTTCTGGCCACACCCGTGTGCCGGTTTTGGCCACATGAATCTATGTAGGGAACTTACATTTTTTATCTAAATTAAACACAGTAATGATTATAAATCGATGTTTATTATTCAAGTTATACAATAAACTTATAAAAAAATAAGATTTAGAGCAAATTTAGACCCGAGAGTTCGATTTCGAAAGTATAAATAGAATTTTGCCTTTTGGTTGTACCTGTAAACAATGGTGGTGGCAATATCATTTTAATATCAATCTCAGCAACAGATGCCAAATCAGGAATTTGTGGCATTGTGAATTGGCTACCAGTGGTATTATGTTTTCTCAGGTAGCTTATCTCGAACTCATTGTCTTCATCTTTTGAACGCAATATTTTGCCGACATAATAAAAAGTGGCTTTGGGATTCTTGAATTCAACCAGGACATAATCTCCTTCCAGGGGTGTTCGATCTAGTTCTTCGAAACCCGACGGCTTTACCCGTGGAATCCAGTCTTCGCAGTCCGAATGAGACGTATCACGCAAATTTTCTTCCTCTGACGTCTCTAAAATTTCAATGGTCGGTTTCTTTTTTTTTAATGTTCTTATTTATTTTTTTAGCTAGTTTTATCTGTTTTTGTTCTTCTTTTCTGTCTTTCTCCTTTTCCTTAGCCATCATAATATCTTTCCATTTATCTGATGTTAACACCGAAGGAATATACTCTCTCTTTCGACTGGTAGTATTTGTCTTCTTTTCAGGCCATATGACGCATTTTTTCACTAATTCTGCGGTAGTCGGCATATTCAATTCTACAATCTCAGAAGAGGATACAATATTTTTAGATGTTGATGCTGATACGTCCAGGATTTATTCGTTTACCGCTATTGGAAATGAAGGTTCAATAACAGGAGTTTCTGGAGGCGTTGTAACTCGATCTAGATGAATACAAGTAAGATCTGTATTTGGCAATGCAGTATTATCGTCTTTGAAGGCCAGCCATACTTTATACAGGAACAACCCTTCAGTACAACCTGTCCAATCCATACCAGTGCTGTAAGTGACTTTGAAATCTTTAAGCATATTTGGTTCAATTTTACTCTCTAATTACTGTAGATGAGTCGATTCCACTAGGCGCATGTTTACATTAGTTTCAGTATGTTTTGGTGCAGTTATAATTATTTTATAGTTTACAAAATCAGTACCAAATGGATAAAGTCTGCAAGACTTGAATCCAGCTTTCACATTATTAGAAAAATTTGTATCATTTATCAGAATGTTGTTCAAAGCAGAAGGGAGATTAAATTTAGTTATTTCTTGTCCTTCGTTATCAATTCTCCACTTACGAATGTACTTCAACCAACGTTGCTTTAAAGGATAAAATACAGCCACGTCCAGTGGCTGCAGCATATGTGTTGTGTTTGGAACCAAGGCTATGACGATAATTCCGTAGTCTCTGCAAAATGAACTCAGGTGAAGAGTCAGATGGGATTTATGTCCGTCTAAAAATAATACGATTGGAAATATTGTACCCTTTTCTTTGAGATAAGGCAGGAACACATTACCAATAAATTCATAGAAAGACTCAGCAGTCATCCACCCTTTGTCTGTCTTACCAATAGACCAACGATTAGGTGCATTTTGAACTACATCTGAATTCATTCTTTTGTATTTGTAAAGTGTCAGAGGTGGAGCTAGTTCTCCAAGAGCATTTACTGTAAACAGAGTAGTGATATTTTCTTTATCACTGTTTTTTGAAGTGTCGTAAACATGTTCGCCTTTCGTCGCTAAGACAAGTCCACCTTTGGGGGCTAAGAAGAATGAAGTTTCATCGCAGTTCCATACTCGAGCAGGATCTTCAAAAATCTTACATCCATCAGGTCCTAACAAACTGATGACTTCTTCAAACCAGTTTCTGATTTTTTCTTCCGTTATCAATGCGCGTGCCTTGTTTATGTACTCTGCATGTTTTTTGCTTAAATCAGGATGTCTCGTCATAAATGACTCAAACCATGTCCTCCCAGGGCGATTATTGATGAAAGGAGTATTGATGTTGCCAGTAACAACAATCTTCTTTTCGGAATCTAATAAACATTCCCTGTTAATTGGAAACCTGCCCGGGCACAATCTTTAATCCACCTGACTAGTGACATCTCTATTTCTATACCAAGTAGGTACAGCTTGTGGTCCTACGTGACCTGAGGCCGCTGGTGCACGTCCACATATTTTGTTACGCAAAGTACTACGGGGGACTTTGTAGTTTTTACTAGCAGTAGATACTTTCATACCTCCTTTTATAGCATCGAGTGCCAAAATCACTTTCGATGGTGAATAACAAAAAAGTTTGCGTTTTGAGTGCTCAATAGCATCTTTCTTCTTATTTGCCGGAGTCATTTTCACAGTTCTGAAGAAGAAACATAATAATTTATTAAGTTAAAATATCAAAATTAGCGGATATCTACATTTTTTTAGATAATGGCCAAAACTAGTACTATATGGGAGCCACTTGTGGCCACCAACGTGGCCACAACCCATACATTTGTATAAATTCTTGTGTCAGTAATGGCCACATCGAAAAATCATGTTTAAACAACCAATTTGCTAAAAATAACCTCAAAAACATATTACTTTACCCTTTTATAATGGGTACAACTTGTTTTCAAATAAAACATCAAAAGGATTACAAATATATATTAAGATTATTAATTTTCTCTCATTCCGCTTCACTCTTAATACGCAATATTTCACTTTCAAATAAATGGATTTACCTTTATTAATTCAAAACATGATTTATTATGTCGGGGGAGACGGAAATATACGCACTTTTAATTTTAATTTCGTTTATTAAGTCACTTACGCGATATGTCAATTAGTATGCGGCGCCGCCGACGGCGACTATGTTCATATCAAGAGTTGGATTATATTCATAATATCGTAATTCATACCTACAAAATATTTCATAGACACTGCTGCCAACCAAAAAAAATTTAGTATTGCCATATAAAATAAATAATATCATCGTGTATAATTAATCCATATTAATATGTAAGTCAATGTATTATTTATAACAAATAGTCAACATATAATTAAATAAAATAACCCGAATAACAAACAAATAGAACAAAATGTGATTAAACGTATTCCGTTTAGGTAGTTTAGGTTAGGTTAGGTTAGAACATGGAAAATAGGTATTAGAATTAAATCACAAACCAGTCTATACAAACCTAGCGTAGCTCACATACTATTTGAAAACTGGGATGTAACTCTAAAGGGGACGCGAGCAGGCGTTATTAACGGGGCATTTTTTTGCTATAGAAAATCACAGTTAGATTAGGTTAGGTTATATATATTAATTTAATATTTTCAAGATTTTATTTTCTTTAACTGAATTAGTTCGTAGGTAGGTACTGTACCTAACCCGCGCACTGGCTAGGTAAATAACTAGTTGTATCAGGAATATGCATATTAAAAAAATATATATTGTTTCCGTTGTTTTTTGCCGGTTTAGTTTTCAGTAGATTTTCCCGGTTTTTCCCAAAATTTGCAATGTCGTGTGCTTCGTGCGTAATTGATTTGACAGGCTTTTTGAGAATTATTGATGAGATTGATGAACTGTTTCAGTGGTTAAAGAATCACGGCGTTATACGTAATGAAAAAATATGTGATAATTGTGAAAATGTGTGTATATTAAAATCGGATTTTAGATATGTTTGCCAAAGAACTTCTACAATAAGTGTTGGTCACAAACGTATTAAAAAGAGGTGTAATTTTAGTGTTTCGGTCAGAAAAAATACTTTTTTTTCTAAATCAAACTTATCAACAGAAAATATTTGTAAATTTATGCTATTTTGGGCAATTTTGCGACCACCCAGAACATTGCTTATCAAATTAGAATTAGGAGTCGGAAACAATACTGTAGTTGACTGGTCGTCATTTTGTAGAGAAGTGTGTGTACAATGGTGTTATAAAAATAAACAACAAATCGGAGGTGTAGGTGTTACGGTGGAAATAGATGAGGCCAAAATAGGAAAACGAAAATATAATAGGGGTAGAATTGTAAAGGGACAGTGGATTTTCGGTGGTTACGAGCGGGGATCAAAAAAAATGTTTGTGCAGTGGAGGACAGAACAAAAGAAACTCTCTTAAGATTAATCAAAGAATATATTTTGCCAGGGACGACAATAATTTCGGATTGCTGGAAAGCTTACGACTGCCTCAAAGACGAAGGTTTTGAACATTATTGTGTTAACCACAGTTTACATTTTGTGGATCTGGAAACTGGAGCACATACGCAACATATTGAACGTTGTTGGAGAGAAGTTCGAAGCAGTGTGCCAAGATATGGAAGGTCAGAAAAACATTATGAGGGCTATCTGTGCGAATTCCTTTGGAAAAGGTCCCTTCCGAACCCCCACGACCGACTACATTCATTTTTTAACATGGTGAGCACGGTGTACAATCCATATGATGACACGCAACATCAGCTTGAAATTAGTACCGATGAAACGCAGCAACAGTTCGAACCCCAACCCAGTACCAGTAGTGAAATTAGTACCAATGAAACGCAGCAACAGTTCGAACCCCAACCCAGTACCAGTACTGAAATTAGTACCAATGAAACGCAGCAACAGTTCGAACCCCAACCCAGTACCAGTAGTGAAATTTGTACCAATGAAACGCAGCAACAGTTCGAACCCCAACCCAGTACCAGTAGTGAAATTAGTACCAATGAAACGCAGCAACAGTTCGAACCCCAACCCAGTACCAGTAGTGAAATTAGTACCAATGAAACGCAGCAACAGTTCGAACCCCAACCCAGTACCAGTAGTGAAATTAGTACCAATGAAACGCAGCAACAGTTCGAACCCCAACCCAGTACCAGTAGTGAAATTAGTACCAATGAAACGCAGCAACAGTTCGAACCCCAACCCTGTACCAGTAGTGAAATTTGTACCAATGAAACGCAGCAACAGTTCGAACCCCAACCCAGTACCAGTAGTGAAATTAGTACCAATGAAACGCAGCAACAGTTCGAACCCCAACCCAGTACCAGTAGTGCCGGGAATGATTTGAATTAGGTACGTTTGTTTTTATTTTGATAATAATTTATTTTGTGAGGTTGGTATTTCCGGCAAATGCCACATTATTTTGTTTCTTTGAAATCTCGTGTGACATATCGCGATTTAGACATATTGTCATATAGTGACTTAATAAACGAAATTAAAATTAAAAGTGCGTATTTTTCCGTCTCCACCGACATAATAAATCATGTTTTGAATTAATAAAGCTAAATCCATTTATTTGAAAGTGAAATAATTGCGTATTTACCGTGAGGCGGAATTCGTAACCTTTACCTTAAGATTACTTACAGTGGGTTCCTTAAGGTTTTGGATAACAATCTCAATAAAAAAAACCGCAACACTTATTCGCATCGACCAAACACAAACTGTTAACAATAAGATTTATTGTGTCACTTGTCAACGAAGACCATTGACAAATTTGCATTTTGCTATAGAGTAAAAAAAGATTCGATTTTATTTAGCTTATATTTCGACTTGTAAAGTTGAAAATGGCCAGAACCGGCCCAATGGCCACAACCGGCCCACTGACCCTACTTCATGTTGTTAAAAACGGATTGTTTATCCCTCGTAATTTAGAAATTTTACTGAAAGATACGCACGCAACGTTAACCTGCCAAGCAACTGAAAAATATGTCTTTTAGATAAACATTTATTTTTAAGTTCCTTCCTAATAATTTCAGTTTTCTGCATTAATAGAAATATTGGTTTGGAATTCATTTGGTATAATTTTTTTGTATGGTGAAATTCAATTATTAATCTCTAACAATGAAAACTCTCCGCGACCCGCTCCTGCCATGAAGATATTGGGATAGATATCAAAGTAGGTCAAGATGAATCCATAATGGAACCGAATTGTCATACTTTAGTGCAGCCATTTTTTTTAATGTCTATTATGGGAAAAGTAAATTATGATGAGCCACAAAGTGAATGCTTTTTACAATTACGTATTTATTTTTAAGTTCCTTCCTAATAATTTCAGTTTTCTGCATTAATAGAAATATTGGTTTGGAATTCATTTGGTATAATTTTTTTGTATGGTGAAATTCAATTATTAATCTCTAACAATGAAAACTCTCCGCGACCCGCTCCTGCCATGAAGATATTGGGATAGATATCAAAGTAGGTCAAGATGAATCCATAATGGAACCGAATTGTCATACTTTAGTGCAGCCATTTTTTTTTAATGTCTATTATGGGAAAAGTTGGACTCCTTCAAGCCAATTCTCAGTTAGAAGTCAGTTACAATTAATTAGAGCAACCGTACCAAACCATTTAAACCTCTTTTATTGTCTCTGTATGTTTGCTTCAATCGGTGGTTGAATAACACCATAGTCATCTGAATTCTTGAAACTGGAGCCGAAATTTATCACCGGAGAAGTGCCACATATAAAATCAAACAAAATGTTTCAGTCTGGACAAAAAAAGGGTACAAACAAAACGTAATGCAACAGCATAATTTAACTTTTTTTTAATATTACGTATTTTCAAATCTAATAATTTTCAACTAATACGCAGAAGTTCACATAGCAGACACATTAATTTGGGACGTGATGTCATTGGATAACTAACACCTTTGTAATAGGTCACCCCAAGTGGTTTGCTACGTTTGGTAACATAGCAGGAGTTTCCTAGTTCATGGACTGGGGTTTGTCCAGGTTTTGGCGGCGGGTACGTATGCTCACCAATTGCGTGGCGTTCTGATCGGTAGAGGCCGATTGAGGGAGACCCTTTGACCTCTCCAGCCGGACTCTCTTGATCCATCGCTTTGCACGACAGTGTGATGGATAGATCCTACTGCAAACACACATATCCCCAGATTCGTACCCAACGCTCATACCTTTTTGCTTCCCAGAACTTCCTCTTCTTCCGTTCCTTAAATAGACCCTCTACACGCATCCCCGAAGATGACATCTGTGTGGGGTTAATATTTTAAAAAAATAATGATATTTCTTTTGCATTGTCATTTCTTAATTTTAGTTGTTAACTGCAAACTGACGACAAAAAATAATAAAGAAATAATAGAGATTGTGCCACGACCAAACTTCTCTGCAAGTTTCTTCAGTCAAGAGTTTCGCCTTCCGCCGCGTATTTCTCGCGTATTTCCTCCGCATTATGAGCTGAAGTGTTTCTTCCTTTTGTTACTCATTATATGCCAAACTCCTGCAGTTTGCTCTCCATGCTTTCAAATAAATTCTTTCGTTCATTCCAAATACACGAAAGAAAGTTGTGCACGAAAAAAAATTCATTCCACGGTATAAAATGTTATGTACGTTTTCGACGCTAATATAAAATGAACTGCACATTTGATTTACTGTCCGACATTGCCTGCCTTTCAATATTTTTTTGGATTTTATTCTTATTATAGAACAATAATTGAGATCAGTCTTAGTCGTTTGTTGGGCAATATTTCAAAGATTTATAATATGAAATAAAGGGTGTTGATAATTCTCTACAGCATTGACAACTTTATAGTTATAACCATGTGGACACTTTCTAACCATACACTTTCCAGAATATTTTTCGTATTTGGGATGCCATAGTAGGATAGTCCCACTTGTTTCGGGCAGTTGGAACTCTTGTGCTGTAATATATGCTCACGTAAAATAAGACTTACAGTGAAATAAAAATTATTAGACAAATTACTTACACATTTTTTATTATTGTGTTTAACTCTAGGACTCTTTTTTTTTAATTTTAAGTAGTTTTAGTTATAATTACTGTGACAACTGATTCGGCTTTCAAAGCCATCATCAATCTGTTCGATAATGACTTTGAACGAAGACAGCTAAAACAGCAGTCACAATAATAAGAACTTTATACTATAACTGTACATCTATTACTTTTTTTTTTTGGTTTGACTGAGGATTGAACCTTCATCCCCAGAAACTGGCTCTTAAGTACTTGAAATCCCGATATCGTGTATTTCGTGTATCAATTTTGTGTATTGACTGCTGCTAATTTTAATAATGTAATTCAATTTCAGAAAAAAGTGTATGTGTTCGCTTATATACCGTGTTGATAGAATGCATTGCCATTAACGACCAGTCTATCTGCTATATTACAGATCTCAGCTCGATCTGTAACTTTTTAGAATTTAACACAAATATGGTCCATAATTTTTCCATTTGTTTTCTTGTTGTGGCTTCAAAAATATGTTCTAAAAAAAGGTTTTCTGTGCTTATATTATCTGTAGAAGGTTTGGAAAAAAAAATTAAAAACATTTGTTAAATTTTGTTATTGAAATCTATAAAAATGTGTATAAACTCTGAACTATTAAAGTTGTGTTATGAAGTACATTGACCCTAGTTGACAAGTGAAAACCCACAAGAGCGCCCCTGTCTGTGCAGTGTAAAGGCAGGGGAACTATGTCACCACCCGGTTGGGCAGCGTTGTGAGGCGGATTAAGGTAGAGGCTATAGGAAGGGATTTATTAATACGGGTCTTGAAGAGACCCGGTTTATTTGAATGAGGTTCTCTTGAAGCCAACATCTACTGTGAACGGGTGTTCCACTCATGTCCGTCGAGTTTCACGCATGTACACTACTCGTTCACCGGAGGTCAATGCTGCTAGCTCCTTAGAGGGCTCTAATAAAATATCCGTAGAACTCAGCAAGGAGTAGAAGATGCTATCAATATCGCCCTGGTGTAAGACCACCATTCAATATTCAAACGGTACTTGAAATGGCTTTGATTGTGTTTGGTGACCAGATCTGAATAGGCAGGTACTAATCCACCTTACTCATCCCCATCTTCTTCTCCTGTACACTACCTTATGCCTCACAACATACTCCATTTGGGCATGCCATAGTCACTCACTGGCTCCAGACGGTTGGCAGCAGTTGGGACTGTTGTGCGGTATTTACAATAAATTTATATTGCGTCTGTGCATAAATGATGGCAATCGGTTCATCAACAACGGATTATATCTCAGACGGACGCCCCCCTTTGCACAGAATCAAGTAGGTTTATCAAGCATTGTAGTGTTCCAGCCCAGAGGTGGCCCCCAAATTCAATTGTTCAAAGATGTTCCAAAACCATAGCAATATCATCAAATCGATGCGTCTAAACTGTTCACTAGATGTCAGTGAGATGTCACCCTCGTTTCAAATATCGTGTTTTAGCGTTGGTGTTTATGATCGGAATAGGCGAATCAAGAGTGGACTGTAAAATATTAATTGGGAACTTTGAAGTTGACACAAATATGGTTGGAGATGGTGAACATGGAGTAAGGAAGGAATCCGACTTACCCCTTTGATGTTCTTCAAAGATGATGATGGTATGATTTCACTCACTCACGATTTCACGCACAAGCTTTCATAACATCCAGGTTGGATACGAAACACACTGAGGGAACCGAATATGTTCACTGCACAGGCCTTCTACCCTGAGTCGATATTAATATCAGCACTGATAACTGATGTTCATCAAACAAGCTCCATAATAAAACTGGTTTGACAGTCACTTTTAATGTTGTAAAATGTCACACACACACGTGGGTATAGTCAGATATCGATAGGTACTTGTAGGTAAATAGGATAGGAAAAATGCAAGGACAATGTTAAAGGAAGTTTAATAGTTGCGTCTACAGTGTTTTGTACAATATGTGTGTCGTAGGAACATAGATTTGTGAAATTAAGCATATTTTCTTTTGGCCAACAAACGTGGCCATTACTCGTATTATGGTGACCCCAACATCGGCTCACACGAAATTATTATTTTATTAATAAAGTATCTATTTTAAAAAGTAATCAAAATTTCTAATACCTTACTTCAGTCTTCTTAATAAAACCCCCCTTTACGCAAAAGCCTCAGTCTAAATTCTAAATCAGATTCTCCTTGAACAATCGAACATGAATACCTAATGAATAAACACATTGAATAATAAAGCTGTCCTTAATTCTGCAAATCTAAATGGTTCCGTGTGCTAATTGCGGATATTCTATTTCCGGGAAAGTTAATCGTGGAGGGAAATTATACATTACATGAATAATTTACACCAAAAGGGTGTTTAGCGACGTTCTGCAAACTTTAAACGGCCCGAAACATTGAATAATAATGTTAAAACGAGGATTTTAGTTTACAATATGAATTAATAATAGGATTATTAATAATGATCTTATATTATTGTGCTACCGAGCCGAACCCTCTGATATGAAAATATCTGGAGTGGGTGAATTATTTTCCCATTTGATCTCTGGTGATTTGACGTGTTGTATATGTATTATTTTGTATTTATTATGCTTATATAATGCACTTGCATAGTGTGGATTGAATAGATGATCATTTGTGGAATAGTGTGTGGAAAGGGTTTAGTTTTTCCTGTGGGGAATATTTTACTATTTGAGAAATGGTATTTGGCGTATTGAAATTTAAATATTGCGTAAAAATGTAGTTACGTTGCCCTAGAAAAGACTGTGTCAATGTCATTATGTTAGAGCTCACCGTTTGAGATTATCAATCTTTTTAACGTGAATACTGCAAGAGTTCCAAATTTCCAGAACTAGTGGTAAAATGGCATCCACATTGGGGATTTTATGAGGCTGAAGGAAGTAGAGAAGTGAAGGAAATAGGGAAAAGTGCCTGGCTATTCAGATCTGGTCTTCTTATCGTTTATATATTTCATAATGTTTTAAATGTTATATTAACCTACCTACCTTACTTACTTACTACTTACTAACCATCCCGCCGTTTCCCCGCAGGGGTAGGCAGGGAGGACGGACCGCCAAACAACTCGGTCTTGGCACACACTCCTTGCCTCATTCACATTCATACATCGTCTCATACATACTCTTCTATTGTTCTGACTCTTGACATAGCCCGACTCAAGTAACTGATTCACTTGGTTGTGCCATGTCTTCCTCGGGCGTCCCCGACTTCTGCTACCATTCACATTTGCATCGTATATTCTCCACCTACCAGATAAAAAAAAACGTTTTATTGTCGGAGCAGAATTATTATATAATTATTATTTTTTACACGGAGAAAAACGAGTAACATACTAATTAATTAAGAATCTCATCAAACTATTGGTAATCCGGTAAAAAATCGGATTGGGGGATTGCAGGCTCGCAGATATGCAGATTTCATGATAAAATTTTAGTAAATTACGAAACTATTATCACGATGTCGGAACACGTTTAAATTCACTAAAAGTTTATCACGAAACCTGTTAATTCATTCGCTAAAGGGCCCCAATCCCGTTTTTAACTGGATTACCAATAATTTGAAAAGTTTTTTAATAAATTAGCAATACTCATTTTTCCGTGCATTATAAATTACGCCTACTTGCGGCCAAATCTTTTTCTGATTTTTCTGTTTCAAATTTTCGTTTGAGAGTCGCTAATATTGTCTTCAATGTTTAAATATAATAATTTCTAGAGTATTCGAGAGCATTCCACAACATTCCAGAATATCCCGGAATATTCGGGAATATTGTTGAATGTTCGGGAATAGTCTGGAACTTTCGGGAACAACCTGGAACATCCCAGATCATAATGTACTAAAAACGGGATTACAAGCCGTTTCCTGATAAACTTTTAGTAAATTCGTAATCGTGACAATACATTGGTATCTCTAAATACAGGGTTTTCCAATAAGAGGTGTTATTTTGATATTCAATCGTAAAAGATCAATGGTTTCGTTGCTTGTCTGGCACGTAACGCCGTCTTGTTGAAAGTAAACGTTGTCCAAATCAATACCATCCAATTCCGGCCATAAAAAATCATTAATCATCCCTCGATAGCGCAATCCATTCACCGTAACTGTTGCTCCAGCCTCATTTTCGAAAAAGTAAGGTCCAATGACTCCGCCGGACCATAAACCGCACCAAACAGTCACATTTTGAAGAAAGAAAAGCTTTTCAATAATAACTCTTGGGTTTTCCAAGCCCCAGATGCGACAATTTTGCTTGTTGACGAAGCCACCGAGGTGGAAATGGGCCTCATCACTCAAGATGATTTGCATTTGATTCACTCAAGTGAATTTTAATAATTTCAATGCATTGTTGAAGCGTTTATCGTTCCATTTTTATTAATGGCGTAGATTTTACTTGTCAAATGTTTAAAAATAACAGCTTCAAAAGTAACATCTACCGAAATAGCGGGCTATTCAAAATAACACCTCTTATTGGAAAACCCTGTAGTATAAACAAAGTCACTATCCGCGTCTGCCTGTTTGTGCGCTTAGTTCTTCTAAACTATGCAAGGGAGTTTGAAATGGTTTTCACTATCATTTAGAAAATTTCTTCCGGAAGGTTTATATATATATATATATATATATATATATATATATATATATATATATATATATAAACCTTCCATATATAATATATATTGAAAGTAGCGAAAAGACGAGCAACGCCGTGTGCACGTCAGCTAGTTAATAATAAATTATGCCTTAGTTTGAATCTTACGCACTAAACCTAAACAGACACGTCCTTAATCACCTGCACAAATGTACCTACCTGACATGAAATATTACATGCGGTTATGATTTCCTCGAATAAGCAATCTGTTTTTATAATTTCCTCATTTCCTACCTTTTCTCACGTGTTCGCAGATAAATTTGACTATATGAAATGTAGATATTCTTTAATCCTCACTTCCTCAAATTCGCTGTGGTAAATATTATGAATAAGGAATGTAATATGCCATTTGCTTCACATCGGAACAGACAGGGAAAATAAAAAGAAGAGAATTCGTTTGGCTCCATTACTTGAATATATCGACGTTTAATATGCATTGCACGTTTTTGGAAAAATAACTTGTTTGAGTTTTATTTAGTTAGTATCCTACTGTTGTTAGGATAACCGTGTAAATCATTTCAACAAACTTTATTGAATGTTTCAAAAAACAAAACAATGCTTTACGTATTTCTCTTTTCCTCGCATTTATTGTAAATCATGAAAACATTTTTGGTTGTTTTCCAACAAAGGAAATAAGTTACGTATCCATGGGATATGAGAACTTCCCTTATCTCTTAATCAAAACTAGGTGCGTACGACTTACAATTCGCGAACGGCGAGTTCTTACTTTGTACAAATGGCACAACGTTTTCTGTCAGGAATTTGTGAAATTGAGCTTTAAATTATCCGTTTTATCTCTTTAAAAAATGACTTGTGGATCTTTGTTTCAAACATTTTCATTTGCTAGTAAATAAAAATTATGTAATAAATATTTAAGCTATCTAAAATAAACAAATCAATAGATTATTAAAAATACATCTTAAATATACAGATACCCATATTAACAATACGAGAAAATTGATTAAAATCGTGTTAGGTTACGTTGGGGAATAGAGGTCCTGTAAAAGTCTCCCGATCTAAATCAAACAGTCCTTGACCCTAATGTATCTTTTCAATACAGTTCAATAAAATATAATAATATAGTTCATTAAAATGGATTAATTGACGAAATTAAACAAGCGTGAATTTCACGTAACAATATTATAAAAAAATGTTAACTATTGGAATTACACAAGTAAAAAAAAAATAACCCAACCTAACCTAACCTTTAAATTGGACCTAAATATATACACTATCATTCCATAATGGAGTGCTTATATCTACCCAGATGTATGGTAGTGAGGGATGGAATTGGCAGAGGAAGGATGAAAGTAGACTGCATGCGGTGGAAATGAGATCCCTGAGGCGTATGTGTGACCGTTAGAGAAGAATTGCAAGGCTGATGTAAGCGTAATGAGTAAGATTAAGAAAGTAATGAATAAGACTTAGATGGTTTGGGCATGTAGAGCGAATGAACAAAGAAAGGGGTGTAAGGAGAATACAAATGGTAGCAAAAGTCGGAGAACCTCGAGGAAGACATGGCACCATCAAGTGAACCACATACTTGTGTCGGACCATGTAATTAAAGAGTCAAAATAATAGAAGAATGTGTATGAAAGAATCTATGAATGTGAATGAGGCAAAGAGTGTGTGCCAAGACCACTGCGGGGAAACGGCGTGACGATTAGTTAGTTAGTTATATACACTAAAATCTTCTAAAATTTGAACCTATTAAACAGACTTTTTGACGGATTAAATTCTAGTAGGTGTAATTTTCTTCATGTGTAATTTCCTCAAGTAACCCAATATAAATTTTAGGCACAAGATAGAGCTTGAATGAACTCACATAGTACCTAAAGATCGTTATTCCAGTAAAAGGCGCCTCTGCAAAATATGAACATTAATTAGTGAATTGGTATTGGAGACATTGGTTCGGGTAATTGGTACCCACCTAGAGTCAACATTGCCACAGCTGGAATAAACCTCAGTCCACTGCATCAACTGTCTCCGGGGCACTGGAGTGGATTGGACTGATGGATTTGGTTAGTATACCGAACAGAAATTCTCTAGAAGTATGATCTTATACCGGGTTGAAAAAATACCGATGACCTAGACAGGTCCACGAAATTAAAAAACTTTTTATTAAAAATTCGACATTTGAAAATGTTTGACCAATTAAACCCGAAGTAAGATAGAATTAACCTTACTTCGGACACAAATACACGCTCATAGCACAATTTTCTTTTTTATCTCGCCATAAGATAGGAAACAGGTGTAAATTGCTGAAAATGGAGTTAACATTAAAATCTTGAGTGTTTTAGGTACCTACCTATACAAACACGATACAATTTGAAAATCAATTATTTTTGTCTCACTTAAAGTTTACCAATAAAAATTTCTATATAAAGAAAGAGTGCTGTATATAGCAGTAAAAACTATGAAACACCGAGCACTGGCGTCACAAAATTTGCATTGCTTTTCTGTCTCTCTTTTTAAATATTTTCAGCACTCTTCGTCATTTCTATCACGATCTAAGGAGATTTTAAAAATGGCTTAAAAATCAGCTCTAATTTTACTATCATGATTTATTTTTAGGATATTATGCGGTGTTGTACGAAAAAATCTTATGTATATAAAATATTGCTAACTTATTAAAAATCTCTTCAAAATATTCGCTATCTTGTTAAAAACGGGACTGTAGGCCCTAAACGGATGAATTGATAAGTTTCATGTTAAGCTTTTAGTAAAAAAGGGAAAATATTAACGAGACGTCGGAACACGTGCTCATAAAAATCATTATACGAGTATTTTCGCATTTCGACAATATATATCAACAGTGCATATTTTATCAGGAAGCGGCTTGCTGTCCCGTTTTTAACAGGATTTTAATAAATCAGAAATATTTATTTTCTCCATCTGAGCTTCTTCCTTTAGCCAATGATTCGGACAGCATTACAGAGTCCATCATCAGGGCAAATGTACACTGTTGGACAATAACCAAAAAAAATATCACAATAGTGGATAATTTTGACCGAGAAAAACTCAAATCTTAATTTATAGTTAAATGAAAAAAAAATGTTTTCTTAAAAAGCGTGTTAAATCTCAGAGAAACTGAATATTTGTAATAACTATTGTAAAACTGGAAGCCTCAATTAAAAGCATGTAAAAAATGTAAAGCCTCCAATCTAAAACAGCGTTTTTTTACATAGAGATTTTAACGAAGCGGAAAAACGTTTTATCGAGAGAGAATAATGTTGGGAAACATTGTTTGTCCGAGGATTTGTTCGCTGCGCCCCCAAACACATAAAAAGGCTACCCTGTTGGGGGGACAGTGTACAACTAACCAGGACACACTACAAATTGATCTACCTTGTTCATTTGGGTGTGGGAATGGCTTTAAGAAATAATCGTACAATGTTTCCATTTCATATAACACCTTTTCAAATCAACGCGTATAGAAATTAAATGTACATATTCGAAACCGTCTGGGACAGCTTTTACAAGGAGCGACCAATGTTATCCTCTCAAACGATTTTTGGAATATTATGGCAAGCTTGCAAAAACGTTTTGAGCGATCGCTTGCCTTAATGCGCCAAATATAAAGAACCTAAACATATGGGATAAACAATGAAATCTTGGTGGATTCATTGGTTCGTATGTTTCCATTTTAACATTTTGAGGAAGGATATTAATTAAATGTATGCAGGGTGTTATGAGACGTAATTGACTTATTTTAACCGGTGATTCCTGATATGAAACGAATGTAAACGAAATTTTGGAATGTTTTTTTAATGGTTAATTAATTTTTGTTGATCAATTGATTAGTGCTAAATAATACCCTCTTAAGAACAATAATTAATTGATTGATTAATGCTGAATAAATTATTTAATTAGTTGATTGATTAATGCTAAATACATTTAAAAAAAAACATTGTGAGATTAGGTTTTTAAAGGGAGGTGTAATTATTAGAATAATACACAAATAACTTTGTTTACATCACTTTAATATATATAACCTCTACATGTTTCATGAACAATGTTCACATCATCAGGAGCAAGTAAATACCAAAGTCAAAAATTAAATATAGATTACAATTGAACAGTGGAAGAAGTGGGGAGGGGTAAAAGTGGGCGGAGTTTTTCAGAATTGGGAATTACAATATTGTTTGGTGTTGTGTAATTATTCCCTCCGCGTGTAATTTTGTTCGTGTGAAATTCTGGCAGTGTTTGGTATGTGAAATTCACGCTGGTGTAATTTCGTCATGTAACGTCTGCCAGAGAGGTCATCGACCTAAATAGGGCTTAACTTAATCCATTTTAATCAAGGATTCAAAATGGCGGTCTTTCAATCCCTTCTGCCTGATGCATTTTCACGATAAATTCTACATTTCTTAGTATGAAAATTCGCCTCGTAAATCAATTCTCTTTTACTCTCTCTAATTCGAAACACCCACCATTATGGGCAACAATGTGAATGCGCTCTGCGCTCTGCTTCTTTCGTCTTCTTTCTATCATCGTTTCTTACTCGGCCATTCGTACTCCCCCGAACATTCTTCCTAACGATCTCATTTTCGCTGCATTTAATCTCCTATCATCCTTCCTTCGCCACTTCCACCACTCGGTCGGGGCCGCCGCGAGGGTAAGTGGGCAAGATGTCACCCCATCGTAGGTAGGTAGGTACTAATAAAGTACACAGTCCCTGATCTAATTATTATTGAATAAATTATTGTTTTTCAATGACACAATATCTTGTTTTACACGTATTTTTGCCAAATATACGTTACATTACGTAGAAAACTCAAAAAAAACTTTTTATTCACTCTTTGGTGAAAAAACTTTTTGGAGCCGGGTCAACGCATTTTAAAATACATTAAACAACTAGCGACCATTTGATCTTAAAAAAATCCAACCTCGGACTCGTAAACTGAAGCTAAAATCAAAAAATTTATAACTTCCCCAAAATAGACTTCACAAGTGACGTAGAATCACCGGTTTTCCGAGTTTACTACGTGTTTCCGGTCACCGTGTATATTACGTCAAATATAATTGTTAGTATTAAATTTCAACCACGCCATCAGATTTTTGGCATAATTACAATTCTAGTGCGGTTTTAAATAAATTTGTAAATAAAAATTATTAAATAACCCTTGAGATGATTTCTCACAAAAACGGCGCTATGTAAATTATCCAACTATACTAGTAGTAACAGAGCTTGCCTTTTAAAGGCAGCTGCATTGATGCTAAATATTTCGATATCGTAATTGAATCTTTTCAATAGCAAGATTGCTCTCCCCAGCGGAATGACCATTGGCAAGTTAGTCCTGCAGGCTGGGAGATAGAACAATCTATGCTGTTGGTGACGGAGATAACCATCGGGAATATATAAATGATTTCTCTTAATGATAGTTTAGTTTATAAGGGGTAGGAGCCATATTCTCTCATGTAGCGAAATCCCTGATTTTTTTTCTGAATTCTCTCCAAAATAGTGATTTGCCACAATATTTGTCTGCCTTTGCTCGGTTTAGTTGAGTTTCCCACCAATTTTTGTGATGATTATGGTTTCAAAATGCTTTTTTTCATTTTAAAGCATCGAACTTACATCGCATCCGCAATTAGACGGTACGCGATTAGGCCACATACGTCGGGGGCTTCTTTAAAAAACCAAAATTATGTTTCTGATAAGATATCGCATTCAACTATACAAAAACGTGTAAGAATAAATTATAGAGAATCAGTCATGAATCGTGATAGCAGGACGGCCGCCCCTTGAATGGGCCGCCCATGTGCGCCGCACACATTGCGCATTTGTATACTGCGTCCCTGATCTCAATTTATGTACATACCAATACTACACGAGGTACCTACGTTTTACACAGCAGCTCTTTCTTCTTTATAATACTACTGGCTTTGCATTTATAATTCGTCAACCTACTTTGTTACATAACATTATGTAGTATTATTTCGACTTCTCTGCTCTCTGAAGTCTCTCGAATGCTTTAATCTCTAGCGCAATTATTCTGAAGAATAATAATTTTAATACATTTCTTATATTCTTCATGACCGGTCGGTGGCTGAGTTGACATCGCGCTTGGGTCTCACCCAGGCGTAGTGTGTTCAATTCCTCGGCTGGCTAAGTCCTCCATCACAACACAAGTAACATTTTCCGCTTATTGTGGTGGTAGTAGGAGATTTTCAAATAATGTCAGGTTATTCGTAACCCGAGAATGTTTGTCTTACTTTTAAAATTAAAAAAAATAAATTAATGTAAAATCTCTCTTAATGTTTCATTAATCCATTCATAGTTAACACTAAAAGAAATCCATTCATTGTTTGCAGTACAATAAACATGTCCACTATAAATTGACTTCCATGCCATCAGTTAAATCTAAGGCAGTTCAATGACCAGGATGCAATCATTGCCATGTTCGAAGGCGTTAAAAGAAGTAAGCTGGAGTATGCAGTGTTTATTCTGGAACAATTGTAGAAAAAAAGCCTCAGATACCTCTATATGCTGACGCATGGAACTTATCCGATGCTCAAGCACTATATAGGCGTAATTGAGGCAACAAATAGATTAAGCCTGGAAACTAGATGCTATGCAAATATTGCAATTCTTAATTTTCATATAATTCATAACTCCATTGTAGCCCATTCCTCTTATGCTCTTATGGATGCTATGGCTTATACGTGCCCGAAAACTTCAGCCATAGTCGGCGCCGTGACTTATTCAAGATACCCACACAGCAGAACAGATGTACTAGCACAACATAGCTTGACACGAGGAAGGGCGCAGTTGAATGGAATTTCAGAAATAGTAGATGTATTTCATTTCTCTCTAAACATCCTTAAGTTTTTTTGTATAAATATCTTCCCAGATGTTAAGAGTGTCAAAATGAGAAGAATGTAATTGGATTAAAAATCTCTAGTAAAATATTTAAAAAAAAATCCAGTTATAATCTATTTTTCTTTAATAATTGCAAAATTCCTTTGGGGCGTCATATTAATTTAAATAAAAAAAATAACTTTACACAAAAAGCAAAAAATAATTTCACTGTTTGTTATGTACATAAATGCAATAATTAGCTATTTCATAATATTTTTTATTAATTTTATATAATTGTTTTCACCGTTCACCGCTCATTATAATATTTTTGTCTATAGGTACTGATTTGTCTATACTTGTTTGATATTATTAGTTTGTTAATTTTCATAATATGTTTATCCTGACGAAGAAACGATTGGTTTTGAAACATTTCGATTTTGATTAAATAGGGGTGTTGTAGACAAAGTTATTTATTTTATTTAACCCAGTTAAAAAATACTGAAATGAATTCACAATTTTCCAGTACGCTAGCGACATTTCACTATTTATATTTATTGTATAGTTACGCAATTTACAAATAAAAAATTATAAAAACGTTTAAAATAATAAATCATTCTTTCATCTGTATTTAATTAATAAATATACAGACAATGTATAAAGTTGTAAAAAATCAAATATTAAATGTTGTCTGTAAAATTGTTGTTTTGGGACATGTTACTATTGTGCTGCAATTGATGTTTTTGGACATGTTACTATTTATTTATTTATTTATTTTATTTAAACGCCCATAGGGCTTTTACATACAATGCTATTATGTTTTTTTTAAATACAATAACAATAAAGAGTTTACATAATATATAAGAATATACAGATTATATAAAATATAAGATTGAACAATGCATAGGTTAACAAAATATAGGTAACATGAAACAAGAGTTTACGAAACGTAGGTAACATGAAATTTAAGTAAATGAAATAAAAATATATGATCTGCCAATATCCTCCAAAACAATTGAATACAAAAGGATGAAATTGTTGTTCACATTAGCCTATAAACTATGTAACTCTAATTAACAATCTCTATTACGCAAGATTAGGATAAGAAACGACAAAAAGTCTAATAGAAAAACATTTAGTTAAGTATTATAATATTAAACCAAGTATCACATTATTAAGTCAAGTACCACAATATTAAACCAAGTATTATAATATTAAATTAAGTATTACAATATTCAGTCAAGTATTATAATATTAAACAAAGTACCATAATATTAAGTTATATTAAACTAAGTATTATAATATTTATTTATTTAAACGTAATTTGTAGAGTAGTGGAAGTAGTTCGCACATACTCCGTTTAATGTTTGCAATGTTCATATTTGACATACAGATTTAATAATAATGTGTTTATAGGCTGATAGACATTCAGTACCGTTAGTGTTCACGCAATATTTATTCCCTGCACTGTGTAGTCGGTTCATTACTGAATTTATTTCTGCTATGGTACCTGCAATGTTACAATGGTAAGGTACCTTCTGACGAACCGTTCTACTAGGCACATGAAAGTCGATCAACCTAAGGAGTTCAGGGGAGTCAAACATGTTATTAACAATTTTATAAAGAAAAAAGAGATCAGAACATATTCTTCTTTCTTTTAATGTGGCTAGGCCCATGACTTTCAACAGTGAGGTGTAGTTAATGTTTTCAATAGGAATACCTAATCTATAATTTATGTTACGTAAAAATTTATGTTGGATTCGCTCGATAGATTTTTCATGAATATTGTAAAATGGATTCCAAATGGTTGAGTTGAATTCTAAATGGCTTCTGACAATGGATGAATATAATATTTTTAAAGTTTTTAAATTTTTGAAATCTTTTGCAGTTCTTAATATGAAACCCAACATTTGCATCGCTTTAGTGGTTATATTGTTAATGTGGGAGATAAATGTTAATTTGGTGTCAAATATTATCCCCAGGTCTTTTATTTCGGGTACAGATACTAAGACTTGATCATTCATACAGTATGTGAAAATCAATGGGTTTTTCTTCCTATAAAAATTCATGACTTGACACTTTTTTACATTGAGGGTTAACTTATTTAGGATACACCAATCAGAAAAGCTAATGAGATTTGATTGTAATAATAAGCAGTCATTAATATTGTCAATAATTCGGTAAATTTTCATATCATCTGCGAACATCAAAATAAAGACACGTTTAAATACATTTGTAACGTCATTTATAAATATGTTGAAAAGAATGGGTCCTAGATGTGATCCCTGGGGCACACCGCTTGTAGCTGTAAAAGTGTAGGACAGTTGACCTTTAATGCAGACAGTAAGCTCTCGATTAGACAGATAATTCTTAAACCAGGATAGTACGTTACCGGTTATGCCAATTTTCGCCAGTTTGCTAACAAGAATTTTATGGCAAACCTTATCAAACGCTTTGCTGAAATCAGTATATATAGAATCGACTTGTTGTCTATTAGCAAGTGCATTTGTTATATAATTTTCGTACAGGGATAGATTGGTTAAGGTTGATCTGTTTGAAACAAAACCATGTTGGCAAGTTGTAATGATGGATTTCACGCTGGGGTTTATCTCAAGAAGAATTAATTTTTCAAAAATCTTGGGTATTGATGATTGGATACAAATTGGACGATAATTTTCAATTGCAGATTTATCCCCGCATTTAAATATTGGAGTTAAGTAACTTTTTTTCCAAAGTTTTGGGAAATTTCCCGTTGACAGAGACTTATTAAATAATATGAACAACGGAATGGATAAGCTGTCTGCACAGTTTTTAATCAAGATGGGTGGAATTTGATCCGGCCCGGAACTTAATTTTGGTTCAAGTGTTTTAAGGTAATTTGTAATGTCGGTGATGTTAATATTAATATTTGATAATTGCAAGTTTATATCAGAATTAAATTCCGGAATTTGTTCATCTGAAATGTTAGGTTCAAACGCATCTTTAAAGAAATCGGCAAACATGTCAACAATTTCTTTTATGTTGCCAGAACTCCTCTGTTTATGATTCATAGTTCCGGGGATCCCGACTTCATTTTTTTTCATAGACTTTACGTGTTTCCAGAAATGTTTTACATCATGATTTATAGTATTTTCCACTTCTATTATATAATTTTTGTAACTATTTTTAGACAAATTTTTGCAAGCTTTCCTGACACTTTTAAATTTAATATAATTAGGTACAGATCTATGTTCTTTATAGATTTTATGAGATTCTTTTTTTAAATTTATCAAGTGAATTAATTCTTTAGTGAACCATATTGGATACGTTGATTCTTTATGTTGGGTAAGAGGAATATTATTTGAAATTACATTATTGAGTTGCGAGTAAAAATAGTCAGTATTGTAATCAATATCACCGTCATTTAGACATGTCCAGTCAATGTTAGACAGTACCTCATTAACTTTATTGTAATCTGCGTTTTTAAAATTATAACAAATTCTTGAGATTTTAAGATTATCATTTCCAGTGTAAGGTATAGAAATTATAAGTGTAGGATGGTGTTTATCTATAGGGACAATGAACTCAGGAGATTCGTATACATTTACATTATCTTCATTTGAAAATATCAAATCGAGAATGCGATTGTTAACATTGGGTACGTTATTAAATTGAGAAAGATTTAAATAAGAACACATATCCAGAATATCCCTTTCACAATCAGAAATTGGCGAGTAATTAGGATCATTAAACTTACAATTCGGAAGGTTGTAATCACCACAGACAATTATTTTGTGTATTGGATATTTTGTTTTTACACACTCGACGTCCTCACAGTGATTTTTGTATATCGACAAGTCCGAGTTGGGAGGAATATATACACTGCCAATAATAGTTTTACATGATTTTCCGCTTAATAGTACAAATATTTGCTCAACATCATAATTTTTATGTTTAATTAATTTAGAGTTAGTGCTTTTATTCACTGCTATTAAGACGCCCCCTCCTCTTGATTTGGCACTAGTATTATGACTCCGGTCCATTCGGTATATGTTGTGATTCGGTAATCCGAGCTCCGCTGAATGAATGGAAGGTTCCAACCAGGTTTCGGTGAGTACGATGACGTCTTGTGTGATGGTAGGAGCTGTAACTTTGAATTTGCCGAGTTTTGATTTGATACCCCTGATATTTTGGTAGTAGATGCAGCATGATCCCGGTTTATGTTTATTAGCTGGCCTCTGTAATTTCACATCAACCACTTTCGTGCTTAATTCCATAACATTTCTGATATTTCTGATATTCTGATAGTACAGGTTACATTTATTTAGTTTGAGTTTTTTGGCAAAACATCGATAATTTTGGGGAGGTTATTAATATATTTTATAGTTAAATTTGGTTCGCCATTTTTCTTTCTAGTTTCCAGTTCGTCCCGAAGCATAATAAGTTGTTTTCTTTGCTGACTCGTCTGATCGTTGCCGGCTTTAACACCATCTTTGAATTTTTTGTTATTAATTAAGATTGTCCGGGCTAAATGCTCCTCATTGAGTTCTATCTTGATTGGTCTACATTTGTTTGAAATTTTCTTCGTTCCCAACCTGTACATTTTAATGTCTTGAGTATTAATGGTAATATCAATATTTTTCAGGGCCGTAGTAACTTTTTTAACATCATCGGAAATATTTATAGATGTTAGATCTGACGTACTCTCCGGGACATTGAATTGTAATTGTGCTGTATATTCTATTGTGCTGTAATTGATGTTTTTGGACATGTCACTATTGTGCTGTAATTGATGTATTGGGACATGTCACTATTGTGCTGTAATTGATGTATTGGGACATGTCACTATTGTGCTGGAATTGATGTTTTGGGATATGTCACTATTGTGCTGTAAACATTCGATATCTAATAATTCATTTGATTTGATAGTGAAAACTCCTTATATAATAATATTTTCCATCATAATTTTAAAACATTTCCTTGTTTACAATTAAAATTTAATCTATCCTTTCTTTCTGTCGTTTCATTCTAATAAAACCAATGGTTTAGTCACGTTCATTACAATAATATAAATTCATTCGTAAAAAGATAATATTTCTCTCTTTCTAAAAATTTGCATCATAATAAGATTTGTCTCCGGCCTTGTTACATTATATTATGGAGCATTTAAAATTCTTCGCTTTCTAAGTCCTTTAATTCTTTAATTTCAGTGCTTTCATCCTGCTTCAATCTCTTCTAAAATACAAATTTAAAAAATATTATTCTCTCTCTTATCAGGTTTATTCTTTCGCGTTTCATTTATTCAGACCTTTCTTTAAAATATCCCGAAAGTATTCTGGATTTTCCCTTAGCACGTTTTAGGTCGGGTTCCGAGAAAGAGTGTAATGAAATTAATTTTCCTTTTAGGTATTGCTAAGTGCCGGGCTGAATTTATTTGTGATATTACTTATTCCCTCTAGGAATAATTTCGTTACACTATATTAATTCCGGGACATGTTCAAATTGATCCCTCCAGCCCCGTTAATATTTATCAAGCGTAGATTAGGCGACGTTAATATTATATGCTTATGAAATAAGATATAAGGCTTTCTTGATAATAGCATGTTCATCATATATTACTCATCCATTATCCACTTAGTGTCACACTAACTTTCACATCTAAAATATGAAGAGAAGTATATTGAACTAATTTTAAAAAAAGTCAATTTCAAAACTTTTTAAAAATGAGTGATCTTGTGGAGTGTAAGATTACATAGTTATGAGAATAAATTCGCGTAAATGTGTGTATATTTGTTGTTATATTTCAAACACCTCACTGGGATAAACTGTAGCGAGATTAGTGTGTATGTTGAGGAAATTTTATGTTTTGAGTTAAGTATACAGGGTTTGACGTTCACGAATGTCCAATTTCTTAAAGTGAACCTATAAAATTACACAACGACAACACCTCGCAAGAATAGGACACATGAAATAGAACATTGTTAAAAATAAGTTATTTGTATTCGTTGGTTTAAGTTTGGTGTGGTGGTATTATTTGTAATCAGAATAATTTTATCTGTATCGGATCATTTATGTTTTTGGTGTTTTGTTGTCAGGTATAATCAATCACTAAAGAAAATACCCTAAGAGGTTATAATATGGTTATAAGTGGTTATTTTAATTGCCGTATAGTGAGGACATTTTCGGAAGACGGTTTTGTTTCCTTTGTGGATAAAGAGTTTTTCTTTAAATCATGTTTTATTTTTATGTTAGATAAAATCTGTCTGAAAATGCACGTTCTAATGGGCATAAATTCTTAATACATTTCAGTGATAGTTATGGGGGTTTTGCGCGATGCTTTTTTCATACCGATCCCCATATGTAAACTTGGCCACTAGGAAATTGTACTGTGACCCATATGGAAACTATATAGTGACCCATATGGAATCAATACCGTGACCCATATGAAATATATTTGCTCTACATGATAATTATTTTCGTGCTTACATTTCATACAGACAGTTGTCATTAGAGAAGAAATAATATGTTGCGACGGTACTAAATCTTTACAAGATGGAAGATCAACTTGAACATAGCCACAGATCATTGAAACATCTGCCATTTTCCTTTGCCGTGGCCGTCAACAAATCATCAAGATTACACCGGAAATTCACAATATCGTATAGGTATACACGTTGACAACTAACTATAATCGCGTTTTAGTGATCGAAAAATATTTTGTACATAAGTCGAATAAACATGCAAAATTCCTACATAATATTATATTATGTATGTAAAACAGTGACAGACGACAAGAGATATAAAATAATATAAATTACTATAAACTGTACGAAAATAGGTATCAAAATAGAACACCTTCTTTTTCTATATGGGACGTGTCGGATTGCCCTACCCTCCCCAGATCCTGGAATAAATAGAACACTTCCTATTTCTATATGGGACGTGTCGGATTGCACTACCCTTCCCCACATCCTTAAATAAATAGAACACTTCCTTTTTTCTATATGGGACGTGTGGTTTGGCACTACTGGCCACATCCTGGAATAAAAATTATTAGTATTATTATTTTGATTTAAATACTTGTATTAAAATTTCACTTTTTTTCGGGAATGAATAAATTCAATATTGGAAGCGGAAAATAACCCCAGTTCCCGACATACAGATAGTCACGATGTCGATGGCAATGTATTCTATCAACTTTTGGTGACAATCATGCATACTCTGAAATCGAAAAACATTACAGCAGTTAATATACGAAATAATTATTGGAGGTTGTTAACGCAGTTGAATCCAGTCCCCGGGAAGGAAGCCACCACCCTTGTTTAAGTTTTAAAAGTTGATTTTTATAGAAAGAAAAATAATAATCTGGAATCCATTTGAAAATACGACCCATATAGAAACTTGATGAAAAAACGCATCGTGTAAAGCCCCCATTAGTCTAATTGAGTCTAGGTAGCGTCGTTTCGTATCAATCTTATATAAATATAATATACAGGGTTTTCCAATAAGAGGTGTTATTTTGAATAGCCCGCTATTTCGGTAGATGTTACTTTTAAAACTGTGATTGACATTTGACAAGTAGAAACTACGCCATTGATAAAAATGGAACGATACACGCTTCAACAATGCATTGAAATTATTAAAATTCACTTGAGTGAATCAAATGCAAATCATCTTGAGTGATGAGGCCCATTTCCACCTCGGTGGCTTCGTCAACAAGCAAAATTGTCGCATCTGGGGCTCGGAAAACCGGAGTTATTGTTGAAAAGCCTCTCTATCCTCAACGTGTGACTGTTTGGTGCGGTTTATGGTCCGGCGGAGTCATACGTGCCATACAAGCAACGAAACCATTGATCTTTTACGATTTAATATCAAAATAACACCTCTTATTGGATAACCCTGTACGTGTTGTGTTGTTGAATTTAACGTTATGTTTTGACCAATTAATAAATCGCTTGTGAATAAACCACAAAGCACTAAAATATGCTGTGTAAATTATTTAATCCATTTTGATATAAATCATTTTTCAAACATATCATTGTTAATAAAGTGGAAAACTCGTGTTGAGGATTATTAATTAAGTGGATTAAATTAGATAATTAAAAATATTACCCCTGTGCAATAATTAATTAGTTCACTGCATTTTATAATGCACGAAATTTGATGTATTATGAGAAATAAAATTGTAGCCCGTATTTACAACAATTACGACAAAAAAGTTTTTGGTCTACAGGTTGGAAAATAAACACTACATATTTTAAAATTTCAAGATGAGAGATAAATACAAATTTTAAACACTTATGTTTTAATAATTAGTCGACAATTGCATGTACGTTACTGAATGAGCCGTATTCACTGGAAATGCCTTCCGTATAGATTTTAATGGAAAAATGAAAATTGAATGTCGCCACTGACTTAGCACCTTTTGGTTCTAGCCATAGAGCCATACAATTAGAGGTGTTATTGCGTACTATATCTCGTCGAAATGTGGTCACTGTTCAAATGTGCACAATGCGCGTAGACCTGATTTTGTAGTTTCCGGTCAGTCGGCGTTAGAGCGTAGGCAGCGTTGAAGGCCAAACCGAACTGATTGGACGGAAAAAAGTGGAACATACTTTTTCACTTCATATCTAAATATAATACATCAATGGTTCCTGGCCATTTGGCCAAAACCAAAGATATTAGAAGAACGAGATATGCTATGTTGGCCGCCGGACCGTAGCCGGAGTACTACCTAATTACGGTACTTTGAACGGTATCGGGACGTGTACGCACAGAAATCTGTTCTATGTATTAGTGCGGATACCTTAGCGTAAGCGAAGGTGTGCAGTAGTATTGGTGAACAAAACCGGCGACACTCGGCAAAACAATTCCACTCAGTACGAACTGCGCATAGCACATCTCGTTCTTCTAATATCTTTGGCCAAAACCTTTCAGATCACGTGATTTCGCTCGCTCTTTCTCTTTCTCTTTCTTTCTCTCTCTTTCTCTCTGTTTCTTAAATCGGTATCGTTTATCGCCGACATCCATTTGAATTTCATAATGATGATGAAACACATTTCTGTTTGAAAATTAATTAAAGAATGCATCCAGACAATCACGCCTACGTGCATTGCAAGAACAAATAGAGTTTCTCGCATTAGCTTAGTGCTCAGTGGTAAGAGAAGTCGCCAGTTTAAACGGAAATAAACTGAAAAAACAGTGCTGTGGGTGATTTCGCGTAAGTAAACTCAATTTTTTTTACTACCACTGAAAGATATTGTAAATACACAGAAAAGTGGGATATTTGAATTTAAAACTCTTTGTACCCAGTGTGTTAAGAATGAGAAATAACTATTTCAGCGACCGGAAATGAAATTAACGCATTTTGATAGCTATTTCGTACAAAATGCCTAAAATTTTACGTCTTCACTCCATGTTTTGACGTAATAATAATAAAATAGTTTTTTTTAAGCTAGTATTTTTTTTTTTTTTTTAATTCAACCCGAAGTTAAATAATAAGAGTTATTAGAATAATAAATAATAATAAGTTTTACAATTAATCAGATCAAGCTTATATAGAAGCCCTTTATTTAAAGACAGGCAATTTTTACCTACCAAATCAATGTCTTTTCAGTACAGGTGATGGTATATCTATGTATACAGTTGACAATAATAAACATTATCGTATTCTACCTTTAACACATTCTTGTTTGTCATTTACCTTTGCACACTTAGATAATTATTTTTCGTTATTACTTTGTATTAAAACATCCTTGTATGTAAATTTTGGGCATCATGACTGTTTTATGTACTAAAAAAAAGAGTAACAAAAAAAACTAACCTCAGCGTTCATATTAATAACAATGGTCGCCAAGTGAACAATCCATTTTGATTTTAACGAAATATTTATTCAAATGCATTATTTTTCATTTCGGATTGAACTAGTTACATATATCTCACTGTAATCTAGCTGATACAAATTGTTTTCAAAATAAAATGTGCGTGAACCGTGTCTCCCTTTTCTGTTATCATTGGACTGTCTTTTTTAATGTAAGTACTGCACAAGAGTCTCAACTGCTCACAACCGTCTGGAACCATTAAGACTAGGGCATCACCAATTGGGGTATGTTGTGAAACTGAAGGTAGTGGGGAGGTGAAAGAGGTTGGAAGAGGAAGGTGGAGGAATACCTGGATATTCAGATCTGGTCACCAAACACGGCTAAAGCCATTCAAGGCAACGTTTCAATTCTGAATGGTGGTCTTACTCCAGAGCGATACTGAGAGTAATAACTGCTAATTTATAAATAATGTCTTCAAATTATTCGTAATCCAAATAATTGGAATCATAATCCATAATTCGTAATCCGAATAATCGAATTGATAGGTTTCCTGATAAACTTAAAAAAAATACCATGTATTGTCTCGATGTCGAAACACGTGTTCATTAAAATCCTAACATTTCCGCATTTCGTCAGTGCACGAACTTGTGTTCCGATATTATTTTAAAAATTTATCAGGAAGCTGTCCTCAGTCCCATTTTAACCGGATTACCAATAATTTGAGGAGATTTTTTAATAAATCAGCAATAGGTACTCATTTTTCTCCGTGTGGGTCCAATGAGTCGATGGGTTTGGCGACATCATTTTTCTTTTAAATCGGTAAAAAGTATCGATCACACTTTTAGGGATTATAATCGATGGAATTAGGGCGATATTCGCCCTCCATACTGAAGTCCAGAATACCAAAGTAGCTGCATTAGTCAGTACTTAGTTAGGAAAGTTTCGAAGCCATTACGTGAGGCTTCTTCTAGTGCCACGCCTTTCATAAATCTTCTCCGGGATTATCTGTTGAGAAAAAATCTTGTATTTGTCGCCCCTCGTGATGCTACCAAGAGAGCTTCCAGTGAGGATTTCATTTTGTTTCAATGTTTGAAGTTAAGAGGAACTTTTTCACATGAAACTCAATTTTTGATTTGAGGTCGAAATACCCAACCAAATCGAAAGGAAAAGCAAATATCTAGTACGGATGTAAGCCATTTTATTTTTTTTAAATCTGAAAAAATTAACGCGCATAAAAGTTATTAATGGATGTATTTACAAAAATGTTACGGTGTAGTATTTTTAAATTTCCTTTAGGGACGTACTTGACTTACTTCAACCAGTGATTGCAGACATTATTTGGAGTAAAAAAATAAATTTAAATTTTGGTCTCCGGTGACTTTTTTTAAAAACAAAACATCAATTAATCATAAGTTATTGGATAGCTAGGCTCGATGTTAGGGATTGGGCGGTTATTCGGCTGAATGACCAGTGACGACATGGAGAAACATATATTTTTTAAGTGTTTTAAAAAAAAAATAATAATTTAAAAAAAACCGTCACCGGAGACCAATATTTCATTAACATTTTTTAATCCAAATTTAAAAATGTTAATGAAAAATTTTAATTTATTAAATGTATGGAATTTTTTTTGCAAAATTTCTCTCATTTTTATAAGTATTTTATTACCTATCTAAACCATAAAAGACAGAGTTAATAGCCGCTTTAATATTTTTATACAGTTATATCGTATATAAGTTAACTAATTTTTTATTGTTTTTCGATGTCTAATATTTATTTATTTCACATAAAATCCATTAAAATGTATGAAAGAAAACCAAGCCGCTCAACTCACGCCGCTAGGAGGCGCTGGTATAGCATGTTATTATTTATTACCTAAGGCAACCTGTATTTAATGGAGGAGGGACAGTGTTCGGTAAACAATATTAAATAAAAATCGTATATGTTTATCCGAGACACTATTTAGGTTACAAATCAATTTCATTAGAAAAAAAAATTTCCATTAAAAATAAATAAAAAAGGTAGATGCCAAAAATAAGGGAAAAATTATAATATTGTCAATTCTGAATTTGAAATATGAGATCCCAACGATCAAGTTGGTTAAGACGCCTGTCCCGTTAAGACAAGAGATACTGGGTTCGATTCCTAGTTGAGACCGTTATCTTTTTTTATTTTTCTGTGTACTGTTTCATATTTCATTTAGATTTATTTGTATTATCATCTTCCTCAATAATAAATAATTCGACCTATAAAAACAAAAAGTCAGAGTGAATTCTCGTCCAGAGCAAATTATGCCAATACGTTATTTTGAGTGCCGGGAGTTTTCCAGATAGTGCTGACCTGAGCAGAGCCGAACCAACATCAACATAGTATTAAAAAAAACACTTCTCACGAAACAACACCAAACCAGCCGGTAATTTCGACAACACCAGCACAAAATCAAATACACTAATCGTCAACTACTCATAAGACTAAATTTAGAATGAATTCTTTACAATACATCGCATTAAGCGAGTGACAGATTACGCTATAAGTTCAAAGCGTTTTATATATGTTTAACTCCATATTGTTCGCCATACAATCCCATACATACTTGTCACACCTAAAAAGAAAAGCACAAAAGTCATTGCACCCCATGCTGTGCCAAATTTGTATTATATTACCTTTGTATGAACGGCTCATTTACATATACAAGCTGGCCTCGAAGCAATGGTTTTGATTATTATTGAAAAGAAATTTGAAAAATATATTTTTTTAAATAATTAGCATTAACCCACACAAAATTGTTAAAGTTGTCTCTAAAATCATAAAAACTCGAATACTTTAATAATAGCTTACATTTTATAATATAAAATAAAAATTATGGCTCATAAGATCGCTGCTTACCTTCAGAGATCGGGCCGATAGTTTATATGACTCGAAATTATGAATGAGAACTCCGATTGATTGAAATAAATTGAACTTTATTGTTCGTATAAATTTACACACGAATCAACGTAAATTCATCAGAAGGATTTGGGAATAAGAACGAACGAACTATCAACAAAGGCGGATAAATCCAGAATGATCCAGAATAAAATTAAAATGGCCAGCGCTCGTCAGCTCGAGACAGTGTGGCGATCCGCTAAATATTGCCCCCGGCAAAAAATAATATTCCGCATAAATTATTGTAAGTTCTTATTCCCTACAAAATATAGAAAATGGCTCATATCCATACTAGATATTGCTATACATTTTTATTAATAAATAAATGATTCAGTTCGTTGGGCATTTTGACCTTTTGGAATTTTTTCGGAAATAGCGATTTCCCTACCGACTTTTGTGGTTTCCCCGATTACACGTTCCTTCTTAGACAATACTAAATTCGGCACTGGGTGAAAGCAAATTGGGGATGAAGCAAGGCTAAAAAAAATAAAATACTCTACTTTGATCGTTATGGTTTTTGTTCAATTTCGGCATTGCTTATGGCTGTAGTAATGTGGCAAAAAAACAAAATATTATGAACGTCTTAGATGAAAAAATTTTAACTTATCAAATTAAAGTTTTTGCACCGCACTCATTTATCAATCAAATGTTTAAAAATGGTAATAAATTATCTGCGAATCGTTTTTCTGTGACAAAAAATGATATGCTAGCATTTTTATTTATTTTATGAGAAAACTCTTTTACCAATCTTGTCACATACTAACAAGTAACTTGTCATTGATATTTAGATGAGACATGGAGCGAAAAAATTGGTTGCTTTTTTTCACCTACAACGCTCCCAACCCTCTAACTAAAACTACTGAATCCAGTCCACGCGCACCACTTATCCCGTTCTAATAGTGGAATACGTTTCGACGAGATGCCTCTAATTGTGTAGCATATGCTTGGTGTACAAATTTTCTAGGCCACCTACCTATACCACAACAGTTTTAACTGCTCCCAACAGTCTGGAGCAAGTGAGACTACAGCATCCCCAATTGTGGTATGTTGTGAGGCTAAACTTAATGAGGAGGGGAAGGAGACGGGGAAAAAGAAAGATGGCTAAGGTACAAATGTTTGCACATCCTTCATCAAACATGTTCGCATTTCGTCAATATATATTACAAAGAAAAACTCAGGTGCATGAGCATGTGTTCCGATATTATTACGAAAATAGTTTATCTATATAGCTCTTCTATTTATATGAAAGTTTACCAGGAAACGACCTGAAATCCTGTTTTAAACAGTATTACCAATAATTTTAAGAGATACTTAATTTTTTTTGTTTTTATATATTCAATAATATTGTTATTGGGTTCAAACTGACAGTTTGATAATGCCTTCAGAGGGCGAAACAGCTGTCACGCGTAATAATAATTACACAGCAGAACTTGTTTAAAAATAAACTGTTTTTATAAACCCAATAACAATATTATTGAATATATAAAAAATAAAATGGAGTTCTACAAATTAAACTTATTAACAATAAATAGATTCTTAATAAATTAACAAAACTCATTTTTTCCCTGCACCATTCAGAAACGTAACGTTGCTTGAAATTATTTTAGCAATGTTTGATGACCAGATCTGAATAGTCAGGTATGTCCCCGCCTTCCTCTTCCTAGCCTTGCCGATCTCCTCCCCCTCCCCACTAAATCCAGCCTCAACACATACCCCAATTGTGAATGTCATAGTCTCACTGGATTCAAACGTTTGGAGAAGTTGGGACTCTTATGCGGTACTCAAATAAATAAATAAATAAATACATCGTGGTGTACATCTTCAGGAACATGATGATTTTACAATATAGTTATTATGCGACAGACGTGAAATGTTATTTTACATTATTAATAATTTCGGATGACGTGCTTACATCAAAGATGTAAATTTTTCATTAGGAACCCTCTAGAAGTTTATTCGAGTTACATACGTTTTGAATTTGTACGTGATGCTGAAAGTTTTTTTCTAAATTTACGAAGAAATTGTCTAGAACTAAAAATACGACAGAAAATCATATTTTCAAACTTCTATCAGGGATGCGGCCTTGTTGACTCAATATTAACACGGAATTTTTGGAATCTTAATAATATATACGTAATTAGTTTATGCAATATACTCATAAACAATGCCGTAGATTAGCAGATATAATCTGAAACACATTAATGTATATTTAAAATATTGTATAACAAAGATGAAAATTTTACAGGTAGGTACATAATAGGGAGTAATATTGAAAATACTATTTGAAACCTTCATCTAACCAACGCTGTTTTGCGCATCCCTCTATTACATGAAAAACTGGTTAAAGCCAGCATATATTGCAATTTCGATGAACTAAATATATTAACAATGTATTTTTCCATAACAATTCGTCTCATAGGCGTATAATATTGCGACGTTGAAGGAGAATTGTTACAATAATATGGTTGGTACTAACTGTATCGTAACTATCCTGGAACGAAATTAAATATAGCAAGTCAGGGGTGTTCAACATCAAATTAATAATTTTAAACGAACACATTAAATCAAAAATAATTCTTCGTTCCAATAATTTTAATAAACTGCAGATTAAAGTTGGCATTCTCTGGGAACACGTAATCTAAAATTTACATACCTTGAGAATTTATTTTGGATTCTTTAAATAATGTGTGAATAACTTCATAATTTGGAGAACGAACTGTGGAAATATACTCGATGTAACTCCTTACTACTTACACTATTGCAGATAAAAAATTACAATGTGCAGATATCTTTAAAATTATGAAAGTCAATAGATACCTAGTACTCCTAAAATAAAGCCCAACATTTACAAAGCTTTATTAGATATGATTTCATACACAAGTCATTAATATCCAAAACAGAAGCTAAAGAAATATTAATAATGGAATAATCATATTCTAAGTTTTTAAACAAAGCATATCTATAACCAAACAAAACTTTTGCAATAAAACTTGTCTAGTGTAATCGTGTTCAGCTAACAAAATGGCCACCCTCACATTTCAGATACTAAATAAAACAGCTGACCGAGTGCGAAGAAATAATAATTACAAAGGTGTATAAACGAACGCTTTTTAAATCATATAAAAATAATAAATTTATAAATTTGGGCACTAATTAAAAAAAATGTCAAAATTTTTTGCTACGTTTTTCATGAATCAATCACTCCCAAAGTGTATGAGTGTGGATTCAAAACCTCTTAGATCACAAGGCCGGGACACTCATTCAAAGCAGCCTTCTAACTTTTATAGGTTTTACAAAATTTTTCTCTTTAATTTTTTTATTTATTTATTAATAAACATTAAAATGTGTTAGTTAATTTAAAAAAATAAATAAAAAAAATATTTTTTGTAAGTTCCCATACAATTTAGGAAGCTGATTTGATTCAGTGTCCCGGCCTTGTGATCTAGGAGGTTTTGGTGGAACACGGTGTATAGACTGGTCACATCATGAGGTGCGACAAACTATCCATAAGTTAGTATTTAGTATCCATAAACACGAAATGAAACAAAAAAAAATTATAGGTCAGGTTTTTTTATTAAATAACAATGTTTTTTTACACAATTCTTCCATAGTATGAAGATGACGGGTACTTACTTAACAAAATTTCAAAACTAATTTGAAATTCCTGATTTGCGCTTGTGAGTATCTTGAGAGTCTCTCTGCAGGGTCCAGCAATAGTCTGCTAGCATAGATGAACTCCACTTTCCTTGGTATCGCTTTTCCATAGCCGCAATGTCCTGGTGTCCCAATGTCGTTCGCCGTGCTCGTCACTGACATCTCCTATATTTTCGGGGAAAAAATTCAAATGAGAGTGAAGGAAGTGTATTGTTAGTGACATGTTACATCCCATATTTTTATAGGCCATGAGCATTTCAGACACAATGCTGATGTAGTCTTCACTTTTATGACTTCCAAGAAAGTTCTCGACAACATTCTTGAAGGCTGACCAAGCGGCTAGCTCGACTGTTCTCAACACTGTTATAGAATTCGGATCAGTCAAGACCTCCCTTATTTGTGGTCCTACAAATATTTCTTCTATAATTTTGTCGTCGCTGATCTTAGGAAACTTTTGCTTTAAGTAAATCGTGCCATTTCCATCCATAGACAAGCCTTTTAAATTTTTTTTCATCAAACCCAATTTAATGTGTAAGGGTGGAAGTAAGATATCTTTAGATTTTACTAAGGGAGCATGTTGAACATTCTTCGTGCCAGGTTTAAGGTGCTTTTTAGTAGGCCAGTCCTTGGTCTTTCCTGTCTCTGCTGTCCCACTCGCACAGAAAACAAAAATATGTACTTTGTGTATCCCGCTTGCCGTCCTAGTAGGAGCCCTATTACTTTTAGATCACCACATATTTTCCGTTCGTATTTTACGTATTTAATTTTTGTTGTCATAGTTCTCTTTCATGTTTGTGACATTCAAATGACATTCGAGCCTAGTGTTGCCATATTATAAAAAAAATCAATGATAACTCACGAATAAATATGAATTAATACATATTTTAGTAAAACTTAAAACACATAAAAACCTGACGTGATAGAAAAAAACTAATCACATATCTGAAATCAGCGTGAAATTTCCTGTCAGATTTGGCTACTTTCGTTAAAGGGACAAAAAATGTGTTGACCAGTGTAATCCAGGGAAATAATGCTAAAGGACGACTCACAACTTCAAAACTTAGGTACTTGGTCGATCGATTTGGGCTGCAGTTAGCAGCGTGAAGATCGCTCTAATGATGGAAACGAAAATCGCAGGTTGTAGGACACCTGGGTATCTATCACGGTAGATCAATAAAACCCAATACTAATACGATATTGATTAAGCTGTCAATATGCATAACTTTTTGAATAACGTCTTTCGTTATGCAAAATAACTGGCTTATCAATGAATGGAGTTAAGGCGATGCCATACGTAGTAATGCAAAATCATGTGTTTTTGGTTTGAAAATTTGGTTGCCTAGAAATGTTTCAAATGCTTTAATTAAATACTGCGAGTAGAATACATCTTGGCCTTTGAAATAAACGAGTCTTTTTTAGATAAGTCTTTTTATAAGTCCAGAAAAAGATAATGTATAAGGACTATGAAAACTGCTTTAAAGTTCAAAATCTCCTACTTACGAACCCATTTTCGGTTATAATTTTATTGTATAATGTGGAAAATTAAGTTATTTATAAAACGATCAAAAAAAAATTAAATATTTATGAATGAACATCCACAAAATAAAATAAAAGGCACTTTTTGGCCATGTTTTTTTCTGTCATAAATCAAAACAGGCGGATGGTGTTAAGCGGGAATTTAAACCTTATGGCCATTTACGTAAGGGTTGTTATTGATAGCGGCTCAATTTAAAATATTACACGACGTAGTGCATCGCCTTAAACCAACTAAACTTATTGACCTGAAAGAAATAGTATACACTGAAGTAATATATCTGCGATCAATTGATTCCGTTCCAGAAACAAAATTTGTTAGTTATGACTTAAGACTAATGACCTCATGAACTAATGAACTCTTTTTTTAGCAAAAACAAAAAGTACATGTAATCTGCCAATGTATAACGTTAATATTTCAATTCGTCATTGTCAATTCATCAGTATTTTTAACTTTTACGTGGCCGTCTGACGTTTAAGAATGTCGATTTCTGATTTGTAGCATTATCAATATCGGCCTGGCTATCAACAGTGCGATCTTACTAGGGTAAATTGGTATAAAATCATCGGTAGTTACGCCTATCGATCCGATATTGTAAAGATATCGATTTCACTGTGCTAAACAACCTGAAGAAGAAAAAATATGTATTTAATATTCTTGCTAAAAATGAAAAGTGTTTTCATTTATCATTTTTAAATCATTCGCGAAATGGCCGGTCCGGATTTGGCACAAAGTCAAAAGAATGAAACGCCCCAATTGGGAAGGGTGGTTTAAAGTCCGCCCTCGGCTAAAAGTTAGGATTAAAGTGACGCGGGTACACAAGATATCTCCGTCGTTTATCTTCGGCTCAAAAATACGCAAATGTATCTTTAATCTGGAGATATGATTAATGACGTTACATATTACATTGAGCGAACGCTCTAATACGAGACGAGATACGAACTTCGGCGTTTTTGTGTTGTCATACGAGTATATGGCATAAAGCTAGTGAAGTCATATTATGTTATGTCGTGAAGCATGAAATGTGAACATTGTGAATAAAGAATACAAGATTATGTTGAGTTGATTTACCACACATCTCTACCAACTTTACGGATGTAAATGTAAGACACTTTCAGTTTCGATCTGTTTTTTTTTTTTAATAACACTTCACAAGAGCGCCTGAACGCATCTCACTTGACAAACCCGGGCACCCCTGCTAAATAACCAAACGTTGCGAACCACTTGGGGTGAACTATGGCAGAGATTATTGTTATCCAGTAAATGATGTATCCAAACCCGCCTCCCAAATTGTCATTGATCTCCCTCTTTACCGAAATCAGACACGCTTGGGTTTTCTAATCATTGAAACTGACCAGTTTGGCCATGTACCAGGCACGAGCCTTGTCGAGGTAGTGGTCAACTTTTTGTCTCAAAACTTCCCGAGCTGTACGGAAATTGTAAGTGGAAGGGGGTTGTTAAAAAGATAACCATTGCGTCCCCCTGTCGCATTAGCTCCCTGCGTTTGTGTCTTTGTACGTCATTTAATTAAATTAAATGACCTTTAAACACACATTTAATTAAAATACTGACTGGAGTACAAGACCTAAGCGCGCCACAGCCAAATTACGAAGTCAGTGCTATCGCTAAGTAAACCTCACTTTTTAACAAAGTCTCTGTTACGCAACGGGAATCAACAACAATCGCCGCCATTTGTAAACTGTCTATGCTCGATGGAACTAACTTGATCACGTGACATGCGCCAAGGGCTGTACTAAAGTCATATTTAATAATATGTACGTCATACGGCTAGTGAAGTCAGACGTTAATTATAGCCACATTAAGGTAGAATTATATGTTATAAATCTAGTGAAGTCATGTGGTATATAAAATAAAACTACGTAACGATAGTCATTTGTCGTAAAGAGTCATAGAGAAGTCACATGTTACAAATCCGGCGAAGTCACGCTTGTCATGAAGCACGACATGTGTTCTGTGGATAAAGATGGCAATATGAAGTGAAATTGAATTACCACACCTCACCACATAACTTTCCGCCCTCGTAAAACACCACTCAAACAGGGAATTCACAGAGAATTTTTCTTTCAGGTTTTATGTTTTCCCACGGCCCGCTGGCTGCCGCTTATTATACTGTAGGCTTGAAAGGGTGTTTTTTCATAAAAAGACCATATTTACATTGCGCGAAAAAACGATGAAAGTATAACAAGACACAGCCACATTTTGAAATCCTCTCAGGAATTAACTAAAAACATAAACCCGAGTATATTTCAAAAGCAATAGGGCTTTGTGTTTGAAAGTAGAACATTCATTAACTAATTCATTGGGAGAATGTTGCAGACTTATTTACTCATCTGTACAACCTGTAAGAGAAACTTACAAACAATTGAAGTATTGTGTTAATCAATGTTTATTTTAAGGCGATGCCATACGTAGTAATGCAAAATCATGTGTTTTTGGTTTGAAAATTTGATCGCCTAGAAATGTTTCAAATGCTTTAATTAAATACTGCGAGTAGAATACATCTTGGCCTTTGAAATAATCGAGTATTTTTTAGATAAGTTTTTTTATAAGCCCAGAAAAAAAGTTCAAAATCTCCTACTTACGAACTAATTTTTGGTTATAATTTTATTGTATTTTGTGGAAAATTAAGTTATTTATAAAATAAACGGAAAAAAAAACTTATGCCTGAACATCCACAAAATAAAATAAGAGGCACTTTTTGGCCATGTTTTTTTCTTGCATAAATCAAAACAAGCGGATGGTGTTAAGCGGGAATTTAAACCTTATCGCCATCTACGTAAGGGTTGTTATTGATAGCGGCTCAATTTTAAATATTACACGACGTAGTGCATCGCCTTAACGTAGAATGTCTAAATTAGCGAATAACCTTGTATCTCTAAATAGTATAAAATAAAGTCGCTATCCGCGTCTGTCTGTTTGTGCGCTTAGTTCTTCTAAACTGCTCAACGGATTTGTCACTATCGTTTATGTATTGTATTTATAGAAAGTAGAGTAAAGTCGATTTTATGTAATCAAGTCGTAAACATATATTTTCAGGCGCTTACATTGCTAACGCTGGCTAGACCTTATAAGATACATTAACATAATTTACCACGGCATTGTACATCTTGAAAAGGCCTACAAAAAATCCACCATGGTATATGTCTATCTCCTAAGGATAATAAATTGGATACTGAGTAAAGAAACAAACAAACAAAAAATTGTTGCATAAAAAAACATGTTTTCGATACATCCTATTGTTTGAGTTCAAAGACGAGTATTTTCAAAGATCGATTTTCCATTTACTGGGAGAACCTCATCGGGTAGCTAACATTATAAAAACGGCTATTAGGACACCGATTGGTAGGTCTCACATCCATAATATTTTCCTGACCTTGCTCATTCATATTGTAATGCTCTACACTACAATAAGGACGTCCACACACACCATACAAGACAGAAAGAAAACAGCAGACCTAAAAAATGAACAAAACAGAAAACAGAAATGTATAAAACCACTCGATCTATTGGTGTCATATATATTAAGCATTTACCATATTATTTAATTAATACCATTCCACAAAATTATTAACTTGGAAATATATGAAACTGCTTACTAGGGCTTAAAGCCAATGAATTCACCCAGATTTTTCAGACTCTTTCAAATTTTGAGGTTCTATAAATTTGACTCATCAAAACGTATTTGCAATCTTGACATATTATGCCAAAAATCACTCTAAATGAAATTCAAAATGTAACTACATTAAGCGAAGTAAAAGTAAATTAAAGTGTAAAAATATACATATGTTTATATTAAACCACATGAGTGGATCTATTTTAACTATAAAAAAACTATATTTTTAGTTTTACATCGAAAGATTTTAGTGGAATCTCTTTTAAAAAGCGACTCAGTTATTTATTTAGCTAAAATTCCCTCAACGAATTCTTCGTATCCGAACCACTGGATTTCCTCAAGCGTGGAATTTTAAAATTCTTAAAAAGATTAGTACAGAATCATGAACGATGCGGAAAATAAAAATACTGATTAGTATAAACATACATATTTTTTAACACAGAAGCACTAGCTTCTCCATCAACCCTGTAATATGTCTGTGTCGAATTTAACCCCAAGTGCCTTAAACATTTTGCAACGTTTTTTCTCTTAGGCGTATTTTTGTTAACGTATTTCGCGGGAAATATTCAGATTTTAGTATTAAAATTCGACATATTTATGCAATTTAAATACACTGAAATTTTGAACGCAAACATAGATAAAATCGCTTAACGAATAGGACACTATCGTCGTATCTAATAATAGATTACTAAAAATTTGGCAAATTATTTTTCAATTGCTAAATGTTGTAGCGTAGAATTATTTTAAAATTTTCGGGAGCGTCTTGGTAGACTTTTGTATGCAAACTGATTGCGTAGTGTCCTATCTTTCTAACACTGTTTAAATCATGCATCTCACCGTATACAAAATGAGATAACATTAAATCAGGCTGGAAAAAATATCGCCAAAAATTGCTCTAGTGGTTAAGACGGAATTCGATAACAAGATTAATTAAATCTGCATTTTTTTTCCTCTTTTTTATTCTCAATTTGCTGGCTAAGAAGAATGGCAGCCGGCTTAGCTACTTAGTGAAGGCTCTGCAATAAAGCTTACATTGATTGATTATCTCTTCGAGAATCAGGAGTGAAGTTTTGCGTGTATATTTGATACCGAGGGTCCCTCAACGTCAATAGACCCTGTACTAAAAGTCTAGGGGAGGATACCAAAGTAAACATTTTCTTTGGTTTTCCGTTTGAAAGAGGGAAATATATATTTTTATAAAATACACGATAGAGTTTCCTCTCAGGATTAGATCGAAATCTTGAAACCTCACGTTTTCACGTTCACAGGGGTTTCCTTTGTTTTGTTCTGGATGAAACGCCTATGTACATATTATGACACGCTCATAAAGTATACCAGTGGCGTGCGACTAGATTAATTATTATCGTTATTCATTTTTGGGTTATCATTTTGTTGTGTTCTACTTCTTACTTCTTGTCCATCAATAGAGCAGATGATGCACACTGTGATCTGGCATAATAACCCAAAAATAATCACGTTAATACTTTCAGCCATGAAAATCTCAAAACATTTCAGATTCGTTATTATTCACCAACACATATTAAAAAAAAACTACCAATAACTAAACAAATAACTCGGATCGGTAGATACTAGCGGTATCGCCCTAGTGAAAGAGCATATATCAGAAGTTGTTTGAAATGGCTTTAGCCGCGTTTTTTGACCAGATCTCAGTAATCAGATACCCACTTACCAACTTTCATCTTTCCGATCTACTTTATATCGTTCCTTTCACCCTCACGACATTTTCAGCCCTAATTTGGAATGTCAAAGTCCCACTGGGTAAGGACATTAAGGAGCATTTGAGACACTTATTCGGTATTCATTTTTACAAAAACGTTTTACCACATTTTATCAGAAGAGAAATTGAGGCAAGTAACTATGTGTACAAGGAAAAATTAAAATAAGACATGTATGGATTACCGGCAATCATTGAAGAGGCCGGCAATTGCATAATTTGGGAGGCGGGTATGGGTATCGCCACCCCAGGAACCATTTATTGGATAACCAACACTCCTGCCATAAGTCACCCCAAGTGGTTTGCTACGTTTGGTGACTTAGCTGGGGTGCCCTGAGTGAGTTTTGTCCAGGTCTTGGTGGTGGATGAGTTTGGTCACCTACTGCATGGATCGTGGGAGACTGTTTTGGCAAGTTCTTTTAATTTCTGGTCTCTCTGAACACATCGTCTCGCATCGCAGCAAGGGAGGGATGCATTCATACGTTGGTCACTCCTGGACACACTGACCCCTAGATAACTTCTTCCTTCCCAGGACTTTCTCTCCTTCTTTTCTTTGAAAAGACCCTGATGTGTGGCGATAATATAAAAAAATAGAAATGCTAGCATTGCTAAAACGACTTTAGATTACAAAATTCCGTGAACCTACCTATTTGTTTAGATATTCACTTCTCTATATAAAATAAAAGTGAAGGTTTTTCATCCATGAACAAACTCACTACACTAGAATGATAGAGTTGACTAGAAACATTAATTCAGTGTTACCGCTAAAGGTGAGGAATGGCTCTGGTTTCAAAAGCTATGCTAATATTTAAAGGATTCTGGAATCCTCAGCTCCTGGGAGCTGTGAAATAGAAATTCTTAATGCACTTAGCTCAAAAATATGTAGGATTTCGGGTAAGAGAATTCCTGAACATTGGTTGCACACAGTGTAGTGTGTCAACTGCCACACGCAACGGTTGTGTCCGCCGCGGTGTTATTGTTACCGCGCGTGTAGGTAGTGCAGTGAGTGAAGCGGATACTAAATTAACTACAAACTATGCCACTATTTAAGGGGCCGAAGACCGATAGGTCTCCCGGCCAAGGGGAATCGATAAATAACGGGGAACAATTAAAAATATTGTCCCTGAATATTGAGGGAACCTCTCGATCAAAGATGGATTTCCAATTACCATACGAAAGAAGAAGAAGAAGTTGCACACAGTTTATATAAAACCGCACGCCCCTGGTATATACAGATAACACTCGGCGCGTTCATGTGTGTACATTACAATAGTGTACATGGCAGGTATATAATTATACGGCCATTACCACAATATAATGTTAATCATGTTTACAAACCAAACTCAGCAGATTCAACTAAAGGCAAGGCAAATGGGGTTTAATTTCTTACGTCCTAATAAATCTATTCAATGCCTTCTTCCTTGCTTGCTTTGGTGTGAACTGTGAATACACACAACCTGCTAACCTAGCTCACCTGTCCTGACAATATTTGGTGGTTGGCTAGTTGGTTCGCAGTTCACAGGTCACCGGCAGAATTAGGCCAACCGCACGCTTTGTGGCGTTGTTTCCCCTACGGTTGATTTCGTAACCCTATAGCCCGAAGCTTGCCGAAAGGGAAATCAGAAGTCAAACTAAATTTGGATTTCTAGTGTATTTTCTATGCTCGATTTTAGAATAATATACTAACGCAGATCCGTGAAAGCTCACGATATTCGCGTTCATGACAAATTAGTTTCAATTTTAAAAATGTTATTATATTTTCGACACTTTTTTTACGTTAGCTCCACAGAGAAGGCCCCGAGGAAAATAATTCCCTTCGTAGCCAATGTCATCTTTACGGATGCTGTGTGGATGTTCTTTTTAGGAAAAAAAATGAGAGAAAGTTCTGGAAAGGAAAAAGGTGTGAGGATCTGGGGGTCAGTGTGTCCGAGAGTGACGGACATGTGAATCCATTCCTCGCACTGCGGTGTATGGTGATGTTCTGAAAGAGTCCTGCTGGAGAGGTCATAAGGTCTGAACAGATTGCCTAAATTCTATACACAATCAGTTCCAATGTTGAAAATTTTAGGGGTTAGTTTGAATTCTTGACAAATCAGCAGTTTTCTGTTTTAAATATTATATCACAGGTTCTTGATCGCTTGTCTGAATTCTTCTCTCCTGAATTCTGTCTGAAAATGACACTTAAATTCAAAGCTTTACCGAGTTTCTGGAATTCACCGAACCCGAGTTACGCAGGACACACTCACAACCGAAATTAGTATTTTGAATGAACTTTATAATATTTTTTAATGTCTTTCGTAAAATCGACCTGAGTCGTGTAATTTCTATACCCGCTATATCAACTTTCATTGATTTGGAGAAAACCGCAAAAAACTGTCACATCTCTAGCGTACATAAGTAATTGCATTACAATTTTTTATATAATGAATTGGAGTAATAAAATTTCGAAAAGCAATTATTTTTCTATGTATGTCTAGCATTAATTAAGTAATTTCGAAAAATAAAATGGATAAAGCGGATTTTGATACTCACTTCATATATATATTCGTGATATAGAGGCTTTTGAAAGTCAACTGAGCTGACATGGCGGGTTTAGAAACACACGCGTAGATCATTTTGACACACGAGCGTGGCGTCAGAGCGGCGGCCATATTGTATTTTGGCGAAATAACTGCTTGTGATTGGTTGAATCCGATATAGCGCGTTTTGATAGTAACTTTCTGTATGATATAGCGGATTTGGTTTCTCACTCGCAGTTTTAACATGGTTTTTGGTCGTGATAAGGAGGGTTTTGAAACTCAATTTTAGGCTCCCCTTGTTGCTCGCAAAAATGTGAACAAGAAGTCATACTCAGATCATTTTGTCAAAAAATCGGATATAGCGGGTATAGAAATTATAAGGTCCTTCACTTTAAGATTTTACTCTGAAATTGGAATGGTGGAATAATAGTCAAGAGACTGTTGTAATTAACATAACGTATTATATCGGATAACAGGAGATAAATAAGAGATTCCGGACAATCATGCATAGGTAACTATGGATGTCTCGCTTACTCTGGCTCATACAATTCTTCAGTCAAACTTTCTTTGCATTTTTAAAAGCTCTAAGCTTATTTTTTGTGTATTATAAGTCAAAAATAAATTCAAATTAATTTTTGTCATTTATTCATAAGGATTAAAATGTCAATAATAATATTTCAAGTTCAGTAACCTCCACCCTCTTATTTAAATGAAAATTTTACAAAGCTCCTTTTCTGTTAAGATTTTTAAATTCAAATTCTCGACTCATCGGATTATACTTATTGTGGTGGAAACAAGTTTGAGATGGAGGTGGAATATATTTATGGTTCTTTCCACTCTAAACAAATACCCAATTTTTAATAAAACTTTTTCCAAAGTGGATTAAGATGTTTCTACATTGCATCTCGCCCATGTTTCAATTTCAGTGAAAACAGATTGGCCCGAAGGGAAATCATTGCACTTCGATAGTCAAGAATACCCTTGAAAGGTGAAAGATAGAAAAATAAGAATAAGGGATAAATCACTAAAATAAACGTGTTCATAAACTTGAGTACTTTTACCGAAGAATTTTATAAATATTATAAATCAAAGGCTCTACATGCTATTCCACAATAAGAACTGCTCTTCTATAGAAAAACATGTTTCCAAAAAGAGATGCTTTTCTATACACTAAAAACCGTGGGGTTTTCATGTAAGAATAAAGTACAATATAATCTTCCATTTTCACATAAATGTGTGCGAAAGGACACAATAAAAAGTTTTTTTTCTACGATTTGACTTGAAAAAAAAACTATTTAAGACATTTTAAATACAGTTAAGGCGTTATTTTAATTAATCTTTTTAACGAATTGGTGTACTTCATAATTACCAAAAAATATGTTTTAGATAAATTAAAGGTTTTCCTATCGTTTCGCTTGAGTAGAATACAAATAAAAAAATAAGTTACTCAATAAAAATATAAATGCAAACTAATAAAAAAATGTTTTCAATAGAAATGTATGAACGCGTAAAGGAAACAACTTTAAAAAAATACAGTATTATAGCTAAGATTATCTGTGACAGTTTCACTTGATTAACTTTTTTGCTTTCTTATAAAATTATTTACAAAATAAATAAAAAACAGTTTTGTGCTTGAAATCGAACGTTTCTAGACTCCGTTTGTCAAGCGATTTTAATACCTATTACCTACAAAATAAGGTAAACCAAGAATATACACATTTTTGGCTTGTAGCTTCCTCTTAAATAGCGAAAATAAATATGTTCATTAATAAAATAATAATAAATTACAAAATTAAAATCTTAATTTTTTTTTAAATGTGAATACCGCACAAGAGTCCCCAGTGCTCCCAACCATCTGGAGCTAGTGAGATTTTGGCATGCCCAATTGGAGTAAGTTGTGAGGCTGAAGGTGGTGAGGAGGGGAAGGAGATGGGAAGAGGATGGTGGGTAAAGCCATTTCAAGCAACATTTCAACTGTGCATGGTGATCTAACACCAGGGCGATATACCTTATATTATTTCATGATTAAATTGTGAAATAAAACAAATCAATTAAATAAAATTTACTTGCGGAGATTTGAACCCGCGACCTTCGATTGATAGTCAAGAGCTTCACCTATCGACCACGGAAGCCGTCCCTTAATTGTAACTTTGTTATCGACCTTGTACCGAATATGTGCAGGTAATTGCGAGCTATTTTTTTTTGGATTTTAAATAATAATCACATCTTCATAAGACGGCTTGAACTGCAATTGATGTGTTGTCTCTGTTTAGTTATTTTTAGTGAGCAAAATTTTCACTGAAACCTCTGTATTCCGAGTACCGTAATAAAAGCAATTGATGAGATTGAAGGTCAAACATTCAAATGTTATTACTTCGTACGTAAATGCCTTCCACCCCTCCTCTCATTCGCCAACAAAGGATGCCAATTTTTTCAAGTTCTAGGGGGAAAAATCCCTAGGCGCAACATTTACATTACAGCATTTCGAAATTACCTAAATGTATTATAAAACGAGAATTGTAGCAGAAGTTATTATTTATTTTTTCACCATAACTCAACACAATGACAATGCAACACACCTTTGAAAAATGATATAAAATCATTAAAAGTGAAGAAAACGATGTAACCTGTTCAATCAACACGGAGAAAAATGTGACTGCATGACCAATTCTTAGTAAAATATTTGTCATTCAGAATATATCTGAACACGTTTTCCACGTAATTGGCCTTGTGCGAATAAATATGAGGGATGAGATGCGACAGTATTATTATTTTTACTAACAAGTTTTCCGACTTCCTCATAACATATTTGTGTTTTACTGATAGTTTATTATGAAATTTGTCAAATCATTCGTTATAGGCCTCCAGTCCCGTTTTAAACTAGTAGTTTGAACAGATTTTTAATAAATTAACAATATTTCATATCCGTAAGTTTCATTACTTTTCATGACTTTTGATCACTTTTTTGAGGTGTGATTATTAGTAATTGTGTTGAGGTATCCGGCTATCAAAAGAACATAACTCGTTTATTTTTTCCAAGACCATAAAAAACAGTGCACGTTGCATATTTTTAATGGAATTAAATATTTCAAAGATACATTTCATCTATTAACGTTTATTTTGGGACTAGGTGTATCACATAATTATAATACATACAAACATGCATATAAACAATGTATACAGCGATGAAGATACGTCTGATTATGGTATCCCACAAGGTACAGTACTGGGTCCAATATTATTCATCTTATATGTAAACGGGATAATTTCTCAATCACTTTTTGGTAGTACAACCTCCTATGCGGACGATACATTAATCATTGAAAGTGACAATACATGGGAATTAGTAAAACTAAAAGCAACAGAAGACATACATACTCTTAAATACAGGTTTGACATAAACTTACTATCTCTAAATAGCGAAAAAAACTCGTTATACAATTTGCAGTAAAATCAAATGACATTCCATGAAAATTTGGACATAATTAAATATGATAATTTAAAATATCATAATAAAAATAACTGTACAATCAACTGTTCCACGTTGAAATTTTCAAATAAAATTAAATACTTAAGAACAATAATAGATAAAAACCTAAACTGGAAGGATCAAATCAACTTTACCGCCAACGAAATAAGATATTTATATATTTTTGAAAATTCGAAATTTCCTATCATTGAAAATCTAACATCGGTCTACCACGCTATAGTTCAATCAAATCTCCAATACGCTGTAGTCAGCTGGGGAGCTGCATACAAAACAAATCTACTCCCTGTTGAAATTGTACAACGTCTGATTATAAAAATAATATTGAAAAAACCAAGAGATTATCCAACACATCTAATTTTTGAAGAATACAAAGTATTTAAATCTAATGACCTTGTCCGAAAAAACATGAAAATTCAAATAATAAAATAAAAACAAAATCACAGCTTTTTAACTGAAAATCGTACTCGTCAAAAATATTTCCAACCCAAAAATGTAACACCACTTTTGCTCAACATCATTACATCTATCTTGGGAAAAAATACATCAGCAGCCTACCTGAAAACATCAGATCAATCGAAAACGATAAACACCTACTAAAAGTGATTAAAGTTCAGTGTAATAATACAACAATGATGAAACTATCTTCTTATTTAATTATAAATTTTAATTTTTGTTTATTTAAGTATATTATTTGATATTCAAATTTCTTTGAATCATAATCATAAACACTAAATTTTCTTCATCCTGATGCTCAACACTCAACAGAAGAGAAATATTAAAAAAACAAAAACAGTGGAAACTAGTTTTATGGATTATCTTAATTAACATACATTATTCTACTTCTATTATTGTTACTTGGCCCACCACTGTAGCGTGCACAGTGCACGTCTTCCATATATGGACATGCAGAATCTATATTTTTGATACATATTTAATCTTTTGTTGAGACTCATAAATATGTCGTCGACACAAGTTCCAGAAAACTTCTCACAATTCCTCGCCCGCCGGATAAAATGGCTCAATTTTTCTAAGGTGGAAGTTTGCAATTCTTTAGAAATACCAAGAATCCCATTCGACGTTTCCCTTTTAAGTTGTTTACGTCTTTTTATTCCGGACACATTCGTAATATCCCAACGTGCGTGGTGCTGTCACCAATACCTTATGAATCAGGAACCTGTTTTTTCTGTAGGTTGAGAAGAATCTTTTATTTCATAAAAGAGAGTCTGCAAAGTGCTTACGGATATTGTATTTAATGTTTGCTTCCAAGTTATTTTAAGTATATTTTCGCCGCGTATTGTGTTGGAAATTACGGCAGTATGTAATTACCTCTAGTGGTAAAAGTTTCTTATGGGGATAATAAGATATTCGTGACGTGTGGTGACGTCCATTCTTAATCATATTAACGTAATATTTATTCTTCGCGTTTAATTGCATATTTGCTTTGGGTCATCATTTTAATAAAATGAATATAATAAACTTTTTTGAGCAAAGTATATGATATAAATTATCAACATGTATCAACACCAAAGGTTTCTTCATCATTTATTAATAAAGTATACATCTAATTAAAAGAAACCTTTGATTTCGAAACGTAGTTATGTATATTTTTTTTACAATTTATGTAATGTATTATTGAAGTGAAACTTCTTTACGCGCGTCATGCAATTTCGAGGACCGGAGTAAAACCGACTCATGACCGTCACGAAAAACCGTGATCATTTCGCTATATGAGCCTAGCTAATATTATATACCTAGTTTAGGTCACCCTCCAAACTCAGCTTCGCGGCCTAGAGGCAGAGCGTCCGACTCTCGTCGTAAAGAACCGAGGTTCGATCCCCGCTTAAACTATTTTTTTTTCTTTTTGTGATTTTTTTAATACGAGGAAAAGTGATAAAATGCTGTCGTGCTGCGACTTTTAGATATTTTGACTATATGATATTTTGGTCGAATACGTAATAACCGCGGTCTAGAGGCAGAGCGTTCGACACTCGTTATGCAGGACCCGGGTTCGAATCCCATATTTTTATAACTTTTAATTTTTTTTTATCAACGATTTGTAATAATGTAGTAAAAAATTACATAAATTTGTTAATTTACCTTTACTTTACTTTACGGTACCTATATGATGTTTTGGTCGAAATATAGCTTACAAATCGAGCCGGTAGAGTCGCTCGGTATTTTGATTAATTATTTTTATTTTGAATCATTAAAATTACTAATCAAGGCCCTATATGATATTAATTAAGTATTTTTATAACTTTACTTTACGGTACCTATATGATATTTTGGTCGAAATATAGCTTACAAATCGAGCCGGTAGAGTCGCTCGGTATTTTGAATATTTTTTTTTATTTATCAACGATTTGTAATAATGTAGTAAAAAATTACATAAATTTGTTAATTTACCTTTACTTTATTTTGCGCGAGATACCTCTCCTCGCGGTCTAGAGGCAGAGCGTTCGACACTCGTTATGCAGGACCCGGGTTCGAATCCCATAATTTTATAACTTTTAATTTTTTTTATCACATGCTACTTATAAACATGTCGATAGACAGAAAAAAAGAGAGAATGAAATGAAAAGAGAGAGAAGAATACTAAAAGTTTCACTTCCGTCGTGCGTAGGCTTGCCACACACTGTATTTTTTTCTTTTTGCCGTGTATGTCAGTCAGGAGGGGCCTACAACATTAACCACTACAGTACACGGAGAAAAATGAGTATCACTAATTTATTAAGGATGTCTTCAAATTATTGGTAATCAGGTTAAAAACGGGATTGCAGGACGTTTCCACATAAACTTTTAGTAAATTCTTAATACATCGGAACACGTGTTCATGCATCTGCATTTGCCTTGATAATATATAATGACAAAATGCAAAAGTATCAGGATTTTTATGAACACATGTTCCGAAATCGTGATATATTCGTAATTTACTAAAAGTTTTTCAAGAAACCTATTATTTCATTCATTAAGAGCCTGCAATCCCGTTTTTAACTGGATTACGACTAATTTAGAGGTTAGCAATAATATTTTTTCTCCGTTTACCGATAAATATAGTGTAACTATTTTATTTTATTGAGAAGGTAATAAATATTGACAAAAAAAAATCATGGGTTTTTGGTAAAAATTTTAATATTTTTCTTTATATTTAACAATACCTAAAAAATAATTGCACATGCTTAAAACAATGTAGGTGAACGGATTAGTCTACATATCGCGCTAAATAACCGTCGCCGCTACAGTAATTTGGGAAGATTGCACGAAAGCAGGCGAGCGAGCTGTCACGCAAAAACGATTAACTTCAAAGAGAAATTGCGGAGCTTTTTCCCTATCCCACTAGTTTACACGTCTGTTTGACTCTAACGTAGGTATTTGTTTTTAAATTACAAAGTCACACGTGAAAAACAATTATAATAGCATACGGAAAATATTTCCAAATAGTCCAGTGGATTTATGGCACTTGTAAAATAGTAATACCAGCAGTAAAGCGAGTCCCTTTTCTGGTGCTAAAATTTCAAGCCATAATAAATTGGTTGTCATTCCGAAATTTCGATGCAAACCAAACCGTAACTTAATCAGCAACGAAACAAAACCGTTTCATTTTTGTGTACAGTGATTGGATGGAGTACCTAGTTACACGTAAAAAGCGCTTATCGCGAAAAAATATATTGACAGAATAAATGTATGTTCAAAAAGTGCGATGAAGTTCTAGCAAATTTGTTGAACAGTTACCAATTTGATCAAATTTTGGGATATGTCATAAATAATTTGCAAAATAATAAATATTAGTACGTATAGCAGTTTTGTGGACTAAAAATTTTTTTGCAATAATTATGGATTGCACACCACTGTTGGTAATAAAATCAAATATACTTATGTTGGTTGTCTGTGACGACGTGCGTAATATTAAATATTTCTGCCTAATGCACGGAGTAAAATGAATGTTGCTGATTTATTAAAATATCATGGCATGGTGAAGGTGCTAGAACACTTGGAATTTGGAGTGCATTAAAGGTTTTCTGGAAATGGCCTGCATTTTTAATCAGATTACGAATAATTTGCAGAGATTCTTAATAAATTATCAATATTTTATATGAGTAAGTTTTCTCCTGCGTATTGCTTAAAATTATTCGGGTTCTATGGCTTTTAATTTTTAAAAATTGTAACTGATTATGAAAACCGAGTCATAAAGTACAGGGTTTTCCAATAAGAGGTGTTATTTTGAATAGCCCGCTATTTCGGTAGATGTTACTTTTGAAGCTGTCATTTTTTAACATTTGACAAGTACAAACTACGAAACTATTAAAATTCACTTGAGTGAATCAAATGCAAATCATCTTGAGTGATGAGGCCCATTTCCACCTTGGTTGCTTCGTCAACAAGCAAAATAGTCGCATCTGGGGCTCGGAAAACCCAAGAGTTATTGTTGAAAAGCCTCTCTATCCTCAACGTGTGACTGTTCGGTGCGGTTTATGGTCCGGCGGAGTCATTGGACCTTACTTTTTCGAAAATGAGGCTGGAGCAACAGTTACGGTGAATGGATTGCGCTATCGAGAGATGATTAATGATTTTTTATGGCCGGAATTAAATGGTATTGATTTGGACAACGTTTACTTTCAACAAAACGGCGATACGTGCCACACAAGCAACGAAACCATTGTTCTTTTACGATTGAATATCAAAATAACACCTCTTATTGGAAAATCCTGTAGGTAACAATTTTTTTTTAATTTTAAAATGAAATGTGTATTTCTTTTGATTAAATTTTAAACATATCTAAATCTGTTAAATGTTGAAAGATCTAAATCTAAATCATGATTCTTAAACTTTACTAACGTTGTTCATTCGAAAGGTAAATTTCTGATCATCTAATCTCTCTTGATCCTGAACAAATATTATACTTTCAGCTTCATAAATCCGACAGTAATAAATAATATCAGTGGTATTTGATATCATAATCACCTTTTGAATATAATAATAACGTAATATTTTTAACTATATCAATTATCTTTGAGACGGGTTCAAAGTTGCTAGATCCTTCAGGTTAATCTGTCAGCTCTGTTTAAGCCAACTTTGATTCGATTGTTAGTAATAATTAACTTGTATAGTTTTTAACCAGGACTGGACAGTGGGTGGAGTTAAAACACATAACTTTGTACTGCGGCAATGCCAATGGGATATATATATCAAAAGTTGTGGTCTTGCGTCACTAACATCTGCGTGAAATTACAAAACCGTGGATTTATTCCTTTAGTAAATGACTTAAAGTTTGAATTTTTTTTTAAACTGTTTAGGTATTTGTTTGTTTTTGAATTGCTTTTACCTCCTAGTTGAACACTAAGCAAACATAATATATAAGTTTCGCAATATGCGTTATATCTAAACTATTAAACAAAGTTATTTTCGGTGTTAACTGCATTAAAAATTTTGCTAAATTGTTTTAAGGCTAAAATATTTTTTTTAAGTTCTGCTATTATATCAGTTCTGTCAAGCAACTAGCCTTTAATGATAGAATAACAGAACTTGAGTAGGACATTTCACAGAAATCGAAAATGTACGTTAAAATTTGATGAATTGTTCAAATTCTCCGAAACAACCCGTCCTAACGTTCAACTTTGTGGAGTCGACTACATTTTTTTTAAAACTTTTTCAAGAAACCAAACACCATTAATATCACATTTACAGTAGTTCATCGAAACGATAACCCCACATTCCATGACGATGCAATCCATTTAGTATAATTCAATATTAATAACTTGGTAAATTATTTCGAAAAAAATACATCAATTTATTTTTTTCTTAAACCTTTTCTCTAGCGCGTCATCTTTATAAAGTATGTGTTTTATTTTATTTGAGAGTAAAAAAGTTATATAACCATTAAGTATGTTAGTATTTTACGTCTGATATAATATTAATGAATAGAGTAACTAAAACTGGACCCAATATCGTTTATCGGTAGGTTCCGCCGTGGCGATGATTGGCGCCAACTTGCGGTTCGGCGCCGGTGCTGCCAGCAACTCTTCGCTGAACGCCACGCGCCTGTTCCAGTGCCACCCCGGCGGCAGCGCGCAGGCGGGGCTCATCTTCCTGCTGGGCTCGCTCGGCATCACGGCCAACGTGGCGCTCATGGCCGTCATCCTCAGCAAGCGGCAGCTCAGAAGGTAACCTACCGCTATTGCTGATAACTCTGTTATTTATTGTAACCTCTACAACTACATACTACAACTATATCCATGACAGACAAGTTGCAAATGATATCTCAGGCAGAACCCTGTTTCTATTTTACTACCTTACACCTTAAAAAGTCCAAAGAAACGTCACGCTGATGTTTATGAACTCTCTGACTGAAATATATATATTATTTTTTTTAAATGTATGCTTTTTTGTTTATTCTTGTATTTTTGCAGTATTGATTTATTATTCTAATACGCTTCAAATATTGTTAAAATGTTTCCTCAAAGTACCCATCTAGTCGCTCATATAACTAAATCATAAATACATTTATTGCTTCACATTTTAACGACAAATAACAAAGTTAGGTGGGGAACAAATTATTTTTCGTAAAACGGTGTAAAATATTTATTATGGGAGCAAATGCACCAAATGGACCATGTCGTAAAATTATCTATCATTTGAAAACAATTTCACAAAATGTATTATGAAACTTTTAGTTCTTGGTTGAAACCCATTTTAAGATTCTGGTTAAAGAACTTTACGAGGGGTTTCCTCTTATTTAGTCGAAACCGGACTGGTTTCATCTTGCTGGGCAATTTAAAGATGTTCCATTATTAGTTAATTTTAGGGTATTATTTATGTCATTTGGTTCAGATAATAAAAATCTTTTTTAAAGGGTTTTTCTACAAAATTTTCTGATTTTATTACTGTCATGTAGTGGATTATTGACTTTAATTGTAGTTATTTTTTTTACATTAGGTTTAATATCATTTAACCTTATTAAAACATGTCAATTGAAGCTAAAAATTGTCCAAAAGAAGTAACATTTTGCAAAATTTTGGTCGACCAAAATTATTTCTTATCGTGCTTATTTTGGATCACCCTTGTTTTATGTCTTGGTTTAATGGTGTTTGAGTTCATCCACTCATCTACCAAGCCAGTTAAAGTGATTTGTGATCTTGTAATAAAACTCAGTTTCTTGCTTCCATAAAACATAAAATTACCCTTTGCCACTTTTAGTATCAAAATTTTACTCGTTTTATGATAGCTTGAGATATTTTAATATATAATTATATCATATCACGTATTATGCAAATCCATGGTTAATACGAAATATAATCATTAACCTAAATACATTTTAGTTTATCAATTTTTAAAATAAGCAATTGTTATAACAAAGTATTGAGACAGACTTATACAGAAGGAAACAAGTTTACGACATTTGATACAATTTTACAAGTGAGCAAAACGAAGTTTTGGAATCGATTTAGCTAGGCAATATTGTACGAGATTCCAAGTATTTTATATGAAAAGTAACATACGTGACATCTTATCACGACCTTTAAACATTTTTTTACTAAATTTATATATTAATAAAATAAATTAAAACACTTTGTTTTTACCACGATAATCTTTATTTTTTTTAAATCGACATGTTTCGAGAACGATGTTCTCTTCATCAGGACATAAATTGTACTAAAACTAATTATCAAGTATAGAAAAGGCGTGGGTAGAAGTGAAAGTAAGGGGGGGGGGAGAGAGGTGGAAAGGGGAGGAGCTTAGAAGATCAAAGACAAAAAATTACAATGGAAATATGTTATTCACAAAATTAATTTGATTATTAATATTATTTAAATTTCTATTGACATTTTTCCTAATTTCTAATATTTCTAAAAGATCTAAGTGAAAACCATCAATGAATGGTAAAATTCAATTAGATGGTTAACAAATTCCAAATAATTATTACTATTTAGACATCTCAAATGTTTCAAATGTCTCCATATATATATTTGCTGCTTTAAATTATATTGTGTGGAGGCGAAGATGTAACAATTATGTTTGCATACTTAATAAAATACATAAATACACCATTTAAAAGAAACTAAAAATAAATAAAAACTGCGCTTAAAATATTCACCATTAGCTTAATCCAGATACTCCACATAATGCATGTAATCAAATAAGTTAATAAATACTTGAATATTGATGGGGAGGCCCGAATACATTATTTTAGTCTCAATTGATTATAATCACTTTTTTCGCCCTTTGGATTGCTTAATTATTTATTTGCTAGCTATTGCCATCACAGTACCAACCCATTGATTAAACCCGAATTTAAAAAAAACGCACCTAAAAATATATACCAAACCTTTTTAAGGTTATTTTATAATTGAAGGATTTTTATAGATTTTACGGTAAGTTTGTGCAGACCAATTATAAGGTGGTTTTACTGCTTCAAAAGCTTTAAATTTGCACGGTCGCTAATTTTAATTAAAATTTCTAAGCTTTTCCACCCTTTAACATAAAACGTCGAGTTCCTCGTTAGTAAAATTAAAACCAATTCCTTACTTACAAGAACCTATCTGATTTACGCTTCCGTATCTCAGACAAGGATCAACCGCGGATGTGGTAGCGCCAAAGCTTTCTTCAAAAGATCCGGCGGTCTAAGGGTGGAAGGAAGGCCCTATACAACAAGTTATGTGTGGGAAAGCTTTATACAACTAGCCAGGGGTGGTTGGTGAGTTCTTGAGCAAGGCAAGCAACTTTGAAAATGGCATGGGGAAGTGTAAGTTAAATTTTATGTTTAATTTGGGCTTTATTTAAATGGTTTTAGAACCCATTTTTCATTTCATCCGTCTGTAAATGTGTTTAAACGTTCCGTTACCGGTTCAAGATGGCGACCGTTTGATAAGTTCAGTACAGATTTTTTTTTTCAATTGCGAAATTTACGTGTTTTTTCGTACTTTATTTTTCAAATTTTTAAAATATTATGGTACCTACCTGCCCGAAGAAAGTTGTAAAAAAGAATTGTAATAAAAAGGTGACGTTTTTTGGACAAATTGTGTAATTCTTTATTTTGAATTGTTAACGTTATTTAAAATACTTAGTTTATAACTAAGCAGACGGGTATTTAAGTACCTACCTACAAATCTTTTGATTTCAGAGCATATTGTGATTTTGGTTTATAAAATAAGAGAAATATTCAAACATACTTTTTTAGATGCGAGGTGGACAGCGTTCACAGAACTGCTAGCATGAGTAGATTGGTCGATTTAAGCTGGATTAAGCAAGACAAAAAGTAATAGTACTTGTGTAAGTTATTATATATTTAGTCATTTGTAAACTTAGATGTACAAATAATGCTGGCGATATGGAGTGGTTTAAGAGGTTACATAGACTGACCGCCCCTGCAACTAGCTACGTAAAGGAAATTCTATACAACCAGTAGGTGAGAGAAAGCTTCTATACAACAATTAGTTGTGTGTGCGTTAAATACCAGTGGAGCAAGGAGCTAGACGTAAGAATCCCCATTGTACTAAATTTGACGTTGTAAAAGTTAAGAATTAATGCTAAGACGAGTATCATTAATAATAATACCGCACAAAGAGTATTCTCACCGTACCTACGTAAAGTTCTCTAACAAAGCGGTTAAACAAGACAGCGCATATCTCGAATATTTGGGATAATAATATGTATTTTCGTTATAAATATCCTTGTTATCTCGCTTCGGGGGCAGGCGAAGCTTTCTGTAAGCTAGACGCATGACGTAAGATGCAAGACGCATGACGGGAGGAACTCATTTACATTATTAGGGCATAAATGTTATTTCTGGCATATTACGTGCTGCGTCGTCGAAAAAAAAACATTCGGTCTTTTGTTTATACCTGCCCCGTAAATATATTATACACAGTATCCGGAAACTCATATTACCAGCGGGAAACTGATTAATCTACGTTAAAAAAACTTAAATCCTGGTCTACACTTTGACGCATTAGCAGATATTAAACTATGATTTAAAAACAAATTACAGTAAAAATTCCAACTTCAGACACGATATACTTGTTAATGAAGGCTCATATAATAAAGTTATTCGAAAAATTCGACTCCAAATTTCCAAAATTAATATCCCGGTAATTTATTATCCCGACCGTCACCTTTTATTGCGGGCACTACGCACCACTAACACAATCACCAGGAACAAGATTACATGGAGATGAATGATGGAATTGACGAACGTCACAGCGGTGCTGCCAAGGTTTGTAATCTATGTGAGGATATTGTGTCAGCGCTTAATTAGCAGCAGATACATACCTGGACAGATGACGAACCTCGTGCTGGCACTGTTGGTGGACGCGGTGGACTCTCTGGCTGCAGCAGCTGGTCTAGTTTCTTCACCACCTAGGATTCTTGCTGCAGAGTCTCCATCCTCTATCTTCGTTGAATGTCACAGCGATGCTGCCAAGGTCTGTTATCTATGTGAGGAGATTGTGTCTCGCTTTATTAGCAGTAGACACATACCTGGACGGATGACGAACCTCGTGATGGCACTGTTGGTGGACGCGGTTCACTCTTTCGCTGCAGTAGCTGGTCCAGTTTCCTCACCACCTAGGATTCTTGCTACAGAGTCTCCATCTTCTATCTTCGTGTCACCTGTTCCTGTTCTTCATTACCTGTTCCTGTACTTCATTTTATTCAACTTAATTTCACTTTATTTTTGTAATATAAATTTTTGTTGTAATACGAGTACCTGCATCAACTGTAAAGCGCCCTTGAGGTGATATCTCACAAAAGCGGCGCTATACAAATTGTCCAATAAATAAATAAATTTACAACCGCTATTAGAAAAAATTCAAATTTGTCCCAATTCCATTGTTTTTTAGCGATCTTAGCCACAAACTATCATTACAGTGACCCCGTTGTCATGGAGTTTTCACAGTTTTTTTAGTCTAGGATATTTAAGTGTAAACAAATGTTTAGCTAATTATCATCTCACTATATCAATTGCGTCACGAGCTACGGAGCTTTCAAGAATCTATTTTACCATAAAATATAAGAGAGGATGGTATTTTGTTTTCTCTGTATATTTCAAAAACAAAACGTAGTGAAACACGTACAAAGACGGGTAGTAAATGCAAGTAACATTTTGAATGTAGCTAACGACAAAAGACGGGTAGTAATTGCAAGTAACATTCTGAATGTAGCTTGTCAAATAAGATTACAGCGAATAGGAATTTGCATAGCTTTTTGTCTGAAATTTTAAGGCTCGCTTTGAAATATCTCTTTGACTGTTGAAAAATTAAACAATGCTCCTTATTAAGTATATTTCAAATATTTTATTGCTAAAGTGTTAATACTGAAACCCATCCGTGGGTATGTAGAAGGTACCTACTAGCTTCAAGTAAAATTATAAATATAATATTGGTACTCACATAAAATTTGCATGCCAACAAATTTTTAAAATTTTGCAAAACAATGGAATTCACAATGTAGAGACCAGGGGCAGAATTCTCACAGAAGTGTGCAAAGTACATTTACGCTAAAAATTTAAACAATGCAGAGTCCGGGACGACGAAATGTTGACTGAGGGGCGCGGGCAGCGCTGCTGAAATTTTGAAATATAAACGGGTAAATTCAAGCATTTAAAATGAGAACAGAGTGTATCACAAAGTGTGAATTTCATTTCATTCACAATTTGTGATAAGGTAGACTAAAGGAAATGAGAATAGTGGTAACTGTTTAATTTAAACGTGATGTTTCACGCTAATATCGAGAATTTTCAATGGGTAATTATAAAATCTTTCAATTCTTTTAATTCTAAAAAAGTTTTTCTAATCAAATGTAAGATGAGCTTCAATCTAAATATTAAATCGTACAATTAATGATGTGATTTAAGGATGGGTTGTTTCGCAGAATTTTAACAATTCATCAAATTGTAAATTTGATTTTAAATTTCTGTGAAGGTTTTATTCAAGTTCTGTTATTATTTTAGTTTTGTGAAGCGACTGGCCAGTTATGATATAATAACAACACTTGAATAGAACCTTCACAGAACTTTGAAATTTGAAGAATTGTTCAAATAGTCCGAAATAACCCGTCCAGTATTATATTATTATTTTATGAAAAAATTTGCCACAAAGTACGTTTAATGAAGAAAGTAGTTATTTTAAAGTGTTCGAAAAACATCTGTAAGGTCTTTTGGGGTTTTTTGCGAAATTTTTGTCATCCAGTAGAAACATTTTTTTGATTCTTTTAATATTTCGACCCCTTAGATTTTCTTTAATGTATCACCCCCTCAAATTTCACGGTGTGTACGCGAAAAATTATTTAAAAGCCTACTATTTGACCCCTAACACGAGAATGGTAGGAAAGAGAAACTAAAAACAGGGATTAATATTCTCTTGTCGCTTTCTCTTGTGGTAATTTGACGGACAAAAGTGTTTCGCCCAATTTAGAAAGAGTCGCAACGGTAAAAACACAAATAAATAACAACGTTTTTGTCTTCAATGGTCTCCGTAACGTGTAACCCGAATGATGAATGGTGGTAAACATCAACAGAAGCATGTCAACGTATCATTAGGAAGAGTTATTTGTTGAAAAACCGCCTCTCCTGCCGCTGAGAGCTCTGTCGTAACACCGCCCTCTGTCAAACCCCCTACAGACTACCCAATTTGGTTGGTTCAACTGTTGTGTGTCAACTGTTGAGTGTCAACTGTTGAGTGTCGCTTACAGACGTGATGTTTGGTTCAATTTGTGAAAAAATGTCAGTTGTTCGTCTGGGGAACACATGCAGCATGCCGCCTACTTTTTAAATAAAATAAAAAAACAAAATGTACATTCGCTCTAGTAGCATTATTAAATATCAACAAGCGAGGAAAAGACAAAAAAAATGGCTCATGGAATAAAAAGAAAACAGTCATATGTATGAAGCTACTAAAAGAATAAAGATTTAGCGTTTTCCGATTTTATTAATTACATCCTTTTCAGTACATTTGAACTGTTTCAAAAGGATTACAAAAGATGCATTCCTAGCATCTCTATCAGAGTATATCTTGCTTCTAGTTTCCCACAAGCAAAAAAATCCTTACATAATCTTAAAAAATCCATCAAAACTTCACGTTAATTAGTCACGCATGTCATTTTACAACAACTACGCACGACGGCTCCCAAGGCTGACTTAGTAAAGTTGGTTCAACTGCTTCAACAGTTGGTTTACGCTACAGGCGATCCAACTTGGTTGGGCGGTTCGGTGGTTGAGTGCTCTGGCAGTTCAACCGTTCAACTTGATAGCCACGCCTCCTTATCGTATTCAATTTTACGTTCAAATCAACCGCTCAACCAAATTGAATGGTCTGTAGGTCCCATTATTTTCGTCGTTTAGGAGATAGAGGGAGAGGGTATACGGAGAAAAATGATACGGCTTTTTTTATAAAGATACTGTTAAAAATGTGCTGCATGACCATTTCCTGATAAAATATTTGGTCATTCAGAATATATCTGAGCATGTGTTCCGCGCAAGTGGCCTTGTCCGAATAAATATAATAAACGAGATGCGACAGTACTATTATTTTTAAGAACACGTGTTCCGACTTCCTCATAACTTAATATAGCAACCACTAATTTATGTCTTAATTATCGCTCTTTTTAGGGGCTTTAACATATATTCGTGGTTTACTGATAGTTTGTTACTAAATTTGTCAAATCATTCGTTAATGGCTTCCAGAAAACGAATAATTTGAATAGATTTGTAATAAATTAACTATATTTCATACCTGTAAATTTTCGTTTAATCAATTTTCTTCGTGTGCATGTTGCAACGGAGCTATCAGCAGTAGGAATATAAACGCTTCCTTTACTAAGACAATCTAATTCTATTCCCAAAGTGACTACACAGTACTCAAGTAGGTACTGTAGTATTTCATACATATTTCAGACATATTTCCATAATATTATTTGTGATGTTTGTTTCTAACGAGGCAGAATAAGTCAGACCGCAGTAACATTGCTGGAATAATCAACATATTATTCTGAATCTGCTCTTGGTAATGTTGGAGTTATGTTGAGATAGTTTGTGCAACCTGAATGTTTGCGATGGAAATGTCTTCGTTTCTTCTTGTTGGCGTACTGCGACAAACATGGGATAAATACGTAAACATTTCACAAACTCTAAAAATAATTTTGGTAAGGAAGGTGCAGATGGAAGAGGAAGATAGATGGGTCATAGAGTAGCAAGAAGAAATTGAATAATATGACTTGTTTAGATTAAAACACCTTCGTAATTTTCTTTCACTTTTTTATTAATGTCCGAACAGGTTCCACCTTATAAGGGACATCTTCAGACTGGTCCAAATTTTTTTTTTATTTATTTGAATTTTACTTTTGTTTTCACGAATGAATGCAAATCTTGGAAGTTGAAATTATCTCATTTCCCGACATTCGATCGAGCTGAAACTCGGCAAATAGACTCGTTGTCGATGAAAATGCATTAACAATCAAGCATCCACATTTTATATATGCAATAATATTAAAATTTTCAAGAAATTAAAATAAAGTTTACAAATTATATTTGATAAGAATAAAAAAATGAAACTAAAAAAACTGATGAAATTTAAAATAAATCTTTGGTTATGTATGGCAATTGTGAATAGATTTAGCGTTATTGGCTCTATATAATCAATTATAATATCTGTTAAGAGAATGCTAGGGAATTTCCTAAAGCCAGCCATCATGAAATATTGATATTTTTAAATGGTAGGTAATATCGAATCAGTTATCGAATTGAAAAAAAACATAATTTTTGCTAGAAGATAAAATGTTTCTTGTGATAGGTTCTGATAATAACTATTTAAATATCACAATTAAGAGAAATTTCACCCCAAGACCCGAGAGTGCTTAGCTCTATTAGCTTAGCATGAATTGAACGTTTAACCTACAAAATAATACCGAACATTTACATAGATAATATTCAGAGATAGGTACTCTTCGTACTTAAATTACTCCCACAGTTTTGTCGGTGTGTTAGAAACATTGTATAGAATCTAACTTAAAAGGTAAGCACAAGGTAAACTGAATTTTAATCAAACTATGCAACGTATAACGTATTATTATAAATTAGAGTTACAAAAAAACTTACTGATATGGAAACTGTTAACTTTTTTTAAATCTGGTCAAATTATTCGTTTCCAGTTAAAAATGGCAGGCCTGTAACGAATGAATTGAAAAAGTTCCTAACATCAGTCAAAAGCGAATGTTTTATGAGGATGGTGGAACATGTGTTCATGCAAATACTGATATTGATATACTGATATTGTTGCATTCCGTCATGACATTTATTAGGGTAAGAACAAGTGTTCTCCGTGTACGTCTTGTAGAAGAAAAAAATATAAAGAATTATATACAAGAGAGGAATAATATCCAACTTAATACACTACCGTCTTCCTAATTAGATTTTTATACGCACGTTCAACGTTGGTATGGTAAAGCCGGCCTTAAGCTTGGTTTTAAACATACAAAGGCCGTAGTAATTAAAAGGTCAAGTTTTTCACCGTTCCGACTAATGCGTCGTGTAGCATTAATTTACTCCGCGTTTATAAGTAAGGGGATAAATGTATTATTTTAAACAGTTCTTCCGATAATCAGAAAACATTAAAGTAATATGATATCAACGACAAAATTGTTACATTTTATATTTACTGACAGTAAAGAATCAAAGAAGAAAAAAATGCAGCAAAGACAAAACGGATCTCAAGCATTTCACAGAATTATGATTTTGGAAGTTTGTTCAACTATTTCAACTGCTCGTCTTCGAAAACCTATCAGAGATAGCCTAGAAAAATATTATTTAGGACGGGTTGTTTCACAGAATTTGAACAATTCTTCAAATTTGTAAGTTAATTTTCAAGTGCTGTTATTATTTCAGTTCTGTCAAGTAACTGGCCTATAGTAATATAATAACAGAACTTAAATAGGTCATTCACAGAACTCGCAAATGAACGTTGAAATTTGGTGAATTGTTCAAATTCTATGAAACAACCCATCTTTAGGACGAGTTGTTTCAATATGATTTTCAATTTCTGTGAAGGTTCTATTCAAGTTCTGTTATTATATCATTATTGGCCAGTTGTTCCACAAAACTGAAATGTTATTCTCAATAATGTTATGTTTGCCTTACCTTACCTTAACTTGCCTTACCTAAATGACATCATTTTCTATGAGAAATACTTATTAGTTATGTGATATAATCTATTGTAACGCCACTGAAAGCTCTGTTGTAACCAAAACAGCGAAGCACCTATACCTAGATTTTAGCTCTGAATAAATTCCCCAGAGAACCAGTTTAACCCCTTGTATACTGCACCAAGAACAGAATAAGCACACCGGGAACGGATTGATGAAAGTTTAATAATGCTGTATTGTTTGCTTGTCTATTTGCAGATGGTCTCAGGGCCTGTTGTTCCACCAAGCGCTGGTGGACTGCGCACGCGCCGCACTGCTGCTGCCCCTCGGGATATCCATATTCAAGTGCCAGCCGGTTAACAAGTGCTCCCTGCTAGAGACTGCCTTCCTACTGCTGGTGAGCACGAGACTTAATCAAATACACTCTGCACCTCATCATCAGACACACTCTGTACTTCATCATTAAATACTTCATCATTCACACTTCTCACTTCATCAATCACTCTTCTCACTTCCTCTATCACGTTACGCTCTTCATCAAAATCACTTCGCACGTCATCAATCATACTTTATTACTAACCACATTCAAATGTTCATTGCCCACGAGAACGCAGAAATCCAACTAGATATGATTACTTACATAAATCTATTAATGACAGATAAGTGTGTGTGTAACCTTCCCTCTCTTTCTCATAAACATATATATGTATAGCATATAACATTTTAGCGGTATGCCTATCCGCATAATTACCTTCCGTATTGTATTAAATTATATTACAGAATAATCATGTTCCTTTCCAACACACTTAATTTAACAAACATTCATTACAATTTATCTTCATTATAAAAGAGGTGCTTTACGAAATATATCAAAATAAATACACACTTTCAGTAATTAGATCCGCACGTTAACCTTACAACCACCACTTTGTGTATATAATATTATTATGCTTTATAATAGGGGGAGTAAAGTTTTAAAGTGAAGCAATTGCATTAAAGTTGATTTTGCGAAAATGATACCCGAAGATATTTTCTTTACTATATACTCAAATAGTAAAAATCTTTGATACTAAAATGGTTTTAGGTATTTTAAACTAGATTTCACCATTTTTTTAAAAGTGTTTTTGCAGTTGGACAATTTTAGAATTGAATGGTGATATATAGATATATTCTTAATATCACACGGAGAGAAACCGATTATTGACATCAAGATAAATCAAAAGGACTTTTTAACAAATAAGTAAAGAAACTAGACGCATTAATAACAAAATCCAAACATTGAACAGCGTGAAAAAATCTTTTAAAGACAAACTTACAAAAAACAAAAATTTTTCCACGTTAAATACGATTTAAAAAACCCATATCACCCAATTTCTATATAAAATATATTACTTGTCTACTTTAACTATTCACACTTATATCACATCTATCAAACATATAACTATTGTTTTACTTTCTCAATGTAATGGACTTACTACAAAACGTAATTACCTATGATATTATTAATTCCTTATAAATAACTACAATAATGTACTGTGCACTCCTCTTCCAAACACAAGCTAACGCTTCTATGGAAGTGTAGTATTCAAATCTTTTAATATGTAAAAACCCAATGTAAATACGATTTTACATGTAATTAATTTATTTCTTTAATAATAAATAAAATAAAACACAAATTTAAAAATGTTTTATCGATTGGTCTTGATAATGTAATATCATGACGATACAAAGAATTTTCGTTGTATTGTAAAAATATGCGGATTTTCATGAACACGTGTTCCGCCATCGTGATAATATATTCGTCATTTACTAAAAGTTGCAATTACCTGCAATCTCGTTTTGAACCTGTTATTCTGTTCTTCACTAGCTTAACAGTAGTAATAAGTAAAATTATTGTCTGTTCTATTTTTATGATAAAGTTGTATTATTTTTCATCGTAGGGTTGTTTTTTAATAATAAGAGATATTCCAAAAATATCTTACGAAAGTTCGGTGTCTTATGTCAAACACGTTAGGCAAACATATCCATTTTTACTGAAATATGAACTGAATGCTGTCAAGTAAAGCAAAAATTGAAAAATGAAAACAGAAAATTCCGGTTGACGATATTTCAAAACTATCAAATAATATTTGAAGAATCAACATTAACTTCGACGATTTCAATTTTTTTTTTTAAATTAATGTTTAAATTGCTCCTTCTAAAAATTAAGATTTCTTGTCAGATCCATCAATCCGCAACATTTAAGACAATTTTATTAATTGATACTGTTGTCAAGAAAATTTTACATTATTTGAAATTCATCGAAATTCTTACCAACAGTTTCATGAAATATTCGAGGCGGGTAGTCAATATTGTCAGAAAAGGGAACTTTAAAGTATCGAAAGCAAATAATAACGTATCTTCGACACTCTACATTCAATATATAACACATTCACAACGTGATCCAATACTGCTACGATATCTGGCAAGAATACTATTGATAATAATTGAAGAGTGACTTTTGAAAGTGGCCCAAGACAATTTTTATGAATTTCAAAGTAAGAATGCCATTGTGTTCAGAATCATCAAAGAATTATTAACTGCATAACCAGCACGATACATTTTTCACTAACCTATTTTCTTCAAAGCTTTAAAAATTGTAATGCGCTGATTCATCATTAAGCTAAATTAATGCTAAATCACTATTTTGATTAATCTTTATAACGAATTGGTGTACATTATGAATACCAAAAAATATGCTTTCGATAAATTGAAGGTTTTCCTTGAGTTGAATACAAATAAAAAAAAAACAAATTACTCAATAAAAAATATAAATATAAACTACTAAAAAAATATTTATCAATATAAATGTATGAACCCGTAAAGGAAACAACTTTAAAAAATACAGTATTATAGTTAAGATTATCTGTGACAGTTTCCCTTGATTAACTTTTTTGCTTAAATTATTTTTAAAATAAATATAAAATCATTTTGACTCCGTTTGTCAAGCGATTTTAATGTCTATTCCCTACATTCGTGACAATATATGGCATACCAAAAATATACACATTTTTGGCTTGTGGCTTCCTCTTAATCTTTAAATAGCATAAAAAAAGACACTATCCGTATCTGTCTGTTTGTGCGCTTTGTTCTTCTAAACTACGCAACGGAATTTAATAAGATTTTCAGTAACTTTTAGAAAATTTCTTTAGAGAGTTTATATATATTGTGAAAAAAGCATGACTCTAACTTTCTCTTATTTAATAAATCAAAACAATAATTTCCTAAGAAATCAAGATTTTTATGTTGGTACTTAAATACCTACCCACTTAATTATAATCCATATTTTTATGTAACATTAAAAACAATTAAAAAGGAACTATACAATTTTTCAAAAGAAACGTCAACATCCAATGTAAATTCTCTGGTCTAATTTCTTCTGGCTGGTAGGTACCATAATATTGAGAAAAAAATTCTAATAAGGAAGTCCAAAATAAACATGACGATTTCAATTTTGAAAAAAGAATCATTATTGAACCTTCAAAGCAAATTCCCTGTAATATTGATATATCTCCAACTTCTGACATTTCCTATACATTCTGGTGGCAACATGCTACGCCTTGGTTTCCTTTCATGGATTTGTATGTTATGAGTTCTTTATTTTACGTTGATAAATTAGAGAAATCGAAAAAAAAAAATAACCTACGTGCGATTTTGCTATTTTTTATATGAGCGGCTATTAACTCTGTATTTGATGGCTTCTTTCTTATTTAGATTTTATTTCAAGATCATTTTATTTGCTAGGATTTAACGGTAACCGGATAAATCATCACAATGATAATTCATCACATCTTTAAAAAGTTATAAAAAGTCATGGAAAGTGATGAAACAAAAACTTTATTAACTGGATTATGTAGGTTAGGTTAGGTTAGGTTTCATATTTCACCAACCATCCTTTCAACGTTTTATGTCATCCTGAAAACGACTTGGAGTGATTTTGTAGTTTGTTAGTATTACATCCGTAAACTGTAAACACTCTCAAACATTTTTGGATATTTTATACTTATATTGATCAAAATACAAATTAGAAAGCCTAAATAAATTAAATTTGCCGCCATTGAAAGAAATGTCCAAGTCTATATGCTACACTAGCACCTCTAGCGGCCAGCGTTGGACGTATTTTTAATGAAATAAACTGATAATAAAATTCAGTTTAATATTTTTAGAAAACCTACCTTCACAGACACTACAATCCATAATACGTCTAACCACCCTATTTCCCACAAACATTCGGCATTCCACTCTATGATCCACCGTTTAGTCACTACTCCTTTATCAAATGTTAATTACGCTAATGAGTTAAGTACAATTAAACTAATAGCACTTAATAATGGATATGAAATAGGCCTTATTGATAGAATCCTTACAAAAAAATTAAGATGTATTGCCATAAATAAATACGTCTACAGTAGTCCACCAACTCTCAACAATAATAACTCCAACCAGCAGTGGAGAAGAATTTTGTATATTAATAACCTTTCCTCTACATGTACAGTTAAATTCCCCCCAGAAATTAAACCAGCGTATTATACTAATAATAATCTAGGAAAATTTTTAATTAATGCCAAAGATAAAGAAGATGTTCTTAGCCACTCAGGCGTATATAAAATTAGTTGTAATGATTGCCCAGCATTCTACATAGGGCAAACATCACGCAATATAGAAACTAGAATAAAAGAACACCTAAGATGTCTAACCAGTTCGGGATTTTCAGAATTTGCAGAACATCTAATTAATAAAGATCATACTTTCAACCGTGACACGGGTATTAAAGTCCTTCACAAAAATGAGATAGGTTTACGACTTAACAACTTGGAAGCGTTGGAAATAAAAAAATCAGTCAATTCAAAGGCTGAAATTATCAATAATCAACTAAATTTAACGTTCAGCCCTATAATAAATATGTTTCCTGTTATCCCTAACTCCCCTCCCCCACTTCCCGCCCACAACTGATACTGTCTCTCTCTGTTTTTATCTCTTTCTCTCTCAACTATTTGTTTATATATATGTGTATTATTCTGTATTTGTTAGTATTTTTATAACTGTCCTGATGATGGTACGGAGGTACCGAAACCGGTAGACGTTAAAAATTTCAATAAAGTGACTGTAAACAAAGTGTTTCCCTTTTTATTAATTAAAACAATTCTTCGAATGTTTTTTTTTTATCAATATTTACTCATTAATTTACTTAGGGCCACTTGCTGGATGACTAAGTACTAAGGCCAGTCTTTAAAAATCTTCATTTCGAGAAGCACTTTATTAAGCACTAGATCTGATGAAAACGGGCATAATACTGTTTGAATCTGGCCACATTGAACACTAGTCACCACAGTCACTCTTCAATTTATATAAAAGCCTGTCAAAACAAAACCTCCTGTGATCTAGGAGGTTTTGGTCAAAAGCACTAATCAGGTAATTTCTTGGAATTTATCCAATTAGACATTATTATCCATCAATATACAGAAGATAAGTGTTAAAACTTACCTCCCGCGTCTGTTAGCCCTGTGTGTTCAGACCAACCCTTGAGTAGCCCATAAAACGTGCCAACAGACAGACGTGAAAATTAAAACCTGAGATCTGAAAAACCTCTTCCATCTCCACCAGGGTGTCAGAAATTTATTTCGGCTAGCGTCCTTCCTACAACTGGCGAGGACACGCCATCAACCACACTCCATCCCTCATCCCTCTCTCGTCTCTCTCATTCCTCTCCCATCCCTCTCCTATTCCTCTCTCAAGCCGCTCTCATTGAGACGCAGACGTAATCCCATTATGGGAAATGTGGGAACGGGTAATCATCACGCGTAGGTACTTCACATTACATTCCATCATGGGATGTACCTAATCATGAATCTACGTTAACGCTAACATGTACGTAGGCATCGTGGGTAGCAGGTGGGGCACTGGCAAAATTTCTCTTGAGAGCTTTTATCTCACTACCATTAAAAATCACATGATAATAAATATCTCAACTGATGAAAGATAAAATGATATTTTTTTAGCAATATGGGGACGCGAGCCAAAAAACATATCTCTCGTAAGCGGAGATAGTATTTCACACTCCTTGCTTCTTCCACATTCATAAAAAATGCATGATGTACGTCTAATTAACTCACTTACTAACCATCACGCCGGATGGAACAATACACTGCTAACATCATTACTACTTTTAAACCGAATTATTCCAGAAATTTATTCGCTTGATCGTGTCGTGTCTTTCTGGGGAGTATATTCAAATTCTCCGTATATCCAGTGTCACGTCATACATTCTTTTGATACTTATTTTTCCATTCATCCGATCTACGTGTCAAAATCGCGTTCATTCTCAATCTGGTTTGTTACGCTACCATCAGGGATATCTCATTTCATCATGTCAACTCAATTCTACTGTATTCAATCTACTTTTGTCGTCCCATTGTCAGTGTCATGCCTTGCAGTCATATTATAGGAGTTTGTTGTTCAACTCATTGCAAAGAACCTGGAAGTTTTGATAAAACGGGACTTGTTCTCAGACTGTCAAATGCCAATCTTATATCTCAAAAACCACCCCTTTCAACAAATTTTTCCCCCTTATTAAATGGTAGTGATATGAAATCTAATGATCTTGTTTAACGGTGTGACAAGAACAATGTCAAGACGTGACATAATCACCATGAAATGAGCCAATAGATAAATGAAAAGCGGACCAAAATTTTGCGAAGTTTTTAACGGAATTGCACATCATAAATTCCCTGAAATTGGGAAATCACCTGAAAAATTCAGTTTTCAAATTATTATTGGTTCCTCGAACAGTTTAAGTGAATGGAGGCAGCAATTTTCGAGGCCCGCAAGTTTAACAATTTGTTATCATTTTACGGTTCAAAATTTTTGAGTTAATGCCTCGCCAAAATATGAATTTTCCAGACTTAACTTTTGCGAGATGTAAGCTCCGGACGAGGCTTTAATGGGTTTTTTAACCAAATTATTTCAATTTTACCCGGAGGGTCACTTGGCTGGGCCCAGGCCAAGGATTCCGGGCTCAAGGGGTCATCTTTACTATCATCGGCTCAATGAAAAACATCCACAATTTACCAAGCGAACCACGTACAACGAATTATTACAAGTGTACTTGAATAACATGCATGTAATATTATTCGGGCTGCCGTGTTACTGCAGCGCTTCCACTATGTTTTCCGAATGTTTACTGCTACGTCCTTCACGATGTGTAAGATCTGCACGATCGCTAGGTTCAAGAAAAGACCTAGCAAGATGAACAACTCATTTTTAAACATTCCTATTTGCACGAAGGTATTAATGTCAGTAAACATTATATTGGATGTGTAAGCGTATTGAATATATGTAGAATTTAAAATAAGAACTTTGAGAAAGATAGAAATGGGATCTTTTAGCAAGAATGTTCAATATATTACCATTTTTTCACTATAATATTTAGGACAATAGTAACTGTTGTATATTCGGGTTTTTTTCACAACCCTCTAATTCAATAAATCTCCGGCTTCAAAAAAATACTTGAACTTTTATTGTGATAGATTGACAATGGCTCTGATATCCTAATTAGCAAGCAGTTAGAATAATCTGGACCCTGACCTTGAGGCTCTCGTCACTTTTAATGTATTTTCGAAAGATAACGCCATCTACGAGTAACCTAATAGACTAATCATCTACGGGTAGCTTTTTTATTTTTTATTCTTCGTTACATGCACCTGCTAAACTGTCAAAGCAGTTTGTTAGTTTGTCGGGTTCAAAGATATTAGAAGAACGAGATATGCTATGTTGGCCGCCGGACCGTAGGCGGAGTACTACCTAATTAGGGTACTTTGAATACTATCGGGACGTGTACGCACAGAAATCTGTTCTATGTATTAGTGCGGATACCTTAGCGTAAGCGAAGGTGTGCAGTAGTATTGGTGAACAAAACCGGCGACAGTGGGCAAAACAATTCCACACAGTATGAACTGCTCATAGCACATCTCGTTCTTCTAATATCTTTGGTCGGGTTAATTTCACAAAATTAATTATACAAATAAAGCACATTTGGAGGCGTAAGTGCAGTACGCCTCGGATAGGTATGTGTGTGGGAGTAAATGCAGAGCAATAAGGCGAACACGTCTGATAGGAAGCTAGTGCGTTTATTAACTAAAGTCAAACAGGCAGTACAGGGTAATATATAATATGTTGTGGCGAGGGGAGCGGGGCGTGACGTAGCCGCTACATAGTGGAGAGGGGAGCGGAGTATGACGTAGCCGCTACATGCCTCCCCCCCTAGTGAAATGGTCGTAAAATTTCACGAACAACAAACAAACAAAACAAAAAAAAGGAAAATACACATTACAAAAATTTTGGGTTGTACACTTTTTTTCACAATATTTTTAAAATCACTTTTCACAGCACAGGATGTTGACGGGGAAAGTTAACAGGATTGTCCCCTGCTTCACCTCGACCTGTAATCCTCTCCATGATGCTGGTTGTTATCTTGTTGCTGCAAAACTTCCACCCCATATAGGCTAGGGCGAAAACTACAATGGTGCACGCTAATACCAATGAGGTTATTGATATGTGGTGTGTTGTCTGGCTGGAGGAATCTCCCCCGGCCTGGGCAATAACAATTTCTTCTTTCGATGCTTGTCCACCCATGATGCTTTCGTCTAAAGGTTGAAATTATTAATGAACATTCAGGAGAAGCGTACTGGTTTTTTTAAAGTTCGTCCGGCCCGTGTAATGTATTTTGCTGACGAGGGCACGGGTACAGGGTCACTGTTCGTTTGGGTTGACAGTCTAGTCGGTCTGTCTACAGCTGACTCAGTAGTTGGTCTGAAAAATGTATGATCAGCTGGTTTACTTTCGTCAGAAACATTTACTGGTTGAAAGAATGCCGGTTTAAGTCTATCAATTGATACGTTGACCTTTTTTGAATTGATAATAATGCAAAAATATTTCTCTTTTCGTTTGAAAACCTCGTACGGACCTTTATATGGTGGAGTAAGCGCTTTCTTTGCTTCGTTCCTAAGGAAAACATGGGAGCAAGTTGTTAACTCAGGGTGAATAAAAATGTGTCTTCGGTCTGTAATGACTCTTCCCTCTGGCCAAGATACATTTTGGAAATGGTCCATCAGTCTTCTGCTAAAATCTGTGTCGTTTATTTTCGGCTTAGAAGGCACGAAAAAATCTCCAGGTAATGCTAAAGATGTACCATACACCATTTGTGCTGGGCTGTAGCCTTTATCATCCTTGACGGCTGATCGAAGGCCTAATAATATGATTGGCAATTCATGTGCCCACTGTGCGTTATCTTTGCATTTTGCCATGATAGCAGCTTTGAGAGTGCGATGATAGCGTTCTACTTTGCCGTTGGCTTTCGGGTTATAAGCGGTAGTGTGAATCTTTTCGATGCCGAGTTTCTTTAACAGCTGGTTAAATAAGTCGGACTCGAACTGCCTACCTTGATCAGTAGTAATAAAAGCCGGACAGCCAAATCTTGAAATCCAATGAATGATCAGAACGTCAGCTATCGTTTCGGCGTCAATGTTTTTAACCGGAATTGTTTCTGGCCATGATGTCTCTCTGTCTACCATTGTTACACAATATCTGTTTTCTTGCGAAATTGGAAGCGGTCCGATAATATCGATGTGTAAGTGTTCAAATCGTGACACGTCATGGAATTCGCCAAGTGGTGAAATTGTATGCCTACCAACTTTAGCTTGTTGGCATGCTAAGCATTTTTTTACCCATATTGCTACATCACGGTTCATTGCGGCCCAAAAATATCGCTGCGTTATCAAATGTCTAGTCGCTTTGATGCCAGCGTGACTCATATTATGAACGGAGTTCAACGCCTTTTCGCGGAATTTCAATGGTAGGTATGGCCTCACTCGTGCTGTTGAAATTTCGCAAGTTATTTGAACATTTGAATCTGGCATAGTTACTAATTTGAAAAGAAGATTACCTTGCTTTTTCAGCTGTTGTAACTCTTCGTCTTTGTTTTGTTCTTCTGCAAGCTCCTCGCTATCGAACAAGCTAGGTAAGGTAATTTCTTGAATTCGTGAAAGTGCGTCTGCGACTGGGTTCTCATCTCCACGCACATATTTAATTTGGGAACAGAACTGTGAAATGAAATCAAGTTGTCTGATTCTTCGAGGTGTGTCGGATGTTGAAATTTTCTTTGTAAGGGCAAAAGTAAGAGGTTTATGATCTGTAAATATTATCAGCTCTCTTCCTTCTGTCATGCTGCGGAAGTGTTTGATCGACATGTAAATAGCCAAAAGTTCGCGATCATAGGTGCTGTATTTTTGTTGGGTTTCACTCAATTTCTTTGAGAAAAAACCCAGTGGTTGCCAACTGTTTCCGACTCGTTGTTGTAATACAGCTCCGACACATGTTTCGGACGCATCTGTCATGAGGGCTAATCCTGCGTCAAGAACCGGATGAAACAGTGTAACCGTGCTTTTTAGGCTCTCCTTGCACTGTTGAAATGCCTCATTTGCGGCTGCTGTCCATTCAATTGGTGTTTTGTCTTTCTTTTTGGAGTTATGTAAGAATGCGTTGAGTGGGCCTTGCATTTGTGCAGCTTTAGAGATAGAACTGCGGTAAAAATTTACCATCCCCAGGAATCGACGTAGTTCTTCGATAGTGCTTGGTTTAGGAAAATCGGCAATAGCCTTGACTTTTTCTTCACTAGGGGTAACTCCATCACTTTTTACACAGTAGCCGAGGAAATTGAGCTCTTTTTTTCCAAACTCACATTTGCTTGCGTTAATTGTTAAACCAAATTCGTCCAGGCGGGATAATACTTGTTGAAGATGTTGCATATGTTGTTCTTCGTTTTCTGACGCTATTAGTATATCATCCAGGTATGCAAAAACGAAGTCGAGTCCACGTAATACCATGTCTATGAACCTTTGAAAAGTCTGACCCGCATTGCGGAGGCCAAAGTTCATCTTAGTGAACTCGTATAAACCAAAAGGAGTTAAAATTGCTGTCTTGGGAATGTCTTCTGTAGCGATTGGAATCTGATGATAAGCTCTGCATAAATCTAATTTCGTAAATATTTGTCGCTTGTGAAGTGCATAGGTGAAATCTAATATGCGAGGGATCGGGTATCGGTCAGGGATCGTATTTCCATTCAATAGGCGATAATCGCCGCAGGGTCGAATTGCGCCACCCGCCTTATCTACGACGTGTAAGGGGTTCGCCCACGGACTGTTGGATGGTTGACAGATTCCGAGCTCGAGCATGTGTTCAAATTCCTGCTTGGCGGCCTTATACTTGGTTGGATTTAATGGACGTACCTTTTCATGTATGGGTGGGCCTGTAGTCACAATATGATGACAGATATCATGTTTCGGTGCATTTTTCAAAGATTCCGGTCTTGTCAACTCGGGGTACTTCAATAATAACTTGTGATATGGGTTGTTTATGTCTACTGCGTAAATGTTTACGTTCGGATCCTTTGTAATAGATGTACTGGTGGTTAGGGTTGTCACCTTGTCTACCAGTTTTCTTCCATGTAGATCTACGAGTAGCTGTTTGGCCCGAAGAAAGTCTGCTCCGATGATAGATTGTTTGACGTCAGCGATGATGAAAGTCCACCGGAGAGGTCTGCGTAGTCCTAAGTCAAGAATCAGGGATTTTTCACCATATGTATTAATTTTTGTTCCATTTGCTGCATACAGTTTGTATTCGGTAGGTGTTGATTTGGAAAATTTTCGAGCTGATAAAACGGAAATGTCAGCGCCGGTATCGATTAAGTATCTAATACCACTTTTACGGTCGGTAACACATAAACGAGATGTATTATCAACGCCCACTATCTCGATCGCGGGCGTCAATTCTCGTTTTTTGTCTTGTAAGTACACTGATCTTGGCACTTCTGCGCCCTGGAACCGAATTTGAAATGGTACCAGCACAGATAGTTGGGATCTCCAGGCTGTGGTGCACGGGGGCGATTTAGGGAAGTTGACTGGCGAGCTCTGGATGTTGAACGTTGTCGCTCGCGGCCCCGTGGTTCCCTTCGTAAGCTGGCTATTTCCATTTGCAGTTTTTCAATCGTCCGAGTCAGCATCTCAATGGCCGTTGATGGTTGGGTTTTAACCTCGGCTACCTCGGAGGTTCTGGTGGTCTCCAGTGTTTTGTCGGCGATTTGTGCCAGCTTCTCCATGTCTTGTACCTCGCAGACAGTCAGAACGGCACGAACGGTTTGCGGGAGACGTCCTAGCCAAAGAATCCTGAGCGTCTCGTCTGAGAGTTTGTTTATTGCCAACTCTCTCATTCGTCGCAGGAGTTGTGAAGGCTTCTGGTCGCCTAGTTCGAGTTCTCCAAGGAGCTGTTGGAGTTGCTGGGTTGCTGACTCTTCATATACCTGAAGGAGTCTGGTCTTCAGCGCCAGGTATTTGTTTTCCGCCGGGGGGTTGTTTAGAATATCACTGATTTGTCGCAGTTCGTTTTTTCCTAGCTTTGCGACAAGGATTAAGTAACGATTCTCATCACTAATTTTTTGTGGAGCTAAAATTGCCTCCAGCTGGTGAAACCAAAGCCGTGGTTGTTCAGCCCAAAACTCCGGAATTTTTGTATTGAGAGAAACCGTATACACTTCGGGCTCGGAGGCAGCCCTGGAACCACTACTTGCACTGTAAGCCATTTCTACACTCGCGCTGACTCACTCTATTGTTCAAACTTCCGAGAAAATATCGCACTGATGCAGTGTTGTGTTATGCTTCCTTATCACTCTATTGTTCTCACACACACACTGTTGATCACGTCGGGGTCACCACTTTGGAGGCGTAAGTGCAGTACGCCTCGGATAGGTATGTGTGTGGGAGTAAATGCAGAGCAATAAGGCGAACACGTCTGATAGGAAGCTAGTGCGTTTATTAACTAAAGTCAAACAGGCAGTACAGGGTAATATATAATATGTTGTGGCGAGGGGAGCGGGGCGTGACGTAGCCGCTACATAGTGGAGAGGGGAGCGGAGTATGACGTAGCCGCTACACACACAAAAATAGAAGGTGCAATGTAGAAAATAGAAACAGAACAATAACATTAAATATATGTATAGATATAATAAATTCAATAATATCAAGGATATCACAAAAACTAATACTGTTACGTCATATTATACCTTTTACAGTTAATATTTTTTCTACAGTTTTCGTTAATACTAGCTTTTTTAAATGCGTTTGTAATGTTTTGCACTGCTTTTTTTTAAATAGCGGTAAAATTATGCACATATTATTGCAATCACCACACAACCTGGCTGCAATTAAAAGCATAATATAAAATATTGTTATTATTACCGCTCTAAAGGGGAAAGTAAAATATTGGCACATTATTTCGTTTCTCAGTACAGCCATTTTTCGGTAAGCACCCAAATTAAAAACCATTGTCCTCCCTTGCAAACTCGGTATTTAACGACCTTTCATGGTCAAAGACGGAAATATCTTGCGTTCTTGAATTTCTCCTCACTGAAACTCTTCACAGGTTGCTAAGTATTGGATCATTCGGAAAAGAGCTCGAATAAACCAGGATTATATTAATATATATATATATATATATATATATATATATATATATATATATATATATATATATATATATATAATATATATAACTTTACTGCTCACTCTTAGAGACATTTTTTTTCATTTCTTTTATATTTTTTTACAACTGTTGAAAAGAATTTGACCTTACTGGGGTACCCGTTATAAGGTCACATTGTACATGTTTATTTGTGTGAATTATAAATTTGGTAAGTATGTTCATTTTTTTATGTAAGGTTTTGTAAGCGTGCCAAAACATAACTTATTAAGAGGAAAAAATAATGGAAGAAAAACACATAGTATAAGAAAATATATATGTGTCACGAGAATATGCTTAGCATTACAACAAACTAAATTTACACCTCAACCTTCAAAGCTCTATAAATACCCTGCCAAGTCGGAATCTTAATGACGTAAGTGAAGAAAACGTGTAAAAAAAACTTCGGCGAGCGGCCCTGCGTATTGGACGGACTTAGGGTTGAATTTGCCCGAACAGGCCTAGAAAATTTATCTTTCTGCGGGGTTTACTTTAATTAATTCTGATAAACGTATTACTGAAAATGTCAGATGTTTCCAAACAAATACCTTGGGAAGCAATTAATTCGTCGTCTAAAAAAATAAAATATGATGCCTTATCACCATTGATGTATTTATACCTTATCACATATGTTTTTAAACCGTTTTACGTAAAATATTTTAATGTTAAGGTAGATACTGTTTATATTAATCTTTAATATAAATTACTTACGTCCATGGGTATCGGCCTGAAAAAAAGGTAATACGAATTCATCGGAATTAATAAACCCCCGTTATTAGAGTCTTAACCAACTTACTGTCCAAACAAAAAAATGCTAATTTCGTCATGACGTCAAAGCGTTCACGAGTTTTTTGTACGACACACAAAAAGATATTCTGTTAACAGTTAAAACAATAGGTACATAACTATCAAAGAAATGTTCATTTGAAAATTTTTGTTAAGGTTTTGGGAAATACTGTCACGATCGACCATTATTTTCAGTTTAACTTCACAGATGGCGAAATAAATGGGATATTTACGTCATGGAATTATAAGATCATAACCCTAAAGGGTACATTGGAAGGGTATGTTAAAAATACCAAAAGTTCTGAAGAGTTGGTCAGGGTTGACTTGGCAAAACCTTCCGCTTCATATGTAAGTCCCGATCTTGAATTATCATAAAATGGGCAAAAGATCTTACGGTTTGGGGACGGGGGACATAAAATGAATGGCATTTCAACTGGCAATAAAAATATAAATTAAATCGCTCTCAGAGCGAAGAATGGAAGAAAGTGGTTCGGATTTTATAGAACCTTCGACCTTGGGGAATTTTCGCAGTCAAATCAAAATCTTTATTTGCGGCAATGTTTTAAGTTCTATGGCTGTTAGTGTCCAATTAAATGTTTAGTTATGGTTTAGATTTGTTTGTGACTATAGTTGTCCTAGCGTGTCCCGGTGTGATGTTGTATAACGGGTCCCTACAATTTCCATTCTAAAAATCTTTCTAACATATAATTTAAGTAATGCGAAACGTCTAGCTGATTTTTTGTTTGTTATTTATTTATTTATTACATATGTACAGGTATATTTCAGACATTTTTTAGTTCTTTACACGTTAAGCAGTTTTGTGACTGTTATTCTCGTATGCGACAATCTAATTCTATTTACATTTTAGGTTGCATTATTGTGTATACTTCCCTTAAAAAAATTATATTCTTATAGTATTTTGCCATTCGGATTTTCATAATTTTATGTATTTGACCTAACCTAAAGTGAGTTTATCCACATTTCAGATAACTTCAAATGAAATAAGACAAAAAACAATAAACAATAAAATACAAAAAATAAAAATTACATAAATGAATATGAAAGCTAAATTAAACTTTTAGGTGATATTATATATAGAGAGGATGTTATCTTTGGGGATGCTGCCTGAGGAAAGGAAAGAGTGAACAGGTCTGAACATGGGTAGGAGGGAGGAAACACAGAGGCAGTAAAATCTTTCCACAGCCAAACTGTTGAACGAAAATGAGTCGTAGAAACGGCACGTTCTTATACGACAAATGTCAACCGTGTAAATATGTTGGGCGCGCGTTTGGCGTGTTTTCTGACCATGCACCGGTGTCGAAGGGATCAATGACGCTAGTTCCTCGAAGCATATTCCATTGCAATACCGGTCACCTCAAGTGGTTAGGTATGTTTGTTGACTAAGGATCATAGGGTGAGGTGTGTCCAGTGTCCTGGCCCTAGCACCGGAAGTATCTGCCCACTACCTGCGTGGCAGGCCGGATCGGGGAAGCCGGTTGACCCTATGACCTCTCCAGCCAGACACACTGACCCATCATACATTTTTCCTTCCTCAGAACTTCATCTCCTTCCTTTCTTTAAAAATTTCCTCCTAACAGCATCCCCAAAAATGACGTAGGCCCAGAGGGATATTATTTTCCTCTGGACCTCTCGTAAAAAAAAAGTTTATTACGAACAATATTTACCTAATAAATATATTTATTACGATGCAAGGAATTACGTTAAGTATCTTTAATGTCCTTAAAAATACTCATTAAAAAAGTCATAATAGGCAACCCCGGCTAATGATAATCTGCGCACCATTACAAACTTGGTTTTTAATTAAAACTTTGATTGCCCCAGTTAAAGTTCTAACCACCCTTGGTCTTAAAATCTTAAAAATATGAAAGTGGCCTGGTCCTCATTCGGTAGGTACTACAATGTACAGTTCTACCAGGACCAAATCATAGGTAATATACTTAGTACTTACCCAAACAAGTCATTACATTAATTTAACATAATTTTTTGTATTCAGTTTTAAAATGACTAGTAGTTAATACAGATTGTACAAACACGGTTGTCTGCCACTTGTACCTTAATATTTTGTTTATTTATGAGAATAAAGAGCATAGCATAATTGTTTATATACATTCATAAAAACGTAAAAAATATTATTTGCAGTATGTCAATACCTGTAGAATTAATAGTTTGGAGATTAAAGGTTCTGCATAAATGTTTTAGACTGTGTAATTAATAAAAAAATGAGAATAATAAAGTTTGATACGTGGATTTTAATTTTACTATCTACTTTTAAACATTTTTAGTGCTACGTTTATCATTTTCCTCAAGTGCAACGTTATTTTTTAGTTTGTTAAAAATCATTGGTACACAATACTCCAGCGTTTAACCTCCATACTTATTAGATATTAGTGGAATTTTCAGACCTTCGTTTTCCGTAAAGCGTGTGCTGTGGCTGAATACTAGTGAGTTTTCATGCTTACTTTCTCCTCAGTTGTCCATATTTGTAAGGAACCAGAGAAGTCAGCAGGGTATTATTTCGACTATGGAAAAAATATCAATAATTTTGTGGATCAGCAAAGGGGTTTTCTGAAATATTAAAAAATATGCTTTAAGAAAATTATGATTATGTTGGTAGTTCTTGGCCAAAGTATGATAGTGTTAAAAATGACGGAAGTTTGTTATGGTCGAATCAGCTCAGTGGTCGGATCAATTCCCAGCAAGGCAGAGGTATATATAGAAGTATAGGTTCAATTCCCAGGTCCAACCGAATCTTTTTCTGTCTTTTCTGTATCACTTCAATTTTTTTCCAGTGTGGCTAATCGTATCTTCAATGATCAAATAATACAAATTTATGACTAAATTACTTTACTTTACGTACTTTAATGTAAAGAAGTGAAGTAATGTTCATAGTATCTCCTAAAACTCTAAGAACAAAAAAACCCAGCAGACATATATGGGTAAAAAAAGTTATTAAAATTATGTAAAAATAACTCTGACGTAGAATTTTTTGTGTTAGTATTTCCTTAGAGCCACATTAATTTTCAGTTAATGAGTTGCTGTCTCATTTTAAGTCACTGTCATTAGCAACACAAATATTCAAGACTTTTTTTTTACCATCTGAATACGGCTTAAAAATATGCTCATTTTGCAAGTCCTTTCCTCATGAAAAATAATTAAACTTTTTTATAAAGCAAAAATCCATTTTTTTGTCAGAAAAAGCAATTGAGCTTCACGATATTTGCACACAAACTATTCGAATATTCAAAGCAATATATAATTTTTATTATTCGTAATGATAGTAATGTATTTACTAAAAAAATATATTTTTTGTTCCGTAACTTCGATAAGGAAAAAATAGACGTCTCGGGACGCTTGGCAGATGTGAAACATCGAATTGATTTTTATTGAAAGAAGTGAAAATTAAAGTAAACATGTCATTATATTTTTGTCAATAAAACAATTATTTTATTATCATTAAAATGTACACAAAGAAATAAATTTAAAAATTCATTATTTAGTATAGATCCATTGTCAATTTTGTGGGAATTGAAGCAAATATACCGCACAGAGTTTTGGCGGCCGGAAAGAGCCGACTAGTCACTAGGATGGACGAATAAAGCGTCGTTCCGGGTAAGAGCGTCGTCCCGTTTCCGTGCACGAGCGTCGTGCCGTCTTGCCACGCGCCAAAAGATGTTTCACATCGAAACGTTTTCGAAAAACGAGTACTCAATCGGGCTAGTTCAACCCGGGTTCAACTACTATATTATTCAGATAAAGAAAAGTACCGCTGACCACAATTATTTAATTCGATTAATCCAAAGCGCCACAGAATGCGGTGGTTACCTACTACAGAAAAGGGTTTATGTAATATTTAATATCACGTTATTCAGGACTCGTGTTCGTATTATAACTTTATTACCGACGTACGCACAATGTATAGTAATACAATTATATTTAACACAATACGTATCTATCTAGAAGCCTTGATGTGATTTAGGAAATAATTAACTTTGGCATACTATTCACTGTTTATTACGATACAAATATACAAAACCTTCGTGAAAGATAATATCTTTGTAATTAAATGAGTATCGGAGGCATTTTTATTTATTCCAACTGATTTGAACCGTCTGGAGCCAGTGAGACTATGGCATCCCCAATCGGGGTATGTTGTGAGGCTGAAGGTGGTGGGGAGGGGAAGGAGATGGGGAAAATGAAGGTGGAAAAGTACCTAGCTCTTCAAATCTGTTCACTAAACACGATCAAAACCATTTCAAGCAACGTTTTTATTCCGAATGGTGTTCTTACACTAGGGCGATACTAAGAGTATCATCCACTCTGGAACATGCCGCAAATATACTGTACATTATTTATAATTAGTAAATTGTGAAATAAAACATAAAAAATAGTATTTGCTTGTGTGTGCCTGAATTTCAACCCGCGACCCCTGGCCTGCTAGTCGAGAGGCTTACCCCTCGACCACGGAGAAAAAAACGGTATATTAGAATAAAATCATAAGCCGTTCATATCACTAGTAAACTTCTGTGTCGAAATGTGCAGCTACACAATTATAGTAGGTAATAAAAAAATAAATGTGTACTTAATATAACATATAAACCCACAAAATTATTACAAAAATAAACACTACAGTTATTCAAACAAGAATATTACGGCTGGGCAGTACGTTGGCAACAATAACATTCTACTGACTATGTAAGTATTACAAAGTAACAGTGTTGGCTTATCAGCCACAATTGTTGGGTGACTATACTGACAATGACAAGAAGGATAGTCTGATTAACAAAAAATGAGAATAAATAAATTAAAATAGTTGAATAGTAACAGGTTAGTAATAATAATAAGTAAATAATAATAAATTTGTTACTACTATTTTTTTTATATTTAGCGTTGGCTTAAACAGTCAAAGACATAACAATATATTAAATGAACTTATAACAATATATTAAATCCACTTAAAATAGTTCAAAGATTGATAATTAAAGTAATATTGAAAAAACCATCCAAATTTTCTACTGAGATTCTCTTTTCAATATTCAATGTACCCACAATAGACAATATATATAAAAAATATTCAATTCTACAAATTTATAAAGAAATACAGTTAAACAACTTACAATTCAATTCATCAGCAAGATATCAAAAAACAATCAAAATCCCAAAACTTAATACAAAGCACACACAAAATACCTATCTCTATCTAGGTATAACATATTTTAACATCCTTCCATTATATCTAAAAAATATTGAAGATATTCAGGAATTTAAAATAAAATTAAAAAATTACCTAAAACTACTATAAAAGTCCATATCTTACTCTTATTATTATTTCCTTCAAATCTTGAAACTGTATTATTGATAAATCTTGCCTATTTCTTACTTATCCCTTTGGTTTTGCAAATATGTATATTATTTACTTACTTACATGATTCCATATAATTGAGCTAGGATTCACTCACCAAACACAAGAGCCTCGTCTCTTTATGGTGAGGAAAAGCTATTATTATTTACCTTTATAAAACTGTATAATATGTATAATTGTATATTTATTGTAAAAAACATACAAATATTAAATAAATAAAAAAAAAAAAAAAATAACAATAATTATTTTCAACAGAAAACTTTATAAAAATCATGGTGAAATAGGTAGACTTCACCTGAAATTTGGCATTTTTGAGGCCAGTTTTAGACGTATGGACACTTTTCTGGAAAAAAACACAAATTGATTTTGAAAGATCGTTATTTTATCTAGTAAAGTAAGATGTTAAATTTTGAAAAATAATATTATTTTCATATCATAATAAAGTGTTACCGTTGGACGTTACGCAGATTTGTTGCATTTTCAAAGGTGAATTTGTATTATACAACAAATATTTCAAATCATATAATAATACAGTATAAACAATCAATAAATTATCTACCAAAATTATGTAAAAGAATTTTGTTTTTATTTCAAATAAAATTACTGATAAATAAATCCGAACACGTGTTTTGTGACAAAAACCCTCAATTTGACTATTTATTTATGGTCTTACAAATTGGTATAGTTCAGATTTTTTTTACAAAAATATTTTACCAAGACATTATTGAAACATTAAAAAATAATTTATGACCAAAAAATATATTCTTAAAGTATATAATAGTATATAATTTCGATTCGCGGTTTGTGCATTTTTATTAACTCGGCGCAAGACAAAATTTTATCATTCTCCGCCGCGACCGGGCGGCGAGCGGACGTGTAGTCCACGCCGCACAGTGGCTTAAATTTGAGCGCTGGCGCGACATTGACCCCAGATCGGCATGTTCCCGAAATGATTTTTTTTTACCAATGTGTTCTCAATTAATCACTGACATTAAAAAACCATTGAAAATAACATCCGAAGCTCACTTACTCGGTAATTACGCATAGAACTGAGATGTTCGGGCGCGCAACTATGCTGCTGTATCTAGGCGAGTTTGAAGGCGTGCGAAATCAGGTTGTTTGTGTACTTATATTACAAAAAATATATTTTTAAAAATCACTTCGGATATTATTTAAGATACGTGTTTTATTTAAATAACTGAAAAAAAAAAATTTATTCATAAATTATAACTGTTGCTTTGGTTCAAAGTTTACCTTTTTTCCAATTTTTTGCCTTTCATGGAGTAGGAATAAAAATCTTCACGAGACTTCACGCTAATTTTAATAGGATATTATTGCTGTGTCTTTTTTGTACACGGAAAAAAAAATCACCACCAACTTTAGCCAGCCACTCCAGTAATTGCATTTTTAAGAAATGATTGTACTCTTTTCGTCAATTTTTTTTCAGAAACCAATATTTGACTCCTATATGTCAAAGAAAGATCAACTGTATGTAATATTTAGTTCTGCGTACCGTTAGAATAAAATTAAAGTTATTCACAATTATTCACTGTCAATTCAAATTAACATCTGAAACTCAATTATTATGTAATTAGTCGCAGAACAGGGGTACACTGATATTCGGGCGCGCAACTATGCTGCTGTATCTAGGTGAGTTAGAAGGCGTGCGAAATCAGGTTGTTTGCGAATTTATTATACAAAAAAGTACTTTTAAAAATCACTTGAGATATTCTTTAAGATACGTGCTTTATTTAAATAACTGAAAAAATATTTTTTTTCGTAAATTATAACTGTTGCCTTCGTTCAAAATTTACCTTTTTTTTCCAATTTTTGCCTTTAATGGAGTAGGAATAAAAATCTTCACGAGTCTTCACGCTAATTTTAATAGGATATTATTGCTGTGTCTTTCTTGTACACGGAAAAAAATCTCTACCAACTTTAGCCAGCCACTCCAGTAATTGCATTTTTAAGAAATGATTATACTTAATTTTCGTCAATTTTATTTCAGAATCCAATCTTTAACTCCTATGTGTGAAAGAAAGATCAACTTAATGTAATATTTTGTTCTGCGTACAATCAAAAATAAAATTGAAAGTAATTAACCACTAAAAATATTGGTGTTATTTACATCCAGAAAGTAATTACGTTGGTTTATTTATATATTTGCATTTAGTTGCAGAAAACAGATATAAAAGAGGGAATATCCCTCTTATTATTTAGTTGTATTTGAAGGTGTGCCGAGTTAAGTTCTTAATGTGTTTATCGTTGATTCAAAGTGAAAATTTAACCATGGATAATGTTCTTCAAGGTAAGTTATTTACAATATATATTATTGTTAATATTTAAATACTTGCTCAAAGTTATAAAGCCATATTTTTAATGCAGTTTATATTTCATTCGGTAAACCTTTAAGACTTTTTAACTGTTTCATCAGTTTTAGAAGTCATAATCAAAATAGTTTTGACCGAATATATAATGGAAAAAAATGTAAATTATTGAAAAAAATATCAAATACGATCAACCTCAATTAGATTTATTTATCTTTTCAGAAAGCCGCGCTATCTCACGAAGGGAACTGTTTGACATCATCCGGGAGGAGGGGTTCTCTATTGCAAGACGATGGTCTTGATGGTCTTGAGATGTCAAGCAATGATTACACTATTTAATAAGTACGTTTGTGAAAAAGTGGGAATTTTCTGTGAATGTGATGTACGTGAAGTTTTCCTTAAAATAATTAATGTCTTTGCCATGAATTTATCGACGCGGTGGAAATTGAGTCATTATGTTGCGTAACGCTTTTTAATCAATTTTTCCGATTGGCTTGACGCGGATTTCCACACTCCAGATTCTAATGAATCAGAAGAATCATCAAGAACCCCATCACCTAAGCCGTTCGCCTCCATCACGACAAGACATAAACAAAGAAGAGTGAAACCATTAGTGCGTAAGTTTGGTGCACAGCAGCTGTCTTATGCAGCATCAATGAGTTTGAATTCGTCAGGAAGACGGACTCAATGGCTCAATGGTTAAACAAGCGATAACGAGCACACCAAAGACAATAAAGTGACTGAGAAGTGCTTTTGCAAAGAATTATAATCCATAAAATTATACTAGTTTTCACTGTATTTTCATTATCTGTTTTATAAAGAATTATAATCTATAAAATAATTATTTTAAAATGTTATTATCTGGTTTTTTAAAGAATTATAATGTACAAAATTGTTCACTGTATTTTTATTATCTGTTTTCTTAAAGAATTATAATCTATAAAATACAAACTTAGAGCCCAAGTTACACGCTACTTTTTATAAAAGCATTAAAATCATTATCAACATTTCAACTAATAAGAATTGACAAAAAAAAGTGATATTTCTTATTAATACTTAAAAAAACATCAATGATGCCAAATGGTCGAACGCCGAGAGCGATGTCGCGCCAAATCATCAAAATTGGCCACTGTGCGCCGGTCTGGTAAATAAAATTTTAAAGAAATTCCTCGCTTAAAAATGGGGAGGAAAATACCCTTGGAACAAAATTTTTATTAGAAAACACAAATTACGACTTCAAAAACGTACGTGGGAGATATATTTTCAAAAAAACAAAGGATTGTGATATTTAACTATCCGTGTACATTGTACGTACTTATATGCTACAGGGTCGTTCGAAAGAATCAGTCAGAATAAGCACATATTTTTTATAACATTTGGCGATAATTTTGTGTTGTTTAATTTCCAGGGAAAAGAATCAACTATGGACTATCAGGAGTTTATGTCTGTCATCGATGTTTCATGTATAAATGTTAAAACTTATGCCAAAGTACGTGAAACTGTTTGTGATTGGTGGTCAAAAAGTGCCACGAACCAAATGAATTTTGATTCGTGATATGCGATTCAAATCATTTTATTGTTCATAATTTCTATTTTACTCGCTACTACTATTACATTGGTATAATTCAACATATTTAATATTTTTTGTGTTACTTTTTGTCAGTTTCATAATGTCATATTGTAAATTGAGCTTCATGTTTTAGGAAAAAAGACGAGGTTATTTTTGACATACTAACCTATGATTTTTCAATCGAAATTTATCTCGTGAATTTAATAACATTTCAAAAATTAGACGAGTCAGGTCGCTCCGTTAACCATGAAAACAAATGCATGAAAGCGATACAATATTATGCAATCGCATAACTACATATATACGTAGGTACCGTAGTAAACAGTTGGAAATAAAACTTAGTTTTAATATATATACTACTTCAGTTTTAAGGAATAAACCCTCTTTTCAATGTCATACATATCAAATATGTAAAACTAAAGATTTTTACTCACTTTTGGAAAACCTATGGAAAATAAATTTTTAAAAAACAAATTAAACAAATATTTGAATATTTTTTTAAAATGTATATTCTTATACCTACTTATTTTATATCTACCATATCAACGCACTGCATTTGTATTTATTTATGTTTACGCACTCCGACGTATAATTTACAAATATGTATGTAACTACTTATTAGGAAGAAAGCTACAACCGAGAATTCGACAACAATAATTGTTATTTCATCGGAACCATGCTGTAGTTTTCGTCAGCCGCGCGGGTGTACGGCTTGCAGTGGAATGAATTCGGTATTTGAATTCGTAATTCGGTATTACGGTCTCGTTCTTAAAAAACGTCCGATCGCGAGACCGTCTTTTAACGAAATTTGAATTCTCGTCCGCTGGTTAAGACGCTTTAAGGTTTTGTTTTTGAAAAATGACCTTTAACCATGGTAATAGTGAAAAGACTTTTCATTGTATTCATTGCCAGTATATATAATTTTAATTTAACGGTACAAGCACAAACCATAAACCACAGAAATATCACATTAATTTACATGCAGATAAATTAATAAAATTCAAGTGACATTGTATTTCGGGTTACACACTGTCAGCAAGAGGGATGAAGCAGTAAATTTAGTTAAAGAATACCAAAACCGTTCAGTAAAAACCAAGATCAGTAAAAATAAATAAACGTTAACGTAAAGCGTAGAGTCGACTAATACGTCAGGTTTCCACCCTGTGGGAATAACCCATGGTTTCGTGGGATCAATTCATCTTCTAGCTAAGTCCTCTATCACAATTTACGCTTATAATGATGGTAGTTAGTCAGATTATTTGATACCCTAAAATGTCTGAATTTTTTTTTTTAAGAAACTGTAATAATATATTTTATATTAATGTAAGAGCTCAACCATATATGGCACTAGTAGTAGTCTATTTGGTTACTCATAGATGGTGTTAGCTATCGAGTATTGTAGAGACCGAGGGGATAGTAAATAAGGTGGGAACCTCAAGGTCGGGGTCCATATTATTCCAACCTCCTGCCAATTAAGATGTCAGAGCCCTTCACGTTGAAGTCCAAGTGTTTTGTTGAAGCCAGAGTTTTATTTAATAATAGAGTTTGTGAGAAACCCTGTAGACTCAACACAGACGAATACAATTTTAGTAAATCAAGTCAGTTATTAGCGTAGGTAAGTAATGATTTCATATCTATACTTTAAAAGCTTTCATTCTGGAAAGTGGGTATATTATTTAGTATAAAAATGTGTAGTTCAAATTGTTGAGTCCCCTGATCAGTGGGTGAACTAGAGTGCTAATATTATAAAAATGGCATGATATTGTGGTAATGCATTGATGTAGCTGAACAAGATTTTTTATTTTTTTAAGTTAAGATTTTTTAAGTTTTTCAGGAAATTCGGCCAGACTGAAATTTCCTGAAAATCTTCATACCAAAAATCGAATTTTCGATCAAAAAAAATATTTTTCAGCTACAAAATCATCAATAGTGCCATTTTTGTAATATTAGCACTGAACAGTCACGAGCCCCTGCCCCTGATCTCCGTGGCAGAGCGACAAGCTTCTTGGCTCTAGGCCCACAGGCTATGATTTGAAAACCCGTCGAGGGATCATAAAAAATAATTTAATTCATATGGGTTTTTCACAGTACAGTTGACCTCCTCGTAGGTCGAAAAAAGTTTTCATACAAAACTTAAAATTTTGAATTTGAAGCCAAAACACACAACCAAACTGAATTTTTTTTAAATCAAAAGTATAGAAAATATCTGGTAAGGTTGTGTACTGTGTTAGATTTTATTGTTTTAAATTATGATATATACAGGAATCGATGTCGATGTATGGAATCCATTTCAGAGGTGATTTTAATTTATTAATAAATTTTAGAATAGAATTTTAATTTATACGTGACAAATTTGTATTCCAACTACAGACTTTCAAATTTGGATATCTATGGTCCCAATTTATGGTCATTTGTAATAATATAAATTTACGTCCATTATAATCTTCTTTGAATTGTTTTTTTTTTTTTACTTATTTTATAGTAATACCGCCTAAATGAAACCTTTCAAATGGCTTTAGTTATCTTTAGTTATCATATCTGAATAGCGAAGCACATTCCAACCTCCCATTTACACTTATCCTCCCCCTCCCCTCCTTCCTCCAGCCTGAAAAAACCACAACCAGGGGAAGCAATAATTTCACCGACAAATATATTTTTTCAATTGGGGTGCTAAAAATACATTCTTGGAAAAACTTTGTCTTTCGGTTGACAATTTCTTATTTTAGATTTTCTTCTCAGTTCTCTTACGAGTGTGGGGATTATCTGTTTCCAGAGAGATTTCTTTCCATTTAATTTAAGTTGTTTTACGTGATGAAAATTAGCACCATGTCATCGAGGGGCGACCAAACTAAAGAGAAAAAAAAATACAGTGTGTGGCAAGCCTACGCACGACGGAAGTGAAACTTTTAGTATTCTTCTCTCTCTCTTTTCATTTCATATTATTATTATTCAGAATGCTGTACATTATAGTTTTAAAAAGCATAAATTTATTTATCGGCGTGTTGTTAACAAATGAACGGTTAACTAAATTCCTAATATTGACATATTTATAAGTAGCATGTTATAAAAAAAATTAATAGTTATAAAAATATGGGATTCGAACCCGGGTCCTGCATAACGAGTGTCGAACGCTCTGCCTCTAGACCACGAGGAGAAGTATCTCGCGCGACGAGAACCACGTATAACGTGTACTCCTCAATTGACTTTTAACGTGTAAATTTTCGTATTCAAACACGGCAAATGAATAATATCACATAACGTCTCGTTAACGCTTTATATAGGGTCGAATAGAAGATATATCGGCAGTGTGAAGTCATATCTGTCGTTTTTAAAAATATTTCCGTATATTTGTCCGTATATTAATTAATAATGGGTGGACATCTAGAAAGGTGTTATAAAATTATAGTGCTGTGTGCGATAATAAAAGAAAACATCTTCTTGAATTAACTGTCTTGTGATTCGACAAAAATTTATGAAATTGTCTTAATAAATGCGTTAATCCGGTTGATAACTAGTGGTTATTGCCCGGCTTTTCCCGAATGTTCTATTTATTTTTCAATAAATATGTTTACTCGCGTTAAAAATTGAAAAAGAAATTTGTATTTCAAGCTTCATAGCTCATTCTGAAAATGACAATGAAAACTGAACATAATTTAATTGAGCTGGTAATTACAGACCAAAAAAACGTACAAATTTTACTAACGCCAGAGTTAAGTTAACGCAAGTTCCTGCTTTAGAGATGAGATTTTATTTTCTTTTCTATTATTTATTTTTTTAAGCCAACCCGTTTTTTTTAAGCATACATTCCTATTGACTCCGTAGACCGGTAGGTAGAAGGCGCAAGAAAAGCAAGACCCAAAGTATTATTAGGAAAATAACTGTGTGTCTAGTTTGTGCCTGGGGAGCAGTGTACACCCCTGCGTCTGTAAAGTGGGGGGTCGACAGGCAAAAGGCGTGACGCACTTAACGTCGCCAACCAAACTACACACAGGCATATCATCGATATTCTGCGAAAAAGCAGTAATCCAACATTTTGCTGTTTTCACTTAATGATCTGTTTTATTTTATCTTAGTTTATTAATGTGCACAACAGACATGGGTTAGTGGAAAAAATACAAATAAACAAATACCAACCTAACAATAAATAAGTACAGTTAAATGTAAGCCTAAAACAAAACAGGTTAACGAATAAAAAAAACACTTCTCATTCGTTAAATGGTTTTTACACATTGTATAAAGACTGAAATTTTAGATTCAAATTGGTACTAATAAAAAATATCTCTAACCGAAACTGGGCTCCGAAAAAACTGGTAAGGTTGGATTTTTCACACACTGACACGTGAAATTCCGGTCTTGAAAAAGTTAAGTTAGGTTATTTCGGACACATTATTCCTTAATTGACTGTTACCGCGAGAATTTATTAAGAATTCTATGAAAGTGATATTTTCTAATAACACAAATGTTTTTCGTTTGTGTAGGTAAATATAAATCATAGAAATCAACGTGATTCATGTTGTCTCCCTCAAAAAAATTTTATATATAAGGTCACACTTAGTACTTCTTGTCTAGTAATAATTTGTACCCTGAAGATGCTTGAGTAAAGCGAAACCGGTCGGTTATAAAAATTATTAAAATCTCGTGGTTTTAAAACAAAAAGTATTTTATTTTATTTTATTATGTTATGTCAGTTTCTATTTAAGTAGTGTTTTCACATACATGTTCGTTAATCAAATGCATACAATTTTCACCATGCTTTTTAGTAAGACAGGTATGTAAAGTAAAAAAAACAAGAGACTAGAAAGTTTAAGTGAAGTTAAAACACGATATTTAAGAAATTTTGTAAAGTTTTGGGGGCTGTCGATAAATATGTCCGGAAGCTTGCCATTCAGTGGTTGGTATATAGTCCACACATTCGCACAAGAGGTTGGGAGAAGGTTATGTTGGTTATTTGCAAAGGAATGCGGAAAGTTTCGGTGTTTCTTAGTAGACGTTGATTTTGATTATGGCCAAGAAGGAAAATCCTGCATGTTTATTTAAAAATTTTAAACGAAATTTGTGAAAAATGTATAAATACTATATAATATATAATGGAATTTGGTGTCGTGTCACGACATTTCATTTTATTTTGAGGAATATTGTTCATTGGGCGCTCTGTATTCTGTAAAAGAAAATCACTATTTCTACAATCCCAGTAATAGTCAAAACACAAACATCTGTACAGAAGTTTTAAGTCGGACTTTTGAGAAATTCATGTTTTTCTATGGGGAGTTCATCTAAAAATATGTAAATTTTTAAAATCTAACCTAAGATAATGCAATTTCGATAAGTAGACCCATGGATAAACACATTTCCGAATGCAGAAAATTATTCTGGCTCATTTCCCTGCAGAAAATATCTTGAGAGTTTGTATAGTTATATAAGAGTGTTAACTGAATAATTAAAGATAGTAATTAATTAATTTCGGTTGTTTGTGCATGGGTATCGTGAAATATTCCCATTAGTCCAGTCAAGATGTACATCCGTGCTTGCAAAAGGTCCAGTCATTCTGAATTTTTTATATGTTGTTAGGACCTAAACCAGTATTAAAAAAAAATTTTTGCAACTTCGAAAGTGCTGTGCGAGCGGCGGTGGACCTAAAAAACCAGGAAATTTTCGGATTTTTTTCAGTTTTTGCTCAATATCTCAGTAAAGGAAGGGTCTGAACGGTGTAGTTGGTGTGCTTACTTTTAAAGTAGACTAAATTTTCTATAATTTGAGATAAAAGCAAGCTATATAAAGCAATTGGTTTTCAAGATACAGTTCTTCAAAAATAGGCAATTTTTTCAAAAAAGTGAAATTTTTTCGAAATGGTCACTTATTTTGTAAAATAATTTATAAAATACGCATCCCATGTCAAATATTGTATGAAATAAAGTTATTGTAAATTTAATAAGCTTTTATTTGATACTAGATTGATATCTGTAGACTAAACGGTTCTCTCAAAAATGGCAGCTAACCAAAAACAGTCATAAGTGGGTTTTGGGTGAAATGCAAATAAACTGTTCTCGCGTCTTTTTATGGTTTTATTGTGCTGTGAAGTAAATCCATTAATCATCGTAGGTTTATCCTAGGGTTATAATATAATTACGACTATTTCAAATTTCAAGTACCCATTAGTACCTATACCCATGAGTCATCATGGGTTTATTTTATGGCATAATTATCAACCAGTATAACGACCTTCAGTCAAATTTAAACAATACAATAATTGGGAAACTTACTTAACCCAAATTTAAAAGCACCACTATTATTTTAGCCAAATATTTTTACTGTCCCCCCCCCCTTGACCTCCTTACCCGCACCCACTGAGCTGATCGAGCTAAGCTGTTCGAGCCCACATTTTGGCAAACCTCACACTGGCCAGCATTGTTTTTTATGAAGTTGACATAACTCCTGAGGAGCGAGACGAGACTGAAAAATTGCTGCGAGACACTGAAAGGTCTCTCACTATATCAGCAGAAGAATTGATACCTACCAAATACTAAAGGCAAAATTTAAAAGTGCCTTGGAAAAAATTGAATCGAATGGTCCAACATCTCAGTTGTGGGTCCAATACTTTCGTATGACCACTTTGATAAAACTATTCATCCAGGCAGAGCGTGCTGGTGATTGGAACCTTCATTTGTACACTGTCCACAAGATGCTCCCTTTTTTCCACGCAGCTGGACATTTTTTGTATGCTAAGAGCGCGCACCTCTACCTTCAGGATATGATGGCTCTACAAGATCGGATGGATAAAAGTGAATACGACATGTTCACAAAAGGATCCTTCACCATTCACCGGTCTGACAAGTTTTGGTCTGGGTTGTGGTCAGACCTAACAATTGAGCAGAAGCTGGTGCGATCTATGAAAACCTACGGTGGGTTGACCCAAGGAAGGGGAATCTCCGAAAGTGTTCTGGCAAGGTGGACAACAGGAATGGTGTTTATGTTGAACATTTGTGAAGAACTGGAAAGTTTTTGCAGCTTATCATGTCCTACTAGAGAGCAGCATGTAGACATGAGACCTTCTCGAATTATCCGAGATAATAGTGATGTGGAAAAACTAAAAAACTGGTTTGCTCTCCACCCTCCATTTCCCAAAACTGACAGTTTAATTTCTATCACTAGTAGTTTACTGGCTGGTCTTGAAATTAATTGCCACACAGCCCAGAGAGTTGGAACGGAAGGAGTGATGAAAATTGTGGGGGAAATGTACGACAAGGTAGTAATAAAACGGAAACATAAAGTTACCACGCTGGCATCGATCACCTCAACCGTTATACTGCCGGACAAAAACAGAAGAGTGGCTGTGGATCCGCTCACAATTTTTCAGTGAGTGTGTATTGCAAAGAAATCTGAACAGGATTTACAGGATGACTTCAAGTATGAGTTGGACCCGTTCCCGATGTCTCTGTTCAATGAACAAGGGATGCGCAAGGGCACAAAATCTACTCTGTACTCTGCCTTCACTCCTCTTTCCAGCCACACGCAGATAGATGCCAGCACTCACGTCATTTTGGATGGTGGCTACCTCTTGCACAAGGTCGTGTGGCAGCGGAAGAGCACAGTTCGAGCACTTTTGGCGCGTTATACCACCTACGTCCGAAACCACTTTGAGAAGAACGTCTCCATTGTTTTTGACGGCTACCCCGAAGATGCTACCAAAAAAAACACCAAAACAGCGGAACGACTCCGGCGCTACGCAGCTCATTCCAGCTACGAATTGACGTTCGATGAATCCACAGTAATTCAAATTGCTCAAGAGCATGTATTGGGCAATGAAAACAATAAGAGACGCCTTATAATTCTTCTCTGTGACGCCTTTCAGAAGGAGGGAGTAGAAGTGGCTGTTGCCGAAGAAGATGCTGATCGAGAGATCGTCACGATGGCGTTATCAAAAAGAGCAGATGCCGATCGGGTCGTCATAGGGGGAGAAAATGTCGACCTGCTCGTTCTTCTCAATGGTTTAGGCGCTGAAGAGACAAACGTCTATCTTCAGAAGAGCACGAAGGGTGAAACTGGTTGCTGTCACTACTCTACGACCTCCTAAAACAACCAGGACTCCCGACAATTACCAGGAACGGTACGATACCACCTCAGCACCGTTTGGCCAAGGAAAGACCAAAATCAGCACACTTCTGAGCAAGAGTGAACCACTTGCTGAGCAAGTGGAGGTCTTCCTTCGGACTCTACCCCACAAGCCATGAGTGCAGCAGGCATCAAGTGCTTCGTAGCTCTATATGGGGGGTGACATCACGAGGGATACTTTGAATTTCCTGAGGTATAAGACGTTTGTCACTTCAACAAACATAAACCTCGCCCGTTTGCCACCGACGGAAGATGCTGCAGGCCACCATGCAGCAAGGTGCTATCTCCAAGTGCAGAAGTGGCGGGGAGTCAACTTGAATCCCACTGAATGGGGGTGGAAACTGTCTTCTCAAGAACTCACCCCCATCCCCGCCAAGATGGATCCCGCACCTCTTGCCCTTTTGCGAAAAATTTCATGTAAATGCAAGAAAGGATGCTCTGGGAGCTGCTCGTGTAGAAAGGCTGGGCTCCACTGCTCAGTCCTCTGTCAGTCATGCGGTGGCAAATTTTGCATTAACGTCCCGGATGTGGAGCTGAAATGCTCGGACGATGAAGATGACCCAACTACAGACTGGGCGCCTCTCCCAGCTAAGATTAAAAGAAAGACATGATTTGGAAACCAAGACACAATACCTACATGATTTATATTAGTTTTATTTTTTGTGTACATGTAATTTGTCCTTATAGTAGGTACCATGATGTTTGCACAAGCATTTTCGTATGTAGGTATATAAAACATTGTTTGAAGATGACGTAATTCCCGATAGATGTAATATCTTTTCTTTTTTTCATCAAAAATGTGTTAACTGTTTGATAAATAAAACCATAAAAAGACGTGAGAACAGTTTATTTGCATTTCACCCAAAATCCACTTATGACTGTTTTTGGTTATCTGCCATTTTTGAGAGAACCGTTAAGTCTACATATATTAATCTAGTTTCAAATGAAAGTTAATTCAATTTATAACAACTTTATGTCCCATAATATTTGACGTGGGATGCGTATTTTAGAAATTATTTTACAAAATAAGTGACCATTTCGAAAAAATTTTACTTTTTGGAAAAAATTGCCTATTTTTGAAGAACTGTATCTTGAAAACCAATGGCTGCGTATGGCTTGCTTTGGTCTCAAATTATAGAAAATTTAGTCTACTTTAAAAGTATGAATACCAACTACACCGTTCAGACCCTTCCTTTACTGAGATATTGAGCAAAAACTGAAAAAAATCTGAAAAAAATTTTTTTAATACTGGTTTAGGTCCTAACAACATATAAAAAATTCAGAATGACTGGACCTTTTGCAAGCACAACCCCCTTTTCATGTTTAACTTGACTGGACTACATGTAGTGCGTAACATTATTCAAGTTCGACGAAATTTTAATATTCTAAACTAGCTGCAGGGTGTCTGTGCAGATAGAGAAACAATAGCGCGTGTATCTTTTACGTCCAACAGATGGTGATGCTTAGAAAAAATTATGTTTGTCCAACAGATGGCATCTGTGTCACAGGCGTATTTGTGTACAAAGTTGTGTCAAAATTTCAAAGTAATCGGTGAAGAACTTTCGAAGACTTAAGATTTTGAACAAACGAACATTATTTTTTTTATTTATAAGATTTTAACTACTTAAATCTGACAAGCGATAAAGTAGGTGACAAAATTGTTTATTTGAAAATTGAATTTTTTTTTTCATCGTCTTACAGATGTTTACATGAATTATTAGAGTGAAGATACGTTACTGCTACAGTTTTGCTCTATTATTATGAATATAACGTGTCCCCACAAATTTTACAATAATATTTATTTTACAGTAATATATTCAATGATTTTTCACGGATCTGCGCTTGTATTACATGAAAATTTAGCCAAAAAAAAATTGTTCATTTTGAATTAATACTTTTTCGCAGTAAAACGACAAGGTTCCTACCAATGAAGCCTATTTTTAGTGTAACTGGAAATCTTTTGTCTCTCTGATTGGGTGGAATAAAATGGCAGATTACTATCACTACGTGTGTTCCACTAAATGCGATTAAAATCTTTAAAACATATGTATAAGATTACATGTTCGTTGTCTACGATTGTCTTTCTTGGAATAATACTAGTTTGTCTATTCTATTCGCCCAAGAAGTCTGATGCGTCTGAAGCAGTTAAAACTCATCAACCAAGCTTAGTCGAAGTAGTAAAATTGAAGATAATTTTCATTTAATCTACGCCGAAATGTGATAATGCTATAAGGTAATAAATGTATTTTTTGGGGAGTAAACAGGACGATTTCCTTTGCAGTCAATTTTTTTGGAATGAATCTTTGAAATATTTAGGTCAAGGTAACGATTTTCAGCTTGCAATATAATTTTTATCGTGAAATTTTTAAAATGTATACTCAATTGTTAAAAAAATGATATTACATTATCAAATTTTATTTTCATTATTATTTATCTATTTCGGTTGTGTTTATTCTGCGTATTTGGTTCAATGAACACAAATTAGCTTTGAATTTAAGTGCCATTTTAAAAAATAGGAACTCATTGTTTGAAGGTTTCAGACAAGCGATAAATTAGTTACGGTGACCGGATAAATCATCAAAATGATAAATCATCACATCTTTGAAAAGTTATATAAAGTCATGGAAAGTGATGAAACAAAAACTTTATTAACTGGGATAAGTAGATTAGGTTAGGTTAGGTTAAAAAAAATCATCGTTTTTAATGACTTTATATCACTTTTTAAAAGTGTGTTGAATAGATATTTCATTTTTTTTTTGTTTCACTATTTTATTTTTAAGCAAGATAAATATTCCCGGGTTACCACATCCTGACAATTTTTTTTAAATCCCCTAACAGTACTGTAGTTCCCATGTACTGTAGTAACAGTACATGGGAATATTGCTTGTGTCGTGATGTAGGACCAGTCGCAAAATTCACCCCGACGCATCTTATTAATTATTTATTTTTCATAATTATAATATTCATTTAAACAAATTAGCGACGAATTAAAATAGCAGTACATATATTTACATAGAACCCACCGGTTTCGCTTTACCTAAGCATCTTCAGGGTACAAATTAATACTGTAATAATAATAATAATATATAGTAATAATTTGTACCCTGAAGATGCTTGAGTAAAGCGAAACCAGTCGGTTCTAAAAATTGTTAAAAACTCGTTGTTTTTTAAAATAAAAGTATTTTATTTTATTATATTTATTAGCATTTTAAATTCGAGGACACCTAACCTAACCTAACTATTCCCTTGGGACTGACTTTACATAAATGATTTTCCTTCACTCAATGGCTTTGCTTCCAGGCAAGTTTAATTTTAAAAGATCCCAAGTTACCATATAAGATAAAGTTATAATATGAATGTTTTTATACAGAGCTTTTCTAGAAGTTCGTTGGGACTTTACTTTCCTAAAGTACGAGCACGTGTTATCGTGGTTGTCGATATCCTAAGCATACAGATCCAGAGAATATACCAGGCCCAGATTTTTTCATCTTTCTCCAAGCACAAACGTTGGGAATTTATCCCACGCGCGCTTATCGGCCGTGTGAGCAGATTCCATAATTCGCTCATTTGAATATCGGCCCTTGTATAAATGACTGAAAGAGAATTTCATTTGCAACCGCAGATAAAATTATTTTTAAAATGTACAAAGGCAAGAAAACGACGCTGTAGTTTAGAACTAAAGCGATATATATCCAAGAAAACGACGCTGTAGTGTTGAACTAAAGCGATATCTATCCAATAAATTCACTCTTACAATTGTCGTACATTGTGGCGGCTATGTCTCCCGCATATCCGTGAATTATTCAGCCCGGTATTTTACATATTTCCAAGTGGAGACATAGAAGGAATGTGCAGAGGGGCGTACATACATAAAGCCGCGTTCACATCTGCGAGTTGTAACTGTTAATCGAGCCAAATGGCCCCGCGCCGAACCAAAACTCATCCTGTATGAGGAAACTCAAATGGCTTCGCGTGGCTCTTGTATTTTCACTATTTTTTTAGCCTTGAAATCAATTACGATGATGAAGGCATCTTAACTATGTCGTTTTAAAATGTAGTATTTTTTATTTGCTTGACTTCACGCCGGTCAACGTCGGCGACGGAGACATAACGACATTGTCGCCAGTTGTATTACAGGTTTTTCCAATAAGAGGTGTTTTTTGATATTCAATCGTAAAAGATCAATGGTTTCGTTGCTTGTGTGGCACGTATCGCCATCTTGTTGAAAGTAAACGTTGAAGCGTGTATCGTTCCATTTTTATTAATGGCTTAGTTTCTACTTGTCAAATGTTAAAAAAGGACAGCTTCAAAAGTAACATCTACCGAAATAGCGGGCTATTCAAAATAACACCTCTCATTGGAAAACCCTGTAGTTTCGGAAAGGGCGGTTTTAGATCGTTTTTTAAATCTATAATTATGAATGAAAATATTAATGATAGGCATTTTTAGTACGACGATCTGAATCAGAAAAATTAACTTTATGTCACATTTTAACGTTATTCATAGTGTCATTATAAAAAAACTCTGCTTAATTCACATTCGTAAATTGTCTCATACATATTCTTTTGTCATTCTGATTATTGAAATGACATACATTGGGTTTTCACACGAAATTAGAGACGTAAAATACGCAGCAGGATCGCTGCGCGCCACGACTCTCCCCATTGGCAGGAGCGCCCTTTGATTCGCTGCAAAAACGGATAGCCGAATACCGTTTACTGTTACAGAGCGCAGGTGAGAACGCAGCTTAAGGTAGTTGTAACTGCTCCTTCTACCCCTGTAAGGTGGTGGTATATTCGTGTGGGTGTCAGGTGTAACGTAGCGCCAAGTTGTCATGGGTTCGATTTACAATCCGGCCATTTGGAAAAATTCTCGTATGACGGCCGGGATGGGTTTTGTTTTGGAAAGTTGGGACTAGAAAAGAGGAAAACCCGATTTTTAAGAACTTTTTCTTTTCTTTTGCCGTTTGATTAGTTTTACAAACTTTAACTCGTAAATCGACCAAAAGCAATTCTAATCCAATTTCGAAGCCGAGAAATATAGATTGTTTTTTTAACCTTTTTTTGTGTGAATCTGATTAGTCGGCACTTACCCGTGGAGATCAGTGATTTTTTTTGCGATTTATACGATATTCCAGATTAAAAGTTTAAATAGTTTTTTTTTATATTTGAAACCATGTTTTTTTTATAATTGGTTTAGTTGGGCGTCTTGTACAGGGCTAGGAAATTCTTCAACAGTGACCAGCTGCTGACCCTGTACAAGTCTCAAGTCCGCTCAACTATTGAATTTGGGAGCCACCTTTGGGCTGGTGCCCCAAAATACTTAATAAACCTGCTTGAATCTGTGCAAAGGAGAGCGATCCGTCTGATCGACAATCCGTTGTTAACAGACCGATTGCCTTCTCTAATGCATAGACGCAATGTAGGCATGCTGTGTCTGTTCTACAGGTATTTCAATGGAGCCTGCTCCAAGGAGCTAGCAGCATTGATTCCTGATGCACCGGTGCACGTGCGTGAAACTCGACGGACACGAACTGAACACCCGTTCACGGTTGACGTTGGCTTCATGAGAACGGGCCGTTTTTACGACTCGTTTTTGTGTAAGTCGGCTCGTATGTGGAACGAGCTACCGGCATCTGTTTTTCCTCCCTCTTATAATCCAAGCCTCTTCAAGGCCCGCATTAACAAATCCCTTCCTACAGCCCCTACCTTATTCCGCCTCACAACGCCGCCCAACCGGGTGGTGACATAGTTCCCCTGTCTGTACACTGCACAGGCAGGGACACTCTTGTGAGGTGTCTCATAAAAAAAAAAAAAAAAATGAACTTATCTTTGCAGTGGAAGGTGTTGCATTGATTGTTTTACGACTGAAAAATAGTTCTATAAATAGTAATAGTGTAAAAAAATAACTATAAATAATAACTCTAGTTTATTGAATAATTAAATAAATGTATCTTTTAGTCCTCTTCTACACTTATTTACATTCGCTCCGTTCTTCCCAGAAATCCCCTAATTACCCATCCCCTTTGGCTGCCTTCCACTCCAACACCTTAATATTTATATGTATCTGTCAGTATTGGTTATGTTAAGTCAGTTTTAATATTCTCCTGACAATTCTCCTATTGAAGTAAGGGTTCTTCCCAAACCGGTTGTCATTAATAAGTGGTATAAAACAAATGTAGTGGTATATTAAAACACATGTGAAGGACGCGTCCTTTAAAATAATTTTAAAACGTACGAGATTATTTATATAAAGAATCACGTACCAGAAACCGTTACCGTGATTACTACAGAGTACATATTTTATTTACTCATAAAAGCATTAAGTCAACACATTAGAAATTCATATATTTGAAAAATAAAATATTACATTTCTTTCCACTTTTGGCAGTCAAAGGGTTTGTAATGATTTCATTAGCTTCACTGTAGCTACGTAGAGGAACTCTTTATAGCAAATGGAATTTTAAAACGTCAAAAACAAATGGAACAATTTTTAATTCCTTCTCTCCACCGCAGTGAAATGTACACATAACATACACAGATGCTGTATTTACACACGAAAGACAAAATTATTGTACTCTTGCAAAGTAGAAAAGATTGAAAAAATAATTGACTTTCGTGAATTTGGGGACAAAAACCAGCACTCAAATCAAATAATACGTAATATTGTAAACATTTTAATGAACACCTCTGTGTCTACACTACAAAGTAATCACTACTACCGCTCTTGTGCTTATGAAATAACATATACAAACTATTGTATCAGAATATTTTTTTATTCCACCATGAATACATATGAACTATTGTATTAAAATATTTTTTATTATACAATGAATATATTTCAACTATTGTATTAAAATTATTTTTTATTCCACGGTGAATACATATGAATTATTGTACTAAAATCAATTTTATTCCACAATGAATACTTATGAACTATTGTATTTAAAAAAAAATAATTCACAATGAATACATACGAACTCTTGTATTAAAATCATTTTTTATTCCACAATGAATGCATTTGAACTATTGTATTAAAATATTTTTTTATTTCACAATGAAAACATATCAACCATTGCATTATTTTTTTTAATTCCACAATGAATATATACTTACTCTTATATTGAAATCATTTTTTATTCGACATTGAATACGTGTGAACTATTGTATTAAAATCATTTTTTATTCCATAATGAATACATACAAACTATTGCATCATTCAATTTTTTTCCACATATGTGAATACATATGAATTATTGTATTAAAATTATTTTTTATCCCACAATCAATACAGTTGAGAAATTTTTCTAATATCACAAAAGCTATTTTTATAAAGAGGGATTACGATTGTTCGTGACAGCATTGCTGAGAGCGCATCCCTGAAAATAACTGGGAAAGCCATAGGGTTGAAGTTGAACGCGAATCGCGTGCATCAGATGTCCAATAACTTCGACAACCGAAGCTTTAATAATATTATAACTAGTTGTTATCCTTGAAAGATCACAACTATAACTTAATTTTTCTTGCACTGTTGAAAACTGAGAAATTTTGTTTCTGCAGAATGAATTTTTTTTACACATTTCAAAAATAGAATAAAAATAATCGTCTTGTTAAATATATTATTGGTGCGTACTGGGTACTTTATCGCTTTTCTGAATTTGAAAAAAATATCCTTTTATATTGTTGCGAGTATTTTCGAAACGCACACGTATTGGGAAAATATATATGTTGTCTAACTTGACCGGTCGGTGGCCGAGTTGACATCGCGTTTGGGTCCCACCCAGGCGTAGTGTGTTCAATTCCTCGGCTGGCTAAGTCCTCCATCACAACACAAGCAACATTTTCAGCTTACTGTGGTAGTAGTAGGAGATTTTCAAATATTGTCAGGTTCTTCGTAACCTGGGTATGTTTGACTTTCTTCTTCAAAAAAAAAAACTAATGCATTTATATGAACGCATGTCGCATTGAAAAAATATGTGACCAAAAGTTCCCACTTCTAATCCAAGTTAATTACTATTTTTTAACTCTTTCTGATAAATAGCTTTTTTATATGAATAGTTTACAAGAGCTATAACTGTTCCTAGTTATCCGGAGCCAAGGGGACCCCAGCATCCCATAAATATGGTATGTTGTGGGTGGGGAGAGGAAAGATAGGTGGAGTTTTGTTTGAAAATTTTTATTTGTTCATATACACAGATTTCCGCTCTAAAGTTAAGACATTCAAGTTCAATAAATGCGTTTTGAAATTATTTGAAAACTGTCATTCAGTAAGAAATTCAATGTTGAAACATGGAAGTCAGTTTTAGATAAAGCGTGATAGAAAATAGGGCATTTTATCAGAGTACGACAACCGAAGAATGTGTGATCTAAAGCTCCCACTTGGAGGCACATTGGGCACAATCTGGGAGTCGAGTACCTACATGAATTTTAAAAATGTTTCCAGAAGTTTCCAGAATCGAGGCAATGTCCAATTTTCATGTGTATTAGAGTGGAAATATATTTTTTTGATAGTTGTGGAAATTGGTGGAACCGTTGTTTTTAGGGAATAACTGTTCGAGTGGAAGAATGAATGGAGAAATAATATTATTTGACCATTGAGTTGTTTTGTATTATTAAAGAAGTGAAACTGTTATTTTTGACGATGTTTTCGGTTAATGATAAATTAAGTAGAACCACCAATCAATATATGAACTACCCTTAGACAGTAAACGATTTAAACTTTATAATTTTGCGAAAATTGATGATAATCACTAATAAAGCTGAAACATTTAAAAATCAAATAACGTTTTCTCGTTGATTGAAAAACAGTATTTTACAATTAATTGGTACATTTTAAGGGTGACAAGCAGGGGTTCTAATGATAGAATAAACCTAAAGTAAGCTTATAGAATGGAAAAACTTACAGTACGCTTGTAGTCAAAGGAAAAAAGCTACAGTATGCTGGTAGTAAAAGGAAAAAACCTAAAGCACGCTTATAGTCAAAGGAATAAACCTACTATTGTAGTAAGCCTACTTGCTTGTAGTACAAGTAAAAACTTACAGTACGCTTGTAGTCAAAGGAAAAATATTTGTCATTGATGAAGAAAATACAAACAAATTTAAACGAAACATGACACAGAAGAAAGATACAGAAAATCAAAAGATAACGGTCACAGTTAGGAATCGAATCCAGAATCTCTTGTCTTACCGGGACAGCGTCTTAGCCACTCGACCATTGGGACCTAGTTATTAAACGTAATATTTGTCGATCTAATATTTCAAAATCAGAATTAAAAATATTATTATTCTTTCTCTGGTTACTTTTGAATAATTACAACTTTATAATGAATTGGTTTGTAACTCTCTTTTAAATTTTTATTTTTATATATATTGATTCTCTAGAGCATTAATTCAACAAAATTTCATGGAATGGAGAAAAAGCAGACATGTTTTTTTTTTCTTTTTTTAATATTAACTTATTTTTTAATCTTCTATCTATTTCTACTCTTCCTTTCAATTTCTTTTCTTTTTTATATATTTTGGATTCTCTGGCGCATTAATTTCACCAAATTAAAAGTAAGATTTCACGGAATGGTTGAAAAGCTTACATGCTTCATGCTTCTTTTTTTTTATTTTATATTTATTTTTACATATACTTTTTTCTTTTTGCATATTTTTTAATTCCCTATTTGTATTTTTTTGGCTTATTTTTATTCTCTATTTTTTTCTAATCTCCTTTCTTTCTTTTATCTATTTTTGATTCTCTAGCTTATTAATTTCATCTAAATAAAAAGTAAAATTTCAATTTGATAAACTCACATGTCAATAATTTTTTACTATATTGCTATTTTTGAATTATCATATTTGAATATTCTTTTAGTCTATTCTTTATGTTTATATTATTTAAAATATATATTTAGCAACTTCTTATATCAACCAAGAAAACTTATCATATTATTTATAAGTAAAAGTCAATACACTAGACTAAACAAGAATCGCATTTAATAAATCTGCCTATTTCTGACTGTCCTAAAACAGGTAATCTCCTAGTTGGACAGCCAATGATCACTGAAATATGTAATATGTCATGTTTTTTAAAAATTAATAAATAAACAGTGTGGCGGATAATGTTCATGAATAGTTATTTTAATAAAAATGAAATATATTTTTTTATCTGAATATTGAGTACCCACATAATATATGCCATACTAAAAAGGGACGAATTTCAGTGATTTCTCAATATATATTTTATCATTATCGTTGTTTTAGAGTTCGAGTTGATTGAGGGCGATATGCGAGTTAAAATCATTAATAAAATGAAATGAATAGATCCTTCAACACTACACAACTTTTTACCACTACTATTGACTACAGACTACACCATAAGCTTATTAAAAGCTTATTCCAGCTTAGCTTTAGCCCAGAATGTTAATCAGCTGCCTTTCTCAAATATAAAACCACACCCTGACCACTTCTTACAGCCCATTCGGTCTGGGGGGGACTTCAATTGAAGAGAAATATTGAAGAATTTTAACATTATCAGCATACGAAAGCATGTAGATTCTAGACGGGGTAGCTACAGGATTTATTAATCAACTCTGCCGATCGATCCCCACTTCTCTTGAGCTCGATGTGATGGTTGGAATATTTCATTAACTAGTCCATTACTCTATTAGGGATGTATTTTGATAAATTTTCGACATATCACTAGTCCTCTAATAATTCCCACAAATTAAGTATTACCCTCCACTCATTTTAAATTTATTTTCATCTCCATTATTCAAATATTATCGAGGAAAATAAAACACAAAATATAATCGCTCATTTAATTTAAAAGATCCTGATGTGCGAAAATCGCGATTTTGCATTAAAAATGCCGATATATCCATGAGTTCACCAACTTTTTTATGTAAAAAACCACATCTGCTGTTTATCTAGAGTGGAACATACTCTCAGTAACGCCCTAGTGTAAGATCACCATTCAGAATTAACCCGTTGCTTGAAATTGGTTTAACAGTTTTTAGTAAAAACATCTGAATAGCCAGGTACTAAGTACTTAAATTGTTGATGATCTCACTGGTTCCAGACTTTCGGGAGCGGTTGGGATTCTTGTGGGATTCACAAAATATATATTCACAAAAAAATTCACCGTTTTAATTAGACATGTTTCTTTGCAACTATTACAATTTTAATGTTTTTAAATGTAAAACGTATTTTAAAAAGTATTTTTTGCAAAATAACTTTTCATACTGATTACAGAAAACTGATTAAGAACAGTAGACCTCGCGGCCATAAAAGTATGTTTTTAATTTTCTCTAATAAATCAAAATCAAATTTTCCTCTGAAATCATAAAAATTCATTTGAAGGTGCTTAAATACCTACCTACTTATAAAATATACTATAAGCCATGTATTAAATTTGACGTAACATTTTTTTAAACATTTTTTTGTTGGCCTAAAACACAAATATAAATTGATTTTTTTTTAATTAATTTATATTTGTGTTTCGGGATAATAATTATTGCTTATAATATTTGTTACCCTTTGTGCTTTGCATTAAAACCTTGTCTTCTAAACATACGTTTACCTTTAGTAAAAAAAATAATATATTTTCAAATTATTGATTGATTAAAAATAAAATAATCAGGAATTATACTTTTTATTTCATTTTATTTTTTTATTTATTGTTTTTGTGTTTTTCCATTTCTTTCTCGTCGTGATAGCAATTCCCCTGTATCATGATTTAGATAAAATGCCCTATGTCCTGTCTGTCACACGATGCGCCTTGTACTCACTGTACCCATTGACTAAGTAAGACTACATCAATGCCTGTACTCTATCTATTTGACACGATGTGCCCTGTTCCAGGTGACCGTGTCCACCGTCAACATGCTGACCACCGTCCTGAACGACAGCCCCGTGTTCCCCGAGCGAGAAGAGGACCAGGCGGACCTGACGGGCCCCCTGCTCATGGACAGTCCCCAGGTAACTACTAACCACCTTTCTCCCATTTCCCTATTCCCCCATTCCCCCATTCCCCCCACGTCAGTCATTAGTCAATGTCAACTCCCCAACCTATTCCCCAACCGTCATTATCCCGTCTGACCGACACGCGCCAGGCTTATTCCGAAATTGGTTCAACGTAAAAAAAGGCTAACTCTTCATGTTTTTTGTCGTTTGATTAAAATGTTGTAATGCCTTTTAATATTACCCGGCTTTACTCGCGTTTTATTATTAATACAATATTCCCTTATATTTCGCTGTAATTATTTGCCTCTTAGTAGATTTTGGAGTTTCAAATGGTGGAAAATTCTCTTTGACTTGTGAAAGGGATGTAATTGATGGAAGTTTTATGTTAATATTTTTGAAAGTTTGATAAGAAACGCCACATTTTAAAAGCTTTATACGTCTATTTATTATATAAGTAATTACTACTCGTCTTTCAGCACTTTAGCGTTTTTTTTTTAATTATAAACAGTTGAAAGCAAACAAGAAACAAAGATAAAGCCATCTCGTCTTATTTTTCGATTCTAAAAATCATATTTTAAAGCTCTTAAAAAATATATAAAAAATGGTTGGAAGCTGAAAAAATTTACGTTTTTCTACAGATTAAAGAGATACGATTCTTCATGAATAAATTTCATAAATCGCGCTAAATTTAAGTGTGTCGCATATTTAGAATGATTCTGATAAGATTTTAATCAAGCTATTTGATAACTGTTATAACACATCATATTTGACAAAATCGAGGTCATTTAAAACCCTTCAAATGGGTATATTACCTAATATCATTTATTTTATTTTATTTATAATGACCACAAAAGAGGGTTAAAATTAAAATAAAGTCACAATAAATATCAAAGAATAAATGACGTTGTGCAACAATATAATAAAACTATATGTAATGTAAAAAAGAGAAAATAAAGTTTGGGTCAAGTGAAGTCAAGTGAAAACAACAGATTCGGGATATTTTAAAACTTTAATACATTTTTTAAATTTTGTAGAGTTGGAGGGGTTTTGCTAAATATATCCGTAATCTTACCCCTACAGTGGATGGTAATGATGGAAAAGAATATGGAAAGTTTCAGAGTTTCTTAGTCGACGGTGAATGTTATTGATTTTGAATGTGGCCAAGAAAAAAGATTGCATGTAAGGTTATTTATAATTTTGAAAAGAAATTTGATTTCATTTTTGTCACGACGTACATGTAACGTTTCTAATTTAAAATATTCTGTTAGATGTTATCAAAGGAGTTATGTTAAAACAAGTGCTTTAGGAATAAATTTTAACTCTAAAAGATATTCATGTGAGCTTTACATTCGTGCAAAGAGTTAAGAATAAGCTCGTAAGCTCCCACCCACCCACACAGCCTTCAGCCCTTAGCCTTTACGCGTCGGCCCCTCAGAGGTTAGCCTTGACGTGCCGCTAATCCTGGCCGCACTAATCCCGCTGTAGAACTCCGATAATCTGTGTACAGACACTGTCATAATTCTAGATTGTTCTAATTGGGGATGCTCCACGATGCTAAGTAGAGGAGCTTTGGATAACTAGTGGCCGAGATGAAAGCCGTGAGAGAAAGGCTACGACACGCAAACATAATCATCAGGACAATCTTCAAACTTAATGAAACTTTTTTACACTAACCCTACTCAGGGTTATAATTATTATTTAAGGACATTTTTAAGGAAAGGAAGGAGAGGAAGTTCTTGGAAGGAAAAAGGTATGAGTGATGGGTAGAAATCTAGGGATTAGTATGTCCAGGAGTGACGGACGTATCCCTCACGGTGAAAGGCGATGGGTCACGAGAGACCAGTTGGAGAGATCAAAGGATCCTCCCAAACCAGCCTCTCCAGATCCGGTGGTGGGCAGGTTCACCCTGAACACACCTTCGATGAACCCGGGCACCCTTGCAAAATCACAAAACGTAGCGAACCACTTGAAATGGTTCAACCTTGACACAGATACCGAGTTAATTGCCTACGTTACGAGCGTAAAATTATATCTCGAAGTTTCCTTTGTAAAACGTTCTGCTAGTGTTTCTATGTTTATTTTTGGATGCATTTTAATACCAATAAATGGTTCCCGTAGCGGCAGTACCCAAACCCACCTCCCAAATTGAAAAATTAAAACTGCACTCAAGATAGAATATTAAACAAAAAACGGAAACAATTATAAAACACTAGCTGACGTATACCAGGCGTTGCTTCTGTTGGAGTTTTTGTTTAGCTTGATCGTGCCAAGTCTTCCTCGGGCATGCCCGACTACCACGATTCACTATAGTAGACCACATTGTCACTGTTAAAAAAACTATATTATAACGAAATTTATTCGACTCCGTATCTAATTTCAGTGCAGAGATAATGCACTAAGTCTTCCTCGAGCATCCCGGACTTCTTCTACCATTCAAACCACCCTCTAAACACTCCTGATACTAATAAGAAAAAACTTTGAAGTTTTAAGCGAAATCGATCCAGTAGTTTTTGAGTCTGTATGGGACAAACACAGAAACATTAATTTATATATATGTAACTAGCTTACATGTACCCGGCCGGGTATGAATGATATAGGGCTTATGAATGGTTAGGAGTAAAGTTTTGAGGTTGTGAATTCTATTGTACCTGAAAACTGGGTTTAATTTTAAGGTGGAACAAATATTATAAGACTTCAGGGGAACAATACAAAAATTCTTACAAAATTTAAATTTGGATTTGAAGCCAAAATACCGAACCAAATAGAAAATTATTTTTTTTAATCAATGGGTATAGGAAAAATCTAGTATGTATATATGCCACTTTATTTATTTGTCTATTAAATTATAAAATATGGTCAGTTTAATAAATCGATTTTAAACGATTTTAGAGGGAAGTTTGAAAATTATTTCTGACTTAATTGTAATTTTAAAAAAAATAATCTGCCCATTTTTATTATGAAAATATAATGAAATATAAAATTTAAAAAATATGAATTATTTAATAATTAATTTGATAGGTTTAAATTTAATTTTCATACGACCTATTTACGTTGGAACACAACTTTGTCGTTTATAAATTTTAAGTTCCGACACAAAAAAACGCCTTTTTTAGTGTGTTTGATTTTTAATTTATATTTAATTGTATTTAAATACTAGGTTGGTAAGGATTTTTTTTAATAATAACCATTAATTCACAAAAAAAAATTCAAAGTTGAAATCGTCTGTAATGAAAGTGTCTGTATTTTCGAATTTAAAACACAAATAAATAAAGCAGCACTTTATCTGTTCTATTTGATATTTGCAATACCTTTATATTAAAAAAAATATTATTTAGTTTGATCAAGTATTTTTGCCTTAAATTCATATATTAATTTTGTATGAAGAAAATCGTTCCTCTAAACGCATTATGTCTGCACTGGAATGAGCTACGCAGTGGAATAAAAGTTGATATAATGTAGTTTTTTAATAGTGTGGTATGCAATAGCGAACTGTAGAAAGAGTCGGGGACGTCCGAGGAAGGCTTGACGCATTATCTCTGCACTGGGCCTTGATTCTCGACGAAGTCATTCCACTCGAACAACGAGTGATTCAGCCATCTAGTTGTTCGAGTGGAATGACTTTTGACTTTTGACGTAAGTGTGTACCTTTGACGAGACTCGAGAATAAGAACGTCGGCCAATGTATGTACAGCGGCCTGGATTGGCGAATCGATACTCTGGAATGAGACACAGAATCGAATATAGATAGATTGCACGCATGTTTTTCTTTTAGTGTGTATGTTTACAAGTTCGTAAATCTCCATATTCTTTTCCTGTCGAAGTTTAGCCAGCATCCAGGTTATCATTAACCTGTAGGCTGCTATAACTCACATCAGGTTTTGCTGCCACGAAGAGCAACGTTTTTTCTACTAGTTCTGAGTGAGTATTGGTAATATTGCATTTGACGCTTCTCGTAAAGTAACCAAGATGTAACAATTTTCTTCTTATATTTTAAAATCATTTGCTACGCTTTTGGCAATTTGATGAAAAACTTCTAAATTAGTTGTCAACACCTGCTCAAGGTATTTCGAATTTCGAGTACGTTCAGTGCTTAGTTTAGTTTCTTTTCTGATAGATCTAAAATTTGTGAATTGTATTATTGTCTCATTATATGCTGACATGTATTATGTTTCTAATCAAGAGTAGATATGATTATAATAATAGTTTCTCTTGTACTAAAACACGAAGCGACAAACTACCAAAAACCATTGTAATGATTTCGTGTATATTTGACATGTGATAGCTGTGAAATTTAGTATCGGTATAGCAGTAGTTGGTGACGTAGTGTAACCATTTTGGCATTTAATATCATTGTATGTAGGATGTGACATAATATTATTGTGTCGTGGTTTAATATCAGTCTGACTGCGGTTGGTTTGTCAATTCTGTTTACCTGTATGGAGACAAATGCTAATGATTAATGAAGCATTATAAAATAATTGATATTTCATTAATATAGCCAACAACCACCGCGATTGTTCTATGTGGAAGTGTCAATAGTGTTTGTGTCAATTTTTTTTTGTGAATACCACACAGGAGTCCCAAACGCCTGGACCCAGTGAGACTATGGCTTCTCCAATTGAGATATGTAGTGGGGAGTGGAAGGAGATGGAGGAGAGGAAACTGGAGAGGTACTTGGCTATTCAGATCTGGTCACCAAACATAGCTAAAGCCATTTCAAGCAAAGTTTCAATTGCGCGACACTGTCTTATCTTCTACTCTGGAACGTGCCGCAAAAATACCTACCTTTTAATTATTTTATATGATTTAATTGAGAAGTATCACAAATCAATGAAATTAAATTTACCGGGATTTGAACCCGCGACCTCTGGATTGCTAGTCAAAAGCCTTATGTATCGACCACGGAGGCCTTTTTATTTCTTCATCTATTTTGGGAGGCTGTCATCCTGGCAAAAAAATCAACGGTAAATATTATTATATCACCATCCTCAGTCCCCCCCCCCCCCATCCACGCTAAGCGGAGTATTTTTTTATGTTCGACATTGAGACACCCAAATCCCGGTGAAAAATATGAAAAGAATAGAAAAATTCTCCCGCGGGAGCGAACTTCCCCGTGGCTTGATCGAACTGACAGGAGGGTAGATCGTTGAAACCGTACTATATTTATATTGATTAAGTACGAGAATTAAGGAATTTGCCAGATCTGAGGGTTTATCATAGTGAAATTGATAATTTTACAACATCGGATCGATATTGTAATTACCGATGATTTCATACAGAATTCCCGAGCACGGTCGGGCTGCTAATATCCTGACCGATGTTGATAACGCAAAAAATCAGAATTCGATATACGCCGGCAACACTAGCACATCTCTCTCTGAATTGACATTCCTAAACGTCAGACGGCAACGTAAAAGTTAAAAATACTAATAAATTGACAATGTCCAAATGAAATGTTGAGTTTGATGTACATTGGCAGTACTGATGTACTTTTTAACACTAAATAGAAAGTTAATTAGTTCGTGAGGTCGTTAGTTATAGCACTCGTAATATATATAGTTATTAAAACTTTTGTTTCTCGAAGTTGGAACGTATTCAATTGATGGCGCATGTATTAGATGAATTAATTACGAAGTATTTTCGATTTCTTCCAGTTCCAGCTTGATTATTTCACCCCTATTCATTAATAAGCCAGTTATTTTGCATAACGAACAACGTTATTCAAAAAGCTGGGCATGTTGACAGCTTAGCCGACAAGTAGCTGTTTTTTTCTACTGACTGTGGGAATCATATTCTTATCGTGCTCGCAAATATCGCTAACTGATAGATTAGGCATTTCGTTAATACGTACTAACATATGGTTTTATCGATCGTCCGTACTAAACCTCCAGATCGTGCAAAAGTCCGATGCAGAGAAGATATTTCCAGAATGTTTGATTCACGACTTACACATAAATTTATTATAAGCATGTAAATGCTTGAACCAATGAAATGGCTTTCTTGCAATAAAGACGGCATGTTTAAAACGTGCCGCCCTTATCTGCGCTGAATTCGAAGTTCTCAGTTCTCACCGAGCTTCGTTTATCGTCTATCCCAAGTGGAAGTGCACAGATCGATGCAATGCTATCTCAGATGAAAACACTCCAGAGAAATGCTGTGTCGATGGCAGAAAACTGATATAGGAGAATGAGAACTCCCCGGGAAAGTCTTCAGCTTGTCGTGTAGATAAATATCCAGTCGCTTAACTTTTCAGTATATCTGCTGCCGCGATTGATTTCATGGACTTTGTAATCGTATTTCACTAAACCCCCAGTTTAATCTCGGCTTAGCTCTGAATCGCCCACAGGTGTTGTACCTGGAATATTAAGTGGGCCTTAACGTGCTAATCCAGTAATTCATTTCATTACTCCCTAACAAAAAATGTGCTCCTGTAACACGCTTTGTAAGCATAAGATTATGTTGAACCGAAGTAACTTGCAGGGTGGGAATAAATTAACTGTTCATGGGAGCACCCGCTTTCTTTAGACATATTTTTTTATAATGATGTACATGATTCCTTCTTATCTGCTTTCTCATTATTTACTATGCCGTAACAATGGAGCACGCAGGATTTTGTCTTGGAGGAGGGGGAGAGAGTTCAAGTTCAGAGAATAAAAATATGCTATACATAATTATTATTTTAACCCATCAGCCTAATTTGTTCGCTCTTGGGAATAACTCATATGGTCTCATAAAAGTCGTTGTGTCGCCCTTACCGTCATGGTAAGAAATACGATCTAAAACAGTGTTAGGTAGATAAAACACCACGCTTTATGTTCAAATCTAGAAGTTAACCACAGAATAATTAAAATGTGCACCTTTATGAAATTAAAGGTTCCAGCAGCAATTTGGAAAAAATTATGTAACTTAACATTTAACGTTATTTTTTTAAAATTTATATTTATACGTGTAAAAATGTATGTGGAATAATAAAATTGAGGCAGAAAAACTAGTGTATTTTTCAGACTCTTGGCGTGCATAAAAAAATAATGAATTTTCTACGTAGAGTTTGATGTATTACTTTGATAGATAAAAAAATTGCAGCGTAATTTGTGCTACAGATAGGGAATATAATATTTCATGCTGTTTTAATAAGTTTGTGATAAGAATGCGTTCAACGTGTAGTAATATTTAAGGCCCCGTAGTAAGCGTTCAGAGGGAGATATGTAATTGCGAATGTTAGAGGGAGCGCGCTAATATTAAAACGATAATAATTAAGCGAAAATGGTGAACATATTTAATAAAATACGACTCATTTGAAATTCAGCAAATATCTCTCGACAAATGCTTTAAATGCATTTAAAGATACACTGTGAATTTTTTCATGCCTATAACATATTAAATAATACAAAAAAAAATAATTATATTTTCGGGGCTTGCTTTGCGATTTATTTCTATCGAGGGAATTTCATATAATTAACGTTTCGGCAAAACAAATGTTTAGATATTATCTTCAAAAAAAATGTTTAAAGCTTAGTTAGTTAGCGATTTTTTATGTTTGTTGTTGTCTGCTAGATTATTGTATACTTTATTGCCAAATATTGCGTTTTTGTAAGTTGATAATTTTGTTTGTCTTTGGTTTATAGGAAGTTTTGAAAAAACCTTGTTTATGTTATGATTGTGTTTTATATGTCTGGAGATGACCATACTTGTAAGATAAGCACATTATTTAATAGACCGTTATTTTTAAGAGAGGATAAGTCAGTAGGGGTTTGACATTTTTATATCATATCTGTTCTGCGTAATAAATTTAATTTTACCAAGTTTCCAATATATATAAATAAAGGTTTTAGCTTTTAACGTAGAATAACTTGCCGATAATGATATATTTCTATATTTTTTTAGCGCAAAATGTTTAATTCAGTTAATGTTTAAATATTTTTATTTTATTAATTGTGAAGATGTCGGAGTCAAATAGAAAAATATTCTATGCGGCTTCAGAGGAACTAAATACAATAAAATTAATCTTTTCTGGATCTGACAACTTTAGTAAGAACGTCAGATTGTTATATTACATCTCGCTGACAAGTTTCTAAAACTCGTTAATCAGTGGCGGCTTGTGACTTTTGGGTGTACTAGAGCGTTAATATTATCACAAATGGCATTTCTGATGTTTTTGTAGCTGAAAAAGTTTTTTTTTAAATCGATTTTTATTATGAAGATATGCAGGAAATTTCAGTTTAGCCGTGCGCCGCAAGGATATCCTGAAAATCTTCATACAAAAAACCAATTTAGCGAAAAAAATGGTTTCACCTACAACAACATCAATATATTTTTTGTAAAATTAGCACTATAGTACCGCCACTGGTTAATATGGGTATGTAAACATGTCGATCGAAATGGCAAACCCTAATTTAACAATCATCATTTCAACTCCACCATATTTTGAAGTAGATAGGTACTCGTCAAAGTTTGTAACTTCCGTTTTCTGTGCACGTTCCTGCAAATACGATTCAACCCACTCTCCGTAACCTTTGCACGTTCTGGTTTATCGAATAAAAGCTTTTAGTCAATATTATGGAATGGCTATGATTGGTCAAGTAATATTCCCAAAGCTTCGTTTTTTATCGAAATCTTCTTTATTTGATTTAAGCTATGTTAATAACTTAGAACTGTACATATTGAAGCTTTTCTGTTTCTGAGTTGGAGAAGAGAATACGTTTAAACAGTTGATCAATTTCGATTGCTTTGGTGTCGGGTCCTCTAAATGTAAATATCTAGGTATCCTCAAATACATAAAGGCTGATTAATTACTGAGTGCAGTTCTGCGTTCATTCCCTATTGTCACAATGACTGGGTACTTTGTTACGTGCAGTTCTACTGGGTACGCGATTAGTTCGAATAGTTTATCAACTAGTTATCTAGCTAGTTGGGGCTAAATTAAGTGTAATTAAATTAAGGCCCTTTTCGCATAGAGATACTTACAAGCTACGTGACTGTGATGCAACAAGTCGCCTACTAATACGCTACTCTTAAAAACTAGTTTCCGTACACAGCGCTACCTGAAATATATCGAACATAGTCATTTTTTCATGGTAATACGTTGTCAAGTCACTTGAGCGATGAAGACAATATTGGTATTATATTTCATTATTATAAGCATAAATAACGATCTAAAGTGAAATGTTAAGTTCAATATAATAAATATGAATTGTAGGGCATTCGTCGCCACCAAGGAAGAACTCAAATTGACTTTTTTTCCAACCCCAATCCACGACTTCTTAATTATAGTTAACATGGTTATTTTCCCACCTCCAGAACAAATTTAACATTCAAATCATGCTCAGAGACTATTTGTGTTAAATGTGTAGCCGATGCGTATGCAACTAGCGTAGCGCGCTACCAGTACTGTCAGTAGCGTGCAACTGACGTCAAACCCTTTGACGACGCGTTGCGTTGTGTACGAATACTACCAAAGTAGTATGGCGGATACTCACGAGTGGCGCGTATGCTACGCGCACAAAACTCGAGTCGATTGTAAGTATCTCCGTGTACGGAGGGCCTAAATGTTCTCCATTCGTTTTATAAGTTATTAGTCCCATTCTCGTTTTAATGAAGATTTCTGATTATTTTAAGGTAAAAAAAATTGTTGTTAATTGTGAAAAGTGAAGTAATGATTGAAGTTCTTAAATATTTACGTTAGTAATATATAATTGAAGAATAAGATAATACTAATAAATCCAAATGAAACATGTAACAGAACAAGACACAAGATCTGTGATCGCAATATGCTAATCAAGAGTAGACTGTAAAATATTATTTGTGAACTTTGAAGTTGACACAACTATGGTTGGAGATAGTGAACATGGAGTAAGGAAGGAATCCGACTTACCCCTTTGATGTTCTTCTAAGATGATGATGGTTGGTTTCACTCACAGGAGATATGATTTGTTTCACACACAAGCTTCAATAACATCCAGGTTGGATACGAAACACACTTAGGGAACCGAATGTAATGTTGTGTTCGCACAAACAGGTCTCCAACTCGTCGTGGAAGAAGTTTTATAAATAATAGATTCTTTTAGATTAATCAGGGATTTATTAATTCTCCGCGTATATTAGTGAGTCGATAGTCGACCTAGCTATAAGCTTGCTAATTAGAATCTCTGTAAGTGAGATTCTCTGAGAGCCTTCGCACTGGCCCTGGCGACAACTGGCCACTGGCTCCATCTTGCAGACTTCCACGCAAGCTCTATGCACTGCCATCTGTGCGTGCATCTTTGAAGCTCTTACTTCCTAACAAATAACATGTGTGTTTTTCTGTTTTTTAATCTTTAATCAGTAATTTAGTTAGAAAAACCGTAAGGTAAAACATTCTTTATGTTTTCATTCATAATTTCAATATTTCAAAAATTAAACGTTTACTTCTAATAATACAATTTGAAAGCGTATTTCATCACATTTTAAATACAGTTTTTAATTTTCGTAAACGTTTAGAAATATTCCATTTATTTGAATTTTTTTAAACTGGAAATACTCTGAACTCTGACAGAATGTGCCAGAGTACTTAGGGGTTAAAATGTATTCATATAGATTTGCAAGTTAAGAGTTTGCGAAGACAAAGCAGCTTACAATTTTCATTATTTGAGATTGCGAATATTTGACATTTTACGAGGGATGAAGTCAAAGTTTTCCCAATAGTTGTTCTGCCTTCAAGGCGTAACATAAACCTAGAATGAGGAGCTGCCTCGTCCCTGCAGAAGATTACCTAATACCTACTAATAGTGTAAATGTTCCAAGTTCGCGTTACCGTAACTTACAAAGTTGAAAAATAGACAAAATTGAAATTTATGGCAGCTCCCCACCATAACGAGCGACGCGCGACGGGTGAAAACTAAATAGACGCTGCTGAAAACTGTAAGAAAAGACTATTATTTTTTGTGATTATTATTTGCTAAAAATTAAGTGGTTTTAAGGGGGCAATCTTGGTACATAAATTTTGTGAATAAAATTTCTCACCCTGTGGAATTATTTCAATCTGCTTGATCTGTTGCGAAAATTGTTTAATTATGATTACTTGTAACATCAAAGAACACCATCATGGCTCTTAAACATGGGTTCTTAACCAGCAGTCAACGAACTTCTTGACGATTTTGAAATGACATTAAATTTAGATAGCTTTTCGTACGTAGGTAATTCAATCTAATAACACCTGGAAAGAACTGCACTATAAGAATATTCACCCGCCACGCGTTGTTGTGGCTCAGTCTATCTGCGTAGATCGAAAAATAATAGCGCGTGTTGCGTTTACGTCTAACAGATGGCGCTGTTTAAAAAAATAAAATAAAAATTAAAAAAACATTATTTTACCTGTCACGGGTGACATTTATATAATACAGATAAATAAAAACACACGCGTATAGAATGCAACGTTGTGTCAAAATTTCAAAGCAATCGGTGAAGAACTTTCGGAGATTTCAGCTTTTGAACAAATACGTATTTATTTATGTAAAAGATTATATATATTGAAGATTAATGCTTGTTGCTGACAAATGATTCAGTAATATTCTGCTGTTATTGAAATAACACATTGTTTCTACTTGATTACTGTGGGAAACAAATATTTAATCATTGAAGACAATATTAGCGACTCTTAAACGATTACTTGAAACAGAAAAATTAGAAAAAGAATCGGTCACATGTAGGAATTGGTCCCAGGACCTCGCCTTGCTTATTGCTTTGCTTTGAGCAAAGCAATAAGCAAGGCTGATCAATGAGCGAGGCAAATCAACTTCCTTGATTCGACCGAATCTTTTTCTGATTTTTCTGTTTCAAGTATTAAAGAGAAGAATTTTTTTTGTTTAAAATTTTCGTTTGCGAGTCGCAAATATTGTCGTCATTCTTTAAATATAAAAACGTTAATTACCCATTAAATTATTCCGAAAAAAAAAACAACTTATTACGCTGAAGGATATGGAAGATAACGCATTTAAATTACAATATCGTAAAAATTAATAGTTGCTTAGGTTTTTTTCTCATTTATAATCTATAATATTTAGGTTGAGTTTGGATATAAGTAACGAATAAACAAAAATCAACATGAGAAACTGTTTAACACAAATTAGGTTGGGAACGAGTATGAAATGAATTTTTTTTTAGTAAAATGCATAGGTCTTGAAAAAGCTTTTATTCCCTTATCAACTACGGGTACATAAGTACTCGTATCACTAGTTCTCTAAATTACAATATTATATTTTACAAGCCAAAAGGTTTATTGCCTAGTTTTGAGTTAACAGCCGACCTCTGTCCGGTGTTGGGTAAAACACTATAACAAGTTAAAAGCTCCCGAGAGATGTGAACATTTACCCCATAATTATGAATTTATACAACACTATTGCATAATATTAATGATTATTAAGGCGATGCCATACGTAGTAATGCAAGATCATGTGTTTTTGGTTTTAAAAATTTAGTCGCCTAGAAATATTTCAGATGCTTTAATTAAATACTGCGAGTAGAATACATCTTGGCCTTTGAAATAATCGAGTATTTTTTAGATAAGTCTTTTTATAAGCCCAGAAAAAATAATGTAAAGGCCTATGAAAACTGCTTTAAAGTTCAAAATCTCCTACTTACGAACTCATTTTCGGTTATGATTTTATTGTATAATGTGGAAAATTAAGTTATTTATAAAATGATACAAAAAAATTAAATATTTATGCCTGAACATCCACAAAATAAAATAAAAGGCACTTTTGGCCATGTTTTTTTCTTGCGTAAATCAAAGCAGGCGGATGGTGTTAAGCGGGGATTTAAACCTTATCGCCATCTACGTAAGGGTTGTTATTGATAGCGGCTCAATTTAAAATATTACACGACGTAGTGCATCGCCTTAATACGAATGTTTATATCTGCCACACTCGGCGAAATGGACAAAAAAGGGTGACCGGATAACTCATCAAAATGACAATTCAACACACTTTTAAAAAGTATTATAAAGTTATGAAAAGTGATGAAACAAAAACTAGGTTAAATAGGTTACATACGTAACTATTTAACCTAGTTTTTGTTTCATCACTTTTAATGACTTTACATCACTTTTTAAGGGCCCACTATTCGAATTTCATCCAATTTCCGACATACTTTCCTTAAAATTTTGAAGTTTTTAAGCTCTTAAAAAAATATATGTTATTCTTTAAGATAGTATCTATTTGTTCCAAAAGCCGAAACGGTAATTATTTGAAATTCCCTCGATAGAAATAAATCGCAAAGTATGCTCCGAAAAATATTATTAACACGTTTATTTCTGTTATTTTACAAGTTATATGTATGAAAAAAATCACAATGCTTCTTTTAATGCTACTCAATAGACCCCAAAAGTGATTTTTGCTATTTTTGAAATACGCCGTGATTTATTAAACATTTTCACAACTGTCGCTTACGCCTATTGCTTTTAAATCATATTTATTATAGCGCGCTCGCTCCGACTTGAAGATTAACCTATCTTCTTTGAAAAGTTCATTCGCCAACTCGAGGGCTTTGGGGGCAGACATGTCGTTCAACGTTCTATGATCTACAGACGTGCGATTACGTGCAAATATTTGAATCTATAAAGATAATTTTTACGCGTGTAAAGTTTATGAGTTAATAAATATTGTTTTTTCAAAGATGGGAAATACACGAAAGATATCCCGTATTTCAAAGAAAAAATGATATCTCATAAAATTATATCCTATCTAATAGGTGAGAAGAAAAAAATACAATTTTTGATTTATAAGCTTATATTTATTATAAACGATAATTTACTATAAAAATTAATAATTCATATTTTTATTTATGTATTGTGTAGTAAAAAGTTATAAAAATTATTATTTTATTTTTTTCAGAATACGATAAACGATAATTTATTATAAAAATTAATTATTATTTTTATTTATGTATTGTGTAGTAAAAAGTTATAAAAAATCTTATTTTATTTTTTTCAGAATACGTACTTTGGGAAATAAAACTAATTCCAAAACATTAGAAATTACAGGGCAAGTTCTTATTAATTCACAATGCAACGATGTCCGAAATATAATATAATATGTAATAATAATATACGGGCCATCTGTTTCAAATAACAATACTCGAACGTGGAATTCAGAATAATAATGAACATGCGAGCGAAAGAAGCTATTGAAAGTTCTGAAACTGTGGGGAATATAATTTAATAAAATAAAATACTTTTTTGTTTTAAAACCACGATATTTATTAATTTAAGAACCGACCGGTTTCGCTTTACTTAAGCATCATCAGGGTACAAATTAATACTAAACAAGAAGTACATAATGTGTGCATATATATAACAAAATATAGAGGGAGACAACATGATACAAATATAAGCAACACAAAGACGGTCATAAAATACATTAACATAAGTGCACAAGTAATGGAAAACCCGCTAGATAATTATGTAGACTAATGGGTTATACGAATAAATCGGGAGAAACAAAACATCAATAAAACCTCAATAATAACGGTTTTTCCGAATTCGCAAATCATTTGATCGATAGCTTGCCTTCCTGAATAAATCTAATTTTATTTAATCATTTACGGCCAAGATATTTTTGACAATGGTGTGTTTTTATCTTTCTGTATTCCAATCATTTAGCTTTGCTTCTAGGGTTGTGCCCCAGTATTGCTTTTTGGAGACTGTAAACGGATCTCTCGGCATTTAATGAAACTGCAGCAGAACAAAGGCTGTTGCTATATTGACGTTCATGGTATGTTTTGCTCAGATTGACGATAAGGTTTCCAGATCCGCATTTCGCTCGAAGCATGTTTAGGGTAATAAGTTTATAGTTTAGGGTTCTTTCACCGTATTTATGGGAACATTTCAGAACCACCAATCTTTCATTTTGAGTGAATCTTGTGTTTGTGATTAAATTATATTTGACGATTTAAACAAATAATATTTAGAGAAGTTAAAAATAAAATTGAAAGTTCACTGAAAGCTTAAAACTATTAAAAGTAGTAATTTCATAAAAATGTAAATAAATAGAGCCCCTTTCACATTTTAGAATGTAATTTTATGTTGCTTACATGTTTTATTACTCTTTATAATTATTGAATTGTTTAAATGAATAAATAAATAATTACAAAAAAGTCTTCTGATTTGTAAGTCCTCAGGAAGCACTAAGGATCTTTCTATCTATCTTTATAATATAATAAATTTGATGAGCATAAAAATGTAAACGTGTATATAATTTATATAAATGTACAAAAGTAGATATTACACGTGTATAAATATTATATTGCGCATATTATACAAGATGTCGGGGGTAAAGTGCACAAACTTCGGGAGGTGATTCTAATTGATAGTACAAGTAAAAAAGAAAAAAAAACTTTTTTTGGAATTCCAACGTTTTAAGATAGTTTTCGAGTAAAAAAGTTTAAAACCTTATTGATGTAAAAATATATTTATTGATTTTATAAAAGTTATAAATTACTTTTATAAAAGTGAGAATAGTATTTTAGTAAAGTAAAGTAATTTTTATACCTATACAAATAACTTTCGTAAATGTTTTTTGTAAAATTAAAAAAAAAAATAATTAATTAAATCCGTAATAAAACCCATATTTTGAGAACCATCTTCATTTCGACTTCCTTCTCATTTGGTCGGTGCATTATTACTCTAAGGTCGGTGCTAACTAAAAATGGTTCTGTTTTTCTAAAATTGCAATAGATGTAGGTAATTTAATTTCATAATCCCCAAAATTATTCCTAATACGAATTCAGACACCTCTGTCGGATTCTTTTAACACTAAATTTTGTGGGTGTTGCCCAAATCTAAATTCTTTACGCGGAAAGCGGGCCCTTAAAGGTGTTTTGAATTGTCATTTTGAGGAGTTATCATGGAACCATTAAATCTTTTCTCTATCATTTCCCTTGAGTAGAATTCAAATAAAAATTTTGTTGCTCAATATAAAACATAATGTTAACTACTAAGAAATGTATTTTTTCAATAGAAATGTATGAACGCATAAATGAAATAACTTTAAAAAATACAATATTATGGCTAAGATTATATGTGACAATATCCGTTGATTAATTTTTTTGCTTTCATTAATTATTTACAAAATAAATAAAAACCACTTTTGTGCTTGAAATCGAGCGTTTTTTGACTCTGTATGCCAAGCGATTTTAATGCCTATTACTTAATTTCGCGACGGTATAAGGCATATTAAGAATTTACACATTTTTTGCTTGTAGCTTCCTCTTAAGCTTCCACGTATGTTCAATTTAATTGTATGTTGGTTACTGATCATGTGCATAGTAAATGGACACAGTTAATGTTATACACAAAAAAAAATGTTTTTTCCGCACACAAAAATGAAATTAGGAGGAATTCAAAGTCACGTCATTCGTAATCGGGGATTTTTTTATAAGTAAAATGACAAGTGATAGGAGTGATTCACCTTCAACACCTGCGTGCAAGAATAAAAAAAGTCTTTTTGTTGTTATTTTCTTTTCCTTTTTGATATCAGGTGGGGAGTATTCCCTTGATATCCTCATCCCGAGCCGCCTCCGGGTTAAATAATGGATTTTCCTCTCGCGTTAAAAAACATTATAGGAAAATCCCTTTCTACACCACACCGCGGGGCGCGGATTACAATATTCTTGCAATGATTGATTAATAGCCAAATCGCTGATCCGCCCTACCATTCTGCCGCCCTACATCGCGCCCTACCGCCTGCACCCCCTCTCCCTCGAGAGAGAGAGGAAACATATTTCACCGGTGACGGTGAGCCTTCAGAAAAAGTATGGATGTTTCCATCAAAAACTTATAATAAATAAATTATTCTTTAAAAACAAACAGAAGAAACTGTAAATACTCCATCTAACCACTGAAGAAATAAATAGAAGTGTGATGTGAGCGAGTTCGTATTTCCGTAGTAAGAAAACCATTTTCTTATTTCGTTTAAGTTAATTAATTCTTCACGGAGAGCCGCGGACCTTTCTCTATTTCTCCAGTTCTCCAGTCCTCAGTTTAGCGAGTAACGCGTCAAATATATCTGGTGCTTTGACTCTGTGCCTTGACTCTGTCTGTTTGATAGATTCCTCTCCCTCAACAAACGGATTGCAATCTTTAGAGCACAGGAGTCGGGTAGGTATGCTGTCCTTGTTATGCTGGTATTACAATGGAAGACGCTCCGATGAACTAGCGTAATTGATTCGGCATCGGTGCATAGTCGGGAAACACGTCAAACGCACGCCCAACATATGTACATTATTGACATTAAATTCAATGACGATGGACTTCCTGTGTGGGTTAATGTAATAAAAGGGTAGTTTATAACCCATTTTGAATGTTTATCTCTTTATGGAGAGCCGCCGGCATCCGCCAGCCTGAGCTCTGTGTTACTTAATCATCGTAGACCGTCTTCTACTTCTCCCACCTTCTACATTGCCAAAAATCAAGAACGTCTTCAGATTCGAGTTCTCAGTTTGGCAAGCAATGTGTCTTAACCTACAGCCGAGTGCGCCTTTATAAGTAACACAACGTCCGGATGACTTCTATACTTTTTTTTAGATACATTGTAGGCAAACAGTTGACAGCCGTTTTACGATGCCTAACTCTTTCAGATCTGCAATCAGAGGGAGTCTCTCTAGTTAATTTCACTGACTAGTGTCCGCGTTTCCACATCGTTTAGAAATATGCGGAAAATCGGGGCACGGACAAGTCTTGTTGTATCGGTGGTCTTCGTTACACCGATAAACATAGTATAATTATAATTACAACAGTAAATTTTAAACAGTCAAAAAACACGGAGATGAAGAAATCAACAAACACGGAGATGTGGAAATTAACAAACATGAAGATGAGAAAATCAGCTAACATGGAGATGAAGAAATTAAAAAACATGAAGATATGGAAATAAAGAAATGAACAAACATAAAGATGAGGAAATCAACAAACATGAAGACGAAGAAATCATGATCAGTCATAAATAAAATACTACAAATTTATGTATATGGAGAATGTTTGGGGACCAGGATTTTAAATATCAGTTTGTTTTTTTTGAATGAAATAAATAAATAAATAAATGAAATGCAAAGCGAGTGGATTCACTTCTAAGGATTATTTGTTCAGCGCATCTCACCAATATTATAAAGTGTTGTGTCATCGGGAGGGGATACTTTTGTCTACGAAGTCAACAAGAATATTATAGATTATTCGAAGAAAGCGGGATATTTATTATTTGTTTTGCTTTGTGGATTTATAGTATTATTTTGTATTTTCGCAGATTCAACATAAATAATTCCCAAGTTAGTTTAGTCTGGACTCCATGGGGCTGTGATTGCATTTATAGGTGGGGGAAACTTTTCCTATTATCTTTGTCCCTTCCCGAAAGGATTAATATGATATAATATTAGATCTGTTGATAGATTTCGCAAAGACCTATATTTATATATAAATACTTTATATTACGAGTAATGTTATTAGATACACGTCTTGTTTTAGATATGTCTCGTTTTAAAAACATTCCATATTAAATTGATCCGTTAAACATTGTTCTGTTTTTCTTCGTGAAATAAAAACAATACGGCGTTCGGTATTATGTATACCTTATAATGACGGTTAAACTAAAATTTTGTTATGTTGCGAGCTGAAAATACGTGCGTTGACCAAGAAAGAACAAAGAAAATAGCACTATCTACAAATTTCAAGATGTCAGATATTACCTACTATTTATTCGTGTAGTGAAACATTTATACTTCTTATTATAAGCTCATAATGGAAAAAACCTTGTTATCTGAAAATATATGCGTTTACCTAAAATGTATACACTGAAAAATCTATGTACATTTCTAGATGCCAGAGATCACCGTTCGTTAGTTTTTTTTTGTATTGAAACATACTTATAGATTTTCTGCTTTATTGTAAATGACATTACAAGGTAAAATTAGTTGCATTGGCCTAAGCATTTTACATAGAAAAAAGTGGAATAACTTTTATGAAGCAAGAGTTCACCAGGACAGCAAACAGATAAACTACTTTATAGTCAAAATAACGTTTTAAAAATAACATATCATATAACTACGTAAAGATATTTAGTAATAAAAATGGCCCCAGGCAGTTTTTACGGTTTCAAGCAAGTACTGAAAACACCCTCCACGGTCCGCCCACTTTATATGGGCAAGCAAAACAAAACACTCATTCATATATCATCGTAACGACCCTCTGCAATTTTATTTTCGCAAAACGTTTATTTTTCATCACGCTGAAAATGTTTATTTTGTCAGCTTTCTACTAACAAACATCAAAATTGAATAACCCGTTAAAACAATTTATTTATTTACAATGTTATTTTACAGCGATATATCTCAAAGGGGGAAATATTCTACTCCTGTTGGCTTTATTTTTTTATCTTATTGTTATTCTTATTTTGAAATAAAAATAATATTAATTTTATTTTCATTCTAAACACCCACTGAACTGCCTAATCATTTTGTCAACAAGTTAATTTTAGAATAATTATTATAATGCCAAAGCATAAATATTAGATTATAGAAGAATAATGTTTTAAATTACAAGACAAATATATAAAATACGTAGATAGATAGATATATCATAGGCTACATACTCATATAATACATTGCTAACATACGCTAACGCACGCTAACATGTGCTAACATATGGGTAAACCGGGAATCGAACCTGGTTATTAAATTGGCTAAGCTCAGATAAAATGGTAGAGCAGGCGACTCGTGTACAATCAGGGGTGGGCAGTTCTTTGATCAGCAGCTCGTCCATCGGTCAGGAGGTTGGAAAAGGACATCACAATAATAACACATAAGTAAGGGCACAAGGTATATTAAATGTCTCGAGGAATACAGGTTAACGTAGATCTCCCTACTAACTCTCTCTACTAATTTATGACGACCAGATAAAGCGTGGATTCTACATGAAATTTACGAGAATTGAACACAAGAAAAGGGGGAAGGTTGAAAGCTTACGAATCGTCTCGATGTGGTATGGGGCATCATGTTGAGTTAGATGTACCCGCGCTCACAGGCGGCGGGTCAGTTGAGGCGGTGGAGTGCACTCGGGATTTTACACGGGAACGGGACTCCACTGAGTTAGCCCGAACCGTAATAATAAACATGATTGTAAATTCGATAGTGATTAATTAAGAAACTGGAACGAGATTCCGTCTGTTCGCGTAATTATGCAAGTCATTGCGAGTGTTTGCGGTCCGTATACAAGAGAACCTGTTGCCACCGCGGAGGCCGGTGCTGGACTGGCGAGGCCCGCGAAGCAAGCGCGGGTCGGGGAACGGGGGGGGCGCGCTGCTTGCTGCCGACGGTCTGCTATTGTGCACGTGATTTTGACCATCTGGCGGCGTGTTTGACACACGCGGTGAGGGGAAGTTGGGGCAATCATGCCCTATTCAACAATAGGGAGACTGTATTACGTAACACATTCCCCCTCCGCCAGTAAAAGGCGACGTGGTAATGAAGCTTTAGGCGCTAAAAATCCTCTTCATCTTGTCGTGAGGTGAGTAGAGAGAGAAAAAAAAACAGTGTTGATTTACAAAAAAACAAAGAAAAAATACATGGTTATGCAATGGTGAAAAGACAACATACAAGGTTATGCAGTGACGACAAGAACAACATACAAGGTTATGCAGTGATGAAAAGAACAAACATACAAGGTTATGCAGTGATGAAAAGAACAACATACAAGGTTATGCAGTGATGAAAAGAACAAAAAGGACTCTAAAATTTCATTGGTCTGTAAGCTAAGTTTGAAGAGCGTAGTGTTTTCGTAGAGTACCAAGTAGACGTAATTTTACTGAAGTTATAAAGTTACATTTTCACTGTAACTTGACCCATTTGAGATTGCACTCAAGTATCACTAGGGCCATAGAAATTGAACTGTGCTTCTTGGTTGTGGTTGAGAGATGGTGATGCGGAGGGCCAGAAGTATCCGGGTTTTGTTGTTGTACCAGCGTGAATTCCATTATGCTGATGCGGTGGAGCAGTGGTTGTCAAGGTGAAATGGAGTTGGTAATAACATGGAGTAATACCAGTAAGTTGATTGATGGTTGTTGCGTGTAATGGTTATTATGTTGAGTTTGCGCATCGGCAAGTGGTTGGTTTGTACAAATGGCAAGTGGTTGATTTGTATGACTGCCAGTAGTTGATTTGCACAAACGGCAAGTGGTTGATTTGCACAAACGGCAAGTGGTTGATTTGCACAAACGGCAAGTGGTTGATTTGCACAAACGGCAAGTGGTTGATTGCAGGAACATAATTAACCTTGAGCTGGCATGCTCTGAGGTTGGTTCTTTTGAATGTGGTTTGAATGATGAGACAACTTGATTTGCAACTGCACGCACGACTCACACCTAATTTGGGTGCGGTCGGGTGTTTTTGGTACGCAGAAATTGGAGAGATGTGAGTGATGGAAGTGAAGGTGGCGAAGAAGAGAAGCTCAGCTTGCAGGTGATGAGAAGGGCTGCTGGTCTTCTTTTTAATCCAGGGACAGGTTATTATTAGAGCCAAAATTCTTGAAGTTTACCTGCCTAGTAGACCAATGATGCAAAACGTTTGGAGAGAAACAAATTGTGTTCAAGAGAAAAGACAAAAAGACAAAAAAATGTCGTTGGTTAGAGAGGAGTGAGAGAGAGTAGAGAGAGATCCAATATGCTGACTATACCATGAGTATCCCGAGATTGGGGAGACAAAAAAAACTATCACGACTGGCGTGAGGTTACCTATTTGATATACAAGGTATAGGTAGGTGGTTGTACAGTAGTAACACCAAGTTTCTGAAAGAAGTTGGCCTTCCATGGCCGGTGTTAGCGCTTGAGCGATAACAACTTACGACTTTCAAAATTACAAGAAATGTGTTGATTACCTAGGTATGGGGTGAAAAGGAGAGATTTGAAGCAAATTTCATGGATAAGGATTGTCTTATAGACAGACGATACGCTATGTGCGTAGGGTACACCTTCCAGATTCATAAAAATTAACCTCAAGGATAATGAAGGATGAGAAAAAAAATGGCGATGAGCGAGAAGGTCTGCTGGTGATGGAGCTGATTCTCCGTTCGATCTCTTTCAGAGAACGAAATGTGGTCAACCAGCAGATTTCTTAGCAGTTTACAAATATACATGAATTGATGGAGGGGAAAAGGATGGAGGATTGAGTAGCGAAAATTGATAGTGACTGAGCTAATTCCCAATTCGATCTCTATGTGAGGACGAAATATATCAACCAGCAAATTTCCTAACTCTTTACACAAATATACATGAATTTGATGAAAAGGTGAAGGAGAATACACAGTAATAACAATCTAATCTTTCACGTGTATTTGGTGAAAGATTAGGGGTCGTATTTAATCTTCTATAGTTTGTGAGAACAAGACAGACCCTTGCTCAAGTTTCACAAACCTGGGAGTTTTTCTTATTCGTCTCCCAGACAACGAGTTAGGTGGTTTTGTGTCACTGTCTCAATTAACTCCCACGACACGATACCTCATAACCAACAGTGAAGCTGATGGCTAGTCCATGGTCAATGGATAGTGGATGGTTCTTGGGTCCGTTTGACAAGAAGTCCACAGGTATCAGTTAGCGTAAAAAATTGCTGAATGCACAGCTTCATGTTTGTTTGAAGAGAACAAAAAAAAAATTCTCACTACAGTGAAGGACATTTCCCTCAGTGTCATGAGTAATACAAAAGGGTCCCAATTAAGGGCGACAAGTCAGGGTAAAATGATCTACGTCCGGTAGAACAAGTACATAGTGTCAACTTATTTAAAGAAGACAACAACAAGATATTGTATCGTTCGCACGAATCATGGTAAGTATTATAACGTCTCCACGTCTCATGTAGAAATTGAACGAATTACGAAAGAACCCTAGTATTGAAAGGAAAGGTACAACATAGATATTTATAACCATTTAATGGAACAAATTATCTCTTTGGCCACAGTGTATGTAAGCCAGTAAAAAGTAATTATAACGAACTTCTCGTATCATGGTAGATATTATAACATTCTCATGTATAGTGTTAGATTTTATTACGATCCCTCGTCTCATGGTGGATATTGTAACATTCTCATGTATCATGAAAATAACATATCAACGTTCAATAATAAAAAAGTACCATTTCAATACCGGAAAAAGATACATACACAATGTCAAAAACAATCAAGTAGTGGCTATTGGTATTATCAAAAAAAGACAACGGCATAACCTTTGGTTGGGTTTATGCGTTAAGTTGGCAATAATACAAGACATATGCCAACAAGGATGTCTTAAACAAGACACAAATATAGCAAAAGAGACCTATTTGGTTTTACTAACTCTTTGCTTACAAAATGTTGTGATGGCATAACCTTTGGTTGGGTTTATGCTTTAAGTTGGCAATAATACAAAACATATGCCTACAAGGATGTCTTAAACAAGACACACATATAGCAAAAGAGACCTAATCGGTTTTACTTACTCTTTGCTTACAAAAAAGGTTTGTAGTGGTTTATTTAAGACCTGATTGGGTTTTACTTACTTAAAATGACCAAACAAAAACAAGGAAACACACTTGGTGTTACCAAAATTGCCACAAACACGAATGTTGTGAACTTTATGTTACAAATTTGATACAGAAGGCACCTAGAGACACAGGATGACTTAATATGAGTGACCTGGCTCGGTGTATTTGACAAGGCAAATTAATGCTTATTTAAGTCAAAATATAGTACATAATATAACAAATTGGGGTCAGGAAGTTGAGATCTTAAGATTTTACATACTCAATGTGACCGAAAGGTGTTATGTATGTAACATTGTTATTGATGAGGAGGACAAATCGGCGTTTGTTCTCCTTTACAACAACCTTTTTCAGAATTGACGTGTCAATATCAAATTCTGAAAAAACAACAAATTAGAGCAAATGGGAATGTTGAGCGCCATTCAATTTTTTAGAAAAAACTGAAAAAACTTTAAAACAAAGTTATTGTAACTTTTTATTTGTTACACCTATGTAAACTTGAATCAAATGACGATACCAAACTGGAATTTACACACGCATTATGATTACAAGTTACAGGGGGTAGAATATTCACCTCAATTGGGTGTATGTTGCAAAGGGGCCATTGTTTTATGTACGATGGAACCCATTGGAACAAATGTGAAGAACAAATGTGAAAGAACAATGTAAAGAACAATGTGAAGAACAAAGTGAAAGAACAATGTGAAGAACAAAAGAGAAAAAAAATATTTACAAAACAATGTTGTACGTGACTTTTGTGGTATTTATGACAAAAAATAGTTATGTATTTAGTGTCGTAAGTGTCAGAATGGTGACGACTAACAAATGATGTCCAGGGTCATGACTCCGGGAGCATAAATTGTTCGGGAAGTGGAAAAAGTCTCTTGACTGGAATGATATCAGTTCCAGAGAAGATACGTACAAAATATTAGTACAATTTATAAACATTACACGGTGAGGTGTGACAAGAAACAAAAATAACAAAGGGTTTATACAAAAGAGCATAATAGTACAAGTATTGGTGAGAAATGATTTAAAACCACAGTTGACACTTCTGTGTTTTAGAAAAAAAAGGTTACCTTGCAGAGGTCGAAAATGCGAGTTTTTATATGAAACTAACGCATTAAGACATGCTATTTGTCTGCACGAGGGCCAAGTCTCGTGGGACAAAGGTAGAGCCAAAAGTTTGTTAGTTATGTGAGTGTGAGCTAGTGAAGGTGGTGTCTATTGTGTCCACACTTCCTAGTTTGACAATATCTTTTACGTGATAGTTGCCGATGTGTTTCCCAGAGGCATCCGATAGGGTGTACACTACATCGGAGATTTTTCTCAGGACTTTTGCTTTAACAAAGCGAGGAGCTAGTTTTGCAGAGAAATACAGAGCACCTTGTGAGAGTGTGTTGTTGCGTCTCCAAACTATGTCGTTTTCCTTAAAGGTAACATGTTTCCTGCGTAAATTATGTCTGTTTGTGACAGAGATTATACTGCCGGGTTGAAATTGCAGCCCTTTTATGTATTTCCTGTTGTAAAATGTTGCGTGTTTGATCAGGACGTTTTTGGTTTTGTTGAAAGGAGAAATGTTCCTGTCTTTCAATTCCTTTTCTAAACTTTGCGTGCTTCGAGAGCAGATGTTGGCTATTATGCCTAAGGTGTTGTTTCGAGGATTCATTTTGTGGCTAGTTGAGTTAGACATTGTGAAAAGAAAAAAGAATTGTCAGAGTGTTGTGGCTGAGTTTTTTCAAAAAAAAGATGAGCTTGTGATGATGGGTGAAGAATTTTGTGAAAAATTTTTTGAAGTCCCAATATGGAAAAAAAATGGCCAGCGGTTTCCTTGTGTTTTTGATGGAAAAGTTTCTGAGATGTGCGTTTTGAAAAATTTCTCGAAAAATTTCAAAGTCCTAGATGAGTGAAGGAAATTTTTTGAAAAATTTCCAAGTCTTTGATTTGAGAAAAAAAAACGGCCAGGGGTCTCCTTGCAATTTTAGTGGAAAAGTCCCTGAGATTGTGCGTTTTGAAAAAAATTTTCGAAAAATTTCAAAGTCCTAGATGAGTGAAGGAAATTTTTGAAAAATTTCCAAGTCTTTGATTTGAAAAAAAAAAACGGCCAGGGGTCTCCTTGCAATTTTAGTGGAAAAGTCCCTGAGATTGTGCGTTTTGAAAAAATTTTCGAAAAATTTCAAAGTCCTAGATGAGTGAAGGAAATTTTTGAAAAATTTCCAAGTCTTTGATTTGAAAGAAAAAACGGCCAGGGGTTGTCCTGGGATTTTGATGGAAAAGTCCCTGAGATTGTGCGTTTTTGAAAAAAAAATTTCCAAAAAACAGATTTCCGAAAAAATTAAAATTTCCGAAAAAATTTCAAAGTCCTTGATTTTTGAAAAAAAAAAACGGCCAGGGGTTGTCCTGGGATTTTGATGGAAAAGTCCCTGAGATTGTGCGTTTTTGAAAAAAAAATTTCCAAAAAAAACAGATTTCCGAAAAATTAAATTTCTCGAAAAAAAATTTCAAAGTCCTTGATTTTTGAAAAAAACGGCCAGGGGTTGTCCTGGGATTTTGATGGAAAAGTCCCTGAGGTGTGTGTTTTGAAAAAAAAATTTCCAAAAAACAGATTTCCGAAAAAATTAAAATTTCCGAAAAAATTTCAAAGTCCTTGATTTTTGAAAAAAACGGCCAGGGGTTGTCCTGGGATTTTGATGGAAAAGTCCCTGAGATTGTGCGTTTTTGAAAAAAAAAATTTCCAAAAAACAGATTTCCGAAAAAATTAAAATTTCCGAAAAAATTTCAAAGTCCTTGATTTTTGAAAAAAACGGCCAGGGGTTGTCCTGGGATTTTGATGGAAAAGTCCCTGAGGTGTGCGTTTTGAAAAAAAAATTTCCAAAAAACAGATTTCCGAAAAAATTAAAATTTCCGAAAAAAAATTTCAAAATTCCGAAAAATTTCCGAATACAGATTTCGAGGAAGTATTGTTTGTTCTTTCAACAATTAATGGAGGGTTGTTTGTGATTCGTGACCAATTGTCTGAATTTAGGCAGAACCAGCTTTTGGTTATTTACACGCAAGCATCCCTTTCCCTGGACACGACAGGCTCGAGGCGGAGAAGGGCCGAGAGTCGGGGATTTACGTCAATCGCGAATCTCAATTATATGTAAAGGGTAAGTCGGCTTTCAAGACTTTTCTTTCAAAAAGGATACTCTACCCACCTTTATTACATATAAAGCGAAATTATCAGATGACAGAAGGGCGTTAGTTTTCCTTGTCTATGTATTTTGCAGAACGATGCTGGCTTATGGCTCCACTAACAAGGAATTTATTTTGTATCATGTACAAGATTTGAAATTGTTGAATTGTAGTTTAATGTAGCTCGTTTCCTCTAATAGTTGTACTCGGAAAGTAAACCTTCATGGTTAAAGATCACTATGTGATGTTTGAGATGTCCGAAAAGAAGTGAATGTTGGTTGCGCACCTTGTGATAGAATACCGGTACTTAAATTTTGTCGAGTGACGATTCGTAGAACTTGTAATTTAACACAGAATAGTTTTAATGTGACACGGTTGTTTTAGATTTGACGCGATGGTTTGTAGAACAGCTATGATTTATTGGAAGAAAACATAGTTATTCAATTGTTAATACAAAGCAAGACATAAAACACAGTGAAAGAGTTCAAGATTATTTCCAATTTGACCTCCCGATGGGCTACTAATAACCAAAGAAAAAAAATCCACGTTGAAGGGGCCAGTGCTAACATACGCTAACGCACGCTAACATGTGCTAACATATGGGTAAACCGGGAATCGAACCTGGTTATTAAATTGGCTAAGCTCAGATAAAATGGTAGAGCAGGCGACTCGTGTACAATCAGGGGTGGGCAGTTCTTTGATCAGCAGCTCGTCCATCGGTCAGGAGGTTGGAAAAGGACATCACAATAATAACACATAAGTAAGGGCACAAGGTATATTAAATGTCTCGAGGAATACAGGTTAACGTAGATCTCCCTACTAACTCTCTCTACTAATTTATGACGACCAGATAAAGCGTGGATTCTACATGAAATTTACGAGAATTGAACACAAGAAAAGGGGGAAGGTTGAAAGCTTACGAATCGTCTCGATGTGGTATGGGGCATCATGTTGAGTTAGATGTACCCGCGCTCACAGGCGGCGGGTCAGTTGAGGCGGTGGAGTGCACTCGGGATTTTACACGGGAACGGGACTCCATTGAGTTAGCCCGAACCGTAATAATAAACATGATTGTAAATTCGATAGTGATTAATTAAGAAACTGGAACGAGATTCCGTCTGTTCGCGTAATTATGCAAGTCATTGCGAGTGTTTGCGGTCCGTATACAAGAGAACCTGTTGCCACCGCGGAGGCCGGTGCTGGACTGGCGAGGCCCGCGAAGCAAGCGCGGGTCGGGGAACGGGGGGGGCGCGCTGCTTGCTGCCGACGGTCTGCTATTGTGCACGTGATTTTGACCATCTGGCGGCGTGTTTGACACACGCGGTGAGGGGAAGTTGGGGCAATCATGCCCTATTCAACAATAGGGAGACTGTATTACGTAACAACATGTCTAACTAATATGCATGTCTTTTCACTTTGAAACTTCACATTGTATCTTTTCACTTTAAATTTCAAACTTCGCTTTGAAAGTTATCCATTATAACTTCAATTAAAAATAAATAAATTTATAAATTTACACAAGTAGCTTTAATATAGTTATCCTCTTTTAATCTGCTTTATCGAGAGAGTATATATAATATAGGGTTTTCCAATAAGAGGTGTTATATTTATTTTATTTATTTATTTATTGATTCTTTACATTGTATCTTTTTCATAAAGTTATAATTTTTATTGATATTCAATCGTAAAAGATCAATAGTTTTGTTATTGTGTGGTCGTAGGACGCGCCGTCTTGTTGAAAGTAATCGTTGTCCAAATCAATACCATCCAATTCCGGCCATAAAAAATCATTAATCATCTCTCGATAGCGCAATACATTCACTGTAACTGTTGCTCCAGCCTCATTTTCAAAAAAGTAAGGTCCAATGACTCCGCCGGACCATAAACCGCACCAAACAGTCACATGTTGAGGATAGAGAGGCTTTTCAACAATAACTCTTGGGTTTTCCGAGCCCCAGATGCGACAATTTTGCTTGTTGACGAAGCCACCGAGGTGGAAATGGGCCTCATCACTCAAGATGATTTGCATTTGATTCACTCAAGTGAATTTTAATAATTTCAATGCGTTGTTAAAGCGTGTATCGTTCCATTTTTATTAATGGCGTAGTTTCTACTTGTCAAATTAAAAAAAATTACAGCTTCAAAAGTAACATCTACCGAAATAGCGGGCTATTCAAAATAACACCTCTTATTGGAAAACCCTGTACATTAAAAATCAAAAAATTGTGGTGTAATGAAATTTGCGGAATAATAAAAATATAAAAATAAAACTATCAAATTAATCAATTTCAACATAAAGATATGACGTTAGGTAGGTTAGATAAATATACATAATATTATATAAACAAAAAATGATGTCGTCTCGAATTGTAGAAACTAATTTGATAACTGTACATCAATATTAATGTATCCCCCTTACTAATAAAAGCTTTTTCAAACTTCAGAAAACTGATAAACAACCATATTTGTATCGTAAATGGCTGCCATTGATTTTAAAAATTATCTAAAATAGCAGATTCCTGATGTCTATGAGATTAATACACGTTTTGATTTGGCTATAACCTACATAAGACAAAGCCCCCATCAAACATTGACTGGCGTTACGTCAAAAACGTCCTCCTTATGAACATATTTATATAGTTTTGTCGTCAAATAAAAAATTTGCATATTTTACATCGTCGCAAAAATTGTCAACATGAAAATAAATTACAAAAATGTCGTCATGATCGTAATCTTTTTGACGATAAAAGAACGGTTAACATATACTATTTTGTCGATTTACATTGAATTTAGCTTTCTCAAATTTTTGTTTTTTTAAATAAACATTCACGGGAATTTTTAACGATACGGCAAACCACGATAAAAGAAATATCTCGCAACTGACATTATTTTGTTTATATTAATGTATTGTAGAGAGAAGAGTGACATCTGTTGAAAAACGATGAAATCATTTACTGTATAAATGTATTAGCTCTGTAAATACCGCGGTTACTAACCGGGAAGTTTTGTAATAATTTTAAATATATCTCTTCAAATTGGCCACATTTTGACCAGGGCGATTTACGAATTAGCCAAATTGTGGCCAAATCAGCTCCAGTGGAGTACAACTTGCAAAAAGTTATTTTCATAAAATAATTAAATTAACGTCATCTATGAACTTACGATACATTTACCCTTAATATTCATATGTCTATGGTTTACCCCTAATAATTTGAACTTGGCAAACTTCAAGCGCCTTATCTACCTATTATGTTTCAATAAAAATGAAATACAAAATAATACATTGTGAATGGGTGTCCACACAGAAAATACAGTAAATAAAAAAACACGACAGGACAGCCTGGGCGTCTCACAATTAATTATTCTGGTGTGCAAACGAAAATAGCACAGCTGTGCCGTTTTTAAACCGAATGTTCTCTTTAATTACGGCGATGCTGGAATTATTTTGCACTTCGAACCAGCTAACTAATATCACTCCATTTCTAAAATATAAAATAATTTATATTATATACATATAAAATATTGCTAATTTATTAAGGCCGGGTTCTTTCGGATACTTTGAACAATCCATCAAATTTCAACTTTCATTTTCGAGTTCTGTGAAAGATTTTTTCAAGTTCTGTTCTTATTTCAGTTCTGTCAAACAACTAGCCTATAATGATATAATAACAAAACTTGAATACGACTCAGAACCCGAAAACGAACGTTGAAATTTGATGAATTGTTAAAATTCTCCGAAACTCGGAAAACTTCAAATTATTCGTAATCCTATTACAAACGGGACTGTAGACCCTTAACGAATGAATTGATAGATTTCACCTTTATTAAAAAACGAATGTATTAACGCGACGTCAGAACACGTGTTCATAAAAATCATTATATTTTCGCATTTCGTCATTATATATTAACAAGGCAAAGGCAGGTGCACGAACACGTGTTCCGATATATTCGGAAAGTACAAACATTTTATTATGAATCGCGTTTAACAGAATTTTAATAAATCAGCAATACTATTTTTTTCCGTTTAGACAGAGAAGATGGACCACCACACTATTCTTCTCTTACCGCACACTCATAAATTAATTAAAATTTTTACATACTCTTCTGTTATTATGACTTTGACATGAGCCTAGACAAGTTTTGATTCACTTGATCGTCCCATGTCTTCCCAGAAGTCCCATTCATCAATTCTCTTTCGCGTAATTTATTCTTCCAACCCTACTGAGTCTGTACTTTATCATGTGAATATCACACAAGAGTCCCAAGTGCTCCAACTGCCGGAAGCCAGTAAGACTACGGCATTCACGGCTTCTGTTGGTGGTTACGATCCTCGTCTACGAATCCAGAACTCGCGTTGTTTCACAATTTATGCATTTAAAATAATAAATATATATGATTTTTGCAGCACGATCCAAAGTGGTAGATATTTTCAGTATCGCCCGGTGATAGACCACCATTCAGAAGCGAAACGATGCTTCAAATAGCTTTAGCCATGTTTAGTGACCAGATCTGAAGAGCCAAGTACTTTCCCACCCTCCTCTTCCCATCTACTTACCTTCCCCACCACCTTCAACCTTACAACACACTTATCCCAAATGAATATACTATGGTCCGGTTCTTGTTCCAGACGGTTGGGAGCAGTTGGGATTTTTTTGCGGTACTCAAATAAAATAAAATTACCAATTATTGGGGTATGTTGCACGGGAGATGGGGAGAGGAAGTTTTGCATTGGGGTTTTAAACATCTTTTTATAACGAACTTCAGCAAGTTTCAAACATTGGTGTAGTAGCCACGGACTAAATAGACACAACTGTATTTTTTTAAGCATTTTCACTGTAAGAAAAAAGCAAATAAACCTTTATTTAACGGGCGCCCTTTTTAATGGCTAAACGCACTACTACTTGGTCATAAAGAACCGAAAGCTCGTTAAAATAATATCTCGAGCTTAGAATATCTAAACTTTATACAAAGTATCTCTTATCTACTTAGCAAATCTCATTCGAACCTTTATCACAGGAGTTTTCAACATTTTTATACAGCAAAAACATTTATGAAGTTTTAGTCCAACGCAACTTAAAGCAATTTGTGGGGAATGAAGTATTCTGAGGTACATGCATATTCACGACAAGATAACCTTAATTTCTCCCTCAAGCAACCCCCCCAAACGTAGCAACGTAAGGAAATTCTGTTAAAAATATTTTTAAGAAAAGAAAATAATAAAATTTGTGGTGTAATCCACCGTCATCTTAAAATTGTTTATTACCTTTTATTATTGTTAGAATTAAAATAAATGAATATGTTTTTCGATACGGAAATTTATCTCCACAGAATTGATAATCCGATAGGAGTGAGATGTGGATCTCTACACAAAGTAAGCTCAACGGTTTAAATTATCGTAATTATTTCTAGAACGGATTGTTAATTTCATCGATTTGTATAGGGCCTAGGAGGCCTAAGGGCCTATGTATCGAAACGTCCTTTGATCATGATTATAGTGCATAACTCTTTGATAGCCCATTCCTTTTGGAATGCAACGGATTATACGTGATACCATCGTTGTTAAAGATACCACACGGCAGAAAGACGTTCTAGCACAAAAAAATATATATTTCTCATTTTAAAAAGAAAAATGGTTGTTATTTTTAAATGAATACCGCACTGCATGAATGCCTGAATGCCTCAACTGCTCCCAACCATCTGGAGCCAGTGAGACTATGGCTTCCCCAATTGGAGTATAATATGTAGATGAAGCTATTGGGGCGGGGAAGAAGATGGGGTAGAGGAAGGTGGGGAAGTACCTGGCTATTCGGATCTGGTTACTAAACACGGCTAAAGACATTTCAAACAACGTTTCGATTCTAAATGGTGGTCTTACATCATGGCGATCTGAGATTATCTTCCACTGCAGAACGTTCTGCAAATATATGATATTGTTTTATATGAATAAATTGTGATATAAGGTTCCCTGATATTTCATCAAAATGAAAATTCAACACACCTTTAAAAAGTGATAAAGAGTCAGTAAAAGTGATGAAACAAAAATTAGTTTAAATAGATTACATAAGTAACTATTAAACCTGGTTAAACTTCATGACTTTATATCACTTTTTGGAGGTGTGTTGAATTGTTATTTTGATGACTTACCCGGTCACCATTTCCCTTACATGTATATTTTTTGTACTTGTAATGTATACTGGCGACATCTGATTTCTTCATATCGGTATAGATCATCCTTTTTGAGATATTCTTTTCAGTGTTTTTTGGCTGTGGGCATGATTTCTTAGATAATATATATTTTGTAAACGGCCTTATTGTGATAATAACCAGCGGGGAGCATCTCGTTGTTGTATTTTTATTTATTTTGTATGTATTTTCGACGCAAACTTTCCGCTGAATCATTTAAAATTCTTCCGTTGATATGAAAATCATATTTTATGTCAACAAATTTCGAAAATGATTCAAACTTCTTTTTTCGTTTAAAGCGTATGTATACAGGGTGTATCGGCACGTACCCGACAAACTTTAACCAGCTTTTCCTTACCAAATTTGGAGTAAAAAATGTTATGGGCACTTTGCTGTCCGGTTACATTTTTTTTCAATTATAAACAAAAAATGATTAAAAAAAAATCCACACTCCGTCACTGTCATTGGCATTGTTTCTCGTGTTCAACAGCTGTTATTAGCAAGTGTTTCAAAAAGCGTGTTCGCTCTTTCACACACACTAAATAATAATAGCTAAAAATGAGACGAATGGTGCCATGCCATTTCGTTGTGATCGTAAAAGCGCGCTAATGTAGGTACGTACGTATATTATTCAACGAAACTCGAATAAAATATTGCCAGGTGGGTTTTCAAACTTTGACAAAGGATAAAATAGTGGTGACATGTAGTGAAAATATGAATAGTAAATTTTTTATTTAAAAAAAATGTTACCGGACAGCAAAGTGCCCATAACATTTTTTACTCCAAATGTGCTAAGGAATAGCTGGTTAAAGTTTGTCGGGTACGTGCCGATACACCCTGTATAAAATGATCGAAGTCTGTGACTATCACATAAATCATAAATTTGGCGTAAAATCTTCGAAATGTAATCATTGCATATTTATTAAGTAAATTTTAGTTTGTTGTTCTTCTTCTTATAGCGGATGAGATTCGGAGGAAGTCAAAGTGAACAGTGTATGTTACATATTTCTGTTTTTTAGTAGGACAGAGAACGTTAAAGACCGTGAGAAAAATATTTGTCACTTAGACCATTTTATCTTGGAACAGTCGATCTTAAGAATCATCTTTGACACCCTCCGTGGTCGAGGGGTAAGGCTCTCGACTATCAAGCACAAGATCGCGGGTTCATATCCCGGCGAGCACAAATAGATTTTATTTGATTAATTTGTTTTATTTTACAAATTACTCTTTTAATAATTAATAAATAGTATATTTTAGGCAAATTCCAGAGTGGAAGATACTCTCAGTATCGCCCTGGTGTAAGACCACCATTCAGAATTGAAACGTTGCTTGAAACGGCTTTGGCCGTGTTTGTGACAAATTTGAATAGCCAGGTACTTCTCATCTTCCTCTTCCCCATCTCCTTCCCCTCCCCTCTAACTTCAGACTAACAACATACTCTGAATCCAGACAGTATGGAGCAGTTGGGACTCTTGTGCGATCTCACCTAAAATTAAAAAAAAACATCATGATCGTGTGAAGAAAAGCGCTTCATTCGGTTTTCACTTCAAAATTAGCTAATTAGGTTAACTTGTTTTAGTGCGTCCTGTTTGGAACCTTCATCATCTGGTTCGCCTCCATCACCATCAACCTGGGTCCTACCTTCCTGTCGGGCGCGCTGGCGGCGAGCGCGGATAGCGGGCCGCGCGCTCCCTCGTGTCCGCTTGTGCACGGCCCCTACCGCCACTACGTGCTCAACGTGCTCTGGATCGCCATCAACCTCATCTGCGTCACCCTCACTCTCTTCCACCTCAGGAAGCTACACAGGGACCTCACCAAGGTATGGACATCCTATTAAACACTAACCACACGGTAGACTGTGTTAAATTGTTCATTATTCAAGGAATGGTCACCCTGTAAACTATAATGTATACATAACCTACACTGCACACATATTAGACTGCATTAGATTGTCAAATATTCAAGATATGGACACCCCATACACTATAATGAATACGTATACAATACCTACATACATGGTAGATTGTGTTGGATTGTTCATTATTATTGGTATGGACAACTTATTAAACATAATGTATACATTTCATATACGGTAGACTGTGTTAGATTGTTTATTATTCAAGCAACGGTCACCCTCTAAACTATAATGTATACATAGCCTACACTGCACACATATTAGACTGTGTTAGATTGTCAAATTTTCAAGATATGGACATCCCATACACTAAAATGAATACGTATACAATACCTACATATATGGTAGACTGTGTTGGATTGTTCATTATTATAGGTATGAACAACTTATTAAATATAATGTATACGTTTCATATATGGTAGACTGTCTTAGATGGTTCATTATTCAAGGTATAAATACCCTACACACTATAACGTACATATTACACTACACACATGGTAGACTGTGTTAGATTTTTCATTATTGAAGGTATGAACCGTTATTCAAGGAATGATCACGCTGTCCAATATAATGTATGCATTTAATGTATGGTAGACTGTGTTAATTGTTTATTATTAAAAAAAATTTATGTACACCCTATACACTATAATGTATGCATTACACTACACATATGGTATACTGTGTTAGATTGTTCATTATTCAAGGTATGGACACCCTATACACAATAAAGAATACATTACGCTACACACATGGTAGACTGTGTTAGACTGTTCATTATTGTTCACTTGTTCGTCTGGTGTAGACTAGAGATTAGTTTAGTTCTGTGGAAGCTCGTATAGAAAGTTTGTAATGAAAGTTCTAAAAGTTTGCAAGGTGCTTAGTATCTTATTATGCCTGGTCTGTGCTCTAGGCGAGATTACTTGAGGGAGTCTTCTGGCGAGAAAGCAGAAACAAACGTTCGTGTTACCTCATCTGCGCTTTGTCTGATTTTTGTATTAGATTCAAAAGACACGAGGTAAGCCATCACCATGAATAGGTAATAGGTAACAAATGCAGTATTTAGATTTACAATGATAATCGAAGCAACAACTGCAGATACCATACGACAGTCACCGAAGAGATTAAAAAGATAGATGCGTGGTTTGTGGCGTGACTGTACTCGAAATAAGGTTATTTTGATCTTACTGCGGCTGAAATTGGACAACATTTAAAAATACCAAATTTCCTTTTTGATGAGAAAATCTTCCTTGACCTGTCTGGGGCCTAGGAGTCGAAAGGTATTCTTTCAAATGGGTATATTACACACTTCCATCTATTTATCTGTTCATTGGCGAGAGTAAAGAGTTGAGTCCAGAGAAAAAACTAGCTGAAAAGTGCGTAGAGCAAGCCCAATGTATCAAAAAGTTCGATAAATATTATCCATTTGAGTAGGTACCTACTCAAATCTCAACTGTACGTACCAACTCTAATCTGTAACGGACATATTTAATAATACTGTGCTCTGATCATAGATGTAATATATTTAGATGAGTTGATTTCACTTTATTATCCACAATTGACCTCCGACGCACTAACTAAAACTATCGAATACTGTCTTCGCGCAAAGCTTGTCGTGCAACACGTTTTGACAAGATATTAGTACGCAATAGTGCATCTAATTGTACAGCTCTATGGTTCTGATTCGCATTGTGAGGTTTTTTGCAACTATTAACATCTGATAGTGTCTAAAATGTCTAACTTAATTACTAACATGTCACGCTATTCCATAATTAATTATTAAATAAGAAATCAAATACCATTAGACGAGACACTCTTCGTGTATTCCCAGACTAGAGCTATTCGTGTTTTCGTACCGAGATGTCTCATAATTCATCATCCATCAGTTTGAAGTGTCTCATCACTGAACAATACTCCAAAATTCTGCAAGGTATTCTATAGAAGATGATTCCTATGTTCTCGATTAAAAAGGTTTGTGATCGGAACATTAATTTTTACTTAATATTTTATCGGAACAGAATTTTTAATCAATAAGTAGATACATTCATTTCAGATCTGCTTATACAAACAAAAATATTTTGTTTTGTTCTTTGGTGTACCTACGTATATTACTATACTTACTTATATAATGTATAAGCTGTCTTGTACCAAAACCTCCTAGATCACCAGGCCGGGACACTCATTCAATGCAGCCTCCTAACTTGTATGGGATTTTACAAAAAATGTTAATTTAATTTTTTTTTCATTTTATTCTTATGTATTAAAAGACCTTAGAATGTCGGCCTTGTGATCTAGGAGGTTTTGCTTATACCCGGAATGGTTCGGGGTTATGGATGGTTTGGATTAGAGTTAAAGTTAATGTAGTTCTCCTTTTTACCGCCAGTATTCAAAGGAGCACGACTCTGACTGTAGAACGGCGAAAAAGCCTTAATGAAGCTCTCCTTAAAGACATTTTTATCAAACATAAATTATTTGTCATTTTTCAAAAATGTACAAAATGTAAAAATGTACACGGTATCCGGAAACTCGTGGTACAAGCAGGAAAGTGGTGGATCTAAATCACATTTGGAATTGATTTCGTGCCATGATTTTTTGGTTTGAGCTTTCGTTTTCGATTAAATCGAGTCCGCAGTGGGAATTGTTTTGAAAAATTTTGGAAAAAAATCGGTCGGGATTAATATCGGCTGTTTGATTCTTTTAAAATTCGTCAAAAAGTGAACTTGACTGAAAAGTAAAAAAAAAAACGAAATTAGGTTTTAGGGGCTTTCCACGTGATTTAGATTTTCAACAACGTGTAAGATTCACTGCTTAAACTTTTTATGTGACATTAAATTTAATAATAAATATATATTTTCTTTACTTTACTTATACCACACATCTGTACGCTGTCATGTATGTAAGAAAATAAAAGTGTGCTAAGTGAAAATAGTATTGACTAGAATGAATAAGCACAATGGCTTCAGAAATACAATAATGCAGCAGGTACTTATTTATATTTTGATATCTACAATATGGTCTTTACTCTTTTGTCCAACTATATCCAATATAAGTGTGGTTGCCATTGTAAGATTGTGAAGTCGAATTTATTAATCTATCCTTAGAAACCTTTTGTATGTTTCTTTGGCTACATATATATATATGTGTGTCTACACCTAAACGGTTCATCAAATCCTTCTCTAGTCCCGTTTTAAGCCAGCAATTCCTGAAATCCTTTTCTACAAAGACTTTCCTTGAAAGGAAAATTCTCAATCTGATGACGACGCTAATTGTACGCTTCATTTGAACTTTATTACGGGAAGGGTAAAGGCGGACGTAAACTGAATTTTAAACGAAAAAAATTATTATTCTTCTCTCGTTAACTTGTTTATTTCTACCAGCGACGCGGAGTGACTTAACTAGAATCAGTAACATTTTTAGACATGTATTCAATTCGAAAATGGGTATATATCCAGATACGCTGGATATCTTTAATACGCACAAATTATTTTCAAAACACTTTGTATCAATTTAATTGCAATGAGTATCACCTATATCAGACTCTGGAGAAGCAAAATATGGCATTTTAAAGGTTAAAATTTAAATTGAAAAATTCGTCGTTGTCACTTGGCGGGCAATATGAAAATAACGTTTTAGATTAGTTTTCTTCTTTTGATTAACCCAAACTAAGAATCTAAGGACCTATTTTAGGTTTTTGCTAATTAAAAAAATAAGTTTAAAAAACAAAAACAAAAATGGTTTGAATGAGGATTGAACCTTCCTTCCCAGGAACTGGAGTCGGCAACTCTACCAACCTCGCCAAATGCCGGTCAAGTGGAACCGACGTTTATTTCGTATATTAACTGATTTAATGTCATCAGAGTTTAGAGAAACGTGTATGTGTCTGCGTGTGTGTACTTGCTTGCCACAAAAGTTTAAAGAATACATTGTCATCGACAACGAGTCTATCTGCCGAGTATCAGTTCGATCGGATGTCGGGAAGTGGGTTAATTTCCGCTTCCAAGATTTGCATTCATTCATTCAAAAGTCAAAATCGAACAGAACAGTATCTAAAAAAGTAAAAACTATCTTATTTTAGAAAAAAACCTATTTTCGTATGTCAGAACATGACGTGAACATAATATATATTAATTTGAATAAAATCTCTATTAAAATGCTTTATTTTGCTTATCCTGAGACGGAAAACGATATTCCTCTTATTATTAAACTGATAGGAAATGTTTTTCAAATAATTTGGGATTGTCCATTTACGAAAATGTTTCAATGGTAAGTGTGATGAGTGAATAGAATATGGCTGGTAAAGTTATAGTGCAATCACAACTGAAAGACAGATTTAGTTGGGAAAGTCTTTATGTTTTAATCTGCATCCTCGCAGTTGCCCGAAACATTCCGTGAAATTTTAGGAACTAACCAACTTTTATTGTTCGCAACACGCCGCCGAGCGAAACAGCTTTTTACAAGTTTGGCCGCAGCGAATGGACAAAGTTTGCCCTCAGCAATGACTATAAACCCGAGAATATCCTTGGCCTGCGGGGGGCGGGGGACAGGGACAGGCCACCAGGAGCGCTAGGGCTGTAGAGCCCTGGGACGCTCATAATAGCTGGCGGTAAATGCCCCACCGTCGCTCGAACACTAATAGACTGGTGGGGTGTCTAACTCTGCGCATCCATCTCCAGCTACCCCTCTCTACCCTTAGTTCCCCCCTATTCTACCCCCTCCCTGCCCCGCACCAGCATTATACAAAATTATTTTTATAAACTCCTCTTCAGTTAATCAGATCGTCCCGCTGGCAAATGATTTAGATCCCAATGTTGGATTAAATGTAATCTTTTGAGTTTAAAACGTCGGAAACCATTTTTCGTAAGATAATTTATAAATAACGTTCGTCTTCTCATTTTATCCAGCGACAGTCCTAAATTTAAAAAGATTTAATTCAAATTTATTATTTTAAAAAATATATTTTTGTTTAATCAAATACATCTTTATTTATGACTTCCAATCATTCTTTACAGATGCAATAATTCTTCGATATGATCAGAAAATCGATAAATAAAATCAATCCGATGCACAACAGAAATACTACATAATACATAATACAAAAAATCAACATCAATCAATTTATTATCAATGTAACAGAATAAAATAAAATTTTATTGAATTTCCCTTAATATAATAAGTTATAGAGGGTTCCAAGATCACTCAACACACCTTTAAAAAGTGATATAAAGTCATTAAAAGCGATTAAAAAACTTACGTGGAACCTAATGTACATAACATTTATTTCATTGCTTTTCATAACTTTATATTACTTTCTACATATGTGTTGAATTTTTTTTGTGTTTATTTATCCGATTACCGCTAAAGAGTCAGATGTTCATGTCTGAACATGTCTGAGAATTGTTGCAAGAATACCTCAAATCAATCTAGTTTTGATAGAAGTTTTTAACAATAGTTTGTACCGATAATGACTTATTAATAATATTATTATATCAAATCGCCGTTCTGTTTTAATCTTCAGAAAGTCGTTTTGCACATAATATATTTGGAAAGATCTACTGGTCTCTAGCACATTGATTGATCATGGCAGTTTATCAAGCTCTGTTTGATTTGTTGAACCTTTAGGATCCTTTGTTAATGGTAGTCCCGCCCTGTGTCCAACCTTCGGGCGCCAGGGCGGGCCTGCTGATGTTCGAAGGATGACCATCGGCAATTAATCTCCTTCTCTTGGGCGGCATCATCCTCGAGAGTCCTCGGGCGGCTAGAGGGTGATGAGGACTATAGCCAATGAGAAATCTTACTATTGTATTTTGTTGACAATATTACAGAAATTTAAATAAACATGAAGCACATTTTCTCTGTATACACTGTGACATATTAGATATATATTTGGGTGACCGGATAACTCATCAAAATGACAATTCAACACACATATAAAAAGTGTTATAAAGTTATGAAAAAAGTGATAAAACAAAAACAAGTTTACATACGTAACTATTTAACCTAGTTTTTGTTTCATCGCTTTTAATGACTTTATATCTCGTTTTAAAGGTGTGTTGAATTGTCATTTTGAGGAGTTATCATGGAACCATTATGAACGTCAAAATCGTAACAGAGCGTTCTGATTACCTACGATTAATCTCAGCTCAGTGTTCGGAATAGGTGTTTTTTAAATGTTATGTTTTGGTAAACTAATGTTTTTAAGACAAGATTTTTTATGCATAGCACAAAGGGTAACAATTATTTTACAAGCAATAATTGTTCGCCTGAAACACTCATCCACATTGAAAAATCTCCTGATAAAAGATACATGACGCCAACGGGACTCGAACCCGTGTCCCTTCGATTTCCGGTCGACAGCTCTGACCACTGAGCTATGGCGGCTTATCTCTTACCCGCGAAATTATTCAATATATACTAGTGTTTCATTCAACAATTACTGCTTGTTACATTTTTCACCTGAAAACAACCAACTTTATTTTATATGAGAAAGGCATTGTAAGTGCTAACTCTCTCACTAGATGGCGTCGAGACAAATTGTCTACATTTTTAGGCGAAATACTTGAACTTGTCAAATATTAATTATTATGTTTTGGTAAACTAATGTTTTTAAGACAAGATTTTTTATGCATAGCACAAAGGGTAACAATTATTTTACAAGCAATAATTGTTCGCCTGAAACACTCATCCACATTGAAAAATCTCCTGATAAAAGATACATGACGCCAACGGGACTCGAACCCGTGTCCCTTCGATTTCCGGTCGACAGCTCTGACCACTGAGCTATGGCGGCTTATCTCTTACCCGCGAAATTATTCAATATATACTAGTGTTTCATTCAACAATTACTGCTTGTTACATTTTTCACCTGAAAACAACCAACTTTATTTTATATGAGAAAGGCATTGTAAGTGCTAACTCTCTCACTAGATGGCGTCGAGACAAATTGTCTACATTTTTAGGCGAAATACTTGAACTTGTCAAATATTAATTATTATGTTTTGGTAAACTAATGTTTTTAAGACAAGATTTTTTATGCATAGCACAAAGGGTAACAATTATTTTACAAGCAATAATTGTTCGCCTGAAACACTCATCCACATTGAAAAATCTCCTGATAAAAGATACATGACGCCAACGGGACTCGAACCCGTGTCCCTTCGATTTCCGGTCGACAGCTCTGACCACTGAGCTATGGCGGCTTATCTCTTACCCGCGAAATTATTCAATATATACTAGTGTTTCATTCAACAATTACTGCTTGTTACATTTTTCACCTGAAAACAACCAACTTTATTTTATATGAGAAAGGCATTGTAAGTGCTAACTCTCTCACTAGATGGCGTCGAGACAAATTGTCTACATTTTTAGGCGAAATACTTGAACTTGTCAAATATTAATTATTATGTTTTGGTAAACTAATGTTTTTAAGACAAGATTTTTTATGCATAGCACAAAGGGTAACAATTATTTTACAAGCAATAATTGTTCGCCTGAAACACTCATCCACATTGAAAAATCTCCTGATAAAAGATACATGACGCCAACGGGACTCGAACCCGTGTCCCTTCGATTTCCGGTCGACAGCTCTGACCACTGAGCTATGGCGGCTTATCTCTTACCCGCGAAATTATTCAATATATACTAGTGTTTCATTCAACAATTACTGCTTGTTACATTTTTCACCTGAAAACAACCAACTTTATTTTATATGAGAAAGGCATTGTAAGTGCTAACTCTCTCACTAGATGGCGTCGAGACAAATTGTCTACATTTTTAGGCGAAATACTTGAACTTGTCAAATATTAATTATTATGTTTTGGTAAACTAATGTTTTTAAGACAAGATTTTTTATGCATAGCACAAAGGGTAACAATTATTTTACAAGCAATAATTGTTCGCCTGAAACACTCATCCACATTGAAAAATCTCCTGATAAAAGATACATGACGCCAACGGGACTCGAACCCGTGTCCCTTCGATTTCCGGTCGACAGCTCTGACCACTGAGCTATGGCGGCTTATCTCTTACCCGCGAAATTATTCAATATATACTAGTGTTTCATTCAACAATTACTGCTTGTTACATTTTTCACCTGAAAACAACCAACTTTATTTTATATGAGAAAGGCATTGTAAGTGCTAACTCTCTCACTAGATGGCGTCGAGACAAATTGTCTACATTTTTAGGCGAAATACTTGAACTTGTCAAATATTAATTATTATGTTTTGGTAAACTAATGTTTTTAAGACAAGATTTTTTATGCATAGCACAAAGGGTAACAATTATTTTACAAGCAATAATTGTTCGCCTGAAACACTCATCCACATTGAAAAATCTCCTGATAAAAGATACATGACGCCAACGGGACTCGAACCCGTGTCCCTTCGATTTCCGGTCGACAGCTCTGACCACTGAGCTATGGCGGCTTATCTCTTACCCGCGAAATTATTCAATATATACTAGTGTTTCATTCAACAATTACTGCTTGTTACATTTTTCACCTGAAAACAACCAACTTTATTTTATATGAGAAAGGCATTGTAAGTGCTAACTCTCTCACTAGATGGCGTCGAGACAAATTGTCTACATTTTTAGGCGAAATACTTGAACTTGTCAAATATTAATTATTATGTTTTGGTAAACTAATGTTTTTAAGACAAGATTTTTTATGCATAGCACAAAGGGTAACAATTATTTTACAAGCAATAATTGTTCGCCTGAAACACTCATCCACATTGAAAAATCTCCTGATAAAAGATACATGACGCCAACGGGACTCGAACCCGTGTCCCTTCGATTTCCGGTCGACAGCTCTGACCACTGAGCTATGGCGGCTTATCTCTTACCCGCGAAATTATTCAATATATACTAGTGTTTCATTCAACAATTACTGCTTGTTACATTTTTCACCTGAAAACAACCAACTTTATTTTATATGAGAAAGGCATTGTAAGTGCTAACTCTCTCACTAGATGGCGTCGAGACAAATTGTCTACATTTTTAGGCGAAATACTTGAACTTGTCAAATATTAATTATTATGTTTTGGTAAACTAATGTTTTTAAGACAAGATTTTTTATGCATAGCACAAAGGGTAACAATTATTTTACAAGCAATAATTGTTCGCCTGAAACACTCATCCACATTGAAAAATCTCCTGATAAAAGATACATGACGCCAACGGGACTCGAACCCGTGTCCCTTCGATTTCCGGTCGACAGCTCTGACCACTGAGCTATGGCGGCTTATCTCTTACCCGCGAAATTATTCAATATATACTAGTGTTTCATTCAACAATTACTGCTTGTTACATTTTTCACCTGAAAACAACCAACTTTATTTTATATGAGAAAGGCATTGTAAGTGCTAACTCTCTCACTAGATGGCGTCGAGACAAATTGTCTACATTTTTAGGCGAAATACTTGAACTTGTCAAATATTAATTATTATGTTTTGGTAAACTAATGTTTTTAAGACAAGATTTTTTATGCATAGCACAAAGGGTAACAATTATTTTACAAGCAATAATTGTTCGCCTGAAACACTCATCCACATTGAAAAATCTCCTGATAAAAGATACATGACGCCAACGGGACTCGAACCCGTGTCCCTTCGATTTCCGGTCGACAGCTCTGACCACTGAGCTATGGCGGCTTATCTCTTACCCGCGAAATTATTCAATATATACTAGTGTTTCATTCAACAATTACTGCTTGTTACATTTTTCACCTGAAAACAACCAACTTTATTTTATATGAGAAAGGCATTGTAAGTGCTAACTCTCTCACTAGATGGCGTCGAGACAAATTGTCTACATTTTTAGGCGAAATACTTGAACTTGTCAAATATTAATTATTATGTTTTGGTAAACTAATGTTTTTAAGACAAGATTTTTTATGCATAGCACAAAGGGTAACAATTATTTTACAAGCAATAATTGTTCGCCTGAAACACTCATCCACATTGAAAAATCTCCTGATAAAAGATACATGACGCCAACGGGACTCGAACCCGTGTCCCTTCGATTTCCGGTCGACAGCTCTGACCACTGAGCTATGGCGGCTTATCTCTTACCCGCGAAATTATTCAATATATACTAGTGTTTCATTCAACAATTACTGCTTGTTACATTTTTCACCTGAAAACAACCAACTTTATTTTATATGAGAAAGGCATTGTAAGTGCTAACTCTCTCACTAGATGGCGTCGAGACAAATTGTCTACATTTTTAGGCGAAATACTTGAACTTGTCAAATATTAATTATTATGTTTTGGTAAACTAATGTTTTTAAGACAAGATTTTTGTCTCGACGCCATCTAGTGAGAGAGTTAGCACTTACAATGCCTTTCTCATATAAAATAAAGTTGGTTGTTTTCAGGTGAAAAATGTAACAAGCAGTAATTGTTGAATGAAACACTAGTATATATTGAATAATTTCGCGGGTAAGAGATAAGCCGCCATAGCTCAGTGGTCAGAGCTGTCGACCGGAAATCGAAGGGACACGGGTTCGAGTCCCGTTGGCGTCATGTATCTTTTATCAGGAGATTTTTCAATGTGGATGAGTGTTTCAGGCGAACAATTATTGCTTGTAAAATAATTGTTACCCTTTGTGCTATGCATAAAAAATCTTGTCTTAAAAACATTAGTTTACCAAAACATAATAATTAATATTTGACAAGTTCAAGTATTTCGCCTAAAAATGTAGACAATTTGTCTCGACGCCATCTAGTGAGAGAGTTAGCACTTACAATGCCTTTCTCATATAAAATAAAGTTGGTTGTTTTCAGGTGAAAAATGTAACAAGCAGTAATTGTTGAATGAAACACTAGTATATATTGAATAATTTCGCGGGTAAGAGATAAGCCGCCATAGCTCAGTGGTCAGAGCTGTCGACCGGAAATCGAAGGGACACGGGTTCGAGTCCCGTTGGCGTCATGTATCTTTTATCAGGAGATTTTTCAATGTGGATGAGTGTTTCAGGCGAACAATTATTGCTTGTAAAATAATTGTTACCCTTTGTGCTATGCATAAAAAATCTTGTCTTAAAAACATTAGTTTACCAAAACATAATAATTAATATTTGACAAGTTCAAGTATTTCGCCTAAAAATGTAGACAATTTGTCTCGACGCCATCTAGTGAGAGAGTTAGCACTTACAATGCCTTTCTCATATAAAATAAAGTTGGTTGTTTTCAGGTGAAAAATGTAACAAGCAGTAATTGTTGAATGAAACACTAGTATATATTGAATAATTTCGCGGGTAAGAGATAAGCCGCCATAGCTCAGTGGTCAGAGCTGTCGACCGGAAATCGAAGGGACACGGGTTCGAGTCCCGTTGGCGTCATGTATCTTTTATCAGGAGATTTTTCAATGTGGATGAGTGTTTCAGGCGAACAATTATTGCTTGTAAAATAATTGTTACCCTTTGTGCTATGCATAAAAAATCTTGTCTTAAAAACATTAGTTTACCAAAACATAATAATTAATATTTGACAAGTTCAAGTATTTCGCCTAAAAATGTAGACAATTTGTCTCGACGCCATCTAGTGAGAGAGTTAGCACTTACAATGCCTTTCTCATATAAAATAAAGTTGGTTGTTTTCAGGTGAAAAATGTAACAAGCAGTAATTGTTGAATGAAACACTAGTATATATTGAATAATTTCGCGGGTAAGAGATAAGCCGCCATAGCTCAGTGGTCAGAGCTGTCGACCGGAAATCGAAGGGACACGGGTTCGAGTCCCGTTGGCGTCATGTATCTTTTATCAGGAGATTTTTCAATGTGGATGAGTGTTTCAGGCGAACAATTATTGCTTGTAAAATAATTGTTACCCTTTGTGCTATGCATAAAAAATCTTGTCTTAAAAACATTAGTTTACCAAAACATAATAATTAATATTTGACAAGTTCAAGTATTTCGCCTAAAAATGTAGACAATTTGTCTCGACGCCATCTAGTGAGAGAGTTAGCACTTACAATGCCTTTCTCATATAAAATAAAGTTGGTTGTTTTCAGGTGAAAAATGTAACAAGCAGTAATTGTTGAATGAAACACTAGTATATATTGAATAATTTCGCGGGTAAGAGATAAGCCGCCATAGCTCAGTGGTCAGAGCTGTCGACCGGAAATCGAAGGGACACGGGTTCGAGTCCCGTTGGCGTCATGTATCTTTTATCAGGAGATTTTTCAATGTGGATGAGTGTTTCAGGCGAACAATTATTGCTTGTAAAATAATTGTTACCCTTTGTGCTATGCATAAAAAATCTTGTCTTAAAAACATTAGTTTACCAAAACATAATAATTAATATTTGACAAGTTCAAGTATTTCGCCTAAAAATGTAGACAATTTGTCTCGACGCCATCTAGTGAGAGAGTTAGCACTTACAATGCCTTTCTCATATAAAATAAAGTTGGTTGTTTTCAGGTGAAAAATGTAACAAGCAGTAATTGTTGAATGAAACACTAGTATATATTGAATAATTTCGCGGGTAAGAGATAAGCCGCCATAGCTCAGTGGTCAGAGCTGTCGACCGGAAATCGAAGGGACACGGGTTCGAGTCCCGTTGGCGTCATGTATCTTTTATCAGGAGATTTTTCAATGTGGATGAGTGTTTCAGGCGAACAATTATTGCTTGTAAAATAATTGTTACCCTTTGTGCTATGCATAAAAAATCTTGTCTTAAAAACATTAGTTTACCAAAACATAATAATTAATATTTGACAAGTTCAAGTATTTCGCCTAAAAATGTAGACAATTTGTCTCGACGCCATCTAGTGAGAGAGTTAGCACTTACAATGCCTTTCTCATATAAAATAAAGTTGGTTGTTTTCAGGTGAAAAATGTAACAAGCAGTAATTGTTGAATGAAACACTAGTATATATTGAATAATTTCGCGGGTAAGAGATAAGCCGCCATAGCTCAGTGGTCAGAGCTGTCGACCGGAAATCGAAGGGACACGGGTTCGAGTCCCGTTGGCGTCATGTATCTTTTATCAGGAGATTTTTCAATGTGGATGAGTGTTTCAGGCGAACAATTATTGCTTGTAAAATAATTGTTACCCTTTGTGCTATGCATAAAAAATCTTGTCTTAAAAACATTAGTTTACCAAAACATAATAATTAATATTTGACAAGTTCAAGTATTTCGCCTAAAAATGTAGACAATTTGTCTCGACGCCATCTAGTGAGAGAGTTAGCACTTACAATGCCTTTCTCATATAAAATAAAGTTGGTTGTTTTCAGGTGAAAAATGTAACAAGCAGTAATTGTTGAATGAAACACTAGTATATATTGAATAATTTCGCGGGTAAGAGATAAGCCGCCATAGCTCAGTGGTCAGAGCTGTCGACCGGAAATCGAAGGGACACGGGTTCGAGTCCCGTTGGCGTCATGTATCTTTTATCAGGAGATTTTTCAATGTGGATGAGTGTTTCAGGCGAACAATTATTGCTTGTAAAATAATTGTTACCCTTTGTGCTATGCATAAAAAATCTTGTCTTAAAAACATTAGTTTACCAAAACATAATAATTAATATTTGACAAGTTCAAGTATTTCGCCTAAAAATGTAGACAATTTGTCTCGACGCCATCTAGTGAGAGAGTTAGCACTTACAATGCCTTTCTCATATAAAATAAAGTTGGTTGTTTTCAGGTGAAAAATGTAACAAGCAGTAATTGTTGAATGAAACACTAGTATATATTGAATAATTTCGCGGGTAAGAGATAAGCCGCCATAGCTCAGTGGTCAGAGCTGTCGACCGGAAATCGAAGGGACACGGGTTCGAGTCCCGTTGGCGTCATGTATCTTTTATCAGGAGATTTTTCAATGTGGATGAGTGTTTCAGGCGAACAATTATTGCTTGTAAAATAATTGTTACCCTTTGTGCTATGCATAAAAAATCTTGTCTTAAAAACATTAGTTTACCAAAACATAATAATTAATATTTGACAAGTTCAAGTATTTCGCCTAAAAATGTAGACAATTTGTCTCGACGCCATCTAGTGAGAGAGTTAGCACTTACAATGCCTTTCTCATATAAAATAAAGTTGGTTGTTTTCAGGTGAAAAATGTAACAAGCAGTAATTGTTGAATGAAACACTAGTATATATTGAATAATTTCGCGGGTAAGAGATAAGCCGCCATAGCTCAGTGGTCAGAGCTGTCGACCGGAAATCGAAGGGACACGGGTTCGAGTCCCGTTGGCGTCATGTATCTTTTATCAGGAGATTTTTCAATGTGGATGAGTGTTTCAGGCGAACAATTATTGCTTGTAAAATAATTGTTACCCTTTGTGCTATGCATAAAAAATCTTGTCTTAAAAACATTAGTTTACCAAAACATAATAATTAATATTTGACAAGTTCAAGTATTTCGCCTAAAAATGTAGACAATTTGTCTCGACGCCATCTAGTGAGAGAGTTAGCACTTACAATGCCTTTCTCATATAAAATAAAGTTGGTTGTTTTCAGGTGAAAAATGTAACAAGCAGTAATTGTTGAATGAAACACTAGTATATATTGAATAATTTCGCGGGTAAGAGATAAGCCGCCATAGCTCAGTGGTCAGAGCTGTCGACCGGAAATCGAAGGGACACGGGTTCGAGTCCCGTTGGCGTCATGTATCTTTTATCAGGAGATTTTTCAATGTGGATGAGTGTTTCAGGCGAACAATTATTGCTTGTAAAATAATTGTTACCCTTTGTGCTATGCATAAAAAATCTTGTCTTAAAAACATTAGTTTACCAAAACATAATAATTAATATTTGACAAGTTCAAGTATTTCGCCTAAAAATGTAGACAATTTGTCTCGACGCCATCTAGTGAGAGAGTTAGCACTTACAATGCCTTTCTCATATAAAATAAAGTTGGTTGTTTTCAGGTGAAAAATGTAACAAGCAGTAATTGTTGAATGAAACACTAGTATATATTGAATAATTTCGCGGGTAAGAGATAAGCCGCCATAGCTCAGTGGTCAGAGCTGTCGACCGGAAATCGAAGGGACACGGGTTCGAGTCCCGTTGGCGTCATGTATCTTTTATCAGGAGATTTTTCAATGTGGATGAGTGTTTCAGGCGAACAATTATTGCTTGTAAAATAATTGTTACCCTTTGTGCTATGCATAAAAAATCTTGTCTTAAAAACATTAGTTTACCAAAACATAATAATTAATATTTGACAAGTTCAAGTATTTCGCCTAAAAATGTAGACAATTTGTCTCGACGCCATCTAGTGAGAGAGTTAGCACTTACAATGCCTTTCTCATATAAAATAAAGTTGGTTGTTTTCAGGTGAAAAATGTAACAAGCAGTAATTGTTGAATGAAACACTAGTATATATTGAATAATTTCGCGGGTAAGAGATAAGCCGCCATAGCTCAGTGGTCAGAGCTGTCGACCGGAAATCGAAGGGACACGGGTTCGAGTCCCGTTGGCGTCATGTATCTTTTATCAGGAGATTTTTCAATGTGGATGAGTGTTTCAGGCGAACAATTATTGCTTGTAAAATAATTGTTACCCTTTGTGCTATGCATAAAAAATCTTGTCTTAAAAACATTAGTTTACCAAAACATAATAATTAATATTTGACAAGTTCAAGTATTTCGCCTAAAAATGTAGACAATTTGTCTCGACGCCATCTAGTGAGAGAGTTAGCACTTACAATGCCTTTCTCATATAAAATAAAGTTGGTTGTTTTCAGGTGAAAAATGTAACAAGCAGTAATTGTTGAATGAAACACTAGTATATATTGAATAATTTCGCGGGTAAGAGATAAGCCGCCATAGCTCAGTGGTCAGAGCTGTCGACCGGAAATCGAAGGGACACGGGTTCGAGTCCCGTTGGCGTCATGTATCTTTTATCAGGAGATTTTTCAATGTGGATGAGTGTTTCAGGCGAACAATTATTGCTTGTAAAATAATTGTTTTTTAAATGCGTTTTATTTTTGCACAAGAAACTCAACTGCCCGGAGCCAATGGGACCATGACATCCCCAATTTGGGGAAGATGTGAGGCTGAGGAGAGCAGACTGTGTGATGAGATGGGAAGAGGAAGGTTGGAAACTACCTGGCTATTCAGATCTAGGACGTTAGTTGTTCTATACGAGTCAAATAGTTTTTATCTAAATTCTTCATTATTCAACCTTCATCTTGCGCGCCACAATCCTCTTGAGCCCTCTAGCGGCCAGGGTGAGCAGCAGTGCGACCCCCGCCCCAGCGGCCAGTAGTGCCAAGGCGGCATCCAGCATCAGCAGCTGGTACAAGGGCAGCTGGGCGGCGCGCAGGTGGGCGGCTCCGCCCCGCCGCATCACGTGCTCGAGCCACCACGCTGCGCGCTCTATCGGCTTCTGAGGCTGATCCTTCACCAGATCTGCCAGCAAGGACATGCGGGAGGAGTAACTAAAATCAAGAATAGGGAAAAATGTATTCAAATTTACAATTGTAAGCAGGATGCGGAGAATTGTATATTTGTCTAGTGTGTCCTATAAATATGTAAATCCATCTCCCAGAAGGTAATAAACCAACCAAAAGGGATATTCTAATGTAATAAAGCCGATCCGCATTCAATAAAAAAATTGAATAGATCCAATAAAGTTAATTCCTATATATATCATAGATTTAGTTTAAATTGTACAAGTTTCAAGATGCCCGTGATAAGGTCAAACTGGTCCGATCATTAATAAAACTATAGTTGCTCCACATTTAGATTATTGCTCTACTATGTTATATTTGGCCAATGGAGGAAATTTGAATAAACTAGATGTTATACAGAATAGATCTAGGAGAAACTGGGAAAAGGCAAATACGCAAGCATTAATCAAATGAGAGAGCAGCTAAATTGAATTCCAATAAAAAAGAAACTGTTATTTAATGTGTTTATTTTTGTGCATAAAGTCATGAACAACCAAATGCCAAAATATTTTAAGTATGATATCGTTTTTAATAGAGATGCTCATAATTACGAAACCAGAAATGTAAATAGAATTAGATTGCCGCATATGAAGAAATTAAAATCACAGAACTGCCTAATATACAAAGGACTAAAGATGTATGATGAAATGCCTGAAAGTCTGAAGAATGAATGTAGATATGAAATTTAAAAAGAAATGTTATGTTTATTATAAAAATATTTAAAGTTACAAAATGAAATATTATCTTGTTTATATTAGTTTATATTCAAATGTTGTATAAACTGACTTAAAAAATAGTAAAAATCCATAAAAAGGTCACATTAAAATTCCACCGTGAATTAAAGGTTTCGAAATTATAAATAATTACCAAATGAAAGTGTGTGGGTAGTGCTACTTAAGCTACTATATAAATACTAATCTCTGTGTACACAACAGTTTAATTATGTAATCTATTCACTATGGATGGAAAGATAAGAGGATGGATGGGAGCGTGGGATACTCTCGATGATAGCTCTCTATTTTCCTTGTCGAATCAATTGATCAATTTCGAAGTACTCGAATAGTCACTACCAGAGTTTGCAATCCCACATCCCCCAATCCCGCGGAATTTTAACAATATTTGATCCGCCAAGTTAGCTCGATTTTCATGTGCGGGATTGAAAAAAATACTAAATTTATAAAAAGCGGTAGTCAATCATTGCCGATGTAACTGAACTTGAAGTTATGAAGAGATGATCTCAAGCTCGGAAACAAGATCCAGAATCTAATTTGAAGAAAAAGATGTCCATTAAAGGGGTATCAGAGGGAGATGACAGTCCCACCAACTGGTGTGGAAGCAGAGAGAGCGTTTTCCGCTGCTACGCTGCAATGCACAAATGTTCGTTCGGGTTTGGATGACAGGACTCTCCATGGTCTATGTATTTTACGATCTTATTTATTATCAAAGCTTCCTTAAAAATACGTAATGTACTTTTAAAACGTCAGTAGTATCAAAGATGATTATTTTCAAATGACTAGCAATTTCCTTTCGGTGACAGTGATGGTTTAAATTTTTTACGATCTGTTTTTTTTTTTTATCAAAGTCTTCTTAAAATTGCCTTTCCAATATCTTGTTTAATAATATTACTAGGACCAAAGATGATTCATACGAAAAACCTTCCTTAATGAATTAAGACCTAATGTATTTTTATAATAAACAAGTCATAGTTAATACCGACGTCAGAGACTCAAATATTGCACATAAAATATGTCACGTATAATTTTTGTCATTAAATAAACGTGAGCTGAAAATACTTGCATCAAACAATATAAAATCTATAAAAAAATTCATGACGCATACTGTTCGTGAGTTTTTGCTGCTTGCACAAAATTTTACATTCGTACTGTGCTGGGAGAGTATTGTCATTCGGGCGATCTTATAACATATGGATTTTCTGAACGTGTTTCCTCAACACAATTTTATACGCAAACATAAAGCCAAAATATTTTATTCGTGCATTCGACGGGACTCGCATACGTGACCCCACGAACCCGAGTCTCTCACGAGGTCAATGGACACCGATAAATCATGCCCAGAATTCCCGCAAAAATAAAAAGGTCGAGTTTATGAATTAAAAAGTCATTCATAATATTTTGCCCTAAGAGCGGAACATTCAAAATTAAAAAGACAAGGGCTCTTTTTAACAGAAGGAAAGTAATCTGTCCGAATACAATCGGCTTTTTCTCTCCGAATTCCGTTTTAAGAAATGGCCAGCCTTTCGCATTTATATTCATTCGAGATAACGTCCGTCGCGGTTGGGGGGGTTTGTTTGCCGTGTTTAACCCGAGTTTCTACTAAAGGTAGTACTGAAAAAATCAACCCTTGCAAAACAAAGTTTTTTATACTCCAATACATCTATTTTTAAATATCGTATAAAACTATAAAAAAATGGTTAGACAGAATTGTACCTTAATTCCCAGGGACTGGAGTTAACCCCGTTAACAACTGAGACAAATGTCGATTGGGTAGGACCGACATTTATTTTGTATATTAACTACTGTAATAAATTTCAAAGAAATGCGTATATGTTCACGTATGTATGCGTGATTGCCACAAAAAATGATAAAATGAATTGTCATCGATAAAGTATCTATCTGCCGAGTTTTAGCTCGATCAGATGTCGGGAAGTGGGTTAATTTCCGCTTGCAGAATTTGTATTCATTCATTCCAAAAAACGAAAGTGAAATTGAAATATATTTATTTTAAAATAATCGTAGGATCTATGAATAGTTTACCTTTGATCTTGTATCATTTTGGTTATTGTAGCGTGCATTACGTTACTATCGATATTGTTAATGTCTAATTTCTCTGCTACACCTCTGGATTGAAGGGTAGCAATATTGAAGTGCTGGTCTGCTTGGATTGGTAACCCAAGAATAGGCACTCTGAAGTGGATAGATTCCTCAACGGACTGCAAACCCCCTTGCATCATGAATAGCTTCACGTTTGGATGAGCTGAAAAATATAGAAGAAAACATCAGAGATTTATTATCTTTATAGTCGAAAGCTACGCCTTTATATCTGATCATAAATAAAGGAAGAGAAGAAAGAGAACATTATCAAAGAGAAATCTACGGGCGTTGCCCAACTTTACAATGGAACTTAAACTGTCGTATCTTGAATCGATTTGCATAGTTTACAATAAATTATGTCGAAAGTAAGAATATTTCAGCAATAGTATCGACAGTCCATAGACGCCTGGTGCCTGGTGCTTGCCTCTCGCTAGACTGTTGAAATATTCCGTTATAATTTACATTTAAAATACGGGTGTGAAGTACGCAATTGCTTCGTACTGTACCTCTATTAATTGTATCACCATGTAACGGATGAGGGGGGAAAGAATAATGGGTTTTGGAAACAAAGCAACCCTGAATTAATTGCAATCTAAATGTAATTATAGGGAATGGCAGCGTAAACTATTCCCGTACAAACTAATTCCCGATGAATTCAATATTGTCTACCGACCTTCAAATTGAAGGCCAGATTTTAATCAAACTTTGTATCTAATAAAACTCTTAAAGCCTTAATAGATATTTTAAATAAACATTTCCCAACCGTTTATCGATGTTTTAGTTACACATTGAATAAAGACTGCACAATTTCTATTCCGAATTATTACTGAAAAATGTATTTAACCGCGCTGCGAAAGAACTGGCCACATTGGATGTTGACAGTAATACGCAAGCGCTATGATTTCAATTATAATGATCAATTCACTATTAAATTAGTATAATTCGATATATTTACTATTAAATTAGTATAATTCGATATATTTACTATTAAATTAGTATAATTCGATATATTTACTATTAAATTAGTATAATTCGATATATTTACTATTAAATTAGTATAATTCGATATATTTACTATTAAATTAGTATAATTCGATATATTTACTATTATTTTCCGTTAGTTTTAATCCATTAATAATGTCTTCGAACATATTTTTGAATTGACTTTAACTGCGTGAATTAATAACACTTCAATAAATGTTATGCTTTTTAATAACATGAATGTCTTATGCATGTAAAGGGAAATTCTAATTCAAGAAATCAACGTTTATATTTTGCTATTTTATTTGGAAAATATTATTGAATATTTTTATTGTGTGAAAGAGATAATAAGTGAAGATACAGCAAAAATGATTGTGGTCAGCTTTTTTAAAAAAAAATTTTAATGTGTGAAATTAAGATGTGTAATTTTTCAAATGCTTAAGTATATTTCAAATACAAAAATCTAAAAGATAATATTTTCTAGTATCTAAAATGGTTTTTTTTTCATAAAGAAGAAATATATTGAACATTTATAATATCTTGGGAAAATTCCAAAATTCGATGAGAAATTATTACTTTTCAAATTTATACAAGAGATAAACAAGCCTCCTTGGCTGGATAAGAAATGTATATATTTTTCCGTGATCTATTTGATGTCAGATTCTATTTTACGTTTCAAATAGTAAGGTTTTCACATATACGGTTGTTTATGAATTGTAAAACTTTTACCACGTTTATTAGTAAGTCTGTTATTATTTAACTACCTGTATGTTGGCACATTTTACCCCATTTCATGAAACTTTTAACCTCGTTTACAGGGCTTAAAGTGCCACTTGACTATCGCAGAAATGCATAAGTTCACTCGTATTCCTTATTCGGAAAATTTTGTTAAAGAATCAGTTTATTTTAATAAGAGCGTGACTTTATTTTGTTAGACACTTTTCATTTCACAGTTTAGTGTCAAAATTGTCACTTTTAACTGTCCAGATCTGCACTACGTGGTATCTGCATGCATAACACCTACATAAATATATTCAGAAACTGATTGGATTAATTTTGATTACTGGACATTGAACGTTTACACCCTGGAGGTTATTTATCCGATTTCCCACTAAACGCGAACGAATCGAGTGGATTACATCCGTGTTTTAATAGAGGGGAACTTTATATAATTTGAATATGACGTGAATGCACAAACTATCACCATTATCGTGAACATACTTTCGTAGCATAATTAGATATCTAACCCAGAATATCCTGTTGCGGACACCACTGACACAGTTTCACGTTTGGCGGCTTGCCAGGGAGGGATGCTTCCTCCCACTTCCACAGCACGCCGTAAGGGAGACGAGAGAAAGCCTGGAACAAACCAAATACAATAAGACCCATCACGCGTTTTGTTCAAAGTTACCAACCGATCAGTCAAACAAACCCCAATGATGTATTTTTGTAATTCAACTCATCCTACCTGTAGAAATTTCTGAATTTCAGAGCTGGGCATCTTGCTACTTTTGACGTGCGAACCCAAACTGAAGTAGACCACTCCGTTTGTAGCCTTGTCGAGGAATTCTTTCAGATCCTGAAAAAATGGCATTAGATTAGAAATAAAAACCAAACAATCGCAATCAAATTTCAGCATCCGTGAAGTTGGCTTCTTGTTTGCGAATTACGCGTTTAATACTACTTATAGTGTATTATTATTGGAGTCTATTTGCACAGCAGCTTTCGTTGGATAACCGCGTAATGCCAATAGATATAAATTCTCGTAACAGTTGTGCTGCCTTACTCCCACATCTTAGCAATATTTTCATGGATTTTGTGTTTGATTAAACTCAACTATTAACTGCATAGTGTTTTTTTTTAAGTTATAACTCAATATAAAATCTACAACAGTTAACTCATGATTCACGCCGTTTTGCCTTTCAAAAGCATTATCAAACTGTGGCGTACGGTTGACCTATTTAGATGCATTTCGCTAGCACTTCTCTATTGATGCTGCAAAGAGGTAGGTACTTTTTAAATAAAAGTTTTTTTCTCAATTTTTAAAATATGAACAATTAATTAACAATAGTAACATCCCCTTAAAGGTTTTATAATTAATGTACAAATAACGTAACGGAGAAAATCAGTACCTATTGCTAATTTACTAAGAATCTCTTCAAATTATTCGTTATCCACTTAAAAACGGGATTGCAGGCCCTTAACGAATGAATTAATAGGTTACCAGATAAACTTTTAGTAAAATACCAATTTATTGGTAATTATGTCAAATCCGGGGTTAAACTATTAGTACTGGTTGTTTTGCAGAATTTGAAAAATTCATCAAATTTCAATGATGGTTCTATTCAAGCTCTATTATTATTTCCGTTTTGTAAAACTGGCCAATAAATATATAATAACAAAGCTGAACAGAAAATTCACAGAACTTGAAAATTAACTGTGAAATTTGATGAATTGAATACAATTATTCAAATTCTATTAAACAACCCGTCCGTTTATTTATTTTAATGGCGGGTTGTTTCGGAAAATTTCAACAATTCTTCAAATTTCAAAGTTAATTTTCAAGTTATGTGAAAGAAGTTTTCAAGTTAAGTTATTATCTCAGTTTTGTCTAGAAGTCAACTAGTCTATAATGATATTATAACAGCACTTGAATAGGACTTTCACAGACCCCGAAAATTAACGTTGATATTTGATGAATTGTTCAAATTCTACGAAACAATCCGTCCTTAGATTTATTTATTAGTAAATGACGAATATATTATCACGATGTCGGAACACGTATTCATGAAAATCCTAACATTTTCGCATTTCTTCATTATAAATTATCAAAGGAGTTTCATGAACACGTGTTCCAATATGTTAAAATTTAATCAGGAAACGGCCTGCAATTCTGTTTATAACTGAATTACCAATAATTTTAAGCAATTATTATTTTTCTCCGTGTGGGAATATTAATGTCGAAATGTAAATGGGAAGGTAAATATAGTGACCGGGTATGTCATCAAAATGAACACATCTCCAAAAAGTGATATAAAGTCATGAAAAGTGATGAATCAAAAATTAGGTTAAATAGGTTACGTAAGTAACTATTGTTTCATAGTGCTTTCACACAAATGAAGTATTGAATTCCGTAGGTCTAAACTTAAACTTTAGGGTGCACAGTTTACATCCGCGCTGTGCAAGCAGGTTGCCTACAGAGCATCGGACCATCCCGAGACGGTCTATGTCACTCCGCAGTAGGTTTTTCATCTCTGGCTTTCACCATTGAAGTAATAATCATGTATTGTTTCATAAATAAAACCTAGTTTTCGTTTCATCACTTTTACTGGACTCTATATCACTTTTCAAGGGTGTACTGAATTTTCATTTTGGTGAAATATCAGGGAACCGCCAATTACATATTTTAATATGAGAAAATTATTCTAATATAAAAGAAATTCCCGTCAATCTTTTAAATACCATTCATCTAAGTTTGGGCTGTAATATTTTATTCAGTGGTAGAAAAAAACATTGTTATATCAACTAATGAAAAGTCACAGGAGATAGGTCCTGTATATTGCACAAAGTTATTCCAACAACTGTCTGCTACAATTTACTGTCAGCCATTGTTAGCCGTGATTAAAAATGTATAGTGTATTTTGAGATTAAAGAATTTATTTATTCGCGCAGATGGAAATACACGATATAAATCGATTGTCGCTTATGATGCCTTGCCAAAAATGTTTTACGAAACTTAAGCGACGGGAGTTATTGATATTGTGATTTATAGTAATGTCAGTTCGATTAGCGTACTGGGTAATATTTTTGGAAAAATCGGTAGATACTTTCTGGTTATACAACAATACGTCTAGGTATTGTACAACACTCGAAAATATATATTTTTTTAATCGAACAATTGATAAATGAATGGTTTGAACAATATGGCGTTTTATCTTAGTTTTTAATTACCTACTGATTGTTTCAAATCAACTTTTTTATTTCGCTCCACACGGGAGGCTCCGAGGAAAATAATTCCTCTCAGAGCTTATGTCATCTTTGGGAAAGAAGGAGAGGATGTTCTGGGAGTGAAAAAGGCTTGAGAGGTGGGTAGGAATCTGGGGGTCAGTGTGTCCAGGAGTGACTGACATGTGAATTCATCCCTTTGCACTGCGATACAAGGCATTGTTCCTAGAGAGTCCTGCTGGAGAGGTCATAATGTTCCCTTCAACAAGTCTCTCGCGAAAACCCGGACAAACCTCACAACATGAACCCGGACACCCCTGCTTACTTACCAAACGTAACGAACGTGGGGTAACCTATGGCAAAGGTGTTGGTTATTCAATAAATGGTTCCCATGACAGCGATAACCTTACCGCCTCCCAATTTATGGTGTAGATGAGGTTAGGCAGTTATTCCAGACAGAATCACCCGAATAACCGTTTGTCAGCTTTTTGGGTTTCAAAACAGATTTATGCTTTATAGGTTAGTTTATGCTCAGCCCTAATTAGGTTACTCTTAGGCCTAGTTGTGTGAATACTCATATTTGCCAACGTCACGAATCGACGTAAATCAAACGCCGACGGACCGTGAATCGGCGGTTGATGGGAACCGTTCAAATTAGTCTTTATAATGGCGCTGATTGCCAATGTGATGATGACGTCAAATGTGACGGGGGTAAATACAACTAGACCTTTTGTTTTTTTTTTGTTTTTCATTTACAAAAAGATAATGAATTGATATTAATACTTGGTAAAGTCAGTACCGTAATATGGGGCGACTTTTGAATCGGGGTGCGATTCATGCAATGACGTTCCGAAAACAAGTGTCAAGTTAGTTGGTTTTGAATTATATTCAAACATATTATTGTCTGTTGAATTGACAAGTTGTTTTTAGATATGTTTAATGAGAGAAATGTAAAAACATTTTATAAGAACGGCTACGATTATAATCGTTTCATGTCATTTATGTTTGTAAACTACATCAGCATCTAGCGATATATGGGTATCTATATACAGGGTCATCGAAAAGGCGTCTGTGATTTTAAAATTTAATAACTATGTATGTATTAAAGATATACTATTTATTTATACATCAAAACACGCAAAAACTCTTATTTTTTTACATTACTTAGATAATTTTGATATGAGTTCCTTCCGTTACACGGCAAACATCTAAGCGAAATTCAACTTCACAGCCGCAATTTCATGGCAGATTTTTTCTGCGTGCTTTGGTGTATAAATAAATAGTGTGCCTTTAATACACACTTCAAAATCACGCACACCTTTTTCGATGGCTTACATTATAAATATTTTCTTATTCGATCTTACTTTTTTCACAAAATTGTAGAGGATTGGGCCGAATGGGGTATCATTGTAATAAGCCTCTAAAACCGTGGTATATCAAAGTCGCCCCCCTTGAAAAGTGAGTTTGAATACTATGCTTTTTTAATTCCTCAAAACCAATACCGTAATAGGTAAGTAGGTATACTTACTTCTTAAAAATATATTTCTCTAGCAAGCAATAAAAAAATATGACACACAATTTTCTGACGAAATAATAATAATTTGATCTCCCTTTACTGTGTAAAATTGTTAATTCAAGATTTGACTGCCCTAACGGTATAAATTTTCTGTCTTTACATGTACATCCGAAGCATGATATTATTACTTATTTACTTACCTATCGGTTATTATTTACCTATTTTTATAAAGTTATTTTATTTTTTCTTATAATTTATTATTCATACTATCCATGTTGTAATTGTTAGTATGGTTACCCTATGCTTGTGTCTGATAAGGTGATAAGCCAGCACAGGTACCTTGTACTTTAGTTAACAGAAGAATATTATTGTTGCCAACTTACTATAAACGTACTGCCCAATGCTTATTTTGTTGACATTTTTGTTTTATTTTTCGTACATTTGTTATTAAAATTTTGATTATTTTTGTCTACCGGTCTCGAAACAACCATGTCATTAACTTTTCTTTTTTGGGTTTAAATTTAATGTTATTATTATATTAAGTTTACATATATGTATTTTTTTAAATGATGTAATTGTAAAGATGCACATCTTGATATAGGAACGCCCTAGTGAGATGTGCAGAGTATGTGTGTATTTTTATGTTAAAAACTGTTTTTTGAATAAATAAATACTGGATGAAATATATTATTTCAGAAAAATAACTTCCTGTTGAAGAAAATACAAAAAAATACATAAACTGGGCCTCTGTCGTCGTTGATATTTGCAATTTAAACTTTGATACATTAAAAGTCAAATTAGTTTATCACTTTTTGATTAATGTAAATAACGAGTAATCATAATTATGGCAAATTCTTATTTAAGCATGAATATGAAAAGATATTATGAATACCTACTTATTCACAATATCTTTTAAATTTTGTTTTTATAATTTTTATTTCTCGAATATAAATTTTAAGATTTCTTTAAAGTTAATATATATTTAGATTCAGAGTTGAAAATTGATCATTGACACCCCATTTTAAGGTAGTAGATAACATTTCAGTATTCAATAGAATAGTTTAAATCTGAGACACCAGATGGCGTTTTCGCATAAATAAATTGACGTGGGTACCTACACAAAGTTACAGTATTTCCTTTGATGATATTATTAATGAGGAAAATGATTGTGGCAAATCAGGTTTCTTCAGTCTCCTCTGTCTACCCTTGAGGAACAAGACGTGACGGTAACTTAGTCAATAGTGTTATTACAGAAGGACTCTAAAATAAGTTAACATCGGCAACGTAGTTTCTTGGTTTATTCCAAGATGGCCTTTTAGTTTCGGCTCGGATTCTTTGATCGAGTTAGGAATTTGTTTGGGCAGGTTTATTGAATGGACGGATACTGGTGGACAGTTGTCGTCCTTTCCCGGTTCCGCTCTGAATTGACGAGAAAGGTTGTTTTTTGGTCTGACGTAACCTTGGAACAACAATATTATATTATTATAGGTTCTAGGATTGTTCGCCGCACACAATTACCCACAATAGATAAAATAAAATGTCTGAACGGTGCTAAGAACTGTTGTAGATAATGTCTTCTTGTCATAGTAACTAGGTCATCGAACCTAACCTATCTGTTATTGAATTTATTTTTCAATAATACTTGACAAATAATGCCAAATAATTTTCCCTGCCGTTAACGTTCTGCGGTGAATTGTGGAAAGTGAACTTTCCTCACGGTGAATAATTTGCTGTGGACTTCCTTATGGTGAATAATTTATTGTGGAGGGTGAATTTACTAGATACGGTTATTATATTACTCAAAAAGGGGTACAAAGCGTAGCACATACTGCCATTGAGTTCATTAAAAATAAAAACCAATCATTTTACGAACTAACCAGACCTTAACTAACGTAATCCTAGAGAGGATAGACCGCCACACAACTCTGTCTAGGCATACACTTTCCTTTTATACGTAAGTACTCTTCTGTTATTCCGACTTTTGATATGGCCCAACTCAAGTATTTAATTTACTTGATTTCAGTACCTATTCCTTATCTTTCTCTGTCCTTCTCGTCATCTTCTACCATTCGCTTTCGGGTCAAATATTCTGATTGCACTCTTTCCTGTGTTCATCCGCTCTACATGCTAAAACCATATAAGCGACCGTTTCATTCTGTTTCACGTTCTACTCAAAAGGTACGCTTGACTTCGTCTACTTCTTTGCAATTGTTTCTAATTGTTTCACACGTATGCCTCAGGGATCTCATTTCTACAGCATGAAGTCTATATCCAGTACATACATAATCGTACTAATTTAATTTAGAAAATTCATCTTAATAATTGCAGTGCTGTCATCCATCGTGTTTCCAAGGGCTCCCGAAAACCCTTTTTGTTATTTATTGTTATTAAGTTTAATTTGTAGAACTCCATTTTATTTTTTTATTTTTGTTATTTAATACACCCGGTGACCTGTTGTAAAATGTCTGCATAAATATATCTACTTCCCTTTGATATGGGGAAATGCTCGGAATTCGCTCGGATATGACATTTTTTTTTTAACTTTGGTAAACTTGCTTAAATGGACTGGGCTAGTCAAAAGAATAATAGCCGTTTTATACGAGTTTTTTTTCATACCAATCCCCATACGGAAACTATGTCGGAACATATAAAATCTTTACTTCACACGATCCTAATTTTCATACTTAAAATTTCATGCAGATAGTAGCCATTAGAGAAGAAATAATATTTTGACAAGGTATTAAATCTCCAAAAAATGGCAACACCTTGAACATAACCATATATCACATGAAAGAATATTGCCATTGCCGTCAACAATCATCAAATATACATGCGAAATTCATGGTATCGAAAAGTTCACCATAAGTAATAAACACATATTATAGTTGCATCATCTTCACTGGCGTCATTTTAATTTAATTAAAATAAATCACGTTTTATACACACTAGTCAATCAAATAATTGACATGTTTCGAAACCAATGTTTTCTTCGTGAGAATAAATGTATATTGAAAATTATTAAATATAAGGGATGAGTGCACTCTTTCAGAAAGTTTCCCCACCACATGGGAAGCTTTTGGCGCAGACTACGCCAATCAAATAATACAATCATCACTACCATGGTTGCCTTTATAGAGTCCCCCCTGATGGCCCTCTGGAGACTGGAGACTGTCAAATATCCTCCATAAACGGCTGCTTGCATACATTTTTGTGTTTAACATTTTTCAATTCCTTTCCCCATTTTTTTATTGTTTTCTGTTGTTATTTTATGTTCCTATCTATGTAATATTATTTTTTCTAACTTATTTTTCTTATTATTTGTCAAATAAAATATTAAAATTGGCGGTGATTGATGGTTTTCGTTTTTTTTTTTTTGTTATAAATTTCAATTTTTTGTTATTATGTTGTCTTATTAGATATACAGTCACAGAGGAGAAATCCTTTATTGATTTATTTTGCCAATATGTCTACACAAGTACAAAATGCTGACATATAAACTGTTTATCTTCCTAAAATAAATAAATTATTATTTATAATTACGTTATAGAAATAAAATTATTTTAAAGTAGGTAATTATTGTATTAACTTAAAAAACTAAAAATTTATATAAATGAAATAAGGAGTAACTAAAATGTAATATAATAATTAATAATGTAAATATTCATAATGCATGCATGTGATTTTTTATGTTGCAACCCGTTGTCAAGAATTTTTAATGATAAAGCCGCAGATACACATGCTGGTAACTCGCTTAAAAGCATGCCAGTAGCGGTCTTTAGCATGCCAATAGCATGTGTATTGTGCATGCGGTGTGAGGTGGGTAGAGTAGTTGGATACACGCAGCATATCGGAACGCACTCTGCCACCAGATTGAACACGTGCATGTGCTGTTTTGTTGTTTCTTGGCAAATTGATATTTTCTCGATCAAAATGACTGGGTAATGAAAGAACTCTAAACTTCAATATGCACTATCGCAGTTAAATACAGGTTCATCGCTTTACAAAAATAATTTTTAAGGGTGTTTCTTATTTCTTCCGTGACTTCCATCTCAGCCAGTTACGCACACCAAACTAGAGATGGGATGAGCTAGCATCCCTGCATCTAGCGTGTGTTTATTGACCTACAAGCACGCAAACAGTTAGCATGCGTCTACTCCTCAAAATTATGCTATTTCACTGGCATGCGTATCCGCGACTTAACACCATAATAAATACCTACGTATGCTAAAAGGTGAGTATTTCTCCAGTTGACAATATATTACATGAATAATATAGATAAACAGAAATAAATGATGACAGTAATGTTATAAAGATATGGTAATGCGCTACCAAAACGAAATAATCGTGGAATAAGTCAGCAGTTAATAAGTTGAACACACGGAGTAGATTAGTTTAGCAAAATATTATCATAACGGCTCCGGTAAATTAGTGAATCTGAAATGAAACAACTTTCAGTTTCTGGTTAAAGTTGGAGCACGATAGGGTGTTACGAGTATATAATATACACTCGTGGAATATAAACACTGCGCTGGATGTTACAATATAATGAAGCTTTGTTACGGAATAGTTTGAGCACTGCTGGCTGGAAGGTGAACAGTTTTAACACTTTCTCTACTTGTAAGTAAGAATACAAAATTTTATTGATTTTTGTGACGAAACGTTTATGATTTCCACATGGCATTTCATGCAATAATTTTTCCAGAATACACGGAGAAAAATGAGTATCGCTACTTTATTAAGATTTTCTTCAAATTATTGGTAATCCCGTTAAAAACGGGATCTTGTAGTAAATTTCTGATACATTGGAACACGTGTTCATGCATCTGCATTTGCCTTGATAATATATAATTACGTGTTCCGAAATCAAGATACTACATACGTATTTTACTAAAAGTTTATCAGGAAACCTATCAATTCATTCGATTAGGACAATGCAATCCCGTTTTTAACCAGATTACGAATAATTTTAAAGAGATTCTTAATAAATTAGCAACACTCATTTTTCTCCGTGTACAGCCCACGATTCCTTCATAACCGTTGTTTTCTAGACTCTCCTTGAACACATTCTCAATATATAAGATATGGCATTGCTGCCATAATGTTCACCATGCGTTCTGCCATGCGCGAATTTCGTCTTAATGAAGAATACCTCAATCAAATTTTTTCAGTTTTTCCATAAATAATTCATAAAAAAATTTCACCCCTAACCTGATCAGTATGGGTATTTTGCCTTCCTACAACATTGCAACCCTGTTGCCCTCTGTCGACAAAAGTGTATATAAAGTCATATATCTGTTGCCCTCTGTCGACAAACATGTATATAAAGTCATATATCTGTTGCCCTCTATCGACAAAGTCATGTATTTGGTTTCCTTAAATCTAACGGCTTCAATTTGTAGTCTTAACTGTGCTTACTTATTAATTTATTCTAGTATGTACTTAGTGTGTTTAGTTTCATGTTTATATTTTAGTTGTGTTGTGTATTATATATGTACAATAAATTAAATTAAATTTAAATAAATTATTGCTTCAACTTATAAATAATCACACTTGTGAGATTTCAAAAACAAAAGTAATTTTACCTCTGAACTAAAAACTTTTAAACAATTTAACTTTGTTTAAATCACTATATAGTTTTTTTAATAAACGCCGACCGGTTTCGGTTCAACCGTTCCTTCCTCAAATAAAAATAAATATGCCCTGAAGAGCCATTTAAAAAGTTTTTTTTTTTGTGTCTTCCGCCTTCTAAAATACTGTTTTTTCCCATTATTTTTACTTAGGTAAATACGTAGGTACTTACATCATATGAAAAACTAGACATATTTATAAACATTATCAATTCACATATAAAACAAACGTAAGTACCTAGTGGAAACTACGGCGCTGCCTGTGTGTGGATTATATAAGATAAAAAAAATAACATCGTTTGAGGAGTATCTAGATAGAATTCGTGATTTAATGTTAAATAAATCAAATAAAAACAACAAGCAAGTATACCTACGGGGTATATCCGACTCCTGTCCGGTTTTTTTTTTCGTTAAACCCACAAAGTTGCCCAACAAGGAAAAGATATTGTTTCCTGGCTTTATACAATGTACAGGCAAGGTAGATCTTATGAGGTGTAAGATTTAAAAATATCATAAAATGGTGAGGGCCGAAGGAGCCGTATGAGAACGAAAATACGTATTAACATCTATTTATGTAAAAAAGAGTGACTGTGGCGGGCGGGCGGTGTGAATTTGATTTTTCATACAAATCTAAAGCTACCTTTAAACTTCAACAACCTTCAAAACAAAGAGGAAGTTCTCTGTCTGCATTTGAAAAACATTGCGTAAAGCCCTGGCAACGTCCGACACTACAGTGGTAATAATCATTGATCGGATTTACCTTAGGTAATGGCTTCGGTTCTTTGATATGCAGCATATCCACCAGGATCATAGCGGGGACAGTGGCCTTGCCCCCCAGGGCATGGTTTCTATTGGTGATGACGATGCTCACATTCCTGCCCATGTCCGCCACCGAGGGGGTATCCTGACCGAAGTGTCCCTTGGCCAGGACGTCGGACCGCGGATAGGCCGTAAAGTATGTGTGCCACCTTCAAACAAACCATTGAATGCATCAATAACAATTCAACTAAATCCAAAATACCCAGGGACATTAAGAAAATGTGTATGGAGTGAGCAAGAATAGTATAAGTAGCGAGAAGGAGATATGTAGTAAGTGGCGAGCTTTCATCTCTGTCGTGCTCAGTTAACTGAGCGTAGAGTAAAGATGAGACAAGAGAGAGAGTAAATGAGAAAGACACGCAAGTTCCGACAGATTTTTCGAGGCGTCACGAGCGACACCCGACGACATGGTCCATCAAGTTATATTTTGTTTTTTTAACATTAAAGATTAAAAGAGCCAATTCACTCTGATATTCATGGAGAAGCCCTTCTTTTCGATGAAAGGTTACACCATTAATTTTCATATCTTTCCAGAACGACTTGTACAGTATCTTAGCGTAAATGTTAGCACTTTGCAGTTATCGCTGGACAGTATCATAGCGTGCTTTGCAGTTATCGCTGGAGACCCATACCCGACTAGCGCTCGAAACCAACTGAAGCCTGTGATGTCTCAAAGAGGTCAATTATCCGATCTTTGTTGCCCGTACTTCGAATTTTAGCTCTGTCTATATACGTCAATGGATTTCACGTAGTTGTTTGATAGCACAGTAAGTGATTAAGCAAAGCTGTGTAATAACGCCGTCACTTTTAAAACTGTGAATAATTAAGAATGCAAGAACTGGACGGTATTGGCACGGAAATTAATAATTTAATGTTTGTCGTAATACATGCTGATGATGCGGTGCTTATTATTTCTAACAGTGCGGGAAATCTGCTGTCTTGTCTATGACTAACAAATTACAATGTATATGTGAAATGATTAATTAATTATGAACTTAAGTAAGGTCAAAGCAATTGCATTCCTAAGAGAGATTTCTAAAACACCGTGTAATGCAATTTAGAACTGTGAACCTCGGAAGTAGTAAACAAGTTTGTGTATCTGAGAAGTTTGTTTGCGACAGACGTAACGGCAGATAAGAAAGAGCATTGAAAGAAGGGAGAATGCAGGAAATTCAATTAATGGAGAACTGCTAATAAAATCCTATCAAAGGAAGTGAGGTTGCAGTTCATAATGGAGCTATATTCTGATACCAACGGTGAGGCGGGGAACTGGCAGAGAAAAAGCGAAAATAGACTGAATGCATTATAATTACGACCGAATTACGAATTAGGTGATGCGAAAATAATGCCGATGTTATCGTAATAAATATTGTGATTTGTTCAGGAGAATATTATATTATGATTTCCAGGAAGACGTGGCATAATCAAATAAAGAAGAAATTATGGGTTCGGGCCGTGACAAAAGCCATGAGGTATATAACTATAGTCACCTTTGACATTCGAAGTATGGGCCACGCATATCGGATCGGTTACAAGCGCTCGCCTGACGCAGGTCTCCGGCGATAACTTCAAAATACCGACATGCACGCTGAGATATTGTACAACTCGTACTGGAAAATAAAGGGAAAGCAATGGTATAACCCTTCATCGATAAGTAGGGTTTTACAATAATCAGTAGTCGTGTTAATTGACTTATTAATGTTAAAAACCGAGGAGCATTTGCGAAGCGGCGCGCGGCCGCCCATCACCTTCGACTTGTTCGTTGAGTTCGTTCGCGGTCCGAAGTATTCGGGCAACATCGACAGCCGCCACACCCCCCTTCTTACTTCCCGCACGGGAACAATATTTCACTCGGGATTGTAAACTCTATTTAAATATAACTCAATGAACAAAAGGCAGTATAGTAAAAGATGTATGATACATACATGTAATGTACATGGAAATAATTGAATTAAAGAGTAGGTATGTTCGGGTTCTAGGTAATAATGTTCGTGGTAACAAATGTTCTATATCAAAATGTCCCCAGTTAAAATGTTCCTGGTCAAGATTTTCCAGTAATAACGTCCTTCCAAAAATTTTCCCAATTAGAAACAGGTAAAATATCAATAAATTAGCACAGTCAGCAAACACAGCATATCCCAATATAACCTAACCTAACCGACTATGCGAATATTAACTTTTGATCGGGGACATTTTGGTAGGGAAAATTTTAACTGGGGACATTTTAACTGGAAACATTTTGACAAGGAACATTATTACCAGTAACATTATTAGCGTACACGGTATCTTCATAGTCAGTTTTGTGGCTTCTCGTGCTTTCTGCCTACGCGGGAAATACTTGAGTATTTTGATCAGACCACAGAAATTCCGCAAGAAATATTATTGGATAAGGTACACTCATTGTATATTCATGGTACAAAGAAATAATTGTATACAATAGAATTACTTTTATCGTACAACTGTGATCACAATCTTTTGAAAATCCCATCCTCAGTTTTCTTCCAAAATCAAGAGAAAATTCACCTCCGTTCGTTCATAAATACGAGTTCTAATGTGATTGTTTCTTACTTTTCGTACTTCTTACATTTTCGATATATTTATTTGTTTGTTTACGGACTATGATCCAATTACTATAAAACGTACATATTACATAACATGAAATGAAAACCATGAGATTAATGGATAAAATATGGCTCTATGCGTAGTATATATATTTTTGAAAATTTATTTGTGTGGATGAATTATACGTTTTGGTTTGAAATAAATCAATAATAACTTTCGTAGAAATTCACCTTTGACAAAGTCACCAAATGGCCACTCAGCGCCATTTTGTTTTATTTTGTCATTAGGTGTTTTGCGTTTCAGCTTTCCATCAAATTGTAATAAGCTGAGAAGCTTTAAAACATGATAGTTGTCCTATTCTGCTGCTTGCAATTTTCTGTGAAACAACCCTTAAAGTTAACAAGTAAAGCCTGAAAAATATTTTGATGAAGTTCACAATTTACACCAAAAGAAAAAAAAGTTTTTTGAATGGTTTTTTTAAATTATTTTTTTTTATGTGAAACTCACAAGAATCCCAACTACGCCCAACCGCCTAGAGCCAGTGAGGATAAATGAAGTTGGGAGGGGAAGAAGATGGGAAAGACGACCGTGGAGAAGTGCTTAGCTAGCTAGCTATTCAGTTCTGTACACCAAACACGGCCAAAGCCATTTCAAGCAACGTTTCAATTCTGAATGGTGGTCTTACACCAGGGCGATGCTGAGATTATTTTCCACTCTGGAACGTGTCGCAAATATACTACATATTGTTTTAAATTAGCAATTTACGAAATAATACAAATTACCTAATCAAATAAAATTTACTTGCGCACGTCGGGATTCGAATCCGCGACCTCCAGCTTACATGAATAATAAAATGAAAAAATGTTAATTTGTGATTCTCGGAATATTGTTGTACGACCTTGAGGTTAATGTCGTACGTAGAAAGCATAGAACTGACTAAAATCATTTAGGATGGATTGTTTTAACAATTTATAAATAAAACTAAAATAAAAAAAACTTGAAAATTAACTTTGAAATTTGAAGAATTGTTCAAATTCTTTGAAACAACCCGTCCTTAGACTTACACCAAAAACTCAAGGTCTTGACTTGAGTTTGCAAGTCTAGTTTTATTAATTAATATTAGAAGTATAAGAGATCAGAAGTCTGAGTATGCCGAGGTCATAAAGACAGACACTACTCAGGGCATCTTGTCAAACGGGAAATAAACTTTGTTAATATATGTACTCTAAGAGCGAGTTTATCTCTATTGGTTCTTTTCCCCGCCTAATCGTAAATCTGTATCGGCTTGGCAGGGGTGACGTCACAAGACCAGAGACAGGTGGGCGGGACTCTTCTCATAAGGGCGGATTAAACCTCATATAAAAATATTATTTACTCATAAACTTGTTCATTAAGAATACAAAACAAAACAATTTGATTAGTTTTCCTTTTTCATGCTCCAATCCATATTTTTCGGATAAATATTGTTATGGGTCGATGCGTACGTTCATAGCATTTTTGGATTCCATGGCAACAAGGCTTTTACAGATATGTTTTCTTACATCTTCTGACTAAAGTAGGTCAAAGAAGTCTGTGGGGAATTTAAATAATGGTGCACGCGTTCGTAGCCTTTTTTGTTTTCAAGATAACAGTGCTTTGAAAAAATATATATTTTACGTAATATTTCAACGTCTCGAAATTTTAATTTTTATATTGTCTAAAGTCTATAGATAATGGATGTCGAACACAAAAAAATTAACCCGTAAACAACAAAGGATTTTTTTACCATAATACATCAATTTTATAATATTTTTTTTTAACTATGTATATAAAATATATAAAAATTGGTTGGACTGAGGATTAAACCTTCCTACACAGGAACTGGGGTGGACAACTCTACCAACCTCGTCAAATGCCAATCGGGTAGGACCGACATTTATTTGGTGTATTAACTGCTGTAATGTCATTAGATTTCATAGAAATCAAAAAAATTTCAGAAGATGACAAAATGTATTGTCATCGATAACGAGCCTTTCTGCCGAATTTCAGCTGGATCGGATGACGGGTAGTGGGTTAATTTCCGCTTCTAAGATTTGCATTTGTTACCAAAAACAAATGTGCAATTTAAATAGTCGTATTTCGAAATAGTAATTTTTCCGTCAAATCTTTTTGTTTGCGTTAACCAAGGATAAGCTAGAACCATTTGTACCGCTTATATAAGGGTAAGCTAGAACCATTTGTACCGATTATATAAGGATAAGCTAGAACCATTTGTACCGCTAATATAAGGATAAGCTAGAACCATTTGTGCCGCTTATATAATGATAAGCCAGAACAATTTGTACCGCTTATATAAGAATAAGCTAGAACCATTAGTACCGCTTATATAAGAATAAACTAGAAACATTTTTACCGCTTATATAAGGATAAGCTAGAACCATTTGTACCGTTTATATAAGGATAAGCTAGAACCATATGTACCGCTTATTATAGATAAAATAATATTTGTATTATTAACATGTATGGAAAAATCTCAACGGCGCGGTACAAATACTACATTCTATGCTTTATCTTTATATAAAACGAAATCGTAACAAATGTACAAAAGCGGCTGTTCAAGAGCCTGATTCTGTATATCTTCATAAGTTTTTGATATTCTTAACACCCTGTACAAAAAAACTCTTCAAGGAATCTCTTTTAATCTTAACTCTCGTGTTTTTTGAGTAGTTGATTAAGCGTAGCCAAATATTATTTTAACTACACTGTTTTCATTTTGTCTGTCTGTAAATTTTGTGTGCTTTCGGTTTCCGTTTTCTAAAAATCTGCTTGATCGACTTTATTATTCCAGCAAGCATTACTTTGAATAGATGGCGTGCCTTTCAACTGGGAGGTGTAGCTGGGACGAGTTTACTGGGATGGTGTGTACGTGAATCCCTGTTAGTGGCAAGTAGGGTAAACTAGACTCTGATTGCCCGCAACTTGTGATTGCCCACTCTCAATTTGATTGTCCTTTTCTTACTAACGTATGTAAATATTTCACCGAAGTCTTTAAAATGTCTCTAGTAGGTAGTTAAGCGCGTCTTAGTCTTTTTTAGTTTTGCAGGTATTTTTTACGATACCATATTTTTTTACCAAGTAGGAATTATTGATTTTAAAAAATGTGTTCCGTCTTAATTTTGGGAAATCACTGTACATTTAGCAACATTTTTTGATCATTTAAAAAAAATCATTTATTTATTTATAATTGATTGAAGGATTTGATGGGTAGTTAATAATTTATGTTTCAACTATTAATTTTTGTAATTTGTTGGACCAAACCTACAACCCATAGAAACCATAAAAAGTCAAAATTTCCTTAAACCGGCAATCATTAACTATTTTACCCATATAATTGACTATAATACGCATATAAAGCCTGAATCGAAAACTTGTACAAGTACCCATGTACACACGTCACTCACAGTTCACACATGTGTAGGTACACTCGATAGACAAACAGGATTACCCGGTGAATAGTTTGACAAATGCCTCCTAATAATCCAGACACACGATATTACTGTTCCAACTCCCTCCTCGCGTCCTCGTTCATCTTCTCGGCGTAATTCAATCAGCTGATACTTGTACGAAGCATTGTCAGGGAGGATCGATAGTTTTACAGTCTATTTGGGATTCCTCGTGGACTGATTGGGAGACGCCACCCCTCGCCCTGATCATCAATCATAGGGAGCCAGATAATACGTAGGAGTATGCTGCCCTGACACACTGACACTGTGACACTCTGAAACGGTGACACTATACCAATCGAGAAATTTGTGGAAGGGCCGCCCGCGAAGAAAACGAAAAAAGTCACCCCTATCAAAAAAAAAAATCTTTAATTTATATGGGTACACTACACTACACTACACTATTTTCGTTGCATTTCATCTTATTTGTATAAAACCACATTTTAAATATACTTACGCGCAAAAAATAAAGAAGAAAACTAAAGTGCTTTCCATACAAATTTGGATGGAAACAAATTTTCCATTTAGTCCAATAGCCCAGTGCCCTGTCACGCTTATACTCGCTTCGAATCGTAGATCATCTGATTTTAATTTCGAAAACACAGTTTTGTTTTGAAAATTTAAGCCTCGATTAGGAAAATATTTGGATCACAAAACACTTAACGCGATCACATAAACAAATGTTTATGATGCTTTCAAATAAAATTTCAACAAACATCCGAGTTGCCGACAATGAAAGAATATCAGATGAAACGTAGACTATTTTTCTATGAATATGAGGTAAGGTTACAGAATTTTTATTAATAATCGCGCGTGTGCAGATGTTTAGGCATTTAGGCATTTAAATTTAGTGTTCTTTATACTGTGGGACTACTTTATTTCCTCCCACATGTGGCAATACTAACGCGAATTAATCCGCCGCTAGACGCAAGCGAGCACGAGAAGAGAAATCTCCATTCCGGTTTCAACCTTCGATACTACCGCCACTCTCTCTACTTTATCTGCCACCGTCTCCGCGTTCTGTAAAATTGTAATATTCGTCCTCTCGAATAAAATTAATTAATACTGCAGACACTCATTTCAATCTCCTATCTCCTGAACACAATTTACGGTTCGGGCAGCCACCGTAAATTACAAATAAGTATAGCTCTCATACGCACACATACACATCGCTGCCACAATACATTAGGATGGAAATAGTGTGACGTGTACGTCGCGTTGGTCCCATATCATCAGTCGCTGACCGTTAGTTACGCGATGATATCATAGTGCCGCACCGACGTCGTCCGAGTATTACAGTAGTCTTCAATTCATTGCGTCGTTTTTATTAATATCGTAATCTAATCATCAATGACTGGAAACAATGCCTCTCACACTTCAAGCCAACATTCAGTTGACTCTCATTCACCAGTCTCAAAGAGGAGGGTGAAGATGCACCTCAGTAATAATCCGCACTGTCAATATCCATTTTATAAGACTGTACACATGCACTTCCATTAGTTGACGCAATCAGCGCCACGCTGAACGCTCTTGTACAAATAGATCGATCGCCGCTGATCTTCAGCGTTGCACTACAGTTCTTCATTCATCCACCTAAATATTACCTTTCGCGTCGCACTATTTTCAATCTCCAAGTCACTTATTTCCGTTATATAATTGTGATGTGTTAATTTTTAGTATTTTGGAGTATTATTCTAATTCATCTAAGTTAGACAGGGAGACCTACAGCCTCCCTCGAAATCGGCCGCCTGAGTGCCTTGCACAAATTACACATTTGTATGTGCCGCCTCTGGCTGTCCTGATGGGTCTATGAATTATATTAGGACTGCCGAATGATTTTGAAGTGAAGCAATTTTTTACACGACGCCATGTCAAAAGAGTGATTTAGGGTCCTTTTATAAGAGACATCAATCAGCAAGAACTAGAAGTCTGTGATTAATGACTAGAATGCGGGTAATATGGGAATTCCTAACCGTACCTATACTAAATCGCGTTTATCTGAACATTATTCAACAAGTTAATTGAATTGTTTCAATGCTTCATTGTCTGTTTTGGTGTTACGTCCGTCTGTTATCTTCTCCCTGAATAATGAATACGTATTGCAGCTGTAGGAGGTGTCTCTCCCCTTTCCCCGCCATACTCTTGTGAAAATATCTTATCAGGTAATATCCACTAAAAGCTTGTGTGGGCTTAGTTTTGTTTCAGTTTGAAGATAAAATAAGATTTACACAAAACATCCACTCGTACATCCCAAAGTAAACGAAAGTGTCTTCCCAAAAAGACACCATTTCATGTCAATCAGTGGGTATTCGCTTAAGTGTCATTTTTTTGTTGAGAATGTTACTTATAATTTTTATATTGGGAATGCCACACAACAACTAAACGACTCATTAGCATTCCATAAACTAACAACACTAGAAGATAGAAGAAATATTATATCTGACCAAATTTTTAATTCAAAATAATTTTGAATTTCAATTTCGTTTTCGTGAATGAATGAATGCCAATGTTGGAAGTGGAAATTAAGTCACTTTCCGACATCCAGTCGATCTCGGATGACTCGGCAGAAAGACTCGCTGTGGATGACAATGCATTCTACCTCCTTTTGTTGGCAATCACGCATACATAAACAGACATATATGAATTTCTCTGAAATCGTATAATATTACAGCAGTTAAATAAGAAATAAATGTCGGTCCTACCCAACCGGAATTTGGCTCATTTGTTAGCATGGTTGAATCCAGTCCCTTTGATTCGATCCTCAGGCAAAATAAGAATATTTCTATTTAAATATATCTTTTAATAAAAATAGTTGTATTATACTGGTTTATTTTTTTGTTCGACACTCCATTATCTATGGACTGTAGCCAATATCAAAAATAAATTTTCTTTTTCCATTTTTTTAGCATTATTTTTAATATAGTTTGATTTTACGTTATCTACCTATATGCATTTAATTTGTTTTTTTTCCTTTGATTTTCTTTTTCTATAAATTCAACGTCATGTTTTCTTTAATCATTTTTCATACATAATATGAATCTTATGCGGAAACTTCACTCTTCACGCAACAATGTCACTTATATTTTTTTTCATAATATATGTTCCAATCAAATAATAATAAAAAATAAAAAAAATGAAGCTTCCATTCTGAGTGGTGGTATTTCACCAGGGCAATACTGAGAGTATCCGCCACTCTAATTTCCTAGTGGTTCATTGTAATACCTTTGTGGTAGAGTGGTAGATTATTGCAAACTTAAATTACTTTATACTTAAGACCGTTATTAAGACGGCCGGCATAGTCCAGTGGTAACGCATTGGACTGCCATTCCGAAGGTCGCGGGTTCGAACCCGGCGTGCGCAAATAAATTTTATTTGATTAATTTGTGTTATTTCACAATTAATTAATTAAAATAATATATAGTATATTTGCGGCACGTTCCAGAGTGGAAGATACTACCAGTATCGCTCTGGTGTAAGACCACCATTCAGAATTGAAACGTTGCTCCAAATGGCTTTAGCCGTGTTTAGTGACTAGATCTGAATAGCCAGGTACTTCCCCACCTTCCTCTTTCCCTTCCCCACTTACCTTCAGCCTCACAACATCCCCCAATTGGGGATGCCATAGTCTCACTGGCTCCAGACGGGAGCAGTTGGTACTCTTGTGAGGTATTCACTATAAAAAAAAAAAAAAAAAAAAAAAAAAAAAAAAAAAAATTTCCAACTTTTTGAACGATCAATCTCAGGCTCCGATCAGCCAAGTGATTTGTTCAGTATCGTTCATTATCTCAAGTGGCCCTGCCCACTTTCATAGACAATAAAATGACATCAAAGTAAAAACTTTCAATGTTATATTATTATTGACGAATAAATTATTATATTTATTATTAATTCATATATTTTACTTAGATACATTAACCGATATTTTATATTTTTTAAACAAACGTATGTAATATGTTAAAAATAAAGTGTTAGCTTGACTTTAATGCCACAGTGTCTTGTGGTCGCAAATATTTTTCACTCTGTCGACACTTTTTATAACTATTCATTTACTGAGGCAGGCTTAATCCAGTAGTTTGGCGTCCTTAAATCGGTTGATCGCTCAGTTGTCACCTTTCCGTTGAAAAGACCGTAGTTTTGCATTTGAGCAGTGTTGAGCTAAAATTTCGGCTCAATGTTGATCAGTAGGATTGGGAACAACGGCCGTTAGTGCCCTTTATTTTAAGCCGCCTCCACACATATCGACTTGCCCACCGTTTTTAAGAAAACATGTGTGAAGGGATCAAAAAATGGACTGGACTGGAAAGGACGGTCGACCGGCCAAGCCTTTCGATGCGTTGGCTCCAGCTAATAGCTGTAGATAATCTTAATGTGTTTGATTTCGGTACTATGATGAGGTAACATCTTGTTATTTGTTGGTAAGTATTTCAGTCTAAATCTGTCCAAGGATTTGCTTGTTAATTCGCATATCAGACGAGCTGTCTGTAATATTGAAACTAAATTAAATCATTACGTCTAACAGCAGCGGGAGTACGCTCTCCTGATAAATGGAAGCAATTATGACGGGACGCCACAGGAGAATTCTGGGAAACGTGATTTTCCGATTTAACTGTAAATGCTCTTGGTTCGCTGCTACAAATAGATTTAAAATAACATATCACACACCTAATAGAAAATAGTTGAAACCTATACGTAGGAAGGTACGTACTGAAGAGTTTTTATTTTTTGTTGTTGTTGGAAGATTGACTTTTTATTTATTTTATGCAAAACCGCAACCAACTGATCCCATTTGAGACTATGGCATCCCTGATCGGGGTATGTTGTGAGGCTGAAGGTAGTGAGGAGGGGGAGGATATTGACTATTCAGATCTTGTCACCTGATCTTGTACCGAATACTTTTTGGGCAGTCCTGGTACTGTAGTGCCACTAAGATGTTTGTAGAAGATCGTGCTCCCGGATTCCGAGCACTAATGAAAAAACGGATCACCAGCTTCCGAACGCGACTAGCCACGAGCGAAAACGGTTTTGTGATGGCAGCACTGCACTTCTCGCAGGGATCTATTTACAAGCGATGGAGCCAAATCCTGATGTCATAGATAAAAAAAAGTTATACATACAATTTTTTTTTTTTTTTCTTTTTAAAAAACTTTAGTCTCATTATGTTTTTGTATTATTATTATTATTGTATTTTGTTTTCGTTTACTGTATTATCTTACATCGTTTTTCGTATTTATATATCTTTATATATTCTATGTATAATATGGAGCTCGTAGGATTGCACCACCCTCCCCGAGAAATGGAATAAACAAGAAAAAAAAAAAAAAAAACTAAAGCCATTTCAAGCAACATTTCAATTCTGAATGGCGGTCTTACACCAGGGCGATACTGAGAGTATCTTCCACTCTGCAATGTGCCACAAGTATACAAGTATACGACTATACAATGTTTTAAATGAATAATTTGTGAAATGATACAAATTAATCAAATAAAATTTGCCTTACCCCTCGACCACGTCAATTTGTTTCCTTTTGGAAAATAGTTTTATTGTCATCCTATTCTGCCGCTGAGATTCGTTGAAAAATCATCAATATGCCTTTTGTATGTGATACGGCACAAGCGTCCCTATCATTAGATAGATAAGAATTATATTATTTTAATAAATTATATTTTATTGCCAACCTACCCATCCCTCAAAAGAACTTTTTGCTTAAATTAGGGTCTCAGATATTCGCCAGTTATTTACCAAGGCAAACTTATACTACATACGGAAATTGATGAATTATTCAAAAACTCTGTGAAACAGCCTGTCTGAGTATTTTCCATGATGGCCTTTACCTGATCATAATTGCTATATAGATACTCTTCATCCTCTGCCAGAAGTCCATCTGGGTCCCGATGGGCGAGTCCGTCATGAAGTTGATCGCGGTGTAAGGATGGACTGGATTCCCGATGAAGTCGTGGCCGTCCTGCAACGCGTCGGCCGAGAAGATGCCCACGAGCGGAGCGTTAAACCGGTGAGCCCAACCAAACAGGGAATAGTAACCCAACCACTCCACCACCACCAGATCGAAATGCTCGCTGGAATTGGAGATCAGGTTCGCCACCTCGGGGTGCTGCAGGTGCTGCTCGGCTATTTCGTGCATCATCTGGAAAAAAGTATCTTGTTGATCAGGACTGACACTTTTTATATTGATATTTATGCACGGAAGCCCCCAAGGTTTCCCTCAAGACCCGTGTTATTTTTAGCACTTACTAGGGTGCTGTGTAGAGAGGGTTTTATTTAGTTTGAAAGCCACACAAGAGTTTTACTACCTCGCCATATGTAAAGTTCACTCTCAATACAGGACCTACTAGCTATTCACATATTGTGTAGTTCTGGGTATATAGCATCGTCGATCGATAAACGTTTTATTATATCCCAATGGGAATGTATGGCGAGCGATATGCTGTAATAGGCCAGGCCACGAGAACATAGCGCGCTTACAGCGTGGTCTGTCACAGGCTTAACACAATACTCATTAGGTGGGTACTAAGCTGTTTTTCTCACTTTAGAATAAAAAGCATTAAATATTTAGTAGATGTTCTCGATTTTGGTGAGTGATACACAGATGTACCGACAGATAGACCTATAAAGATTTTTATAAATCAAACGACATTTTCTAATTAAAACAAGTTCTACGGGTAGTTATGTGCATACATGTAAAATACTAGATTAAGCATACATAGGTACTAGATTATTATTTTTTAGTGAAAAACAGTTAAATAACTTACAATTTAACACGTACTAGCAATCATGTGTAAAAATAACATTAAAATCCCAAAATTGAATATCAAACATATTCAAAAATACCTATCTGGGAGTAATTAATTTCAACAACCCTAAACTTTTATATCTAAAAATCATCTTCAACCTTTTAAATATAAAAATTTTCTAAAATGTTCACGAATTGCGACTTAAAATGAAAAATACCTACAACTACTACAAGAGTCCATATTTTATTAATTATTTTAAAAATCTTATTTTTCTGTTATCGAAAAAAATTTAGTTTTTCTTATTCATTTTCTTATTTTTCTGCTTACTTACATGATTTTATTATTTGAGCTTGAATTCCTTCACCAAACACAGGGGCCTTTTCTCTTTCTACATACATTAAATAAATATATTGATTACTTGGAATAACTTGATGAGTAAAACCTCAAATTGTAATATTTAATTTTAAGACAATATTTTTAAAGCGAAAATTTTGAAACCGAGATTAGAAAAGAATTTTATTATTAGAAAAGATACGGTCGCATTTAGAAGTTAAACCCAGGATCTTTACCTTGCCGGGCATTGCTTTACCACCGAGCTAATTCGACCGTATCCCCTTCGGTCATATTTAACTGTATCATACTTCGAATAAGAACTACATAATAATAATAATATTTTGATTATTTGTATGGCGCCGTTTTTGCGCAAAATCACCTCAAGGGTGCTACACATATATATAATACATTTCTACAATAAATACTTGTTATTACTAACTATATATTGAGATAATATACAGTACCATACTTACCTGGTAGGTCACTTGACTATCTCATTACCTACGTTATCGTAATTTTCTCATCTCACGTTTAACATCCAATAAAAATGTACTGTGAAAAAATGGATATAATGTAGGTAGTTCTTATTCGAAGTATGAAACAGTTATATATATGACCGAAGGAAATGGGGTCCCATTAGCTCAGTTGTTAGGTCAGCGCTCCGGCTAGGCGAAGGTCCTGGGTTCGAGTCCTAGATGCCACCAATCTTTTTCTGATTCTTCTGTTTCTAATTTGCGTTTAAAAATCGCTAATATTGTCTTCATTAATTAAAAAATATTTATTATAAACTATCTCCCATATTCATGGCAAATCTATCTATTTATATAAATAAAAATGTAAATTTGCGTTTGTTCAAAGTCTCCGAAAGTTATTCACCAATTGCTTTGAAATATTGACATTGGAATACGCGTGTGTTTTTAGATACCTATATTACCTGTGATAGGTAAAAATATGTTTTTTTTTTCTTAAAACAGCGCCATCCTGTTGGACAATCACGCTTTTTTGAAAAACAGCGCCATCTGTTGGACAAACATCGTTTTTTTAAACAGCGTCATCTGTTGGACGTAAAAGCAACATGCGCTAATTTTGCCCTATATGTACAGGCAGACTAAACCACAGTTATTAATTGTATAAAGATCTATCAAAAACCGATAAAATATTTGAAACTGAGCTCACTTGCCAATCAGTGTAGTCTGAAATTATTCATGCATTAAATATGGTGCTGCCGCCGCCGCCGAAAGCAATCCATTTTTATCTCAGTTTTTATCACATGAGTCGGTTATGAAAAAAATGAGGTATTACAACAGAGCTCCAGTATTTTGAAATTAATAAGACCTTGATGATGCTCAGCAGTCCCGGGGGACCCGGGGCACTGCCCCTATTAGCAAGGCGTCAACCCCATCAGCTTTGCAAATTGTTTTAGATTAATCCCTTAGGCCTAACATCTTTTCAGAATGAATATATTATTCATTGATATTTCATATTAAACGTACTACTAAAATTGCGTTATCGGATTTACATTAACTTGATATAAATAAGCATTTTGATTTTAAAACTTCGGTGGAATAATAGGTTTACAGTTGGAAGTTAGAAGATTAATTCTGATGCGTCTTATAATATCGAAAATGTGTTTTCTCATGTTCTTTTTAAATTACTATTTCGAGTTGCTCATTAAACAATGATTTTCCCCGTTCTGTTGCTTATAAAACACAGTCGCTATCTGATTTCACGCGAGTTTTCAACTGTTTTATTGAGATTTTATTTCTGGTTTTATTGATTATCTCAAATTTCCGTAGCTATTTATTTAATTAATAGTTATTTTCAATACACGAAAACTCACCGCGAGACCTTCGTAGATTTCTAAATAAGATGTAGACAAGTGACCTTCAAGGTCGAGTGTGCATAATTTTATCAACTACTTATTTATATGGAAATCAAATTATAATTTTTCAGAAGACTAGCTGAAGGCCGGCGTTGCCCGAGCTTTTGGCAGGGTTTTTTTTGTCTTGTAGACAGGGATCTTCCTCTTGTTTGGAAGATCAAGTATGCATTATTTAAAACTGTAGATTTGTATACAAGTCAAAACCATGCCGCCCGCGCGGTGTCAGTCCGCTCGCCACAAACACTCTTCTTTAAATAAATAGGTAAATTGAAGATATTCCAGGAAAGAAGGCTAATGGATATAACCAAGGAAAGAATATGTAAATTCAAATTTCCTAAAATACAGTTTCTAAGAAACTTTTTCAATGGTTTTGTAGTTTCTCTGTCAGTGGGAAGTATGTGACTTTCCCGGTCCCATATTATCGAACCACTCTCGAATAACAATCGAACAAGGGTCATATTGTGAAAATGTCCTTAGAACGACTTCCAATACATATTCAGAAAGTCATGTTATGTTTGTATTTGGTATATTTATGTATTTACAGAAAGGTAAACAACTTCCCCGTGAGGTGGCAACAGTTGGGGCATAACCAAAGTAGTTTTGTCCCAAAGCAGGTTTGGGACAAAACCTCATTGAATCACGTCTCGGATTGATTTGAAGTTTATAATTTATTAGCGAAGTACCTGTGAAAAATCTCAGGGTATTATAATTGAAAGTTTTGTGAGTTTGAAAGTATTTATAAAATATTTGCCTCATGAACCTATTGCCAATTTTCTTTATTTTTTATTTATTTATTTATTGCATCTCACTATATTTCTTATAAAAATAAACCTCACTAGAACTAAGACTATATCGAGGTTAACAATTTACATTTGAGTGAAGCCAACATAGAATAATCACAAACATAAAATAATACTACATACAAATAAAAAATATTTCAAAAAGAAAGAAAAAAAATGTATTTGATGAGTTACCAGATGGGTAATTTGATAGTATATTGTAACAATATTTGAACCATAAATACATACTTATTAATCATTATTCTCAAGAAGAAACAAGTAGATAATCAAGACAATAATGTAATTAGAGAGGCAGCAAAAATTTGCCCTTTGAATGAACACAGTTAGTAAACTTGAAAAAACATTTGTCAAAAATTTAAACAAAGGAAATGTACATTTCATTAATTTAATTAAAATAAAGTAATTTTTTGGCTAAAGGTAGGAAATTACACGGAGAAAAATGAGTGTTGTTAATTTATTAAGAACCTCTTATAATCATTGGTAATTCAGTTAAAAACGGGATTGCAGGCCGTTTTCTGATAAACTTTTAGCAAATTTTCTAATATATTAGAACACGTATTCATTCACCTGCATTGGCCTGATGATATGCGAAAATATTAGGACTTTTATAAACACGTGTTCCGAGATGGTGATAATATATTCGTATTTTACTAAAAGTTTAACAGGAAACCTAATAAGGCATTCGTTGAGGACCTGCAATCCCGTTTTTATCCGGAATGCCAATCATTTGAAGAGATTCTTAATAAATTAGCAATACATACTCATTTTTATCCTTGTATCTACTTTATCGCTTATCTGAATTCACCCAATCATCAGTTTCAATGTTTAAAATTTTAAAGCTAACTTAATTTCAATACGCAGGGATATTTCACATCAGGCACAACATCACAGACAACCGAAATCGGTACGTTTGATAATCGTTGTAAATCATGCCTCGAACCACGTAGAAATTCGAAAAACAAAGGTCACTGGCAAACACGTCACGGGGTCAATACCACAGCTGATGGGGTTAAAGAACTTGGAATAATCGTGATACAACTTCCCAAAGATGCTCATCTAAACTAGAACTAGCTGACTTTTTAACTCCAACTTCTTAAGACGAGACAATACCCTAAAATAAATCCAGAATCTTAACGACGTAAATGAAGCAACCGTGCACAAAAATTTGATACGCGTGGCCCTGGTGTATTGGACAGACCTGCGGTTGAATTTTCCCTATCAAACCTCTAAAATAATGTGGGAATCTTAACGACGTAAGTGATGAAGTCGTGTAAAAACAATATTTCGGGGGCGACCCAGCGGAATGGACGAACCCACTGTCGACATTGCCCCAGCAGGCCTAGAAAATCGATCTTTCTATGGGGCTTATTTAAATTATTTCTGATTAAAGTATTACTAAAATATCAAATGTTTCTAGATGGATCCCTCGAGAAGTTACTAATTCATGGTCTGGAAAAATAAAATCTGGTAATCTACCGCTAATTTTATAGAATTATATACAGGTTATCCGGAGGTAAAGTGCACTAACTTCGCGATGTAATTCTACATGATTTTAGAAGTAAAAAAGATAGAAAACTTTTTTCGAAATTCCAACGTTTTAAGTTAGTTTTTTTTTTTGAAAAAAGTTGAACAGTTTGAATGGGAAAATGAATATTCTTCTATGGAAAAAAGATTTTAGTACGGGAAAAAAAGTTGGAATTTCTAAAAAGTTATTTATTTTTTTACTTCTACCATCATGTAGAATCACCTCCCGAAGTTAGTGCACTTTACACCGGGCACCCTGTATAACATTTTAAAAGGGTTTTACATTTAGTATTTGAATACTAAGGTCTTGTTTATATTAATCTTAAATATAAATAACTTTAATATAAATAACATCATTACATCATTTGAGATTTTAGTAAAACGCTCATCAGAAATAATTAAAATGAGATCGTTGAACAAACCCCCCATATTAGAGTCGTATGTCGCCTTAAAGGTGCTCATCTCTCTATTTATCTTATCTGAGCTAGAAATAGCTGTCCTTTTAACCCCAACTACTAGGTAGGTACTTGTTAGCTTCAGTAGTTTTTAAATTAAATATTTCTGTTATGGGAAGTAAACAAACCGACTTTCAAACGGAATAAAGTTGGAAATGTTTTATAATTGAATCTCGTGTTCAGTTTCCAGTTGCAGCGGGGCATGTTTTGCTGCAAAGGTCGGAGGTCGAGCTAGAGTATCTACTTGAAATAGTGAAATATTAATATAAGCGTATCCTCAAAATAACCTATACATACAGCATACGGCTAATTCGTAAATTATTCAACAAGTGGGTAAAACTTAAGAAAATATATCTACTAGATATTTAAAAAAAGGGTTCATCTTTTTTATTGGTCACATTATGGGGAGCTTCAGAGTTGTACCGCGCTGCAAGGTGAAGATTGCCTTGATGATATCCAACCTCTCACGGGAGGAGAGGGCAAAAAAAGGATAAGGCCCTTTGTCCACTGAGATACTAACAAGCTACGTGAATGTGACACAACTACAAGTAGCCTACCGATATGCTACTCTTCAAAACTGGTTTCCGTACATGGCGCTACCCGCATTATATTGAACTTGAGCTTTTTGCAAGTGAGGCCGTGGAATTAATGCGATGTCAAGTGACTCTAGCGACGAAGACAATTATATTGACTTTCTTTATCTTTACAAGCATAAAACACGCTCTAAAAGAAGATTTTGGGTTCACCCATGCAACAAAATAATTTTTAACTGTAGGCCACTCGTCGCCGCCAAAGAACTTTACAAGAGAATGATGACAAATTGAATTTAGAATTCCCACCTCCAAATTTAACATTTAAATCATAATTTCTGTCAAACGAGTAGTAGATTACAACACGCGTAGCTTACTACCAGTACTGTCAGTAGCGTGCAACTGAAGTCAAACCCGTAGTCGACATTACATTATATTACTGCCATTGCAAAGCGAAGAAACCTTTTAAAAGTAGTTGAAACAGCTGTTTCGTACCCAAACACGAATAATCTGAATCATTTTGTATTCTCGAGAAAGAAATTATTCGTGTGATTCATGATCCAGGATGTCAGGAACAATACTTGCGTGGATGAAATAAATATATTTTTTTTGGCTGCGAACATTTGTTAACTGGAGCAGGTAACTTAGACTGTATTTAAAAAATGGATTTCTTATTACGTAAAGAATCGAATAATGGATTATTTTGTAAAAACCAATATTGTATTTGATAATGTAGTCAGGCAGACTCTAAGAATACCTTGCATTATGTTTATACTTTATTAGGTACGATAGACTTGTGTTCCAGCTTAAATTTTTCGTTTTAATTTATATTAAGATAGGTGACACTTTAAGCTATACACATCTCGCCCGCTGTACACTACCAATGGGAATGTATGGCGAGCAATATGCTGAAATCGGCCAAGCCTTGGACCCGGCGCACAGTGGTCCCTCGGTAGGTCATAGCCATAAAATATTGATGACCTCATTATAAGGTTTTTATTGTACGTAAGTCTTGCCTAATTATCAAACTAACTGCATGTATAAATACAATCCCGGTTTGCCAAAGATTTTATTAGTATTTCGGCTTCGAAAGTGATCTGATTGCTGGAAGTGCTAAATTACTATTATCAGAGCCCTTATTAGTCACCGTGTTTACCGTTGCTAATTTGCTGTAATTTTTTATTTGTGAGTGTTGTTTTACAATGGAATTTCAAGTTGAAGGTATGTAAAATTATTTTTATATTTTTTAAAGTTTATAAATAGATAGGCTTTTGAATTGTACGCCTGCTACGCGCGAATAATTTTTTTGGTCATATTTAAATTTGTATTTGTGTTTCCATAAACTTTTAACTACTTTACCAAACGATTCCACTAGTGTTATTTAATGAAAAATGTTCTTTAGAATTAGCAGTTTAGGAGATACTTTTTTTACCGCACATTCATGCTCTGTTCTTAATTATGGGTCATCTACGCCGTTCGTAAACCGTCGTAGAAGTTACGGTCTACGAAAAAACATACGTATGGTTGGTAATCGGTTTATGTACGCGTCATCCAAGCGCCGCGCGCCGGTTTACGACGTTCTACGTAAAAATTATATTTACATATAGTTTTGAATTTAAAATAAACGATTAGAATATAAAGCAAAATCTCTTAATTTTATCAATTATTTTATAATTACCAAATTAAACATCTCTATTACCATAAATTCCTGCACAATTGCAATAAACACTCCATGCATAGTACTTGAAAATTATTTGAGTAATTAGTTATTAGTTTACGTACTGAATAATTCCAAAAATATCAATAAACCATTACTTGAGAAATTAGACAATAAGTATCTCTACTGCATTGGCAAATATCACATTCAATATTAATATAAATTAATACCTGGAAAATAACATTAAGCAACAATGTAAATTATTAAGGGAATAACACAATATACTAATAATATGGGTTATTCCCAATAGTAATTAGTAAAATAAATCGAAATTTTAACAAGTCATTGAAAACAGATAATAATGCTTGTACCAAACAATTTGAAATTTAAGTCCTCAAGCAATTAAGGTGGAAAACCCCTTTGGAAAAACAGCTATCTAGCAGTTTAACGAGACTTTATTGTGATTATGTAATAGATTTAAATAAAAAAAGTCCTAAAATATACACATAATTATATTATTAGCATTCACCAACCATTCAAAATATATAAACTCTTTATAAAATCAACCACAATCAATTTTACACACATTTTATAGTTTTAAATAATTAATAAAGCCATACATGTATATATATAGTTGACAAACTAATTGTTTTTATTAAGTATTTATTAACAAAACGCATTTCAAAATACAATAGCATATGATTTCAATGTTTATCACAACGTCAACATGCTATAACCGCCCTCCCTTGAGCGCTGGCCCACTGTGCGGCGCGGCGTTGCTCGTGGACTTATGCATAGTTTGGGGTAAAGTTTTAAGGTTTTAAGGCCTTTTTAAGCTATACAATTCCGTAGTAAATTATTTTGATGTATCCCATATGGTTTAGCCTGCGTAGTAGTGCTTGAAAAAATATTTTTATGACTTGATAAAACATCGACTTTTTTCTACTTTCTATAAATACGATATTCATATATTATATATGTAAACCTTCCGGAAAAAATCTCTAAACGATAGCGAAAACCCTATCAATATTATATGTATATATATATATATATATATATATATATATATATATATATATATATATATATAAATAAATAAAACGCTATCAATATTAATAGAAGAACGTAACATACAAACAGACAGACGCGGGTGGCAACTTTATTTTATACTATTTATAGATTAGTTAACATTTATTATATATAGATCTAGAGTTCCCTCCGATGGAATTTACAAGCAAAACGTTTGTTTATAACCGAGCTGATTATAAATCGACCTTTTCAAAATTATTAGTCCAGACTGGTTTAATTAATTATTAATGGAGTACAAATAATATTTGCGTAAACTTGTTACAATTCATACACCAGTGGCGGCTCGTGACATTCAGGCAAGACAAATAAAAAATTACTCTTTTTCAAATTTATTTTTTTATCAAATTTATAACCCTATGATAATCTTCTTTATGATTTATGCACATTAAAATAAAATGTCAATGTTAGACGATAAAAAATCTGTGGTCTTTAGCAAATATAATAAGCCTTACTAATAAACGTTTAACAGCCGTTAACCAGACAAAAATGATTGTTTAATAGTTGTCTTAAATTTAAAACACATTTATTAGTAAAACTGTATATGTATATCGTGTACCTATGTCTGTGATAACTCTATCGCATGCTCAAATGGTAAACAAAATCAAACAAACCTGTCAAACTTATTCAGTCTTACTTATAAAAATTCCCTAATACGCCGCTGTAGCGTTGGTATATGGTGAGAAGGGTCACACTAATATGCATGTAAGATTTGTTTAGACTCGCACCACTTTGTTCCAATCCTCAAAAACACGGTCATTTTTTCATTTCGCGTTTAGTTGCCAACTACACGTTTCTTCAGATGACATTAGCGATGGCATTGATCCGGTCTGCTTTGAATTGCTTCAAAATTTGAACAATTTGATTATGCGTTCCGTATTTGCTTTGATAAATCGAAATTTCAAATTAAAATGATCCTCTGACAGTGCTGCCAATGGGTGTGACTGCTTTTTTACATTTTGATTGCGCGACTGAATCTGGTTAATTTGTCAAATCAACCAGATTTTTAACAGTCTTAATACCATAGTAATACGTCCCTAATCCTGGGAGCGGGCAGTTTAAAAATATGTGCGCCACTAATACTGCAGTATTACGGCTGGTATACGGAGTACGATTATGTGTTACTAACGTGTTCTTATCCCTCCGTATTATCTATTATGTGTAAGACGGATTAAGTTTAAATTTACATGCGTAATTAAAAGTTTGGAATGTTTTCTAAAGAAATTTCATATTTGCACTCATTATTATATTATTATGTATTCACGTAAGACCACGTGTACATTTTTTCGTATAGTGCTTGTTTACTGTGAATTAAAAATATAAACCATATTTGCGTTTCTCAAAGCGACGCCCCTATTTAAGATATATCCACCTCAAGGTACTATGGGGTCATGACGATATTACACAGACGTGAATTTCACGTACCTTTAATATTACACTGCCAGAATAACATATCGATGAAATTACTCGTTGAGAAAATTACACCAACTGAAATTACAATCATCAAAAAATCTGTTTCCTAATTGGTTTATGGGTAATGGTAGATAGCGACTATAAAAGGTGTTGATGTAAGTATCACTCTGTCTTTATTATGTAACCAGTATTTTGGTCAACACGTTGGGGTGCATGTTAGCTAGGTCACATCACATCAGGATGCGAAGATCACGGATCTTTAAGGTTCTCCAGGGAGATTGTCACCGTGGGTGATGGAGACGAATTGTGGCGAATTCATCCAGGTCGATGCTCGACGCCGTTAGTAGTAAATTAGGTTGGGTTATATTTTTCACGTCTCTGTAATTTTGTAGGCACAGTATACATTTTATTGCTACTTAAGATTTATATAAAAATAAAAATACATTAAATTCCAAGCCGCTGTATTTGCACATAATTTATTGTTGTAAGAACGTAGTCTTTCGCAAGACGTTCCCAATAACACGGAGACAAAAAATAAAGTCATTTCCGTACAAACTGCAGAAACATAAATTACATTACCATTTCTGTTACTTTAGGTGGTGCAAGCGGGATATTCTAGGTCGACCGGAAATAACAAATATTGCGCCTTCGTCCATTTAATGTAACCCGACTGAAAGAGCCTTTCAGAATTAAAACGTATTTACTTTGGCCGTCGCCCGAGCTCGGAACGGGACATAAAATATTAGCGGCGCATTTGTGTGACCTTTCACATTCATTTAGCTCCGAAGCTAAGTGCAAACGTTTAATTAAATGCAGCGAGCTACAACTTGACTTGGTTGTAGGACTGGAAGGCGGGTGACATTGACACACGGCCCAGTTTATTTGTGCAGGTACTATGATATACCACTTGTAACTTGTGACCAGGGCCGGTACGGAAGGTACACACGGCCGCCACCTGAGTTAGAGTTAGAATGATGGTTGGAAACTAAAATAACGTTAAAAATCGTGCCAATAATTATATTCTAGAATCTTTCATTCATACAAAAATAAAATCATAACACTTTCGTAAATGTTATTTTATTTTACTACTAGCTGACGTGTACCCGGCGTTGCTTAAGAGATAGACACATACCATCGCTGACTTTTCTGTAGGCCTTTTTAAGGTATACAATCCCGTAGTACATTATTTTGATATATCTCACTTCGATTTGTATCTACTTTACATACATATATTATGCATGTATGTATTATATACACAAACCTTCCGGAAGAAATTCTTTAAATGATAGTTTAGAAGAACTAAGCGCACAAACAGACAGACGCGGATACTGACTTTGTTTTATACTATTTAGATATTCTCACGTCCCCTAATTTATTAATTTTTTAATTTAAAGAGTTGTTAAGGACCTTAAAATAATGTTTTCGATATCTCAAAAATGACGACGTTATTCTATCAAAATGAACGTCGGTAAAACGAATGCAGCAGAGTCCCGTGAAGTCACTCGCACTACAATTCATAATTCAGATGGCGGTTCTGTAGTTCCGCTGCGCGTTTCACGTGACTCACACAAAAATTAAAATTTTGACTGTTTATATCTTTGTTACTACTCCAAAAAGTTATGTCCTCATTAATACGATGCATTTGTAAAAAAAACTTGAAATTTCGTTGCAGGAGACGACCTTATTTGCAATTTGTTACTGTCACCATTTTAGCTTTTTTAAGCTGGATGTGGTCCCGGTATTATGTAGCTATGTGCACAAGTGAGAGTGAGCATGGCTATGTTTTAAGCTTTCAATAAGACTGCATAAGAACGATTTGCGGTCAAGTGGTTCAAAGTGTCGAGTTTGCACCCAAGAGTCGTAGTGGGTTCGATCCTCTAAAAGCTAAGTCATTCATCATTGCAAAAATAACACTTTCAGCGTTTAAGAGGAACCTACAAGCCAAAAATGTGTATATTATTGGTATAGAAACGTTCGATTTGAAGCAAAAAACTTGTTTTTATTTATTTTGTAAATAATTTTATAAGAAAGCAAAAAAGTTAATCAAGTGAAACTGTCACAGAAAATCTTAGCTATAATATTGTATTTTTTAAAAGTTGTGTCCTTTATGCGTTCATACATTTCTATTGAAAAAATATTTTTTTTAGTACTTTGAATTTATATATTTTATTGAGTAATTTATATATTTATTTGTATTCCACTCAAGCGATGCGATAGGAAAACCTTCAATTAATCTAAAGCATATTTTTTTTGTATTCATAATGTACACCAATTCGTTATAAAGATTAATCAAAATAGTGCTTTGTCATTAAGCTTCGCCTTAATGCAATTTTCAGAACGAGAATGTTTTACTTCTTTAAGAAAATGTTCTATGGTAACAGTGTTTATTTGTCATACAGTCCTGCCACTGTGCAAAATGAGTAGCAATATTTTAAAACGATTTTTCATTTTGATGATGATTCTAATATGAACGGAACATGCTTTTGTTTCGTTCATTAGTCATAAATTTTTTTTTTAAAACACATTCCTCGAGGATCTCAGTTTGTAAACTACATATTTAACATTACTAATTCAGTATCTGTTTCGTGATTAGGGTATACGTGAAATTAAATATTAGCAATGAATCAGTTATGAAAACCGCCGAAACATGTAGCAGGCGATGAAGAAGAAAAATCATATTCACCCCTTAGTGCGGCCGCCCGCGGGCGTCGCACTAATTGCGTATAATATTGCGCCGCCCCTGCTAATACCTACCTACCTTGAAGTCAGGGCCGTCTCATTTTTTCTATTTCGTCCTGAAGTCCCGGCCCTTTATAAGGCGAGATTCTACAGTTCGCCCACGTTAAAAAACTTAATCAATAAATAAAAAAGCAACGAATATTTTCTATCTCTACTATCTATTCATAGGCACCTAAAAATCGTAGGCCGCTGAGAGTCAATGGAGGGGATTACTGGTTGAAAAATAAAAATCTAATCTGTTCTTTAGAACTTTAGAGAGATCTTTAGACTGTTGGTAGATAACTCTCAATGGAAAATCTCTATAAATCTGATATATGCCTACGGATTTCAAAGAAACAGAAGACCCGGCCCTGCAAATAGATTATCAGCTCAAGGAATAATTATTACAATACGTTCATTTCATGAACAACTCTTGCCACTAATTTCTAATAAATGTAATATCATTAGAAATGGAGAAAATAGCATATTTAAAATAAATCAATATCCAGCGTTTTTACTATAGTGTCCTCTGCGTGCAAAGTCTTTTTAATAAAATTGTGTTTATCTGAAGTGACCAGCCAGCTAAGTATGTTTTTTCTGTGTCTGTTTGTAAATAATATGTATGTTTTTCTGAATCTGTTAGTAAATAATAAAATTAGATAGAGACTAAGACAAATCGGGTAAACAAAAGTTCCGTTTTACACTTTAGACACTTTTAAGTACGACTGATGTTATAAATTATTCAAAGCTTCTCGAACCCTCACGGTGCCAAAAATATGGTCAAGTGGTTTGGTCTCCAACTCGTCAAAATGTCTATCACTTCTAACGTTAGTGTTACAATTTTTAAAAAGTTTGATAAATTCACCCAAAGTAAGGGAAAAATAACCAAACTTCCGGGACACCTGACACACCCACATAGCACTTCTATAGGTTTATCCCTTCAGTTGTAGGTAACTAAACAGCACACGAGAAGAGAACGGGAAGCATACGGTTTGAAAATAATATAAAAGTTTTCCATTAACTAGTGGATATTTCAGTGTTTGGAAAAATATTGCTATAAAGGAAAGATGGATGAAAAACGGAACATAAATGAAATAATTAAGAAAATAAAAGAAAAACAAAACGAGAAGATTAGTGAAAACAATTAGGGTGGGGTAACCATGAACTCAGCGTTTTTCTTTTTAATGCTCTAAATTACAGCCTATTTATTTCTCAATTAAATTTAATACTCCGCCCCTGAATGAGTTTCATTGTCCTCAAAATTATAATAATTCGTACTTATTTTTCGGGTTATCTTGTTCAATTCATGATTTTTTTCTTTTTGAAAAAGGGATAAATGGGTTGTTTCAAAGAATATGAACAATTCATCAACTTTCGATCTTGATTTTTAAATTCTGTGAAGGTTCTACTCAAATTGTGTTATTATGTTATTATTATGAACTATGAATCAATTTGAAATATGATGAATTGTTCAAATTCTGTAAAACATCCCGTCCTAATTCAATGGATTATTCTTATGAACGTGAACAATGTAGGTACACATGGTAGGAAAACGAAACGTAGTAAAAAGGCTGTGTTATAAATGTTATCCGCCTTTTTAGGTATTTTTAAACTAAATAAATCCCGTTACAGATAACGTACGTTTTCAACTCGCTTAACTAGGGACTGTCATAAAATGATACTATTCTATTTCTATATCTAGTATATTCCTCTCTATACTAACTTTTAAAATGACTTGAAATGAACTTCTGCAACTCATAAACTTACGAATACCTACAATAACAACACGACAAAATACACTATTCCACTGCAACACACATAAGCGCAATTACATTACGAACTCCCCAATACAACGGTTTCACACTATGGGAAACCAATACTTAGGTGATGTCGATATATTTAATATTAACTTTGCGAATTTTGTGGATTACGTAAAAGACTTATTTCAACACTATTCCCAAATGGAAGTTATATTTTTGTAAACCAGTCAAATCGCTAAATTTTTTAATTTATGTTCATGTTATTCTTAATTTTGTTTCTTGCATATATTATTTTATTTTTATTATTTCTTTCTCATGTTTCAAAACTGTCTGTCATTAAAATTGTACCGCCTACATGTAAAAGCCCTCTGGGCGTTAAATATATAAATATTACATTCGATGACGAAGAAAAGCTGCTCACAGAAAGAAAGATATTCTGTCCTTTTTTAAAATTTAATTCGCGTATCGTTAGACTACCAATGATTTAAACCTCGAACCGCCACTGTTCACTATTCATTACTTCAGGGTGCTATCGGTTGCGGTATGTTCTGTGGTTATGTCAATCTATTGCTTGAATGTACAATATATGTATCTTGAAGCTGAAATGCAAAGATCAGTTTGTGCGGTTCGTACCAACTGCAAATATGTGGTTGGTATATTTGAGATGACCAACGACCACTCACCGCCAGCATTTCCTCAACTCAGTTGGACAAGGTTCTAAAGGTATGAGGTATCAAAGGTTAAAATATTTTAGGTTAGCATATTTTAAAAGAAAACATACTTAGCAGAGGCGGCCCGTGACAATGTGTAATTAAAGTGGAGCAAACTGATGAATGAGGGCACCTACTCCAATTCATTATATCTACGTAATTATATTTGTAAGCTATTTGATTAAATAATATAATACAAAATGATCTCGAGAGTTAAAGACACGCAATTTATCGTTAAAAATATATAAAAACCGTTTGAAATCACAGTTCATGAGTTCCAATCTGTGAATGTCGTAGCGCTAAAATTGTACATTAGTATTTCTAAGCGAATACATTCCAGACGCATTGGATTACGTATGATAAAGTTATGTAAAATTATGCCGTCAAAGTGCTTCGTTAATGCACGGGTGAGTTATATATGTGCACTGCTCTAACACGTGATTTGACGTTAATTTGTAATCTGTCCCGCTCATGTCACCGTTTCGACTAGGTCGGGCTGTCTCGATACCATTTTCGTACATCGATAACTGGGGCACAGATGTTTTTTTTTTTTTTTTTATATTTACTCCACACAGGAGGCCCTGAAGAAAATAATTTCCCTCAGGGCCTATGTCATCTTTGGGGATGCTGTGTGGAGGGTCTTTTTGTGGAGAGGAAGGAGTGAACATGGGTCTTGAAGAGTCCCATGTTGTAGGAGGGAGGAAACACAGAGGCCGGCAGTTCGTTCCACAGCCGAGCTGTTGAACTTAAGAACGAATCGTAGAAGCGACCCGTTCTCATGTGACAAGTGTCAACTGTGTACAAATGTTGGGCGCGCGTTTGGCGTGTATCCCGACTACGCACCGGCGCCGAAGGGATCAATGACGCTAGTTCCTCAGAGCATCTTCCATTGTAATACCGATAGAACAAGGACAGCATACCTACCCGACGTCTGTGCTCTAAAGATTGCAGTCCGTTTGTTAAGATTGGGGAATCTATCAAACGGACCGCCCGTTTCTGCACAGAGTCAAGGGTTTTTTTCAGGTATTTTGGGGCTCCAGACCAGAGATGGCTGCCAAATTCGACAGTAGGGCGCACTTGCGATTTGTACAGGGTGAGCAGTTGTGTACTATTAAAGTATCTGCGGGCCCTGTACAGTACGCCCAGCTTCTGAGAGGCCAACTTTACTCTGGCTTCGATGGAGCCCCCGTACCTGAGCTGGTCACTTATAGTTACACCAAGCATATCAATGGAAGGCCTGTTCGGAAGATTGCTTCCGTTGAAGGAGACTAGATTATCATTTGGATCCCTTTTAGACGTAATCAGACAGGATTGGGTCTTTGAAACATTAAATTCGACGAGATTATTTTTACCCCAGGAGGAAATACTCTCGAGATAACCGTCCATTCTCTGCTTCAAAGCCCTCCGAGCCGTTGGAGTTTGTGTGCCCTTTGGGGGCTTGTCAAACAAAAAGCTATCATGAACTGTACTGTCATCCGCGTAACAATGAATCGGTGCACATGTCAAAAGGTCATTGATGTGCAACAAAAACAAAGTCGGAGACAGAACCGATCCCTGTGGGACGCCAGCATTTATGGAGTGCGAGGAAGAGGTGAAACCGTCAGCAACCGCCTGAATCGACCTATCCCTTAAAAAGTCAGCAATCCACGTACACAGGGATGCGGGAAGTCCGTAAGAATGCAATTTGTTGACAAGTCCTCGGTGCCAGACCCGGTCAAAGGCCTTGGATATGTCTAGTGCGACCGTTTGGGTCTCACCGTGACGTTCCAGGCACCGCCCCCAAACATGCGTCACATACGCGAGAAGATCACCGCACGAGCGGTTCCGCCGGAATCCGTATTGACGGTCGTTGATAATTTTGTTCTTCTCGAGGTATGTGAGCAGTTTGTCGTTGATCACACGTTCCATCACTTTGGACAGAACTGATGTGATCGCTATGGGGCGGTAGTTGGCCGGGTTGGAGCGGTCACCTTTCTTGGGAATAGGGTGAATTACCGCTTTTTTCCAACCAGAGGGCACAGTGCCACACTTCAGGGACATTTTGAAGAGCTTTGTCAAAACTGGAACTATTTCCGCAGCACACCTCTGCAATACCAAGGCAGGTATTCCATCAGGTCCACTAGCTTTGTTAACATCGAGCCCCCGTATGACGTGGAGTACATCCCGATGCCGGATCCTCAGCTTTTTCATATAGAAGCCGCAGTGAGGAACCGACGGCGGAACAGCACCCCCGTCGTCGAGGGTCGAGTTTTCCGCAAACATTTTCCCTAAAAGGTTTGCCTTTTCGGTGGCGGTGTTTGCTAGTGAGCCGTCAGGTCTGGTAAGAGGTGGCAAACTGGGTTTGCAAAAATTTCGACCTATTGAGCCCGCAAGCGACCAGAATGCTCTGCTGCCATGCGGGCAGGCAGCCAGCTTTTTGCTGATCTGCAGGTCGTGTTCGAATTTTGATCTATTGATGATATGTTTATTTATTTATTTATTTATTTATTAAACGCCATAAAAGGCTTTTACAATAATGTGATACATAGATTATAAGTACACAGTGGTACATAAGCGAATATTAGTATTACATTTAAGAACACAACAATATGTATACAAAACGACATTGAATGTGATACAGCTGAAATTTTCTTAAGGCATAGAATGCTACAATAATAGAAAGTACTTCATTTAAACAGGATAAAATATACAGAAAAGGTGACTTGCCAACAGATATAATCTAGCTATGTTGTTGTAAGTTTTTATGTAAAGACTGAAGACAATCAGTGCGATGCACAAATTCACATACCAAGGCCTCTGATACTTTTATATACCATACGTATAAGTATAATTTTAGAACATAACATAACGTGCATGTAGAACCATATGCAACCAGCTAGGACACAATGATTCATTGCATAAGGTTCTAACTACATTTCCCAAATGACATGCAAAGTTTCACGTTTATCTTAATACATCAAACTAAAATACTTTACAAACGATTAAGGCGATGCCATACGTAGTAATGCAAAATCATGTGTTTGGTTTGAAAATTTGGTCGCCTAGAAATGTTTCAGATGCTTTAATTAAATACTGCGAGTAGAATAGTAATCTTGTATCATACTTTTATTGTATAATGTGGCAAATTAAGTTATTTATAAAATGATCTGAAAAAAAAAAAATATTTATGCCTGAACTTCCACAAAATAAAATAAAAGGCACTTTTTGGCCATGTTTTTTTCTTACATAAATCAAAATTGGCGGATGGTGTTACGCGGGAATTTCAACCTTATCGTCATCTACTTAAGGGTTGTTATTGATAGCGGCTCAATTTAAAATATTACACGACGTAGTGTATCGCCTTAAATCTCAAAATCACAAAATGTTTAATAGGTAGAATATGTGAAATCGTCATTGCAAACTTTGATATCTCAGAACATGGTTAGGCGAAGTTAGAACCCTATCCAACTAAAGTATAGTGAACTATAGTGCGCCTCGTAAAATTGATCAACTGTCAGATTCAAATAAAATGACAATTGCAAAAGGTTCAAAGTGATGTTAGAACCTTGTAAAATAAATAGAAGCTTAAAAAATTTGTTTCTAGAACAAACGAAAATAGAACTCAAATGGCCCTGAAAGTTATTTTGGTTATAGAAATGAGCAAAAGAATTTTTTTGCATACAAAGGTCATTTTTTGAAAAAAAAATTGTGAGTTAGAACCTTGCCCAACTGAGGTAAGGATTTAGAAGCCGGCCTGGCATCAGCTTGCAGTCCAACTAAACACGTACTTAGTTACAAATACATAATGCGGTTGCCTTGAATGCAAAATTAGCAAACAGTTACGAGTTGGATTTTGAAGGGGCACTACTATAGATAATAGAAGCCATAAACGCGCCTACAAACATCGTTCACCCATACTGTTACACTACCATAGATAATAGAAGCCATAGATAAACGTGCGTCCATACATCGTTCACTCCTACCGTTACACTACCATATATAATAGAAGCCATAGATAAACACGCGTCCAAACATCGTTCACCCATACTGTTACACTACCATATATAATAGAAGCCATAGATAAACGCTCGTCTAAACATCGTTCGCCCATACTGTTACACTACCGTAGATAATAGAAGCCATAGATAAACGCGTGTCTAAACATCGTTCACCTATACTGTTACACTACCATAGATAATAGAAGTCATAGATAAACCCATATTGTTAACAGCAAATCGTACGCACGCACAGCTACGTATAGCTTATATTTCTAACTACTAAAAATAATTTCTCTTGCGGCCGATGTCATCTTTGGAGATGATGTGTAGAGGATCTTTTATAAAAGTAGTAAAGTTCTGGGAAGAAAGGGTATTAGGAGTGGGTTGTAATCTGGAGTTCCGTGTCTTGGATTGACTTATGAAAACTTACTGATATAAAATACTGCAAATTTATTAAAAATCTGGTTAAAATTATTCGAATTCCCGTTAAAAACGTGACTGCAGCATAGTGCTACAATTAGAGGCGCTACTGCGTACAAATATCTTGTCGAAACGTGTTCCACTATTAGAACGCGATAAGCGGTGCACGTAGACTGGATTCAGTAGTTTTAGTTAGGGCGTTGGAAGAGTTGGAGATCAGTTTGAGGTAAAAACGCGAAACCTATTTTTTCACTTCATAACTCATCTAAATATAATATATCAACGGACTGCAAGCCTTTAAAGAATGAATTGACAGATTGCTTAACAAACTATCAGTAAAAGACGAATGTGTTGTGAAGATCTCGGAACACGTGTTTTTTTTGCATTTCGTCATTTCGTTTTTCAGGATAAGCTTATGTAAGCTGAATGAACTAATGTTTTATTAGTAAATTGCCTGCAATACATTTATCAAAGTAAACTACAACTTGAGCAAAATATTGTATTATTTTAATGTCAGATGCATAGACATATGAATATTAGTAGACCTGCCCTAAGTTATTAAAAGCGTATTATCCCCACTCCCCATACCGGTTCCATTGGAGCCGGCTGTGCTCGCCTGTATGGCTTCAAGTGAAATTTGAAAACGTGACGTCATCATTCTTGTGCGAACTATGGTCGAGGCATCATCGGTTCATTTTACGAAATAACACGGCAAAATGTTGACTTGTACTATGAAAACTTGTAAAAATAGATGTAAAAAAGAGAATAAACCCAATTGTCGTATTACATTCCATATATAAGCATTATTTTACTTTATTTTAAGCATATTCACATCGTATAATATAGATCAGTTTTAGAAACATATACTATCAGATCGAGAAACGTCTGGATGCGAAACACAAAGCTGGTTGGTTGCTGGGAAGTAAATTATGAACATTTATAAAAGTGTCTTAACTAAATACTTAAACGAAATATTCGACTCTGAAAATAGAACCGAATTTTTTTGCCGAATTTGGACTTCGCAAATTTGTTCATAACGTGGCGAGTAATTTGCGCTCCCATGTAAAAATGTCTATTCATTCAAAAGCAGGTTTTACTTTTAAGAAGTAAATGGTGATATCATAATGCGAGATGCCTATTTACTGTCAGATTGATTTATTGACGAATCACAGTCAGCCTTACTCCCTTCGTTCTTCAACAGTTGATTTTACCCCTCGCCAATATCTTCTCGTCTATTAATTCCTATGTCTGTGGTCAGATGTCATTTTGATGAATCTGACGTATTCTGCCAAGAAAATGCTTGCTATTAATTTAACGTAAACAAGTATGATAACAGTATAGTTCCTCTCAGAGAAAACCCGGCGTGTTTTATGTTTGTATACTGCTGGCAGATCTTGAAAGCTCTCGACAGCTGTCTCCCTATTGGATGTGTGCGTTACCTGCTATGAATGTAAACTTAATAATATATTATTTGCATAAAACAAAACATACAGAAATGTTTTATTCCTCGTATACGGTTTCCCTCAGGTCTAGAATCCCACAAAAGATTAATTTAGTACTCATTCGCATCTCGGAGTGAGGAGAAACTCGTGAGGCGCATATTAATTTGTGGTTGGTTGGGCGGGGTGAATTTTAGGTCATTAAGCTCTCGCTCCCTGAGATCCGAATATTCCCGACATCACTCTCAGAAAAATACAAAAAATGAGCTGTCATTACTGTTCTGATAAGATAAACTCAAATTTCGCGAACGTCGGCATACATATTGCGTATTTTTTTGTAGAAAAAGACATCAAGGAGTCCCTAAGGAGCGATTTTATATTTGGTTTTTAGATCCCGTACACACATGAGGCATCCGACGTGAAAGATGAGGTCAAAAAATGAGAGAATCGTAGAAATAGCATTGTGAACGAGTCCTTCAGCAGTCAGCACGCCCCTCGATCCGTCTTAATTAGGAGCCAGGCTTATTAAAGAGGGCGGAGCGGGAGGGAAATGGAAGCATTGTGTTTTATCTATTCCGTTCTGAGATAAAGGCGTTCTAAAGCCGTTTGCTGAAAACGTCACTTAAAATTAATATTAACTGGAACAGAATGGACGATTTATACCTGCTTTATTCTCGTCGGTACATAAACAATAAACACTCACCCAAAACAAGGAAACTAAATCTTTGTTCCCGCAGAATTTACGAGCATTTCCCCAGAATCTATTTATTTGTAAGAGTTTGCGGTGGTTTTAAATAAGTTTTAATTTGTTCCAGAAAAGAAAAACAGCAAATAATATCACTTATTAAAAGTTTATTTACCTGTATATACAATCCAAGTTGTTGCAAGACATTCAACTTCATGCTCACTTCGAATCGTTTGTCCCAGTTCTTTCTGACGAAGCTGACGTCTATCTGTGTGATGTTCGAGAGGTCCACGTCCTGGCTGGGAGCGATGGGACGGGTGGTGATGCTGACCACGTCGTGTCCGCGGCGCGCCATCTCCCGGATGATGGGGATGTACACGGCGTTGTGGCTGTAGTTTGGGGTGGGCATGTGGAACAATATGCGACCACCCATCACACCCGGAACCACCCACACACCAAGAATCAGAAGAAATCCCACAAGTTTTTGTCTCATCTTCATACCCTTCTGTTAATATTACTGGTGTAAAAATGTATCTAATAGTAATAGTGTAAATAATAACGTTAATTCATTTTTCCGAATATTGAGTGTATGTAACATGAACTTCTTGCCCGTATTGCTAGCAAAAATCTGCCTAACGGCGAGTCTGTTTGTGCAAACTCTTTTTATAAGACTTAAGAAATAATAATTTCATATTTTAATGGTGTATTTAGTGTCAAATTTTACATCGTATCGCAAATAATGGCCTCAGTTTTGACAGAATAGATAAGCCTTGTTTTTACTCTATATATTGTATATTATTTCTCTTATCTGTAACCTTACGTTTAACATTTTACAAAAATAATTCATTACCTTTTGTAGAAACATGGAGAAAACATACTGATATAAAATAATTGCTAATTTATTAAAAAATTGGTTAAATTATTCGTATTCCTATTAAAAACGGGATTACAGGCCTTCAACGAAAGAATTGATAGGTTTCCTAAAAAACTGACGGTAAAACACGAATATGTTATGATTATGTCGGAACACGTAATCATAAAAATTCTAATATGGTAACATTCCGTCATTATATTTACTAGGAAAAGGACACCTGCATGAACACGTGTTCCGATATATTCTTAATAGACTAATATTTTATTGGGAAATAGTTTGCAGGCACGTTTTTAACAGGATATCAATAAAGCAGCTATGCTAATTTTTCTCCGTGAAATTTTGATATTGATTTACTTAAAAAAATATTTACACTTGTGTAAGTTATTCTGGTTTGCAAGGTTTATGAGCCCGGTCAGAAATTACACAGGCTTTAGGGGAAATTATCACACCAAACTATCGCAAGCTAGAAGTTAATAACAAATTATATTATGAAAGTCATCAGTTTGCAGCGCGGCGGCGACTATGGGCTTGGATATTTCCTTGAAGTGCTTTTCCGTTCCATTTCCAAGTTCGAAACACTTCAAAAAGTTTCCGATTTTATTCGTCGGGATGGCTCCACTCGAATTCGGTTTCAGCGGGGTGTTAATCTGCCTACAGCGACGAGAAGGCATCGGGTTACGGGTTACGGGCTACGGTTTACTCCCGGCGCGGCGTAGGTTTATGTTTGCGGGTATTCCGACAGATGTAATACGATAGATCTTCTAAGCGTTCGCGCGCCGTTATCTCACTTTGTATGTCAGCGAAAACTGTATTGCGACGCTCGTAAAATAGTCTCAACATTGCAATTGCTTCAGTCGAAATAAAACGTAGGCTGTTAAATGTGCCGTTCGATGAATCCCTAAACCCTCGTAGGTCTATTAATGTCAAGCCCTGACGATATTTTATTTTATATTCTCTTGCTATTGACCACCAAAACAGGAGCAAATACGAACATAATTATGTAGAATAATCAGAATATGATAATAGTATTAAAACTCCTGTGATTAACCGACCGTGTGGGTAAAATGAGATTGTTGAACAGAGCAGTTGGCAAAATATCAGGAATGGAATAAAGTTCATAATGGGATTCTGCACAAACATGTTAAACACCCCATTATAATATTGCACGTGGGTTCGGCAAGGCAAGGCAAGATTCACCCGATTATTTTTCCATAAAATCTAGTAAGTTTTATAAAAATAAATTCTCCAAAACTAATAAGAAGAACCCAGTATTTTAAAAAATATATTGCTAATTTATTATGAATCTCTTCAAATTACTGATAATTCCGGTTAAAAACGGGATTGCACGCCTTAAGAATGAATTAACAATTTTCCCGAGGAAGTTTTAATAAAATTACGTTTTATCAAATTATCGTGATATCGGAACACATGTTCATGCAAATAAACATTCTTAAATTATTATTGTTAAAGAATGTTTTATCGATTTTCCCTGATAATATATATACATGTTCCGACATCGTGATAATGTATTTATATATATATATATTATTTGCTAAAACTTTATCAGGAAATCTGTTAATTCATTCGTAAGACCCTCAATCCCTTTTTTTAACCAAATTCTCCAATAATTTTATAAAATTCTTAATAAGTTAACAGTAGTCATTTTTCTCCGTGTGTATTTACTACGTCAACGACGCATGAAAAAGTAATCGCTAGATAGATTTAAGCTATGGTATTCGTTGTGTTTCATCTAAAAGGTTGTTTTGTTCTAAAAATCACGTATTACAGTAGATCGGTGGCATTTGATGGATAGAACATCCAAGGTAGACCTCCCACAACTAGTCTCGTATAATATACGAAACTACACTGAACTTTATACTACATACTTCAACTACTTAAGATTAAATTAGGACTTCTAACAAAATTAGCATATCTGTTGGATACTTGAACCCCGGAACATCGCATCAAACAGCATGAGACTTCAGCCTTGTTTCGGGACGAGCCACCACATTCTGAAAACTAGACTTTATGCTGTTCGGGGTGCGGAGAAAACTTCCTACAGGGCGAATTAATCCTCCTTCCTTTGGTTAGCCACCGCAAGCCACATGGTGCCTTGCAGACCTAGTACCTACAGACCTAGACAGTACCAGACCTAGTACCTACCCACGCTAGCCAGGAGAGACTAGAGATTGGAGTTTAGAGGGTAGGTATATTTGTACGCGAGTACGGGACTAGATAGTCTGCCCAGTGCTCAAATATAATGGATCGAGCCAATCCTTTGATCAATCAGGCTTAAATTCCGACATTAAATGAATGATTAGATGTGTATGAATGTTATACTCTCCTAGAAAGTTAATCACTTTGCTGTTTGACATTGTATTATAATATTATCAAATAAAAACCACTTTGTCTCTGTCTGTACCTACATCACTTTGTATTAACCACAACAATCATTATAAAATTCCCGTAAATAAAATTATTCAACTTTAAAAAAACATGTTTTCATGACATTAAATTTATTTTATTATTTATTCTTCATCATAAGAAAGAACCCCCTAAACTACTGGAGTAATTTGTCAGCAACAGGGTATCTAGCACCTTAGATAAGTTGTTTTTGGATATTGTCTTTCGTTATGCAAAATAACTGGCTTATTAATGAATGTAGGTGAACTAACTAAGCTCTTAGAATTGAAATAATTCATATACACGATCCATAGACATAATTAATTCATCTAAGAAGCGATCAATTGATTACGTTCAAACTTAGAGAAACAAAAGTTGTTAGTTATGATTAAAGACCTCATGAACTAATTAAGGCGAAGCTTAATGCTAAATCACTATTTTATTTAATCTTTATAACGAATTTGTGTACATTATGAATACCAAAAAATATACTTTACATAAATTGAAGATTTTCCTATCGTTTCGTTTGAGTAGAATACAAATAAAATAATAAATTACTCGATAAAAAATATAAATGTAAACTACTAAAAAAAAATTTTTCTATAGAAATGTATGAACGTGTAAAGGAAACAACTTTTAAAATACAGTATCATAGCTAAGATTATCTGTGACAGTTTCACTTGATTAACTTTTTTGCTTTCTTACAATATTATTTACAAAATAAATAAAAACTAGTTTTGTGTTTGAAATCGAAAGTTTCTAGACTCCGTTTATCAAGCGATTTTAATGCCTATTACCTACAATATAAGGTATACCAAGAATATACACAATTTTGGCTTGAAGCTTCCTCTTAATTCTTAATGTCAAAAAGTACATGCGGACTGCCAATGTTATAATTTAATTGAATGCATTCAAGGAATGTCAATTCATATGCATTGTTGCCATCGTACATCGATTTTGATTTATTGAGTTATTAACATCGGTATGGATATCGTCCGCGCGACCGTGCTCTGATAATCGGTACAAAATCATCAGTAATTACACCTATCAATCCGAAATTGTAAAGTTATGGATTTCACTGTGCTAGACCCTTTTGTTAATTTAACATATATTTTGAATATCCCTAAGTAGGTATAACAGAATAATGTTTTTCTTGGAAAAACTTGCAGTCTAGAAGATCGACCTGTAATTATAAAATTGTGGAAGTTTTAAAACCCTTTTCGTTTCTCCCTGTGTGACAGAATTGCACACTGACGGAATTACGCGCGAACGAAATTACACACGGCGAGAATTACACCTACTTATATACTACATGTCCAGAATCTTAATCTAACCTTACTTTTTTTTCTGTATGAAAATTTAGGACTTGGAGACTAAAATTTAAACCTGTTTGTGTAATACCAGTAGGTGTAATCCTCAAAATGTGTAATTTTCTCCATGTGTATTCCGTTCGTGTGTAATTTCGTGCCGACAGTGCAATACCACTCAAACTGTAAAAAAATGGTTTATATTTTTACAATGAAGTAAAAGGAAATTTATATCATGGTGAATTTAGATGCTACGGTGAACAATAGAGCAAATAACACTATAAAAAATAGGTACTTTATGTAGAAACTTATTTAGGAAAATAAAATTATCTTTCTATTTTAAGAACTTTTGGAACTGGGTGTAGATATTCCACGGTTTAAAAGTTGGAAGCCGATACACAAAGCATTTATAATATATTTTCCATTTTTAATATCACCATATATCTATGCAAGGTGTCCGGGAGTAAAGTGCGCTAACTTCGGAGGGTGATTCAACATGATTTTAGAAGTAAAAAAAAATATTTATATAACTTTTTTCGAAATTCCTTCATTTTAAGGTAGTTTTTAGGTAAAACAAAGACAGTTTATTTTAGGTAAAAACTTTTTGTATGGGAAAATAAATATTCTTCTATGGAAAAATATTTTAGTATTGGAAAAACTTGCAGTCTAGAAGATCGACCTGTAAGTATAAAACCGTGGAAGTTTTAAAACCCTTTTCGTTTCTCCCTGTGTGGATGGGTAAGTTTACTTGACAAGGTTACATTTACCGAGGAAAAGAAAAGGTTGGCGTCATTCTGTAAAAGAAAATTCTGTTACAGAAAACGCGAGGCCATTATTCAAGAACGTGTTTCATTCAATGACGAAAATAAAATTATCTTTCTATTTTAAGATGATGCAACTGAGTGTAGATATTCCACGGTTTAAAAGTTGGAAACTCATACACAAAGCATTTATAATATATTTTCCATTTTTTAATATCACCATATATGCGAGGTGTCCGGGAGTAAAGTGCGCTAACTTCGGAAGGTGATTCAACATGATTTTAGAAGTAAAAAAAATATTTATATAACTTTTTTCGAAATTCCTTCATTTTAAGTAAGTTTTTAGGTAAAACAAAGTTAGGTTATTTTAGGTAAAAATTGTTTGTATGGGAAAATAAATATTCTTCTATGGAAAAATATTTTAGTATGGGGAAAAAAATCGAAAAAAGTTAAATATCTTTTTTTACTTCTGCCATCATGTAGAATCACCTTCCGAAATTAGCGCACTTTATCCCACTATATTTTATTATATATAATAAGGTTACATGACGAAATTACCTTGGCTTGAATTTCAGGTACCAATATTACACCGACAGAATTACACACTGACAGAATTACGCGAGAACGAAATTACACATGGAGAGAATTACACTTACTTATGTACTTCATGTCAAAAAACTTAATCTAACCTAGCTTTTTTTCGGTATGAAAATGATTTAGAAGAGACTTGGACACTAAAATTTAAACCTAATAAAAAACTGTTTTTTTTGGTTGTGTAATACCAGTAGGTGTAATCCCGATGTGTAATTTGCTCCATGTGTATTCCGTTCATGTGTAATTTCATCATGATAGTACAATACCACTCAAACTATAAAAAATGGTCCATATTGGCACAATGAAGAAAAAGGAAATTTATATCATGGTGAATGTAGGTGCTACGGTGAACAATAGAGCAAATAACACTTAAAATAGTTATACTATTTATAAGTATGTACTTTATGTAGGAATTTATTTAGGCACAGTGAGCCAGCTATAAAATAAGGTTCTTACTTAACTTTATATAACATTCAGAAGGGCGAGTTTTGAGTATAGTTCTGTTTTTCTAACAGTGAATGTACGTGTTGCTACATATTTTTACAAAACTCAACAAAACAATTATACACCATAACAACAAAGAGTGAAATAATGGTAACATTACACAAAGTTGTAGATCAGAGTACAAGTGTAAATATAAAACTAGTATAAATGTTGAAAAGTGTGAAGGTAAAACAAGTATAAAAGTCAAAAAGTGTAAGAGTAAAGCAAGTATAAATGTTGAAAAGTTTACAAGTAAAACAAGTATTAATGTTGAAAAGTGTAAAATAAAACAAGTATGTTAATGTTAAAAAGTTTAAGAGTAAAACAATGAATAAAAGTATGAAATTTAAATTAAAAAAGTACATATACATATTATCAAAGTAATAATAACATCACATTATTTATTGCACTGATTTTAACAATTTAATCCATTACAGGTACAATAATAAGTGTAAAAGTGAACACAGACATTTACATATTTTATTTCCAGATTTGATGCGCCGCGCCGGCCGCAGATTTGTTCATTTAACCATTATTCATTGTCCAAGAAATCTGCTTTATTTTTCAGTAGCGGGATCATCTCATGAGCTTGTTACTCGTAGTGTGTTGTGTTGCTAATGGCCGATGGGTGTGTTTGTTTAGGCGAACGTGGAGGCGGTGCGGGTGGCGGGCCTTGTGACCTCGCTGCTCAGCGTGTCGGGGCAGGGGCCCCCGGGCGCTAACGGGGCGCCAAGAGTTAGTCCACCAACCCAACCAACCACCTGCACGCCACTGCACTTTGCACTTTCTAATGCCCACTTCTATTCTACTGCACATTTTTTTATCACTTTAATTTATCAATCTCACTTTATTCTATTTTCGCGTAGTTCGGCACAGAATCCCTGCTTTCATCCTTCGACACATACTAATCTGTGGTCTTACTTCAAATAAGAAAATTTAAAAGGCTGTAAAATGTGTAAACATAAACCGATTATAATAATACTTGCAGCTTAGATTTGAGAGGCCAAAAGCATAATACATTGAAAGCAATAACGTTACAGTTTGAAAACAATTGAAAAAGGGATGATGAAAAAAACAGAATATCTCTGAAATGCTACCATGAACCTAAACCATATATAAGCCTAGCGTTAACTTTTTTAATATTCCGGATAATATGTAACTTTCATTTTTTTCGTGCTCTTATTTACAAACAATTATTGTCTACCAAACCAAACAAAGTAGACAAACTTTAAATAACTTTTAATTATTAAATTTGCAGGACATTTTGCACTTATCGTATTTGATCCAAGACCACAGAAATATATGCAGGGATCACTAAAGTTAACCAACATGTTTCTTCCAGGAATTTCACTTTATCTCCGGGGTTTAGAAGATAATGATATACTCGTATTCGTATGTATGCCGGGTTTGTTGTACGGAAGATTATCTGTAGAATTATTCTAGAAGACATCTACATTATTTTATTGATTCCACATCACAACCCACGTATTTTTTATGCAATACCTATGCGGTATATCATTATCTGCAAGAAAAACATTTACCAGAAGTCCATTATTGAAACCTTTAGGTACTCTTTCGAACTACTTGATTTGGTTTGAATTGCATTCCAAAATGAAAAATTACTCTACAACTTTATTTAAAACCGTGCTATCAAGAGTTATAACACCTTTGGTTAAAATGTAGGCACATGCTTTAATTTATATGGCGGTAAAGGCAGATATATTTAATCCACTGTGAGTTTAAAAGCAATTTAACATTTTACCGCTGTGTATTGGTAGTGTTAATTAAATTTTCCAGTTAAGCGCCCAATACAGGCCAGATCCGCAAACTGGTTGAACTTTACGACAGTTTCATTCCTTTCAATAACACCTTTATAGTGGTCGTATTATTATTATTATGAACTCGTTAGAAACATTATTTATGTATCTACCTAGACGATAAATTAACGATGAATTTATTACTTTATTGACACAAAATGTACCAGTTATATTGATTAATTATTTAATTGATGTCTTGCGCTTTCTTACCTCGACCTGCATGTGCACGAATTTAAATAAAAGTTTTGCTTTACATGAAACTCTTATATAATGACTAAAAGAGTGATTTTACTTAAAATTAATAAAATATGTTTACACACAATGAAACTTCCACTACCGGTACTCATCTAATATCTGAAATCATTTTTAAATGTGTAGGTTAGGTTACAGAAGTTAAGACAATACTTACGTATTATTTGAAATCATTCAAAAAATCTAACCTAACCTACTCTTAACTTTTCTAAATTCCTTTTAACCTAATACACGGTTTTCCAATAAGAGGTGTTATTTTGATATTCAATCGTAAAAGATCAATGGTTTCGTTGCTTGTGTGGCACGTAGCGCCGTTTTGATGAAAGTAAACGTTGTCCAGATCAATACCATCCAATTCCAGCCATAAAAAATCATTAATCATCTCTCGATAGCGAAATGCATTCACCGTAACTGTTGCTCCAGCCTCATTTTCGAAAAAGTAAGGTCCAATGACTCCGCCGGACGATAAACCGTACCAAACAGTCACACGTTGAGGATAGAGAGGCTTTTCAACAATAACTCTTGGGTTTTCCGAGCCCCAGATGCGACAATTTTGCTTGTTGACGAAGCCACCGAGGTGACAATAGGCCCCATCACTCAAGATGATTTGCATTTGATTCACTCAAGTGAATTTTAATAATTTTAATGCGTTGTCGAAGCGTGTATTGTTCCATTTTTATTAATGGCGTAGTTTCTACTTGTCAAATGTCAAAAAATGACAGCTTCAAAAGTAACATCTACCGAAATAGCAGGCTATTCAAAATAACACCTCTTATTGGAAAACCCTGTATAAGTATTCAACATCCTGTGTCCGGAAACTAGAGGTACAAGCGGGAAACCGGGAAATCCAAAAATACATTTTTTTCGATTTGAGCATTTCAATTTCGGACTTGATTTACTCGAAAACGGAAGTTCAAAATTAATCGACTCAAAATATGATGTAGGTTTACCAGTTTCCCGCTCGTACCACTAGTTACCGGACATCATGTATAAAAGACTTATTTTTCTATATTCATTTGATATAGTATACATTGAGTGTCTTTCTATTAGCGAAAATGTTCAATCATGATGTAATGAAGTATACTGTGATGTATCGATGTCACATTCATAGAATTCCACAGCAGAATGAGGACAAGATTCCATAATCCCTACGATTCCCCGTGCTCTGCGCTTCAGATCAAAAATCTTCCCAGCGGACGAGCTTTACCGATTACTTGACAACCCATTGTCTTGGAAACTGTTCACTGAGCTGTGCTTTTATATAAAATCCTTAATTCCTTTACATTTATTTTTCAGCGAGATTACAGCTTTCTTGGATACAGATTGTATTGTAGATTGTACCTGTCTTTCCGTAGATTAATATTTTATAGCTTGCAACGAAGCGCCAAATTTAATATTGTGGAGACTGGTGCCGCCCGAATTTGTACTATGAAAAACTGGACAGAAATGTATACAATTAAGTGTTCAAGAAACATATTTTTACTATCTGAGATTAACCTGATTTTTCAATATTAAGATATTGCCACCAGACAGTAGATTAGCACCAAAATATTAACGTCGGTAGGTAAAACCGTCTAAACGTGGTAAGGTCGTCTAAACGTGGTTTTAACCACAGTTTGAAAATGGCATTGAAAGCCGAAACAGCTGTAACAATAACAAAAACAAAAAAAATACTTGCAGAACTTAATAATTATATTATTAAATTTAATTATCATTAAATTTAAAAAAAATTTTGATAAGACTCATATTCAAAATCCCGATGATCAATATAATATATTATTTTTTACATATTAAAAATCATAGTGTGCTTGTTCTCTCATCGGTGACCGATTAAGATCCGCTGATTCTATCATTTTAAATAGAAAACTTGAAAAAGTTATTATATGAAATTAGTAAAATAATAATAATATTTGGCTAATTTATATAGCGCCGTTTTCGTGACAAATCACCTCAAGGGCGCTTCGAAAATTATAAGAAACACATCTGGTTCTGTTTTTAACATGTTATGGGTACATATGAATAAAAATTACAGTGTTTCTTTAAATGCTACTTAACGCAGATGTCAAGAGATTTCTACTCTATTTTAAATAAATCGTGTTTTATTAAGTACCTACTTTCACAACAGACGCTTACGCTTTTTAATTATATTTGTTTTTAATATTGGCGCGCTCCGTTTATCATTCTTATGTACATATCACCTTCTCAAAACATCTCCTTTTTGAACCCTTATAACAGAGTCAGAGGTTAGAGTTTATAGTGATCATATGAAAAATCTAAAGAAAACAGAAAACCAAGTAGTAGTGGTACTTTAATATGTTTTTCAAGGAAAACGAAAATCCTCCATAACCGCCTACTTTTCAAAACGGAATTATTTCTCTATTTGCAGAACTGAGATAAAACTGGTTCAAATCATTAAAGCATGAAGCATTAGGTACTGTGTACCTAGTGTCTACCTAAACGTATTTAGGGCAAGATTTTACTCGCGTGTGCACTAGATGTAGGTATACACAGACACGAGTCGAGGGCGCTGCTCTGCTACTTGGGACAAACACCCACAAGGACTTATGTGAAAAGAAAAAAACAAAATGGCTGAGCTCACTGTAATTGCTTCTGTACAATATATCATATAAACATTTCCACTCACATCGCGGCTATTTATTTCATTTTATGTAGACAACGGTTTTACGATGCGATTATCACTGTCGAGGAAATGGCAGAACGCCTCGTCAATTTTTGCCAAGGGTAGTTTTGGTCAGGGGTTATTTTGCCAAGGGTTGTATTATCCCGGGTTTGTATAAAGCCGGGATATTTGGGCCCGGGATCTATATTCTATAGTCCCGGGATATTGGCCTTGGTCGCCCAGATTACCACTTGGTTAGGGCTAATCCCGGGTTACGGGAATTACGCTTATCATTGTACAGTACATTTAAGGTGGTAAGTAACTCATGCTGGAGGATCGCTAAACCGCAAATTTCTGTGGAATTTTAGGGTTATTCCAATTGAACGATTTGTTCAAATGATGTTCATGCATGTTATACAATTTAAAAATAGAGAGTAATTATAAAAATCTTGGTACAAAATGTATCTTCTTTATTTATTATCAGCTTTTAAGCTTTTCAATAAAATCCAAGTAAATGGGATATATCTGAACGTATACAAAACTAAGTACTGTTTTTGGACGGTAACAAAATACAATATATTATTATTAGACACGAAAATATATTTTTTTAAATATTGAATGCAAACATAAAAAAGGTTTTAAAAATGGCTCGCCTTACGATTTTTCGTGCAACACTGAATTAAAATGACTGATAACAAAAAAAATATCAATAAAATATTTCAACATAAAAATGTAGTCTTAACATTAGAGCTACCTCGCTTTTTTGTCATTTCATATAAAAATAATTGATAAAAAATTGATATTTTTTCTCTAATGCCGTTCATGTTTCTAACTATGACGGTAAGGGAGATACTACGATTTCTATGAGCTGCTTGTTCCTAAAACTGATCAAATTAGCGACTTTCTTAAAATTTTATCCCCGGCATCATAATTATAATACTCCTATATTATGCCTTTATTTTGACCTTTGAATTCAAATACATTACTAATGAGCTAAGTTACATAAACAATAATTTTTGATCAAACGTTTTACAGACATGAACGAATGTTTCGTCAACTTTTCGTTGTGAAACAATGATAAATTTTAAGACTGTTGTATCAAATAAATACAAGAGACCCAACTGCTCCCAAACCCTCTGGAGCCAGTGAGTCTATGGCATCCCCAATTGGGATATGTTGTAAGGCTGTAGGTAGTGGGAAGGGGAAGAAGGTGGCTAGTCAGATCTGGTCACCAAACACGGCTAAAGCCAATTCAATCTACGTTTCAATTTAGAATGGTGGTCTTACACAAAGCCTATACTGATAGTATCTTCTACTCTGGAGCGTACCGCACGTATACGTATATTTTACCATACATTATTTTAAATAAATGTGTTGTAAAATAACACAAATTCATGCAATCATTTTTAATTGCGACCTTCGGTTTGCTACTCGAGAGTCTTACCCATTGACCACGGAGGCCGTCAAAGTTATATTATTTAATCATGTTGTCACACAGAGTTCTCAGTGTCTTCAAAAGAATCGTGTAATAGTTGACAATGCCACAAAAACCACTTTGGACACTGCTGTCTTTGCTTTTATATCCCGAATAAAAACTTTTTTATTACATCGGGCATGTGTGTGGCATTTTTATTAATTTATTTAGATGCCCATTGGACTTTTACATTCATATTATGCAACTATCTACTACTCTACTCTATCTATTGAGTCCCAACTACTCCCAACAGTCTGGAGCCAGTGAGACATCCCCAAGGCATCCCCAATAGTGGGGTATGTTGTGAAGCTGAAGGTAGTGGGGAGATCTGGTAATCAAACACTCCTAAAGCCATTTCAAGCTAAGTTTCAATTCTGAATGCTGGTCTTACATCAAAGCGATACTAAAAGTATCCTCCACTCTAGAACGTGTCGCATGTATGCTATATATTATTTTAAATAAATAAACTGTGAAATAACACAAATTCATAAAATAAAATTTGAACCCGCCACCTTCGGATTGCTAGTAGAGAGCCTTACCACTCGACCGCGGAGGCCTGTCAACATCACAGAGTAATTTTCATTCCCCGCACGATGTAATCTCTGAAAACAAGAATTTATTTATATACACATACGCCTAAAAAGGCTTTAACATAGAAGTGATACATGATGCAGCGTACAAAGGAGAATAGGTATCTGTATTATACAGGATATACTGACAGTAAATAGATGTAATCCATTGTAAAGAAGGTACAAAATACACAATTATAAAATTGTGATTACAAGTATAATGAGAAAATATTAAGAAATTATTTAAAAAAAAATTAAATATGAACCAATATTAGTAAAATGTAAGAGTAACCTATAGTAAAAAAGGAATTACAACAAAACTACAAATAAGACAAAACATTAAAACTAATTTTCCAACGCTACTCTAATTTGTATGATTCGACAAAGTGTTGGTATTTATTTATTTATTGACGCCCTATGGGGTTTTTAAGTACATAACAATTACAAATTTCATTTTTAACAACAGTATAAAACAAACAATAGAAAATCGAAATAAAATATAATGATTTCTCATACATTATTTACATTTAACAAATGGTGGACTAATTTGGCTTTAAATGTATTGAAGTTTAAATTAAATATGTCAGCGACATCACTTAGTTCATTGCCCAACCTATGTTTTCTTTCTAACACAGAATTGTAGAATAAAATATTCCGTCTAGTATATTTTGGAGGTATATGTAAAGATAGCAAATTTATAGTGTCAGGGCAGTCCAACCTTGAACGAACAATTTTATATAATAAAAGGAGATCAAATATTTTTCGCCTATCAGATAATTTCGATAAGTTAAGTTTACTGCGTAAATTGACATAATTGATTTCAATAATAGGTTATGGTTATAGGTATAGATTATGCTTAGTTCTATAAATGGAATCAATAAATAAATCATACATAAAACTAGTGCGAGAAGCAACTACATTAATGGAGCATGGAGCCTATTGTTCGAGAGTAGTAAAATATGTGTCGAGTGTAGTAAAATATCACTTTTTTTTCTTCGCTATGAATTCGAGTAATTTAAGTTAGTACATAAGTGTTGAATATAATTATTCCATCTCTAACAATGTTATAAATCGCGGTTCCATGGCATCTCATTCTTCTAAAGTCATAACATGTCCACATGCAAACACATAAACTTTATATTGCTTCATTTAATACAGCACTTATGTTGGAAAAACTCACAGAGACACAGTGATACAGTCCTCGTTTATTACCCCAGGGGTTCAAGAAATTTGTAATTATAGATTCCCGGTATTCATGTATGTATATTATATTCAGAAAAGCTTAAACTATTTACCCGCCCAAGCCAGCAGGGTGGCCTCTAGGGCGGCCACTTAAGGGTTGGGAGCGGGGGCGGATTGTATAAGGATGACTCGGAAATAAATCTCGTGATATAAAAAACACAAGAACACAAAAGATAATTATTTCCATCTCATCGCGCTTTTATATCTTCTTTCTTCGGCTAAATATTATTTGGATTCAATAACACCAAATTCTCTTTAGGGTAAGTATTGACTGGTGTGACGCAAGGCGGTTTAATCGCTTATTGAAAAATATTATTGTAAGTTTTTGCTAAGCGACCTTCAAGTAAATCTTTTTATTGTATTTAAAATCAACGATAAAGTTTTTGGTATTTGTATTTACAAAAATTGAACTGGGGATTGAAATTTCCTCCACTGGGACTGGCTCTGAACTGCTTTGAACTTTAAAAATGTATTTTTAAAACTCTTTTAAAAGTCATTTGTTTGAATAGTGTACATTCCTTCCCAGGGACTGGACTCAACCGCGCTAACAACCTCACAAAATCCACATTTATTTCGTGTATCAACTGCTGTAATCACATCCAACTTCATAGAAATGCATATATGCATGCGCGATTTCCACCAAAAATTGATGGAATGCATTGTCATCGACAACTTGTCTATCTTCCAGTTTGAATCTGAGTTTTAGCTCGATCGGATGTCGGAAAGTAGGTTAATTTCCACTTCAACGATTTGCATTTATTCTCGAAAACAAAAGTGTAATTCAAATAAATGTATTCAACTCCTCGGGCATGTTTGTTCGAGTTTGCGAACAAACAGCTAGTGAACTAAATTACAAATATTTTGATAAAGATGTGTTCTATAATAATAACATCAGTTCAATTCACTGTTCACAGTGATTTGCCAGAATATCGCAAATGAATTTCAATTTTCATTCAAATTAACACTGGTAGTGACGGACATGTTTTCGACTAGTATGGCGAATTTTTAAAAATTATTATCCTAGATTATTTCTTTATTTCTGAATGAATTTTAGTTAAAATGTTATTTGTTTCAAACCTTATAAATTATCACTACATTTTAAATGTGCATTTTTGACATGAAACATTTATGTGTATTACTTTTGTGTTATGTTTATTTTACCTTACTATTTAAAAAATATCCTCTGACGTCCAATGTTAAGCCAAATTAACGTAGAATAACTTCTAAAAAAAAATTTAAAATAATTTTCTGAGGTATTTATATAGTACGCATTACATATTTTATATATGAGGAAACAATAATGCGGGTGTGAAAGGGTTAAAAATACATATCCTCGGAGAAGAAATGCACGCTCATCTGCCTAAGGAAAAACATTTTTTTTTTAAATGTGTGAGACCAGATGGAAAGACATGAAGTGATTTTGATTTTTTGCCATGTCTTCCTGGAATTTTGCAAAAAATGGCTGATGAAGGGGTCAGAAGTGCTAACAAGTCTATCCGCCGAGTTTTAACTCGATCGGATGTCGGAAAGTAGGTTAATTTCCGCATTCTTTATTCATCCACGAAAACAAAATCGAAATTCAAAGAAATGTATTTAAGGTCAAAATTTAAAAACAAAACAATAAAGGTATTCAAAATATATTATACATAAAAAAGTCAAAAAAATAAAATATTATTCAGAAATTAGAAAATTTTACGTAATTTGTGAACCAGAAGTAATATATTATTTAGAATCATCGCAAAGCCACGGTACTTGTAAAGAACGCCGTGGAAAAAGTGTCGTGAAATAAAGCATAAATTTAATAATAAATGGATTATGTCTATAGCGCCGTTTTATGTGATCACTCATCTCGAGGACGCGATAAAGTATATGTATAGGTGAAGCCGTTTACAGCAGTGGGTATTACTTTGTGTGACGATACAATAATATATTATATGTTATGGACAAAGTGATTAATAGGACGGGCATTATTCAAAATGCCCAGATAAGTAGGGCAACGCGTGTAAATGGAATACCTAAGCATTCTATATATTGCCTAGTGCTATCGAAGGTATTGTTATATCATACGACTCGCCATCACTAGCACTATTATTCAGAAGGATTTTAATTCTTATTAATTTTTTTTCATTGATTTTAAAAAAAAACTCGTATAAAAAGGTTTTTACTAGAATACTTGTTTTGGTTTGACTGAGAACTGTAACTTCCTTCCCAGGGACTGGATTCAACCACGCTAACAACCTCGCCAAATGCCGATAGGGTAGGACCGACATTTATATCATATTTAACTGCTGTAATGTCATCCAATTTCATAAAAATGCGTAAATGTCCGCGTGTACGTGATTGCCACCAAAAGTGGATGAAAAGTGGTTTTATTTACGCTTCCAACATTTGCTTTCATTCAATAACCAAAACAAAAGAAAAATTCAAATAGATATATTAAAAACACTTTGCCTGCCTACTGACAGGTATTCTATACAATGCCTAGGAAAACTTGTGATATAATCATTTCTTACTATTCCCATTGATTTTAGGCAATTCGTACTTACATCGTACTAGAGCCCCAATTGAAGAGTTGGGGGAAAAATCACGGTATCCTGAAACTCGTGGTACGAGCAGGAAATTGGTGAATCTACATAACATTGAGAACCCAAAAAAAACATAATTTTCGATTCGAGCTTATTGATTTTTTTTATTTTTACTTTTCTATTTTTGTCATCTTTTAATTTTATTTTTAAAAACATTATTTTTAAAAACAACTCTACGCAAACGCATTTTAAAATACATTAAACAGCTGATATTCCAACTTCGCACTCGATTTACGAAAACGAAAACTAAAATCTTAAAAAGTTATTTTACAAAATCGACTTCAAATGTGATGTAAATTAACCATCCGGACGCCTTGTGAAATAAACAAACTAAATTCTTATTTTTTAATGATAAACTATTGTTTATAAGCCTTATAGTGCTAAATTTTTACAAGTGAAAAAATATAATAAGCAGTAATTGTTGATTGAAGTACTAGTACATATTGAATTATTTGGCGGGTTGGAAATAAGCCGACGTGGCTCAGTGGTCCAGAGCATCTGACCGGACATCAGAAGGTGCGGGTTCAATTCCCGTCGGCGGCATTTATTTTTACTCGGGAGATATTTTCAATTTGTATTGATATTTCAGGCGACTAATTATTGTTTATAATAATTTGTTAAACTAAATTCCATTGATTTATCAACTACATTACAAACAAAACAATCGATATTGTTATCAACTCGGTCACTGACTGGTCAACATCGTAAATAATGCAATGTATAACCGAGATCAATACGCAAAACTGTAAATAATCTAATGTAATACAATGTAATATTCCTCAGAATGCCCATGAATAAGAAACCCATAAAATTGGCGATATCAACAACGAGCATCGAAGCGATCAAATAAATATTTTTAATATTTTACGTAAAATAAAATTTTCAGTAAAACCATTGTTTCAATAAACCATAAACGAACTGAATGCTTTTTGATTTCGCAGAACACATAAAATTTAACGGGTGCGCTTTTAAAGGTCATAGATGTGTTTACTATGTGATAAATAAATGGCAGATAAATCTTTATGGGGCAACCTTTTGGGCTGCTCCCTCCGCGACCATCAGGCTGTTGATTCCTTGATGGCCTGAAGGTTTGATGACTTGATGCTTTGATGATTTGATGCCCTGATGGCCCGATGCCCTTGATGGTGGATAAAGTCTTAAACTACGTGCCAACTGCTTAATCCATATTTTCTTATCGGTAAATCGGAATAAAGTTTCATAATACAAAGTTGCGGTATTAAAATATTCAGGCATTTATTTCATATTTCTTTGCAAAGTCAACGGCATCGGCATGATCGGAATAACTGCTAGTATTTTTAAGTCTTTTAATTTGCCTTATATAAAATGATAATAATGTCCCCAGATGAAATGCACTACATTAAATCAGTTTTATTAAAGAAAATTATCCGAAAATAGATTTTCCACGGAACCACTGCTGGCTGGGTGGAGAAATACCATTTTTCTTGTTAATACTTGAAATTTCAAACAATCTCAAAATATAATAAGATTGGAAAACTAACGCAGATTTCGATTTTTTCTAAAAATACACGAAAATATCCAAAATATCAGACATTCTAATTTCGGTTGTCGGTGCATCTGTGAATAAGCGATATATTCCAGCGTCAAATTATTCATGTTCAATGAACTTCTAATTTTCTACTTTGGAACTGATTGTAATTCAGACAAGCGAGGAAATAGGTACAAACATTTTTTTTTTATTTTTGATTAGCTCATTAATAAATAATTCAACATTTAAAATGAGTTTTTTTTTTAATAATTTTTGAAAAATGTTTTTTCATGTTTACTGAAGATCACTGAGGGCCAGGGGGTATGACTCCGATCGAAAATTGGAACAGAAATGAAAATTGTGACGTTATATTATTGCCTAACTGTATCCACCAATGAAATACTCTGAAAGTCCATGGAATAAACATCCAGAGTTTGTCATTGGTGTGTAGTATAATTAGTAGGCTCCGAATGAGAATTCATTCTAGACTTGCAGAAAAGTCAACAGATGTCGCACATTAAATAAAAAAATAAGATAGGTTTATCTAAAAAAGACGCTGTCTGGATTGCATTTAGTTCGGGTTGAATCTTGCGATCATACATAAAGATAGTTGCCAATAAAAATGTGCGGTGAAAAAAGAAAAAATGAAGACAATGTTAGTAGTTCTTATTCGAAGTATGATACAGTTAAAAGTGACCGAGGAGAATAGGGTCCCATTAGCGCAGTTGGTAGAGCACTGTCCCGGAAAGACAGGGGTCCTGGGTTCGAGTCCCAGATGTGACCGTTTCCTTTTCTGATTTTTCTGTTTCAGATTTTCGTTTAGAAATCACTAATATTGTCTTCAATATTTGAGAATTTTATTGTCTATATATTGGCATATTTATGGTTTTTAGGAACAAATTGTTGCATACAAAAAGCCCGAAGATATCGATCTAGTTAGGGTCTTCATCCGAAAGGTTAATTGTTGACATTTCTGTAATTTGTTAACAAAAAATATAATTATATCATAAAGATAAATGACAATACTTATTTGATTTTGAAAGGAATGATCCAGAGGTAAATATTTTATAAATACTGTCAGCTTCACAAATCCTACAATTATAATATCCCGTATTTTTTGCTGGTTACAAATAAACTTCATTTGAAGCCAGATAAAATTTACCTTTCGTTGAATTAATTGCATTTTTAAGTGTAATTCCAACATTTTTATTATACAAAGGTATATTTTATTTTAAATTGTGTTGTTAATTAGTGTATTTATACAGCTACATGTACACTGTACAGTTAACTGAGTACCAAATATACGACAAGTATATAAATTTTCATGCCTCTTTTTAGAACGATTATAATAAATTTAACATCCGAGATGAAATATGGCGACATTAATTTTCCGACACTTAAGGTTTTATTTTCTCCAGCATCCTCCCCCAAACCAACCCTCCCACTTTCTACCCGCCCACTGGCGAGGAGTGGACAGTACAAGAAAGGAATAAACAGAAAAACTTCTTCCACATGTTTCTAATTTGGACAGATGATTACACTTTTAATGGAATTACCAATCTCTTGACGTAACTACTTATAAACGAAGGATATGTTTATCTGTATTGTAATTTATACAGAGTGAAAAAGAATGAGATATAAATAATTGAATTATTTGTCGTGGGGGAACTGTGGGGATCGAAGCTGTAGAATAAAACCCACCAACTGGATAGTTAATCCTTACAAGTGTTATCTCATGTTGCCAATTTACGCAACCTTTCAACTCCTAGGCCCCAGACAGGCAAATGAAATTGGTTATCTGCTCAAGAAAGAATTTCAAATTCTGAAAATATTTTATCAATTTCGCCAGAAGTTAATTTAAAACACAATATAAAAAAGGCACCAAGTGCCAAAAAATTTAAAATAACTTTAATATGCAGAAATGTTTTTTGTGTCATCGCCAATAACCTAAATAAATGCCCAGGTACAATAAACATATTGCAACATATATCTAAGCACGCCGAAAGATGAATCTGTGCACAAGTCCTAACTTGTTATATTATTTTTAAAATAGGCACTAAATACCATTCATTTAAACATTTATCTGTATGTAAATGGCTGACAACGGAGGTGCGCCATCTAGTACTATTGATAAAATATATCGTAAAATTGATAACATATTGTAAGGTAATAAAAGATGAAAGGTGTTTTCATGAAATATTGTCGATTTCTTCACTAAAACCCTATATCTCAGCTTCATTTTTTTGGCACTTAGTACCTATTTTATGTCTTGTATTTGATTAGTTTTGTTTAGACTCACCGACACGCCCGCAACGCACACTTATCGGTTTATATCTTCATTGGCCACAGAAGTATTGGGTTTCGGGTGATGTCGCCCCTTCTCTCCAGGTTTAGGATTAGCGTAAATTATTTTTTAAAACCGTTGCGCCAACTCCCGAAGAATGGAATTGTTCGCTGCCTTTTAGGGGCTGGAACTGCCGAAGTGGAATAATCGAGTGGATATGGAAAAGTCGGTCAACCGAAACCTGGCGCTGAGCTGTACCTGTACATTTATATTTTGATGATGAATTAACAGTTATACGCCTGGAATGGTATATTTTGCTGCTTATTTGAATATTCAGAAACTTTCCTGCCTAACAAATTTCTTATTTTCCCTTCTCCTTATAATAAAACATTATTCTATTATTTCTTTCACATAAAATTATGAGATGTGTGACTTTTTCAAATTTTTCTAAATAAAGTGTTTTGGTTGTTATTTATAAACTAAGAATTATAAATAATTCTTAGTTTATATTCCATTTCTGCATGATATTATATAAGGCGACTGGGTTAAATTTGTCAAAACCTTAAACCCAATTTATGTTGGTTTATATCGGGAGTAGATAGGTACCGACTGAATGGAAAATTGTTCGAATTAAAAATCTGAACTTATTTAGGTAGTGGTTTTATTTAACTTGACACAGAAGGCCCTGAGGAAAAGTAATGAAACAGAGGCCGTCAAATCGTTCCAGAGAAGGAGTTGAAGAAACGATCCGTTCTCACATGGCAAATATTAACCGTCTATAAATGTTTGGCGTGTTTCTCGACAACGCACCGGTGCACAGTGGGCTTAAAATCGCCTTTCATAGACATAGAGACTTGAATTTTCAAGGGTATTTTTTTGGCTAGAAATGGATTTTGCTGATCATAACTATGCTATAAAATTTCGTACGAAGCAATTGCGTGAACAAATGAAGGAGTTATCATTATTTTAAGAAAAATTTGTATGGCACTGACATTAAAAATGAGGTTATCTCTGGAATCATAAGGTTGGCCGTTCTATCCTTACACACAGATATACTACTATTTATTTGTATTTTTTGACATACTTCGTATTGTGGCGCAACTTGATTTTTTTATGAGTAGGCTTTGTCTAGTTTACAATATTTTATTTACACTGCATATGTAAAGCATTTAAGCATTAAAATGAATCATCAACATTCAAAAGTGTTTTTTTCAACTTTGAAGATTTGAAAAAAAAAAATCGCATTTTGCGCCACAATATTAAGTATGTCAAAAAAATACAAATAAATATTAGTATATCTGTGTGTAAGGATAGAACGGCCAACCTTATGATTCCAGAGATAGCCTCATTTTTAATGTCAGTGCCATACAAATTTTTCTTTAAAAAAATGATAACTCCTTCATTTGTACACGCAATTGCTTCGTACGAAATTTTATAGCATAGTAATGATCAGCAAAATCCATTTCTAACCAAAAAAAATACCCTTGAAAATTCAAGTCTCTATGTCTATGAAAGGCGATTTTCAGCCCACTGTGCGGTGCCAAAGGGATCAATGAAAGTAGTTCTTCGGAGCATCTTCCATTGAAATATCTGTAGAACAAAGACAGCATTCCCACGCCTGTGCTCTAAATATTTGAATCAAATGGTTAGCAAATTATTTTTCACCTCTTATTTATATCTTTAAATATTTTACACAATCGTTTGAATAATTAATAAAGTGTAAAAAAATACAAGAATCAAATTATTTTACAGATTTTTTAGCTAAATAAATACTTACCGCCCGCATAACTGATCGTAACATGAAACGCAACGGAAATAAAACAAAAGACTTTTCGTAGAAGCATCAAAAGAAATTAAAATGTTAATGAAACCGGTTCCCCGTTTCCCCTCGGTAAATGGACATGGTTTGAAATATAATTTCCGCTTTCGGGGTGAAAATAACGAATCTCCGAAGAAAGTGGAGTAGAAAAGAAACACCCGGACACCGCTACTTTAGGAAACCGTATGACACGGGATTATAATATATATCCCTGACTGGATTTACCAGATAAGAAAGGAGAAGGGACCATTCTTCATCACGTTACTGGGATCATAAATCCAAATGAAATTGGTTATCCTGAAATCTGTCAAACGCAATATTATATTCAGCAAGAATCGGCACTAGTTATTCTTTATAACTAACTACCGAGCTTTATAATACCCTGCTCTACTTGATATCTCTCTTTTTTTAAATTAATAAAATGGTGTTTAGTCATTTATGGCGTAAGGTCTAGTTTGAGGTGTATAAGGTTTTGCTGTAGAACTTTTTTCATAAATTTCATTAAATTTAGTTTTTATAACATGGATATTTTTAAAGGTCCGTAGGTCATTATTGAAATGGTGTAGAAAACTAAAAAAAAATTGCATTTAAATAGTTTAATTCAAACACGCAGATTATCTAGTCGAATTTCAAAGACCCAATCATATCTGATTACGTCTAGAAGGGATCTAAATGACAATCTAGTCTCCTTCAAAAGAAGCAATCTTTCCTAAATACCTTCCATTGATATGCTTGTTGGTGTAGCTCAAAGTGACCAGGTCAGGCACGGAGGTTCCATCGAAGCCAGAGTCAAGCTAGTCTTACAGAAGCTGGGTATACTTTCAGGGCCCCCAGATACTTTAATAGTACACAACTGCTGGGCCTGTACAAATCGCAAGTGCTCCCCACTGTTGAATTTGGTAGCCACCTCTGATCAGAAAAACCCCTTCAGTGCAGAAATGTGCAGTCCGTTTGATAGATTCCCCTAGATTAACAAGCGGATTGCAATATTTAGAGCACAGGTGTCAGGTTGGTATGCTTTCCTTATTCTATCGGTATTATAATGGAAGATGCTCCGAGGAACTAGCGACATTGATATATTCGGCACACAAACGCGTGCCCAACACGGTTGACATTTGTTACATGAGAACGGGTCGCTCTACGACTCGTTCTTGAGTCCAACAGCTCGGCGGTGGAACGATTTGCCGGCCTCTGTGTTTCCTCCCTCCTACATCATGGGTCTCATTAAAAAACATGTTCAGTCCTTCCTCTCCTCAAAAAGACCCTCCACACAGCATCCCCAGATTTGTCATGGAATTTAACATTTTCCCTGAGGGAAATTATTTTCCTCAGGGTCTCTTAAAAATAATAATAATAAATAAATAAAATTTACCATCAAACGATTTAAATATCTATCTATCCGACATATAAAATTTACCGGAATAACTTTTGGAGCTTATTCACATGAAAGTAAATTTAATTGAAGATAATGCTACTAATTGTTATTTTTTTATAAAGACAAACATATTGACGGTATCATTTGATTTCCTCCTAGTTCCATCATATTTTAAGTTTGCTTGTGCAGTAATAGAGGACTGATGAATGAGGAAGCAGGTGATTGGACCTGCTACGCCAGGGTTATTATTATAACTGAACGCTAATATAATTCAAATTAATTATCCTTATATATTATTATTAATTATAATATAAGGGTCCATATGAAAACTGGGAATTCTGTTTAGGTACCTGCTGTGAATTTGTGTGTGTGTGTGTATAATATCAATTTTTATCGCAACGAATAAACATTTTTATGCCACTGCTTTCGATAAACTATTATTATTTAATTCTGCATGGCTTTAAACCCAATGTGATGCTTCCATAAATTTATAATGGCTGACTATATTTCTCACTCAAATTATAGGTACTAAATGAAGCCGAAAAACAACAATGAATAATTATTGTTGTCAATTATATTTGATAGTTGACATGCTTTCACTTATCTTCTGTAGATACCTAGCTTCTATCTATTTGAAAACCTGCCTGCGCTTTGAATTGGATTGTCAATTATGTTTGTACAAAAACAAAACACAATTAGAAAACTAAACGTTTATGTGGGAGAGGTAGTACTATTATTTCAATAATGTTATAATCTTCTCGTATTATAAGACGTTAGAGCCTATTTCAGTTATGAAGATGTTGATTAAATGAGATATTTAATTATGTTCATCAGAGTGCCGTGGACGAGCAGAGGCGCATGCGTACTTACCTGGAGCGGGTAGAGCGGGAAGGGGTGCGCAAGGTGCGCCTCTTCATGGTCAGCACGGCGGCCTACGTGGTCTGCTGGGGGCCTCTTTTCCTGGTCACGCTCATCCTGTCCACCCACACGCCTCATCACCGCCTGGCCTATGAGGTGACTCTATTCATTGTGTCAATTAGATCCCCCAAAGCCGGCCCTGAGCCAAACGGCGCATGGCTCTAGTACAAACCCCAGAAAACTTCTCCCTGCAAGGTCAACACGGCGGCCTATGCGATCTGCAGGGAACCCTTGTTCCTAGTCACGCTCATCTTGTCCACACACGCCTCATCACCGCCTGATCTATGAGGTGACTCTATTCATTGTATCCATTAGAGCCCCTCTACCCTCGTGGTCAGCACAGCAGCCCACACGTCTTGGTCATATGGTGAGGAACGAAAAATACAAGATAATTCAAGTGATAATTCAGGGGAAGATTGATGGTAGACGTGGCACTTCATGGTGATTTATAAAATAATCTGCGAGAGTGGTATGGATGCCATTCCGCCGACTTGTATCATCACTATGATAATAGCTAACTCCTCTCGAAAAGGGTGCCAGGAGATGTGTATTTTAAATAACAAAATGTTGTGGTATTCCAGATAACCCTTCATGTGTCCCACGCGCACGCGGCCGTTAGCCCGTGCCTGTTCCTCTGCCTGCACCGCGCTCTGCGTCGCGCCGCCGTGCAACTGTGCTGCGGCTGCTGTGTGTCTTGGAGCCGCTGGGTGCTATCGCTGACCGCCGCAGGTACCCTCTACCTCGCTCTACCCTAAACCCTGATACCTCTCTCAACTCCTGAGTTCCTGTACGAGATCTAGGTAGACTACCTAAGACGATAAAGATTATTTTATCAATATTGGTAATTAGTCGACTTTTGCAAGCGTGCCCGCAAACGGCAATGATGTTTGACAGTTCTAATCGACTAAAAGCTGCTTAGTATATCAAGACAGTCCAAACTCTGAGTAAAATGTTGATAAACTGCGTTATTACAAATTGGCTCATTTCAAATGGTCGTGTGCTTGGTAGACGACACTAAGTCAGAATCATAAACCATTTCGAGATTAAATCAATTTGCAAACAAACATACATGCAAGCACAAATACATATAGGTCGATAAATCAGTATTTTTTTAGTAATGGTATCACTAGGCTTTTCTTGCCAGATTTTTTTTATGAAATACAATAACTTTTCCTACCAGAACGCAACTTGACAGATCTGATGTTATCTCTCAAGCCAATCTTAATGCAACTGATATACCGGCCCAATATTATGCATGTACTTACTTACTTTAAAAAAATAATTCCTTAGAACTTATGCATCTAGCCATGATTTAACTTTCCCCAATGAATTCTCCGACTTGAATGTCGAATGGAAGAAAAAATAATCTGTATCTAAAGCTTTTTGTTGAAATTAACTTAAATAAGTCCAACTTTTTGCACTCTCGGCGACTGCTTCATTACTTACAAAACTTCATTAGAACAAAATAAAGTTCTATCAAAAAAACAACAACAAAAATTCCTTACTTATTAAATTATGTTGTTTTTAATCTTAGGAGAACTTTTGCTTCCACCCCTTAGTATTACGTACAAAATGTTGAGTTATGTTGTTTTTCCTTGTTTGTATCGATCTTTCAAGTATCAAACTCGAATGTGAAGAACAAATTTCAAGGACAAGCTTGGTGCTGCCATAGTAATGAAAACTTTTAGTACCGATTGAATAAATTTCTAGAATATTATGCCAAGCTATATGTAACTTGAATAAAAAGATAACCTATGTAAATTTGACTGGTGTGTTGTATATTGTCTTCTAGCGGCCTCTCCCCTCGGGGAGCCGGCATACGAGCCTCAGGGCTGCAGCCCGGAGCCTCCGCCGTGCCCCCCACCGCCCCCACACCCCTCCCACACTATGCTGGTAATTACCTCTTATATGTAAGTGTCCCACACAACCATCCAACATATCCACCAAACAAACCACCCATCCAACCACCCCGCACTTAATCTCAGCCAGTTAACACCGTGAAACTTTCCCATTACTCTATTATGCACAATGTATATTCAAGATACAAGTTGAGTGTTAAATATGTTAACTTATTAGTTTTCAACTGGCCAATAAGATAACATGAATCATTAACCCTCTTAAAGCATCTCTAAGGATGGGTTGTTTCGCAGAATTTGAACAATTCATCAATTTTGAACGCTAAGTTCAAGTTCTGTAAAAGTCCTATTCGAGTTCTGTTATTATATCATTGTGGGCCAGGTGCTTCACAGAACTGAAATAATAACAAAACTTAAATATAGTTTTAAATAAACTTGAAAGTTAACTTTGAAATTTGATGAAATGTTTAAATTCTGTGAAACAACCCATCCTAAATCCTCAAAAGTTACCAAAATAACAACTTGAATTGCGGAAAGGCATAAAAGTAAATGTAGTTTTGTATCCTCGCTTTATTTTATGTATAGAAAAATCAGTGCTATAATATTTACAATTAAAAATTGTATAAGCTGTAGGAAGTAATATTGTCTCAACTTTCATATATTTTACAATATAAAAAAATATTGGCACTGATTTTTCAAATGTGTTTTTATTTAAAATCAGTTGGAGCTCTTCCTATGGGGCAATATTGCGACAATTCTATCTCCTTCATCTTAAAAATAATTCGTGGGCTTGAAAGCCAAACAACGTTACATACAAAAAAAAATCTAGGTTCTAACTACATCAATTAAAGTTATCTACAAAAATATACCAATATTTTGATGGCTCAAAGTCAAATAACACTATCTACAAAAAATATATCAATACATTTTTTGGTATGTTTTTTGCAGTTAACATTGTTTGACTTTAAGCCCTAGAATTATTTGTACATTTTTGTAGATAACGTTGTTTGGCTTTAAACCCGTGAATTGTAATAAGTTACAACTAGTCAAATTTAGTATACAGAAAAGTTCTTCCTGTGTTGGTGGAACTTTTAACAATTTCTTTAAAGATTGAATGATGTAGCTTGAATAGACGCATTTACCCCAACTGATGTTTATTATGTCTTATAAAATATGTTTAAAATGTTTCACAGTGTTTACTTCTCAAACACAGATCATTATTATGCTGTTTACATTAAATTAATAATTCTTTGAATGGAAAAATGGTAAAACGTAATAATAAGTAATATGAATGAAATGAAATAACCAAATCCATTATATTCAGTGATCTGTGTAAGTTTTAGACATTCATTAAAATACATACCCACAATGTACATACATACATACATGCGTAGTGGCTACACACATATAGTGACCATTTCACTCATTTTACATTTAAATATAATCAACCTTTAACAGCTTTTATAACCAATTTTATTTTTTGCTTTACCTAAAATTCTCATATTTAACGAGGAAAACAGGTATGGTATGTAAACATCGTTACTTGATAATCAATTAATTAGACATCTTTATTTCTATTCACTTTTTACAATGCAACTTAAGTGGTTTCTTAGATGATAGCAGTTTTCACTAACACGCAACGGTAGTGGTGAAAGGAATATTTGTATAGCAGTTCATTACGAGCATGATTACAACAATTTAGTTTCCTGCATCAATTAAATTAATCTACATTTATCTTAGGTTTACATATATAATAACTCTTTGTTCGCTTTGGGATTTCATTGGCTTAATATTAAACTTCTGATTAATTAAACTGATACGACGAGGTGTATCATATATGAGTCTTTTACAGAGCGTCTCATATACGCGGCTGTCACAAATATGATCCATGAGATTTCACAGTCGGTAAAGTCGAAATTGGTTGATCAACATCCAATAGTTAACACCTTCAGTAAAATCTTATTTCTTTCGTTATGCTGGCGATATCTTCAAGATAATTACTGTGATTCGATGGCAGCTAAATTGGAGATTGTGTATTTGAACTTTATTCCAAAGTCGATACAGTCACTTTCATGGAACATATTTACTTAAAATGTATGTATATTAGCGATGAGTCGTTCATGAACGAGCTGCACAATTGAGCTAGCTCTTTGATGAGCCGTATTCGTACAGCACCCGGTAAACAGTTCCACAGTTCAATTGAACGGTTACGGAACAGTAATGGAAATATAGCACCATCAAAAGTATTAATTGTTATTACGTACTCAGAGACATGAGCGGCATCTGACAGTCCGACATCTGGACTTGGAGATATGTACCTACATCTACTATCTATCTAGCACCTTATTTTTCTCGTGGTACCAGGCAGCGTACTAGTACCAGGGTCGTACGAGATCATTCATATGCCTAATCTGGGAGCTGGGAGCCGTATCGGGGGGGCCGTATCGGGGGAGCCTTACCGAGGGAACTGTATTGGGCGAGAGCAATATTGCTCATACTCCCTGAGCTCACAGCTCCCGTCCAATTGAGTCGACTCTTTGAGCTGTATGAAATTATTGAGCTGGTATCATGGCTCACGAGTCATGATTCATCGCTAATGTATATGCGAAAAAATTCATATCAATAACCCAACATAGGTTTGCACTTACAACTCTACAACAAATAATTTTCAGGATAATGATTGAGGTTTTAATGAAGAAGATCTTCAGTGGATAAACTTTATTTTTGTTTATTTCAGAAAGAGAAAATGATAGATTAAGAAAAATACTGTTTTATAAGTTGTTAAGAATCTACATTAACCTAAAAGATAACAAATCCATTGTGTTAGTGTTAGTTGTTGTTTGAGATAATTAGTATAAATAACAAAAAGCATGTATGGTTGTTTTGTTTGCTTTAAAGGGAAACTCAGCTATGATGCTGGAAAGGTGGGCAGTGGGCAGCGAGCAAAGTGAGGGCGGCAGTTCTATCGCGAGCAGCGCTCAGCAGACCCTGTAACTCCAGCGCCCCCGGCTGAACCAGCCACCAGCTAACTAGGCCAGGAGCCACCACCAGAGGTGTATTGCATATCCCCACTCAGGACACGAATCCACTTCAAGATTCACAGACTGAGCCTCCCAGAGAAGACCTAAGTTCTAGACTGGCGACACTGCGTTATATATTGCATTTTCAGTGTTCATCGTCATTTAAGATTCAGTCCATTTATGTGGTATCCTATCTTACTGTAAATATATTATACTCTATATTATATAAGTGTAATCGTAATATAGAAAATAAATTATATATTGATAAAAATACATGGCTATTTTAATTAATGCATAGATACTTTAACAATGTCACAAAGTAGGTGAACTTATTAAATACATAAATTATGTCTAAACTATGTCAGACATAGCAAAACCCATTGCTATAAAGGTTACTGACTTGATTATTATTTTTTTGGTAAACTAATGTTTTTAAGACAAGATTTTTTATGCATAGCACAAAGTGTAACAATTATTTTACAAGCAATAATTATTCGCCTGAAACACTATAGAGATTTTTCAATGTGGATGAGTGTTTCAGGCGAATAATTATTGCTTGTAAAATAATTGTTACTGACTTGAATAAAGAAAAAATATTGTTGAACACTAAACCTTATTTCCAGATATTTATTTACCTATGATTGAAAAATATCATTTTTTATTCACATAAAATTCGGAAACATGACATAATAAGTGGATAATGTATAAAAATGTGGCATTTACCAATTTCTCAGAATACAAGGCAGCAGCAAATGTGTCAAGAACTAATAAATAGAAACAAGTTCCTGTCAAATAAATACATTTTATTAAAATTATTCAATTTTATAACTTCTTTATAATAGTGTTTCGTCTGAAAATCTTAACATGCAGGGTATTTTCTGAGATTGGTGTAACGCAGGTCTTTCTTGCACACGCTGTAATTGAAGGAATGCTAGTTTCGCATTTCTCTTCAATCTGTTTAGACTCCGACAGATTATGTTTCTCATTTGATTTTTCTAAATCGGTTACAGTTTTACTAGTATCACATTTGGGGACAGATTTAGGCATAGTAGTGCCACTTTTGGCTAAATCAATTGTGATATTACTAGTATCACCTTTGGTGACCAGTTTAGGCACAGTAGTGTCACTTTTGTCTAAATCTATTGTGGTATTAATAGTATTACCTTTGGGGACCAATTTAGGCACGGCAGTGTCACTTTTGTCTAAATCGATTGTGGTATTACTAGTGTCCCGTTTGGGGACCGATTTAGGCATGGTAGTGTCACATTTGTCTAAATGAATTGTGGTATTACTAATATCACTTTTGGAGACCGATTTAGGCAGGGTAGGGTCACGTTTTTCTAAATCGATTTTGGTATTACTAGTATCCCATTTGGGGACCGATTTAGGTACAGTAGTGTCACATTTGTCTAACTCTATTGCGGTATTACTGGTGTCACTTTTGGAGACCAATTTAGGCAGTTTCTCTAAATCAGTTGTGACTTTACAAGCATCAGATTTGACGACCGATTTAGGCAGGGTGGTGTTACTTTTGTTGATATTACTTTTAACTTTACTGAACTCAGATTTAGAGTCAGATTTAACTTCGCTGTTTCTAGATAAACTAGTCGCGCTTTTTGAATCAGATTTAGTTTTAGGATTACTAATTTCTCCAAACAAATCAGTTTTCCGTGAATTGGTTTCATGCTCACTGGTCTCACCGAATAAATCATATATCTCAATATGTTTTTTGGGTTTACCTTTTGAGTTGGTTTTCTCGAGCTGTTTTATAGATTTAATGGAATCACATTTTGCTTCTGAATTATCTTGAGGAGTTTTAGGCTTACTGGTATTAGATTTTTCATGGCTTTTATGTTTACTGGTGTCACATTTGGACTCTGAATTCTCTGTATGAATTTTAGGTTTACTGGAATCAGATTCGAAGTTTGAATTTTCCAAATGAATTTTCGGCTTCCTAGTGTCAGATTTCTCAAGAATGATTTTGGTTTTACTGCTGTCACATTTTGAGTTTGATTTCTCTAAATGGGTTTTTGGTTTATTGACGTCAGATTTCTCAATATTGTTTGTAGCTTTACCAGGGTCACACTTCTCTAGATGGGTTTTTGGTTTATTGACGTCAGATTTCTCAATATTGTTTGTAGCTTTACCAGGGTCACACTTCTCTAGATGGGTTTTTGTTTTAACCAAATCATGTTTCGAGTCCAAATGGGTTTTTGTTTTACTGGAATCAGGTTTTGATTCCGAATGATCTATGTGGGCTTTAGTTTTAATGGAATCAGTTTTTGATTCTGAACTATCTATGTGGGTTTTAGTTTCAATGGAATCAGTTTTTGATTCTGAACTATCTATGTTGGATTTAGTTTTACTGGAATCAGGTCTTGACTCCGAATTATCTATGTGGGTTTTAGTTTTACTGGAATCAGATTTTTCAAGGTGGCTTTTATGTTTACTGGTTTCAGATTTTTCTATATGGGTTTTAGATGTACTGAAATCAGAAGCTGAGTTTGAATTCTCTTTATGAATTTTAGGCATACTGGCATCAGATTTCTCAGGAATGATTTTGATTTTACGGGTGTCACATTTTGATTCTGATTTCTCCAAATGGATTTTAGATTTATCGGTGTCAGATTTCTTAAGATTAGTTTCACCAATGTCACATTTCTCTAGGTGGGTTTTAGTTTTACTGGAATCAGACTTAGAATCCAAATTATTTAGATGGGTTTTAGACTTACTGCTATCAGATTTTTCAACGTGACTTGTATTTTTACTGGTTTCACAGTTAAAATCCAAATTCTCTTTACGAATTTTGGGTTTGCTGGCATCAGATTTGTCAACATGGTGCATGGATTTATTTATGTCACATTTTGAGTCTGAAATCTCTACATGAGTTTTAGGCTTAGTGGTATCAGACTTTTCATGGTGTTTATGTCTGTTGGTGTCATATTTTGTGTCCAAATTCTCTATATGGGTTTTAGGTTCACTGGCACCAGATTTTTCATGATGGGGTTTAGTAGCGTTACATTTTGATTCGGAATCGTCTACATGGGTATGCTTACTGGTAAAAGAATTATCAAGACCCTTTTTAGATTTACGAGTGTAACATTTTAAGTCGGGTTGTCTTAACTGTTTGCTGCTGTCATGTGTTGAGCCCGATTCGGCTGAATTACTTTTGTCAACCCAAGTGTCCACCACTTCCATTTCTTCCACATTGTTTACAGATAGCTTGCATTTTAAATCAGATTTGGCTAGATTACTTTTGGCAACCCAAGAGTCTATCACTTCCATTTTCTCCGGATTGTTTTCAGATTGACTGCATTTTAAATCAGATTTGGCTGGATTACTTTTGGCAACCCAAGAGTCAACCACTTCCATTTTCTCCGGATTGTTTTCAGATTGACTGCATTTTAAATCAGATTTGGCTGGATTACTTTTGGCAACCCAAGTGTCAACCACTTCCATATTTTCCAGATTGTTTTCAGATAGACTGCATTTTACATAAGATTCACTACAGTCACCAAATAAATCAGATCTTGCATGCTTATTCCCGGTTGTAAGAGTATTGCATTTCAATTCAGATTCCTCTACATTAACAGAATGATTTTCTGAATGGTGTTTAGGTACGCTAGTATGGCATTTCAAATCAGATTTTTCTGGAATTTTTTTACTAGTCTCTGACTTCTTTTGATCTTGCTTGAAATTGCATTTCAATTCAGATTTCTCTAAATTAATTTGTGGTACACCAGCCTCAGAACTGGAATCAGATTTTTCATGATGGTGTTTAGATAAACTTTGGCTTTTATTGCCCTCCTGCTCTAGATGTTTCTTTGGTAAGCTAATGTCACCTTTTATTTCCGGTTGGACTAAATTTTTCTTAACATCTTTAGTATCATGTCTTTTAGAAACAGAGGGTCTGTTGGTTTCGTGAACATTTTCACTACTTTCTTTTGCAATTAAAACTGGTGTCCTTACCTGAGGGGTTGTCTTTGCCGTTTCTTTTGAATCATCATCAGCAAAATAATACTTAACGTTTCTACGCGGCCTTTTAGTTATTTTTACACTATACGAATTTGAATCAGTCCAGTCATCAGTCAAGGTCATGATTGGGGTTTTCGAATCACCATCTGGTTCTGTCGGCTTAATACCGTGATGTTTAATAGAGGAGTCTACAACTTTTACTGAATGAGCGCTATCTGACATTTCCTTTGCCTCCCTTAAACATACTTTAATGTTGGGACCATCATTCTTAGCTTTATTGTGTAGAGGAATACAGACGGTTTTCTTGGCGTCATTAACAGTCTGCTGCCCTTGAATTTCTCCTTCAATATTGTAGTTGGTAGGTTGAGAAAGATTTCCTTGTTTATCAGTTGAAATCGAATCGCTTTTCTTGTGTATCTCATGACGAGGTGAATTGTTTCCGAGTTTAATTTTTTTTCTAGGAATATGCGTTTCATCGATGAAATGTGTGCTTGATTTGTTTTTCTCATCTTTTTCTTTGCTAATTTTTGATCTATCTTCAAAAGATGCCTTGGAAATACATTTTGATGAGCGCGCAGGACTTGGTCTCCTTCCAGATTCATGGCTGTGCTTTGAAGACCTAATGCTATCTCCGCTGGCGTTGGACTCCCTTCGTCGTTCTTCAGAAAGCTTCCGAGAACTACTATTATAATGTTCTTTTCTCTCCAACCTTAACCTGTCGATGTTTCGAGAAGAATGTCTTTCAGTTTCTCCTCTTCCTTTCTCATTGTATCTGCCATATTTTCCAGATCTGCCAGATCTACCTTGGAAGCTAGAATTATCATGGCAATTGTTTTTCCTATCTCTGGAATTGGATCGACCTTGATGAAAGCTTTGGTGATCCGGGTGTCGAAGAGGGCTTCGAGACCGTTTAATGTTATTCCTCCTAATTTGTTCATTGCTTCTGGATCTGGATCGGGGTCGACTGTTGCTTCTTTTATAATCATCTCGTTTATTTCTTGGAGAAGGACATTTTCTAAAACGAAATACACAACCAAATTTTAAAAATGCTTAAAATAAGATAAAAATTGAGGTGTATGGGAATAGAAGTCCTCCTGATTTACTGTATAATATATAATACCTAATAATACAAAACAAAGTACAGAAATTTTTGTGCTGCGTTTGTATAAAGTTGTAAAATAGACAATGAAGTAAAAGTTAGAAATCAAATTAAATGTTTTCATTTACCTTTTTGGGGATATGTGATATGTTTCATCTTCGAAAGTTTTTGAATGTAAAGAGTTTTCCACTTCAGAATAATCCTTCTCAAACTCCATTTGCGTCAGTCGAAGTCTCCGTTCCAAAACCTTATCATACAGCTGACTAGAAGTTTGGTCCAGCTCCGCATTGATGGAGTTTTGCAGAGAATCATTTTGGTTAGTTTCATTTGCTCCAAACAACACAGTTTTGGCATAATTGTGAAAAGACAGAGAATTCTCATATCTACGAGCAATTCCAAATAAGTCTGTTTGGGTATCTTTTATAGGCAAAGCATTCCCCGATTCACTTGCAAATGAAATTGAACCACTCCCTTGTTGTGAATTGGGGAGATGTCTACTAGTATTCTCTGGTTGTTTTCTCTCTTCATTAATTGGTCGATAAGTACTGCAATTCGTTGGCCCTTTCTGTGCTGGAATTCCCGTTTGTTTGAAAATACCGAAATGTGCTTTTTCAGGTTGTCTCCCTTGGAGTTCTGTTGGCTTGTTGTTAATGGGCAAAATATTGGGATTGTATTTCAAAAATGGTTTTTGTGGCCTGATAGGTACATTATTTTCCCTGGAATAAAACATTTGGATAGTAAAGAAAGGAAAAAAAAATAAGCAACTAATCTACAAACAACAATTTTAACATAGTATAAGCAACTAATCTCCAAAGAACAACAGCTCCATTCTGCTGTTCGGTGGCAAGTTTGTTTCTAGGTCAGACCTTGTGATCGCCGTAAGTGAGCAATCCCAATCAATTTTTTATTCTTATTTACTAAATTCCCTAGTCTTATACCATGAGAGTTTCATTAAAAACAATAATTATTTTATTCATTTAAATCAGTGTCGGCCAAACTGTTTGACTTCCCACACACTTGTGAATGGGATTTGTTCCACGGCACACCAAATAAAAGCAGAGATTTAATTGCTGTTGTAGCCAATCGAGGATATTGACTCCAAAGCGATATCCAAAATGCTGATAACTCTAGCTCAGAAATTAAGACTTTGTGCACAGGGTAATTTTATAAATTTATTCAAATTTCCTCCTCTGTTAGGACGGGTTGTTTCGGAGAATTTGAACAATTCATCAAATTTCAACGTTCATTTTCAAGTTCTGTGAAAGATTTTTTCAAGTTCTGTTTTTATTTCAGTTTTGTCAAGCAACTTGCCTATAATGATATAATAACAGAACTTGAATAGAACTTTCACAGCACCCGAAAATTAACGTTGAAATTTGATGAATTGTTCAAATTCTCCGAAACAACCCGTCCTTAGTGTCAGGTGTGTACCGTTGAATATTGCGAATGGATTGATGAACCACTGGTACATTTGATGATCAAGTGATGGAAAATGATGTAGATAGGAGTTCTAATGTCCTCTGCACTTCTGGCAAAATTTTTAAATTTTTTTAGGAAGCGTCTACACCTGAGAAACCATGAAGCTGTGAATTTTTAACATTTCTGGTCCACAGTTCTAGCTTGTCAGCAAAAGATTTTAAGTTTCCTGTAATTGTAATTGTAATTAACTTCTCAAAAAGATTGTTAAAAATATTACTTCCAGCCACGAAAAGTCCTTGTGAAGAAAATCATATCCCATATTTTCAGCATTGCAGAAAGAAATTATTTCTGCTCGCAAAGAGATAAATCGTGATAGTACTTTTCCTATAGAGAGCCAATGTACTTCAGCATGAAGCAGCAAACAATTAAAATCAGAATACATACTTTTTTACACAATGATGCAATTTAAGGGAATTTGATTTTGATGCTTATATACCAGCGTCAATATAGCCCTTTGTCACATCGATCACTATGCACGAAAGTGACAATTATGTGTTTGAATATATGTAGATGTAAAATTCATTTAAAATTTAAGAAAATTGAAATGAATAATGAGGGAAGCTTTACATGTATTAGGGTGAACGGTGGTTTTACAGTGTGGTTTGATATCACAAAAGGTGTTAAACAAGGATGCGTAATGTCACCGTGGTTATTCAATCTATACATGGATAATTGTATACAAGAATTGAAAGCGGTGGTATTGGGCGCGAATTGAAAGTATGTTAACAGTATGGAAGATCTACAGTCTCGTGTCTAGGATGAACGAAGTATGTATGAAGAATGAGTTAATGATGACTGTAAGTAAGTATAAAGTCATGGTGTTTGAAAGAGAGAGAGTACGAAAAGAGTGTGCAATATAGTTGTGAATACTTGGAGCAGGTGGATGAGTTTGAGTATTTAAGAAGCATGTTTACGAGAGATGGGAAGGCTGACAGAGATATTGAATGAATGGTAAATGCAGGTAAATACATTAACACACTTTGATCGGGTTATTTTTTTCGCCGGCTGACCGCTGAAAACGGGCGAAAATAAAGGTCCCGCGCGAATTTCTTTAATTTGTTTTAAATCGCTATATCTTCGAAAATAATGGAAATATTTCAATAAAATTTTCTACATACTAACTCAGCATACCCAAGCTATAAAATTTCTAGCCGAAAACCAAGTATTATTTCTAATGCAACATAATAAATCGAAAAAAAAGTCATTGTTGAGTCATTAGGGTTCAATTCTTTAAGTATAAACTAGGTTTCAATTTTATTAAATTACAAAATTATTATATTTTCACCAAGGCCAAATCATTATAAAAACAAAAACAATTGCCACGTCTCTAGTATCGTCAGAGTAACACATTATTACCCATTGAAATACCACGTGTGCAATTGCCCCTCGCACGGTACAGCAGACCAAAACCATCGGAACGTGCTAATAATATTGGTTATTTTTTCAAATGAAATTTTAAATAATCACTTAGCGTAGAATGCTTCTCGTATTGCTCACGTAATATTGTTTATTGTTTTTCACCATACACTATTACGTTTAAGTTTCTAATCACCTTTATATAATCAGTTATAGTTCACGTCTAAAAATTGTTCATCTAATATTTCATTGTTCTTCCTCCATATCACTTTCTTCAGAATCACTGAACTGTAATGGCATCACTGACATTCTTCTCCTACAAGGAATTTCTTCACTTCCACTAGATTCTTCTCTTTCACTATGGAATTCAGGCAAATAATTACTAGAACAGGCAGATAAATTATCTGCGACGATTTCGTCATCACTTTCGTAATTTTCAGAATCCATTTTGAAAGGTTTGAAAAAGCAAATATAAATATTAACTCCTCGGAACACAACCGTAGGACCATTTTCTTTTTAAAAACTGGCATGCAATTGTAAATATTTATTATGGTCCGCCTAACTGTGTTTGCCGATACCTGCTGTTTTTAAATGCGCCCGACACTCTCCGCTCGCTCGCACCTAGGAGTTGAGTGGGTGCGGAACAGAGATAGAGAGATTTGTTTCGGGTTTCATGGTCATAAAAACCCTCGTTCCAGGAATTGAATTATTAGAATAACAAAATATGTTATCTAAATTACTTATTTCATTGATCTTCAAACGCAATACCTATCAAGTGTCAGGTGTTCAATAATATAGGTCATTTTAGTTGAAATATCTATGTACACAAAAGACTCCAAAATAAATACAAAAAAAAGACTTGCATTGCAATTTGATAATTATGTACATATAGTTGGGACCTTTACAAAGAGATTGGTATATAATATTCATATAAAAACATCGGATAATTTCTTCTTTTCTGCCATTGAAATGAGGCGGGCGCAGAAGGTAGAAATACCCTTCCCGACGTTAAGCATCAATCGACCAAACGGGTAGAAATACCCTTCCCGATTAAAGTGTGTTAGTAGAGGACGGAAGGCAGTTGGCGCTAACAAAAAAATGTCCAAAGAATCGAAGCTAGCAGTCCACAATGGATTGCTGGTACCTACCCTGATGTATGGCAGTGAGGCATGGAACTGGCAGAGGAAGGATGAAAGTAGACTGAATGCTGTAGAAATTAAATCCCTGAGGCGTATGTGTGGTAAAACCATGTACAAACGTGTGAGAAATGTGGAGATCCGCAAAGAACGCAAGGCTGATGTAAGCATAATGAGTAAGATTAAGAAAGGGATGCTTGGATGGTTTGGGCACGTAGAGCGAATGAACGAAGAAATGAGTGTAAGGAGAATATACAATGCAAATGTGAATGGTGGCAGAACTCAAGTGAATCAGATACTTGAGTCGGGCCATGTCAAGAGTCAAAATAATAGAAGAGTATGTATGAATGTGAATGAGGCAAGGAGAGTGTGTCCATCCTCTCTACCTACCCCTGCGGTGAAACGGCGTGATGGTTAGTTAGTTACGAATTATTTTAAATGAACCAATTTGAGACCTTAGCGCCACACCTGAGACTTCTTGCGGCAGACAGTTTGGCCGACACTGGTCTACATTAAACATTTATAATTATTGCAACAACAAAAGTACTATGAGAAATGGCTTTTCTGTGCAGCCTTCAGTAATTTAACTGAAATATGTGGAAGAAATTTACAAAAGCTGTTACAGTGTTCACTTTACATACATTCTTATGAGTAACGAATTCTGAAAGATATATAACATAACAAAATATTGTATTTAATGCCTCAAAAGTGTTAGAGATACTTTATTAATTAGATAAATAATAAGAAAATCTAACCGTTCTCTCAATTCTGCGATAGTCTTGTCTTTCCTTTGGATTTCCGCCGTCGAGGTTTTAAGTAAAGATGAAATATTTGTGCGTAACTCCTTAACCTCCTTTTCTATTACAGTATTTTTCTGCAAAATTTCATAAGTAAATTAGTTTTGACATTTCAGGATATTCAATTTTATGAATACGAAAACATATTATTGAATAGCTCACCCGAGTTAAAACTTTCTTCTCCTCTTCTAATGAGGATATTTTATCCAATAAAGCATGATTTTCACGTCGAAGCTAGAAACCAAATACAATCATAACTATAAATAAAATTATAACCTAAAAATAAATGCCAAAACTTATTTGATCGTTGGAGGTGTAAAAAAGAAAATATACGGAAAAAAAACTTACTTTTTCTACTTCTTCGCCAAAGTCAAAGTTTTCTAAATCTTCATAAATATCAACCATTGTGCATTTAAACGTTATTTTTTAGGCTTAAAACCTCTCACAAATCACAATAAATAGAAAATTTCGTTTACTTGGCTTTGGTTTTGGTTATTATTCGCAGCTGCAACTGGCAGTGCTGGCTGCAGGGTTGCCAGTTCATATCTTCGAAAATACCCACAATAGACATTCAAATTCCCCACAAGTGCCTTTACCTCCAAAATAACCCAAATTTTATTGAAATTAGCATTTATTTTCTATTTTCTGGTCATTTTCAGCGTAACTCTTTCGTTCTGTACTTAAAATTAGATTTAATATTTGTTACGAAGAAAACGAAATCGTAGTACACTCTCACAATTTTGGTAAATATTATTTTGAGGTAAGAAAAATGCCCAGTATCCTCACATTATTCCCACAAAAAGGTCCTCCCTGCAAAACAACCCAATTCTTGAAAAATCATACAAATTCACCGCGATTTGGAGATTTTCCCACGAGTTGGTAACCCCGACTTGCTAGTACAGGCACAACGCCATAGACATTATTATAGACTCACAGTCACTAGTCACAACTACTTGGTGTTTGGTGCGACAGTGCTGGCACTACGTAATTGTCCAACTCCCTAAAGTTGGACGATCGTCGAGTTCGTACGCGATGGCTCGAATTAGTCGAGTTAGCCCAGGATGCAATGTGATTGGTTTATTAATAATTTATTTATTATTCAATACCATGTGATTGGTTTATTTATGCCAGGATTGCTCCGGTAGTGGTAAACAATACCCGGATCGAAGGAGTTAACCTAGCTCGCACGAAGCGGCCCTTTACATATCAGTCTGCGTTCTGCAGACAATCGAGAGTATCGATTAGAGACGAACGTTAATAAGATAATATTATTACGTAAGAATGAAATAACAATTATTAAAAACTATTATTTTTAAAGCATTATGAAGCGGAACCAATATCATACAACTCGAAGCAAAAATCGCCTGCAAAAAACACGATGCTCAATTATACAGCGATTTTTTTTAATGTTATTTTTATAAAACGCACAAACTTCGAAAAGTGATTCTACATGATTGCAGGAGTAAAATGACAAGTATTTTTTTGAAATTCCAATTGTTTCCACACAAAAATTATTTTTCCATGTGAGAATGTTTTTTTCCGTACAAAGCATTCAACTTTTTGACCCGAAAACTACCTTAAAACGTTGGAATTTCGAAAAAGGTTATTTATCATTTTTTACTTCTACCACCATGTAGAATCGCCTTCCGAATTTGGTGCACATCCTGTATACTGTTCTTATAATATGTATGTATCACAAAAAAGATTTTTGGTACTGATCTATTTTTTGGTTCTATATTATTTTTTGTTGTTTTTGTTATTTTATTCACTGTTTAAAATGTACAAGCTATTAGCTAAGTGCACAACCATTCATTTTACAGGGCACTGCCTAGCACCTAGCGGTCAGTAGTAAAACTAGAGCCTATGGATAAAACAGGTGTTTTTAATTACCATTGGCTTCCATGACCGTATTTGTGTTGATATTTAGATTGTCAATGTGTGTGATTGATTAGGTTATAAAAAAGCCTCGCTGAGTGGATTTCTCACTTCTTCTCTCCTAAAACTAGTAACAAGTAGTCATTATGGTCAATCGACCACTTGTAAAAGTGTTTTGTCCGGGTCGGGAATAATTTTTATCTCGTAACATTAAATAAATTAAAAAATGCAATTTGTGCAGTAAAAACGAAAACCATGAGTATGTTATTTTGAAGAATTCATCAAGCCCCAAACTATTCTCACCATGGTCCTAACGAGCGGATGGATATAATCAGAGGATTTACCAGAAAAAATGAACCAGCACCAAACAAAAGGCTTTTGATGGAAAAAATTGATGCCAATTCCAGAAGAAATACAGATGAGTACCTTTGTGCCTTCCTATCTTTTTAATCATTTCCAAGTTCAAACAAGCTATGTTTTACTGTGTATTTTGCTAATATAATAATTTGAAAAGAAAAAAACGGCTACCCACAGCATAGATGAAAGTCATTGTGTATTATTATTGTTGGTTTTTTAAGGTTAGGTAGCTCAAACATATTATTTGTAAGAATTTGTCAAGGTACGGCTGGATTTGGTTATTTCATTATTTGTGTTTTCAATTATAATACGATTGCGCAGAAAATATTTTAAAGGGAACATTTGTTTTTGGTTTTTACGCAATTAAGATGGATAATATGAAATCGCTAATCGCCAAACGAGGGGTTTTAAAAGGAAAACTCACGAGGTTCGGGGATTCAATACATAGTTTATCGGTAAACGAGATCCAAATTAGGTACGAGAAAATTGAAAGTGTATTAAACCAGTTTGAATTAATTCAAGATCAAATAGAATCTCTACCAGATTCTGACGACATCGAGAATAATTCCCAAAGGGAAAGTTTTGAGAATCAATATTATTCGATTTTAGCGAAAGCAAAAGAAATGTTACAATCCGTTGAGCAAAACAAGGTAGCAATAAAACTTCCTAACCTCCAATTAAGGGAATTCAATGGTGATCAAAAAACATGGGTAAACTTCTTAGAGACATTCAAAACACTAGTGCATAATAATCCAACGTTAAATAATGTGCAAAAATTCTATTATCTGCAATCCTGCTTAAAGGGGAATGCAGCGAAAGTGATCGCCAATTTCGAAGTATCAGATTTAAATTACGTGTCAGCCTGGGAATTGTTGCAACAAAGATTTGCAAATTTACGAACTACCGTTCATAAGCATATACAAGCTTTGTTTCAACTTAAAGAAATGAAACAAGAGGATCCTGTAGCCATGCGCTATTTAATTGATGAGACTAATGTGAACCTAAAGGCTCTGCAAAATTTAGGCTTAAAAATCGATCAATGGGATGCATTAATTATTTATATAGTTTCTAATAAATTAGACGCAATATCGCGAAAGCATTGGGAACAAACAACATTAGAAGAAGAATTACCAACGTTAGGAGAATTTCTCAAGTGTCTAACGTCTAGGGCGCAAGTTTTAGAGTTAATGTTACATACAGAATCGAAAAAAAATGTTACCTACCCGAAAATAAATGGCGGCAACAATAACATTCCTAGAAAGGAATCAGTTTTCTTAGCAGCCGCCCACAATAATTGTATATGTTGTCACGATAAAGGACATAAAATTTATTATTGTAAAAAGTTTTTAAAGTTAACTTCAGGAGAGAGAAGCCAAATGATAAAGAGGTGTAGGGCCTGCTTCAAATGTTTGAGGTTAGGGCATACGGCCCCATATTGTAAAATTAATATGCAATGCAAGCTATGTGGTAGCGATAGCCACAACACCTTATTGCATAAGGGGAATCATCCGAGTAATGATTCCGATAAAAATGGTGAAGCCCGCCCTGGAGGTGGCGACCATATGGAAACTGAACGAGTTTCAGTGTCCAACCACTCTGCCTTGGTGAAGGCTGAAAAAACTGTGTTATTGTCGACAGCAATCATAGGAGTGTTGGATCGCAATAATGAAATGCATAAAGCAAGGGTATTAATTGATTCAGGAGCCCAATCAAATTTTATGTGCGAAAAGTTCGCAATAAAATTGAATTTGAAGTGTGAAAACATAAACAAACCCGTGTCGGGTATACATAATAACGTGACCCATATAAAGAAACGGGTTGCAATTAAAATGAAATCTTTAAAAACAAATTATAAACAAGATATCACATGCCTAATATTGCAGGAAATAACTACAAATTTACCGCAAGCAACGGTGGCCAGGAAGGATTTCAAGCTTCCACCTGGATTGGAATTGGCGGATCCAAACTTCAACATAGCAGCACCCATTGATATACTGTTGGGCGCTGAGAGTTTTTGGGAGATCTTGAAGAATGATCGGCTAAGATTGGATACCGGACCTACGCTCCAAAGGACAGAATTAGGATGGATCATCTCGGGCCCGATCAACGCTCACCATAAAAAAAGGCCAGTACCAGAAATCTGTAGTTTATCAATAAATACATTGTCAAATCAAGTTGAAAAATTTTGGAAAATGGAAGAGGTGATGCCTCCAAATTTTTATAACCACGAGGAGAAGGCTTGTGAAGCCGACTTTGTAGCCACGCACACCCGAGAAAGCGATGGTAGATACGTGGTGAGTTTGCCGCGCCGCCCGTGTGTCAACCAGCTTGGTGACTCATTAGGCACAGCTGAAAAAAGATTCAAAGGTTTGGAAAGGAAATTTTTAATGAATCCTGAATTGAAATCTCAGTATGCTCAATTTATGAAAGAATATGAGCAATTAAATCACATGGAGCTATGTGAGAAAACAAAGGACCATTCCTATTTTTTGCCGTATCATGCGGTAATAAAGGAAGCGAGCAGCACTACTAAAGTGCGTGTAGTATTTGACGGATCGGCTAAAACGTCGACCGGTATTTCCCTGAATGATGCATTAATGGTAGGAGCTGTTATTCAAAAAGATTTATACACTCATCTTTTACGTTTTAGGAAACATAGATACGTCATGACGGCGGACATAGAAAAAATGTACCGTCAAATCAACGTACGCCCAGAGGATCGCAGCCTGCAGAAGATTTTATGGCGCGACTCTCCAGAAGAGGAGCTCAGGCATTATAAATTGAAGACAATCACCTACGGTTTGGGACCTTCCTCTTTCCTGGCAACTAGATGTCTACGGCAAATCGGTATGGACAATCGCATTAAATTTCCCGTAGCAAGCCAGGTCATAGAAAACGATTTCTACATGGACGATCTGTTGACCGGAGAGGACGACTTGGACGCATGCGTCAGGTTGAAGCAACAGGTACATGATATTTTACTGTCCGCCGGAATGACCCTGCGGAAGTGGAGATCGAATATTTCGGAATTGTCATCTGGGTCGGGCCAGGGTGAAATTGCTGGGAAAAGCAATGGTGAACAAATGATCACTAACAATTCCAAAATTGAAAAGATCCTAGGTTTGATCTGGGATAATGAATCAGATTGTTTATCATATGAAATTAAAAGACCGTCAAGTAAGACGGAAAGTAAGCGTCAGATATTGTCGTGCATAGCTTCAACTTTTGACCCATTGGGTCTCCTAGGCCCCATAATAGTGGTGGCCAAATTAATTATGCAGAAATTATGGCAATCAAAAGCAGCATGGGACGACACACTACCTGATGAAATTTTACTACCCTGGAGGGCCTATCTAGGTGAATTATCACAACTAAATGTATTGAAAATCCCGAGGGGAATTAACCACGGAGCGCCAAGGAATATACAATTACACGGTTTATGCGACGCTTCGGAAAAAGCATATGGAGCCTGCGCTTACGTCGTCTCAACTGATCAAGAGGGTAAGCGACATGCACATCTACTTACTTCTAAGTCTAGAGTAGCACCACTGAAATGTATTTCACTGCCCAAGTTGGAACTATGCAGTGCGGTGCTACTAGCCAAACTGATTAGAAATATCAAGTTGGAGCTAAGTATAGAGGAATCGGCCACTCATTACTGGTGCGATTCAACTATAGCGTTATGCTGGTTGAAGGGTCAACCAGCTCGGTGGAACACTTTTGTGGCTAACCGGGTAGCGGAAATCCAGGATATCAGCGATCCAAACCAGTGGCGACACGTATCATCGGCCGAAAATGCAGCGGATATACTGTCCAGAGGTACCACAGCTGAAAGGTTAGTCAACGCTTCAATTTGGTGGAAGGGACCAAGCTGGTTGACAGAAGAGATCAGCGCTTGGCCACTATCCAAGGTGTCTTGTTTGAATCCCCCTGAGATTAAGAGCAAAAATGTATTACTCGCAGCTAATGTTCAAGAATGGGAGATTTTCGAAAAATTTTCATCGCTAACCAAATTGAAGAGAATTACCGCTTTGGCGTTGAGATTTATAAATAATTGTCGGATTCCTAAAGATAAAATCGCAGGCAATATAACTGTCACCGAACTAGAAGCAGCCTTAAAATGTCTGCTGAAATCATCTCAAGAACATTCCTTTAAAAGAGAATTAAAGGATTTGAAAAATCACAGAATGGTAAACAAAAATAGTAGATTGAAAGCCCTCAATCCTTGTTTATTAAATGGTTTAATTTGTGCAAATGGTAGACTAAAACTAGCTACGTACTTATCACATCAACAAAGGCAACCTGTAATATTATCGCCTACGCATAAATTAACAGAATTAATCATAAGACATTATCATTATGTTCATTTACATGCCGGGCCACAAGCGTTGTTAGCGGAAATACGCTTGAAATACTGGCCCATACTAGGAAAAAATACTGTTAAACGAGTCTTACATAACTGTATTATATGTTTTAGATACCAACCTCGAGTTTGCCAGCAGATTATGGGAAACTTACCTGTTGAAAGAATCACTCCCAGTCGACCATTTGCGGTGACGGGGCTTGATTATGCTGGACCTATTGACATGAAGAGTGGAGCGCTGAGGAAGTCTCCACTTATCAAATCGTATCTTTGCATATTTGTTTGTTTTTCTACTAAAGCTGTTCATTTAGAACTTGTAACGGATTTGTCAAGCGATACTTTTTTAAATTGCTTTAAGAGATTTATCGCCCGGCGGGGTCAACCTGAAAAAATATTTTCTGACAATGCAACTAGCTTCAGAGGAGCTTCCAACAAGCTTCAAGATTTGTATGCCAGTCTAAAGCTGAACAATGACAAAATTCATAGGTTTTTAGCAGATAAAGGTATAGTTTGGAACTTCATTCCTCCTAGGGCGCCAAATCACGGCGGGTTGTGGGAGGCTGCAGTTAAATCTACCAAGTTTCATTTATATAGAATTACCAAGAATAATCCATTACAGTTTGAATTATTATATACCTTACTTTGTCAGATAGAGGCTTGTTTGAACTCCCGTCCTTTAACTTCCTTGTCTGATGACGTCAACGACCTACTCCCCCTCACCCCCAACCACTTCCTTATGGGCACTGAGGCTTCTATCATCCCTGAAGTGGACGTCCGCGAGCTACCAGAGAACAGACTAAGCCAGTATCAAAAATTAAATGCCTTAATTCAAACTTTCTGGTGTAGATGGAAACGAGATTACCTTGCTGAACTACAAAAACGGACCAAATGGCAGGCCAGCAGCCAAGAAGTCATAAAAAAGGACGATCTGGTCATCTTGAAGGAAGACAATCTGCCTCCTGCATTATGGAGAATGGCGCGCATAACAGCAACTCATCCAGGACCTGATGGCGTAGTGAGGGTGGTTACCCTCAAGACGTCCCAAGGCATTTTTGTGCGACCTATCACAAAAATATGTTTGATGCCTATAGAATCAAACCAGGATCTGCATCTCCCGACACGGCAAACTACAGACCTTCCCAAGGTCACAGCCTAATGTAACCAGGGCTGAACCGATGCTACCACACAGGACTACTGACCTTAGAGCATCGCTGTGGTTGACCAACCTATATCCAGAAGCCACTGGGGCTTCCAGTCAACCAGGACCAGGGGTATTCGCTGCCTACCAGGACAGGGCACCCTTAATATGAAACTCAACCCCCTGAGTTAACATGTACCACCCTTGACAGGATGATCACCACTGGACCGAATGCAGAGTGAACGGTCTACACAGTGCAGTGATTACAGTGTTTTTGTGTTCTATTAAAAGAAAAGAGTCAAGTATGAACTCATATAAAAAAAACAGACTTCAGTTTTTGAACTGCTCTATACGGGAGCTAGAATATTAGTTAATTAAGTGATCTATATGTGTAAATGTTATTAATTTTATGAATTTTATCAATTTTATCAATTTTTTGATTTATCAGGTTATGGGTTTATTAATTTTATGGATTATGTATTTGTATGAGGATTATTATATTTTTGATTGTTTTAAATTATATTCCCGATCCCTTCAGGTTTAGGTAGTTTAGTTATAATGAACTATTTTAATATTTGTTGAAAGTTTTTTGTATTGATATCGAAAAAAACCCACCAGTTTTTTTTTCTCATCCCGGCGGTGGCAATATGTTTAAAATGTACAAGCTATTAGCTAAGTGCACAACCATTCATTTTACAGGGCACTGCCTAGCACCTAGCGGTCAGTAGTAAAACTAGAGCCTATGGATAAAACAGGTGTTTTTAATTACCATTGGCTTCCATGACCGTATTTGTGTTGATATTTAGATTGTCAATGTGTGTGATTGATTAGGTTATAAAAAAGCCTCGCTGAGTGGATTTCTCACTTCTTCTCTCCTAAAACTAGTAACAAGTAGTCATTATGGTCAATCGACCACTTGTAAAAGTGTTTTGTCCGGGTCGGGAATAATTTTTATCTCGTAACATTAAATAAATTAAAAAATGCAATTTGTGCAGTAAAAACGAAAACCATGAGTATGTTATTTTGAAGAATTCATCAAGCCCCAAACTATTCTCACCATTCACTATTTACTATTTTATTCATTCTGTCTACGATGTAAAAATAATAATGCTATATAATAATATGTGTATGGATCCTAAATTTAAAAATATAAAGTAGATTGTTGATAAGAACCCGTTGACAAACTGCTATCTAGCATTTTTGTTGTTTGTTTTTGGGGTGTTATGCCGTGTTGCGCTAACTCCTTCTTTAGCCGACGTTTCGGACAGCGTTGCAGTGTCCATCATCAGGGCAGATCCGGTAGATCCGAAGATGTGTGAATTTTGGTTGTCGAGTTTGTGCTTATTTATTTGTGGCCTGGGCCCATCCAAGTGCGAAATGCCAACGGAAGTGGCGACATCTTGTGGCGAATTCTGAAAGCTCAGTATTTATGTACAATGTGACAGACAGAATTGCCAGGCTGTTGAGAAAAGAAAACATCAAAACTGTCTTCGGAACCACCACCAAAATCCAAGACCTACTGAGGTCTGCAAAGACTAAGTTTCCTCTGGAAGCAGATGGAGTGTACAAACTCAGCTGCTCTGGTTGTGACAAGGTTTATATAGGCCAGACAGAGCGGACGATTTCCAAAAGGATAGCAGAACATTTTCGTGCTTGTAAACTTGGCCACCCTGATAAATCGGCAATCGCCGAACACTTAATTGAAACCGGCCATTACTTTGGATTTGCTCCCGAGGTCCTGGGAAGACCCAAAACTTATAGATCACGCCTGATTATGGAGGCAATTGAAATCTACAAAAATCCATTTAATATCAATAGAGACGACGGAGCTAAGCTCAACAGCTCTTGGTATCCGGTAATTGACGGCTACACCAAAGCTAAACGCAAATAACATGTCTAAGTATACTCCAATACCATATAATAACACAATATAAAACCATTGCATTTATACCTTGATACTGGGTACATCTACTCTAATCGCTGTCAATCGGTTTTCTAATTCTAGAATTCGCCACAAGATGGCGTCACTTCCGTTGGCATTTCGCACTTGGACGGGACCCAGACTAACATAAATACTGAGCTTTCAGAATTCGCCACAAGATGTCGCCACTTCCGTTGGCATTTCGCACTTGGATGGGCCCAGGCCACAAATAAATAAGCACAAACTCGACAACCAAAATTCACACATCTTCGGATCTACCGGATCTGCCCTGATGATGGACACTGCAACGCTGTCCGAAACGTCGGCTAAAGAAGGAGTTAGCGCAACACGGCATAACACCCCAAAAACAAACAACAAAAATGCTTTTGGCCGTGAGAATCTAAAAACTTACCTGCTATCTAGCAGTTTAACGGGATTTCATTGTAATTTTGTAAAATAAATAAATATTAAAAATAAAAATCCGTCACCCATATTCTTCTACATAATAATTGTAGGCACTGGTAACTATTACTTCGACGTCTGCAATGATAATGAATGTGGAGTGGCTATATAGATGAGTTATCCGGTCACCATATAATATAGCCACTACACGATCGTCCAACTCCGAACTCGGTTCAGGACGGTTGTGTACAGTTGGACGATTGTACACATTGTATAGTTCCAGCATGAAGTTTCGATGAACTAAAGCATAGACAATAAACCACAACTTCTGATTCAGGTGATTCGTAACCAATCTAAATATGTTAAAATAATGATAAAATAAACAGCAAAAAATCGAGTCAACATCTAAACCGCTTCCGCATAAATAAACACTCATCGCTCTTACTACGTCAGCTGTAGGGATGGTTGATCTGAAATGCACCATAACTGCGGTTACCGCTACTGGAGCCGGTTATTTATGCAGTTATTTTTAGCACCGGTTCCCGATTTTTCGAAAAATAGCGGGAATCAAGATGGTCACACCCGAAACATATAACTTCGCATAAATAAACCACCAAACTCGTAATATATCGTCAAAATGTTTCCCGCACTAACATTTAGTATAGTGTGACGTTTTTAGCCAAAATGAGATATTTACAACATTCGATTCGATTTTTCTCCATATGATGTATCATACTGTAGTATATCCTATGTGAACATTTTTATTGTTTCTTAAATAAATCGAAATCGATTTCTCTGAAATCGGACAGTTGAATCCGGTCCCTGGGAAAGAAGGTTCAAAACGAAAAAAATTATATATACATATTTATATTAAAAAAATATATTTTTACCAGTTGATTTTTTTTTACAGATTTGGTCTGTAGAGGGTCCCTCTTTTGAGCACTTATTTTGTCCTCTTATGTCCTCATTCCTCATTATAGAAAAATGGTAGTCTCAGGTAGAATAATGCATTGCAGTACCTGCCAGCAATACACTGCAGTGGTAAATAAATACACATTGTATTCCTTGAGAGTCACAACGAAGATACTGTGTTTTTAGTTACGGCGGCAGTACAGTTGTCAGGTGCAAATGAAAGCATGGGTGTGTTTGATTTATTTTCTGTATTTAATTAAATGTGCATATAATGAGATTTAAAAATATAATGTAGATATAATTCAATACTTTAATCTGGTGTTTTCACACTACTCCAAATACTACATATGATTTAGCATAAATTTTATATATAATATATAGGACTACAAGAATATAATATTATTATATACCACCCTACTTGGCCTTCAACTCATTATGGCAGATTAACTAATAAAGATTATGCATAAATACAATCAAACATAAAATTAAGTATAAATATTTGCATTCTGAAATATAAATAACCTACAAGATTTTAATTGTCCCATACAATTAATAATAATACAGTGAAACCCACATATAACAACGTTAACATAATATGTTCCATGTTGATGTTTTGTGTTTTCGGTTCATTGAAGGCTGACGTCTAAAAAACCTAAGCCTAATTTATCCCGCATACTATGTATAAGGCTGAATTTGAAAAATGGTCCAATTTATATATGTACTTACTTATAAGAAGTTATTTTTACCGGCCCTTGGGAAACCTAATAAGAGAGTTTCACTGTGTACGCAATTATAAATTAAACTCTTTTGCAGCTTATCTCGGATAAATAAAATCAGCTTATGTCTGATTGAAAACAATGTTAAAAAAGTTATGTTTTCGGGGTTGGAAGTCGGGGATCAATGAAAAGGAATTAAACAAAAAGGATTGATTAATAAAGATGAAAAATGAAGCTGCCTCCACAACAAATTAATGCCAATAACAATCCGGGCTGCCTTTGAGTGAGACAATATCTTTTCATTTAATTATAACAATCTTAGCAATCATTCATCTCTTAGTGATATGTTTAAAATTTGTTCTATTTTATATTTAATTTGTTACATTATGTCCTTATTATAATAATGTTAATTTTGTTGTTTTGGACTCAAGACACTTTGGAAAAATAATTGTCAAATTAATTATGGACTCGGTTCTATTCCGATGATTGGAGACTGACTATAATAGGGCAGTTAAATCTAGGGATCACTAAATCCTAGGGCAACTGAAGCTGCCTCTGGTGACAATGATTACCGCTGAATTAATAGGAATGTTTAATTTGGTGTTCTCTTGTGCTTAATGCACCGCGTCAATGTCTCTCTGTGCGCGGGATATCTTCACTTTGTCCTTGGGCGTATTGCTCTCCCCAGACTCGAGGGCAAACATCTTCATCTTCTCCTTGAAGGAGAGCTTCTCGGGGATGGGGCTGCTGCCTGCTTGCTGCGCCTTCTGCTGCTCTGCTAATCTCTTGGTCCTGGGGTCCCTGCATAACATAAATACATCATTGATTTAGCTGAACTAATTCAACACTAGACATTTTGAAAAATATTATAAATCAGCATGCAGATTTAACTTGATAATCGTTATTTGTGAAAGGGTCCTTATTCTTGGCTTCGCGATCTGTAAACGAACCCTCATTTCTCTTCTGCAAGTATGAAAACTTCCCAGGTTGATGAGGTTAAGAATGTGTGGGAAATATGAATTACCTATAGAACTCCTGCGCTCCTATCACACCGGGAGTGTGGGTCACTGTTCCTGTGGGTGAAGTGGGACTTTGAAGCATATTCTCAGCTTCCGTTATAAATTTCTGAAACAATGCAAATAAATGTGTTAGAAAAATATGCAACTTAAAAAAGGCAATATTAACTTAAAAAACAACTATATATATATTTACATCTGGATCCTCTCTACCGTGGGAATCTCCCGGAGAAAACATGTTGCTGGAGGATTGCTCCAAGGACTGGGGGCGATGGAAGCTGACTCTCTTGTCCTTGGTGCCCACCAGCTGCGCCGCTCCCCCGGCCGCCAGCGTCTCCGTCAGCTGACTGGTCACCGACACGCTGGAGCGCAGGGCTTGCTGGTGGGACATCACAGCGAAGGAGGAACCCCTCTCCGGGGGCGGAGGAGCGCTGTAACCCATCATCTCTTCCTCGTGCGACTGTATGTCATACCGCTGGATGGGTTCCATTTCTCTATTGTAAACATCGCTTGCGCTCATATTCATATTTGACATATTCTGGGTCAGATGGTTGATTGGCGCTACATTATTGTTCCCAGTGTTGGGCTCGAACTTAGGTACATTTTGAGAATTCAGGTTGTTGTGAGAGAAATCTTGTTCGTATTTGCCCATCATTTTATGCATTTGTTCGGGGTATTTAATATTGTTTGCATCGTATTTTAACAATTTAGGGTCATATTTACTATTGACATTGTGATCGTATTTACTGTTGTCAGCTTTTTGTCCACTCTGGTCGTATTTAGCAGTGTTGTCAAACTTCAAACTTTGAGGGGTAGGTTTGGTTACGAAACTGGTGTTCTTTTGTGTTTTGTTGGGGGATTGGGGTGAGTTGGAATTGAGGTTATCGAGCCTCAGGTTAGATTTGAGAATTGACTTGGGTTGGACGGGAGGAGAGAGGGGCATGTGTGGAGAGGAAAATTTGTTGTCTTGTGTGGGGTTTGTGACATTTTCTTGCTTTTGATGGGGCAAATTTTCCTGTGAATCATCAAAGTCATCTTGGCTCAACTGTTCTTGCATCTGAAACAAAACAAATAAATAATAATTTTAAAAAGTTAAAAAGAAACTACTAAAAACAAATATTTATTATTCATTTGATTATGCATTATGATTAACTAGCTGTACCCAACGTTGCTAAGGTTTACAAATGGTTTGGGGTAAAGTTTTGAGGTAGTGAATTCTAGTGTACCTGAAAACTAGGTGCATTTTTCAGATAGAAATAATATTATTGTAAAGAATTGATAAAGTGAACTTTTTAAGTATTTGTTTCACTTCATCTCCCATTGGTCTTCCTCGAGCATCCTCCACTTCTTCTACCATTCACTTCCACGTCAAACATTCTTATTATATCCCTTGCTTTGTTTATCACATCAGTGCAAGTCTTCCTTGGGAATCCTTGACACGTTGTTTGTGAATCTATAGGGCACATACGGACATTGCCTTTTATTTACAAACATAGATTGGTTAATGATCTACCTTATCATCTTCCTCAGTCTGTGCCTCCTGTGCCCGCCTCTGGAAGTCCCTCTCGAGCGTGAGGGCGCGTAGCTGTTGCTCTTGCTGCGGGCTGCGCTGCTCCAGTGACTGCAGGGCCCCGATCTGCTTGTCACGCCACACGCGGGCCGCCAGCCTGCGCGCCTCCAACTCCTAAAAAACAAACCTCCATCATTAGTTAAGTTCCCTCTGTAAACAAAAATGTCCAAGGTTGTGGTGACATACCTGTTCAAATAAGTTACTTTACAGTTTATACTTTTAATTTTAATTATACATATCTGTAGATTGCCCTTACAGTATTATGTTTTGATAGTGTTTATGTATAGTATAAAATATGCACTCTGCACAATCTCTAAAGAGTATGAAATAAAGTCGCTATCTGTGCCTGCCTGTTTGTGCGCTTATTCTTCTAAACTACGCACTGGATTTTGTTAGGGTTTTACATATTTAATACATGCATATTATATTTACAGAAAGTAGAGAAAAGTCTTACGGGCGCTTACATTTCCAACGCTGTCTAAACCTTATGAGATACATCTAAATAATGTACCACGGAATTGTATATCTTAAAAGGCCTGATGGTATATGTCTGTCTCTTAAGGATAACCCCCGGCAACTAATAAATGTAATATCAACAGTAAAAAGAAGGATAAAATAGCAACTGCAAATCATGCAATGAGTGGCATTTTTAATATTGTGTCGTGTGTGTCAAATCCAGCCTTAAACTGTCTAATAAAACTGTGTTTATCTGAAGTCACCTGCCAGGTAAGTATGTTTTCTGTATCTGTACATTACTAGATAGAGCCTAGGAGATATTGTAAAGCGTTTTTCACAAAAACGGCGCTAAATTATTATTATTAAGATCATGTCATTGAAAGAATTTGTGAATTTATGGCGTATTAATTATCATTCTTACCTTTTCTCTTTCCTCGCGATGCCAGGGGTTGGACTGGGCAGTGGGAGGTGGGGCTACTCCCTGATGGGGGTAAAGACTAACAGACGGGGGCTCGTTTGAACTCGCCTGGTAGCTACCAACTGCAATACAAAAACATTTGTTAACAGCCATAAATATGTGTATAATTGCTGTAAGACAAATATAACATCTTTGTTAAAAAAATATACCTTCATCGCTCTGGTAGAGGGGGTGGGTGGCAGTCGGAGGGAGGGGAGGTCCATCAATCAGGATATTATCAGGTATCATTTCTCCGGAGATACCTCGCTTCATACCCTGGCAAGGAAATCAATATGTAGTACATATCAATAAAAATAAAGTAGTCTTTGTATGAGTTTTGGGGAACATAATAAATTATACTTTAAGTAGTATTGCAGTGGAAGTGAATTTCTTACTTGAGGTTTGGGAGCTACTGGGGGCTGTTGTTTCATGGGTGACATTGGATGGTTGAGGGGCGCTGACATGTTTGGATCCTCTCCATATTGTGGTCTGAAAAAGTGTTGATATATTGTTGTATTATAAATAAACACAGATTAAAATTTTTGTTAAATAAAGTTGTTTAAAAATAAAATATAATAAAAAAGGTGGCAAGTAGGTATGGGGTCCTCGTAGTACCGGTATTACAATGGAAGATGTTTCGAGGAACTAGCGTCATTGATCCCTTCGGTACCGGTGCATTGTCGGGATACAGAACTGAGTTGATCGATCATTTTATACGAACGGGTCGGCCACGACCCGAATTGATTGAGTTGAGGGTCCCCGCTCTTTGATTGGACACTGCTACACATGGAAAAAATGCCGCAGAGAAGATAAATCGATGGGCCTCCCAACGGCGGCCGACGTTCATAAGGACCCATTAGTGTTTCAGTTACCGGAGACTGGAGTATCTACCAACTCTATTTGTCTATGGCCGCTCGCCACACCGGCACCCATCACGGGGCACGGGTGCCGATAATCGAATCTTTAAGAAGTAACCCGATCGATCATCCCGGTGATCGGGTTAAAACGATTGACCCAAGACAAAGGGGTCTATGGAGAGGACCTACATCCAAATTTAGATTTGTGGTATAGGATGCAAAGAAGGTTCAGTTGAGGTTGAGTTCTGCAATAATGTGATATACAGACCTGCCCATCTGTCCTTGCCCGGACTGGTTGATATTCTGGTGGGGAATGTGTTGTGTGCGGGGGCTAGCGGGCTGTCCCCCCTTCCAGGACTTATTGGTCATATCTCCGCTCATGGTGCTCATGTTGGGGTTGTAACTCTCGTTCACGTTGGGCATGCTCGGGTAGCCACTGTGCAACTAGTAACGTACAATAGAATTAAATTCAGAATACAAAAACATTTTTTGTAAAATTCACTGTAACTTATCAAGTTCCTAGATATTGAAGGATAGACTTTTAAAGTCTAGACTAGATATCAAAATTTAATTAGCCTTTGGAAATAACAGCTACATGTCTTCAATGACCAACGCCATTGACGAAAATTGGTGTCAATAGTTAAATTATAATACCTACATGTGATTATTATGCAACACAGTCAACTGTACCTGTTGTTTTTAGCAATATTGACACCAAACATATAAAAAAGGTGTATTATGTGTGATTTGTAATGGTTATGTGCCTTCCTACTAGATGTCTTTGTTGGTTTTCCTATCCGATACCGCCAAATAAGCTTCAAATTTTGCAAAGAAAGGTGATTTAATACCTGTGTTGTGGCGAGAGGTCCAGGGGAGGTGAGGAAAGCTGACTGTGGCCTGAGTGTGCCCTTAATCTGCGGAGGGCCCTGGAAGTCCCCTGCGCTCGAACCCTTCACCAGAGTGAGTGCTCTAAAAATCCAAAAACAAATTAATAATGTACCCTAAATTTAGAGTTAGTTAAAATAAATTCCAGTCTGTCGCTTAGTAATAACAAGCATTTCTGAATTATGGAGCATTTGCGAGTATTGTTGTGTTTTACTGACAGTGCATTATATATATGGTATGAAACCTAATTAGTTCTTCAATATGAAGTGGTTTAATTGCCGGGCGTGTACGATCAAAACCATCCATTTTTCTATGTACATGTTTTGTTATTTTTAATATAAAGCGTGGCTTATTTATTAAACAAAAGTACAGTTTTATTCCAAGTTTGATGAAGTTTTGCACACTTGACCTTCAAAACAAGATGAAGGTCCACTGTCCACATGAGATTTTGAAAACCACTCACGTCCTTTTTTCCCACATCTTAAAGCAGAATTTTGATACTTCTTGATGAAATTTTGCATACTTGATGTTCAAAACAAAAGGAAAATTAATCTGATTTTGAAAAACTGAAAGCCCGGGTGACACTGGGTACTTCAGCTAGCAAATCGTCATTGCGCTTGCAAAAACGGCTAAGTGCCAGATTTTAGTGTAAGGTTTTTTTACATCAAAAATAAAAAAATCAAGAAATCTGGCCCAATCTCGTCTATGTGGGCTTAAGTTTAACCGCTATCGCACAAAACTCATTCAAACGTTGTTTGATGAAGCAGCTGAATACAAAACTGGGAAGCTTTTGATTCCCCTAAAATTTGGTAAAACTCACATAGCCGGTCTTGCAAGCGCAACGACAATATATAATATTTAACCCTAGAAGCCTTATCTACGCCTGAGAGGCGTACACACAATCTTAAATTCTATTTCTCTTTCTAACGGTTGAAGTTAGAGCCTCGTGCTTTTTAACCAACCCAGTGGCCGACGGGAGCTCGCCTATGGTACCTGTATCACTAAGGTAAGTCCAGCCATTTTTGAGTTTTTGAGGTATAGTACGCCTGCGAGACGTATGTTTAGGCTCTGTGTAACTTTTAACTAAGATTATGTGTTTTTACTTTCGTTAATTTTTCATCCATTTTATGTTTATTTTGGCATTGTTTCAGATACCAACATGTCATGGTCTAATATATTAAACAGTAACGATATTTTGAAAATCTTAGACCAAGAAGATAGTCTTTCTCTGGGAGAATCAGCTTCTGAAGACGAGGACAGCCAGTTTGGACGACATTCAAAGCGAAGATGAGAATAACTATGTAACTGAAGAAGCTTTCCCTTTACAAGAATCTGCTCCCACTGAAGAAGCCGACTCAAAATTTCAAAAGCTCACCTAGCATCTGATTCTGCTCATGCTTCGCAATCTGCCAACTCAGGGCGAATTTATCGTGTTCCTGAAAATACTCTTCCCGGTAAGAATGGGCGCGGGATGTTTGGTCAACAAATAAGGGTCAATAATCTCACAGAACTTCAGCTATGAATAAAGTCCGCACCTCTCGAGGATCAGCTCAAATTACAAATTAAATCTAGTGGGCACTATTCGATCAAATAAGCGGGAAATGCACGAAAAATTGAAGAACTCGAGATCTCGACCTGTTGGCAGTTCTACGTTTTGTTTTGACGGCCCTCTGACACTTCTATCGTACAAGCCAAAACCTGCAAATATGGTTTACCTTTTATCTTGTTGTGATGAGAATGCAATAATTAATAATTCAAGTGGCAAACCAGACATGATTAATTTCTAGAACCAAACAAAAGGAGGAGTAGATTCATTTGATCAAATCTGCGCCTCAATGTCGTGCAGCCGCAAAACTAATAGATGGTCAATGGATATTTTCTATGGCATCTTAAAAATGGTTTTTTACAATTCTGCTGTAATTTATGGCCACAACATGATCAAATAAACTCTCAAACAAAAGATAATTCATTAGACAACTCAGCACAGATTCGGTCAAGCCTTGGATTCAGACTTGAAGCTCCGACTTAAAAATATAAGCCAAATTCTCGCAAAACCTACTGATTCAGGTAATAAACTTCAGGCAGGAGAACCAGAGCCCAAAAAACGTAAATACTGCGCTTTTTGCTGCTAAAAAAAAGATAATGTCGAAATTAGTGTGCTGTAAGTGCAAAAAGTCAGTATTTTCTGAGCACAAATTTGATGTCTGTGTAGATTGCTCTAAAATTATAGCTAGTATGTAATTAAAAGCATGATTACTTTTAATGTTTGCCCTAAGAATAAGAAATTAATCTTAAAAAAATATATGATTATTTAGAAAAAACATATGTTCAAGTTGATTTTTGAGAAGATGATTTTTTTGTTTGAATATAAGCATAATGTTTTGATTCGTTTTAATAAATACCTGTAATAGTAGTTTTCATTGATAAAACTGTGTTTTATTATTAGTTTACATACCAACCTTAACTTTCCATTGAAAAATAGGGCACAAGTAGGTATATTTTAGCCTACTGGCTCTCATTTACATGTGTACGCCTCTGAGACGTATGTTAAGGCTTTATGTACCTATAAAATAGATTAGGCTTCTAGGGTTAAAGAAGAGTGTCTGTGGGTTTTATTTTATAAAAATATACAGTTACAAACTTCACCTCCAAAACAAGGGGAAGGTGAGATTTCGAAAAACCACCCCCATCTCTTTTCCCACCCCTTAACCAGTACGCTTATACTTACTTTACTTATACTACTTATACTTTTTACGACAGTGTTTGGTGCACGCTCTAGTACATCCACGCTGGGGGTTTTTGCGATGGAATTTTAACCCTTATGCCTCGAAAAATGTATAAAAGAAAAAATCAGAATTGCTTGCGCATATGTCACTGTCAATTCTAATGTTTATTTTATGAGTATAGCCTCTATGACAGCTTGTGAAACAGTTTGTCTATGAATGTCAAAATTCAATAAAGGAAAAAGCGTTACAAAAATAAAAATATTCAAAATAGTAAAGATGTAATTATTTCTTTGAAAACACTTTTTTTCATATAGGATATGTATTCAGATATTTGTAGAAATAATTTATTCAGTTTATATATTCATTTAAATAATTTTTCTTACTTGTCTCCGAAATGGGAGATTTACATTTTTTTCTCGATAAAGTTAGGTATTTTGGGGAAACTTCTTGCGATATAAACATGAAAGAAATATAAACAATAAGATACATCACTTGGTAAATAGAAAACAATCACAAAAAAAAATAAAACATAGTTTTTTATCCTGATATTTTAACAAAACTCATCAAGGGAATTCGGCACGGTTACGAAAATTTTCATCGACAGTTTATTTGGACTTTCTCAGACGTTCAACAAGTTAAATCAGAATAAAGCCTACACAAATTTCTACACACTGAGCTCTAGCAGTAGACGCATTTTGCTCAAATTCATACATCTGGATTTCATTATGTATTTTTTACCAATGTAAATGTTTTCATATTTAACTGCTATGTTATTAGGGAAAAGAACTTGAAATGAATCCAAGTTTTAAAGCTTCTTTCACCTTTGTTAGCACGGAGGATTGGGTGCACAAGCATGAGATTCTTCAAAATGAACAAATACCTGTCTTGGGGTGCAGTGTGCTTATAGGTGCTGAGGTTTTGGTAGAAGTTATTGGGGTCAGAGTGCTGGTGGGAGGGCTGGTTGATGCGCCCCCTCAGCCCGGCCAAAGCGGGGATGCTATTGCTCGATGAAGTCCTGGACACAACATTCATTTACATTTATGTATTACAAATATTTACATTTACAATTAAAGAATTATCATGACAAAATGATTGTGGAATATTTTCTAATGGATGAAAATAAGCAACAGCTAAAAATGTAAAAAGATGTAAATTTGTAGGTAAAAAAATTTAAATCATTGACGAAGGTAATATCAACAACTCTCAATGAAAATATGAAACTGGGGACAAAGAGAATAAAACGGTAACGGTCGCAACTGGGTCTCGACCGAGGTCATCAAGTCTTATCGGGACTAGCACTCTACCAAATGAGCTATTGTCTGTCCGTTTCATATTTTCTTTGAGAGTTGTTGATATTATCTTCGTAATGATTACATATTACAACGAGGTTTATAAGCTACAATAATTATCTTTAACAATTTTTTTTTTTAAATTGAATAAATTTTTAAGTTTAAGACAGTAGTAACCAGCTAAAACAACATAATGTATTGAATAAATATGATTTTTTCTGAATTTACAGCTGAAAAGGTTTCTAGAACAGGCATTGTTAACCACTCGGGCAATTTTGAGATATTCTTCACAAACAACCGTAGTGTTTTTATATCCCAGCCTGACACATTCTCATAAAGGTAATGCCATCTCATTTTGTATTATGGTGAGAAATATGATTTAAACAGTGTTAAAAACAGAGAATACCGCACTTTCAGTTTGCACTAAAAAAAAAAAATTCCATAAACGCTCTTGAAAATTTAAAAAACAATAATTCCATGAAACAACATTTAGCATTTAAGTTTGCAAAATTTTTAAATAATATTTTTATATTAAACAAAAAAAGATAAGTGACAATAACTTTTATAATACCTTTGTCTAATCAAATTCATTTTTTAGTTTGGTAAAAAGTAGCAATTACAGTTTACACAATAAAAATCATCAGAAAGCGACCTTAAAACATTATCTTTGTTTGCGTTCAAAAGTTGAATATTTTGAATTGCATATATGTTGATTGAATCGATTATGCAATTCATATTTTGTATTACAACATACTGAAAGTCATTGATCTGCTTTCAAGAACAATATTTTATTTTGAAATACATTCAAAAACAGCGAATTTTTCCCGAATCAAACGTAATACGAAAATATTGTCCACAGAATCTGTATTTTGACAGTTCTCCTAACATTGCAAAATGTCAGAGGCTTTAGGGGTTAAAATTTAGTGCATCTCTTATAAGTTAATTTCATACGGGACTGGAAAAAACCTTTCAATGTGACAAACCTCATATTCAGGGGAATCCAAGTTAGGCCAACTGAAGGGTCTGAAAAACAAACTTTTAAAGCTCGAAACTACTCATGAATAAGGGGACTTTGTAAGTTTTGCTGTAAAAACATGAACATACCTGGAGTACCCAGGATTGAAAACCTCATGCAGTGCGGGAACACTCTTGGAAGACTTTACGGTGTTGTGTTGGCCACTCTGCTCCGCCTCCAGGGTAGACGGCAGGTCTCTCTCCGACATCCGACGTGGACCCGCTGCAAATTAATCAAAATCTATTAGCTCTTAAGCACTTTCTATAACACTTTATATTTTATGAATTTAGTTTGGGTTGTTTAAAACTCTCATCAAATTTGAAGAACATCTGTTTTTGATACTGACAAGGTGTTAGAAAATTTGGACGATAGAAAGCTCACCGTTAAACTCTTTAAAACGGTTTGATGTTTATCAAATGTGGCGAGGGTTTGATACAATTGAACCTTAATAGGTCATGAGTGACTTTTCACCAGTAAATATGTAACATATTGCTAAACCGTCGATAGCAGAGAGTTAACTGCGGGAAAATCAGGAACTACAATGTATTTTGCACTAAAAAACATTGAAAAATAAGTTAACTTCTGTAGTTCCCGATTCAATCGTGGCTAATTTCTCGGTGGTGTCAATATAGCCTTAGTTAAATGTTAATTTTCTAGACAATTACGAGAAAAATCAATAAGGTTTTACAAGCGTGAGTCAGTAAAAAAATAGTTAGGACAATTGAATAGTTAAGTAAGTCGTAAGTCACTAGTTAGGTAAGTTGTAAGTCACTGGTTATTATTTTAAATCTTAGTTGTAAGCCAGTTATGTTGATTATTTAATATAAATATATTTGCCCTTGAAGTGTGTTTTCACGAAAACGGCTTTATATAAATCAACCAAATATTATTATCATACATTTTTTGGACTTCATTTGAGTAAAAACTTATCAATTGTACTCCAGTTACAACATAAATTTGCTAAAAACACAACTTAAAACATAACAGTGCGATAAATCTGGAAAAAATAAATATAATCATAAATACTAAGTAAATAATATAACAAAAGGTATTGCTGAAAAAAAATTATAACAGGTGGATTAACAAAAATTGGCATTCCATACAGCTAAGTGGCTAGTAACATGAAGACATCAGGTAAGTTGGCTTACTGATATGTTGAACCTGTCTCTTGCGAGTGGCGTGCGGTGTCTCGGTGCACAGCGAGTGCGAGTGTATGGGGGTTGGAGGGCGGTCCCGCACATTCTTACGCAGGCTCAACGCCACCCGTGGAATCTCATCCCCCATCAAATTGGGACAACTGCGATGCATATCCAAACGATTGTCTTTTGCAATATGATAAATATTCGGTTTACTTTTTACTGCTCGTTTATCTACATTACTTTCACTGTTCAATTTGTTATTATTGGTCTTTTTCCTTATTATATACGAATGGGGAAACTTCTTCACTACCGAGACTTCTTCATTAGGAATTATCTTAGAAATATTTGGCGTTGATAAGGTTTTGCAAGACTTCTTTTTCACTAGCCTAGGCTCGGATAGACCGATTAATTTTTCAAGTTTGAAAAATTTCATACTTAACGGTGATCCTTTGGTGATATACAGTTTTTGGTCATTATTATCAAGTTTGGTGAGAATATTCTTATTATCTAAAAATTGGTGTTCTTTCTTATAGTCATCCTTATATAAAATGGCAGGTTTGGGTTGGTCCTCTAGGCTTATTGCGCTATGTGGTTCTTCGGTCGCTGGACGGTCTATCTGCTTAGTCCCGTACGTAGACCAATCTTCTAATTGCTTCAGATGCCTTCTATGTTCATCTTGCGATAAAGTGTTCTTAGATTCTAAATTAAAATAATCTTCGTTGTTCCCGTCAGGAACATTGGTTAAGCTCTGGCTCAGGAGGGCGGCGGTCCGAGTATTATGATTTTGCTCAGAGAGAACATCTTGGAATAAATTGGGGCTGGATTGAGATTGTCTTTTCAAGCTGGTTTGGTATGTAAGACATATTTTGTCAAAGTGCCCGACGAGGGCTCTGACTTTGCCGAAGCCAAGTTTTAAATCATCGGGCTTGTGCAAATCTTCATCTGTTGGCTTAGTCAATGGTTCATGGAGGAACTCTTCCTCGCTGGATTTGTGCGCAGTTGCTATATGGGCCATGGACAATTCTGTTTTTGTACCTTTTTTTATTAAACCACCCACAACTGTGGGACATTTTGTTTGAAACGATTGAGGGAATGAATCATTATTCTTTGCCTCGGAAATAAATATTTTGGTGCACGTCGTTATGGATGGCCCTGGATTTGCATTAAAATTATTCTCTTTAACATTACATTTATTTTGAATATCATCTAAATTTAATTGTAATCTATTACATTGATTTATTTTATATTCATTGTGCGAATCCCTTTGGGAAAAATATTTTTCCCCACAACCTGTGTTAAAAGGAACATTTATATTTATATTATTTTGTCGATCGTGGAGGTCGTTCAAAAAATTAGCCCCACATCCTTTGACTGTTGTGGCATTTTCGACATCGCAATAGTTATTTCTACCGATGGGTCCATGCACAGAAGTAATAGAATCTGAAAATAACAACCTGACACTTGGTGCACAATCTGTTTGGCAGCCATTGTCTCGTTGACATGTTTTATGTTCAAATATTAACGGTTCTGAATCCGTTTCATCGATGAAAGGAATTTCATCAGTGTCGTCTACGCATAATTTTCGATAGCCATGAGTAGGATTTTTGTCTTCTGTAACATAATGAGATCCCGCCTCCAGTGTTTCAGAAGTGCTCTCCGTGCATTCGGTGCAATCAGAGCTATAGGCGTGGGTCGCACAGTCGACACATTGTTCTCTGTGGCAGAGATTTTCCGTGGAACCATCCTGACGGAGATGGGTTTCTTCTGATCTGGACCTCATCCCCGAAGCGTACAGCTTGGCGATGTTTGGGTATCTCAGATTTGGAGGGATCATTAATCGCATGGGCTCGTCCACCATGCTGTGTAAGCTCAAGACGCTTTCGTCTGAATCTACGGAATGTCTCAAAGGACCGCTGAAAGCAATATTGTTGAGACTATTGTCCGAGTTAGACGAATACAGTTTCTTATCCAACATGGGATTCCTGGATAAATAGCCTGTTAAAAATCACACACGTTAGTGGTTAGTAGATTTAAAAAATAATGTACATTATTAGTTGAGAGACCAGTAAGTTTTTCTTCTAAATTATAAAAGTTTTCCCGTCACCAAAAATACAATTTGATCATCATTATTTTAAAATTAGGAATGGATGATTATTTAAAGTAGCCATGAGGTAAACATTGACAAAGTTTAATTAGTATGTCATTGGGTTCTTAGTATGTTGTAGGAATTTAATTTAAGTCATAATTCATCAATACCTCTATTGGGGCTAGGCTGTCTGAGCAGCGTGGCCAGTCCGTGAAGCACGGCCCCTTGCTTGGCCACCTCTAGTGTGACCACAGGTCCGGTGCGCACCAGGTATTCCGCCGCCCGCTCCTGACTGATGCCTACCAGCGAGTGTCCATCAACCGACAGCAGCTGGTCTCCAGCCTGAAGCCTCTGGTCTGCGGCAGCCGCTCCACCGGGCACCACGGACTTGATGTAGATGCCAAGTTTGCTTTGACCAGCTCCCTGAAAGCATTACATTAGATGTTGATAATTTTCCACAAAATATTAAAAGTGTCCAAAATTATACAGATTAAGCCAAATTAATAATAAAATTGAGTCGATTCACAATCTACCCTTTCTAAGGGAACAGTTGAAAAAAACAATGAACGCAGGAAAAGTGACAGCTTTTTGGACAAGCTGTCTTATTATGTTATTCCCGTGACTAATGGTTGTAATGCAATTTTGCAATTTGGAAAAAAACATCATTTTGAAGTGCAAATACTATAATGGGTGTCATCATAACTAACTAACTAACCTATCTGCAGGGGTGGGCAGAGAGGATGGACTGCCAAACAACTCGGTCTTGGCACACACTTCTTGCCTCATTCACATTCATACATACTCTTCTATTATTCTGACTCTTGACATGGCCCGATTCAAGTATCTGATTCACTTGATCGTGCCATGTCTTCCTCGGGCGTCCCCGACTATCATTATCTACAAATTATTATTATTTAATGAGCAGGCAGCATTCTGCTGAAAGTTTCATAATTGATTGTTGATTTAAATTTTTAAAAATAAGTTAATCCTTTATTCTCTCCAAATAAGAATCCAATCGAGCATAAAATTTATTTATATTTATAGCATCGATGGCATGTTGTGGAAGTTTGTTCCATGCTTCCACTACTCTATTTGCAAGGAAATGTATCCTAGGATTGGGTGGAAAATGTGTTTTGTTAATTTTTTTGAGTGTCCATGGAGACTTACATTTATGTTGGTGATGACGATTTCTTGAATACTAGGGCAACTTAATGTCCAGATAAAATTTAAAGTCTCAATCAAGTCATCCCTTTCTCTCTTCTTTTAATGTTGATAATTTTAGTTCCTTGAGTCTATCTTCACATTGCCGGTCTTTCAAAGCTCTTGGTATATTTGTGAATTTTCTCTGTACCCTTTCTGTTAGATGGTAAAATATAAAGTCCATATTTTGAAAGCATATTCCAGGAGAGTTAATGACATATATTTTAGCAAATGACAAGATTTTGCAATGTAAGAAGTCATCGTGGTAAGATAATGTTATTGTACCTTGGCAGCGACAATACTGAGGCCCATCCCATTGGAGTTTTTGTGCAGCTTGATGACCTGAACCAGCGGCTGCTGGGGGGGACTGGCCACCATTCCGCCTCCTTGGTATCCTGGAAACATGCACCACTCAATCCTTAAGTATTACAAACAGCGGGGTTGATCTTTAACAAGTAATTTATTGTATGATGAATGGTGTTCGGTCTTCCTACATCGATGCCCTGTCGTTCCATTTCATAACAGTTCACTTCCATTGACCAAAACTGAGTGAATGTTAAGATAATTGAAAAAATAATTTACCATTAGAGGAAGACTCGGCAGAAGAAAACTATTTCACATTTTTGGACTGACCACAAGTCTCCAAGTCCAATAGACATCAATATTTTGGTCAACAAAAACCTTTGAACCTGATACAGTAGAACCCCGTTAATTTGAACCCCGATAATTCGAAAAAACATGTAATTTGAAATTTTCAATAAAAAAATATCCACAGAAATTATTTTTCATACAAAATGGTTTTCAATTTGAAATTCGTCAATTCGTAATTCGAATTTTTTTTTTTTAATTTTCACGAAAATTTGTTCGTGTTGTTAGAAAAAATTTGATTATAAATCATAAAATTTCGTAAATCTGAATCTAAAAGACAGCCTTGGCGGTAAATCGCCGAAAAATGTAGTTTTACGTGGTTATACATCGTCCTAATTAGTATTATTATTTTGTAAATCTAAATCGATTTACACTGGAATGTCGTATTTTTTCCAATTTATTACGAATATCAGAGTTTGAAGGGCCGAGAAAATACGTTTTATCGAAATAAATTTGAAAAAATACAACATTCCAGTGTAAATCGATTCGGATTTACAAAATAATAATACTAATTAGGACGATGTATAACCACGTAAAAATACATTTTTCGGCGTTTTACCGCCACGGCTGACTTTTAGATTCAGATTTACGAAATATTATGATTTATTTTCGCAAAAATCAAATTTTTTCGAATTATGATATAAATGACCTATGATAAGTGATGAGCAACATAAAAGAATGTTTTTCTCTACATTCCTACCACGGTAACAATCCTCTTACCATTCATGTAGACGGTCCAGTGCCCCTGTGAATGGGGCTGCGGGGCGAGGCGGCAGAGCCCCGCGCGCTGCAGCGGAGACAGGAAGTCGGCCAGACCCCCGGGCAAACCCCGCACCACCTCCGCACTGAACCCGTCCTCGGGGATTAGAAGAGACAGGGGCAGGGTGCTGCTTTCTTCCAGGGTTATCTGGAATGGAGATAGTTTGATTACAGATATTGTTATTATGTATTCCATAACTAGGTATGTGAAATCAGGAAAATTAAAGGTAAAGTGAAAAAACTTCTAATACATGAAATCTTCTTATGGGGGAACCTTATAAGTGGGTTTCTTATTTTGTAAATCTTATTTTATGCAAACAAAATATTAATTTATCAGGTCTAAATCATATGTTCAAATGGTGGGGTTATTTCGAATTTAGCTTCAGAGTTTAGTTTATAGTACATTATAACAATTGATGAACTCAATTAAATACAGGGTTTTCCAATAAGAGGTGTTATTTTGATATTCAATCGTAAAAGATCAATGGTTTCGTTGCTTGTGTGGCACGTAGCGCCTTCTTGTTGAAAGCAAACGTTGTCCAGATCAATACCATCCAATTCCGGCCATAAAAAATCATTAATCATCTCTCGATAGCGCAATCCATTCACCGTAACTGTTGCTCCAGCCTCATTTTCGAAAAAGTAAGGTCCAATGTCTCCGCCGGACCATAAACCGCACCAAACAGTCATACGTTGAGGATAGAGAGGCTTTTCAACAATAACTCTTGGGTTTTCCGAGCCCCAGATGCGACAATTTTTCTTGTTGACGAAGCCACCGAGGTGGAAATGGGCCTCATCACTCAAGATGATTTGCATTTGATTCACTCAAGTGAATTTTAATAATTTCAATGCATTGTTGAAGCGTGTATCGTTCCATTTTTATTAATGGCGTAGTTTCTACTTGTCAAATGTCAAAAAATGACAGCTTCAAAAGTAACATCTACCGAAATAGCGAGCTATTCAAAATAACACCTCTTATTGGAAAACCTGTATCATCTCAGTGGCACTTTACAAGGCTAGAAAATAACTTCAAAATAAATTACTTAGAAATTTGTATCTACATATTTTAAACTCTTGTGGGCTGCGTAAAGATACAAACTTGACGTATAAACTGTCAAGGATAAAATAGTAAAAAATCTATGAAATGGTAAAATAAAAAGGTATTTCAATAAAATTAAAAAGTTACCTCTCTTCCATCAGCCCTGTGCAGCTCATCGGCCAGACCCTGGGCATGTTGCACAGCGGCCTGCACTAGCTCCGGTTGGAGCCGCACCCCTCGGTCATCGGTGAACCCGCCCAGCAGACAGCTCAGCTGCACAGAGTTCAGCTTGAAACATGCCGAGCTCAAGCTGACCATGTCGTCCACGCTGTTCTTTGGGGCCTGGAATAAGATTATATAAGAATTAATACAGATCAATTTGGATGCATGTTCAAAGATTAAAAATGGCCTAATTTTGACCCGCACAGTGAAAATCACATATGTATATTATATTACCTGTAGCAGGTGTGCACACTGGTGTATGGTGGCAAGGTGACAGTCGGCCGCGAGCTCCAGCCCCTGACGTTCCGCCCAGTGGGACAGGGGAGCCAGACGCTCCCTCAGAAGGGCCCCCCAGCCTGCGCGCCACATTTGGGGGGTGCGGACAACCTAAGAACAATAAAAAAAAACATACACTTTTTCTCAAGTTTCATGTAAGCCTGTCGTTTCGCGTTAAGGAATCGACAAAATCCGAAGATCCTGCGCAGAAAAGTAGCATTCACTAAAGTTTGCAGCGTAGCCATTGTGGAACTTTTTGCGCAGGGTGTTCAGTTTTGATAATTCCTCAGCCTTACCAAGCAAGTGGGACAGCGGGCATTGATTTATACAGATGTAGTAATTTCAGACAAAGTTATGGAGGAGACTATAAAAATATCTTAAAAAATAAGCTTTAGAATTTTTCACATTTCTACGGTACTCATTAAACGCCGTCAATTCATAGCCCGTTTCAACTTTGGATCAAATTATGGTCAGCTGACTTTCAAAACGCCATAAATGCAAATTTTGCAATATTTTTAGAAGGATTAAAGCAAACCTTATTGAAGCACCACACGTTGATAAAGTGGAACAGCTGTGAGAAGAGCTGTATGGTGAGCGCAGCGTTGACTCGGCAGCGCCTCAGGAGGGCCATGGCGGCCCCCAGAGCTCCAAGCAGCAGGGCCCCCGCAGCCTCACTGGCTGGCTCCTCTAGCCACTGGGCCAGCACGTTCGATAGCTCCACGTGGAAACAGCGCACTAGGTTGCTGAAAGGGTAATTTGCGAATTACAATAGATGCACTAAAATATCGCACACGCATTTCTAATATTCTATTACGTGCTTTTAATACATAATATGAAGAATACTTGCAGTTTTTAATTAATTCAGGATTCAACGCCATTAACGTTATTATTTTCGATTGCTTGAGTCTATTTCAATGCTCAATATGGTTTGGTAACAGATTGTTTTGTAAGGCAAAAAAAAAACATAATAATAATGTGAATAAGTTCAAAGTGAAATAGACATACCTGAAAGCAGTCTGTACAGTGTGCGCCAGGATATTCTGTGCCTGCGTGGAGAAAGCTGAGATGTGGCGGTCGCTTTTAAGGAAGTGGAGCAACTCTGAACCGTTGGCCATCCAGAAGGCCTCGGCACCGGCGTCGCTGTTTCGCTCCTTACAACATTACATATTTTCATACAATTCAAAGCCACCAGAGAAATAAAGAAAATTATCAAGGAGTGCCGAGACTTTTTTTTCCTATAAATATTAATTAATTTTCATAATATTTTACTTAACTCTTTGAATTTCATATTTTTGGATTAAGTGTCTTTAAATTACTTCCGTTGTTTAAATACCAATGTTTTGTTCAGGAAAAATGTGAAAAATCAGAAATAAAGGTCACAACAGGACACAGATCTAATAGCCGTGATTTCAACAAAGTGACTTATTTAATCTGTTGTACGTGGACCACACAGCAGGTGGGTTGCGAGCAGCAGTGCCTCGTATGCGGACGTCACATGTTAATGTAAAAGCGCCGAATACAGGGACATCTAGCATCAAAATGTCACATGCTTTTGAGTTATGCGAGTAAATTAAGTATTACACAAAAAAGAGTGCAATGACACAATCAAAAGTTTAAATCAAAACTAGTACGAATAGCTTGCAACCAAAGGAATGTACATAATAGAAGAAGAAACATTGGCTAAAGGATTAGGAAGTAAAACACAACATAACACCCCAAAAATCAATCACATTAATAGTTCTTTACGTAAAACAGCGGTGATGACACACAAATGGTTGGGATCTTGGCATACCTGTACAGTGTTCTGTATCAATGTAGCCACATGTTGCAGCAAGGCTGTCAGCTTATGTGCTCGCTCTGTCGGAGTCAGCTCCGGCCGGTAATGTGTGGAAGCTCGATATCTGATAACATAATGTAACATTTATAAAACATGTCAAAATAAGCCATGGAATTTTGAAATATCCGTTACTGTAAAAAAAAAAAAATTTTGGTTCCATGTTATTCAAATGTTTTGGTTTTCTAAGAATTTCGAGAGGCAGTAACTAAATAGTTAATGTATGTAAATATGTACCTTGCGCATAGATACAGGGTGTAAACAGGAGCCAGTTTGAAAGCAGGAGCTTCAACATCAAGTTCCGTGATAACACTGTGAAGGAACAGCTGTTGTGTGTGCTCCGGGAACTCTAGGACTGCCGGAAGTATGGCCTCCTGTCCCCGAGGTATTCTGCAAATTCACCATTTGATTTCTAATTACAATTTGTTCTATTTAATCAAGAGATAATATGATACAAACCACCACCTATGAGACTCTTCATTTGCCAGCGTTGAATTGCAAACACACTGTTGAAACACTTGTGATTATGCAGGCCAGTCTACAGCTCAACATCAAAAACGTGCTCTCAAATCATGAACTGTAATATATAAACTGTACTCTCACCATTGGCAAGTGTCTTAATTCGTAGACTGCATAACTCGGTTTTTCTCAAATATCAGATTTTAATGCCATTATTTGTTAAAATTAACCCCACTTCGAATAGTAAAACCCACTTTGATTTTAAATACAAATTAGTAAAATACATATTTATGGCGCCATTTTGCATAATTAAGTAAACTTTCCAACACTGTTTTAAAATAGAAAGCCTTAAATTACATGTTTAATGATTGAAAATAAATACAAAAAAATATCGTCGCATTAATTCGTAGAATGCGTAACCACCAAATGTAAAATTTTACAGGAGGCACAAAAAACCTTGTAGTGAAAAAAAATGAAAGACGGCTCATTCTTTTTATTTATGTTTCGAACATATAATATATTTCGAAATTTATTTTCAATCATTAAACTTTTATAAGTTAAGGCTTTCTATTTCAAATCGGAGTTAGGAAGTTTACATAAAAACCGAGAATGGAGATACGTATTTTACAAAAGATACATACTTTTCTGCGAACAGTTTTATGAACAACCTAGCGGAAAATTTGGGAGATAGGAATTTTACATTCACAAAATAAAACACAACAATGTAAGTACATGTCGAGGCAGTCTATTTAGATGCATTTTAATGATTTTAATGATGCGGAAGGTTATCGTAAAAGGAGTGGTAATCCTTTTCTAATGTCTGTTTTAAGTCTTGTAAATGCTGGTACTTCTCCTTCCTTAAGGGATTAAATCTGACTCTCAAGTGAAATCTTCAAACTCTGGAGATCATTACAGATTTGGCGACGGTTTTGTGCTGGGTGAGATCTACACTGACCGGGAGTAGTCGTGTCAGAGATGCTCGTTAAGTGACGCTTGGGGTTGATGAAGGAGATTGTAGAAGAATTTGATCTGACATTGTCGATCACCCTTGTTGTCCTGTAGAAATAAAACTGATGTACTTACTAGGGTTTGCAAGACCCGGGCAAAGAGTAGCCATGACAGGAAACGTTGTGAAAGAGACTCCTCAGAGTGTGAAGATAGGTGGGAGAGACTTGAAAGTGGAACTGGTGAGCAAACATGTGCTTTAAGCGTAGAAACTCTTCATGCTCAGCATCACTTTGGAGTAAAGTGAACGCTTCGTCTTGCCCGGCTGGTCGATCCCAAGGCGAGAAGAAAGGACGTCGATAGATGCGTGCGTTCCTGCGTACAATGCAGGACAAAATTGACTCTCCGCCATCATCCCATGAAGCGGGTAATCTTAATGTTGTGACAACCTGGAGTCGCTTGGCAGTTGATGTTACTCATTTCGGAAGGAAATGTTTACTCACATTTATCGATTGCGGTCCAAGTAGATTTGCCGTGTGGCGGGAAATCGAGTCAGATAATGCAGCTTCGATTATCAGACATTTGGAAGAAGTGTTTCGGGAAAGAGGCCCGCCCAAAGTAGTTCTCATGGACAATGGTACTGCATTTTGTTCCTACAGTGTTACAGATAAGTGTAAGAGATGGAATGTTCGTCAAAGATTTCGCGCGGCATACCGACCAGCTGGAAACGGTATAGTTGAACGACATCATCAAACAATAAAGAGAACTGCAGCCAGAAGTGGAAGCGATCCCCTGCAGGAAGTGTTTTTGTACAATATTTGGCTGCAAAAAGTCAGGATGATCAAGGTGTTGCGCTGTCTAGTATAGTTCACACTTACTCGTGGAGACACCCTTCTGCGCAAGTGAATATAGAAGAAGAAGTATTGACAGAGTTCTAAGTGGGCGATCTTCTTGCGGTTAAGTCAGTAGATGGGAGATGCACATCGTGCATGGAAGGGTGACAGGACTTACTTCAGTCAACAACATCGAAGTAGATGGCATACCAAGACATGTGCTTAACCCGCGGAAGATGCCTGACAGAGAACGGACTGTGTCTGAGGAGAGACGAGATTGAATTGCCGCACGTTCCACCGTCAATATTTTGGGTTTGTTTGAAGAGGACAGTGAAGAACCGGATCCGGATATGCATCAGGAGGAGATCCACTTGCAAAGAGATGGTGATCTTGAAGAAGAGATAATCACAGAACAACGACCTAAGTAGGACGCGAAGGGCTCCGGGTTAGTTAAATCAATTCGTGCAGTGATGATGACATCAGGAGGGCGTGTGGTGATAAGCAGGTACCACTGTATAAGTGGTGAACGCAACCGCAGAGGCACATAAAACAAGAGAGCTAAGGCAGAGCGTCACACGGTGCAGAAGACGTCAGTTTAGACTACAGATACAAAACACTATTCGTGACTTCACAATTAAAATTAAGGTTATAAAATGTTCAAAATTGATTGATCAACTTATCTCAGTTAATTTCACGGTAAAACTATTACACCGTAAATAAATTTCCTCAGTCAAAAACACAACAAGCGCGCACGGCTCACCGGCCAATACTGAATTAAGGAGTTTCGAAGTATTCGCGAGTAAAAATGGCACCATGATTTTACGCAGTTTCCTAATTTGTGTTTATCTAAAAGGTTAATTTTTTTTTAAATTTTCGAGTTTTACTAGTCGATGCGGGACTAATTTTAACACCAGATGGCATTAAAAACGTATTTTCGAAAAATTTGGAGTTATGCAGTCTACGAATTAATGCGACGATATGGTATGTTGTGAACACACAAATAAAAATAATAACCTGTCTCTAATTTTTTTTCACTATGAGGTTTTACTCCTCTAAAATTTGACAAATGGTAGTTACGCTTTCTACGAATTAAGCTGACGATATTGTTGTTACCCATTCAAGATTTCAAGCAGTAAACTGGTCCGTTTTAATTGTTTTGTACATAGTTTTACAATACTTAAAACTAGAGGGGAGGGTATTTACTACTTCTGAATTTTACTGAAAATATTATTCCTTTCATAAAGTTAATTTGTACTAATGAAAAAGAAAATCTAATTTTCATCCATTAAAGAGGACACTATAGTGTCATGCTCTAATTAAATTTGTTTCACCTAAGGGTACGGGCAATGTATGGGTTCCTACACATACAGAGTTAAAAGGAAGATTAGCAGCAACTTGGGGACGGTATAGATTTGGGTTACCTGTTGTCGTTTCCCGATCCACCGCTCTTGATGCTGCAGACGCTCTTGGTCTCCACGTTCCCGTCCAGGTCAAACGTCGTCTCGTAGTTGTCTTTGTATTCTGCGCTGTAATTTTTACTGGCGGAGCTCTGGTCGTCTTTGTTGCTCCCACTGTTCTGAGGGTTTCCCATGTCATTAAAATGCGACGCAAAGTAATTATCGGGCATAAAGTCTCCTTTGGAGTTGGCATTGGATAGAATGAGCGATTCATTATCTATTTTCATGGTGTTATTGTTGTTATTGTTAAAGCCGGACATGGAGTCGGTGGAATGTCTCTGGTTTTTCCCGTTGTAGATGGAAAGGGGGAAGTTCTCCTGCGATCCCATGGTGTTGCCCATGGTATTGGTAGACATGGGGCTCATGGCTCGCTGCAGCTCACTGACCCCCGTGTTGTTCATGCCGCTCGTCTCCACCGAGCTTTGCAAGCCGTCCAATTGACTGTGGATAGACTGGGACATCATTCCGCTCATGTTATCGGGCAAGGGAGACGTCGGTGATCTATTCGGTCCACGGTTTGTTATGTTCCATGTGTGGTAAGAGTGAGTGGTTGGTTGGTTTACAGGGTAAATGATGCAGAGTAAGTCGATGATGGGTGGAGTGATTGTTGAGGGAGTTGCCATTAATAATGTGCAGCAGGGAGATGATGTGGCACAAACATGCAATCAAATAAACACAAGCAATAAGCATACATTGTGGAAACGCCTAGTTCTTTTATCTGATCTAAAGTGGTCAAATTAATGTGAATGGTCATTTATGAAGGCAACGCCCCTAATTAATCATTATCATTCTTTGAGTGATTCATCATGATGACCATGAATCACGATAAAATAAACTTTTTAATATGATATTTGAAGAATCTCACAAAAAATGTAATATCATAAAGATTGCATGTAATATAATACAACAAATTGCCAATCATTGCTGACCATTTTGGAAATGAAATTAAATTCTAAATTGTAAAAATAATTATTTACAGCGGTGTAGAAAAAATCTCTAAGGAGTGAATAAGTTTCTAACCGAAGAGTCACCATTCTGTGATCGGTACAATTGTAAAAATTTCTAAACTACAAAAGTGTTCATTGTAGAAGTAAAAGTAAACATAAAGAAAAGAACGGACCTGTCGTAAACTGAACCAGACCCGAAATTGTGTGACTGGGAGAGGTTTCTGTTGAGAGAACTGTCATGGACCGGATCCATAAAGCGGAATGTGGACGTCCTCCCAAACTTCACCAGGCAGCCGTGCTGGAAATTACAAAACAAAAACATCAACAATGTCTTCTTAAACAATATTTAAAACATGACTTTGGATAGAGATTTGGATTAACAAGACCTGTGGATAAGACATTAGACAACCTCTATGTCTGATTGGAAGGTCCCTGGACCTGCACCAGAAGGTTACATAAACATTGATGAATAAAATTACCTGAAGTATGGTTGTGTGGAATATCTGCTGGCCGTTGATGGAGGTGTGGGCATCGGCGTGGAGGGGGGTGAGGGTAACCACCCCGTCTATGGCGGCTAGAACGCAGTGACGCGGCTGGATGGAGGGGCCATACACCTGCAGGGTGACGCCACTGGCCGAACCCACCTGGAAGACAAAACAATAAATTAATAATAGTAAAGAAGCAAACCGCGAACTTGAGAGCTTTAACTCTTTGTGTGCCGGCACTAAATTAACGCTGTGCACCAGCTTATTTTACTTTCGTAATAACATGTTTTTTGCAAAATCATGTTTTTACCAGATAATTATATATTTATAAAAATAGTATACAATCTACCATAATTAGTTACCCCAGACTGGGGTTATATTGAGAGAGATGATTTTTTTTTTTAAATATTCCTAATTGGCACATTGGTACAAGAGCACACAAGAGCTTAAAGCATTGTAAGACACTCCCAAAGGCTGCAAAAGGCTGAGCACTTGGAAGGAATGCTAAAAAGAAGACAGAAAATCATGAACAAGTGGGTGCCAAAAGACCAAGGAAAAGTTGAACAGACTGTCTGCCTTTGGGTTCCTTCCCCTGGGGTATCCTCACAGTCATAATTTTGCATTCACGTACAATGAGGGAAAAGGTATCACAAACATTGTAAACATGCATATGACGAGTATATTTTTTACCTCGACTACTTCGGTTGCAAGCCTCACGCTGCGTCCATTGTCTAGGGGAGAGCCATCGGGCTGAGTCTCCATCAGCGTTCCGGAGCACGGTCCCCCGGCTCCCGCTCGGAGGGACCCGGACTTTTTCTTGCGCCTCCGCGGGTGGCAATCTGCCGGTCTCCGGCGGACGTGGAACATTATAGATCCTGGAAAAATACATTTCATGTACAATAAGTTTCTAAACTACAAAGATTTCTACAAGAATAGGATGTTTATGTACAGTTCGGCAATATAATGTAGACAAAAATTGAGGGCGCTGCGATCGTTTAAAAGGTTTTAAATGGCAGCACCAAGATGGCTCATTGGAAACTGAATGCAAGTTTAAAAAAAGAATGATCCAAGAACGTATTTTTGAGTTTAAACAAAAAATTGCGGTATTCAGAAATTAGCGGTAGGTACTTTCGGAAAGCAGATGATTCTACATCAAATTCTAAAAGTGGATATCAACAGGAAAAAATTTCCGCGAACCTAGTGGCGTTTCGCGCCGTTTGCGGTTGCTTAGTTCCTTTCTCCTAATTCGCGTACGCACCCTTAGAATATGATAATGATGATGTCGAAACTTTTATTATGATGTAACGCTTTGCAAGGAAGATAATTACGTAGAAGGGCGATTTATAATGTTTCACTGAAATATATTATGCAGGTACTTATCAAGCGTAATAGGTGTCAATTGCATAAACATGGAAGTACGCATATTTTATACTAATGCAGTCATGTGTGCTGAATGTTGATAGTAGTAGAGGTCAATCCATTTTATCCCAGACTACACGTGTGTTCATCTTGTAAACAATTTTTATTCACGAGATAATACAGGGTTTTCCAATAAGAGGTGTTATTTTGATATTCAATCGTAAAAAATCAATGGTTTCGTTGCTTGTGTGGCACGTAGCGCCGTCTTGTGGAAAGTAAACGTTGTATTTTCAAAAATTTTGCACAAAAAACTGTAATTTAAATGGAAGTAAAATAAAACAAAACAAGTCTTAAGTGGGCGTTTATTTCGCTATAAAAACGTAGGTACAAAAGGTATTTAAAAATCTGAGTCTATTAATTCAACACCTGACATGTAATTATTATCTTCGTCCTCATGCGATTCTTCTTCTTCCGTATCTTCATCTTCATCTAAACGTATTATCAGTTCATCGATATCATCATACAGAGTACTGCCTCGTGCATAATATTCTGCCTCAATTTTCATCACGTGTTTGCAACAATTTTTCCAATCATCAGCACTTATGCTATTAAAAGCATTTTCTGTCAGCTCTTTTATATTGACCGTGTTTCCAATATTCTGAGATGCAACTTTTCGTTTGGCCTGTGCCCAAATTAGCTCAATCGGGTTAAGGTCGCAGTGGTAAGGGGGAAGCCTTACAACCGTGTGACCATGCTCTCCTAATACTTCATCAATATCATATACAGGCTCTGGCTTATGCATTTTAACCAGAGCCAACAATGATGGTTTCCTTAATGAATTGTCAAAAACAATGTTGTTATGTAATAACCATGCTTTTATGTCATTAACTCTCGTTGAGGTTGTTGGTGCCTTGTTTCTCACAACACTGTGATAAGGCGCATTATCCATGACAATAATGGAGGGCTCTGCTATATTGGGTATGAGCTTCTCAACAACCCACTTTTTAAAATTATGTGCATTCATTTCAGAATGGTAATCCTCTTTTTTGTTTGTTCCACTAAAAATTAATAGGGCATTAGGGACAAAACCCATTTCACTTCCAGCGTGAACAATGATCCAGCGCTTACCTTTTGAAATATCGTGTTGAACTCCTGTCACATCCATAGATTGCCAGCATTTCTTTAGCTTGTAGGATGAATGGATATAACTTTCATCCAAGTAAATAATATTTTTTTGCAGTTCTTCAGGTAAATTTCGGTTATCCATGATAATTTTTAAGTAATGCTCTCTTTTCGCCGCAATATTTGTTTTTTCAATAAGAGCACTTCTGTTTGTTTTGCACTTTTTATAAACAAAGCCGATGGAATGCAAAATTCTTCTTAAATATTCCCGGCTACCATCAAATCCAATGTCTTCTTTGAGTACAGTTAGTAATGTTCTTAAAGTTGGGACTTCTTTTCGCACTATGTAAAAAAAATGAATTTTTTGTCGAATGGCACAAATATCAAAATCATCCAACTCTTTTTTAGGGCGTCCTATTTTCCGTTTTCCCGGTGTTTCAAATTTTCCGTCTGCCTTTTCCCCTTCCTTGACGATTCGTCTTACCGTTGATTCAGATTTTCCTGTGTGTGAAAAACATCATTAAAATTAGTATTATAGAAAAAAATTATAGTTAAAAAAACACATACTAGATAATATTCATTTAGAAAGAAAGAAAGAAAGATAAAATTAAGAAAAAAGTTACTTTTCTATGAGTTTAAAGAAGTTGCAAATTTTTTTTTTTAATTGAGTTATTCCCTTTTTCCTGTGGCCTCATATGAACTGTCAAAAGGAAATGTCAAATTCGGATTGTTAAGCATAACCTCAAATCAGATTGTAACGGTTATAATCGCTCGAAAATTGGCATAAATCTTCTAATACTAATGAAATTTATTAAAAAAACTATACTACGTACCAGTAATTTCTGCAGTTCGTTTGTAAACATCTTCTAAATTAGATAGGAGCATCTTCGCGCGATATTCGGCTAGGCAGCGTTGAAAAACGCTGTATATAACTTCTCTTGCACCACTACGTATCGGTTTGTTCATTTTAATTAAATTCAAACAATATACAGGCAAACAATGAAAAAATAATTATTAAATGAGCGGATCATACACGGATTTAAGACAGTAAATCGGAGCAACATGACCATAACATGACAGACATACGAAACGTCATAGACAAAGCAACTAATTCGGTGTTGCCATAGTAATGAAAAATTTAGTTCCAATTTAATACATTTCTAGACATAGTTGTAGCACTGTACAGTTCTGTTTTATAACACGGTCAACAAAACGTAATGGAAAATATAACTCTCCCATTTTCCAATACATAATGTAACGTCTGTTTTTCTGTGACACATATCCCCCATGTTAAAACAGAATTAAGCACACTATTAGGCGCTACTCGGTTTTGCTGAAGTCTCAACACAATTTTTTTTCTTATTGAAACCATTGAAAAAATGGAATAAACAATACGACATCTGATCTTCATCGGCAAGGATATTTTGAAGCTCCATAGCTCATAATGACGCTGTGATCTGAAATTATATGCGGCGACCTAGAAATTCCGGACAAAAAAAGTTGTGCATATTTATGAAACCAGAGTTCAACATTTGAGAATATTTAGCGGGACACAAAAACAGATTTTCTGCTTACAGATGCATAAAAAAAAATGTTCACGATAGACACTCTCTTTGTGAATAGTATAGATCATTCTATTAGACATTTAGGGAGTTGATAAAAAAGAGCAGATAACATAATTACGAAATGATTGTAGTCTCCTAGTAAAATTTACCGTTAATGTCCAAATCAATACACTGAGAGAACAATGCTGTTTACTAATGGTGACTCATAATGATGACTGAATGAGCAGCTATTGGATGTGAGACTATGCCGGTGTGTGGAATAGGGTGACCTTGAAGGTGATGGAGGCGTGACCCATGGATAGTGTATATGGATATGGGTATTGTGATCTAAGTAGGTGCAGAAGACCATTTGACACTTAGCGCGGTACCTTAATGATACAGCCAATTGTGTCAAACCTAGTTCCCTGCAGTAGCTCGGCTCGAGTTTCTGCTTTGCAGTCTTTGGGTCAAGGGATCAGTTCTTGCTGTCTGAAAAACACTTGGGTTTTTCAAATGTGTGGGTTTTTATTTGTAATTCAGTTCAGTTGTTAATGTTGGTACTCATTGATGCATAAATTACCCAGATTTAAAAACAAACACATAGTTTCCGAGCACGACTGCAGATGGCCAATGAACGAACAATAGTTCACATTGATTAAATATGATATTGTTGGTAATTGTCATCATTCCCGAGCAAGACTGCAGACGGCCAATGAACGAACAATAGTTCACATTGACTAAATATGCTTAATTTTGACATCATCTGTAAAATTAAAGAAATATTCTTCAGTAAAGGACATTGGTCGATACTTTATCATATCTCTTGATGTATCCAAATCAGCAATATTTATTTATTCTTGAGTAATGCGGCGCGTAATTTTTCTGAACGCAGCTGAGGCACTTGTCTTGCTAACTTTTCTACAATGAATTCTTCCGACTAATTTACCATAGTGAGGAACTGTATTTAGTTCTAAACAGTTTATAGATATACCTTTGGGAGACTTTTAAAATTGTTTTATTATTAATACAATTAATTTCAATTGTTTTTAAATTATAGTATCTTAACCACTCAGAACATTAGAACGTCAAAAGACGTAAATATGATAATAGCGGTCAAGACATTAGAACGTCTTTTCACGTAAACGCGCGAGATTTTACAAAAATTGATTTATTTCCATCACTAGTATACGGATTCCCATGATTTAAAAAACAGAGTATCGATAATGAATAACGCTACGCGTCTGTATTCAAGAATATCTATGGAACGTAGAGGTGCATTATCTAAGCCGATTGAAACTGTCAAGATGTTCGTTAATAATTTATTGCATTTCTAAATAATTTATTAAAAATATTTTAGTTTGGACGGTTAATATTTTAAGGTGACTAATAGTTTTTAAATATATTTCTTCAATATATAAAGTGTTATTTCTTTATGCTACTCAGAAAAAAGTACATTTTTCAAGGCTTTGAAATAATGGTAAGCGATTTTTACATATTTTTGACGATTTCATAAAATGTATATTTAGAAACGCAAATATTTACGTATAACAACACAATGCGATAGTGGATTTCATAATCTTTCCAAAACATTTTTTAGAATGAGGCTACGTTTCCCAAAACGTGAGTTATGAAGCTTTTAGTAAAACTCGTAAATAACACAAAAATTATCACGTTATGACAGTTCTCAAAGGGACACATAATAAATAAAATTCTATGTCTGAGAGGTTAACATTCATGTTATAGAAGTGCATTTACTTTCGATCGCGTTAGACAGAATGCATCCCATATATCTCCAGACCTTAATTATTCAGGTGTCTTAAACACTAAGGACGGGTTGTTTTGGAAAATTTGAACAATTCATCAAATTGCAACATCTATTTTAGGGTTCTGTGAAGGTCCTATTCAAGTTCTGTTATTATATCACTATATCCCAGTTACTTGATAGAACTGAAATAATAACTGAACTAGAAAAATCTTTCACAGAACTTGAAAATTAACTTTGGAATTTGAAGAATTGTTCAAATTCTCCAAAACAACCCGTCCTAAGGACGGGGTTTTTTACAAGAGTGAAATGAAAGTTCTATTCGAGTTCTGTTATTATTTCACTATGGGCTGGTTGTTTCACTGTACCGGTCCAGGACGGGTTGTTTCACAGAATTTGAACAATTCATCAAAATTCAAAGTTAATATTCAAGTTCTGTGAAAGTCCTTTTCAATTTCTGTTTATCCAAGCAGGTACTGTGAAACAACCAGCCCAACAGAACTTGAATTTTAACTTTGATGAATTGTTCAAATTCTGTCCTTAAAACACAAGAAAATTAGAATATACTGCCTCGTAATATCACCTCAACAACTTAAGCATTAATTTCACTAGATGAGAACCAATTTGCATAATTTTCTTAATAATAATTTGACCTCAACGCGACCGACCCCCTCGGTATGGTATTGAATGACAATTAAAGGAGAGGTGAGGGACGAAGTGGGGGGAGTATTGTAACGACACAACTGTCTCAGAAAACAAGCCACATTAAGGCTCCGTAGTAAGCGCTCAAAAAGAAGAAGATTGTTTGAAAGGGAGATATGTAATTACAAATATTAGAGAGAGCGCACTAATATTAAAAAACGATTATAATTAATAAGAGTAACTTAAAATATTTAATAAAGCTTGACTTATTTAAAATAATCCCTCGACAAATGTCTAAAGCAGCATTTAAAGAAACACTGAATTTTTTCATAACTTTAAAATGTTAGATAACAGAACCAAATGTGTTTTTTATAACACTTTGCGATTTTTTTTTTATCGAGGAAATTTCAGATAATTACTTATTCAATTAGGCAAATGTATATAGATTATCTTAAAAAATAAAATATGTTTTAAGAGATTAAAAACGTGTTAAAGGGAAATATGTTACAAATCGGTTGAAATTCGGAATGCGGGGTCAACATGAAACGTAGCAAACGTTGGTTTATGCGCTTGCACCAAAGAATTTGACAAATAAATGAATGGTTTATAAAATAATCCCTAACAATACTTTGCATAATATGTACATACTAAACACTATATCCAGGAATTTATACATCAATGGTGGGTGAACAATAGTGTTAATATAGGAGTCTATTGCTCTTCTTCAAGTAATTTAGTCATGGTTTTAAATCCCCCAGGTGTCCTACACATTATAAGGAGTGAACAAGATTCTTATTAATTCTAAAGATAAACATTACTCCAATAAATAGAAAGGTCCGCGGGAGAAGCCAGAAGTAAAATCAATAATAATTTATGTTGGAAGAAAAATTAAATTATTCAAACACTTTTCGCAATAACAAAAAAGTTTATTTTATTTAACAAAATGCAAAATAATAATCTAAATCTGATAATAAAGGCAAGAAAAATTAAAAAAAAATAAAAATATATAAAGAAATTTCAACTTACTTCTTATACCCCAATCCATAAAAAAGTTTATTTTATTTAACAAAATGCAAAATAATAATCTACATCTGATAATAGAGGCAAGAAATATTTAAAATAAAAATATATAAAGAAATTTCAACTCACTTCTAATTCCCCAATCCATCATGATCCAGTATATTTAAAAAAAAAATAATTAAATTAAAGGCACAATTTTTCGATTTAGTGTTTTAAAAAAAACATACACAAGCAACTATTCTATTTAGGTATTATGGAGTAGCTTTGGTCCCTCTGGTAACGATGTGTTAATCATCCAAAAAAATATACTACATGTTTGTATCATTGTTAATTTGAAACACCCAACTTGCATTCTCGAAAAGAAAAACAGAGATTGAAAAAAAAATGTTTGTTAAATTTTATTATTTGTTTTGGAATGCGTCATAATTATATACTCCAGTAAAACGTACTTTTAAGCTTATAAATAAATACAACACATAAAGTAGGTCAATCAATACATAAAAAAAACATTATTTTTATATAGGTTTTTCGTGGGAAAGTAATTCCATAAAATAACACTACTTTTTACGTTCCTTCGACGCGGAACAAGAAATGGATCGAATATCACAACTTAAATATTTAATATACGCGATAGACCGGCGAGAATCGTTTTTTAAGATGGTGTTCTTGTATTAGCAGGAGGATTTGTCGGTTTATTGTTGTTTAAAAGATCGCTAGAGGTTAGTTTGGTCCATTGAAGGGGTATTATTGTGGTTAGATTGCGCGGAAAATTGATGGAATCTCGTTAACATCGCGACGGCCGCCGCGACGATGCGCTGTCAGACGACGGATACATCCGACATCCGACTGGCCCGTTTGACAAGTACCTAGGCCGCTGTTTAGGGATGCGAAAATGTCGGTCGACTTGTCAATAAATAAATTGTTGAATCAAAAGGAATAGAATTAACTCATTTTTACGTATTTACATGCTGTATTGCAGACAAACTACGACGTGAAAAAAAACATAAATACAAAACAACAACAAAATTATGTAAATAAGGTTTTTCGCGGTATTTTTGAGGATCTACACCACGTTAAAAAGTATTGCTGAACTCATTTGAAACATCTCCCTCGGTCCTATAAATTACGCGTGTAACAGAAAGAGAGGTTCCAATGTAACAACTTACAACTAAGATATACCTTCAAGTATTATATACTCGAATTAAAGATTTGTGCAAGTATACTAGACCGGCCTTACGACCACGCGCCCTCAAGTATACTTGCACAAGTGTCAGTTCTGACGAACAACATATTAAGGTAGTTGTGCTGTGCGCGTGCAATGCCACCAAATTTTATTCTTGGCGTCCATTGGTATACTCCAAGTATAATTGTGCAAATCTCAGCTCAAGTATACTTGAAGGTATGGTGGGAATTATAAGAGAATTTAAAAAAAAAACTTCGCAAAATTTTACCACCCAAGTCAATAAGAGAAAGGAGTGACTTGTTGGTTTCGTTTGCCATCGCTGATACATTGAATAAATAATACCTGTTGAAAAACTAAACACGCGAACGTAAAACTAATAACATCCATTCCACCTTATCCGGTAGGTAGCAGGTATTAGGTGTGCGTGTAGGTCACCAATAATTAAGAAAATTAAAAAAGAAGTGTTTAAATATTCAGGTAATTCGTAGGTAAGACCCATGGGAATAATATTACAGTATTTTGGTCAATAATTCCGACACCTGTGGAGTCGCCAAATCAAACAATTTCCTTCCTTTGGTACAAAAGACCGGTATCGGAAAAAGAAAACGAACCATTGTGGAAGACAAGTTATTAATCAGGTGGATTGTTTCCAATTAATAATTTGAATCAATTTTTAAATTATGTTGATCCCTTGTTAAGCAACTTGCTGATCGTCTACTAAGAAAAATGCCACTAAATGAAGGACCGAAGTTTTTACGATCTGTTCCTGTGGTTACAAGAATTTCACATTGAATAGGTTATACAGATCTGTAGTTGTTTTTTATCATACAAACACCATCGATATACATATAATATATCTACAGACATTATATGAAGACGGCCTTCGTAGAGTAGTAGTCTACGTATCTGACTAAGTAGGAAGGTTTTGTGTGCGAATTCCACCGCCACGCAAAAACCAATGTATTAAAAAACCTTTACCATTCGCGACTTGTAAATGATCTATTTGCAACTCTTCGAAAATACGTAATGGCGTATTTAATTGGCGTATCAAGAATGATGAATTTTAAAAATAACTTTATTGTGGAACTGTTGTAAGAGAGTCTGTCCAATTAATCAAGCGTGTATTTAAAAAAAAAATTTCGAAGATGCTCCCGGATCTCATACATTTGCAAATAGAAAATTTATAAATCGCGAATGTGTAAAACCCGGGTATAAGGTTTTTAATTTACATACAATGTGAAAAAATGACCAATAAAACAGAGGAGTGCCGGAAATAACGCTAATTCGATCTCTGTTCCACAACTCCAAAAGGGGAATTCAATTTCACAAGACAAATAATACCGTACAACATACGACACACGTTTTTTTAAATTTTCAAATACCTACCTTAAATAAGCCAAAACGATCTACTCAGTTAAGCCCCCGCATTCCCAACAAGTTTCTCTTTAACTCTTTAAGTTTAAAAAAATATATATACATATGTTATTTTGAAAGATAATATCTATACAATTGTTATGCCGAAGCGTTAATTATTTGAAATTCTCTCGATAGGAAAAAAATCGCTAAGCTACAAAAATTATTAAAAACACGTTTTATTCTGTTATTTAATATGTTATAGACATAAAAAAATTCACAGTGTATCTTTAAATGCAACTAGATTTTTGCTCTATTTCAAACGAGTCGTGTTTTATTAAAAATATTTTCACAATTTATTATCGTTTTTTGGTATTTGCGCTCTCCCTCTAACATTCGTATTTACATATCTATCTTTCAAACCATCTTTGAACGCTTGCTACGGGGCCTTAAAGGAATACCGTTATTACTGTGTTGTCACCTCTCTCTTTCTTACAAATGTAATAATAGAATACAAAGTTACAACGTAGCTCTCAGCGGTACGACAAAGCAAAAGGTGAACTCGTGACATATAATGCTACGTATACATCCGCGAGCCGAACTGCCGAACTGAACCTCAACTTATTGGAAAGAAACGAAATGGAGCGAAACGCCGCTTGCAGTTGATTCCGAAAGGAACGAATCAACTGCAAGCGGCTCGCGGGTGTATTTGTAGCATAAAACGCAGTGGGTGGAATACATTTGTGTGGGGCTTTAACTATTCCGCTTATACCTATCAATATTCAACGCTTCTGTCTACACTGTTTGAACAGCTTGTTTCTGTAAAAATAAACTCGCAAATAATGAAGTATCATTATTTATCGACTGAAATGATTGACGGATGACAGTAGAATCGATCAGTATGTGTCCTTCACCCATTTTACGACAATGGGCAATAGTATCGAACGTTTTTGGAAGAATTCGTTTTAAGGTCATGGGAGACTAGCTACATTTGTGTGGCGTGTATCCGAGTATACAACGGGGCCGGCACTTAGTTATTCCCCTGGCGTTTCTTGTACTGCGTGTACTCGACAGGGAAGCCGCAAGGGGTGCCGCCGCCTGCGTACAAAAACGAAAAATATGGCCCTATCAAATAAAATATAATTTTTTAATGTATATGTACGCTATTTTCATTGCACTTATGTGAAATGGCGTTGTTAAATGAGATAAAAGTAAATTTAGACATTTTGAATAAAAGATAAGACGTTATGTCGTAGTGGTCGAGGGTAAGGCTCCCGACTAGCAATTTGAGGACCGCGGGTTCAAATCCCTGCGTGCGGAAATAAATTTTATTTGATGAATTTGTGTTATTTCACGATTATCAATTAAAAATAATATACAGGGTGTATCGGCACGTACCCGACAAATTTTAACCAGCTATCCCTTAGCACATTTGGAGTAAAAAATGTTTTGGGCAATTTGCTGTCCGGTAACATTTTTTTTTAATAAAAAAAATATTATTCATATTTTCACCACATGTCACCACTGTTTTCCTTTGTCAAAGTTTGAAAACCCATCTGGCAATATTTTATTCGAGTTTCGTTGAATAATGTACGTACGTACCTACATTGGCGCGCTTCTACAATCGCAACGAAATGGCGTGGCACCATTCGTCTCATTTTTGACTATTATTATTTAGTGTGTTGGAAAGAGCGAAGACGCTTTTTGACACACTTACTAATAACAGCTGTTGAACACGAGAAACAATGCCAGTCAATGACAGTGACGGAGTGTGGATTTGTTTTTTTTTTTAAATTGAAAAAAAAATATTACCGGACAGCGAAGTGCCCATAACACCCTGTATAGTGTACTTGCGGCACGTTCCAGAGTGGAAGATACGGGGGCTACACCAGGGCGATACTCAGTATCGCCCTGGTGTGGGAAATGGCTTCAGCCGTGTTTCAATTGTGTTTTAATTATTTATTTTTAGAATATTATTCGAATTATTTATATTTTTACTAGACAAATCGAGGGCTGGCCTGGGGCCCTTTCGGTCGGCCTAGCACACATTACACACACGGACTACACGTACGCCCCTGGTACATAGTCAGTACTGGGTGTACCGTGTACCAGCCGACGCGCTGACACGCTCGGCTGGAATACACATATATCCGCAGTATCTGTACTCTGTCTCTGTACCGTGCCGCTCCACTCCCTCACAATTCAACCTCAACCGCCATTGGCTTCCGGCGAGTCGGAGGTCAAGAGGCAACATTACGTTGTACTTGCTTGCGAACGCAGTCATTCCCAAGACAATGAAGCCACCGTCCTGCTGCCGAGAGCTCCGTTGCAATTTTATTTTGTATTTCATGCCTCATTTATAAGAAAGGCGAGACAGAGCTGCCTATTTTTAAATACTTCTATAGGGTTTTCCAATAAGAGGTATTATTTTGAATAGCCCGCTATTTCGGTAGATGTTACTTTTAAAGCTGTCATTTTTAGACATTTGACAAGTAGAAACTACGCCATTAATAAAAATGGAACGATACACGCTTCAACAACGCATTGAAATTATTAAAATTCACTTGAATGAATCAAATGCAAATCATCTTGAGTGATGAGGCCCATTTCCACCTCGGTGGCTTCGTCAACAAGCAAAATTGTCGCATCTGGGGCTCGGAAAACCCAAGAGTTATTGTTGAAAAGCCTCTCTATCCTCAACGTATGACTGTTTGGTACGGTTTATGGTCCGGCGGAGTCATTGGACCTTACTTTTTCGAAAATGAGGCTGGATCAACAGATACGGTGAATGGATTGCGCTATCGAGAGATGATTAATGATTTTTTATGGCCGGAATTGGATGGTATTGATCTGGACAACGTTTACTTTCAAAAAGACGGCGCTACGTGCCACACAAGCAACAAACCATTTTATCTTTTACGATTGAATATCAAAATAACACCTCTTATTGGAAAACCCTGTATTTGAATTTCGATTTTGTTCTCTCGATTGATTGATTGATTGAATGAATAAATGAAGTGGAATCTTGGAAGTGAAAATTAACCCACTTCCCGACATCCGATCGAGCTGAAATTCGACAGATAGACTCGTTGTCTTCTCTTTTAGCGGAACTCATCACAAAAACACGCACGAACACACGCATTTTTCTGATATGGGATGGTAATATATTTTTTTTAAATTACAGCAGTTAATATACGAAATAAATGTCGGTACTATTCAATTAGGATTCGGCTTAGGTGTTAACGGTATGGACTCCAGTCCCAAGGGAGAAAGGTTCAATCCTAAGTCAAACCAAAAAAAACACATATTTTTTTAATTGAAATTGGCTACTAGCCGACCTAAGAGATTGCGCAACTAGATCAAAAATAGATCAGTATCAGCACTTCGAGGAGTGACTAAAATGAACATTTAAACGAAATTTATCACGTAAGATATTGACAATCGAACCCACCTTGAATTTTAAATTCTCAAATTCTGATAATTCCTTGGCTATTTGACACGCTTTTTGCATATAGATTTGATTATATGAACCCCCACCAGCAGCACGGTGCGATACGAAGCACTACTATTACTAGACCACGTGGCCGCCGTCTATATCGGAGGTGTCACGGCAGGTGTGTCGAGTGTCGATAGGGTGGGAATGCGTGACGGAGCAACTGGTACCCAACCCTTATCGGGCGGACAGGTGTCATGCAAAGGTTAACGTTTCTTATCGTCCATGCCCCGAGTATTGGGAAACCCCATCAGCTGTATACCTCACTATTGGTAAAATAGCTTGTTTTCATGATTATCTTTATCCTTGTCTGTTATACGCTATCGGCGATACTACCCGAAGAGGCGCGAGACGTACTCACCTCGCCGTTCTTCACATTGTTTCGCCTCGTTTTTTTATCGTGAAACCACCCAAAAGTTGAAACTGTCTGGAGCCAGTTGGACTACGGTATCCCCACGTAGGGTTTTTGTGCTATTACGGTATCACTCGCGCTCTCGACGAGAGTTTTGGGCAAGCAAAATCATCATATGTGAATTTGGGGCCGACTCGTCCGACTTTTCGTGCATATGCATAAATGCGTTGATTCTTTCCCATGCTTTTAGAAGCGGTGGAAAAGTTGATGGGAAAAAAATGTTGCTTGTCCGGTCAACCATTCAGAAGTCAGGGCTCAGCCTCTCCACTGACCGACCGAAACGCCTAGAAAGTCGGCGGATGGCGCTATGTAGTTATGTTCAGATAAATAATAACAGCAAAAACTGTCACACCGGATATTCTAGTTTCTCCGAGGCGTCTCCGTGACTAGAATTACCGGTATTTTGTTTTTCGCCTAGTTCTAAACTAGAAATTCTTCGCATCCCTAAGCCGCGATTTGTCTAGTTTTTCGTGTCTAAAAAAAGGCGCCTATTCGAAATAATACGCGATGTTTTTTCGAAACTTCTACCTAGATGCGCCACTTTTAACGCGACAAAAGGGGGACAGATAGAGGAAGACAAATGGTTTTTGATTTAATTTTTAAGTGGTCGGTCAAATGGTTGGGCCATTATATCTTCGGATGTCTAAAGCTTTAAACTTGTGATAAAATAAGTAGTTTAAAAACTGGGCACCATTAGAGAGAGATAGATGCAGGCAGATATTCAGCGAGCTCTCTGGTTTTTGTAGCATAGGACCTCATAATAGCAAAGATGAAAGGTTTCTCATGAGAAAACCTTCGAAAGAAAATTCTTAAAAAATAGCATAACGTAAATGAGCCACTTGCATGATAATTTTTATCTTTAGTCCAAAAAAGGCCTCCATTTTTTTTTTAAATTTTTAATCGTATTTTCAAAACTGCACCAAATGATTTTTTTTATAAACTACTAAAGCTAACTGATAAGCCATCACGCCATTCATTCATACATTGTCTCATTTAGACTCTTTATTATTATGACTCTTGATATGGTCGGACTCAAGCATCAGGTTCACTTTATTGTGCCATGTCATCCTCTAACATTAAAATTTGAGTCATATATTCTTAATCTATACCATAATATATATAACCATCTTAATGTCACTCATATACAGTTATCAGCCTTACGTTCTTTGCAGATCTCCACATTTCTCAGACAATCACAGACGGTTTTATCACACATACGCCTCAGGGATCTCATTTCTACAGCATTCAGTGATATAATTTTATAAAAAAAGCCAGCCCCTAAGTAAGTGGTGTCGAAGGGTTCACACCTACAGGAGATTACAATCATACATCGATTATACAAAGGTAGCTTGAAATTGTCAGCTGATTATTTGCAGTCACTGAAATTGTCAGCTGATTATTTGCAGTCACTGAGATTTTTGACGATTACAGTTCTGTGAACCTCTCGTCTGGTCTAGACCATGTGCGCACTTTTTTCCTGCCGCTGCTGCTACTACTATGAGAAAATATGTAACTGAAACAGACTTACTTTTTTTTTAACGATTGTAGAAATAATAGAAAAATTTAACATTAGTCTGCAAGCTAAAATCATCAAATTCTATGTCAGTTTTAAAATAACAAATCTAAATTTCAAAAGATGACCCAGGGTTGCAATATTTGAAAAAATCAGTGTGGATTTTTATCACAATAAAGTTTTTTTGTACACGTGTGTAGTGACGTCACATGCGAAATGATAAAAATGCAGATTAATTTATTGGTTTTTTTTTTTTTTAATAAGATGTAGATTTAAAAAATATAGCAATTCCGTATTTACTGAAAAAAAAAAATCTTTCAAAGCAAAATTAAAATGCATTCAAGTGGTTCATACTATCTCACTCTTTATTTTACATTAATTTCACAAACCTGTCCTTTCAGAAAATTGATATTTCACAAAAGGTCCTGAAGAAAATAATTTCCAATTTTGTCATATTTGGGGATGATAATTGAAGGGTCTGGGAAGAAAAAGATATGAGGGGTGGGTAGGAATCTATCTCTTATGTATTACAGTGTTCACCTACTACCTAAAGCCTAGGCAACTACTGGTTTTACTCGCGCCAGGAGCCGTTTGGCTCGGTGCCAGCCCTGCCCACAGGCAAAATGTAAAAAAACTTAAATCAGCTGTGGGACAGTTGAGGTTTTTCTTTGTTTTACCTGAACTGAAAAATATTTTTTAAATCATCCAGACCCCCTAGAAATTACTTGCTGACTCCTGCTATTCAAAATGCGCGCTTAAAAAAGCATCTGATGTAGGTACATGGCATTCAAAATTAAATTACATATTCAAGAACTTCCACGAATTTTACCAACAGCTGATTTTAAATCCATATTTACTCATTCCACATTTACGCTAAATGTGTATTTTGTAGTGACAACGTTACTGATAAGACAACATCAGTCCGATTTCACAAATTCTGTGTTAAATTTTTTAAATGACTCGACTAATAAAAAAGATATTTTTGTCAGTTGGCTGTGTGCACATAGTATCAAAGTAAATATTGTACAGGATTATTTATTGATAAGTTTAGTAATCTTAAGTAATTATCTGATGATTTTGTATGAAAACATGATGGATGATTAAAATCAGACGGTAAAATGAAACATCTTCGAAACTACCACTACAATCCAAATAAAAATTAATAGACTTGGAGATGTGTGCATGTAAATTAGTCAATTAACACATTTTTGGCAGGTATTTTTTGCGCTGGCGCTACGCTGTTTCTGGGCGAAAATAAATTTCTCGTGCGAATTTTTTTAATTTGTTAATAATGCTATATCTTCTAAAATAATTAAAACATATAGAGTGGGTGCGGAACAGAGATAGAGATTAGAATCAGGTTTCACAGTCATAAAAACCCTCATTTCAGGAATTGAATTATTAGAATAACAAATAATATACTATCCTTTTGTTCAAATACCGAAGATAAATATAAAAGAAAACTTGCCTATTCGATAATTATGTACATATAGTTGGAACCTTTACAATGAGATTGGTATGTAAAAACATTGAATAACTGACTTTTCTGCCATTGAAATGAGGCTGGCGCAAAAGGTAGAACTACCTTTCCCAGCCGAAGTGTGTTAACACTGGATTCAATTAATAGTAACTGCACATTTCTAAATACATTGCTGTAAACTCAGTAGGTAAGGGTACATAGTAAAACAAATATATATAATTAACACGTTGAACGCCATTGTGGAAATGAATAAAAATTACCATTTTAAATTGTTTTTAAAAAATACTCAGATGGCATCGGCGACCATCAAAACGTATTCCTTTTTTATTTACCAAAATTTTCCATGAAAATAAAGAAAATTAACTGCGGTCACCGGTGACTGTCATGGCGCTATGGGAGAAAAATGACGATTTTCTTATGAGGTCACCGGTGACCTACATGGAGTTCAACGTGTTAATATTAAAGCAGAAAATTAATTTTTGTATTTTCTGAAGCAGGTAAAACTCTCATACGGTGAGCTCTAGGGTCATGAAATTTAAAAGCTTTTCCACACATTTTAACGATCTCCTCATTGATATTTGCGGAGATACCAACATACAAGAAACAACTCTGAAATTTATCTTGAGAATTCTTTTGACCGATATCAAACATATTTCACAATAAATCTCAACACGTCTACTTCATCAATCAATTAAAATTTTCCCAGATAAATAATAATTTACTGTTTCATTTTTAAATTAAATCTGGTGTACCTCACCGAGCCCATCGACCAGTCACTCACATTTATAAAATGTGATATACTATTTTTTACTAGCTGAGATGTACCCGGCATTGCTGGGTGTTATCCTTAGGAGATAGACACATGCCATCACAGACTTTTCTGTAGGCCTTTTTAAGGTGTACAATTTCGTAATACATTATTTTGATGTACCTCATAAGGTTTAGACAACGTTAGCAATGTAAGCGACCGAAAATATTTTTTTAGGACTTGATCACAAATCATCGACATTTCTCTACTTTCTACAAATATACGAGGCGTATCCAGAAAGTAAGTCTACTGAGGCTCTCACTACCGAATGAATTTTATTTTCGACATGTTGGCTACACTTACGTGTAGCCTGACTCTTCCCCTCCGCAACAAGACCGGTTCAAGGTCAGTACGTTGAGAAGTGTCGACGCGACAACATGTTCCGTGAAAAATGTCAATCCAATCTCCCGCCAAGTGCGAAATACGCGGCATCATCCGTTATCTCGTTTGATAGGGAAAACCTCCGTTTGAGGTTTATAATGAGGTGAAAACTGCATATGGTGATAAAGCTATGAATCGTACGAGTGGATACAAGTGGTATCGTGAGTTTAAAAACGGTTCTCACCTCTTCACCCTCCGCCAAAAAGTTCAAAACCACAATTTAAGCCAAGAAAATCATGGCATCCGTGTTTTGGGATAAAATTATGTCAAGGCATAATTTTGTTTGAATATCTGTCTCTTGAGACAGATATCCCCTTGGGGAGACCATCAACTCTGCAAGATACTGTGAGACCCTAAAAAAATTGCGGAAGGCGATTCAAAACAAGAGGAGAGGCATGCTGACAAAGGGAGTCAGCCTGCTGCACGACAATGCCAGACCACACACGGCCAACGCCACGAAGGAACTGCTTGCCTCGTTTAAATGGGATGTCCTGAACCACCCCGCGCATTTTCCTGACCTAGATCCTTCAGATTATTATCTCTTTACCTTCCTGAAGCTGTACATGGGTGGAAAAAGGTTTTCAACCAACGAGAAGGTAAAGGAGGAGGTGGAGAAGTGGACGAAGGGGTTGGCGGGAAACTACTTCGAGGAAGGCATCAAAAAGTTGATCCCCGCTTCACCACCTGCATTGAGAGGAATGGCGATTATGTCGAAAAATAGCTTACATATGTACTACGGTAACCATGTAGTTTGTTTGTTTCCATAAAAAAAATTTGTAACCTACAAAAATTCAGTACACTTACTTTCTGGGTACGCCTCGTATTACACATGAATTAATATATATATATATATATATATATATATATATATATATATATATATATATATATATATATAAGCTCTTCAACCTTCCGGAAAAAATTCTCTAAATGATAGTGAAAACCATATCTAAATCTGTTGCATAGTTTAGAAGAACTAAGCGAACAAACAGACAGATGCGGATAGCGACTTTATTTTATACTATTTAGAGATGTATTTGAACTGTTGAATAAGAAAAGAAAAAATCGTAAAATTGGACAACCGAGAGTAACAACAACTACAATGGTAATTTATAAAAAGTGATGTTGACTTACCTCTATGTGGGTGGGTCATGACTATGGCTAGCGGACACTCATCATCATCCAGAACGTATTCGGAATTATCATGGCCATCAACCTAAACAAATAAAAATATGTTAGTAAACAATAAACAATCTTTTTTATGAATTCCATTCAATCAAACATCGCTCGGCAGCGGGATTATTTGTTAAGGAAAGACAATCATTCCGTATTTACAAATAATTTGAAAATACTTGAATTCCTCTTTTTTTACATTGGGTCGAGAGAGAGTCTGGCTGGAGAGGTCATAAACCAGTCTCTACCGATCTGACCCGCCACGCAGTAGGTGGGCAAACGCATCTGCCGCCAAGACCTAGACATACCTCACCCCATGATCCCGGGCACCCCTGCTAAGTCACCGAAAGAAGCTAACCACTTGGCATGACCTATGGCGGGGGTGTTAGTTATCCAATAAATGTTTCCCGGAGCGGCGGTACCCATACCTGCCTCCCAAACTAAAAATCTTTAACCTTTTCTATGCGTCATTAATTTGTATCACTTCTTTCACACGAGGGGCTATTTATCATCAATCTAATTTATGACTTTAAACAATAATCACACATGGATTTTAAAATTTGTTTTAAAAAATACGTCGCTTATGTCTTGAATTATCTTTTCAAGTATAAATAAACAATCCGAACATCAATTGGACTTGATAAAAATTCGAAGTATATATTCATAATGTAACTGATATGGTATGCCCGGGCGGCCATGTTAATATTTCAAGGATAACGATACACATGATTATAAACACACCGGAGTAGAGCTCTTCAACTGTGGTGCGATGTAAGTGGTTTATTTATGGGTGCGATGTCGCGTTTGACTGGATACATGAAATATTGACACACTTAAAAAGGTTCATATAATAAAAAATAACTACACTTAAATTTACAAAAATAATGAAATAATTTTTCTGTTATTATGTCACCGTAAATATGTATCACTTAATATATTTTTTTATCGTGATTTTGAAACAGTTCTCAACGCATAACGGCAGAATCATGGCTTTCATGTATTTCAGCAGCTTCGCAATTATTATCGACGTCACTGTCACTAATTTCAAAATCTGAATCTATTTCTAAAGTAGCACCAAATATTTCTTTGTCATTAAGACCACGACCCGACATTTTGTATTTTGGCAATAAAAATACTTTCAAAAATTGATAAAAAGTCAAACTTGTACAACTTTACACTTGATTTTTCACTATAAAAAAGTTTTAACCACGTATCTTTATTTGAAAATAATCTAACACTGACGAAATTTTATATTTCTTCAATAGTTTGAATGAATGTATGTAACTGAACTTATTTTAAAATATGATAAATCAGATGAATGTACACTGTAATTAAAATAGTTCATATCCACGAAAAAGCAAACAATAATTCGATAAAACAATGTAATCTACACGGCGAGCGTCTCTGTTTGAGAATCTTATAAAATGCGCCTGCGCAATAACGTGTGTAAAGACGCGGGAAGAATTCAAACTGATTCATTTTTCGCTCTGAGTTGGAAGATCCCTTCAAATCTTTGTATCGATGATTAGGATACGTACTATGGATAAATATCGTAAGAGATCAGTAGTGTAAAGATGTGAGATTTTTTAGGAGTATAAGTTTTACCGTGCTCAAGCATGTTTCATACCCATAACGCCGAAGAAACTTTGCGTCGCACAGATGTGCCACCCGCGTACAGGGCATGTACAGTGCGTCGCAGGCGTGCGTCTCCCGCAGGGAAAGGGTTAATATAAATTCTCAATCATTAGAAAAGGTACAAAATAAATTCCTTCGGTACATTAATTTTAAAATGAAAATTCCAATCGAATTTATAAATTACAATAACTTGCTTGCTGAAACTAAACTTCTTAAATTATCTGATAGAAGAGTGTTAATTGATTTGCTATTTTTATTCAAAATTATTAAATCTTTAATTGACAGCCCTAATTTGTTGGAACTTATTTGCATTAATGTTCCTGCTAGGCAAACTCGCAGTAAAGATACTTTTAAATTTAACAAGAACCTCAACACTAATTATTCTATTTTTTCACCAATTCCTAGAATTCACAACCTTGCGAATAAATACTGTGAACTTATAGATATATTTGGTTTTGACAATTTTGTGAGCTTTAAAAGGCAACTTATTTCGATTCTATCGGCTAATAATTAACTTTTATAGCTTTAATAATTTTATTACATCTTCTCCCATTCGAAACCTTTCAAGTAAATTATATCCATATTTGTTTGTTTTTTATTTGCTCTACTATACACTTATAATTGTATGCTTATACCTACTAACTACTTTTTATACATAACACTATGTTCCATCTCAGATCTTATTATTTCTTATTCATGTCGATATTGCTAAATTCTATTAGTTTTTGCTTTTTACAGGTGCAACTCTTATTTTGTTATTTTTTTTTTAAATCTCTGTTATAATGTTCTTTACCTCACGAGTAAGTTACACTCTAATTTATATTGGTTTATCGATTTGTTAAACACACAATTAATACTGGGTTTAAACACACCCACTTACTTACTTTTTATGTTGAACTTTCTTTTACTTACTATTTCATGCTTGGGTATATTTTATATTGAATCCATCTTATTAGTGTTTTGCTAATTTGCACAAAATTTTATTATATGTGTTGCTTTCTTACAATTAACTCCATTTATCTTCTTATGTTCAATTATTGTAATCAATGTAAATGTATATTTTCATGTAAAAGCCCATTAGGGCGTAAATAAAATAATAAATAAATAAATAAATAAATAAATACCACATTAAAATCTTGCGAAATGTTGCTTATGCAATGATGAAGGACTAAGGCCCTTCTTCCTCAAGGATACGCAAATATCTGATACCCATGCTGTCTACTCACATCGCTATCAACTTGTAGTGTACAGTCCCCTACAAGTCGCTACCGAAATCACGAGACCAGCTTGCCACCGTATTGATGAATTCTCAAAATGACAAATATAATGCCTTCATAATCTCAATCACAACTGAACACTTGCTGTAGCTGTCATTTTTAGGTGACCGGATAAATCATCAAAATGATAATTGATCACATCTTTAAAAAGTTATACAAAGTCATGGAAAGTGATGAAACAAAAACTTTTATTAACTGGGTTAAGTAGGTTAAGTAGGTTAGGTTAGGTTTAAATTTTTTTTTTCATCGTTTTAATGACTTATCACTTTTAAAAGGTGTGTTGAATTGTCGATGTGTTGATTTATCATGGAACCCATTTTTATATCCTGTCGTTCTTTGTTGACTCTTTTGCCCCTAGCATTGATCTGAAGACACAAGTGACGCCATGTTTAAAGTCTCGACAACGTGAGTTAAAACTACCTTGCCCGGCGGGTCGCGGCAAACTAGAGCAGCCGATGAGCCGATTGGAACTGGACGCTTTTGACCACTTTACAAACAAACTGACCAACTAAGCTATTTATATATACAGCATTTGCAGTGGGCAATTTAATTTCTTCAGGATGCTAAATCAATTTCACATGATTCAAAATATATATTGCTCTTCAATACAATTTAAATTTTTATCAAAAGTAATATTATAATGACACGAACCTACTGTGACAAGGTTCCAACTAAAATTGAGGTATCTTGTGGTTCTTAACTTTCGAGTGCTGGTATCTAATCAAAATTGATAAAAAAAAAATACTTTACTAATAAACTCATTTCCTACTTTCTCTTCAGAACTAATTATCAGTTTGAAAACACATAATAGTCGACGTTTGTCTTGTTCTTTTTCACACATCTTGCATGAAAAAGGCAGATACTAGAACAATGCGTCACGTACGATCTCGATAATTAGAAACCGATGAGATTCATAAAAATTTATCTACAATCTTCAGGTATTTTTTTGTGAATAAACGCATGAATCCTCACTACTCTGAGCCAGTGGGACTATGGCATCCCCAATTGGGGTGTCGCGAGGCTGAATGAAGTGGAAAGGGATGGAGATCAGCAGATGAAGGTTGGGAAGTACCTGTCTATTAAGATCTTATCACCAAACACGGTTAAAGCCATTTCTACCTCTAGAGCAGTGGTTCTTAACCTTTTTGGAGGTACCGAACCCCAACAGTTACATATGCCCATTCACCGAACCCCTCCTAATTTGAAAAATATAATTAGATTTTTACAAATTCAAAACATGGTATATTTATATATAGGTGTACAAAATGAAAAAAAAAAAAAAAAAAACAAAAATCAAAACATTAAATTTTAATGGTTTAATCAAAACATGAAACATATTAATTAATATTTACTTCAAATCAGTGTGACTTCTGCTGTTGCCTTTCAGAAACCAATTCAGAAATTCGCGGCTTTACCTTGGCAAGTGCCACTCTCATGTCATTTTCACAACAAAGTCTATTCCTCTTCTTCGTTTTTATATCCAGCATTTTCGAAAAGGATTGCTCGCAAAGATATGTCGTAACAAACGGTATAAAAATCTCCAGAGCTTTCTTAGCAATAACAGGGTATGTTTCTATTTGTTGACACCAAAACGTTGAGAGCGATGTTGTTCTGAAGAGTTGCTGTTGAACCTGGCTCTTCTGAATTTCAATGATTTCATCAAGGTATTCATCATTGATGTTGACTGCTGTCTCAACACTAAACGTGAACGGCTGTCTCACCCATGCTGGATATGACTCTCTTGTAGGGAAGTATCCATCGAGAGAGTTTGCAAGCTCATCTAAGTGCGTGGCAATTGATTGCTTCAGTTCCGTGGGTATTTCAGGTACATCTTCGTTCTTATTTACACAGTCGTCTAACAGGGGAAAGTTTGCAAAGTTATCGTTCTCTGTTCGTCGTTTCCATAACGGTAACTTTTTTTGAAAAGCCTTCAGGCATTCTTCCGCTTCGATGATGTTGACTCCACCGCCCTGCATCTGTTTATTGAGATGATTGAGAGCTGCGAAGATATCAGCCATGTACGCTAAAATGAGAATGAACTCAGATTTTTTGAAGCAATCTGCATGACAATGTTGGTGCTCTTGCAAAAACTGGGCTAATTCTACACGCAAGGCAAAAACACGATTCAGCACCTATCCCCGGGACAACCACCGAACGTTAGAATGGTACAGAAGTACCTCGAATTCTGATCCCATTTCATTACAAAGCTCTTTGAAGATGCGGTGCCTCAGAGCACTATTTCGCACATAGTTCACGCATTCCACTACAATTTTTAATACTTCTGCCAGTTTGGGAGGCAAGGTTTTTGTTGCCAACGCATGCCTGTGTAGAATAAAATGCGTAACAATGATGTGTGGTGCATCGCCTTTCACTAACGCACCAAAACCAGACTTTCTTCCCAACATGGCTGGAGCTCCGTCCGAACAAACTGCAGAAACCATATCCCACGAAAGATTGTTGTCTTTGAAGAAGTCATCCACAAGTTTCTTCACATCGGCTGCCTTAGTTGTTGTTGTAAGAGGCTTACAAAATAAAAATTCTTCCTTTATCTCGTCGTGTTTCACATAGCGCACGAATAATGCAAGCTGGCTTAGATTGGAAACGTCTGTGGTCTCGTCAAGTTGAAGGCTGAATTTTACCGGGCTTGAAATTAGATCTGCAACTACTTGAGCCAAGATGTCTTTGCTCATGTTCTCTATTCTGTCGCTGATGGTGTCATTTGAAAGAGGAATTTGGGATAACTTATCTTCAGCCGCTTTTCCCAGCATGATATTCACCATCTTCAACATAGCTGGTTTTATGAGTGTTTCACCAATGGTATGTGGTTTGCCCTGCTTTGCGATCAGGTAAGCAACTTCGTATGATGCTGTGAGGATCGGTTTGTTGACGGGTGCAAAGCCGAGTACAGACAGAGTAGCCTTTTCATCAAATCTGGCTCTCTTCACCTTGAATTCAGAGAGCGTTGTATTCTTGTATTTTCCATCTCCATGCAGCTTAAGGAAGTGTTCTCTTAGTTTTGCCGGTGCTAAACTAGAATTACTCAACTTGGCATTGCAAATCATGCAGCAAGGATACTGACTCCCATCACGTTCCGTTATACATGTGAATCCATATTGCACATATTCATCCGACCACTTTCTTTTTTTGCTCGCCATAGTTAGTGCGAAGGGATTAAATATTAAAATATTAAGAAAGTTATCACACGACGTAAGATACACAGAACACACCACTAATCTGTAAGATAACCGGTACTGTCAAAAATGAATTGTCAAGATGGCGGCTATATCGTGACCATAGAATTTTGCCGTTATGGAGCATAGAGTGTAAACATGTTCTTTTTATATTTGAAAGTAGGTAGGTACCGATGATACACGTAAAATGTCTATGGTCCGTATAAAATGTCTATTGTCCGTATAAAATGTCTATGGTCATTTTCAGGCTGCCATCTTGACCAATAATCGAAATGCGTGATCACCTGAAGCCAATGATGGACAAGCGGGGCGTGTCACCACGAATCATATAAGTCGGGGGTGTTGACCTCCACCGAACCCCCGAGACTGACTCACCGAACCCCTGGGGTTCGATCGAACCCAGGTTAAGAACCACTGCTCTAGAGTATCTACCTCTCTGGTACTCACAAACAACCCTAGAAGAGTCTGTGACATTGTTACATTTACATAAAATGCATTTTGTATTAATGCAATAATGTACAGTATTCACAATTTTTTTTTAAAATATAGGATGGTTGAGTGCCTTGCACTTCCTCCTTACATTGGAAATGTGATGAAAACATAGAATAAAAAATAACACTAGAAGTGACAAAAAAATAACTGAAAATAACACAAGAAGTAAATTTCGTAAACAATTTTTTTGTTGTTTGTTTTTGGGGTGTTATGCCGTGTTGCGCTAACTCCTTCTTTAGCCGACGTTTCGGACAGCGTTGCAGTGTCCATCATCAGGGCAGATCCGGTAGATCCGAAGATGCTGTCCGAAACAACGAAGCAACGCTGTCCGAAACGTCGGCTAAAGAAGGAGTTAGCGCAACACGGCATAACACCCCAAAAACAAACAACAAAAATGCTTTTGGCCGTGAGAATCTAAAAACTTACCTTCGTAAACAATGTTTTGTATTGGAAATCTAAGCCTTGATTATGCAAATATTTGGATCACGAAACACGCCCACAAGGCACCTCTTCTGTTATTCTTTATTCTATGGATGAAAAAGTTAAACTAGAATGCAATAAAAATATAATATGATAGATATTTACTTGAACTAAGCAATATGTTTGAGGATCTACTTTTCCGAGTCCGTATTTGTCCATCATTTCTTTGACCACTCCGGCCGCGCAGTCATTGATGGACAGCAGAAGTGTTTTGTAAGGCACATCGGAGCAAAGGGACTCTCCATATATCTTCAGAGTGCCACCTGACAAAATAAAATATTACATTCATTAATTATTTCATAATTATTAGACATAATCTGTCTTACTTGTTACGCTATTGTTATTCTTATTCTTACGCTATGGTTCAGCGTTGGTATAATTAAAGTTGACCTAAACAATAGGGGTGTGTGTATATGTGAGTACTGTGTTCGACTCAACTCTGGATGGGATACCTGCAGCATTTAGCATTACTTATCGTTAGTGTATAACTGTTATGCTACAGGTAGAAAATGTTGAAATTTAAAGGATTAAATTACTTTATTTTATTTGGATGATAAGAAGCATATTGGAGTTTACAAAGCTATTTTATGGTTCAATAAAGTTAGAGTATAAAAAGGGCCGAATTAGAATCACATCGGTTTCCCACTTAGGCTTTGTGAGTCCAATTCCTCGGCTGGCTAAGTTCTCCATCACGACACAAGCAACATTTCTGCTTGGTGTATAAGAAACATATTTAAACTAAGACAAATAAAAACAAGATGTCATGCACTTCGTCAATCTATCATAGAATACGGTATAATTGCTTGGGTCATATGGAAAGTACACAGAAAATTTATTTTAAAAACATGGAATGACCAAATATTTAATTTGTTTGACTTATAGATCTAAGCCAAATATACATAAAAACACTACTAAGCTCATTTTCGACCAAAAAACTAAATTTTAACAAACACAAACTAACATTAATAAATCAGTTAGACAAGCGTACATACAAAACATAAAAACTCCGTTTGCTAATAATACTGGTAATGCATCAATTAAAAAAATAAATTAAATTAAATCGACCCAGCAGCGTGATAAGTAAGTAGATAACATAAATCAATAAAATAACATATTGCGTCACCTTGTAGGTCAGGACATTGATATAATATATAATAATAATAATAAGCCTTTTATTCTGAACTTCTGTCAGGTATATTAATATTAGAAATGTTTTGTTTGTTATAATGTATCATTAAATAAATTAATTTTAATTGATAGATAAATAATTATTATTACCAGTATCGGGACCGCCATCTTTGGATCGGAATTGTTGTAGTTTCCTTTCTAATTTTTGTTGACGTCTTCTTCTCATTACAGCTTCAGGATTGGATATGGATCTAGTGAAAGATGTTTCAGGTAATTCTGAAAATAAAAATAACAAGTTTTATAATTTTACATAATGTACAATAATTAAGAATTGGCAGGTAAAAACTCGCTGTCGCAGGCGGATACATAGAACACGAATCTACAATAAAATTTTGTAAAAACTTCAAAAGTTCTTTTTGAAAATTATAGATGGCAGCACTTCAGATTGTAGCTAGCACAGAGCGATTGTGGATGGCAGACATTTATATATTATATAATTTGAATAAAAGAATGTAGTTACCGGTATAAAGCTTTTCTGCGACAGGATAGTTTTCATCCTTCGTCATGTCTGATTTCATTCTTGATAATTTTTCCTTTTTCTTTAGTTCTTTTTTCTCTCGTTTAGATAATTTTCTCTTAAAATTAGAGTTGGCATCCACATTACTAACTACGGAAGACTGAAATAAAAGAATATGAATTAATTTTCGAAATACGTAGTCCCAAATAAATAAGTCAAAAGCAGCGTTAAATAATCCTAAATTATGTGGTTATTGAGATAAATAAAATACGAGAGAGCTTCATTATATGCAAGAAAGATAATATGATTCATGCTTTCTGAAGGAGAAAATTAGCTTTGTTCATGTGCAATTTATTCATTTCTACTGTTGTGCTGTATAGACACAGAATTTTTTCATTTTAAAGTTTGTTTCAAATGGTATATTCTTTGGTATCGCCATATATGTAACCGCAACTGTTACAGATGTATCATTTTATTGTGAATACTGAACAAGTTTCTGAACTGCTCTCAACCGTCTGGAGTCAGTGAGACTATTTCATCCCCAATTGGGGTATGTTGCGAGGCTGAAGAGAGTGGGGAAGGGAACGAGGTGGGGAAGAGGCAGCTTGGGGAGTAGCTGGCTATTCAGATTTGGTTATCATAGAACGTTAATGCTAATGTTTCGTTTCTGAATCGTGGTCTTTCAACAGGGTGATACTGAGAGTATCTACCATCCTTTATTTTAAATGAAAGATTGTGTTGACTTATCAAATAAGTATGTTAATTTATGTAATACAGAATATGTACTTGAAGTCACCATTACCCTTTGTAAGCGGACGTCACAGCAGTTGAGTTGCAAGAAGCCGTGTCCCATAGGGGGACGTCACAACAGTTGATCAATAAAAAATTAATCAGTAAAAAACAAAGTTTCTTTACTATATTATGCATCTATTTTAAAATGTTTTTTAAAATATATTTATATTTTTTAATTGGTTTTACAGAGTATTGAATCTTCCTACCCGGGAGGAACTGGAGTCGACAACTACACCAACCTCGCCAAATGCCGACCAGATAGGAGTAAAATTTATTTCTTATAATGAAATATATATGAAATGCGTATATGTCCGCGACTGAGTTAATAGAATGCAATGTCACCGACAACGAGTCTATCTAACGAGTTACAGCTCGATAGGATTATGGGAAGTGGGTAATTTCTGCATTCATTCATTCCCGAAAACAAAAGTGAAATTTAAATAGAAGTACAGGGTTTTCCAATAAGAGGTGTTATTTTGATATTCAATCGTAAAAGATCAATGGTTTCGTTGCTTGTGTGGCACGTAGCCGTAGTCTTGTTGAAAGTAAACGTTGTCCAGATCAATACCATCCAATTCCGGCCATAAAAAATCATTAATCATCTCTCGATGGCGCAATCCATTCACCGTAACTGTTGCTCCGGCATCATTTTCGAAAAAGTAAGGTCCAATGACTACGCCGGACCATAAACCGCACCAAACAGTCACATGTTAAGGATAGAGAGGCTTTTCAACAATAATTCTTGGGTTTTCCGAGCCCCAGATGCGACAATTTTACTTGTTGACGAAGCCACCGAGGTGGAAATGGGCCTCATCACTCAAGATGATTTGCATTTGATTCACTCAAGTGAATTTTAATAATTTCAATGCGTTGTTGACTTGTCAAATGTCAAAAAATGACAGCTTCTAAAGTAACATCTACCGAAATAGCGGGCTATTCAAAATAACACCTCTTATTGGAAAACCCTGTATTCAAAAAGTGTCACGTACAGGGGCACCTTGTAATTTAAAGAGTTAATAATAACTAGTACATTAGTTAAGAAGCCTTCTCATCCCAGAAAAAAATATTAGGAGAAACACAGAAGAAATGTTTAACCATACAAACAATTCAACTTTTTTTACCTAAAAACTACCTTAAAACATTGAAATTTTGAAAAATGTTTTTTTATCTTTTTTACTTGTTCATGTAGAATCACCCCCGAAGTTAGCACACTATACCACTGGCCACCCTGTATATTGTACGAACATATGTAATAGGCTACTTTTACTGTGAAAATTTAATATCCTTATAATTTTGTGATATAATGTACTATGTTTTTGCTCTTTAATAAAATTGTTTCAAATGCACTAATTATTAACATATAACCTATTAGCACCTTAATACTGAGATTTTAATTATTGTGAAATTTCTACTAACGCCATGTAATAATAAAGCATAACCACGGAATGGACTCACTGTCTTGTGGGCGACATCCTTCAGCAAGAACCTCCCCTCCCTATCGTCTATGTGCCAGTTCAATTGCACCAGGAGAGGTTTCTCGTCTCCGGCTAACTTCCTCTCCTCGTGGGAATGCAGTTCGTACACGGCATAAGATGCCACGGACAGCATCCTCATGTCCGGACGGAATTTTTCTATTAAAGTTTCTGAAACAAAACAAAATTCAATCAAAAATCAGAACCAATCAAACAGTCATTTCACTGAATTCAAAGTAACCGACAAAAGCCTATGTCATAAAAACGATTATTTATTAGAGTCATCATGGCATGTCATGCATAAAATGTAGGTCAAGCCAAAATGTGAAAGATTATCCTCTTCAAATATGAAACCATATTATTTCTAAACCCAATCAATGTTTCCATAGTCATGAAAATGTTTGATCTATAAGATGTACTCTCTCTGTCTTAATGGGGGGAAATATCAAACTGTATATCTTGCAAATAGGAAAGAAATATGCAATATTCTTCTGAACACTTTTGTTACCCTGTAAAAATATCATGATTTTGCTTCAAAAAAGAGTTAATTTTACTCAGAGCATAGGAAGGTACTTATCACTTTTAAAAATGGGCTGCAAAAATAAGCCATATAAAATATTATAGGTAGGTATTTCAAAATTTAACCTCCATTGTAGGTACCTACTTATTCGCTTGTCTGAATTTGAAAAGATCCTTTTCTAATTTGATAATTTCCTCAACAATCCATTCCAATTTTGAAAAGTTTACGGGCAGAAAAATGTTCTTTTTAAAAAATAATTCTTCTAATTTTGGAAAAATCTGTTCTTTTAAAAAAAAAAAACGCCCACTACTATTGTGCACAGGTTCCTATTTTTATAATTTTGTAATTACCTATTATTACCAGCTCTGTATTGTTTTTGTTAAGTTATGTTTATGTTATACTTATGTTATGTTTATGGTAGGTTTAGGTTTATGTTTATGATATGTTATGCGTATGTTATGTTATGATATGTTCATGGTATGTTTGTGTTATGTTTATCTTTATGTTTTATAATCACATTTGTTTACTCTCATATGCTGTGTTTGTTTATAAGATTGCCAATTTCATAGTTCTGTTTAAAAAGAACACTACTAATTTTAGAAAAATCTTTTGTCAAATAACGAAAAGCGCCCAATTGTACACAGGTTCCTATTTTTATAATTTTGTGATAACCTACTGTTACCAACTCTGTAGCGTTTATGTTAAGTATGTTATGTTATGTTTATGTTATGTTTGGTTTATATATGTTACCTTATGTTAATTGTAAATGGCCAAGATCACCCCTAATGGGTGAAAGCCAAAATAAAGAATTAAAAAAAAAAAAATGTTCTTTTCATTTTTAATTTTATTCAGTGTAGGTACATTAGTGTCACTTAAAATGGTCTGCAAAAGTAAGCCATATAAAAAATTATTATAGGCAGGTACTATATTGAAATTCAACCTCCTAGGTAGGTACCTACTGAATCGCTTGTTTGGATTTAAAAATATTCTTTTTTAATTTGATAATTTCCTCTAGACATAATATTATCCACTTTGAAAAGTTTACAGTCAAACACACGAACATACTCAACTCAGTAAATTATGTTTTACTAGCGCAGACCCTTGAAGTTCACAAGATAATCTGAATTCTTGACAAATCAGTTCCAATTTTGAAAATGACAGATAAAATAATTTTCTGTTGAAAATATTACATTATTATAGGTTGGTACTTTATCGCTTGTCGGAATTCTTCCCACAATCATTTCCAACTTTGGAAATGACAATAAATCAAAGCAAATTTGAGTAACCTGAGTTACGTAGGACACACGCACAACCGAAAGTAATATTTCTGATTCTTACCAATAACATCATTTGCTGTTGCATCTGAAGCAACTCTTATACATTTGGTAGCGACTTTCTGGCCAGAGTCTTGGAAGTAAAATCTCATCACCCCGTGAAAACTCAGATCCTGAAAGAAAATATATTAGATAAGAATCTATATTTAAAAACATTAAAACATTACTATCATCTTGCAATCGTTTGATTTATGAAGGTAGATAAATTGTTATTGATAAGAAATGATAAAGTTATATAAATAAACTAAATGTGCCTATATAAAAATACTGAGAAATTTTGTAACAACAAAAAATTATTAAGTAAATATATTTTCAGATCGCACAGCATTGTTTTTAATTGGAAATGATATAGAAATAAGTACACCTGTATTTATAATTTGCACCCTTCACTGGGAAGGTTTTAGTTAAGCTGCAATAAACCTTTAAGAATGTGTTCGGTACAAGCACTTATAAGATTTCAAAGGAATGTGTATCGGGAGATACACTATATAAATATTATGAGCTGCAAAGGAGAGAAAATTCAATGCATTTAATGCACTAGGAATGATACCGACTGAAATCATAACATTAATAATTATAAACAATTCAATAAATTAACCATGCCTTAGGAGCTCAATAAACAACAAATATTTAGATAAAATATGATATTTGAAACAATGTATTTGCAATATTTATTTATTTACGCCCATCCGGCTTTTACATAAAACAAGTATAAATTAATTGCATTACATAGTGCATTTAAAATTTAGGGAAGAGAATAAAAGGTTTTGATAACTGTAGTAAATAATGAAAAACAACATAAAAGAAAAAGTTAAATATAAGTTAATATTTACAAAAAAAAAGTAAGTTACAGATTATATAATATAATAATGTTAGCGAAACAAAATGTTTGAAATTTCCGATTTCATTTTTAGTATGGAATAAATTAAAGTATCAACGGAACTGAATTTATTTCCAAGCCTATGTAACCTTAGAACTGGAGAATTAATAAAATGGTTGGTTTTATATGAATAAACAAAGAACAACTCAGGAAGTCTCGTTCTATATTTATATGGAATGAGCCTGATGGATTTATTTGCATGAGAAAAACGGGTAGTAAATTATGTTTTTACATATGAGGCTTTGACATATTCGAGGATGCTCTGTGGAGGGTCTATTTAACCCGTGGGCATGTCAGTGCGCAATAAATTGGCCGCACTTTTCGAAAAGAGGCGGTTACTTTTTGAAATTCTGAAGATACCTCATACGCGACGTGGCGCAAGGTTGGGGTGTCGGAAACTACATGGGACCATGCAGTTCATGGAGGTATAGGTAGGTACTGTCCTATTTTTGTCATACTAAGAGCTATTACTGTTTTTTTACTCATTAACGTTCAAAAACGCATAAGTAAGTTTTCCAAATCAGGAAACAAAAAACAATTGATTGTCTCTTCAAATGAATCTACCTACAAAATGATTGTGGTAAAAATTTTAGTTCTTCTAAAGTCGGGTCTCCAGCGAACAAAAAAAAAAACATCATTGTTTTCAAAACATCCAGGGGCCACAAATGTTTTTATTTTCCATCAGCCACGGAAAACTAAAACATTGTGGCCCTGCCCCAATGTTTCATGTTTGCACAAATATTTGGTTCAATATTTACAGTAATACTGTTGCTAGAGACCCGCCCTGTTCCTTTAATGTTCTTGTGATTCATAAACAAAAAGTGCGAAATTTAGATGTTTAACAATTTCAAAATGCATATGCCTGAGGGCTAACTAGACACAGACGAGGGTCTACATTCTCGTAATAAATGTGGGCTTGGCATATATCCCACATCGCTCGCCATATGGGATGAAAGGAAGGAGTGAATCTGTTGAATGAAGGAGGAAACACAAAAGCCGGCAAATCACACCCAAGCTTTTGAGCACAAGAACAAGTTGTAATAACGACCCATATTCGTGGAAAAAATGCCAAGCACGTACAAATGCAGGACACAGGTCTGGTGTGTCAATGATGCTAGCTGTTGAAATATTGGTAGAACAAACACAGCAATCCTGTGTGATGACTACATTCTAAAGATTGTAATGCATTCATTAAGAAAATTTATTCTATTGCTTGTTTTTGCAGAGTCCAGACCAGGTATGGCTACCAAACTCAACAGTAGGGTAAACTTTTATATTATATTGAAAAATAGGTGGAATAATGTCCCTGAAAATGATCAATGATCAAAAGGTGATTGATCCAAGTTATCTTGAATAACAGAGATAAGGGATAAGAAGCACACCTCGTTAGGTTCGCTCAGCTCAAAGAGATCCAGGCGGTTGACATTCCACTGCTGGATCATGTTGCGCAGTGCCTCCCTCTCCAACATCCTCTTATCGGGGCCATTCATGGTGGCGGCCTTGTGTAATCACACCATCAAACAGTCCTTATCTGCAAAACAACAAACATACATAATATGATGAATCAAACTGATGAACCAAGTGACCTTAGCATTCTTCTAAGACCTCCACCAACTCTCCTCCACCATACGAAGAAGAAGAATCCAGACAGCCTCTGTAACATAACGGTATCACTAGTAGCAGTTTGTGGCCTATCTCATTAGGAGTTCAATCAAAGAATAAAAGAGGGGAGGGAAAAAATTACCACAGATTTGTGAAAAAATTCTATGTTAGTCTTTTCGATGTTATATATATTTTTCCCTAGATGTAAAGGAATCTCATCACATCACTGCACTGGAGATTTGCCATCTACCAACAAAATATAATTCGGGGATTCATTAAAACGTCTGTGGCTAAAGAATAACGTCACAGGTCACAAAAAATAATTTTAAATACGAGAATCGCAATTTACACAAAAAACTGTTCATTTTTTGTATAAAAATGTAACTACATTAAACACGTTAATCACAGAAAAAATATGTTCAATTTGCGAAATACTATTCTGTCCAAATTTGGTATTAAAATCTCATAATCGCTGCGCACACGGTCACCTAGTAAAAACCCAAGGTACGCACGTGTACCGCTCTGGCGCCACTAATAAGTTTTGTATGAACTATTTCTTAGAACAGAAAGTCCCATAGTCGCTGACATTCATAACGCACAAATGGGATTCATTTCGGACTCGCTCGCTTTAAAAAGGAATTTGAATGGCGCGGTGTTTAAATTAAAGTGTGGTAAAATTATAATATAGGTTTATCTATCACTCTACTTTGAATTAGGAAGTTCGTGGTTCAATTCCCATTGCAGCCCAAAAATAAAGATATTGTACTGAATGTTTCCATTTCATAAATGTGCGTAGCTAGTTGAGATATTGATTGTTAGTTGAAGATTGGTGAAAATTACAAAACACTTTACCAGGAAACATGGACTGAAATGGAAATAGCTGAATACTACAATGAATGAACAAAAGTCTTACGATAGTATTGCAACCTAACCGCATTCATGGAGAACAAGAATGAATGAAAACTATGTTATCGATCGCGATATAAACAAATCAAGCCCTTATCACTGGGTAAATATATAATTTAAGGACCATAGACATATGAATATTCATATGTCTATGATAAAGACAGATATTTTTAGTACAAGGACAGATGATTGAGTTCACAGTCACATAAATATATGACAATTACTATAACCTATCTCTGCAAGTAGCGCTTAAGACCTTATGTAGGGTATTGTAAGGCTTAGGTCAGCAGACAACTCTGATTTTCTTACGCAAAATAATTTAACTGCAAATCTATTTTTGCACAGTAGTTTACTTTGTTTTTGCTGTTGCTTAGTAAAAAAAAAACATTAAATTTATAATTAAAACTACTAATATTAACAAGCAACAGAAGTCTTAATTTTTTAAACTGCTTTACGTGGAGCACATTGATTCATTGTAGCTATTAATTTAATACTTTCCTTACGACAGCTGTGATACCAGTTTTGTAAAGTTCACTAATCTAATCAACATCACAACACCTAAACTAGCTACGCCCATGCATATGAAATGAAAACAAACAAATCAAATCTTAATTTTTAGGCCGTATTGGGAATTGAATCAAGATCTTCCTAAATTCAAATGATTACCATCATGCTACAGAGGCTTTTGAATTTCATGGCCATAAAGAGGTTAAGAACCACAACATCACCAACCAGGGTAACAACTTTAAATAGTAAAATTTTACATTTCATCCCAGTTCCGTCGGAACAGGAACGATTCGTTTGATGTATTACTTTATTGTTAAACATAACAACCGATGAAAATAATATGTTCACAATTCCAATTCAAATCATTAGTGTACTAAAGTTTACAATAACATAATAACAAATTAGGTTAGTTTGAATGAAATATTATTAAAGAATATCCTAGTTTTATTGTTGAAGAGCATGCTTCTCCGCAAATAATAACAATTATGCTAGCTATCCTCAAACACTAATTCAACAGCCAGTTGGAAGTATGACACATGCATTTAAAGTTAGTCATTCCTGAGAAGGTTGCAGTAACAAAAAATAACCACACAAAAAGTTATAAACCATCAACTCAAGAAACATATATAAATCGCCAATTCACTCACTCGACAACAGAAAACTTTAATTAGAAAGTGGTAAACTGTCAACATAGTAAAATAGGGCAGCCTTCTAAGAATTCTGACAGCATTGCAACTTCAATTATTTGTATTTATTTGTAATCGTAATTAATTACTAAACGGATACAACTTTACAGAACGTGATTTTAAAACGGTAAATTTATTTAACTTACTTCATCAATCACTCGAACTTTTGTTTATCGTCAAGCTGCGGAGGTAAACTTTAAAATAAATAAGAATTGTCACTTCTCAGCGAACAAAATAAATGCGTTTTCTAACAATTTCTATTCGCATTAGTTAGTTTAAAACTCCCAAGTATTTAAACGCACAACCTTTTGTTGTTTCAATTACCCATTTTGACATGTACCTACAATCAAAAGTTACGATCTGAGCGAGGTACAGTCATCAATTGACAAATTCCAGCACGCCTCAATGAATATTTTGGAATGCATAATAATATAATCGGCAGAACATTTTCTTTACTCCGAGTGATTCCTGTTCTACACAATAACACTAACAATAACTTCAATGGGTACTTAAATCCCTACTGCACCCCTGAAATAAATAAAAGTTGAATAAAACTCGCAGTTATTTTTATAACATATTTAAAAGTTAAGGCATTTTGATAAATATTCCATTACGAATCGCAAAAGTTCATACCTTAGTGGCAGAATATCCGGATTAATGTTATCTCTGTTTCACTAACAGGTAAACATATCACCTCATCTTTGTCACAAAGTTTTAAACTTTTTAACACAACACGTTTGTTTTTATGTTTATTTTAGCCGTGCACGGAAACGACAAAGAGAAAAATAGGCCGAACCACAACTTTTTCGCAGGAAAAATATATTTACTTTCAAATACTACTAACACTTATAACGGAATGCACTTGAAACTTCAAACGGCTAAAAAAACGAACGTCGAATACCTGTTCTGACAGAACATTGCCATGTAGATGTGATGCTAACGTCTAGCCTCTGCAACTAACGTTCTTCTGCGCAACTATTGCTTAGCCCCTGAAAAAACTGCGCAGTGCGCATGCCCAACCAGTGTTTTCAAACTTGTGTGGCGCGACTACTGCCGAAAATAGTTATGAAAAAGTATTGTCCCGAAATCAAAATAATAACTTTTTGGGACTAGTGGATTTCGCTTACTAGGCAAATTAAAAAATCTGACGTAATGTTGCAAGAATGATTTATTTTGAAATCGAGATAATGGAGTAAATGGAATAACTGTTGTATTATTACGTGCTGTTGTGTAGCTTTATATACCTATATTTAAACTATAAATATTCTGTATGTAATGAAATAAAAACGTTAAATAAAAACTTTTTCTCTTCCTAGTGTTTACATTTTTACCCCCTTGTGTGTTTTAGATTTTCTGCAGCTGAGAAACAACCATTTACTGTACATTCGGGGTTGGCTATCAGTTGTGCGGGTTTTGAAACACGTTTATTAGTAAGGCCCAAAATTCTTGCTTTATACTGTTTACCTTTTATTCAAAATAACTACATATGATGTGTTGGTCACGATGAAAGAGGCAGTTGCTTAGTATGGTGTTGCCTGTAGAAAAAAAATGATAATAATAACATATGTATTTGTAGAAATGTATTATATATTTGTACAGCGCCCTTGAGGTGATTTTGCACAAAAACGGCGTTATATAAATCATCCAAATATTATTATTATGATGATTCAATGTATCAATAAATAAAATGTTTGAACATAGTGGTGCTTTTTTTCTATGAGACCTGTAATTAAACTGAAAAGGGCCAAAATAAAGCGGGAAAATCCATGGCTATGTCCTAATATTACATAAATGAAATAATTTTGTTATCCTGAACCAGTTTTCTCCAGGGGCATGGTGATGGGTTATAGGATAATTTATAAAATGATCGGTCAGTGGCTGAGTTGACATCGCGTTTGGGTCCCACCCAGGCGTAGTGTGTTCAATTCCTCGGATGACTAAGTCCTCCATCACAACACAAGTAACATTTTCCGCTTACGTGGTGGTAGTAGGAGATTTTCAAATATTGTCAGGTTATTCGTAACCCGGGAATGTTTGTCTTTCTTTAAAAAAATAGTTCTTAGTTTAGAATGAATTCCATTAATTTCGTGAAAGTGTTTAGAAATAATGTTTTTTTTTCAATGTCATTGATAGTAGGTAGGTATATGGCTAACGAATTCTGACTTGTGCCCAGGAGACGATCAATATTATTGTCAATATATCGTCAATATTTCGACTAGACGTCCAAGCCACGCAAAATACACATTCCCAACAAGCAAATAAATAACTAAGCCGTCAAAGGACAAAATAAAATGTATGAAATCATTTGATATTTAATATTTTCATTCATGTGCAGCTGTTGCTTGATGTCGTTCGTAGCGCCTGGACCATGCCTGGGCGAAGTATTGACGATAATATTGACATTTGACATCATCGTCTCGTGTGTCGTGAATACTTGACAACTGAAAGTTTTTTGGGCAATGAGTAGATTTTCAGGGGAGAAGAGTTTCCCGGTGATTTTTACTCTGTTTTTTTATTAGTTTTCTGTGGAGCAATCACACACGTATTACACGTATTCTGTATTGACAATGAACAGTTGTTATTATCTCCCGTGAGCTGCGGTTGCTGTGTTGATGGCAGTGTTTATATTTTCCACAGACTAAACATTCTGGCTTCCTTCCTTGTTTTTAATTTATTTATAAAAGGGTTGGGCATCTGATGTGTTCAAAATTTGAACCATAAATATTTTTCTCCCATTGAATAAAAACCGTTTATTTATTAACGGCGTTAGTACTTCTATTGGACAAATAACACCTATGTATATGGCAATAAAATTGTTTAAATCAGTCATTGAGTCAAGTACATGTGCGGATAGTAGTAAAATGATATAGTTAGAAAACTCTTCTGGTTAAAGAAGGCATCGTGTTAGACATAATGATAGTAAAAATGATCGTGAATGAAATACCAAAAACTGAAGGACGCCAGAACAGGGCCGGGGTAGACTTTTTAACGCCACAGGCAAAAGCTATTTTAGCGCCCTATTAGACTCCCATGTGACTGTACACCATTGTACGGGTTGTTTTTACTGTAGACTTGCGGACAGAGTGTTTCAGATGGCCTTCCTTTTGTTTTGAAGGTCAATTGTGGAAAATTGCATCAATCTCGGAATAAAACTGTTGATTTGTATATAAAGCAAAGCCATGCCGCCCGCCCGCCGCAGACACTCTTCTTTATATCTGTTGTATATAAATAGACGATATATAAAGATAAAAATACCACAGCACAGTTCAGTTACAGGCATAAATAAACCAATCACGTTACAGGCGATTTCATTAGAGTTGATTATTTCCAATATTATTACGAAAACTGGCCATTGGCGTACATTTGTGTTGCTAAGCGACCAACCGTTGTTTACGTGGATATCGCAAAGAAAATTCTCACGCACACATTGTATAAAAATTATACAATTCACCGATATGCCAATTATGATATATGCCGATATGCCAATATGTTTTGAATTTTTGAAGTCACGGTTGTTTCCTATAACATTTAAAGATTTTTTATTGAAAATACTATAACCCATAGTTTTACACAATATGAACAAACTATTGGCAGTCGGGAATCATATTTCTCACTTTATGGCAACCTTTACTATTTTTTACCATCCACCTTATTTTATCACTTTGTTTTGACAATCGATATTCGGTCAAAGTGTATTAATGTTATATTTCGATTTCAACATTTTTTTGGGCGAGTTATTTTCATTATTCGAAACGTTGCGAACGCAACCCGTTAAACGATGTAAGTAACCGATTCATTTGGAGTTTTAGTAAGATTTACAGAATGGTTTCGGTTTTTTCATAACTACGTTAATCCAATGAAGTCACAAACTATCAGCTTTGTTATTTATTTATTTATTCACGCCTTGAAGTCCTTTTCATGTGTACATTGTTATATATAAGTTGTTCGAGAGTACAATAAAACGTGTATAATATAAAACATAATAAACTGAGTAGGAACGGTGCCTATAGGCAGGTACAATACAAGTTGTCATTGAGAGTTCTGGTGTACAAAGGAGTTCAATAATAAATTGTATATAATAACAAGAGTACAACAGAAGAACTAAGGTATTACGAAAATAGTTACAGAGCAATATGTAGTAACTTTATTGATATTTATAAAATAAACATATGCAGTTTGTTGTATTTAGCAAACCTATATTACTCCAGTTTGCTTGTTTTACAGAACTTAGCTAAATTAATACAGCGATAGAAGGTGCACATGAAGAAGTATTAAATAAATAATTGTATATCGAAAGTTGTACAATGGAGTTAGACAAGTATATTATAGTAAATTAGTAAACACAATCATTAAAATAAATATGAACATTTTGTTGTAAAGCACGTGTAATTAATCTTTAATCTTAATTTATAAAAATTCAGCCTGCGAATGTTTGCCCTCGTAGTTCTCCAAAAGTAGTCTACCGATATCGCTGAAAATTTCAAAGTTTGTTCTTATTAGTGCCTGGAGGGCTCAGAGAGTAGTTTGAATGGTAGAAGAAGGCGGGGACGCTCGAGGTATACTTAACGCAATATCTCTGCACCGGAACGAGATACGGAATCGAATTAAAGTCGATGTAATGTAGTTTTTAACAGTAACATTGTGGTATATAGTAATGAATGGTGGAAGGAGACGCCCGAGAAAGACATTAGCAATCGCGAAGCATTGCGGGATCTACTAGTATAAATATAAAATATTAATTAACTACTGTTCCCCTGGTGCAGTAGAGGAAAGAAGTCAAACGTATATGTGTAGGCATCTATAATATATATTTTATAATTTTTAAAGCAGGTACCTACTCCAAAATGTTGCGCCCCCTAAATTCCGGCGCCCCGGACAGTGGCCCTAGCCGCCCCATGCCCAAGCTGACTCTGCGGATCGGTATGCAGACACGAGTAGGTGCAAACATTCATACAGGCACATGGTAAAATAATTATGCTGCTTTATCTTATGAGTTTTGTCGCCGTACATTGTTTAGACTACACGAACGTGAAAAATTGTAAGCTAAGCATTACAAATTATATTTCAGAACGGAGAAGGTGTTCATATTTATTCTGCAAAATTCAGAAAAAAAAACGGTAAGTACCTACCTATTTAATTATATTTTACTTACCTTCTTGGAAGAGAGGTATTCTTGACGATAACGTCTAGACCCAGGGCTCAAATATATCTACGTGTGGACAAACAAAAAGGTTTTCGTAATTTAAAACACATTAAGTAGGTACTTACTTGCATTTTTGTGTCGCGTTTCAAGGTTAAATATTGACTATTATTCTGCCGTATTACATAAACACACAGCGTCTTCCTTGAGTCTCAAGGAAGACAATGTGTTTTTACTTAACACGTTAGTATTAATGACGGATGAATGGTTGGTGGAAATTGCTTTAATGATTAAATCTGATTAGGCAGGTACCTACTTCCCAACCTTACCTTTCCTCTCCCCACACCCTTCACCGTTAATTTATTTCAAATTTTGTATATCGAACGTGCAACCTTCCGGTAAAATACATAAAACCATTATTCTTTTTTGATGGTAGAATGTTTTATAATTCTTTTCAGTTGTGTCTGTAAAACTATTATCTTTTATATTTTATTTGAAAGGTTGGGAACCGAGTCTCATATCGCTAATTAGATTAAAGTAGATACTTAGCTACATTACAAGTATGCGTAGGTACGGGTACAACTATCATGGGACTCTAGTCTATATCCTTGATGCAAAGCAAATTATCAGAGCGGTACATTCACCATTCATGGACAACTTTACTATAAGTAATAATAATAATTATAAGTTGTAAAAATAATGCTATGGTTGACTCAGTTTTTTGCCAAGTTTGCATATTGCCCATTCCCAAGTTGTTTGTAGCTTTGTAGCCCTGACTTGCTAGGCAGTGGTCAGAAAAATTGGAATAACATATTTTATTAATACAAATCATGACTTTTGGGTTCCTAATAACAAAACCTCCTAGATCACAAGGCCGGGACACTCATTCAAAGCAGCCTCCTAACTTGTACGGGATTTTACAAAAATATTCATTTTAATTATTATTTTTTTCAATTTATTCTTATTTATACTTCTTACATCTTAATATTATTATTTATACATCTTACATCTTAAAATGTTTTAGTAAATTTTAAAAATAAATAAAAATACATTTTTGGAGGTTCTCATACAAGTTAGGAGGCTAATTTGGTTCAGTGTCCCGGCCTTGTGATCTAGGAGATTTTGCTAATTACCGGTGACCGGATAACTCATCAAAATGACTATTCAACACACCTTTAAAGTCATACAATGTCATGAAAAGTGATGAAACAAAAACCAGGTTAATTAGGTTAGCTTTATAGGTTAGTTTTTTTTAATTACTTTTAATCACTTTTTAAAGGTGTGTTGAATTGTCATTGTGTTGAAATCTCATGGAATCCTAATACCTACGTAAACAAGTGACCTAAATATGAATTTAAGCGATATTTACTTAGGTACTGTATTTTAATTTATATCTACTAACATTTAATATTCAGTGGCGTGTAGTCCATAAAGGCATAAAGGCATAAAGGCTGAAAATCTGTTCCTACCGGCTCGGGAACTTTGTTTTTGAAAGAAAGATGAATTGCATTACGATGTAAATATGTAACCAACCTTTACTCTCGTTTGCTAACCTAGCCGCAACCATCAATAAAAAAATAATAACGGTCCTTTTCAAGGCACCAAAATATTCAATGTACTGTTGAAAATACTGCAGCCTCCTTGTTTACAGAGCAATGTACACCACTGCTCATATTGTTTTAAATAGAGAACATATTTAATAAAATGAAATAACTGATTGAAATAATTATTAGAAGTCCTGTCCGAAATTTAAATGCAGTTACTTAAGTAGGGACCGTTCCAATGAATTTTCAGATATACCTTCCTTTCTTGTTGTTATTTTTCTCAATTACTACATATTATCTATAAATCTCACAACACAATATATTTCAAAATTTAACTATGACATTTTTATATGCCGAATATTGGCAGTATTGGTACTGGTGTAGGTGTAATAAGAAACTGATAATTTTTACCTATTATACAATATTTTATTTTATTTTATATTATATTTTACCAAACTTTTCAAAATGCAATTTATCAAAATTTTATGTAGGTACCTACTTACCTATTTTTTCACTATTATTACATATTCATCGCAGTTTTACACATGTCATTAAAACAGACAACGACTTTTTATAGATATTTTTTTTCAATTTCGTTTAATTTTTGTAATTAAACGAAAATAAATAAATAAAATAAATTGGACCATGTCCCGAAATGAACGCTAATCCTCGATGGGCTTACTTTATCTATATACAGTGTCCGAAAACTCGTAGTACCAACGGGTAACTGGTGAATCTACATCACTAAGAGTACCCAAAAAACTCTTATTTCAAAATTATATTTTTTTCCTTATTCTGCGGCAACTAAAGCGTTAAAAATAATTTTGCAGCCAGGTCTATACTTCGACGCATTTTAAAAGGCATCAAAGATATTCTGATTTTAATCCCCTAGCTTTTTTAATTTGAAAGAAAAATTCCAACTTGGACAACTTCGGACTGGACTTACTCGAAAACGAAAGCTCAAATAAAAAAAGTAAATTCACCAATTTCCCTATTTGTGATTTCCGGATACCGTTTACAAAAGTCGTACTTAACAGACTATGAATGTTTCAATGTTTTCGAGTGATTGTGGATGCTTTTGTGCGTTAAAATTGAGCTTACATTATATTATTTTGTTTTTTTTTTCTTCATGGGCTTTGTTTTGTCAATCTTCTTGATCTGTCATGGACATCGATGTATTATTATGAACTACCTTGATCGATGGTCATGAGGCATTTGCTGACCTTCGGAGACAATGGTTTGGAATGATTGGTAATTTTTATAACTTTGAGACAAATCCCCAAGTTTCCGTTGCTTATATTTGTAATGATTGGTAATATATAAAGATAATAGGTATGAAGACACGGCATAGACCTTAATCATTATGAAGGCCCTTGTCCCACAGTATTTAACGAAATCGTAGGTGATGAAGTGAAAAGTTCTGTTACAAACATACATGTGTACATTTTGGTATAAGGATGTGCTTATTTTTCGGGATGATTGTGATTGTGACTAGGGTTCTAAGGCCTCAAACTTTCTCTCCGGCTCTTTTCGAGACGGTGTCCTCATTAATTAGTAGACATCGGATTGGTCCCTTTTTGGTCATATTTCATATTTAAACCTTTTTGTCATTAGTGTATATTTGAGCCTTTTTTACCGTTAATGCATATTCGTGTGTTTGTGTTCTATTCCAGCAATTTTATTTTTCAAATTATTTTTGTAATTAGAAATTTTCTGAAGAGTATTTTTTCACAGGAGGCCCAGAGGAAAATAATTTCTCTCGAAGCCTGTCATCTTTTGGGGATGCTGTGTGGAGGGTCTTTTTAAGGAAAGGAAGGAGATGAAGTTCTGAGAAGGAAAAAAGTATTAGGGGTGGGTGAATCTAGAGTTCAGTGTGTCCAGTGACTGACGTATGAATCCATCCCTCCCACTGCGGTGCAAGACGATAGGTCGAGAGAGACCAGCTGGCTGAAACCCCAAACCAGCCTCTCCCGATCCGGCCCACCACGCAGTTGGTGGACAGGCGCATCCGCCGTCAAGACCTGAACACACCTCACCCAATGGACCCGGATACCCCTGCTAACTCACAAAACGTATCGAACTATTGGAATAATTGTAAACATTAGATTTGTAGTACAGATGAACGTGTTTTTATTTTATTTAAGCCTAAAATAAAGATATTTAAAATTGTTATCATACAGCACGTACGACCGAGTATGTTGTAGGATTGACCATGACTTTCTTATTAAACGATTAGATGAATCATTTGGTTTAAATTGTGATGTTAAGACCTGGCTGACATCGTACCTGGCCAACCGTTTACAAGCCGTAAAAGTGGGAAAAAACCAATCAAATTATGCAACCCTTTCATCTGGAGTACCCCAAGGGTCCGTTCTGGGCCCACTACTCTTCATCCTCTTCAAAAATGATGTCGCTAAAATAATAGAATCATTCGGCCTTCTATCTCACTGCTACGCTGATGACCAGCAAGTTTATTTTTACTGCTTACCAGAAGAAATAAACAGTTTAAAAATTCGTATAACTGAGTGTATAGAAGCAATTACTCGCTGGATGACCTCAAATAGATTGAAACTGAATCCCACAAAGACTGAGTTTCTGTGGACTGCTACAAGCAGACGTCAGCATAACATTGAAAACTCCCCAATAACCATTTCCGGAAGTGACATCACTCCAAAAACGTGCATCAAATTACTGGGTGTCAATCTAGACGCTAATTTTTCCCTTAAAACTCAGGTGAACAGAACTGTAAGCACGGGGTTCTTTCAATTAAGGCAAATTAAAGCAGTGCGGAGAAACCTGCCAACAGAGGCGACTAAATTGCTAGTCAATTCCTATGTTGTTTCACGTCTAGATTATTGCAACGGAATATATGCAAGTCTCCCTAAATGTCAAATCAACAAATTACAATCCGTTTTCAACGCCGCGGCAAGGCTTATCACCGGAGTATCTAAATACTCCCACATTTCAGAGCATCTCAAAAATCTGCACTGGCTCAAATGTCCTGAAAGAATCCAGTTCAAGGTATGCTGGATGGTATTTAAGTCACTTAACGGAATGGCTCCGGCTTATTTATCAGAATTGTGTATTCCAGAAGATTCCAATTCCCGACAGTCAACCCTTAGGTCAGCAACGTCATCAGCTATCGGAAGGTTGAAGGAACCAAAGCGCACACCAGATACTAAGTTCGGTGAGCGTGCTTTTGCCGTGTCAGGACCTAAAGCCTGGAATGGACTGCCACATGATTTAAGAATGATCGCAGACTCGACAGAATTTAGGTCTAAACTTAAAACGCACCTTTTCAGACAGTCGTATCCATAATTTCAGAAACCTCCACTTTCACAGTTGACGGCAATTTAAATTTAAATTTAAATTAACAAAATGTTAAAAATACTAAAAATAAAATAAAATAAATAAAAATAATAATTAAAAATAAATAAATAAAAATGATAACAAGTAACAATTTGTAGGCTTTTAAGACAGTTAAAATACATTTAAATTAAAATAAAAACTATAGCAGACTTAAGATCATGCGACGACCAGTGTTTTTTGATATAGTGTCCTCTGCGTGCAGTTCTATCTTTTATAAGCATAAACTTTTTAATATAAGTGTGTTTGTTGGAAGTGACTTGCCAGGTAAGTATGTTTTGGTATCTTTTCTAAATAAAAAATGTAGATCCTAGGAAATAAATTGTACAGCGCCCTTGAGGTGATTTTTCACAAAAACGGCGCTCTACAAATTATCCAATTATTATTATTATTATTATACCGAGAATTTTGCGGTAGGTGTTGTTTGCTTCGAGAGTGTTGTTCGATTATACTTCGGTTTATACCTACACAAAATTGGTACATGTCCAGAAAAAATACGGTGATCTGTACAGAAAAAAAATTGAAAGTGGTAATTTAAAAACTTTGCTTAACATGTTTGTAAACAATGTCAATCAAACAGGCATTGAATTGATTAGCACTATTCAATTATTTAGTTAATTATCACAGTTATCAGCTAGTCAAATAAAAGCATAACACAAAAAGCCGCGTGTCGTAATACAATTCATATGAAACAATAATAATGTTAGTGTTTGTTTTGAACATCTAATTCCGCGCATGATATAGGCACATGAAATCATCAACACGGTGTGTTAACAGGCCACTTGCATACTTTTTATAATTACTTCGAAAAAATTGTATGGATAGATTCACTAAGATTTCGAAAATGTTACTAAAAAAATTAAGAAAGGTGTAGTTTTTAATGAGAAAATAAACAAATACGTCTTTTTAGCTCGTGGCGTCAAAAGCGATATAAAATTTTACAATTACGATTTTCTTAATTTATTTTTATAGAAATCCACACTGATTTTTTTTCAATAAAGCAATGCCGAAAGTTCTCGTTGGCTTTTAACGTTTTGCATTTCTGACAGCTTAATTTCACGGTACATTGAAAAATATTCTTATAGCAGAAGCATTTTTCCACAAAAAAACATATAATAGGTATATTTAGTCATTCTTACGATCCCTGACCCAACGGAAGTTATTGAATCCACATTTAAACAATAAACCACAACAAAGAGTCCGCTCCCTGACAGAATTTTAACAGATATTTTCACATGAAGTTTGTTTTTTTTGGCTTCTGACTTTATTTTTTTAGCATCCATGAAAAATTATGTCCGGTCTTTCCGGTTTAAATAAAAAATTGACGTATTTCACGGATTGAAATTTAATAAAAATCGAAATAGTTTAAATACGATTTAAAAAATGGTACATAATATTTTCCTGAATCGAAAAAAAAAAATTAGATGCAAGTGGCCCCTTCAGCACCTATATCTCCCTGTCAAACTAACTCATATTACTTTAACGATCGTGTCCAGCACGTTCGTCTCTTATTTCCATACCTTAACCGTTTGAAAATAAAGTACTAACTGATATGAAGAAGTTAGGCCGTTACAAAAACATTATCCATAAATTATGTTCTTAAAATAATTACACATCTGAAAAACAAGCCAAGTTTGGGAGACATCAAGGGATTTTTTTGGATTTAACTAAAAGTAAAAAGTACCTGTTATCTAAAATTAAAAAAAAAAACTTGAAACCTTGGAAAAAATCCTTATCAATGAATGTTCAGATTTGAGATAAAGAAACGGAGTTCTTGTAAAACAATGGATCTCATAAAATGTACGAAGCATACACCTAAAAAAACGAAGAACAATAATAAACCGTTTTTTATTTGTATTTGGTGAATACTAGGCTTATGTAAATAAAATTTAGAACATTGTTTTTATCAGAATGTCGTATATAAATATGTAATTTCGTAAATCGTAGAATTGTCTGATAAAAAATATGAAAAATTCCGTTTGCGAATAAATTCGTACCTGGATGAATATATCTAGCCTCTATTGGTACCTACAAGCGAAAATCTGGACAACAACTGATGAGGTAAGTTTTTAGATTCTCACGGCCAAAAGCATTTTTGTTGTTTGTTTTTGGGGTGTTATGCCGTGTTGCGCTAACTCCTTCTTTAGCCGACGTTTCGGACAGCGTTACAGTGTCCATCATCAGGGCATGATGATGGACACTGTAACGCTGTCCGAAACGTCGGCTAAAGAAGGAGTTAGCGCAACACGGCATAACACCCCAAAAACAAACAACAAAAAAAACAACTGATGAGTCTATATCACATTTATAGTTGATTTTGTGGCATTTCTCTTTTTCTATTTAAGCTCTCCTTTTTTAGTTCCTAAATCGAATCCGACGTCGGAATCTTTTTGTTAAATTTGAAAAAAAAAATCGTTCACTACGGGGTTAATATTAGCTATTTATAAATTGTCTTTTAAAATCGCCGAAGCTCGAAGCGTATACCGAAAAAAATTTAAAAACCCTTAGTTGCAGAAAAAAGTAAAAAAATAATCGAAATGCTCAGATTGACGAAAAAATAGATGTAGCGGTTTCTCAATTACCACTAGTTACCGGACACCTACAGTAATTAAAGCAACAACTGCGCAATCCCAGAGTGGAGAGATAGTAGCGCTTGGCCTCTCTCACTTCAGGAAGAGTCTGGCCGATTGTGGTTCTGCCGAATTTGAAAATGATCGGCTTTTAAAACAGGAGCAAAATTGAATTGAATAACATGGGAAATAAGAAATAAATGAATTTCGAAATATGCAAGTCAGTTCCGAATATCGCGGAACTATAAAGAAAACGTCACACAACATCTGGTCAGCACAAACATGGTGGTTTTATTTCGAAGAAATAGAAAGTAATCTTTTACCAATTAGAAATTATTATGTGAAATTGAAGAACACCTCGATTAATTTATTATTAGCTTACTAATGAAAAAAGTGCAATAACTAGTACCTACTTCTTAACTGTAGAAAGATATTATCAGTGGCACATGGCGTAGACTTTTTAATATGTGTGAAGGTAAGTACATACATACATACATAGATTTTGGTTGAGTTTGCGCTCACAATTTTTTTCGGGTTCTTTTATTTAACATAACATATTTCATTTGGTATATGACGATTTTTTAAATTTATTATTTTAATAACCTGTTTAAGTTAAGCTTTCTTGTAAGCTAAGATAAAACTAATATAATATCTCCTTTTGCCATAATTTCACAACTGATAACTAATATAATATTACCGTAAGTCATTTATCGGAGTTGTCAAATAAATTGAGCTTTCTGTAATAAAATCAATTTGTGTTTTTACCTAAATACCTTCTAGTAAAAACATTAACTAATTGGACAATTTTACGTAAGTACCTATAATAAACACGAAATCTGTTTATCAGCAAAACTCTTGAACGGTAAGCTTTGGTGACTTGATATTCGCAAAGCTTTGTCTCGCTTGAATATCAATAAAAACGCAACATTTTTCAATTCACAAAATCGTCTCGTGTATTGTGGAACCTTGAAATACAAACTATCTCATTATTGTGTTGTAATATTGTTTATCCGATATATGTTTCGATTATTCAAGAACCATCTCGATCGAACTCGGTTAATAATGTTGGTTGTTTATAAAAAGGAAATAATATAATTATATGAGGATAAATAATTCAAGACGCAAATTTTATGGGGTGAAGGTATAAATAATGTTTTTTTATTAAACAATAACAAAAAGACGGACACATTTTAATAATTATTTCATATTGAGCTTTTTTCGTACAATTACGACACAAAAATGACAATTTAGAAAAGTGAAAACTATTCTTGTTTGATTCCCGTTCCGTTGGCTGTTGGAACAGCGGCGAAATCTCGCCGGGTCACCTGGTACCTGAAAATGAATAGACACATATTATTTATCTTTCTAACCTAACCAACCCATAGGTATATATTTCCTCCAAACACCATACAGATACAAATACACCTAGAACCCCTAGAATTGTGATTTATACCGATTGACAGAAAACAGTTGTCTCGAATTCAAATATTTGAAAATGGAATATAAATTCCATCAGAAGTGAAGGAAATATAACTTACTTCGGACACACTATCGTTTCATGTCTCCAATGAGAATAATGTACTACTTGCATGCATTTTTTCAAGCCAATTAAAAATGCCCGCAAGAGGCTCATTATATTAGAAATTGGGACATTCTGCAAAGATAGGTGGCAAAATAAAAGTAAATAAAATTAGGCAATCGAAGAGGGGAAAAACCAATGACTAAATTAAAAAAACGCACAGTTACAAGCAAAATGTTTTTCGAACTAGTTTGGAACACCCACCCGCAGTCCCCTCTTACCCCGCAAATGCCCAAATATACTGGGTGCGTATTTGAACATCAATTTCGAAAACGTTCTTTTTATGTATTTTTTAAATTATTCAGCTTAATAGAATAAAAAAATATATTATTAAATTAAATTTTTGATCCACGCAGCAGGTACACTATTACACAAGCTAGCGTTTCTTTAATTATTTACCTGTCGATCGACACAAAGTAAAAAAGCTCTATTACGGTTTGGAGTTTGGAGTGGAAAAGATTTTTTTCTAACCTATAACAACTGCCTTTTCAAAAATTTACTAGAAAAAGACTGCGGGAGCTATTTTACTCGAGTATAATTTAGGGCGTGAATCTATTGATTCATATACATTACATAGCTTTGCAGCATATACACGAGTACCTCTGTCATAATAATTATAAATTCAAATAAAAAAGCCAGCATACGCAGCCAGGAGTTATTTTATAATTATTTATTTTATGGGTTCAGTGAATTTGAAAAATTGCATTTTCTTTACAAACTGAATACAACGTCTAGTGATTCCTAAAATTTATGATAGCAAAACAGCTTTGATTTTCGATGATTGAGTTGACATGACCTACGACAATTTTCGAAACATACAATTTTAAAAATATTTTCGCCTTGGGGAAAACTGTTACTTGATACTTAAAACTGATCTCACTAGCCATGTACTCCCACCGTCCTCATCACCTTACTTACAAGATTCTCTACGCTCAACCTCACAACATACACGAATTGGCAGAGAATAAAGAATAAAACTAGAAGTGCTTTCGTACAAACTATAATCGAAACAAAAATGGAATTTAGCTAATAGCCTAGCGCTACGTCTCACTTACACTCGCCTGACATCGTAGATGTCCAATTCAAAACACAATATTGTATTGGAAATTTAAGCCTCTATTGGTAATATTTGAATCATGAAAGACTTCTTGTGTTATTCTTTATTCTATGCCAATTGGGGATGCCATAATTACTGGCTCCTTGTGTTGCCAATGTGTCGCAGTGGGGAGGGAAAGAGACAGGTTGGGAGGTAAGGAAGTTGACATAATATTACGAACCATATCACAAGTCTCCCGCTCAACATGAAGAAGAAGACGAGCGCCGGGGCGGACCTGTCGAAGGGGTCTCCCACCATGTAGTGCGAGTAGGCAGCCAGCAACATGAGCATCAAAAGTCCGCCATTAGCGGAGTTCTTCACTTTGTCTGTAAACATAGAAAATCTCTTTAATTTTACTTCAAATTGGGGTATTCACATTTATGTTTATGCGAACTCCACTTCAAAAAGAAGAAGAAGATGGTTTAACCCTTCAGTACTTTCATCATTTTTGTTCAGTTTTCTGTGTATTTCAAATGCTGTATACAGGGTGTATCGGCACGTACCCGACAAACTTTAACCAGCTATTCCTTAGCACATTTGGAGTAAAAATGTTATGGGCACTTTGCTGTCCGGTAACATTTTTTTTTAATAAAAAAATTATTATTCATATTTTCACCACATGTCACCAATGTTTTATCCTTGGTCAAAGTTTGAAAACCCGTCTGGCAATATTTTGTTCGAGTTTCGTTGAATAATGTACGTACGTACCTACGTTGGCGCGCTTTTACAATCACAACGAAATGCACGGCACCATTCGTCTCATTTTTAACTATTATTATTTAGTGTGTACGAAAGAGCGAGGACACTTTTTGACACACTTGCTAATAACAGCTGTTGAACACGAGATTCAATGCAAATGACAGTGACGGAGTGTGGATTTTTTATTTATTTTTTGTTTTTAATGGAAAAAAAATGTTACCGGACAGCAAAGCGCCCATAACATTTTTTACTCCAAATGTGCTGAGGAATAGCTGGTTAAAGTTTGTCGGGTACTTGCCGATACACCCTGTATATAAATATATCTTATTTTTTGATTTTCGTACAAATTTAGAAACTACATAAAATTATCTTTCGGGTGTATGCGTTTAAAATAAACATTACTTTTTCTAAATAATAAAATTTTATTATTTGGAAAAAGCCCGGTCATATATGACCATAAAACGCTGGAGGGGTTAAAATGGAGATAATACGTAAACACAAACGTGCTAATATTTAAAATTATCATAATTAACAGGCGACTGTTGTGAACGTATTTAATAAAACACGATATAATTTAAAATAGAGCAACAATCTCTCGTCATCTGAGATAAGTTGCATTTTTTTCATACCATGTCGTAGCCACTTCATAGCGTGTTAAATAAAATATCCAGATGTTAGTATTTATGTGGTGGAATATCATTAATGATACATTGAAAATGTTTAAATTGTTGCAATCAATGAAGTTACAATCAACGTCATTGGTTTAAATATATCATTAGAAACAGATGTGCCTTTTAAATAATTTTCTGAGCATTCTTTGAGAATTTTTTCTATCGAGGGAATTTCATATAAATTATTTTTCAACTCAGTATCTGAATAAAGATTGTCTTAAAAAATAACACATACAATGTAATAACATATATATAACACATATAAATGTTCAAGGGAAATATCGAAGTATAATAGGTATACCTATTATATCAGTAGAAAATCGGGGATATTGAGGTTAGGGTAAGCAGGGCACCAGCAATAATATACAATTCGATCGTGACATGTCAATACAGCCATTTAAAAGCATGCAGTTTTATTTTCGATTGTATTTTGGATTCGTAAAACAGTCACGTTTCAACATCTTCATTGTCTTTACTATTACTTGGATTGGGTCACACAAGTCTTATGCTGAGTTCCTACCTTATCATCTTTTCTACGGTATATTTCATAGAACGAAAGTTGACGTACATTCAACTTTGGATTTCTATCGCATATAAAGCCTGTTCTCACTGATCTATTTCATAGTATCTATTAAATAGTTCATAGAATAAACGAGGCGGGATCCTAGCTGTGAAAACTTGGAGTTAGTGCTGCCATTCAATTTTTAACAAAGGGTTTTAAAAAAAGTCAGAATAGGTACCTTTTAATTAATTTACGGAAATCTGTTTTTATGTCTTCAAAATAAAACATTCATTTTGCATCCACGCGCTTTTGATATATTGGTTAATTGATTGGTAGTGGATTATTTTTTGTATGTAGATTTTGAAAATTCATTTGTACACTATCCCCGATAAAACGTGTTTTATAAACATTTTTTCTACATGAACGTATTACTAAAATCTCAAATATTTCTAGAGCGATCCCTACAGATGTAAGTTATTTATATTTAAGATTAATTAAAACGGGACCTTGCCATTTAAATATTGTAAGTATAAGTGTGTAAAACGGTTTGAAAAGTTTGTAAAACGTTTTTCTATACAATCAGCGGTAAGCATCAGATTTTATTTTTCTAGACGATGAATTAGTAACTTCCCGAGGGATCCCTTTAGAAACATTTGAGATTTTAGTAATAAGTTCATTAGAAATAAATCCCGCGGAAAGATTGACAGAAAAGACATTGACATTTCAGAAAAGCGGCGCTGTACAAATTGTCCGATAAATTAATTAATTATTTCATAGAGCAAATTCAACCGCAGGTCTGTCCAATACGCAAAGCCGCGCGTCGCATATTTTTGTACACAGCTTCATTACTGGCTTTATTCTAGGGTATTGTTTCGTCAAATAAACTGATAATTTTTAATCCAATTTCAAGTTTGTGAATGCTTGTAAAAGTATATTTTAACTGCAGTTTGGATTGAAAATAAATTGTCACTGGAAACCATTTGTTTAGAATATTGGATGTTGGATGACACTACTGTTTCTACCCTCATAGTAATATTGGTTCTACTTAATTATCTCGTAGTTACGTAGCTAATGTAACGTGACGGGTGTTGTTATGTCTGAGAATGTGTATAGAACCGGCAACCAGCAGTGTTAAAATGCGATCTAAGCGAAAGCTCCATAATTTGGACAATTGCCGCGGCACAAGTCCAATTTAATGCCACCACCGATCTTTTTAAATCTAAATTAATTAATCATTTAGGAAGGTTCATGTACAACAAAGGTGTCTAGCTCATAAAATGAACACTTCAATAAATTGAAATAGATATATCATTCTTACCATTTGGTATAGCCGCCATTGCTAATCCAAATATGATTTCTAACGAGCCGACCACTCGCCGGTACCATTTTGACGGTACTTTGAAATCTAGGAACTCCGTTAGTGGAAAGACTTTGGAGTATTTCACATACTCTTTTCGCTGCAAAAAATAAGATAATCATCATCATTAAATACATAAATACAACAAGTGGTAATGTATTAGGTGTAATAAATCATGTTAATCGAATAATCATACGATTCCATCGGGATTTATTTGATCGGATCCATTTTCCGATCGGGAAAGCAAAACGATAAACTAGCCTATTCCTATCATCTTTAGTAAACAAATAACACAAAACCAGATTTAATAGACCAGAATAACGTAATTAAACATAATTATGTGGTGTAAAGATGAGGAATATAAACAAATAATAACACACAGAGAAAGACAAAAATAGGGATTAGATCATTTAGAGAGAGATCATGCTATGTACATTTATAATGCTAGTTGTGAAAAGATTCGACAACAAGCTTTAGTAAGAAATACGAATATTGACTAATTTATTATTTTCATAATTTGTTTAATCGTAAACATTGAATAGGATTTGGGTAATGACTGTAAACAGTGATGATAAAAAATAATAATAAATTGCTAAAGGAAATTTGGTCATAAGGTACCACGAATAATGTTTTTTTCTTCTATTTCTTGCCGCTCATGTTTGAGTCAAAATTGAGCTCGGTCTTTGTAATTGAGTTCTTCCTCGCGGAATAATCAATACTAGACTGCAGCCTGCATCCATGCGCAGAGAACTCAATTTCTCAAAGGAAATACTTCCAGACTACTTCAAAACATCAGCCCTTACCCATTTTTTTGACACATATGAATATGACACTAGTATATTGATGCGTTATAGAAATCGTGTATTTTAGGCTATAAATTATCAATACGAGCTGTAAACGAAAGTCAAACATGTCATATTTATTTATTTATAAGCGAAGAAATGGCTCGTGAGTCAGCCTGCAGATCAGTAAGAGCAAAGCGTTACCCTGCCAGTACAGAAATCTGCCAGCAACCAAAATAGCTTTTGCTCGTATTGTGATCGCTAAATTGTGTAATAAAAATGTAAAAAGCGACAAATTGCATACTGCTAACTAAAACATCAAGTTTACATACTCCGAAAAACTACAATAACACATCTCATGTTTGTCTTTTAAAACACATTTGACACAAAAAAGATTCTCTTACGATTTCAACAAATTATTTTGAGCGGGCCATTCGATAAACACTTACCAAATCTTTGTGTAATTCCTTAGATATCTGAGGCGATATTTTAGTTGTTCCAACAAATATGAAAAAAATTCCCAATAATATTGACAAACTTTTAAGTACAATCGATCCCATTTTATTTTTTATTTATTTTTGCAACTAACACATATCATTAAATTGCGGTCACACGTGATTTAATTTTGTGTATAGATTATTTTCTAAACTAGTGACTGAATCGCATCGATGCCCCAGCCCTGAACTGATTCAATATAATATTGTATGTTTGTCGTGTACATGTTAAACTTCGATGAAAATGTTGCCTTCACCCATTATAACTAGTCGTTCTATATCGAATTTCTCCCGAAAATGATCATTCGGTGTACTGACTAGTGGCGGCAGCGGAGCTCGCTGGCCGCTGGGGACCAGAGCGCATCCGCGCCGACGCAAAACATCAATCGTTAATAGAACGAGCATCGAATCTTCCCTACCAAACAGAAAACACTATAAAAAATAATGTCCTCTACAATGCAAAGGTTTGTGTCTTCACTGTTTTTTGTCCAAGTTCCACTTTCTCGACTCCGAAGTTCTATCGATGTTTCATAGTTCCACTAAATTCCACAAGAGCATCAATAATTATTTGTGTTCAAGAAATATCCATGAACCGACCAAAATCTAATGAGGTAACATTTTTTACAACGAACCGATTTTTTTATGAATTTACAAATAAATAGGAAAAAAATCGTTTCGTTGATTTCGTTCGTTGAAAGGTTAATATCATATTAAAATACGATAACCTTGAGACGAGGCATCCTAAGGGTTTAGGTAGGTACCCGTACCCAGTACGTACCCGCCGTCTAATTAGTAGTGACCGACCCATGGTTTCGGCTTCGGTTTCGGCCAATAAACAAGTTTCAGCCGCGGTTTCGGTTTCGAGAAAAAATTGGCCGAAACTTCGGCTCAGACGAAAGCTGCGTTCGTGATATGTCGGATTGTATCCGATTTTACTCGGCGAGTGTGTACGCCTCTAAAATAATATAAAATTTTAAAATACACTCTCACAAATTTTCAAAGTAAAGTGTTTGTAATTTAAAATATTATTTATTTTGGTCAAAGTTTATCTTTTAAATAATAACTAGTTATTATATTGCTATTGTCTAATTAATTAAAAATACTATTAAAACTATACTCATTTATTTACTAGTTAGAAGTTCGAAGACCTTTAATATTTCTGTCATTCTAAAGTTAAAGTACCTGTAGTTTATATTGAAGAACTGTTACATAACAACGGACAAAAAGCGCTAAAAGTAAAGCAATTAAAACTAATTTTAGACAATCGTCCCACGGGTCGGTAATCAATCGACATAAACCAAATGATACAAGACCGTGGGCAGAAAATTAAGTTCGCTTTATTAAGGTAACGGTTTGCAGCGCAGTTCAGTGTGGATCTTTTCTGCGCAGGGTCTCTGCAGCATTTGGTTTATGTTGGACGTCGGACGACGGGCTAACACTAACTTTAATGAGTTCTTACAAGTTTAACCATGAAAACGCCTAATTTTTCGGGGGTATAGAGTGCCTTTTTAAATTACAACAGAAGTCGAAATTCAGTTTCGGTTTTGGCTGAAAACCTAGTGTTGGTCGGTTACTACTAATTACTCAGCAGAAAAACTATAACTATCTATAAACAAAGTATTATTTTCGACTTCGATTGCATGTAAAATTTTACGGTAAAAATGTAACAGCTGGTTCAGACGTTTCGATTTGAAGTGTGAACCTTCTTTCAACAAAGTGGATCAAGTTTTTTGTAAGAAATCTTGTCATTAAATAAAAGTTGACAGACTAAAATTGAAAGGTCTGAACCCAATATAAGCAATGACGTTACAAGATGTATTTTAACCAGTCAAACGATGACTACCCGTATTTATATCTCATCACTTGAGCATCTTGAGCGATCGCTGCCTAAATTTAAGAAGACGATTTTTCGAATTTATTTCGAAATTCCCTCAAACAGCTCAATTATGAAACTATTGAATAAGGAATAATAACGGGTATTTTATTTAGTCATTGTATACCTACAAATATAGAAAGAACGATGAAATATAGATGGATTCATTGGCTTTAAACCACAGCCAGCAATATGATTTTTTGAATGAACACGGCCGAATCCAAAACCGATTGCCCGAAATCTCTTTAGCCGTGTTCGGTGACCAGATCTGAATATTTCTTTCCTTTTCCTCTTCTTCACCTCCTTCCCTCCCCCTAACTTCAGTCTTAGAATATAGCTAAATTGGGGATGCCATAGCTCCTTATGGTTGGTATAATGTTACTTGTGTGCGGTATTCACAAAAAGCAAAATTACAATGTTTTTATTGAAAATCATCTGCAATAGTTTAATAATATTATACAATAACGCAAGTAGAGGAAAAAAACATATCAAAGTCAAAATTCTATTTCTATGTTCCTAACCAACCGATTCCGTTTACTTTTGAAATAATATAAATATTCAGCTATAAAAATGCCATCAAAAATAACAAAATTAATTTTGAGAATACAAAGAAAGAAAAAAAAACCAAGAAGTCATTCACAACAATACATGTAAAAAGCGAAAGGTTACGTTTACTGTTTTCCCTCCAAAATTAGATTTGTCTGGGAGTGGGCAACAATGTTCAATGAAAAGTGTGAAGAAAAGCTTTTAATAAAACAATTCATTTTATTTAGAACAATTTACATATCGATAATTAGTAAAAAAATAAATGAAATCAGATTATTATTATTCACGTTATTTCTAAACCATAATATCAACAGAATCCTTTATAAAAAATAATCAAGTTACACCAAAGCGGAAAGAGTAAGCGGTGGACATAGTATACGGATAAACAACAGGAAGTTGGTTTCAACCAATGAAAATCGAGTAAAATTCAAACTGCAGCTTTCGGTTTGAAAACGAAAACGCGAAACGCATTCGCGGGGGCCTGACGCTACACTAAGCACTGTACTTGACGTTGCCGTTGGCTTGTCTTCTTTGACCACCATTTGTGCCTTTTTTCTTTTGGTTAGTTTATATTTATAATAGTTCCATTTGCTGTGAACAATTTCTTCGATAAATAAGCTCTAATAGCTAATTATGGTTTAAATGCGAGTTTGTTTAAATTAATTCATATTGTTTTCTAGTTACGCTTCTCGTGCTCTCTGTCGGGACGCCAGTGAACTACAGCTTCGTTTCGCCATTGTACTGCCGGCAAAGCCACGCTAGGTTTTCTTTCAAAGGGTTTGGGTGAGTAAATTGATAAACAAATAATATTTTTTCGTAATTTTTCAATAATTTACAAGTATTATTCCCCGTGCGTAGAAATTTCGACGGTTTATGAAACCCGTAATGTTTTCTGATAGGTCGTTGACAACCGCGACCCCGTAGATGCTCACTTTAAAAGCTATTAATTCACCATTCACTGTAGATTCTCAATTTACTCGGGTCCTACAATTTTAATTTAGTTATTTTTTGGTTCCTGGTAAAATACCGTCAAAATATTAAGTGAAATTTGTCGTACTTTGTTATTTTCGCGTCGTTTTATGTGCTTCCCTCGTAAATTGGTAAACATGACGCTTCCATCAAGTCAAGGGGCCGCCTGAAATTTTAACTTTTTATGTTCGTATTTTTATAACTTTGTGCTTGAATTTACAATATTATTGCCCGTATTATTGCTAGAATTTTATAAATTTCTTGGTGTTGTTTTATTTGGTATTTTTACGAACGCCAAAAAAGCTATTTCGATGACTTGTTTTCAAACATTTTGCGGATGTGTTTGGCTTTCGTAAAATTATTGAGCTGGTAAAAGTGACCTGTGTTACGATGCTATTTGCTTCTGCGTGGCCTATCATTTAGTATCTTTATTATTTGGTATAAAAAACGAGTATTCTTCGAATTACGATGTAATTTTTAACGGAAACTTGTATGAATGCTTCGAATGGCTGAAAGCCCAAACAGCATTATTGAGCTTTATTGTTATGCTTGGGTCCTGAGTTCTGAGTCATTGTGTGCATATTTTTTTGTCTATCACATTTTTTTATGAAAATATCCAGAAATTGTTAGTAGCCAATATTTTTTTTACAGCAAACCAAACATATTTTACGAAAACATTTTTAAGGTCATTCAACCCAAAAAAAACTTGTCATATATTTTTTTTACACATTTAGTAAAAAAAACTTTTCTCTTATATAATGTTATTTTTTTTATTTAATTTTCAGAACCAAATTTACTAAAAAATGTCTGATGATGGTGGAGCAGTGGTGGAGAAGAAGGGGAGGGGGCGTCCAAAACCTAATGGAACACCAGTTAAGGTACTTATACTAATCATTCTTCTCTAAGGGATTTTATAATCTAAATCTTGAGAACAGTTGCTAAGCATCCGCAAATGATTCTGCTAGTGTGGATGTATAGTGACATTTCATCTCTATTAGAGGAACAGATATAAGAGGCTGTTCACTAGGGTCAGGCAAACCCATGGATCAGGTATACAATATATTATGACCCCCCCCCCCCTCTTTGATAGTTTGAAAAAACTGAATTCTTGGCACTAACTAAATTTAAATAGAAATAAACATTGTCACCGTAGATGTTAAGGAAGCAAAAAAAGTACACAAAAATCATTTAAATACCATCAAAGATGGCCATGGTCAGAGGATTTGCCAATAGATCTAGCACACATAGCTTGGCAGTCAATGATGACAAGCTACATAAGTCTTTTGACTTCACAATAATTTAATATAATGTCACTATTGACAACTGAAATTTCTCGCAAAATTTGTGGTCAAGCACACATGACTCGTTTCACATCTGGCGATGATTTATTGTCTTGTTTAACTAGGCAAAACAAAAAAAAACCTGCCTCTAACTAGGCAAAACAGACAGAAAAAAACTAGCTTAATATATCGGATTGTTGATACCAAGTTATGAGCAAGATTAAGAAAAGGACACTTAGATGATTTGGGCATGTAGTGCGAATAAACAAAAAAAGGAGTGTAACGTAGACATCCAAATGGTGTGGATGAGAATATTATATGAAGCGAATGTAAATCGTAGGAGTAAGGGATGCCTGTGAAAGACATTGCATGTTCAAGTGAACCGTTTAATTGGTTTTCTTAGGACGGGTTGTTTCGGAGAATTTGAACAATTCATCAAATTTCAACGTTCATTTTCGGGTTCTGTGAAAGTCCTATTCAAGTTCTGTTATTATATCATTGTAGGCTAGTTGCTTGACAAAACTGAAATAAAAACAGAACTTGAAAAAATCTTTCACAGAACTTGGAAATGAACGTTGAAATTTGATGAATTGTTCAAATTCTCCGAAACAACCCGTCCTTAGTTTCACTATTCCTTTTTTAAAAACAAAAAATGTTACTTTTTTCACCAAAAATCTTTGTGTGCTGTTTTCTTAGCTTTATGGTTTAGTGGCTTGGCTCCCTCAACATCTACGAGATATGTGAAAAAGTTAATAAGCTTTCATATTATTGCTAATTTTGTTAGGTATATGGAATTACCCAGTGATTATTTGTTAAATTTTCTTAAAATTAGAATGAGTACTGTCTTTCCCGGCTTGCCCACCTCCCGAAAGTAGACAACGTTGCCCTTTTTTTGAAACTACACTAAAAGGAAAATTACATTAAACACAGTTGAAGGGGGAGTACTCGCTATAATTATATCAAGTTAAAAAGTAATGTGCTTATAAAAATAAATGAAGCGTTTATTCCATTTGTGCAGAGAAAATAATAATTTATGTAAAGATGTTTTATGTTATGCATCGTTTTCAAATTAAGTATTCATGTCCAATCAACAGGTCAAGTTGTTTTGCATTTAATCTCAAGAGCATTTACGAGGGACACTTTGGTAGGGTTTGTGAAGTAATGTGTATGCGTTGTGTTGCAGGAAGTGAAGGGAGAGGTTAAGAAGCGCGGACGGCAGCCATCAGCCACACCCAAGAAGGAGTCAGCCAAATCATCGGACGATGAGCCCTCCGCCGCCAAGCGAGGCCGCGGCCGGCCCAAGGGCTCAAAGAAGAAGGCCAGCAAGCCCAAGAAGGCCAGCGTGGAAGGCCGAGGCCGCGGCAGGCCGAGGAAGGACGCTCCCCCTCCCAAGCAGACGCCTGCTTCCACGGAGGAAGAAGCGGAAGATGATGACGATGATGCCTCGGACCAGTAGGTCCACCACCTCCTCCCCCCCCGCATAGCTCAATGTTCAATCCATTGAATCTTCTGTTCATATTATCCCAAAATTTACTTTTGTAATACAATAGCATATCTCATTGTCACATTTCCCTACTATACTTTGGTATGTACGTAATTTACGTTATATTTTGAGAAAATTTATACAATTATTTTTTCTAATGTAATGTGTAAGAAGAATTACAAAACTATTTAAGTATTATCTCATTTTATATTTTCTTTTTTATAATAATAATTATTATATAGGCGATATATATTATTGTATCTGTTTTTTAGGGAAAGGTGATAAGTGCCATTTCATTAAATATTATCACTTTACTTTGACACGTCTGTTCATTTTCCCAAAATAGTTTTAGTTCTACGTTATGTAAGAAAATTTGCTTTTTATTTTAAATTTAATCCTTTCATGTGTGTATGTGAGTGATTGTAATGTTTATTAGACTTAAATAAATAAAAAATATCAAAATTAAAACATTATTTAAGTTTCTCCCTCACCCAGAGACAGCTTTGCTTTCTAATGTTCTATATCTAATCATTATTGTGCAAATTTTTTTATGACTTGACAAACTTCTTGATCGGTGGAGTAAATTTTTATGTTGGTGGCCATGCTAACAACTACCTTCAATCATTGTAAGGCATCACATCAAGCATTTATGAAGTCTCAAATATAAATCTCTGTTCACTATCATGGCGGTCCTCACTGGATGTTGCGCGGTTTCACGCACAAGACCAAATATGACAGGGCACACAACAGTATTAATGCGTTGTCCACTCGGCGCCAGTATGTATCTAGTCTAGTAGTGGTTAGTGGAGACTAAAACGTTTAGTAGAATTGTTATGTACCGGTACTGTGGACAGAGCACTTTACTAGTAATTGGTAGCGTTTTAGTTTGCTGGAATAGGTTTTATTCAATTTTTATCAGTGAATAACCCCTTCCACTGTCAGTGCGTGCAGTGGGTGGGGGCTACTGTCCATTGTATGCACATGAACATCCACTTCTACGCGCATACTTGTAGTAGGTAGGGGCATCAACTTGCTGAATTCATGTTTGGATTGCACTTTAGTTAACACTAACTACTACACCATGTGAACAAGCCATAAGATGCCCATAAATGCAGGGCCCCGGCCCTATTCAGGCACAATTGGAGCAGCTAGCTCCGGGCACCGAATTGTCTAGGAACTGATATTATTTTTCATAAAAACGGCGCTTCGCGAAAACACAAATCATCCAAATATTGTTTGATTACTGCGATCTCCTACCATAGTTGATTTATGCTCCTACCTATCTAGGCAGGCGTGTCTACTGGTTTGGATGAAGGGCGCCAAAATGTTTCTTGCGCCAGGCGCCGTTTGGCTCAGTCACCCTGCATAAACGATCAAGATGAATTGTCTATTGCTGAACAATAATTGTCTTGCCGGGAAAGGTGTGGACTAGAGGTGAGTCGTACTTGCTCGTCTTAATACTTGGAACAACTAGTACAAGTATGAAAAAATACCTATACCTCCATATATACCTGTTCCTTAGTATTTTGCACTTGTACTTACCTAGTATTTTAACCTAGCATGCACGTAGCCCGTACCAAATACTGCCACGAGATGTGTGAAAATTTTGGGAATAGGTGATGGTGATAGGAATAAGAATTTTAGGAAGTTTTGTTAATTTTTATAATACTGCCCTAGAGTCCGGAAACTGTGGCATCCCAATTTGGGTATCTTGTAAGGCTGAAGGTGGGAATGTACCTGGCTATTCAGATCTGGTTACCAAACTCGGCTAAAGCCATTTCAAGCAACGTTTCAATTCTGAATGGTGTTTTTACATCAGGGCGATACTGAGAGTATCTTCCACTCTGAAACATGCTGCTAATGTACTATATAATATTTTCAATTAATAAATTATGAAATAACACAAATTAGTCAAATAATAATTACTTGTGCTAAAACTTGTGACCTCCGGATGGCTAGTCGAGAGCCTTACTTCTCGATTATGGAAACTGAAATTATATTATATAATTACTTTGTAAAACAGTGCCGTTAGTTGAATAACCAAGATTGTTTTTTTTTTCGTTATTTTATGTAGATACATACTGTCATTACCGCTCTGATGAATGACAACCACTCGAATGATTTGAAACGTTGCTTGAAATGGCTTTAGCTGTTGGTGACCCCATCTGAATAGCCAGGTATGTTCCCCCTTTCCATCCCCACAACTTTCAGCCTCACAATATACCCCTGTACACAAAATGATCACATGCCATTAAATACTACGGATTGATTAAAAACAGATCCATGATGAGTATCCTCCGACTTCTGGCTGCTTTAATGTATTCAAATACTTCTTACTCTTCTTAATACTGACTACTGGTGAGTATTAAAATACTTTCAGGTCGAACGCATTATGGAGTACCCCAAGTATGTGAATACTGGCTGGCGGCCATGTGGAGTCCCAAGTATTTGGATAATAGGGAAACACTCTTATGTGGGCGAGTAAGTGAGAAAGGGTATTGAGACTTAACCTTCCAGCGGGCGCGCTGTCGTAAAATTTACGACAGACGCGCCTAATCGCTTCCCCCACTCTTTCCACTTAGTTGTAAGCATCGAGCTTCGAGCTATGCTAGAGTCAAATCAAATGTCAAACATTTACCGCAAGATATAAATGTTTATCTCAAAGTGAGTTACGGTAGGGCAATTGAACCGATGACAGAAGAAGAAAACATAAGCTTTCCAAAACTCGGTGTTTGTCGGTTATGTGCACTGGATAAGAAAAGATCCTCAGCATCAATGAAGTGTTGCCGTTGCCAGTCCTTTACATGCAAGAACCATTCTTCAGTTGAGGTGGTTTGTAACAATTGTAAGGATGGGAATATTGATTATGACTAAATAGGTCGATAACAAATTTTGTTTTGAAATATTAAAATGTTTAGAGTGTTGCTTCGTTTTTTTTAAGAAAGTCAATTTTTTTATTTTTAACTACTGCCTATTATCATTCTTCATATCCTTAAAAAAATTCCCTAACATTTGTATAAAGAAAACACCACTTACATGGAGAAAACTTGATGACGTAAAATTTACGACAAGCGCCCGCTCAAGGGAAATTTCTCAACGCGCCCGCTGGAAGGTTAAGACAGTAACAGATCCCTTCTCGCTTACTCACTTAAGTAAGAAAAATGTTTCCGAAGCACTCTTCTTTTGTAGGAGAGTAAGTGAGATGCCTATAGATTTCCCCGTCCACGGTATGTATACGCAATATTAATAGTAAGTATGAAAGATGACATATCTGTTCCAAACATCGTTTCTAGTATATACACTTCACCTCTAGTGTGGACAGTCAATATTGCCATGTACTGCAAAAGTATAGCCCAAATATATAAGACAAATTCACAACATAAGAACACAATTAAAAAATAAAATTAAAATAAGTTATTTAATATTGAAACATCAATCCATAACTTTTACTTATTCTTATTAATTAGGACCAAATGTTAAGGTAGAACCGGCAGACAAGCAGCCATGAGGCATCTTTGCTGGACTACTTTTCTTTTCATCATAACATGTACAAAACACCATGTATTATTATTTAATTGAATAAAAAAATCTCCGGCAATGACTGCCTCCACCAAACTTGGAAGCGAGGTTCGAAATTATGACAGTTTTGGTAGCGGGGTGGGTAGGCAGCGAACAAAGACGCACACCTAACTTAGCGAGAAGAAAATAAAAGTCATAATATAGCCGAGCAAACTTGACAGCAATACATCAACAAGAATAGGCAACATGACAATGTTGGATTATATTATTGCCTGGCAATACGGAAACATTGCTGTAAAAACATGCATGTTTACGGGCACCTTTAGGAAATGCAATGTGGCCAGCCACTTGAATGGGGCAAGGAGAAAGGTAAGAGCAAAGCTATTATAATACAAGGGTAAGAAAAAGAATCTGGCTGTCACCAATTGTAGCAAAAATCATTTGAAACAATAATAATTCTGATTAAAGTAATAGTTTTCCTCTCAAATAACTAGATTTGAAAAGTTTTATTTTTTAGCCCCAAGATCTTCAAGAATAAATTAAATACGAGTCTAATGTAAGGCTCTCCGCACAGAGATTTTCTATTTCTAATCTTTAAAGCTTAGTAGAGATCTGTGTACCTGATAAAAGAACACACCGTATTGTTTATACAAACAACTGGTAGGTACACAAGAACACCATAAAATTAATTCCTCTTGGGCAGTATTATACATATTCCGTCATCTTTTACACTAGAAAGAACATGTTGCAAATTGAAGAAAAAAATGTGTCTGAAGTCCATACTTGGAAGGAAGAATTGTTATTACAAATCTATTCGATCTATTACTCTCATTTACAATTGGCTAACATGGTGCGACTAGTTAAAGTGGCTTGTGTTGTATGCATTCGACCTGAGCTATTATTTAATGCATTTATTTTATTATATAGTTGTTTAGTTTAGGCTTACTCCATTTTCAACACAAGTTACGCTTAGGACGGGTTATTTCGCAGAATTTGAACAATCCATCAAATTTCAAAGTTGATTTTAAAGTTCTGTGAAGGTTCTATTAAAGTCCTTTTATCATTATTTGTTACTTTAATACAATCATGTTAATAAGACACTTAACGGGCTGGCACCATCATACTTGACTGATCTCTGCGTGAGGGACAATCTTACTCAGAGGTAACACATGCTCGGGTCAGCCAGTTCTGATGCGTCAAACAGACTGGTTGAACCCTCTCGTACGAATGCTGCTAAATTTGGAGACATTCTTTAAGGTTAAGGTAGGCGACACATTACGCTATATGCATCATGGCTTAGTCTATTTCAGTATATCGCTCGCCATACACTACCAATGGGAATGTATGGCGAGCGATATGCTGAAATAGGCCAAGCCACGACAATATAACGCACTTGTAGCGTGGTATATCACAGGCTTAAACGTAACGTATGTTATAATCGATGAATATATAGTTTTATCCGCATGTACGGGACGGCACTGTAGTCGCCGGCCGCACAGACGATATAGCGGGAGTGGCCGGCTGGCCGCTGGGAAAAAAAAAGGGAAAAATGGGGGAAAATATGAGGAAAGGGAAAAATGTGGGAAAAGTGGGGAAAATATGAGGAAAAATATAGGGAAAGGGAGAAATGGGGAAAATGTGGGAGATTATGGGAGAAAGGTATAAGGCAGGGGGGAGGAAGGTAGAGGGAGTAGGTAAGCGTCCCTTGTCCCCTGACAAGGGACGCTTCGACTATTGTGAAAATGTTTCTTCTTGATGAGCACCAGGGAGCCGGGAGAAAGAAGAAGGCCAGGTTGAAGTGAAGGTCCAGGGCAGAAGAGGCTTGAAGAGGCAGTCAGGGGCAGTCCAGGAGAGATGTTGATGAAGCGAAGGGTGCTGGATCTCTGCCGAATTGCGCAAGTTTTTCGCCTTTTAAAGGACCAACGGGCCCTGCGCTCCCTTTGTTAGCGAGAAATTATTTTTGGGTTCCCGGAATTTTCACAGGGCAGAACGCCGTTGTTGCGCAACTCGGAAGGGGACGAATTTGACTGGGTCCCTGACTGTTTCTTTAATCCGCCTGCCCGGAACATTTTTATTTTCAGACATTTTGAGAGTGTGCACAAATTTACATATTAAAAAGAGAATTGATATTTAACGGGAAGCCTTGCACAATATTCGATTTTGTGCAAACGGCAAGTTTTGTAAAGGAAACTGCGTTTGCACAATTTCAAATTTCATGCAAGTCTTCCATGTTTTGTACAAATTTATTATGATAGGTATTTTAATTTATAAGAGGGTATTGGGGGGTCAAGCCTTTGTTTTTTGTCTATAATGATGACTGCTTGACCCCGTGGTTTTATTTATTAATCAGCAGATAAGATTTACAGTTTTACACAAGTTTTTAGAGATGATTTTGTTGCATAAATTCGAATATGCGCAGAGGTGAGTTTGTAAAGGAACTACCTCTGCGTAAATTCAATATTATGCAAATTAATTTAAGTCGGTGGAGGTACGTCCGGTACACCGCATAAAAACTCAATTCTTTCAAGAAAGACATACAAATACAATATTTGATTGGATTACCGATACAAAATTGTATTTGTACGCCTTTCTTGAAAGAATTGAGTTTTTATACGGACAAAACTATTTATTCACATGGCGCATGTACGGGCGCAAACAAATAATTTGTCTTAATATTTTAAAGCATAACTTGCAAAAAGTGTATTTTCATAAAATAAATAAATTATCGCCATCTGTGAAGGTGTCGATTATAACATATGTTAAGTTTACTGGGTCCACATTCTTGAAATGACCTTCCAATTTGTTTGAGATCAGAAAGCAGAGCTTTGAAATCTAAAAAGAATAAATAAAAACAGATCAGGGAGTGAGTCTGTACAGGGTTGCGCAAAACAGACAGTTTTAAGCTATTAAAAAAAACTGCACAACTTACAGAAATGTGGTTTATTTTATTTTATTCGGTACATCATGCTGTTTTATGTATCAAGTCCTGAAGACGATATCAGAAAGATGTTGATACTTGAGTTCTTCTAGGGTGTGATGTTTAAAAACATTTTCCTTCAGGTACCCCACACAGGAAGAAATTGCAAATTGTAGCTGGAAGGCCTGTTGGGTGCCGACGAATGAATGGCCTATTCCAAGAAACGTGCGGACAGCGAAGCTGCAGTATTGTCTGGAACAAACCATGGTAATGATTGAGAACGGCACGACCCTCCCGACACAATGAGACCCCTACCAGGTTCCTGGGATGTATCGGCCCTTCAAAACTGCACCGTCTGTTTTGCTGCACCCTGTATCTTTTGGATTAGCTAATGCGGCGTTAAATGAGTCGCGTCTAATGAAAGGTGCGACTTATTTAACCAGTGGAATGCCGATGGATCTCTGGAGAACATGCGAGCATTCTAATATTTTCTTTTTTAGAATAATTTGCGATACGATTTTGAACTTAATGCTTTGAAAAATGTATGAAAATCAAAATCGGCATAACTTGGGCTAATAAAACTTTAGATTTTAATGAATGGCATCTCTCTGAAGGCTTAAAATGTATTTTTCTGTTTTATGCTATGGCCTTCCAACAGGTTAACCTGCTTTAGCTAACGCAAAAGATGTAGACCTACCCACCAGAAATGCAAAAACCTTGGTTTGCTATGTTATTAGAGATGGTTGATATTCCTATCCCTGTTTATTCGCTGTCACTGGAACTGTCGAAATTATTTTTTTGAGGAACCAATTATTTTTGGAACTTGGTTCCCCTCCATGTTCAAGGTTTGTGGAAAATATATTTATCAAGGGTATATAACCTTCAAAAGTTATTCCAAAAAAATCGAATATTTAACAAGCATCGCTCATAGAGGCACTTTTCGGAAAAAAATGCATCGGGCCACTCGCAAGCTCGTGACGTGGCTCAAAGTCCAGTTGGAGTCCGAAAGGAACAATTTCATTCACTTTGCGCTTGTACGTACGAGTCGAATTAAAATGTCTGTACATACCACTACATACTTTGAGTACTTCACCATTACACACTTTTAACCACTACTGATTTGGCAGTCACCTCTGGTCTGGCCCCCCAAAGTACTTGAAAAAACCCTGGAGTCAGTGCAGAAACGGGCGATCCCTGTCTTTTAGAGCACAGGGGTCAGGTGGGAATGCTGTCCATGTTCTACCGGTATTTCAATGGAAGATGCTCCAAGGAAGTAGTGTCGTTTATCCCTTCGGCACCGATGCATAGTCGGGAAACACGCCAAAAGCGTGCTCATCATTCATCCCTGGTTGACATTATTTATCTCAGTTCAGAGTTCAACAGTTTGGCTGTGGAAAGGTTTTCGTGTTTCTTCTTTCCCGCAATATAGACCTCTTCAAGACACTGGTTCACAATCCCACCTCAGCATCCCTAAATATGACATTATCCTGTGTGGAGTTAATGTTAAATAAATACTTTTATCTGATCCATGTTAAAATTTTGGCTTATTTCGGTAAATGTGATAATGTTGTATTATAAATAAATTGTATGATTTCATATAGCTGTGATGAAAAGAGTTTCGGCTATTTCGGTATGGGAAGGGAATGAACTGGAGAAGAGGAAGGTGGAGAAGTACCCGGCTATTCACATACGGTTAAAACTATTTCAAGCAACGTTTCGATCCCGAATGGTGGTCTTTCATGACTCACCAAGGCGATACTGAGAGTATCTACCACCATGTGCAAGTCTTTGTACAAATAAAATTATTCTCAATACTTTCCCTGTCATGGATACCTAGTATGCTAGATGACACTTTCAATTTGAAAATTTAAATGTCTATAAGGGCAATATGTAGGTACAAAGCACTAATAACACTGAATCTACATCATCAATGCATAAGTAACACTGCAAATATTCCTAGGATTTTTCTCTTTTATTCCGAACATTAGTTTTATTATAGTATTACCAACATATTAAAAATAAATCACTTGTATTGCAGTAAATTCAAATCTCCCCGTGGAAAATGAACTTCAACAAACCTGTCCAACCCAGGCTGGCCTTAGGTCAATTGAATTAATTGGGTCCAATCAAACCCACACTGTAGCCAAACCTAGGTGGCCTCACCTCTCAATTAAATCCCACAATCAAAGTTTCTATACTATAATATATCTACTTTAAAACTTTTTTTTGGTTTAACTGTGGATTGAACCTTCTTACCCATGAACCGGAGTCGACAACTATACCAACTGAGCCAAACCTCGATTGGATAAGACTGACATTTATTGTGTATATTAACTGCTGTAGTGTCATTGAAATTCAGAAAAATGCATATGTCCGCATGTGTGTGAGTGATTGCCACCAAAAGTTGATAGAATGCGTTGTTATGGGAAGTGAGTTAATTTCCTCTTTTAAGATTTGCATTCACTCACGAAAACAAAAGTGAAATTCAAATAAATATATTTAACTCTTCGGGATAATTTGTTCCGTTTTGGGAACAATTAGCTAATATCCATAGTCGATTTGTTTGCTTTTTTGAACAACTCATAGAAATCGTTGTGCTCCCTTACCCGTCATAGTTAGAAATATGTATGAACTAAACGGTGTTAAAAAAAGAAAACACCCTAATTTATTTTGAATATAGAATTTAACCACAGAATAATTAAAATGTACACCTCTGTCAAATCAAAAGTTACTGCAATTTGAGAAAAATTTACGAAATTTTGTGAAATTTTAATTAATTATTTTTATACGAAATGACAAAAAATTGAGGTGGTTATTAGAATACATTTGTATATTAAAATACATATTTTTTTATACTATCATTAATTTTGATTCAGTATTTAGACGAAAAAAACAATAGGTGAGCCATTTTTTAAACTTTATTATGTTTGAATTTAAAAATTTATATATATTATATTTCATCACCTTTCAAAAACAGTTTTTAGTTTTTGGATACGTTCAAGAAAATCCCATTTATTTAGATTTTATTGAAAAGCGGAGATACACACAAATTCTCCTACATTCTGACAGCTTCTTTAACAAATACATCGGTCAATATGTCAGAGGGCTGAGTGGTTATAAAAAGTAGAACGAGATAACAAAGTGAATGAGAAAATGTTTTTTTTATTTATTTAGGTGCGCAGTTTCCACTTAAAAAATTCCTACATTCATTTGCAACAATACTGCTTTTCAAATTTCGAAAGTGAGGGATGTTAGAAATTAAAATTCGGAGATAATATTTTGTCAATAAAAAAAAGATAGTTTCGAGTTTTGCAAATTAAATAATGCAGATAAAAACACCTATATTTATTCTTTTATCTGCTGGAGAATCTAAAGAACTCTCAATGCAATAAAAATCCAATCTCAGATCCTAAGGAATGTGTGTAAGCGGACATGTTTACATTCCAAACTTAATACATAATAGGAATAAATAAATAGTAAATTAATGACCGATTTATGTGGGTCGGAATATTGGTCAGAATCTCTGTGCAAATTATTTGTGAAGTTTATAAGAAATCATCTGTTGGTTAGTGTACATAATATAACATGAGTGTTAGTTAGCAAGATAAGATTACATATTAATGAAAAAAAAAATAATGAGGTCAGTAATCTATTCATGTGAGATTCTTGGCAGTACACCGACCCACTATATTCGGGCCAATGAGATTGAGAATTAACCACTTTTATTTTTTGAACTCTCGTACAACAATTATTAGAAATACACAATCCCCTTGGAACTAATCTCGTTTGAAGTCCTTTTGTAGAAATGTAAAAAAATCATAAAATATCTTACAGCACTCGTGAACTTTCATTACATATTATTGTTAAATGGGAACTAATGGAATCACACAGAATCTAATAGCTGTAAGAAGCAGTACATAAACATAAAGCTGTGGTTTTTTCTAATTTCTTTTATATGGTTTTTGCAAATGAAAAATCATCCCAAATTTTTTCTTTAAATGCTACTCATTACTATCAGGCACTAGAGTTGGTGCAACGGAGGAATGAAATTGTTTTTCAAATTAACATTATCTCTCTGAATTATAAAATAGGCGTGCCATTAAAATAAACAGTGGTCAATGATAATTGACTCTGTCGATGGCGGATATATGGTGGAAGAATAGTCCCTGAAGGTACTTCTATCTCCGTTCCAGTAACTATTCCCGTGCCAAACAAAAGTGTGTTTCAATAAATCAATATTTAAAAACATAAAACACACTACACCTTGATCACATTTGTTTTTACCATCTTATAAAATTAATACAGAATACATATTATAAGCCTACACAAAATTATACCTAAGAACATACCATCAATTTTGTGTGGAAACTTAAATATCATCAATGCGAATCCATCGGCAGTGCGTGTGTCATTTTTGGTGATAAAATATGTATTTACAAAAAATAATACTATGTGACATTAACCCTTATAATACCCTTGACCTGATATGTCGGCGTTTATAGAATCATCAACAATACCCTGAGGGATACGTCAGCTTTTCAAAGTCATATTTACCACCAAACTTTGTGTGTGTTTCCCAAAGAATTACAAAAGAAATCAATACAATTTTAATGTTTTAAAATGCTAAAAATATAAAAGCACTAAAATTATATAATAAATATTTTTAAAACATTATTTAAAGGTATTTCTGCCTAACCTATTTAAAATTCAAAGGGTATGGGTACTAAGAGGGTTAAACAACAGAAACTGCGTTAAGAGTAGCCGCAGTTGATCGAACGACGGTTAAAATCGGTTGCTTAATCAGTATGACGACCTAAGCGTGTGCGCACACCCCACAAAGAGTTTGATAGGCTGCCCGATTTCCTTTTAAATTATTTAAAAACATCGGCTGACCTTCATCAGTACGGTGTGCTACACGAGCGTGCAGAGTAAACTGTTCAAGCAGCGATGCTCTCAGATGTTCCTCCTTTGCTATTGCTATGCGTTGTGTAGCAATCGGCCGACTATTGGATAGTGTGCGCATCTGCCACCAATCAAACAGTTTCATCTGCGTAATGTGCGAGGATGTAGCCTAATCCGTTATCAACTATTGGCCGATTGTGTAGTCTGAAATCTAAAGGGTGATAATTGGTTGTTTCACTGAAATTACAATTAGAATATCAGTCAGGGTTGAGATAGGTGCTTGTCTTTCACATTCTGAGGGCATTGGAGATTTGTACTTGTACTGATTTTATTTCTACCGATGATGCCACTGCGTCACACATAAGCGTGTCACATGGTGATGTGACACGCTTATCACGTGATGGATTGCAGGGACGATATCCAATACACACTATATGAAAAACTTGAAATTTTAATGGTAGCTATTGCAGAAGTGTTTCAAACTATGTACATCATATTTTGTTAACTATCAAATCCACGATCAGCGCCAATTTTAATTTTTGACATTTGAAAGGGTCCTCGGTGTCAAACCGTTTTAGCTATTGATCAAATTGTGATCAGATTCTGAAACTGACTGTTCAAATATAAAAAAATTCCAAATGGAGCTGTTCGTTAATTTCATGTAGCTTGAAACACTACAAGATTTATGTTCAACCATAAACACTCAAATTAATAGATGAGCCAGTTAGAGAAAGGGGAACAAACAAACTGGCACGAGAGTGGAAGACGGCTAGGCCGTCCCACTTTCAGTGATTTGTCAATAAATAAATGAATCTGACAGTATACAGGCAGCTTGCATTATAATATCACCATTTGCACCTCGAAATTAAAAATTACCAGTCCTTTTTACAATTGATGGCTGCGTAACTTAACTACATATCCCAAATCGGGTAAATAATTCTGAATAAAATAAATATTTCTGGCTTGTTCTGAAAATTTAATATTTTGTTACACCATTTAGTTACATACTTTTACAAATGCGTTACAATTTACCCACCTCACTCAATTTGAGCGTCGCTACGCCGGGCGATTTGATTAAGTAGGATCATTCAGATTCTGTGCAGAAAAGTCAAATTTTAAAACCTTTGCCTTACTTTGCTTTCCTGCGCATGGTCTGATTATTTCAATGTGCGCTATTTGGTGGTCAATGTACGACTGATGTCGTAGTTTATTTAAAGCATTCTTGAACCCGCCTGGTGTCAAAAATATGGTCAAGTGGTTTGCCTCCAGCTCATTGATATTTCATGCTTGGGCAAGTCTATTAATTTGGATGTCTATGTGTTCAACACTGCAACTGCACATTAGATTTTTTTTGTAACAATATTGTTACAAATGCATACATAACATCAGCCTTAATGGCCATGTGAACACAAAAGAAAAACATTAGTATGTACAAAATGTGTTTCATTACTATCTAAAGTCAATAATAAAAATAAATAATTCTTAGTTTATCTATTGGCTGAAAATTAGCTTGCATGTGTTCACATAACCTCACATGAGGCTGAAAAAATAGCTTTCAGAATGATTTAATTTGGAATATAATAAAAACTTTAGTCATCTATGCGTAGTTCAAAGGCTCTTTGAAAAAATACTTGAATAACACACATGGGTCGTTCTCCCGAATGTGTTCACGCGTGTGTTCATTATAAATATTTACTATATTATTGGCATAAGTGGCTTTAAGTTGTGGCATTACTAAAGAACTAAGTTTAAAGTATCATTTGAAAATTGTAAAATTTCCAAAAGCAGTCAAAATATTGATTATATCGGAAAGTTTTAAAGATTTTCAAATGAAACTTTAAACTTAGTTAGTTCTTTAGTAATTCCAAAACTTAAAGCCACTTATGCTAGTAATATAGTAAATATTTAACATGAAAATAGCGCAAACACTTTTTGACCTGCTCAGGGGAATGACCTACATACTAAAGTATGATTATGAACAAACAAACCATTATTCAACACGGATATGTAAATGACTAAAAGAAATTTATATTTACAATCACATTATGCTTCCCTAGGAGGGAAACGCAGAAAGATATTAACCTTTTGGCTGCGTTAACTAGCTCATACCAAAGTTGCCGTAACAAGGGTTGATACAGCCGCTTATCACAGTCAAAAGGTTAAATCATGGTCATGAGTTTTCTGATATACAGACATACATTGGGAGACGAAAGAGGTACAATGAGATTTTGAGAGAAAAACGTGACAAGTGACAAAATTTTTATACATTATTTAAGCATCAAGCTCGCATTTCGGACATCATCATGAATATTGTACATTGTCCATACAGCAGACCTTATTTTTTTAAATTAAAAGTTAAACTATACACAATATTCTGAAATAATTTCTGACTTAATAATAAACTTAAGGTAAGGTACGATGTATCATACAATTAAAAAAGTTTGTAGATAAAAAAAAGATTTTTTTGAATCTCAAAACAATATTCTTCCCGCGGAGTTAGAACCTAATTAAAAATATGTAATAATATTAGATTAGTACACTAGACAGGCTGGTCCATTTAGTATGCTTATATAATGTGCACAACAATTAATATAATTTTACAAAAGTAAACAATAACGTAAGATATATTCAAAATTTTGATTAAATAAATAAAATAAAACAAGAAACAAGTACATAGTAAAGTTGGCAGAACAAAATTATGGTTTATCTGACCAAGTACACCTACAAAATTATCAAACCTTTTTATTACCTGTTAAAAATGTCGCTGTTTATTTTATATTACGTGTAACATCATAAAACCCAGACAGAGTTACAGGTGACAAATAATGATTGTTGTTGACATTTTGCAATCAAACCACGAACAATGAAAGACAAACTATTTCATTGCTCAGTAATCAAAGGGCTGAACAACCTGTAATGTTCTTTGCCAGCGATGGTCACTATGGAATATTATGGACACTGGAAAGGATAAATGACTAATGCGCCATACAGCATTATGGCGCTTTAGTCATTTTCCACCGTCATTATATAAATACATAATTGCTAATTTGTTAAGCGTTGCTTGCTAGTGTATTAAATCTATTTTAAAAAGGCCTTATAAAACAGGTGAAGTACGTACATGGATAATAGAATCTCTAATTCATTTCAATATAGGTACTGATGATATAATTATTTTAGATGCTGGCTGCAGACATTGGATGTTGGGGGGCAAATAAAAGATGACAATGTTCGTACGACGGAGGGTTCATTCTGATTATCCGATACAGCCCATGGCACTTTATCAAAGATGTTCAACTGTGCAAGCTCTTGTCAAAGTAATAAGCTCAAAAATAGTGAAAAATCACAACAATTGAGAAAAGAGGTACTGATTTTACAATGTGAACATTTTCATCTACAATTTATTCAAAATGAAAAGTAATTTTACACTTACGTTATTAATTGAGGACTAGATAACATGGTTCATTCAAATATACTCACAAAAAATGTAGAGTTTTATAAAGCTTTAATAATTGAGTTTACCCGTCCCTTATTACACACATATTATATACAAATGTATGAATTTACCACGTAGCTCTATTGCACTGAAACAAAATGAAAACTCCGATCAACGACATCAAATTATGCTTAAAGCAAATTAACATTACGCAGTTATTGCTTTTTGGCTGTTGATTAAATTAAAAACTTAATTCTGCTACTTTTTGAAGAATGTTGACACAAACTCAGCAAACGACACATCCATTTTTTTCTTGAATATTACCATCCGCTCGCTCTATTTCAACTAGCATCGCGTGGAATATATCGGAAACAGACTGAAAACAACAAAAAACAATTATTACTAGAATGTTGAATAAAATTAATGTCACCTAAGAAACTGTGTATATTTATATTTATAAAATATAAATGGGTTAGAGATTATCCACACATTATATATATTACAAAAAAGACTAATACAAGAATTGAAATGGGCAGGCCAAGATGCAAGGAAAAAATAATGAATTTGTTGGTGCAAGATGGAGCAAATAAAATAATTCCAAGGGCTAAAAATGGCAGGTTCTGGCCCAGAACAGGAAATAGAGAAAACAAAAGAAGAATGAGATCGATAAAAATTACCGAATATAATTAGGTCTCAATAAATTGGTAGTGTTGGTCCCGGAAGGATTAAAACAGAGGTTCCCAAAGTGGTCTATATGGACCCCCAGGGATCAATATCGGCTTGCTGGGGTCTATGTCAGCGAGAAAAAAATTTGGGGGTCCACGAGATTCAAATGGGGGTACATACGAGCGGACCCCCATTTACCTCAACTCAATATTTAGGAGTTCCGTAAATGACACAATACACCTAACAAATAACACAGTTTACGTAATACTAATAATAGACTGAGAAATTACTTATTTGATATTTGTATATTTATATATCGTAAAGTTGTTTATTGAGCTATTTAAATAGAGTCTACGTTCCTTTTCTCGTCAGAATTAATATATTGAACCAAAACATTGCACATTGGAAGCCGCGAATTTTCCTAGTTCCCCAACTTGTTTTTGAAAAACGTCCAGGGTAATAATGACGTTCAACATTTAGATGTACTGAAGGGAATCTTTTTACGAAAAAAATAAATGATTATCACATGGGACGTTAATAGTTTTAGGAAAATTCAATATTCGGCAGGCAGGGAGTCTACGGAAAAAAAAAATTTGGCAAGTGGTTTACGGGGCAAAAGAGTTTGGGGACCTCTGGTCTAGAAGATCCGGGTTCAAATCCAGTTGCAACAGGAGTTTTCATTGAGAGTTGTTATATTATCTTCTTCATTGATTAAATATTACAATGGGGTTTATAAGCATCAATAAGTTATTCCTAATAAATTGAAAATAGAAGAAGGCTACAGAAGAAGAATTCAATGATGATGTAAAAATTTTGAAACAATTTTTACCTCATTTTTCTTAGCACTCGTTTCAACAAAAGCAGCTTTCCATTTTTCAGCTAAACGCTTCCCCTCCTCGGTGCTTATCTTACGTTCCATGTGTAAATCAGTTTTGTTGCCCACAAGCACAATTGGTACACTAGAACAAGTTCACAACATTTATATCAAGAGCAGTGTTTGTTGTCAACTATGAGTTTGTTGATAATATAAACATTGACTTTGACAAAGTCAGAATCCTAACTGCATCACTACGAATAATAGATAATAAAAAGATTTATCTATATGCACATACAAAATGTCTGCTTATAGTAAGTTTGAGAAACAAATTAATATTTAATTTCAGGTTAACATAACTGTAATGTTGAACCATTTAATTTTCACATCTCTTAATCTTTTAATTACTTGTATACTTATATGAATAGCACTAAATAGAGAATGTATTGTCGGTTAATAGCCACTGGTGGATAACAAACTTGGTCAATTTGAGTTTTTTTATAACCAAGTGTTCTTTACAATGTCATTCTTACCTGACGGTGCACTATTAAAAATAAAAAGCCCCCTGTAAGGAGAAATCTACTATAACAAATAGATTGTGGAAAGCGAACACAGCAGCAACCTTATGATAGAGTACCTTCTATTGGCGGCTCATCCGCCAATAGCGGACGTGAGGATAGGCGTTATGTCTCCTGCACCGCGATGGGCCGAGCTAGCCGGAACCCATTCACTCCGTTTCTGATTGCTGAGATTACGACAGCCCATTTGGTGCTTCCGTGTTTGCTCTCCACCTTCTCAAATATCAAAATTAAATTGTAAGTATTAATTGATTGTAAATACACCTGCAAGTAACTTTAATAGCTTTCTTATTCAATATAATATCAAAATCATTTATAAAATTGTGACCCGTATTTAGAATCACGCGAAATAATAATTGGAGCAATGCGGTAGTTCACAAAAATTATTGTGGTGTAATGTGGCAATCAGGACAGAATCCCGGACTTAAAATTGTAAGAAATGTAATGTAAAAAGCAATAATATTATGAAGATGAATTACTTACTGTACTTTACCGACAATATCCAAGAGCTTGTCATAAATAATTTGTACGATCTGGAAACTTTTACTTGATGTTATGGAATACACAAGGACGTAACCGTGGAAATCCATGCTATACTGTGACGGGAATATACTATACTCATCCTGGCCAGCTGTGTCCACCAGTTTAACTTCATAGTCCGTTGAATGGAGGCGAATGGATTTAGTAAAAGCTGCAAAAATTTGGTAAGATAAATTATTAATAACAATCTTATGCTAGCATTATCCCTCATTATATGTTTAAATTAATTTCGTAAACAGCCATTACATAGATTCTTCTTAAGAGAAAATTAACATTCTAGTAAGCCTTTACAACCTGTTTTCACATCTGGGGACATTTATATATATTTTTCAATTGAAAACTTAACAAGACACATCTTTATATTAGACAGATATCTCTGATTTATTAAATGAAAAGATCTATATAAAAGGCAATTAGTAATCTTATGCAGATAAACAAGAATAATTTTAATTAACTTGACCGAAGTATGTGAGCCGGTTGGATGAGTAGAACTAAGGCAATAAGCTTTCCAACTGATACTGTACATACTTACACATTCTTCTAAACCAGCTGTTCAATATTTTGAAACATGCAATTTTTTTAAAATATATTTATTACAGTAAAATTAACAGTATTTGATACAAAGCCGCAGGACGAGAGTTTTGAAATACTATGATAATCTGTCAAAGCAATAATTTATTACCGACTATAATATTGTGTTTGTGAAAACGAAGACATTAGGAAAATTCCTAATGAATGTAATTTAGCTAGACTTAACAAGTACACATTTTTATTATATAGATTTAACACAAATATAATATTTTACAGGGTCACCCAATAGCAATTGAGACAAAGATATTTTGTTGATGAACTTACTATTTTCTATCGTAGGGTCATATGAGTCTACAAACTGTCCTTCCACGAATTGTATGATCAGAGAAGATTTTCCTGTATAATCAGAATGTCATTGGTTCATACAAAATTAAGAATACAAAAGAGTTTTATGTGTTTCAAGGTAAGTCAATGGAACTAACCTACGGATCTGTAACCCATCATCGCGATTTTTCGTTGTTTTGAAGGCATATTGAATGTTAAAAATTACTGATATCAAGATAAATTAACAATTAAATAAATGTCAAAGAAAACTTTTAATTCGCACTATTCGCAGCGACATCCATATATTTCATAGAAAAAATTTGATAGCACAAAAATGAAAAAAAATTAAAAGAGAGAGGTGTTAATCGATATCGAATCATGCCAAAATTATCGATACTGACGTGAATAGTAACCTACTTGAGGTGAATTTTATTTGTAAACCTTTGAGAAATTGTTTTCGTTTCCCGAAATAAAATGCAAAAATTGCTTTTCTACTTTAAAAAAATTATTGCTTAGTAATAATTTTCCAAAATCATTTTTTGATGTGAAACATCTTTCGCGTGCCCAGGGATTAAAACTGGCTCAGGAAGTGAAACTGAAGACGGGACGACGTTCTTGCATGGATGCTTTTAAACTTAATATATTTCTTTTTTTTATTTGGTAAAATATTTTTAACATTTCAAAGTTTTCCAGTAATCTATATTTTAATAATAATAAAATAATTCTTTTATTACCAAAAATAGAAAGGCTTGCTTACTCATTTTTATTTCCTTCAATAAAAATATCAATTTCGATTTTTCACATCTGCCAGGCATCCTGTGACCACTGGTGTAGCTATAGCAGTCACATGGGGGGGGATTTATTACAAAGATTTTTGAGAACTCTACTTACCACAGCTAATTATTTACACCACATTGATAAAAGAGATGGTGCAAGTAATATTACTGTATTTTCTAATCTACGAGTACTCTTGTCTTTTTCTCGTATGCAATACTGAGGCCAATAGGGGGGAGTGGATTTTACACCCATAACCCTTACTTATAAAAACCCTTGCCCGTGACGGCTATTTAAAAAAAATATAAACCCATATGATAATATTATTTAATAACTAACCTACTGATCAAAATTCAATGTAGAGATGTAGAAAAGTACACTTTTTATAGGCGAATATATAGGTGTAACAGCACATACTCGAAGGATTTTAAACGGCGATTCCTGAGCATATTGGAGTTAAGAACGTAGATGTTGTTTTGCTGTTCACGTGGTACACGCTCCGTCTCGTTCCAGCAGCTCGGTAACAGACGAGACAGTGCGTGTATCATATGATCCGTCGCAATCGTATGTGTAGCAGTGTGATATATATTTTTGTTTTTAATTGAAAAAAATCATCGGACAGCAAAATGACACCTACCTTTTTACTCCAAATGATAGGAATAGCTGGCTAAAATCCAATTACGTTCAGTTACACCCTGCTGAATACACATACATTTTAAATATTAAATTTCTTTTTAAGAAGAAAAAAAAGTTTTTCGGGGTAAGTAAAATTTATATTTTATTTTATTTGAAGGAAATTTGTAAAACCGGTAATTTATTTTTATATTTTATTACTGAAGATGACGAAAGTTCACAGGAAATTAAGAGGTGGGTTGTTCAAAGATGAGAGAAGAACCTATACGATCGCGGGTGTAGAAATTTTTGTAGATAATTTGTTTCATGAATGAACGAAGGGGCACATTCTGTAGTGTCCATACCGTTGGTTTTGGTTGGACAGCAAACACGGTTGAAGTCGTCCTCCAAACTCCAAGTAGGTAGCTAACTGGATTTTTTACTAAAATACACTCATCTATCCCCATACCCATTTCCCATAGATTAAATATTTAAGAAGATATTCCAATTTCCGTCATCATTGTGAATATTCGCAGATTTGATTGGCGGCTTCTCTACCGTGATTTTATATCTAAAGTTTTACAAAAAGTAATTATAGTTTGAAGTTAATATTGATTGAGGATAATTTTCAGTTAAACATGTCGGAAATTAAGCGCCTCGTAGCGAGTATCGTGACATTTTTGCGAACTCAATTGGAGGCCGGCCTATCCAACACAGATGCGTACGAAAGTCTGGAGGTAGGAATCCAATGCTTAGAATCTGCGTTTGAACTGAAACCAGAAGATACACAAGCTACCATTGACCTCTTGGAGATGTTTAAAAAAAACGATCCAAGTGCAGTTTGCAACGATGTCACAGATGAAGCAAAGGAACAGGCCGAGGCCTTGAAGAATGAAGGAAACACCTTAATGAAGGCTGAGAAGTACGCAGAAGCTTTGGAGAAATATACGCAAGCCATCGCCTTGCATAAAAATAACTCCATATTTTATTGTAATAGAGCTGCTTCGCATTTTTATTTACTCAATGATGAACAAGCCATTAAAGATTGCAACACAGCAATTTCGTTGAACCCCAGATACGCCAGAGCTTATGGACGCCTCGGGCTATCTCTAACTAAACTAGACAGACACAAGGAAGCGAAACAGGCTTACGAAAAGGCATTGGAATTAGAACCTGAAAATGAAGGGTACAAGAATAATTTGGCTTTATCGATGGAAACACTGGCATCACAGGCTGTAGATATGGGTCCTTCGGGAATGAACTTGGAAGGTCTTCTTCAAAACCCATCTTTGATGAGTGTCGCTACGCAGATGTTAGCCGACCCCGAGATGCAGAACTTGATGTCGGGGCTTCTGGGCAATGTGGGCGGGAATCCAGCCATGAACAACCCGGCCGGCATCAATGCCTTGCTGCAGGCTGGGCAGCAGCTGGCCGCGCATATGCAGCAGGCTAACCCCGACCTCGTGGAGCAACTGCGCAGCCAAATGGGAGGGCCTAACCCGCCGAACCCTCCACAGCCTCCTAAAGATGCTAAATAATACCAGACGCTATTTTTTATCCTCGGGCAGTCAAATCTTTTAATATATTTATAAAACTTAAATCAGTTTATAGCTATGTACACATGTACATTTATGCTCGACAGTTTGACACGATTAAACATGTTGACTTGGAATCAATCATGCTCGTTGTTGCGTCCGCACGCTTAGCAGCTCGACACGTGACGCCATAGATAAACCATCAAATTGTAAAATTCTGTCGAACATCGAGCAAGAATTGCAGCCCACAAATCTTTTTTTGCATCAAACCGTTCGCTCAATATCAAACAAAAAAGCATAAAGCGATAAGGCACACGTTGAAACGTGTTCGAATGAGCTTAGAACCATCGAGCATGAACGAACGTTGGTACATAGCTTAATGATTAATTTTAGTAGTTGAAATCATAAAAAACTTCCAGTTGTAAAAGAGTTTTCAGTGGTTATTTATCATTTATGTGATTAACTGTTTAAAAAATTCTTTTAATTTGGAGTTATTATATTTCCATCTATTTTAAGTTTTGTACAATTAAATGAGTATTCATTAGGGATTTTTTCAGTAAACATTTTATCGGGACTTTTATTTTCACAAACGTACTGCAAAATTAATTTTCTTTTAATTAAGTCCTGATCCATCAGCATGCCACATTGTGGTGGCAGGTTTACCTGCATTACTCGGGCAGACTCAATTACTTATAAAGGTATATCAAAGAAACAATTTCTGTAGGGGTGAAGCGATATTATTTCAGTACATAATTTGATTAGTGCAAATTTTAAAACTGAAAACCGAAATTAATATGCCGATGACTTGAGTAGCTTTTTAACATTTAACCTTCATAATGTTTATTTATCACCGAGTTCTATTTAATTCAACTACAAAGAGTTAATTGTTCGTCTGCTTTTTTCACTATAAATTATTTACTACTAGAATTACCTATCCCTTTCTCAACTAATCGACTGAAACATGAAGTAAACTTTCTATCTTTTGAAATATGCATATTGAAGAACACAATCAACCATGAATAGTGAGTTCAGTTGAAGATACCCAACGAATTTCGCTAAGTCAATTTGAAAAGTTATCTTTTAACTTAACCAGGTTTGGAAATTCGAGGAAGTATTTTCGTTGAATGGGGTTGCAGAATGAGTTTTTAGGAAATTAACTCTGCAAAAACGAATCCATTAAGTTTTATCAACTGTTACACAAAATTCTTAATTTTATGTATTGAACATGAAAATCAGTGCAGTATGTCTAGCTGTTTTGGGAAAATAAAGTGACGCATCTAATTGAAATTTGACGGGTTTTTGGTTTTGGTTTTTAGTGGAATAGGATATAAAAAAATCTGAATATTTCATTTGCATTGTCACTTTAATATGTTGGGTATCGACATTTTAATAAATCATTTATAACCAACACTAATGACCGGTTGTTTCACAGAATTTCAACAGAACATGAAAATCAACTTTGAAATTTGATGAATTGTTCAAATTCTGTGAAACAACCCTTCCTTAGTAATTTTCAGTTTTTTTGTCATTCAGATTGACACAGAGTGCATCATACAGTAATCCCTTCTTAAACTTGTATTCATGCGTGCAGAATATAAGAATGGTCTGATTGCATCATTCTGCTGAATTTCTGATTAGTTTGATTTGAATTATAGCTGTATTTTTAATTAAATTGCATAAGTGTTGTCCATTGGAGATTTCATGATTTTGTCTATGATCTTTATTTTGCAGAATAACTAATCAAATTGTTTTTGCATTCAATAATTGTATCGGGATACAAATAAACATTTATTTATGTGGTGCCCTATCTTGTCTGCCTTGTGGTAAGTATGCAATATCTGTATTTAAACAGAAAACACAAAAACGTCCAGGCGCTCACAAGCAACTTTAGTTGCGGGCAACAGTTGTATCACTGAAATAAAATCCATTACGGTTTGAGGAAGTACACGAGGCGACACAACACTAGGGAGATTTTTTTTGAATTTTGAAATTAGTGGGCGCCTGGACTAATGGGTCCCCGAAACGATCAAGTGCACTTGACAAGTCTACGTGCTTGAAGTGAATATTGATCGTTTACAGCGTTGACTTGACAAGTCCCGTCAAGTGTCTACGGGCTGGACCATACTTGACAAAAATTTTGATTGACGGCACTTGAACCACTTGCGCTTGATGCGACTTGACGCGACTTGACAAGTTTTTCTGTGATAGATACCGCTAGAGTTATAGCAAGGAATGCCTTGTCTGCGTTGGAAACCATTATTAATTTTTGCGACATCCACTTTCCTGGGCACAGGGCGGTAAACGACTGCGGCACGTGGACTTGACGGCACCTTCAAGTCGCTTCAAGTCCCTCGTCAAGTGAAATCGTCAAGCACGTAGACTTGTCAAGTGTACTTGATCGTTTCGGGGACCCATAAGGACGACGGGTTGTTCCGCAGAATTTGAATAATTCATCAAATTTCAAAGTTTTGTGAAGGTCCTATTAGTCTTGTTATTATATCAATATTGGTCAGTTTTTTCACAAAATTGAAATGATGAAAGAACTTGAATAGAACCTTCACAGAACTTGAAAATCAACTTTGAAATTTGATGAATTGTTCAAATTTTGTGAAACAACCCGTCCTTATAATATATTTTAATGATTTTTTCTTGTTGATTTTTATACCAAATATGTTAGAATGTGTTCTTATTAATTTGAAAGACTCGGAATGGGGCTTTACGCATAATATGGAAGTGACTAAAATACCTAATCTGTAAAATGCGATAGATAAATAAAAGATATTGTTATATTAAAATGTGTTTTATTGTAAAATAGATAATTATAAATATTTTCTTCCACGCACTCGGTAGACCTCATATTGGGTACAATATTATTTTATTCCACCCGCACGCACTGCGATTAAATGCAGCAGTTTTGGAATGGCTGAAAACGCCAAACCTCATACAAACACTCACTGCGGCTTGCGTTTTCACTTAATTCTATTTCATGGTACTGAAATAGAATTAAGCAAAACCGCTGTGTTTAATCGCATTGCGTGCGGGAAGATAATGATTATAATTTAGATTGAACAATTTTTAATTTACAAGTAATATTGTTCTAAATACAAGCGGCGTTGCGACCAATCTGTTTGCCTGTTCATAAACACGAATATAACACATCCATAAAAGTGAATATAAAAGATAACTTTAGTTTGCTGAAATAAAGTATCCACCCATCCAAGATACATACACATCAATCAACGTGTATTTGGTCTATTAGATTAGTAAAAACATAAATTAATTGCTGTTCGATGAGACTATTTCAGATAAACTAGAGAGTTATTATTACACCCGCATCGTAGGTGCTGACTCTGAATGTCTTCCCACGATGAGCATGACAAAAGTCGACTGAACTACTTGAAAGTATAAAAGTATCGCTAAACAACTTTGTGGCAAGTCTGGCAAACATTCAAGGTGAGCGATTGAACGAGAGGAGAGAGAGTTAATCATATAGATTTATGTAGCGAGAATATACAAGGTTTCAGAAACGAAACAGAATGAAACACTCCCGATGGGAGATGCAAAGCTGAAGGGCGATTTTCCAATCAAAAGGTTGTGTGAGAACTCCTTTATCCACACTAATCAACTTGTTTCAAAGTATCAGGCAGGGCTGGCCATGAGCCCAACAGCGCCTGGTGCTAGTAAAAGCCTTAAGATCGCTGTGTTAGGTGTTGATATTATCAGCGCCTTGGTTCCTTGACTCCTTGGCAAGTTGGCGCGCGTAGCAGACAACTCAAATTGCCAGGCCGGCCCTGGTATCAGGCTGCTGAAATGATCAAGTTTGGTGAAACTGCAACCGTATAATTTACTGACTAGTGAACGATTCAATGAATGCGAACGAAATAACTAGTATATAATATGTGGGATGGGTTTTTCAGCTTGCAAGTTGAACTAAAGCCATATGATCACATATGAAAAGATCATTTTAGCAATAACTTCATAGATATTTTAATTTCATCTCATCACCATCTAAAAAATATGTGTGTGCAATATTAATAGGTATATAATAATAAAAGGCACCATTCATTGCACTTATCACAAAATTTCCGGTTGAGACACAATTTATTGGTATCTAAACAAGACATTTAATTATTTTATAAGCAATAATTATTAGCCTGAAACACTCATCCACATTGAAAAATCTCCTGATAAAAGATACATGACGCCAACGGGACTTGAACCCGTGTCCTTTCGATTTCCGTTCGACACCTCTGACCACTGAGCTATTGCTTATAAAATAATTGTTACCCTTTGTGCTATGCATAAAAAATCTTGTCTTAAACATTAGTTTACCAAAAAAATAATAAGACATTTAACCCATTGGCCTCAAACGACGCCGTCCCGGCGGGTCTGATGTCTGTCGGCTTAAAAACGAAAAAGGGATACATTATTGACATTTGTGTTTAAAATTTTAAATGCCAATCGCTCTGTAGATAATTAAACATTCATTTCGTAGTAATTGGCAGGACTTCGTTGGTACAGTTTTTTTCTGATATTTACGATTGAAATTTTGTTATATTTCAGCGTCATTGAATTTTTTCAAAATGGCGTGTGGTTCGGGAATTGACAAGCTTGTTCGTAAAACGCGTGGTGGGCGGCTAACATCAGCCAAAATTGAAAAAATATATATTATGGTAATAAGTATGATAAATGTAAAACTTTTCTTAATCCAATTATAAAAAAATGAAATTTTTTTTATTTTTATATCCTCGTTTAATCATATTGTTATTATTATTTTAAAAACTGCATATATTTTTTACATACCTTAATTCAATGCACAAGTAAATTTAAAAAAAATGTTTCGTTTGCATGTTTAGTTTAAAAGTTATGCAAGATTTAGTACACCACTGCAGATTTAAAACTTTGGTACAAAATTAATTCGGATGTGAAGGACAATTTTTTAGCTAAACAATTCGGAGGCCAATGGGTTAATAATAAACTGACACTACCAGTTATTGTTAGGAGAAAAGGTGTATCGCAACTATTATTAAGAACCTACAGCTAAATAATTAAAACAGGAAAGCTTTCGAGAGAAACTTAAGGGGCGGGGTCGTGTCCAGTTTGCAACAGTTGAAGTGCGTTATTCAAATTTGTAATGGCAGTTTTGACATCATCGTAATTCAAGGCACTTCCCGCCCACTTGCAATACTTCTGGGCTTTGGTCATTTGGTCGGCAGTCAGACTGATGGGGTTGGTTGGGGAAAGCGGGCTAGGGTTGACAGTCGGGGTGAATGTGGGGTGAAAGGGTTGGAAGCCACCGGGATTGGTCTCCGGGGACTGGGGGACGGAGGGCAGGATGTTGGGGGAGGGCTGGATGGGCTGGATGGGCTGGAAGGGCTGTTGGGGAGGCCCCGGGAAGGCCTGGAAGCCCATGGTCGGAGGAGGCTTGTCGGAACCACCTGGTTCAATTAAGTTTACGGTCGGCACATTCGGGTTTTCACCGTAAGGCATTGGATTGCCCTCATTTTCTTCATCATCGGAAACCATTGGACCTAGAAATAAGGAGTAATATTAGTTTTAAAACAAATATTAGATTTATGTTTAATAATATTTTCACGCAGAGTGCACATTATTGGAAACCATATCTGAAATTGGACAATGATACAAAAACTTTTTTGGGCACATTACCTGATACAGGAGTCTCTCCATTTTTAAGGCAGTTATGAATATAAGCAGCCTTCCATTTGGCATATTTCCTATTTTGGATGACTTCCTCAGTCAGTTCTCCAAAGGTAGCCATCACATCGTAGACCATGCCACTTGTGTAGAATGCCTTCACTACATTCCTAAAATAAATAAATTAAACATGTTCGTCAAATACTCCACAAGCTCATATTAACTTGACTCATACTTTGTAAGCTGTAATTAAAATACTGATAGTAATAATTATTATAAAACAGGGCCAAAAAGGTATTTACTTTCCAAAGTTCCCCTCCCGGTCTTGCTTGTCAGCGTACATAAACAGCTTAAGGGCGTAGTTCTCCAGGTGGGCTTGGGCCGCAACCTCATTGGAGATGGCTTCATTGCTTTGCAGGGTCTTCTTTTGCTCTTCAAGCCAATCCATTAAAGCTGAAATTTACAAAGTTTTAACATTTAATGAGAGCTTTAATCACGGAACTATTTATCTATGGAATTGGCGTTTGAATCTAGGCTCACACAATATAATTATGACAAAAGCATTGAAGATCTCACTTTACCATTGAAAATGTTTTTTTCGATTCTTTTTTAGAAAGTTATGTTATCTGAGTCGGACGATTGGGTTAATTTTAGAGTGTGAGGTGCGTAGTAGTATCTGTTAGTACACAAATGTATCATTATGTTCAGTGGTAGTTCTTCACGGGGGTACACTGGGGATGATCCCTACCTGTGAACATTCTCAAAATCTAGTACTAAAAGAAAAAATAGTCAAATCTTTGTCTTTCAATGAATCAATTCTTCAAATATAAAAACAATTAACATTTAGGCTTGGCACGCACAGTGACTAAACGCAATGGTTTTGGAATAGCTGAAAACACCAAACTGCGTACATACACACACTGCGGCTGGCGTTTTTACTTAATTGTATTTCATGGTGGTATAGAATTAAGTAAAAAAAAACCATCCGCAGTGCGTGTTTGTATGCAATTTTGGCTATTCCAAAACTGCTGGGTTTGATCGCAGTGCATACTAAGCCTTACCCAAATTTTCCCAAATACAAACATTTATTTGGGGTAATTTTTAAGTTCAAAATTTTACTGTTTCAGACAAATTGAAGTCAGCTCCACATTCCTTATAGCATTCTAACGCACTGAAGCCCGAGTGAGAGTGAGTGACTGTCTACAGGTCATGTACTAAAAGTGCGCGTAGTATTTTGTGTAGACAGGGGGAAGTCACTGAACCATTTCACTTGAAATTCGTATTTTTAAGTGCATTGAGTATGCTTCCTAGGCATTCTGTGAAACCGAGAATGCGCACTTGTATATGGATTTCAAAGAGCCAGGGTAGAGACTTTTAAATTCCCTGGATATTTCTCGTGTTTTGACACCATGCTTAATCTTGTTAGTATGATGTGACATTTGCTGAAAGATTCCACGGTAAACTTGTTCATATGATGTGACGTTTGCTCAAAGATTACACGGTAAACTTGTCGAATTTCGCAGCATGCAAAGACTCTTTAAAAAAACGACACTTGATTTCAACTTAAATATCAAATGGAGACAACTATTTAAGTCAGGGGTAGGTAAACATGGACAAAATAGGTTTTCAGGGTGTTACTTTGGGTTATTTTAATTATTTATGTGTATTTCCTAACCCTCAAACTTAACTTAGATTGAGAAAAAATGGAACTGCATGTTTTACCATCTCCCCACGACATAAATAGTTATTTTTTGTGGTGATTAAGTTGAAGCCAAGTGCTATTTATAATTTTTTTGTGTATTAAGCGTGCAGCGGAAATTGACCAGTTTATCGATTAGGCTTCAACCTAAATATGCAAAAATTATTTAAACAACCCAAACTAACAACCTAATAACCAACCTATTCTGTGTATATGCTTTTCCTTCTCCCTTAAATAATTGTTTCTTGTACTAATTAAGTTGAAACGAAGCGTTATTTCAATAATTTGGGCGTACTTAGAAGAAAGCTGAGTACAGAAATTTTATCAATAACGAAGACGAGTGAACAAGTGAGACTATGAATTATCTAAAAAAACATGTAATCTCTATTTACAATTGCGCAATATCTTGATCTACAAAAATATTAGCAAATAATATGTTCGTAAAAGAGATAGTATTTCCATCTCCCCCCCATGTAAATAAAAATTTAGAGTAATTTGTTAACACGCTTGTAAATGGCTATTATCCCATTCAACGAAAGCTAATTTTCATTTTACTTGAATTGAAAATTAGAATGTTAAAATTAAAAATTTCCCAAATGCAGATAGTTGCCTTTTATAGTAATTATTAATGTGAATAAAAAGGCTTAATTTTAAAAAATAGCGTGTCCAGCGATCCCGAATAATTACCAAATATAGTTGTCCTATATAGTAATTAAGGTGAATCAAAGTCTTCTTCCAAAAAGATATTCGTATTAAGCGTGTCCAGTTACTATAAACCAGAAATTGTTCTTACCCATAAGAAGTTTGGTTTCTTCCGGCGTTTTCTTGGATGTCAACTTCAACCCAACTTGAAGGGCGTGTAGTCGACTCCAATAAGCAACAACTGGGTCTCGGTTGTCATGTTCGCTGGCAGTTTTCAAGTAATGTTGTATTTGTTTCAGGCTCGCCGGACACTCGGGTAAGTTCACTGACATTTTATTTTTTTAATGGTGATTAAGACCACGTAAATGCAGGAAGATAAGAGAGATAATTTCCCTTATAAATTGACGCACAATTTTTGACAACTGACGTCTCTTGAATCTCAGTTCTGTTTTCTATTCTTTCTATTCTGTTCTGTCTGACAGTGTTGCCAACAGATCTTGGCCTAATGTCGCCGTTTTTCAAACATTAAGTAGCCTAATGTAGCCGAATTTCAGTTGCAGTAATTCTAATGAACTCGCATAAATTCTGCCCACATATTCCACACAGGGGTTGTTAGAGAATTTCTGTAAAACACAATTCCCCACAAAAAAATTCTAAATGTGTGCTCCCCACAAAATATTTGAAATCCATGGGGGGGGGGGGGTTGTTACAGAACTTCGCTGGAGAAAATTCCGCAGGGGGGGTAGCTACAGGATTCCATTGATTCCAATCGAAAAATTCCTCACATTGTCATAAATTTGTCATTTGGTGATTTGGCTAATTTAAATAACTTCTCTCTAAGTAGCCTTATCGGCGACCAGTCGCCTTTTAGATTTTTTCGTCGCCGATTCTCGTTCTGAGTAGCTTAAATGACGATAAATCGCCTTCGTTGGCAACACTGCTGTCTGATTCTGTCGGTGTCGTAATAATATTTCTATGGTTGGAATGTCAAATAGATAATTATAGTGATGGACAAAATCGAGATTTCCATTTCAAATGATCGACTATTTCAAACATTGATACATTTCGATTTTAAAAATAATCGATTAAAAAGTGGTACGAATAATAATATACTTTGGGCGTTGTTTTTTGGGAAATAAGATTTGCGTTGTCACCTGAGCAGATTCTGTGATCGACCGATTAATTCTAAATTCAAAAGAAAAAAGCTGTATGGATTCAAAGTGGAAACTGACTTTCTTGCATTGGACTGTGTAATAAATATGAGTTAATTTATTTTAAACTTATGTTTTAGAGTGGTGAGATGATGGAGGTACCTAACTACATTTATGGTAACAAATTTACATTTGTTTGGTCTAAATTTTAATCAGTTAGAATAATTTTAAAAAATGGCAGTATGTGTTCTGGTAAAAAAGTATTTAATAAATAATGTTCAAATGCACACTTTAAAATTATTTTCATCCTTATAAATAATCGCACCATTCATACCAATAAATAATAATAATTTAACTAATGTTTAGAAGCCGGATTTGCAGAAGGGGAAGCCTTGAGTGCTGATGCCACTGGTCCTGCCATTGGTCTCCAATCGGATTCTTCACTATCCACGTATCTAAACGATTCGGTGTCCTGCCGATCTTCAGCCTGCTTTTCTCCTTTCCCTTCTTCGAAGAAGTCTATTATTGGATGGTAATTATAATTCACACGCCTGTTTAAGGATATGTCTTTTAGAATGGCCATTCCACGATCAGGCTTTACACCGATAGGATTTTGTCGTTCCGTCGTCGTGGGAGCCTTCTGTTTTGGATGTTCCTTAGCAGGTGAAGTGCGAGATTTAGGGATATGATCATTTTCAGATGATGTTTCATAATCTTCCAAAGCGTAATTTATTCCATCGAATGAATCCGTGTTGATTATTGTAGGATTTTCTTGAATATTTGAGGCACCGACTTGTTGATCTTCCACTTGAGAATTCTTCTTTCTGATATGCTTTCTTATTGGTCTCTTTATATTTTCCGTCCCGGGAGACCCTCTTTTATGATGGGGTCCGCCGAATTGTTTATATTTCAAGTTGGCATCAGGTGACTTTATAAATACTTGATTATTTATGGTTTTGGTGGGGGGTTCCAAAAAGCTTGGCAACACAGGGGTGTTGGGATCCCTTTGAGGCTTTTTTACGAGATTTCTTATATTATTACTTTCTTGTTGTTGAAATATGTCCGGGTGGAAGTTGTCATTGATATTAGGGAATGGCTTAGGGTTAGGGAAATGGGGTTCATAAACTGCTGGCTTGTGCTTATAATGAATATTTGGCTGTCGATTAAAGTTAGGAGAGGCGATTTCTTGGTACTCTCTCAATCCGGAGGAAACGTCTTGAGGTGGAGGGCGACGAACGGGATGTTGGACGGATTCGAAAGGGTTCCTTTCTGAATCGGCGAGATCTTCGCCGGGAAAATGTTCCGAGGTCATTTCTGCTGGTCGGTTGCCGTGCGGGGGAAATGCGACGTTATATCCATCTATGTGACAAGAGCAACACGTCGGGACCTGGAAAAAATGTACAAAATTGTATTAGAATCTTGTTAATTTATGGTGAAACAAGGTTACATTCAAATGTTCAATTCAACCTTGAAAATATCCATGTGCAATCCGTTTGTATTATCCCAGGTAATTGTCGATGGTAATTGTAAATTTGTTATTTTATAATGAAACATGGTTACACTCAAATGTAAGAAAATACCTTGAAAATATCCATGTGCAATCCGTTGGTATTATCCCAGGTAAGGAGTCGATGGTAATTGTAAATTTGAACACATTTGGATTTGAAGTTATCCGTCAGGTAGGTGCAGGATTCTTTGGGCTGTCTGTAATAGAAACAATCGAAATACAATCAATTTATTGGAAAGTTCCTACTCGGGAAGAATCTCACATTCGTTTGAAGAAGAGAACTTGGCATTATCAAACGATGGCTGAACAATACTTGAACTGTGTATTTAATAAATTAACTTACAAGCACTTCTCCAGTCGCAGAGTCTGCGTGTGGTCATCCGTGTTGACGACATATTTCCACTGGCCCGAAGTGGCACGCGCTTTTTGAGGGCGGGCGTACTTCACTAAACTGGGGCACATGAATCCTGACGCCTCCGCCGGCTTTATGAGGCCGTCCTCTCGCCTGAAAATCGTAACGGCTTTTATTTATTTACTACTTCTTAAACATTTTATTAATAAAAACCCACTAAGCTTAGGTACTAAAATATGTAAATATGACAGGAAAATAAATGTACAAACACCGATTTTCCAGAATATATTTACACTAGACCTCGCGTCCAAAAAAGTACCCAAACTTTCCTGCTTAAATATAAACCATTTACTTCATTTTAAAATAATCAATTATTCAATTTGGTCAAAGAAACTTCACTATCTCAATTACGATTATTCTTTTTTCTAACTTTCATCAAGCAGGTACTATAATATTGAAAAAAAGAAAGTCCAAATAAACACGACGATTTCACTTCTGAAAAAATAATCTTTACTGAACCATAGTTAAAGTTAGCCATCTATAGTAGACCCAGTGAGACGTCATACGTAACGTCATCGTTATACATGGGGAAAAAATGAGTTTTTCTAATTTATTAAGAATTTCTTGAAATTATTCGTAATCCGGTTAAAAACGGGACGGTGTTAACGAATGATTAATAACTTTCCTAACAAACTTTGACGAATATATTATAGGATGTCGGAACTCGTTTTCATGAAAATCGTAATATTTTCGCAATTCGTCATTATACATATATTATCGTCATGATATATTATCGTCATGATATATTATTGTAATTATATATTACCGTCATGATATATTATCGTCATTATATAATTATTATCGTTATGATATATTAGGAATTTACTAAAGTTTATCAGGAAACGGCCTGCAAACGGGTTTTTAACCGGCTTATCAATAATTTGAAGAGGTTCGCAAACTCATTTGAACTCTCACAAACAAAATTACCAATTCGGTGCGTAAACACGCAAGCCGAACTGTCAAGCTGCACAACGACTTATGTCAAAGGAACGAAGCAACCACAAATGGCGCGAAACGCCGCTTGCGTTTACATCGTTCCTTTCCCGTCATTTGTGGCTCGGCTCGCGCGTTTTTTTCGTAGGTGAGAATCACAACAATCCGAATTAAGTTAGTTACAGGCATATAATAAAGAATAACTATATAGTATCTAGTATAATTATAGTGATTGATTTTTGGGGTATTATGCCGTGTTGCGCTTTCTACTTATTTAGCCAATGTTTCGGACAGCCTTCTAGTGTCTATCATAAGGATATCTGCCCTTAATTGATTTGTTTCTGCTTTGTCTCATTCACTTCCCACTTTATTCGACACCTGAGTGGTTTATTTATGTTTGATACAATGAACACTACCGGGAATCGGAAAGCATTCAGAAAGGACGCATACGTGTTCAATTTTTATTTGTGTTTGTTTGAAAAAATTCAACTTTCCGATATTTTCTTTTTTTTTTTGTTTTCAAGCAGCTAAGACGTGTGAAGGATAATTATTTAAGGCGATGCACTACGTCGTGTAATATTTTAAACAGAGCCGCTATCAATAAATTCCCGCTTAACACCATCCGCCTGCTTTGATTTATGCAAGAAAAAAACATGGCCAAAATGTGCCTTTTATTTTATTTTGCATAAATATTTAATTTTTTTTCGATCATTTTATAAATAACTTAATTTGTCACATTATACAATAAAATCATAACCGGAAATGGGTTCGTAAGTAGGAGATTTTGAACTTTAAAGCAGTTTTCATAGGCCTTTACATTATTTTTTTCTGGGCTTATAAAAAGACTTGTCTAAAAATACTCGATTATTTCAAAGGCTAAGATGTATTCTACTCGCAGTATTTAATTAAAGCATCGAAACATTTCTTGGCGACCAAATTTTCAAACCAAAAACACATGATTTTGAATTACTACGTATGGCATCGCCTTAAGTATTTATTTTATTAAGAAAAAAACATTCAATTAAGTGACTCACGGCTACCCACGGAATTCGACTGTAATAAGTTGAATTTAAATTGTGGTATGTAGGTAGGTACCTACTTATGTTTTTTTATGGCAACTTTCTCTTTCTTAATAAATTGATTTTTTTATTAGGTTGTTGAAAATAGTCAATAATATACCTATGTAGCCGTGCTAAAAAAAGTAGGTACCTACCTGTTAACATTATTAAGGTAGTGTTCCGGGGTATATTTGTTTTCCTGTTTCGAGGAAACGCCGTCGATGGTGCTGTCGGCGGAAATGCCCGGAAAGTCAGAGTGCAGCGCCCCCATCGCATTCGGATTGTTGCGAATACTGGCTGCTATTGCGTGACTGAAAACACACATTCAAAATTAATTAGTAAGATACAAGAAATCAGGTCAATTGTTAAAAAATGACAATTGATTAATGTCAACAGAAGTAGAAAGTTAGTGTATGATATCTGTACACCGTACATGATATCGGGAGAAATAATTAAAATTGTGGTGCACGGAGAAAAATGAGAATTGATGATTTATTAAAATTCTGTTAAAAGCGGGATAGCATGCCGTGTCCGAATGAGCCTTTAGTACATTCATGATATATCGGAACACGTGTTCATGCACCTGCGTTTGTCCTGATAGTACATAATGACGAAATGCTAAAATATTTGAATTTTTATTAACACGTGTTCTGACATCGCTATAACATTTTCGTGTTTTACTGTTAGATTATTAAGTAACCTGTCAATTCATTCATTTAAGGCCTGCAGTCCCGTTTTTAACCGCAATACGAATAATTTGAAAAGTTTTTTTTAATAAATTGGCAATAATTTATATCTGTGTCTATGTGTAACTCGGGTAAAATGAACTGTAGAACTGGGATATGAATTGATTTTAAAAATTGGAAATAATTGTGAGAACGATTCAGACAAGCGATAAAGTAAGTACCAAAATTATTATAACTTAATTAATTCTGTATTTAAAAATGATTATTTATTTTGTTAAAATTTTTGACAGTTGTCATAATTTTCTTCACAAATTTCTGAGCTCCTTATGAAAGGCAATGTCAAAAGGCAAATACATGTATTTTTAATTCTTTCAGCTTCACAAATCGTTCAATTAAAATACCCAGTTATTTTCAAGGGTCCGCAGTTTTAATTACATATTATTGTAAAAAGCAGCCAAAACTCTCGTACAATAATGTGTTATTTCTAAGTAAAATAATTTACATCGTAAGCTACGGAGCTTTAAAACGTAATAAAACGAAAATTTAAATTCAAACCGACAACCTTAAAGGTGTCCGCCTTAGGCTAAGGACTCACGGAGCGATTTTTATCCGAGCCCGCTGCGGTGGCGGGCTCGGATAAAAAGTTAGATCGAGTTTTAATACTGTTTTTGGAAAACATTGAAAATTGAAAACCAACAAAAAATTTAACGTGCTGTCTAATTTTGTTATTATTTATTACAGTTGGATAATATGTACCTATCATTAAATAGGACAGAATATATATTTAAGAGTTCTATAGAGCTGAAAAAAATTTAATAAATTTCATGATAACCATATGTAATTGCACAAAAAAAAATCTAAATACTACAAATGAAACTGAGGGAAATTATTTTCTTCAGGGCCTCCTGTGTGGAGTTAATATAAAAAAAAAACATTAACCTCATTCTAAGTCCCCTTTTTTCACAATAAAATTATTCCATTTACCTCTATTATACATAAAACTTACCTTACCTGACTCTATTATACTCGTATATTAAACTTATTCCATCTACCTCTACAATACATTAAACTTATCCCACCTGCCTCTATTATACATTTGACTTATTCCATCTGCCCCTATTTACATTAAACGTATTCCACATACCTATTTTATACATTAAACTTATCCCACCTGCCTCTCTATTACACATTTAAATTATTCCATCTGCCCCTATTTACACTAAACGTATTCCACATACCTATTTTATACATTAAACTTATCCCACCTGCCTCTCTATTACACATTTAACTTATTCCATATACCCCTATTTACATTAAACGTATTCCACATACCTATTTTATACATTAAACTTATCCCACCTGCCTCTCTATTACACATTTAAATTATTCCATCTGCCCCTATTTACATTAAACGTATTCCACATACCTATTTTATACATTAAACTTATCCCACCTGCCTCTCTATTACACATTTAACTTATTCCATCTGCCCCTATTTACATTAAACGTATTCCACATACCTATTTTATACATTAAACTTCTTACATCTGCCTCTATTATACATTAGAATTATTGAACCAATAACTTTGAATTAATTATAATTTTAGTTCAACTTACATGGGATAATCTTTAGATTCCAGACACAGAGAATCCGTGAAGAGGTTACAGCGTTGCAGGTTGTTCATCGCGGAGCGGAGCTCCTCCTGGCGCCGGTAGGGCCCCCCTGACCCTCCCATTCCCACTGGAGGGCCCCCCGGCCGCCGGTAAGGGGGACTCACCGGCCAGCGTGCCCAGGGTTGCGGACCTGACACATTATCATGGTTTAAATATAAGGTAATATTAATTACACATCGTTAAACTTCAAGGGATTTTTAATGAAAATACAATGAAATGAATGAATTTCTCAAACAGGGCGCTTCTGTAAAAAAATCTCTATCTAAAAAAGTACCTACTCCTGTGAAAAAATGATATTCATGTTGATCAGCAAACGCTGATTCTGAATATGTAAGTTTTATTATATATTTTTGTAAATCCTTATTTAAAAACGAATTAAACACCATCACATTAAAACACGCCGTTTGGTTGGTACCACTGAATCTGCTGATTCATCACAACCAGTCTACGTGAGTAATATATCTATGTTATACAATATCCACATCAGGGTTGCCAATTAGTGAAGAATTCCATAAAATTCGGGGAAATTCAAATTTTTTTCGAAAATTTTTTTTTTTGGGTTGAAAACCTTTTTGCTTGGAAAATGCAGGGATTCTGGGCATTTCTTGAATATCCAACCATAATGAAAAAAAATATTTACAATAATTGTGAGAACGTGCTACATTTCGTTTTCTTTCTCAGCAAATTTTCAAAAAAGTCTATTCTTGAAGCATAAACTAAAGAGACAATCGGGAAATGACCAAAATAAATAATAAATACTAATTTCAATAGAATTTTGTTTCATTTTGGAGGTAAAGTAACTTGTGGGATCTTAAGTTTGATTTGATGTCAGTCCAACATTTCAATTACATTTCTTACTTCCAATAATATCAGGAATCACCAGTAAGTTAAGTACGACCCTTAACATCCTGTATACATACGTTTTTAAAAACTGTTGATACATTTTATCGTAATGTACGCATTAGCTCTTGTTTTCGAAGGGTCTGTAAAGAAAACTAATTTTTAGGCGCGCAAATACAAAAGCTATCATAATTAAGTTTTTAATAAAGCCGTATGTAATAAAAAAACATCATATTAACCTATTTACGAGGCATGAGCATGAAACACGGGGTAAATTCAATCATTTAACGAGGCATGAGCATGAAACACGGGGTAAATTCAATAATTTAATGAGGCATGAGCATGAAACACGGGATAAATTCAATAATTTAATGAGGCATGAGGATGAAACACGAGGTAAATTCAATAATTTATTTTGCGTAAAGGATGTGATTACACGTTAAACGAAAGTTAATGTTTTCTTTTATAGAAGTGGGTACCTATTACCCGTGTCCCTCTTCTACATGCTATTTTATTTAGTTTTCTGTAAAATGAACAGTGACCGGTTAGTGGGTAAGTAAATAAAAGCATAGATTTTTTTCAAATGTTGTTGAGTTAATCGTAACCCGGGAATGTATGCCTTTCGTTTAAAATAAATATACTCGTATATTATAGAGTTACATATTTGTTGCAAACGTTTTACCCAAATCTTCGAAACCTGTTTTCACAGCAACTGTCAAAAAAATATTATTTTTCCCCCTCCCTCGCGGTACGTTAATAATACTAAACAACCACGCCTGTACGTATCTTAATCCGTAATATTAAGTAGATACCTATCTACTCCTCTCACAGAATAATGGTTCAATCTCCGACACAATACATTTAACATTTAGTTAGATGCTCTATATCACACCTTCACAATAAGGCTGTTGTTATTCGGAAGATATTTGAACTTGACGATAAACTTATGCATAATCTAGTGTTAACAATTGTGGGAAATCAAAAATTTGTGGGAAAAAATCACGTACCATTTCTTCGTAATTTTTCTGCTACTGGTAGGTCTTCCGACGAATTGAAGCTCCCGTTTGATTTGCTTATGTTATATTCCAACAGATTCAAATGGTCTGAAGTTGAATTGTTCCCATTTTCCGACAAAAACTCTTCAGCATCGTCGGTATAATCTTCATTGTTGTCGTTAGTTTTCTCAATACTACCGTGATTAATTCCAGTTTTGTTTAATAAGGGAAGCTGTGCGAGATTGAGAACCGAATAAGATATTAAATCAGCAATTCCCGATTGTGTTTCTGACTCTCCCGCATCAGGAAATGATCTTCTGAGAAATTGAGCCTCGGGGGCTACATCTTGTTTCCTTTGGTAATCTTTAAACGCTCGGAACAAGTTTGCTATATCTAGCATTATTGGGAGCATTAGGTCAGCTGTGATATTGGAATTATTTCCGAACATGGACTTGACCTGCAATCATAAAAAAAACTAGCTTTACTCGCTGCGAATATATTAACATGAATACACAAGGAGAGGTGATTAAGATACCGGATGTAGCTGGGGATACACCCACACATTATCAATTAATACGTTGGAATACCTCACCTGTGCCAAGTTCATTCCTGGGTTTTTGACATCAGCCGTCATCTGTTTGGTGACAAGAGAGGCCATGGCTAGCCTCTGCGCCGGGGACATAACTTTGAGAATCGGGAGAATTTCAGCGAATTTACGGTTGTCCTCACTTCGCTGCAAAAGTTTGACGAGAATTGATTTGATGTGATTTTGTTTGTTTTCCATGTGCTTTGAGGGTTTATAATCGTCATCGTCGTCATCTATATCGAATTTATCGCTGAATTTTGTGTTGGTTGGAGCCAGTGCCGGGGGTGCTTTCATCGCTACGATCGGTCTTCTAGTCGCTGGAGATCTAAGTACCAAGGGAGCTTTAGGAACTGAAGGTGTCCTTGGTCCCACGGGTGATTTTGGCGCCACGGGGGTTTTTGGTGCTTCGTTTACTTTTGGTACCAGATTTGGTTTCAATGTAACTGGTGGTCTAATTGCCACTGGCAATCTGGTTGCCACAGGCGGTCTCGATGCCATCGGTGGTCTGGTTGCCAGTGGTGCTCTCGGTGTAACTGGTACACTTGGCGGAGTTCTATGGTGCTTGAGGTTGTTTTGGTATTCAACGTCTATCTTATGCGAGGCTTTCCTGTTTTCTTCAGGAACAACTTGAGTTTCTGTCTTTAGGTTATCTGGGTTGTGGTAGTATTGAGGTCCATGAGAGTTAGTCGGATATCCAGACTGAGGGTAGTGCGAATATTCTGGTTCTAGAGAATGACTATGGTCCTCTTCGTACAATTCCTTTGAAGCATTCTCATCGGGACTGGGGCTTTTGGGAGTTTGAGATCTAATACTACTAGCATCGATAGTTTTTAATTGGCCTGCTTGTCGCCTCCCAGAAGAAATGTCTTTGAGTAAACAGAGGAATATCATGCCCAGCAGAAAGCTTCGCAAAAAAGCCTCCATTTTCGTAGGGATTTACTTTCCATAAATATGTTAATAGGAAATTGGTTTTTTGAATCGCCGCTAGTTATTTGCTATTAGGTCATTGTTAATATTAATACTTCGTTGCATGAATGTTTAAATCACAAAATACACCATCTAAGTTTCATCAATGTGTAGTCGGGCTCGCCTGTAAAATGAAATACAAAACATTTCCATAAATAAGAAAAAATACTTAAAACTCGTATTACGGAGTAATAAAAAGCCACATTAGCATAATATCGTGTTCCTTGGCAAAATACAGAATTTGCAAAGAGAAATTATTTTTTACAGTTATTTTCTATGACCCGTAAACCAATATTCACACGCAGATGTATACGTATAGGTATAGCACACAGATTATCGTATTGTTTACAACGAGATCACATTACAAGTAATTTGTTTTTCCATTGGGTTACTTGGGTGTAATAGTAGGTATCTGAGTCGGATCGTTCTTCTTACGCGCATAAAAATAACAAATAAAAGTACAAAAAACAACAAAATGATTACAAAAAATACTAGAATCTAACTATTTTACCGCAATTTACAGTGATAATTTGACTTGAATTAGCTCTGGATTTGAACACAATTTGTGAAACTGCACAAATTTAATGTAAACAAATGAAAAATACAGATAAACAAGAGGTTTCATTTGGAATTCGCATTGTAAATGATATCTTCCTTACTGTAAAGTGTCAGTTTATTGGATTGCGCGGGTTAACAACGTATAACGGAATAAATTATTATAATACCTAGTAACTGTAAATTTTATGATATCTTTCAGAGATGAGACATCTCGAGATTAAATATTCACTACTCCGTGGCACTTTTGATGGGAAAAACTTTGTTGTTAAACTTATTCGTGAAACTTAAAATTGCGCCTTGCTGCATCATAAAACTGATTGAATGAAAAATTAATTTGATTTCTTTCAATTTCTCTCATCTAATTATTTGGGATATATTGAATAGAATTCGCTATGTCACGCGTTTTGTTAATATGTATGAAGATCGCCGTTTCTATTTGGAAATGTGAAGGTAATATCAGTATCTATTACCGATGTATATTATTTACAATGAATGCGAAATAAATAATATTGATGAGTTCATTACATGTAAACTCTTTAATAATGGTATCTAATTAAAAGGAAAAGTTTTTAAAATGAGTTGCATCTTTGTTCAACACTTTCTTCGAATGCTGAATAATACAGGGTTTTCCAATAAGAGGTGTTATTTTGAATAGCCCGCTATTTCGGTAGATGTTACTTTTGAAGCTGTAATTTTTTGACATTTGACAAGTAAAAACTACACCATTAATAAAAATCGAACGATACACGCTTTAAGAACGCATTGAAAGTATTAAAATTCAGTATTATTAATTATTAGAATTCCATCGAAAAATCATCTTGAGTGATGAGGCCCATTTCCACCTCGGTGGCTTCGCCAACAAGCAAAATTGTCGCATCTGGGGCTCGTAAAACCCAAGTGTTATTGTTGAAAAGCCTCTTGATTCTCAAAGTGTGACTGTTTGGTGCGGTTTATGGCCCGGCGGAGTCATTGGACCTTACTTTTTCGAAAATAAGGCTGGAGCAACAGTTACGGAGAATGGATTGCGCTATTGAGAGATGATTAATGATTTTTTTATGGTCGGAATTGGATGGTATTGATCTGGACAACGTTTACTTTCAACAAGACGGCGCTACGTGCCACAAAAGCAACGAAACCATTGATCTTTTACGATTGAATATCAAAATAACACCTCTTATTGGAAAATCCTGTATATAAATTAAATATAACAAATTAATTATTTTCCTGCTGGGGTAATCAGAGAGGATAGGATGGACTATCATAAAAAATTGTTTTGGTACACGCTTCTTGCATCATTCACATTCATACATCGTTTGATATATAGGTACCTACTCTTCTCAGTCTTCTAAGTCTGTATAAACATTGTTAAATAATAAATTAACTATATTGATAAACGTATTGATTTCTGACTATGTATGTAGCGTTTTTTCTAGGAGAAATCATACACAATTATTCCTAAACCAGGTTAGATTTAAAATCATATAAACATGTTGGTTATTTTCGCGCCCTTTTTAAAAGTAATGAACCTGAAATTATTATTCACCCAATATTTTGTACTAGTAATCAATAATAAGAATGGACCGTTCAGTGGCTGAGTTGGCATCGAGTTTGGGTACCACCCAGGCGTCACGTGTTCGATTCCTCGGGTTGTCCTCCATCACAACACAAGCAGCATTTTCCGCTTATTGTGGTGGTAGTAGAAGATTTTCAAATATTGCTGGGTTATTCGTAATCCGCGAATGTTTGTTTTTCTTTTTAGTAAAAATAAATATATTTTTTAATATCAAATTGTACTTATACTATTAAAATAATTATAAAACAGTTGTCAATGTAGAGATTAAAAAATTACAATAAAATCTGCCAAAATTCCGATTGTTGTTTTGTTTATTTTTTATTTCTTTATTCATTATGTAAAACTATAAAGTTAATTACATATTTTGATTTTTCGATCGCTATACTAGGCACAAGCCCGTGTTGGGGTGATGTTTTGATTTCCAAGATCACCTCACCCACACAATACCGAATAGGTATTAAATTTTAACCTTAAAAAGTAATTAAAAACAAATCATAATAATAATTAGATATTTCATACAGCGCCGTTTTTGTGCAAAATTACCCTAGTGCACAAATTCCAACAATATATTATTTTGAAAATGGTGGATAATATTATTTTTAAATGTTTTTACCTTAATTATCAAATATTTATCACCGGTTGAAATTACAAATTGGTATAAAAAAACTCACTTGAAGTAAACTAAATTCACCAGTGGACCGAAAACAAACAGTTTTTAAAATGTTATTTTTTATTATGCTACACGACAAGCTAGTTCGGAACCGCACAACCGAGTGCTTTCTGCTATGTACGCTAATTCCCATTTTCCAAAAGGGAGCTACCAATAAGCACGGGAAAAGAGTAATTTCATTTCATATACTTCATAATTACATCTTGGAAATATTCTGTCACTTTTTACTTTCAGTATATGCATTGATTTACCATGAAAGCGTGGGACGAGTTGGACTGCAACAGGTGGAAGCAAGACATAGCATGAAGAGAAAAGGTAAAATCGTTACAATGGCAAGAGATTTTTGGTTTATACAATTTCTCTTTTCCTTTTTACTCTGAGTTGTGGAGAATTTGAACTGAATGACTCGCTTTGTCCCCTCTTTCCTTCTGTTTGTGTGTCAGTGGTCCGGTTTGATTCTTTACCGTTGCCCACACCGACCGCGGGCAGGGCTCTTTCAAGCGTTCCTATGGTAGTACCTAATAAAGTCCAATACTCGATTAATTGATGATTCGAATAAATGCATTAACTTGTCGTGACTCGTTCATGACTCGAAAATAAACCAACATGGCGATTCAAAACATCTAAAGGCAATTATTATTGGCAATAATAATTGTTTTTGAACTCAGATGTTCGTCCAATGAACCTTTGGGCCATATATATACAGGGTGTATCGGCACGTACCCGACAAACTTTAACCAGCTATTCCTTAGCACATTTGGAGTAAAAAATGTTATGGGCACTTTGCTGTCCGGTAACATTTTTTTTTTAATAAAAAAATTATTATTCATATTTTCACCACATGTAATCAATGTTTTATCCTTTGTCAAAGTTTGAAAACCCGTCTGGCAATATTTTGTTCGAGTTTCGTTGAATAATGTACGTACGTACCTACGTTGGCGCGCTTTTACAATCACAACGAAATGGCACAGCACCATTCGTCTCATTTTTAACTATTATTATTTAGTGTGTACGAAAGAGCGAGGACACTTTTTGACGCACTTGCTAATAACAGCTGTTGAACGCGAGAAACAAGGCAAATGACAGTGACGGAGTGTGGATTTTTTATTTATTTTTTGTTTTTAATGGAAAAAAAATGTTACCGGACAGCAAAGCGCCCATAACATTTTTTACTCCAAATGTGCTGAGGAATAGCTGGTTAAAGTTTGTCGGGTACTTGCCGATACACCCTGTATATATAAATATATAAGGTGATGTCTGTTTTGAATATTTTTGATTGATTTTGAATGTCGTGTAGCGCGGTTTATTTTTTGCATTTCCAATATCTGTGAGAGTACAGGGATGTTTTGACAATCTTTGGAACGTTGTGAATGAATTAAGATTCATGACGAATATTTCAAAACTACGTAATAAATAACACGAATCGATCAAACTCGAATATCAATAGCATAGAACTGAAGTTATTTCTTCGAAGTTATTTCTCTTTCCATGGAAGTGTTGTATTTTACATTTTACAAGTTTACAAGATTCTCACCTTGTGTATTACCTATCCTATTATTCTCTTCAGCTAACGCCATCTACGTGTAACCTAATAGACTAATCTAGTGTCAACTGTGGGTGAGCTCATACACTAATATCAAGTATATTAGAGTGCCTAAGGTGTGAGATCACACTCAGATGGCATTAGATTAATCTATTAGCTCGTACACTAATACTAAGTAGTTACTTAGGGACTGTAATATCCTTGGCTCACCAGCAGATGGCACTAATTAGTCTATAATGTTACCGGTAGATGGCGTTAGCTTTTAAGAATAATAAAATTACAAATAAGGTGAGAATCTCAGGTCGGGGTCTATATTATTCCAACCGCCTGCTAATTGAGATATAAGAGCCGTTAATAAAAGTCAAGTGTTTAGTTGAAGCCGAAAGTTAAGCCGGATTAAGAGAGTTTGTGAGAAAATCCAGGAAACTCAACAGGTACCTACTTAATTTTCTTTATACATTTTTTCTTACCAATTTATCTGTTTTTTAATAACCACAAGAATGTTCCACCATTATGTGAGAAGAAAAATGAGTTCTTCATGATATGAAATTCATACAAATATCTTGTTTACATTCAGTCCATTAATTTTAAATGCTCAATTTACTATAATGCTCTTAAGTTTCGTAAATTATTTTTTATTGCCTTTATTTCTATTTTGTAGACACAGTTACTATCACCTATCTAAACTTACAATGGCGCTACTCGCCAATTCAAACAAGAGAAACGATTTCTACACCAGTTCGGTCAATTTCATTTTTAATCGTTTGATTAAGGTACCAGAAAGTAATATATCCATTTTTTTAATGATCCTGTAGTGGTACGCCACTACTTCACTCGAACGTTATTCTAGAAGTTTCCAAACAAGCTTCTTGGAATTTCCTTTTATTTTAATATTTGTTTCTGTAGCAACTGGAATGTTCGAGAATGTTTTATTTTCCACCTAGACAAGCGATAACGTGAACGAAATGGTCAGTACAGTACCAGCAACCGCGACATCGAGATCGAATTATTTTGCCTACGTGACGCGCTTCGGAACATTCTCCAACCTTCCTTTCGTAAATCATTTTGTTGTATTTTCTACGTTTATTTATTGTTTTCGGATGTATTATTAAAAACCGCTTCAGCCAAATTTCGTAGTTATTTATTAATAAAAAGAATACCGAACATAACTACAATTCGAATACCTGCACCAGATGCTCGCAATCAAATTGTGGTTTATATTATTTAGACGTCAAAATGATATTTCAGTGTTTTTTATGTACATAAATAATCATCAAATTTGACATAGGCAGCTTTAAGAACTATATGTATTTTAAAATCTTTTATATATAACAATGCATGTAAATTAATACTAAAATATTGTTTCGATTAATGATTCGGGTACAGTTTTCAAGAAACCCTTGTGAAATTTAACGTCCTTAAAAATCTTGTTTATCTTTTACTCCTGTATTGACAACCCCTGCCATCTTCATTAGATATTCATCAGTCCGGACCAAAGATGCTGCCGATCTGCTGTCTCACCGCTGGAAGCTCTTACTCCGACGGTCTTGCTTATTACATCTTTTTCTCTAAACAGATCTAAGAGATATGATTTTTTTTAGTATTACCCACCATATTAGGTCACAGGAACACCGGGCCAATAATTAGGCCACCTGCTATTTACATATTTAAAAAATTAATGTTGTTATTACTAGTACGGAAAATAACGTACTGAATTGCGGGAATCGCTGGATTCAGGGGACGGTGTTTCTGAGATCTGCTTGGATGTAATTTAGATCGTTCTCTAATATCGTGAACAAGTAGATCGGCAGTGATACCTCCATGAAAGTAAAATAGTATAATTACATTGAGGACAAACATTGAAGGGAGTTTTTATAAGTAGTGAAAAAACTGTTGAACATTTTTATATTTTTTTATTCGAACACTGTTATGATTCTTATTGAGTAACATCAGTTATTGTAGAGATAATTAAAAAAGACTTTCTCAGCGAAGGTCTTTAAAACCAAAACATAATCTTCTTACAGTGAAATTTGTTTTATTTTATAACTTCGTTTTTATAAAAAAAAACTTTGGTTATAATTAATTTAAAATCATTTACAGTGTGTGTAAATGTACCATAATTTCGTAATAAAGTCGATTCAATTATATGAATCTTGTCAATAATTGAATTCCACTGAAGGCCTAGGATAGAAATATCCTTCTTCCTTTGGTAGTGGTGGAGGTGGTGGTGGTGGTGGTGGTGGTGGTGGTGGTGGTGGTGGTGGTGGTGGTGGTGGTGGTGGTGGTGGTGGTGGTGGTGGTGGTGGTGGTGGTGGTGGTGGTCTCCTAGTAGTTGTAGGTGTTGTGATTTCGTAGAACGGTATTTTAGGAGTCGGGTAAACATAACCCTTAGTTATTGGCGGTGGTGGCGGTGGTGGTGGAGGTGGTGGCGGTGGTGGCGGCGGTGGTGGTGGTGGCGGTGGTGGTCTCCTAGTAGTTGTAGGTGTTGTGATTTCGTAGAACGGTATTTTAGGAGTCGGGTAAACATAACCCTTAGTTATTGGCGGTGGTGGCGGTGGTGGTGGAGGTGGTGGCGGTGGTGGCGGCGGTGGTGGTGGTGGCGGTGGTGGTCTCCTAGTAGTTGTAGGTGTTGTGATTTCGTAGAACGGTATTTTAGGAGTCGTGTAATCATAACGCTTAGTTATTGGTGGCGGTGGTGGCGGTGGCGGCGGTGGCGGCGGTGGTGGTGGTGGTGGTGGTGGAGGTGGTGGTGGAGGTGGTGGCGGTGGTGGTGGCCTCCTAGTAGTTGTAGGTTTTGTGATTTCGTAAAACGGTATTTTAGGTGTTGGGTAAAAATACCCCTTAGTACTTGGTGGTAGTGGAGGTGGGGGTGGGGGTGGGGGAGGAGGTGGTGGTGGTTGAGGTCTTCTTGTCGTGGTAACTGGTGGTAGGTATGGTTTTGGAGGTGGTGGTGGTGGAGGAGGAGGTGGTGGTGGTGGTGGTGGGGGAGGTGGGGGTGGCTGAGGTCTTCTAGTCGTGGTAACTGGTGGTAGGTATGGTTTTGGAGGTGGTGGTGGTGGAGGAGGCGGTGGTGGTGGTGGTGGAGGTGGGGGAGGTGGTGGTGGCCTCCTAGTAGTTGTAGGTTTTGTGATTTCGTTAAATGGTATTTTAGGTGTTGTGTAAATATAACCCTTAGTTATTGGTTTTGGTGGTGGTGGTGGTGGTGGTGGTGGAGGAGGAGGAGGTGGTGGTGGTTGAGGTCTTCTTGTCGTGGTAACTGGTGGTAGGTATGGTTTTGGTGGTGGCGGCGGTAGGTATGGTTTTGGAGGTGGTGGTGGTGGAGGAGGAGGTGGTGGTGGGGGTGGAGGTGGGGGAGGTGGGGGTGGCTGAGGTCTTCTTGTCGTAGTAACTGGTGGCAGATATGGTTTTGGTGGTGGCGGCGGTAGGTATGGTTTCGGTAGTGGTGGAGGAGGTGGGGGAGGCGGGGGTGGCTGAGGTCTTCTTGTCGTAGTAACTGGTGGCAGATATGGTTTTGGTGGTGGCGGCGGTAGGTATGGTTTCGGTAGTGGTGGAGGAGGTGGGGGAGGCGGGGGTGGCTGAGGTCTTCTTGTCGTAGTAACTGGTGGCAGATATGGCTTTGGTGGTGGGGGCGGTAGGTATGGTTTCGGTAGTGATGGAGGAGGTGGGGGAGGTGGGGGTGGCTGAGGTCTTCTTGTTGTGGTAACTGGTGGTAGGTATGGTTTTGGTGGTGGCGGTGGTAGGTATGGCCTCTGTGGAGGTAGAGGCGGTAGAGGTGGTGGCCTGGTTGTCGGAGGAACAGGTTTCCTTGTCGTGGTTCCTTCTACGAACGGAATAAGAGGAGGGTTGTAGACATATCCGTTACTGTCTACAGATTGTTGGGAATTGTAGTCGGGAAAGCGTGCGGCCCTCGTTATCCGCTGAATGTCCCTACAGATGAGTGCGTTGGAAGAATCTGCACAGTCGATCCATTGAACATCATCACTGATGACCAATCCACACAATGCCAATATGGCACACAGCTGCGTCAGCAATCTCATCTGCAAAGTAAAACAAACACCCGTATTAGAAACACACAATCGATATTAAAACAAAGACACTGTGTTACTTCTATCAAGATATTTCAGGGGTGAAAAATGTGAACTTAACTAAAACTTTATTATTATGAAGATTATGGGCAGCTATAGTAGTTATAGTAACTCATTTTTCAAAAACTTTTGTAGGTGGAGTTACCTATGAACAATTTGATCATCCCTTTTAAATCGAATGCGTAAACAGCAATCACACATAATTTTTGCCTTTGAAAATAAAAAGTTTTTTTTAAAGATTTTAATGGATTTATCGGTGTATTCCAAATTTTAAACGAATAGCTGATTTTTTAAAGGGTGAACGTATTTGAAGTACCTGTAATATATTTTTTTAATTACATTACTTTTTATTATTTGACTTTTGGGTGTACTTGAGTGCTAATTTTATTAAAAATGGTGTTTCTGATGTCGTTGTAGCTGAAAACAATGTTTAGGAAATTTCAGTTTAGCCGTGCACCGCACGAATCCGCAAAAATCTTTCTACAAAAAATATTTTTTTCTAAAAAAAATAAAAAATCGTTTTCAACTACAGCAGCTCCATTTTTGGTAATATCACTCTAGTAACCCAAAAGTCACGAGCCGCCACTGTTATGTAATATAAATAGTAACATATTAATAACTAAAAAGAAAATATGTTTGTATGTAATGTAGTATATCTAATAATATTATACTTTAAATCTTCATATATAAAAATTCGGCCTGCGAATGTTTGTGTTCGCACGACTCGAAAAGTAGTCTACCGATATCGCTGAAAATTTCAAAGTTTGTTCTTATTAGTGCCAAGAGTGTTTAGATAGTAGTTTGAATGGTGGAAGAAGTAGGAGACGCCTGAAAAAGACATTAGGAACGGCGATACATTGGGAGGTCCACTAATAACTAAACATAATTTTTTTTTTTCATATTTTTTTTTATCTCTTAAGGTTGAACGCGACGCTCGTTATTTTCTACGTGTTCATAGATGGCGTTAATTAATTAATTTTTATAAAAATACACTTTTTGCAAGGTATTGCTTTACAATCTTAATACAAAATATTTGTTTTTATCCATTACATATATTTACTACGCATATTTTAATAAAATAAATTAATTAACGCCATCTGTGAACACGTAGAATATAACAAGCGTATCGTTTAACCTTGTGTTAATAGATTGGAATTCACTTCATTATTTTATTAAAATACCTCTTTTGCAAGTTATGCTTTACAATATTGACGAATTATTTGTTTGCGCCCATACATACGAAATATGAATATGAATAAGTTGTTTTGTCCGTATAAATTCTTAAATTCTTTTAAGAGAGACATACAAATAGAACATTGGGTTAAATCACCGATACAATATTGTATTTGTATGCCTTTCTAGAAGGAAATAAGTTTTTTATTGACAAAAACGTTTATTCATATTCATATTGCAAATGCATGGGGCGCAAACAAAAAAAAATCGTCTTTATATTGTAAAGCATAACTTGCAAAATGCGTATTTTAATAAAAATAATTAAATTGACGTTCTTTCTAATGTAAGTGATGTTAGAATGTCCTTGGTACGAATGAATGTCAAACATACATTATAATTTCGGTTGTGGGTATGTTTGTGATATTGCCGCTGTGTGTTTGTAACTATGGTTCAATGAAATCGGATTTGTTTTGAATTTAAGTATAATTTTCTACATTAGAAATGATTGTGTCAAGAACTCAGTAAAGCGATGAAGTACCTATTTATAATATAATATTTTATTTGATTAAAAAAAAAATTGTAATGATGTGTCAAGATTCAGACCACTGATTATAATTATTTTAATTCTATATTTCAAATATGTATTTCTTTTGTTTAAATTTCTTCGGGATTAATCTTGACTTGTAAAGTCTTAAGTCAGATTACGTGATTCACGGGTCCCGTAATTTTTCATTGGTCTGCGCTAGTCATTACTTAATTATTCTTACTCTCCTTACCAATTTATACAACTGTTTCAATTTTAATATCCCATAATTTATCGTAATTTTCGTCGTACTTTTTATTTTTTAATACTCTTCGGGCCTTCGCACCCATTTACGAGTAGAAACCTGCCAGTATTGTTGGCCGCCGGAGCCTACCAAAGTTTTTAAAATATCAATAAATTAACTTTACGCTTTTGCCAGTAGATGGTGCTTTACCACGGGAGCCTCAACATAATTATGCACAACATAATAATGCACAATATAATACATGTATATTATATTTATAGAAAGTAGAGAAAAGTCGATGTTTTATAATCAAGTCGTAAAAATATATTTTCGGGCAATAATTGTTAACGCTGGGTAAACCTCATGAGATACATAAAAATAATGTATTACGGAATTGTATATCTTAAAAAGGCCCACAGAAAAGTCCGCGGTGGTATATATGTATCTCATAAGGAAAACCCCCAGCAACGCCGGGTACACGTCAGCTAGTTGCTTATAAAGAATTTAGCTATTACTTTTTCCAAGATTAATTATTTACCGATGGAATTACATGAAATGTAACTAATGCAATGAAAATGTAGTACTTATTCAAGAAAATCAATTTGCCAAAGTCCGTTCTTCGTCTAGTTAACCCCGCTGCAGCCAGTAGAGTTAACATTTAAAGAGGTGGTTGATTGTGTGTATAAATTGTCTAAAATTAATTGGACGCTGTATACCTTTCTTGTAATTTAGCATGAAACTAGTTGCTCGTCCGTTTGCCTGACATCCAGGTGTTGAATGTGTGGTTCTAAAGCTTGATTTAATAAGAAATTGTCCAGTTTTGTAATAATACAAAATACAATTTGAATTTCTACGTTACGGTATTTATTTTTATTGAACGACCGATTATTTACTCAATATTTAAATATATTTCTAATTTTATATTAGTTTCTATTTAAGGCGATGCACTACGTCGTGTAATATTTTAAATTGAGACGCTATCAATAACAACCCTTACGTAGATGGCGATAAGGTTTAAATTCCCGCTTAACACCATCCGTCTGTTTTGATTTATGCAAGAAAAAAATATGGCCTAAAAGTGCCTTTTATTTTATTTTGTGGATGTTCAGGCATAAATATTTAATTTTTTTTCGATCATTTTATAAATAACTTAATTTGCCACATTATACAATAAAATCATAACCGAACATGGGTTCGTAAGTAGGAGATTTTGAACTTTAAAGCAGTTTTCATAGGCCTTTACATTATTTTTTTCTGGGCTTATAAAAAGACTTATCTAAAAAATACTCGATTATTTCAAAGCCCAAAATGTATTCTATTTGCAGTATTTAATTAAAGCATCTGAAACATTTCTAGGCAACCAAATTTTCAAACCAAAACACATGATTTTGCATTACTACGTATGGCATCGCCTTAAGCGAAAACATTTAATAAAACATGGGTCGTTTGAAATAGAGCAAAAATCTCTCGTCAAATGCTTTAGTTTAAAGATACACTAAATTTTTTCATGCCTATAACATATTAAATAACAAAACAAAACGTGTTTTAATAATTTCCGGAGCGTAACTTTGCGATTTTTTTGTCGAGAGTATTTAATATAATTAACGTATCGGCATAAAAAATGTATAGATATTATCTTAAAAAAATAACAAGTATAAATATATAGTTTTTGGAACTTAAAAACCTAAAGAGTTGACTAGAAACTTGTTATAATTCGGAAATTATATGGCTACATCACTATTTATTGTAGCATTCGCTTTCTGTAAGCGTTTTTGAAATGATATTGTCAATAATTGATTATCAATAGTTATAATATGACGTATTGAAAAAGAATCTGTTAGTTCAACTGGTGGAAATTTCTCTTAAAACTAGTTTCAACATAACAATATATTGTAATCATTAATAAATTAATCAAACCAGTTACGCTAGTTAATAAATATACAAGATTCTTTAGAATAAAATTTAAAGTGTTGACATTTTTTAGCATATTTTATAATCCATGGGATGGAACAAAATCGAAATGTAATAATTTGGTAGCAAGGCTACGTTTGTTCAAAGTTGTAAACTAACTTCTTAGTCGTAAAAATACGAAAAAAACTTAAAAAACTAGTTTGCCGACAAAGTAGTTTTGTTGGAGTGTAATAAAAATACGTGCAAGAATGTTCTATTTGTTCAGAAAACCCGATAAAAATACGATTTCTTAATTTTACAGCCTCCTTTGATGATCTTGCTAACGTATTCATGAAAAAGGTTAAACAGTCAACTTTGGTTTATTACAAAATTATGGACATTACAAAAGAAATCCATATTTTAAGAGAAATATACAAAACAAATAGCTTGCTTGATTTCCCCAAATAAAAAAAACACAAATACTCGTACAAAACTTATAACGCACAGTAAGGAATTTGATTAAAAAATATTTAGACTTTCAAAAAATGTAGATCATGTAGATCAAAAAACACCGATTCTGAATATACTTATTTGTATATATTTCTATATTTTTACTCTCAGAATTAATAAATCGTTCTTAAAAAATGATTTAAAAGCTTTGTTTTGACCTTCGTCGTAGTATCTCCTAATATTTTAGAAGGTTTTATTATATTAAAAGCGGTAAAATTGAAGTTTTTCAATGATATAATGCAACTCAAACAACTAGCGCGACTGCGACTAAAATCACCTAGTTGCCAATTTAACGTTTTTGTAAAAATGAGTAAGTAAGAACTCGTTTCAAGTTTACGTGAAGCCAATGATTATAACCCCGCTGGCGAGAACCCGCCGTACTGCCGCGGCGTGAGCTACGTAGGTACATCGATGATACCGTGTAGACTTCAGTGTACGGGCTTTGTCTGGCGATGTTTTGGCGAGAATCTCAAATTCTTTTGATGTTATACAAAATACTCTCAATTTAGTAACTTAAACAGTAAACATTAATAAATAAATGTACTGGAATTCCTTACTAAAGAATAAATAAATCTCCATTCAAAATGCACTAACTTCAGAACGATCAGCACACAGATAACGTCACGCACCCTCCCGCTACTTACCGCTCAGATTGCGAACGTTTTGGCGGGCTAAGAAATATTCAAACTTGGAGAATTAATTTAACGAACTTAAAAAAACAGTATTTAAGTTTGAATGTGGATGTTAATAAAAAATGGTCTAAAATTCCTTATTGATAGCAAACTAGTGCAAGAAGGTCCCACAAATTGTAGAGCGAACGCAATTTCAGAACGCAGAACGAAACCCCGAAGATACTTAAATTTCATTATAATATTAATAACAAAGTGTGAGAAATTACGGCTTTGCTATTTTTCATAAATTTTTAAACATCGTCTGACACGATGACTCCACGAACAAAAAAACATAATAACATTTTTTTCTCCAAATAAGCTGTTCAATTTAAATAATACCTAAAGGAATGTAAGTAAATGTTAAACGATTTTCGTAAATTATATTATGACTGTAATATCATTGAACTTTTTTACGCAGCCTCGAGTTTGGAAATATTCATTGACTATTAATATTGTTTGAACATTATGTCTGTCTTTGTCCTCATTTTAAGCCTTTTTTAAAAAAAATAATGGCTTTGTCTTTTCCAAGAAACTGGGGAAACTTTATGTTTCTATTCATGTGACATTTAAATCTACTTTTAACTACTAATATGTAATATAATTGATTGTGTTTTAAATTTCTATATTCTGTAGCCTACAATGATGCCAATTTATGATTAGAATTGTTTGGTGAATGCATTACTTTGCGGATCCATTCCGTCGGATCTATGGTGGGATAAAATTAATTAGATCCCTTGTGTGTTCTCTTTAAAATATTCTCTAGGGAAGAACACAAATACGAATGCTCCAAAAAGAGGACAAAAAGAGTCCAAGGAAAATCGCTCAACTTTAATTTTATTTGAACCGTGTATCTTCGTACCTTTCATGGGCACGAAAGAAATAACATTGCGTTACTGCACATTCCGTTTCTTTCTATTTGTTTAAAAATCATATTCCATAATTTTTTAATTAAAAAAATAAATAAATTTATATCTTGCTAGAGCAATCCCGATGAGTTACAAAACTCATTGTAGGAAGAGAGGAACTTACAATATATATATGGGAGTTAATAGGTACAATTTTATTGGTATTTTGATAACTAAATTATAAGTTTCACATACGAATCAGTATAAAAATAACATATTTGTAAGTTTCACATACAAAACAGTACACTAATAGAAGAAGGGAAGTAGATTAAACAACCATTCCATCTTACTAAAAACTAGAACAAATAGGAATACATGGAAACTTATTTCGCTGGATGAAATCACATTTATATAATAGAACACAACTAGTGCTTATTAACGGATACAAATCATCCCCTATAGTTGTAACTTCTGGCGTACAACAGGGGTCAAATCTTGGCCCCCTGCTTTTTCTTATATTCATAAATGACCTTGGCTCGAAATTAAACTGAGATTATGCTTTATTCGCCGATGATCTTAAAATTTTTCCTAAAATTAAGTCTGTTACCGATCGTCTACTGCTTCAAAAGGATCTCGATACACTAAATAACTGGTGTACTGTCAATGATTTGCACTTAAATTTCGAAAAATGTTACATTTTCAACTTCACTCGAAATAAGGTTAAAAAGAATTTTTCCTATGTCATTAATAATATTATTCTTTAAAAAGTGTCTTCTATAAGAGATCTAGGAATTACTATTGATTCTAAATTCATATTTGATTTACACATTAATGTCATTAAGTCCAGATCACTTAAAATGATGGGATTTATTCACATAATCAGTAAACCTTTCAAAGATCCTCTATCAACTATGTCCTCTACCCTTTACTATGCCTTAATTAGAAGTAAACTTAAATATGGAAGCACTATTTGGAATCCACATTATTGCAAGTATGAAAAAAATATAGAATCGGTTAAAAAAATGCTTAGACTATTATATTTCAAATGTGGACTACATGACCATCTTAGATCGTACGACGCACGTCGTGAATACTTTAAGATTAATACATTTAAAATAAGAAGGCAATTGACTGACCTAATATGTTTGCATAAAATTATCCACGGCCATCTTGATACATGTCTAAGCAATATTGAAATAAATGTCCCCAATTCCCATTGTTTAAGACACCATAGCTTTTTTCACGTGAATATATTCAAAAATAATATTGCCTGTTTTAGCCCTCTGATCTAAATGTGTCGACTGTATAATGAGATTGAGTGTGCTGAAGTAGATATTTTCGTCGATAATCTATACAGATTTAAAAAAAATGTTCTGCTGCTGCTAAATAATATGGTTAGATAATTATATTATATTATGTATCACTGTAACTCTCGTGTCTCTTGTCTCTCCTAGTATTATTTGTCATTTTACTGAGCCTATGTATAATTTTATATTATTATTTGTTTGGTTTTTTAATTGTACGTAACCTGTATTTAATTGCATTTTTACCTGTATGTATGTAATTTGTAGATTTTTGTCTGTAACTTAACTGAGTTTTTCTAACTGGATAGTTCTCACGTAAGTGAGAACATCTGTAAAAACCCAGTAAAAATAAATTAACAAGAAGATACAAAAAAGGAAGCAGACAGGGATGTACACATAAGCACAGAGCCAAGGTAGGAATTTATAAGAAGGTACTTACCCACTAATGCATTGGTAAAAATAGATTATGCTCGATTACAAATACAGGGGATAGAAAATGAGAGAGAAAGAAACAAAATAAAGTACAACACGACAAGAATTACATATTTTGGTTTTTTTTTTTTAAATACTCTTTTAAAGCATTACTTTGAATTTTTGGATTATGCTGGCTGTTTTTATACATATCTGGAAGAAAGTTATAGGCTGAGCTCCAGTAGTGGGAGTAGGTGAGGATTTGGAAGAGAGTGCTCTTTGTCAATAGGGAACAACTTAAGTATCGGACTTTTATTTAGGTTGATTTGGTTGTTGTTGACTTTGCTATTAATGTTTTTGGCTTTCCGCCTACAAGTTATCAAGTCTGATCCCTATTCCGTTATTAAACTGAGCCCTGTAGTTTTATTAAATGTGTTGTCTGTTTCAATGGGATGGTTGGCAAATTCGGAGAAGTCATTATTATCCACATGAAAAAACAAAAAAAAATTATGTCAGTGATTCTGTGCAAAAGTTTGTAAAATTAAATCATGGTTAAATCTTTCCCATGTTCATCACGCATGTTCGGTTTATCTTAGAAATATTAACATTCGTGTTATTTCGTTTATAATGCTGTATTAAACCCTTCATTATTATTTATATTAATACATAAAGATGTCACATATATCTATGATATCCATTAATTCAGCGATTCTAGATGCTCCGCGGTCAGGCAGGTGGTTTGTCTTTCGTCAGTGAATGGAAAGGTCTTGGGTTCAAATACCGACTCAACCACAGGTTATAGTACTTATGTAAGTTTAGATAATTAGGTTGATGCAAATAATGTGTCAACGCATTGCATTGTGTTTGCAACTAACCTCATGATAGTGATTTATTTGTTTGGTTTTAATTAAGTTTTTTATGGTCTGGTATGAATTCCTTTGCTAAGTGTGGCGTGTGTACAGCAGACTCTCGACTTCAGCGGATTAACCGGGACGTTTCAAAGCAAATACCAATTTTATTAATAATTACGGAAGCGCATCAACTTTACGAGAGTTAATTACGATTTTTAAAAATTTGTCTAAATGTATGGACTTGCACTTATAATAATAATAATATTTGGATTATTTGTATAGCGCCGTTTTTGTGCAAAATCACCTCAATGGCGCTGTACAAATATAGAAAACATTTCTTCAATGATCTATATTATTACTAACTATATATAGAGATAATATACAGTAGCATACTTACTTGGTAGATCACTTGACATTAACATTAATTAATTATTTATTAGCGAAATTTAGATACAGGATTTAGGACATAATCGGAAAATCAGAATCAGATTTAATACGCTGATGTAACCGGGTTATACTAGAAATGTCTACACACGATAAGCGAGTTATCAAACAAAAGAAATTGGAGATTTGTTAACAGGTGAATTTTATGGATTTTGAATAGTACATAGTAAGCTTATCTTGAAGATTTTATAAGTGTGCATGATCGAATTAAATGTGCTGTGGGCCCGAAGGGGTTTGAAGTAGGGAAGTTTCGTTGGCCTCTTTGGGGTCTAGTAGTCGAAAGGTATTATATGAATTGGCGACTATCTGTTTAACAAAAGCATCGAGTCGCCAGCCAGGTATCGTGGGTTCAATTCTCCGCTAACTAAGTCTAACATCATTTCACGAGCAATCCTTTCCGCTTATAATGATGGAAAAAGGAGGAATTAAATAATAGAATATTATTTTTTTATGAAAGAAAAGCAACGTGCTTTAGACGTACATAATATAATAGAGCACCTTATAAAAGCGAATTTGTACATTGCGTTTTAGTCATGTCCCACGATATTGATTGGGTTGTAGTTACATATTACAGAATATTGGAAAGTTATATTTTTTTAACAGGCAAGTTTATTAATTTACTTTACTTAGTCGGTTAAATACAAATGTCGGACCTGCACATATTTTTAATCAATTAAATACAAATTTTAGGTGTGTTAGATTAAGGACGGGTTGTTTTGCGGAATTTGAACAATTCATCGAATTTCAAAGTTGATTTTCAAGTTCTGTGAAGGTTCTATTCAAGTTCTATTATTATATCATTATTGGCCAGTTGCTTCAAAAAACCAAAATAATAACAGACTTTGAATAGAACCTTCACAGAAATTGAAGATCAACTTTGAAATTTGATGAATTGTTCAAAATTTGTTAAAACAACCCGTCCTTAATTTCTAATCTCTTAAATAGCTATAATTATGGAAAATATACATTTTAATATAAATTTGGAACTAAAGGTGAAAAAATTAAAGATAGATTAGAGAACAAAAAAAGGCAATAATAAGGATGGGTTGTTTCACAGAATTTGAAAAATTCATCAAATTTCAACGTTCATTTTCGGGTTTTGCGAAAGTCTTATTCAACTTCTGTTATTATATCATTATAGGCTAGTTGCTTGACAGAATTGAAATAATAACAGAACTTGAAAAATCTTTCACAAAACTTGAAAACTTACTTTGAAATTTGAAGAATTGTTCACAATCTCCGAAACAACTCGTCCTAATTTTTTTTTTGACTTAAAAGAATAAAACAAATACATATACGTAATACACAATACAGACATCATCATAATATACAAACGCCATCATTATTGTATTTTATTTCATGTCAGTTTTATTTAATTTAATTCAAATTTCTTTAATACATTAGCAAAACAAGAAATTATTTAAAAAAAATAAATTATCATCACTATCTGGTAGGTCATATTAAATCGAGAGTCTGCTGTATTGCATGATCCTGCGCGACAAGAATGGGGCAGTCTTTATTAAAGTTACATTATGAAATCGTAATGTTCTCATTTTTGGTTCATGGTCAGCGAGATTGCCCATCTTCTTTACGACAAGATAAACGTATAAAAGCCACAGGTATGTCCATAGAACCGGTCCCGTTTCCTTACGTTAAATGTCACATTTGGACGATTTTTTAATAAAATAGGTATCCGACTGAGGTATCTCGTTTTCCATGATATTTATGTAAAGTCTGTTAAATGAAGGTTAATAAGTGCCTACTTATGTATTCTAACATATTTAATTCATTGGTTATATTTATTGTCAGTCATTCAATGAATTATTGTTAGCGAGGAATTTTATTTAGAATACCAGTCTAAAGGAATATTTTATCATATACTAAAAATGGACAAAGCAAGTAATGGCTTCTTGATAAATATGCGAGATTGGATTCAGGAATACATTAAAATACATCCGTAAGGATTCTACATTCTTAAAGGCAATGCACTAAATCTTAGCTATTTAAAAAACCTTTTTGCTAAATGTAAGAAGACTACCTACAATAATTACAGGCATGGGATGTTATACTGTCTATTGGTAAAGTCATGATCTTAAATATAAGCATTAACGAACAGCACTACACAATGATGTAGTTACTCGTGTCTCTAAATAGTATAAAATAATGTCACTATCCGCGTCTGTCTGTTTTTGATAGGGTTTTCATTTTGAGAATTTCTTCCAGAAGGTTTATACATAATACATGATATAGACGAAAGCACTTTACAATAATGATAGCTACAAAAAATACTTAAACTTTAATGTAATAAAAATACAATTGAAATGCATCTTTTACAATGTATTCAAAAGTAATTCGTTGTTTCGTGTAATAATTACGTTGAAACGTAATGTAATTTCCAAACTCTGTGCCTATTGAAAGTGTGGAGAATATTTAGTAATTCTGCGTGTGCTGAATAAACCGACGTTATCAGAAAAGTTGGCTAAAGTCGGAGATAGTGCAACATGGCATAATAATCCAAGTTTCTCCGCAGGGTATATTCATAAGCATTTGCATGGAGAATATACGAAATATAATAATATAATAAAATAATATAATAAATATAATCAAAAATATACGAAAGAGTAATTAATATACGATAGGCTAAACAACTTTCTGAAAAAAAAAACATTTCTATATGCCAAACAATACGGTTTCAGAAAAAAGTCTAACACTCTTTCTGCAACTAATGATCTTATAAATAAACTTAGAACTAGCATAGATAATAGAAACTATGTCATAGCAATTCTTGTAGACCTTCAAAAAGCCTTTGACACCGTAAGTTATGAAATACTGATTAAAAAAATAGAAAAAACAGGAGTAACCGGTCCAGCTATCAAATTAATTAAATCATATCTATCAAACAGAAAACAATATGTTAGCATAGAAGATAATAACAGTCAGTTAGAGAGTATAAACTATGGAGTTCCGCAAGGATCTATACTGGGGCCCCTCCTATTCCAAATATATATAAATGACATCTGCCAGTTGAAACTACATGGTGAAATATTTCTATACGCAGATGACACTGCAATATTTTACTTCGGAAAAAACTTAGAAACTCTATTAGAACAATCTCAAGAGGATCTTAATATTCTAAACAGTTGGCTAATAAAAAATATATTAACAATAAATATTAATAAAACCGGCTACATGATCCTAAGCTCACCTAAAATAATAATACCGTCGCATAAACCTCTACAAATAGAAGAAAGGGACTTGCTTATTCTAGACAGCGAAAAATACCTTGGCTTACATATTGATAAACATCTGACATTTAAACAACACGTAGAAAAATTAAAAGCAAAAATCATCCCACTAATTGGTGTATTTGGTAGAATTGCCCATCTCCTACCAACGGAGGTAAAGAGGGGCTTATATTTTAGTTTAATCCAGTCCCATCTAAATTATTTAATAGAAATATGGGGAAACATATACATTACATACCTAAATGATTTACAAACAATACAGAACAAATTTATTACAAAACTCTTCAATTATAACCCGGACACTCCCACAAAAAAACTGTATCAGGAAATGAAACTTTTGAAAATAAGAAAATTGTACGAATACAACATATGCCTCCTAATCTACAAAATCCAAAATGGACTTATACACACAAACACAACATTTAAACAAACGTCACAAGTACACGAACATTATACTAGGCAACATAACAAATTGTACACACATGCTGTAAGGACTGAAAGTGGCAAAAGAGGCATTGGCCACGAGGGTGTACAAATATACAATCTCCTTCCAGATAAACTTAAAACGGAGAGTATAAATATATTTAAAAAAAAACTTTTTAATCTTAAGTTATTATAACAATATTAGAATACTATTTATTTAATGTTATATATTTAAGTTAAGAAAGTGAAATAAAAATTTCTTTTAACTTAATAAATAAATAAATAAAAAAAATAATCTACCATAATACAAACGTCATTTTGTTTTTTATAACAGTAACAACTATATCTAAATAAAGCTGAAACGCATATAGTAATCAGCGTTTCGGGGCCATTAAAAAATGCTTGAACGGCTCTCAGTTTGGCGCAGTTTGTTGAATAGTGACCAAACTTACAAACCCACTCCATGAAATTATGTATAATAACTGTAATGTTAACATAATGGAAATCTTAATCTCTTATAAAATAACAGATTTTGTAATTCGTAAAAATCAAACGGCGTTATAATTTCATAAAAGTGTATTTATTTGTTTTAAATCTGGTTCAATTTAGGTAATATGGGAAGAGCCAGAAAGAAACCCATGAACCAAATATTTTACGTTTCATATACATTGTCAAATATCAGCGAATTCGCAAATTGTGTGAAAGAAACGAAGCTATCTTCCTTTCCCGTAATTCGTGGTATATGCAGTCTTATATCAAGTTATTTTTATATTTATGGATTATTGTGTAAGTTTATTAAATTAAAAATGTCCATATGGCATAAGCCTTTTTTTGGAAAAAAAAATACATGCATGCTGTGCTAAAGAGTTATATTATTTCATTTGCATAATTAATTCGTCAGAAGTCGCGGATCATGAATAAGGATATTTGTGAAGTCGGGTCATCAATCCCATCATAATAAATTCTAACGTAATCGTAATTAAATAATACCCCTTTTAATAAAAAAAACATGTTTTTCAATTTGTATAACCGAAAAATTATTTATTCATTTTGATGTTATTTAAAGTAAACAGAATAATAATATTTATTACAAAATTAAATATTTGTCTATTAAAGTAACAAATTCATATGTCAGGGTCAAATAAATATATTTTCACCATGTAACAAACATTAAAAAATAAAACGGTAACTTAGTAAACACCACTTTTATATTTACATAAACTAACATATTTAAATAAGTTGGTGTTTTCTACTTTATTGTTGTATTTAAAATTATAATGTCACATCACAAAATATCTGCTTTGCATGAAAAACATAGTAACAATTTTTTTTTACATGCATTTATCATCATTGGCATTCTAAATTAAACCCCTCCCCATTGAAATTTACTTCATAAAAAATGTTTGTTGGTTCGTATTGCTAATTTATTTTTTACTTTATCGAACTTTCAGGGAAATGGGAATGATTTCATTTCAGAAAAACAATTCGTTCAAAAAATGGAATAGCATTTTTTTTAAATAGCGGATATTGCTTGAGTTTCAAACTATAATTTAATTCCCATCATTGAATAGATAAACCGGTAGAAGTGCCGAATGGTGACATAAGTTTTCTTTCAAATCTGTACAGATCACACTCCTTTATTTAAATTTGAGCAGGTATTACTCATGAGAGCGATCTACACAATTATTTAAACCCATGAATGTAGGCAGTTCACAGATGATGCGACCTTTCCAAGAATAGAATAGAAAAAAATGATGGCGAAGGCGGCTGTATATACCAATTTAAAAAAAATCTAGGAACTATGTATGAATTAGATGCAGTTCATAAAATGTTAACCCTTCAGTACTTTCATCACATTTGTTCAGTTTGCAAAGTTTTCTGTGTTATTCAAATGCACTATATAGATCTTATTTTTTAATTTTCCGTAAAAAAATACAGTTTTAGAAACTAGATAAAATTATCTTTCCGGTGTATGCATTTAAAATAGACATTACTATTTCTAAATATTAATATCAAATATATACAATTTAATATCAAACGTGAAAATTGTGGTCAAAAACGCTAACCACATTTTTATTTAATTTTTTACTCTAATATTTTTCTACTCTCTGGCCGAATCCACTATCCGATATGGAATTACGTCTTGGGGACATTCATGTCAAAAAATATAAGCTGTATAAAAACGTTAAAATTAAATTATTAATCCATAAATACAAAAATGCACACAGAAGTAACATCAAAATAATGTACGAGTCTTTGAATGTTTTACCTGTTAGAGGATTATTTTTGTATAATATCATAATTAAACAAATTATATCGTGGGATTCCTTGTATAAGGAAAGAGTCTACCATAAGCATAACACAAGATTCACTCAAAATGATGGATTAGTGATTCCGAAATGTACCAATAAGTACGGAGAAAGAACTCTAAACTACATTGTGCCCAAGATATCTAATAATCTACCAATGTCAATCAAAAATAATAACTTATGTAGCGCTAAAGTCAAATATAATCTAAGAAAATGGCTATTGGACACAGATGATATGTATTGATACCCTACCTAGGCCCTTGTATAGCTAATTGGAATTCACAATGGAACATAAAAATTTATAGTAAATTGTACCTACCCATGTATGGTAAATATAGATATTCTTTCGATGTGACTGTTTGAATTGTAATTGTCTGATAAATAACGCTATATACTGCAAATATATTTTTATTTTATATTTTTTATTTTTTCATTCTGTTATATTAAATTAACCGTGTCATTGTATGAAGTGTTGTCTGTATGTATACCTGCTAACAAACTGCAAAAGCAGTTTAGCAGGTTTAAATTGTAAAATAAATAAAAAAATAATCATAGAAAAATCGAGAGAACTCGATATTTCGAAAACATATTCGTTTTTTTAGAATTTTTTTAAGAAAACTGTATATTAACTTTTATCTCGTTTATAAAATAAAAAATATAAGCAATCATTTTTGAAGTCAATCCGATTGTTACGATAGTAATTCTAGATAATTATTTTTGGCTATTTTTAGGCTTTTATTAATGGATTCCAGTTTAAATATTTTAGATAAACTGAAAGAATTATTATTTATCTTCCTAACGTCAAAAATAATGAATAATAAAAAAGATAAAAAATACTTTTATAAAATATGGCCAAATATGACCCTCAAACGCTGGAGGAGTTAATATTGTGAGAGAACATTATAAAAATCAACTAGAATTATTCATAAAAAAATAGTTTTGTTATGTGAGGTAGATATTTTTATTTTCTACCTGAGGTCATCATTCATAACTACTAATTGGCTTTACATTCAAAGGAAGCGGCAATATAAAGTATGAATGATGTATCACATCAGATCTCATTGTTAACATATTGCGTCTACAACCAAATTACAAAAAAGTATTTTAACCATTCATTACTTAGTTATTGATTCCCATATCAGAGGTATCATTAAAAAAGCCTACATACATCACGTATTAAAAATGTTTACAACTTTATCGATACAATCTATCTTACAAGCTTCCCACGATTAAGAAAGATTTATCGATATTCTAACAAGTGTAAATCTTTTTCACAATCTTGTAAATAATTAAACAAAATTATTTTAATTAATTAATAATAAAATTATCTTCTACTTTACAAAAATGTGAAAATATCTTCAGGTTCCGTATTAACTGTACAAAATATTGTCATGATTCCAGTAAATAAATACTACACGTCCATTGCAAATAATATAAAACAAAGTCGCTTTCCGCATCTGTCTGTTTGTGCTCTTAGTTTAGTAGAATTTTTTCCGGAAGATTTGTATATTTATATTTATATAATTCATGCGTAATATATTTATAGAAAGTAGAGAAATGTCGATGTTTTGTGATCAAGTCCTAAAAAAAATTTTTCGGGCGCTTACATTGCTAACGCTGGCTAAACCATAGAAGATGCAACAAAATAATGTACTATGGAATTGTATATCTTAAAAAGGCCTACAGATAAGTCTACGGTGGTGTATGTCTATCTCTTAAGCATAACCCACAGTAATCATTTTTATCTTTTCCGTATATTGTGTGTTATTTGCGACGCTATTTTAACCAATAAAATACTAATACAGCTAATAAAATTTAAAAAACCCGTGCAAAAATGTATGTTTCCAATAAACTATAAACTGATAATGTGAAAGCGCTAAAAATGAATCGGATTGTACATGGGTCGCTCGGACTCTTTTCTATGTGATTAGTGCATTGCACCCGTGCGTAGCCGGGGTGGGTAGCTAGTTTTAAATAAATACGAGTGACAGTTAAAAATTAAGAGGAAGCTACAAGCCAAAAATGTGTGTATTCTTGGTATGCCTTATATCGTAGGTAATAGGCATTAAAATCGCTTGACAAACGGAGTCTAGAAACGTTCGATTTCAAGCACAAAACTGGTTTTTATTTATTTTGCAAATAATTTTTTTAAGAAATCAAAAAAGTTAATCAAGTGAAACTGTCACAGATAATCTTAGCTATAATACAGTATTTTTTAAAAGTTGTTTTCTTTATGCGTTCATACATTTCTGTTGAAAAAATACTTTTTTTAGAAGTTTACATTTATATTTTTTAATGAGTAATTTATTTTTTTATTTGTATTCTACTCAAGCGAAATGATAGGAAAACCTTCAATTTATCTAAATCATATTTTTTGGTATTCATAATGTACACCAATTTGTAATAAAGATTAATCAAAATAGTGATTTGGCATTAAGCTTCGCCTTAATGGTAACTACTACCCGCGTTGGTACACAAGAAACCGACGCGGCGACCTTGAAATACTTAATAAAGATAAACGGTTTAGAAATCTTTCAGTTTGAGTTTCAGGGTTCAGTCACGTTAGTATCAACTCTTATTGCGGTAGCAAATAAGCCTGTGTTAACACTGTTAACGATGTAGTATTATTTTCAAGGTCATGCTGTACAAATTTGACGAATGTTTTTACGGTAAGAAAAAGTAAACATAGATGAGCACATCTTTTTGTGTTTAAAAAATTAATGAGAATTTATTTATTATTCCATAACATATTTTATACTATGCATTTCATTCACTTGGAATAATAGTGGTAGATATTTATTTCGTATGAATATAATAGTATTTACATGTAACTTATTGCAATTGAAAAATCGTAAACAGAACCATCTACAACTATAGTTGTGCATTGCCACTCTCAGAAAACTTGTTTTACCAAAACCACTCAAAGGATTACCGGCCTTAAGCTGGCATAATCAATAACTTCTAATAATAATTTCAAAGTTTGCATTATAAATTACGCATAAGGAAACCAAGCAATTTCGATATAAATTTATTTGAAGTGCGTATCAAATTTTGAATTGATTTAAGCACTATTAGATCGCAAATGTCACGGTCAGACTAACATGTGAATTATTGTCAATGATCATTTAAGGAGCTGTGTGGGATGTCTTACTAAATTTATGAATATATTTATATTAAAAATGTGGGATTTTTCTAATTCTTGGAAGATTTGAGAGCAGTCTGTTGGTTTTCACGGACAAGTAAAATCCCCGTCTCCGAACTTACGAGGGGTTCAATGACTTCACTCTCCTCTCTTGTTCTATCTAATGTCTCCTAAAATCCTAGAATTTGTTGGAAAAAATAATCATTTGGAGCTGGTTTATGCCCGCATCAAATAACCCGAGTGGCGTGCATTGATCTCTGACCAATGACAGGTTTTGGCAAATACATTAACTATTAAATTATAAATTCACCACTAGTTAAATCAAAATCAAAATGGGCCCTCAATTTGATCTTTGATCTAAAAAATCAACAAGGTAACGTTCGAAAAGTAAAAAAATCAGACATTCTCGAAACATGCACTTGCAAACATATTGCACAGCGATTTTTTCGGCCTTTTTGGACACCCACGTGATATGAAATTATGACGTAAGTTTATAGAACTCAGTGTGCTTATCGAACATATAATTTCAAAATATTTAAAATTAATAGGATATAGACCTTCTAACCTCAAGGTATCTTCGCCTGAAAGCAAGTGCAAAAACTTGAGGCTTCCGGATACACAAAAAATAATAAAGCGATTTTATCTCATGTTTTGAACTGATTATCTGAAAAGTTTTAATGAAAATAACAAGACAACATTCTCAGCATGCCACCGTAATACATTTATCAAGCATTTTATCCAAAGTAGCGCCGGGCTCCACAAACTAAAGGTCGGGCAAAGTACACATTGATAAATACATCACACCAATAGATATGCAGATTGTGTCGAACCTTCAACTCTTACTTTTGTGGCAATATCTGAATATTTCATTAGGTCGATATTACACCAAACTTAGATGAAGTAATCAGTCAGGTAGCGGCAAAGTTACACACGAAACGACACTGTAGCACTTGCATAATCTGTTATTGTGTTAATTTAATCACATATTTTCGTATTATTTTCTTTGTCTCTTTCGTGTAATCTCAAAATAACACAAATTTCATAATAAGAACATTTCAAACTACCTGCATAATGGTTAGCTAATTCTTTGCGAAAGGTCAAATACATTAGGTGACTGGCCTTTCGATGCTTTTTTACCCATCAATTTTAGCGTCTGAGTTCATTTATCTATATTTCGTTAAATTCCTTTTAATTACATTATCAGACATTATGATTGGGGAATAAAACAAATTAATTTACCTAGCTAATGTGCAGCAAAAAATATGCATTCATGCGCGTGTTATTAATTTGTTTGAAGACATGACGGCATTGAACTGCCAAGGATAAGATACGCCAATTAGATAATAGAAGTTGATTTGATTATTATTTAGCTACCCGAAACACGTTAATCGGCACACATGACAAAGTGACGAAAGTTTGGTACAACACGGAGCTTTATAATTCCTATACCTATGTAAAAAACTTAACCATCTAGCTTGACATAAAGTCTATAAGTGGACCATCTGCGATTGGTATAATTTTATGTTATTTGCCAATAACGTAATAAATCATTTATTTATTTATTCAATGATGACACCGTCAGGAGTCAAATTCAAATCTCCGTTTTATGATGTAACACGAGTGAGAGAAAAGGTTAAAGTTTCACAGATGTTTTAAATTTTATTATGAAGCAAATATTTCGAGACAATATTTTATTATTGAATTAATATATTTTTCAATGAAATGTTCAGATTAGCAGTATATAAATTCTACAGACAGCGCAATAAAATTAACAAAATTACTGAGAAATTCCATTGGAGACTAAAATTAAGTTGATGAGTTTAGAGGTCAACGGGTTTTACAAAAAATATTTTTGTTGATGTTGTTTAAAAAAATCGTTTGAAAAACACAAAATTTCATGGGTTGAGTGACATGAGGAATACATGCATATTAATTAATAAAAATCAGCAATATTTTTGATTAATTTCGTGTTCAACTCATTTCAAGATTAAAAAATACCAAAACGCTTTTTAAATTTGTACCATCACAAATTTTTATTTATTTTTTGTTTCGTAATAAAAAAAAATATATTTTAAAATCTTCTCTCTATGAAAATATTTATATATGTGTAGGCACATTAACTTAATGTTCATGAAAATAAACATAAAAAAGAAGATCATAATAATTACATGAAAATATTGTATCTTGATTTGAATAATTTTTTCCCACATTCGAATGGAATTATTTTATTTTTATTTTTTTGGAGGAAAAAATTGCGAATAAATACGTGAAGTGAACATACAACCAGAACGAACTATAATTTTTAATAAATTTAAGACAACCTAAAAAAAATATTTTTTCTAATTTTATGGGAAATCTAATTCCAATTTAATTGGTTCCTCTGGAAAATTCGTGGATACCATTTTCAGGTTTTTTGGAAAACGAAATTTCTGCAATAATATGAAACTATTAAAAAAAACTATATCGTAAAGCTTTAAAACCGAGTATACTGAATAGACAATTAAAACAAACGCAGCAGACTAATAATTTTTTTATGGCAGTTTTTCGAGAATATTTTTTTACGTTCAAAAAACAAAAATGGTAAACTTTTAAATCAGCATCACGTATTTATTTGTATTTAAAATTAATACTGCGTTATTTATATTTATTACAAAACAACGGATTACGGCAAATATTTTAATTAAATTAATTATTGCAATGTACTGTTTTATACTGTTTTTGCAAATAAATTAAAAATTAAATTATTATTAGATATTATGATCGATTTTTCATTTGCTTCACAATGCGGAAAATTCTTAAATTTTCACATTATTAACGATAACGATAATTGTTCCCCTACATCCCCAATTAATATTTAATAATAAAAAACTACTCACGATTTAGTGAATATCAATCCATTTGCACCAGAGAAACACGTACGAAAACGAGAAAGTGTATTTTACACCCCTATTAGAGTTCAGGCACTGAGGTCACTAACAATATACTGTCTTCACCTGCAACCAGAGAGGCTCAAGCAGATACCTCTGCGTAAAGCAAAGATTCAATATCTCGAATCCCAATTCTGCTAGTGCTTATATAAGCTGGCTAGGACTCAGCTCGGTAAGTGGATTCATACGCAACCTCCTTGTGAGGTGTGACTGTGTGTGTCAATACACAGACATGGACACCTCACCTCCACCTGTACACCTCTCACATCACTTTCGGTTTCATCTTCTGCAGAGGCCCACACATCCGTAAAACATGTCACTTATTGTGCAGGAATTCCGACGTCTTCATTATGACGAATTATTATTAATGCATTATGTGGAATTGTAATGATTTATTACCTATATTTGTCATATTAGCTGTAAACAGTTCATGTAAAAGCACCAACTTCTATTCATGTACATTTGTATCTGCTCTTGACACAAAATATAAACGTTACCTATTACATACTGAATTAAAAGACCAAGTGGTGTTACAGTCTATCCTCACTCCTGACCCCAGACTGGTGTTGCAATCTATCCTCACTCCTGACCTCATAGTGGTGTTGCAATCTATCCTCACTCCTGACCCCAGAGTGATGTTGCTATCTATCCTCACTCCTGACCCCAGAGTGATGTTGCAATCTATCCTTACTCCTGACCTCATAGTGGTGTTACAGTCTATCCTCACTCCTGACCCCCATTGGGAAATGCTGAGGTTTTTCGTTAATATATATATATATATATACATATTTTTTTTTTCACACTTCATAAATATTTTGTTCGAAGAGATTTCACTTGAGATAATATTTTTTTTTTACATTGATACCCATCAACCCATCTAGCCATGAATGTAATATATCATAGAAGAATAATGTAATACTAATAAATCTAAATGAAACATGAAACAGAACAAGACGCAGAAAAATAAAAAGAAAACGTTCTCAACTGGGAATCGAACCCAGGATCACAGTCTTACCCTGTTTCTTTTATATGTCATTTATTTCGTCTCATTTCAAATTCAGAATTATCTTGCAACTAATTTTTCCAATATTTTTGGTAAATATCTTTTTGATGGTAACATAGTTCTAAAGAATTGGTTTGTGACCTATAAAGTGTCTCGGATAAACATATGTAATTGTATGGGATAACCATAGGCTTTTTCTGTAAGTCTAAATGAAAATTCAGTTTTGGTTATATTAAATATATACCTATATGTTATACCCATAAATGTAATATATCACTAAAAAAGAAGATAATACTAATAATTAGGTCGCAATGGTCGAGTGGTTAGAGGCGTTGTCCCGGAAAGACAGAGATCCTGGGTTCGATTCACAGTTGAGACCGTTACTTTTTTTTCATTTTTCTCTGTCTTGTTCTGTTTCATGTTTCATTTAGATTTATTATTATTATCTTCTTCTTCAATAATAATATAGGTAGGTACTTGATGTATTAATACATGATACTTGTAAAAGTAACCCAATGATTATATTAATTTACATATCATGTCTTTTTATTAATACAATTATAAATATTTTAGGAATACGTAACTTAATCATAGTTTAATGTGAAAACTTTGAATGCACTCAACTTCTCCTCGACATTTATTCATATCTAATTCATAGCTTCCTGAAATTACCCATTGAATTTTGCTCAATGCAATTTTATTAATACCATATTGATCAATCAATGAGTTCATTGTCATTAGAGGTTTGTTTTAATAATTCACACCCTGTGCGAGAGGTTACCAAGATCGTGCTTAGCATAATAAATAATGACATTTGCCATTTCCGTTTCCATTGTCATGTTTTACTTCAGATATACTTTCCTATCGAAAGTTGGCCATCATTAGGGTAAATTTTTACCCTCCAAGCCGCAGCACGGAACTGCACTCTTACCAGTAATGTAGGCTTGAAATTCTTGGGGTGCTTCGTTTTCCACCAATCTTCCCCTAAATTATCAAGTGTATAATTTTGAAATGTATGAAATAATAATTTTAACGTCGCATTCAACATCGATATTAAGTTGAATTATTTTTCTCATTTCCATTACTGAGTGGTAGTTATTCTCAATATCGCTCTTGTTAGTAGAGATGAGAAATGACATTAGTCATGTTTGGTCACGAGAACTGAATAGCCAGTTACTTCCAAGCCTTCCTCTTCCTCATAACCCCACCTCCCTCTTCATCCTCACAACATACCCCTTTTGGGAATGCACATAATTCCACTGGCTCACAGCAGCGGGTAATTATATTGTTCGTGTTTTGTAACTAGATTTGCTGATACTACCCGACCTTCATCTTCCCCAAGCCTTCAGCCAAAGCATACCGCACAGTCCCACTGGCTTCGGGCAGCTGGGACTCTTGTGCGGCGTGCTCATCAAAAGGAATATTAGGAGAAGCAGTATTTTCTAGCTAATTTTCCTCAAGCGTTTGTCTTATTAGATTTTTATGTACCTTACAGTAGAAATAACCAGATTAATTGCATTACTTATTAATGTATGCACACTGTCAATACATACAAACAAGTTATATGCAGGTATTAAAATATATAAAATATGCAATTGCTCAACGATTTGACTTTTAACAAATTATTGTGGACATCGGTGTTATGACAGGTCGGCGAATTCATGGGTGTTGTAAAAATAGAGATGAAATCTTTTAGTCCAAAGTAAGTTATTGTTATTGCAACGGGTCAACCTTTAACCCTTTCACACCCGCATTATTGTTTCCACATATATAAAATATGTAATGCTTGATAATACCTCAGAAAATAATTTGAATTTTTTTTTATTTAACTTTTTATTTTATTTTTATTATTCTATGTTAATTCGGAATTCAGAGGGTTTTTTAAATAGTAAGGTAAAATAAACATAAAACAAAAGTAATACAAATAACTGTTTCGTGTCGAAAATACACATTTACAATGTAGTAATAATCTCTAAGGTACAAACAAATAACATTTTAACTAAAATTCATTTAGAAATAAAGAAATAATCTAGGATAATAAATCTTTAAAAATTCGCCATACTAGTCGAAAACATGTCCGTCACTACCAGTGAAATTCACTTATAATATTCTGGCAAATGACTGTGAACAGTGAATTGAACTGATGTTATTATTATAGAACACATCTTAATGCGTTAAAATATTTGTAATTCGAGTGGAAAATATTGATATCTCACCTTAAATTAAGTAATCAATGACGGCAGAAATCCGATAAAACTCACAATCAGCAGATGTCAAAATATTTATCGTTGTTGTGGCTGGAATAAGGATTTCAAGAGCGGAAAAAATATACGCCTACCGTTAAGGTAAAAAAAAATCACAAAGTTCATGTTAATTTGAATTAACACTGGGGATGAAAGGGTTAAAGTCATTTCTTTATACAAATGTCTTCATCATTTGTTTGGAAATAAATAAACCTCTAATGACTTTCACTATGAAGTTCATCTTTATGATGTAGGGAAGAGGTATAATAATATTTTTGAAAGCGCGACCACCGATTTATAGCAGAGCAGTCGATACCTACTATATGTATCAGTATGGTCAAAGACCACAATTTAAAAGCGAAACCGTACTGTTCCACGATTCAGAAAAGAATAGGTATATTCGCATTATACGAGTACCATACCTAGGTACATTTTCACTTGCCTCTTTGAGGATACTTTTGTCCCGATGGTCTTGGGCTGTGTGGTGTTCACAAAAATTGCAAACATTTCTTGTGTTAACCTAATCCATAAGATTTTATTATTTCTTTGTCCAAAATGTACTGTATATATATAAAATTCATGATGCACATTTGAATGGAAGATGACCTCATAGTTGACAATTAATTCTGCGTAATATCATAATTTTCAAACTTTAGTTTGAGACTGTATCATAATTTAAGTCAACAGGTTTTACGGGTCTGTAAAAAAGCAGGAGGGAGTAGATCTCGGATAAAGGTGAATTATGTTGATAGTTGAGACCTTAAATAAATCTACGGAAAGTAAAGTAATTTCATTTATCCAATGTCATCAAGTCCTCAAGAATTCTAGAGGTTACCAAAGAATTTGTTTGAAATATCCTAAAATATAACAGGTGTAAAATGTGACCGGTAGGTCTGAACAGCGCGCTGCTGAGACGTCGTCGTAATTGTCAAAGTCTGAGCGCTTGTTCTCTGGAATCGAATCCGCAACGTTTATCCTAGACGTTACCAGTGAGCATTACAGCGCCTCTACTTTATAACTATTGTGCAATATGACTAGTACAATTTGGGAGGTAGGTATGGGTACCGCCGTCCCGGACACCATTTACTGAATAACCAACACCTCTGCCATGGGTCGATTCAAGTGGTTCGCTACTTTTGGTGATTCAGCAGGGGTGCCCGTGTTCATTGCGTGAGGTATGTTCGGGATACACCTGCCCACCAGTTGCGTGGCGTGCCAGATCGGGAGAGGCTGGTTTGGGGAGACACGTTGATGTCTCCAACTGGTCTCTCGATCCATCGGCTTGTGCCGCAGCGGGAGGGATATATTCATACCTCCGTCTTTCCTAGACACACTAATGCCTAGATTCCTACCCATCCCTTATACTTTTTCCTTTCCAAGAACTTCCTCTCCTTCCCTTGCTTACAAAAAACCCTCCACACAGCACCCCCAAAGATGATGTCGGCCTTGTGGGAAATTATTTTCCTCTTGTGTGGGTTAATGTAAAAAAGCCGGGTTCAAGGGGGTTGAGGTTTGTCCAGATCAGGTGTTGGTGGCGGATGCGCCTGCCCACCAGCTGCTTGGAAGGCCGGATAGGGGGGGGGGGTCGGTTGAGGGAGACCCGTTGACCTCTCCAGCTGGACTCTCTCGACCCGTCGTCTTGCACCGCAGTGGAGGGATGAATTCATACGCCTGTCACTCTATTTTACATACCTTTTATCCTGTCCTGAATTCCTTTTGACTTTTCTATAAATAGTAGCAGGGGTTCGTTTCTGATTATGGAGACTGTTGATAATTACTATTTTTGTAATAACTTAATGAGTAAAACCTCGAATTGTAAGAATCGTTAATATTGTGTTTAATGATTAAATATTTCCTTCATTGTTACCTTCAATGATTAAAATCTCAAATTGTAATATTTAATCATTGAAGACAATATTAATGATTATTAAAATTTGAGTTTTACTCATTAAGTTACAAAAAAATATTCATCCTAGACTTGCAGAAAAGTCAACAGATGTCGCACATTAAAATTAAAATGGATATATTTATCCAAGACACAATCTAGATCGCATTTAGTGCGGGAAGCAGGATAGCAGCCAATAAAAAATATGCGTTAAAAAATTATTATAATGTTGGTAGTTCTAATTAGTAGCAATAGGGTCAGATTAGCTCAGTGGTAGAGCAGCGCCCCGCAAAGGTTAAGATCCTGGATTCAATTCCTAGATGAGACAATATCCATTTAGGATTTTTCCGTTTCAAATTATTTTTTTTAATACATGTTTCAAAAGGCGCCAAATTTCAATATGCTGTTGGCGTAATTAGGTAAAGGCCCCGTAGTAAGTGTTCAAAGATAGTTTGAAAGGGAGATATTTAAATACGAATGTAAGAGGGAGCGCGCTCATATTAAAAAAAAACTAAAAATTAAATGACGTTGAAAATATTTAATAAAACACGACTCGTTTGATATACATCAAAAATCTCTCGACAAAAGCTTTAGTTGCATTTAAAGATACGCTGTGAATATTTTCATGCCTATAACATATTAAATAACAGAACAAAACGTGTTTTTAATAATTTTCAGAGCTTACCTTGCGATTTATTTCTATCGAGGGATTTTCATATAATTAACGTTTCGGCATAACAAATGTATAGATATTATCTTCAAAAATTACACACACACATACATATATATATGTGTGTGTGTAATTTTTTAAGATAATATCTATACATTTGTATAGTATATAATATTAATATATAATGTTTATATTTATATATACAAAGGGAAACTTGTTATAAATCGGTAAAAATTGGGGGCTTCAGGATCATTTCTGGGGGAGGGACTGGAGAGAATGTGCATATTCGAGTATTTAGCATTCCAGAGAATAACATTTTACATTTTGGTGCAAGTCGGTCAAATGGTGTGGGATTATTTATATAAATATGACAGTTTTTTTTATTATTTCATTTTCTTGATTTAAAGATTAAATTTAATTGGCGCCATATTTTATTTTTTATGTCCTGTTGTCTGTTTATGATCTGATTTTATATTCTCTTTCGTTTTATCAAGGCTACATTATTTAAATAACGTGTGGGCACATATGGAATCTTCCGATGTAAATGTTAATATAATCAACATTGAGATATTTTATTCAGTAAAAATAAATAATCAAGCAAAAAAATAAATAATAGGTGGAATTAAAATATCTCAGAAAAATAATATACAGTTCATTGTTTTTGTTGTTTGATATAATTTAATCGAATTAATAACGAAATTCAAGTATAGTAAAATCGCATTCCACTGCTGTAAATAAGATGTTTCGTCTTTTAAATTATTTATTTAATTAATTGGTGAATATATTTATTAAATTATAATTGATAATAAGAAAATGAGAGTTTACTACTATTGCGAAGATACGATATGAATACAAATTTTAGCCTTAGACACAAAACCCATAAAAAATAAAAAGAAGTTGTGTCATCAATAATTTATTATAATAAGCATTCAATGCAAAAATACATAAATAAATCAATTCATAATATAGTTAAGTTATGTTAAGTGATGAATGCGTTGGTCGTTTGTTGTTGGGTATTTATTGCATCTTTAATTCTTTAGTGACAGATTATCCAAAAAAATTTCAACTCTTTCAACTCCAATTTAATCTTAAGTATTTTTATACAGGGTGTCCGGGGGTAAAGTTCACTAACTTCGGGAAGTGATTCTACATGATGGTAGAAGTAAAAAATATTTTTTTCCCATACTAAAATATTTATTCCATAAAAGAATATTTATTTTCTCAAACAAACCATTCGACTTTGTTACCTAAAAACTACCTTAAAACGTTGGAATTTCGAAAAAAGTTACAATCTTTTCTACTTCTAAAATCATGTAGAATCACCCCCCGTAGTTAATACACTTTACCCCCGGACATCCTGTGTATTGAATATCATTAAAAAAAACAGTTTGTTTATGAACAAGTTCTGTCGTGTAGTTATTAATATGCGTTGCAAATGGTTCGCGTTTTGAATGTGAGCCTTCAGTTTGAGAATGCCTCCAGAAGGCGAAATAGCTGTCACGCATAGTAATAATAAGCATATTTCGATTTGGGAAATGCTATACAGACATTACACGTCTACAGAGCTCTTTCCCGGCAAGACAGAGGTTCTGGGTTCAATTCTTGGATGCGACTGAATCTTTCTCTGTTTCACATTTTTCGGTTGAGAGTCGTTAATATTGTATACTGAAAATAAAAGAAAACTTTTATCTGTACCCAGCGGTGACATCCAATTCCAGTAACAACGGTTTTTTTTTCAATGTATATTTTATTAGGGATAGCTTGTGGAAGATAATACCTATGTACAATTCTTACGTATAATTTTATTAGGGATATCTTGCAGAAGATAATATGTACAACTCTTACCGGGACTGGCGTTTCTTACTGGACTAGAGGTTTTGGGTTCGAGTTCCAGTTGCGAAAGTTGCCTTTTTATTTTGGGTATTTGTCGGTTTGAAAATTTCATTGAGAGTTGTTGATATTTTCTTCTTGAATGATCACATTTTAAATATTTATATTACAACACCTTTAACGAGGTCTATCGATGTGAATTACTAAGTATTTTTATGGTAATTTTACTATAATTTACGTTATTTCTAAGATTTGCCAAGTATCCTTGAGATGATATTGCGTAAAAAAACCAAGTATTGGAAGATTCTAAGCAAAAATCTGTCACCATTGAAACATAAACCTCGTTAGGCTCAATCCTCATCTACTCTCGTATGTTGAGATGTATTATTTACGCTACGCACATTACATAGTGCCGAGAAAACTAATAACCAATAACCAACTGCTTTATTTGATCATGAATATTTATTAATTGATACTGTCGTGTGGCTTGGGAAATAATACAGTCATAAAAGTTTTTCATTCAATTCAATAGCATAAGAAATGAAGAAATCTGTACAGTTAATGGTACACATATCCACTGATTAACTGGCGTACCTACCTGAGTACCTGATACCTGTAGATACCTGCTACCTGTTGGTAAGTACTGGCTACCTGCAGTTGGCAGGTGCTGGCATGAATTCCTTTTAGAAAGATTTTCCGAGTTAGGAAATGCTTTCCGAGCGGAAATTAGTCACGAATAATGGAAACAATGCAAAGTGGAAAATGTAAATAATCTAATTTGCACAAGTGTAATGATTATTGACCTAGATTGGTCATTGATGACCTCTATTGCTGAGTGGTCATTGGCTCTGGACCCAGAGGTCAAGATTACGAATCCCAGCGGGGGTAAATGAAAAATGATTAATAAATATGGTTTTATCATATAAAATTTAAATTACTCGTTTTAAATAAATATTTCCAAACGTATTTATGATGAAAGTGACAACAACGCCTTCCGGCAAATGTTTGGCCTATCTAGGAAGGTAATTTTCTCCTTTTCATTGTTCTAAGAAGTGTGTAATAATGAGTTTGTATATAAATTTCTTCCAACAGGTAGTTACTGCGCAACACAGTGTAATGGGAGGCCTTAAAATACAACGGAGATCAAGAAAATTATGGTAATCAAGTTAATTGTTTTTTTATTACTCTTGTAACCGAAATGTAACCGAAACATATTTTTATTAGGGTTTATTGTAAGGTGGATATTTCTTGCAATCAACCCAAATCTAAGTGGAGTAACTAATGATAAATAAACATGCGATAAAATAACTAAAAATAGTAATAAACAAAAGGCAAGTTATAGTACAAGTATGTGGCGTTATTGCACAAGTTGATATTGTGACTTTTTTTGAAAATTTTGGTTCATTCTCACATTTCACAGAGAACAGCCTTTGCAGTGTGGTGGCAAAACATCAATGTTTTATCATATCCATTCATGAAATATTTTCGTGTGACTTAACGTGGTAAGTTATTTTTGGTAAAGTTTTTAAAAAGGATGAGTAGTCAAAATACGATTTTGTTACATATAGTTTTTTGCCATCACGTACAATGTATGTCATATAGAAATGTTGTTCCCATAATGTGGTGGCAATACTTGACATGGATACATATAAACTTTTGGCAACACACCTTTTTCGTTTTTAAAACTCCAGTACAGAATTTAATATAAAATATGCATTCAAACTGTAGTAAACAGATTTCCGTTTAACGATATATCAAACTTAACCCCGAGATATTCGTCAAATAAGGAACTAAGCATTTGGAGGCAAAGCATGATAAGTCACAAATCTGTAATTTATAGCTCCCATAAACTAGTCAAAAGTGTAATATGTGTAACATTCTTCGATACAGCTAGAAAATATTTTTAATTTAGACAGACTTTCTCGGGTTACGAATAACCTGACCATATTTGAAAATCTTCTACTACCACCACAGTAAGCGAAAAATGTTGCTGTGTCGTGATGGAGGACTTATCCAGCCGAGGAACTGAATACACGACGCCTGGGTGGGACTGAAACGCGATGTCAACTCAGCAAATGAACGATCTAGATATATCTTTTAATTCTGATTTTTCATCGATGTTTTAATTCAGTATTTCCCCTCCTGCAAAGTTCGGTAAATCAGATATATCAACTTTTAGTTATCAATACAGTATCGTTGTAATACCTATTTGATATTATTTTAAATCGTTAATAATGCTCACAGATCTGTCTGAAGCGATAACTCCCGAGCTTGAGAGTCATGAAACTAGTAGAGTTGTTCAGGAGGAAGTCCATTTTAACTAATTAAGGTGACGATATAATGCATATTGTAGTTATTATCGAAGTTTTATTATTATAATTTTCATATACTTATTCTCCTCCCTAGAACTTTTATGTAGGTTTATCTAATCGCAAAATATAATGCAATCCGATATTAATTACGGCGTTGGTATTTTGCCATTACTTATTGTTTTTTTTTTCTATAGATACAACAGACATTTATTTATTTGGTACAATATTTTTTACATTTTAAGATTTCCAGTAATGTTGGCCTCACTGGGTGGCTTGCCTGTGCTGAGTCCTTCATTTTATAATATTAAAATATAATCTACATAATACATTTATAGAGAAAATAATACATTTAAAATTAAAAATACATAATAATATATTTAAAATTAAAAAATAATACATTGAAATTAATCTTGTGTGTTTGTGAGTGATGTGTGTTTATATTGGTTTTGTGTGTTACGTGTAGGTTTTGTTTTTATTTTATGCTATGACATTTTGGTAATATTGTCTTTTTTGTTCTTTAATCCATTTTGTAATTTTGTGTGTGAATTTATTTTTATTTTCCTCAATTTTAATTTCAAATTTTACACTGTTGAAAGCTTTTATAGCATGGTATTGGTAGCGTCTTTTTCCAAAGCTTGAATTTACTGTCGAAGTTTTTATGTTTTCTTTGTACGCTAGTCTAACTGGTCTGTTAGTGTTATTTTGTGTAGGTTGAAATTTTTTTTTTTTGTCAAAAATGTAGTTTAGTAGTGTTTTAACTTATAATTGGCTTATATGTAAAACGTCACCGCAGTTGAATATTTGGTCTGTATCAGTCAGTCTATGTTTTTTTAGTATTACCTTTAAGATCGTTTTCTGTGCGGTTTCTATGTAATTGATAGCCGAGGTTGTTGCTCCTCCCCAAGCAATAATTCCATATTCTATTATTGATTGGCAAAGTGCAAAATATATTGCTTTCAATTGCTTTATTTTACATATGTTTCTTATGTTTAGGAAAATGTGTATTGTTTTGAGAAGTTTATTTGTGATTTGTTTGATGTGAGGTGTCCATCTAAGGTTATGGTCAATTACGATTCCTAGATACTTTATTTGTTCTGTTTTATCTAGAGGAGGGCAATCGCAGATGTTGGTGTTAAAAATTTATTTTATTTATTTTAAAACATTATTTTTTTAAACATTTGTTTTATAATACATATCAGTATATTATATATATTTATTTTTTATTTACCTTACGAGCAAATTATTTTCCTGTTTTCAGTCTTACTGGTTTGCAACAAACAAGAATAATTTTATTTTTTTATTTATTTTTTATTGTTACATTATTTTACAATATTTCATATTCTAATTCAGTAATGTTGGCCTCACTGGGTTGTTTACCCGTGTTGAGGCCCCCATTTTATAATATAAGAATTTATACATAAAAAAAAAGAAAAACAACATTAAAATAAAGATAAATTTAAACTAAAAATTAAAATATAATTATCACACTAAAAGAAAAATATTAAAAGAGAATGTAAATCGGCATTTATAATGATTTATGTGTTTGTGCGTGTTGCGTGTTTCATATATTTTTTTGTGTTGCGTGTATATATTTTATTCTTTTATGTTATAGAATTGTGGTAATATTGTCTTTTTTGTTCTTTAATCCATTTTTTTTATTTTGTGTTTGAATTTATTTTTATTTTCCTCAATTTTTGTTTCAAGTGGAAGACTGTTGAATGCTTTAATAGCGTGGTATTTATGGTGTCTTTGTCCAAAGGTAGTGTTTACCGTCGGAGTTTTTATGTTTTCTTTGTACGCTTGTCTGACCGGTCTATTAGTGATGTTTTGTGTTTGTTGGGGTTTGTTTTTTTGGTCGAAAATGTAGTTTAGTAGTGTTTTAATTTTTAATTTTTTTTTGTTGTTTTAATTATATGTATATACGAATGTACAATGTACATACTTACTTTATATTTGAAACTTTGCTTTATTTACAATATTAGGTGTTATTTTTTGGATTTCATGTTAATCTTAGTATTAGCATTTGATTTTTATTTTTTTTTGTATATAGTTATGCTATTATCTATGTATTATGTTACACTTATATACATAAATTGTCAATTTCCTATGTAAAAGCCCAAAAAGGTGTTAATGATTAATAAATAATAAATAACATTGTTGTTTTTAAAAAATGATTTTTAATTTTTAATGACTGGCTTTTATGTAGGTTTATACCGTACCAGCCAATACCAATACAAAAGAGAGATATTACACTGTTGTTCTACAATCCCTTAAGCCTCTAATATTTTGCAAAGTCGAAATACTGATTGTGCAGAAAAATATTTTCGCATTACATTTGATTCTAGATAAATTCGCTGCTTTTAGAAGCAATTGAAAGATTCTTTTAGATTTTATTTATTACAAATCGAAATGTGCCAACAAAAATATTAAAATTTTAAGTGTAATTACCACTTTACAAGAAACTAAAAGAAACCCATAATAAGGCAAGGCAATTATAAAACTCGAGTATATATTTGTTTTTCTTTTATACATTCAATAAGATAATTATTAATTTTACAAAAAAATACTTTATTTTTAAACAAGTTCTGCTGTGTAATTATTACTACGCGTGATAACCGTTTCGTCATCAGCATTATCAAACTGTGGTGAAGCTACCTCCTACAGACGTTATATTTATTTATTTCCGTATAGACACTTATAATGAAAACGAATAGATTTAATTTTTGTTACCTACGCCATTATTGATTTCCGACTTAATATCGCACAACATTAATGGTTACAAAATTTGAAAAATATTTTTGAAATCAATAATGAATTATTTCCAACTGTTGTCTCGACCCATCGCCTTGCGCTGCAGTGGGAGGGATATATTCATATGTCCTTCACTCCTGGGCACACTGATCCCTAGATTCCTACTCACCCCTAATACCCTTTACCTTCCCAGAACTTCCGTTTTTTCGTTTCCTTAAAATAGACCCTCCACACAGCATCCCAAAATATGACATAAGCACTGAGGGAAATTATTTTCTACGGAGCCTCCTGGGCGGAGTTATTGAGCATCTGTGGTTAACTTTTAAATGCAAATATGTTCTATCTTCCTAAAACTCCCAATCATATTGGTGGAACCAATTTCCATTATTCGTAAAATCTATAAAATATATTGTATCATGTTTGAAATTGATATTAAACCTGTTTACAGTTTAAAGCATCTAAAAACTGTCAAACGTAAAGCCTATATTAGGATATTAATTACAGCACCATGGTTAACAGAAGGTTATAAAGGATATTACGTATTTTGATTAGTTGAGGACGATATAACTGGAAACAAATCTTGCGCGAAACCGGATACGAAAGGTAGTTGTTAATAAACGGCTTTTTATTATAAACATTTATATGCTTACTAATCAGATTCTTTATTTGTATCAATACTATTTTATCGTCATTATCTTAGAACACTGTTAGACTGTTGTGAACTCCTGCAACTTATAAACATACATACACCCACAGTAACAACACGACAAAATACAATATTCTACAGCAGCACACATAAGCGTAACTACATTGCCCACTCTCCGATACAACGACTTCACACCATGGGAAATCATTACTTGGGTGATGTTGACATATTCAATACCAACTTGGCAAGTTTTGTGGATCATTTAAAACATTTATTTCAACAATACTCCTAAACACATCATGTAAACCTACAAATAGGTGTAATTTTCTGTTTTTGTTTCTTGTGTTTATATGACTTGTTGCATAGCTTTTATCAAATGTAATTTTATTCTTATTTTTTATGTTTCAAAATATCTGTCAAATTAAAATTATACTACCAACCATGTAAAAGCCCTCTGGGCGTTAAATAAATAAATAAATAAAATAGAACAGGATCTGAAAGAAACTGCATATATGTTAAATGAGAGGCGATACAGTAAAAAAACAAGTTTCACAACACAATATACTAGATGTATTTTGTCGATTTTGTAGTAGTTTTCAATGTCCCGTCGTACATATTGTTATAAATTCATTTTATAAGAGTATAATCATATCAGTCTATCTATCCATTTGTTGATTATTTAATTTAAAAGTTTATCTATCTATTTGTTGATTATTTAATTTAAAAGTTTATCTATCTATTTGTTGATTATTTAATTTAAAAGTCTATCTATCCACTTTTTGATTATTAAATTTATAATTTTTAATAAAATCTACGATTGGACAATGACTAATACAAAATTACCCAAATTACTCGATTATTTTGTTTGTGAAACCTTGTTTTGTTTTAGCACACATATGACATTTTGACATTTTATGAAGATACATATGTAACATAAAATCGTTGTATTTCACAGTTGTTTCACAGAATTTGAACATTTCATTAAATTTCATGGTTAATTTTCGAGTTCTGTAAAAGATCCATATATTGAACCAGAGTTACACTCACAGAGTGACAGACCCACTACTGAAATGAGTGTGTTTGATAATATACTATTCTTCTTCTTCTTTATGTGCCGTATCAGGTCCCCCCGACGTTGGCGATCACTCTTGAAAATGTCTCCTTGTCTTGCGCTGCCCGGAATAGCTCCTCCACACTTCTAATGCCGGTCCACTCTCGTATATTTCGCAGCCAATACTATTAGGTATTGCAAATACTTCTGGGTTAGTTCCTTCACGTTAGTTTTAGAGGAAATTCGATTCAGAGGAGGCAAATACCTGAATGTTAATAACTCACGGATAAGATTATAATAGTAGGTTGATATTATGTGCCTACGCCTATTGTATGCAATTTGCTTAACACGGGCTGCGAATGTCTTCAATGTTTTTTACTGTTAAAATAAAATTAAATGCAAGTTATTCAAGCGACGGATTTTTATTTATGGCAAATTGTTCTCGTAATACAAGCACTTTGTTTTTAACATAATAGAATGTAATAATTGGAATAAACACAGTAAAATACGCAATCTTGTATGATATAACACGGCGCGGTGGTTACCCGAATAATCAGAGAGAGGAAATAAAGTATTTGAATCTTCGGGAGTGGTTATTCAACGGCCGAGAAATCAGGTGAAATGTGTTCCTATTATTTGGTAACTTCCAATTATATTTCTTTGACTGATTTCTAGATCAATATAAACCATTACTGCAGTTCGGTTTCGGTTCAGTCGCGGATGGTCAGTCGCTCCAAGCTTTACTGAAGCGTTGTGAAAGTGGCGCTTGGCAGCACCAATTACTTCTTTAGCAAATGTCCGCGTAACGCTGTGCAGTGGCAAACCTTAATGAAAGTGAAAAGAAGTTAAATTTCATTGTGTTTCAAGTGTTTGAATGGCGTAAAGATGAAACCGCTGCATTGTTTCAAGGTGCTCATTATACTCCTGCAGGTGTATCAAAGTTCAGCAAATGACATCAAAGATTGGCTCATTAGACTAGGCAGTGCTTTCGAAAACCCAGTGACACCTCGAGCCTACGATAGATATTACACTGGACTCAATACTAGGCAGGAGAATATTAGGTATCAGCCCCAAACAAAACGTCAATTGTTCTTCCCAAACTATATTGTGAAGGACACGATTCCAAGCAGACGACGAAATGAAGACTTTAAAGTGGATCATTTTATACAATCGTTTTCTGTGCCTGAATATTCTGACTCTTACCAGCTCCACTTATATAATGGGAGACAGAAAATAAGAAATCAATCAACGAGTAAAATTAATGATTATTTCAAACGAACTCCAATTTCATGGGGGTTATTTTATAAGACAAACGATATGAGAACTACAGATCTTCAGACAAACCGACGTGATGGTGAACTTTTAAAAACATATGATTGGAGTCGTAAAACTTACCTACCATATGGTGATGGTGAAGCTGATGTAAACGCAGGAAGACAGGATCATGGACACATGATAGTTCACTCAAGGCCCGTGCTGAGTCAAACAACCTACATCCTGCCTGCCAGGAGATATAATACCAAACGAGATGAATATAAACCTAGCAAACCCTTTACTAGAAAGAGTTATGGCAATGAAAAAACTCCAGATTTTCCAAAGAAAATGAAAAATACTTATCAAACAATTAATGATGTTCACACATTTGATGATTTTTTTAAATACGAAAAACCCAAAGAGAGGAGAAATCTCTATACCTTGGAAAAACATATATTATATCCTCATGGAAAAATGTCACTGACCCACAGTAGCTCGAAACTGTCTGAATCACAAGATTTTGAAAAAAACTTTTTGAAGATGTTCAGTAATAATCCTTTCGACCACCTTAGATTTAAAAGAAGCGCTCTCAATTTAGAAAAGACGTTCTCATCCCATTCGAATTTACCGAAATTACGAAAATCGGGAGATAATGAAAGTAATCTTAAATATCCTTATTATAATTACTTTAAAACGGGAGACCTACTAAAGGACTCTCCACTGAAGTACTCTGAAAATGTGAAAAATATTCCCCTTAAATCAGAAGGTGGTACAGAATTTTATGACTCAAAAAGACTCCGCTATTGCTCTGAAGTAGAGTCGGATGTTGACGCAGTTCCAGATAGAATTAAAAACAAAATGCCAGAAGATGAAGATGGTGACCAAGACGATGGCGAATATGATGCAGAGGGAAATGATAGAAGCAAAAGACAATTGCCTCGAGCTAAAAGGAACTTTGAAGAAAACAGAGGAAAGCCTCGCCTGACAGGACTAGGAGACAAGATAGACTGTTTCAAGGACAAATATTTCGGTACAAATCCACTGGACAATCCCCTTTTCTATGAGGATATAATTGAAACTCCAGAGCCGATACAACCCCCCTTCCTGATGACCAATTCTCTGAAAAAAATGTCCCAAAAGTATTATGGAGATACACATGTGTACATTCCTTTGAAAACCATCGCTCCAAACTCGAAATCTCCAGCCCAAAAACCAGGTCCTGCAAAAGCACAAAGCAGATTATGGGTAAATCCGAATAAGGTACAAAATAAAAATGATTATCCTTTGAAAAAAACAAACACTAATAATAATTATCATTTAAATAAACCGACATTTTATGCCAATATCGCTAAGAAGTATCCCACATCGAATGGTGATAGTAAAGTTACTCTAAATAAAGCTATTACGAATCGGAACATGATATCATTACCAGCTGTTATATTCGATAAGTACACGCAGAGTACAGACCCCCAAACACGAGTATACGGCGACATCATTGGAAATATACGATCGAATTTAAAAGTGAATTCAAATGTTGAACAAACAAGAGCTGCGTCTGCGCCTCGTCCCATTGTAAGAGATTTATACAAATATAAAAAACCCAACCTTAATAATGCAAATTACCAAACTTACACGAGAAAAGAAAATAAGCACAATACCAGTCAACGAGTTCGAACTAAAAGAGAATCTGAATTGATTCTCGACCTGCCTCATACTACAGCGGAAGGCAATGAAGATTCTTCAAGTATAACGGATGTCGTTGAATTGGAATCAGTAACTGAGGTGTTACAGCCTTCGGTAACTGTTGAGAAAAATCTTGACTTGAATGATCAACCGGGAAATAGAAAATCCTCCACCGGTAAGCCATATTCAGACGTGAACAGAAAAAGTAGACAAAATTATCCAAACGGGCGAGTAGAGGACATTTTAGAGGCAGCAACATTTGAACGTGAAAAAACAAACCAGTTAAGAAATCAAAGAAGAGGATATTTACCAACCACCACTACAAAATCAACTTCACCCGAAGAGCTCATAGTTGAAGGAAAGGATCAGTCCTCAAACTCTGAGGATGCGGAAATTAAACAGTCAGTTTCTAACAATGATTCCACTCAAACAGTTGATGATCCAAATGATAGTGGTTCAATAAACGATTTCATAAATGCATCTAATTTCACCAGTTTGGCGAATACCGAGTATAATTCTAGCAGTTTTCATAGTCCTGGGCTTCAAAATGTAAACAGCCGCCGCAGCGAATCTATTTTCGACGTGTCAGCATATCTTCCGCGACAATTGTACTTCGAACCTCAACCTCCGATCCCTTCTCCAGCCCTCCCTACAACACTCCTACCAACCTTACCTCTAACCCTTCCTCCCACCCTCCCTCCAGTCCTCCAACCTTCCAGGCATAATATAAGTAGTAAATACAACTTACATAGTTTGCTAATTCCCACAGACACGCAAACGGATGACAAACTTCATACATCTCGACTTGGAGAAAATGAACGACAAATAGCTTCTTCGGAACAATCAATCGTTAATCCAACAGTGGTTATTTCAAGAGTTGCAGTTGAACCAGTCAATTCTAGAAACAATTTAAAAAATAAAGTTCATGGTAAAGAAGACATCCCTCCTATTCGACCACAAGATAGAGTAACTAAACCCAATGAAAAACAATTTATTACATCAACGGCAAGATCAACAACAACTTCAAGGTACATTCCAACTATCGAGGATACCACGAAATATTCGGAGCCACCTAGAAGAATCAAAACGAATAGCAGAAGTAGAAGTAGTCAAAGAATAAGGATACGTAAACCAAAAGTAACAACAACCTCCACAACCACTGTCAACACCCCTTATTATCGGGTAAAGTTATACAACGACCAAGATGGAGAAGCATATGAAACCAGTAAGAATATTTATAGTAATACTGAAACTATCCCAACAACTGTGATCATTCCAATTACTACAACAACAGAGAGACACACTACCACACATTCAAGGCGTGGAAGGCGGCCGCAGAGGCCATACCAGAGACAATACAAACACGAAAAAAGTGATTCTACTTATGAACACACTCCGAGAAAACCAAAGATTGTAGAAAAAACTTCAACGAAGAGAAAAACCACAGTAATAACAAATTCTAAGAGGTACGAAAACAACGGGAACGCCGAACCAAATTACGATGCACCCATTGAAAAACAATCCACTATCATTTATAATCAAGAAAATAGTGAAAATCTACCCGAAGAGCCCCGAGAATCCGAATCAGTGAATCACCACAGGGATACGCCTAGCGGTCCTGCTGAAGGAGCAGTCTTTACCCAAAGAGATACAACCGCTAAAAAGCCTCATAGGGGCAGGAACAGAGGTGAAACACGAAGACGGCCAGTGAAAGAGGAAAGCAGGTATCAAGAAGATGTCGAGGAAGAAGAAATAATACAAGAGAGGTCGACTCCGTATCATGGGCCAGCATTAGCGAAAAAGATAAATGACCTTTCAGAAATCGAAGAGGAACAGTCCTTCAGAAATGATGGCGAAGCCGAAGGTTTCTCGTCGGAAACAGTAAATAAACAGGAGCCCGAGCAAGAAAATCATGACCAAGATAGTGAGCAGTTAAACCACAGTTATGACAATGACGATGCAAGTTCTAGTCTTCCAGTTGATGACTCCTTTAATATGGAGAGCATTAACAACAAAAGAACAAGGGCCGGGGGGAGCGTTCTGAATGACGAAGGGATGTCTGCTCGCATCTTGGATACTTTTGCTTCCTTAATTAAGATGGACACGATGACGGACAAACCAAATTTTGAAAAAAATCCGAGTGAAAGACTGTATTTCTACGTTGATGAAAGTTAGTAGTGTTAAAGCAAGTAGCGCCGAAAGTGTTAATAATCCATATATTATCAAGATGTGTGCCAAAATTAAAAAAATATAAATGAATATGTCAAAGCCACATGGTCATTATACTAATTACAACAGGGGTTTATTAAAGTTTAATCGAGTCAGCAAATCGTCTAATTTATTCTCATTGACTTATTTTTCTTGCCTTTCTAAAGTAACTTTGAATGAATCCATGCACAATGAAAATTCATATGTAATACATTAATAATTCTGTGTTGGGCTGATTCGACTGTATTCAAGTTTTCTTTTTACATTGTGAGATAGTTCTAGTTATATTATGTAATAATAATTTCTTAAAAGGACATCCTTTACACAGATGTTAGTATGAACTAACAACCAGGATTGGTTTTGCTGAGGTGCCTACACCTACATATGAGAGATTTTGTATTTTTATCATTATAAAATATGTGAATTCTTCATTTAAATATGCAGTTTGCCAATGCATTCGATGTTAGATAATAATAAAATATTTTAGCAGTTTGACAGAATTTTGTAATGCACTATGCTCTCAGACATTTCTAAATCTAAAAAAATCATATAAACTCTTAAAAATGCACATAATTTATCCATGGCTTTATTTGTATTTTTCTCACTGTGTGCTCATTTTAAGAAGTGTTTTTAAAAACATTTCATTATATTATCCTACTGGGAATTTGAGAAATTCCAGTTTCGTAAATTAATCAAATGTCCAGTTTTACCGTGAATCAAGAGCCGCCTCAGAAGTTCACATGCACGAATGTATTGATGTATTAAGTAGGTTTCCCAGTAGATTGTGTAAATTAATCTTTAAATGTAAATTATATGTGTGAGAAAATCACAACGGCATAATATCGACCTTCATAGTTAGTAGTACAAAAGAACCATATTATTTAGAATATTCGATGAAATTGGGTTTTCGGATTGAAATTCAGAAATATCCACTTGTTTCACATCTTTACTATGTAAAATCAAATGCTAGCATACATTTCACAAGCATCTAAAATTTAAAAAAAATATTGGGATTGCCTATTTTGTGAAGATTATAACAGAATTTATTTTTTCAAGAAACTTTTTTTATACTGGATGGAAAAACTTTGAATAATGCAGTAATTTTGGCGAAAAAAATAATATTTTGAAAAACTTCAAATATTGATGTTCGATTTTGCATTGATGGCAGATTCTTTTGCATGATCAATATTTGAGAAACTGACAAACAAAACTTAATCAATTTAAATATTTTTTTGCTAAAATTTGTGAAAGAACATAAAAGTTTTTTCAGGCGTTCATAAAAGGGCCATTACACGAGTAACTCGAATATTTAAAGTTGCAACATTTTACCTTGAGTTTGTACATACTATAATGTATGGTTTATGATCACTATGCGGACAGCTTCTGATGAAATGTGCAGCATGACTTCTAGCATCCTAGTACACACAGGTCAGAGTACAACAACTTCATTCCTGAAATAGCGCAATCTTAGTATTGAGTCAGTAATACAAATAAACAATAATAATGTAATGTTGTTGTATCTCGGGGCATTGTCACTTGCATGGGAAAGCGGCGGGAAACGTTTCAATCGATTATTACATTACGTTTTTATTTCCGCCACATTTTGCATAAAAAACCACGCTGTATCAAGTATTAAAAAAATACCGTGACATCACTAAAAAACTATAAACTAACGCTGCAGTGATTTCCCGTTGACTTCAGTTAGAGCAGCGTGTCACAACAATTCTTTTCAGTCGTGTTTGTGTTACCTATTCACGAACTTAGTACCTCAAATGTCCAGACATTATGTCAATCGAAAAAATAACTTGTTGAAACTTTCATAAAAAGGCAACAATAGAAAATCTATGAGAACGAAAATAATATTACTCCCTTTTGAAAAACTTTGATTTCGGCATTCATTATTTTCTATGAGTTTCTATTTGTAATTAGAAACAGTGCAGGTTTTTTAATGAACAGACATAAAGTAACACAACCCGTACACAAGAATAGCTCAATCTCGATGTGAACAAAGCAACTACGATATTGTTATTTTCTTATCCTCAAATCTAATCAAAACTTTCTCGCTAGAGTTTAACTGATAAATACATAAATGTAGGAATAGATTAGAGAACCTCATTTGAACAGTAAACATGGCGATTGGTGGCGATGAAAGTTTTATTGATGATGTAATATGCTAATAAGTCACCGATGGTTATTTTGGAGAGGTCAAGGTTGCTGTTTATATAATATTTGTTTCAAAACGAATGCTCGACTGTCAAAGGAATTATTCAACAATTCCGCGCTTTGTCTTCACACCTCGGATTATTTGGAAATGGATGATTGATGCTCAGTACAAACATCATTAAAACATACACTTTTAAGAAGTTATTGTAATGTAACATTTTTGTGTGGCTATTTGTTGAATGTAGATTTATATTAAATTTTATGCAAGGGAATATTTTGTCTTAGTGATTGTGTTTTTATTTTCGTATAAATAATATGATTAATTGTTATTGTTTCCATACTATGTTCACAATAAATTTAATTCCAAACGTTGTTTTTGATTTTCCATGCAGGTCTATTAATTTGATTGATGTTTTACAGAAACAAAAACGTGTACATATATTATGTATGGAGTATTAAAAATAGTTCATTCGTTGATTTCAGTATTTAAAAACAAAATATACATTTTTTGCATATGACCGCCTTCGCAGATATTGTTTGAAAACCTGTAATAATAAATTTAATTAAATTCTTCTTTCGCTTAAGTATTGTAAATAATTTCAGAAAACCTGTTGTTAAGTCCTTGTAAATAATTTTTTAATTATTATAGCATTAGCTGCATAATTGAAAACATGATTTTTGTATCTACAGAATGTACTGGAAGATTTCTTTTGTTGGAAACCAGTTTTTTTAATGGAAATTGGATGACTCTACATTGTGTAACTCTCGGTGACAGAAATCGTAAGTCAGTAAATATGTACCTACAACTAGTAGTAATTTGAATAATAATCATTTTGTCACACTTTCTTTGTATCAGAATGCTAAGCTATTCTTGTAAGAATGCTACGGAACATTATATCGGCGAACTTTGCTTACATAACTATGTTATGTAAATTATTGCAAATTAATTGAATTATTTATTGAATGCAATACAATTTTATTGCGAAAATAACCATGCATTTTTGTTTCATATATCATCTATTCGATGCTTTGTCTAGTTCTAGTATGTAGGTTACGAATAAAAATGTTGTAATACTTATTTTGATATTTTACAGAATGCTAATCCCGCGGTGGTAGCATTGGACTTTCAATAAGACAAAAAGATTGACACGAAATTTCTAGAATTTTTTTATAATATATTGTAGGTACCGTTGATTGGGATTTGTGAATTAATGACAATCAATATAAGTATATAACAACGAAACTAACAAATATTAAAAAAAGTAGCAAGCAAGAGAAAATTGCAACCAGTAAAATACTACAAATAGTCTACATGTATTCCAGCTTTCTCTTATTTAGTTCGATCGTTTTGAATACAAAAGAAATATTGTAAAATGTTGTACTTTTTATTAATCTTAAATTTTCAGAAATACCAATACATAAGTTAATCCCATCGAGGTCAATGCTAAGGACGGGTTGTTTCGTACAATTTGAACAATTCTTTAAATTTCAAAGTTAATTTTCATGTTCTGTGAAAGTCCTATTCAAGTTCTGTTATTGCATCATTATAGGCTAGTTACTTGATAGAACTGAAATAATAACATAACTTGAAAAAATCTTTCACAGAACTTGAAAATTAACTTTGAAATTTGAAGAAATGTTCAAATTTTCCGAAACAACCCGTCCTTAGTTTCCTTTATTTTGGGTCATTATTTCGATATCGAGATGAGCGTTTTCATTTTGTCGTGTAAAATGTGCATATATATGGTACCTATCTATTATTAGCAAATAAACAAAAAGCAGCAAGTCATTTTAGTTTCTGTTAGCAATGTCATTTTGAGAATGTGCATTGAAAGTCTATTTATAGTCAAAAATAAGACAAGATGTCATTTTATCATTTGTTCCATATATCTATTGGTAAAAAGGAAACTCGAACAAAGCCCGGTAGTCAATTACATCACTAGTTAGATTCGTGAGCATTCTGCTAGTGCGCAAACAGTCCATTAACAGATACGTTTTAAAATAAAACAATTTCTTAATTTTCCCAATAGATACTTAGCCTTTCACCAATTTAAAAATAACTCGGAAGTAGTGGGCCAGTGAACAAAAAATTCGCACAACTGCAGTCAACACTGTAATAATGTTATGAACTAATTTGCGGTGGACACAGAGAACGGTGGTCTACAAGTTTACAGGTAGTAATATTAATCGAACAAAAGAACCCGAAAACATGTTTGACGTAACGCTACACTGTTGAAACTGATTTTATCGGCGGAAGTAGATGCAGGGACAAAAACATTGCTTTTTACTGAGAGATTTGATTCCGATTTATTGCAAAAAATTGTTACAAAATTTCTGCTTTTAATTTCATATCTAGTATGAAAAGTCTAAAAAGAATTCCAGTGTTATACGTGTTATAGTGTCATACTGTCTACGTGTTATTTAAATTGCGCTTGTGTTTAACATTCTTATTGCATATTTGTAATAAGAATGTTAAACACAATACAGAAATATGTTTAACATTTTTATTACATATTTATAATAAGAATGTTAAACATATTTGTAAGCCAAAGGACAGGTACACTAGTTTACCTTATGTATGTTATTTATAACATTTTTATGTGTACACAAAAATTATTAATCATTAAACATTAGAATATAGTTAATATTTTTAGTACTGAAGGTATTTATGAGCATTGCTAATTTATTAAGAATCTGTATTATTTATAAGTCTAATGATTGATTAGTCGGTTAGAAACTGGATTGCGGGCCGTTTTCTGATAAACTTTTAGTAAATTCCTAATATAGCAGAACACGTGTTCACGCACCTACATTTGCTTTGATAATATATAATGACGAAATCGTGATAATACGTTCGTATTTTACTAAAAGTTTATCAGGAAACCTATAAATTTATTCAGATATGATTTTTAACCGTTTTACGAATAATTTGAAGAGATTCTTAGTAAATTATCAATCTATTTTTTCTCCGTGTGTGCGTCGCTTTTGGATAATCGGTTGATTGAAGGATTGAGGAAAGTATTTATCAGTTTGAAAAATTGAATGTGCAAAATATTGTTGATTATTTGATTATAATAGCCACACCTATGGATAATCAGTTGTTTATCGAGTGTTACCACTTGGATTGACACCTCAGAGAAAATACAGGTGTGCGGAACATTTTAAAGCGTTAAATTTGGAGTAAAAGGTACTACAATTTATCAATATCGATGAATCATTCAGATTCATGGCATATAATTTGGAGAAATTTAATGCAATTCAGTAATTCTGTCCCAAATGTATTATCCCTATTTATACTTCAAAACATTGACACAATATAGGTACAATAATATAGCGGGTTTAATATTAGAAAATGAAAAATCTGTTGTGCTTTCTATGGAAGAATAACCTTCATATTCCATTTCCGCACGGTAATGACTGGACGTAAACACTCACACATTTGCTTGAACTGAATCTTGCTAGAGCTAATTACCCCACAAAACTATTTTAACCATCACGTGCGAAAATGTAGCAACGAATTAGCGACAATGACGGGTATTTTGAAAGAGAAAACAAATAATTATTCTAATAAATATATATTTGTTTCGTTTTACATTAACTCTACAAATTATATATGGTCTTTTTAAGAAAAGGAAGTAGAGAAAGTTCTGGGAAGGCAAAAACAGGTTTGAGGGGTGGGTAGAATTCTGAAGGTCAGTGCATGAGGGACGGATGAATTCATCCCTCCCACTGCAAGGTGATGATAGGTCAACGGGTCTCTCTTAAACGGTCTCTTCCGATCCGGCCCGGTAGAAGCACCCACCGTCAAGGACTGGACAAATCTAACCCATGAACCCGGGCACTTCTTCTAAATCACCAAACGTAGTGAAACACTTGGGGTGACCCATGGCAATAGGTTGGCACAGGTATGATAAGCTGTTGGTTGACCTATGGCAACAGGTTATTCAATGAATGGTTACTGGGACAGCGGTATCCACCAGGCCAGTATGACAAATAATGTATTATAAGTATGTTACATATAACCGGCTACGCCCCAATTTTCAAACTATTTTTCTTAATAGCTACGTCGAGACAGTCCACACAACACAATACATATTCTCAACTAGCAACATAAATAATTAAGCTGTCAAAAGGAAAAAAAAAAACATGAAATCATTTGTGACTGTAATAATAAATTCCTAAATTTCTGTTTATTATCGTAATTAATTTATGGGTTATTATGCCGTGTTGTGCTTTCTTCTTCTTTTTCTTCGATTTCAAGGTCGTAATACTCCATAGATAAATTGGTGAGACCTGCCCGACTAGTTCGACTAGTTTTCAATTTTTTTTACTCCCAAACATCTGGAGTCAGTGAGACTATGGCATCCCCAATTGGGGTATGTTATAAGGCTGAAGGTGGGGAGGGGAAGGAGATAGGAAGAGTAAGGTGGGGAAGTACCTAACTATTCAGATCTGGTCGCCAAACTCGGCCAAAGCCATTTAAAGCAAGTGTATATTCCACTCTCTAACGTGCCGCAAATATACAAACTAATCAAAAATAAGACAAATTAATCAAATAAAATTTGATGCGCTCGCCAGGATTTGAACCCTCGACCTCCAGCTTGCTAGTCAAGAGTCTTACACAAAGCTATAATAATACAAAGCCTTACCCCTCGACCACGGAGGACGTCACACTATAGAGAGTTCATTTGATCTTCTTGTATCTGTCATTGTTACCATTTTTACACTTAAATTCGGAAGGCACTGAAGAAGTTTGACAGATTAGAGAATTATAGACAGCAAATAATACGAATATTATTTGAAGTAAAAAAAAGTTCTTTTCATAGAAGGTGATCAAAGTTGTTGAATTAAACTTTGGAGTGAATGCAATATTTTGAAGAAATATGCAAAGTAAAAATGTCGGAGATAATTAAAAAATATTATTTATTTTGCTTAAAATACCTGAAATAAATTATGTTTTCAAAATATTCTTGATTTATGGCGACATTTTCATTTGGCAAATTGAAAGGGTGAACACAGTAATAAATCAGTAAAAATATTATTTAAACAAATAAATATAACCGGACATATAAAACCGAGTTAAAAGTTTTATGTTGGTGTTAGCTCAGCGGGCGGGTGGCAGGAGAAACGGGGTATACCCGTTTTATCAGATCTAGTCAAAGTATTTAGGTAAGTAACGAGAGGGTCCGCTACTCAAAAAAGAAAACGAACTAAGCGAATTCTGAAGCATGTTACGTTTAAATATTACATTTGATGTATCACTATCATCAATTCCACTATATTTAACATATTATAAACAAAAAACTGACCAAATCGCGCAAAATCAGTATATTTTATTTATTTTAACGCCTATGGGGCTTCTATATTGAAATGTGTACATTGTGTACATTGAAATGTGTAACATAGTGTATATTGAAATATGTACATTGAAATGTGTAACATAGTGTACATTGAAATATGTACATTGAAATGCTTACAATTTTTCGTAAACAATGGTTGCCAAAAATAGTTTCTTATATTAAATGTAGGTACATAAAAAATATATTTAATAATATTCAACTGAAATTATCAGAAATAATAATCACATCTTGACATAATTTTTTTTGTTTGTTGTTGTAAGTATGTTTTAAAAATCGAATTTGTTAAATTACAAATTTCGATATCATTTGCTAAACTATGTAGGCGAAGAATCGGCGAGTTTCCTACGTAACATGTTTGTGAATGGTGACATAGAAATATGTCCTTATGCCTAGTGTGTCGAGTAGGTACTCTTAAATTGACTAGACTCGAAGTTCGCAACTTTCGAGTTCCAAATTAAATTTTTTTAAAAGAATCTGATTCTACGTCGGTCCTCAAGTGTAGGTATTTGATGAGAAAGTGTAGTTAATTTGTTCTAAGGGGATATATAACTTATGGTTTAACAGGAAGCATGGGTTTATCAGGGTTAACGTCATGCTTTACCGAGAGAAGATAAATAATTACATATTATATAATTACACTTCTAAGAGAGATGGTAAACCGTGTGGTTTCAGAGTGGAAAGTTCCACAGGAATAGTTCTTCGACAAACACGCGTGGTGAAGCACACATTCATTTTGTCACATGCTAACATTTTGCAAATCAAGAATTTCTCTAACTTAACTTGGCTGAAAGTACGATATTTCATTAATAGTTCTATCAATGTTTTAATTTTGGGTGTAGTTTTGTAATGGACTACCGGTGTGTCAGTAGAAGATATGTCATCAGCTACAGGTATTGTGGTAAGCTTACTATTTGATTTATGGAGACTTAAAAAGTGTTTAGATTGTTTGAATTACCTTCGCAAGAGATGATCATTTATCAAACTTTTGTTATTCTTTTACAAAATAACAGCAATATAACACACTGCATAATATGCAAAAAGATTATTCAATGATGTTAAGGAGTTAAGACTCGTGCCAAATGATTGGTAAGGCTTCTAAAACAGGCTTTTTGGGACAAAAAATACAGAAACACTAATTACGCTAATTTACAGCTATTGGTTATTTAAATTAATTTATAGATAGTACAACAAATTAAGCATATTACATGTTTTATTTTGAAATTCTGTGTACCTACTTGCTTAAATGAGTTTTTTGGCAATAAGAAACTTCTGACAGATTGGTAGAACTATGTTTCTATAATATTATGGTCAAGTTGTTTAGAAAAACAAGATGTAACAAAAACTGTCGTAAAAATTATACTATCGATTAGTATCTAACATTAGATCATCTCTCTAGAACCAATGTAAAAAGCATTAAGAACTCGGCTCAGGGTCATCTGTCGTGTAACCGGCTTGTCCCTTGCTTGTTTTTTTGGGACTTTCTGTTTTAATTTTAATGTCTCAATGAATACTTTTAAAGGTCTTGCGAAAACATAAAATAAATAAAAATTAAACTTATTTTTATTGGAAATCTTTTGTTTTAGATTTTTACGCTGTTCTCGTTATTGATTCCTGCTGATTTCGTTTTATCCGGAGGGAACACAACAGCCATAAAAGAAAATGTTGTTTTGGAGAATACAACAACGCCCGTATTTAAACTGCAACAAACAATAAAATACCCCGGCATTCTTAATGCTCAAGAAAAACGTCACACAACAGATTATCTGCCTTCATTTCTGAACAAAACAAGTGGAGATAATTACACGAGGCGCGGTGATAATATGATATCTGATTCTCATCTGATGAATGATTCCTACCTGCAGAATAATGCTACAAAACGCATGGATGTGCCAGCAGGCGGAACAAGAAACTCGCATCCATTTGGATACGAATACAAAGGCCCGATACCCACGCCATTTCAGAATAATCCAGAAGACTTATCTGAATTAAAGAAAGACCAAAGCGTGCAAATTAGAAATCTTGAACAAATCGTTAGACTAATCAGCCAGAAAATGTTTGAAGATGGAGTGATGAAGATAAACAAAAAAAGGCGAGTTAAGTTCTCAGGTGTTTATTATAACCCGAATAAAGGCCACCAGGACTCAGGGGATAAAGACATCGGGGTAGTGGAGCTGGACCCATTCGATCGGGTCTCTTCCGTCAATGGTCACGCTTATAACACGGACCCGCTCTTCCAGTACAAACCGGCGGAATTAGGAGATATCAACTTGCTGGCGGAACATGAATTTCGATTTTCTCCATCGTTAGCACAACACAGAGTTAAGAAAAAAACGTGTTACGGAACCAGGTGTCCCGCAGAAAGTTATCAAAGAATCGTTAAACCAAAAAGCAATAATAGCGGACTCTTCATTCAGTCATCGACAGATAAAGGACGGCGCGGATCAGAGGCAGCATTTTACGACAGTCACTTCTCGCACGGAAAACCCAAACAGCCAAAAAAGAAAAGGCCTTTCAGCGTACTGCTCGACGTGTATCCTGTATCCCACGAAGACGAGAAGGCCATGGAATACCCGGAACATCTGAAGGAAGTAATTTACATCACCACAAGCACCCAGGCGAGCGTTCAACAAAAGCCTATTTTTTACCCCAAAAATAGCCCATACAATATGTACTCAAATCCTAATTACCAACATTACAGTCACTATCCAGATTACCATCAGCCGACCGTGCAGCCCAACACTGCTTACATTCCTCAAGCTATCCATCCACCGCAAAACAATCCACAAATTAATTCATATAACGATCATCGCAATCAACCTCCTAAAGTTAACAGTAACACGCCAGTTCAAATGTTGATATATCTAAACCTTTATCCGCAAAAAAAAGTCATCGAACATCAAACAGATAAAGAAATGTACAAAAGAATGGATACAGGTATTATTTTAGATAATTTTAACATAAACAACTCTCCGTTTTTCAATATAACCGATAAATCTTTTGAGGAAAATCGGGATTTTAATCAATTGAAGAAAAATCTGAGTGAAACGTTTGACACTAAAGTTAATCTAAATCATTCCAAGAATATTACAATAGATGAAATTAAGCAAGGATACGGATTTATGGTGCCCGGGCCGAAAATTAAAATAAATATTCCATTCCGTGTTATGAGGAATTCCTCAATCTATTAAAAGTTGTGTTCATCTGAGTAAAAAGTTTAGTTCAGAACTATTTTATGCAACTTGGTGTTTCAAAGTTCAAACACTTGTGCGCTTGAAGAAGTTTTTTTTTGGAAATCCTGCTTCACGCTAATGATTGTATCGTACCGGTTCATAAATAATATCAAATGCCCATTATTAATTGCAAACTCGTTTCATAGAATGGAGATGGTCAAGGATTATACTCGTGGGTCATTTGTTTAAGAATCTTGTTTAGGTATCGAAAAGTATTAATTTAAAATAGTAATTATTTGAAAAATTCATCAATCGGACGCGATTGTAGCGGTATACAAATTAACAGATTTATTTTTAAAATTTTACTTAGGGGTGTTCATAGCCATCGATTAAAAGTGCGGGAAAGGGAGTAGGTACTTTTCTTTTAATGTTGTTACATGGAGTGAAAATTTTGTAAAGGGCGAAATGCAATTTTATTCAGAGCTTGATATATACCAGGATGTTTGGTTAGATCTTGCAGTTATTCGTTTTTGTTAAAACTTCGAAGATAGAAATTTTACTTCGGGGGCCGATAGTAAAATTTATAAGAGAAATTTACTTTTGAATATTTGTGTTTGAATTGGTATAATATAGCTTATTTTGATATTAACTCCTCGCAGGAACTTGTATTATTAAATAATGTACTTAGTTATAGTAGATATAGAAACTAGTTATACGTTTATATATAGCTTCAAATCTAATAATTATCCGATTTTATTTTTATCTATTTTACAATTATATTTTTGTTATAATAAGAATAATATTTAGCTGATTTGTATGGCTCCGTTTTTGTGAAAAACCACCTGACGCTGTACTAATAAATAAATATATATTACAATGTTTGCAAAAACCTCCTATAAATAGTCATAATAGATAATACACTATGATTCAAAATTCTCGTAGTACTATTATACTGATATATAATCTAAAATCTCACAATAAACATTTTTCTCTCCTCATAAAAATAACTTGCTTTGTTATGTATTATTTTTTTATAATTAATCTAACTTATTTAAAAAATATAAAGACATTTTTGGAAATGAAACTTGCTACTAACTACACGGAGAAAAATGATTTTTGCAAATTTACTAAGAATCGCTTAAAATTAATAATTATCCAACAAATTAATAGTAATCCGGTTCAAAACAGGTTGAGGTATGAATTTTCTGGTATTCTGTTAAGCTTTTAGTAAAAGAGGAATGTATTATCCCGTTTTTAACCGGATTACGAATAATTTGAAGAAATTTTTAATAAATCAGCAATACTCATTTTTCTCCGTGTATATTGATAATTCATTGCAAAATGAATGATTAAAAACACAGCATGCGTAAATAAAACAATTTAATTTAATAAAACACTCAAATTTAAATAAACAAATTGCTGTTTTTCTTCATTTCTGTTAATTAAAACCATGAAATTAATATTTACATTACGTTCAAGGATTTCTAATATCCATGAAGTCGGTGGCTACTTAACTATATTGACTGATAGTTTGGCTGTAAGGGTGGGGGAGGGGGAGGAATGAGCTAGTAGCATGGCAGAACCGAGGGGTGGTTGGGTATAAATATATTGGTTAGGGGTTGGTGCCATTCAACTGCCATCTGCCACCCTTCTTGTTGCTCTGAGCACCAACGTCGGCAAATGGATTGCCCGCTAAACTTTATTCTATACAAGTGTGAATGGTACCTAAATGGCAACGTCAAAATTCCATTCATGGGGACCGAATAAAAAAAGGTTATAAACGTTTATTCACAAACTTTTATTGGGTTGGTGCATGCCGAACAATTTCACGCGAATTTGGCGGTTGATAACAGTAATGTATTTTAGAAATGATTATACATGAAAAGAGTTTTCTTACTATGGTTAAATATTATAAATTACTTGTTGCATAAAATTGAGACATGTACATTAAAATTTTAATAAAATTACGACTCTGCGGAAATAGTGACGATCCTCGGATACTATCCCATGGAGAAAAATGAGTATGGCTGATTTATTAAAACTCTGTTAAAAACATGATGGCAAGCCATTTTCTTTAAAAATATTAGTCCATTCAGAATATAACGGAACACGTGTTCATGCAGCTGCGCTTTTCATTTAGAATTTTTAGGAAGACTCTTCCGACACATCATAACACATTCGTGTTTCACTAAGAGTTTATTAGGAAGTTTTGTCCCTTTTTCAATTCCCAGCTGCGTATTCAAATTTAATTTGATTAATTTGTGTTATTACACAATTTATTAATTAAAAATTAATAAATTAAAATCAGAATGATAGATACTTTCAGAATCGCCCCAGTGAACGACCACCATTCAGAATCGAAATTTTGCTTGCTTGAAATGGCTTCAGCCGTGTTTGGTGATCAGATCTGAATACCCAGGTACTCTCCCTTCCCACTACCTTCAGTCTCATAACATACCTCAATTGGGGTTGCCATAGTCCCACCGGCTACAAACTCTTGTGCGACACTCATACAAACAATATGTGTAATTGAACCTTGAATCTTGAACTATTGAGATTCTTTTCCAAGCCTAGCCATCGTTTGATATACATTTGTATTGTTAATTAGTATTGATTATTAGTATTGATAATTTATAATAATTAATTATTGATAATTAGTATTGATAATTTATTAAGAATCTCTTCTAAGTTTTGGCAATCCGGTTAAAAGCAGGTTTGCAGTCCCTTATCGAATGAATTAATAGGTCAACTGATAAACTTTTAGTAAAAAACGAATAAATTATGACGATGTTGGAACACGTGTTCATAAAAATACTATTATTTTTGCATTTCGTCATTATACATTATCAAGGCTAATGCAGGAGCATTTTTCCGATATATTAGGATTTTACTAAAAGTTTATCGGGAAACGGCCAGCAATCTCGTTTTTAACCAGATTACCAATAATTTGAAGATATTCTTAATAAATTAGCAATACTCAATTTTCTCCGTGTGTGTTGGTCCATCCAACAGCCTACCCCTACGGGAAACGTTGGTTAGTTCTTTTATGTTATATTATTTTAATAAAATTTAATCAAAATTTAACTTATTTTATGTATGTATAAAATATTATTAAAAAAATATATTTATATTGGTAGCATGTATGATTTGGAAAGATATTTAATTCCCATCAAGTTACTTGAAAAGCTGGCTAAAAAATGAAACTGCAAAACACACTGTAGTGATGTGGCAAAACTAACATGGTCCTTCGGCAGCCATGTTGACACAAGACTAGTAACATCACGGTATAAGTTGAGCAGTGGTTAGCTACGAGTATTATGTTGTTCTGTATTGGCAGTGCCACTTGCCACCCCTGGCATTGTGTATTAAGGGATTTTGCGGCCGAGGGATACACTTGTTATTGGCTCGCCCTAAATATCAGCACACCAACTACTGTGCACCCTGTATGGTAGTATATAGCAGTGATGCAAAACCATTTTTTTAATCAATTTTTAAAACATTCGCGAGTTGTGTTTAGGTTGTGAAGATGCAGTGAAAATCAAGTATTTGTTATTCTCATTTCCCGGAGTGAACAAAATTGTTTAATATCTATGTTTAAATACATCTATTTGAATTTAGATTTTGTTTTCTTGATTGCATGAATGAATGAAGTGTCTTAGAAGTGGAAATTAACCCACTTCCCGAAATCCGACCGAGCTGATATATTATTATCGTTGTCGATGACAATGCATTTTATCTTCTTTTGGTGGCATTCATGCTCACACGCATTTATCTGAAATTGGATGACATTATATTTAATAAATAAAAATTTACTGCAGTTAACATACGAAATAAATGTCAGTATTATCCAATTGGGATTTGGCTTAGGTAATAGTGTTTTTGTTTTCAATCCCTGAGAAGGAATGTTCAATCCTCAGTCATACCAAAAAAAATTAAGCTTTCAAAGGACCAACATTTATGTCGTGTGCTGTAATTTCGTCCGATTTCAGAGAAATATATGTCCGTGTTTGTGTACGTGATTGACACCATTGATATAATGCACTGTCAAGGTTAAGATAGGGGCAGTTAGTTCGCGTGACTGATTCTATTAAGGAACATGAAATGAAATCTGTAGCAATAATGCATTAAGGCGATGCACTACGACGTGTAATATTTTAAATTGAGCCGCTATCAATAACAACCCTTACGTAGATGGCGATAAGGTTTAAATTCCCGCTTAACACCATCCGCCTGTTTTGATTTATGCAAGTAAAAAAAATGGCCAAAAAGTGCCTTTTATTTTATTTTGTGGATGTTCAGGCATGAATATTTAATTTTTTTCGATTATTTTATAAATAACTTAATTTGCCACATTATACAATATAATCATAACCGAAAATGGGTTCGTAAGTAGGAGATTTTGAACTTTAAAGCAGTTTTCATAGGCCTTTATATTATTTTTTTCTGGGCTTATAAAAAGACTTATCTAAAAAAGCTCGATTATTTCAAAGGAAAAGGTGTATTCTACTCGCAGTATTTAATTAAGGCATCTGAAACATTTCTAGGCGACCAAATTTTCAAACCAAAAACACATGATTTTGCATGACTACGTATGGCATCGCCTTAACATAGTTAATAAGGTAAGGTGAGGTACCCTTGTGGTGATTTTTCACAAAAAACGATGTTGTATAAATAAGCAAAATATTATTATTATTACCAAGGGAATCAATAAGGGCAAAGTAAATATAAAAATAATAAATTATATATACAAAAGAATCAACTTTTGGTGAGTATTTTAAAAATTTGCACTATTTTGAAATTCATTTCGCAGATGGATTAACAAAAACATTCTCTCAGTGATCGTTTCAAATACTATCGCATACATTTTTAAGCAACGCATTTGCCAAGTAGGTTGTATGAATAGGGTCCGCGATCCTTATAAAATGGGATCGCGGGCCACGGGTTGTGCATCAGTGGGATATAAATAGAGTGTGGTGGAGTAATGAAAATAACGGGACTGGGAGGGTAACTTTATTTTTCATTGGGCGGAAAAGGTTCAATCATTGATGGACTTAGCTTTGAGGCCGACAATGGAGTTAGATAATTGATTTTACGATTAACGGTACTCCACACCAGCGACCAAATACTTGTGCCAAGACGAAAACAGTCCAGCTAACCTGACACTCTTATTTAACATGTACTGCACAAGAGTCCCAACTGCTCCCAACCGTCGGGAGCCAGTGAGATTCCGAGACATTCCCAAGTTGAGTAGGTTGTGTTGCTGAAGGTAGTGAGGAGGGGAAGGAGATAGGGAAAAAGAAGGCGGGGAGGTACCTAGCTATTCAGATCTGGTCATCAAACACGGCTAAAGAAATTTCAAGCAACGATGATTATCACCAGGGCGATATTGAAAGTATCTACCACTCTAGGACATGCAGCTAATATAATTTGTTTGATTTTTATTTTAACTAATAATTTGTGAAAAAATACAAATTAATTTAAAAAAATTACCTTTTTACTGATTTGAGCTCGCAAACATCCGGATTCTTAGCCAAGGATCGTAACTCGTAACTACTCGACCGCAGAAGTAGTCAAATTACATATAATTATCCTATAATTTATCCATTACGTTGAAAAAATATAATTATTCATTTTGAAAAGATTCATCACATTATATGGAAGGAAGCTTTTGAATGTACAAATAGGAAGGTTTCCCGTTTTAGGACAGTCAAATTAGCAGGTCGCAAATAATCATACATGTACACAATTACAATTACATAACAGTAACATTACATAATACATAATAGTAACACTAACCTGTAAAATAATTCGACAAGCAAATTGAGTAGGTAATACACCAATGCCGAATATAAGAAAAATAAAAAAATTGGGTAAAAAATTTAAAATTTAAGAGAAAATAAGTATGTAAAAGCGAAGATACAACCAGGCGTTTGTGATAAATAATAATTATCAGATTAATTTTTTTAGTAATATTTCTGAATCAGTCCTGCCTAGATTTAATGACCATTTTGTTATTTTTGGACCGAAGGATGACAATTCACACAGATTCAGCTGTGAAGGGATTTTGTTATATATGATTTAAGCAGTGTTAGTAAGAGGAAACACTACGCTTTGCATTTTGGTCTCAATGTTTACTTTACACTCCAAAAAATCATTAATCTAAAATTTTAAAGATTTATCAAAAAGTTTCTTATTTTTTTAGAAATAATTTTTATATAGATTGAATAAAGTGGTGTGACGGTAACTTTTGTAATACGTTTGCGTAATTATATTATACGTTATTTATAGGATATACCTACAGTTTACAAGAAAAAAATCGGTAAACGTAAAAAAAAAACGTTAAAAAAGCTTAATAAATGTGTAATTAAATTATAATATTTTTAATTACACATTTATATCCGTTTCTGAAAATTGTTTCCAATACAAAAATCTGAAAGTGTGTTTTATCTACTTTCAAAAACTTTTGGCATTCATTAAAAAAAAAACTAATAATTTAAAATTGATGTCATCCGGGAAAATAAAAAAAAGGAAAATTTCAAAATACTCAAGGGGTTAAAAAATGTTTCAAGTCACTGGTGTGCACTTTGCTTTAGTCCTGTGAAATATGTTACTCTGCTACATACGTTGTACTGTTTAAATGCGAAGATAATTGAACAAAAATTAACCATAGGGCCCAGTTTTCATTGTTTATAAATATTTCATTATTATTATCACTAATTAAAAAAATATCACTTCACTTCATATAAAATACATATTACGAAAATTTGTGAATGTCTAAGTCTAAGTGATAACATACAATAACATATGAGTGAAAAAAAAAATAACAGTAACATGTCGGGTAACGTAGATTTGAGCTTTTGAAATTAAAATTTACTTTATATCATACTCAGTAATATAATCTTAGATTAACGGAAAAATGACAACATAGAAAAAAAAGTTGTTCGAACAATAGTTTATTCTAAATATAGTTGTTGGAACAATAGTTTATTCTAAATGTAGTTGGTCGAACAAAAGTTTTTTCTTAATATAGTTGTTCGAACAATAGTTATTTCTAAATATAGTTGTTGGAACGATAGTTTATTCTAAATGTAGTTGGTAGAACAAAAGTTTATTCTTAATATAGTTGTTCAAACAATAGTTTATTCTTAGAATGTATAAATACAGTTTTCGGGCAATTTAACACAATACACGGTTCAATAACCATATCTTTTCAGATGAATATCCGCAAATTTGTAAAAAATAAACAAAAAACTAGTTGGAGAAGATTATTTGGAATCCGCTTGGTGATTTATGATGGATTTTTAAAAATGTTTATTCTTTTTTATCAGATCGCCCACAGATGTCAGAATAATGAATCTGTTTTATTCATCCAAGCACTCAAATCCTCATTAGAGAATTCACAAGAATCGAGTTAGTGCCTCTTTAGTGAGCCTTGTATCTGGCGTGTGAATCTACAACTAACATCTTCGGATTAAAAATATAATTATTTTTATGGTATCTCGTATAACCTGCACAATTTTGAAACCCAAACATAATGTATTAAATAAAAAGGACTACGATGAATATTATGACTAATTAGGAACCAGAAGTTTATAAATTATCTCAATATTGTTTAAAATATTTTGCAAGTATTATAGCACATTTCACGGCTGACCTGTTCAAACAAAAAAAAGTTGGGTAATGACGTCGGAGCTCACTATTCGAGAGTTTTAAGTGAAACGTGCCAACTGATATTGAGACATACTGCTCGTGGTGCGGGTCACCGGTAAGTATGTAAATAATAATATTTACTTTATGAAGTAAATAAGTACGAGTGGTTGATAGGTACTCTTATGTAAATAAACTGTTTTATTTAACCTATTATTAATTTAATTAACTAGCTAACGTTCCCGGCATTGCCCGGGCTTTAAAATTTATTGTAAATCATAATTAAGACAGTGACCTTCCCCTTGTTTTCAAGGTCAAGTGTGGCACAATTTCGTCAACCTAGGAATAAAACTGAAGTTTTTTTTTAAATCAAACAAACGCCGCCTGTCACAGACAATCTTCTTCTAAACAGATGGATAGAAGACATAGATTTATGAGTCTTTTTTCAGAATATGCCATTACAGCCGCAAGTCGCAAAAACCTCGATTGAGAAACAATCGGTTCAACACTGATCGGTATCAATCATAACTACGTTTTCATAAAATATGTTACAATTCTCATAAAAGATGTTATAATTCTTATCAATAATAAGAGATGTTATGATTTCATAAATGATATCTCATATTATGTAAGTACCTATTTTTAAAAGTATACCCGTACACTCGTCGGAAATAAATATAAAATAAACTTTTCGCGTCAATTTCTAAAAGTTTTTGATATACACATAAATGCTAAAATTATTTTCTTAATATTTTTTTATAGTTTTAATTAATTAATCACCGCTCATTGTAATATAATGTTGTCTATAGGTACTTATCCGTATAACTTGTTTGTCTATTGTTATATTTGTTTATTTTCATCATACGTTTACCCTGATGAAGAAACCATTGGTTTCGAAAGAAGTCGATTATTTTGATTAAAATAGTGGTGCACAGAAAATGGTTATTTATTCACATTAAAAAAAGAAAACAAATTATTAATTTTATCCCTGAATTAAAATAAGTTTCCTTTATTCAAGAATTAAAATAGGATTCTAATTTTTTAAATAACTTATTACAAGACATTTTTTTTTGTTTCGGAAATAAAACTAAAAATGTTGCCTATTTGCGAGGTTGATTTTACATAATTGGTACATAGTGAATTCAATAATATTAATTCATGTCAATACAATAATACAGGGTTTTCCAATAAGAGGTGTTATTTTGATATTCAATCGTAAAAGATCAATGGTTTCGTTGCTTGTGTGGCACGTAGCGCCGTCTTGTTGAAATTAAACGTTGTCCAGATCAATACCATCCAATTCCGGTCATAAAAATCATTTATCATCTCTCGATAGCGCAATCCATTCACCGTAACTGTTGCTCCAGCCTCATTTTCAAAAAAGTAAAGTCCAATGACTCCGTCGGACCATAAACCGCACCAAACAGTCACAGGTTGAGGATAGAGAGGCTTTTCAACAATAACTCTTGGGTTTTCCGAGCCCCAAATGCGACAATTTTGCTTGTTGACGAAGCCACTCAAGATGATTTGCATTTGATTCACTCAAGTGAATTTTAATAATTTCAATGCGTTGTTGAAGCGTGTATCGTTCCATGTTTATTAATGGCGTAGTTTCTACTTGTCAAATGTCAAAAAATGACAGCTACAAAAGTAAAATCTACCGAAATAGCTGGCTATTCAAAATAACCCCTTTTATTGGAAAACCCAGTATTAATTAAATTTTAAATTATTATTTTTTTGTTGTAGGTTAACTTATTTAAGTTATTATTACTAAGAAATCTTATCTAATCTGCTAATTTATTTTTAGGTATTTGTATATTCTGTTGTGTTTCTGAATGTTGCGGTTTTATGTAAAATATAATTAATGCATATGGTATTCTCGGTATTATAAAAAATATTATTTTATTGCTTGGTTTGATGGTAGCGTGGTTCAATGCGACGGGTTCTCACCCGCTGTGGGTCCTCTGCCTAATTATGTCTTCCATCATTGCTCAAGCATTTTTTACTTATGAAAGCAGGAGGAATTCAAATATTGTCATGTTGTTCGTAACCCGAGACTGATTGTTTCTTTTTTTAATGGAGCAGGAATGTACAATGTGCTAATTTTGATAAACTATGAGGAATGATGTAATATTTTATACACGTAAATCTTTAAATAATTTATTCACCTAATATTTAAAACTTAATGTATAAAGAAGCATGAGTCGATAGGTAGGTATGTAAATAATAAAAAAAAACGATATTTGTACTGCAAAGAGGTAGGAGACATTCGCTGAATTCACATGCTAGAAATGCGTTCCATAATATATTATATATTTTAATTTGAAATTATAAAGCAAATACACAAATTAAATTTTTTACTACCCTACAAAATTTTTTAACAATAACTAGCTGTATACAGAGAAAAACCACAATACGTGTTGCTTTTACGTCCAACAGATGGCGCTGTTTTTTTTAAATGCACGTTTTATCATATAGACATCTACATAATGTAGGTATATTACACGCGTATTCGAATGCAACGTTGCGTCAAAATTTCAAAGCAACCGGTGAAGCACTTTCGAGATTAAAGATTTTGAACCAACGAACATTAACCTTTTTCAGAGATAGATATTATAATTTTAAATATATATTTATTTTTAAACGTGTACATTTTTTGGTTTTACTGAGGATAGAACCTTCTTCCCCAAGGACTTGACTCAACCGGACTAACACCTGAGTTAAATCCCAATTGGGTACGACCGACATTTTCGTATGTTAACTGCTGTAATGCCATCCAATTTTATAGAAATACTTCTGCGTGTGTGTGTATGATTGCCACCAAAAGTTGATAGAATGCATTGTCATCGACAACGAATCTATTTACCGAGTGTCAACTCGACAGGATAACTGGAAGTGTGTTAATTTAAAGATTTAACTAATTCTTACATTTATTCAAGAAAACAAAAGTGAAATTTAAATAAATGCATTAAAAATAATAGAGGTTCACAATAATTGCTTAAAAAATTCTTGTTGTAATACAAATGTATTAGAAATATTATGACAATAAATAAAAACAAGTGAAAATACACATGAAATTGCAATGGGAATATATCCGGTTGAAATATATATGATAGATTTGAATAGAAACCAATGTCGCCAATGACTTTTGGTTCTAGCCATCGCATTTGGTCTTCGTAATGTTGATGAAACACTGTTCTGTATTTGATATTTAAGTACCGATTGGCGAGACATTTGAACCACGAAACACGCCCATATTGCTTTTCTTAAGTTCATCTTTATTCTATGGAGAAATTGAGACATTGGTCGGCATGTAAAGAGTATTATTTCTCTTCAATGTATTTATTATACATATAAATAAAATAACTATGTGGTCGATAGGCATGTATAGGTTGGAACTTTTCGATATTTTATTTGAAATAGTGCCTAGACTTATTTTATAATGTGTAAGATTGGAGATATTCACGTAATGATATGATAATTATTTAATACATTGTCCCTCGACTTGGTGTACCCTGTACCAGGGGAATAGAGTGGATGAAAGGGCGGTTATTCCTCCCCCAATTGCACAAAAAGTCGTCCTTCAAAATTCAGCATAAAATTAATTCTGGTGACTAAGAGGGCGCCAGGGGAATTCACCAAACGACGTCGGCAAAGCATTCTGTTGACATAGTTCGATGAATTTTAAGTGCGTGGTTTTGCAATACATTATTGGACCCGGTACTTCCCGCTAACCACTTATATTTCGGTGTTATATTTTTTTAATCCGCATTGATGGCACTTTGCGAATTAACTACTTACGAGGTTTTAGTACTATTACTAAACAGTATTTAGCAGGGTATAATCTATGTGAGAAAGTTTATGTTTTCGTTCTGTAAATTTTCCCGTACCCTTAGGGTTATAATAGTTACTATAACAATATACTGAAGTACATTTTGAAATATGAAGTAGGTACTAAAAAATGACACCCATTAAACTATTAATGTAACTGATCCTTTAGTGGTTAATGTTCCCACGAAATATCAATTAGAGAGGATGCATACTTATCTGGTCTATAGAATGTGTTTTCAATATATTTACTTAGAAACTATAACGAAAAATGACATAGTATTCTTACAATTCCCTATGATCGTGTCGGATAAGCCAACATAATATGTACCTTGTAATATTTATTTAGTCTGTAGAATGTTATTGTTGCAAACTTTAAACGTGCTGTCCAGCTGTAATTTTAGTTTTAATAACTGCAGTGTTTATTTTTGTAATTATTGTGAAGCTTCATATCTCGACACAGTAATTCCCCGGTGAGATGAGAGGCGTATGATTTTATAGTAATGTATTATTTAAAAAAAATAATTAAAACTGTTTATGAAAAAAAAAACTAAAAATACCGCCCCACTAAGCTCTATATTTCACTTCCAATAATAAAAAAAAGAAAACAGATAATGTAAATGATTTAAAAAATATATATATAAAAACCTGGCTCAAAAAAATCAAAGAATTGAAATTTTATATATTGTTTGAAAAAATGTCATAGTATCTGAAACAAATAGTATTTTTATAAAACCTAGGCATTATTAAATAGCATAGAAACCACTAGTGAGCAGAAGTGAATGTCATTTTCAAGTTCTGTCACTATCCAACATTAAGAACTTGAATATTAACTTGGTTAAATTTTGTGAATTTTTTTGTTTATTTTTTTATGTAACAAATTATTTATTTATTTATTTATTTTCGGCAAATTGACAGTTTACATTTATTTCAGTTTGTACATAAGTATTATATAGCCAAAATAAAACCAATTATGGATTTCCTCCAAACTTATATAACCCAAAAAAATATTACATTGCCAAAAAAAAACCAATTGTTCAAATTTTCTGAAATAACCCGAATAAGAAAAAAATAATGAATTATATCCTTACAATTTGGTGATATGTAATAAAATATATATGTACGTAAGGATTTTTTTTAATCTAAAGAAGTACCTACCTAATGGTTGGCATTGAAAAAGAACGCCTTCATTATGACGAAGCAAGTTTTCCGGAAACGATACCAAACACTGATTGAAATTCGGATTGGGTCGTTGTTATTCTTCTCTGATCTTCTCTATGTAGGTATGGCACAGAATCCAGAGTAATTAACCAAACATTTACAATGCAGATATAAACTTTTGCGTTCCATGGCAACTCAGGACAGTGGGAATTCAACACACTTTTGAATTCGTGATATAAAGTCCCTACCTAACGTAACCTATTTACTTTAGTTATTACATCATATACGAGGTTTGTTCAAAAGAAAAGGTGAATTTCGAATTTTTTCGAAAAATATTTATTTATTCATCAATATCCATTTCCCCTTCAAAGTAATCCCCCTCAGATATAATGCACTTATGCCAGCGCTTCTTCTAATCCTCGAAGTACTTCTGGAATGCACTTTTCGGTATGGCCAACAGCTCGTTCTTCGATTCTGACATTATCTCATCAATTGTGGCAAAACGCTTTCCTTTCAGTGGTCTCTTCAGTTTCGGGAATAAGAAAAAGTCGCAGAGAGCCAATACGGTGGTCGAGGCATGATTACGGTGTTGTTTTTGGCCAAATAATCACGAACAAGCATCGATGCTTGTAGATATAGATTTTATATCACCTTTCAAGAGGTTTCTTGAAGTGTGTTGAATTGCCACTGTCTTTATTGAAAATCTCTTCAAATTATAAATAATCTTGTAAAAACGGGACTTTAAGCCGCTTCCTGATAAAGTGTTCACTGTTCAAAAAGACACTCGTTCATCCACCTGCGTTTGTCTTAATAATATATACCATGACGAAATGCAAAAATGTTGACTTTTAAGAACATGCGTTAGGATATCGTAACAAAACATTGGTAATTTACTTAAAGTTGATACCTTTATATTCATTCGTTAATGGAATACAGTCCCGTTTTAAACAGGAATACAAATAATTTGAAGAGATGTTTACTAGGAATATTTCTACGTGCGGACAACAAACTTTTGAATTGCTCAATAAGTAGATGCAATGTCAAAACATCCATAGGTCTAGAGCGATATGCCTACTGATTTTAATTTTAATCAAGATTAATATGTAAAGAAAAAAACTCTAATTTCTTGATTACGTTATGACTAGGGACAAATTAATACAACCTTACCTATCTGACAATCCACGGGAAGTATGGTCACTGAAGAAGGGAGTAGAGGAAGATACCACGCCCGATGGCTTCGACATCTACGTGACTGGTACGAGTACAGTTCCACTGAGTTGTCCCAGGCAGCAGACCGAATGGTGTGGATTTTCTGATGATAATCAACTGCCGATGAGAGAAGTTTTTTTTTGAAAATTTAATTCACAAAGGAGGCCCTAAAATAATATCCCTCAGGACCTATGACATCTTTGAGGATGCCGTGTGGAGGGTATTTTTAAGTAAAAGAAGGAGAGGAAGTTCTGAAAAGGAAAATGGAATGTGGGTGGTTAGTAAACTGGGGGTCAGTGTGTACAAGAATGACGTTTTAACCCATCTCTGTGGTGCAAGGCGAGAGAGTCCGACTGGAGTGTTCAAAGGATCTCCACATGAACCCGGGCACCCCTGATAAGTCACCAAACGTATCTAATCACTTGGGATGACTTGTGGCAGAGGTGATATTTATCCAAAGAATGGTTGCCGAGGCGGCGGTACCCATACCCGCCTCCCAAAATGAGACAATTCAAATACCATTCTCCAGAAGGCACAAACCTTCACGTATTTCGAGAATGTTTCGGTGCTTCATTTGAAACGATCAAAAATGCACATTATTCACAAGATCCTGGAATAGAATGGGTAAAGAGGTAGATTTAGAGTTAGAGGTATAGCGATGTCCTTTGTAAGTCCTTTGAGGACTTGAAACGGGGTTAGTCGTCTAATATGAAATGCCTCTACCTAACAATACATTTTCCGAACCCTGACCTTTGAGTTTCCCGAGATTCAAAGACTTTCATAAGAATTGAATATACGTTTTCTGAAATATCTATTGTAGATTACCCGGCTACGCTCTTGTCATAACTTTTTTTGATATTGAACAATATGAAAATAATATTAATATGCCTATCTTATCTTTAATTATAGCATTTATGCTGCCTCAGGAAAAACACAAATAACTTTTATCTATATTCCGTTGTTTTTTTTAATAAACTCAAAAATATTTTTCCATCGAAAAAATAATATTTTTACACGCAGAATTTTGTATCTAAAAACTAAATTAAAACTATGAATTTTATAAAAATATTCCTTTACTTGTAATATCACGTATATGAGTATTAATGTTGGATAGAATCACCTTCCGAAGTTTGAACATTTTATCCCCGGAGACCTGTAAAAATACGTTAAACAAATAGTAATTGGACATTTTATAAATATTTCATCATTCATAAATTTTGTCTTCACTTTAATTTTCAAATCAATAGCCATGTTGATGAGTTCAATTTTCAAAGCAGATGATAATATCACTATTCATTATTCAACAAAAATTATGCGTGGTAAAATTCTTGAATGATTCATTTTAATAAATTTTGATTTTTTTTTATTCTTTTTAAAATAGTTCTCAAGAGCAACAAACACAGGAAAAACGGGTGATGTGGGGATATGTGAACTAAATAATAATCAAGAATGACCAGCGCGTGGCGCACACGTGGCTTGATACTATCTCGTGTGACACGTGCTATTGAGTTAATCGTTTAGCATTTAGCGTTTGTTTAGCAATCCACCTTGCAACGCGAGGACTGATTGACAGGTTTCCGAAACAAAATTGTAAACACCAACTACTCGTATTAGACAAAAAGATTTTATTTACGATATCAGTACATTTAGATCTTTGCATCTGTATATCTAGTCCAATCATAGATAATAGAAACAATGGTAACACTTTAGCCGGTCGTGCACAAATGCTGGTGTCTGGGATCCAATCAGAAGAATGTGGGAATTGTTTAATCAAAATATAAAACCTGTACTTTTAGTAGAAAAATGACAGCTGTTTTCTTATAAAAACAACAACCTGTCGAACATGAACCATTTTATTCGAGCGAAAATCGGTCTGTTTCTACCTATACTTCAAACCCATAACTTTCATTGGCTCCGCTGCTTTCATACTCCGTGCAGTTTGGTCATAGTTCGGCGCCAATCGGCACACTTCGGGTCTATTATCTATGCGTCCGATGCCTCTGATCACTTTAGTGTAAGGACTGCTCAAGATACTCAATATCGTAATTTATAATTTGTATCATCAATGTACCACCAGTATTTCGACTACCATAATACGGACATGTGTCTAGTGTGGTAGTCGAAAAGCATGTAAAAAACCTGTATCCAAATATATATTTATCAATAAAGAAAAAAAAAAAAAAAAACCTATTTACCTACGTATTATTTTTCTAAAATATCTTTTCATTGTTTTATTGTTTTAATTTTGGATCTAGCCAAATCTGGCAAATGAGGTGGAGGAGGCTAAAATTTAAAAATTTAAATTTTCAAGTTAGTTACAATTCTTGGTTAAAAATCACTCCTGTAATATATCTGCCTGCTGAATTTAAATTACGTATCCCTGATAAAACATTTTGCAGCTTTCAGATAAATATATTATCAAACATACCTACTTACGTTTTTTTAAAAAAGTGATTGGTTTGCATACAAGGGACATTTAATTCACCGGTTTACAAATTATTATTGGTTGGATTGCAAAATTATTTGAAACCATGCAGCTATTGTTTCATAACGCCCGGGGTAATACGACCGCTGAAACGAACACAAATAAAGAGCGGATAATTCCAATTTGCTATTCAGAGGGAATTTGATCCGGTTGTCACACATGTAAACAGAGACCGCCGCCAAACAACGCAGTGGGATGGTTAACTTTTTAGGACGTCCGAACTCCGAGCAAACAGCCCTTGTCCTAATTGCAAGGGATAACCAAATCAATATTCATTCGTTTTCGTCAGAAACACAATAAAAAAAGAAAAACATAAAAATCTGAGCTAGCGACAGCTGCGCAAGCATTGCACCTTGCTCTGGGCTATGCGTAGAGCCGGAGGGGGCAGGAGCGAGCAGAGGGTAGGGAAGGGGCAAGCACTAGGGTAGTAGGCTAGGGTGGAGGCCCCGTGGGGGAGGCGAGACAATGGGGCGCTCATTACCGTACTGCCACCATGCACCCTTAACAGTCGTCCACCATTTATAATGCATTCAATTATGTTTATGTAGCAGTACCTCGTGCCAACCCCTGTGCCGTTCCTACCCCCATCTCACTACCTCTTTCATAGTCTAACAGAGTGCATTGTCATTTTGATATGACAAAACGGATTTACAGATTTCAACGAAAATAGACGCAGTGAAAGGTGTATGGATTTTTATAACGCACCACAGCTTTGAATAACTTGCTCCCCTGGGCTTCCAGAGACAGACCTAATCAAAGAAGCCTTCACAAGCTGAGCTATTTCAACGTAGACTATCTTTTATTCATAAAGTTAAAAATTTAAATGGAAATCAAATGATTATTATTTTGTTTACCGGTCTTAAAAAAATAAATTAAAATATGGCAATTTTAATCAAGCAGGATCCACATTTTTATCCATTCTAGAATAGATTTTACCAGATCATTTTCAAGGCTGAATTTAATCGTAAAACCTGATATTAAAACGAATTAACATTTAGAATTTTATTATTAAATTAAGATAATGTATTGATTTTTCCAAAAATACTAATATTTCACTGAAAATGTCACAAGATTTTAAGCACTAAACAATAAGAACAGGTTTTTTTAATCTAATATGTGGGTTGAGAAGTTCTCCGCGACCTTAGCCAGAGGCAAGTAAGGAAATTAAACGACTAATCTATATTGCAGCTGTAAAATTTTAACATTGTGATTAATTTCGTTGAATTCCCAGAGATGTCGATAGTGCAAATCGTGTCAAGTGCGCTTATTAATTTTGAATATTCAAGTCGTAAAATTATGCGTACTTATGTTAAAATAAAACCAAAAATTATCAATAATTTAAAAGATTTTAAGATAACTTTGGCAGACTTCTTTCACAGATAACGTTAATGATAAGGTCTTGCATATATATATATAAATAAAAATAATGTTCGTTTGTTCAATGTTACATTCGAATAAGAGTGTGTTTTAATATACCTATATTATATAGATGTCACCTGTGGCAGGTAAAAACAAGCTCTTTTTGAACAGCGCCATCTGTTAGAGGTAAAACACTAAGCCACAGCAACGCCTGGCGGACACATTACAGCTAGTAATATAATATATAAAAAAACTTTAAATTTTTCACAATAATTATAAATCTTTATTCATATAAAACATATTTAAATTGATTTATTTGGTAGTAGATACAGGATTTCGTAATGAATAGAGTAAATGTACCCAAATTAATGGAAGATTAACGGATAAGATCCCCCTTCATTCCACCTCCGCGTTGGTCCATTAGTAGTAACTACTCTGTTATCTGGATACAGCGGGTACCCCCCAGAGTACGAGTAGTAATTATTCGGTTCGTAGGAATCGTTCACGTATGTGTGACTGTATTGTTGGGTTTCGTAGTTGCTTTGTGATATTTGGCTGTATGGAGATTCCAGTCCGCTACAAGCTGCCATCGCGGGCAACTTGCTTCTTCTGGCTGTTTCAAATGCATCCTTAAATATTGCAAATTTCTCCTTACAGAATCCCGGCATTTCGTCTCCCGGTTTTTCTGCAAAGTAGTCAACTTGGGGAAATTTCATATAACTGCTATTTGTATAACCACACGAACTGTCGAGTATATTCGAATATACATTTGTGTTTTGGTCATGGTAGTTTTCTTTGACTTTTTCGTATGTGTGGTCTACCGGTATTTCTGATTTGATTCTTTGATTAGGATAGTAGCTGTGTCCTTCTTCGTATTTCTTAGTTTCTGCGTCGTCAAGCAGGTATCTAGGAGAAGAGATATATCCACAGCCTGTGGTCGAGGCTATACAGTTTCCTCCCTTGTTGCTAATAGAAACCGTCACATTGCCCACATTGACTAGAATCCCATCGACCGTTTGGCAGAAATTTGCGCCGTTGGGAAAAACGTTGCGGTTGAATCCGTGATAAGGGTAGTTACCATTATCTATTTCACTTCCATATTCATTAAAAGATATGTTGCTTGCTGTATCCGTTATTCGTTTTTGAGTCAGGAACATTTCTTGGAATGCGTCTTTGGTATTTTTATTTCGGGAGATTGAATAATTCTTTGAGTTTTCGAAGTTGTGTACCAGGTTTTCTCCATTGTTTATACTTTCCAATGAATCGAGTGTTTGGCTCAGAGCAAAAATATAATTGTGGGCAAAACGGAGGGTTTCAATCTTGGTGAGCTTGGTGTCTTCCGGAAAGGTTGGCAGAACGCATCTCAGCTTGTCGAGGGCCTCATTCAGCATGTGCATCCGGTTCCTCTCCCTGTCGTTGGCTTTCATCCTCCTGGTTCTCTTCAGCCGCAGGACGTGCGACGGGCTCCTGGAGCGTGTGATGCGATTTTTTCCGTGGGCATATTTTCTCTTTGGTTTAGTATCGTCCTTTACCTTTGTTTTACCGGCGCTCTTAGACGGCGACGAAGTCAAAACGGTGGCTCCTATTTCAGCGGTAAATTCATTAAATGATACATTTTCTTGTCCTTTCAATCTGTAGTCTTCGTTTGAATCGTTTGATAGGAAGAGTTTTCTATTGGCGGGTTTTTTCTTTTCAGGTGACAGAGATATTCCGTGGTCGGAGAAGTTGAGTACGTGTTTGATGGGTGTTGTGTCGCAAGAACTCGGAAGGAAGACGTCTTCAAAGCTCTTCTCGAATCCAGAGTCCGAAGAACAGATACTGTCGTTGAGATCCATTGTACAGGTTGATATCTATAACAAAACAAAGTCCAATTTAGTATATTATATATTATTAGGTACAAGGGGTAAAAATTTACTAGAATAACTTATGGAAAAATCAAGATCGAATGTCATTCTTGGAATGTTACGAGTAGCTAGGTATATATTTTTTTCTCGTTATCTTCAGGTATCTGAACTAGAAACAATGCATTCGTGATTTTAAGCATAAGCACCTGTGAAGGGTGTTATTTGTTAGATTTAATATAAAATAACAAGGTTCCCCCTTGTTTTTACATTCAATCAGATATTTGTTGGAAGTCAGGTGGTTTAGGCAGGCAACCGTGACGAAGCTAACCTGCACAGAGTTCTGCCCTCCCCACCTTCCATTCCGATTTGCTTGAAAAAACATGACATTTTACATGTTGTATTTAATAATTTTAAAAAAATGACGACGATATTTTGGAATTCAAAGAAATATTAACAAAAAAAATCACTTAAATAGCAGATAAATGATGAACATTTATTTATAAAAAACAATTAAGCATTTGAAAATTGTGTCATGCAAAATATGAGAAAAGTGCATATTTTCTAAACGAAATTTTAACAGATAATAAACTTTATTTTTTTTTAAAACTAAAGGAAAAAAAAAAATTAAAAACCGTGTAGAACTGATTATAAGTACACGCATAGTAATAGGAAAACAGCTTTAAATTTTCCACAAAAGTACTGTTATCTCAAAGAATATGTCGGGATAAGGAATGTGATGAAATAATTGGCACATTCTTCTGATACGGAATAAGACTGACGTAGTTGCTCTGGGTGGTATGTTAAAATGTATTAAGTTTATTAGCTTAAGTTTAACTTTATTATCTTGCTTAAGTTGTGACCCTATGTGAAATTCCCGTGGGAATCCGTTAAATTTACATTCACAAAGTTAAGACTAATTTAGTTAAGCTCTGTTTCACGAACGCATTACCAGCATAATTTGAATTAATAATTATTAGACACGATATATCTGTATTTAGTTAAAACACAGAATAAAGCAGGGAAAATAGCAGTTTTATCCGCCTATGGTTAAGTGCTTTACGTTGTGTAAACAGAAATATAAATAAAAAACGAGGTTTTACAATGGTACGCGGCATCGCTTGTAGACAACATTAAGAGACGTGTCGTAGGTCGTAGCTGTTGAACATATTTAACGTCTTGCGTAGATTCCAGGCCGACAAGGACAACCCTTTAGCTACCGGAGTCACATAATAATTTACTATAAATACATTAATTATTTTATGTATCACTAAGCTCGCAAACTGAAGAACTACCGTTGCAAAATATAAAATGTGATTTACAATGTATTTGTAACTTACATGTATTTTTTTAAATCTCTCGTAAAATAACAGCAAACAGTTTTAATCACAGCAGTTATAAGTTTAAGTCCAGCTTTGTATTCAATTAATCTAACATCAATCACAAATGAAGCACTGATATTGAACGTAACTAATTTGATCGGTAAATAGTTGGTTGGTATTATTCGATGGCGGAGCGTGGCGGGTTGACCGCCTCACAACCCTGGCGCGTGCCTACAACTAACTCCCTCGCGCGTCATGCACCCTATTTATTAGACCCGATACGTGATTTGATAGCTACAAATCAGGACAAACTTTGGCATGTTCCTGCAGGCTGAAATCTGAATACAGAGCTTTATAGTTAGTACAGTAGGGACTGATTGCCGCCACTTGCGACATGTAATATGTAACTTGCTACGAGTAGCGTTGCTTTTGTGATATATTGTTTAACCCCATGACCATTGGGGTACAGTTTTTAAAGTTTATAAAAATAAAGTTTATTTCTGTTAAAATTGCTTCGTGAATTTCGCGTATCAATATTACATTGATAGAATTACACACTGACGAAATTACACATAGATTAAGAGATAATTACACCTTCTTAAACTACTCACGTCAAAAAATATAACCTCGACTAATCATAACAAGTCTTAATTTTTTTTTTTTTTATCAATATGAAATTTATTTAAGCACTTCAAAATTTAAACCTATCAAAAACATCTCCAATAAATGTAAAATTACTTTGGGCGTCATTTTAATTATATGAAAATAAAATACTTTGTATACAAAACTATTTAAACAAAAAAATCGACATGTTTCGAAACCAATGGTTTCTTCGTCATACATAATACAGGGTTTTCCAATAAGAGGTGTTATTTTGATATTCAATCATAGAAAATCAATGGTTTCGTTGCTTGTGTGGCACGTAGCGCCGTCTTGTTGAAATTAAACGTTGTCCAGATCGATATCATTCAATTTAGGCCATAAAAAATCATTAATCATTTCTCGATAGCGATCCATTCACCGTAACTGTTGCTCCAGCCTCATTTTCGAAAAAGTAAGGTCCAATGACTTCGCCGATCATAAACCGCACCAAACAGTCACACGTTAAAGATAGAGAGGCTATTCAACAATAACTCTTGGGTTTTCCGAGCCCCAGATGCGACAATTTTGCTTGTTGACGAAGCCACCGAGGTGGAAATGGGCCTCATCACTCAAGATGATTTGCATTTGATTCACTCAAGTGAATTTTAATAATTTCAATGCGTTGTTGAAGCGTGTATTGTTCCATTTTTATTAATGACGTAGTTTCTACTTGTCAAATGTTAAAAAAATGACAGCTTCAAAAGTAACCTCTACCGAAATAGCGGGTTATTCAAAATAACACCTCTTATTGGAAAACCCTATAGAAGTATTTAAAAATAGGCAGCTCTGTCTCGTCTTTCTTATAAATGAGGCATGCAATACAAAATAAAATTGCAACGGAGCTCTCGGCAGCAGGACGGTGGCTTCATTGTCTTGGGAATGACTGCGTTCGCAAGCAAGTACAACGTAAGTTCAGCTTCAAAAGTAACCTCTACCGAAATAGTGGGCTATTCAAAATAACACCTCTTATTGGAAAATCCTGTATTATGTTTATCCTGACGAAGTAACCATTGGTTGCGAAAAATGTCGATCATTTTTATTAAATAGTGGTGCACACAAAACATTTTAATGTAATTTTATCCATGTGGTTTCGTCTGTATGTAATTCTTGCAGCGTATATTGGGTACTTGAAATTCACGCCTGTGTACTTACCGTTAATTTCATCCAATTGATTTTTTTTGTGGTGCATTGCCGTATTACAAAATATTTATTAAGGTAATAAAACTAAGAATGATTTAAAATTTAGAAAATAATATAGGTAGAGCATGGTTCTACGCCGTGGAATCTACGTATAAACAGTGTGATGACTAGGAGTACCAACATTATATGTCAATAAGCCATTATTTTGAGATAGCTGAAGCTAAATTTTGATTTCTCGAAAATGTTATTCCAATTTTGTAATTAAGATATATTTTATAAAACAAAATTATGAGTTCTCCTTTGTAGAGTAGTTCTCACATCTTTTTTTGCCAAAAAGTGGAGATATTATTAAAGTTTACTCCAAAGCATCGCAGTACCTACTCATTAAGTCAGGTTTCTTAAAATTAATCAAATATCATTGGTATAACATTGGCTGTTAGATTACTTTGCTGTTCTTCCAACTGGCCGATGAGAGAGTTGATGGAGACCATTTAGTAATATTCAGGAAGATTAAATAATATATATAATGGCATAATGGCATTACTCCCCAACTCAAACACGAGAAACGTTTTTCTCTATTGAATTGGGTAGTTACGTTAAAAAGAAAACATTTTTATTGTAATTAGTTTTTTTTTATATAACATATTTATGTTTTTATATAAAAGTGATATTTTTTTAAATGAAAAAAATAAAAATAAATAAAGGACGATTAAATAATATATAAAAAAATTTAATAGTTTCTGGAAAGACGTATTAAAATGTCACAGTATCAAATATCCGCATATTTCGGATGAATCAGAATAAATTAAACAATTATTTCTACTATCGCTCCTACAATGTAGCTTGATTCTATTTATTGGTGCAGACTTTATGGTTTCAATAATTTATTAATTTATTTTTGATTAAAAAGAAAACAAAATATTCCCGGGAATAATAATAATAATACGAATAACCTGACAATATTTGAAAATCTCCCTCTACCACCACAGTAAGCGGAAAATGTTGTTTGTGTTGTGATGGAGTACTTAGCCAGCCGAGGAATGGACCCAAACGCGATATCAACTCAGCCACCGACCTTTCTGTGTGTAGTAAACGGTTTTGTGTATTGGTATTGTCCTTTTTGGTAGCCTAATTTCACTATACTTTCTTATCCTTCTTTAATAAAATTTTCTGTGAAAAGTATTTCGGTAATAGGATGTTTATTATTTTATGTATAAATATCATCGCGCATAACAGTCAGTATCTGTTTCACTGATACTATGATTAACTATTGAGAAATTTCTATAAATGCAATGTAAATGTTACCTTGAGTAAGCCTTTTTAGTGACCATAATATACATGTTTTATTTGAAGAGCGTTGTTTGATTTCTTCAATTATTTATGTTCAGATTACATCACATCGATGTATCGGAGATCCAATAAAAGAAACCGCTTTATTAAATGGGTGCCCACAAATTCACGATCTTATAGTTCTGACCTTCTTCTGCTTACCTCCTCTTATTGCCACTGATCTTGATTTGAATTGCATAATCGAACACGGATAAATATTTTAATACAATGAATAAACACTGTCGATTAAAGATGTTCGAGTGTGGATTTCGTGGCCAAATGCCAATTACTTACATCAATAATTTAATAATTATTTTTTAAATGTTTTCGTGGACATCAATCAATTTGTGGTTTGACATTTTAAAACTTAAATATTTGGACAACTAATTTTTAATACAGGTATGAAGGATGTGATATTCCGGTTACGCTGTATTTAAGCTTCATCAGGCAAGTGTATTATCAATTGACCATGGTGTACTATCAGTTGTTAGTACAAGTACTGTTATGATGAAACCAAGTGATATCAGAAGACGAAAAATGTTGTTTACATATCATTTTATCGAAATCTGCAATTCTTTTAACCCTAGCCCAATTTTTCAAAACATTTTGTTCCAAAAGAGTTATATTGTATAGGTTCACCTCGGTATGTTTTTAATGGCGTAAAGGCGTCAGAATTTTTACTGTCGACAGATGAAATCGATTACTTTTCGATATATAAATTGCCTTCTCGATTGGTTCCGGCAAGATATCGGAAAACGCTTTGTTCGTTTATGTTTCCATCAAACGAACCGAAAATTTGTCAAAAGACATTTAACCCAAGATATTATTTGAGCACAATGGAAAACAAAAACACAATGCATAAAAATCGATATCCTTTTTAGTATAAAATTGATCAGAAAGTATAGCGAAAGCTAAATGTTTGGCGGAAAGAAATTCAATGGTTAAGTGCACCCTGTCCATACACGCGTCCTCGCACCCTTCCACCCTTTCAACCCCCTCATATAAAAGGGTTATGAATGAATAATACCCAACTACACGTACCTGTTTATTTGTTCAAAAAACTCTCCAAAATTTATTGGCAAACTCTAGGAGGGGTGCATCAGAAAATAAAACTCCCCTTTAGAGGCTCTGGAGGAAGGTTGGGGTCCGATACAAACCCTTAATCCCATTGTCAGTATTTTAATTCGACAAACTGGCTCTTTGAAAGCTTTTAAACTGTAAAAATGCACTGACACCGCGCAGTTCATATTTTAACCTTTTAGCACGGTCGCTGCAGAGCGAACTCGCTAAAGGGTTCAAATCCATTATTCACAACGGCATAAGCGCGGATTTGATACACTTACATGAAACATTTTTTGTTTGTGGCTTATTACTTATTACTATTAAACAAATATTGATACTACATGGAATTTTTTACAAATAAAAATAAACCTGGGTAAATATTTTTATTATTATTCAAATAAAGATTAGGTAAAAGCTTCATTACTTAAATACGGTTCAAACACTTTACGAAATAAATCCCTTTCTTAGATAGGAATAAAGTCATTATTGAACTCCTTACTATCCTAAAACACAAAATGAAGTTTTGCTAAATGACACATGTGCCATTGCGCCTTGATCTTTGCATGCACCTGAATCTAAAGAGTGGTTTAATTTAACCGGAGAAGTTGCTGTGTATTGTGATATATTTCGTTGTGCTTAAATGGCATTGGGGGAGCAAAAAGTATTCTTATAACATCTTTTCTTTAATTTATTGAAGATTAAGAAATTCACGATTTTCATAAGTTTGTACCTACATGGCTTTTGATTTTTTGTCTTCTGCTAAAAAGCAATCTGTAAGATTTATAAGAGGAACGCATTTGCTTTATGAATACGATTGAGTGCTATCAAATTATACGAGTTCTTCAAGGACAACACCAAGCTAACGAATAATCAAAACGTAATAATTAGCGGTTATTTATTATATTAAACTGAATGGGGAAAAAATTATAACTGAAAAAAAGTCTGGTAGGTGTTGTAAATATGAAAGGAGTTTCCTGAAAAAACATTCTTCTTGTTTCGGAGGTACTATTACCTCCATACTGGATAATGTTGGCTTATTATTTGTCCAGGCTAATACAGCCAGGTTAAGCATACAACCATGTTCATATGTTGATACAATGTCGTAATGGATAATTTGAAAAGGTGTATTAAAAGGCATCAAGAGTGGTTTTGTTTGTTTGATGGCAAGTGTGGCGGTGAAGTTGGGCAATCACTTTGGCTTATTAATCTGCCAGTTTTGGGGGAACGAGTCAACGGGTGATAGTTGATACGCTATGTTTTCCCGAGCCAGGGCTTAATTTTCCGTAGCCCGGTTCTGGCTATGTGTTTAAATGGCGTTTAAGTATAATAAACCAAACATTATTTATTATAAAAGCAGTAGCTTAAGCAAACACGGTATTTTCAATAAAGCCATGGGGAACTCTGTGGGATTTTGTCCTTGTTTGCACAATTGTTTTTGCGTTGTCGTTTTAGCATGGATAGTTATTTGTTTTCTCTCATTTATTGCAATATTTAGTTTGCCGTCGTATTTACATTACACTTGTTATGTTTCAAGTACCTGCAGATAAGGCCACCATGCTCTACAACTGGCAGCACCTTCAATAAGCTTCAATCTGCGCCAAAATGCCAGTTCCCTTCCTAATCAATTCCTTTCAGACTGGCCACTGGCTTTGTGCGTTCCCACTCATTAGTAAATGTTATGATGCTATAAACAAACCAAATAGCCATTGTTCAACATCTCCACGAGCTCAGTCCCCTTGGGTGTTTTCTAGAAATGAGTAGGTAGCTATCTAAAACATCGGCCCAATCGAAGAATTGAATACTCAACCCCTAAAACAAGTTATTTTGTAAATTTAGTCAACGGTGTGCATAATGCAATACTATACAATAAAATAACCCTTTCATCTTCCCGGTGTATTTTTTGAATTGCTATTAAGCTGAAATTATTAATAATCTCACAAGTTCCGTCGCGGCGTTCATAAATCAATCGTGATAATAATCATCCAATAAGCTGATAAGTAAGGAGTCAATAGAGGTTTTCAAATATTCCAGAAGAATCGATAAACCGTACAAGTTAACATCAATAGACAAATGGCATTGAACAAAATTTTCAAAATTATATCGATTTGTATGAAAAATAAATATTTTACATAGAAATAACGAGCAACGTGTGAAGGTAGGTATATGTATGTGTGTGAGAGACTCCCAATATCGCAGCATCAGTATTTATTACTCTGATTATTCAAAATAAATTGATACCGAGTTAAAAGTTACGTAAGTACAACATATGTCTTTTGTGTTAATATTGAAATTTTATGACATTACGTCAATCTTTTGAAATGTGTTATTCTCCAGAACTGAAAACCTAGAAACAGTACTTACCTGCTAAAATAGTGTAAACACAACAATTCGAATGAATTTAAAAATATAGAACAATGAAAAAAGAAATATGAAATTAACAAAAGAGAGTTAAATAAAATTATTTTCAGTTCATTAGGAAAATTATTATGTGAAAGTAATATTCTTATTTTTGATTAATTTTTTTTTCTATTTGGTGTAAAATTTTTGGTGGCTTTTGTAAATTAATACAGTGGAATTTCTTTCGATTCGTTAAAATTCATAATGGTATGAAATTTTTTAAATATCCGCTTTTTTAAATTGTATCCATTGATAATTCAGCGTGCTGCTAACCATCAACTTACAATTGAAGTGAATCTATAATGTAAATCTTTTGACATGTTCTCAGAGGGAATGTATCTCCGTACACCTCGGACAGGCTGGGGTGCAGATGGGCGACGCGTGCTGGCAGCTGTACTGCCGGGAGCACAATGTGGACAGAGACGGAGGCTTCCATGAGGAGCAGGCCGGGAACCCAGGGCAGAGTAGCCGCTCCAGGGAGACTTTCTTCTCGGAGACCAAGGCAGGCCGCCTTGTGCCGCGTACCATCATGGTGGACTTGGAGCCAACCGTCATCGGTTTGTCATACACCAACCAATCACTCATCTGCCATATAGTATACAGATCTTTTAGTTCAATGTTTCTTTTGCACTTGCAGACCAGGTGCGTAAGGGCGAATACGGCCACCTCTACCACCCAGAACAGATGATCGCGGGCAAAGAAGACGCGGCCAACAACTTTGCTCGGGGCATGTACTCCACCGGCCGGCAGTTCATCGCTCCTCTGATGGACCGAATCAGAAAATTAGCAGACAACTGTTCCAGCCTGCAGGTGCTTCATACATTTCATCTCTGCAGTATTAAGTATTTATAAAACATCACACATGAGCTTCCGGGAGCAGATGGGACTCTTTCATCCGTTATAAAGAGAATCCATCCAAAAAAGAAAGGAAGGAGGATTGACCTTTTAGCTGACTAATGTCGTTTTTTCTTTTATGTCATTTTGTCTTTTTTGCAGGGCTTCCTCGTGTTCCATTCGTTGGGAGGCGGCACAGGATCAGGACTGACAACGCTCTTCCTAAATACCTTATATGAGGAATTCAAACAGAAGAGCACCCTGGAAATAACGATTTATCCATCGCCAAAGGTATTGTATTTGATTAAGCAGAAAAATTAATGGCACGGTTACTATCTGAAGAAATTATTTGGTGATTAAATAAAGTCTTGTTTTCCAGATGTCTTCTGCCGTGGTGGAGCCATATAACTCTGTCTTGTCTACCCACGGCTGTTTGCCACATTCTGATTGCTCCTTCATGATGGATAATGAAGCGATCTATGGGATTTGTCAGAAAAGACTAGAGATAGAGCGGCCGACCTACAGCAACCTCAACAGACTGATCAGCGTAGTCTTATCATCCATCACAGCTTCATTGAGGTTCGAGGGAACCCTCAATGCAGACTTGTCCGACTTCCAGACCAACCTCGTGCCATTCCCGCGGATTCACTTTCCTATGACGGCACACGCGCCCATAATGTCTAGAGATCGGTCCTTCCATGAAGGGGTCACCGTTCCGGAGATAACCTCGCAGCTGTTTGAGCCGGAGAGCCAGATGGTGGTGTGTGATCCGAATGCTGGCAAGTACATGGGCTGTTGCCTGTTGTACCGCGGGGATGTGATGCCCAAGGATGTGAATGCCGCTATCGCCAACGTGAAGCTAAAATCCAACATCAAGTTCGTGGACTGGTGCCCAACGGGCTTTAAGATCGCTATCAACAACTCTACACCGGCGATGGTGACCGGGTCCGACCTGGCGAGCGCCCAGCGCACCTCTACACTGCTGGCAAACACCACAGTCATCCGCTCCGTATGGGAGGCTTTGGACAGGAAGTTTGACCTGCTGTTCTCCAAGAAAGCGTTCGTCCACTGGTACACCGGGGAGGGAATGGAGGAGGAAGACTTCAAAGACGCCCGTTACGATCTGGCAACCCTGGAAATGGACTATCGCGAAGCTGAATCAGACCAAATTTAATTTAAAAAAATCATAACACAATAATGCGTTTTTTATATATGTATATTTTATTTAGTCGGTATCATTATAATGAAATAATACTTTATTCCTACTTAAAATTTAATGAAGTGTCCTTGAAGCATTGTCATTTTTTTTTACCTAACATGTTTAATTGGTAAAAAAATAAATTTCGAAACATTTAAAAAAGGAATTTAATTTATTTTTATAAATACAGGAAGAAATCAATATTTTATCATGAGAGAAAAGTTTATATTTTTATTTATATTAAATATATGGCTACATACAAAACTTGTAATATATTTACAATGTATGCATAAATATTTTTTTATTTAAATACTTTAGACGTTTTATATGTAGCTTGGATTTGCTCGTTGAGTATGAGACGGAGAAGCGGAAAATACACAGGAATTGATGTGGAGTGATATTTAATTTAAATATTGAATATATTTTAATTAACTGAAATACTTAAAAGTGCATTCACATTTTTAACCAAAGCCTCGCTCATACGAGGCGATTTTGTCGCTGCCACCTGAATAGTAGTTATAAGGAACTCGCTGAGAGTGACTCACCTAACAGCTAATGAACGGTTCCTATTTAAGTACAAAATTATGTCCCTATGCGGCTGCCAAATCACGCAGCTCTAAGGATGGGCTGTTTTACAGAATTTGAACAATTCTTCAAATTTCACAGTTCTTCATTTTCAAGTTCTGTGAATGTTCTATTCAAGTTCTGTTATTAAAACAATATGGGCTAGTTGCTTTACAAAACTGAACTTAAATAGAACTTACAGAACTTGAAAATTGACTTCGATATTTGATGAATTGTTTATTTTGTGAATCAACTCGCCCTAAGTCTCCAATGTGAAGCTGGCCTTAGAATATGTTCATTTCTTAATTTTCAATTCAATTCAAGTCCTCACACTACAAAAGCACGTCAAATTAAAATTGAGAGAGTTTAACACAAATTTTTAAGATTCATCAATTTCAAACTATCGATACCCATTGACTAAATTAATTATGTTAATTTAATGAAATTACTTGCTTTAACAAACTTATCTTACAGACGAACCATGTGCTATTTGGTACTTTTATTCAAATTAGTCAATGGCTTAATAGATGGACCTGACATAACTAAGCTAAGAACGTTCCGAGTACCAAATCGTAACACGTGACTTCCTTAGTTGTTCTTTGTTCATTCATCTAAAACCATCTATTTTATTGATTACCCAGTCCAAAGGCTATACAAATTTTAGTATGAAATATATTTTCATATATTCTATACTAAAATTGATATCAGAAATTTAAAACATTTTGTATCTTTACAATTGTTATATAATATAATCTGTAATTTACTTTTTAACGGAAATATTTAACTTATAATTTACTTTTTCTTTTATGTTGTTTTTTGTTATTTACCCAGACAGGTATTAATAATTTTTCTTCTATTCTCTCTTTTTTGTTGAAGTTTTTGCATTATTATAAATATGTTAATTTTAATGCACTATAGTATAAAATAAATGTAAAGTTGTTTTATGTACGGGCGTAAATTAATAAATAAGTGAAATAAAATAAAATTCTAGTCGCCAGAAACTTGCCAATCACGTGACACAGTCGCCGCCACAAAGAGCTACATACTTAACTGTTTGTTTGACATTTCAAATTGCTAGTCGCTTTCTCATGTTGTTAACAATGTAAACTGTAGTGACCATATTACATGTCGCTCGCTAATACCTACTCGCAGTTCCAGTATCGCCGTGGCAAAAGGTAGAAGCGATAATATCGTCCCGTGTGACCGAGCCAAGAAACGGTAGAGTAAGTATGCTACTGCCCAGTGCCTAGTCTATGTCTCTAGGCCAGCGTTTCCCAAAAGGTGTTCCGCGGAACCCTGGGGTTCCGTAGAAGCATCACAAGGGTTCCGCGTTCCGTCCGGATTTAACGTATGTATTAAACAAAAAAAATAATGCGCACGGGAGCTAGATCCAGCGCGCTTGACCGCCGTCGCCTCTTCACGCCACCCGCAACCCGTATCGCCCGCCGCAAGCTCAGTCGAGTCTATTACTGATCTTGTACTTACGATATCCGTTTTAGGTAAGTATTTTTTTTATTTGTTACCAATTGCAGATAGTGCCAAAATAAATAAAAACGATTTATTCATTTTCATGTATTATTTTATTTCAGCCTTTATTAAAAAATGGATAACTGGCTCAAAACAGGGCGCTTACAAAGTGGCATAAGTGCTTCATCAAGTTCATCGTCAGCAAATAATGAAAGTATTTCAGAAAAAGCTGTTGATTTATCCGTAAGTAAATTATACTTACCTAGCAATAGTAATCATTTAGGCTCAGTTCATGAACATATTTTGATTGGTGACAACCGTGACAACCCTGACAAATTACTTTAATGTAATATAACTGACGCATGGGTGTTCGAATCTAGCCTTTTAAACAGCAAATGCCATCTAATTTTGATATAAATGAATCACGCCCGAAAAAGGGGTCAAATTCCAGACTGTGCCAAAGGAAGATTTGGGGTGGGACTGTTCTTTTTAGCCAACACCAAACAGCATCATGCCGTCACATTACTAATGTTTTTTTATTTCATTCCAGGATATCGTAAATACTGAAAGATATTGTCCTGAGCAGGATAGATAAAATACACCAACGACTAAAAGGGCTGGGCAATCTCAGGACAACACTACTTCAAAAAATAGAAAATATGACGAATCTTACTTGTCCTTTGGATTAATTTCTGTAGGAATGCTTGAGAATTCGGATGGTCGATGCGTTATCTGCAACAAAATCATATGTAATAGCTCTCTGGCACCTGCAAAGCTAAAACGACATCTTAATACCAACCACCCGCAATTAAAAGACAAAAGCTTAGACTTTTTTTAAAGATACAAAGATGCACATAAAACCAGTGTGGCTGCTTTACATAAATATGTTAAAACTGATAACGAGAATGCCACCGAAGCATCATTCCTGTTAAGTTACAGGATTGCTCGTGCTGGCAAACCACACACGATTGCAGAGACTTTAATAAAACCCTGTATGACAGAAATTGTCAAGTGTGTACTTGGCGAAGACGCAGCGAAGAAAGTTGCAGCAGTTCAGAGTTCCAATAATGTCATATCTGATCGAATCCATAAAATATCGGACCACATTGAAGATGAATTGATTTGTAGATTGAACAGTAGTGAAATGTTTGCAATGCAACTTGACGAAAGTACAGATGTCGCTGGACTATCAATACTGCTTGTTTTCGTAAGATACCCCTTCGGGGGATCTATTGAAGAAGATTTGTTTATTTGTGCTCCTTTGGAGACCAACACCACTGGAGAAGAAATTTTCAAAGTCATTGGTAATTACATGAATGTACATAACATTCATTGGAACAAATGTGTCAATGTATGTAGCGATGGAGCTGCCGCTTTGACTGGCAAAATAAAAGGTACTGTAACAAGAATTAAGAATGTTGCACCTAAATGCAGCAGCAGTCACTGCGTTTTACATCGACATGCCCTTGTCGTAAAAAAATACCACACGAGGTAAAGAAAGTTCTCGATCAAGCCGTACAAATTGTGAATTACGTTAAATCACGTCCGCTCCAATTGAGACTTTTTGAAAAAGTGTGTGAAGATATAGGAAGTCAGCATCAATCACTTCTTCTTCACACGGAAGTAAGATGGCTTTCCATAGGAAAAGTATTATCAAGATTGTTAGAATTGCGCAACGAACTAGTGGTATTTTTTTCCAAAGAATCGCTTTCTTCATCTTTGAGTGGTCTTGTTCAACTATTGCACGACGAGCAATGGCTAATGAACTGGCGTATTTGGCAGACATATTTGATAAACTGAATGTAATTTGCAAGTCATTGCAAGGAAGAAACACAAATACTTTTACAGTAAACGACAAAATCTCTTCTCTTAGAAATAAACTTGTCTTCTGGATAGAATGTGTTGAACAGAAACAGTACAAATGTTTTACTCTTTTAAACGAGTTTCTGGAAAAAAATGAGTTGCAAGTAACCTCAGATGTTGAAAAATGCATTTACGAACATTTGATGGCTCTCAACAAATCTCTGGAAGAGTATTTTCCTGAAAAAAACCTGCAGGACATTGACTGGGTACAGAATCCATTCCTAGTTCACAGGACACCGTCGACTCTTACAGCAACAGAGAACGAGGCTTTGATTGATATCATGTGTTCTTCTTTCTTTCAACAAAAATTTAATTCAGAAAAAACTAATCTGGATGAGTTTTGGATTGGACTTAAAAACGAATATCCAGAAGTCGTCGAGAAGGCTATCACAGTTTTGTTACCGTTTGTGACCACTTACCGATGTGAAACTGGTTTTTCGGCTTACGCTTACAAAAAAAAAAGAAAAAGAAACAGACTGGATGCAGCTCCAGATCTTCGTATTCAGCTGTCTGACATAAAGCCTGATTTCAATGCTATTTTAACAATAAATGTAAAAAGATATCACTCTTCACATTAAATTCAGTTTTACACAAAACTTTTGATCTTTCTTTTCATGGTAAACATGAAAGTATTCAACCAAAAGTTTATCTTTTTCTTATAAAAATAGGGTTCCGCCTAGAAAAGTATGATCGATAAGGGTTCCGGGGCGAAAAAAAATTATGAAACGCTGCTCTAGGCTATGTTAGACAAATGATTTTAATTTCCTGTTACTTATATGCAAGCTCATCTACGCACAATGAGGCGGCGCTATTGGAAATATCATGGCTACCTGCGCAAAAAATTCGTAAGTTCATCTTTTGTCGGTCTAACAATCTTTTAAAACGTGAGAAATAGAGACGTTTTCTGATTTCCTTAGAGCTTTTTTTAATGCGTTCTTATATTTTTTGTATCGCGTGAGTGTGAAATTTTACCTTCATATAATAAATAAACTCCTTCTTGGAGTAATAGTTGTCCTAATAAGTTGACCTTTACTATATTTAAACTATATTCAAGTCCCGTTGGCGTCATGTATCTTTTATCAGGAGATTTTTCAATGTGGATGAGTGTTTCAGGCTAATAATTATTGCTTATAAAAATAATTGTTACCCTTTGTGCTATGCATAAAAAAATCTTGTCTTAAACATTAGTTTACCAAAAATATAATAATTAATATTTGACAAGTTCTAGTATCTTCACCAAAAAATGTAGACAATTTGTCTCGACGCCATCTAGTGAGAGAGTTAGCACTTACAATGCCTTTCTCATATAAAATAAAGTTGGTTGTTTTCAGGTGTCAAAAAATGTAACAAGCAGTAATTGTTGAATGAAACACTCGTATATATATATATTTTTTTTTTAATTTCTTTATTTAATATTAAATTTACAATACATGTTATTACATTACATTAAGTTATTATATATTGAATTATTTCGCGGATAAGAGATAAGCCGCCATAGCTCAGTGGTCAGAGCTGTCGACCGGGAATCGAAAGGACACGGTTTCAAGTCCCGTTGGACTTTTATCAGGAGATTTTTCAATGTGGATTAGTGTTTCAGGCTAATAATTATTGCTTATAAAAATAATTATATTTAAACTGGTTAAAGATAGAAACCCATTAAATTCCCATTAGATATTATTGGACTGACATTGACAACATTTTAATCATGAAAAGAACAACAAATTACTATTGAAAATAATTTTATCAAGGTCGGAATGGAGGAATATGTATAAGAATTTTACCACATCTATAATTGCTCACCTGGTTAATTATTACTTACATATAAAGTTGTGCTTCTATAACTAGTCATTACCTGGTATTTTTTAATGTGAATATTGTACAAGAGTACTAAATGCTGCCCACTCTTCGGAGCTAGTGGAACTACGGCATCTCCTGTGTTGTAAGGCTGGTGGGAGTGGAGAAGGGAATGAGGTGGAAAGCGGAAGGTGGGTAAGTAGGTACCTGGCTATTTAGATCTGATAGATTCTGGATAATGGTCCTTCAAAATGAAAACAGTCAGGCATGTCATGTAAGGCAGAAATGTCCTTTCTGTTCCAACCAGCAACACAGCGACATATCAAAAGTATTCTCGTACCTTAGACCAAAAATATAAAAATAAAATACCTTCACAACTGAAATCGTGTGAATTGTCATCCTTCGGCCCAACAATAAGGAAATGGTTGGTACATTTAGGCAGGACAGATTCGGAAATGTTATTCAAAAATGTCACGTGAGGATTTATTTTATTTTGGTGTTTTGGGGAAACAAACAGTTTTACAATTTTATATTTATAATTATATGTCATATTAACCAGTGAATATTTCATTGAATTTCCACATAAACTTCATGTTACATACAGAAAAAAACATAAATAAACAGAAAAACATAAAAAAACACCTTAATGAAAATGACTGAGATATCTTAGATGTCTTACACACAGCAGTGGGAGAGGTTACGTAATTAACAATTTGATTTAATTTTCTCCAATTAGCATTCAGTAAACTGAAATAAGGACAAATGTAAAATATCGGCATCAGAAAATATATTATTATTTTTTGTGTTTGTCCTTCTGAAAAATGAATGTTTTGTGTAGTTAGTTTTTGAGTGTGGGATGTGGAATAGTTTGACCATGTGTAATAGTTTGACCAACTGGACAGTGGTAATGGACATTTTCCAGAAGGTTGTGGTTTTCCATTATTTATTACGAGCGCCTAGTTGTATCTTCGCTTTTAATTCTTTTATCTCAATTTAATTCCGATTTTTTTTTCTTTTCAGTGTATTAACTGTACAAATATAATATATTATAATATAATTTAAAAAAACCTTTATAATTGGATATCGTGTACCAAACAACGAAGAATGATGTCTCGATTAGTTTCTTAGAACAGGCACTGATTAGTTCGAAGCAGATGTTGACTGGAACACAATGTTCACGCCGCACAGTGGGCTGAAAATCGCCTTTCATAGACATAGAGACTTGAATTTTTAGGGGTATTTTTTTTGGCTAGAAATGGATTTTGCTGATCATTAATATGCTATAAAATGTCGTACGAAGCAATTGCGTGTACAAATGAAGGAGTTATAATTTTTTTAAGAAAAATTTGTATGGCGCTGACATTAAAAATGAGGCCATCTCTGGAATCATAAGGTTTGCCGTTCTATCCTTACACAAAGATAATACTACTATTTATTTGTATTTTTTTGACATACTTCATATTGTGGCGCAAGGTGCGATTTTTTTTTTAAATCCTAAAGTGGAAAAAAAACTTTTTTTGTTGATGATTCATTTTAATGCTTAAATGCTTTACATATGAGTATGCTTTGTCTAGTTTACAATATTTTATTTACACTGCAAGCCAAAACACTGTGCACAGTGGGCTGAAGATCGCCTTTCATAGACATAGAGACTTGAATTTTCAAGTGTATTTTTTTTGGCTAGAAATGGATTCTGCTGATCATTAATATGCTATAAAATTTTGTATGAAGCAATTGCGTGTACAAATGAAGGAGTCATCATTTTTTAAAGAAAAATTTGTATGGAACTGACATTAAAAATGAGGCTATCTCTGGAATCATAAGGTTGACCATTATATCCTTACACACAGATATACTACTATTTATTTGTATTTTTTTGACACACTTCGTATTGTGGCGAAACTTGTGATTTTTTTTTTTTAAATCCTCAAAGTTGAAAAAAAAAAAATTTTTATGTTGAAGATTCATTTTAATGATTAAATGCTTTACATATGAGTATGCTTTGTCTAGTTTACAATATTTTATTTACACTGCAAGCCTAAAAGCATTTAAGCATTAAAATGAATCATCAACATTAAAAAGGGTTTTTTTCAACTTTGAGGATTTTTAAAAAAAAAATCGCACCTTGCGCCACAATATGAAGTATGTCAAAAAAATACAAATAAATAGTAGTATTATCTGTGTGTAAGGATAGAACGGCCAACCTTATGATTCCAGAGATAACCTCATTTTTAATGTCAGCGCCATACAATTTTTTCTTAAAAAAATTATAACTCCTTCATTTGTACACGCAATTGCTTCGTACGATATTTTATAGCATAGTAATGATCAGCAGAATCCATTTCTAGCCAAACAAAATACCCTTGAAAATTCAAGTCTCTATGAAAGGCGATTTTCAGCCCACTGTGCGCCGTACTACAGATTATCCTCGACGTACATTGTACTTTTTTTTTTTTAAAGAAAACAAACATTCCCGGGTTACGAATAACCTGACAATATTTGAAAATCTCCTACTACCACCACAGTAAGCAGAAAATGTATTATCATTGTGCTCATATCCAATAACCATGTGTACATTATTTGGCCTAATACTGTATTGAGAGAATCTATCATCATTGATCCGCTTGCACGAAGTGTAATGTTTTAGACATTGTGAGAATACGCCAACTTGCTGACCGCGGTCTGAATTCGAACAGCGAATCGTATAAAATTGGACCGCCAAAATATAATTTAAATGTGATATAAACATCAGTTAACAATACAACAATAAACAGTGTATACCACGATATTTGCTCTACCGATAAAATCATAAAATCTATATTTAAAACCGTCATATTGAAAATTAAATGTATTGGAGGTGATTCCTTGGGTCACATTTAGTGTACAAACTTCAAACTTGGTTATAATTCATTAATTCTACAGCGATTACAAGTGTCTTAATTTTCGATCAAGTGACATTGGACAGTGACAGTTCAATCCAGTGTTTATCTGTGCTAAGAACTGTGACTGCTTATAGCAAAACTTTTACTGCCTATTACAAATAACGTAAAATAACAGTGAAACATCATCAACATATCATACATCATCAACATGAATAATACCTGTCAAAAATGTTCCGAACCAACACTTTCAGACGAGTCTATTTTTGTGTGCGTAACCTGCAAGGAGACATTCCATCTGCAATGTGGAGGTGTGACGGAAAGTACCTACCGTCGCCTCTCTAAGGAGCGGCGTGCCCTCATAAAATGTAAACAATGCATTTGTGTCACACCGACTGTCAAACCCAGTGGCAGTTCACTTATTGATAGTGAACTACTCGCCAAACTACTCGAACAAAACACGCAAATTCTTGCCACTCTAGCGGGGATGAGCAAACAATATGAGGACATTCTTCTTCGCGTCCACGAGCTTGAGGACACTAATAACAAGCTTGAGAAAAAGAACACCGGCCTCGAAGCAAGAATTGAAGTATTAGAAAACCAAATGGAGCAAATAGACAGGCAAAATAGGTCTAAAAACGCTGAAATCAGGGGGATCCCGGAAAATAATGGGGAAAACTTAAATAACCTCATATTCAACATCCAAAAAACTACTAATTCAAACGTGGAAATGAACAAGATTGACGCAGCTTACCGCATCTCCCAAAAAATACCTAAAGACCAATGTAGGCCCATAATCATATCATTTAAAACCAGTATTGACCGTGATGTTTTCCTGTCAGACATAAAAAAGTTCAACAAACAAGCTAACAATAGAGAGGAAAAACTCAACACCACCCTCGTCGGAATTGCAGGACCTCGCTCTCACATATACGTCTCGGAACACCTGACGTTTCGTGCGAAACACTTGTGGTTCCTTGCACGTAAGGCTACACGGGAAAACTTATATAAATTCGCCTGGACCCGTGGAGGGCAAGTGTACGTCCGTAGAGATATTGGAACACCAGTCATTATTATCAATGACAAAAACAAACACATCTTATCTCACACACCCAATAACTTGTAAAAGAACTGTAACTATTGTATTTATGTTTATAAAATATTTTTTACTTTACTCAAAATTCATTAACATCACTATTTCAACTATTAATCTCAACCTATTATATGAAACAGAAGGGCACAGGTACATGGTTACAGGGGAATTTAAATTATTTAATTTGTATTTCTCTAGTTTTCTTTTATCTCTTTACCCAAACACTACATTTAGTTTTAGCATTAACCAATATAAATCTTGTACTAAGTATCTTCAATTCATAGTTACACTATATGCCTGCTATAATTATGTAAAATACTTACAACAACTAAATCCCTATAACACCTATGTACTTTACATGCTTATGCTTATGTTTTATTTTCTCTATATACTTCTATTTTATATGCTTTATATGCTTATGCTTTATATGCTCGTGATATATACTCGCAACAACTATATGCATACTCTGTATACTTATGCCAATGTTATGCATACTTTTCACGCTTATGTTAAATATCCGCAACAACCAAATCCATATATCACTGGTATACTTTATATGCTTATGTTTTATTTTCTTTATATGCTTATGTTTTTTAATCTCTTTAAGCTCATGTTTTATTTTCTCTTTATGCTTATATTTTATATTATTTATATGCTTATGTTATGTATTATTTATAAATTCATGTTATACATTCGCAACAGATATAAGTACACTTTATTCACTAATAGACACAATACCGATATAATTATAATAACGGAGCGTAATTCTTTTAATTTAATTCTTCATAGTTTTGGCAAGCTTATGGATGTATGTGCTATCAATTGCTCTAAATGAATTAAAATTAATTTTAAATGGATGATTTTATAGCTAGCCAAATAGAAAATTTCTACAAAATCCATGAATACGAATGTGCAAGCACAGAGACATGTAATGAATTTTTCCCACACAAATTTAACGGTTTATTCATATTACACCAAAATATTCGTAGTATGTTTCAAAATTTTGATGAATTTATTATTAAAATCAATAATCTAATATTACAACCAGACTGTATAATATTAACAGAGACATTTACAAATGATGAGTCACCAGCCTTTCAACTTCCTAACTATACATACATCCCAACTAAAATAAATATAAATAAAAATAGTGGAATCGCAATATTCGTTCACACCAAATTCAGTATTGTCACGACTTTAGAACACCCAATATTACTGACTAACTGTATTCAAATCGAAATTAAACTCGATAAATATATTTATCACATAATTGCCATTTACAGAACACACGAATCAAATATTTCACATTTCATAACTCAACTGAAAAATATATTACTACCGCTTAAAAATAAAACCTGTTTTATCGCGGGTGATTTTAATATTAACATTAACGAAAAATCAGAAAATATTTTCAAAAATGAGTTCCTAAATTGTATGACTGAATTAGATTTTAAATCATGCATAAACAAAAATACTAGAGAAATGCACGGACAAAAATCGTCTTGCTTAGATCATATTTGGATAAACATAAAATTACAAAACCTATATAAAATCAAAACAATGATTTGGCAAACGAATATTACTGACCACCACACTTGCTTATTATTGTATGATAATGAAATAAAATCACAAATTAAGGTTCCAATTACTATTAAAAAAACCACAAATATTGCCACTTTAGAGAAAAAATTGAAAGCAGAAACTTGGTGTACGATACTACAATCTAACGATGTCGAACAATGCTCAAATATGTTTGAAAAACAAATTATGGATCATATTGAAACCTCCACAACAGAGGTCTCATTATACACGAATTCAAAATTCAGACGTATAAAACCTTGGATCACTTGTGGCCTAATAAAATCTATCAGAGAAAAAGAAAGGCTATATAAAAATACAATTAAAAATCCACACGATGAAAATGCTAAGATAGTTCTCAAAAAATATAGAAATAAATTAACAGCTTTAATTAAAAAAAGTAAAGACGACTACTTTAAAAAAATAATCTCTACTTCAGAAAACAATCTAAAAGTTATTTGGAAAACGGTAAATTATGCAATTGAAAATAAGAAAAAAAATAATTCTATAAAATATTTAAAACATGAAAATAATATCATAGATGTATCCAAAGACCCAAAACTAACAGCAAACATTTTTAATTCTTACTTCTCTAAAGTAGGAAACAATCTCGCTGATAAAATCACTAAATCTGTACACACACCTAAAACTATAACAACTAATACCCAAAAACAAAATACACTATCCACTTTTAAAAAAACTACCGAAACTTAAATTCAACTTGTAATAGAAAGCATGAAAGACGGATCCTCTCCAGGTTTTGACCACATTTCTGTGAAAATTCATAAAGAAATGAAAATGTATCTACTGAAACCACTAAACCACCTTATCAATCTCAGTCTGACTAAAGGCATATTCCCAACAAATTATAAAAAATCTATAATATCCCCTATATTTAAAACCAGCGACCCGCAAAATGTTTCAAATTATCGACCGATATCACTAATATCGAATATAGCAAAAATATTTGAAAAGATTGTGAAAAAAAGGGTTGTTGATTTTCTAGAAAACAATAAAATATTACATTCCAATCAATTCGGATTCTTAAAAACAAAAAGCACACAAGATGCAATAGCAAATGTAACATCATTTATATACTCTGCACTTGATGAAGGAAATAAATGCGCAGGAATATTCATAGACCTAAGAAAAGCATTCGATAGTATCTCACACACAAAGCTTATCAAAAAACTGAAATTAAATAACATCAATGATAAAGCCGTCCAATGGATAGAAAGTTATTTGAACAATCGTGCACAATTTGTTAAAATAAATGACCAAACTAGCGACCAAGAAACATCAAATTTTGGTATCCCACAGGGCACCGTGCTTGGACCAATATTGTTCATTTTGTATGTAAACGACATATTTATTCAACCATTGCATGGCCAAATTATCTCTTACGCTGATGATACAGTCCTTATAATAAAAGAAAAAACTTGGGAAAAAATTAATCTAAAAGCTACAGAAGACATAAATAATCTAAAAATATGGTTTGACAATAACCTCTTGTCGTTAAATAGTGATAAAACATATGTCATTCCTTTCGAAATTAACACTAACATTGTACCTCCAAATCTTCAAATATTCTTACATAATCATTCTCTCGCACAACACGATACTAATCACTGCCAACAAAAATGTTCACTTCTGAAAATAGCGGATAAAATTACATATCTTGGAATAATCATAGATAAAAACCTAAAATGGAAAGATCACATCGACCATACAATAAAAAGAGTTAGGAAGTTAATTCATATATTCTTACGGATACGAAACTTTTTATCAACGAAAAACCTATACTCAATATACTACGCATTAGTACAGTCTATTCTTCAGTATGCCATTATCAGTTGGGGAGCAGCTTACAAAACTAATCTGACCCCCATAGAAATTGTTCAAAAACTAATAATAAAAATTATACTAAAAAAACCTCCAGACTTCCCAACTGACAGCATATTCGAAGAATTCAAAGTTCCAACATTTAAAAACTTATTTATAAAAAATTCAATTATACAAATTATAAAAGAAAAAGATAAATACGCATTCATAACTGAAAATCGTACTAGACTTAAACATGTATTTGTGTGCCCCAAATTAAACACTTCTTTTGCACAACACCATTATACTCACCAAGGAAAATTCTTTTTCAATAACCTACCAATAGAAATCAGAAGCATTAGGAACAAAATTCAATTGCTGAACTCCATCAAAAAGTATTTTAGAGAATGTCACACTAAAAATCTTACTTGTTTTTCTTCTTACTGAATACATATATGTTTACATATTTTAGTTAACGGGTCTGATTGCCATGTGTCTATATTACCTACACATACATATATATATTGAAATACATGATTATAGTAAATAGTAATTATAATTATATAAAATGTATTAACTGTATTAACTGCATTGTATTAACTGTACACGGGACTTTATTTGTACATAATATGTGAAATGTTAACTCTTCTTCCATCCACAAGCTAAGGCTTTTAATGGAAGACCAGTAAAATTATATTTCATTAGTCAGAAGTCAAAAAAAAAAAAAAATCAACATTATGTTTGTCATCTGGATCCCACTAAACATGTTTGCCAACCTATATAGGACGTGCTGTTCACACGCGGGCAATGTGGGTGCCGAATTTGCCAACCCATATAGGGACGGGCCTTTCACACGCGGGCAATGTGGGTGCCGAATTCGCCAACCCATATAGGGACGTGCCTTTCACATGCGAGCAATGTGGGTGCAGAATTTGCCAACTTATATAGGGACGTGCCTTTCACATGCGGGCAATGTGGGTGCCGAATTTGCCAACCCATATAGGGACGGGCCTTTCACACGCGGGCAATGTGGGTGCCGAATTCGCCAACCCATATAGGGACGTGCCTTTCACATGCGAGCAATGTGGGTGCAGAATTTGCCAACTTATATAGGGACGTGCCTTTCACATGCGGGCAATGTGGGTGCCGAATTTGCCAACCCATATAGGGACGTGCCTTTCACATGGGGGCAATGTGGGTGCCGAATTTGCCAACCCATATAGGGACGTGCCGTTCACAAGTGGGCAATGTGGGTATCAAATTTGCCAACCCATATACGGGTATATAAAGACTCCAAAAATGTTTAATTTAATTGAAAACAACATTGAAAACCTAAATAATGTAAATGGATAGGCAATGAAGGCATTATCTACTGCAAAACTTATACGCCCATATAACATACACGCCTATATTTTTTATCTTTTCTTCTTATTTCTTTTCTATTTCTCTAATTTCTTTTCTTTTCATTTGATATTTTTTTTTTGTTTCAGTTCTATTTATATTTTAAATTTCTATTTAATTAATTTATATTTTTACTCATTTCTTTTAAAGAGATTGAAATTAGATTAAAATTCTGTCACCCCGGTCTTTGATCCTAGGAACAGACTCGGCCTAGTGAGGTGGTTTATACCAAACGAGTATTTGCACATGTTATGATAATAAATAATTCAAGAAAAAACTAGACATGGAAAACTAGTAAAATTGATTATCTGTTCAAGAAAGACCTCAATTAAATATTTGAAAGACTGATAATTTTCGCATGAAGTTAAGGTAAAATTTACCTTCAGCCCTATAAGACAAGCCCACAACCTCTTTCTATTTTATATCTGTTTACCTCTTCAGTGCCGGCTCTATCTAATTCTACGTTCCATCAAGAAATGTATAGAAATTCTTGAATAAGCCTTATTATTTGACGCCGTTAAACGCCAATAATTTTACATAAAGTATACAGGGTGTCCGGGGATAAAGAGCGCTAACTTCGGGTGGTGATTCTACATATTTTAGAAGCAAAACAATCAAATAAATTTTTTCTAAATTCCAATGTTTTAAGGTAGTTTTTAGGTAAAAAAGATGACTTGTTTTGTGTGGGAAAATAAATATTCTACTTCTAAAAAAATATTTCTACCATGATGTGGAATCACCTCCCGAAGTTAGCGCATTTTATCCCCGGATACCCTGTATAACGTAAATAGGAATTTGTTTTATAGTTACATAATGCATAATAAACAATTAACAAATTAAGGGGGCGCCTATAAAACTCACACACAACCTCTTTACATTGCGCAAAAACTAATAATTAAAATAATATTAAAGAAATCATTTTTATATTCATCTGAACTCATTTTCAAAGAATTTAAAGTCAGAAAATTAAATACTCTTTTCCTGTATCACGCAACCTTACAAGTTTACAAAGATGATATCCTAAACAAAACCGTACCATTCAAAAACATAGCAAATCTCAGGCAAAAATACATGTTACCAATTCCGATTTGTAAAAAAACTTTGGGTCAGCAAAACTACAAATACTTAGGAACAAATTTCTTCAATAAATTGCCAGAAAATATAAGATCACTAAATGATAGTTTCAAAGAATTCAAAACACAATTAAAAAAATATACTGAAAACCTAAACTAAATTTAAAAAAAAAAAATAAATAAAAGAAAAACAAAAACAAAAAATTAAAAAATTAAATAAAAATCTAAGAAACTAAACAAATAATACCTCATCCCATACACACAAGCAATTGCTTTTTATGGGAGAACATTGAAAAATAATAAATATTAATCATATCATAATATCTTATCTTATTACTAGTGAAATATATATATGTATATCACAAAAAAAAAAAAAAAAATTCCCTCTTACAAAATTCACATTAATAACATTGAGCGAATACAAAAAAAAATCTACGTTTTATAAATTTTAAATTAAATATTCCACTAGAAGACTTACAATATCATTTTTTATTAAATACTTTAAAAATACACACATTGGAAGACAGGCGTAAAATAAACGACTTAACTTTTTTATTCAAGATTCTAAACTCTAAATTCGTCTTTTGCGAACTTCTGCAACTTATAAACTTACGAATACCTAAAATAACAACACGACAAAATGCACTATTACACTACAACACACATAAGCGCAATTACATTGCGAACTCCCCAATACAACAGTTTCACACTATGGAAAACCAATACTTAGGTGATGTCGATATATTTAATATCAACTTTGCGAATTTTGTGGATTACGTAAAATACTTATTTCAACACTATTCCTAAATGGAAGTTATATTTTTGTAAACCAGTCAAATCGCTGTATTTTTTAATTTATGTTCTTGTTATTTTTAATTTTGTTTCTTGCATGTATTATTTCTTAATGTAATTTTATTTTTATTATTTATTTCTCATGTTTCAAAACTGTCTGTCATTAAAATTGTACCACCTACATGTAAAAGCCCTCTGGGCGTTAAATAAATAAATAAATAACATATATTCAATATTTTTTTAACCTTTCAAAAATTGCTACCTATTATCATTTGATATTATTATTCAATTTAAATACTGGTCTGAATTTATGATGACGTTACCAAATTTCCCATTTGGTTCCAAGGATGCCTATTGATTAAAATTGCACATTGTGTTAATCTAAATATCAAAAATAAATTTACGAAATTCCTTCATATTGCAACAACTATAATCGGTCGCACAAAAGACATAATTATATGTAAAGGTTGCGATGTGCGCCGGTTCCTTATTAGCTCAAGTTGCAACAGTAAATTTTTCACATTTATGGACATTTCTAATTTGCGTGGTTATGTATACAACGCATACTTACTATTATCTATTATTGTCTACATATTATGTCAAATTATCACTTTTAAAATCTGAACACCGCATAATTGCTTGCAGCCTGGGATTATGGCATTCTCAGTTATTGGGCTGTGTTGGAGGCTGAAGAGAGTGGGGAATGGAAGAGGATAGGTAAGAGGAAGTTGGGAATGTTCTTGGCTACTCAGATCTGGTCATTAAACGCTGCCAATATAATGCCATTTCAAGCAACGTTTCCATTATACATGGTACTGATAGTGATAGTATCTAGTACTCTGGAATGTGCTGTAAATACACAATTATAAATATAGGGTCACTCTTCTTACCCCAGATTGTTTAATCAATACCTGACTTACGAGTACTTTCCATTAAAAAAAAAACAAAACTTGCACATGCAACATTACCATACATCTCATGAATTTTAAGTTCAAGATTGTTGAGACGAAAGCGAGTTTGCTGTGGTTACTACGAGAATGTCAGCATTATCTCTAGTTTGTATTGTCATTATATGCGATCATTCAAATGGCGTTCTGAGTAATGAAATAAAACGAGACTGGTTCATCACATTTCCCTGAAACTTTTCCAGTGGCACCATTGAGTACATGCTTTACTATACGATATTTTACTGCTTCCCAGTTCTGTGTTATTTGGTAGAGGGTTGAGAGATGATTTAAATATGGACTTCGTTCCTTTGCGCATTCCTTTTTCTGAGAAAAGAGACAATGGGACAGGAGACATTTTCGCAATACACATACGATGGATATGCATTATTGGATCTTTTGTCACAGTCATACCCTAATTTTGATACTATTTTTGGTCATTGCCGTCAGAGAAACAACCGCAACCTTACATTTTAAGGGTAGATAGATCTCCAAAGTTCTGGTCGATATTTTTAGAGATTGTTTCCTCATATTTTCAGCCATGTGACTTTGCCATCCCCGATCGTGCCACTGCTTATAGACATAATCAAGTTTGCTTTAGGAAATGGTTCAGGGCAAGCAAACCAATCAATGAGAGTTTAACTCTCTTAATTCCTGTGGGTCTCATCACCACGTGTTCACTCCACCACAGAATGACTCGATACCTTCACAAATGTTATGCAGATAAATAAATCAAGCAGTTCAACGAACTCTATAGGATCCATCTTACCTTTCAATGTCAACGAGTCTTGTGGTGCACTTTTGGCGTAATTGAAGTGAGTGAATTGAAAGAAAGGTTTCATTTTTGGACCGTTGCAAGATGAAGCTCCCAATTTTCAATACGTTCCGCTTCAATATACAGCTCAATCAGTGTAGTCATCTGGAAGTACTGAACCTACAGCTGGGAAGTATCCGTTTACTTTTAAATTTTTCAGTACATCAAACAGTTTAGATCGAACTGCCTGAAAAGCCTGTATAGTAAATTTGATATTCTGTGCGTACCTTGATTTTTTTTTTGTATTTTATATCAATAAAAAAACTACAAAACACATAAAAAGCGCCCATCTTTTTCGAAATTTAATGTTTTACAATTTTGTAATAACTAATTTTAGTTTTAATAATTTTTCTCGAAATTTCACCGGAAACGAGATATTCATGAAAAACCAAAATACACATACGCATTTATTTAGACATTATATTTCGAAATTTAATTTATTAGAGTTAAAAAAGTTGGTCATGAAAAAGTTGTAGTTAATTTTAGTTTTACTAAATTTGTTAAGATACTCTAGCCGAAATTTTATTGGAAACCAGGGGAAAAACTAGATTTTGGGGCAAATCCGGCTGGTTTTTTCAAAAAAAACAGAATTTAAAATTTTCATATATATATTATTATGTTTAATTTGTAATAGAAATTGACAGTACATCAACACATAATACACAATATCGTAATAACACTTGTAAAGGGGTAATAAAAAACAACAAATTCATTGAAATAATAAATATACTTTATTTTGCAAGGAAATCGTTCAAATAACATTCAGTTAAATTAATAAAACTTAATTATTTCATATTTTTCAAAACGCAATCGTTTTCCACAATCTCCGCTAACATTTAAAGAGTAATTATGTATGATAATTACTCTTTAAAACTAAAACTACCATAATAATATAATTATTGAGAAAGGCATCTACGGGTTAAAAATGGGAACGATTTAAAACCACATTTTCCGCAACCATTAAAATATATTATATCCTTTAGAGGAAATCTGAAAAAAAATGCCCGTGACTTTTTGACGTGATGTTTTGGTCGAATAAATGTTTTATAAAAATATGTTTGTTTATAACTACACATAAATATGAAATATATTGTGTTGTAAATAATTTTGATTTGCAGTCTGTGTTTTTGGGCATTACTTTTAATTTTGTAAATATATTATTGCAGAATTCGATCCAAAAAGATCTCAGAACATGAAACGGTGCATAGTGAGAAATAAGCTTTATAATATTTTAATAATTCTTTCTTGAGCTATCTTTCTAAACTCGAGATGAATATTAATTAGATGAAAATGAATAAATAGTTTTATTGAAAGTGGAACAAGTGATCTGATTACAAGTGATCTGATTACAAGTGATCTGATTACAAGTGATCTGATTAAAGGTGATCTGATTACAAGTGATCTGATTACAAGTGATCTGATTACAAGTGATCTGATTACAAGTGATCTGATTACAAGTGATCTGATTACAAGTGATCTGATTACAAGTGATCTTATTACAAGTGATCTGATTACAGGTGATCTGATTACAAGTGATCTGATTACAAGTGATCTGATTACAAGTGATCTGATTATAAGTGATCTGACTACTAGCGATCTGATTACAAGTGATCTGATTACTAGCGATCTGATTGTTGTGATTTTTTTACAAATGATTTGACTACAAGAGATCTGATTATAGGTGATCTGATTACAAGAGATCTGTTTACAAGTAATCTGATTACGAGCGATCTGATTACAAGTGATCTTTTTACAAATGATTCAACTACAAGTGTTCTGATTATAGGTGATCTGATTACAATAGATCTGATTACGAATGATCTGATTACAGGAGATCTGATTATAGGTGATCTGATTACAATACATCTGATCACAAATGATCTGATTACAAGAGATTACTATTCATGTGAAGAATTGTGTCTATGGCTGGCGGGATCGGGCGGACACCGGGCGGACACCGGGCGGACACCGGGCGGACACCGGGCTGGCGGCCTGGATTTGATTTTTATACAAAGCCACAATTTTATTCCGAGACTGATGAAATTATGCACATTTGTCGTTCAAAATAAGAGAATGGTGAATGGATGGATGAAATAGAAAGCATCCAATCCCCTTTTCCCTTCAAATTCAAAATAAGAGGAAAATTACAGTACACATCTCATTTATAAAAAAAAACTTGGTTTAAAGCCCAGGCAACGCCGGATACTTTTCAGGATATCATTATCTCATATTGTTTAAATGAAAAAAAAATAAAAAAAGAAAGACCATTATTATTGTTATTAAAATAACGCTTAGTTACTAATCGTTTGAACAAGAAGATTTTGATAAATATTTAATTATTTTAATAATAAAGCTTCCGCATGCACTCAAACCGTTCTTGGCCCAATGACTGCGATGAATGCACTAACATTTAGGTAGTTGACAATCCAATGTGGAAAGTTCATTTTAGGTTTAAGTAATGGTAATACTCGTATAATACTACGTAATGAAATCCTACTTTTGACTACCGTTGCGCACAGCACGAGGTGCTGCCTACACAGAATACGTACCACGGTACGGGAAGCTCGGCCCCTCTCGGGCGCCTCTAAGCGAACTCTACACTAGAAAGCTAAATGATCATGACAATACTTTTTAATTAAGCCATTTTTGTTGTTTCAAACAGATAATTAAATTTATACAGGGTGCATCATCATGTACACGAAAGACTTTTACCAGCAATTCCTCAGCATATTTCTTCTAAAAATGAAGATGTCATTTTGCTGTCCCATGACAATTTTTTAAACAATTAAATACAATTTTTTTTCCATTACACGACGCCACTGGATGCATCTCGTGATATGGACTCCGTCTCGTTCCAGCAGCACCATATAGACGGAACAGACGGCGTATAACGTGATCCGTTGCGATTTTGTGGCAGATTAGTGCAGTGGCGAGGTGTGGTAGAAATTTGTATATTTTTTACTCCAAATACGCTCAGGAATCTAAGTTACAATATTCCGGGTACACGCTGATACACTCTATAGAAAATAAGGCGAAATAGGAATTAGGGTCATCATGAGTAACTTGTAAGAGTAAGTATGTAAGTAGTTACATGAAACGGAGACGCAGTAAAATTGCCGTCTTGGAAATGGTCATGAATCCGATTTCGAATCTGACAAGAGTTATTTTTTGATTGATCACAGACGAAACAATTTTTGGCGAACAATATAAGATTACTTTAAAGTAAAATCACAGACGAACACAATTTTGGCCAAACAGTTAAAGTTTTGTGGTAAAATTAACAATAATTAGGTGAGACGCATTTTTCAAGGTTGACCCCGCTTGTAATAAGGTCGCAATGTCATTGGATTGACAGCGACAATTTAGAAAATTGGTACAAAATGAACACTTGGAAAGGTATAAGGAATACCGACACACCGTCTCCCGGAGAGAGCCCAGTGGTAGTCTATGTTTATGATATGGTGGTCTGGTTGCAGGGTCTGTGAGAGCCGGGGTCCTCCAGCCGCCAGCCGCCAGCCCAGGACGCTTAGACCTTGCTGGGAGAGGGCGGGCAGGCAGGGGTGAGCGAGAGGCGACGCACGTTGGGGGTGTCATAATCCTCCATGCTCATGGCGCGCGACATGCGACGCTCCACTCCCGGCAGGCTGAGCGAGGTCAGTTGACCCTGGCCTTGACAGAACAGCAGCAGGCTCTGCGCTACCTTGGCCGGCTGAAACGTTACGATAAACAGCATAGATAAGATTATCTCCATGTGATTGTTGTGTTAAAGAGAGACGGTTTGAAGACGGCGGGTGGCCGTGTGCAATGGGTTCAGTCATTCTTGACTGCTGAAAGGTAGGAAAAGTAGTAATACCTCTTCAGATAGGACGTCTCCGGAGCGGTCAACCTTGAGCAGGGACACCTTCTCCTTGTTGCCGTCGCGGTACAGTTTCTCCACCACGGCGGCATAGGGCGATAGCGATCCCGTGATGAGCAGCGTGTCAGGCTGGCAGTTGCGCAGGGACAAATCCTTGCGGCTGGAATATTCACATATTATGAGCTTAGTCTAAGTTTTATTCTCTCGGGCGCAGGTGATAAATAACCCGATCTCCTGGGGCAAGGATGCCCCCCAAAGAAGAACTGTAAGGGTCGGCGAGGGCGACTAAAATATTTTTCTTAATTTCTTCTTTTACTGGTCGTATAGGCCCTACATCGCTGCAAAGAACCATACCATTAATGTACTTTTATATTTTAATAGTTTTCTTAATTTTCCGAAGAAATCCAAACAATGCAAAGTCAAAAAAAAATTTCAACATCGTACGTTATAAGGGTTAAGAAATGTTCCACCGTCTTATGCGAGGTATTGAAGTATATTTTATAAAAAGATTTTGGTTTTGTTTTTGCTCACTAATTAAAATCGATCGTTACAAATTTCAGCAACTGAATACAATTAATTTTATAAAAACCTACTTTCGTATGCTGAAACAGAATCCTTTGATTAAAAACACCCAGCCAGGCAGAAAAATTGACTGAATATAATTTGGGTATAACGCGAAGGTTTTCCTTTGATCGGTGAAATACATCATCAAATGATCAAAAGCCGTGATTGCTGCTACCTTCTTCGAAATCCGCTATCCTTTGAAACTCATTATTTACATTATTAACGTTATTTGTAATGATCGTACACTACACGTTTCGGGTAGTGACCCGGCACCGGGCCACTAACGAAAAATGCCGGATCGCCAACAAAAAACTCCTGAAAATCCAGGTTTTTTGGTTAGGCTTTTGATTTTTCACGAAACTCTAAAATACAAGTAAGTCAATTGAATATGGACTACTCAAAAAGTCATTCTGATTTAAGATTATTTTAAATTTTATTTTGTTATTTCCTGAGTTGGTAGTATTCCGTTAACCACCTTCTCTATCAATCCCCTTATCCTTAGTGTGTTTCTATTCGTATTGACTAATACCTGACCTTTAATAAAATAAAAAAATCAAACCACAATTTTATTTAAGCTGGAATCAAAGCTCTCACTGCTTCATTACGCGGTACAACAGTGGAATAGTGTACGTATCCCACACATAATAGTAACAATATTCTAGGTGATATATGGAAATAATGATGGAAATGTGGTTGAGACTTACTTGAGGAATGCCCTGACGTAGAGTTTAAGGTTGTTGCTGTTGAGAGACCCGCGTAGGCGCGCCAAGAAATCCTGCAGAATGCGCTCCTTGTCAGAGTCTGTTTCTTGGACGATGTGCTGTGGAATTAATGTCAGGTGTCACATCAAAGAGACTATTATTAATGTGTTAATTTTTGTACATAAAATCATGAACAACCAAATGCCAAAATATTTTAAGGATGAAATTGTTTTTAATAGAGATGTTCATAATTACGAAACCAGAAATGTAAATAGGATTAGATTGCCACATATGAAAAAAACAAAATCACAGAACTGCCTAATGTACAAAGGACTAAAAATGTATGATGAAATGCCTGAAAGTCTGAAGAATGAAGGAAGAATGAATGTATTTAAAAAGAAATGTTATATTTATTGTAAAAATATGTAAAATTACAAAATGAAATATGATCTTGTTTATATTAGTTTATATTCAAATGTATAAACTAACTCAATAAATAATTAAAAAAAAAATAAAAAAAAACTAGAATTTATTGAATGCTTTTCTTATTGTTTAGATGGCATGATTTATTGTCTGCTTGTTCTTATAAATATTAATTAGCGTGTGAATGGTTCTTCGCTGTCAAACACGGAGAGATATGGGGACAGTTGTTGGAATAAGCTTGAGGCTAAAAGGTCCTCATCTGAAAAAGGCACCAATAATATGATGATGGAAGATTCGAACTAAAAATAATTTTGAAAACTAAGAAGGACAAAGATGACACCAGCGGCAGAGCGGACTGATCATAGTCTGTAAGACACAGAGATTCAAAAACCGCCACTTAAAAAAACATTTATAATAGAAAGGCAAAGAAGTAAAAAACGATAGGGCTTAAATCAATAATTGTGGCACAACAAGAAGTTCTGCTTTATTCCATGCACTAAATGTATAGTGTATATGACTTCTCTGGTTCTGAGCAGTCGGTACTCTCTAGCGAGAGGGGTCTGTAAACTACTAAGCATACTCATATTCAACCATTGATGAATGGGATAGGACAAAACATATCGATTCTTGCACGTCCAAGTTTAGGATGATAAAACGATGGTATAGGCTTACGATAAAGAATTGCTTACATGTCCAAACTTGTGGTAGAGCAAGAAGTCCTGCTCGGACTGCGTGACTTCCCCGCCGCGCCACTTCATGAACTTGTTCTTGAAGGCGTCCATGACGGAGGTGGGCGATCCGGTGCAGTTGATGAGCACGAGTCCGAGCAGGCGGCGCGGATGCGCGAGGCCACAGCGCGCCAGCACGTTAGCGCCCGCGCCCTCGCCCAGCCCTACCGCGTACTTCACGTGCAGGAAGTCCAGCACGGTGATCAGGTCCTCGCCCAGCGTCTGCAGCGGGGGAAACTGGTACCTGGACAAGAAAGGCATACATAAATATGGAGATAGAGAAACTAGCGCAGTAAGTCCGGCATGGAGATCCGGACCATCTCCCAGCGTCTGCAACGGGGGGAACTGGTACCTGGGCAAGAAAGACAGATTTAAACATGGAGATAGAGAAACTAGGCATGACCACTAATACTAAATTACTATTTTTAAGTTTGTTATTAGTAAAGCGCACTTGAAGTGGAATGACACTAAGCTGCGCTATATAAATGCCATGTTATTATTATTATTATTACGGTGATCAAGTTCATCTCCAAATGATATATTCAAATTATTCAATGATTTATTACATTGATGGGTATTACCTTCAAAAGGTAGTAAGGAAAAGCATTACCAATTAAAAATTGAATAATCATTAAGGACGGGTTGTTTCGGAGAATTTGAACAATTCATCAAATTTCAACGATCATTTACGGGTTCTGTGAAAGTCCTATTCAAATTCTGTTATTATATCATTATAGGCTAGTTTCTTGACAGAACTGAAATAAAAACAGAACTTAAAAATATCTTTCACAGAACTTGAAAATTAACTTGAAATTTGAAGAATTGTTCAAGTTTTCCGAAACAACCCGTCCTTAGAATTTTAGAAAAACGTCAATAGGTATCCCATATAAATAAAAATAGGATATCTTTATCTGAGACAGTATCTAGGTTACAAACCAATTTATTGGAATTTTGTCGATTCAAAAATAGAGCTGCCAAAAATCAAAAATGACGTATAATAATTAGATCCTGGGTTCGATTACCAGTTGAGAGATTATATTTTTCCGTGTCTTGTTCTGTATCATGTTTTTTGTAGATTTATTAATATAATCTTCTTTTTCAACAATAATTATTGTTTACTTAGAATATATGTGCAGGCTTACATAATCCACTAGGAATCTATACGCCAATTAACCAATAAATATAAATCCATTTTAAGTAGGAATCACACATCAGCTAAATGTTAGAAATAATATGTTTATACATTTTTTGGATAAGTGATTTATGCAGTAAATAATAATGTAATGGTTTTTAATCTGAACTCTGGACTACTCACACTTAGAAAAATCTTATTGATACTAGTTATAAATAAACGGTGTTCATTAAATCACGGTGCATTAAACTTAAATCACGATATTGTTGTGTTGTGGACTTAATTATAAATCCATATTACGTGATCTAAAATCTAAACCACAACTTTTCTATTATTGTGATTTCTTTTACTAAGCACATTCTTGAAAATAGTTTCAGCGAATAAATGTTTTGCAGATCCTCAAATACTTACAAAAATTGCCCTATGTAAGTAATTAATAATTACTTACGAGTCAGGTAGATTGGGGGCATTATCTTCATGTCCAGGAACATCAACGTGAATAAAACAGGAGCGATCACGGATTTCCAGCATACAAGGACTATTGACGAATTCATGGATTGAGGTATCTGCGAAATTAATAATATTTATTAGTTTATATTATACTCCCATACGAGCTTTTACAAACATGTGATAAATATAATAATTTATTGCAATATTATTAAGGCGAAGCTTTGCCAAATCACTATTTTGATTAATCTTTATAACAAATTGGTGTACATTATGAATTCCAAAAAATAAGCTTTAGATACATTGAAGGTTTTCCTATCGCTTCGCTTGAGTAGAATACAAATAAATAAAAAAAAATACTCAATAAAAAATATAAATGTAAACTACTAAAAAAATGTATTTTTCCAATAGAAATGTATGAACGCGTAAAGGAAACAACTTATAAAAAATACAGTATTATAGCTAAGATTATCTGTGACAGTTTCAATTGATTAACTTTTTTGCTTTCTTATAAAAATTATTTACAAAATAAATAAAAACCAGTTTTGTGCTTGAAATCGAACATTTCTAAACTCCTTTTGTCAAGCGATTTTAATGTCTATTAGCTACAATATAAGGCATACCAAGAATATACAAATGTTTGGCTTGTAGCTTCCTCTTAAAGAAGTAACATTTGTTATAGAACACATGCAAAAGAATTATAAAAGCTAACATTAAATTTTCTTTATGAGGTATGTTATTATAGCCTTCTTGTCACTAAATTCCGAGCAGTTGAATATATCTATATATTTTTTATAAATATTGTTAACCGTATGCACGTATAAGCGAGTATCTAAATGACCTGATATTGTTGCAATTAAAAATAACTTTTCGAGTATTTCTAGTTTGGTATATGGAAGGTTATTGTGCTAAGTTAATCAGGGCTGACAATAATATCTTAACAATTTAAAAATAAAACAAATCTTCTATCCGAGAGTTTTAATATTTCATCAATTAGTTGTAATTTATGGATTCTATAGGTAGACTGAGTTTATTGTTAATATATTTCAGAAATATAAATAAAGATAATGGTACCTATACTGTTATTTGTGGTTTGGAATATGTATATAATTAACTGGGACAGCCAAGTAACTTTTAAAGATTTCAGAGGGTCAGATTTTCATCCCAAAACTTATCCACAATTCGAGTTGTTTGTTTACAAACTCATAAATGACATCAACATCAACAAACGCGTGTTACGATAAAGTTGATTAGTTCTTTTGGTGAATCAAATGGAATTGACCGCTGCCTTAATTTTGTTAATTGAAATCTCCCATGTCATTGGAGTTGACATAAAACCTAGACTTATAGACGCTTGACAGCGACTCGAATGATATTGTTTATTTTTCTTTCTATTTCTGAATAAATTGTCCTGTATTTGAAAACTTCGGTTAAGGTTTCTTATACTAAATCTGTACACAAAACCAATGTTGCCTTTTAAATCATATAAACATTTTTTTAAAGAAATTACTGCAAAAACCTTTTTTTTAATTTTATAAAAACCAAAAATACGCCCTTAAAACTTTATGTAATACCATCTTGACTACAAACACCGGATGGTTTCCAATATTTTGATATGAAATATAGACAATTCGAGAAGTAAAGTAAAATGTCGGAAACAAAATCATATTTTATTTCCACTTTTTCCACTTTCACCATATAAATAAAGATTTCGTTTTTTATATCAACCTTTTGAAGACACAGCGGGAATTAAAAATTGTTTTTTCTTTTTTAAATGCAAGTGGGAACCAATCAAAGTTCGACCATTTCATACGACCGAGTTAAATAATATTTACGATTACTCGGCAAGCCTTAAAAACGAAAAACATCATCATGTGAAAGTCAATCTCTGCTTAATCCCGTCCCTCCGTCTGAGGTCACATCATCGTATTATTGATATATTTAAAGAAACGTTATCTTGAAGAGGTCGTCCAGTGGCTGTCGGCTGTTTAACCGAGACTTTGATTGTATATAATTATTACTTATTTATGAATACTTACGGTTAGTTCCCAGGTCATGGACAGTCAGGAAAACACACCTCTTGTCTTGCTGGCTTAAGTCGCCCTAAAAAACATCAAACGTAAATTTTTTACCAATTCAACAAAAGAATTTTTACTTGAAGGGGTGGTATCGTAACAACGTTAATAAATTACATATGATCGCTCCATTCGTTCCAAGAAGCAAAGTACCTGAAGTATAAACAAACGCCGGTCACGTTTACTCAGCCGGGTAGTGAGTTAGTTACAATCCCTTATGCCTTTTACCTTACACCCAGCTCACATAAAGACAGACCTTTCCTGACTTCCGACAGCCGTAACTCAGTCCCGCGGGTCCAAGAAATACAAGCCAAGAAAACCAAGATCTAGTAGAATGGGAAATTCCGACCACTAATCAATATCTCGCGTTGGTTTACCTACCTTTATCGTACAGAAGGAGGCGGCATCGTTTAACTGCCATGTGCAACATCTCTATATTTATGATAAATTATTTCAAGGCTCCCACATCGATTATCATTTTAAATATATTGTTCAGCCTTCACCACAAACACCGACATTACTGCTTATGGTCGTACATAAACATGAATATAATTTCTACGAAATATGTCTTCATGTGTAATTTTATTTTATACCATCAAAATACTTTTTGAATCATTAATGCAAAGAAAAAAATAATACTTGGTTAAGTGGCCATTGATGAAAAGATTGAATGAAAAAAAGGTTAAAGATGGTTTTTTTAAAACTGTAATCAATTATGTATGTATTTTTTAATGCCGACAATGGTACAATAATTATTCATCTTTAGTACTCTTAGGCACACAACACAGTCAGTACTTGACTCTTCAGGTATTACGTACATAAGTACACTTAAGTCACTTAACCTTTCGGCTGAGGAAGTGAAGTTGAACACGCTACTGATCAACACTGACCTAACATACTGACCATTGCTGACTACCATAGTAAACGATGGTAAGCTTGCACGTTAGATTTACAACGTTATTCAGAACAGGTAATGGTATGATCTTTCATTATTAGATAAAATCTCACACTTAAAGTATTATTTACTGGTTATTACCGTGTTCTCAACTTTGTGAAAGGAATCGTATAAAATGAGGGTAAATGATTCAACAGAAAACATAATGAATATTATACGCCTATTGTTGCTTCAATCTTTGGAAACAAGAAGCAAGGTTCATTGTTGTAAATATTAGGTGATCGAGTTTCTAAATATAATAATGTAGCGCAATCATCGCACGAACTGATTCATGAATATTATTCATTATGGGCGAAGGAAAGTTAAAGAGAAACTTTTTTCAATGTGATTATAAAAATATGAAACGTTTCATGAACTCGATTGAATAGAAAACTATCAAGAAATGCATGAACAGTTGGGTTTTAATATTGATTCTTCAGAAACCACGACTTCTTGTGATGCGTGAAATTGGAATTGAAGAAACTAATTCAACAAATTTAAACAAAGAAATGTTATCATAGTAGTAATTGCAACTGCTGACCCTTCACAACTCGTAAGTTCATCGTATAGTTGAGTTTGGTAGTTAGATCTAGTCTGGAGCAACCATATTTTAACCATATTAGAACAGGTCATTTGTACTTCTCTTCTTTGGCAATAATGTGGCCAGGTTCATTCCTTCCTATCCAAAGACTCCACACAGCGTGAGAATACAAATAAGCTCTTCAACTATTCAGGGAAGAGTGAAATAGTACAAGTTCCTATTTTTATTATACTCAGCGAGTCGAAACTCATCAAACACCATCCACTTGACATTCCGGTATTAAAATGAGAAATCACTTATTAGGCGTATTACGCTGGTGATGGGACTGATGAGCAATGAGAACTGGGAGCTAAGGATAGTGCCGCGAGAAGCCTGTCGGAATCTCTCAGAATGTTGAATAATAATAAATAATTGACTGTTTATGAATTTGTCCTCGATAAGAGATGTAGTAGTATGTACACATCGTATAATGTGCCGCCGCTCAGTTCTATCGGAACCATCGTGGGCATTGCATATTATGCTTCAATTTATGCTCTGTGATCAAGGTTGGCAATTCATCAGCTCTGACCTACTGCACTCGACTGGACACTGGGCAGTAGGAGCAGGTTATAAGATACTACACAGTACTACACACAGTACATTCAAGGAGTAGGTGCTTGACCCGACTCTGTGGGATATTACGATATAATATTAGGTAGATACAAAAGCGTAGACATATGCACATGCACTTCGTATGTGTTTGTGGGAAAAAGCGGCAATATTAGATACTGACCTACAGTAATGACATATCTAGTGTGCTTGAAATTTAATAAGAGTTAATAAAACGCTAAATCTAGCGGTATTACATTTCCTGCTTCAAGACTAACATAGTCACTTGTCAAAGCATTTTCAAATAGGATATGCATTATAATTTTGCTGTCGTACACAATGTTCGATAATAGCCTATACATATAACAGTCCAAGAAGTCCACAATAACACAAAAATTGTCTCTATATATATGTATATCATACTAAGAATAGACGATACTAGTCCTATAATAAACTTATTCAAGCTTTTCAGTAGTATAAGCAATATGAGCATAAGATCGTAACTGAGTGATTAAACTGAAGATGGCATTACACAACATGTAAATAATTAAGGAAAAGTAATTACATACTTCATCACGGTACCTGTCAGAATTCACACATGTGTTCAAAAGAATGGGCGTTACACGGTTTATAAATGTTCTAATCCATTTTTAGGCCACCTGTTGAAAAAATCTTGTACGACGGAATATCTATTTATCCTCTAGCACACGAGATAAGTCTTTTTGTGTTATTTTTTTCTAAAAACAAAAAAATGTGTATAAATCCAATGTCATCCGAACTGGCAAAACATAAATTTAAAAAAAATTATGACCGCCAACATTAAAATGAATTATTGCCGGAGGCTGCTGCCGATGGTGTTCTAAAAACTAAATCTAATAAAGGTCTTCTAGTATTGTGATGAGATGAACACTAACCCTGATCATTTATTAGATTGCGATTGGGGAACGATAAAGTCAATGCCACCATAAGGTCGTGACCTTGGCAGCTTGCGCAACGTCAATTAAAAAGAGTCCTGGTTTTTTCGCCGGAGAAAGAATGCGGATGATGAATTAATTTTAATTCAAACGACTGATTTTACCAATCTGGTGGAACCAAATATTTAGATTAATCTCGGGTATTAATAACGTGGCGATTGGCGTTTCAATAATGATGTTATCCGTCGGTTGAAAATTTTATTTTTACAATTTGTTTCAAAATTTTCAAAAGAATTGTTTCGATATTTAGATTGCGACAAAACATTTTTAGATATTCCAAGGATGAGAAAGCTGGTTATAAGACAAAGTGTGTCTAATTGCCCCCTTCGGCAGATCAAAAGGTAGTCAATTCTGAAATATGGAAGGTCGCACTACAGGATAAAATGAATAAGATGTTTAACTCACCTGATGATTTGCAGCTTGGTGATACTTTGGTATCGGTCCCTGAGGTAGCAGTGAAAGGAAGAAATAGTACAATAATTAGCAAAGCAAGAACACCTTTAAATATGAATACCAACAGATGTTACCAGTCCAGTTTGTTCTCTTAGATGGAAGATTGTAGTTACCCAGTAAAAATATTATAATCACTTAAGCAGAAGATGGCTGTGTTTAGCATTCATTCAATGTCATAGTGCGTTGGCTGTTTAAGTGTTCAATGTGTCGCTGGTCAATTAGTCTTACAACTGCGTCACTTGCCATAGTCACCAGTCACCATCGCCTGATGAAGCTATTATTCTCATACAAGGGTGTGTATAATCATACAGGAAGATAATGATGTTCCATTACACATAATATCCGTTACATGAAATAGATAATCAGAATCTGCGTTGTTGGAAAATGATGTCGCTGTTTTTTTGTTATTGTCTCTTGGGACTGGCAATTGAATGTGTGCAAACAGCCGTTATGAAAGTATAGCATTTTATGTTATTTATGACAAAAGGTGGAACACCGCAATATTTAACACCAAATCGCAAGGTTTTGTCATGATTATTAAGATTAACAAATTAAAAAATATGTATTTTCTAAACCTGTGGCTCGGTTACAAATAATCGACTTATTTATTTACGTTTTACTATCACAACACCTTTGTTTGACTATTTTGCACTGCCTTTGATGTTTTCGAATGAAGTCATTTTTGAATATTATCTGAATTAAAAAAAAATTATTTGTAATTAATTATTTCCCATGCACCATTTTATTAAATCTCATAATGTACTTACCCGACAGTAATAAATGGCCTCAAATAATATTTCGTGAAGAGATCTTCTCGCGTAATATGTGACGCATGTTTGCCATGCCTAATATGTTATAATAAACTGTAATAATAAACATAGGTACACAAAAATACCAGCAGGGTTGTCCCAATCTCGAGAAAGATGGGTAAAAGACAGAACCGACCCAGAAACCAGAATTTCGCTCAGAAGATAGATGGTTCAATGGGGACCAATCAACAGTCATGGTCGGAATCCCCGAGTATTTCAGTATATTGTGTAATAAGGAGCAAAGGCTCGAAGCAGCCCTGTCACGCGGAATGACACCTCCGAGTTCCTGTTAACGTAGGTTAGGTACGCCACGACAATATTAACTCCCACTGCCACGGCAGAACATATAAATTCTTGTTTTAAGACTAGAGTTTCAAGGGGGAACCATTCTCTCTCTAGCTTAATTTAATCTTAATATATAAAAATCACGTGTCTCTGTGTTCGTGATCTTGTGACTTTTCGCCTTAAAGTGTATTTTTAATGCATTCAAAATATTGGAAAAATGCAACTGCGAAACTTGACGGTTGAATTCCTTTGTAATATTATTACAGAAAACATTAGTTTCAGACTGGTCTGAAGATGACCGTAACAGTGAGTTCGAAAAATCTGAGCGTTTTGTTTAAAAAAAGTAAGATGAAGAAAGTTACAAAGTTTTTTAATTACAATTTTGCAATATATATTCATTTCCTACATACGTATTTAACAGCATTAAAAATCCACCGTTGGCGCTAACAAAAAATTGTCCAAAGAAGCGAAGTTAGCAGTCCACAACGGAGTGCTGGTACCTACCTTGATGTATGGAAGTGAGGCATGGAACTGGCAAAGAAAGGATGAAAGTAGATTGAATGCTGTTGAAATGAGATCCCTGAGGCGTATGTGTGGTAAAACCATGTTTGATCGTGTGAGGAATGTGGAGATCCGCAAAGAGTGCAAGGCTGATGTAAGCGTAATGAGTAAGATTAAGAAAGGGACGCTTAGATGGTTTGGGCATGTAGAGCGAATGAGCGAAGATAGGAGTGTAAGGAGGATATATGATGCAATTGCAAATGGTAGCAGAAGTCGGGGACGCCCGAGGAAGACATGGCACGATCAAGTGAATCAGATACTCGAGTCGGGCCATGTCAAGAGTCAGAATAATAGAAGAGTATGTATGAGACGATGTATGAATGTGAATGAGGCAAGGAGTGTGTGCCAAGACCGAGTTGTTTGGCGGTCCGTCCTCTCTGCCTACCCCTGCGGGGAAACGGCGTGATGGTTAGTTAGTTAGTTAGTTAGTTAAAAATCCACATTGACCTTGTCATCACTCCCGTTAAAAATTATTTCCCTTTAGGATACGTATTACAAGTAGGATTTTTTAGCTCGATCCAAATATTGTGTGCGTAGCAGAGCCTGAGATGAATATTTTGTTTGTTTTCAAGTTCTACATGTATCACAATATTATAATGTAGAATTGGCTTTCAAAGAGAGTTAAAATACCTGTGCAAAAATCTTAATTTCTTTGTCGGTATGTGCTGAGGATATTCTTAAATACAGACAAGTGTGTAGTACTTATCTTTAGTGTATAAGTCAGGCATACCCAACCTGCGGCCCAATCGAAGATTTTTTTCATGCAAAAAAAAATCGTTAATTTATCACATTTATATTATATTTTGTGAAATTAGAACATTCTCGTTATTAGATCACAGACTCGGGGGTTTTGATTTATTGCTTGAAAGGCAATTAAGAATTTATTTTCGCAATCAATTATTTTTATATATCGGTATATTTTTTTCCGCATATTTATCGGAAGATCGAAGGCAACTGATATGATTTTAGTAAATGGAGGGCGAGTGCAAAGGACACACATAATCCTGGTGAATTTTTTCTTCGGAATTTCTTAGCTACCGCTCTAAGATTCGACATGTTGTAGTGAAATCGTAATTTCGGAAGTTCTCTTCTTCTGTGGCCCACCTAAGCGTAATGTTTTTTTGGCCCACCAAAGGATTTGGGTTTGGTACCCCTGGTGTAAGTACTCTCACTGAAGAATAAGTGGGAGTAGCTTTCCGTGACATGACTCGATTAAATGAAATAAATTAGTCGTGTGGCGTGTCTAATTAATAGACAAATGTTCTTGTTCTTGGGGATATAGAGGAAACAAGAGGCTTGGGCTAATACAGGCTTTGTGGCGTTCTGTCCACAACTCCACTGGGAGACAGTCGCGGCGTGATCGTTAAATACCAGTTACCTACTAGCATTATTTCTTACGGAGGACTTTCCCTGACGACGTATCCCCGGAGGGAACAAACAATGATGATGATGAAAGGCTTGGAAACTGTGGTGAATCAATGTGAGATGTTGTTGATGAAATCGATCTAGATTTCTATCAGAAAAAGACAATAGACATCATCAACGATTTCAAAAATAATGAAGGAAAGGATTATAAAAAAAAAAAATGAAATTAAAATTCAGCAGAAAGAAGTCTCCCAAGCACTGAAATGTGTAAAGCAGTTGGTTAAAAACTTTTGGGGAATAAATATAATGGTTATCGCTGTTGCTAATGCGTCTTAACTAACTAACTAACCATCACGACATTTCCCCGAAAGGATAGGCAGAGAGGACGGACCGCCAAACAAAAACGGTCTTGACACAAACTCCTTGCCTCATTCACATTCATACATCGTCTTATACATACTCTACTATTATTCTGTCATAGCCCGACTCAAGTATCTGATTCACTTGATCGTGCCATGTCTTCCTCGGGCGTCCCCGATTTCTACTACCATTCACATTTGCGCTATATACTCTCCTTACACTCCTTCGCTCATTCGCTCTACATGCCCAAACCATCTAAGCGTCCCTTTCTTAATGGTACTCAATACGTTTATATCTCCAAATTTCTTACACGATCATATATGGTTTTACTCTGCCAGTTCCATGCCTCACTGCCATACATCAGGGTAGGTAGGTACTAGCACTTAATTGTGGACTGCAATCTTCGCTTCTTTGAACATTTTTTTTGTTATCACCAACTGCGTTCAGTCTTCCATTAATGGAGTTATCTGCATTTACCCTTCTTCGCATTCTTTTTAAAACATACACAATGCATAAAGTTTTTAATTGTAAAATTATTTCTTAATAAATCCCAAATGAAATACGGACCTTTGAAGTTTAAAATAGTACAGAGAATTTGTATTTTTTATATATATTTCTTGTAGGCACAATGTCTGTTATACCTGATCCTAATACCAAAGGTTAATCGGATAACAGAACGTCTACAATTTCAAGCAAAATTCCCCCGCGACGAGAATTTCAATTCATTTTTGATTTCCCTTCTGATTTCCTATATTTACTTGTCAAATGCGAAGGTTTTTCAAAAATAGGCCATTGCTTCCTTCCTACCCCGCAACAACAATATTACATTACCAACATATTTCTAAAGACAAGCTATGAAGTCAGATGATTACTATAATTTTTAAGGATTAAAAATTCGTGAATAAAAATAAATTACGATGGTACACAGTTAACTTTACAAAATGCAGGCCCTTAACTGACTCCCATGTCTCACCTAGAAACAGCTCATTGTTTCATTAAATGGCGGCTTAATAAATAGACACGAGATCTCATTGACAAGATCTTTGCGCTTGTGATCAGAATATCATTTGCCTTCCTGCGTGGTGTATAGACTGCATAGTGTACATCGGCTACACACTACACAGAAAGTCGACCTCCATTGAAACTATTGAGAGGCGTATGAATAGATCTAGGTAAAGCCATCTAACTGGTACCTGACTAAGTACTATGTAGACAGTTAGGTAGGGACTGGACAAAACGATCCATTTTGCCGGCACAAGTGGGTACACCTTGCTTATTATAAGGGACTAGCGGACTAAAAGTTCTACTCAAACATCATTTTATTACGCAATAAGCTTTAAAGAATAGTTACCCGAAAATACACGGTGTCTGTAAATCTACATCATCACAAAGAGAAGACAATTTCTTTTGATCTTAACATTTCGATTCTTTAACTTTTTCAATTTTTTCGTCTTTTTTCAATTTATCTACAAGGTTTAAAAAAAATGTTTGTGTCAGGTTCACACTTCGACGCATTTTAAAAGACAAACCAACAGGTGATAGTATAGTAACGATTTTTTCAAATTTGAAAAAAAATCATCTTTGGACTCGATTTACTCGAAAACGAAAGCTCGTCAAAAGTTATATTACAAGATCAAATCCATGATGTAGATTCAAAAGTTTCCCGTTTGTCTTGTAGTCGTATATTAATGTTGAGACTTCACTACACAGTTTTTTTCAATTCAACTATACGTTTATTAATATGGAGCAAACAATACGATTATAATTTCGTACATTTTGACAGTGAACAACGGTTATTTCAAAGCTCCATAGTTTTATAGTTCACAATGTAGATGAATTAGCGACCTTAAAATAATTGACTCAGACAATTTAATGATGCCAAAGATTATAGTGTTTTTAGCGGGACACACACAGACACACACACACACACGTCGATTTTCTGCTGAAGATTTTCAAAATTTCATGACATTTTTGTATCAGGGATTTCCAAGAAAATGTTGATATTTATTCTGTGAAGATTTGAGTATCAAAGAAAAATATTTATTTTTGACAAACCTTCCGCGAATCATTTATGCTTTCCTTATTGTATTGGTTATAAGACGTACACAACAGATTTTTTAAACTTTATTCACGTCTTACCTATAACTCACATAATATTTTTCTTCTCACAACAAAAATCTGCTTTATTTTCTGATATATTTTAGGTGTCCACTAGCAACAGATAAATAAACAAGTTTATATGGGGAAATAGTGTCATCCTTGGAACAGGAAAGCGGTATCCAACGATATACAAAAATAAACTATTCGATATTTGTGTACAAACAGTGTAACGAAGCAAAAGAGACTGATTTAGCCTGTAGGAGCATTTTACGAGCTCTCAGCTGCCAAACGAAACTCATTCCACATTGTTATTTTAATGACATTCCCGATGTTCTGTTAATATCAACCTCTGTTTGCGCAGATTCTTTATTTTAGGCGTCCGTAGATGCTGCCCGAAGTAATGTTAATAGCCCCCTGAAATGTTAATCTCCGCTGAAAATTATTATGATTTACTAGTTGTCATTCGTTAAAGATCACGGAATATACCTGTACTTACCCATGTAAAGCCGTGTTACCAGCGACAATATGACCACAAACATTAAATCAAATGTTTGTGCAAACATCAAACAGATGCAATTTGGGCAGGGCCACAATGTTTTTGTTTTCTGTGGCCGATAGAAATCAAAAAGCCTCGAGTTTTTTAGAATATTTTAAATTTGTCATATTTGGAATAAAATAATTGCTTATAATACATTATGATCCGGTACCTTCTTTATCTCGTGTATTGATTTGCAAATATAATTTAAATAATTAAATGATAATTTTTTTAAAACGTTAACAAAAAAATTGTTCGTTGATCAGGTTCATTCACAATAATTCCTTGGCTAAACGATTAAATAATGTACTACAAATTGGAAGCTAGCCATTGAGCACGTACACTCGTATACGTACAGGCGTATGTTTGTATAATTTGCGAATCTGCCAGTTTTATGAAGATTATTCGGTTTTCTTCCAAATTTAAATATTCACAAAGCTGCTACATAATTAGGTTTACCTATACCAGAAACGCTGCGCTAAGTATAATCTGCGTAGTATGTTATTTTTAATGATAAACTAATTTTTAAGAGGCAAGGTTTTTTATGCATAGCACAAAGGATAATGTATTATTTTTAAACAATAATTATTAGCCTGAGACACTTATATAAATTGAAAAAATCTTCCGAGAAAATATATATATATATGCTACCGACGGGAATTGAACCCGCAGCCTTCTGATTGCCAGTCAGGTGCTCTACCAATTGCGCTACGTCAGCTTATTCAAAACCCGCCAAATTATTCAATTTGTAGTGGTATTTTTCATTCAATTCCCGTCGGTGTCATGTATTTTTTCTAGGATGATTTTATCAATTTATGTAGGTGTTTCAGGCTTTATAATTATTGCTTTAAAATAATGCATTATATATTTTAAAATTTTTGCGTTTTCAGAATATACTCGTAATGCTAACTGCTAGTGCAATTCAGCATTAATTTCGTGATAGTAAAATACTAAAAGCAATGTGATGCGCACGTCACTCCCACAGGTTGCTCAAGGCTTGCGTGCTGTTTGCGAGGAAAATAACATCACGTCGCTTTGCCTGTTGTGAGTTGATGCATTCATCGCACTTGGCAGATAAAGGATTATGTGAGATGAATTAGCGTAGATCAGTTATCATCGCGTACATCAACACTTTAATAGTGCGTCTTTCATCTCAGGTTGGGGATAAAAATACATTAAACAGGGACACAAGGCTATGGATAATATACAGATTTTACTTAGGTGACCCCCGTATTAGAGTCTTCGGCTCCAGAATAACTCGGGACATTCTTGACCGCAGTTCGTGGGTTCGTAATTCAGTGTTGGAACTTTTTGCGTACGATTGTAATTATCATAGTCGCCCTATGAGAGATCACCATTAAGGCGAAGCTTAATGCTAAATCACTATTTTCGATTAATCTTTATAACAAATTGGTTTACATTATGAATACCAAAAAATATGCTTTAGATAAATTGAACATTTTACCATCGTTTTCCTTGTGTAGAATACAAATATAAAATTCAATTACTTAATAAAAAATATAAATGTAAAGTACAATTTTTTTTTTAAATATAAAAACGCATAAAAGAAACAACTTAAAAAATACAATATTATAGCTAAGATTATCTGTGACAGTTTCCATTGATTAAATTTTTTGCTTCGTTTTAAAATTATTTACAAAATATATAAAAACCTCGTTTGTCAAGCGATTTTAATGGATACCACCTATATTGGTGATGATAGTAGGCATACCAAGAATATACACATTTTTGGCTTGTAGCTTCCTCTTAAACATCGAAACGTTATTTTAAAACTGAATAGCTAGGTATTTCCCAATTTTCATCTTATCCTTATCATTCCCCTCCTCACTACCTTCAGCTTCAAAACATACTCTCTTGGGGTTGCCATAGCCTCACTGGCTCAAGGCGGTTAAGAGCAGTTGGGACTCGATGTTCTTATAAAATTCCAAAAATGGGAATGTCATAGTGTCTCTTTGGTTCTGGGCAGCTGGGACTCTTGTGCCGTAATCAAAGTTCTTTCACAGTTTTTTTTACCCTCGAAAAAAAATTATAATGTTTATATTTATTTTTATGTTGACGAACCAGTTTGCCATTTTCGATTTGCCGCCAAAACGAGAAGTTCGTTTTTATTCGAAAATGGCGGAGTTGACATTACGCCGGGCGACGCCGACGTTGGTGACAGCCATGTTACCAGGCAGTGACGTTTTTACGTCATAACGACGTTGGAACCGTTTTGGCATATGCGGTTTAAGAGCTTTTTTAAAATCAATAATATGAATGAAATATTAAAATTTAAAAAATTTGTACAAAAATCAGAATCAGAAAAATAATCTTCACCTTCTACACATTTTTAACGGTAACCACAGTTTTGGTAAGACTTTAGTCAAATAGCCTTCTATGAGAAGTAAGATCAATCATTATCAAACTTAAAACTAAAATAAATCTTTATTTTTTGGAATAACTTTATTGAGTAAAACCTCAAATTGTAATATTTAATTATTGAAGACAATATTAGCGATTTCTAAACGAAAATCTGAAACAGAAAAATCAGAAAAGGATACGGTCACATCTAGGACTCGAACCCAGGACCCTTGCCTTGCCGGGCCACCGCTCTACCACTGAGCTAATGGGACCCTATCCCCTTCGGTCACATTTAACTGTATCATACTTCGAATAAGAACTACCAACATAGTCTTCATTTTGTCACCGCACATTTTTTATTATTAAGTTATCATATAATATCGAATTGCGCGCATTACTAATATAATTTAATTCATTCAAGGAGGTGTGGATCTCGAACCAAAACAAATTTACCAACCAAAGGTAAACACCGTTCATAACATTGGGTAAAGCTTCCATTGCTAGAGGAACAAACAAAACTGCGGTTATCTCTATCGGTTTATTCATGATAGCGAGCTGGCTAGGCTATTATTAGTCTCAGAACCCGACAAATGAGACCACTTTGCTACTGAAACTGTTTGATGTCCTTTTTGCCTTCATTATGTTTAGCAAACAACTTACACTTGGCAATTTGTAAAGGAATTCAATTCCATTAAGACAAAACGTTTTCCGTGCTTAATGCAATTTATTATTAACGACATAACAATTTCAATTTATTATTAACAACATAACAATTTCAATTCATTATTAATAGTAACTATGTACTTAATGATGCTGTGAGAAAAAAAGGTTAAATTTTTTCTTTTATTTGTATTATGTATGTACGGATCATCAAAATTAACAATTTATTTAGACATCTATAGAAAACTGTGCTCATCTCATACGCTTTGATATAAGAAAGAATTTATTCGATTATCTATTGGTAAAAATATATATTCGTGGAAAGTTATGTAGTATTCTTCTTTGATATTCAAACCTTTACAGGGATAAATTTTTTTCTTTTAAAACCGTGGATTAAAATCTAATAAAAATTTACCGATAATCTGATTTGTGCGTACGTAGTTACTATCGCATTTTTTTGCGCATTTGAAAAAGTATTTTATCAGTAAAAGAGGCTTCGCTTAAACTTAATTTATATTTTCAGTTCGGAACATCATCACCAAGGTGAGCGAAGGCTCTTTGAAAAATCCACTCAAATAACTACAAATATTTTGTGTTATTTTTAAACAACTAAGTATACTCACACAAGAGGCAAAGCCTGATGGCAAAGCCATTTCCTAATAAAATATTAGTACATTCAGAACATATCGGAACACGTGTTCATGCAGCTGTGCTTTTTTTGACTAATATAGTGACCAAATGCAACAATATTAGAATTTTTATGAACACGTGCTCCGACATCCTCATAACACATTAGTGTTTTACTTATAGTTTGTTAGTAAATCTGTCAATTTATTCGTTAAAGGCCTGCAGTACCGATTTTAACAGTAAATTAGTAAATTAGCAATGCTTATATCAGTAAGTTTTCTACGTGTGGGAAGCCGCATCTGCCGGTAAGACCTGAACAAACCTCACCCAATGAACCAGGGAAACGCTGCTAAGTTCCCGAACGTAGAGAACCACTTGGGGTGATCTATGGAAGAAGTGTTGGTTATCTAATAAATGGTTCCCGGGGCGGCGGTACCCATACCCGCTTTCCAAATTGAGCACATCGTATGCACCGTAGTGCGAAAATAATAATGGTGTTAGATAAATAAAAATTGTTAGCTTCACGCTAGTTAGCTGACGTTATACTCGTAAGTAGATTAACTGCACAAACTTACTTCTCCTGTAAGTGTCCATTAACTAGTTCATACATTATAGCTTATTTGCACACACTCATGTAGATAGGTACCTACTCGTCAGAAGTAGAGCATGCACTTCCTGTGCATTTGTCCATTGTCTGCGTCGCGATCGTCCACGCTAATGGAAGTTATGGTCCATAGGTCCATGTAAAGCAGGCCGCGGAAGTATGGGTGTATTGGGTATGTATGGGGTATGAAGTGGGTACGGATATGTCTCACCTGCACGTGCACATGTATGTCTCCGCTGCGGTCCGTGCTGACGACGTATTTCTGCAACAAAGGAGATACGATTTTAGTCTGGTCACACTGACAGCATTTCATTTCACACAAAATAAGTTCTAACTACATATTATTATTTTCCATTGCAAATTTGCACATGAGTGCAAACATGAAAACAGCTTGAAAATAAAGAGTTGTTTATTAATACATTAAAATAATAATTTTTAGTAAATAACTTAACATTGATGTCGCTATTCCAAATTCCTGTAATATTCAAAAATCTGTTAATGAAAAAATAAGAAAATACACAGCATTAGAAAATGAGATAAAAAGAATTTGGCATTCTCAGAATATAAAAATATTACCATTTGTTATTTCGGCTACTGGCATTATACCTAGCTCTCTCATTAAAAATTTAGGCGTATTATTAGATCTATCAAAAAATTTATATATAAAAATGCAAAAATCAGTCATTTTAAATACATATAGGATGACGAAAGATTTTTTAAATATTTATGTTGAGGGATCAGTAGGATTTATAGGCCCTGTTAGGAGTTTTACCGAGCCGAACCCTCTGATATGAAAATATCTGGAGTCAGTGAATTATTTTCCCATTTGATCTCTGGTGAGTTGACGTGTTGTTTTTCTATTGTTTTGTATTTATTTTGCTCATATAATGCACTTGCATAATGTTAATTGACTAGATGATCATTTGTGGAAAAGTGTGTGGAAGGGTTTAGTTTTTCCCATGGGGAAGATTTTACCCAGACATAAAGTCATATAAATATAAATACATATAAATTTCGCACTTCTTGTTTCGCATATTTTTTCTCATAGATTTGACAGATGTTTTCAATAGCGATGAGTCGTTCATGAACGAGTCGCACAATTGAGCTCTTTTTGATGAGCCGTATTCGCAAGACCCCAGGTAAATCGTACAACGGCTCAATTGAACGGTTACTCTTTTTTTATCAGGAGATATTTTAGAAAAATAGCGCCATTAAAATTATCCAACTTTTAATTGTTGTTACATATTCAGAGTCAGATTTATGTACCTACTCCTACTAACTATCTAACATCTTATTTCTCTCGTGGTATGGGCTACGTACTGATACTAAGTCAGGTACGATCTTTCATACGCTTACGCTGGGAGCTGGGAGCCGTATAGGGGGAGCGGTAGAGGGGGAGCCGTACCGGGGGAGTCGCATCGGCAAGTCGTATCGGGCAAGCACAGTATTCTCATTTCTTATTAGCTCTGAGCTCACGGCTCTCGTTCAATAGAGCCGTACGAAAATTGAACTAGTACCGCAGCTACCGCTCAATAAAATGAGTCCATGACTCATCGCTAGTTTTCAAACACTTTTAGAGCAACCTTTAAACATCAGATTTGTATTGCAGTTATACATGTTAGTAAATATACAGAAAATACAACCTTCATTCGCGCATTTTTATTTAAAAAAAAACCACTTTTTATTACAAAACTAGTTAATAATGAGAAGTAAGTATTTCAGTTTCAGGAAAATAATTGATTTTAATAGATATTTCGTTAAAATTAAAATCGATTGTTCACTTTCTGGCCATAGTTATTGATACGAGTGTTTTAAGGCTGGTTTTTTCTCTCTTACTTAAGCCTATGGTCCTAGAATAGGTTCTTCGGTTCTTATATTGGATTTAATTAAGACAAAAATTAAAAAAAAAAAACTAGCCAAAATACTATATTAATATTGTTATATCAAAACATGGCGTGAAGAAATCACGTCAAATTTTCAGTTTTTTAATGAAATGATTAGTAAAATGCATTATTTTCCATTTCCAGTAAAACTGGAATACTTACTTCTCCTTATTATCTTACTGATGCAAAGTGTCTTACAAAATAATGTGCGTATTAAGCCCCCGCATACCCAATTTATACCGATTTATAACAAGTTTCTCTTTAATTATTTGAGTTTATAAATTCTAAAAAAAAAATGTTATTATTGAAGATAATATCTACACATTTGTTTTGCCGAAACGTTCATTATTTAACATTCTCTCGATAGAAATAAATCGCAAAGTAAGCTCCGAAAATTATTAAAAACACGATTTGTTCAGTTATTTAATATGTTATAGGCATGCAAAAATTCACAGTGTTTCTGTAAATGCAACTAAAGCATTTGTCGAGAGATTTTTGCTCTAATTCAAACGAGTCATGTTTATTCAATATTTTCACCATTTTCGCTTATTTGCGCGCTCCTTCTAACATTTGTATTTACATATCTTCCTTTCAAACCATCTTCAAACGTTTACTAGAGATATTTAAATTAAATTCGATTTTTTAACCTTGCATTAAAACCATACTTTTGTTAGTTGTGTTATTTGGAATGTGGGTACCTACATAGCGGCGATTGTGGACGTATTAATTACGGGAAACTTCAAAAACGCAAAGTGACATAAACGCCCTTCAGTAGATCTTTCACAATAATGACAATACATAATTTATCCAAGTATCATTTAACATACAATTCTGCAAATGAAAACGATGAAAATATCTTGTACTTATAATGTTATAGTAACACAACATTAAGAACGTCAAGATCTAATCAAAAACTTCATCATTCAATTTTGGGAGAATGTTTATTAGTGTGGGTTGACTTGAATCGGCGATACACAACCCTCGGTATGCGATCTGATTATTTTTTATTGCTGCCAATTTTGCTAAATATATCTATCTGCAGGTGCAAAAGTTTTTGGTGAAGGCCTTTATATGTAAATGGTTTATGGTTTAAAATCATTCAAAAGATTATTAATCTAGAAATTATTAAGTAATATGATTTTAATTCATACATACTCCTTTTCACAAATACTGCAATTCAATAATCCGATAATTAAATAATCGATAAATTATAATTAATTAGCCACTTGTAATTATAATAATTAAGATCAACACGGTAATTAATTCATGAAAGATAATTAATTAGCCACTTTCGCGCAGAGTGATTCGGTACTGATATGGTATTTTAATGGATTAGTGTTAAAATATTGTATGTCGTATGCCGGCATAGTCCAGTGGTAACGCATTGGACTGCCATTCCGAAGGTCGCGGGTTCGAACCCGGCGTGCGCAAATAAATTTTATTTGATTAATTTGTGTTATTTCACAATTAATTAATTAAAATAATATATAGTATATTTGCGGCCCGTTCCAGAGTGGAAGATACTACCAGTATCGCCCTGGTGTAATACCACCATTCAGAATTGAAGCGTTGCTCCAAATGGCTTTAGCCGTGTTTAGTGACTAGATCTGAATAGCCAGGTACTTCCCCATCTTCCTCTTTCCCTTCCCCACTTACCTTCAGCCTCACAACATCCCCCAATTGGGGATGCCATAGTCTCACTGGCTCCAGACGGGAGCAGTTGGGACTCTTGTGAGGTATTCACTATAAAAAAAAATATATAAAAAAATGTCCAAATTTTGGTAAAAAATTAGTTATGTACTAAAATGTGCCAAAGACAGCCTGTATTTTATGGGTTTTTTTAGCTTTAAACATTTGAATCACAGATATTGTATCTCTTTAACAATTTTATTTAGCTTTATGCTAAACAGTAGTCCATGCCAAAATATTGTATTTACATCAGATACAAATACTGCAATATGTTACTAAATACTTCCAGGTTTGTAAATCTTAAAATTCAGTTTTCTCCATAGACATATGAATATTAGTAGACCTGCCCTAAGTGATTAAAAGCGTATTATCCCCACTCCCCATACCGGTTCCATTGGAGCCGGCTGTGCTCGCGTATGGCCTCAAGTGAAATTTGAAAACGTGACGTCATCATTCTTGTGCGAACTATGGTCGAGGCATCATCGGTTCATTTTACGAAATAAAACGGCAAAATGTTGACTTGTACTATGAAAACTTGTAAAAATAGATGTGAAAAAGAGAATAAACCCAATTGTCGTATTACATTCCATAATATAAGCATTATTTTACTTTATTTTAAGCATATTCACATCGTATAATATAGATCAGTTTTAGAAACATATACTATCACATCAAGAAACGTCTGGACGCGAAACACAAAGCTGGTTGGTTGCTGGGAAGTAAATTATGAACATTTATTAAAGTGTCTTAACTAAATACTTAAACGAAATATTCGACTCTGAAAATGGAACCGAATTTTTTTGCCGAATTTGGACTTCGCAAATTTGTTCATAACGTGGCGAGTAATTTGCGCTCCCATGTAAAAATGTCTATTCATTCAAAAGCAGATTTTACTTTTAAGAAGTAAATGGTGATATTATAATGCGAGATGCCTATTTACTGTCAGATTGATTTATTGACGAATCACAGTCAGCCTTACTCCCTTCGTTCTTCAACAGTTGATTTTACCCCTGACCATTATCTTCTCGTCTATTAATTCCTATGTCTGTGGTTTTCTCAATATTATATTTTAAGGAGATACAATATTTTAACTCTAAGCCATTGTTGATGGTGTCAGCAATCTCATCACGTCTTAAAAATATGTACGTGACACAGAATGGAGCGCAATCATTTATAATAACAATTATATGTCTGGCTGTGGAGAAAATGTATTATTATCTGCAACACTTATTCCCTTTGCGACCCGTGAACAATCGATAAATCAACATAAATAATTTGACCCTATCATTAAAAAGGTTTTGCATCACTGACGTAGATAGAAATAATATATAAATTCTACACAAATAGTAAAACAAGACGACAAATATAAAAATTTACCCAAGAAAAACCTCATCATAAACTCTGGGTGCGGGGGTGTCCTAGGGTGGGCCGCGTGGCAGGAGATTATTTCCGACAAGGGTTAAAGGGCAGAACTTCTGCGACTAAGATAAATGTGTTTCGTTCCTCCGAAACTTTTTTTAATATAACCTTATCTTCCTAGCATCATGCCCGCTTCGTTTGAACATCTGTACCATTAAATTACTTGTAGCGTACTCTTATTATATTTATTTATGTTGAAATTGTATTTTATTTAATAATTACTTTTAGACTACATATTTCTCTTTAGATTTCTTTTCGTAAATAATGAATTGTTTGCTCACATCATTCTACGTCGTAACTTTTAAAATAGATTTATTTGAATTTCACTTTTGTTTTCGGTGATGAATGAATGAACGCAAATCTTGGAAGTGGAAATTAACACATTTTACGATATCCGATAGAGCTGAAACTCGGCGGATAGACTCGTTGTCGATGACAATGCTTTCTATCAACTTTTAGTGGCAATCACGCACACATACGCGGACTTATACGCATTCCTCTGAAATCGGATGACATTACAGCAGTCAATTTACGAAATAAATGTCGGTCCTACCCGATTGGCATTTGATGAGATTGGTAGAGTTGTCGACTCCAGTTCCTGTGTAGAAAGGTTCATTTGTAAATCAAATCAATTTTATTTTTATTCTTTTAGTTTTAAAAGACATTTTAAAATAAATGTATAATAGTAAAAAAACTTTATTTTTTACGTGTAGATTTTTTAATGTTGAATTTTTCTCATTAACAAAAGCACCACTAGTGGACCAAATTGATCTCCCATGAACGTAATATTTAAGATGTTATAAATGAAATACTGTAGATATTTACATTTCGCTTTATTTATACGAACACACCAATCGGTTTCGTAATATTGTTTTCCTTAGGGTAGATGTAAAAAAGATTCTTAGTAATAAAATAACAATAGCCCCTTTTAAACTTGAAACCAATGACGGAATTAATTGTAAACACGCACCATCACCTAATAATGACCGTTCGGATCCATTAGAAAAGTTATGCATGAAGACTTGTTCATCTCTTAAATTATACGATTAGACTAGTTTCGGTGCAACACGGCTTCGTCGTTATCAGATACGAATATATTCGTCATGTTAAAAGCACGGTTGCACCGAAACCCTTTTTTATATGAATACAGCATAAAAGTCCCAACTGTTCCCAACCGTCTGGATTCAGTGAGCCTATGGCATTCCCGATTGGGGTAAATCATGTACTGTTTGTTTCTATAATATAAAATAAAATAAAGTAATATACGCAAAGTTATAGTGTTTCAAACAATAACTTTACATCCTAAAATTGCTTCCAAATTTAGATATTAAAGTAAGGAACAAACTTTAACGTCCCCTACTTTGAGTGCATTAGTAAAAACTGAAGGAACTTGTAAAATATTCCGTTCCGGTTCCGTCACGGAAAACTATGTAGTGCATTTTCCGTACTTACTTATTTAATTAAAAACATACGGTTCAACATGTGCCATTAACATAGATTTAAAGTTAAAAAGTTATAAGTACAAAGTATTAAGTGTAAAAAAACATAAATTCAAAAGGTAGGAGGATTTTTGGAAATTACAAATGATATATTAATGAAATATAATAAATTATTTTCTATTGATGCCAATCTCTACAAGCCCATAAATAACAGTTATTATCAAATTATATAAATTATCAAATAACAGGTAACTATCCATTTGTTGTCAGAATAATTAGTTATTTTTTATGGTTCTTTCCTTGGATTTTGTTTTTGTTTTCGTGTTTTTCTGTGTGAAACCTCACAAGAACTCTCATGTACTCATATATAGTATGTAGGTACTGTGTATTGGCCAGGGGAACTATATCGCCACCCGGCTGGGTTGGGTGGTGAGGCGGATTGACGAAGGGCAAATAGAGACAGATTAGTTGAAGCGTGTCTTGAAAGGGCCCGGATAAGCGATGGAGGAAGAATTAGCATCGGTAACTCGATTTTTGAAAATGACCCGTTATATTGCTGCCAACATCAAATGTGCCTCAGATCTCTATCGCCAAGTTTCTCGTTGATAAGAAAATATTAATCATAATTTTGTAATTTTCACCTATTTCGTACCATTTTTAAGAGTTGTTCATTTTAGCAATATATATAATGAGTTTGACAGAAGCTCCGATGCCCGTAAACGAGCAAGACACATCCCTATTTTTCCTATATTGCCCAACAATTGTCTTGCACTAGAACGGCCTTGCCCGATTTTGTCGTGTACCGCAAGAGCACAGAGCCCAAATGCATAAGAAAAATTCACATCACAAAACACGGTATCTTGCATAACTCCATAAAACTTGTATAAAATGGCGAAATAATTTATTTATTAATCGAGACCGAAATTATGACAGAACAGAGACGCACTTATATAACAGAGTGAGTAGAAAACAGATTTGTCCCGATAATATTGTCGTAATATCGGTACCCGCACGAACTAACCGGCAAGATAGGGCAATGCGTAGATGTTGGGCTATATTGCCCAACAATACGGAAATCTTGACGAAAAGACATTAGGTACCGTAAATTATCATTTAAAAGTTACCATTGTATTTCAAGAGAAAGCATTAATTACAGAACTCAAATAACTTGAATGTTGAATTGAATTAATTTTAACACCGGTAGAGAGAATATATTTTTGAGATGGTTGTTTCATTTGGGAAACACATTTTTGATAATGTTATTGTAACCACATAATCGAAAATATGTTTAAAACTTTTCTGAACCTTATTTTCCGTATAAAATAATATTTAATCATCGTTTGAAGTAGAAATGAAGTTTAATTAGTAAAATTCAAGAATTAAAATCTGGCAGAAAGAGATCAATGAAAAAAGCCTAAAAAAGATTAAAAAACGACATAGAAGACGCACCCAATAAATACCATTGTTAATTATTTTGTGATAATTTATTACAAAATAATAACAATACTATTTTCAATATATTATTCCCAGTGAGTTAAAAAAAACTCATTTCGACAATGACAACATTCATTAACACTATTAAAATAAAAGAAACTTATTTTTACATAAGAAATGAAATTAAAAGGGAGTTCAATGAACAGTGTACATAGGTTTTAAAACAGACTAGATAGACTTAACACAGTTAAATGGAAACTATTTTATAAATACATTAAAATAAATAAACAATATAATCATTTTGTTGGATAATTTAATTTGACGGCAATGTTTATCCATAATGCACCGGTCTCTTCTTCCGATTGTAGCTGCTTCCTGCGATCATGTTTCCAACACATATTCCTCCCCTGGATTGTAGTTTGGCTCAGTTTTGTAAATAGGTATCTCAAATTCAAGCACATTTAGGCGAGTACAATTTTATGAATTTTTAAATTACTCCGAGTCAGTTTGATAAACTTTGTATCTCGAATTTAAATAAAACATTTGGGCGAGTCAATGTCAATGGTATCCGTAGAAAAAAAAACAAAAAAAATTTTAACACTTTAAATGCACTTGCCGGTAAGATGCCCGGGGAAAAAACTGTACGTGTTTACACCAAAAAATTAAAAAACGCAGACTTTTTCCGGAGCTAACATCAACACAAGCGTACTGTAGAAATATAAAATCGAAAAATCTTACTTAAGTACATCATAACATTTTGCATGTTCATATGTTTTAGTAGAATCCCTAATAAAAAAATTTAAAAAACTAAATTTATTTGGTGAAATTGTTTTTCTGTGGATGTGTAAAACAGCGTTGGTTCCATAGAATACAGAATAAGTTGTTTCTATGGCTGAAGGTGTCAAATTGTATTAAAAAAATTTCAATATTTCTTTCTATGTACCTGTATTTTTTTTCTTGTACAATATTTTAAATATATATATATATATATATATCAAGTATACCTACTAACATATTGAACTTTTTAATGAGTAGATTGTATAAAATATTATTTTGTGTGAATACCGCTCGAGAGTACCAACTGCTCCCTACCGTCTGGAGCCACTGAGACTTTGGCATCCTCAATTGGGGTATATTGTGAGGCTGAAGGTAGTGGAGAAATTAAGGTAACGAGGAAGAGGAAGGTGGGGGAGAACCTGGCTATTCAGATCTAGTCACCGAACACGTCTAAAGCCATTTTAAGCAACATTTCAATTCTGAATGGTGGCCTTACACCAGGGCGATACTGAGACTATTTTGTACTCTAGAACATGCCCAAGATATTATTTTTAATGTATAAATTGTGAAATAACACAAATTCATCAAATAAAATTAATAAATGTTAATTTTAATACCTTTTTAACGGGAGTAAATAAATTAATAAATATTTTGTTCTGAATAGATTTTAACACTAAATGCTTTAAATGGATATATAAAAGTTGGTTCCATTATAACTCAACACAGTGACAATTCAACACACCTTTAAAAAGTGATATCATTATAAACGATGAATTTTTTTTTTAAACCTAACCTAACCTAACCTACTTAACCCAGTTAATAAAGTTTTTGTTTCATCACTTTCCATGACTTTATATAACTTTTTAAAGATGTGATGAATTATAATTTTGATGATTTGCCCGGTCACCATAAAAGTTCCATGCCGCACGGAAATTGTGACGTTGAGAAATGAAAACATTTGCTGTGACCGAGAAATTTTACAAACATTTGTGTTAAATTTCATGACTCCAGAACTCTTATATTATTTTATATTAATTTTATACAGACATACCTAATATTATCCGTTCAACAGTTATGCTTATTGCATTTTATGTTCTATTCACTAGTGTTTTTTTAAGGATCTTCCGTTAGTAAATTCATTCCATCGTTTTCAAAAATTTTCCTGAAGCCCCAAATTGTTGAGTCGATTAGAGGCGATTTGCTTAAAATAATACTGCGGTATCTACTAGTTTAGTCTCGAATACATTAACAGCAGCTGCATAAATAATTACTTTGGCATTAATATGAAGCCACTTTTTGTACTATGTCATAAACACAATATTATTTTAATATCTACGTAGAAGTGTATTCAGTGGAATTGTTCAGAATTGTTCAGTGGACCGGCCTAAGTCTAGACGAGTTATAAATATTTTTACTCGATTTCACAATAGGGTTGCCCAATCGGCAGAGTTCCTAAATCTAGGAAATTAAATATTTCAGTGGAAATTTGTGTGGACTGGATTTTACGGATCAATTTATGCCAATATGCCAAGTTAACTGTGCTACTTTAGAAATATTAATAATGGCATTATCATTGGATGTTATGCTCGTCGGTATCGCAGCCAGAGTTGACACGAGCATAGCACACATATAGATGCATTGCTGGCATACATCAAGGTTCAATCTTGTTATTCGACTTCGGAAAAGAAAATTTTGTAAATACATTAGAAAAAAACGTATTTAATGCAATAAAAAATCAACCCGTAAAAATATTTTCTTTTAAACTACGTCTTATTTATATATTTTTGTGTTGTATCAGGATTGAATCTTCCTACCCAGGAATCGTAGTCGACAACGCTACTAAACTCGCCAAATGTCGATCGGGTAGTACCGACATTTATTTTGTATATTTTTTTTCATTCATTCATTTATTTAACGCCCAGAGGGCTTTTACATGTAGGTGGCACAATTTTAATGAAAGTTTTGAAACATGAGAAAGAAATATTAAAAATAAAAGAACATAAATTAAAAAATACAGCGATTTGAATGGCTTACAAAAATATAACTTCCATTTAGGAATAGTGTTTAAATAAGTCTTTTACGTAATCCACAAAAGTTAATATTAAATATATTGACATCACCTAAGTATTGGTTTCCCATAGTGTGAAACCGTTGTATTGGGGAGTTCGCAATGTAATTGCGCTTATGTGTGTTGCATTGGAATAGTGTATTTTGTCGTGTTGTTATTGTAAGTATTCGTAAGTTTATGAGTTGCAGAAGTTCGCAACAGTCGAATTTAGAGTTTAGAATCTTGAATAAAAAAGTTAAGTCGTTTATTTTACGCCTGTTTTCCAATGTGTGTATTTTTAAAGTATTTAATAAAAAATGATATTTTAAGTCTTCTAGTGGGATATTTAATTTAAAATTTATAAAATGTAGATTTTTTTTTTGTATTCGCTCAATGTTATTAATGTGAATTTTGTAAGAGGGAGATCAAACTGCTGAGTTGTAAGCTAACTCATCCGATTTGAGAGAAATACGTAAATGTCCGCGTGTGTACGTGATAGCCACCAAGTTGATGTATGAATGAATGCGTATCTTGGATGTGGAAATTAACCCTCTTCCCGACATCTGATCAAGCTGAGACTCAGCAGATAGACTTGTTGTCGATGAGAATACATTCTAAGTTGATAGAATGTATTCTCATCGACAACAAGTCTATCTGCTGAGTCTCAGCTTGATCGGATGTCGGGAAGAGGGTTAATTTCCACTTCCAAGATACGCATACATTCATTCATTCACGAAAACAAAAGTGACATTCAAGATGTGTTTAAAAACCAATAACTTTAATTTAATTGTTATTTTTTAAACATGTTGTCTCCTTTTACCCATCTTTTAGTAATTTGCCAAAATAATTAGCACAATTTGCTTTGTTAATATTCAAATGATTGACATACATGAACAAATGTTCACGTTCGAACAAATTTGTGTACCCTCAAACTAGAATGTTGATCAATTTGACTAGAAGTAAGGAAAATTTGAGCTTACTGAGAGCACACGGACATACCCAAAACATATTTCTATGTGTTCATATCCACAGTGATATCTATAAGTAACCAACAAACGAAATCAATAACCCATTATCTAAGCTTTTTATATTCAAATGTAGGTACCACATCGATAATGGTAGATGCGACGTGCGGTTCCATGATAACTCAACACAGTGACAATTCAACACACTTTTAAAAAGTGATATAAAGTCATTAGAATTAAAAAAAAAATTTAACCTAATCTAGTCTAACCTACATAACCCAGTTAATAAAGTTTTTGATTTATCACTTTCCATGACTTTATATAACCTTTTAAAGATGTGATGAATTATCGTTGTGATGATTTATCCGGTTACCGCGACGTGCGACGTGCGACGCGCACGTCCGCGTACTATCAATCAATTTCACAAGAAGTTATGGGAAAAAATAGCTTAATTCTGGCACATGGACACGCCTATATACTTTCATCGATTAATCTCTTTGATATCTATAACTAATAATTATCTTAAGCTTTCTTCTTAAGGCGAGACAAGACTCTAACAACCGATGATTGCTTGAGCCTCATATTTTAATTAATTCCGACGAATTTATAACGATAGCATATATTTTGATAGAGCAATCTCTACGGGTAGAAGTTATTTATATTTAAGATTAATAAAAACAGTACCTTACCATTAAAATATTTTATGCAAAACGGTTTGAAAATTTAATGAAATGTTTTTCAACTATAAAATTAGTGGTTAGCACCAGATTTTATTTTTCTTGGCGGTGAATTAGTAACGTCACGAGAGATTTTTCTAAATAAAACCGAGATTTTAGCAATACGTTCAACAGAAACAATTGAAATAAAAGTCACGGAAAGATTCCCATTTTATTTTATAAATTTGCCAGGGCAAATTCAACCACAGGTCTTTTCAATGCACCAGGGTCGTGTGTCACTTATTTTCGTGCATGGCTTCTTCACTTACGTCGTTAAGATTCCGACTTTATTGTCTCGTCTTAATTCGGACACACGGCCATGCCCACATCACACACGTCTATCGGTTAATCTCTTTGATATCTGTAACTAAATATCTTTTTAATGTTCAAATTCTGTAGTGTACAACAACGACTCTATATATTGGCAGAAGCGACGTGCGACTTGCACGTCCACTCCGATTATCCGCCACTCAAAGTAGAGTGCATAAGTCAGTTAAAAATAATGAAATGAATGCGCGCATAATGATAAAATATAATTATTTATTTTTATTTTAAGGAGACTTAGAACAGGTTGTTTCACAGAATTTGAACAATTCATCAAATTTCAAAGTTATTTTTGAAGGTTTTGTTCAAGTTCTGTAATTATTCCAATATTTTGTGAAACAATAACAATAACAAATTTTGTGAGCCAATAATGATATAATAACAGAGCTTGAATAGAACCTTCACAGAACTTGACAATCGACATTGAAATTTGATGAATTGTTCAAATTCTGTGAAACAATCCGTCCTTAATCTCAGGTGACTTGATGGTATGTACTCGTAGTTGAATACCGCATCCCTGGCAAAATGATTCAGAATGGAAAGCACAACATCAAAACGATAAAAGATTTTATAAATAATATCGGTTATTTGCCAACTTTTCAACAATTCCGTATTGATAAAATTTAGTGCAGAAATTAACATTGTTGACTGCTTTTTTATGAAGAACTCTGGGAAAAGGAATTTCGACGGATATTCATGATATCACTAGCGACTATCGGTCAAAAAATGATCAGCAAAAATGCCTAAATTAATTCATTAAATCACATTTGCATAACAAACACGTTTGGTTTTAAAGTTTCCGTCTGTAGTAAAGTAGTCCGTCTTTTTCCCGACATTGATTAAATTATCGAAATATATTGCGACGCCCGGCGTGTCAGGGTTATTTATTTAAATAAATTATCAATGCCCTGGTGGGCTGTTACATTATTTACATTTTCAAGATTAAGTGCATTATTCGGAAAACAAACAAAGTTGTTAAGGTTTACAAACAGGGTGTCCGAAAAATTTGCGTCCAGCGAAAGTCCAGAGGTAGAAGACCACTGGGAAACCCAAATCACCTCCATGTATGTTCATAGATTTTTTGTAGTTTTCGAGTTACATTTATTTGTAACCTTGATTTACAAGAGATTATTATTAGTACAAGAGATTATTATTAGTCCATTTACTCCATATGCATGGTTATTTATACAACCCTTTTACCATAAAAACATCGATAAACAACATTTACCCTTGTGTACCCTTAAGCATCGATGTAGGATAAATGGTTATTAATCAGTTGTGTAATTTAAACAAGTTTATTAGTAAAAGGAGAGTGTGTAGAAATATTAATAAATAAAATATAGATAAACAAAAAAATAAACAGCCTAGTTTGTCGTACAGATTCTGCTTAGTTATCGATGTGCTTGTGCTAGGACTCCGAAGGTTTTAGCGTCGATAATGATGTTGATGTTTTTAATCCTTATTGTATTACGTAATATTTTGGAACAGTAATTATAGGACCGAAATAAAATCGTTTTTAAATAAAATAAATAAATCTTTCAAGGTTTTGGGAAAGAGTTTAATTACTTAGGGAATTTAATGTTATGTCATATTTTTTATTACCTGTTCAATACAGTAGTTAAGTCAGCTGAAGATTTACGATATATAGCAACGCCAAGAAGCGGGAAATAAACAAAAAAAAAGTTACGGACAAAAACATAAATCTTTTGCGACGTTTCTGACTGTGCAGGGAATCGTAACTACTGTGATGAGAATTGTGGCTTAGTGTTTAGATATACTATGAATGTGGGAGTTCGGTTCCCGTAACGCTGCATAAAAAGAGGTGTAATAAAATGACTTCGAGGATTCTCGAGAACTAAACAAAGAAGGATGTTTGGCAGAAATTAATTAGCATGATATAAAAATATTATTTTATTTTTATTATGTGATTACCGCTGAAGAGTCCCAACTGCTACCAACCGTCTGGGGCCAATGAGGCTAAGGCATTCCTAATTGGGTGTTTATGTATTTAGACATTCTGTTGGGAAACATTATTTAAGTGCGTGTGTCATTTATTATTATTATTATTACCCACTGATGCTTTATTGGGTACTTAGGTATATTGATAAAATGAGGTGTGCCCTAATGAGTTGATTGCTTTATTTAGCTGATGATAAGTTCACGCCGGCGTTTCTGCATCATTATTTTGTGAATGAGGTAATCATCAGTATGATGACTTAAATTAATCTCACAGGTGTATTTAGGCGTTTGCCACAGAAACAAATAATTTTATTTAACAATAATATGTTTACCGCTAGGCATACATAGATAGTGTTCAAGATTTTACGATAGAAAGAAAAAAAAACAATTATTTTTTAGTGTTCGCATTATTTACTCAAGATTATGATCTGTTCATTAGTCAGATAACGCGGATATCACTTGAAAACAACATAAATACAAAACAAAGAATGGCACGAACTACACGCACGGAATAAATAATAAATAAATCATTGTAAAATTGAATTATTATTTGAGAAGTCACAAGGGCATCTATTTATTCTATATTTATATATTTATTTTTCTTTATTCAGTGAAATGGTAATTATAATTATTAGGTATGTTTAGACCACAAAGTTAGGCACAATATACATATATACAATCTGAATCACTTTAACAAATTATTAATTAAAATAATTTGCTTAATAACTTATAATAATTTGTCTGAAATACCTAAGTATACAATTTTTTTTTAAAATCTCCCGAGAATTGCCGCCGATGGGAACTGAACCAGCACCCTTCTGATTGCCAGTCAGCTGCTAACCTAACCTAACCTAACCATTAAGCTACGTTGGCTTATTACAAACTCGCCAAATAATTCAATACGTACTAGGAGTGTAATAAGTAATAATCGTTGAATGAAAAATACTAGTGGATACTTATTGAATTATTTGGTGGGTTTGTAATAAGCCGACCTAGCTTAATGGTTAGAGTAGCTGTGACAGACAATCAGAAGGCTGCGGGTTCAATTCCCGTCGGCGGCATTTTTATTCTTTCTCTGGAGATTTTTTCAATTTGTATGGATATTTCAGAAGAAAAATTATTGCTTAAAATAATTTGCTATCCTTTGTGCTATATATAAAAACCATGTCTTATAAACATTAGTAAATCATTAAAAATAATGAATCTATCTTATTTACAACTTCTTACTTAGGTAATAAAAATTAGTCATATTTGTAATTTAATTTTATATGACCTAAATTACTAACATTTTGTTATTTAAGTGTTGTTTAAATTTTGTTGCCAGCGTGAATGGAGGGATAGTGGATATAGAAAACATAGTTTGCCATGTCAAATTGAATAAGGATACAAATTACGTGAAAAGAAAAATAAAAACAGTAACAAAAATAATAAACAAATTTTTTATATATCAGGATGGTCCCCATCATCTGTAATCATAATTACATTGAGAGGAGAGCTGCGCCACTCAGATGCAGCCACGAAATTGAAGAAAATCTAAACTTAATGAATCTCAACACTATAGACAACATAATATTTCTATAATGCCTAAGTATAAAAAGTAAAAGTCGAAAACAGAAACTTTTCGGGAGTGCAATTTAAAATTTATAAACTGTGATTACTTTTATTGGGTGATAAAATGAAATACAAAAAAAAAATATGTTTAAAAACAGCCAGCACATACAAAACATTCAAAGTAATGCTTTAAAATAATATTTTTTTAAAACATAATATAAAAACGAAAATACTTGATTCTTATCGTATTGTATTTTATCTTGTTTCTTTCTCTCTTCTTTCCTGTCCCCTGTATTTTTAATCGATTATAATCTATTTTTACCAATGTATTAATTCCTACCTTGGCTTTGTGCTTGTGTCTTTCTCGTTTGTTCTACTTAACCTCCCTTTTTCTATTTTTGTACTGTTTTGTACGTGAAACTTATAATTTTCATTATGTTTCTATTTTTGTACTGTTTCGTATGAGAAACTTATAATTATCAAAATACAGTGTAAAATTGTACCTATTGACTCCCGCATATGTATTGTAAATTCCTCCCATCCCACAATGAGTTTTGTAACTAAAACTAATAAATAAAAATAATATTAAATATATATCAAATTATTATAAGCAATAATTAGTAGCCTGAAATATTGTCGCACTAAAAATTATTAACCGCACCTTCTGATGTCCGGTCAGATGCTTTGGACCACTGAGCCACGTCGGCTTATTTCCAACCCGCCAAATAATGCAATATGTACTAGTACTTCAATCAACAATTACTGCTTATTATATTTTTTCACCTGTAAACAAAAAACTTTATTTTTGTAGGAAAGGCTTTGTTAGTGCTAAATTTCACACTAGATGGCGTCGAGACATATTATATCTACATTTGTCGGTGAAATATTTTGACTTGTCATATACTATTATTATTTTTTAATGATAAACTAATATTTATAAGACAAGGTTTTATGCATAGCACAAAGGATAACACATTATTATAAGCAATAATTAGTCGCCTGAAATATCAATATAACTTGAAAATATCTCCTGAGTAAAAATAAATGCCACCGACGGGAATTGATCCGGCACCTTCTGATGTTAATAAAGTGACTTAAAACCAAGTATTTTCGTTTCATTTATTTAAAACCAATATACTTGCAAAATATAACTACTATTCATTCTAGCTAGTTATATAATATTATTTATTTTTTAATTGAAAACTATTATTTTAAAGTGTGAAAAATGTGTATTTGGCAAAATACCCCGCTCAAAGATAACTATTTATTGCCGTCCAATTAGGGAATGCATAAAAACTTAAACGATAAATTCGACGCGTCAAGTTTAACCCTTTAAATATCAGGAACCCAAATTCGTATGATGTTTGGGGACAAATTTGGTCTCCTAATAATTAAAGGTAGTGTTGCTTCATCAAAAAACTGGTTATTCTTATCAGAGGCTAGTAAATATTATCGTATTCATTCTTAGCAGTGATGTTATATTGGGTTATTCCCCTTTATCTTAACCGAGGGATAGTCTAACTCTATACTTTTTACATAAAAGGAATCTAGTTCAAAGCAAATATTGTAATTTTATTTAACAGTGTGTACTTGTTAAAACGTTGTAAACAAAGTTAGCATTTTATTAGATTTGTTATAATAATAATTGTTGGTAATATAGTTACATTTACGCGTAGCAGCTGTTTCGCCTTTCGGAGGCATTATCAAACTTTGGCCCGGCCGCAAACATTAGCTAAGTATTTATTATTAATAAGCATTGTTATTACAAAGAGCTTTTGTTTGTATACATCGTTTACTTAGTAAAGCGAAAGTTTTGGTGTTGGTGAAATATATTATCTATTGTAAAGTTAAGTTAAGTTCAACCGATTTTGAATTAAACTATTTTAGGCTCGGTATACCAGTCAGTTCGTATTCTCGCTATGTGCAACATTCCTCGCGCAAATTTAAGCGGACTAAATCGGCCGCTTAAGCCTTTGTAAGCCGTAAAATAGTTCCCTCTTTAGACACCGAGGTGTTAGCAGTAACACATCATGTCAAATATGACGCTTACGTAAGTATTTACGTACGCCGATCTCTGAAATAAACGTAAATTATGTTGAGCGATGGGGGATGTTGATGTTATTAATGGATAATCTATTTAAAATAGCCTCATTAAAAATAAAGAATTTTTCCAATGTCAGAATAGTGACGTTGAAAATGTTATTAAACCGTGTGTTTGTAATAACTTCATAAATAGTGCATTGACTACAGCAAAACAAACACTATTTAAAAAAAGTAAACTCGCACATTACACCATGCTGATTGAAGTGGGGAAATTTATCAAAAAATCAACTCGTAAATTAGCCCGCCAAAACATATGACATTTTGAAAGCTCGCGATCTGCCGGTGACGTAGGAGCCATAGATATACCACTCACGCAACATAGAAAATCATATACTTTCCTCTAATAAAATCATAGAGAGTACGTGTAATATTGCTGATATCTAGGCTTCCGACCGAAATACGGATTAGGTTCCAAGCCGCACTAAGCTCCATATTCCAACCAAGCCGAGCTTTAAACCAACCGATATACCGGGCCTAAGAGAGGTGCCTAGCGATTATCCAATTTCATTCGCCATATTATATTTTAATTACTGGCTATATTATTTATTATTTTTTCCGATGAATTCTAAGCATACCATTTTCATTGTTTATCTCCCCAGATACGTATACAGATGTACTAAAATGATTAAATTAGATATCTCTTGTTTTTTCTTTCAGTGTTTTCATTAATTTGTCAAACGCTATTTTATCCACCGGAATTTTAAGGATTTCCTCGCTCCATTGAATGGAATGCTGTCAATTTATGGCACTGATTTTATTGGAACCGTTCTACTTGCATATATTTTATATTGAGTTCCACCAATGATTGTTCGATCAAAGATTTTTTTTTCTTATTATATTATCTTCTACTGTGAAGCAGTTTAAGCCGGCTTTAAAAAAGTTTTAAAGTTGCTTTTTTGGTTTGATTCATTTAGTAAAAATATCAATCTATTGGATCGAGCCTTAAATATCATATTTATGTATCTTGTTATCTAAATTATCTAAAAATATAATAGTAATTATTTATAATTTCTAATAATGTCAATAGCTGTCTCTTCACATTCAATTGATCATTAGAACAATAATAGTAGATTCCTCCTTTACCACGGTTACTAGTTTCTTCTATTTGTTACCATAGCAACCAGTTTATTCTATTTGTCATTTTAGTAGATTCCTATTTTACCATGGTAATGATTGTTCTTTTGTTTTCTGATACATTATTTCTCTATCAATTTTCTAACTCTACAATGAACAGATTGTGACTGCGACCTTGTTTTTGAATTATTTCACAAATAATGGAATTGGAAATGAAATGGGATTGAGTGCCATATTTTACAAGTACTGTATTTATTTAAAGGAATGCCTCAATTGTAAAGGATGCTCATTTTGCTAAAAACTATAATAAAACTCACGAATAACTTCATACGTCATCATTACATCATATTTTTTATAACATTTAAAAGAATAAAAACCATTTCACTGAATATATAAGTAGCTATCCTCGGAAAACTAGATGAGATACATATTTATTTTTTAATAAATATATAAACACGGCATTATAAGGGTTAAACCTAACTTAAAATGGCTATCATTATCGTTTGGTACAGTTTGGGAACCTAAAATTTTACAATAACTTAATAAAATAATATCCAAACCTCATTTGTGTTAAACATCATTTAACAAAAAATAATTAAGTTATTACGAAAATAGTGTCATCCAGTCGGTGTACAGCGGGCGATTTGCCTTATATGAATAACCGGTAAACCTTAGATCTCCCGAATAAGCCTTACTTAAAATGGCTATCATTGTCGTTGGCCAAATTTTCGTATTAGTAGAATACGAAAATTTTACAATAAATTTAAACAAAATAAATAGGTACATCTAAACAACATAAGTAACTTTGTTTGGCCATTAAAAGACGTTAAACGTAATAAAATCAAGAATATCGACCAAAATCACGAGCACATAAATCAACAAAACTTTAAAAATAACCAAAAATCCTTGAAATACATACGAATAAAGATACGCTTCGCTGAATCATAGATTTTCACAAAGGACAAAACATCGTTGAATTAAAATAACGCTGACTGAATTCCTTTTCACAACAACAAATAACACGAAACGAAATCACTGCTGATATCAAGTTTAATACGGAAGATTGTGCACGTTTCAAGAATTTAAATTTTTCCCACGTAAAGCGCAGTGATAAAAAAATCTTGATAACACGTCCATACCTAATCGATTCGGTTTCAGTCGTTTCAGTTCTCACAACAAGGTTTGCAGTGTTTACAGTACTGTCATATTTTTAAAATAAAATAAAATAATGTCTGCTGATGTCTCAGCCCGTTTCTTATGAGGCAATTCATTTTGATAACTGGATGATATCATAATTAAATATCATGTGTTTTTTTTTAAATAAAATTACACCATTTAAAAACGATAGATTACTCAGACAAACTTCAATTCTCCCAACTCTAAAATGTACAAAAATTGAACCATAAATATCTTGAAGTAATATTTTTAAATGCCTTACCAGAAAGTATCTAATATACAGGATTTTCCAATAAGAGGTGTTATTTTGGTATTCAATCGTAAAAGATCAATGGTTTCGTTGCTTGTGTGGCACGTAACGCCGTCTTGTTGAAAGTAAACGTTGTCCAAATCAATACCATCCAATTCTGGCCATAAAAAATCATTAATCATCTCTCGATAGCGCAATCCATTCACCGTAACTGTTGCTCCAGCCTCATTTTCAAAAAAGTATGGTCCAATGACTCCGCCAGACCATAAACCGCACCAAACAGTCACAAGTTGAGGATAGAGTGGCTTTTCAACAATAACTCTTGGGTTTTCGCGACAATTTTGCTTGTTGACGAAGCCACCGAGGTGGAAATGGGCCTCATCACTCAAGATGATTTGCGTTTGATTCACTCAAGTGAATTTTAATAATTTCAATGCTTTGTTGAAGCGTGTATCGTGCCATTTTTATTAATGACGTAGTTTTTACTTGTCAAATGTCAAAAATTACAGCTTCAAACGTAACATCTACCGAAATAGCGGGCTATTCAAAATAACACCTCTTATTGGAAAACCCTGTATAAATGACATTAAAGATTTTAAACTTCACGTTAAAAAACACACATATAAACTGAATACTTGAGCATATAAATAAAAAAAATAACGAACAAAATAACACATCCGCCATAAACATAAGCCTAGCTTTATTATGGTGGTTCATGAAATGTATAAAAATAGGCGAAAAGATTTATTCATTTTCAGTAAATTATGTAAAAAAATATTTTAATAGACAGTAAAAAACCTTCGTGTGAGTAAACATGACGAATCTGACATAGCAGAATCATAGACGCTCTGGTGAAAGACCACAATTCAGAATCGAAACGTTGCATTAAATGGCTTTAACCGTGTTTAGTGACCAAATATGAATGGCAAGGTAGGTACTTCCCAGCCTCCCTCTCGACACTTATACTTTTCTTCCCTCCCCCACTCACCCAATAAGGAACTACAGTGAAAAATATAATGGTTTAAACAAATTCATTTGTATCAATATGTAAAAACAAATAAAACACCATCACATTAAAACACACCATTTGGTTGTTGAAACTGATTACGATACGTTCTGATATCACAACCAGTCTACGTGAGTAATGTATCTATGGTCTTCAAGGCCCACAGTCAAGATTTTTAAACACCCTTAAATTATTTATCTGGTGCGGTCATGGATGTGCTTTTGCACTTTGGTTTAATACAATAACATTAGTGACGAGATGCTAACGAACATGACTAGTTCAAAATACCACACGGAAGAACAGGATGTTCTAGCACAACATAGCATGATACGAGGAATGATAAATGAATATAATGATACTCTAAATGGGTTAATATTCTGTCACACAGTAATTAAAGAAAAAACTCTAATGTCCTTCAATGTTAAAAGCGTGTAATCTTAAGAAAAATACGTCTCGACTCCCATACAAAACACAGTGCTGGTTGAAAAAAAAGTAGGCTTTTTGAAACCGGTGAACTATTGACGTCACATGTCACGTCCATAGATTTGGTGCGATTTTGGTAGAGCCGAAAATTTAAAACTGTAAAAATTATTTTAGCTAGTAAAATAAACTCTAGCAATTAGAAAATATGCTGGTATTTAAGTTAGAAGGTCCATTATTGATAATAAATATAATAAAATAATGGACTGGAGTTGCTTATTGGGTATGCCATGTTGCCATTGGCTCCGGACAGCTGGCAACGTTGGAACTCTTGTGCGGTATTAAGAGAAAAAAAAATATAGTGCAATGGTCAATGACTTTAATTTATTTGAGAGGTTTAACAATTTAAAAAAAAAATTACGATGTACGAGAATTGAACCCCAAACAACTGCTTGGAAAGCAACTATGCTGACACTTGCATAACCAACTATTGTAAGAACGGCAACATAAATACATTATATGTAGGTACTGAAATTAAGTCACGAAAATATAGCGCGCTTATAGCGTCTGTGAGTCTGTGAGTCTGTGGTCTGTCACAAGCTTCATGAAAGCGAACGAAACCGAAATTATATGGCGCTAGGTATAGGAAGTAAAAAATACAATAAATTTATTAAAATACAATAAAATGACATAATACCCGCTTTAAAAACAAACAAAATAAATGCTGTAACATAAGGAAGTACTTAGTATTTATAGCATGTGGGATTTGCCGTGCACAAAATACCTCAATGCAAAACAGTACGATTTATCATACGGCCAACAAATTGCTTATTGGCGCTTGCACAGTACATGTACACAAATAACGCTTATCTCGTTAAATCTACACTTTAATCCGGTAGGTTGTTAGCAAACACATAGGATAACTTAAAAATAGGCTAACACCGGAATACTTTTTATTGCAATGTGTATATTGCATAAGACGTACGTGACCTTAACCTTGCAAGGTACTTTTCGTATACAATATTTATTCATATCGTTCATTATACGTAATTTGCAATAGAACAAACAATTTTAATATTTAAAAATCACGGTTATTCGACTTTTCAAATACATTATAATTGAATGAGCGTAGCGAAGTACTGTTTTAACTCTGACTGCTCGAGCGTTTTGTTTTGTTTCTTTAAATTTGTTACGTTTCGGTTCCGGTTAAAGATGGCCGTTTTAATGGTTCAGTAAATATTCTTTTTTCAAATGTGATCGATCATCGAATCGTCGTGCTTATTAATTGAGTAGGTAGGTATTTAAGTACCTACTTAAATTTTTTTTTTTTTATTAAATAAGATAAACAAAAGCATATTTTTTTAACGCAAGGTCTGCTGTTCATAGAACTACTAGTATGTAATCTTTTTTTACCCACTAATTTATACAATATATTAATATGGGTTTTTATGATAGTAACAAAATCGTGTTTTTTAACGTTTATAGAAAAAAAGTAGCACTTGTGGCCATAATATTATCGAACGGAAAATAGCACCCGTGGCCATAATATTATCGAATGGAAAATGGCACTTGTGGCCATAATATTATCGAATGGAAAATAGCACTTGTGGCCATAATATTATCGAACAGAAAATAGCACCTGCAGCCATAATATTATCGAATGGAAAATAACATCACGTTTTAGCACAATCTTTTTTACATTTTGTGGGTCTATTTGAAAAATGAGAGCTTTAAATATATTTTTATAAAACAGAACATGATAAAATAATAGGTTACGTCAGGTCAACATATAAATCAGGTTTATAATTTTTAATTTTTCATCACTTTCCTTCAACTTTCTGTTTTGTTATCAAACCGTTTTATCGGACGGCACGTGGCATCCGTTTGCCAAAAAATCCCAGTTAAATTCTCGTATTCCCCACCTCCTTAATAAGCACAAATTATTGAAATAACACATAGGTTCATCTTATTTACTGTAAACAACTACTATTTACGCACGCCGGGGGAGATGAAAAAATGAATTTTAATTCACATATGATAAAAACTTTTATTAGCGGAATTTACTGTCTAAGTTTACGCCTTGTAAAATCTTGTTAGCATAATGTGACATTTGCCGGAAGTAAGAACCGTATAAATTAGTTAAGTTATCTGCATAACCAGGGGTTGAAGGCGGGCAAAGGTACTGTTTACTAACCCAGTTAATTAACATTATTTTTCTTACAAATAATATAACCGAAGAACCAAAGATTTTGTATTAAATATAAACTAGGAACTATAAACTTATTTAAAAACAAAACCTAACTAAAGAACGTAGCTAAAAATTTTTTAAGTATGGTATTAGATTGGGTTTAAATAATATATATGGTAAAATTTTGTAACTGGACATTTGACTGAATATTTTATTGAAAAAAAAACTAACCTTACAACGCGCACTACAAAAATAATAGCCTCTAAGTGAACAAATAATTTTATTATTAATGAAATAACTATTGAAATGCAGTATTTTCCATACATAAAAAGGGTATTTTATAGTTGTCTTTTAGTAATTAAGTCGAATCAAAGTGTTCTTTACATAAACATTCTAAGCGTGCCTAGTTACTCTAAAACTTTACCAAAAATAAAATAAACGACGTTACTTTTTTATTCAAGATTCTAAACTCTAAATTCGACTGTTGCGAACTTCTGAAACTCATAAACTTACGAATACCTACAATAACAACACGACAAAATACACTATTCCACTGCAACACACATAAGCGATATTACATTGCGAACTCCCCAAGACAACGGTTTCACACTATGGGAAACCAATACTTAGGTGATGTCGATATATTTAATATTAACTTTGCAAATTTTGTGGATTACGTAAAAGACTTATTTCAACACTATTCCTAAATGGAAGTTATATTTTTGTAAACCAGTCAAATCGCTGTATTTTTTAATTTGTGTTCTTGTTATTTTTTATTTAGTTTCTAGCATACATGTTTCAAAACTGCCTGTCATTAAAATTGTACCACCTACATGTAAAAGCCCTCTGGGCGTTAAATAAATAAATAAAATAATTATTGTAATTGTCATAAACTATTTTCTAAAAGTATGAGAGGTGCTGATTACGCCGATCGTATAAAAGAGTATGTCTGCTTTTACCTCGTCTTTTTACCATTTATCTTCCTTATGGTAACTTGTATCGCAAATCACAATGCGACCATAAACAGTATAAATACTATACAGACAATCGAATTGTTAAAATCCCACTCTCATTCAAAAAATAAAACAACATTATGACATTTAAATCTCAAATAAAAAGCTGGGTACAAAACATAGGGAGATTAGACATAGATAATATACTGAGACCAAATACAGACTGAAACCGAAATCACTCAACTGCACTAAAAAAAAATAGTAAGAAAAAATACACTACATAATATATTTATAATTACATACTTCATTTTATCCATACTATTAAAATTGAATAATATGTAAATGAAATCCTCAGCACGGGAGATCCCGGTGAGGATATCTTTATCTCCATTTATAACAAAAAAATTAAGATAATTAAACACATAATATATTATCATTATATTATAACCCATCATTAATAATTCACTTGATAATCCAGTAATTTTCTAAAAGCAGAAGTTACTACTGTAATCAAGTTGAAACGAGTTGTTATTTCAATAATTCGTGCGTATTAAGATTGAAGAGAAATACGAGAATTTTACTAAAATGATTTGAAACTAACCTGAATGAAATGCATATCAGGATAGATGTGTCTTGACTTGGTGTTTCTGTCACTGCATTTAGCCCTACAAGTCCTGTTGCAGCTACATGGACAAGGCAAGACAGGGCTGCGAGAGATCTGAGGCTCTGACAAGCCGTACTTCAGGTCGTATTCCGTGTTTCTCAGTCCCATAATGTCCACATCATGGGGCCGTTCCTCACGACCAGGAATATCCTTGCAAGTTTCAACCCTGATTTCGCAATCGTTCTTTATAACGTCTTCCGAAAAGGATTCGGTTTTTCGTTCCATTTACACTATCACTATTTATCTTCTGTTTTGATGTTTTCTTAGATTTTCTAAGATTTGCAGTATCTCCTTTCTTTCTGTTATCATTGATTTTGTTTCTTAATTAGGTGGTGACAAATTCGCGTTAATAAAAAATACAACGTCACGTAAATTTGTTTATGTTACGATTCCATTAGTGTGAATTTGAAATAACTCATTTAGGTAGGAATGAATAGAAAAATTCAATAAAAACATATTTTTTAATTTTAACTTTGATGTTTTTTCTGTGATTTATTTTGAATAACAGAATGACATATTTCCCATAATAACATTTATTTATTAGTTAGTTTATTTTTTGTTTTATGAAACTATTATAACATTCGCAATATTGAACATTTTTCATTTTCATTGGGAAATAATTGATATAGAGTTGGTCGGTGGCTGAGTTGACATCGCTTTCGAGTCCCACCCAGGCGTACTGTTCAGCTAAAGTTTATATAAATATCAGAATCGGTAACATGCATTTTATTCATCAATAAAGAATTGTAGTTCTGTTGACCTAAAGTTTATATAAGTATCGGAATCGGTAACGTGTATTTTATTCCTCATTAAAGAATTGTAGTTCTGTTGACCTAAAGTTTATACAGGTATCGGAATCGGTAACATGTATTTATGGCTGAGATTTATTGTATTTCTGAAAAGTGTTATTTTATTTAAAATATTATTTTATCATACAGTGAGCCATAGAATTCGTTTTGTCGTAAAATTTCCACAACTTGTCTACCTTCAATTTCTAGGCATCACAATAAAGCTCGAAATCCCTTTTCCATCATAATCTATCGAAGTTTGAAAGATAAAAGACTCTACAATTTTGGTTCCATTTATTTCAATGTGTTCTTGTTTTTCGGTTTGTTAAAATTTTGATTAAAAAAGTGCTGAAGAGATACTAGAATATTTATGAATTTAGGATTTTTTAAAATGAAATCATGTTGATAATTAAACGGATCTTGAACCGCAAACATAATCATCTAATCTGGGATATCATAAGTTCCCAACATCCATGTAATGAATATTTATCTGTCTCCCAAGAGTGCTGTGTGTGGTTTTAGGCAAATTGTTTCATTTAATTAGTGTCTGTAATGTAAATTGTGTGTAATGAGCTTCGGCGGTACAAAGCGCTTAGAATTCTCGTTTTATGGACGTGATTCAAGACATATGACACGTAGCTACGTCTTGACACGTTTACGTCAGTAAATTATTCAAAAATTTTAAAGAAACGTACATTTTTTTCTTTAAATCCGAGTAACACAAAATTTAGAACGTAGATTAAAATGTAGGGTAATGATTTACTCCAGAAATTGACATTTTTATAATGACAAGAAAAATGTTTTTTTATTTTTTTATTGCGCGATTTCAAAAATTATTTTGCTTAAGAAAGTGTTACAAAATAAAAAGCGCAAATATTAGATTATTCTAAAATATGACGTAGAACCAGCCCCAAACGGTGTACACAAATTTTCGTTCCTCTAATTTATCAACAGCGTTTGATGTTGACGTGAAAAATATTCAGTTGGGCTATGGCGCTTTTGGTACTTGTTTTTTTGCTTTGTACCATCTTGGCATGGCATTCGAAACCATTTAAACGACCGCAATTTTTGTTGACAAACTTGTACAACCTATACGTATATCATACTTAACGTCTTAAGACGTACACGTCTCTATACGCTTACGTATTGATACGTTTACGTCTTGACACGTATACGTCTCTATACGTATACGTCTTTCTACGTTTACGTCTTGACACGTACCTATAAGTTTCCATGCGTATACGTTTCAATACGTATTCGTCTTGATACGCTTATGTCCCATCCGCTTAAATTTCCCCCGGGGCGAGCTAAACCGACTTCATTTTAGATCATCAAATTCATTTACGGAAATGTCATTTTCCATTGATAGTTAGCTTGTCGCGATATTGCAGTAGATAAATAATGATTTATTAAATCAACGCCGCGTTCAAGTATGCCATTATTAGTTGGCAATTGTCTGTTTTATAGTTTGTTCAAAGACAAATCAATAATAAAACTATAAGTTTGTAAAGCGAGGAAGGACTAGTGCTGTTACAACGTAAAATCATAATTATATTTTAATGGCGTTCATTGTGCTACGGCAGTCCATTGAATATATTATTTAAAGTGTTTAACTAAAAAAACATGTTAATCTAGGTAAATAGATGAGCAAGTCGTAGAGGAGCACATAGATAAATTGCCAATAGCCTCGATAATTTTTTTTCCGGAATATCGTTTTTTTTTTCATGAAATATAATTAATAAAATTTGCAAGGTGTTTGCAATAGTTCCTTATGTCATTTAATATTGGCGGCTGAATTTGAAAAATAAAATATTGAAAATTTGAAACAAATATTGATAATTTACTGTTGCAGTAGAAAATATGTTTTTTTGTCATATGAAGATTTTCAGCAAATCTGAAAATTTTTAAATATTCCTGAAAAATTAAAAAAATAAAATTGTGAAAAAATAAAATAACTTTTTTTTTAACCACTCAAAAATGAGTATTGCTAATTTCTTAAAATCAGGTTGAAAAAGGCCGTTCTCTGTTAAACTTTTATAACATTTTTTATTTTTATTTTAGTGTGTTGGGGAAACAGTTTTACAATTTTATATAAATAATTACATTTTACATGTTGAATTAACCAGTGAATTTTCCATAAAATTCATGTTACATGCAGAAAAAAACAGAATAAAGAGAAGCACATAAAAAAACACCCTAATGAAAATAACTGAGATATCTTACACACAGCAGTGGGATCCATTCCTAATATATGGGAACACGTGTTCATGCACCTACATTTGAATCACGTATTCACACGTATTCCGACATCGCGATAAAACATTCCCTTTTTAATAAAAGTTTAACAGGAAACCTATCAATCTAGTACCGTTTTTAACCGGATTACGAATAATTTGAAGATATTCTTAATAAAAAGTTCTCAGTTTCCCATTCATAACTACTCAATAAGTCGACAATGGAATTTTATTTGCTTCTATAACCATTGTCACCAATCACCAATCTGAAATTATCTTTTTTATTATTATTATATCATATAATCTTAACACGAAATCAAATAATTTAATCGGTCTCTAGTACACAACAGTGCCACTGACCTTTCTAACGTTATAGTTATGATATGAATGAAATAAAAAAAGTGGCTTTAATGGAGTTGTTATAATAATTTAAGTCACTCGCTTTCTCTTTGATATCTATGTAACCACATATGGCAGACAGTTACGTGTTATTCGCAACTATTATTGAAACTGCTAATTACGTATTGCTAAAATAAATCTTTAAAAATTAGGTAACATTATTTTTAGCATTAAGGTAACGTAACCTACCTCAATTACCTTGGTACTATCCAAACTAACCTAACAACAAAATCAATCCCAACATCGATTCTTACATTTCATGTATAATGATACTGAAATACCACCTAAACTAATCTAACCTAAGCTAAACCAAACATTTAAAAATTATTCGGTTAATAAATATGCTTTTGAAAATGCATAGATTATTACATATTAGGTACAATGATACGGAAATACTACCTAGCCCAAGCTAAACCAAACATTTCAAAAGGATTCGTTTAATAAATATTCATTTGAAAATGCATAGAATCTTACATATTAGGTAAAATGATTCGGAAATACCTGACCGAAGCTAAACCAAACATTTCAAAATGATTCGTTTAGTATATGTGCATTTGAAAACGCGAAAAATTATAAATAGAACGATACCTAAATGAAAGCTGGTCATTCATTCAAAACAACAAAAAAATGGACCAAAACAAATCGACTCAAGCGAACAAGTACGGCGTAACATGTAATGTTTACATACATTACGCGGCCCTTACATAAAGTGTCAGATCAGCGAATATCTGGTACAAGGACGGGGAAGCGAATGATTAGGTCCAGTTGCGCGGTGGACGTTTCGTGCCTACGACTCGGTGCTGTGCTGTGCGCGCGCCCGCCACGCCCTTCCCGCGTTTCCCGCTCACCCTCCGCCCTCACCCGCCCAGCCCGCCCAGTCCGCCCAGCCTAAATTAGACGCCAACACAAATATCACTGCACCCAACCTGTCTCTATTCCCACAATTAATGCCAACTCTCAGTCACAGTGCTCCCGAATGTCATCTTGCTATAAACTCAAGCTCAAGGCACCCCCCCTCAAAATAAATTAATTAATATAAATTCATACCGCTGATAGCTCCTTTAATAACTTCTCCCTCATTCACATAAACGACGCTTGGAATAGATAAAGAAGCTGCAAGGGAGTTCTCGGCGGCAGCGCCATATAAACATAATTAAGTTTTGGCGTTGTTGAGAGGCTGCTCCGCGAAGCGCGCAAAGTAAATATTATGTTTTGTAAATAAGGGTAAAGGACTCACTTGCATGTGCGGTTTTTCCTCAGTACCGGGCATGATGCTTTCTGGGAGGACTGTGTCAGTAGCGAAGTAGCGGTGGCACTCAATACTCTGTACTCACGAGCGAGGGAAAATAATATATCGTCAGAGAGAACTTTCCGGGAGAAATTGAGAGGAATGTGACCGAATGCCGGGAGCGCGGATAGCGGAATGCGCTCAGTCGCCGTCCCGCCGTACTCGCCGCCTAAGCAAGTACCGATAGCATACTTCAGTGTGTGTGTTCACTGTGTAGCCATGCATATTATACCCACACACACTCGTACATACTTCCTACAGCCCCAAACCAACACAGTAACAGAAGGTCTTCGCATACACACGCGGCTCAGTTTCCCGCTCTAAGGACTGGACGCCGGAAGGAAGTGTTGTTCTCTCTGGCATCCTTTAGAGGTGACTTCTACGTTTTCCTCGCCTCATCCTCAATCAATACGCGCGCATTGCTAAACAAATCGAATGAAAACATACTCCCGACAGTGGAAATGATTTCTTACAACCCTTACTTAAGTTAAGGATCTATTCTATCTATTAAGGATAGTAATAGTTAAAACAATGAAATTATTTCAAAGTAATTGTGTGGAAAGAACGATAAATATCCTGAAGTATTTTAGAAATGAAATGTAAATGAGCGAAAATAGTTTAATTTCCACTATATTGCTATAAACGTATTAAAGAAAATGGTAACCTAAACCGGAAAAGATAAATGATCACCAAGTCAAATACAATAATATTTGATTTCCCTGACTTAGAGCTAGAATATTATATCTACAATTTTGGTAGAAAATATGTTAAGTATAGAAATGTACCATCAATAGTCTACACTTTTATAAGTTTTAATATTGTATCTCCCAAACCTACCGCTCCAAAAATATAGACATATTAAAATAAATTGTAAATCCACTAGGATTTTAGGAGCAAGAATATTGTATCTCCATAACAATATATTTTATTTTTATGCTAAGTGTAAATCCATGCCAAAACATCAGATACAGATACTATAATATGCATGGAAATAAAAAATATTTTTATATCACAAAATATAATTGTTCAAGGCTTTCAATTTTAATTTTCACAATATTGTAATTTATGGAGATGATGATTTACTATTTATTTTTATTTTTGTATATTAATTACAACAATATTTTTTTAATATAAAATTTAACTCATTTCTAAAAATAGTTTTTGCTTAGATATTTATTAAGTTTAAAAAATATATTTTTTTATTAATTTCATTTTAGCCATTTTTTACAAATGGATAATTTATTATAACTTTCATAACTATATTATTACATTTTTATTATTTGTTACACATTATTTTTATATATAATATGGCTCCTACAAATCAGCTTGAATCTATCAATTGGTGCAGACTTTATAGTTACGGCAGCAATTATAATATTCATTCCTTGGTATAGTATATTCAAGCTGGATTGAATTTATCAATTGGTGCAGACTTTATAGTTACGGCAGCAATTATAATATTCATTCCTCGGTATAGTATAACCAAGCTGTGTTGAATTTATCAATTGGTGCAGACTTTATAGTTACGGCAGCAATTATAATATTCATTCCTTGGTATAGTATATTCAAGCTGGATTGAATTTATCAATTGGTGCAGACTTTATAGTTACGGCAGCAATTATAATATTCATTCCTCGGTATAGTATAACCAAGCTGTGTTGAATTTATCAATTGGTGCAGACTTTATAGTTACGGCAGCAATTATAATATTCATTCCTTGGTATAGTATATTCAAGCTGGATTGAATTTATCAATTGGTGCAGACTTTATAGTTACGGCAGCAATATTTATTCCTTGGTATAGTAAACTGTTTTGTGTATTGGCTTTGTCCTTTTTTAGTGGCATAATTTATTTGCGCGTTCTTATGTTATGTATATGAATAATCTTGTTGTGTATCATTTTGTTTGAGAAACATTTTCACACGAAGAAAAATTTTTACTGCTAAATTATTAAGAATCTTTTCAAATTATTGGTAATCCGGCTAAAAACAAACGAGATTGTGGGCCGTCTCCTGATAAACTTTTAGTAAATTCCTAATATATCGGAAGACATGTTCATGCGCATTTGCCTTGAGAATATATATAATGACGAAATGCGAAAATGTTAAGATTTTTATAAAAAAAACGATAATACTTGAGCGAAAATGATGAAAATATTTAATAAAACACGACTCGTTTGAAATAGAGCAAATGCTTGCATTTAAAGATACACTGTCAATTTTTCATGTCTATAACATATTAAATAACAGAACAAAACGTGTTTTTAATGATTTTCGGAGCTTGTAATTTCCCGTTTCGGCATAACAAATGTATGGATATTTCAAAGATATTAGAAGAACGAGATATGCTATGTTGTCCGCCGGACCGTAGGCGGAGTACTAACAAATTAGGGTACTTTGAACGGTATCGGGACGTGTACGCACAGAAATCTGTTCTATGTATTAGTGCGGATACCTTAGCGATGCCTTAGCGTAAGCGAAGGTGTGCAGTAGTATTGGTGAACAAAACCGGCGACACTCGGCAAAGCAATTCCACACAGTATGAACTGCTGGTAGCACATCTCGTTCTTCTAATATCTTTGGGATATTTTCTTCAAAAATAACATATATTTATTTTGGAACTTAAAAACTTTAAGAGTTTTTTATTGTTCTTTAATGTTTCTTCCCCCTTAAACTACAACTAAGCAGTTTTTCAACATGATGTAAATGTTCAATTACAATATAAACAAGTATACATAATTTTATTACAAATTATAAATATACCTGATGTTTTTGCTACATATTAGATATTCAGATTATTACTGTTGGCACACAGTTTAAAATAACACTAAATCTATATGCTAATAAATAACAACTGTTGATTAATAGTAATGATTAGTATTTCTATTTATGCGCCATGTTAGAGAGAAACATGTCATAAATCCGTAGAAATTGGGTGTGCCGGGGTTTAATTAAAACTTTGTCTATATATATTTCGCCTTAGTATTATTCTCATTGTTTTGTTTTGTCTTGTTTTGTTTTTTGTCATTACAAAAGTACTAATGAAATACGTTAGATTAGGTAATGTTAAGTAAAAGTATCCTATTAACATTATTGTGTGCATATTATTTAACGAATTTATAGCCGATATTTCGAAGATAAAATATGATTTCCTGTAGCAATATCGTAAAATTATTGAACACGGGTTGTTTCGGAAAATTTGAACAATTCTTCAAATTTCAAAGTTAATTTTCAAGTTCTGTGAAAGATTTTTTCAAGTTCTTTTATTATTTCAGTTCTGTCAAGCAACTAGCCTATAATTATAAAATAACAGAACGTGAATAGCACTTTCACACAACCCGAAAATGAACGTTGAAATTTGATGAATTGTTCAAATTCTGAGAAACAACCCATCAACATCGTCAATATTCAGATCACCAATTTAAAAATCAAAAAGTCTTAAAGCATTTAAGACTATTTTTAATAATATCCCATCTATTATTTAGTGTCATAATTAATTAGGGTCTTTAACACACACTTCTTTATTTAACTATACCTGCATGCTACAAGTCGCGTATAATGTTTTCCATTCTTGGAGTTCATCAGAACAGCGGGGCACATTTTTAATCAAAAAAGGTGGTTAAAATTCTCAAAACATAAAAGTATTTTGTACGATGGTAGAAATATTTGTACTTTCATTAATAATAAAACTATTGTTTGTTTAATTCAGTCGAACTGAGCGGTGAGTGCAATACTCTGTTTGATATATTAAAGGTTACTCTGGTTATTCTGACAACATATTGATAGCTACGCTATTTAAGTCATTTATGTAATTTGATAATAACGGTTATTTATGGGTTTGTACAGATTGGCATCAATGGAAAATAATTTATTATATTTCATTATTACGTCATTTCAACAATTTTTTTCTCTTACCTTTTGTATTTTTTTAATTTTCTTAGACTTAACACTTTGTACCTATAACTTTTTAACTTTATATTTATTTTAGTGGTACATGTAAAGCCGAATTATCAAAAAAAAATAAAAGAAAACAAAAGCATCAAACAAAATGAATTTCATGATGAAAAATTGAATATACGATAAATAAAACAAAGAAGGGAATTTTGCGTTGACATACTAATAATATGCATTAGTAATATGACTTCAAATATGGTTTGGTAAATATTTCCCTAACCACCGCACTTTTAATAGGTACAGAATATACCTCTTTTTAATTGGGGTGTAATTTATTTTATTTGTTACATCATGCTGTTTTATGCATCAAGTCCTGAAGATGAGATCAGAAAAATGATGGCCCCCAGCACGATACATTGATGAAGGAGATTTCTGAGGTTTTTGGCCGCATTTTCGCACATTTCGGCGGGTAGAGCGGCGATTTCCTCCGAAATTTGATCCTTTAGTTTTTCCAATGTTGAAAAACATTTTCTTTCTGGTAGGAAGAAATCGTAAATTTCAGCCGGAAGGCCCGCTGGGTGACGATGAAACGGCAATTTTCAAGAAACGTGTGGATGGCGAAGCCCCGGTGTTGTACGGACCAAACCATGGTAGCGACTGAAAACGGCACGACCCTCCCGAAACAATGAGTCCCTCTTCCACGTTCCTACCCCCACCACACGAGCTGTACTGGCCTTTCAAAACAGCACTGTATGTTTTGCTGCACCGTGTTTAATGTTTAGCGATAAAAGGCAAATAAAAGTAACGCTTTAAAAAGTAACGAAATCATTAAATTTATGAAGTAACCCCAACGCAACCTACAGACAACAAACATAAATACTTTTTGCTAAATTTATTTTATATTTTGTGGGAACCAACAAATTAGAAGATGAGGAAATCATGATCAACACATATACAACAACCTACAGTCCGCCTCGGAACAGGAATACCTTGTGAGGATGACTGAGAACAAACTACATCACTTTACATTTTTATTTTACTTAATATTGTATCTTTTTTACTTTACTTTATATTGCCGTTAAATAAAAAATGAAAAAATAAAAAAAATAAAAAAATAGGACGTATCTGTAAAACTCACAATGCCTTACGAGATGTAGACATCTTCAATTGTAACTTGAAATCATATAAAATTCAGCGCACTAAACTTATAACTTAAAATATTATTATATTTTATTGTTTTGAATAGTATAATAATGGAAAATCTGTATTTCTTTACTTGTTTATTACTTTTTAATGTTTATTTAAAAAAAAATCATTTGTAAAAATATATTGTGTAGGTACAAATATTCAATCAATAATTTATCTTAATGGAACTTTACTGGTCTAGAATCTTATTGTTTATACTTTAATGTAGGACTGTTTTGTTTCCTAAATAAATAAATAAATAAATATCACATCGATTAACTTTTAATTCGGCGTTCAGTTGAATACAATTCCCTAAACGTGCATTAATTTTTTGTTCAGAACCATTTTCAAATGACATTTTTTGTAAAGTGACTAAGTTGGTGGAGCATTATATAACATGAGAAATCATTTTAATTTCAAGGTGACGATTAGTTCGAGCGCTCGCGATTAATGGCGATGTTGACATTATTTCTATTATTATGCCACATCGCCTGCTACTAGCTATTGGCTACTTACTGCTAACTGCTGACTACCGAGTGTCGTTGTCTGTAATGTGGTGTCGCACAATACTTTAGAGATAGTGGGCTACATAAAGCACGTTGTTTGTTGTTTACGATTCCATCAGATAGATGATTGGGAAGATATTAAAATAATGTGATAAAGACATTACATTACGGACACCGCTTTATAAACGTAACCCAAACCTTCACACAATAATCCGTGGTATTATCTAACTTCCGTAACGAAAGGTATACAAAAAAATATTCTGTTTCATGGGAATATAACAATTACAATGTGATAAAAACAATATTATTTACGGATATAAGTTTATAAACACTATTCAAACTTCCATACGTATACAGGGTGTTAAGGGACATACTAGACATATTTTAACCACTGATTCCTGACATTGTTTAGAGTAAAAAATTTAAATGAAATTTTGGTCTTCGGTAACTTTTTTGAAGTTATTTTCTTTTCAATTTTTAATTTTTTTTTCAAAAACAATTTAAAAAAAATTCTTCCACATGTCGTCACTGGCCAACCACCCATCGCTTAAATTGACCCCAGCTGTCCAATTCCCATTGATTTTTTAATGTATTTTTTTGTAAACAAAAAAAAACGTTGTTGGTGGAGACCAAAATATTATTAACATTTTTTCTCACCAAATAATGTTAGGAATCACTGGTTAAAATAAGCCAAGTACGTCCCTTAACAGGGTGTCCTGGGGTAAAGTGCGCTAACCTCGGAAGGTGATTCTACATGAAAACTTTTATCGAAATTCCAACTTTTTATTCCCAAATAAACAATTCAACTTTTTAACCTAAAAACTATCTTAAAACGTTGACATTAAGAAAAAAAAACTTTATTTCTTGTACTGTCATGTAAAATCACCCTCCGAAGTTAGCACACTTTATCCTCGGACACCCTGTATATACATAGTATTTATATACGTATGCAAGTTTGTAATATAATAGTTACCGACTAGCAACTGCTTTACAACAACAAAAAAAATAGTTTCATTAATACTGTACTTTACCAACACCCATTTGCAAGCACATGGACAAATCGAATTACGTTATATGTATTTATTATTGATTTTTCGCTCAGTGACCTATATTAATATTTTATATATAACAAACGGAATTTGTAGATTTATAAAACAATACGATTTTCGGAAATCAGCTTGCTGACAACACTGCCTACGTTTGTACACAATGAGCATGTGACTGTATATTTTATCTCTTGTCAGAAATGAAAAACATGCATTCAATCAATATGTTGTTGCCTTTGATTCAGATTGATATCATAAAATATATCAGGTAGCGTCTATTACACATTACAAATTAGGCAGATAAGCAGATAACTTTACAGTCAACAATTATTTAATCAAATGATTAGTGTATAGCTGTAAACAATAAATCAAAATTTAACTGTATTCATAATCAGAAGTTGGTACCTACTTCATTCATCGTTATGTATTGCCAAACTTATCCGATCAGTCGGGTCGTCTCTATTCGATGTATTTCGTAACTAAAAAATAATAAATTTTATCCCCTTTTGGCAAACTGTATATCTATGTCTAAACCTATCTAGGTTGGCCAATCTGAGCAGGTAGTGTCTCTAATCTACACAACTACATTCACTAGCTTTTATTGACGAGTACCGCCTTCTTTGCGTTGAGGTCGGAAACTTTTCAGACCACCCTCGTATGCACATATATTGGGACTACTCGTTCAAAAGACATTTCATCAGCTCGATCGTTATTTCTTGGTTTGACTGTTTCGTCAACTAGCTGAAGTCCCCAGTTTTGCCTGGGCTTTACTCAGAGTTTTTAGAAATCTTATGTAGATTAGAAAACTTATGTAGATAGTGACCTTCCTCTTGTTTTGAAGGTCAGGTGTGCAAAATTTCATCAGTATACAAATCAAATCCACGCCGCCCGCAAGTCAGCCCGCCAGCCCGCCACGAATAGACACTCTCCTTTATATATTAGAAGAAGAAGATTTAATCGTGTTTTGTCTTCTGCACAATAATAATAATTGGATAATTTGTAGAGCGCCGTTTTTGTGAAAAATCACCTCAAGGGCGCATTGATTATTCGATCTGTTCACCTGTGTTCATATTAATCATATAGCTTGATATATTTAAATTTGTAGGCAGATAAATAAGTATTTGTATCTACAAACGGAAAATTTTCGCAAAATAATTAGCATGAAGGAAAATTTTAACATCATGATTAAGCTTAACTAATGTGCTGTACAAAGTGAAATGATGTTAATGCTAATAATTATAGTGTACACTTATTTAATAAGCTGCCATTAATCTCCGGAGATTATTCCTTTAGTACCATGCGGAGTGTAAGATAATCCCATTTGATGGATTATCTGCAAAAAGCTGTTTTTTAAATTTAAATTTGACCAACGTACCTACCGCAACGTAAACTGTGAAACTAAAAGCATTTTCATTGTTTTATTATGACTGACGATCAACGTCGTAAAATTGTTTTAGTTTTATTGATTTATGTTGAAAAAAAACAAGCTGGTAATGTAATCATCACAACTAGCACATATAAACCCGCTGTCGCGGTTTGAAAACTTCAACGGTTCTTTTTGAAAGTAACAGAGGGCGCCACTTCCGTTTACAACAATTATAAACTGTACAGTCATCAAGATACATTAAGATACTATCAGATTTCTGTTAATTTTAGATGGCCTTAGTGGTAGAGGGTTAAGGCTCGTGACTACGAATCCGGAGGCAGCGGGTTCAAATCCAGGCGGACGCAAGTACATTTTCACGTGAATCAAAAATGAAATATAGTCTGAGTATCGCTCTGGTGATCAAAATTGAAACCAGATCTGACTAGCCACGTACTCCTCAAGAATCTTCTTCTCCATCTTCTTCCTCTCCCAACTACTTACAGCCTCAAAATGTAACCAAATTGGGGGTGCCATAGCTTTACTGGCTCCATCTCCAGACGGTTTGGAGCAGTTGGGACTCTCGTGTGGTGTTCACGTAAATAATAAAAAAATTCTACAAAGAGTTTTTATTTATATTTTAGGTATTACTTACATTCAAAATTCAAAAAACATTTATTGCACAAAAAGAGTACAAAGGGTATAGCTTATAGGTTACATCCTATTTCTTCCAGCTAACTCAACAAATACACATTATATTACATAACCCAATAATTACATGTTAACAAATAAATAAAAATAAATAACAATAAATAAAAAAAACAGAGGTATTTAATTCATGTAAGGTATTCATTTAAGGTGTAGTGACATTTGTTTAAAAGAAATGTTTTTAGTGTTGATTTAAATTTAAGTGTGTCGGTTATTTGTTTGATGCTACGTGGAAGATTGTTATATACTTTAATGGCCATGTAGTGTGGTCCTTTTTGAAAACTTGTTTTGTTTGCTTTTGGGATTAATAGGTTTTCTGTGAACCTTGTAACGTGTTTATGTGTTGAGTTTTTTTGTGGGAACTTTTCTGGAGATGATCGTACTAACAGGCATAAAACTCCATTATATATAAGTCCGTCACTGTCAGAAGTTTAAGATTTTTAAAAATTGGTCTACATGAATCCCGGTGATCAGAGTTTGTAATTTTTCGTAGGCACCTCTTTTGGATGATAAAAACATCTTTGGCGTTTACTGAGTTTCCCCAAAAAACTATTCCGTATTTTATCATTGAGTATACGTATCCATAGTATGCGGTGATTACTGACTCGATGTTTAAGATATTTTTAAGGGTGCCTAGAACAAAAGAAAAGCTACTAATTTTTGCAACAACTTTAGATTCATGTTCTTTCCAGTTTATATTTGCATCTAGTTGTATTCCCAGCAGTGAACAAGTTTGGGAAGGTTCGATATGATTGCTATTAAAGTTAACATTTATGTTTACAGGTGTAGCTTGTACTGGACAAAATTTTAGAAGTTCAGTTTTGTTTGTGTTAAGCGACAGATTATGTGATAACAGCCAGTTTGCTATCGATTGACAAGTCTCGGTAACATGTTTATTAAACTCGTCAACATCTCCAGTACATTTAAATAACAGAGCAGTGTCATCAGCAAACATTGAACATTCTGTGCCAGCAATTATTGGAAGTCCGTTTATGTACACAAGGAAGAGGAGAGGCCCAAGAATGCTTCCTTGTGGCACGCCCTTGTTTATGGTTCTCCATTGTGATTCTACCATGTGTTGCATCATTTTTTCGTCAATATTTGAAATTTGAACTTTCTGCTTTATTTTTGAATTTTCTATTTGAACTTTCTGCATTAGTACAAGAAGGCAACAACACGATATGAATCAAGGGCATATTGGTAAATAAGAAGTAAATTAATTACAGTGGCGGTCCGTGACGTTTCAGTGAGCTCGAGTGCAAAGATTGGAAAATCCGAAGCTGGTGATGGTGTTATAGCTAAAAATGTTATTTAAAAAAATATATTTTATTTTAATTTTGGGAAAGATATGCCTCCAGAAACTGAAAATCTTCATAAAAAATTGACGTAGATGGCAATATTATAGATTATTTTCATGCCTTGCTATTTCTTCGCTCACATTACGAGAAAACAACTAAATAGTTTACATTTATTATCTAACTGACTTTTTATTGGGTAATGTTACATAATATTTTTTAATGTAACTAAAGAATCTTGTCGGCAACCCGCAACACTCACACTTTTGCGGGTTGGCGCCAACGTTGGCCCAATGCGTTGGCACAACGTGTGCTAGGGTCTTTAAAGTAGGTATATACCACTCTGAAATTATTAGCAAAGTCCTGTTTTAACCGTTTTGAATTTCGTTTGTTAATTTGATTGTACGTTCCGTTTCTGTTTCAAGATACTGGCCGTCTTAATGGTTCAGAAATTATTATTTTTTGAAATGTGAAATCATCGTGTTGATTTGGACTTCTTTATCAGTATTTTATCAATACTTTAGTACCTACCTGCCTGCAGAACGTTTGAAAAATAATTGTCACTGCGATAGTGACGTTTTTTTGAACAACCTGTATACTTCCTTATTTGAAATAAAAAAATGTTACTCACATAAAATATGCGGTTTATAAATGTAGGTATGGTGGTATTTAAGTAGGTACCCACTTATAAATCTTATAATTTGATAGAAAATTTTGGTTTTGATTTATTCAATAAGAGAAAACTGGAAACATTTGGAAGCGAGATCCAATGTTTCCCAAAACCTCTAGTTTACTTGTAAACACATCAATATTTTTATAATGGGATTTTTAAAGGCAATGCAATTTATTTATTTATTTAACGCCCAGAGGGCTTTTACATGTAGGTGGTACAATTTTGATGACAGACAATTTTGAAACATGAGAAAGAAATAATAAAAATAAAATTACGTTAAAAAATAATATATGCAAGAAACAATAATAAAAAGAACAAGAATATAAATTAAAAAATACAGTGGTTTCACTGGTTTACAAAAATACAACTTCTATTTAGTAATAGTGTTGAAATAAATCTTTTACGTGATTCACAAAATTCATCATACAATTGTTTGTATGAAGCCTGAAAATTTAATTAAATTACACTTGCACAACAAAATTTGTACACATCTTCGTGGCAGATATCGTTGGACCTAATTTGGCTTTTTATTTTGTATAGAGTAATGTGGGTAAGTATACGCGGTGGGTAAGTATACGCGGTGTGTAAGTAGACGGGTGATGCGATAACTTTTATTCAAGACGATTCTGCGCGATTCGGGTCTTACTTAAGGAAATGGAATTACCATTTACCTTAAAATTAATGACGTTTTCGTTAACTATGATTTCAGTTATCTCGAATGACAGCAAAAAGTTCTTAATTTAAAGGTTAAGGACAATTCCCCATCCTTAAGAAGAACCGGAACAACCGCTCTTTCAATCTCGAGCTAATCCTTCAATTTATTCTGTGGCGTTTTGTGTCGCTTTAAAGCGGTTCGAATGTATAATTAACAGAGAACTCTACGTAGAACATAAAAAAATGATGGGTAAATTACTTTTTTTATTGGGTTTCATATATTCGACATAAAAATGATAGTGAATCGTTTTCATTGCTCGTGGGATTGCACTACCCTCCCCGAGATCTGGAATAAACAAGAAAAAAAAATTCCATGTTTTATCTCCAGTATTTTACAGTGAAATATTCCGCTCTTATAACATGTATGTAAGATAACATCCGAATAAGTCATTTTGCACTCAAGAGGATGTTAAAAAACAGAGTGTGTATACTAATGTATGCGTATGCTTATCCCATCCATGGGACAAGTATGCGCAATTGTCATGCATTCGAACTTTTTTTTTATATATTTTTGTTGAGATGCCTTTACAATCAATCATATTAAAAAACAAAAATTGGAATAAAATATTTACTGATACACACATTGCTTACGATTACCCTACTTGACTCTACAGGCTTTATAGCATTATTTTCTTTAGTCATTGCCTTATAAATCTTATTTTCGTGCCAATTGGTTGTGCGCAGTAACAGTACTTGTAACGTCAACTTGTTCTTTGACCATTCCCATTGTTAGATTAAATATTTCCGCACGAGAAGCTGGAGGCGTGTTATGATTTCAAAACACGCCTAAAAATAAATATTCCAATGAATTCATTAATTTGTTTACGAGCCCCGAAATAATTCCGACAAAGAAAATTTGTACGTGACCTACGGACACAAAATACAATTCAAAATGAAACTGCAAGTTTTCTCTTGGCCGTTTCAATATTATAATGATCACCATATAATTCTACATATACATACGCGAGCCAAGTTGCCGAGCTGAACCCCAACTTATGGGAAAGAAACGAAGTAAATGCTAATGTCGCTAAATGCCGTTCGTAGTTCCTTAGTTCATTTCCAGTAATTCGTGACTCGGTTCGCATTTCGGTTCGCAAATACGAACCATTATGCATGATACTTTACCTAACATATCTTCAACAGATAGGGTGTATGTGGGACGACCAAACCGAACCTAACCTAACCTAACCCTAACCTAACCTGACCCACTCCTACCTAACCTAACCCCAAAAAATAGAGAGTAAATGAGACGAACAAACAGATCCTAACCTAACCTTACCGAACCCCAACAGAAAGAGAGTCTTATGTGTGACTACTAAACCGAACCTAACCTAACCTAACGCTACCTAATCTAATGCAACCTAACTTAACCCCAACAGATAGAGAGTATATGGGACGACCAAACCGACTCTAACCTAACCCAACCGATAGAGAGTATGTGTAACCTAACCTAACCTAAAACAGATAGTTATTATGTGGGACGGCCAATAATTGGGGTGGAGTTAGATGCGGTCAGGTAGGTTTAGGTTAGTTTTGGAGGGGCATACACATTACACAACGCGTTTACGTACCGATATTTATAAATGTAAAATATTTCAATTCTTATTACCAGTTAACAAAATTATTTTCCTGTGCGTACAGGTGAATATCAAAAAAACATTGATCTGATGGTAGGCAAAGATACTAAGAAAATTATCAGATAATAAAATTAATCATTTAAAATCTAGACAGACGATGAGGTACCTACTACCTACCCAATTTGGATATGATTATTTTTATTCTGTATTTGAAAAGTGCATTATTTTTTTGATTCTGTAGAAACAAAATTTCTCAGTTTTCATTTTGGAAGTCAAGTCACAACTAGTTTTATTGTAAGTGCAAGTAAAAATGTACCTACATCTAATGTAAATAGTTTTAGCTGTGTTTTTCAATGAAAATATAATTTATCGGAAATAAGCAATCGGTTAAATACTCGTAAATATTAATCTCAGTCAATGAATACTGCCAGGGCTTGTTGGCTATGAAATATTGTAAATAACGGTATAATAATATTATTTTTGATGACTGACGAGTAGAGATTAGCCACAGATAAACATGAGTACTATTTTCAAGGTAAAAACTAACCTTCCGAGTTTAATGACTTTTTAGAAGCCTATAAATATATTTATGGTTCACACATAAACAGACTCGGTTGATAGGTATTCAGTGTAATACTTGAAATAGAATCGCGATCTTTACCGATTATTATTATAGTATAGTATAGTTACATAATAAAAATATTTGGACTCAAAGGTTTCAGACAGGTAAAATAAATTTGTGTATCTACTCGAGGAATATTTTCTGCCACTCGACTGCCCACAATGCAATTCAATCGATTATTACTTACGACCCTTGGTTACGAATATGGTAGTCGCGAGTTTAAATCCCGACATGCGCAATTAAATTTTATTTGATTAAATTGTGTTTTTTCACAATTCGTTCATATAAATTTGTTGGAAAGTGAGTTAGCTAAGAGCTTCACAGATGCACCCATAGAGGGCAGTGCAAAGAGCTTGCTTGGAAGTCCGCAAGATGGCAGCTAGTAGTCAGTAGTTGCTAGGACCAGTTAGGATGCTTCCAGACAAACATGGTGTTTGCAGATCTCATTTAGCCAGCTCCTAGTTAGGTCGACCATCGAAGTCACAATATAAAGAAATTATTTTCTCAAAAACTCCTTCCACGACGACTTGGAGAACTGTTTGTGGGAACACAACAAAAAAATATATAGCATATTTGCGCCACGTTCCAGAAGTTCTGTAGAGTGAAAACAAATTTAAATAGGAAAAAATCAACCCCTAAAAAATAGAGTTTTTTTTTGTTCAGTAGGTACATCTATTTTATTTTAAATGCCTTTCAAAATTGTTGTTATTTGGTTTGACTGAGGATTGCACCTTCCTTCTCGGGGACTGGAGTAAACCGCGCTAACAACCACGTCAAATGCCGATCGGGTAGAATCGACAATTATTTCGTATGGTAAATGCTGTAATGTTATCCGACTTCATATTTCCGCGTTCGTGTACCTGATTACCACCAAAAGCTGATAAAATGCATTGTCAACGACAACAATTATATTTGCCTAGTTTCAGCTTGATCGGATGTCGGGAAGTGGGTTAATTTCAGGCAGGGGAAATATGTAGCCACCCGGTTGGGCAGCGTTGTGAGGCGGATTAAGGTAAGGGCTGTAAGAAGGTTTTTTTATTACGGGTCTGGAAGAGGCCCGGATTATATGAAGGAGGAAAAACAGATGACGGTATCTCGTTCTACATACGAGCCGTCTTACACAAAAACGAGTCGAAGAAACTGACTGAAGACTGTCAATCAGACAGGCCGCCCTCATTTGCACAGAATCAAGTAAGTATTGGGGGGGGCCCAGTTCAGAGCTGACTCCCAAATTCAATTGTTGGGCGCACTTGAGATTTGTAGAGGGTTAACAGCTGGTCACTATTGAAGAATGTGCTAGCATTATACAAGACGCCCTGTATGGAAAATTTTAAATATTTCATATTCTGAAAGATAAGTATACAGAAACATAACAATTAGATAACAACAATTTTAAAAAAATTGAAAAGTGTGTAAATAATTTTGTCTTTTATACATAATATTTATATGCATGAAAAAGAAAACTTAAGTGCCTATACTTTCATTGTAAGAAAGCTCAGTAACTGGGAAGGAGATATCACGAAATAACTAATAATGACAACCCCTGTCAACCTTATTAGGGACGAGGACAATTGTATATAGTGAGACATTGAACGGAGTTTTTTTTAAGCTCCACGCAATTATTTTGTTGTCATGTGTATTCCTTATAAGTAGGGACATGAAAATTTCGTGTAATTTCGGCTATTTTTTGTGGAATTTTTGAGAAAAGTGCTGTTATTTTTCAGCAAAAGTGATGGTATTTTGCAACAAACGTTATGTTAAATATATAGTATTTTTGATTTTCTATTAATTTTGAGATGATATTAAAAATCGAAGAGTTTACCTTTTTTTACAAAACGTGTTACCATATTGTTTGCGATAAGAACGTGCAAAAAAAGCGGGTAAAAGTAAGATTATTTAATAATAAAATAATAAATAAATTGCGATTAAAAAGAGCACAAGTATCTGCAATGAGAATACAAGTATCTGCAATGATAATACAACTGTCTGCAATGAGAATACAAGTCTCTTCAATGAGAAAGTATCTGCAATGAGAAGATCTGCAATGAAAATACAAAAAATTTAAAAAATATTTTTTTCGAATGAATTAGTTGAAATGTTAGCAAGTTTTTTTTATTAAGAATGCATCTTTCATATTATTTTTAAATTACCGATAATTTTTGGAAAATACGAAAATTCACGTAATTTGCACGAAAATTGCGGATTGCGGATTTTCGTCTCGTGGAAAGGTTTTTTCTAGTTTTCGCGTAATGTGACGAATTTCGCATTAAAGTTCGCGAAGTTGCTTAGTAATAGTCTAATTAGTAAAATGGACACTTGTGTATCGTCTGTTTTTATGTTTGTTATATTTTGTTATGTGCGAAATGGCAAATATTCAGTTTCTTTTCATTGTTATGATTCACGACATAAACCATAACTTTATTTAGACCGCTTCCAGAAATAAAGAAAGAAATGAGAAGGCGAATAGTTGTTGAGGTTTTGAATTGAGAGTTATTATATATCCAGTAAGCAGTAAACAATAGTTCTCATTCTAACCTAAACTATCCTAACCTGACCAAGTTTGTTAATTGTACCTAAGATTTCATATCATGCTCTTATTTTACACTCTAGTCAGACAACAGTGATAGGTAAACGTGAAGCTAAATTAGACTCTTTCGTGGAGTTTAAATGAACTTCGTACCCAAAATTCTCTAGATTTAGAAAACAAAAATATCAATTAGTAATATGTTTTTATTAGGTCAGACAAACACAATTAGTATAAAACGGGTGATTAACAAAGTAAGTAATGATCTCTGGCCAACATTTTGGAGCAGGTAGAGGGGGGGGGGAGATGACATCTTTTTGGCAACACTCTCTGTTTTCTTATTGACAATAATAACAGTTGCAAAACGTAGTTTAGAAAAAAATGTTGTTCAACTGATACTTATATTAAAGCAGATACAAATAAAATTCGGTAATGTCAATGTCCGCGCTTTATCAAATGTGTAGTTTCATTAATTTTGCTCTTCGGTCATTTAAATTTTGGATCTTTGTACCTTTTAACATTTTAGACTTGTAAAGATGAAATATAAATAATAAACGTTCGATTTCACCGAACTATTATTAAAAAACACAAATTTTATTTGTTGTTATAAATATTATGTTGAAACAAAACACAATTTTATCTACACTGTTCTCTCACATTAATTCCAAATTGAAATTATTGGCGTGTTAACATTGTAAAAATTTGTTACCCAGTGTCTCTGAACGTCAAGGTCAAACCGACATTGTTGGGCACGCACCAAAATTGAAGAGCATTCATTTGTCAACAAATAATTATACTCATCACATAAATTATTCTGTATTTGGTGATACATGGACAATGGACATCCACACGCATTCATTGTTTATTTACTAGTGTGCAAAATTAAGACCACGCATTCACAATTCAAAAAAAGTTGATTTTGTAATTATATGAAATTCTCTGGAGAGAAAAAAATCACAAATTAAGCTCAGAAAATTAATAAAAACACGTTTTGTTCTGTTATTTAAAAATCACTTTGTATCTTTAAATGCAACTAAAACATTTGTCGAGAGATTTTTGCACAATTTCAAACTAGTCGTTTTTTAATATATATCTTCACTATTTTCGCTTAGTTATTATCGTTTTTAAAATTCGTATTTACATATCTCCCTTTCAAATCCATCTTTGAACGATTACTTCATTACCTACCTATGTTATGTATTATTAATGAGAACTTTAAAGACACACGGGGGGTAACGTAGAAATATGTTTTATAGTAATCCTTGTTAGTCTTCTTACTTTCGGGTCAGGAGGCATGTTTTGTACTATTTTTAGTTTGGTAGGTACAGGAGCAGCGCATTCTGTGTATAATGTGCACGACACACACGGGCGTCCGAACCAAGGGGCAGCCTTTAGAATTTTATCTGTGCACCACCAAACAAAATTATGTTTCGAATACTCATTATTATTATAGCTCTGTAATTTGTAATTCAGTCGTAACCTTTTCTTTAGATACATCCCGTCGAATTCAAGTAGACGCTCAAATTTATAAGCGGAGACTTTCATGATAGTACCTTTAGTTTTATTTTCAACGGAATAAATTAATTATTGCCCATTTATTAAATAAATCTATAATATTTTTGGTCAAACAATATTTAAAAGTTTTTGATTTTGCTAAACGCTTTTTAATGTAAAAAGTATTTTCGAACATTAGGCAAATTACCTTCTTTTCCGAAAATAAGCTATTACTACAATACTTTTGCAAAAAAAAAAAATTTTTAGCCCGTTTCAATGAGAATGAGATTCTGAACCTGTCTGAAATTAGAAAATGACTATATTACTTATTTCTGATCTCCCTATATTTTGGATCCAGCTGTTTATTTGAGATTTAATGTTATAATATTGTTCTGAGTTTTGAATGAGAGTGGGATTTTTTTGTAAAGTTTAGTATAAAATAAGCTAAGACAACAATATTTTTGCAAAAAATTAAGAATAATAAAAAAAAAAGATTTTTAGCGAGCCCGTTTCAAGAAAATGAGAATGAGATTCATAAAACCTTTTTTAAATAGTGAAAAAGAAAAAATAGTCAATGTCAGCATTGGTAACTTATTTTCAATTACTTTCCGACATCGCTATTGAATATACTAGCTATTGAAAGAATACAAAATAAATTACGCTTTCTTCTTTAAAATGATGATTCTTGCAAATTGATTATTGTTAAACTACATCCAACACACCTTTAAATGATATTAAAATGATCAACATGTCAGACGGAAGGATTTCTACAAAACTATTTAAGACATAAAAATAAAAATTAAACTGATTTATAAAAAGATATTTAAAAGGAAATAGAACATTACATATTAAGAATTCCCCTCTGAAGCCAGTGAACACTTTCAATTTATCACTAAGCAAATACAAAATGTTCTCTGTGAAGCAGTTCAGTTTTGTATAATTATTAACTATTTATAGTAATATATATGTATAATTACTATTCGAATGTAAAAGTTCTTGAAAGGGTGTTAATAATGTTTGGTCTTTTAAAAACTTTTGGTCTTATGTTAAAGGAAAAAGAAATAATTCTGGTTTGCCTCATGTTATGAAACTGGGCGAAGTGACTGCTGAAAATCCTTTCGCAATATGTAACCTGTTCTCACAGCATTTCGTCTCCACCTTTAATTACAACACTATTTCTGATGTACACTCTACCAACTATCATTTTGACAATCAAGTTAATATCTCCTCGGTATCAGTTTCAAAACAAAAAATAGAAAAAAATAATCGATACTATATCTAGCTCACTGGGTGCGGGTAGTGATAAAATTCCGGCTTTCTTTATCAAAATGTGTAGCAAGGTAATCTCGAAGCCCCTATTATTGCTCTTTCAATCCTCATTGAAAGAAGGTATCTTTCCTGATCGTTGGAAGAGTGCTCTCATCACACCTGTTTTTAAGTCTGGGGCTAAAAATGATGTCCAGAACTATCGACCGATATCTAAATTACCAATCTTTAGAAAAAAAATTTGAAAAAATTGTTCATGAACAACTATATAACTGCATCGAGTCTGTAATACTCGTGAACCAACATGGCTTTATGAAAAAAAGATCGGTTGTATCTAATCTTGCCATTTTCATTGAAAATATTACTAAATCAATGGATGATCAAATCCAAGTTGACGTAATCTATACAGACTTCTCAAAAGCGTTTGATAAAATTGACCACAGTCTTCTTTTGTCCAAATTACTAGCTTTGGGTATTCATGGGGATTTATATAGATGGTTAGTCTCCTATCTTAATGGGCGCACTCAGGGAGTAACAATAAATGGCTTCATCTCTGAGATTGTAAATATACCCTCAAGTGTGCCCCAAGGATCTCACCTGGGACCGTTACTGTTTACAATTTTCATCAACGACATTATAAAATGCTTTAATTATGCAAATGTTCTACTTTTCGCTGATGATATGAAAATATTCCTGCCTATTAATTCTATAATTGACTGCTTTAAACTACAAGAAGATCTGTATAGGCTTAATGATTATTGTATCCGCAATCGTCTCAACATGAACACTTTTAAATGTTATGTAATTACCTTCACTAGAAATAAAATTAAATTTGACCATAATTATCATATAGCTGGCCAACTACTCAAAAAAGTTACACAAATTCGTGATCTAGGTGTTATACTTGACAGTAAACTTACATTTGAGGCTCATATTGATATGATTGTTAAGAAAGCCCTAAGAATGCTAGGATTCTTATTCCGTATTGGAAAAGAATTTAATAATATCATAACACTTAAAATATTGTATTTTTCTTATGTTCGTAGTCATCTTGAATTCGCTTCTCCCATATGGAATCCTCAATATAATATTTACATAAATCGCATTGAAGCCATCCAAAGAAAATTTGTCCATCATTTAAATTTCAAATTAAATTCAAACCTTGACGTAAACAGCTCGATGGACCTTTATGGACTTAAGCCATTAAAAACTAGAAGAGACTCCGCAGATATAATATATCTCCATAAAATTATCAATGGCTTTATTGATTGTTCTCCCCTTCTGTCTGAAATTAATTTTAGAGTCCCGAGCGTTAGAACTAGAGAAAAATCACTTTTTCATCTCCATAAATGTTCTACTAATATCAGACAAAATGCGTTTATATTCAGAGCCTGTAGTATATTTAATAAGAATTTTAATGATATGGACATATTCACAAGTAATTTAGGAACCTTTAAAAGATATGTAATAACTAACATTAAATAATTTTAAATATTCTACTGGAAGTTATCATGTTATTGCTTTGAATCCTTTCCAGTTACTTACCTTCCAATTTATACTCATGTGTTCAATTTAGTTTTAGGTATACATTTATTATATTGTTATTATTGCTATTGTGTAGTGCTTTTATTGATTGCTGCTGTGTTGAAATTTTACAATACATTATGTTTTGAATTTTAGCTGGTTATTAGTATATCAGTTAAATTTAAATTTTTGAAATTTAGCTGGTTATTAGTATGTTGAATATATAATATGTTAATAGTAATTTGTGGGGGTACACCAAGGATCTGTCCTCAGCCCATTGCTATTCATAATGGTCATGAATTACCTAACGAGTCAAGAAATGAACAGTATTCTCAAGACTATGCTTTTTGCAGATGATGTAGTACTGATAGAAGAAAATCATTGTGATCTACAAAATAGCCTGGAAAGGTGGAGAAAGATCCTGGAGGATAATGGACTAAAAATTAGCAGGAAAAAGACGGAATATTTGTATTTACCATTTGAAGACCCAAATGCTGTAACTCCTTCGATGCAATTGGATGGAGTAACATTAGCCAACTGTGACTCATTTAAATATCTGGGCTCACTCATCCACAGAGACGGAGGATGTGCAGCGGATGTCAACCATAGGATAGGAGTGGGATGGATGAAATTTAGATCCGTAACAGGAATTTTGTGCGACACGAAAATGCCAATAAAACTTAAAGGAAAGACATACCAGACTATTGTTAGACCCGCGATAATGTATGGCTCCGAATGCTGGACTATGTACAACTCCTACTCTAGGCAACTCGAATCAGCAGAAATGCGAATGCTTAGATGGACGGCAGGAGTATCATTAAAAGATAAAATTAAAAGCTCACGCATTCGTGGTAGCCTGGGTGTCACTGACATAAACAGTAAGCTAGAGGAACGACAGTTAAGATGGTATGGGCACATAAGACGGAGACCACCAGACCACACAGTGAAGCAGGCAATGTCTATAGAGCTTCAAAGACAGTCATCCAGAGGTAGACCAAAGAACTTCTGGATGACCCAATGCTCCAAAATCCTACAAAGAAACGGCCTAGATGAAAGCGACACTCAGAACCGAAGAAGCTATAACCTGAGAACGAGAAGAGCCGACCCCAACAGCCTACCTAGGCAATGAGTTGGGATAGTGCTAGGAAGAAGAAGAAGAAGAAGAAGAAGAAGAAGCTGGTTATTAGTATATCAGTTAACTTTAAATTTTAATTTATTTGTGTTCCTAGATCTGTAATTATTTTTTATTTATTATTTACAATATTGTATTTTTTGTAAATCTCTCAGGCCACGGGTAGAGAACCCTTAGTTTTTTGTTTTAATATTCTTTATTATTATTATAATTTTAAGTGAAAATCTGTTATTGGATTTTATCTTTATTATTTAGTTTATTCTTATATATGTAAATAATCTGTTGATTTTCCCAAATAAATAAAATAAAAATAAAATAAATAAATTGGTAACTGCTATTAGCATTAGGTTTTCAACGTTTTCAACGTCTAATTTATAACCATATTATTACGTCCACGTTACATAAATTACCTACCAAGAATTTTAATCTTTTTCTGAACAGTCCCCAAATCCGCCACTGGCAAACGTTAATCTTTAAAACAACAAGACCATTAAAACAACCTGCCGTAGGTATCTACATTACCAAAGGTTTCAATGGAGCGATCATTTAGCGATGGCCTTGATCTATACTCGCTTGTTATACATCAAGTAAAGTAATATAAAAATTTTTTTTTTTTTTTTTTTAAACATTAATTTCCTAACCTATAGTGTAATTTGTATGTTAAGCAAACAAGACATTAAAAAATCAACTGTAAAAAGCGTTGTACAAGAATTTGTTGACTGACCGTAGCGAAGTTCTGTTTTTTTATTTTTTTATTCTGTCTGTAGATTCGTTTGTTACGTTCTGGTTCCGGTTCAAGATGGTGGTCGTGTTTAATAGTAACTTTTTATCCTGCCAGAATTCGTATGATCGTGGTTCCTACTACGAGCTTTCAAATTCGCATCACCATTATGATTCCTACCGGCTTGAAGAACGTTTAAAAAAATAATTTTCAGTGAGATGGTGACATTTCTTTGGACAAATTGCGTAATTCCTTATTTGAAATTTAAAAAAATGTTACGTGAAATATTTATGGTTTATAATCAATTATGTAGATATTTAAATACCTACTTACAAATTCTTTGATTTCAGAGTAAATATTGGTATTTATTTATTAAATAAGGGAGAATTAGAGACATATTTTTGTAATATTAAGATAGCATTTATATAGCGCAGTTAAGTGTCATTTCACTTCAAGTACGCTTCACTACAACAAACTTAAAAACGGTAATTTAGTATTAGTGGTCATGCTCTTCAAATTATTTCTACAGTGCGCATTACCCAATACAGATCTAATAATATAACACTACATTAATAGTTTATACAAAGCGATGACAAAATAAAGAATAACAATAACAGCAGGACAGGACAAAACAAGAACATTAAAACTATAACATAATATAAAACTGGAGGCATTTTGTGCATTAAGGAGGCAACCGAAACCAAACAGTTTCGGAATATGGCTTATTATAAAATATTGAAAAAAGTTAACATTTATGAATGGTAGGATTTTTTAAATAATTTTGTTTTTAAAGCTCGTTTAAATTCAATTCTGCCGAATTCTAGAGATTAGTAAGAGCTGAGGGAAGTTTATTCCATATGAGCGGACCAGTTTTACGAAAAGAGCGATCATAGTAAACGGCTAGATTTGACCTAGAAAGTTCGATTAGACGATTACTAACATTTAGATCTGCTGACCTTAGAGTAAGCTGTCTATTGCTTAAGTTTTGTCGAACATATAGTTCCGATATATATGCCGGCGCCATTCCTTGCAATGCTTCCAAGTCTATTCTTTCAGGGCACCGAAGCCAGTGAATGCGATCCCTTAGAAGTGGAGTTATACGACAATACTTAGTAGATTCACCAAAAATTATTCTAGCCGCAGAATTAGGATATCAAGACTATTTATAACCAAGGGCGTCTGTAGATAAGTGCTACTTGTAGCGGCCCTGGTTGGTAGTGTGAGATTCAATTAATAATACAAGAATGTAGATGTGTGGATATTAAGTTTCATTGAGTGCTTTAACAGTAGAGCACAAATAGCCAGTGGGAAGAAGCCATAAAACTAATTACCTAATCATTATTACTGACATTCAAACATAGGAATGCTAGTTACATGTTCGACATATTAAAGGATGGATGTTCAAATATTAATTAAGCAGACTATGTATCTAATTGAATAAACAGTAGCAATTAAAACATTAGAAAATTTGTGTATATTTAGAAATAAAGAATATTTAGTAGTCAGTACTTAAAAAAATATTATTACTGTTTGAAATTAGTAAATAAAGACATACAGTTTCTTATTTCAGACAGTTTCAAATTTTAGACAATTTCTAATTTCATATAATTTTAATTTCAGACTGTTTCTAATTGCAGACAGTTTCTAATTTCGGACAGTTTCTAATTTCAGACAATTTCTGATTTCAGATAATTTCTAACTTCAGACAGTTTCTAATTTCAGGTATTTTCTATTTGAGACTGTTTCTAATTTTAAACAGTTTCTTATTTCAGACAAATTCTAATTTCAGATAATTTCTAATTTCAGACAGTTTCTAATTTCAGACAGTTTATAATTTCACACAGTTTCTAATTTTAGGTATTTTCTATTTCAGACAGTTTCTAATTTATAATTTCCAAAAATTTCTAAATTCAACAGTTTCTAATTTCAGGTTTTTTTCTAATTTAAGCTATTTTCTAATTTCAGACAGCTTTTAACAAAGATATTAGAAGAACGAGATATGCTATGTTGGCCGCCGGACCGTAGCCGGAGTACTACCTAATTAGGGTACTTTGAACGGTATCGGGACGTGTACGCACAGAAATCTGTTCTATCATTAGTGCGGATACCTTAGCGATGCCTTAGCGTAAGCGAAGGTGTGCAGTAGTATTGGTGAACAAAACCGCCGACACTCGGCAAAACAATTCCACTCAGTACGAACTGCGCATAGCACATCTCGTTCTTCTAATATCTTTGGTTTTTAATTTCAGACCGTTTGTAATTACAGTTATTTTATAATTTCAGTCATTGTATAATTTAAGACACTTTCTAATTTCAGACAGTTTTTAATTTCAGACCGTTTCTAATTACAGTTATTTTATAATTTCAGTCATTGTATAATTTAAGACACTTTCTAATTTCAGACAGTTTCTAATTTCAGTAATTAATCTGCTTATTTATTGTTAAAAAAATAATGTTACTTCTTTTACAGAAAATATCTTACAATGTACATAATCGTAAGCATTTCAAAGAATTAATTTATTAATTTTGATGGACCACCATAATGAAACTTATGTATATGGGGGATATGTTATCGCGTTCATGATTTTTCTATTTATATGTTTAAGTTTTCAGTGTATTTTTTAAGATGAAATTTAAATTCTCTAATGTTATTTATATTTCTGATACTTTCTGGTAATGCATTAAAAACCTTAATTCTAAGATATTTACAGTTGAATTGCCCGATTGTTTTTAAGTTTTGGAGTTGAGAGAATAGAATTTTGTCGGAGTTTTATAATATATTTATTTAGGATATTAGCTGTGGAACGAACTGCCGGCCTCTGTGTTTCCTCCCTCCTACAACATGGGACTCTTCAAGACCCATGTTCACTCCTTCCTGTCCACAAAAAGACCCTCCACACAGCATCCCCAAAGATGACATAGGCCCTGAGGGAAATTATTTTCTTCAGGGCCTCCTGTGCTATAATATATAAAAAAAAAATCTTTGTAAATTTGTACTGTTAGAAGAATAATGTATTTAGTTTTCTGACGTCAAATTCTCTAAAGAGAAGTTCTGGATATTGATCATGGTTTAAACCCTTTGTACTACAATTTATTTTTTATATGGTATACCAGCTACTCCATAGAGTGTAATGTAAAAATATGAAAAAAATTACGATATTTTTAAAAATTATAAAAAGGCGGAAAATAAAATGATGCAGATGTTAAGAAATATATATTTATTGTCGTATAAGATTGTAAATAAAAGAAAATTTTGCATATTCTAATCTTTATAATGTTTTAACTTGTGGTATTTTAGAAAACAGTTGCCCAAATGCAGGACACGTGTCACAGTACTCACTGGTTTGCCGTCTGCCACCCTTCACTGCCCTTTTCGAGCATACCACACAGTCCCGCTTGGGACCTTTTCTTAAAATATGTAGTTTTCCATTGAGCCTGGTCTCTGATGGAGTGAGAATATTTATTGCCCAGTAAAAAATATTGAAATAAAATGAATGCGTAGTTATTGTTATGTATGAAAAAGGGTCAAAAAGCACATCCAATCGTAAGTGGGTACTGTATACAACTAAATAGCATCATGTGTATACCTGTAAAATGACTATTTTATTTTTTAAACAATAAAATGTGTACTTATTGTTTATGTCGCCGCTGTGGCGCCATTGGTGTTAGAATGTTTCTTATGTCGCTGTGGCGGCGACAACGGAGTACAAAGAGTTAAAATATGGTTTAAGTAAAATTGTTTTTAATATTATTTTTCTGTGCCATGTAAAGGATTGTGTGTTTTTTATAAGTTCCACCACATTCTATATTATCCTGTATTTTTGATTGGCAGAAGGCAAAGTACGTCATTCTTAGTAAATCTTAATATAGGATATTAACATGTTGTTAGTATTAAGTAGATAGGTCCATTCTCGTGAAGAATAACAAAGTATCTAATGATTGTTTACACAACTAAATATTTAAAGTAAACAATTTTTAGACTAACAGGAAGTGTCTAATAATAGACAAGAATTCAACATTGTAGCTTTTCCGAGTTTTTCATTTTCAAAAACCTATCATATTACATTTTGCTGCTGATGAATTTCTAATTTAAAAACATTAATATGACATGTTGATTATAATTTATGTTTCAAGCAGGTGATGCAAAAAATATTGAAGTAATAACTCTCTCCAATCCCCTCCTTCAAGTGGGAGGGCAATGGGATTCAAATATCATTTGAGGATATTCTTATAATAATTATAATTTTGAATAGCGCTGTATTTTTCCGTGAGGGCTTAGTTGGAGAAAGGGGTTCATAGGTAATAAAACAAAACTGCTTTATATCTACACGGTCATGATCACATTGTGGATGCCCCTCTTAACCGAACCTAGCCCAACTGATGTCCCTAGAATGTGGAATCGGGCGATAAAACAAGAGAGGAACAACGCTTTAGGTTAGGTTGGGTGAAGCTAAGTGATGTATGCACAATGCAATCGTGATCTGTGGATACTCAAAAACTTGCAGTATGTGGCGTCTGTACACCAGTCATGTAAAGGCAAAAAACAGAAGCTGTGCACATATGAGTTGGTCATACTATTGCTAAGCTACAACTGTTGATTTCGGATGGGTAAAATCTGCCAAGAGACATCATAGGAGGAAGGCTTATACTGGCCAAAGCTGGACCCAAAAGGCCTATGAAAAAGAAGAATTAAGAGTACCAACATGGATCGTGTAAAACCATGTAGTATACATATGGTTATGAATGCAACTGACACAATTTAAATTATTAATCAATGTACACCGTATGATTAAAGAGGTGATACGAGTTAAAAACATAGCGAGCATTATACGCGCACGTCTTGAAAGGTTCATTTAATATTTATTTCAGTCACCACCTTGGCTGCACTCTCTTACAAAAATATGTTTTCCGAGTGTTTTCCAGACTTTTTTCACAGTTTTTTTGGCATACCTACGGTTTCACCTTATCTTACATAACACCGACTTGTTTTAGAATCACAAAAGTCAATAGTTACACAAATATTGCGATATTCCGCGCCTTCTGTACTTTCAGGGACTCTAACTAACTGTTGTTATTTCATCGTTTCATGTGTTTCTTTCGTATGAAATGTAGCAGAATTAAAGCATAATTAGCTTGATTGAGGGCAGTAAACACCAGTTGTCCGTATAAACTGACATCATCCAAGCTGACACCAATTATCAGAGTTCGTAACAATCTACAAAGCAAACTGGCTGATTTTGCTGATGATGACACTCGCTAGGGAAAATGATTTCTTTAATTTTAAATTAACAATTTACTTTATCAGTGGCGTGATAAAGTTTATATTAATCTATTGACATTGATGACTTATCTTTGTAATCTGAAGGTAAGGAAATACATAAGACTGTTTTGTTTAAGTGCAAGGACTATTTATGGACAATAGATAATACGTACATTATTACTGAAGAAAATAATGTTTCACTACTTAGAACTAAGGGTAAATATTCACCTTGAAGCCTTTCTTTTAATAGGCACAGATTATGGAAATTACACTTCCTTTCAATTACTACAAGAAACAACTATGTAATTACGTATTACGAGAGATTGTAAAAGATGCATTAAAATTCAATATTTGTTCAATCAAAGTTCAAAATTTCCGTTTGCTTTGGACTTTTTTGTATGAATTATTGATTCTGAAAGTTTCGTTTCAATCTAAATACGCGCAAATTACTGAATAAACCCAAAATAAGAACCTGATAACCTACGTTGTTCGTGTAAATGGTAATTTCTTGTAGTAATTGTTGAAACGAAGTGTAATTTACATATTTTTCGGCAAAAATTGCGGCGGTTAGTTAAGTACTTATTTAATAAGGACGCTCGTCACCTGCACTTCAAAAAACATTGTTACTGTGTTTTCTTCTATATGTCATGTATTTTATAATATTTCCATGTTTATAATTCAATTTAGTAAAACTTAGGGCATGATGAGGACTGGGTCCACGTCTAACCTGGTAGCAATCTAAATGTTAACTAATGGTGTTAAACCAAGTTATCGCGTTTATATAACACGTTACATAACAAACTGATTGCTCTCTAGGACAACTTAACATAATATTAAAAAAATAATGATAGGGTACACGGTACAGCTGAATCTCGAATGCATTGTTTAAATCTATTTCTTGATCGTATCCTCCACTACATTGCTGCATATTATCACCTTTACTGATGAACATTGCGTGTTAGTGTTTACATTACGAAGGCTTTTGGATGTCGGCGCAGGTTAGAAGAATGACAAGATTCGCGGAGTGCGGGATTACAGGTGGAAGCGAGATGAACAACATAGAGAGTATCCAAGAAATGTATCTACCTGATCGCAGCAATTCTCTGGGCATGGTAACGATAGAAAAATGTAGCTCACCCTCTCTTTGTCATTTGCCGACACACTCATACTACGGCTGCTCATCATGTGGTGCCTTTTCTCATCGATCCGCTCCATTCTAACACTCATTCTAAATATGTACAAATACTAGTAGTCTACACGTCAAACAGTCTTCAACAATGGGGCTTCAAATCAAAACAACAGTATCACGTAGAAGCACTCCGATTTCACAACTCCTGGGATTCAAAGCAACTAAGAGGTACGTTATCAATGAAACTTTCACAGTTTAAACTTTACATCCCAGTAGTAATTGCATACATTCGTTAAAACACACTAAAACTGCAATGTTAGACAATGCATTTGATATGCAATCAGCTTTAGCTGAATGTTTAGAATCGTTACGATATCTTTCAGGTTTCAGGTCCGGTAGATACAAGATACAAGAGATAAGTATTGCGAACGATCTCCCCTAACCGCAGAACTGAAATGGCTCGCAGTCTGTTGGCTGCGGGTTCAGTTGCTCGCGCCGGGCGCCAAGCGTCCAAGCACGTCCAAGCATTTCACACGCACCCGTCTCCGTCTACGCGCTCCGCGTCAGATTCGATGCGAGTAACTTTGTACTACGGGGTCTTGGGCTATTTTGTTTTTGAATTGTCGCCAAGATAGACCGCAATAAAGTGTTGACGATGGAAAGAAGGCTAGACATTAAGGAACTACCTACAGTCGTACGCTAATAACGTCTCGAAATCAGAGCGTCGCGCGTCGATATAATATAATGATGTTATCTTATATCAGCATCATAATAAATATTATCAGCGGTGGGGAGTGTGGGCGGTGGAACGGACGACATGTATCTTCATAAAATGAGTATTTCAGAAACAGGAACACGTCGTAAATATTGTCCACATTGTTATTTTTGGAAACTTATTTTCATTTATTTAAGTTCGGTAAATGTTATCACATTCGCGCGTAATTTGAATGCTCGAGTGATTTGGCGACCTTCGTGAAATATGAGAAAACTCATTGCTTTGAAACACCGAGATTACTGATTTGAAATTATTTCGTTTTAGTTAATTTTGCACATCTTTTTAGTATGGACGAGTCTGAGCATCGACCTGGAGATAGACCACCATTCAGAATCCAAACGTGCTCTCAATGGCTTTATCTATGTTTAGTGACCATAAGTGACTAGGTAAGTTCAGAATATTCCGCTATCTCCGGGAAGTTAGAACTTTAAACTCTCGTGTTATACACGGTGTTCGGAAACTCTTAGTAAAAGCGAAAAACTGGTGACCCCTACATCACATATAGAGTTAATTTTGTTGTTTATCCAATTTAAACTTTCGTATTCGTGTAAATCGAGTCCGAAGATACACAATTTATTAAGAAAACGTTTGAAAAAAATTGCTCGCTAGGGGTTAAATATTAGTTTAATATCTTTTAAAATGCATCGGAGTGAAAATGAAAGTTAGCGAAAAAGTGTTTTTTTTAATTCATCATGATGTAGATTCATGAGTTTCCCGCCTGTAATATGAATTTCCGGACACCGTTTATAACATCATATTGGTGGATACCCTAGTGAAATCACTCTAATATTATACAAATATTGGTTATGTTCAGTAAATATAACTAAAGTAATTTCAAACAATGTTTCAGTTCTGGATGGTGGTCTTTCACTAGGGTGATATTGAGAGAATCCACCACTGTGATGTTAGACACTGTATCCGGAAACTCTAAGTATAATCGGGCAAAGGGTTTAACGGCAACTTTATATATACAGGGTGCTAAAGGACGTACTTTACTTAAACCGACTTAAGTCTCTCTTAAACCTCTTACTTTTGTACTCAGTTATATGTTTATTTATAAAAGGCAGTATAGCCGTTTATGTATTTAAAATAAAATAAAAAAATAAAACTCCAAATAATGTCAGGAATCACTGGTTAAAGTAAGTCAAGTACGTCCATATATATGGTGACGAGGCCCGACTCTTGATCCACCGGCAGTTGCCCCTGACAGTTGTTCTTCCGAATCGTTGAACCCTCGGACAGTTGATCTGACAAATTTTTACTTCCTTCTTCTCCATCTTCTCCTCCCCCATTTATTCCTTAACCCAAATTCCTCAAATGCGATAACAATAGTTCCACTGGCTACTAACTCTATACCACATATTAAAAAATAATGTAAACGGTTCAAAGCAACGCATAATTTACGAAACAGTAAGTAACTTCATAACATTTCGTGAAAGCAATTTGACGTCAATTAAACGGTCAAAAGCATTAGAAGAATTGAAAAAAAAAATCAAGAAAACTATGAACGTAAACATGAAAAAAATGTTTACGTTACAATAATCTGAATTTGTATTAATTCGAACAAAAAGATCTCTACGTAAATAGATAACCGCAGACCTTCTGCAGGCTTTCCACCGCAATTCCGATATTTCTATTCGATATTCAATTTTCAAAGATAAATAAACTTCCGAGAAAACACAGATGGGTACTATAGTCAAGTGAAAGCAGAAATATACATAGATATAAATTTGGATGTTTGTATTTATACATGTTTAATTATTGCGCATTACCTCAGTAATGGAATGAGATACGGGATCGAATTAAATTAAAGTCAATATAAAGTAGTTCTACAATAACATTATTGCGTACTTCAACTTTATCTATGAGGTCAACGTAGGCCGCAAAAGGTTAAATTTGTATTAGAAATTGAACACCATTTTATTCGGCTCAGTTCAAATTTCGAGGTCCGTTCTACAGTCGCGTTGTTCTAACATTTGACAGGTCAAATGTGCATCAGGATGCTCTTTTGTTCTGAAATGTTCTTTGTAATGTTCTAGAACATCCATTTTTGTCAACAAATTACGAATAATTATGAATTTTAAAATATGTCGTGGACGTCCGAGGAAGAAAGGCAATATTAAATTAAGCGTAATTGAGGTATAATGAAATAGACGTGATAAAAAAGAAATATTTACATGCAAACTGACTTGAACCCGGCGTTGCTCGGGGTTAAGGACAGGGCCGTCTTAAGCTCTGAAGGGGGGTTGGAGCTCCTTTTAAAACACGCAAACCCAAACAACAAAGCACGATTGTTTTTAAATCATTCATATGTCTGGTTTTAAATATAATTTTATTGAAGGGGTTCGCGCAAGATCTATGCCACCTAATCGTGATTTGGAGATATATTAGCATTTAGAAGTTTAAAATAATTAAGAAAATTTCTAAATACAACTTTTATAGCATTTTGGGTAATATTAATTCAAAATATCATTGGACAAAACCTGAGTTTGGGGTATTTTATTTTTTGCTGCTGGCGAGGTAAAATGACTAATTATGGTTATTGTACATAATACAACCAATATTTTTCTTTTCAATAGTGAATATAACAATCCATTTTGAACATTCAAATTATTTAAAAAAATCCTAACAATGGCCATAACGGTGATATGAATTAGGAGATTGTTTTCATTTCAGCATTTCGTGTTATCACAATACGCCAAGAATGTGAGTTGTCTTCAAAACTAGTATTTTATACTTCACTCTTAGCTTACAAACAAATATATCATAAAATTGTCTCAAATAATGAGCAAAATCTTCCATTACCGTGAATAGGGTGTGATAAAGCCTAATTCAGTGTAACTTGGGACTCTACAGTACCTTCTGGTGAAACCAGTACGAATGGTCACCCCAATTTAATAGAACTCCAGTTATCACAACCATGATATTATATGTAATTTACTTTGATACATTTTTTTACACCTAAACATTTTTTTTAATACTATTTCGGCATTCGCGGCGAGCCAACGGAAAGACATTTGGTTGGGACACACAGTTTGGGAACCCGTGCTTTAGAGATTTGGCGTAAGGTGTGAATGCTGTCCTTGTTCTACTGGTATTTAGATGGAAGTTGCTCCGAGGAACTAGCGTCATTGATCCCTTCAGCTTCGTCGGGGAATAGATCAAACGCGAGCCCAACATTTGTACATAGTTGACATTTGTCACATGAGAACGGGTCGTTTCTACTACTCGACTCTTTTCTTCAATAAGACACTGTGAAGACACAGTATTCCTAAATATGATATAGACTCTAATTATTTTCTTCACGGCCTCCTGTGTGGAGTACACGTAAAAAAGGTATTGATGCTGACAAAGTGTACAACGATGAAGCAACATTTTTCAATAAAGGAAATTTTTGTGTGTATGGAGTAGGGAAATGTTTTTTATATATTTTTCTCAATGTGTGCAAGTTATACACGGTGTCCGGAAACTCGTAGTACAAGCGGGAAACTGGAGAATCTACACCACATGGGGAACCCAAAAAAACATAAAGTTTATTGATTTGAGCATTTTCACAAAAAAAAAAAAAACCAAAAAAAATATTTTTCGGCTATTTTTGGGTTAAAGTTTTTTCTGGTGTTTAGGGTTGAACAACAGATGTTTTAACCCTGCAGAGCAGAAATATTTTATGATTACACCGGATTAAATGAAGGGTGATTTCAAAATAATGCTTAAAATCCGAGTTTCTTCATTTGTTTTACTTTCAAATAGTTTTAATTAGTTGGGTACTTTGATCTTCAGTAATAATTTATAAGAATTTGATTAAAAAAAAAAAAAAAAAAAAAAAATGAACTTCTAACTCGATTTACTCGATAACGAAAGCTCAAATCAAAAAAAATATATACTACAAAATCGACTCCAAATGTGATGTAGATTCACCAGTTTCCCGCTTGTACTACGAGTTTCCGGACACCCTGTATAATATAGAAAGATAATTAGAAAGTGATTTTATGATATTATTTGTGTATAATCATCAATGACTCATTTTTTGCCAAATGATAAACTAAAAACCATCAGCTCTTTCATTTATTCGTAACAGGTACCGTACTTTATGCCAGATGTTAAGTCTGGGTAATGGACAGCAAGTTATACCTTTCATGATATTTTCAAACAGAATAGGCATTGGAAGGTAAAAAAAAATAACATTCCAATTTCGTCCAGAAAAATTATTTAGTTTATATTCAAGGATTTTAGTAATACGCTATAAGAAGATGCAAAGATACCAAAATGTCAATTTAGCCTTGGACCACCGTTAAAAATGGGATTTTCGTAATGTTTTCCTGTATGTTTTAATAAATGGATTTGGAATACCTAAAAAAACCAAATAGATGCGACTTCTTTCCGGAATTTTTTTTTAAAAAAAATACCAAAAAGGTTACCGTGTTACACGAAATGAGTGAAATTGGTACAGATCACACTTCTAAAAATCTCTAGAAGTGTAATTTGTACTGATTGTCAAATTTGCTGTTTCTCAGTGACATCAATCATTATTGCATCATTTTGATTTGTGTATTACACAATTTATGCGTATGAAAATATTCCTTTGCATTCGGAAAGGTTATGAAAAAATGAATTGTATAAATTTATTTAAAACTTCGAAAGGTATTTCGAATACCGTACATTATTCTCAATAACCTCGGAGCCTGCGGAACTGTGGCGACCCCAATTGGCGTAAGTGACGAGAGCGAAGGGAGTGGGAAATTAGTTGTAACTCCCACAAAGTCATGATGTGGAGACGAAGGAAGTGTGAAATGTGAAACACAGGGGAAAAACGCAGCAGGCGAATTTTTTTCTAGGTCGAAGGGCAAACCAAGAAAAGTTTCAAATATTTATTGTTCGGAGAGTATACCTACAATATTTAGACGAAAATCCTTTAGTGTTTTCTTAAACGGAAATATTTTTGTATATCCCCGTCACAGCGGACGTGATATAATCGCTCCTGTTCGTTTAATCCGTTTAGAAGGTTTCCTTTCCTGAAAAGTGTTTTACATAGTGCTTACCTTCTCAACTAGCTAAATGTGCGTAACTATTATCGTTTACTCAGAATTTTCAATTATCATAATATTTTAAACTGATAAAATTTGGCTTAGTTAAGGCGAAGCTTAATGCTAAATCACTATTTTGATTAATCTTTATAACAAAGTGGTGTACATTATGAATACCAAAAAATATGATTAAGATAAATTGAAGGTTTTCCTATCGTTTCGCTTGAGCAGAATACAAATAAAAAATAAATTACTTAATAAAAAATATACATGTAAACTATTAAAAAATATATTTTTTCAATACAAATGTATGAAGCGTAAAGGAAACAACTTTAAAACATACAGTATTATAGCTAAGATTATCTGTGACAGTTTCACTTGATTAACTTTTTTGCTTTCTTATAAAATTATTTACAAGATAAATAAAAACCAGTTTTGTGCTTAAAATCGAACGTTTCTAGAGTCCGTTTGTCAAGCGATTTTAATGCCTATTACCTACAATATAAGGTATACCAATAATATACACATTTTTGGCTTGTAGCTTCCTGGGAACACGCGTTTGGGTCCCACTCAGGCGTATGTATTCAATTCCTCGGCTGGCTAAGTGCTCGATCACAACACAAGCAAAATTTTCCGTTTACTGTGGTGGTGGTAGGAGATTTTCAAATATTGTCAGGTTATTCGTAACCCGGGAATGTTTGTTTTCTTTTTTAAAAAAATCACTAACAAAGATTCTGAATGCAGCCGAAGACTGAATAGACGGCCCCTCAAGTGTCAAGCAGTGCAATTAGTTAGGGATTTATGGGACTTCTTCAGCGAGCAGAATTATCTGGTTTGTACGAATGATATCTACGTATAAACCAGATAAGCCATATTTTGTTTAATATTTATGTTTTTGTTTCAGATGACGTACATGAAGAGAATATGTTTGTTGGTTGAATATTTTTTTGATTATGATAGCCTTAGACAGAGGTATGTTGGAAATCGTTGGACCACGAGACGTAGTACGAGGTGTCACGATATCTTATCGCAAAGTATGAAATCGTTGGACCACGAGACGTAGTACGAGGTGTCACGATATCTTATCGCAAAGTATGAAATCGTTGGACCACGAGACGTAGTACGAGGTGTCACGGTATCTTATTGCAAAGTATGAAATCGTTGGACCACGAGACGTAGTACGAGGTGTCACGGTATCTTATTGCAAAGTATGAAATCGTTGGACCACGAGACGTAGTACGAGGTGTCACGGTATCTTATTGCAAAGTATGAAATCGTTGGACCACGAGACGTAGTACGAGGTGTCACGGTATCTTATTGCAAAGTATGAAATCGTTGGACCACGAGACGTAGTACGAGGTGTCACGGTATCTTATTGCAAAGTATGAAATCGTTGGACCACGAGACGTAGTAGGAGGTGTCACGGTATCTTATTGCAAAGTATGAAATCGTTGGACCACGAGACGTAGTAGGAGGTGTCACGGTATCTTATTGCAAAGTATGAAATCGTTGGACCACGAGACGTAGTACGAGGTGTCACGGTATCTTATTGCAAAGTGTGAAATCGTTGGACCACGAGACGTAGTACGAGGTGTCACGGTATCTTATTGCAAAGTATGAAATCGTTGGACCACGAGACGTAGTAGGAGGTGTCACGGTATCTTATTGCAAATTATGAAATCGTTGGACCACGAGACGTAGTACGAGGTGTCACGGTATCTTATTGCAAAGTATGAAATCGTTGGACCACGAGACGTAGTACGAGGTGTCACGGTATCTTATTGCAAAGTATGATATCGTTGGACCATGAGACGTAGTACGAGGTGTCACGGTGTCTTATTTTATGATTTTTAGATTTTCTCAAAGATTTCATGTCGAGAGGAGCGCCCTTTGTTCGTACATGAAATTTGTGAATAGAAGATATTTTAGTTTTTACTTTCTTGGTGAGGTTTGTATTGTATTTAAATGTTTTACAGATATCAGAAGAGTCAGGAAGAGGCAAGAAGAAACAGTAATAAGTCGACTAGAAGAGACAGGAATAGACTAGAAGGGTCGGTAAGAAGTAAGAAGATACAAGAAGAGCCAGGATGAGACAATATGAGCCAAGAAGGGTGAGAAGAGGCGAGAAGGAGAAATAAATCCAAGAAGATACTAGAAGGGCCAAGAAGATACTAGAATAGACAAGAAGAAACAAGAATGGACAAGACGAACCTAAAAGTGTAGAGAAGATGCAGTGTGTGACGAGCTAAAAGGAGACTACAATAAACGAGAAGTGGCGGTAAGAAGTAAAACGATTCAAAAAGAAACAAGAGTGGCCAATTCGAGGTGAGAAGATGCAATAAAGACAAGAAGAGACAATATGATACAAGAAGAGAAAATAAGAGACAAGAAGATGTAAGAACAGACAAGAGGAGACAAGAATAGTCAAGAAGAGACAAGAAGAGACAAGGAGAGACAAGATGAACCAGGAAGAGCCAAAAAAAGGCATAGAAATGTAAGAAGAGGCCAGAAGAAGGAAGTCATAAAGAATAATGTTAGTCTGTGAGAAATTGTTAGGATGCAGGCAAATTCTCCAATTAATGATTTTATACTGTCACGTTTATTACTGAATCTGTGTTTTCTCCAATAAAGAAAAACAATAATGCTCAATAAATTCCTTTATTCCTGCCCATCCTATATTAAAATATTGACTTATTAGGTTGCCTGTATACCGGTCGATTAAACTCCTACCAATCCTCAAAGCACGTGTTCCAAGTCCTTACAAATCAGTGCCCCCTGGTGTACCTGTCGCACCGGGACAGGAGTGCTCCTGGCTGGGGTTATACAATCGTATCGTATGCTTAAAATGGAAACCTTTGCAAAACCTCAGGCATTGCCAGATCAAAGCACTGCTAGCTAAGTCCTCCATCAAGCAATCACAAGCAACATTTCCCGCTTACATGAAAATATTATTTTTTTTTGCGAGTATAATTTTTTTTTGTTCATCAATTTGTCCAGAGGGGGCAGCTGGCGAAGTCCAAGTGGTCAAATAAAACTTCCCTGGTGTGGCTTTGTTTTTATGCACATCTACAGTTTAATTCCGATGTTGATGAAATTTTGCACACATGACCTTCAAAACTAGAGGAAGGTCAGAATCTACTTACAATTTCAAAACACTAATCCCATCCCCTTTTCACACCCATTAAAGCAGAATTTTGATTAATCGTGATGAAATTTTGCACACTTGACAAAAATAAAAGGATCATTACCATCTCAACCGTACCGGGCAACGTCGGGGACACATGTCTTTCTTAGACAATTGCTAGATATGCGTATTCAGAGCTTTACACTCAATGATTAAACTTACAAACTTAAGAAGGACCAATAGCTCAAAACTCAATAAAGCTCAAAGTCCAAAATTCAAAGCTCAATACACAAACCTCAAATCTCAAAGCTAAAAGCTTAGCACTCTGAGAGCTGAGAATATATGACGTGGAAGTGAATGGTAGAAGAATTCGGAGACTCCCGACAAAGACATTGCACGATCAACTGAATCGAATACCTCAAAAAATAAACTTTTTCAATAATCAGCGCATTTTTCAATCAATTTTCAGCACCGCCGGGTACACTTCGGGATATATAAAAATACAATATTTTACTGTATCAACATCAGAATACAACAACATATTGAGCTTATGTTTATTGAAAAGATTGAGTTTTATGGACAAAACTATATTTATATTCCGTATCAAGTACACTTGTACACATGCACCCGTCAACATTCTAAAATATTGAAATTAGCGCCATCTACGAGAGTGGAGTTTATTAATTATTTTAAGTTTTCTGAAAAATTGATAAAATCTACCAGAATTATGACGAGAGCCTTGGGTTCAGGAAAGAAATACAATACCTACTCTATCCATCTATCTCATTTCATTAAGAATGTTAATGTTCGTTTGTTCAAAATCTTAAATCTCCAAAAGTTCTTCACCGATTGCTTTGAAATTTTGACACAACGTTGCATTCAAATACGCGTGTGTTTTTATATTATGTACATGTCACATATAACAGGTGAAAAAAACATCCATCTGTTCGACAGACATGCTTCTTTGAAAAACAGCGTTGGACATAAAGCAACACGTGCTATTGGTTCTAGAGTGATTGGTTTATTTATGGTTCTATATTTATTTATTTTATTTATTAATCTTAAGTTAGCTCACATCTTCGTGTGTGCTAATAGTTTTATAAACATATAAACATGTACATTGTTTGGCAAACATAATCTTTCTTTAAATATTTCAATAAAGTCACAAAAAAAGAAACATTAATAATTGAGATAGACATATTTTCTTAATTCATTTTTGAACTTATTAATATTTTCTATCACAGCAATTTCCTTCGGGATTTTGTTATAGAGTTGAACGGCCTGGTACATCAGAGATTTTTGGGTGCTTTTTTTTTTTCTTGTTGGCAATCTAATTTGCTTAGAATTTCTCGTCCCGTGTCCGTGTATCTCGTTATTGTAATTTATTTTTCTTTTCAGTTCCTTAGACATCTTCCCTAAGTTAATTTTATGTATAAAAATAAGTACATTCAAATACACAGTTTGCTTCACCGTCAAAATATTCAGCTCCTTTAACATGTCTCCGTGTGTATATGTTGCGCTTAAGTATTATTCGCATTGCTTTATTTTGCAGTATTTGCATTTTTTCATTTTCTCTTTATTGCGGAGAAAAAGAATACTTGAACAGTAATTAAAGTGTGGTGATATAATTGTATTGTAAATTATCTGGCAGACAGACTGAACCACATCAACGCTTGGCGGGGTTCAGCTAGTAGTTAATAAATACATATAATCTAGTTTTCTCATGCTCTATAATATCGATTGGGCTGAACCTTTTGAATTTCAAGAATAATGATGACAATTCGATGAAAAATTCTTAAAATTATATCAACAGTTATAAAAACATTTATTATTAAAGTTATTTTACATACACACGCAAAATTTTATATGATTTAATTTAAAAAAAGGTATATTGTTTAAACTAAATTTCAATTAATTTTCAGGATTGGCCAGAAAAGAAAATTTCTTGGTCCGTGTAGAAATTTGGAATTAGGTACTATTATTATAATAATAAAGTCTAAAGGCCTTTGTACAAACATTTAATAATCGTTGCGGAAAAAGGGTCCCTGTGACAAAAATCTTTACACGAGCCCTTTTTGTCATTCGAAACATTATTTTGTGGTTTTAACAAAATAAAGGGAACAATGTGAATATTTTACATCGCTTATATCACATGTGACTTTTTAGGTTAACGGCGATCTATACCATTAATGTTTTCTTTTCGTATTTGGGCATGAACCTAAAAGACCCTCTATAGTGAATACCGCATTAGTATGATTTTGAATGAATGCTATTCAAACCAAACTTACGGTTAGGGGTCAAAAAGTCCTTAACGCTTATTTTATCCATGGAACATTGTCCGCCAGCCATCTTGTATGGCAAGCTTTTGGAATGATTTGCACGCAATATGGTACAAAATGGTATACCGAATTCACACAGAGCGAATTTAGTTGATTAAGTCGGAGTTGAATGACACTTGAAAGCTAATCGATAAGTGTGAACAAGTATAAAGTGAGCCTTTCAACAGAGTTGATCAAGTTTTTAGTTGTACGACGAAAGTTGAAAGCCCGTCTACTTTTGTTGTTCAAGTATGAGTCATCGTTCGATTTTCCCGCCGAATCGAACCGTGTGAACATATGTTTCAAGTCGCTTTCGATTTTTAGCAGTGTTGCCAATTCAGCTCCTTTAGAGCTAGATCTGGCTCTAAATCGACGTCGTCAGTTCCAAAAAAAGTCATTTAGCTTCTTAGCTCGTTTTTCAGATTTTTCAGCTCTTATTCACGTGAAATAATATTAAAAAAAAATTATATTTGCAATAATATTCCAAAATAACGAGGACTTCCCAAAAAAAGAAATTCCCCGAACTCCTGCACAAGTAAACAGTTACTAAAAATAGCGCCGTTTACACGCACACTTCGGAGCGACCCTGTCCCGCGACACTTCAGGCCGCCGCGCAAGTCTCACAGTGAACTGCGCTGTAAACCTATCGGTCTTTACTTTTCTGCGCGGCGGCCTGAAGTAGTAGAAGTAGAAATAGTGAAAAATGTTTTACGGCTGAGACTCAGCCTCATACTCTCTACCAAAATACCGCCAACGAAGCTTATCTCTTGTATGTGGATTCGATATTGGAAGAAATGCAGGTACTGGTAAAAATATTCCAATCTAATAATATTGATCCGTGCAAATTGTTGACGGATCTAATGTTTGGCATAGAATCCCTGGGAAAAAGAATATTGATCCCTACACGTAAGATCAATATCTTTGAAACGGAAAACTTTCACGAATATTTGGATCCTCACCCCTACTTAGGTTACTTGGTAGAAAATAAAGTGAGAGGAATAAAAGAAACAGGAAGGTTCTCTGAAGAAAACGAGAGAGAATTCAGAAGCAGGTGCACTCAGTTCGTTGTTTCACTGATTAAGCAACTTAAGCAAAGATTACCGGAAAATTATGAAGTTTTACGGAAAATAGATCAGTTGTCAGTTTCGAACACTTTAAAACAGCTGAAAGAAAGCATCGCACCTCTGATGAACGGAATGGGCATTTCTGCAGACATAATTGCAAAAGCCGAAGTCCAATGGTTCAAGATCTCTCTAATACCCTGGAGAAGCACATCAAGCACAGTCAAGTTTTGGGCTGAGGTTCTAAAGTATCGTGATGCCGCTAATGAAAATCCTTTCCACGAAATCAGCTCTTTCGCAGTTTCGGTACCTTGCTCTGCCGTGGTCAAACGGAGAAGTGGAACGAGTTTTTAGCCAGCTAAATATAGTCAAAAATAAAACTAGAAATAGACTTGGCAATGACATGTTTAATTCGATTTTAACAATTCGATCGGGGCTCAGGCGACACAACAAATGTTGCGAGGATTATGAACTTCCCCCAGAAGTTCAAAAAAAAATTGGAACAATGGCTGTATATGAAAAAAATCCTGATGAAGCCGGTCCTAGCAGTGCGATGGTACAGGAACTGGAACCGGATGACTGCTTAGATTTTTTAGAGGACTAGTCGCTGCCTAACAAAAAAAAAATTATAAAAAAAACAATAAAAATATCCTGAAGATTTCGATATTATCAAAAATAATTGTGTTTTGAAAATTATAAAAACAAACAAGTGTAGCCCCCGAATTTTTCATCTCTGAAATTCTCTAACAACCCCCCCCCCCCATGCTTTATGTCACTTTCAAAATTTTAGCTCCTTTTTGGCTCTTTTTTGGGTTTCGCCTAGCTCTACTTTAAAATTCGAGTTGGCAACACTGATTTTTAGTTCCCTGCGGTAGAAAGTAGCCGTTAGACGTCCCTAGGTCCCAACTGAGTGATTTATTTATGCATATCTAGTTCTTACATCGTGGCATCTACTTCAATGAAAAAAATGTATGAAGTGGTCGGATGATATGATGTTTAGATTTATGGATCTAATACCAAAGACATTCTTATCTTTGGGATCAGAAACAAGAAGTTTACAAAATAAGAATGCCCGTGACACTGCAATTAATAATATTATTGCAGTGTCACGGGCTGTAACTTAGTAGTTATTATTATTAAATAACAGGTCTCTGAATGTTTAAAAAAATATTTTTTTACCTTCATAATAAATTTAAGGGCATCAACTATTGCAACGAACACTTCTTTTATAAACAATGATTTCGTATTTTTTGGAACTCTGTGCATATAAGCCAGACTTGAAAAATAATCCCCCGTCGCCAGATATCTTAGCGTAATTTGTAACTTTTTGCCGGGACAGCCGTGTGCATAACTGTGTCCTGTTTTTGGATTTTTTTTTATCTTAGACAACAGTATGTCAAATTGTTCTTCCGAAATTCGCAAATGATTGCGAAAGCCTTCGGTATCTTCTAACGCCTCATAATTATATCCTTATAATCCATGTTTTAGCCCACATACGAAGTTTTTTTGCGCTTTTTCATATTCTATAGTTTGTTCCGTAAAAGATCCGAAATCATAGGGACGCACGCAGCGATAACTTTACTTGACGCCATCTTGATTAACAAAATCGGTTCGAGTTAAATTGAAACGTCTGAACGACTTCTTGTTCAATTTTTGTCGTTCAACTAAAATCACTTGGTGTGAATGGCGTAGTAGCTCAGGGCTTCTCAGATTTTTATTTTTGGGTACTTAAGCTTCACAACTTAAATTTTTGGAAGATGTTTTTTTGTTACTGGCAGCATTTTTTAAATTTGACAGGACCAACTGAACATGAACAGAACTGTTGAACCGACCTGTCAAATTAAATTTAACAAATTCGACTTACGCCGTCTGACATGCGTCTGACGTTCATGGTTGAAGTTATTATTTACTTGATTTTACGTGTTTATTTTACAATATGAGAAGGAGGTAAAATTTCGATCGCGCTGGCCTCGCTTATTATGAATATTTGTTAGATAAAACCTTTAGATTCACCTTAATTACTGTACGACACAACTTTTAACCTTCGGGGCGGTGGAAAATATTGCAATACAAATTTCAATTACGTAAAATTAAAATTAGCTTTCGTTTTGTGAAACGAGGCCGTCCATTTTCAAACTTTATTGTCAAATGTCATTTTGTTTTGTTGGTTTTTCTGTTACTATAGGACGAAACGAACGGCTAGAAGTGGCTAGAAACATAATCGCGCGGGCGTTTTTTTTAATGTTAAAAAATTCCGTCAAGTTGAAAAAGCGCAGAAAACAATTATGAAAATTATTCTCAAACTTCCTCAAACTGCAAACAGTAACTTAATTTTCAACATAATGAGAGTATTTGATGTTCGAAAGATCTATGTAAAAACTATCCTCATGCATCTCTTTAAAAACAAACACGTGCTTTACGAAAAAAAAAAAAACTTTAGATTTACGCGTAATTCGAACAAAGACATGTTGCAAGTTCCAGCACTTTCTTCCACCTTTAAATATTAAAGAGAGTCAAACACGGAAAGAGTTTTAAAAAAATGTTAAAATTTGGATTTATTCAAATGATCGAGCCTACACTGGTGCCCTCACCCAAACGCCTTGTCATTGACAGTTATTGCAGTATGTACGGTGCTAAAACTTACTATATACGTATTGTGTAAATGCAAACAATAATGAAAAATAACCAAATGTCTTGTCACAGTGAGTTATTATAGTATGTATTGTGTTTAAACTTATTCTATCTGTATCTTCAATATGTAAACAATAATGTAACCTAAAATAATGGATTGCTGTATGGGAACCCATATTAAACATTTACATATTAGCAAACCATAGACAAAATGGAGAAATAATTAACTAAAAATTCTGCCTCAATACAGGTTCGCCTAGTGAGGCAGGTTATGCACAACCTAAAATATAGTATATTATGCCATTTCTATATAACACTCTTACATTCATATATATTTTTTCTTATATTAGAAACTGCCGTATTATTGTAACATTATTCTTTCAACAATTTCATTGTTTCTAACTGACATATAATTATACAACTTACTAATGATATATTATATATATTCTGTAATTTTTTGATGAAATAAATAAATTTAAAAAAAAAACATAAAAATAATAATTAGTATTTACCTAATATGCATGCATTGTGTGCGTTGTGATTGAATTTTATTAGCTGGATTTTATTTTTTTACGTTCAAATTTTATTTAAGTTAACTATTTCTGCGATGTTGAGCGGCTACGCTAAGTTTTTGTAACATGGTTTATGATGAAAAAGAAAATGCCCCCTTTATACCGCCTGCTCGCGTCAAGGCAAGAAAAACATCCCAGTTTTCAATTAGTTTAGCGGCTACGCTAGGTTTGTGTAACATGGTTTGTGATTCAAAAGAAAGTGTCCCTTTCATACCGCCTGCTCGCGTCAAGGCAAGAAAAACATCCCAGAAAAAGAAAAACAGACGCGAGCAGGCGCTATAAAGGGGGCACTTTCTTTTGTATCACAAACCATTTTACACATACCTAGCGTAGCCGCTAAACTACTTGAAAACTGGGATGTTTTTCTTGCCTTGACGCGAGCAGGCGCTATAAAGGGGGTACTTTCTTTTGTATTACAAACTTAGCGTAGCCGCTCAACATCGCAGAAATAGTTAACTTAAATAAAATTTGAACATAAAAAAATAAAATCCAGCTAATAAATTTCAATCACAACGCACACAACAATGCATGCATATTAGGTAAATACTAATTTGACGGAATTTTTTAACATTAAAAAAAACGCCCGCGCGATTGTCTCTAGCTACTTCTAGCCGTTCGTTTCGTCCTATAGTAACAGAAATACCAACAAAACAAAATGACATTTGACAATAAACAAATAAAGTTTGAAAATGGACGGTCTCGTTTTACAAAACGAAAGCTAATTTTAATTTTACGTAAGTAATTGAAATTTTTATTGCAATATTTTCCACCGCCCCGAAGGTTAAAAGTTGTGTCGTACAGTAATTAAGGTGAATCTAAAGGTTTTATTTAAAAAATATTCATAATAAGCGAGGCCAGCGCGATCGAAATTTTACTGTTATTTTCATATGTTGGTATTCCCGATACTACACGCGGGGCTAGAAGAAAGATTAGTACCATTTGATTCATGCAAATTAGGTAGGCACTATTTTGGAGGAACACTGAAAATTAAATAAAATTAGGGTATTGAGGAAAGTTTTTTTAATAATTGCTTAATATATTTGTATGTAAAAAAAACCTAACCTAATCTAACCTCTCTTTACCTGATCTAACCTAACCTTACATATACTAACCTAACCCAACCTAACCTATCCTAACCTAACCTAACCTATCCTATCCTAACCTAACATTTCCTAACCTATCTTATCCTAACCTAACCCAACCTATACTGACCTCACCGAACCTAACCTATAACAAACTAACCTTTTTAAAAAATATTTATTTATTTATAAAACATGCCTAAATACCTTTATTTTATTTTCAGCCAAGAGTTCGGCCAAATTAGTGCCTACCTAATTTGCATTGAGTAAATGGTAATAAAGTCTCTTCTAGCCACTCGTATCAGGAATACCAACATAAGAAAATGCCATCAACAGAAATTATTCTGGCCGTCATCCCATACGACAAAAAAGTGAATTATCATTTCACGTAATTAAAAATTAAAATGCTAAAATTAACAATTTCTCAAATGCAGACAGTTTCCTTTTAGAGTGATTAAGGTAAATCAGAAGGTTTTATTTTTAAAAAATCGTATTAAGCGTGGCCAGCGATCCCGAATAATTTCCGAAAACTTTTAGAAAAATGAATTTGACAAAATGTAAAACATATTTGGAAAACAATAAATGAAATAAATAATAGAACAAAATATTTTAAAAAAATCCAATTGACGCCATAAGGGAGTCGACTAATACCTTTAATAGATATTTCGAAACGTCAATGGACAAAATTTAGCCACATGGATCATTGAAAATGATAAATAGATAATTTCGAAAAGGACTGCCTTAAACAAAATATTCTGTCTGTTTTCTAACCGGTTATAATAAATGATATTGATAATATTATAAATGTACTGTGAAAGACTTCGCATAGCATATGACGAACTTTATCAAAAATATTAATTGGCTAGCTCAGGGTGCAGATGTGGAGAAACGTGATGCTACAGGTATTATTGTTCTTCAAATTCATTAGAAAACATTTAAGATTATGTTATTCTACAAATGAAAAACTCGTTAATGACTTTTCTGCCTTGGATACCGAAGCTCCAAGTACTTTTTAAATTGGATTCCAATCCATCTTCTGAAAATTATCAGTCGAGTAACTTAATTGATCATAACGGAATATTGTTTAATGAAACTTCACGTTTTGTTGCCTCCTTATATTCTAACCGTTTGACACTGCTTTCAACAATTCAAGCTTTTCTCAATGACTTTCAAAGTTTTCTAAATATGTCATCTCGGGCATTACAGCTCAGATTTTATTCACTTCTTTCCAGAAAACTTTTTATATTACATTAGATGCCGCTTCTAATGAGGTGCTTTCCTTTCTAACACAGTCATTTTCTTCTTTTAATTCAGAGTCTAAATTTTTTAAACAATTCACACTTATAGGTTGTTACGTACCTCTGCTTGAGGTAATTATAGGTTGTAGGGCAGATACTTCGACGAGAAGAAACATGCTTAGCTTGGTCTCTAGGTCTCTAAACCTTGTACTATGCAATTAATCTCTATGAGGGATGTATTGCAAAATCTTATTTTCTACAGAAACTATCTGGGCGGAAACTATGGGTCACTTAGATCATTTAACCCATGTTTTGAAGTCCAGATACTTGTCAGATAATTGAGAATATAATATAGGGCACAGTCTGGAAAAATTCTGCCAATTATACTAAGACTTCGAGCTGATAATGAAGTCATTTTGCCTCTCGTTTTTTTTAATGATAATTGAAGAGGGAATCGATTGAGTAATCATGCGGGTCAGCATAAGCTTGGTGGTACTTATGTGTCCATTCCTGTCTTACCTTTGCATTTAGTTTCGCAATTAAATCATTTATTACTTTTAAAATTATCTCATTCTGGTAACAAAGCCAATTATAAATGAATTTAATTATTTGAAAAATGCAGATATTGAAATTGATTAAACTTTTTTTAAAGGGACCCTCAAATTTCATACTGTTGTGATTACCGCAGATAACTTGGGACTCATTGGTATTTCAAGCTTCACAGAAAGCTTTCCTGAGACTACTAACGGGACACTGCCATATCAGGAGACACATGCAGATATTGGGAGTAGAAAACACCAATAGATGCAGGAAATGTGAAGAGGATGAAGAGGCTCCAATTCACCTATGGTGCCAATGTCCTGCCCTGGTGGGAACTAGGCTCAGATACCTGGGGAGACATACAGTAGAACCAGAAGACATAGCCACATACCCAATGACAACCCTGGTGTACTTTATTAAAGGGACTGGGTTGTTGTTAAAGGATTGAGGTAAAATCGGAGATAGCACAATGGGCCTATGGCCTAAGTGCTCACGGGAACTACGTGTAAACCGTCTCCGCTTTAAAAAAAAAAATAAAAAAGAAAGCTTTTCTGCCAATATCTATTGTATGGTTAAATGCCAAAAAAGACTGTATGCTAAAAATTACTTTTGAGGATAGCACGTTAATGAGAGATATTTCTTCCTATGAAGACCAGTTAATGCTGAATAATGTTTCATAAACTGGCATACGGAGCAACGTTATTGGTTAGATCTCGAGTGCTTTAATTTATTTGAAAATGTTGTAATGCATCCTATGCTTGACATACTCGAGGGTGTAGCCTGTTATGTGATGAACTTTGTCATCAATTACTATTTAGACTTGTCACTTTTGCATGTCCAAACGCTGCAAGAAAAAGTTAATTCATTTTATTTTGGTCCTGATTCTGATTCAAAGCCATGCAATTGTTTCATTGTCGTCATAATGTCCGTAAAAGTCAAAACTTCTGCAGCGGAAATGATGTGTCTCATTAGGTATTTTGGTCTTCTTGTGTTATATTATATTCCGACAGAGTATGGGAGTTATACCTCCTTTTAAACAAAAATAACCGAAAGGCTTCTCATTCATAGAACTTATAGTGACACTAACGAAAAGCTGAAATGAGGCTTACTTTCTACACTGTAATTAAGCCCCGATATAATAATACTTTGTATAGCCTTACATTCATTGGGGGTTTCTACACTGTAAGTAGAAAAACTTAAGATACCTATTGCTTCAATAATTTATTCCATCAACACCATGTTCGGAAATCATAACACTGATGTATGTTTTTCTGCAATTTGTCGTTGCTAAATTCAGGTGTAGCTACTACCATTCTCTTCAATCATTTATTATTTGCTGTATACTGTTTTATTATTGATTATAAATCTGTAAACAAATTTAATAAATAAAAATGTGATACAGTAAGTATTATTTTTAATTTATTGGTGCATAATATATTTACTACGGAGAAAAATGTTTTGGGATTTTATTAGAAATTCTCAGCTTTTTATTTGGAAATACGGCTAAAATGGGTTTGCAGTTGTTACAAATCTCTGGGCTGTGGCCTGTGGCGTACCAAACTCATGGTTGCCTGGAAATGGTTGCATGACATTTGCATTAAGAGAAAACGCTCCATCAGCTGCAAGTACATAAAGCATGGATTAGGAGTTGGAAAATTAATTGTGTTTCAACGTATCTTTTGCCACAGCGCACTTTGCAAATAAACGCCATCGTTGTAAATTTTTTTTATTGATAATTTTATTTACTTATTTGTTTACACTAATATTATGTATTTTCAAACATTATATGATAATGTGGAGCTCACAGAGTATTTTGCCCGTGCTGAGGCCCCTTATACAACCCTTGCAGCTTACATTAGCATACATGAAACAAATTGGAATAAAATATGCGGGAGCAATTGGAGCAGTCCGCTCCAGGTGCCGAATTGTCAAGGTGCTAAGGAGCTGATAATACCTAACACCTAACAGTCCTGACACATCACCACTGAGATTAATTATATTAAGAATATTATTGATTATAGTGATCATCTACCTAGGCATCCTGGTTTTGAAGCTAATAGTACAATACTGAATGTTTTTATAGTTAAAATAATGAGAAACACTGTGAATGGGACTTTCGATTACAATACGTTTCCCATCCATGGCTCCAACATAATGCGGGAAACTAAATGTGTGTTTGACCAGTCCTTGCTTGACAATCGCAGGCACCTGCTGCAAAAAAAGTAAATGAAGTTTTTTTTTTAATTTCAGAAAAATGATGCGCCATGTGACAGCATTGACGAAGAATTCTTGAAAGATAATTAATGCAAGTAATGCAAACTAAAACATAGCCACCCCACAGTTGAACCGTCATCTGGAGACACAATATGTGACACAATATTCCTGCCTGAAGACTATTATAGAACCACTTAATATTGCCCAAAAACTAATTCTCAAAGTTATGTACAAGAAAAAACCAGATATCCCACACAGTTACTTTACAAGGAATGTAATGTCATGAATTTAAAACAATTATTTATCACGCAAACGCTTTGCAGATTTTTTAACAGTATTAGTATTGCTAAAAGAACCCAGCAAATTTGTACTACAAGAATTGGCTCAGGGTCTCTATTCTCCACTAACAATCAAAAGTTATTCGTTATGCGCCATCTACGAGTGAAAAATTACCAGTCGTGTCGACAAACTTTGTTAAATGTTTCATACGTATTCTTGAAAGTAAAAAGGTTGAAGAAATGATTATATTGGCAGCCCTGTGAATATTGTCTATATTTTTGACGTTTCTATGGTGATGATTTGAAATGTCAAAACAAAATGCCCTCGCAGGGGAAGACTTCAAGCACTGGAGAAAGGTTACTTTGGTTTGAAATATACTAATTTAATTGATTTGTGTATATCGTTTAAAATGTCTTGACATTGTCCCTTTAAAATATCTTTCGATATTATAAAACGTCTTTATTCGTTACCTACTTAAGATATGCCGGGCACTGTTTAAATTAAAATGGACAAAGAAAACAGTTCACTTTGTTATGGATTGAAGAACTCAATCATAACAAAAAAGAGAGTTTACAACCTCTACACTTTGCATTAAAATAATGTCCATTTTCATAGGCAGGGTATTATTGGCTAATTCTCCTTCTGGTTTGTACTGAGGAATCTTTAATCTTTATAAGGGAGTTTTTTTACGTTACGTTATCTTAATTCATGTACATTTTAATCTCCACCAATGTCGAAGGAATTGGAACTATATTAATTAACCTGTCCGGTGGTGAGTTTCTGGAAAGAAAACGGTCCCGCTAGAGGGAGTTTTTTCAACAATCAAAATATAGAAAAAAATAAATGCCACCTCGTGGAGTATACAAAAATCCTTATAAACTAGCACGAAAAAACAAATACTAAGCTATTTAGAAGGAAAAAATAAAAACAATTTTGCAGAAATCGCCAACCATCGAAATCGGAGCAGATTTTTGTTTTTACTGAATAAAAATCAGATTCACTTACCACAATTTTAATGATGCCAAGGGGATCACGGGGGGAAGAACAACTTTTTTTCACACACTTACATATACATATTATTATTTACACTTACACTATTGTATTTTCATTATAAAAATTCAACATAGGTCCACAATGTATATGCAGTCAATAATTACGATAACAAAAACACTAATCTAATTATTATGTGCACTATCTTAGGAATAAAATTGTCTTCACTAACTAATACTGCTTTTTCGTATGGTAGTCTTCGATACATGGATATACGCAAAATGCAAGATTGCAGTCGGTGCACATATATTTAGTGTCATTTCTTTTTTGAGCTCGAACTACTGTATGTCTACACACATGGCGTTGTCGTTGAGTTCGCTTTCCTTGGGCTGCAGTTTCTGGTACAAGACGGAGAAAATGTTTTCCTAAAAGGCGGTTGGTTGATCCACTACTCTCCTTCCTCCAGATGATGCCAGCCTTGGCGTGTGATATTTTTCGATCATTTGAGACACTAAGTTTTCCCGGAATTCGTTAAATGATAAAACCTTTTTGCGTTTTCAAACGATGCAAAAAGAAAGCATTTAGTGTTCCAATGTCTATCAATCTGAAGAAAATTTTCTTATACCATTTTAGAGACTTCCTGAAACTGCTTGAGAAGCCCAATATGCGGTCCACTTTGTCAACAGCTCCCATATTCTTGGTATAATCTAAAACTACCTCTGGTTTTTATTTTATTTTCTCCCGTGGGGAAGTCAATTTTATCAGTAACAATTATTGCATCTGTATGTATGTTACTAAGCATAAGTACATCCCTTTTATCGTGCCATTTCAGCGCCATGAGATTGTTCGAATTCAAAGACTTCATTTCAGTTAGTTGAATCGAATTCATGAATAATGGGCGTAAACTTACCCTGATCCCATTTACGATGATCAACTTTTCTCTTTTTGGATGTTGAACAACTAGGGAGAGTTTCATCCTCATTAGATGTATTAGATTCGTCGGATGAGCTATCCGAATGTATTGGCAAATCATGAAGATCCTCGTAAACATCTTCATCTTCACTATCGATTAAAATATTAGCAATGTCTTGTTCATTCAAAGGGTTAACCATTTTTTATAAAAGTAAAATATTTAAATTGAACAAGTTATCAATACGAATCACAAAGTCAAATCACAGTAAAACACTGTCCAAATTATTAATAACCTAAAATAATAAAATGTCAATGATAATAACAGTATAACGAATAATATTTCAAATAGTTCACAGCACTCAGATTCACTATTGAATTTTGTTCAAATTTGTCAAAAACTGTATTCAAACTGAAAAAAAACACTATCGGTACAATATAATGTAATAAATATTCACATCCAAACACGTGAGGTAATTTTGAATGCAAGATGATTAGGTTATTCAGTGTAAAAACAAACAAAAACCACAAATTTCACTTCACAAAAGACGTCGCTCGCAATAAAAATGTTGTTTACCACCAACTGCCAGACAGTGACGTCACTAAATATTTTAATTGTGAATAACTCCGTTGGTAATGTACCTAAATCGCTAAAAACTTTTGCAAGTTATGACAAATTGTCCCTAGATGGCAGTAACTATCAGTTTTCCGGAAGAAATTCAATAATTAATTAATTTTAGGCGCAACCGTACGGGTACGGTCATACTCCTTACGAGGAATTTTTTTCTCACCGTACCTGTATGGTCATACCACCGGACAGGTTAAGGAACTGTATTACTTTCCTCTCAATATTTCCTACTAAGAATATACATTGTGTATACACGGTGTCTGGAAACTCGTAGTACAAGCGGGAAACTGGAGAATCTACACCACACGGGGAACCCAAATAAATATAAAGTTTTTTGATTTGAGCATTTTCATCAAAAAACCAAAAAAAAAAATTTTTCGGCTATTTCAGGGTTAAAATTTTTTCGTCATTCGATCTGAGACGCCGACGCAACGGATAGAAATTATTATTACCATAGGTAAGTACCTACTCACAATATGTAGCGATGTTCCGATCTCCAATTCAAACACACAAACACGTCACATAAATTATTTTAAATGTTCACCGTTAACTTCCAAGCACTGTTGGGTCCGTCTGATGATTGATTATCGCACTATTTGAATCATGTCGGAGTTAATTTTTACCTCGTTGAAGGCTGGATGATAAGTCTCAAAATCAAAACATTAAAAACGTACAACTGTTTTCAAACACGTCGAACGCATCGATTCACTATCAAAACAATAATAACGCGTATTAGTAAGAAAAAATTTCGACCACAATTCGCTTTTATGTTTAAATTAAGAAAACTTCGTAAACAATCACATGAATACAACCACACAGCCACGTGCGGCGACCCGTAAACCAAAACTGACCTACCTAGTACCTACTTACGATTTAACAGAAATGTGACATCTGCTTATCGTGCGTCTCTTTCCTTCATAAGTTAGTTGAACCCAGAAAACAAGAGAAAGCTATATTTTGCGAATATGTCAGAGATAGGTATGCAATTCAAAACAACAGATGTTTTAACCCTGCAGAGCAGAAATATTTTATGATTACACCGGATTAAATTTTTTTTTTTTTTTTTTTTTTTTATTTAATATTTTTTTTTTGTTACATACATGGTTTTAAAATACAAATTATGTTTTTTTACATACATATTAAAAAAAGAAAGAAACAATGCGAATTACAGAAAAGTATATGTACACATGCACATATGTATACATATATAGTGTATTACACATCATACATAACATACACACACAATACACGTACACACACACGAGTTCATAAACAGCATATACATAAAAATAATAATATGCATAAATGTATGATAGCAAAAAAATCCCACATAGGCATCGCCAGTTCGTGGGTATACTTGTGTTTCTTTAAGGCAGTTCAGTTAAAATTACTTTAAATATACATATTTTATCTTTGTAGAAAATTGAAAAGAAAAGAATGAAAATATTTATAGTAAAATCATTATTTACTGTATTTACGGAATTAAATATGAAAAATAAAAGTTAATAAGGATTTGTTAAAAGTTAATAGAGATTAATATCAGATGTTACAGCAGGTAAATATTAATATCTATGGTATTTATCCAAGATTTTATTACATTTTTATGTTTCCTGTAGGATGATATATTTTCACATTTGATTTCTGTATTGGTATAGAGTGCATTATAAATTTTTGGTGTAATAAAGTAAGCATGTCTTTGCGCAAGCCTTGTTTTGCACAGTGGAACTTTAAATACATTATTTACCCTATTACTAGACCGATTTTCATTTTTTATAAAAAGAAAATTTCGAGCAAATATATATTTTAAACATTGTGTACAGTAAATTTTTCTTATCTCTAGCAATTTAGCCTCTTCGAATAATTGCAAGGAGGGGTAGGTCATATCTTTATGCAACATTATTTTTAGTATTAGTTTTTGTGTTATTTCTAGTGGCTTAATATGGGTGTTATAAATCCCCCCCCATGCAATTATTCCATAAGATACTGATGATTGCACCAATGCATGATACACCAATTTGATTCTTTTGATATCTACTATGTTATTTAGACGTTTAAAAATATAAGTTAAATATCTAAGTTTATTTACAAGCTTTTCTATGTGATTTGTCCATTTGAGTTGGCTGTCTATTATAATTCCTAAATATTTAACTGTATTCCCCGATTTCATTTCTGTACAGTTATTGCATAAGACAGGATTGCAAGTAGTTTTGTGAAACCTTATACTTAGATGAGTTAAGGGTGCCGCTTTTTTGGTATTATAAAAAGGAATATATATAGTTTTTTCACAGTTCAGAGTTAGGAGGTTTTGATTGAGCCATTCTTTGACAATAATTGTGCACTTATTTGCATTTTTAGAGACCTCGTCCCAGGATTTACCATGAACTGTGATTGCAGTATCGTCAGCATACGAGAAAAGTTTTCCCGGAATACTAATATTACATAGGTCATTAATATAAATTAGAAACAAAAGCGGACCTATAACTGTTCCTTGTGGAACCCCATGTCTCATAGATGCTGGTTTACTAATATTTACGCCAATTTTTGTGGATTGTCTGCGATCAAGTAAATAATTTGTTAAAAGTGACAGACAATTATTTTTGATTCCCATATTATTAAGTTTTCCAAGCAGTTTATTATGATTGACGGTATCAAAAGCCTTTTTTAGGTCTAAGAATATTGTTAAACTTTTCATATTCGAATCTAGATTGGTGTATAATTTTTTTGTTAGATTAAATAAAGCATCATCAGTACTAAGACCTGATCTGAAACCATATTGGTTTGGTGACAAGAGTGCATTAGATTCTAGAAACTCTAGTACTTGTATCTTTATGATTTTTTCTAATATCTTTGCAAGTTGGGATATCAGCGATATTGGTCTGTAGTTGTCAAGTTTAGAGATCGATCCAGATTTATGTATGGGTACAATAATTGAGAGTTTAAATGCATTTGGGAAAATGTTTTTTTCAAGGCAGGAATTAAAAATGTGTTGTAAGGGCATAGAAATGTGTTGTTTAATAGACTTGATTGTGATACAGCTTAATTCATCTGGACCATTGGCTGTATTTGTTTTAAGATTGTCAATGTGTTTTATAATTTCAGATTCAGTTATCCGTTTAAATTGAGATAAATTAGGAGTATATTCGGGGGTGGGTATGTCTATTTGGGTTGATTTATGTATACTGTTTTGAAATGAGGGATTATTATTTATTAAATCTGCGGCAACGTTTGTAAAGAAATCATTGAATTTATTTGCGATTTTTCCTACATCCGTTATGACTATTTTATCGTCTGTTACAATTTTTTCGGGAAATCTTTTTATTTTGTGTGTTCTATTCGTTATTTCATTTATGACTTGCCATGTTTTTTTAGAATCATTATCAGCTTTTTGCAATTGGTTTGCATAGTATTCTTGTTTACATTTTTTCATAAGAATATTAAAAAAATTTCTATAGATTATGTATTGCTGACGTAAATTTCCATTAGATGGTACACCTTTTACCATACAGTAATTCTCATGGTTTTTGTAAATTTTGTACAGTTTGTTCCTGTGTTGACTTGCAATTATCAGTCCACGCGTGATCCATGGTTTAATTTTTTTATGTTTTCTTTTAGGTGTTCGTGTTAATTCTAGACTATTTTTGATATTATTATTTAATATCGAATAGAATGTATTCAGTGATTGATTTGGGTCATCATTGGATAAAACTTGGTTCCAAGTTTCTTTTTTTAGAGAATTGTTTAGTGTTTGGTAGTTAATTTTATTTTTTTCCACTTGTTGTTCTTTAGTTGTATGATGAAAATTTAATTTACTGTGACCGAAAAAGGTTGGGTAGTGGTCAGTGATATCGAATTTTAGGACAGCTGATCTGGGTATAAAATTTTTATTAGTTTTGAGTAATATATGATCGAGGCAAGAGTCAGCGTGATGGCCATATCTAGTGGGTTTATTTATGTAAGACAGATAACCCTCGCTATATATAACATTTAGATATTCGTTTGCAATAGGGTTTAGGATCGAATTATCAATGTTGATGTTTATATCACCTACAATAAATGAGAAATCGGATTGATTGCAATTATTTTCATTTATAAAATATTTAAGTTCTGTAATAAAGGATTTAGAGTCTAAGGAAGGGGAGCGATATATAGCAAGTATAGAGTATGTTTTACTGTTATGTGTGAAGGATAAATGTATGGCATTAGAAAACTTAAATTTGGGGATATTAATTATTACGTTAGTTATTTTATTTGAACTGTAAAATATTGAGAGACCATCGTGAGAGGTATGTTTACAGGGTAATGAGTAAGTCTCATAATCGGAGATGTGGTAGGGTATTGAGTCACGCATTTGCGTTTCGGTAAGTATGATTACATTAGGACGAAAGTCTAGAGAATTGAGGAAAATACAGAAATCATCAAAATGTTTGCGTATGCTTCTTATATTTAAATTTATTAAATTGAAATCTGTATTTCCCTCAATTATGTAGTTATTTAGTTCTGTCATATTTTCATAAACCTTAGTGTCTGGGACCGAAAAATCGTCATAGTAATCCATTTTCAAATTTAATTATAAAAATTTCTTACTCTAGTAGGTACATGATTATTGGGTTGGAATGTCGTTAACATCATTTATTCTTATTATAGGGGATTCTTCGTTCTTTCTCAGTAATACATTTCCATCCTTCGTCCAAACGTATTTATATCCCAAAGATTTGGTAGATTTTGTTAACCAAAGAAGTTGTTTATTCTTTGGGGTAAGTTTATCATTTATGAATATTTTTTCAGTTGATTCTGAGTACCTGATGTCCTTGGGAGTGAAGATTCCTTTATTTTTTTTTTTTGTGATGACCTTATCCTTCGTTTCCTTTGTATCAAATTGAATAGTAATAATTTGTTTGACCGGGTTGTTATAGTAATTCACCAATGAGTTATTTTTTAGGAGGTCACTACAGTCTAGTGTCGACATCAGCATTTCTACTGGTTTTCTGATGTCGTCATTTTTTTTCAGTGTGATTCCTTGAATTTCAATGGATGTTTTAAATGATGGGTGATTTCAAAATAATGCTTTAAATCCGGGTTTCTTTATTTGTTTTACTTTTAAATAGTTTTAATTAGTTGGGTACTTTGATCTTTAGTAATAATTTATAAGAATTTGATCAAAAAAAAAATCAACTTCTGATTCGATTTACTCGAAAACGAAAGCTCAAATCAAAAAAAATTATACTAGAAAATTGACTCCAAATGTGATGTAGATTCACCGGTTTCCCGCTTGTACTACGAGTTTCCGGACACCGTGTATAATACACTATATACTAACCGAGAAGACTTAAAATGGACACGCAATTATAATATTAGGGAATGAATTATTCTTATGGACAGGCATTCTCACACTCTTCTCTTTGTTATTTAACATAAAATAGATAAATTTCATTTGAATAGTAATTTACTATTTTCCTTCTACTTTACTTTACTATTTACTGAAAATAATGAATATTATTCAAAATTGCTTTCAGACTTTGCAAGTTTTAAGGTCGAAGGCCAAATTAAAGAACGCCGCCTTGAGAAGGCATGCGGCCGGGACTGGAGGTGAACCACTGGCGCCCGCAGCCTACCTTAATGCAATTGACGAAATGATTCTACAAGTCAGTTTTGATAACGGGCCATATGGGAGTTGCAAAATCAGAGATGAGCTTCAACTTTTTTCCTTCGGAGGATCACAACCTGTTGCTGGCTGCAGCAGCTGGCAGTCTCCCGAGATAGTTGAGGCTCCTGGAGGCCCAGCACTTTTGGAGGCACCACCACTCTTGGAGGCACCACCACTCTTGGAGACAGCAAACAACTCGTAGAGTTGTCGATTCCTTAAACGCATGCAACACATTTGCGGATGGGAACATTTTAAATCGGTCAATTTTTTTTTAACAAGTTACTGGCTTTAATAAAGCACATAATTTAATTTCAATTGAATGATTAAATTTAGTAATAAAACTTTTAGAAGAATTAAAGGCCAAATTTAAGTAATAATTTGATTCGAACTTTGACAGTTGAAGAACTCTGTTGTTTTCTTTCTGTTTGAATACGAAAAAATCTAATTTTATTGCCTTTTGTAGGATAAAACTATATTTTTTGTCCTCTTTGAGTGCCTTTATTGCTGACCAAGTCCAGTAAGTGTAATTTTCTATTAATATACATTCCTTTTTGCCCCAATGGCCTTTGCCGTTGGGAAGAAACCACCAGATCCCGTCCCCCCTGACCCTGTTAATTTTGAAAATGACATTGCTAGCGAGGTAGAAATAATGACGGATTCCTCTACTTCCAAAAAAAGAAAAGTTAGCGTCCTTTCGAAAAAGGAATCTTCTCAGGTTACAGTTCCTGTAGAGACTGTCGCTCCTCCACTCGCTTCACTATATCCGACTTTAGCAAAAGCCCCCTTCATCGTGTATGTGCAAAACAACACACAAGGCCACTCACTACATCCCCTTGATTTCGGTAAATTTGTAGGAAAAAAACCACTTGGCATTCCCCGCATTTGTGTAGAATTCACAACTGCACTCAATGCCAATAAATTTATAAATTCCATTGACTACCTTTCTGCTAAAAAATACAAGGCTTACATCCCTTCATTTAATGTCTCGCGCATGGGTTTAGTGAGAGGTATCCCCACAGACCTATCCGACGAAGAACTCATCACGGAACTTATTATCCCATCATCTTCGGGAAAAGTTTTAAAGACTAGGCGGCTGAATTATAAAGATAGGACTTCCGATTCTATAGTTTGGAAACCCTCCCAAACTGTAATTCTTACATTTGAAGGCCAATCTCTTCCCTCTCATGTGTACATTTTCCACAACTCTCTCCCAGTGGAAATTTATTCATACCCTACAATTCAGTGCTTTAACTGTTGTCGGTTCGGCCATTCCAAGCAATCATGTCGTTCTTCTCCTCGCTGCTTTAAATATGCAGAAAGTCATTTAGCAGACCAATGCCCCTCCCCTTACAATCCCCCTACTTGCATTAACTGCTCAGGCTCGCACTCAGCCATAAATCCATCCTGCCCAGAACTTTCACACTAAAATACATTAAAAGTTATATGGCTTCCAATAGTGTATCATACTTTCACACTTCTAAAATAATAGCTCCCTCTAAAAAATCTTTTGCTGAAGTCGCCTCTCAACCTCAGCTATCTCAAAACATTATTCCTCCAAACTCGTCGTACAGGAAGACTGTAATGACAAAATCTGCTTCTCGTCCTCTTAAATCTCCCGGATATGATCATCTTGGCCATAACTCCCAGCTCTTGTTTCCAAATGGTAACATCAGTTCCCCATTTCCACAAAATACCGTCTTTCCTAACAGCAATACTTTGAACTGCAATTCCTTTATCCCTGAATCAAATGGCAATTCTTTAAACAACATCATTTCTAATGACAATTCTAATATTATTCAAACTCTCATCATGTTACTTATCTCTATAATTAATAACAATAATTCCCTACCGTCCAACGCTGCCTGTTTACTCTCCTCCTTAAATTCTCTTGTTTCCAATGACTGCCCTGACAACAGGAATTCTTCAGTGGAATAGTAGAAGCGCCTTCTCCAATAAGGCTGACCTCATCTGCCTTCTACATTTACACACAATTTCTATTGCTGCCATCTCTGAGACTTGGTTTAAACTGTCTCAGCTCTTCAAGGTGAGTGGTTACCAATGTCTGCGGGACAACTGCATTGATGGGAAGGGTGGTGCAGCACTTCTAATCAAAAACTCCCTGTCCTTCACCCCTAATTCCATTAAACCCCCAGATTTATCCTTCCAATTAGTGGCAGCTACTGTCTCTAATATTACATTTGTATCCCTCTACATTCCCCCTTCTACCCCATTTGAAATTTCATTATGGATCTACATGTTTAGAAAAATATCTTCTCCCCTGGTCATTCTGGGTGACTTCAATGCCCACTCCCCTCTCTGGGGTTCTTCATCAACGGATCCCTCAGGAATCAAAATAATTGACCTTATGGACTCCTTGAACATGTGCCTTCTAAATGACGGATCCCCAACAAGGTTAAGTCTACCTGGGCAGAGCCCTAGTGCGGTGGATATAACTCTTTGTTCCCCAAGTATATATCCACTAATTTCCTGGAGAACTTCATCAGACCCCTGCGACAGTGACCACTATCCAATTATTCTAAATCTGGCTCAAGGGTTAAATACTAACCTCTTTAAAAGAAAGCCAAAATTTATCCCAAAAAAAACCGATTGGTGCCATTTTAGAGAATCTATCCAGGGTCACACCCTTTCCCTGCCTACCCCTTCTTCAGATAACTGCACCTCCTCTTACTGCAATCTGCAGTCAATTCTATTCCCAAATCATCCCCTGTAGGCACGAAGGCTCACCCTCCCCCCTGGTGGGATGAAGAATGTCTTTGAGTGCTGAAGGAGAGGAATGCGGCCAATAAGACATACTGCCAACAGATGACAGTGGAAAATTTCTTGAAAGCCAAGAATGCTCAAGCTGTTGCTAAACGTACATTCCGTTTAAAAAAAAAAACAGCTGGCGTAATTTCTGCACTAATATATCCCCTGCTACTCCGGCGGGGGAGGTTTGATCCATGATTCGCAGGTTTAGGTCTTCCTTTTCCCTGCCGAAGTCATCTCACAATTCTGGTATTTGGTTTTCTGACTTTCTTAACAAAATTGCTACCCCTTATATACCTAATCTTGACGAAGTGCCTGTTTTATCTTACACCCCAAATTCTTCTTCTCGGTTAGATGCTCCATTTTCCATAGACGACTTAAAAAGAGCCACGGAAGACCTAAAAGACTCAGCTCCGGGCAATGACGAAATCTTGAACATATTCGTCCGCCACACTGATGACGATTCCCTTTCCTACTTTCTCTCTCTCATCAATATCTTCCTGGACTCTGGTATTATTCCCCCGGACTGGAAAAATCATTCCCATTTTTTTTTTTTTTTTTATATTAACTCCACACAGGAGGCCCTGATTAAAATAATTTCCCTCAGGGCCTATGTCATCTTTGGGGATGCTGTGTGGAGGGTCTTTTTGTGGAGAGGAAGGAGTGAACATGGGTCTTGAAGAGTCCCATGTTGTAGGAGGGAGGAAACACAGAGGCCGGCAGTTCGTTCCACAGCCGAGCTGTTGAACTTAAGAACGAATCGTAGAAGCGACCCGTTCTCATGTGACAAATGTCAACCGTGTACAAATGTTGGGCACGCGTTTGGCGTGTATCCCGACTATGCACCGGTGCCGAAGGGATCAATGACGCTAGTTCCTCAGAGCATCTTCCATTGTAATACCGATAGAACAAGGACAGCATACCTACCTGACGCCTGTGCTCTAAAGATTGCAGTCCGCTTGTTAAGATTGGAGAATCTATCAAACGGACCGCCCGTTTTTGCACAGAGTCAAGGGTTTTTTTCAGGTATTTAGGGGCTCCGGACCAGAGATTGCTACCAAATTCGAGAGTAGGGCTCACTTGCGATTTGTACAGGGTCAGCAGTTGTGTACTATTAAAGTATCTGCGGGCCCTGTACAGTACGCCCAGCTTCTGAGAGGCCAACTTTACTCTGGCTTCAATGGAGCCCCCGTACCTGAGCTGGTCACTTATAGTTACACCAAGCATATCAATGGAAGGCCTGTTCGGAAGATTGCTTCCGTTGAAGGAGACTAGATTGTCATTTGGATCCCTTTTAGACGTAATCAGACAGGATTGGGTCTTTGAAACATTAAATTCGACGAGATTATTTTTACCCCAGGAGGAAATACTCTCGAGATAACCGTCCATTCTCTGCTTCAAAGCCCTCCGAGCCGTTGGAGTTTGTGTGCCCTTTGGGGACTTGTCAAACAAAAAGCTATCATGAACTGTACTGTCATCCGCGTAACAATGAATTGGTGCACATGTCAAAAGGTCATTGATGTGCAACAAAAACAAAGTCGGAGACAGAACCGATCCCTGTGGGACGCCAGCATTTATGGAGTGTAAGGAAGAGGTGAAACCGTCAGCAACCGCCTGAATCGACCTATCCCTTAAAAAGTCAGCAATCCACGTACACAGGGATGCGGGAAGTCCGTAAGAAGGCAATTTGTTGACAAGTCCTCGGTGCCAGACCCGGTCAAAGGCCTTGGATATGTCTAGTGCGACCGTTTGGGTCTCACCGTGACGTTCCAGGCACCGCCCCCAAACATGCGTCACATACGCGTGTAGATCACCGCACGAGCGGTTCCGCCGGAATCCGTATTGACGGTCGTTGATAATTTTGTTCTTCTCGAGGTATGTGAGCAGTTTGTCGTTGATCACACGTTCCATCACTTTGGACAGAACTGATGTGATCGCTATGGGGCGGTAGTTGGCCGGGTTGGAGCGGTCACCTTTCTTGGGAATAGGGTGAATGACCGCTTTTTTCCAACCAGAGGGCACAGTGCCACACTTCAGGGACATTTTGAAGAGCTTTGTCAAAACTGGAACTATTTCCGCAGCACACCTCTGCAATACCAGGGCAGGTATTCCATCAGGTCCACTAGCTTTGTTAACATCGAGCCCCCGTATAACGTGGAGTACATCCCGATGCCGGATCCTCAGCTTTTTCATAAAGAAGCCGCAGTGAGGAACCGACGGCGGAACAGCACCTCCGTCATCGAGGGTCGAGTTTTCCGCAAACATTTTCCCTAATAAGTTAGCCTTTTCGGTGGCGGTGTTTGCTAGTGAGCCGTCAGGTCTGGTAAGAGGTGGCAAACTGGGTTTGCAAAAATTCCGACCTATTGAGCCCGCAAGCGACCAGAATGCTCTGCTGCCATGCGGGCAGGCAGCCAGCTTTTTGCTGATCTGCAGATCGTGTTCGAATTTTGACCTATTAATGATTCTCTTGCATTCCTTTGCCGATTTGTTGTATGCTGATCTGCTTTCGGACGTTCGAGATGTGTTGTAGGCTCGGTAAGCCGCGTTTTTTCGTCGAACTGCTTCGGAGCATTGTCGACTGAACCACGGCTTTGAGCCCACACCAGTTTCTTTAGTAGTCGATTGTATGAAGCCATCCATCGCCGTTTTGATGACTTCACCAATCTCCTGGGCACATCTTGAAGGGTCCGAAGTCCGAAAACAAACAGCTGACCACGGAAAAGCGTTAAAATGGGCCCGCATGCCGAACCAATCTGCTGACCTATAGTGCCACATTTTTCTCCTCAGCCTCTCATTGGTTGGTCTGAGGTTAACGGGTATTGATGTCGTCACCAGGCAGTGGTCAGATGATCCCAGAGGCGCTGTGATGTCAATCTTATAACCGTGTGGCACAGTAGTTAAGAATAGGTCTAACAGATTGGAGCGGTGAGTCTGGACATCAGGAACCCTTGTAGGCTCCTGAACTAGTTGCTCTAATCTGTAGCAAATGGCAAAGGATTCCGCCTGTCGGCCAGCCGAGTCCGTTGGGCCTGAGAACTTCAACCATGGTTCGTTATGAACATTGAAGTCCCCCAGAACAATAAACTCGGCCGAAGGGTAGCGGGGCAAGAGATCATCAATAGTATCGCTCAAATGTTTGAAGAGTTCGGAAGTGTCTGATTCGTTATGGTTCGGTGAGCGGTATAGACATGCGTAGAATCTTGCCGTACTGGCAAGATTGACGCGCACCCACATTACGTCGAATCTGGAGTTTTCCAGACTCAATAGTCGCACACAGTTGACGTCAGCTCGACTATAGAGGCAGACTCCTCCTTTGGGTCTGAACTTGCTTGCAAGGGTAAAGCCCGGGCAGTCCAGATAGGAGGAGTCTGGCGGCTCGGCTATCTGAGTTTCGGATAGGAAGAGAAGGTTGGGACGTTGGGATAAAAGATGGTGATGAACGGAATTTAGATTTGTGTGCAGGCCGCGAATGTTGGCAAAATTTACCAACAGTTTTGGCCCAAAAGTACCAAAGATCCAAGTCTAGGCTCAAGTTACAGACCGATTGCTCTCTTTTCAACACTTTGTAAAGTAGCTGAAAGAATGATTAAGAATAGATTAGACTGGTTTGTAAAGAAGAATCATATTCTTCCCCCTTCCCAGTTTGGATTTAGTAAAAGTACCCTTGACAACCTTTCCTCTCTTGTTACAGATGTCAAATTAGCGTTATCTAAAAAAGAATATTGTATTGCAGTATTTTTAGACATCTGTGGAGCATACGACAATGTAAATATACCCATTCTTAAAGAAAAGTTACTGGCGATTGGTATTCCTCCTAAATTGGTTCAATTCATTATCAATTTGCTCTCCGAGAGAACTGTTTTTGTAGATGGATCCGAATCCTCTCCCCACACAAGACAAATATTCAAAGGACTCCCGCAAGGGTCTGTCTTAAGCCCGATACTGTATAATATTTACACATACGATCTGGAAAAATCTATTCATTTCATGTGCAACATACTCCAATATGCTGACGACTTAACGTTTCACAAAATATCCGCCAATCTTTTCATCGCAGCATCAGCAATTAACAACGCTCTTAGAAAACTCTTGGCGTGGTTAAATAGTAATGGTCTTGAACTTTCCTCTGCCAAAAGCAAAGTTGTCATCTTCACTCGTCGACGAAAGCTTCCGGATATTCCGGTGAGATTTGGCGATGAAGTCATCCCTATCTCTAAGGAAGTTAATTTCCTCGGAATGTTTTTGGACTCCAAGCTTACTTGGAACTCTCACATATGTAAATCACGTTGTTACAAAATGTGAAAGCAACATCAATCCCCTTAGATTTCTAGCGGAGTGTGGTGGGGATCCCACCCAGTTTCTTCAAAACTTCTATACAATGCCCTCATCCGAAGCCATCTCGATTACGGATCTTGTCTGTTTGATCCAATTTCCTCTTCAAATTCTCATAAATTAGATAAAATCCAGTCAAAATCTCTTTGCCTTGTCTTAGGAGCCATGAAATTTTCTCCAATCAATTCAATGCAAGAGGAATGTTGCGAACCTCCCTTACATATAAGAAGGCGATGCCTAGCAGAAAAATATGTTTTCAAAATACATATATTCAATAACATCCCATCCCTTCATTCCTATACTTCAATCCTTAAAGTATGAGGTTAATTCAAATCCCTTTTGGAAAAATCATTCCCCTCCCCTTTTCTCTTTCCTGGATTATTCTACATTCACCTATCTCAATGAATCTCTTCCCTTATACTCATGCCCCTATGAAAGCCTTACTTTCTATCTGAAGGTCATCACCAGTACCACCATCCAAACATTCTCGCCTCGACAGATGGGTGGTGACATTGGTTAAAGAAATGTATATTTACTTTGCTTTGACAATGTTAATGACCAGAAATCGTCATCTGACGATAGAAGAGCATTGGTCTACCGATCCTTTGATGTCGAATAACATATTTGGAAAAACCATGCCAAGGGATCGGTACGAGATTTTACACAAAATTTTACACTTCTGTGATTCTAGAACACAAATCCCTGGTGACAAATTACATAAAATTAAAATGTTAGTTGATCACATCAGAAAAATCTTGAAAGAGACATTGATACCCGAAGAAAACTTGTGCATCGACGAAAGCGTGATTATTTTTAAGGGTAGGTTAGCTTTTAAACAATATTTACCTTCTAAACGTCACCGTTTCGGAATAAAAATGTTTGTCATGTGCAATTGTAAGACTGGTTTTGTTTTAGACTTTATTATTTACGTTGGTGAAGGTACGAACATAACAGACAATCAGTGCCTTGGTGTTTCGGGAGCTGTTGTAACGACATTGTTCGAAAATTATTTAGGAAAAGGGCATAATCTTTGGGTCGACAACTGGTATAACAGCCCAAAACTATTTTATTTTCTTCATAGCAGGAAAACTAATGCTTGTGGAACTGTGCGCAAAAATAGAAAGACCATGCCAAGTTTCGAAAAATTAAAAAAGGGGGAAATAGAGGCAAAACACCGTGGACCACTGTTAGCTTTAAAATGGCAAGATAAGCGTGAAATTCATATGATCACAACTATACACGACAGCTCTTCATCTCCAATAGGAAGAGTTAACAGGGAAACAAATGAACCAATATTTAAACCAAAATGTATCTTGGATTACAATTTACATATGGGCGCTGTCGACAAAACCGACATGATGTTGAGCAGTTTGAAATGCATGAGGAAGTCAATAAAATGGTACAAAAAAGTGGTTTTCCATATAATAGATCTTTATTTATTGAATTCGCACACGCTCTTCAACAAGGTTACCGGAAAAAATACTACATTAGCAGATTTTCAATTGAAAGACAGTAAACCATCTCAATTTACTTCACGTTTTTCTGATGATCCACTCCGTTTGTCAGCCAAAGGATTAGGGAAACACATGCCAGACATAATACCCTCAACTGCAAACCCATGTCGGCTGTGTCGTGTATGTACCAACTCCAAACTGAAAACTGAAGTAAAAAAAAATTCAAGATATATGTGCTCAGAGTGTAATGTGACTTATATTGTTCACAGGTTCCTATTTTTATAATTTTGTGATAACCTACTGTTACCAGCTCTGTACCGTTTATGTTAAGTATGTTATGTTATGTTTATGTTATTTTATGTTTATGTTAGGTTTATTTATGTTATGTTTATTTATGTTATGTTTATTTATGTTATGTTTATGATGTGTAATCAATTATATTCTGTAATTTGTTGTATTTTTTAATAAGAAAAAATGTAAATTGTGTATGGCCAAGATCACCCCTAATGGGTGAAAGCCAAAATAAAGAATAATAATAGTAATAATTTAATGTCTCATATACTAGCCTTGTCATTAAAGCAAGCAGCACATTATTTGCACATTTTCGTTTTTTTTTTAAATGATAATATTCTCACGAAGGTTGAAGGATCCAGTTCAATGGTGAGGGGTACGTCTGCATGAGCAAACTTGACCCAATCATATATCAGAATGTTATGCAGACGTGTTATGTTTATTATTTTTCATTACCCATGGTATGGTATGTATGCTAAATATGGTGGTTAACATGTGCGTAGTATTTAGCTCGTATTCAATGTATGTTACATTTTTTATAAGCAAACATTATTTTCTGTATTGTATAATATGAATTATTTAAAAAAAATGTTTTGGTTCACACACTGATACACTGATAAAAGTGTCATATTGTTCAGCGTAAAAAATAATGTAATCTTTTTATTTTTATTATGGATAAATATAATGTTTTAAATTATGTAGTTATATATTAAAGGTGTTATTTACTAGAAAATATCAGAATTGCTTATCAGTGTATTCATTCTATTTATTTTTTACAAACTCTTAATGCCTTTTAGACATTTTATAATATAAAATAAAGTTGGTTGTTTTCAGGTGAAAAAATGTAACAAGCAGTAATTGTTGAATGAAACACTAGTATATATTGAATTATTTCGCGGGTAAGAGATAAGCCGCCATAGCTCAGTGGTCAGAGCTGTCGACCGGAAATCGAAGGGACACGGGTTCGAGTCCCGTTGGCGTCATGTATCTTTTATCAGGAGATTTTTCAATGTGGATGAGTGTTTCAGGCGAATAATTATTGCTTGTAAAATAATTTTATAAGCACTTCATTCTTCCTTATACTACTTCATTGTATATTATTACATATAATTTCTTACTTTGACTTATTACTATACTACAGATTGCTACTTATATTATATTTATATCTCTTTGTTTTTTCATACTTTTAACCTTACTTACTATTTACTGATTATACCATTATACTTAGGTACATTTATATTGTTGCATTCCTTATGTTGCTGTACTATTCTCTCTAAATTAGTATGTGAATGGCACACGTTGTGCCGTATATGTGAAATAAATAAATAAATAAATTCTTGAGCTTTTGATACAAAATGTATTGAAATTGAGCAACTGAAAACTGTGTTGCTTTCTGTATTATTTGATCAAAGTTGCAATGTTTTTAATGTTAAATACATTTTTTTATGATCACACCATTATTTTCAACACAAATTTGTCTTATGCTTTAAATTTTACATTATTACAAATATAGAAGTCCTTGAAATTTTCTTCGAAAATTATACAAATTATGGGGTGAGATCCACCAAAAAGAGCCTGTACAGATTGGTTGTTACCGATAAGTCTTGCCGCTTGCATAGCAACTGGATTAAAAAATTGTAGTTTCCAATACAACCTTCTTTGTGGCAGGTATAAGACCTAAAATACATAGATAAGACTTCCCGCATCCTTGTGTACGTAGATTGCCGACTTTTTGAGAGAAAGGTTGATTCAGATAGTTTCCGTTTGTTTCGCCTCTTTCTCATGCTCAATAAATTCTGGTGTCGAAATGCAGGGATCGGTTCTGTCTGTTTTTGTTGCACATCAAAGACCTATTATCGTGTGCACCAATTAATTGCTATGCGAATCACTACTGTCCATGATAACTTTTTGTTTGATAAGCCCCCAAAGGATACACAAACTCCAATAGCTAAGGTGGCGCTTACAAGGTTCAATAATACGCACATATTATATTTCAAGTGTTTAAGCAGCCTCATGTATCCTCACTTCACTACTCGCCAGTTGTGAGTGACTAATTCGTCATCATTAAACACTTGACAAATAATATTGAGTGAACAGAATAACAAAAGGAAAAAAAGACTAGCAACATCTAACGGAAATAATTTTGAATGAACCTATTTTGAACAGCTATCTGGTTCTGTTTACAGCCTCAGGCTCACGCTCAGCAGCCATTCCACCAGCAATCAGTCCTAAATCTAGATTACGATCAATCAGGTATTATGGAAGATCAAATTTATCATATTGTGAACTACTATGCATGCATTGTTAATTTTGGACCCCTTCTCGGGAGAATAATGAAGAACTCTGTGTTTACAAAGGCACCGGAATCTCATTTTTAAAACAGTCTATCCTCTTCACATTTCCTGCATCTGTTGGTGTTTTCCACTCCCAACAACTGCATGTGCCTCCTGAGATGGCAGTGTCCCGTTAGTAGTTCTACCAGTTCCCTCAGTGAGTTTCTGTCCATATTGAGTAGTTGTCTGGTTCGCCTTGGGTCTGGTCCGTTTATGAGTACTCGGATTGCCTCATTCCGGGTGCCCTTTCCTATTCCTCGCAGTGCTGGGATTTGACCCACCTTTCAATATGTATTTTAGTGTGGCAAGCTGCTACTCCTACGGCCGGCTTGGATCCCGCAAGTGGTGCTTTCGCCCCCTTTACTTGCTATTCCGTCAGCCTGCTCATTGCCCTCAATTCCTCTATGTCCTGGTGCCCAGATCAGGGTTATTTTATTGATGGTAGCAAGTTCTTCAAGAATGGTTTTGCATTCCATCACCAGTCTGGAGACGCATTGGTTACTTTCCAGTACCATTATTGCTGCCTGGCTGTCAGAGCATATGCCTATGTTCTTATTCCTGTACCCGATACATATATTCTCCTGTGCCCAAGCTAAGATGGCCTCCATCTCAGCTTGAAATACAGTGCAATGTGTTCCTAGAGGTATACTAAGTTCCCTCTTGGAACCCTGTAAACAGACCCCTGCCCCTGTTCCCTCCTCCATCTTGGACCCATTCTGTGAACCAGATTAGTTCCTGTTTGTGGGTAGGGCCTGGAACCGTGTCCCATTCCTCTCTTGTGGGGTACGTCAATCTAAACTGCTGTCTGAAGAAGTATTCAGCTTGTTTGCCTGCCTGCCTCATTCCAGCTGTTGAACTAATCGCCCTCAGTCTTGTTCCGATCTCCGTGTGACTGTTTTTAAGCAACTCGCCTCTCCATTGACCTTTCCATTGTAACCTGTAGGCTGCTGCAATTGCCGCCCCCTCTATTTCTAAGTTTAGTGGGGGTAGATTCACCAGCACTCCCATGGCTAGTATTGGAGTGGTTCGCATGGCTCCTGTGATTCCTCTGCATGCAAGTCCCTGTATGTGGATGAGTGTGGCCATCACTGTTTTCAATGGCTGTATACAGCCATTGCCTCATTTTAGGTTTGAGTCCCCATGTTCTGCCGCAGATTCACTTAGCTGCCCACATTAGAGCACATGCCTTTCTGCCGTTTTCATGCTGTTTGGAGAATCGCTACCCTGGTCTGAACTTTGTGACAATTCACACTAAATCTACATTTGGTCAATAAATTATTTGTATCAGACCTCACTTCTATATTAAAGTGAAATAGAAGTGAAGTCACCAGAAAACATTTTTAATTTTTTAAAATTTAATTAACACCTCCCTAATTGAGAATACCTCGTGTTTAGGGAGGGAGTGTCGTTTTAAGTTTTTAACAATTTCAATCATTTTGGGAATACTGCCATACATATAAACTTTGAAATTATGAACATATGTATACAGAATAACAGATGTTTATAGGCTAGATATTGCAAAAAATAAATAAAATATTTTACAAGTATTTTTAACACTGATTTTTTCATACAATAATATACCGAATATTAAGGACGGGTTGTTTCACAGAATTTGAACAATTCATCAAATTTAAAAGTTGATTTTCAAGTTCTGTGAAGGTTCTATTCAAGTTCTGTTATTATTTCAGTTTTATTATGCCCCTGGCCAGTAATGATATAATAATAGAACCTTCACAGAACTTAGAAATCAACATTGAAACTTTATGAATTGTTCAAATTCCGTGAAAAAAACCCGTCTTAAGTTGTCTAATTCCTTGTGTACTTTTAAAAAGAATGTTAAATTATTTGTGCTAGCTGAAGATTGACAACATTTTATTTCATCTTTATCCTTTTAGAGGCATAATATGTTGTATATGTATTTTTTTCCTTGTCCTTTTATAATGTAATTCGTTTTTTTCTTCTCTCTGGTCCTTTTTAAATTAATAGTTTATTATGTTTTTTTACAATCAAATATCAACATATGATCACCCTACATGTATGAAAATACATATGAAAAACTATGTTTTTTTACAATGGAGCGCAAATTGCTGGCTCTGTAAAAAAATTAACCTCTTATCCCAAATCGGATAAACAAAAGTTCGTGCTTGTTTCCAAAATTTTATATTTTGTTACACTATTTAGTTAGACACTTTTATAAATGTGTTATAATTTACCGATCTCACTCAATTTTAACATCGCTTCGACAAGTGATTCGTTTAAGAAGGATCCTGTGCAGAAAAGTCCCACAATGGGCAGCGCTGCAAACCTTTGCCTTACTTCAGCGAACTTTAGTTTCTGCGCAGGGTCTGGTTATTTCAATGTGCGCTCATTGAGGTTCCGAACGTTTATTTACATTTGAAAAGATACTTGAAGACATAAGTGATGTACTGATGTATTTTTTTAAATAAATATTAAAACCCATGCGTGATTATTGTTTAAAGTAATAATGTCATACATTTAAAGATATGTTTTTGTTTTTGTTTCACTTTTAACTTAATTTTACTTAAACATATTTTAATGGGCATCCTGTCTCACACAGACTGTAACATAGAACGCCGATCAGTCCTGGAGTCGCGGCTGCATCTGTGCTTATAACGGGTCTAGTCCTGGGGACTAGAGTTCACTGCTACGGTTGGGTATCTAAGAGCTAGAGAAGTCGGGGTCCAAGGAAGTGCAGAATCAAACAAGGTCCAGGGTAGAGCAGGCAGAAAGCAGTTGGACAGGGCGTAGGGTCGTGAAGAAGAGCGGTGGGTAGTTGTGACAAGAGTGAGTGGGAGATTGTTTTGCAAAGGGTATTATTATTATAAAGGGCACCTGTATTTATTTCGGACCCCCCACTCCTTGTCGACCGCGACCCTGATTCGTGGTGTTCGATGGTTTCGCGTTTTGTATCATCGGCCACGATCTTGTATGCCGATGACACAATTTGTAACTGACGTGCTGACTACAAGACCATGTCAGCATGTATGGCATGGTCACATAAAGGAACGCGAGCCCAAGGCGGGGCTGAGCGCGACTACGGGCCTGCTCAGGCGGCCTAGTGGGAACCATCTCTCGAGGCTCGGTTCCTAATTATGTTTTAACATTGTTGTTGTCATTGTAAAACTGAATTTTTGTGTGCTAGTTGTAAAAAGTAAATAAATAAAAGGTCGGAATGAGGCTAGAGGGAAGCAATCGGACCAGTTTTAGAGAGAAAGCGAACCGGCTGCACGCCGTCATCACGTTCTGCTCGGTCGCATTCACTTCCAGAAATTGTACCCGTGACAATGGCAGTGGTAGCGTTAAACCACTGCCAAACCCCGATAAAAATGGGTCACATACCCCTTTTCAAGTCACTTGAATCGTTGATCACCAGAAACCATTGTCAGCTCTACAACTCTCTCTGCTTTGCCCTCTACCTCGCTCCGACTTTTGCCTCTGCTCGCCTTTTTTCTCTTCTGAACCTCGCCTTAACCTGGACCACGGACTTCCCTACCTCTTTGGATCAGACCCGGAAACGTCAACAGAAAGAGCCTCGCAAGCGATCGGACCAGCTCTACAGCGGCTACAGAGACTGCACATTCTCATTTCACACGCCACTAAAAGAGCGACACCTCCGCGGAACGGTACCTCCGTTCCTTTTCAGTCTTGTCTATCTCACCCTGTCTGATACACAATTATTCATAAGATGCTCCTCTTCACGACCCCTCGTCTGACACCAACTACTTCCTTCCAGCATATTTATTAAAATATAAACATAACAAATACAATAATATTCTTTGGTTTCATGTCCAAATGATTCGCTTTTGAGCAGGGCAGCTCTCATTAGTCCGCCGGGCGGGTTAGTCGACCCGGGGCGGGCGCCCGCCCGCGCCCCTCGTGGCAAGAGTAAGTGGAGCGCAGGTAAGGAAGGCTCCGGTAGGAAAGCCCCATGTAAATTTAAAGCCTCCCCAGCTCCATGCATCGTCATTTCATAATGTGGGTTTGAGGGAGTAACACTTGCTGGGAAAATGAAAAACGAAGACGATCATAGCCATAACATCCTCATCTTCGATCTCCCACACATCCTGTTCAGCACACATATACGTATTATTTAAAAAGAAAATCGATACCTTAAAAATTAAAAATGTAAAATATCATTTGGAATTTTTTGAAATTGTAATTGATTGCCTTTGGGATTTTTTTGTTCACTTACAAATTTACTTATTGTTCCAAAAAAAATGTATCAAAAACTTACAGCTTAGTAAAAAATGAAGATTTTTCAAAATTAATCAGTCTTGTGTATCTACATAAAAAACTAGATAACATTCTCCTTACATTTGTGGTTCTAGGAATGATTTTTGATTCACAATGGAATTTTCTATCATATGCAAACACAATTTGTAAAATCTGTTAATTTTTTAACTCCATTTTTAGTATAAGTCTAAATGCGTAAACATAACATAATAAATAAATTGTTGTTATTACCTTTACTGAATCCTTTAATACTTCATTTATTGACATTCAAACTATGGGTAAAATTAATGAAATTGCTTGACTTGATATTTTGAATAAAAACTCAACCCGTAAAAAACAAAGTTTTATTATAATGCACCTTTTTTTTTCATTACATTTTTTTTGGTTTTACTGAGCCGTGAACCTTGAACCTTCCTCCCCAGTGACTGGAGTCAACAAAGCTAATGCCTAAAACAAATTCTAATTGGATAGTTGACTGTCCTAGAACGGGAGACCTTCCTAGTTGGACAGTCAAAATCTATTCTGTAATATTTTTGTAACAAACAAATAAAAAATAAAAAAAAATAAATAGTACTGACATTTACTGCTGTAAATTTTTATTTGTTAAATGTAATCCAATTTTAAAGAAATGCGTGTGTTCGGGTTTGTGTGCATGAGTGCCACCAAAAGTTGATAGAATGCATTGTCATCGTCAACGAGTCTATCTGCAGAGTTTCAGCTAAATCGGATGTTGGGAAGTGGGTTAATTTCCACATCCAAGATTCCATTTCATTAATTCATTAAAGAAATTTAAAAAATGTTGACTTCTGTAGCTGCAAGCTCCAGTTGCCAATAATCTTATAGTCACAGACAGGCGCACTTTGGCAGGTATTGAAGTTCTCCAGTTTGTATCTTATTTTGCAATGGAAGGGTCCGATTTTGTTCAATAAGCATTCAAAATCGGTGTTCGACTTCTAGCTAGCTCGACTAGCTTGTTTCTTGCATCTTCTCCCGCCTTCCTGAATCTCGTTGGATCTTACTAACTAATCCTCGCAGAGTGGGCCGTTATACCACTTCGTCCCGCACACAGTTCGCCCCCCTCACACATATAAACCGTCTCATTATTTTTTCCCAGTAGTAACGGCTTACGACATAACCCGACTTCTTCTTCTTGCCTCTTCTAGTATCCGTGAAATACCTAAACAAAATAAAAACCTAGCCAAGAAATTAAAATATCTTATATGTACACAAATTACGTGTAGGAATAAGGGACACTCCTCTGAAGTGTAATGAATAAAACCGATTGAAAAAAATAAAATAAACAAATTATTATAAGCATTAATTACTCGCCTGAAATATCCATACAAATTGAAAATATCTCCAGAGTAAAAATAAAATGCCGCTGACGGGAATTGAACCCGCACCTTCTGATGTCCGGTCAGGTGCTCTGGACCACTGAGCTACGTCGGCTAGTTCCCAACCTGCCAAATAATTCAATATGTACAAGTACTTCAATCGACAATTACTGCTTATTATATTTTCAATAGGTTCAATTCCCGTCGGCGGCATTTATTTTTACTTGGGAGATATTTTCAATTTGTATGGATATTTCAGGCGAGTAATTAACGCTTACAATAATTTGTTATCCTTTGTGCTATGCATAAAAACCCTGTCTTATAAACATTAGTTTACCATTCAAAAATAATAAACAAATGGTATTATTGAAACCAAAACGTTAACAAAAGTCAATAGATGAGATCTTGTTTTATGAGTGTCTCTTTGATGTCATTCCTCTTGTCAAAAGCTGAGTTCACTCGAATTAACTTGCAAACCTTTTCATTTTTACCACTACCAACAATGCAATCCCAAAAGTGTTAATCAAATTATGAAGCTGTAACTAAAACCTGTCCTTTGACACATTTTCAATAAAATTGGACCAAAGGAGCCCCTGATATGAAAATATTCCCACAGAGCAGACAGATTCATATCATTACTGCTAATGTATCAATAAAAAACAACAAATAAACATAGAGAGGCAAGAATGAAATCTGCTATTTGTAAATAAGTTTATTTTAAAAAGAAAATAATGAACACATTTACATTACAAGTACAAAAGTACAACAAAATAAATTTTATATTATTACGGCTGTCTGCAGAAGTTTTAGGTAACCTAGTATCTATTATAAAAAATACCAAGTAAGTATGTACAGGCAAATCATTTTAAAGGGTGCACATTTGAATGTATTTGTTCATAACGATAGTGGTTCAAATTGGTTCGCCTGCATTGCTTGCAGTCCCATTTTACCCCGTAGTAGTCCTACGATATAGTACACCACTACACAACCAAGAATCTCATAAAAATAATTCCACTGTATTTATATGTGTAACATTATAAAACAGTAAACAGTTACTTCAAAGACAGCTTGAACTTTACTAAAGCCGCACAGAGTAGAAATTACATAATGGGCTTGAAATAAGTACTCAAATGAATCTATTCTATGTATGTACTTGAATGATGCATTGAAAAGTCCTGGAAGCTTGTTGGCAAACCCCAAGAGATATTTCACCTAGAAACAACATTAAAAAACAATGTTTCTTTCATCCATTTGCATTCTATGTAACATCTATATTATAGATAAAACATTAAATAGCGAATTAACTTTTTTTTAATGCAAATGAATGCTGTTTTTTTTTGCCAAGAATTCAGTTAATGCTGGAAATACCTACATCAAAAAGGGTCTATCAAATGGCGTGGAAGACAATTTCATAGGAGATTGTATTTTTATCAATAAAATTAGATTGAACAGATAAGATTGTACAAATGAGTGGATGATTATGTATTTCAATGTACATATAATGAACTATGAGTTGATGAATGTGTAATTGAAATATGATTTATGACACCAATGCTTAACTTCATCAGTTTGATCTAAGCGGCTATTTTTAATTGATATTAGAGTAGATGAAAATACCGCATTTCAAATAATCTTAGCCATTGAATATGATATAGTATGGACAAAGATCGTTTGTGTTATTCATAAGTGTTCAAAACATATTAGATATTTATCATAACACAATGAAAATAAACATTCATATACACAAACTCTCTATTGAGTCACCATCTTCTCTCAGCAATTATTATAAATATAAACATGGAGTTGTCACTAGCATGATGAAATGAAAAAACAATTTAGATATTCACTACAGCCAAAGAATTCTGACTTAACTGACTGTAAAACATCATTGATCATATTTACAATAGACAAGGGCAAGTCTTCAAAACCTCGAATGTGATGTAGCCGCACCTATCAGGAGGGATAATAATTTATAGAATTCTATAGATCGCTAAATTTAGTGTAGGTACATTATAACGAATGTTGCCTAAATACTAAGAAATAAAAAATCATTATCTAGATACAAGTGTACCAATAAAATTCAATTAACGTGAAACTAAAACAAGGTAGCAAAGTATGCATCGGTGTCTGAAATTTTAACTAAAGGAATTAACAAAGAGGAAAATCTAATATAATACACAAAGAACTTTGCTAGGTTATCTATCTCCTTGCGAGATAGATACATGATAGGAAGATTTTAAATAACACAAAGGTGGTATTCACAGATGAAGTGCGCTGACGACCAAAAGAGAAATGCCGGCATCAGATAGACAAGTGGCAAAGGAACGGCAAAACTGGAGAAATTTAAGGGAGGCCTGTCCAAAGCTGGAACCCAGAAGGACTATGAGGAAGAAGTTACTGCTATAAAATTTATCTGACGTGTAATTACAGAATGATCAAGAAGGAAGTCTTATTATTAAAATTACTCAAGTTGGGGTGTTCCAAACTCTGTCACGTCTGATTGATGATCAAATCGAGGATCAGGGTCATTTTGAATTTTTTCATTAAATGCAAATTCTCGCCTGTTTCATCTTTTTATGAAGGTGTGGTCAGTCATCAAGCGTAACAGCATGACTGTTCAAATGTAAAACATACAAAATAACACTAATGATCGTCAATCAAATGTGACAGATTTGAAACACTCCTACCTAGTTTAGTGCTTCAAATATTTTAAGCCTTAGACACGTTACACTATATTATGCGGGCATAATTTGGGAGTGGCATATACATATTATATGTTGGGGTGACACACTGTGCTATAATCTTTCTCAGGAGAGGGGGGTCAGATCAATTGGGGAACTGCCGATGAATATCATTTCTTTGTATGGGATCTGTCACTTTGACAGACGACAGCTGGGTAATTACGGCGCTCTGTAAATTGTTCTGACACATAATCTTCAAATATCGCCTGGCTAACAGATCATAGCGCAAATCGTCACCACGCCCACAGTTATAAATAATCATCTTTTTAGGTGTGACAGGTCTGTGTTGGATTGTATGGCGAGCAATACAGAGTTATATAAAATGCTTTGAACTTATAGTGTAACCTGTCAGCCACTTTACAGATAAAAATAAAAATATTGATGGTCCTGAAGAACAATGTTGGATGTACAAATATTGTATTGTAGTTTTGCAGTAGAGAGAGCTGTTTGAAGTTTCGTTTCTGCATTTTTACTGTTTTTGAGATCAAGAAATATAGTGTTGTTTGATATTTTGCATTAACACCTTTTTATTTAATTGGAGAAATATATTATCAAAAACAGTAAAAACTGCAGAAACAAAACTTTAAACAGCTCTACTGCAAAACTACAAATTTGCTGAATATGATGAAGTTGTTGACATGATTGTAAATTTAATACATCATAATAATATTTATTTCTTATTTCATGAACTCAATAATAATTATTAGTGCCTTTATTTAATTTCTCGCTTCATTAGTCGCAAATATTTACAAAAACACTTACTTAATAATTACATGTAGAAGAAAATTAAAAAATGCAATTTTAAATGTCATTTCATCAAATTTGGTATTGTCTACCTGTCTGTCAAAAATATATTTTTATTTATTGAAATTTCTTGTCGGTCCCTACCGGTTAAATTGAAAACATTGTGAGAATGCTATAACAAACAAACACTTTGTAAAACTATAGACACACATGAGTTTTAATAAACACATTAGGTGGGCAAAGTACGGCTTTATATGTGTATAGTGCCAGGATGATGAGATTTTCAATGGTGAAATCAGGAACTACAAATAATGTCACTGTTCCTTTTTGTAATTTATAAATTTTACTACCAAATAAACTGTACTTCCTAATTTCACAGGGGAAATATCTCCGTTAATGGGGTAGGATACATAATAGCCTTGATGCAGAAATTAATTGAAGAAATGTATGATAATAATATACATCATATAATGTGAAAAGAATTTGAAATTATTAATTTCCATGACTTCCTTGAGGAATTAGTTACATTATACAATAATTACTCATTGATAATTGAATGCAAAACATGTGATGAAAAATGAATCAGGTAAACAAAGTACGATTATCTTACACATTAGTACCTAAATAATATAAGGTTAACAATAATTTTCAAAGCACATGACGTCATTTTTTGGCTTTTTTCTTAATCAACTTTTCCCTAACAGATTTCTTGTTTTTAGATTTCTTCCTGGAGCGTTCATGGCCACTGTCACTTGAATCTGAGGACGAAGACGAATCCTCGGAGCTGGAGGAACTACTATCAGAAGAACTACTAGAAGAACTATCCTTTTTACTGCGTTTCTTCTTGACAACCTTCTTGGAGCGCTTTGATCGTTTGCTTTTCTTCTTCTTTCTATCGGATTCTGAACTGTCCGAGGAATCGTCACTACTATCGGAGCTTTCTGATGATGATGAACTAGAAGAACTGGATGAGGAATCTTTCTTCCTTTTTGGGGCACTTCTCTTTTTCTTAGCAGACTTTTTAGATTTCGATGTACCTTCACTGTCATCTGAAGAATTCTTGGGTTGTTTATTTTTATTGATTTTTTTTTCTTTGTCATTTGACGTCTTTTTCTTCTTTTTCGCTGGTTCATCTTTATGAACAACTTCATCGTCTTCGGAACTATCTTTTCTCTTTTTATTTGAAAGATTTTTTTTATTATCTATTTCAGATGATTGAGCATCATAGTGAGATGCCTGCCTTGAATGTCGCACAGAATCAAGTGATTTTTCTATGGCACAATCTGAAGCAACGTTATTTGACTCTTTGGATCGTTGAGTGCTGTTCGATGATTCCTTTTTATCTTGTTTAGAAGAGTTACCTCTATAGTTGTTTTCATTCGCTTTAGAATAACGGGAATCTTTAACTTCTCTACTAGATCTATCATTTTTGGATCCATTTATGTCAAGTGAAGCTTCACGAGATGCGGCTTTTCTGTAGTCTGAACTCCTATGACTTTTAATTTCTGAGTTTTGAGGTGTTTCCCTTTGCCTATTGGGAGACCTCTCTTTCTCTCTTGTTCTATCGGGAGTTCTTTCCTGTTTTCTAGATTTAACAGGAGAATTTTTACGATCTCTATTGCGATCTGAAGATATTTCTTGTTCTTTTTGTCTATACGATGATCTATCACTATCTCTAGATTTATCAGGGTCTTGTCTATTGGATCTATCTCCATCTCTAGATTTATCGGGATCTTGTCTATTGAATCTATCACCATCTCTAGATTTATCGGGATCTTGTCTATTGGATCTATCACCATCTCTAGATTTATCAGGATCCTGTCTATTGGATCTATCACCATCTCTAGATTTATCAGGATCTTGCCTATTAGATCTATCACCATCTCTAGACTTATCGGGATCTTGTTTGCTGGATCTATCAGCATTTCTGTCTATATTTCTAGATCTTCCAGAGTCTTGTACCCTGATTCTATCAGAATTAACTTCCCTGGATAACTTATCAGAATCTCGTCCCCTACTCCTGTCTTCTTCTCGAGGTCTGTCAGTATCCCGTCCTTTGGATCTTGCGGGTTCTCGTCCCCTGGATTTACCGGGAGTCTGCTCTCGTTCTCTAGGCCTTGCGGGACTTCTTTCTCGTTCTCTCGGTCTATCTGTTTTTTTTGCAGTAGAGGATGAGGTGTTTGTTTCCTTCGATCGACGTCTTTCCATTCTTGGTTCTTCAAACTTAATATTTTCGTCATATGAATGATTTGCATTATGGGTATCTCTATCTCGATTATTTCTTGAATCATGATGATTTTGTCTATCGTTGGAATGTGTGTCATTTCTTTTATAATTCTCTCGTTTTTCTTCCGCGCCCCCTCTTCGTTGTTGGTGTCCATCATTGTTTTTATGATCATGAATATGGCTATAATTATTAAATGCTTTCTTAGGAAAATGGTTGTCACTATTCCTTATGTTACCATCGCCGTCGGAGATAATGACTCCTCTTCCTTTACCTTGCCATTTAATTTTAGATACAGACTGAGAGAAATCAACATGTATCCTTCTGTCATCTATGAGAACATTATCCATCTTGAAATAGGCATCTTCACATGCCTTCTTATTGTCAAACTCAATAAAGGCATATTGCAAAGAGTCTCCGCTCTTTTTGTCTCTAATAACTTCACAGCAAACTATTTTACCAAAGCGACTGAAGATTATCTCTAAATCGTCATCCGTCGTGACTGGATTCAATTTACAGACGAATAAGACATTTTCAGGCGGAGCCATTTCAGCATCGGGAAGGTCACCCACAATCTCCAAAATGGTCGCTCTCGCTTTTGCTTCCTTTTCTTGAATCATTTCGGCAACTTCTTGTTCACTTTTTCCTAAAGTTTCATCCAATTCTTCATCGGGAGCAATTCGACCCCCCGCTAGTCTTTCAGCTGATGGTGAAGGGGACCTGGACGGCTCTCTCAAGCCTTTCGGATCACTGAAGGGATCCTCCAAGACAACTGTATGCGTGATACGAACATCTTGGTATGGCCGGTGGCCGCCATCGCAGATAGTTTCATTCATTTGCCGGAGCACATCATGCCCTTCTGTCACTGCTCCGATCACACAATGCTGTGCGTCGAGAGAGTTTAAATCAGAGGCCAGAGTGAAAAAGAACTGTGAGCCTATCATACCTTCTTCGGTCGCCACCATCGATAGTAATCCGGGTTCAGTATGTTTAATTCTGGGCATCTTTTCGCCCTCGAAGTACCGCTTGTCAGGCCCGTCCACAACGCCCCAAATGGATTGTCCGCCGGTTCCTTCTCCAGTTGGATCGCCGGTTTGAGCGATGAATCCATGTTGAATGGTATGAAATAAATTAAAATTGTAATATTTCAGTTTACAAAGCTTTAGAAAGTTTAGACACGTCAGAGGCCGTTGTTCGGTGAAAAGGTCCACCGTCACATCACCGAGGGTAGTTTCAATCACCACAGCCATTGTGGGGTTATAATAATTAGAAGCACAAACAAATTAAAATCAACTGAACATGTTTATAATATTTCGTTGCGTTTTGACACAAAGCTACAACATAACCTAACCTCAATAGATTTTGGGCAGATTGCTTGGTAACCGAGGAAAGCAAAGGTGCGTTGAGCCTCTGGTGAGCGGTAGAAGAAACTAATAACAATACTGCAGTACTAAAATATCGACATCCTTGATCCTGCCAAAAAATTTATAATATGAAAAGGTTTGATTCGTTGTCATGAGATGCATTCCCATTAATTAGTTGGGCATTATGTCAATAGATGTCAATGTACTATATGAAATTTAAAAATAATTATAAATTATCTAAATACGATATGAATGGCTTAATGCCATACAGGCATAATTGACCGAAAAAAATAAAAATGGTTTTATTACATAAATTATTAGTGGACAATTTTATCACTCATATTCCGTGAACCAGGATTAGTGTAACTTAAAAAAAATGAGCACCATCTGTGGGTTTTCAAAACAAGCAACAATCGAATTTTTTAGCTATCCGTGTCTGTCTGTTTGTGCGCTTAATTCTTCTAAACTACGCTACGGATTTTGATAGGGTTTTCACAATACTTTAGAGAATTTCTTCCGGAAGGTTTATATATATAATTCATGTAAATTATATTTATAGAAAGTAGAGAATAGTCGATGTTTTGTAATCAAGTCGTAAAAAAGTATTTTCGGGTGCTTACATTGCTAACGCTGGGTAAACCTTACAAGATACAGCAAAAAATGTACTAAGGAATAGTATATCTTTAACAGGCCTACAGAAAAGTATGCGATGGTATATGTCTATCTCCTTAGAATAACCCCCAGTAACGCCGGGTACACGTCAGTTAGAAAATAATATAATAGTACAGGGTTTACCTGCAACTTCCGTAGGATCTTCTCCGGATAGGTTAACCTTATTTAAATAAAGTTCTCGCTTTTGGAATGAATAAAGCATACAAAATTTATTCGCACACAATCTGGTGTAGGTATCTTCACCCTCAAAAAAATTAATCACTTTCGGCGGGTTCAGACTTTTTAATTTTAGTTGATCAACTCGACAAAAAACAAAAAAATTGATGAACTAAAATTGAAACGTCTTAACCCGCTATTTAGAAAATCAAATTTACAAACACACTATTTTTAATATTTGTTTATTGGATGAAATCAATACAAATATTAAATAAATCATACGTATAATAAAAAATAAATGTGTTTTCTTTATCCCAGAGTTATCGTTTTCTTTTATACGTTCTGCTGAGAATAATGGATCTCATAAAATGAAACTTGATAAAAACGATGGACACGACAAGGTTCACAAATTATATTATTGACAAATTTTTGATTTACTTCGAAGAAAGAGTAAAAAGTTGGGAGGTTATGAAAAATTTTTTAAAACAATCTTCCGAAGTTAGCTCTATAATTCACTTTCATCCAATAAAGAAAACGGACAATGCAAAAGATAAATAAAATAAAAATACAAATGAAAACTTGGATTGAAGAAATAATCAAAGGGGAGCATGTAAATGAATAAATTATACAACTTGAAAAAAAACAACCAGTATTTTATTAAAATCTAGAAATAAAATCAGAAACCTCTAGTCAGGAGAACAAAGAAAAAAATTATGAACTGGCGCAGACCCATGCAAAATCACAATAAATTATAATTTTAGGATTTGTGAAGCTGAAAATATTTGCCTCAGGATCACTCAGTGCCTTTCAAAAGACGATCATAAATTTACCTTTCGTATGAACACCGCTAGTAAACTTGAAAAATTACGACATCAATCTGTCAAAAATTTGAACAAAAGAAATACATATTTCAAGTAAAGAAATATTAATCAAGTTTTAATAAAACATGTGTCTGCATTATCGATTGTCTAAATCGTTCCCAAAATCAACTGCAATTATGAAAATCAAAGTAAACCCCGGAACTAGAGTTAATTGAACCCGCAATAAAAACCCCGAGTAAATATTTTTTAACCTTATAATTTGTTATTAGGTGCTTGTGTTGAAACTAAATAAAAAATTAAATTAATTAAAAAAACTACAATATTAATAATTAAAAAGGTTTATTACCAGTTTGATATCGAAATGTGTTTAGGACCTACCTATAATTTCCATAAACTAACATAAAGCACTTGTTTCATCAACAAGCTCCATCACTCCCCTTCTGAATAAAACCAAATCCTAGAAATAAAAGAGTACAAAATAGGTTTATTCGTTACCTGTATATACGGGAATATACATACTACCAATTCCTGTATCCATCCTTGTTATCAGCAGGAATACTTGATTTCAATCCCGCCGATAAACATATTTAAATAAACATTAATAATGAATAATATTTTTAGGCAAACATTGTTAATCTCCGGAACTGTACTTAATCCAGCTATGTTGAAAGAGGTTAACTTATATGTGCTTTACAAGTATACTAGAGGGAGATCTCATGCACTTTATATACTCCGAAAGCGAGGATTTCTGCCTATTATGATGGTACGTATAAATTTGCGAACCTAAACGCGAACTGAGCCACTAATTACGGGAAAGGAACGAAGTAACTGCGAGCGTCGTTTCGCGCCATTGTGCATTGCTTTGTTCCTTTCCCGTAGGTTGAGGTTCAGTTCAGCAGTTCGGCTTGCGTATGTACGAGTATACGTAGAATTAGAACGCGCCAATCAACAGAGATTCTGTATTGACCATCGACATATTCAACGTCACTTACATATAGTTTAGCAACTCTCTTTTGATGCACTTCCTCCATAACCTTTTTATACTTACATGTACCTCAAATTTGTAATCTTTGTGACACGTTGGCGTATAACCGTTTTGTGAAAACCATGAAAAATAAATAACATAAGTGTATTATTATTGAATATTTCCTGCCCATCCTGTAGCTACAGCGATGTTCAGATAGAAAGTCTGCCATGTAAAGCGATACATTTCCATTCCTTTAAGAGTGTTTTTAACAACCTGAAATGGGTGGTGCGCAGATGCTGGGAAACTGCTACTGGACACTGGACAAATAGGGCCGTATTGGGAAAACTATTTCATTTCAGAAAAACCTAATATTATTTAAATCATATATTTAATTCAATTCAATTTGTTTATTCATTTCAAAAACATTACAAAATTGTTAATTTCATTGCGTTTTAAAAATATTTTTATAATAAGAATTCTTAGATTAATATTAACAGTGTGTATATCAACTATACCAGTGATAATAGAGCTTGCCTTTTAAAGGAAGCTTCATTGATGCAAAACATGTCGATATCCGAATTGATTCTGTTCAACAGCAAGATTGCTCTCCCCACAGGCATGACCATTGGCAAGTTAGTTCTGCAGGCCGGGAGATAAAATAGTCTATGTTGTCGGTGACGTAGATAACCATCGGGAACATAAAAATGAATGCTCTCCATGATGACCGAGTTTTCAAACCATCCACGAATAAGTCTAAAGAAATGTGTAGAAATGCGCACATCTCTCATGACCCGTGGATAGTTCATTCCGAGCATACCCAAAAGAAAGTCAGTGGGATAGAGCCACGGGTAGTAGCCATACTCCCTCATGTAGAGAAAATATTATATGTCTAGACATCGGTATGATACTTTAAGCCCCCTGAGAGCGGCCAACATATAGGCTTAATTTAATATCAGTTATCAATATTAAACAAAAAATAATAATACCGCATGGGGGACACGTGTCCATGTTACCTGTTCATTCGTCATTGGAAACAACTTTTTATTTGGCATGTTTTGGTACAAACATATGAGGAAACAGTTTTAAAAATAATAAACATCATTAAGTAGGTAGATAGGTATTTTACTTTTACATGTATTATTGACACTTGAAACCACGAACAAAACAATAAACGCACCTAAGAGATAGTTAAATCGTAGTAAGGTATGTAATATTGTACAGGGTTTTCCAATAAGAGGTGTTATTTTGAATAGCCCGCTATTTCGGTACATGTTACTTTTGAAGTTGTCATTTTTTAACATTTGACAAGTAGAAACTACGCTGTTAATAAAAATGGAATGATACACGCTTCAACAACGCATTGAAATTATTAAAATTCACTTGAGTGAATCAAATGCAAATCATCTTGATTGATGAGGCCCATGTCCACCTCGGTGGCTTCGTCAACAAGCAAAATTGTCGCATCTGAGGCTCGGAAAACCCGAGAGTTATTGTTGAAAAGCCTCTCTATCCTCAACGTGTGACTGTTTAGTGCGGTTTATGATCCGGCGGAGTCATTGGACCTTACTTTTTCGAAAATGAGGCTGGAGCAACAGTTACGGTGAATGGATTGCGCTATCGAGAGATGATTAATGATTTTTCATGGCCGGAATTGGATGGTATTGATCTGGACAACGTTTAATTTCAACAAGACGGCGCTACGTGCCACACAAGCAACGAAACCATTGATCTTTTACGATTGAATATCAAAATAACACCTCTTATTGGAAAACCCTGTATAATCAAAATATTACTAGTAGTTCTATGGACAGTTCAAAAAAGTATGTTTCTAATTTTCTTATAAATCAAAACCAGAATTTCCTCTAAAATTCTAAGATTTGTAAGCAGGCACTTAAATACCCACCTAATTAATTGTTGTAAATCATAAATAATATATGCAACATTTTTTAAAGGAATTTTACAAAAATAACGAGCGCGAGCGGAAAAATCGGACGCCAAAGTTGATAAAAATATAGATATCTTTTTAATATTTAAGCCTATTTGGTATTTTACATATCTACATACTCGTACTTAATGAGCTTTCGAAAATTACACAAACACGTTTTTAACTAAACATGAAAAAATATTACTTAAATATGTAACAGTAACATATAATAAATTTTTTATTTTTTATTTTTTTTTTTATAGTGAATACCTCACAAGAGTCCCAACTGCTCCCGTCTGGAGCCAGTGAGACTATGGCATCCCCAATTGGGGGATGTTGTGAGGCTGAAGGTAAGTGGGGAAGGCAAAGATATTAGAAGAACGAGATATGCTATGTTGGCCGCCGGACCGTAGCCGGAGTACTACCTAATTAGGGTACTTTGAACGGTATCGGGACGTGTACGCACAGAAATCTGTTCTATGTATTAGTGCGGATACCTTAGCGATGCCTTAGCGTAAGCGAAGGTGTGCAGTAGTATTGGTGAACAAAACCGGCGACACTCGGCAAAACAATTCCACTCAGTACGAACTGCGCATAGCACATCTCGTTCTTCTAATATCTTTGGGGGAAGGGAAAGAGGAAGGTGGGGAAGTACCTGGCTATTCAGATCTAGTCACTAAACACGGCTAAAGCCATTTGGAGCAACGTTTCAATTCTGAATGGTGGTCTTACACCAGGGCGATACTGGTAGTATCTTCCACTCTGGAACGTGCCGCAAATATACTATATATTATTTTTAATTAATTAATTGTGAAATAACACAAATTAATCAAAATAAAATTTATTTGCGCACGCCGGGTTCGAACCCGCGACCTTCGGAATGGCAGTGGCAATGCGTTACCACTGGACTATGCCGTACTATATTATAAGATAAATCACTAAAACTACATAAATTACGCTATAATAATTAGTAGGATTCATCAAAGTGCTGGTATGCGCTTTATTTATATCTAAAGTCAGTAAATCTAATGTCAATAGTAATAATAAACTTGCTGCCTAGATCGTGCATATTGGGTAGTGAGTGTATCTGATTGGTTTTGTTTGTGTACGTGTTGTAGAAAAATGTTACGTTTTGTCTTGGTTTCCTATTCGGTACTTACGTATGGGGTTTAATCTTTTAACATTTAAATTAACTATTTGGTTTATGCAGATAGGATGGAAGCTGCAAAGCACACAGCTCTAGTATAAAACATTGACTCGAACATATTCCTCTGTTATTTATGTAATTTTTGTGACTCTTAGCGTGACTGGATTCGAGTATTTAACTGGGCTAATGTTAGTAGCACATAAGCATATCAATGGACACATTTGCAATCCTGATGTTTTGGAACGTATTGCGTTTTATGTCCCTGATAACTTCACCGGAGTTAGGCATCACAGGCTTTTTATTTTTCCAGTGGCAAGATCAACCTACCAATGATCATGCCTCATGGGAGAATGACTAAGCTATTAAACCACCTTTCTTCCGAGATAAACATTTTTCAGTCAAACTTAACATGAGACTGCATCGCAACTGAAACAATTAACCCTTCAGGCCTCGGAAGGACATTACTAGCCACAAACATCATATTCCATTATAGCCTCTAAAGGACAGATCTGACCGGGGCGTCAATACATTACAAAAGTATTTTTATCTATTTTTTCTATAATGCGTAGATACATGATATGTTCGGCACTGGTAAGATAAATAATTATTCTTCACAGTTTGTATCAAACATTTATACATTACCATATGGATATATTTTTTTAAAAATTGTCAAAGTGCATGATTACTGATTTAGGGATTTTTTCTTTTACAGTTGAAAGTTAAAAAAAAAAATATTTTTGTTATTGTGCAAACGGTATAAAAAGAGAAGTGACAGTTTTATTACTTATTGCCTACAAAAAAGGAATATGTTTTATAAATATCGAATTATTTCAAAATTATGGTCGTTCCGAATCAAAATGTCCCGGTAAGTTTTTTTGTTAACATTTTCATGTTTGATATTATAAAAATATTTTTCAGAAAGATCAATGTTTTTTTCAAATGCAAATATTTCAAAGATAATTTTATCTAGTTTCTAAAATAGTATTTCTTTTAACGACAACTTCAACAATAAGTAATATATAGCACATTTTAGATATTTAGGGAGCATTCCGCAATTCAAAGAAAATTCGCCATGTCATTGTTGGTAAAAATATTTAAAAACCTAAAGGGTTAATATGGTTATATGCAATTTATATTACTGGGATCACTGTTTTTCATAATAAACAATAAATAAATATAAACTAAAATTTTACCATGACAGCGTTCTTCCTAAAAACCATATACCATACACCCCTGTCCGACACCAGTGTACCGAGGCGACCAGCACAGGACATCCTCTGTAAATCTAATAGTCTCTCCTTAGGGGTGCGACCCCCCTTCACCCCCACCCCACTCCACCTGGCCTTTGGACTGGCACATGGGACCTCAGGACCTCCACTCTCCTCTACTTCCAATTGCAATCTCCACAAAGTGTGCAGTCGGACGTGAACCCTGACAATTACTATTTGCATCAGAAGATTGGAGCATTTGATAATTTAGCTTCATTTGAGTCATGGGAATGTAGAATCTTTAGTTGTTTCGTGGAAAATTTCTTTTGATTATTTTCTTTTAGTGACTGAGCGCATAACGAAGTCCTGCTTAAACTCGATCATTTTATTTGTCACGTTCCGGTTCCGGTTCAAGATGGTGTCCATGTTGGATACTACCATTTATCCTGCCAGAGGTCGTGATTTCTACTACCAACTGTCAGATCGGAGAAATCAATATTGTGGTAGGTAGCTACCGATCCGAAGAATGTTTGAAAAATAATAGTAATTGAGATGTTTCTTTGGACAAATTGTATAATAACTTAAAAAATAAATGTCTTGTAATTAAGTAGGTAGGTATTTATGTACCTATTAAAGAAATCTTATGATTTGAGAGGAAATTATGATGCTGATTTATTAAATAAGTGAAAATTAGAAACATGCTTTTTTGGAAGCAAGTTGTACTGTTCACAGAACTACTTGTACAAAAGAATTATATTAGGTATCTATGTATATAGTCTAAGTTCGAAGAGTTGGCAGAATTTTAGAAGGAGAATCTGAAGGTACCTACTCAAAGTCGGGGATACACCTATGTCCTATATCCTATATCGCCACTTGAAATAAAAGATAAAGGGGGACGGATGTGCCCTGAATATAAAATACGTTCTGAAATTCAAACCATCCATTAAACTAAGAGGCACTGTGCTGAAAAAAATATGTTATTATATTTGAATTATGAAATAAAAGTTCTCATCACTTTTTTTTATCTAACTTAATAACATTCAGGACGGGTTGTTTCAAAGAATTTGAATAATTCATCAAATTTCAAAGTTGATTTTCAAGTTCTGCGAAGGTTAAATTCTAGTTCTTTCATAATTTTAGTTTTGTGAAACAACTGGCCAATAATGATATAATAACAGAACTTGAATAAAACCTTTACAGAACTTTAAAATCAACTTTGAAATTTGATGATTGTTCTAAGCAACCGGTCCTAACTAATAATCTAGAAACAGTTTGTCCAAACGTGGTTGAGTGATTTCGATCCTCGGCCACAAATCTGGGGGTCGCAGCTTCAAATCTCGCAAGCAAATTTTATATGATTAATTTGTGTTATTTCACAATTAAAAATAATATCTAGTTTATTTCCGGCGGTGATTCGATGACTCGTCAAAATGACAACTCAACACATATTTGAAAAGTGATATAAAGTCATGAAAAGTGGTGGAATAAAAACTAGGTTAAATAGGTAACGTCATTGTGTTGAGTTATTATGTAATATGGATAACCTACACCTCTGCCATAGGTCAACCCAAGCGGTTCGCAACGTTGAGTGCTTTAGCAGGAGTGCTCATGTTCATGGGGTGAGGTTTGTCTAGGTCTTAATGGCCGGTTGAGGTAAACCATCATTTTTACCTCAGAGGGATGGATTCATACGTCCGTCACTCCTGGATATGCTGACCCTCAGATTCCTACCCACCTCTCAAACCGTTTTAAAAGACCCTCTGCACAGCATCCCCAAAGACGACATAGGCCTTTAGGAAATTATTTTCCTCACAGACTCCTGTGTAGAGCTAATGTAAAGAAGGTTAACATGATCATTTCGCTAACACCAACCATGCAATTTTTCCTGATTCCTCATTCACCCATTGGTAACTCATAAATGAATTTTTCAATATATATATTGTTTGCATACATATAAATATTATAATCATTTGTTGTGTTTACAATAGGTAATCTTACAAATCTCTCACATGACAATTTGTCAGAAGGTTATACCAAAACATCATATTTTAATACGTAATAACATGTACATTTATATTTCTTCTTACATCTAATTTATTAATGATAAACTTATCTTAATGTTATAATAAAATATTTTTAACTTTATTATAAGCACCTACCTAGGTATGGATAAGTATTTAATTTTAATTTGATTGTTAATGTATTATCCACAACTTTGTTATTTTAGCGCAGGACTTGTCATTTTCCTCCATTTATCTAGCATTAAGTTTAATGAAAATCACTGGTAATATGTAGTTATGTGTTCTACGTTCATCCGAATCAATTTAAGATTCGTGAGGGCCTTTCTTTCGGGAAATCTTGTGCTGTATATATGACTGAAAAATTACGGAAATAGTGTTTTAATGGTTAAATCTACAAAGAAAAGCGTTTTCTGCGTTCATCATACTAATACCACATTACGAGGTAGGTTTTAATTAGTGCTGTTACAGTGTAACCCAGTTGACGGAAACCTATATTGTACTCGTAGTAAGTTTTAGCTTGCTAGCAATGTTATTAATTTATTAGAGTTACGTTATTGTCGAGAAAAGGTAAATGTAAGCTAAGTGTATAAGCATGTTCTTCGGTTTCAATTCGGTCTGTTTATTCAATCGAAAAACTTCCGTTGTGGTAATTTCTATTCATACATAATGATCCACAGATTTATGAAAAATTATTGAAACTGATAAGATACACTTCGCTCCGTGGGAAAAACAAGTTACACATTGAATTTATCGTCTTTGAATGATTGCAAATGATTTTCGTCATTACAAATATGTGATGGAAACCCGCTGTTACAGAAATTGAATGATTCACTGGTTTTAAATCATGATAAATAGAAGCCGATCATGAAAAGTCAATCATGTTGACAGGAAAATTTAGTCACAAAATGACAAATAAACATTATTTATAGTCTTCATTTTGTGTGTTTAATCATTGATAGATTTTAGTTGGAAACCCGTTGTTACATAAATTGGTTAACACCATTGACTTTCTCTAAAGGCGGTCCCAGAGGAGCTGTGAAGTTATCCCCAGGAAGGAAACTATACTCGGTCCCCCTCATTCAGTCTTTCCGCTACCAATACCCAGTACTTCCATCCCGATTGCGAGAGCCGTATAGCGTATTCAGCGTACGTTGTACCTTGTAGGGTCTATAGTGTACAGGATATAGGAGTAACCCTCACCTACCACCTGCCTCTTGCCACTTGCCACTTGCCACTACTAGCTACTTGATGGCACCTATGTAACTACCCCTTCCGAATTCCAAATATTTTCTCTGCTGCGTGACACATTTCCCTACGTGGCATACGGGGAAAACGGGGAAAACGTTTTGGAGTAGGTACATAATATCGATATCGTAATATTTTTTGCGTTTAGTCAGTTCTTGCATGTAAAGTATATAGGTAGGTACTAAACGTTTTCAATTTGGGAGGCGGGTATGGGTACCGCCGCCCCCGGGAACTAGTTTAAGGTTTAGGTCTTGGCAGGCGGATGCGTTTTCCCACCTACTGCGTGGCGGGTCGGATCGGGAGAGACTGGTTGAAGCAGATAGTTTGACCTCTCCAGTCGGACTCTCTCTCAACCCATCGTCTTACACCGCAGTGGGAGGGATAGATTCGTACGTCCGTCACTACTGGACACATTGACCAAAAGATTTCTACCCACCCCTTATACCATTTTCCTTCACAGAAATTTTGGTTCTTCCTTTCCCTAAAAATACCCTCCAAACAGCATTCCCAAATATGACATAGGCCCTGAGAGATTTTTTTTCTCTGGGCCTCCTATGTGGAGCTAATGTAAAGAAAAAACTATTTTGTTTTCAGACATTAACCGTGGTTGTATTGCTAAAGGGCCAAAATAATAAACTTTTTTTAAAATTTTACACAACTGATAAAAAAGTGTATGGAAAATGGTTGTTTATTAATTGTACAAAAGATTAAAACATAAGTAGAAAATTTTGAATCGTTTTGAAATTTAAGATCAAGAAGATATGATATCCTGTAAAACGGATTTAGCCCTTGCAACTAACCTCACAAAACATAATTTATGTGCATTAAAATATGCTGTATAAAATAAAGAATGCAAAGAAATTAATCAAATTTAAATTCATTCAAAGCACCATTCAAATATTCCTCAAATTGGGAAGTAATAATTTGTCCGACTCCGGGCAGTTGGTTTTTTTTGCGTAATCACACAAATATAGAAGTATACATTTAAAACTCGAATAAATATTTTTTTACATTTTTTTTTTTTTTTTTTATTAGTAAAAAAAAGATACACGAATTACATAATATAACAATTACATAATATAATTACACAATATAGTACGGTTATTAATTACATAATATAAGTATTTGATGTACCCCCATAAATAAGCATGAACCCGGAGTGTCCTGGAGCCAGTGATACTATGGCATAACACGGCTAACGCCAAAGTTTTAATTCTGAATGGTGGTCTTACACTAGGGCGATACTGAGAGAGTGGAAGATAATCCCTAATTTTGAATTAGTTGTAAAGCGAAATAGAGTGCGCAAGAGTAAGGGAAAAATATACAAATATACTGAAATTGTCTTCCAAATCCAGTTGCGATCAATATCAGTTTTTTAATATCGCAGTTTGTACTCGCACGCACGCACACGTCGAATATATCCCAAACGACAAAAACATTGGTCGTTCAATAACGTCACATGCGATAACAATAAACGTGCAAATTTTCAGTTCAATTTTCCCACCCGATTTTGACTCCTGCGACCGTTTTCCAATCACTCCCTCCCCTATCCTCCCTCACCACTTCGCCCGGCGGAGTTTCCTTAAAGGCCTATCATATTTTTACGAGCCCGGGCACAAGGCTGACTGGATATTGGCAGAACCGGGCTTAGGTTTCAAGTAGCCCAAGCCGTGTTTAATTTTGACACCAAACACCAAAATAGTTATTTTATAATTTCTGCGATTGAACTCAAGAGTGCTCACCCTTTAATCGAAACAGTTAGAGTTTCACATAAAACATTTTTTTGTAGAAATGAAAGGTATTTGAAAGAAAAACTCTATTTTTATCGAAATTTTGAGTTTAAGAAGTTCATTACTTATGAACCCACTTAAAAATCCTATTCTACATGTTGGATAATATTATTAAAAAAATATATGTGTTGTAAATTTTAACAAAATCGTTTGATCGGTAGAAGTAGATATTGAGTTATCTTGTACACAAGTTGAAAATCGCATCAGGCCGCAGGTACATGCGAGCGTACCCGGCGTCAAACGGATAATAATTCAATTTTTAATCGCAAGGTGTCTCAAATATAATAAAGATTTTGGAAGATTCTCATACACACCGTAAACACGTTATGTTCCACTCTCACATAGATATGAATTAAGTTTTAAATATAAGTATTAACATATACAGGTCGATTTAGATGTAAATACACTTGTGGTAAATAATAAATTATCTCGTTTAAATTTTTCACAAAAACCAATAACAGGACAATCCTTGCAAAAATAGGCGCACTCTAGATAATTTTTAAATACGTTTATTTGAACTTCACTTTTGTTTTCAGGAATGAATGAATTAATGCAAATTTTGGAAGTGGAAATTAACCAACTTCCCAGCATTTGATCGAGCTGAAACTCGGCAGAGAGATAAAAATAAATAAATTAAAACCAATGCTGACTAAGTCATTATATTTTGATGAAAATTGTGTTTATCATATCATTGTGAATCTATTATGCATATACCACAATACCAATGTCTAAATTATTTGGCTTAATTCTGTAACATATAATTTTCTGTATCAAATATATAATAATAAATTGATAAATAAAATAAATTTCCCGTTTCACAAATAAAGTATAATCTTGTGTATAAATCAGAGCTATAAATAGTGGTAAGTACCTAATATTCTTGGTCAAAATATTTTGTAGTACAAGGTAGCAAGATGTTTTTCAATTTAGAATGACTTGCAATCAAATGCAAAATATGATAATTATATAGTCTTTAGAAATTTGGCGAAATGCCACCCCCTGAATTTGCCGCCCTAGGCAGCTGCCTATATGGCTGAGGCCTAAATCCGTCCCTGATGTCGAGCACGCGCATGGTAAGGCGGGAGGCCCGGGGTAGGGGTGGAACAACGTCTAATATCCGCGGGGTGTCCTCACCTAATAAAGTCGTGTATTGAAAATTTACCGTGCATTCTCCACGGGATATAAGGTTAGCCCACCCTTCCGAATATCTCTCCGCTTTCTCCACAAAGGAATTCATATTTCTCACTTTTATTTGAAAACATCTTTAGGCGAGTGTATTGTCAGATTGGGGGTTCGACAGTCGAATATTCTAGGCCCTTCCTCCAGATTTTATATTAGCAACTACTATTTCCGATGTTCAGGTTATTTTTTAAATCACTATGGCTTATGTCACCGCCGCGCCGTCCTTATTAATACAGGCCGTGCTGTTGAAAATGAACTGACAATTAAAGAAACCTGTTTTTGGACTTTTGCACTATGCTAGTATATAGATAGCAGTACAGTTAGTATAGGTTAGTAGAAAGGATTAGTACAAAATCCTACTTAACCCAGTGTAGAAGACCGAAAAGAGGTTTCTTTAACTATCAGTTCATATTCTAAAGCACGGCCTGTATTAATAAAAGATGGCGGTGGTTCTACAAATCGATCTATGAATTAAGTATTGTTGTACAATGGTTATTATATAAGATTTACATAATATAATGTTAATTTTAGATAAGTGTTAACACAAGACAATCAAGAAATTTGTGAATCTACATCACACTTTGAGTCGATTTTGTAGTACAATTTTTTTATTTGAGGTTTCGCTTTCAAGTAAGTCGCTTCCGAATTTGCAAATTTTCATAAATCAAATTTGAAAAAAAAGGTCTTTATTTCGCTAATATGAGCTGTTTAATGTCGTTTAATTTGTGTCGATGCGTAGACCCGTCTCCAAAAGTTTTTTAAATCCAGAAAAAATGGAATAAAGACAAAAAACTCATGAGTGTATTTTTCTTTGAAACTGATTAATTTTATATTTAATGTTTCATAAAATGACAACTACTATGACGTGATTTGTACCTAATGCACATTTGTCCATGTATTTAGTGACTTTTGAAGATTTGGGCACAATATAGATAGATATATTATTACGATTTGGTAGTGGATATTTCCACAATCCCTTTCTTGTGGACGTTTCACACAATTCCCCAACGATGAAATTGTGTATAAAATATTATTTATTTATTTATTACACTCCCCAGTGGGCTTTTCTAAAAAATTACAAGTTCAAAGTAAACACTTAAAAATTAATACAATAAAGAAAAATGTATAGATAATGACAAAAAAGGTTGCAAAAAAAACCACAGAACAAAATACATATGAACAATGAAAAACACAACAGAATAGGGAAAAAAAAGGTTACAAAAAAAAACACAGAACAAAATTCATGGTTAAAAATGAATATTATGTCACATTATTACATTTCATATGTAAAATATTGATAAAAAATACTGTAATAATTTTTATATTTATTTAATCATTGTGAATTTCGCTTGTAGTTTTGATGATTTGTTGATGAATACCATAAAGGCAAATGACAGATGTTTCATATTATCATCTACGATTATGTTCAAGGTGTTGCCATTTTTTGACGACTTTTTGAGTACAAAATATTATTTCTCCTCTAATGGCACCACCTACTTGTATATAATTGTAATTATCAAAATAATGATGGTGTAAAGTAACGATTTTTAATATGGGTCCCAATTTAATTTCCATATTATGGTGATCGGTTTGAAAAAAAGCATCGAGTAAAACACCCATTTTCCTTGCTAACTCCAATCCCCACCATAAGGGCTATGCGTTACTTATAGAGTTTTTAAACATACAGGTTGTCCGGGGGTGAAGTTCACAAACTTTGTGAGGTAAATCTACATGATAATACAAGTAAAAAAAGGTAAATAAATTTTTTTAAAAATTCAGATACAAAAGTTGAATTGTTTGCATGGAGAAAATAATATTTTTGTTTGGAAAAAAAAGACGGAATTTCTAAAAAAGTTATCTTTTTTACTTCTACGATCATGTAGAATTAATTACCTGCCGAAATTTGTGAATTTTACCCCTGGACACCCTGAATGCAGATAACAAAAATTCTTATAAATTTTGTTTTCATCTGCTGCAATTTTCGTCAGTTCCGTTTTCCAACAATAGTTGATCGATGAAAACATTTCCCGTACACGGACCATTATGCCCGCACAAGAGCGCCGGTTCAAGTTCGAGGGATGCGATTAAAAATGTATCAACCTTCGTCGTTTGCATTCATCACGCAAGTGCCGTACCTACCACCTACTACCTACTATCGCACTGCCTTGAGCTCTGTGTTGTGTGTCGGTGCCGTGCTTGTTTGTCGGGACAATGGTTTGCTGACGGTGGCTTTGTGCTCTCTGGAAGGAGTAGTTGTAGTACACAAATATGTGTACATATATTGCAAAGGTAACTGTGTATACCTACATAATGTCTTATGTGACGGGAAGGTTTAGCGTGTGTAAAAAAATACAGGTTTTGGAACAAATGTTTACTCTCTTCCAAGCCTTAACTTCTTTTTAACCATTCTGTATTCACATGTATAATTTGTTTAGAGAATATTTAAATAAATATGTATATTTATTTAGAGAAGAATTATTTGCGATTTAATGTGTTTGTTTAAAATTATTAATTCGTTATTGAATACCCCTGAGTTGCTTCATTTAATTTAGTTCGGTGTTCTTGGCAGGACAGTTACAAGACAGTACCTACCATACTATTGTAGCAATTCTTCTGCAACTTCGCAGTATAACGCGCCTTTGAGACGATCCAAAATTTGGGAAAAATATACTCCGATGTTGTAGATATATTTAGCTGAACAATATTCCAATATAAGTTTGCTTTAATACATTTTATGACTTCAAATAGAACTGTTTCATTTGGTGAAATGTAAACCATTATAGACCAAGCAGAGTTAAGACTCTGGAGGTGCAAAATGTAGTTGATCGATTTATTGTATCTAATGATCAAATGATATTTATTTTATGTACTTAGGTATTAAATTTATGCGTTATTAAAACTGTATTACGTCTGTAAAAGCCTACGGGCGTTTAATAAATAAATAATTTGAAATTCGGCTGTGAGACCCTACATAACAATTGAGATAGGAATATAATTGTAATAAAATCATTGTATACCGTATACCATCTCTGTTTATCCCCACCCCCTCCCCTATTTTTAGGTTGTTTTTAAACCATGGTTTAAGGAATAATTGTACCAATCTTAAAATGGTTATAATAAGTAGAAAAATTTAAAAAATGCAATAAGTACATGGAGAAAAATGAGTACGGCTTTTCTTTCAAGATACATTTAAAATGTAATTGCATGACTATTTGCTAGTGCATGCATGCATGCTTACTTGTGCAAATTAAGGTTTGTCCAAGTAAGATGAGCGTGTAGACAGACCTTTATGGGTACAATATCGGACATTCTTTATGGAATTATTTCATCAGTGTGAACCGGGCAGCGTTTATTGAATTTTCCTTCCGCACTATTGACACAACTATTCGTCGTTGCGATTTTCCATTCGAATAACATCAGCCGTGTGTATTGTGTGTAGTGTGTTTTGTGTATGTACTGTGTGTATTCTATTCAGGTACTGAGTATGTGTCTGTAGTGTGCGGAGCCGGCAATAGTCCTGGCGGTAGGCGGCGGGTGTTGTGTCAACATTTGTTCTGGTGATTGCTAGTGACGGTTGTGTTTATTGTTAGTGGGGCGGCAGTTGCTGGGGCGGGGTGGGCGGGCGCATCTTGGGCGGCGATGCATGGCGGAATAATGATTATAACGTGGATATTATTGTTACCTACCTAGTTCTATACAGAACACCTCACGCAACTGTAAATAATAAATTTTAGCAGGCGATAAACAGGTTTAACAATGAACTACATGTACATTGTCAAGTCAGTTCCCGCAGTTAGTTACTATCTAGCTTGAACTCGATTCGTCCGTCTACTAGTCAAGCACCCCACCCACCGGGCTATTGACAATATCAATATTTATTTATTTATTTATTTAACGCCCAGAGGGCTTTTACATTAACTAACTAACTAACTAACCATCACGCCGTTTCCCCGCAGGGGTAGGCAGAGAGGACGGACCGCCAAACAACTCGGTCTTGGCACACACTCCTTGCCTCATTCACATTCATACATCGTCTCATACATACTCTTCTATTGTTCTGACTCTTGACATGGCCCGACTCAAGTATCTGATTCACTTGGTCGTGCCATGTCTTCCTCGGGCGTCCCCGACTTCTGCTACCATTCACATTTGCATCGTATATTCTCCTTACACTCCTTTCTTCGCTCATTCGCTCTACATGCCCAAACCATCTAAGCGTCCCTTTCTTGATCTTACTCATTACGCTTACATCAGCCTTGCACTCTTTGCGGATATCCACATTCCTCACACGATCATACATGGTTTTACCACACATACGCCTCAGGGATCTCATTTCAACAGCATTCAATCTACTTTCATCCTTTCTTTGCCAGTTCCATGCCTCACTTCCATACATCAGGGTAGGTACCAGCACTCCATTGTGGACTGCTAACTTCGCATCTTTGGACAATTTTTTGTTAGCGCCAACTGCGTTGAGTCCTCCATTAATGGAGTTACCTGCATTTACTCTTCTTTCAATATCTCTGTCAGCCTTCCCATCTCTCGTAAACATGCTTCCTAAATACACAAATTCATCCACCTGCTCCAAGTATTCCTCATTCACAGCTATATTGCACACTGTTTTCGTACTTTCTCTTTCAAACACCATTACTTTAGACTTACTTACATTCATCATTAACTCATTCTTCACGCATACTTCGTTCATCCTAGACACGAGAGACTGCAGATCATCCATACTATTAGCAATCAGCACCGCATCATCAGCATACAACAGGCAACATACTTTCAGATTACTCAAATTCGCGCCCAATCCCACCTCTTTCAATTCTTGCATACAATTATCCATGTATAGATTGTATGGGCTTTTACATGTAGGTACAATTTTAATGACAGTTTTGAAACATGAGAAAGAAATATTAAAAATAAAAGAACATACATTAAAAAATACAGCGATTTGAATGGCTTACAAAAATATAACTTTCATTTAGGAATAGTGTTGAAATAAGTCTTTTACGTAATCCACAAAATTCGCAAAGTTAATATTAAATATATCGACATCACCTAAAAAAGTTAAGTCGTTTATTTTACGCCTGTCTCCCAATGTGTGTATTTTTAAAGTATTTAATAAAAAAATGATATTGTAAGTCTTCTAGTGCGATATTTAATTAAAAATTTATAAAACGTAGAAATTTTTTTTGTATTCGCTCAATGTTATTAATGTGAATTTTGTAAAAGGGAGACCAAACTACTGAGTTGTATTCAATTATGCTTCTAACTAGAGATATGTATAACAGTTTAATGGCTTGTATGGAGTTAAAGTTTTTAGTTGTTCTTAATACGAAGCCTAGTGTTTTCATGCCTTTGTTTACAATTTGGTGGATATGATTGGCGAAATTTAGTTTTTATCCAAAATAATTCCGAGATCTCTCATTTCAGTGACTCTTTCTAAAGCTGTATTGTTAATGGAATATTCAAATAAAAATTATGTTTATAATATCAACGTAGGTATTACTAAGAAAATGCTTTTTTTGTTTTTGTTGATTATCTTACGGAGTACCTAATCTAAAAACATATTTATTATTATATTTATCGATTCTCCTTGGCCGGGAGACCTATCGGTCTTCGGCCCCTTAAATAGCGGCATAATTTGTAGTTGGAGGCCCACTTAATTTAGTATCCGCTTCACTCACTGCACTACCAACAAGCGTGGTACAATAATGTGCCGGTGACATCGCGAACAGTGCGGCGGACACAACCGTTGCGTGTGGCAGTTGGCACACTACTAGTGGTCAACGAATGCCCGCTCCATTTATTCCCCGGCGGGATTGATGAGGTTCACATGGCGACGCCTGAGGCTCTAGACTGGCCACCATACGAAAGAAGAAGAAGATTATTATATTGGTACCTACTCGTATTTAGGTATCAAGCTACTGGAAATATAATATATATGTACTGGAAAATCGCTATGAATACTTACCCAATATTTTACTTTTATAAATTTTCTTTTTTTTGGGTTATCTTCGGGTTTATTTGATACTTTCTGAAGTCCCCAGCGTTGCCCGGGATTTACGCAGAGTTTTTCAAAATTAGACGTATACAGTAATATTCCTTTTATTTTCGACGTCAAGTGCGTAAAATTTCATCAAAAAGGTTCAATATCTCATGAAAACATACCATAAGAATTAATATCTCATATCGCTAATAGGGCTATGAAAATGTTGGCTTTATATTAAGGATTTTCAACGATTTAAAAAATATTCATACATTAAAAAATGTATTCACATCTCCTATTAGAAGTTTTCTATAATATAGGTGTATTCATTTATTCACATCTCTCATTAAAAGCATTCTAGAATAATGGTGTATTAATTTATTCACATCTCTCATTATAAGCATTCTAGAATAAAGGTGTATTAATTTATTCACATCTCTCATCAGAAGAATTCTACAATAAAAGTTTATTAATTTATTCACATCTCTCATTAGAAGCATTCTAGAATAATGGTGTATTAATTTATTCACATCTCTCTTTATAAGAATTCTAGAATAAAGGTGTATTAATTTTTTTCACATCTCTGATTAGAAGCATTCTTAATTAAAGGTGTATTAATTTATTCACATCTCTCATTAGAAGCATTCTAGAATACAGGTTTATTGATTTATTCACATCTCTCATTAGAAGCATTCTAGAATAAAGGTGTATTAGTTTATTCACATCTCTCATTAGAGGCATTCTAGAATAAAGGTGTATTAATTAACTAACATCTGTGTATTAATTTTAGTATTGGAATTACTTTAGAGTCGATAGATTATGATAACTACATTCATTGAAATTGTTGAAGTTGGGTGACAAAAGAAAATTATTTTTATCTAATAATTTTATGTAAAATTGTAAATTATCAGTTAGATGTCCTTGATATATTGACGTTGATCCACTTTAATGTTCTTACCATTGTACCAAGGTTCCCCAGAATAGATAAAATAGATTACACCATTGGTAACTCTTATGCTATGTTAGCTGATATTTTTAATATGCCTCTTTAATGTATAAAGGTGAACATGTCATACACTTCTGCAGAGCATATTCTAACGAGGTCACTGCATTACAGTGCAACACATTTATTTAACTTTATTACACTAATATACATTCTATTTTGTTTTTTTTTAAAAAATCAATCTTTCAATTTTTCTTTTTTTTTCTTCTATATATATTATATAATTTTTGTACTATGACTGTCAGTAACTATCATGTATGTAAAGAAATCTACTTTAAGGTGCGGGAAAAGTCCCGAGGGGGTGGTTTTTAGAAATCTCAGGTAGATATTTTATTTCTCTTATTTTGAAGGGCAAGTGTGCATCAGGTTTCATTGAACTATGAATAAAGCTGTACACGGAGAAAAATGACTATTTATTAAGAATCTCTTCAAATAATTGCAAAATCCGGTTAAAAACGGGATTGCGGGCCTTACGAACGAATCAACTGAATTCCTAATAAAATTTAATTAAAATAGGAATATATTGAGTTCACGATATATCAGTATAAAATATTACTAGAGTAATGACAACATCATTTATATAAAGATAGAATCACGGACCATCTTCTTTTTATGAGAAGAATATTTAAAATAGGTATTTTAGCTGTTCTCAATAAGTGCTTATGTTTATTTATCACCTCTTTGTGTACTACTAATCCTACACGGCCGAGCTGGAAGAAATTTATATAACTAACTTTTTTATTTTTATTTTGGTGTTTCTTTATTCATAAAAATTTTAATGATTACAATTATTTTTTTGTCTACAATCACCATACTAGGCTCATTCCCGTATTATGGTAGTCATAATGTTTTTGATTACAATGTTAAGATGTACAGAGATAAGAGAGAGAGAAAAAAAGAGGTGAAAAAAAAGAAAACATATGAACAGAATGGAATAAAAGAACAGTTAATTTAATTTAATGACACGAGACATTCTTTGAAATAGTTCTTTCCCTTTACCAATAGCCAATTCTGAATATTTTTTATATAAAGATGATCAGTTTCCGATTTTCTAGCATCTATATTGAATGAATTGAATATATTGGGAGCAATATAAGAGAATTGTCGCTGGGCGAATGCTGTTTTTGTTGGAGGAATTACACATTATAGGTGTGACGAGTAACGTGTGTGAATATTTTGTTATGTTTTTTCCATGATATTTTTTATTCCATATGTATATAAGAATAGTCTTAATGTATAATTGACGAATATCTAGTATATTAATTTTTTTGAAAAGCTCTGATGGGTGACATTTGAATATTATCCTTAGCAATAGTTTTTGCGTTAAAATTATGGAGCAAAGAATTGAAGATGCACGATCTCCCCATCCCACAATCCCATATGTAGCAATTGCTTGAAAGAGGGCAAAGTAGTCACATATTAATGTTTTCAGGTTAAGGATAGATCTGAGAGATCTGAAAATGTAGCATAACGTGCCGAATCTTTTTGTTGTATCATTGATATGTGAACTAACTAACCATCACGCAGTTTCCCCGCAGGGATAGGAAGAGAGGACGGACCGCTAAACAACTCGGTCTTGGTACACACTTCTTGCCTCATTCACATTCATACATAGTCTCATACATACTCTTCTATTATTCTGACTCTTGACATGGCCCGACTCTAGTAACTGATTCACTTGATCGTGCCATGTCTTCCTCGGGCGTCCCAGACTTCTGCTACCATTCGCATTGTATATTTTCTTTACACTCCTTTCTTCGCTCATTCACTCTACATGCCCAAAACATCTAAGCGTCCCTTTCTTAATCTTACTCATAACGTTTACATCATCCTTGCACTCTTTGCGGATCTCCACATTTATCACACGATCATGCAATTTTTTACCACACATACGCTTCAGGGATCTCATTTCAACAGCATTCAGTCTGCTTTCACCCTTTCTCTGCCAGTTCCATACCTCACTTCCATACATCAGGGTAGGTACCGGCACTCCATTCTGGACTGCTAACTTCGCTTCTTTGAATTTGAATTTCTATTATCGTTATTAAATCTTTTGGTTCTAGTATAGGTACGAGTAGGTAGGTATAATCCGAAATTAGTAGATTCCCCATGGCTCTCAATGATTTCATTGGCTGAGTTGCCCGAGAGTCCAAGTTGCAAGTTACAAGAGACATCTGTAGACAGCAAGTTGAGTGAACACTTTGAACGTATAAAGCCGGAGCATTGCACAGTGAATCACTTACAAAATATGTAAATACATCAAAGCACTTTTACGTAGGAAATGGACCCGCTTTATTGCAGGGGCACATTTTTCCTTCCGTTTGAAGAAAGCCTCATAAATTATGAATTGGATACGAGAAGCTCATTTTAAAACTTGCTCTTTCTCAGTCTTTAAAACGGGCTTACAAAGCGCAAGCACGAATATCCATATTTATACAGTCATTTTTTTATACTTACTCATCTTTATTTTCTTCATTTTTCTTTAAATGTCGTCTATATGTTATCTTCTTGGGTTATATTTCAGAGTGAATTATTTCTTCACTAGTCTGTAAGTATGTATGTATAATATGTTGCAAGTTATAGGTTTAGGTACCTATTTAAGTTATTTGTCGCAAATCAAGAAAAGTAAACATAATACATTGTAAATTTAATTAGAATCTGATACATGTTCAAGGCGAAGCTTAGTGCTAAATCACTATTTTGATTAATCTTTATAACGAATTGGTGCATATTGTGAATACCAAAAAATATGTTTTAGATATTTTTTTATTTTTTTTATTTTTTAAAATCTTTTTTATTTTATATAACTTTATAATATAATAATAATAATTGGCAGTTTGATAATGCCTTCAGAGGGCGAAACAGCTGTCACGCGTAATAATAATTACACAGCAGAACTTGTTTAAAAATAAACTGTTTTTATAAACCCAAAAACAATATTATTGAATATATAAAAAAATAAAATTAAAATTAAGTTCTACAAATTAAACTTAATAACAATAAATAAAAATAAATAAAATGTTTTAGATAAATTGCAGGTTTTCCTATCGTTTCGATTGAGTAGAATACAAATAAAAATATAAATTATTCAATAAAAAATATAAATGTAAACTACTAAAATTTTTTATTTTTCAATAGAAATGTATGAACGCGTAAAGGAAACAACTTAAAAAAATACAGTAGTATAGCTAAGATTATCTGTAACAGTTTCACTTGATTAACTTTTTTGCTTTCTTATAAAATTATTTACAAAATAAATTGAAACCCGTTTTGTGGTTGAAATCGAACGTTTCTAGACTCCGTTTGTCAAGCGATTTTAATGCCTATTGCGTCTTCCTTTCTCCGTGAGTCTATCATAATGATCTTTTAACATTTATTTTTGGTATAAATTATTTATTGACAAAAAATATAATAAAACACTTATTATTATTCATTTGACCATACCATGTCTTCCAAGGGTATCCTCGACTTTAAAATAAAATATAATAAATGTGCGATTAGAAAATGAAGATGTTGGTAGTTCTTATTCGAAGTATGGAACAGTTAAATATATCCGAAGGAGATAGGGTTCCATTAGCTCAGTTGGTAGACAAGTGCCCCGGCAAGACAAGGGTCCTGGGTTCAAGTCCTATATGTGACCTATCTTTTTCTGATTTTTCTGTTTCGAATTATCGTTTAAGAATTACTAATATTGTCTTCAATAATGTTTTTAATCTATTCATTTGTTCGTTCCTCCTTTGACCTGATCAGTCGGTTAATTTGTTTTTTTTTTCTGTAATAACGAATACGATATCAGAAATTTTTTAAATTTTACAACCATATTCAAGAATTTCTTATAAGTAGGTATGGTAGAAAGGAATGTTAGGAGAATTATTAACACTAAAGTTTATGGTAGAAGAAGTCAGTGATACCCGTGGAAGACATGGTAAGGTCGAATGAATAATAATTATAAGTATTTTTATCTTATTTGTTTGTAACAAATAGGTATATGATATCCTCACTGGGATCTCCGGGTGCTGAGGATTTCATTTACATATAATAAAAAATTTAGTAGTAAGGATTAATATAAAGTAATTATAAATGTATTGAATAGTGTTTTATTCTGAAATAATTATAAATATGGAGTTTTGGTGTTTAGTTGAGTGGTTTCCGTTTCAGTCTGTATTTGGTGTCAGTTTATTATCTATTTCTGATCTCCCTATGTTTTGTTTCCAGCTTTTTATTTGAGAATTAAATGTTAAAATATTATTGTGAGTTTCGAAACAGAGTGGGTGTTTGTTGTAGAGTTTAGTATCTAAGTATAGGAAGCTTTTTTGTCCAAATGTTTTATTTATAGTTGCTGGTTAGATTTGTTTTGTCCTTGAGATCTAGTGTTTCTAATTTGTATAATTGTTAGTTAGTATTTCTTGTATGTTGTATTTATGAATGTAAATGAATCAAATACTTAAGTCAGACGGTACATGAATGTAAATGAAGCAATAGAGTATGACAATACAGAGTTGTGTGATGGTCTATCCTATCTGCCTATACTTGCGGAGAAACGGCATGACGGTTAGTTAAATTGTAAGTTTATCAATATATTCAATCACGAATTAAGAGAAATTAATTAGCATTAAAAACAATAAAATGATACATGTGGATTATGTGCACAGTCCAAAATTAAAGAATCGTTTTTTTCCACATAATTTAATGAAATTCGTTATTATTCAATCAGACGAATCAACATCAAGAGGAATGTCAAGTTAATATCCCTCGCAAGTCGCAAGTGGGGGGTGCAATGGTAAGAGGGATGCAATCATTTGTGCTAACTTTCCTTTTACTTGTTATGCTCTTGCTTCCCTCTCGGAGTGGGGTCAGAGGGAACATAAAAGGCGAGTGATAGACCCACCCCCACCCTCCTCCCTCCAAGCTATGACCCAGTGGAAACATAAAAAAAACACCCGACAACCAAACTTGGGGATGGGTTTGGGGTGGTACCACCGAATAGAGACTGACTTTTAATGAGTGAAAACACAGCACTTATATCAAATACCATTACAATGGATTTCACGGTTTTAATAATTTATAGTATTATTTGATAATAAATGTAGTACATACTATGTACATAAATTTGTTAATATCTCAAAATTAGTCGGCTTTGGAAATTATACCCACTACTCCTACTCTTCTTTACGTTAATTAAAAAGGTCAGTTTTTCTGTCCTGTAAATTCATACCTTTCCAGGAAGGTCGATGTTTAAATATATTGATGGCTTAAGGCCAAGAAATTGCGTCTCCATTTTTTGGCGAAAAAGAACTTATGAGATAAAACAAATTTTTGCAAGAGATTCAAACTTTTCACATAATTTGTCTCAAAATATTGGTTATAGTTTTGGAGATACAATATCTTAACCCAGAGCCGTGTAAAAACGTGATTGTATAACCTTGCATTGTATCCCGGTCCTGTGTTTTCACGTGATTGACCAGCCGTCTCAAAATGTGCATTTTAGTGGCATCTAGTGGCTTCTATTATAACTTTTTCGTAGTTCTATGTATTGCAACTACTCGAACTATTCCAAAGCTTGCATCTGACGTGCCATATCCTGTCGAACCTGCAAGGTGTGTGCAAAGCATAAAAAAAGGAGTGAGACCCTGTATATGTGCAAACATAGCAATGTGGCTCTCTATAAAAGCCAATGGTGGCAAAAAATGATATATTTAAGTGTTTTAAATAAATACAAGATGTTTCGATTGATTTAACCAAGAATTTTCATAATGATAATACTTTTAAGAAACCCTTCCAAAAAATGAAATTTCCCGAAAATGGGCCGTCACAGAATAAGTTTTATGTGTATTCGGCCGGTGCTTATAGTGTTAAACAACACATACGTATAGTTAATACCTATAATATACCAGCGAAAAATACATTCTTTTGAATCAATATATCCGTAATTTATTTTAGTTATTTTGGATTTCGTGATTAAAATCGATTCCTAAATACTTCTTAATTTATTCATATAATAAGAAAATATCTGAAATGAAAAGCTATATTAAAAAATATCGAAACTAGCGCAAAAAATATGTTTGACATTACTTAGGCCATTGGGATGGAGAAGTATCCAGGTATTTGTATATTTTATAGAATGAAGTGTTCAATATAGATCCATTTTTTTTAAAGTAAGTATAATGAAACAAATAGGGGCACACAGCTTCAAAAAGATCACGACAAACCCATAACTGGCGCCCCTTCTCATCTCTGTATAAAAACTGCCCGGGGTGGAGTACAACAAATCGTGTAATCGAGCCTGATTACACGACGCGCATTACACGTGTTTGTATAATGAGCTGCGCAGGGGGTGAGATTATGAGGATATCGGAAGACGTTGGGGCATCCCTCAAAGCCTTGAATGGCCAGGAAGCTTGTGTAGTTGTGTTGCTTTTATTGATGCAAATTTGACGCGTTTTTCCTGGCATCGTTAGGCATGAGATTTGATCAAATTACCACACATTTGTAAGCAGTATTACACTGGAAAGAATGATAAAAATAATGATGGTGCTTTTATTTTAATTTGATTTAAAAATCCAAGAGAATTAATACGTTCATTCCCGTCCTAGTGAGGAGAGTATCGTTTATGTATCTATAAGGATAAAATAATAAACGTCCGGGATGCCGGCAATCTCATATTAAATAGTCACGAAACCATGGATGTTTTGCGTGTTATGTTTGGTATGTTATTTTTCTAGTACGACAGCATAAGTGTCCTAACTTACCTGAGCTGGTGAGTCTGGCAATCCAATTTGGGGAACGGTGTGAGACAAATGGACGGAGGGAGATGGGGAACGGAAAGATTTGAGAAGTATCTGGCTATGTTATTATAGATAGAACATTTGCTAACTAAACGAACAGAGGTTAATTGTATTCGGAAATAATTAATAAAAGAGAGAATAATGAAGAGTCCGAAATGGTTGCATTTGTAAATGTTTTCGCATTGAATTGGGTTTGCAGTTTTATTTAGTTTTTTTTTCAATTTAATTTTAATTATGTATTCCTACACGCTGATCCCATTTAATTATTTTAAAGATGGAATGTAAATAGCTTCAGTGCCAGGCCTCGACCGAGCTTAAAACGATTTTTTCAGGCAATTGTTTTTTGAAAATGATTTCTACGAAATTTTTTCAGAAGTGATTTCATCCAATAATCCCGATGTACAATAGTTAGGGTGGCCCCCCAAGATGGGTCTATCGGCGGCCAGGGGAGGGGACAGTTCGGGCCCATTACGCTCTTGAGGGGTATAAAAAACACACACCTCACTTTTTATTAAATGGCCAAATTTTGGAAATGAAGGCAATCCCGGCTCCCGGCGGGATTACGGCCCTCGGGCTAACGAGGTCCATAGGAGATAAAACGTGATATTATATCTGCAATACGTGGGATAAGGACTCGATAATATCTGGCCTCTATTTTATTGGGCACAGTGTTCTCTATGCCATGTTCAGATATTGTAATCTTTGTTCACAAACGGCATAGTTAAATTAAATTGTATTTTGGTTTACCCACGCTTGTATAACTGACTTGCTGCTTTGTTTTTGAGACAAAAACACGAATTTACATACTTAAAGACATTATAAATAATTGCGAGTGTTATATTGTCCATGTTTTTCTTTTAGCGTTTTCATATTATAATCATTGTTTACACATTACCTCATTGAAGATATTAATTTGGTGTGCCTCCACCCATGGCGTCAGTATTGTATATAAATTAGGTTAGCAGCAGTTAAGTACCCATATCATTATATTACATTGACACAATGCAGTAACAATTCAGTGAAATGAATAGGATACTACATGACGTGTACTCGATGATGCAGTTAAGACGAAAAGAGAATAAAACAAAACAAAAGTAGATGGTAATTAAGGCAAGTATTTAAAAAATATCACCAAATAATTAAAGAAAAATAACCTATTTAGTAGAATTATAAATTAGTTTTTTTAAATTTTCTTTTAATGAATTATGCAAGCAATGTATCTGTGTAAATACCTACCTACTGTGTCGTGTCAACTTTGACTGCGATATATACATACATGGTAATAAGACCTCGGGATCTCATTTCTACTGCATTTAATAATAGTAGTAAAATATGGATGTACACATATTTTTTCTTTGGATGAAATCCAATTGGTCTTGAATGAGATATTCCAGTGAAAATTTCAAATTTGTAATATCTTCAAATGTGTTTTCTGAATGATTTTCAATAAGTTTTCAAATCAATACAAATACATTTTATTTCCCCCAATATGTATAAGTTATTTTGGCATTTATGGCGTAATACGAAAAAGTGATAAAATGGCAAGTGCTTCCCTAGTTTCTGGTATGAAAAGTGGAACGAGAAAGTCATTCAAAGTGGGTATATTGGGTTTTATAGATCAAGCTGGTATTAGGGGGCGTAACTCGATATGTGGGTTGAACGAAAGTCTCGTTGTTATGAAAATATTACTTTTTGAGATTTTTACATCTTATAATATACTTCTTCATTTAAAAAAAGCCCGATCTTTATCTGAATAAGCATGTAACAAGCCGTTAAGGGGCCTATGTCATATTTGGAGATACAGTATAGAGGGTCTTTTAGTGGAAATTAAGGATCTTGAAGAGACCAATCTTCTGGGAGGAAACACAGAGGCCGGCAAATCATTCCACAGCCGAGCTGTTGTACTCAGGATCGGGTCGTGGAAACGACCCGTTCGCTTAACCGTGTACAAATATTGGGCGCGTTTTTGTCGTGTTTCCACACTTTGTTTATTATTTAATTATCATCTATCTATTCAGATACGAAAATTTAAAGAAAAAAATGTATTTATATTAAAAATAAGTGCATTTTTGAGAAGTGCCGTATGTGAAAACCGGATGCGGTGATTTTTTACAGCTCTGCTCTATAAAGCCGATTGGTTTTGAGTATGGGACCCCCGGGGGCAATATCCCGCGCGAGACGCGGCTCCATGTCATACTTACTTTCATTCCGGTTCGTGCCTGAGCCGCTGCTCTGCCCGTTCTGACGCTGCTGGTGTTGATTCATACACTGATTCATACCTCTCGCGCTGTCGGGTTATGTTTTCCAGGTTTAAAACACCAAATTATTGACTGAACGAAGTTCTGTTTTAACTGGGCCATTTGGCATTTCATTTGTCTGTAACTATATTTGTTACTTTCTGGTTCCGTTTTCAAGATGGTGGCCGTTTTAATAGTTCAGTAAATATATTTTACAAAATTGAAACCGTCGTGTTTATTAATTACGAATCTTTTCTTTTTTGGTTTTTTATTTATAATAAGAGAAAATTAGAAACATATTTCTTTATATGTTTATGCTTTATAATCTTTATAAGCTCATGTTTTACTTTCTCAATATGATTATACTTTATATTCTTTACATGCTTAGGTCTTATATTTGCAACAATTATATTTACACTTTATATACCTATTCTTATACCATATATATTGTATATGCGTATGTTAAATATTGGCACCAACTAAACACTTATATCTCTCGTATATCTTATATGCTAAAGCTTACGTTTTACATTCTCTATATGCTTATGTTTTATCTTCTTTATAACATTATGTCTTATATTATTTATATACCTAAACTCTACATACTTTTCATGCTTATGTCATATATTATTTATAAGCTTATGCTATATATTCGCAATTACTCTTACATAAAACACACGTTTTCAAATTCTGATGAATAATATTATTACGGATGAACTAGATAGCACTTATAATATAACAGAAAAAGTATGTAATAATGTCGATGAATGTAACCTTGTTTTCAAAAATATGACAAACTCATTAGTAATTATGCACTTAAATATTAGGAGCATTTACAAAAACATTAATGAATTATTATGCACCCTTAGTCTTTTAAAAACTGAACTCGACTGTATTGTTTTGACAGAGGCACACCTTAATACAGTAAATATAGATAATATACCACAATTACCGAACTATACTTGTATTTCGACGAAAACACACATTAACAAAAATAGTGGCATAGTTATTTACGTTAACCAAAAACACCAAGATATATCTTATAAAGAAATAAACATGACCCTCACGAACTGCGTAGCATTACAATTTAAAGTAAATAATCAGATTTATCAAGTTATTGCTGTTTACCGAACCCACGGATCAAAAACTCAACAATTTATAGAGAACCTCAAAGATGTAATTAACAAAACAAAATGTCAAAATACTATAGTGACGGGTGACTTCAATATAAATATAGGTCTAAATTCAAACAGCGTCGAAAAAAATGATTTACTTAATACGATGGCTGAGCTTAACTTCATTTCATGTATAAACGATTACACTAGAGTTGTGCCCCTACAAAACCCATCATTTATTGATCATATCTGGACTAAGGCTGACACAACTACACAATTAACACCTGTCATTTGGAAAACAAACATTACCGATCACTACACGTGTTTTTTAATTCTTCATAAAAAAAAAATATGTCCTTTTCCAAAACTGCATTAAAACAGTATAACATAAAAACCTTAAACATACAACTTCTTGAACAAAAATTGAAATTGGAAAATTGGGAAGAAACATTAAACACCGAGGATGCTGAAAAATCTTCAATTATATTCGAAAAAACACTTCGCGAACACATAATAAATGCAACTATACATAAAAACGTTAAACCTAAATCAAAACATAGAAAAATTAAGCCCTGGATCACCCATGGAATAGTTACCTCAATTAGGAATAAAGAAAAACTATTTTATCAAACCCGAAAACAACCTAATGACTAAAATTTATTAGAATTATATAAAAAAATACAGAAACAATCTTACAAATTTAATTAAAAAAACAAAAGAAAATTACTTCAAGGTAAAAATTGAAGATAGTGGTAAAGATAATAAAAAAGTCTGGGCTACAATTAACAACATTATCGGCAACGGTAATAAAAATAAACAAATAAATAAAATAACTTATAACAACGAAACAATAGACTCAATAAAAGAACCAACTAAAATTGCAAATATTTACAACAACTACTTCACTAAAGTCGGAGAGAAACTAGTCAAAAAAATCGACTCGTTCCAACCTAAAAATACTGCCAATACATCCACACAAACTTGCCAAAATATTTTCGACAAATTTTAAAAATGCACCCAAATAGAAATAGAAAAAATTATAATGAACCTACGAGTGTCCGCGAGCCCTGGTTTTGATAATATCACAGTAAATGTATTAAAACAAATGAGACAATTAATATCAAAACCAATTGCACATATCATTAATAACAGCATACAGCAAGGAATCTACCCAAAAATATATAAAAATACAATAATAACCCCGATCTTCAAATCAGGAATTACATCTGACGTCTCGAACTACCGTCCCATATCTATTGTATCTAACGTAGCAAAAATATTTGAAAAAGTCGTAAAGTCACAGTTAACTAAACATATCACTTCAAATAAAATTATTAATGATAACCAATTCGGCTTCAGAGAAAATTTAGGTACGCAAGATGCAATCGCAAAAATAACCTCTATAATATATAATGCTCTTGACTCGGGAAATAAATGTTTAAGTATATTCATCGATCTAAGAAAAGCCTTTGACAGTATAAGCCACAAGAAGCTAATAAAAAAAATAGAAAATATTGGAATTCAAGGAACAGTTAAAGAATGGTTTAAAAGTTATCTTCATAAAAGACACCAACACGTAAAAATTAACAATATATTGAGTGAGCCCACCTATTCCGAATTTGGAATTCCTCAAGGGTCAGTTCTAGGCCCAATATTGTTTACCATTTATGTGAATGAAATGCTTACAGTACCAAAAAATGGAAAAATCATATCTTTCGCCGACGACACAGTTTTAATCATAGAAAAAAAAACTTGGGAAGAAGCCTATCAAACTGCGAATATAGAAATAAACAACTTAAAACAATGGTTGGATTACAACTACCTCTCCTTAAACTCTGAAAAAACCTATTTCATGACTTTCACATTATCAGACAAAATGCACCCAACAATAAATTCCAATATAACTATCCATAACTCTTGTAATAATTATACTGACAACTGCAATTCACCTAAATGCTCAAAAATCTCAAAAAAAAGTAATATTAAATATTTAGGCATAATTATAGACCAAAATATTAAATGGACAGAACAAATTGCGCAAACTGTAAATAGAATACGTAAACTTTATTACGTATTCCTCAAAGTAAGAAATATATTACATAAATCTTTGCTACTAAAGGTTTACTATGCATTAGCCCAATCAGTTCTGCAATACGGAATTATAGGATGGGGAGGAGCGTATAAAACCAACTTAACCCCACTTGAAATAGTACATAGAAGACTCATCAAAATAATTCTAAAGAAACAATTAGACTATTCAACTCAAAAATTCAAAGTATTACCAATAAATAAAATTTATCAAAAAAACGCATTGCTACAAATCCATAAAGACAAACTAACAATAAAGTCATTCAGCACCAGACCGAGAACCTTAGGACAAATAATAATCCCTAAACTTAATACTACAACAGCCCAACATCATTACACATACTCAGCAATAAAATGCTTTAACGAACTCCCTATAGAAATACAATCCGAGAGGAATTATGAAATTTTTAAACAAAAACTCAAAAAACATTTTACTATTATATAATTTCTAAGTATGTGTTACGATGTGCCAACCTATATTTCCATTATGTACAAACCAATGCCATCTTATATTTTTCATTATGTATAAAAAAAATTTCATTATGTACAAAAAAAAAAAAAAATTGCAACTTATATTTTCATTATGTATAAAAAAAGTAGTCCTTCATGCATCCAAATTGTAACAACTGATAAGTATGTATGTACTGTCAATTTGATAGTGCTCCCTCCCTAAACACCAGAATTTCTCAATTAGGGAGGTATTGTTACCACTAATATTATATAAAAAAATATATATATTTTTAAGGACGCGAGGTCTACCGGTCACAGTATTTTGTTATAACCTCTACTTTTAAATATTACCTAATAAATATTTACAAAATGTGTTAGACCAGTGGCGAAAAGTATTGCAGATAGCAATTTCAAAAAAATATTATTATTATTTTTAACGGTGACCGGATAAATCAACACATTTTTAAAAAGTTATATAAAGTCATGGAAAGTGATGAAACAAAAATTTTATTGACTGGGTTAAGTAGGTTACGTTAGATTAGGTTAGGTTAAAAAAATTTTTTTCTTCATCGTTCCTAATGACTTTATATCACTTTTTAAAAGTGTGTTGAATTGTCACTGTGTTGAGTTATCATGGAACCATTTTTAACAATGGTTGATAGCTACATATTATGTAAAATTAGTCTAACGTATCTAACCATTTTTTTAGTACATTTATAGAATAATCATCGTCATTTATTTTATTTAGAGTAAATAAGTAAGTATTAAAAATACTTACTTATTACTGCAAATACCTTGAAAATATACAGAGACAAAAGTTGTAATTAGTTTTGTAGGTTCGAGTACTAATACTGTAATAAAATAACACATCCTCTATTTTGATCTATCTTATTAGAAAAACTAAATATGTACATCATTTTTATTTATTTTATTTTTTCATCAAATTTTTCTTTTAAACGTTTACTACAATTTAATTATTTAATGATATTGTCATAGGTATATTTACTTAAAAATATTAATAAAATGGAGAATTTCCAATTGAAATACTAAACTAAATATGCATTGGCATTTAGTATTTACTTTTTGGCATTAAAAAGGGAGTTAATTAGTTAATGAGGTCTTTATTCATAACTGAGTTAATTGGTCAAAGAGATCTATAGCCAAAATACGAGATATACGAAACAAGTGTCTGAATTTCGACTCTCCAAATTCGAAAGGGTTTAATTGATTGCATACGTGACGTCTTTCAATCCTAAGAACTTCGTTAATCTGCCTCCATTCATTAATGAACCAGTAATTTTGCATAATGAACGACATTACTAAAAAAGTTGCGTATATCAACAGTCACCCAATTTTAACTGACGGTAAAGGAGATTTAGCGGGCTTTTTTGTCGGAATTTCTTGTCAACTGTGCTAGGGAATGTTGCTAGCTGGCCATAGATCCCGAATGCAGTCAATTTCTTATTGACATATGGTTTTATCGGTCGTCCGTGCTAGACCCCCAGTCTCCAATTAGACGAACGTACAAACAAAACATAAGAACGTCGATAAGCATAAGCTTTGGACAAAGACACCGCGCAATAAAAGTATTCAATAATCTTATACTCGGCAATAAAAAACATTTCACCAACAAAATTATTAAGATATGGATTAAAACAAAATAGGCGTCATTACAAAAAAACATTTGTATACATAGCACACATGTACAAATGCAAGGATTGGTTTCTAAATTTGAAAGTAGTTTTCTCAGGCTCTATCGCGGCGAAAGGACTGAAATTTTGGATACGTACTAAGAATTAAAGAAGGATAATAATGAATTTCTTACACCGATGGAATGTAATTTGGCCATAAGGATTAAGTGGTCACTTTATCAAAGGCTTTAAAAAGTCAGTGTAAAGAAAATCTACCTGAAAATTGTTTTCTAGAGCTTTGACAATGGTATTAGTAAAGGAAAGTAAATTAGTTGCGGTAGATTTAGCATATCTAAATCAATGCTGTTCCTCAATCACCCAAAAAGTTTACTTAAACACTTCAACACATGGTTACTACACAAAAAAGGGCATGCATCAGCAAATTACTAGCAATCCCTTCTTAGTCGAATTCTCATTCCTTATTTACATACATGTTTTATTTAAATTTATAGAGATTTAGTCTTTCTTATTAAAACTGCTTATGTTTTACGCATGCATAGTTTATCAATTCCTAAAACTGTTGTTTAAACTATTTTTTGATATGTTATTATTGTGAGATTTAGACGCTAGCATTTATGTAAATTTAAAGTTCCTACGAAATTCTTGTTTTTATGTAACTATATATGTATGTGTATGTAACCATACATGGAATGTTCCATGTATATATTGATATATATGTATGTGTATGTGTAAGCATATATATGTACCCGCCTCAGAACAGAAATCTTCTAGTGAGGCGGGTTACTTTCATGTTTGTAATTATGATTATGTTATTACAATAAACGCCCGGGTTGCTGGCAATTAAAAAAAAAATCAGAATATTTTTGAAAACCGGAATGGATTTTCTTTGTAACGATAAACTCTAGAATTTTGGGTATCTGAGACATACTTGATATCGGTCTGTAGTTTCCAACGTTTGACTTGTTTCCTGATATAAAAATATCTGATAAAAAAAAATTCCAAGACTAAGGAAATATGGCAGACGAAAGAGATAAGTTATATAACATACAAATTGATCTTGGCTTTATGAGAACGCGCCGTTTCTTCGACTCGTTTTGTGTAAGTCGGCTCGTATGTGGAACGAGTTACTTTCATATAATTCGGGCACCATCAAGACCAGCATTAATAAATCCCCTACTACAGTCCCTACCTTGACCTGTCTCACAACCCTGCCCAACATGGTAGTGAACCCCTGCCTCTACACTGTACAGACATGGGCGCTCTTGTGAGGTGACACATAAAAAATAATAATCAATAAATAAAATCTGATTGACAGGCTGCTATCTGGCTGTTTAACGTAACTTTACAATAATAATAATATTTATAAAAAAATATTTGTAGAAAAAAATATAATCAAGGAATCAGTCCTACCCACAATTAGAGTCCTTACAAAATGAGAATACGACATCGGACCTTAACGGTCTACTTTACGACAAGGACACTTGAAACAATATGATCGAATTATACAAAACCTCCCCATTTCCAAATAGCAGATACACACAGGGGCTGTGACATTTGCCTGAAAGAAGGCAGCGCTTGTCTAAGGGAGGGATGCCATTTACAGCTTATCCTTTTACTTACAATCCTTCCGCTACAGGGTTGCTCCGGGATGCTATAATACGGGGTGGATACTCTAGGTAGACGGGAGTTAGACAATAGGATATAATTGAAATGAACGCTCGTATAAAAGGATAGTGGCATCGGTTGCTATTTACAGAAAATGTGTTACTAAAAAAAGTGAATTTCACTAGTGCAAAAGGCCAATTTCTGAAATAAAATTGAAAATTTGATACAACCAAATATGCAGCATCTAATAAAAATATTCCATGACCATATGTTGATCCCACTGCCATTTGATTCCTCAGAAACTTAAACCTCGACAGTTGATCGAACGATGGTAAATCTGTGTGCCATTTGATTCCTCAGATACTTGATCCCCCGACATTTGATCGCCTGACAGTTGATCCCTCCGCCATTTGATTCCTTGGTCACTTGATACCCGACTGTTGATCGCTAGCCAGTTGATCCCTTTGCCATTTGATTCCCCGGAGACTTGATCTCCCGGCAGTTGATCTCTATGCCATTTGATTCCAAGGACACTTGATCCCCCGACAATTGATCGGCAGATAGTTGATCCTTCTGCCATTCGATTCCTCAGATACTTGATCCTGCAAAGGATGATGATTTTGTAATGTTTTTGAAATTAATAAACAAATTGAATTGAATTGAATTGATTTGAATTGAATTGAATTGAATTGAATTGAATTGAATTGAATTGAATTGAATTGAATTGAATTATTTCTGTTGAACTTCCTTCCTGGTAACGTAGGCAGAGATGCTATATGGTCGTATATTTCCACCTAAGACGCCTACGGATATAAATATACCATCGACATTTGTTATACGATCTTAACTACTCTGCATACATTACCAACATTAGGAAGTACAACAAAAAAAATTCTTATCCGCAGCGTTTGTTCGGGGAAATAACTGCCCGGGAATCAACTGTTGGGAGATCAACTGTCTGAGGGATCAACTGTGCGGGGGATCAACTGTTGTGGATCAAGTGTGTGGTCACCTAAAAAAATATTTCGTTTTAATCTTAATATTTCAATAAATATGCATCACCCGGTTTACAGGCAAATTACAAATTTACAAGCTGTTAAGGTGGCTAAAAAGAATACTAATGAATTTTTTTCTTTAATATAAATTATTTAAAATAGTTTTTTGACGTACCTTCCACTTTGGTCGCCCTCTCAGAAAGATGTCAATTTACAGAGTGGACATTCTCGCATTCCTAGTGAAAGACTACCCTTTAGTATTGATTGAAATGGCACTAAAGGTGAGTAAATCTGAATAGCCAGGTAACATTCAACCGTCCACTTTCCATTTTCCACTTCTTTCAGCCCTGTAGGGCTTGCAACCTTGTAAGGTTCTCGAAACGGGAATGTCGTTATTCCATTGGCTCCGGGCAGTTGATACTCTTTAACAGTAAAAAATACGAAGGTGCAAAAAAGATTAGTATTTAATTTTTATGTAATTGAAAACCGTTTTACACATTATTATCTACGTAAATAATATCAAATATCAATATTTTTCAACATCGTAAATGCAAAAAGTTGTTGTTTATTGTCAGTAAGTTGAATCAAATGTTTTTTTTTTAATGCGTATTAAAAACGGTAGTTGTAGGTAAAGTTTTACCCAAACAACTGTCATTCTTATTATGCCTAAATACGAAGATGGAAAAAAAGATTAGTATTTAGGGTTTTTAAATATATTTTTTTAACGTTTGCGAGTAATGTACTTTATTGCAGATCCTTTCCGCCAGCGACTCTATTTGCATGTCCACTAGTGATTTCGGCCTTTTTTACAGAGGAAAAGGGTTTTAGGAAAGTGCGGAAGGTAAAAAAGGGATTTAACTCCGTCTTACGGGGGAAACAAACTTTTATGGACCGAAGTGGCATTAACCCAACCCTTTTCCGCCTCCCCCCCCACAGCTCCCAGCCCTTTCATGTACATGGGGGCTTGTTTGCTAATGGTAAATGTTAATACATCATGGAAACTGTAGCATTCAAATACTTTCTACATTACCCAAGGTTACGATCCGCTAAATTATGAAGGTTCTCATTAAATTAAATTCAAAATAAACATCAAACATCTTGCGTAATTCATATCATACTTTACATATAAAATCACGGGATATCATAATACAAATTTTGAAAAATAATATTAAAATAATTTTCGGATAAAACATTATTTACAAATGTTGCGATTTATAACTAATTTAACTAGACATTTTAACAATATTAAGTAGGAAAGATATATGATTATCATACTAATCCAGAGGAAGATTAATTTAACACATAGTAGTGAAGAAGCAACACTTGACTTCAATAAAACCCACGGATGAACAAGTTTTAGTACATTCATAATATATCGGAACACGTGTTCATGCCCCTGCGTTTGTTCTGATATTGTATAATGACGAAATGCGAAAATATTCGAATTTTCATGAACATCGCGATAACACACTCGTGTTTTACTGACAGTTTATTAGGAAACCTGTCAATTCATTAGTTAAAGGCCTGCAATCTCATTGTTAAACGTATTACGAATAATTAGAACAGATTCTATAAAATAAGCAATATTCAATATAAGTAAGTTTTATTAATGTGACGATAGCCACCTTTCGATAGGATAAGAATAACCTGATTGTATCAGATCACTCATAGACAAAAAAATTAATAGACTTGTCCTAACATGAAGTCTGGGTATCATTTCAACGGGCTGGAGGCAAACCACGTGACCATATTGCTGGCACCAGGAGGGTTCGAGAATGCTTAGAATAAACTACGACGTCAGTTGTAAATTGACCACCGAAGAGCGCACATTGAAATAAACAGACTCTACGAAGGAAAGTATAGTTCGCTAAAGTAAGACAGCGCAGTAAAATTAAATAAATTTTGTAAACTAACTCTAAATTTTGTTTACCCGATTTGGGATTGAGTATTTGCAGTTAAGTTTTTTACGCAGCCAGTAATAAAAAGGACTAGTAATTCAAGATCAGATTTTATTTTCGAGGACTGAATACAATGCGAGTTGCCTGTATACTGTCATATTCATTTATCAACTAATCATAGAAAGGGGGATGGTCATTTCGCCTTCCGCGCTCCTCGCACTTGGTTTGGTCGCCTTTCCTTGATTGTCTGGTCTATTAATTTGATTGCGTAATAATAAATCACGCATTTTTATGCATATTTTCATCTCGTCATCTGCCAAAAGTTTTCCAATATTTTACAAAATAAGCACTTAAGGCGATGCCATACGTAGTAACGCAAAAGCAAAATCATGTGTTTTTTGTTTGAAAATTTGGTCGCCTAGAAATGTTTCAGATGCCTTAATTAAATACTGCGAGTAGAATATATCTTGGTCTTTGAAATAATCGAGTATTTTTTAGATAAGTCTTTTTATAAGCCCAGAAAAAAATAATGTAAAGGCCTATGAAAACTGCTATAAAGTTCAAAATGTCCTACGTACGAACCCATTTTCGGTTATGATTTTATTGTATAATGTGGAAAATTAAGTTATTTATAAAATGATCGAAAAAAAAATTAATATTTATGCCTGAACATCCACAAAATAAAATAAAAGGCACTTTTTGGCCATGTTTTTTTCTTGCATAAATCAAAACAGGCGGATGGTGTCAAGCGGGAATTTAAACCTTATCGCCATCTACGTAAGGTTTGTTATTGATAGCGGCTCAATTTAAAATATTAAACGACGTAGTGCATCGCCTTAAGATTTATCTGATGTGAACGGTAAATCAACAGTATAATTTGGGTCTTAATCACAGTATACAGGCGTGAAGTTGGATAACACGTTATTACAGTTTAGTAGGCAGTATCTAGGTAGTAGTTAGGCACCACTTGAATTGCGACTTGTCTATTATTTGAATAGAGTGTCAAGCTGAAGTGCGATGTTAGGGTGTATCCCCGACTGACACTGGTGTTCATTACTCTCGGTTAAGCGAATCAAATACAAATTCACATACTAAACTTTTAGTAAAGTTCGTGTGTTGCACGAGTGTTCGTTTGGTGTTGATAGTATCAGTTAAACAATGTATATAATGCAATATTTGTAAGCAGTATAAAGTAAGAAATTTATTAAAAAAAAAAAAAAAAAAATTTGCGAGTTCCGAATCCAGTGGGACCATGGCATCCCCAATGGTATGAAAAAGATGGGAAAGGGTAGTTGGGATTGTTGCCTCGCAGCGATCAGATAAAGAAACATAAGCTAAGAATCATAATATGGCAACGGCACACGACCGTAACAAAATTAATGTGATGCATTTAATAAAACAAACTGCTCATGTTCATTTTTATAATAATATTAACAGACTTACTTTAACTACGTTATTATATTACCTTAAAACACTTTGTATTCATCAAACTCTTTTGTACAACTTTAGATATATCTTTCAAGCTTTTTCATGTGCATCTTTAATCGCAGTATTAATTTAGTTATGTTCTTTAAAACACCCAATCTGGCGTAGTGAAGGTTTGCTAAATACAAATATGCTCTTAAACCAGCTGTTCATGTTTTTTTTATTAGTATCAAAAAAGTTAAAACATAATGCTCTGTAACAACTTTCATGGTACAATTTGTACTATTATTATTAAAAATCTAAAATTAGTAATCACTTTTGTACAACAGATCTCTTATGATTATTTGTATTGTACCTGCTTATTTTAAAAAAAAAAAATTTTTATTAGTTTTTTGTATACATACATATGTAACATAATCATGAGTAATTAAGCCTGCAACATTGATTAAAAAACTGTAAAAACAAATATATGTATACAATATATAACCTTTACGAGAGTTAAAATACTCGTGTGTAAAGGCGGGAACATAGAGAAGTTTATTAAAAATTTAAATTAAAAGTTAAAAAATTATAACACAATATATACGTGCATAGATAAAAAATAATAATATTTATAAATACATATAATAAAAAATAAATTTAAAAAAAAAGAAACTGTCAATTAAATATTCTTAATCAATTGCCAATGCAATTCTAGGTAGCCAAACTATTTAATATATCATTGTTTAGTCTATTTTTGAATTTATTATAGTCAGGTTCCAATCTCAGTTCCATTTCCAATTGATTAAACCACATCACTCCATTGTATGTGTAGAAGTGTTGTGCAAAACTGGTATGCATTAATGGCGTACTTAAGCGACCCACTGTGTTATGTCTATTATATAGATATATATATTCTATTATATAGTTCATACTCAGTTTATTATGTTATGTAATACAATTATTATTGTATTCCTGAATAACCTACTTACAACAATATTGACATGTACGCCTGGTGTAAATAATGTAAAATAACTAAGAACATAAGAAAAAACTGGAATGTTTAAAAACTGTCATAAGTCACATAGAAGGATTATATTTCTTTAACCTCAAATCAGAATATGGCTGCGGCTACAGAAAAATGAGAGAAATATTATCATGATTGAGTTGGAATTGTGGAAAGGAATTTCCTTCAGGCCAAATCGTACCGAAATCCAAACGAAATCAATCCAACCGTATCAACATGTGAAACCACAAATAAATCCAAACGAAATAAATCCAACCGTATCAACAGATGAAACCACAAATAAATCCAAACGAAATCAATCCAACCGTATCAACAGATAAAACCACAAATAAATCCAAACGAAATCAATCCAACCGTATCAACAGATGAAACCACAAATAAATCCAAACGAAATCATTCCAACCGTATCAACAGATAAAACCACAAATATATCCAAACGAAATTAATCCAACCGTATCAACATATGAAACCACAAATAAATCCAACCGAAGTCAAGAGATGAAACCACACAGATATCATTAAAATAAACAGTGCTTAATTGGAGACCTATAACAAAAATAACTAATTTGATAACATTAAATAAACAGCCTCCACAAAGCGACTCAGGAATATTGCTGAGAGGAAAGAAAGAAAGGAAAGAAAATGAGAAGCCATAATATAGAACTTTGGAACAAAAGTGGATCACAGTGGTGATGGTTGATGGTGGAAAATTATCAGACATAAATAATTCCGTCTTTTATAAACAATGTCCAGCCTTTATACCTATGTAGGAATTTATATAAATAATTCCTAGAGTGATTAATGAATGCACCGTATAAAAAGGAATGAGAAATAATAAATGAATTTTATTTAAAAATTTCTCATACATCTACTACTCTGTTTTTAGATACACGTTCGCCTAAAACTCCATTATTCACTCCATTATCTAATATGTTTTAAAGTAAAATTAAACTCATTATGTATGAGAGCCTAATATATTAAACAAGGGAACTGCGACATTAATATTTAAACGTAAAACGTCACCCTTTTCGGTTTTGCTAAAAATGGACGTGTAAAGGAAAGAGTTGAGTGAAACACGCGACAGAATGCGGCCATCCTTTCCTCGAACAAAAGCAGCACTAATTATTACCGTTGAGTTGGCTTTCCTTCATGCATATGAGTAACTGCCGCGAATCCTGATTACCCAACTGCACAGAATAGAACAAATAATTTTTAAACATTAATAAAAAAGACTAAACCTTTTATAAGAGAGTGTGAATCCGATCATTATGTTTGGCTGGAGTTTGTAGTGCAGGGCGTCCAGTAATGATAGGGTGGCTGATAATATGTTGGTGATGATGTAGAGAGAGTGTAGGGGGTGTGTTGTGTGAAGGGTTAGACTGGCGTGGAAAATTCTGGAGACAGGTGGCTTCACCGTCATGCTTTCGTGAACTGAAAAGCTTTTCCTGATTTTATTTGTCCGTGGGGATGTTACCCAGTTGGATAGAATTTTTTTTAAAACTATTGTTGATAAAAAGAACAGATTCTGACGAAGAAGAGATGACGGGTTGTTTCAGAGAATTTGAACAATTCTTCAAATTTCAAAGTTAATTTTCAAGTTCTGTTATTATTTCAGTTCTGTCAAGTAACTGAAATATAATGATATAATAACATAACTTGAATGGGATATTCACAGAACTATCAAATTAACGTTGAAATTTGATGAATTATTCAAATTCTACGAAACAGCCCATCCTCAAATCAGAATTAGAATTAAATCAGAAAATAATCACGGCTTATTAGGATGAAAATATTGGTAAGCTTGAAAATTTACTGATATAAAATATTGCTTATTTATTAAAAATCTGGTCAAATTATTCGTATTCCTGTTAAAAACGGGACTGCAGGCCTTTTCGAATGAATTAACGGATTTCAGTACTTCAAGTAATTTCATAAAACTATCAGTGAAACACGAATTTGTTATGAGGATTTCGGAACACGTGTTCATAAAAATTATAATATTTTCGTAGTTCGTCATCATATTTATCAGGCTAAGCGCAGCTTCATGAAAACGTGTTCCATTATATTCTGAATATACAAATGTATTATTAAGAAATGGCCTGCGATTAAGTTTTTAACAGAATTTTAATAAATCAGAAATACTCATTTTTATTCATGCAATTGCTCCCAACCGACTATCTGGAGACTATGCCACCACCATTTGGGGTATGTTGTGACGCTCAAGAAAGTGAGGACGAGAAGGTGGGAAAGAGAGAGGTGGGTGAATACCTGGCTATTCAGTTATAGTCACAAGTAAGGCTAAAGCCATTTCAATTAACTTTATAATTGTGAATGGTGATCACAAGGGCGATACTAAGAGTATCTTCCATCCTTGAACATATTATATTATTTTCAATTTATTAATTATTAATTTACTTAAATATAATTTATTCATTAAATATAATTTACTTTCGCATGCCACAATTTAAACCCGCTACCTCCGGTTTCGTAGTAGAGAGCTTTACTCCTGAACCACAAAGGCCATCATACTACTCTACCGTCCACATTACGAAGTTTAATAAGTATATGAAATATTATTGAACATTTTAATTTCGGTTGTAGGTTCTTGGGTAAGTGATGTAAAAATATTCCTGCGTGTTGCGTAAATTATTAATTTTCAATAAACTTTCAGTTTTCAAAATAATCTCAAAGAAGCGATAAAACATGCGTAAAAATTATTTTATTAATTTATAATTCTTTATTTGAATTTTTTATTTTCTTTCTTTAAATGTTTGACAGATGCGAATAAATATCGTAATTTTTCAAGATTACTAACATTCGAAAGGTTTTTTTATTTTTGGACATACAATATTTCGGAAGATTTTTTTGGACATACAATATTTCGGAATATTTTTGGACATACAATATTTCGGATGTTTTTTTTGGACATACAATATTTCGGAAGATTTTTTTAATAAGTACTTTCAGCTTCACACAAACCTACAATTTTAATATCCTGTAATTTTGAACGGGTTTCCGCTAGTTATATAATATACATATAATCTTATTAAAATGATGCTCTCTATGAAAGTATCGAGCCACAGCCTCCGCGTTACCTTCCTTAAGGTGGATTTTAAATGAAATTCAGCCAAAAACGGAAACGGATATTGTTTTGTAGAGAATACAGCCTCCATACGGTGGAAGGGAACGTGTTCATTAACGACGCCGTCTCCACATTACGTAAACTCAGGGTGAAATGAGACCTACGTGTGTTACCAGTTAACAATTACCATTGATGGCGAAATCAATATGAAGCAAGGATCTTCCGTGAGAAGTGTCATTAGAAAGTTTGAAACTTTCTGAATACAGCATTATTTGTCTGAATGTTGTTTTGTTCAATCAGGAATGTATTGAAACTGATATATATTTTTCTCCGTAATACATTTATGCACTTTTGTAACATAGTTTGTGATATTTTCTTTACTAGCTGTTAGTATTCTGCTTTCAACTATTCTGCTTATTGAACAAATAAAAAAATACGGAATAAACAATTTAACTATATATGTCTATCTGTTGCCAGTGAAATGGATATTTAAAAACTCTTTAGCTCTTGATGGAAATGACGTTGCTAGATGAAAATAAATTGTGCTTATTTCAAAACGGCAGAGTTCACTACTTTTAATTTATTTATCTTATTTTTATGTTAGCTCCGCGCAGGAGGCCCTGAGGAAAATAATTTCCATCAGGGCCTATGTCGTCTTTGGAGATGCTTTTTTTAAGAAAGGGAAGATCTAGGAAGGAAAAAAGTATGAGGAGTGGGTAGGAAACTAGAGGTCAGTGAGTCTAGGAGTGACGGACGTTTGTATTCATTCCTCCCACTGAAGTACAAGGTGATGGGTCGAAATAGTCCTGGTGGAGAGGTAATAAGATCTCCCTCAACCTGTCTCTCGACGTACGACGCACCTGCCGCCAAGACCTAAAGAATCTTCACCCCACGAACCCGGGAACCCCTGCTAAGTCACCAAACGCAGCGAACCACATGTGGTGACCTGTGGCAGAGGTGTTGGTTGTCCAACGAATGTTTCTCGGGGCGGCGTTACCCATACCCGCTTCCCGAATTTTGGTTTAGTTAGTTGATACATTGTCACAGGTCTATATCATAAACACGGTGTCCGGAAACTCGAAGTACAAGCGGGAAACTGGTGAGTCTAAATCACATTTATTTTATTTATTTTTTACTTTTTCCTTAACTAAAGTGCTTTGCAAAAAAATTGTAGGAAATCGATGCTTCTATGCATTTTAAAATGGAGACCGATTTTTTTCCAAATCTGTCCATATAATTAATATTTTTTCAAAATATTTATTGAGTAAATGAAAACAATTTGTACAAATTTAGGGCAGTCCCACAAAGCTGTCATATGGCAGCTTGTCTGTAAGTTCTACCAATTTAATTTTAATTTGAGGATTTACTAGAAAACGAAAGCTCAAATCAAATACAAATAATGTTATAGTTACCCGCTTGTACTTTGATTAGTGTTCAATTTTATGCCCGAAAGATTTCTGTTTTTTTCAATGTCGATTTTTTTCTTTCGGGAAAGTGACTACTTTTTTGATAAGTTTTGAAATTCAGTGTTTCATTTATTCATTCTTGACACTTTTTTTAGATATTGCCTGGTAAAAGATCCTTAAAGCTTTTTAGATATTGCCTAGTAAAATATCCTTAAAGCTTTTTAGATATTGCCAAGTAAAAGATTCTTAGAGATTTTTAAGATATTGCCTGGTAATAGATCCTTAGAGCTTTTTTAGATATTACCTAGTAAAATATCTTAAAAGCTTTTTTAGATATTGCATAGTAAAATATCTTTAGAGCTTTTTAAGATATTGCCTAGTAATAGATCCTTAAAGCTTTTTTAGATATTACCTAGTAAAATATCCTAAGAGCTTTTTTAGATATTGCATAGTAAAATATCTTTAGAGCTTTTTAAGATATTGCCTATTGAAAGATCCTCAGAGCGTTTTTCAGAAATTACCTAGTAAATAATCTTTATAGCTTTTTAGATATTGCCTAGTAAAATAATCTTCTAGCTTTTTTGAAAAACAAGTCGATAACTTGATACCTGTAAATTTGACTGTCCTGAAACGGGAATCCTTCCTAGTTGGACAGTCAAAATCATAAAATGTAATCAATATTATACAAAATAAATAAATGAATATAGAATGTAGGTACATTTCAGTGAAATATAGAAGGTTTAAAAGTATGTTACGGCAAAGCCGGGTTGTATAATGAGACAAAAATATTAAATAAAAAACAAATGAAATTTTTGTACTTTAATCTTGAATTTCTCCACATTTTAAATTTCACAAATTAACATACTAATTCATCTGGACAGTAATTGCAAAAAATGGCTTGTGCCTTGACATGACAAATGTTAGATACACGCAAATTAAATATAATCTATTTACAATTGCCAAAAAGACGTACCATGAAACGAAAATGCTTGGGTATTTTTTACCGTCATAATGTAAGCTGAAAAGCATTGAATTGGGAGAGAAATTAAGACAATAACAACAATCTGCACCAATTTTAAGACGCCAGAGCTCACTGTTCGTCAGTATTTTTGCTGCTTAAGGCTGGCCGCATACATACGTTTTCCGTATTCGATTTCCGAATTCGTTTTCCGTATTCGGACATCCGAATGCACGGAATCAGTAGAAAATACATTAACTGCCGCACACGTTCGTTTTAGTTCCGAACGGAACAAATTCCTTACGCACGTTCCGAATGCGAGCCGGCGCGTTCGGAGAAACCGAATGGAAAAAACCTAATGACGTCATGCGGAACGCAGCTCTTGCATACATTTTGTTTGTGTCGACGCAAACGTTCGGAAATTTTCTGTCAGTAATTCAGTGTTGCCAACGGATCTTGACCTAATATCGCCGTTTCTCATACATAAGGTAGCGTAAAGTAGCCGAATTTGCTGTTAGGTGGGACATGTTTAAAATTGATGTTTTTACGTGAAAATAAAAATTTCGAGGGGGGGGGGGTGGCTAGAGAATTTCAAAAAAATAAAATTTGTCCCCAGAAAATAAAAAAAATTCATGGGGGGGGTGGCTAGAGAATTTCAATAAAATATAAAATTTGTCCCCAGAAAAATAATTTTTTTCATGGGGGGGGGGGTGGCTAGAGTATTTCGGGACATGTTTAAAATTGATGTTTTTGAAGTAGCTTGATTGGCGACCAGTCGCCTTTTAGATTTTTTCGGCGCCGATTCTCGCTCTGAGTAGCCTAAATGGCGATATATCGCCCTTGTTGGCAACACTGGTACTGACGTTTATACATTCCGAATGAAGAAAAACGAACGTTTGCGCTAGTCTCACGGAATTCCGAATACGGAAAACGAATTCGGAAATCGAAAACGGAAAACGTATGTATGCGGCCAGCCTTAAACAGTTTGATTAACAATTTTTTTTGCGTATTGGTCAATTTAAAATGCTAGCAAAATAACCTTCAATTTAAAAAAATCAACAGAAATGGTAAAATAAAGTTGTTCTACGCTTTTCCACCAAACACCGTTCAATTTTATAGATCCAACCCGAAATAACGACACCGCTCCGATAAACAAAAAAAAATCATTAAAATTCCCATCTCGCAATATTTCAGGTGACACTTTCTTGGAGAAAAAGCTTCGTGTGGCTGCGTCAGGTAACGCACACCACCCCGACGGGCGAGTCCGCCCCGTCCCGCCGCGCGAGAGGGGTGCGAGACGCGGGGAGAGTCGGGCCTCGCCCGCGCCGCGCTAGCCGCGTCCCGCCCGCACCGCGGTGGCGGCTAACCTCCGGCGGGTTTGCGGCAAGGGAAATGTGTGTCTCGGTGCGCCGATGTCGGGCCGCAGGCCACGCCTCCTCCTTGCCCCTGATTCCCTACCTCTCCCGCTCTCCTACCCGCCCGCACCCGCTAAACCTTAAGACGGCCGTACACTGCTGCGGTCGCGATAATTGGTCCGCGCGGTCGGGCGAATTTTACTCCGAATGTTTTTCGATCGTTGCGGGAATAAAGGGAAATGTCAGGTCAAGGATATTAAGAAACATTATATTGTGATCTGGTATTACCGCAATGTAATCCATTTCTAATGAGAATCTTACGTATAGTATAACGACGGTATAAAACCTAAAGGGGTGGATATTTTGTTTCGTTTTGGGTTTGCATCCTTTATTGTGAAGAGTGCCTTGATGCCTCCGAAAGGAGAGGGTATCCTTAGAAGAAGTATTTTATGTTTTCTTATTAAGAATTTATTTGGCTGCTTTTCACATATTAATTAAATAGAAATTAAGAAAAAATACTATTTACTTGAGTCTGTTATACCTTCTCTTTGTTGTTGGAAACTTTATGTTGTTGTTATAATTAAAGAATATTAGTAGAATCTGAAGAAAGCCAAAGTCTAAATCAAGCTTTATCCTCCGTAAGTGGAAAAGGTTTATAAGGAGTGGGTAAGAAAGAGAAAAAGACTGCCTTCACTCGGAGCGAGCCGGCGTCTTGGCGGGGCGGCGCCAACCGGCGGGGGTGGTGTGGGAGGGGGAGGGGGCAACCGCCCCGTGGTGGTGGTGGTCGTGGCGGTGGTGGTGTGTGTCGCCAGGGCGGCGGTTAGCTTCCATTAAAAAAAAATATTTTTTTACATTATCTATGACGTAAAAATTGCAATGATTGACAGAAACTTTTATGCGTTCAGATTAAGTTATTTTGTTCTGGTCAGGTTCTAGTTAGAATGTTTTGGTCCTGTATTAACCAAAAGATTTTTTTGTTCACAAATCCAGTTCAATATTTTTATATGTTGTTCAGCATGACTATCACGTCATGTAGGACATCAAACGATTTGAATTACAATTCAAGACAATAAAAAAATAGGCGAGGTTCCAAACTACTTCTAAATATATCGAACCACTATCGGTGTGCACAGATGCAATAAAAATACGCTCTTTAAATGATTTGCTTTTACTAGGATTAGTCATTTTCCATAGTTTATTAGGAATATATTGACAAGAAATATTAACAAACACATGTTAAAAATAAGATCATCAATTCAATTACGAATCATTTCTTTTATCACTATGCATCGAGTAATGGATACAAAAATAAATCAATATATATTTGGTATCTACACTATAAAAAAGAAAAGAAAAAAAATGTAGTAATAAACCCAAAATGTCACTGATCATACCATTTTCAGTATACAGAGACTCCTGTGAGAGATTTAAAAAAATAGTTTTGATTGAATGTACTGTTTACATAATGTTTTGTATTTTTTATTATGTACTGTCGTAATATAAATACAACACATAAGGGTTGTTGGGAGATTTCTTATAATTCATAATTGTATGATCGTAGCCACCTTAAAACACTACAGAGCTCATTTATAACTATAGTTGCTCCACATTTAGATTATTGCTCTACTATGTTATATTTGGCCAATGAAGGAAATTTGAACAAACTAGATGTTATACAGAATAGAGCTATGAGATGTATACTGGGAAAAGGCAAATACGCAAGCATTAATCAAATGAGAGAGCAGCTAAATTGGATTCCAATAAAAAAGAGACTGTTATTTAATGTGTTAATTTTTGTGCATAAAGTCATGAACAACCAAATGCCAAAATATTTTAAGGAAGAAATTGTTTTTAATAGAGATGTTCATAATTGCGACACCAGAAATGTCAATAGAATTAGATTGCCAAAGATGAAGACATCAAAATCACAGAACTGCCTAATGTACAAAGGACTAAAGATGTATGATGAAATGGCTGAAAGTCTGAAGAATGAATGTATTTAAAAAGAAATGTTATGTTTATTGTAAAAATATTTAAAGTTACAAAGTGAAATATTATCTTCATTAAATTAGTTTGTATTCAAATGTTGTATAAACTAACTCAATAAATAATAATAAAAAAAAATAAAAATAATACATTAATGGAGTTTTCTGTATTCATGGAAAATGAAGTTGCTGCGATTCGTCCTATAGTGCCCTCGGGTTAATTTTTTTACTAAATGTGTGAAAGGTTTAAATTAATAAGACGAAATAAAGTATTATCAATATATTTTAAAGTACTAGAATTATTTACTAGAGAGTGGAGATAATGTATCTTACGAGTACTAAAGCCATGTATTATTTTAATGCAAGCACTCGGGTTCAGAAACAGACACTCCTGCCAAACAACCTTTCTATTATTGTTGACAAATTATCGAGAATTTGTACGGGTGATAAAAAACGTACAAATGATTTATATTATTATTTTGTCACGAAGGCGCTAGTATAAAGGACAACTTAGAATATTTACATAATTAATTAATATTTATATTTAAGCTTAAAAATAATACGCTCCTGAAATACATGATGTTAAAGAAGCTAAAAGCCGAGCAATTTATTAGTAGTATAAAGTGTGCCTAAATGTCATAGAAATAAGTTGTTAGTTCTAGTAGTTTTAAAGGTTTATACTATACAAAGCACTCTTTTCAGGGTGAAATGCCTAAAACAAAAAAAGGTTTATACTAAATTAAATAAAGATATACACATATAACTTTAAAGAAAATTAACAGCGGCGGTATATTATCTATTGAAAATATTCTAAATACGAACCGAAAAAAATTGTAGATATTTTCAAAAACAAGACTAATAGGAGTTCCACAAGGATCCGTTTTGGGTCAACTTAATTTGATTTATGTAGTATGTTATGTTAATCACATGTAGAACTGCTAAGAATGTTTTGTAAAGTATTTTTTGGAGATAACAGCAAACGAAAATGAAAAAGTTAGTTAAAGTTAGCCAGATGCAAATACGAGATCATAAAAAATAATCAGAACCTAAGCAATGACACGGGTGAAGTTGAAAACAGGTAAATACTTATACACCGATCATTGACTGATTTTAATTCTGATAACTAGATGCTTGTTTAGATTTTAAAATTTAGAACTAATATTTCGTACTTTCTTATATTTTTTGCAACACACGTATTGAATAATGAATAACACAAATACTGTTTTGTTGGCGTGTATCGTGATCCAAATGTAAGCCCAATTTGGGCCTTTATTTCTATTTAAAACTGTGTTTTTACCATGATATAAATGGGATAGCGATGCACAAATTCAGGTGAGTGTTTATGGATACAGATCGCATACTAAATGGTCTCGAAACAAAAGGTACTAATTGAGTGACACATTTCTTCTCAAGGCACTTCTGGTTTTCTTCTTTATTCTATGAGTACAGCTATATTATTTAACAAACTATCTGAACCTATATTCGAACTTACATGCATAATTTCTGGTCACTAGTTATAACCAATATTAGTTATAAAACTTTAATCAAAACCGTATAAATAATTTCAAAACAACTTTTAATACTAGAAATGTAGGAAACTGCTAGTTCTTTACAATACAAAACATCATTTTCCGGGAAAGCAGTTAGTATTTGTTAACCATACGCCTTAAATAACACTCAGCAATCATAGAAAAAGTAATGTAACACCTACTAAAGATTAGTTGAAGATTAGGTTTAAGTATTTTTTTTTATCTTGGAAAAGTCTTGAAAAAATGCAGTTGATGCACGCCCCTGAAGAAAGAAAGCAACCGACGCCCCCTCCCCCCGTATCCTGCGGCCCCCCTCTCGTCTTGGGGCCAACCAACGACGTTCTTTCGGTCGTTTTATCGCCTTCTTCTTCCACACCAAAGTATACCTTCATACTTTTCCAGCCCCCCTGCCCCCCCCGCATCTCCCCTCGCCCGATGTCATATCTGCTACCTAATGAATGTTCGGGCTTCTTTGGGAGCGCTCACTTCTTTCGGCGCGGAGTTTTATCCAGTCTTCACGCAATAAGACCGCGAACGGCGACCGCGCGCGAAAACCGACAAACGTCACTTTTGCGCGCCAAAATTTTCGAAAGCGATAAACGCTCGTTTGTTTTCGAATTGAATTTATTTGAATTTGCTAAACTTTTGTGAAACTTACATGTATGGTGATTAAGAAACTATTTTATTGTTTCAAACATTGTTTTAAAAAATGGATTAAAAAAGGTAAGATTTTTTTTATAAAAGTGATAAAAACACAATGCACTGGTTTTGTGTTGTGAATGTTTCAATTTATTAGATTTAACAACAACAAAGAAAAAACAGAAATTTTTCTATGACAGGTAGGTAGGTAACTTTTTGAATATCAAAAAATGCGTCTGTCAACGTTCGCAGTTTTAAAAATACATTAATTCGTGCTATGTCTATGATCGTTCACATTGTTTAATATATTGTTAGCAAAGTGTTGCCTGTAATATAACAAGTTAAGTTTGCCATTCCAATAACGTAGGTGGTGCCGAGTTGCCAGAAGTTAGCAAGAATCCCACATTCTGGGTAACCGCCCGCCACCCACCCGACCGACAGCCGACAGCCGACAGCCGAGGAGCATTAAATCATTTGTAACAAACAAACGGTTAGTAGGCAGCACTGTAGGCACAAGTTAAATGAATTTTCTGTATGCAGTACTTACTTACCTGCTTTTAGGCTGAACACGTACATACATTTTGTTCAGTGCCTACCGAACTTTTTTATTTAATTAAATTATAGAACAACACGATATATGTTAACTTTCTTACCTCGCTACTTAAATACAGTGTTAGATTTTGTAGGACATAAACACCTACTAATTGAAGAAAGCATGAATTTCCAAGGCGTAAAAATGTAGTAAGGGAGTGCAACCTATGAAATCATATAGTTAAAAGATTTAGGATGGGTTGTTTCATAGAGTTTCATTTATCAAATTTCAACGTTCATTTTTGGGTTCTGTGAAAGTTCTATTCAAGTTCTGTTATTATATCATTACATCTCAGTCAATTGACAGAACTGAAATAATTACAGAACTTGACAAGAACTTTCACAGAACTTGAAAATTAAATTTGAAGAATTGTTCAAATTCTCTGAAACAACCCTTTACGATAGGTGTGCTCAAATTAATTAGTCAAATTTAAAAAAATATATACCTGCATTTAATATGAGACAACGATTGTTTATATATATATGCGCTATTTTAGGGGGTAAATCACCTCAAGGGCACTTTTCTGAAATCAATTGTTTTATGGAATAACTTGACGAGTAAAACCTCAAATTAAAATATTTAAAAAGATTCGGTCGCATCTAGAAATTGAACCCAGGACCTCAGCCGTATTCTATTAGCAATTTCTAATTTCGATAATTAAGATTCCATTATGAATTCCTAATAATAAAATCGTTTAACTAGTGCCCCATAAATAAACCCTTTTTACATGTATTTTTTCGTCTTTTTATAAAAGCTGTTTAAATTATTGTAGATTCAAGGAAACCAAATACTTTTATGTATAAAAAAAAACTTATTGCATATTTTTCGCAAAACACAAAGTATTATGAACAAGCCTTAAAAATGTATTAACAATTACAATTTTTTTCATCCTTCATCTCTTATTAAAATTTCAGTTAAATAAATATTAGAAAAACGGACGTTGCTCCTAATATGGACACGATCCTTTTTCGGGGAAAGGTTTTTCTAATTCACCCTTTATTCATTCCAGTGTCAACAGATTACATTTGACTGTAATAAGTGACTTTTTCCAACACGTCTCACGCCTCCCTTACGGGAATCCGATTCGAACTCCCAGATCGTCGGTAACAATTTAGCATGTAAACCCAATTGCATGGGGATGCATTGCCCGAAGTTGAACCCTAACCCTAGCTGAGAAGAGTGAAGGTGGAGGGTGCAGGGTGGAGTGAGAACAAGGAATGAATCATACATAATTCGCTTCATCCCTGCAGAGCACCCCGCTATGGTTCTCTTTACCATCCCCGAGCAATAATATTACTCAAGATTAAATCAATCAGATGCGTTTTCCTATATTCAAAATGCAATCCAGTTAAAAAAAATCATAAAAAATATTAATTTTGGCTGTGGGTCTGTCTGTCTGTGCATATATATCTTTCAATGAGCTCGGATTTGATTTGAATTCAAAACTAATTTTGAACTGATTGTGTTAAGATTTAAGGAAAAGGATAAAGTACCAACCAATGAAATTTTAACAGAAAATTATTTTTATTAGATGTTGTCAATAAGTCACGTCACGAGATTTCGATAGTTTTTTAATAATTGGCGTACCATATTGGCACATAATTATTTTAAAAACATCGCTCTAAACCTAAGAAATTGAATTAAAAAAGCATAAATTTCACAAAAGTTTAAAAATCGTTGACGCGTTGGAACAGATGCATTATTTAGTTCATAGACGCATGCCCGCTTTCATTTCCCCAATCAGCTGTTACAAGACAGAACTAAAGGACGGGAGGGTCAGGCAGAGAACCGGCTAGGGGGACTTCCCTTGACATTGAACCCTTCAAACACTATTCACACAATACTACACATAGATAATATTATTATCATGGTCCGCTAAAACACTGACGGATTTTTTTTTAGAAGGGAAATTAACATGATTCATGTTATTTTTTTACAAGTTACACAGTTTTTGTCGGACTCTGACAACTAACGAACTAGACACATACCCGTATTAAGTTAAGTAGTCGTAATCGTTAGAATTCAGTTTAATATTTTGGGCCTAGTTGATCTTACACCCGTCACTTATTTTTTTATAATTCGGACTTGGACTTAAAATAAATAAATCTTAAATTAAAAATAGTGCTTTTGACAGCTATCAAGAGGACGGTGAATTACACCCGCAATCCATTTTTTTTAAATAAGCTCTATACGGGAGGCCCGGAGAAAAAAAAATCTCTCAGAGCCTATGTCATCTTTGGGTATGCTGTGTGGTGTGTATTTTTATGGAAAGGAAGGAGAGCAAATTTTGGGAAGAAAAAGGTATGAGGGTTGGGTAGGCTGTCATCTGGCTGTCAATGTTTTCAGGAGTGACGGATGTATGAATCCATCCCTCTCACTGCGGTGCAAGGCGACGGGTCGAGAGTCAGCTGGAGTGGTCAGGTTCGGCTCGCCACGCAGTAGGTGGGCAAACGCATCCGCCGCTAAAACCTAGACAAAAACCCGGACGCCCCTGCTAAGTCACCACACGTAGTGAAAAACTCGGGGTTAACTTATGTAGGGGTGTTGGTTATCCAATAAATGGTTCCCGGGACCGCGATATTCATACCTGCCTCCCAAATAGGTAATTTGAATTTTGAAATCTTTGTTACATAAATTAAAGGTCACCATAAACCGCTGATTCTCGGCTTGTCACCGTTTGATTAAATTTTGATGACTACTATGTTGAACAACTGTTCAGACAAGCCAATTTAAAATTTGAAATAAAACAGTCAACACCTTTTAAAAAATGGCATTAGTTGCTGATTTGATAGCTATGTGACCGTAGCATTTTGCAGAAGAACTTATTCTAGTAGTATGTTTTCCATTATAGAAGAAATATTTTGCAAGATATACCAATTCATTGCGTAAAAGTCATGTCAAATCATTGTTAAAAACATAACGCAGTGCAAAACGACCCAAGGGTGGCGCGTGCACCAAACGAATGTATGGCTTCCACTTTCGCGGGATAAGGCTTATTACGGCTTGTAAGGAATGAACAAAATTGGAATTCGGTGCTCCAAACGTATTGATAGAAGTGAATGCTCAGCGAGACAGATCAAAGGAATATCTGAAAAGAGAGAAATCAGTACAATACTTTATATCTGATATGATACAAGCGGATGAGTCTCTCTTGGCTTTGAATTGAGGGGTGGCTTTTTCATCTGCATGGAGGCCTTTCGCGAAACGTGCTTTATTTTTTACAAATTCATACAAGAAAATGCACGCTTATATGTCGATCTTTTATGGTAATACAGATTTTTTCTATGAGTATTCGATGCGTTTTTTGCTATGTAGATAATATTGGTAGTGCTGTGAACAGTAGGAATCGCGATATTTTTAATTTTCTCTTTAATAAACTAAAACATTACACAAAACAAATTTCATTTAAAAAAAATATTTCAAAAATAAATTACAAATAGATAAATTTAACAATCAAAAATGCATTATTTTTTTTTTTTTTTTTTGATAAACTAATATTCATAAGACGAGGTTTTTTATGCATTGCACAAAGGATAAGCATAACAAATTATTATAAGCAAACATTATTTTTTGGAGTTATTTTCAATTTGTACGGATATTTCGGGCGACTAAATATTGCTTATAATAATTTGTTATTAAAAATGCGAATGAGAAAGTCATTTTCACATTTAAAAAAAAAACTCTACTAAACCATTAAAACGGCCACCATCTTCAAACGAAAACAAAACTTGTACTAAATTTACATACAGACGAAGTGTAAAACGTTCGAGTTAAAACAGGAATTCACTAAGCTCAATCAATAAAGCATGGTCCTAATGCTAAGAGCTTTATGTGACCTCCTTTTGTTACTAATTGTTAGATTATAGGTATGTAAGTACTCTGTAATATAGTTCTTATCACTGAGAGCTCCATTGTTACTTATTTTCTATTACATACTTCTTGTGTGAGAAAGATTGCCAGGTCTAATGCTAGGTCTAATAGGTGCTAATCTATCGGTAGTAGTCACTAAACCGTGTTATTATTCTCTGCTTAACCATTCTTTATATTTCTGTACTGTATTGTATATATATATATTTTAAAATTTTTATTCCAGATCTCGGGGAGGGTGGTGCAATCCCACGAGCTCCATATTACACATAGAATATATGTAGAGTAAATATAAAAAAATAAAAATATATATATAGTGTATGAAAATTATAATTTTGAAATCAAATACTTATTTGAAATAGTACCTATTAACTCCCATCTGTATATCGTACGTTCATCCCGTCCTAAACTGAATTTTACCTGAATCTCACCAGGATTACTCTAGCACAAATTAAACTAACGATTTTTTTTTGTTTTCCAGGACGTAACTGAAAGTTTTGTGTAAAGTGAAGTGATAACCGAAATAAAACAGTTAAAACCAAGATTTTTGACTTGAAAATCAGCGCCAAAAGTGTTCAAAACAAATCATAATCAAGCCTTCAAAACATACAGTCATTAAGTGCAGTGTTTAGGATTTAGTCCACATAGCAACCAGTTCTACAAAGGAAATGTGGAGCTGATCGTGTTGTATGTGATCAGCAGAGAGTGAGGGAGACTTGTTGAAGGGTTGATCTAGCAAAATGCACCTCTCAGGGGAGGTGACCTCCACCAGCGGACCAGGGGAAGGTGCCGGGCTCTCTGCAGACATGTTGGCTGAGAGAACTCTGGACGGGTTGATGGCAGAGCACCCTGGAGAGCTGGTCAGGACGGGCTGTCCGCATGTGGTGAGTAGAGACACCAATATATAATGTATTATAAAAACTTTATGATTTAAGATTTACTGCCACGCCGAAAACGTAGGCTCAAGAAAAAAAGAGGAAGCGCCGTAGTACGTCTGAACGAATTAAACGTATGCAATTATCAAATTTAGAATCTTAATTGGTTCGTCGTGCAATAAGGCATATTGAATAATTCATGAGAGTAAATATTTTTAACTTTTTTCTGTATTTTATTTGACTTATTCCTTAAGGCGATGCCATAATACATCTTGGCCTTTGAAATGATCGAGTATTTTTTAGATAAGTCTTTTTATAAGCCCAGAAAAAAATAATGTAAAGGCCTATGAAAACTGCTTTAAAGTTCAAAATCTCCTACTCACGAACCCATTTTCGTTTATGATTTTATTATATCATGTGGAAAATTAAGTTATTTATAAAATGATCGAAAAAAATTAAATATTTATGCCTAAACTTAAACAAAATAAAATAAAAGGCACTTTTTGGCCATGTTTTTTTCTTGCATAAATCAAAACAGGCGGATGGTGTTAAGCGGGAATTTAAACCCTATCGCCATCTACGTAAGGGGTGGTATTGATAGGGGCTCAATTTAAAATACTACACGACGTAGTGCATCGCCTTAAATATCAAAGTCACTCCAAAATCGTTTTTATTTTATGCTAGTCTTACAAGGTAGCTTTCCCAATGGGAATATATTTTAATTTACTTTAGTTTTTTCGGCAAACAAACAGATTTAAATTTTATTTTATTTTATTTTCGGGAAACCATGTGTTTACAATTTGGTTGTTTTATTCATATGCAACTAACTTAAATGAGAAACCAATCATAGATTATACTTATACAGGATGTTAAGAGAGGTACTCGACGTAATTTATTTAACCAGTGAATCCTGACATTATTACCTATGTATTTCAGAGAAAACAATGTCAATAAAATTTAGGTCTCCGGTGACTTTCATTTATTTTTTTTTCTACAAAATAACAACAAAAAATTTCCACATGTAATCACTCAGCCGAGTAACCGTCCAAAACGCAGTATAAATAAATGTAACAAGAGATACTCCTTTAATATATGTAATTACGTAATATGTCAATACATTTTATATAATTTGGTTTAGTTGGGATTGAATACATTTATAAAAGAGATTTTATATTTATTTTCACTACAATTGAATATAATATCTAGAGAGAATGTAATTATATTATTTTTAAGATATAAGGGAAGTTTCACAGTGTTTTTCATTTAAAAAAGATGAGTAGATGTTTTCAAATCACTAATTCAAGACAGTAAGGACGGGTTGTTTCGGAGAATTTGAACAATTCATCAAATTTCAACGTTCATTTTCGGGTTCTGTGAAAGACTTATTCAAGTTCTGTTATTATATCATTGTAGGCTAGTTGCTTGACAAAACTGAAATAAAAACAGAACTTGAAAAAATCTTTCACAGAGCTTGAAAATGAACGTTGAAATTTGATGAATTGTTCAAATTCTCCGAAACAACCGGTCCTAAGTAATGTTGATTTTATTTAATTTTTTATTTAATTTTTATTATTTATACCCGCTAAACTGCCAAAGCAGTTTGTCAGCAGTTACGATTTTATATGGCAACATCGCATCTGAAAATTGTCTACGTACAATCAATGAATCAATTTTGAAAAATACAGCTGCATTCAGATAATTATTAGATCGACTGTGTGATTTGTAAGAAACGTATTTTATTATTTTGTTTTCGGAATCGATTCAATTTAGTTTATGTAATGTATAAAAAGGAGACCACACTGTTGACGCAAACTCTATTTGGGTTAGTACGCATGCAGAGAATAGTTGTTCGAAAATGACAATGTTTTGTGAATTATTTTGTATTTCTTATTCTGAAACCAAGCATTTTAGCTGCTTTGTTTGTTGTGATTTGATTGGTACGACCTTTATATTGTTACTTACAATTGAGAATCACACTAAGATTGCGTGTATTTAAGCTGATTCCAATTATATTTTCATTGATTGATGTGCAATTTTACAATTTTTTGTCTTTTCTTGTATCATTTTGAACCATAAACTGGTTATTTTGATTATAGATAACAATGCTATTTAAGTCGGGTGTAATTTGTTACAATCGCATGGGTTATTTTTAGGTTTGTACAGTTTGGCACCATAGGCAAATAATTCCATATATATATATAAAAAACAAAAAAATAACTTTGCGAGATGAGACCCTTGTTGGAAGCCCGAGAAGATTTGTTTGAAATCAGATTTCAATCCATTTATTGCCACCGCTTATGATTTAGTATATATAAAGTCATCAAACGAAACAAGATACCACGTATACGAATAGACCAAAGCATTTATTAATATTAATTTTATCAAATGCTTTGAAAAAGTCAGTATACACAGAGTTTACTTTGATTGTACTGTCCACGTGATTAACAAAAAATGTGTAAATAAAACAAGATTGCCTTATGTTCAATATTGTTTTTTTGTTATAATATGATTTAGTTGTGAACTTAAAAATTAGTCTATTTTTTTCATTAATTTACTAAAAATTGATAATTTAGAAATGGGTAGATACGTTTTAACTTTACCTTTGACGAAATTTTTTTGGATTTGAGTTATTTGATTCATTGAATATAATGCAGAAAATTACTTCAGCGCAATTAACAATAAAGTATAATAGAATATCATCACTTCCCGCGCCTGTATTTATGTCAAGTGCTTTTATGTCTCTTGATATATACATATATATTTATTTTTTTGTAAATTTAATTGTAGTGATGTTTATGTTGTTTGATATGTCTGGTATTTCTGATGTGGGTGAAATTTTTTAAGGGATATATACAGATTGGAAATATTCCACGAACCAGTTACAGATTTTTTGTCATTTTATGCTTGTTAATCTTCGAGGTAATAAAGGATTGTACCGCTTCATACAAAATCTATGAAAAGAACAGGCCTAGAACGTTTGATTTATAAAGGTTTTATCGATAATATCGGTAGCTTGTCATTGTTCCCGAGCATGACAGCAAACCATCAACGAATAAACAATAATTCAAAACGACTAAGGACGGGTTGTTTCACAGAATTTGAACAATTCATTAAATTTCAAAGTTGATTTGCAAGTTTCGTGAAGGTTTTACTCAAGTTCTTTTATTATTTCAGCTTTGTGAAACAACCAGCTAATAATGATATAATAACAGCACTTTAACAGAAACAAAGAGAACAGCAGAAAAGAACCTTTAAAAGAACTTGAATATACACTTTGAAATTTGATGAATAATTCAAGTTCTATGAAACAACCCATCCTTAGTGTTTTTAATTTATTTGACGTGAACTGTTGTTTGTACGTTAGCGATCTGCGGTCGTGCGTGAGAATGATCACAAGTTATCAGAAGACTCAATTGACCCTCCTTGTTTTCCACTTTTACTGATGTAATATTATGTACGTTATTCTACAAAAGAGTAGGTTCTTTATGTGTACCTAATATAGTATCCTGCTTGATTTATACAGATATTATCATCTAGGTACCTTCTGGACAGCTTCTATATATTTTTGGCCAAATAATGCTCCGTGAATCATTACTCTATCTTTTGTACAGGTGTGTACGGTCTTACCACCGCACTGGCGCTCCAACAAGACGCTGCCCGTGGCCTTCAAGGTGGTGGCACTGGGAGACGTTGGAGACGGAACGGTGGTGACTGTTCGCGCTGGTAATGATGAGAACTATTGCGCTGAGTTGAGGAACTCTACCGCTGTCATGAAGAATCAAGTGGCTAAGTTCAATGATCTGCGGTTCGTCGGCAGGAGTGGCAGAGGTAAATACCAATTTATTTATCTTTTTATTCATGTTGATGAGAGCTCCATTGTCACCAGGCTTTCTGATGTAGATATGAGTTTTATGATAAAAGCCGAGATGTTAAAAACTCAGTGCAATTATCGACTTATGAAGTTTTTGAGAACAATGAAGAATGCATAGAATAGAGAAGAACACAATAAATGTCTTGTGGGCGCATTTCGTGATCCACATATTTACCTAATCGAGGTTTAATATCCAATACAGAACTGTATTTACAAAATTCATGTGAGACAGAGCATTGGCTATTTCGGGCTAAAAGGAACATTTGTTTCCATACACATTTGAATGGAAGACACTCCTAGTTTTCTTCTTTAGTTTATGTCGTTTATTATCGTTGGTGAGAGAAAAAGATTTTGATGAAATATAATATCTTGCATTATAATACTAGTTTTGACAATTTTTTCATCAAAAAAGACAAAAATATCTACCGCTTCTAATTTGAAAAGTTGAAAATAAATTGTTTGATATATGCATTATTGATGAAAAAAGGCTAAATTATGCATTATGCATCAGATATACTATAATAAGTACGATTTTTGTCTGTCACTAAGCAAGTGAAAAAATATTATATATCTTATGACTTCTAGCGAGATCTTGACATGACTTGTCACTTTTATTTTTTTCATGTTTATTTCGGTCTTTATTTGTCTTTGCTTATAATCCGTAGGTATACCATCGTTTAATTATAATATACATTCTTCTTTTATTTTGAACCTACTCTGTAAATTAGACGTAAATCCGTTAATAAATAATATATAATAATTCGACGTCTAGTAATAATTACAGTCACCATAGTTTGTTGACATTTTCCAGTTGAGAAACAGCCACAGGGGTAGTAATGCGTTTAATTAGTCGACCGATGTCCTTCCATAATGAAATCAACACCGGTAGAAAATTGAGACTAGTCCTTACTCCCTAACTAAGGAGTAATATACCTGGGCCTCTGCTTTTATGGCTTCGGGTCAATTTTCATTCAATTTGTTCTTCTTAAAAGGATAATTCGATACCATTATATTGGTTACAATGAAACAGTCTTGGAAAATCCTAACGACGCAATGGAGCGGAACTCTGTTTTGTTGGCTTTTTTATTTAATACGCCAATTCAATCATAGGCTATAGAGTTTTGAAATGTCATAAAATTAGACCCGATGCCGTATTGTGTGTTTATATCGATGGGTAATTATCACTACTAGCTAACTCTGAATCAGCGTCGACGTCAACATCAGCGTAAATTAACTTTAATCCGATAAAGGTACCTAGTACCTGTGTTTTCTGTATAGACCTCGAAAATGCAGATTCGGAATTACTCAGTTGTAGCAATCACCTACCCCACGATATCAAAATCCTGAAAATAAATCTTAGAAAAGATTATCAAAAAGTATGTTAAAACTCTCGGCACCACACGGAGAAAAATGAGATGTGCTGATTTATTAAAAATCCCTTCAAATTATTCGTTATCCGGTTATAAACCGGATTGCAGGCAGTTTCCTGATGAACCTTTAGTATATTTCCTTTCAGTATACAATATATCAGAACACGTTCTCATGCACCTGAATTTACCTTGATAATATTTAATGACGAAATGCGAAAATATTATGATATTTATGAGCACGTGTTACAACATCGTAATAATACATTCCTCTTTTACTAAAAGTTTAACAGGAAACATATCAATTCATTTGTTAAGGGACTGCAATCCCGTTTTTAACTGGACTACGAATGATTAAAGAGATTATTAATAAATTAAAAATACTCATTTTTCTCCGCGTAGTTCTATTATGCACGCGGATGCGGACAACCTTTCTTCAAATATTAAAACGAGAAATTTTACAACTTTTTTTGAAAATCAAATTTTTTCACGTACACTTCACGTAATTCAAATCATATTGCATTTGTGGGAAATTATTGACTATCATCGTTTTGATATTTAAATCTATTTCTTGAGACCATAATATACATGGGTAGTATCAGTTTACCCTTGAATAGTAGTAGTTCATAGGCTGGCGTAGTCACCAGTCACTTACAAAATCTTTTTCAATCGCCTTACAAATCTTTTGTCATTTCCCTGTTCGCTACATTTTCACAACGCAATACTCTCAGATTCATTGTTGGATCTTAACAAAGGTGAATCCACCGGTGAAAGGTCCAGTTTCGAGTAGAGAGTTGCCCTAACTCATCGATTATTCAGGCGAGCATTATTGTCATTTTGTTTGAGGGGCTACACCGAACAGAACGCTAAACCATTGAACGAACACAGTGCCGGATTTACCATACGACATAGTAGACTAATGCCTATGGGCGCGCACAAGCAAAATATCAACCTGTATTTCATTATAATATATCTTTAAAATCATCTTTTAAAACTATTTTTTGGTTGAACCTTCCTACCCAGGAACTGGAGTCAAAACTCTAAAAACCTCGCCAAATGCCGATAGGGCAAGGCTGCCCAACCTTTTTAGCAGATTTTGAATCACTGGCGGGCCACTGAATACCTGACGGTTCCTATTTCCATGGGGGGGGGGGGGTTGTTAGAGAATTTCTATAAAACATAATTCCCCACAAAAAAAAATCTAAATGAGTGCTCCCCACAAAATATTTGAAATCCATGGGGGGGGGGGTTGTTACGGAACTTCGCTGAGAAAAAATTCCGCACACCCGAACATCATATGTGATTCCCCACAGCAATTTTTCGAATAAGGAAGTTGAGTCCATTTTTTTTTTTTTTTTATCAATGTTCGCATTCAAACTTAAATACGAGTATTTTTTTTTTTTTTAAGTTTGTTTTCATAGTTAAATTAATTCTCAAAATTTGAATTTTATTAAGCCCGCCAAAACGAGCGGAATCCGAGCGGTAAGAGGCGGGGGTGGGTGTGACGTCATTCAAACTGTAAGAACCACGTCGCTTAAAGATTTTGTATGGAAAAAAAATTAATTCTTCAATAAGGAATTCCAGTAATTTTTTTACCAATGGTAATCGTCTATTAGAATTGATGTTATTAAAAAAAAAGAAAATTGATTAAGATTTCATAGTTAAATTAATATTTTAAGTTAGAATATTTGATTTTCAAGCCCGGTACGGTATTGTCGTCGCTATTTGTTGACTTGCCCCGCGCGAATTCAGGACCACCGCGCAGAAAAGTAAAGACCAAAAGTAAAATAACGGCATACAGCCCAGTTCACTGTGATACTTTTCTGGGCGGCCGGCGGCCTGAAGTGTATCACATGTTATGTGACATGTATAATAATAAAAACTTCTAAGTTATGCAATAAACAACATATTATTATAAAGCACTATACGAATATGTATCTTTAGAAATCCATTTCATATAATAATAACAACATATACGTACATATATTTGACAAACTTAAATAAACGTTTGGCCTATACACCTCTCTCATCTAAACCGACCATCTCTCATGTAATAGAAAGAGATGCACCATAAGTGATCCGTTGTACGTACAAGTCACGACACATGTGACGTCAGAATTCTTTCGACCAATCGTGGAGCGTATACAGTCTATTGCTATTGAATGCTTTTTCAAGAACGTTTAACTAATTCTAAGAATAATAATATAGAAATATATTTATATATTTAGAATCGATATTTTTTGATCTACATGAACATATTTTTTATAAGTTAAAATATTTTTCACTCAACTTCCTTATTACATGGGGGGGGGGGGGGGGGGTGGCTACAAGATTCCATTTCGACGCAAAAAATATTATGTCGAAAACCGGTGTATTTTTGTTTCAAAAGTAAGTTCAACAGGTTAGATTTTTTCGTCGCTGATTCTCGTTCTGAGTAGCCTAAATAGCGATAAATCGCCGTCGTTGGCAACTCTGGTGACCGCGCGCAAGCTGCATTGTTTGTTTTACCGCGGGCCCGCGACACTTTTTCAAATTGGCGGATTGGCGGGTTTTTTGAAAATGTTTCACGCGGGCCACTTATAATTCGTTCGCGGGCCACATTGTGGCCCGCGGGCCTGGGGTTGGGCAGCCTTGCGATAGGGTAATACTGACATTTATTTCAGAGAAATAAACGTGCGTCCGTGATTGCCATGAAAAGTCGATATAATGAATTGTGCAAATGCAAATGCATCAACAACGATTCTATCTGTCGAGTTTCAGCTCAATCGGATGTAGGGAAGTGTGTTAATTACCGCTTCCAAGATTTGCATTTATTCGGGTGAAATTTAAACAGATTGACTTAAAAAATGCGATAAAAGTGTAAATATATATTTTAGAATAATGAATCAACTTAACGATCATCGCCCTACCCTCAGGGTTCTCAAACGACAAAATTTTCACGATTTTTTTATCGTTTGTAAATAATTATAAATTAAACATACATAAATAAATGTAAGTCAGTTTTGGGGGGGATTTAATTGTACCCACTCAAAGTGCGCCCAAGATTTGACGCACAATTCATTAAAAAAACTAGTAAAACTTAAGCATCACATTATTACAATACATATTTTGATTTCACTTTATAGTTTGATGTGTTATAAGCTTTCCCTTGGAAACATTTAACTTTCATATTTATCACTGAATAAACAAATAAATTCGCAAGCGGCGCTTATTCTTGTACAATATCTTCAGAATAGAAGATGGTTCGGCAGGAGGGGTCCTAAAATTTTTATTGCTTAGGGGCCTTTACAGATCTTAATCCGGCACTGTACGAAAAAGGTACCTACACAATATGATGCTACCGCTGAGAGCTCCGTTGTAATTTGGCTTTCTGTTAGATGTATTGCCTGTGAGAAAGAGGGAGAAGTTACAACGGAGCTATCAATGGCACTATCTGATGCGTGTAGTATTTACTGGTAGCAGCAAGCTAATCCCAAAGCAATAGCCTAAGCCCCGGTCAGACTGTTGGCGTTGTGTTGGCCGGTGATCCGTCTTGGGTGTCAAGTTCAAAACTAATCTTCTATTAAGGTCCTAGGAAAATCCATAAAAACTTGTTTACTTTTATTTTCTTAAAGTTCTGTGGGACTCGGCAAGAGGCGTTCATGCACAGATGTTCGAGAAATCTAAAATCACATCTAAAAATCGAATAACATCATATTTATGCGCTAACCAGCTCTCAGGCAGGTACGGGTACCACAGCCCCGGGAACCATTAATTGGATAACCAACACCATGTCACCCCAAGTAGTTCGCTACGTTTGGTGACTTAGCAAGGGTACTCGGGTTGCTCGGGGCGGATGCGTCTGCCCATCTACTGTGTGGACAGCCGGATTTGGAGAGACTGGTTGAGGGAAATCTTTTTACCTCTCTAGGCTCATCGCCTAGCACCGCAGTGGGAGGGAATAATTCAAACGTCTTTCACTCCTGGACACACTGAACGCCGAGTACCTACCCAACCCTCACCTTTTACTTCCCAGATCTCCCTCTTCTTTGTTTCCTTAAAAAACCCCCACATACTCGGAGAAAAGTTACAGATTTAAAATATTGCAAACTTATTAAAATTCTGGCCAATATATTCATATTCATATTAAAAACGGGACTGCAGGCCTTCAACAAATGAATTGACAGGTTCCCAAAAAACTTTCGGTAAAACATGAATATGTTATTAGGAAAGTTGTTACATTTCATCATTATATTTATTAGGAAAAGCACACCTGCATAAGCAAGTATTCCGATATATTCTGAGTAGTACTAATATTTTATTAGGAAATGGATTGCACTCACGTTATAACAGGATTTAAAAAAAATCAGTATTACTCATTTTTCAACGTGCAGCAACTACAACACTATTTTAACGATATGAATATGCTTAAATTGTCGGAGAGAAAGATTTTCACAGTATTTTTTTAGAAATTTCTAAATTATGCATTCGGTAGTCCAGAATTGCTTGCATTGATTAGATTTCGGTTTTAACTACGTAATTCTAGAAGTCTGGATTTATTTCTGTGCAGCAATTTTTCACTGCAATTTATATGGATTCCTCACTGCCCAGGAGAGATATAATTATGTCCAGTCAGTGGACGTCTTCAAATTATCAACAAATTAATTCATGAGATTGTTTCTGAGGCAGTTCGCTGATTTATGAATCACACTGTATAATTTTTAACTATTCCTGTTTAAAAGTCCCCAAAAGGGCGTTAATAAATAAATAATCGAAATAAAAAAATATTGTAATTATAAATTATAACCTACCTAAAACATAAAAAATATTTTTTAAGTGCGATAAATAAAATAAAAGGCGTACATGTTCTATGTTAACTAAAGTCATAATGAAGGAAATCTTTTACCTGTCAAGAATAATTTCGTAGATCTCTTATCGAAGGATTTGGCGGCGAATAATTCTTTCCCTCGTCGGGCAACTTCATCATTAAGCTTTTCAGTTATTATTAAAAATTCACCACACGCCACTTGCAGGCCCGGGAGCGTCAACGACCCTCGCCCCCACTCGCCCTTGACTCGCAGCTTATTTTTACAGTATTTAGGATGTTGGTACTCCGGAGAAAAACATCCTTAAAACAAAAGTGCCTAGTGGGGGAAGGAGAGAGTTTTTTGTGACACTGCGCGCAAAAAAAAGTTTTAAAAAATACTTAAAATTTGACATTTCTATATGTTTTTTAATGAATTCAGTATGTTAAAAATACATGGCACGTAATAAATCACATTAATTCTTATATACATATTTCGAGAAAAGATTTCATGAAAAAAACAAAAAAAAAAATTACAGCCATTACTCATCACACCTAAAATGCATAATATCTTGAAAGAATACAGCTTTTTCCTAGCGACAGTTTTCTTGTGTTGCTCCCACAATTTCAATTCTCTTAGCGTTGATACCAGGATATCGAAAACTGATAATCTTTATACCATGTTCAGAATTCAGTATTTGAAGGTAACGAACTATTTCAAAGAATGTCTCACATTACCAAATAGGTTAATATGCTTTACAATTTTTTTTTAACGTTTTAATTACATTTTTTTCTCTTGTTGACTAATCAATATTCTATTCTTTCAACAAGTTAAGTCATTTATTTTATTTTTTATTTGTCTCAATTAATTCAAATAATCATAATAAAAATAGTAGAAGAATAGGTAGGTAAAATAGACCAATGTTTTTTTAGAAGATGTTGGAAAATAATATGTAAACAGATGGGTTGTTTCAGTGAATTTGAACAATTCTTCAAATAGCATATTTTTAAGTTCTGTGAAAGATTTTTTCAATTTCTGTTATAATTTCAGTTCTGTCAAGCATCTAGCCTATAATGATACAATAACAGAACTTTAATGGGACTTTCACAGTACCCGAAAATGAAAGTTTAAATTTTGATGAATTGTTCAAATTTCAGTTCTGTTATTATTTTATTATGGGTTAGTTGTTTCACAGGTCTGAACTATGAACAGAGCTCAAATGGAACTTTCCCAGAACTTGACAATTAATTTTTTATATAAATGTTTTGTTCAAATTCTGTGAAGCACTTGAATAATTGAAAAAAGTTACTTGTGGCGTTAATTTAATTTACTGAGAACATTGACCAATTATATCGATGGATGAAAATAAATCACTTTGTATTTGCTATTATGCTATTAAGTCAAAATAATCGACATGTTTCGAAACCAATGGTTTCTTCTCAATTACATGTTTATAGATAAGAAGAAACTTTTTTTATCAATTTGGTAGTTGTTTGGTTTGGCCATTGGTTTCGAAACATGTCGATTATTTGGATCAAATAGTGATGTATACAAATTGATTTATTTTCAAAAATTATGATATTAAGTTTAATTAACATTATACTTATTTGTTTCTGTGTATAATCTAATATAACTTATCATGAATGTGAATGGCGGCCTCTGTAGTCGAAGGGTAAGGCTTTCGACAAGCAATCCGAAGGTAGCGGGTTTCCGGCGTCCGCAGGTAAATTGTATTAGGTGAATTTGTGTTATTTAAAAATTTATTAATTAAAAATAACATATGTCGCAAATGTGACATGTTCCAGAGTGGAAGATACTCTCAGTATCGTCTTGGTGTAAGACCACCATTCAGAATTAAAAACGTTGCTTGAAATGACTTCGGCCGTGTTTAGTGACCGGATCTGAATAGACAGGTACTCCCCCTTCTTTCTCTTCACCATCTCCTTCTCCTCCCCAGTACCTTCAGCCTTACAATATACCTCAATCGGGGATGCTAGTCTCACTGGCTCCAGACGGTTGAGAGGAGTTTTCGGGAGGAGATTTAAAAAAAAAAACGAGCGTGTTTATGTGTCTCTCAGTTTGTGTCTTTCATAAAGATATTGTGTCTGTAAGAAATATGTAAATAAATAATACTAGTGTGTACATATACTACTTTGACTGTACCTACTGTTGACTGTACCTACCCAGGAGGGGAAGATCGTTACAAATTGCAGTCCCTCTCGCCAGTTAAAACGACGACTTTTCACTTTGTATGCTTCTCATTATTATTCTAATATTTAGATTTATATTGCAGGAGATGTGCGCCGATATATTTTTCTGCCTTCTTTAAAAAAATATTAATGGATTGTTGATTGATGTAGAACTGGAGAAATAGTGCCAATATGTGAGTTGAAAGAGGATGGTAGAAGAAGTCGGAGACGACCAAGAAAAGCAGGTATGCGAATTAAATTAATAGTTGATTCGGGTCATCTCAAGACTCCGAATAATAAAAGAGCTTGTAGGCATGGTATTTAAATAAGAAGCGTGTGCCAACAAAGAGTTGTTTAGTTGTCCATCTCTTTGCCTACCACTTCGGGGAAACGGTGTCATGGGTAGATAGTTAATTATACAACTGATTAACTAATATTGGTTCTATGTTCTCGTAATAAAAAGAAAACAAGCTTTTTTTAAGTTGATACAAATTTGTTGGTGATTGAGAAATTAATAATCAGTTTAACGTAAAAAAAGTTTATTATTCCGTAGTTGTTCTTTACATTTCTAGAGAGAAAGTCCCTAGTTCAAAAGTTCCAAAAAATATAATTTTTCATGTAAAATTTCGATCTAGTTAACCTAATATGGATGTAAACTACAAAACAAGTCCAAATCATTAACATAAAACCAAAAAGCGATGTTTTTGTATGTGAATACCGCAAAAGAGTCCTAACTGGGGTATTTTGTGAGGCTGAAGGTAGTGTGGAAGGAAAAAAGACGAAGAAGAGGAATGTGGGGAAACCTATTTATCAAGAGATGACTATTCAGATCTGGTCTAAAACCATTTCAAGTAATGTTTCAATTTGAGTGGTGGTCGTACACCAAAGCGATACATACAGAGTATCTTTCAATCTAAAAAGGGTCGCAAATGTACGATATATGGTTTAAAATAAAAAAAGTAAAACAACAAAAACTTATCAAATAAAATTAACTTGCTGACGCCATGATTTGAACACGCAACCTCCAGATTTCTAGTCGATAACCTTACTCCTCGGCCACGGAAGCCATCAAAACAATTTGCGTCTTCCTGTAATTCACAATCTTTTTTGTACCAATTTACTATAAGATATTATTAAACATATTTTTAGTGAAATAGGATTTTGATAAGTTTTGTATCTGCCACAAGTTCTGATTAAAATTCAATAAAATCAATAGATAAAATAATCGGCGCAGTGGTCGTTTGTGTTCAGCATCGCTCATCTTAAAATTTTTCCAGTTTGCACCCCTTTGTGATTTCCCCTCCGGCGGCGACTTCCCAGCCCCAACCCCAACCAGTCCCTCCCCTGCCCTCCTCAGGTAATTCTTCTTTTGGGATCAGGTGTAGTCCACTTAATACACCTACCACATCATTAACTAGCTCCTGCCTCCTGCTGCAAAGGAATTCCCCGGCTCCTTTCGATCGACTTGAGAAAACGACACATTCTTATATGTTGTTCTTGCATTAAATAACGATGGAAACCGGAAACTTAAAGGTGAAATATACTTAGATTACCGCTGTAAGAGTGATATTTTCTATTACATAAATAGTATATTACATTATGGAAAAAAAAATTAGAAATAGGAGTACTTCCCTATGAATTTCTCACAATTGATTTCAGTATGGGCAATATCATATAATGCATTAATTTCTTATATATATTACATAAACAGAAATATACTTACTCTGAAGTTAGTGTTTAACCTTGAATTTGTTTCCACCTGAATTTTTTTTTTAATAAAGAAATAACATTACCGGGTTACCACAGTAAGCGGAAAATGTTGATTGTGTTGTGATGGAGGTCTGAGCCAGATGAGGAATTGAACACACTACGCCGGTTAAACACTGACCAGAATATTGTATCCGAATAAAACCTCAAAAGAGCACCCCTGTGAAGTGGATTACTGTAAGGGTTGTAGGAAAACATTTATTCAAGCTGGTCTTGAAGAGACCCAGATTATATGAAAGAGGAAAAAAACGTCGTTTGGATCTGACTTACACAACGAGTCGGAGAAATGACCAGTTCTAATGAAGCCGACATCTACTGTCAACGGATATTCCGCATGGAGCTAGATCCTTCGGGCAACCTTCATTGAAATACCTGTAGAACAGACTCCGCATGCCTATATTGCGCTGTTCATTAGAGATGGCGATCGGCGTGTTGAATTAATGGATTGTTAATCAGGCGCACCGCCCCCCTTTTCCTATTTAATAATGCTTATAGTTTAATAATTTCATTACTGAACTATATCCAGTACACGTGACGTATTTATGTATATTATGTTGACGTTTCATTATAATATATTTTATACGCACGTAGACGTGTGATTCTCAGAAAATATGGGCATTGGAATTGCAGCGATTTTACAGAAAACATGTTTAATTTTATATTTTATTTCATAATCCAAATTCAAAAGTTGCACGAACAAGCTGCTCCCATTAAAAAAATCTTCAGAATAAAAATATTAACTTTCGGCTTTCTAGAAAGCTGTAATCAAATAACAGCACGCCATTGACCAGCCGGCGCTTCACCCCAAGATTTTCCGTTGCCAGGTTCAAGGAAATTATATTTTTCATCCCTCCGACACGGATATTAGGGAAGGCGGTACCTACCGTCACACTTCACACTTGAACCACTGTCGCCACTTTATAACGAACTGTTGATAAGTACTTGTTCAAATGCAATTTTCTTGGAAAATCATTTTGATACGGAAAAGGGTAAACTCTGCAATTTTGAATAATACAAAAGCTCCTAATTTTTCAATGTATTATCGTGTCAATATTAATCTTAATATCAAAGTAATTATTGCTGCTCACTATAAAATCTACAATAGTAGCGAATTTTATGCATTCTAGTGACGTTTGAAGTTAACACATGTTTGAACTACTATATTCATGAATTTGGTTTGCTTGTTGTCTCGTGAATATCACACGAAGAAAATCTGTACCCAGGTGTTAATTGTTCAGGAGGTCTACGATCAGAATATGATTCAGATAACTTGACAAAATTTACTACTTTTAGCGGGGCCTCCAAGGTGTCGGATAAGCGGTCAATATGCATGACTTCATGGCTAATGTCGTCCGCTTTGCAAAATAACTGGAGGTGAAATAACTAAGCTCTTAGAACTGAAAGAAATCGTATACACGATCCATATACTTAATTAATTCACGTAAGACGCGACCAATTGATTCCGTTCTAGCTTAGAGAAACAAAAGTTCTTATATATGGCTAATGACCTGACGAACTAATGAACTCCCTTTTAAGTATGTAAAGTTGTTAACTATAGTGAATATTTCTTTATTATAAATAAAATTATCGATTTTACTGTGCTAGACCTAAAAGGTGTCTACTTAAAAATCAAATTTTATATATTTTTTTACTATTTGTTTTTAACGCTTCTTAAAATGTTAATTTTAACGAATCTTAAGATATTTAGGAGCACGTCATTTTTTCCATTTTCAAAGTGTTATTTATAACCCCAATGTAATCTTAAACTATCTTAAATCTTGAATCTCCTTAAAATATTCACATTTTAATGTAAATACGATGCTTTGATTTATTAATTCTGATAAGGATGAAGTGGAGAGAACGCCTTGTATTTAGTTTATTATTAATCCTCTTTCAATTAAAATTGATTCTTTAAAAACATTTTATAACTAATTTGCAACAATTTTTCTAACATAAAAAATTCCATCCTGAAGATCATAAATTTTTAACCTCCCATAGTAGAAGCTTAAACCACTTATCCGCCAAAATTTGATGCTACTCCGGATTACGAAAAGGCAAAAATATTTCATCAACGCTGAAAAATGTCTGGAAAGCATTCAGAAAATTTCAAGATGCCTTCATCAGCGCTAACTGTGGCCCCTCGTTTTTTTAAATTTCCCCCAAAGGAAACTTCTCGGACCGTTTTTAATTATCGAACCACTCATTCCTAATTATTGTTATAAGGGAGAGAGTGGAATAACAGCGGGATTATTGGAATCGCGAGCAAATTGGCCGAAGAGGAGAATTGAAAAGTCAGTGTTTTTACGCACTTTTCTAGCAGCTTCCCGCCATGACTGCCCTCACTCCCAATTAAGGAGGTTAAGTGATAATTAAAATTGTATGTTTGGCTTTTTTTAGATTTTGTTAACGGATTAAATATTAATTTAGATTCTACGCACTAAAGACAAAGTCCATTTTTGGATTCTACTTTTACTTCATGGCCCCCGTGATTTTCTTTACTTTTAGATTCCTTACACATATTTTATAAAAGAATGTTTAAACAAAAAAGCGTTTTGAAGAACTTTACAATGGTCTCAGATATTACATTTCTCATTTTTATTATAAAACATATTGAAAAATATGTAGGTAATAAACCATATTGGTATTTGATAGGTAACTCAAATACCAATAATTTTTTATGGTAATGGCATTTAAAGCTTTTTTTTTGTGAATACTGCACAAGAGTCCCAACTGCTCCCAACCTTGTGGAGCCAGTAAGACTATGTCATCCCCAATTCGATGATGTTGTGAGGCTGAAGGCGAATGAGGGGGGAGGAGATGATGAGGGAGAAGAAGATGAGAGAGTACCTGCTATTCAGATCTGGTCACCAAACACGGCTAAACTCCAGATAACAGATGTAGTAAAGAAGCAGTAGTTAATTTTATCCAATACGCACACACCCTTAAAATAAAAAAGGCATACCGCATAAAACACAATTTTATTTTTCTTTCCAAAATGTTCATCACGTAAGCTAAGAATTCACCGAAAGCTCCGACCAAAGCATAAAGGTCGCGGAGAGGATAAATCACGCCCATCCGTTGTAAATAGCTGTTTATTTTTTGATACAGTCAGCCCCCCCCCCCCGGGACGGCAATATGATGCGAATTTTTCCACCCCATTTTTCCTCCCCCGACCCTTCCCTTCCGTACCCCGTGTCGCCACTTGCAGCTGACGTTTTGACAAATGTTTTAACGACATGTTGACACGCTACCCCGTTTTGGGATAAACTTACCCTTTGCGGAGCCCCGGAGTCCCAACTGAACCGCGGAGGGACTGAGCTCATCTAGAACGCATCTACGACATCTTTATTGACTCGTGAATAAAAATTGTTATGAAATATTCATGCGATATACTATTTGCAATTTGTTAATTCTCTTGTAATACAAGTTTACCGCATTGATCTTTTTAAGTGTCTTTTTAAGACATTTGGGATAGTACGGGGTTTTCCAATAAGAGGTGTTATTTTGAATAGCCCGCTATTTCCGTAGATGTTACTTTTGAAGCTGTCATTTTTTAACATTTGACAAGTAGAAACTACGCCATTAATAAAAATGGAACAATACACGCTTCAACAACGCATTGAAATTATTAAAATTCACTTGAGTGAATAAAATGCAAATCATCTTGAGTGATGAGACCCATTTCCACCTCGGTGGCTTCGTCAACAAGCAAAATTGTCGCATCTGGGGCTCGGAAAATCCAAGAATTATTGTTTAAAAGCCTCTCTATCCTCAATGTGTGACTGTTTGGTGCGATTTATGGTCCGGCGGAGTCATTGAACCTTACTTTTTCGAAAATGAGGCTGGAGCAACAGTTACGGTGAATTGATTGCGCTATCGAGAGATGATTAATGATTTTTTATGGCCGGAATTGGATGGTATTGATTTGGACAACGTTTACTTTCAACAAAACGGCGCTACGTGCCACACAAGCAACCAAACCATTGATCTTTTACGATTGAATATCAAAATAACACCTCTTATTGGAAAACCTTGTAGTTATTATCCGGATACGTCTTAGATATAAACACTATTCGACCGTTCAATTTCAAAACCTGGTAAATGTTTTAATAGAAAATACTCAGGACGGCCAAAAAAATAAATATATTCAAACATGGCCGACATTCATTTTTTGCATTATTATTCAACGAATTGATTTCATACAAAATTTCAACAGTATGCATTAAAACTATGGAATAGCAAAACATCGGATTTCAGAAGTTTGTCCCTTGAGAGCTTTCGAAATTGGTGTCTGCTTGTATTTTTTAACAGTTAAACGGATTTTTTAAATCTCCCGCAATTCACGCAAGAAATGGCGTTTGATAGTGCTGATTTTAGATAAATAATAACAAATAAATTAATTATTTAGATACGAGAAACAAGTTCTGTAGATGACACTGAAAATTATGAAAAATTATCGAAGTGATAATTATCACTAATTATAATTATATCCATAAATTATGACATTAGCAATCAAAATACAGATATACTAGTACAATTTTTTCTAAAACGATGGGGTTTCATAAGTGATATAAGTAAGAAAACCAATCGTAAGTGTTATTCGTGTCATTAATACTCGTGTAATTTTTCCTCTGAAAAATCGGTAAAGGTTTACATAAAGCGAATAATATCACTTATACATTCAGAAATAACCGACAAACGCGAACTCCCCCGTAATAAAGAAAATTCACATATTCTCTGAGCCATCAAACATCATCTTCAATGGCCAATTAAATTCTCTCCGGTAGGTGTATTCAACGGAAGATAATAAAAATAAGAAATTCCGCACACAGAAAGAGATATCTGAATAAATAAGGCTTATTTCTCCAGAAACCAAAAGCCAAAAGTGCTTCATAAAATATGGACCATATTGCGCCGCTGTTTGCTTCATCTTCTTATTGCTGTTTGCTGGAGGACTTATGAAAAAAATATTACTCGTACAACCAACCGAAGAGATCTAGACAAATTTTCTTTCACAAAAATATACCGGGATTCGTGAGATTTTGAAAAATTCATTTTGTATGAAGAAACAAAGGTTTTTTCGAAGTTGAAAATTTTATCAGTTGATAAGTAGGTACACTGAGAAAAATAATAAAGTTAAAAAAAGATGGCATGCCAACTTAGTGATAAAATATTTGTTATTCAGAATATATCGAGAACACGTGTTCTTTTCCTTATAAATGAATATTTATTAGGAATTGCGACAATATCAGTATGTAAATAACAATATCATTATTTGTATGAACACGTATTCCGCCGTTCCCATAAAACATTCGCTTTTGACTGATACTTTATTAGGAACTATTTGAATTCATTGATTATAGGCCTGCAGTCCCATTTTTAACAGGAAAACGAATAATTTGACCAGATTGTTAATAAATTATCAGTAAGTTTTCTCAGTGTGTGATCAATACGGCCGTGAACAAAATGATTTCCGTAGCAAGTTTTCAGAAGTATTAATTATTAGAGCAAGGTAGAATAAGAACTTCTCTCGATTTTCTCTTTCTTGCTCTAAACTCAAAAGGTTTTCTGTTACACTTTTCCTTCCCTTTCTAAAAGGTTTTGTGTTGTTACGCGGTGATATGTTTCTTAGAAAATTGTTTTCTGAAATGGAATAGCTAAAAGCGAAGAACAAGTATAAAAAACGTATATGGTAGGTACATACAAGTCCCAAATGCCCAGAGTCAGTGGAACTATGGTACACCAATTGATATATGTATATAGTGTTTGGTTTAAGAGTATGGAGAGGGGAAGAAGATGGAAAATAAGGAAATTGGTGATTCATCTCTGGTCACTAAATACGACTAAAGCTATTTCAGGTATCGTTTAGATTCTGAATATTAGTCCTTCACCGGTGTATCTACCACTCCACAATACTTTTTTCAATGCAATCTTGTTGTAGATCAATGCACATTGTAATTAAAAAAAGATTTCATCAGCTCCACTAAAAATATTCGCAACTTTCCAGTAATTATCTCAAGTCTTTCTTATTATCCCAGACTTGGATGCTCGAGATACTGCAATCGTTATTCTGCAAATAAAAGCCCCAATATTTATAATTCAGCCATCTAAACTGTATTGTCCCAACAGCGCACTCTTTCACGATGTATTTTATTTTTTAATTCCACCGGCGCGCGGCGCCCCTTAAGTATATCGCCATATAATGGCGTCGAATAAGAAGTCTTCCCGCTCCTGATAAGTGCGAGTATTTCGTCTTATTTAAATAAATATGCCATGACTTGGGATGGAAATGGGTGCTGCGTGTACCCACCTCTTAAATGAGGAGTACTCGGCCAGCCAAATGACTTTTACTTGGCACATTATGATAGCAGCGGGATTGTATGAGAATTGAGAAAACACAATGGAGAAAATTTAATGTTGAAATTTGCATTAATGATAAAAGTTCAGAGATTTTCAATTTTCTAAACGTTATCCTTAAAACCCAGGTTCAAATAAAATTCTTAAATTATTTCATTGATATCTTGATCCCAGATATTCAGGTAGAGTCCGGCTCGTAATGGCAGCAGGAACTTTGTTGGACCAGTAGGAAGATAGTTAATGAAACATCGTATTACTTTGTCCGATTACTGTCGGATGAGGAATGACTGCTTGTACTAGTCACTTCTCTATTTATTAGGAAAAAAATTACAATTCCCAGGTGTGTATAACAGAGGTAATTATTTTAATAGTGGTGGTCTCCTCGCAGAAATGCATGAGATAGTAGAGAGTTGAAAAAAGGAAATTATTTTAAAATGCTTAATAAAGATGAAAACGCAATAAAACTAATTGCATTGGTCTCAGCTTGAAGAGACAGACATAAGGATTGATGGCGCGATACGATATGATAGTATCATATATACAGTATACAGATATGATAAGGATTTTATCAAATATGTGCACAGATCACGTCCGATATACATACTGTAAACGTCAATCATTCATATTTGGTATTATAATTAGGTTACTCACTATGGCTGAGCACATACTCCATTGCATAATGATACTATGTATCGTGTAATTGCAAGATTGGTAGATAAATACTTTCCGGTTTTTTCCTTATCATTCAGAATTCAGGCGTTGCTCGAAATTACATCGAGCGATAGCCAGGTGATTCGTAACCTACCTATTCCCTTTCTCATCTCCTCTCTACTCCCTTCTGATCCACAATATACTATAAGTGGTGTTGTCCTGGCAATTTTTCTCATCTACTTTTTTTTTTTTTTTAGTACATAAAAAATATATTAAATTAACATTTTGATATAACGTATAAAACAACAAAAATTAATGCCACGTTTAGTTTCTTAGAACAGGCACTGCCTAGTTATAAATGGATATTTAAAGTATTTTTTATTTTTTTATTTTTATTAATAATTTTCTTTTGTTACATGCATAAAAATATAATTACAAAAATCAAGTATTACAAAAACAAGTATTACATTATTAAAATTATTATAGTATTACAAAAAGCATTTCATTCACAGGTAAAGAAGGTACTATAAAAAATAAAAAAAAGGTAGCTTTAAGATAAGAAAAATAAAATGATACAATTAAATAAAAAATATAATGAGTCATAGTATTCAAGTTTTCCTATAAATGTGCATGAAAATGATTATGGTAGATATTATGCATCCCATCCTCCCTACCCGAGACGTTTAAAATAAACAATACTACGTTACGTATACGTTTTCATGGTTTTATTAGCTTTCTTAATAGCACGCAAGACCGTGCGGGGCCGTAAGTCACGGTTTTGGGCGCGGGCCCGGCCAGAAGCCCGCAACATTTGGCTGAACAATGTCCCCCCATTACACCCCCCGGGGGAAGGCTGTTTAAATGCAAAACGCCCACCCCTGTATTCATAAATAAGTGTTGGCCCATTAGGCGCTGCGACGGTTAACTCGGTTGCTTTAACTTAAACATTTCTTCAACGTAAATATGACGTATAAAAAATCCCAATATCATTTATCAGTTATACGTATTTACAGCATAAAAGCTAATAACTCGTAACCTATACAGTCCGGGAAATGTTGATGTAATCACTGTACAGTGTATGTTGTATGTTTGGCTACACCGTTGAAGTTTTTTTTTAAGATTTTAGCATTGTCAGAGGTTTCAAAAGCGTATGTGGTTGGTACTTCCCAATGATATTGATTCAGAAAAATGCTTATGAAAAAGAGATTTTATCAAGACTGTATAGGCGTGTGTGTGTGTGTGTGAGGGTGTGTGTGTGTGTGTGTATGTGTGTGTGTGTGAGAAGACTGTTAAGAAGCAAAAAGACTCTCAAACGGTAAACTATGCAACCATGAAATTTACACAAAAGCGTACCGACGAAACACGCAACGTATATTTTCCATCGTAGAGATAAAGTTTTAAAATTTGAATACAGCACGAGGGTCCCTAGTGCTCGGAGCCAGTGGGACTATAACTTCACCAATGAGGTTGAGATATGAGGTCGAATATAGTAGGAAGGGGATGATATGGCGGAACATGATTAAAGATATTTTGAACAACATTTTAAACAAAATGTTGTTATTCGTATTATTTCAAGAATCTTTCTGACAAATTCCTACAGAAATTAATATTATTTTCAGATTTATTTTATAAGCCTTGCTTGTTTAACCTTTAAAGCGACGATTATTTTTTAACGCATATCTGAATTCCACAAGTCTACCTTTGGTATTATCACTCCGTCTCCAGACCTGTATTTATAGGCATACCGCTCCATTGTAACAGCTCCCTCTTTTACATAAACGACCAACTTATCAGAAAGAGATGTAAGAATGGAGCTCTCAGCGGTAGAACGATACCTTGTACCTTGCTTATTCAATTACAGAAACCCTTAACTCTGCACGTGATGGATCGCGGGGCATCATTAAAGGGGAAACAAAAAAGCTTAAAATACAAAGGCATTTCCACCAAACACTCGCGAGAATACGTTTAGGTGTTTAGGTACGCGAAGGAATGACATTTTCTACTGAAAGGGTTGAAATCTAACTTAAATTTAAATGCTTCGAAGCTGTTTAAAGGGTTTTTGTTTAGTAAAAAGTGTTCATTGTTGTTTTATCGTTGTTCTACGCATAACATCGTGTCTTTTCTCTAGGGGGTTTCGCTTTTTGTCCCCTATTTCTTCAGCGCTGTGTTCAGTGCGAGTGCGACAGAATTTCGGTTCTAGCAAGTACGTGTCTTGTGTAGTGTAAAAGCACATATAATTTGAGACTCAATTTAGGGCACTTAACTTCCTGAAGGAGATACTAATGAATTTTAATCCAAATTGTAACCACACCAGTTAATACACCGAAACAATTAAGTTAGTTAAAACCACCATATTTTCCCAGGTTAACATTACAAAGCTGTACAAATTTAATGACGTGACAGATTACCGCTCAAGTATTTTTGTTATGTAGTAAACAGATTTAAGTTAATTAAATGTAAAAACATAATATCATGTTATTTTTAAGCAAAAATTATTAGTTTGAAACACCTATAAAAATTGAAAAAATCTTCCGAGAAAAAATACCTGCCGCCAACAGGAATTGAAACCGTAGCCTTCTAACTGCCGGTCAGGTTCTCTACAAATTGCGCTACCAATATTATATACATAATATTAGGCTGCTTGCTGTTAGTTTCCAATAAAAATGTAAAAATATTTATTCAGTAAGACATGAAATCTCAAATCGTAAATAAAATTAAGTTTATACGCACCTCAAGGGAGAAGAAGTAAAATATACGCAGTGAAAAATCAATGTTTGACTTGTGATAAGAAGAGACCCTTCTGCTTCTAGAACATCTGTAACTGCAAAATTATTCAAAATCTTCAGAGATTTACTGCCACTCGTACCACCAAGAGAGAAGAATTTTAATAAACACCTTAAACAAGGGGCTTTCTTTTTGACGGGGGCGGGGTGTGATTTTTTCATCATAGGGTACAATATTTTTTTAAGTAAAAGGTTATTTCAACAAATGAGGGATAGGTAAAAAGTTTTTTTTGATTCTATTCGTTGCACTGTTACTTAAATATTTTCGAAAGCAATAAATGATTTAAAAACAGTTGATTCGTGTAAAGGTTCACATATCAACGATATCATGGCGTAGGCCTACGCAGTTTACTGGTCGCTAATAATGTCGGGTGTGACGTCGCAAACTTATAATTATTTTAATGTGAACCGCTTAAGAGTACCAACTGCTACCAACCGTATGGGGCCATTGAGACTATAGCATCCCCAATCGGGGTATGTTGTGAGGCTGAAGGTAGTGGGGAGGGGAAAAATATGGCGTAGAGGAAGTGGAGAAGTACCTGGCTATTCAGATTGGTCACTTAAAACGGCCAAAGTCTTTTCAAGCAACTTTTCAATTCTGAATGGTGGTTTTACATCAGGGCGATACTGACAGTGTACTCTACTCTGGAACGTCATACTATATATTATTTAACATGAGTAATTTGTGAAATAACACAAATTAACAAAACCCGCGAACACCCTGCTTGCTAGTCGAGTGCCTTACCCCTCGACCACGGAGGCCGTCAAAAGTGCTAGTTTTAGCGCACTTTCAATTTTAAAACGTCGTAGGTAATATGTTAGTGTGTAACTATGATATTTACCAACTTCTGCTATAAGATAGTAATAATACTAATAAATACATCCATATCTGGAATTTAAATGCACAGAAACTAGGATTCTGCTAATCCCAAGTGACACGAAGTCGTTAAATTTGTAACAAAATTAAATTTTTTTTTAAAATTTGGCATATTAGGGCTAGTTTTAAAAAATATCTTCAGCGATCGCTTGCCTTAATGTGCCAAAATTTATAGAACCTTAAAATATGAAATAAACGGTGAAATCTTCAACCGCAGTAAGCAGCTTTCATATGATTCTATATTCATATTTTGAGGAACGATATTAAATAAATCGAATGGTCAAATCGAAAACAGAACACCCGTCGCTTGAGTGGTTAAATATTTTAGATACATATATAATTAAATTGTTTCCAGGGAAGTCCTTCACACTGACGATAATCCTGTCCACGACACCTCCTCAAGTGGCCACGTACAGCAAGGCCATCAAGGTGACGGTGGACGGACCCCGGGAACCGCGCTCCAAGGCACGCCACCAGTCCTTCCATCCATTCCACTTCGGGCCACGCTTCCACGACCCCCTTATGGCTGGGCTGCCCTTCAAGCTTTCTGGTGAGTTGGCATTATTGTATTAGGTGGTGGATAGACATATAGGTAATCGAATTAGGGGCAACCGACTCAGGAAGCTGCGCTTTAAGAAGCTCCACCTTCCATGCCTTTCTCTTCGGACCACGCCTCCATTACCCCACTCATGGCTGGGCTGCCCTTCAAACTTTCTAGTGCGTTAAAGATAGAGGTAAGCGCTAAGATAGTCAATCGATAGATCAACCAAGGGCAGGCCCTTGGTTGACACTCACAACGAGTTCAAAATGTGTTACTGGTAGGTTCACACTTTCCTCTTCGGTCCGGTTTTCACAACTTTCTCACGACTGAGATGCCCTTCAACGTTTACGGTGAGTTGGTATCAGTGAATATATATGGTGTATTCATCAAAATGATGATAGATGGACCACGAGAGCCTTTATTTCCATTCCTACCGCTTCAGGCCACGATTTCACGATTCCCTCATGGCTGGGCTGCACTTCAAACTATCTGGTATGTTGACATTGTGATTGTACACATAGGGGTATTACGGTAGAGACAAGTGGACCCAGAGAACCCCAATTACGTGGTTGAGCTGCATTTACGTGAGTTGAAATTATAGTATAAGTGGACAGACCTATGTACAGCGAGGTAATCAAGGTAGAGGAAAGCTGACCCATGGAGCCAAGATCTAAGGTTAGTCACTAGCATTCCTTTGCGTGCTCTTCAAGCATTCTGGCTCATATGAATAAATATACAGTATGACCATCAAGGTAGAGGCAAGCAGACCCAGGGAGCTGCACGTGGTGGCTAAATTTTCCTTCAAAGTATCATTTACTATCGAGAGTTAGCAATGTATTTGTTTAAATACTTGAATGCCATAGTGTCATAGACTTAACTATATAGCCAGTAGGACTATGTCATTATGGCAATCCCGTTTGGGGTACTTTAGCCTTTTAGAGATGGATGGATCAGAGTAATGTTGGGAAGTAAATGTCTATTTAGTTCTGGTCATCAAACACTACAAAAGCTATTTCAAGCAACATTTCGATTCCGAAGGTGGTCTTTCACCATCTGACCAACTAGTATATCTACCACTCTTGAATATAAAGCACAAGAACACAACTGATACCAGTATTTTAAAATATGAATACTCATATAAACTCATACTCATACTCTCATATAAACTCATATAAACTCATACAAACTCATATAAACTAGTTCTCTCATAAAATATAAAATATGAACACAACTGATACCAGTATTTTAAAATATGAATACTCATATAAACTCATACTCATACTCTCATATAAACTCATATAAACTCATACAAACTCATATAAACTCATACTCATTCTCTCATAAAATATAAAATATGAACACAACTGATACCGGTATTTTAAAATATGATTACTCTCTTGTGCTTTTGTTTTACATGGCAAGTAGAAAATTATATGTTTCCTGTACTTACAATGTTGTGTGACTTATATTGGCTAGGATTAAAAATATTTTAATTGGGTATTGAAAACTATTTTTTCCTCGTGATTTTCCTCCTCTCCTCTCAATTCCTGTCAAAGCGTTGCGTAACACCCACGACACTAAAATATGAGCATTATTTTCTCACGTTGGGTATCTATCATCTTACATTATTTACCGAGATGACAGCCTCAGGATTGTTGCATTTTGTCACGGCAGTCGGGTAGGGCGGTTATTTCCTCCTTCAGCCAGAACAAGGGTTGACACTTCCATTTGAAATGTCCCGCATAAGGTGTCACACGGCCCCGACATCCCTTCGCAAAGCCTTCATCCCCATTCCGTCATATTTCCCGTCCCGACATTTTACAATAAATTCTTGGCCGATCGATTATGTTCGCATTTCTGGTACAAATATTTTAGGTATTTATTATAATTATAAGAAGAGCGCCGGGGTATGTAATACATATTATACCTTATAGTATTACATCATGCACACCAAACTTGATCCAATATCCTAAGTAGTAATTAACAATCATACGTAATTAAACACGATATTCAGTTAAAACAAATCACAACGGCGAAGTTTGAGAACTACCATGTAGGTATTATTTTAATAAACTAATTAACTACCAACCACGCTATTTCCGCAAAGGATGAGGCAGATAAGCTGGAATACCGGACCCTTCTAATAAGATTGGAATGCACTCATTGAATTTTTCAAGTTCATGCAAAATCGTTTCATAAACTATCACAAACACATCGATGACACTTCCCAAGTCACTTCTCTTGACACTTCCCAAGTCCTAACTTAAGTATTTTGATCATGCCGTGTCTTCCTGTAGCATCCCCGACATCTTTTTTCATCAACTTGCACGTCATGTATTCTCATGACACTCTTTTCTAGGCGCACGTTTTCTACATAATCAAAACATCAAAGTTTTCATTTATTTATGTTGTTGCTCAACAGCTGAGTTGTTTAATATTAAGAAAATTTAATACTATAAAGTTTTTTCTAATAAATTTATATTTCTTTTGTTTCGTAAAGTTTAGTAACTATTACGTTAATTAAGTTTATTATTAGTTTTCTGTTTTGTGTATTTTAGTAATTAAAGTTATTTATATTTATTATTATTTTGAGTTATGTTTATTTTTTGGGTACATCAAAACAAATTTTTGTTTTTTACCTAAAAAAAATCATTTCTCGATTGAGTTGGGCGGTTTTGTTAAAAAAACACCATTTTTAATTAGTCTTGAACTATATGTATTTGAAAATCTTATAATAATATTAAACAGAAAAATGTATTTGAAATTTATACGTTTTGTGTACGTCGAAACGATATATTTTCCCGTGCATTACAAGTTATTAAATTCAATACTTTGACATGACTTTGAGTTGCGCTCCCCCCCAGTGAGGTACGCAGACTAATATTTACACCAGCATCACTGGCAGATGAAATCGAACACGGCTTACATAACGTGACTTGCAAATCCTCAGTTGTTTTGTTTTGCAAGTATTCGGCAAACAGCTTCCAAATCCTATCCAAACATCTCCCGGATCAATCACTCGGTGCGACGTTAACACGAGATTGTTGCCAACCACACAGGTAACTAACGAACAACTACCTTCTTGGTTAACCTCCCTCTATTTATTATTTACCCCACCACCCTCTGAACCCCCCATACAACTTCGCAATGCTGGAATTAACTACGTGAATGTGTGCTCTCACACATTCAACGAATTGAAGTCTCACTCTTGGAGCATGGTCAGAACTGCACTAATCATGCTGGTTCCATAAAGATTATATAATATCATTTCGAACCATCTCGATAATTTTCTTTATGTTTTTTTAAGACTGTCAATTTTTACATAAACACAGTGTTTGATTGGTTTTATAATTTGTGTTTGATTTGCAGAACTTAACCATATTATAATTATGACAGTTTTATGAAGATGTGTGTAGAACTTCTTAGTTAAATTTTTAAGCCGATTAAATCCAAGAATATTAAATACTAAACATAACAGAAAATGCTTAATGTATAACCCAGTCTTGGCACACACTCCTTGCCTCGTTCTTATATTCTGTTATTTCGACTCCTAACTCAAATATCTCGTTCACTTGATCGTGCCACAACTTTCTCGGACGTCCCCGACATCGTCTACCATTCACATTCGCATTCCTTACCCTCATTTCTTTGTTCATTAGCCCTACATGCCCAAAAGATAAAATTTAATATAAACTAACTACGTAAATAATATAAAATATATATAAAAACATAACGAGTGAAAATCAGAGATTTTGATTTCGATACAATTTCTAGCTTATAACTTACATAGACATAATAATTTTATCGTGCTTAATAATTACGCACACATTATTATGGTAAAATATATTTTAAACTTACTTTAAAATCACACAAAAACGACTGATCGAATGATGTTCAAAACCGCAATCAAATTTTCACATATTATTATGCAGATTACAAAAAACTTTCAATATGGAAATGTACGGCTTAAGTTATGTTAACCCTTTATATCAGGAACCCAAATTAGTATGATGTTTGGGATCGAATTTGGTCTCCTAATAATTAAAGAACAAGATTGAGATAGCCAGTCTCTCCAATGCTCTTGTATCCATTGTTTTTTTGTTTCGCAAATTAATTTGGCCTCGTAACGTCAATGATTCTGGTTATTCACAGATTCGCTCCTAGCAGATGAGACGCTTGCGTGGTCATCACTTAAAAGAAGCTTTCGACAGTGATAGTTTTGTACAGGTGCCTCTATTCCTCGTATAGTATTAATTCTCCACACTGCAAATTGCTTTAATTTAAGCCAACTTGATACCCCAGCTTTGACCCCACGAGAGCAAAGCCGACAATACAAATTGCACAACAGTACTTTTCCTATTACGGATATTGTGGAGAATTTTCCAGCGACTGAGTGCTTCTAGACACTACTCACTTACGTCCCATAAGTTAATTTAATCATTTACTTGACTTGAATTTATTCACTTGACCTTTAAAAATGTTTGAAATTCTGAACCATGCAAAAGTTATTTAAGCTCTGCTTTAAATGGTTCGAATTGACGAACAGGAGACTTTTGAGGGAAAGGAACGTGATTTTATTTATTTTGCTTGGTTACTGATTACTGAACAAGTATTTCAACTATCTAACCTACTTAGAGGTAATGATATTGTAGCATCCCCAAATTGGAGTACATTGTAAGGCTGAAGGAATTGAGGAGTGGAAGTTGAAACTAACCTAACCTGAACAGAGGTTGTAGTATTGTGGCATACCCAACACGGGGTATGCTGTGAGACTGGAGGAATTGAGGAGTATGTACGTTGACCCTAATCTAACCTAGCCTAACCTAAACCTACCTACTCAGAGGTAGTGGTATTGTGGCATCCCCAAATCGGGGTTATATATATCGGGGTATACAGTAAGGCTGAAGGAATTGAACAGTGAAACTGAACCTAACCTAACGTTCTCAGAGGTAATGATGTTGTAGCATACCCAGATTGGGTTATGTTAAAATGCTGAAGGAATTGAGGAATGGAAGTTGTACCTAACCTAATCAGAAGTAGTATTATTGTGGCATACTGAAGGATTCGAGGAGTGAATGTTGAACCTAACCCAAACTAACATACTCAGAGATAGTGGTATTGTGGCAACTCTAAATTGGGGTACACTGTGAGGCTGAAGGAATTGAGCAGTGGAAGTTTATATAGAAAAGGAGGGCTGGGATTCGTCTGACCGTTCAGATCTTATCATTAAATATAGTTAACCACATCAATACCATAAAATTTTATATTCTGAATGGCAGCCTCTAGCTAGTGCTGTTGACTAGACTTATTATATATAAAATCACAGCTATGATAAAAAGACCAATTAAATAAATAAACTTTACCACAATTGCAATAAACAGCGACATTTTGTTGTTATTTTGAAAAAAACCTTGTTTTCCGAAAGAACAATCCCTTTGTATGAAGCATGTACGCAGTTACTTTATTCTTACTTCTTAGTTAGCGTTAGTAATGGTAAATTATTTACGAATAAACCCGTGAAGACGATACGTTCATCAAAATCGTGCGCCTCCGTAATTTTCCGACTTATATGAAACATCCCCCGATATTTGAGATAATTCTGTTACAGCTCACGGCACGGCGTCATGATGAGAAAGGGTAGCAGGGAGCAGCTCCTTTGTCACCCCTTAAACATATCAACACGCCTATACACCTACAACCTCCCCCGAGTTCACAGCTTAAGTCCAAAGTTAACTCACCCCTCACCCCTCGTGGCTCGAAGCTCACGACTGTTGCGTTGCTTCGGCTACCGATATTTTCAACAGCGTTTCTAAGACGTGCTCTTCTGTACAATGCGTTTTGGATAATGCATTCATTTCGAACATTTTCAAGCAAATACAAATTATTTATGATTCAAGGTGAAGTGCACAAACTTCGTGAGGTGATTCTACACGAGTCAATGTAAAACAAATTAATATCTTTTTTCGACATTTTAACGTTTTAAGGTAGTTTTCAGGCACAAAAAATTAATTGCTTGTATGGAGAAAATAATGTTCTAATTAAAAAAACAAAGTAATTTATCTTTTTTACTTCTACCATCATGTTGAATCACCTTCTGAAGTGTGGGCACTTTATCCCCTGACACCCTGTATTAATGAACATATAAAAGAAAAACTGAAAATTAAAATATAATTCTCCAAACTAAACATGATAACAATAAATAAAAAATATTTAAAGTTATATTTTTTCATATTTAATTTAAACTAATATGGTACGAAGTATAGTATATCTTCAGAGGTTAATTTCAAAGAACCATAATTGTAAAATAAGAGCAACTTCGACCCTAAAACGCCCGTATGTTGTAAATTGTTCATAAAGATACCACAAAAACGATAGCCTTTTCAAATAAATTTACTGTTAAAATGTTTTTCTTATAGACAGGCTATTGATAAATATATGAAAAAAAAGGTTCCATGCCAACTCAACACAGTGACTATTCAACACACCCTTAAAAGTGATATAAAGTCATTAAAAACGATGCTAAAAAAATTAACCTAACCTAACCTACTTAACCCAGTTAATGAAGTTTTTGTTTGATCACTTTCCATGACTTTATATAACTTTTTAAACATGTGATGAATTATCATTTTGATGATTTATCAGGTAACCCAAACAAAAGACATGTAATATATATTGACCATTTTTAACAGTTCACATGTGTCTGAAGTTTTTATAATAATTTAATTCACATTTTGAAACTGAATACAGTAACTATCTCACCGCGTCACAACAAACCCCCATGCTTCTTCATTTATGTAGTTATCTCTTTTTGTTACCTTGGAGTATTTTTTTTAACTAATCGGGTTATTTTTTAAGTAGATGATTTCTACAATTGTTTTATCATTACTATTTAAAATGAACTAAATAACATGAACTGTACATCTTAGTATCAACCTGCAATATCGGTAGCAGCCAAATACGCAATTTCTCAAGAATACAGTATGTATTTCCACATAAGGGACTAGTTTCAGAAGTCAGTGAAGGGCGAGGAGACGGGGGACCCTAACTCAATTAGACGCCTTATGGCACCATCCCCGGTCCCGAATGCGCGCCTCGCAGGTAACACGCTATCAGTAGAGCTACCAGCTACCAACTATCAACCCTAATTATCTACTACTTGTCAGCCTCTATCTTCTAGGTTGGGCAGATAACTACGTAACTATAGTGATAATATGATAAATAAAAGGAAGGAAAACCATGTACAAACTTCATGTTTGTAGACCTTATTTTCATGTTTGTTGATTTCCTCATCTTCATGTTTGTAGACCTCATTTTCATGTTTGTTGATTTCTTTATCTGAATGATTGTTGACTGTATGTTGTATTGATGTTATTTCATAATTTGTATGTTTTCCTCATCTTCATGTTTACTTACTCATATTTTGTTCAATATTCAACATCAACACAAAATATGAGTAAGTAAACATGAAGATGAGGAAAACATACAAATTATGAAATAACATCAATACAACATACAGTCAACAATCATTCAGATAAAGAAATCAACAAACATGAAAATGAGGTCTACAAACATGAAGATGAGGAAATCAACAAACATGAAAATAAGGTCTACAAACATGAAGATAATGAAATCATGATGTAACATCAACATACAGGGCCAGGCCAAACGGCGCCTGGCGCTTGTTAAAACCTCAAGGGCGTGTATTTGGTGTTAGGTATTATCAGCGCCTTTGCTCCTTGGCTCCCTGGCGCATTGGCAAGTCAGCGCCCGGATCAGTCTGCTCCAATTGCGCCTGCACATGGCCGGCTATGGTTTACCATAGTGTAAGTGTACGCACTGTTTAAACTTTTCTTTCTCTTCTGTTCTTGTGTACAGTATTACCTATCCTGATGCTTTCTTACATACATGATATAAACCCGGAATGTTTTACTGTAAAAATTAAACAAGGGATTAAATATGTATATACTTCAAAATAGTTACTTCAAAAATACCTCATCACGCAAAATTTAAGTTATCTAAAAACACATGAATGTTTTTCTATATGAGAATGGAAACTTTGCACCCGTGAAACTTAACATTATCATAACAAAAATTATCATATAATTCCGTTTTGACATACTAATTTTGGTAATAGTATTGAAACAAATAAAACGTCAACAAAATAGTCTACTTGTCAATTTTTAATTTCTACTTAAGGGATTTTTTATTTTTATTTATTTATCAATATAAAGTTTTATTACATAAATTTTTCTACATCTGTCTCACTAGGGTACACCTGTGTCGAGACAGACGTCGATTACTGTACGACCTGCTTCAATGCCACCCAAAGCGCCACAAAATGAAGGAATGAGCGCAGGTGAAGCATGCACTGTACACACGACCTGCTTCAATGTGACCTAAAGCGCTACAGAATGGAGGAATAAGCGCAGGTGAAGCATGCACTGTTCAAACGACCTACTTCAATGCGACCCAAAGCGCTACAGAATGGAGGAATGCTTACGCTTACGATTACCTAGCGCAACTCCATGACACCTTTCTCTATATTTGCTTCTTCTGCCTCTGGTGCGTTCTCTTATCGGAGGTTGATTATCTTCGGGCAAGCATTCATCTTACAGACTGTAGCCCGAAACGGAACTGCACTCGTAATAATAATACTAATCATATTTGGATTATTTATATAGGGCTGTTTTTATGCAAAATCACCTCTAGGACGCTGTACATATAATTCATTTCTACATCTTATCTTTCTTATTACTAACTATAGAATAGTCAAACTATTATCAATTTATGGATAACAGATTGCATACAATTATTTGTCCTAATATGTACAAAACTATTTGTACAATGCATTTGATTAATGAACGTGATGCTAGAATGAACATATATTTTTGATTATTATTTATTTATATTTTGTACAGGCAGATAATATACATGACCATACTTACCTGAGAGGTCACTTGAGATTAACACTGTTTATTGTTTATTAGAGAAATTTAGATACGGTTGGCACGCAGAGGGCATAATTGGAAATGCCATTATTAATTCGGGTATTTATTTTAATAATAGGTATTTATGTCCTTTAATGAGCGTGTTTAGGAGAGGAAAAGTAAAATTTATTTTGGGCGGTTCAACAGTACAAGGTTTTGATCAGAATTTATCTTCTCGTGGATAAGAGAATGTTTGCAGAAACCATGAGATGACTTCTTCCTTTTTAACTTATAATACCTTCAATCTTCTTCACCTAAATGACCATGTGTAGTATTGTATTTAAGGTAACCAATTGTTAAAATAACATCAGTAAAGTTTTGTTGAATTTGGCATTTGCCATGTTTGGTAACAATATCTGAATTCTCAGACATTTCCCAACCTACCTCTTCCCCATCTTCTTTTCCTTCTCACCGCCTTGAGCCTCACAACTCACAACATAACCCGATTTTGGATGATATAATGCCATTGGCTTTGGACACTTGTGTGGTTTCCACGTGAACAAATAAATACCTAGATATTGTGTCCAGATACTACACTTATAATCAAAAGGTTTTAATTGTAATATCCTTGATATTAGTAAATAAGCTCACCCATAGATGGCACCAGATTAGTATATTAGGTTAGCCATAGATGGTGTTAGATGTCGACATAATAAGATAATAAAAAAGGTGGCACCTTCAAGGTCAAGGCCCAGATTATTCCAACCGCCTGCTAATTAAGATATCGATAACAAAGTATTTTGTTGAAGCCGGAGATGTTTTATTATGAATTGAGATAATCCCGGAGATACAATATAATTATTAGCTACAATAAAATAATTGTCAAAAAAGACTGCGTTTTTAGTGGTTGTCCCGTTTATTTTCCTTTTTATTCCCGTTTGCATTAAAATTTTGGACTCAACTCATTAAATGTAATTATTTAAAATAGTTCTGGTTTGTTTATATAGGTTGGTACTTGGCACGACTTTTCGCATTAACTTGAAATTTAGCCAGTCAGAATCAAACTTCTATCAAACATTTGCCACGGGTAATCAAATGAGATTAAGTATTGCAATCTAAATTTGAGATTTAATCAGGATGAACTCATAAAATGTAACATAAAATTAATGACACTTTAATGTCGCCGTGTGGAAATTACATGGAACTGGGTTATCTCGTGGAAACATAAAATTAATGGATAATTAAATTTAACAACGTTCGGGACTCGTAAGGACATGTATGATGGAACTGGAAACCTAGATGCTACGGGCATCGTCCTTTTCCGTGATCCTTCTGCAAGCCGGGAAGGATAACATGGAAACGCAGTAATACGCTTTTTAAATTTTCCTACACGCTAAGGTATCCATGTTTTGTACCACTATCGTAGACTTATGTATTTTGTTGGAAGTGTTAAAAATTCATACAATTATTTCAATCTTACGAAATACGTTATTTGACTTTTTTAATATTTATTACTGAAAGTGTTGTGTCTCCTCGGTTTTCTAACAAACTATCTTGTCAAATAAAACTTCGGTTCAACCAAACACTTTTGTGATAGATTGACATCGGGTTCCGATATCTTAACTAGCAGGCGGTTGGAATAATCCGGACCCCGACCTTGAGGTTACAACCTATTATCTTATTATTAACGCCATCTATGTGTAACCTAATACTATCAAATCTATGGCTAATCCACTACAATAGACATCTATAGGCGAGATCAAGGATATCACAGTAAGTACTTTCTCTAATTCGTTAATTCATATACCTATCTTAAAGTGGTGTTAGTAGTATTAAAATTTATAAACAACTTCATACTATTTACATAATAATTTTCGGCCACATGTTAAAAATAAGATTACATAATAAATAATGGAGGTTTTACTCTGAAATTAAGTTGAAATTGGTAATTTCATTTTTTCTCTTAAACATTACATTATTTAGATAAATTAAATCCAAAATTTCCTATTAGAAATAATACCAATTTTTATAAAAATATGTTTATAACTACACTATAAAATAATATTTATCAATAAATGTTTAAAGGGTTTGGTGTGTGAGTGGTCTAACTTTGTTCGAACTCATTATTTTTTTTAAATCCGTGAAAAACTTGCCATTTATTTTCAACGCTGTTTAGATTACAGACCCGTTTTACACACAAATTTTTTTTTTTCATGAATCTGCAACTTTCAAGTAGTTTATTTACTTAAATTCCAAAAAACGATTATTAGTATCAGTGAATTGATAATGTTTTTGTTTTGAACTTTTTTTTATCAAGCAGATAAATAACGACTTCTTTACTAGTTATTAAAGAAAAGTGTTTCCAACAAAAATTGAATATTCATTTAGACTTTTAGAAACAAAACAATATCTAGCCTTATAAATAAAAATCGGATGTGTTTATCCGAGCCACTATCTAGGTTAAAAAAACAAATCTTTAGAACTTTTGTAATCATTCAAAAAGATAATATTTTATTTCTGAATTAGAAATTATTACATTGAAAAAAATTACGTATTAGGTGCGGTTAAAAACGCGGTTGTCCCGGTAATCCCGGAGATCTTGGGTTGGATTCCCATTTTGTATTTTTTTTTTCTTTCATACATGTCTCTTTAAGATTTATTAGTATTATCTTCTTCTTCAATAAATTAAATCAGGTAATTTCTTCAATAAAACGCGAAAGGTTAAACTCACATTCTTAATTGAAATTTTACCATAGAATCCTGAAAGAAAGCTGAAATTGAAAGAACGACGGATCAAAGCGCTAAGACGATATTCACATAAGCAGCTTGTAGCTTTCTAGGACCGTAGGCCCTCTGAAGGCTGCAGGGTTATAGGGCTGTAGGCACAGTTTGTGGAACAAAGAACCTCTTTCCCTATAGGATTAGTTAACCCTTTCACGGCCCGAAACTTTCGACATGACAAAGTGAAACTGTTAAATGCCAAAGCCTTCTTATTAAGCCTATGATATATCTTAAAGCGTTTGTCTTTTACGTAGCTAGCGGCAAATTTACTTTGTGCCAAAGTCTAGCGAGCGTCGGTACAGTGAAAGCAAATACTCGCATCGTTTTTTACATTTTGTTTGCTTTCTTTTTATCATGCTGGTAAAAAATATCTTTACTATTGAAACATAGGACATTATATTGATGTGCACTAGCTGTAATATTGAAGACTTTCTTTTCATTTATTTAGTTTGTTATAGTCCTTGTAGATCATGTACATTTTTCTGAAGATTTAAGATACCTGATTATTATATTTTATCTTTAATGGTGCCATGAACACTTACTTGTCAATCATGGAGACATTTATTAAAACATAAAAATAGTGTAGATTAGTATTTTTATTTTATTTTATAATAGGGTATTTTTATTTTATTTTTATGTTGACGAAGAACTTTTCTATTATAATTTAAATTGTGCCATTTTCGATACGCCGCAAAAACGACATGTTCGTTTTTATTTGTGAATTCGGCGGTGTTGACGTCATGCCGCGCAACATTGGTGACTACTGTTTTACCAGCCAGTAACGTTTTCTATGTCATAATGACGTTGTAGCGTGTAAATCGTTGTCGCTTTCAAATCAATAATTTTGAAAGAAAATATTAAAATTACATATTTTTAGTAGGATAATAAACTAAAAAATAAATAATAATAAAATAACCGTTACGTGTATGGCCATGTAAATAATTACGTGTTTATTTATAAGTTTTACCATTTTTGAAGTTGACAACACGTCAGATAAACATACCGAAAGTAATGTCCTGTTGGATGTTATTAGTTGAAGATTATTTTCGCAATTTTACACTCTTAGAAAATACATTAATTTCACTGAAGTTTGTCGACTGTACTCCGTACACGCACGTCTAGTTAGGTTCTTGGTACGTATGAGTCGTTAGTTCCTCAGCGGGGACCCCCCTCCCCTATACAAACACACACACTCACACGAGCCCAGAGTGTGGCAGTGTTTGTGTTCTAGTTCGCCCTTATTCACTCCATATATAATAACACGGAGTATAGGTATAGGTGGCCCGGCCTTTGGAGCGTAACAATTTGTAGCAGGAAAGGTGTCATTAGTTAGGTGTCTTTCACACTGGTGGCGCCGGCGGCCGTCAAGGGCGGGAGGGAGTTGGGGGATAAAGGGGAGGGGGTGTATCGTCTTGCAAGTTTTATGGGTCAGAACTGTCGCCTTATCTTTTAATTCGGTTCATCTCATACAAAATGCTATTCGATAAAGCTTTCAGTATAGATTTATGAAGCTTTTTCACGAAGAAGTTGGTTTAATATATATTTTTTTCCATTGATACATGTACATTGTATCTACACCCAACGAGCGAAGTTGATAAAATTTTATTTTTGTTGGTATCAAAAATATATGAATACATGTACCTAATAGCAGTAAATCTTCTGTATTTAAAAAAATAATTCCCCTGTCGAACCTGTAATCTCTTCTTAGTTTCAGCTCAATTGAATTCCCCGAAATTATGTTCGTGCAATTCGCCTTTTTAAATCCTTTTTTTCCCCAACGATGAAAGGATTATCACGGAACTTACCGGAGATCCGAACACAATTTCTTAGAGCGCTTTACAATGTTTCTTTAACCCTCGCAATTTTTTAGAGTCAACCCCTTCCGCTATTAAAAAAGGCGGGAGAGTGGGGGAAAAAAGATTTAGAAAATTACCAATCCTCCTTACTGAGACAAAGCCCGCTAAGACGAGCGGCTTAATCCCCACTGTTATTTTTTCGGGGCATCTCCGTTCGAAATTCGAATATCTGGCGTAACTTTGAGAAATCCCCCAAATCCGCGTCACTTGACACTCGGGACGGAAGCTCCCGCCGGATAAAAAAATTCTCTTTTTCTTGGCGGGAAATGGGACGCGCTGGGAATCTCGAGGCATTTAAAAATAGTGTCCCGCCTGGCGCGGCGGGTGCAAAGGGGGCAGGGGCGGAAGAGGAAATCAACCAAGGGGCAGCGGAAACGGGCGGCCGCCACCCCCCCACAGTCCCCCAATCTCCCCGATCCCCCGATACCATCCTGTCCGCTAACAGGGCTGTTATTGGCTTTGTCCTTGTTTTATCAAAGACAATCATATTTCATATTTATTGCGCAAATTAAATGAAAATCTTTTTATGATTATATCACGCAGAACATTATCAGTTTTATATACTTACAAGCAATACCTTATAATTATTATTTTTTGCAGTGAAATATAAAGCATTTATTAAATTCATAATAAATAATATATCACATCACCATGTTGTTACAAAGCTTTCAAATTTTGCACCTTTCCATTATATTCATTATAACCCTTGCATTTTTTTCCATTTATGCTAGTATAAGCGATTTCTAAATAATTTTGATAAAAATCAACTTATTAATTTGTGTTAAGCAGAAATTATCACTTTACCAACAAATTATAATTTGTTCCAACCGACAGCGCTGGTAGCAGAAGGTGGCGATGCTGGGGGTGGCTATAAGCATGCTTAAGCCGGGGGCTATAGGTTAAAAGGGTTGCTCAGGGGTAAAGTGTAGGTGGGGGGTCCACCACCCACAACCCACCACCCACCACCGCCCCCCGCCACCGGGATCTTGCTTAATTCTAGTTGTTAAAAGGGTGAGAGGTGATTATGCTCAGTCTTAAAGCAGACTATGATTAATGCCGCGGGCGCGGGGCACTGAAATAATTTCTAGGATTAAGTTAACCAGGGGTTAACTAGGTCTCCGTCTCTGTTCCTACTCCTTCCTACATCTACATACTCTTCTCTCTCCTCGTGGCTTTATTTGTAGAAATAAATCTTACGCCTAATATTGCCGTTAAATTAATGACTCGGTACGCCTATAATAGTTACTCACCGAAATTCTAAATTTGTTCAAGGCATTAATACCCAGGTACCAAATGCTCACTGAAATAATTTAACGAGCTGTGGATGAAATGTTTTCCTTCGACATCTTACGTTAAATGTGTGGCCTTTTTATAAGATTACTTATTTATTGATGTACAGCTTAAAAAGAGGAATGAAAAGAAAAATGTTGCATAAAGTAGACCGGAGCGATCATATAATTGACATTGAATAATATCATGTATTGACATTGCTCATTAAATACATATTGAATAATATCATGTATTGACACTGTGCATTGAATACACATTGAATAATATCATGATTAACCTTGTACATCGAGTACACATTGAATAATATCATATAATTGATATTGTCCATTTAATAATATCATATGTTGACAACGTGCATTGAATACATATTTAATAATATCATGTATTGACAATGTAGATTAAATACACATTTAATTGGTAATGTGCAGTGCACTGAATACACACAGAATAATATCATATATTTGACAATGTGCATTAAATACATATTGGATAATATAATTTAATTGACACTGTGCATTGAATACACATTGAATAATACGATATAATTGACAATGTGTATTGAAGTGCGATTGACAGAACTTCAATCGATCCGTTAATTTTTTCATTCCTGTTGCTTTGTGGACGTCTTCGGAAAAATAACCTAAAGTGTGCGAATACATTGATAATCTTTGGATATTTACTGCCATAACTCTGGACATAATTAGATGCAGATTCGTAGAAAAGGAAATCCATAATTTACAACACATAAAAAAACTGAAAAAATGTAAGCTGTCGATTTCCCGACAGTTAATAAATAAATAAAATAAATAACATATAACATATCTTGTTCCGCAATGAAACTGAATTCCTTTTACACGGAGAAATTTTGCAAAATTTGCAATTTTTTTAAAACTCTTATCAAATTATTGGTAATTGCAATTAAAAACGGGATAACAGGCCTTACCAATAAATTAACAGGTTTCCTGTTAAACTTTCCGTAAATTACGAATACATTATCATGATGTCGGAAAACATGTTCATGAAAATCCGAATATTTTCGCATTACAACGGAAATTCTTTTTGTCCTGTTATGTTATCAAGGTAAATCCATGAAACATTCCAATTACCATCCATTTGAATTAACAATAATTTGAAGAGATTCTTAATAAATTAGCAATAGTAATTTTTATCCTTGTGTAGATAAAGTAATTGAATGACCGATTGTCAATCGCACAGCGAAACGATCATTTGTGATTCACAAACGATCGTCTGTGGCGTCTATGCGCTCAATCAAATACACTGTCAATGTGAAGTCTCAAATATTGTCATTTGATTTAATTGCCTTAGTAAACAAACAATTCGCAATTGTCAATCGCATTAGAGTCGTAGATCTATGTAGAAACTGACAACTGATATTGATCTTCTGCGAGTCTAAAAATCACTATTAAATCACTAATCACTATTATTAGTTCCTAGTGGTACAACGTCATCATGACATAGAAAACGCGAATACTGGTAAAACGGACGTCACAGACTTTGCCCACCGTGATGTCAACATCGCCGAATTCACGAATAAAAACGAAAACGGCAAATCGAAAAAGGCACACTTTAAAAAATATAGAAAATCTCATATTCTAATATCTTAGGAAAATACCCTATTGTTTAGGTACGTTACATAAAAAAGAGAAAAAATAATTTAAAATTCAGATTATAAAAAAGTTTATTGGATGCTGAACAAAAAGGAAGAACATTGATTTGTTTGGTTTTATCATGGCTTCTATGTTATTTCTAATACAATCAAGAATGTTTTTAATAATACTTTAAAAACAAGAATTCACAAAGGAAACATTTTATATGAGCCATTAAGGTTTTCATTGAAAGTAACAAATAATCTCAAATACGAACTCCGAAGTGATATTAACGAAGAGAGGAAAAGCGATGAACTCGAAAAGTTATTAAGGGGGTCGGTAATGTATTTCATTATTTGAGATTTTGTCGATTGTTACCAGGGCCCTTAAAGAGTGGCAAGTGTTGGGGTTGAAGTACTAAAACTGTTAAGTAAAAGGGTAAGAATGGCTTCCTACTCGTTATCAGCTGCCTGGAGAGGGGCAGGCGAAGGGCGGGGGGAAGGTAATAGATTAGAGAAGGGTAAGATAAAAGGCTTAATGATTCAGAAAAGGTGGGACAATATGCTTCATTAATGAAATGAAAGTAGTTTCAATAATCGAAGGAGGCTAGCAATACATACGTAACTACACTTCAAGAGATTGTTATTTAACGCGACTCTTAATCATTGTCAGTTTTCAAGGATATTTTCAAGTGTTAAAGGGGTAAGAATCAATGTGAAACTATTCCATAATTCAGACAAATAAAATAAAGTCTTCTAAAGTATCTCGTCTCCGGGCGCTCATGTAGTAAACTCATTAACGTTCAATGATTTTTTATTTTCAATACTGATTGTGGGTACCAAGCGATAAAGTAGGTACAAACATGATTTTATTTTAATAATAATCGAACTTTTGAAATATGTATTTCTTTTGTTTATATTTTTGATAGACATCGTTATTTGTCATCAAGTTTAATAATATTTGACAAGTCAAATAATACACCAACAAATAAAAACAGTAAATTTAATTTATGTATTATTTAGTTCGTTCTCACATTTTGCACCCTCGTTACAAAGCTTCGACTATCCCCCGCTAGATGGAAGTGCACGTACGTGATGTGTGATGGCAGCTGGCTGTTGCAGGTAAATCATCTCAGTCCCGAACCATTTTCCGATTTCAGTGTAATTTTCTGGGCTTGGGATTATTGTGATTATTTTTATATTCATCACATTTCACTGAATAATGTGAAATGTGTCAATCAGATTAGTTTGTCCCCCAGTAGATTGCTACACTTTTACCAAAATGTGAAACAAACAATAATTAAGAAATATAGGGCGTCCTGTCTTTTTGACAGCTAAATGGTTCATTTAAATTTTATTATGGAATTATTTGGTTTGCTGAAAATAAATTTGTTGATGCCAGTTATTTAATAAAATAAAATGTACGCATATATCATGCACGTGTTTTTGCTGCACAGGGAATTAAAAAAATCCCACTTCAACCGAGACTTTTCCACTTAACTTTCACGCCTACGTTCTACTAACACACATTTTTCATTAATACTCAATTCTTTCAAGAAAGGCATACAAATACAATATTGGATTGAATCATAAGTAAAATATTGTATTTGTATGCCTTTCTCAAAAGCACAGAGTTTTTTAATGATCAAAACCATTTATTCATATTCATAATGTGTACGTACGGGCGCAAACAACTAATTTGTCTTAATACTTTAAAGCAATACCTTGCAATAAAATAAATTTATTAACGCCATCTATGACCTCGAAAAATATAACAAGCGTCGCGTTTAACCTTAACTTCACGTAGAATCGTTTCCTTTTCTTTTTACCACATGTTACTACATGTCATTTTTACAAATGTTACTGTGACCGTATAGTCCATATACTGTTATCTTGTGCTTGAACTGCTACTAAACTAATATACAATAACATTTTACGTAAAACATGCAAAACACCTCACTACAGGTTGCTAACACAGGGAGGGCCAATATTTCCTCCAATACTACAACCATTTACATACAGCTATTACTTTACACTCGACTACCATGTATTATATTAGATATATTTTTGGTACTACTTACACTTATTTTTACACAATTTATTTAACTGTAAACTGAACGAGTACAGAAAAATAAAATTATACGTAACACGTATTAGTTATAAAATAAACATATACATTATTTGTGTAACGACTAATGATGTGTGTTATTTATTGAATTGTTTCAGGTATTGCCCAACAGTTAGCGGGCGTTCCTATCGGGGAGTGGGGCGGGCTGCCTAGACCCTCGGGCCCCTTCCTGCCGCCCCCGTCACACTTCAGCCCCTATGTGTTCGCCGCCCTGGATCCTGGGGCTCCCAGAGTGGGGCACCATGGAGGTTAGTATTTAAACATAAATGCTTTAAATTTATGTATGTGCCTTTATTTGATATGTGGGTATTACACTGAACGAATGATCCCTAGATGTTTCTTTTATATTTATTTGAAAAAAAAAACTGATCACATAAGGGCTTTCATCTCCTGCCCGAGACAGGTCAATGACGATTTTTTGATTTGATAAGTTTGATCAATTTTAACAAAAGTAAGATAAAAATGACGTTACTTAGGGCACAACAGTTTCTTTATCATATTATGTGAGCTCTGCCAACCTTGATGGATGGTTTGAAGTATCTAATACAAGTATATTTGTTTGCAATCTTTCAAAGGAAGAAAGAAAATAATGTGATTTGACATGTTAATTCATTTTGATGAAATGCTGTCGTTAAAAGCATTTTTTAATTGATTTTACATTTTTCACAGACATGAATCATCCAGACGCCCTAAATACAGTGGGGCTAAATTGCAACCCTCATAGCACCACCAGTCCCCGCGCCTCCCCCCAGCTCGACCTCCTCAACTCCTCGTCTCAGCAGTCTTCACACCAGGACGATGAGATATCTGTCACCGCCTCCTCAAAGGGCACTCCACCACCAGACGACAGGCCTGGGGCATTCACCACAGTCCTCTCCAAATCAAAGAACGAAGACCTCAGCCTTTTCCTCAACAAGAAACACGACTTCATGCAAAAGAACCACGAGCTATCAAACTTCTTCCACAATAAAGGTCAAGATATAAACAACTTCTTTCATAATTCTGGTCAACACGCTGGGCACGCTCAAGGAAACCTCTTCAACAATGCTTTAGCTGCTCAACTATTTCTCAACACCCCTCTCCTTCAGCCACCAAATCAATGGCTTTACTCCCAGCTGTATCAAGGTGGGTATGACTGGCCTTGGCTTCAGATGAGACATCCCTCTCTGATGCCTTCAAACCCTAGGATCAGCTCTGCATCTCCAGACACTATCAGAGTTGAAGATTCAAGTCAAGAAAGCACTAAGCGAGAAGAACTTACAACGGAAACTCCAACTGAAACTATAAAATCAAGCAGCAGTCGTAATGAGATGCCTCCAGCTCATAAAGGATCTACTGTGAATGGGATTAACCTGAGCAAAAAGAAAGGTTCTTCTGATAAAAAGGAAACTGAATCCTCCGGCGTAAGTTCGAGTAAAAGATCATCAAGTCCTCTGGCGGCCAGCGGTCGAATGAGATCTGGTGACAGAAATACTACGACAAGACATTCGGACGTTTGGAGACCATATTGAAGGACGAAGTGATCAGAAATGATATAATTTCTATGATAAATGCAGTGAAGTTATTTCAATCTATGATAAATGCAGTGAAGTGTTACGCCGACAAGGACAAAGTCAACAGTCTGTGGACTGTTCAAATAACACAAATAACTGTTTATAATGAACGAAGGTGAAAACTTATTTTGATTCTTTATTCTGTGAATAATATTATTTGAGATACGCAAAAATAAATTTATCGTTTAGAAAATACCATTCTATTTGTAAATAATAAATACATGAATGTTCAAGTTAAATATTATTATATTGCACTTTGTAAAAGTGCTAAGTTAGTTGTTGTACAATTTTATTATGATATGGTAAAATACAGGTTGTCCCAAAAAATGTATACACACTTTGCGTGATTACAAAAAACAGTGTATATTTAAATGTATTACATATTAAAGAAGACAGATGTAGATTTTTTTGATTTGCGTAAATATTCAAATTGATTCAAAATTTTATACCAACTTTGCTGATAACGCGAAGCAATGGAATCGCAAACGTTTCGAATAATTTGATTTGGAATTTCGTTGCACTCTCTTTCAATTTTCACCATAAATTGATCGACTGTTGCTGGTTTTGACAGAAAACCCTTATCTTTCACGAGTCCCTATAAAAAAATCCAGTGGCATGAGGTAGAAAGATTGCGGGAACCATTCGAGGCCCAATCCATCTGTTCGGAAAATTTTCATGGAGATAGGCTCTGAAATCACGATCAAAAAGTCTAGTCTAATTAATATCAAGCATTATTTTAATCGGGGACCTGGAATTTAGTTTAGAAAGAATGAGGTATTATAGAGTGTATACATTTTTGGGACACCCTGTACTTATAGTAATCATTGTAAATAAACGAAATCAAGTAAAAGATGGATTGGATTTTATTACTGAAAAAAAATCTTTTTGAATTCTGATCTGTTAATCCGAAATGAAATTTTCCGTCCTGGACTCTAGTTAAAGTAGAAAGTGAAGAGATATTTAATTTTTTTTCCCTTTTTCAATGTTTTTTTTTCATTCATCCAACACTTCAAATGAAACCTCTGTTTTATAATATATAATTATTATATGTTAGCATGGTTGGACATAGTTTTAAACACTGTATAATATAGATTACAAAAGTTAACATAATGTCACTTTGTTGATTCAAAGTGTATAGTGACATTATCGCGTTGTTGTGTTCATATTACATTATTAAATGGAATGTTTATTAACATTTGTGTACATATATAATAAATGTATATCACACTGAAATAATATATTTTTACACTAATTGAATCACCTACCATATCCCAAGCCTACATATGTGGATTGATTGTTAATTAGTTGATTGCGACTAATAGTTTTAAAATACAAACTAGAATATCTGTGTGTCTCACTTACAATTCTTGAACGTTATTCTGCTGTAACTAAATAATTAGCCCTGCCAAACACAGTGGCGGCTCGTGACTTTTAGTACACTAGACTGCCAATGGCATTATTGATGTTATTGTAGAAGAAAACTTTTTTTTTCGGAAAATCGTTTTTTTTGTATGAAGATTTTCAGGAAACGGTTCAGTGCACTGCCAAACTGAAATTTCTGAAAATCTTCAAACAAAAAACCGCTTTGGACTAAAAAATATCAATAAAATCAAATTTTTCAAAGTAAGCTCTCTATCACACCCAAGAGTCACGAGCCGCCACTGGTCAAACACATCAAGAGTGGTGTGCTCGTACTAATCTGATTTGTACTTTCCAGTGTCGCTCTAGTGAAAGAAAACCATTCAGGTTCGAAACGTTGCTTAAATGGCATTAGCCATGTTTTGGTGACTGAATTAGATCTGATTAGGTAGGTACTTTACAAGTCCCTATCTCCTTCCCCTTCCTTCTCGCTGCAGCCTCACAACATACTCCGTTTGGGAAGTTGGAACTATTATTCGTATTAAAGAGCAAAAAAACTTTGTGCAGAACCTGCAAAAACTCTTGAAGTTGGAATCGAGATATTTATCATAAATATGGAAAATTTAAATACTAACTGAAAAAAATAAGACAAGACGCAATTGTTTCGTTAGTTTTTCATTTGTTCATCGAGGAACCACAACAAAAATATAATGCTGAAACTTCGGCGAAGTCAGGTAATAACGACAAATGTTTTTTTTTTTTTGAATAAATCTATTCATATTTGATACTGTCATCAATATAACTCCACAAACAAAATCATTATTACCAACTTCATTATTGGCCGTGTGTTTCTGGTTATCGTTTGACGTATACATTTCATTGAAAGTAAAAATATAGCTTTATGCCAGTCGTAAAAAGCTTACAATCAAAATAACATCATTTCAATCCCTCACCACCTCCCACCCTCCCCCCGGAGTCGCGCCGCTATCAGGTGGGAGGGGTGGGGGGAAATGGTAGGATGGTGGGGTGGTGGGGGGAGGGGAATGGAGGCAGTCGGGAAGGATCACTAGTTTTTGGACAGCGTCCATTATTTTATCAAAACCGCAGTGATGCTTCATCCCTGCAAACCGTATGGATCAGTGAATGAATACCATTGGTTTTGGATTACAATTTAATATTTATGAATTAGGAAGAATTTGTAATTGAATTAAAAAATTATCAAAATATAAATAATTTTTACAACGTTATGGAATTAACATAAAACTGAAAGGTATATTACAAATGACTAGTTCAAATTAGATGGAATTATAGTTTTTGACGGTTATACCCATTAATGTAATATGACGTGTGACTTCAAAAGTGCATCAATTCTTCAAACTTCTTAAAACAATCTTAATATTATCATATAAATAATTTTTAACTTACTGTTGTTTACTCAAAGCGTTGAAACAAGAATCAGTTACGTCTGAAGATATTCATGAATATTTTACACAAAATAAAAAAAATTTAAATAATTTTTCTGCCAATAGAATCAGAAAATAATAAGTGACAATTTAACATATAACGCTTATAGAAATATATTCATATTTATACTGAAAAATCGTTCAAAAAATATAAAACATAACCCTGAAACGAGTAGATAAAAGGTATATATGCAATTATGTTGATTGATTATGTCAAAATTATTATGTTTGAAAATAAGTAAATTTGATTTGATCAATTTTGCGGTATTTCACAATTTACTCATTCAAAATAATTTGTAGTATTTTTGCGGCACGTTGCAAAGTGGAAGATACTTCCAGTATCGCCCTGGTCTAAGATCAGCATTCAGAATTGAAACGGTGCCTTAAATGACCAGATCTGAATAGACAGGTACCCCTCTCTCTAACTTCCTCTTCCTAACCTCCTATATAACACCTTACACCTCACAACATATTCCGGGGATGCCACAGTCTCACTGGTTCCAGACAGTTGGCATGAGGGTACACTTAATAACACAAAAAGAAAAGTAAAATTGGTAGAATTACCAAAGTATTTTAAAGTTTGTCGACCCCCGCGCGCCGCGCCTGTATGAGGCATATACGAATTTATTTGGAACCTGTCTTTTACATAGGCGTACTGAAATTTTAATTTATCTACCTCTACAAACATATATTATTTGAAAATGTGTTTTATTTATTTATCCATCGGACGCTGCGGTTAGCATGCCGCTGCGGTTGCCTAATGGCGGCTCTTGTATTCACTCATAGCAATATGAGTTGTATCCGTGCTGTTTTGCTGTTTTTCCGTTTTATCATCATAACTGATTTTAATTTAATATAAAGTGGGGACGTGATTGTATTATACAGGCCATTTATGATACTGATCGAACAGAGCCAGTACACAGATTAAGAAAGATAATAATATTTTTAAATTTATTTGTCGAACTTTCACTTAGTAGTCTTAGTAGTCTTACAGAGTAGCAATGGATCATGACTTTTTTATTAAGAGCCACGATACCAGCTCAATATTTTCGTATGACGGCTCAATTGAACGGGAGCCGTTAGCTCAGAGCGTATGAGCAATGAGAGATGTGCTCGCCCGATACGATTCGCCTGACGGCTCCCCCGCTAAACGGCTCCCCCGATACGGCTCCTAGCTCTCAGCGTATGTGTATGAATGATAGTTCCGATATGTTGCTCGTACCACGAGAAAAATGAGATGCTAAAAAATAAGGTATATATTTCCAAGCACAGATGTCGGACTGTCAGTTACCAACTGGATAATTTTAATGGTTTTATTTTTAGTTGACAAGATCCAGTTTAAAGTAAGGGAAATAAATCAAGATAAAATATGCGGAATGCGAAAGAATTTACTGTGTATACGGAACGCATCACATGTGTTATATGCTATTAGGTATTAATGTTAAGGAAATTGAATTGCTGGCAATCCCATTAAAAGCTCACGAAGTAAGCGTGTAAATAGATTATAATATATGAGTTATTTCAGATATAAAAGTTACCTACTGAGAGACATTTTTTTGGTTTTCCAGGACTTTGCTTAAATTATCTTTAACCCCTTCAGTAATCATTTAAAAATTAAAAATAGAAAAAAAATCACATTTTTTTATGTTAGGTAATGTTTGCCCGAGTTATCTCGGGCATGTGAATTCTGGCACATAATAGCCGCCCAAGCTTACTCGGGCGTGGTCCTTAAGAGGTTAATGACCAGATTTAGTTAGCCCGGTACCAATTTCTTAACCTTCCTCTCAATTTCCCCGTTTCCTCCAACCTTACAACATATCATCAAATGGTGATGCCGTATTTCGGCTGGCTCCTGGCAGATAAAAAAAATCAAATACAGGCAGCTAAGCAAAAATAAAAGAAGAGACGTTTTAAAAAAAGGGAAAAACAAAAATCATTTTTTTATTATTCAACTAGGGACCTAGGTAATGAATTTCACTGCAAAAACGATGCCTCACACTGATATTGTCATTGAAACGCATCATAGTTTGGTAACAGTTTTGTTTTTTCTAATGAACATTTTTCAGGAAATCACCATTGTGCTTTAACCGGCGCAGGCGGGCGGTTCGCCGCACCCAGTGGGATGGGAGGGAGCGAGTCCCGGCCATATAATGGGCGAAGCTCGCTAGCAGCAGTGGATACCGGGTCGGCTGGTCGGTATGCGGGTGCGGGCCGGGAAAGTTGTGGAGGTTTTTTCATCACTTTCCGGGTAAGAGTGTAGAGTGTAGAGGTACGGTGTAGAGGCAGAGTGTATCCCAAATGATGCGGCCTATGGGCCAGTTAGCGGGGTCGGAGCCTGCGGCGGAGCCTGGGTTTATTTTGCGGCCGGTTTTTTCGGGTTGATTCGATTTTCGCGGAATTGTTCACACATTAAGTGTGAGTACGTTAGTTTTTATCCACGCCTCTTTGCAAATATTTTAACGCGGCCGCGCTCTATGAAAATTGGCAGTTTTTTTTAACTCGCGCTTCATATATTTGAATTTTTTAAATTTAAAAATCTGAATATATTTATAACGACAACATTCGTGGAAAGACCCAAAGGTAGCGGGTTTGAAATCAGATGCGTGCAAATAATTACTCTTAGCCGTTGATTCATAATTTATTAAAATATAATGAATCGCAAAATCAAACAATTGTAACTACTTAATATTGGCGAACACCGTTAATAAATCAAAGTTTATATTTTTCATAATTTATGATTGTTCATTCAAATCAATTATCCACTCGAACGATTTTTGGCGCATTACGGCAAATTTGCAAAAAACGTCTTGAGCGATCGCTTTTCATAATATGCCAAATTTATAGAACCTAACAATATGGGAAAAGCGGTGAAATCTAAGCGAATCCATTGGCTTTAAACCGCAGTAAGCAGTTTTCACATGTTTAAATAATAATATTTTGAGTAACGATAACAATAAAATATTATGGCAATTCTATTTTCCAGAAAATTCCCTCCGCACTTTCCCAAACCTCACAACTTACCCCAAGCCGGGAATAATACACAAAGGAAAATGAGAATTGCTAATTTATTAAGAATTCCTTCAAATTATTAGAAATCCAGTTAAAAACAGGATAAACTTTTAGTAAATTACTAATATATCCGAACACCTGTTAATGCACCTGCTTTGATAATTTATAATGACGAAATGAGAAAATATTGAATTTTTATGAATACGTGTTCCGAATTCGTTATAATGTATTCGTATTTTACTAAAAGTTTAACAGGAAACCAAATAATTTATTCGTTTAGGCAACGTTATGCAACCAGGTTTTCAACCGGATTACAAATAATTTAAAGAGAATCATAATAAATTGTCAATATCCTAGTCCAACAGACTAAGAACATTTTGACTCCTGTGTCTGAAAATTCTGATTATTGCGAGTTGGAAAACGAATCCAAATGTCAAACTGCTTTCAAACAAGGAAACTCAAACAACCCAAATGAGCATCCCCGTCTATTTAGCAGCGAACTTTTAATGTGGGTTCCTTCCCCTATCGAACCAAATCCCCCGAGCGATCCGGGAAAATGTATGCTAAAACAATAATGTCTAATGTTTGAAATGTATGCAAAAACAATATAGTGACACCCCTCCCTAAGGCGTAGCATCGGTTTACCTTAGAGACGGTTGGCCCCTTTTACCTCCCTCTTCCCGGTTTATCTTCTTTACAAGCATTTAGCTACTCGCTTTATAATGGATTTCCAAAGTAGCGCGGGGTAAATAAGATCAGCCAGGCAAAGCTCTAACCTGGAAATTGGTTTCGTGTCAATCAAAAGACTTTGAATCCGAGCGATAAAATTTGTAGCGCATTAATGAAATCTTTTGACTGGAAACAATTAAGTTATTTGTAACAACCGTTTTAAATTACAATAAATATACTTAAGAGGAAGCTACAAGCCAAAAATGTTTAAATTCTTGGTATGCCTTATATCGTCATAAATATAGGTAAAAGGCATTAAAATTTCTTGGCAAACGGAGTCTGGAAACGCTTGATTTCAAACACAAAATCGGTTTTTATTTATTTTGTTAACTATTTTGTAAGAAATCAAAAAAGTTAATCAAAGGAAACTGTCACAGATAACCTTAGCCATAATATTGTATTTTTTTAAAGTTGTTTCATTTATGCGTTCATATATTTCTATTGAAAAAATACATTTCTTAGTAGTTGACATTTATGTTTTATATTGAGTAACAAAATTTTTTATTTGACTTCTACTCATAGGAAACGATAGGAAAAGCTTCAATTTATCTAAAGTTTTTTTTTTGGTATTTATTATATAAATCAATTCATTATAAAGGTTAATCGATAATAGTGATTTAGCATTAAGCTTCGCCTTAAAAAAGCCAACTGTAACATTATTATTAAGTGTAAACATACATCGTAAGTGAGTTATTTTAGATGTGTCAGAGAAAGACGCCAGACTTTGAAACCTACGTAACTGGTGCAAGTGCAGTTCCACTGAGTTGTTCCTGACTACAGCCTTCGTGGTGAAGAATGTCCCAATGATAGTCATTCTCTGATAGCAGAGGGTACCAGAAGAAGAGTAAGATTATTAAATTTAGAAAGAGAATATGGTATAATAGTACAACATTTCACCGATCCTTATAAACAAAGGACGGGTTGTTTCACAGAATTTGAACAATTCATCAAATTTCAAAGTTGATATCAAATTTTGTGAAATTCTATTATCCAAACACTGTGAAACAACCGGCCCATGAAGAATTGTACAAATTCTGTGAAACAACCCGATCTAACAGAAAGATATATTACACAGGAGATGTAAGCGGCATGACCATATTTACATTTATTATTTGAGTTTCTTGTTGTTCACAACATATCTTTTGTATGTGAGTACCAAACAACTGCTCCCAACCGTATGAAGTAAGTGAGACTATGGCATCCCCGGAATATGTTGTGAGGTTGAACGTGGTATACAGAGATTGAAAGGATGCGAGGGAGACGAAGGAGGGAAACTACCTAGCTATTCAGATCTGGTCACCAAAAACGGCTAGTGCAATTTCAAGCAACATTTTGGTGGTCTTTCACCAAAGCGACACTGAAAGTATATTCCACTCTGGAAAATGGCGCAAAAATACATGTTTTTTAAACAAATATATTGAAAAATAACGCAAATTAATATCTAATGCAGAAATTGAAAAAACATGAACATTTTCCATAATATCTGTATGAATGTTAGTGAGTGAGTTAGTTATAGCATTTAGATGTATTTATATGTTTTCATTTGGTACAAATATAAAATACATTAAATCTGTATGAATGTTAGTGAGTTAGTTAGTTATAAAATTTAGGCGTATTTATATTTTCATTTGGTACAAATATAAAATTCGTTGATTTAACTATTCACAAAGCTCACAAATGAGGCATAAAATAAATCCAAATTGATGAGTGGCGCCCGCTGAATATTTAATCGGGCCGTTTAAAGTACCCAACGAAACAACTACTACTCTTGCCACACTAACGATACTAGAATATCTAAAGCAAAATCAATACGCACTCCGCCTAAATACTCCTACTTGTCAACCATTTACTTTTAGCAAACACAAACAGAGTTCTGTCCATTGGTGTGCATTGCTCTATGACAAAATGTTAGCTTTGTGTAGTTTTTCATGTTCGGGTATGAATTACTCGTCACCTTAGTTGGACAAGGTTGAAAACCATTGAATGCAAAACCATCTCTTTTACTCATTTCTAAAAACTAAATCAGACAAAAAAAACATTTTCAGAGCCATCTGGGTTGTATTTCTGTAGATACTTGTATGACAAAGTTCTAATATCAAGTCTTAAACGCTTCAATTTATTTTACAAAGTTCTAACATCTCTTTGAATCTTTTGCAATTGACATTTGTGTCTGATTGTTTATACGAGGCGCAGTTTAGTTAGTCACTTTAGTTGAATAGGGTTCTAAAATTGCCTTTGAGGTGTCAAAGTTTGCAAAGACGAATTCTCATCATCTATTTAACAATTTCAGATTATGAGGTGTAAAATATTTAATTAGATCGTGTCTCTATCTTGGAATGGTATTAGAGAAATATAGTTAGAAACTTATGCAATAAATTGTTATCGGTCACCTAACTGGTTGTATATAGTTATATCTGCAAGTTTAGGTATGTTCTAAAATGGTAAGCATACGTCCCATTTAAATATTTTCCTTTAAAATATGTCAAACTAAAATACTAATCCGAAATCGGTAAATAGATTATTAGAATCGGTCTTACCTCATATCTCAGAACAAGGTTAGGTGAAGTTAGAACCCTGCCCAACCAAAGCAACCTATTGTGCGTCGAATATTTAATTGCTGTGGCCAACTGAATAAATGAGCGAAAAATTCCTGAACGTTTTCATGAAAAATTATCTGAAATTTACCACATTTAAATTTTTTTTCTTTCAAATTTTCGTTTTTCTAACGGTTGGTAGGGTCAGTTTTCCTTATTGCAGCACACGGAGAAAAACGAGTTTTATTAAGATACTGTTAAAAATGGGACTACATGACCATTTCCTAATAAAATATTAGTCGTAAAATATTCGTGCTTTACTGATAGTTTGTTATGAAATTTGTCAAATCGATCGTTATAGGACTCTAGTTCCATTTTGAACAGGAAAACACTAATGATTTGACCAGATTTTTAATAATTAATTTTTAGTGAATGAACAATATTTCATGTCAGTAAGTTTTCTCCTTGTACGCCGCTGGTTCTGTCAGTAGGTACATGTGCTCACATTTAAATAGACAAAAACACTTATTAAAATATTCAAAGATTTGGTAGTTTATAAAATAAGTTTATAAATATGTATTTGATTCTTAAGGCCCCGTAGTAAGAGTTCAAAGATGGTTTGAAAGGGTTTGAATTTAAATACGATTGTTAGAGGGAACGCGTTAATATTAAAAAATGATAACAATTGGGCAAAAATGTTGAAAACATTCAACAAAAAACGACTCGCTTGAAATATAGCAAAAATCTTTCGACAAATGCTTTAGTTGCATTTGAAGATACAATGTGTTTTTTTCATGCCTATGTAATATAATATATAACAGAAAAAACGTGTTTTTAATAATTTTCGGAGCTTACTTTGCGATTTTATTCTATCGAGGGAATTTCAAATAATTAACGTTTCAGCATAACAAATGTAAAGATATTATCTTAAAAAATAACATACATTTTTTTTTTAATTTAAAAAATTAAAGAGTTGATGAGAAACTTGTTATAAATCGGTAGAAATTGGGAGGCTTAAAACGTAACCTAACGGAAAAAAAACGTTCAAACGCAGAGCAAATCATTTTGAAAACACTGCATTACATGTCACAGTGAGTTCACATCAGTTGCTTCATTAAATGATATTGCTACTGTAACATTAAATTAAGATAACTGGCAAAATCGGAGGAGGTAAGTATTTTTACTAATGTTTTTATTATCTAATTTTAGGCTGAATGTACTTATCGGTACACAGATTTGATCAGAATTTATCTACTAACTTAATAAAACTTAAATGAATCATGTCATAAAGAAGTTGATTTTTTTAATAGGAAAATAATTTATTTAACACGGGCTTCATTCAGCAGGTATGAGGATAAGTTTACCGTATACCTATACAATATTCTAAGATTGTCTTGTACGATATGTCTAGTTTGCGTAAGGTACTAGACAGTTCAGAATAACGCCGGTAGAGTGAAAAATAAATATAAAGATAGCAACTAGTTTCAGGCTGAGACTACTTTCAAATACTTTTTTCTAATGTTTTTTTCAAATGAAAAATAATAACTTACTTAAATAATAAAATTAAAAACATGAACATTAAAGTACCTACTTCAACTAAACAAACATATCTGTTCAACATAATATCAGGTTTCATCAAAATCAATGTTCAATTTAATTCGTGATTTTTAATACTACCATTTAATTTAATTTAATACTACAATTTTATTTAATTTGGTACTACCATTAAAGTAAAAAAGTGTGTGAATTGTCATTTTTTGGTCCAAAAATAACAAAATGGTTATTAGATCTAGGCAGGACTGATTCCGAAATTTTACTAAAAAATACAATCTGATAATTATTTATTTATTATTTATCACGAACGCCAAGTTATTGTATCTTTGCTTTGACATACTTATTTTCTCTCAAATTTTAAATTTTACCTATATTTTATTTTTCTTATATTTGCCATTAGTGTATTACCTACTCAATTTGCATGTCATATTATTCTACAAGATAGTGTTACTTTTATGAAATTGTATTACTATTATGTATTTTGTAATGTCACTGTTATGTAATTGTAATTGTGTACATATATGATAATTTGAAACCTGTTAATTTGACTGTCCTAAAACGGTAAACCTACCCAGTTGGACAGTCAAAAGCTTCCTTCCATATAATGTAATGTATCTTTAAAAAAATGCAAATTCTCTCTGTGGCATCATTTTAATTTGAATAAAATAAATTATTAAGCATAAACCACTATTTAATCTGAAGAATAGAAATGTTTAAAAACCAATGGTTTCTTCCTCAGGATAAACGTTTGCACGTTATTATATATACGTATAAAATAGTTATTAAGTGTGTACAAGTTACGTAGTTAACTAATGTATCAAATCTGTATACATTTCCTTCAAGATCAAAACCGTTCTGAGGTATGGACATTCAGTTGATGGTACAAAACATCAATCAATGTTGGGCATGGACGTTAACTAGCTATTCAGTTAATTGGCAACGAATCAGTTCTTGACATGGAGAATAAGAATGTACCTTCGCAGTTGTTCGATATGTGCGTAGTTACTGTTATGTGTACTTTAACTAGTATTTCTTTAAGATGCTCTGGCGTGCAGCAGTGGTGGTGCGTAACTTTTGAGTGAGCTAGAGTGGTATGATTGAAAAATACGACACTAATTATGTCGTTGTATTAATGGTGAAAAACATGTGTTATCAGAAATGTACAACAATATCAATAATGTCGATCGTATTAGCGATTCTTTGATTTTTTTAATTAAAAAACAAAAAAATACAAAAGTACATGCAATTTCATAAATTTTACCGGAAAAAAAATACAAGAAGTGGTTGAAAATAAGGAGAAAAAGGTCAAAACTTTGCTTGGGTACATTAATATTTGGTCGTACTGTAGTTATTATTATTTAATTTTATTTATATTACACACAAATTATATTTAACATTGAACAATTTTGGATTATTTAAATTTATTATTTATTATTTTTTTATCTAAGTTAATCAATTTAGATTAGTCAAATATAATCTTCAATCAACAAGAGAGTAAGGCTTCCTTCACACGGGACACTCTGTGTCCGGATTCTGTGTCCGGACTCAGAATCTTGAGCCACTGGGCACCCAAATCCGCGGGACACTGCAGGGACACGCTGTGGCTCTGACGTCATCCAAAACCATCCTTTTTATCTGTATTCTTCACTCGTCAGTCAACATGCTTGAGCCAGAGGAGATGGTTGCACTTGTATGTATAATTTCAAATTGTTTTAAAAAAAAGAAAATAAAACGTAAAAGAAAATTATGGGTACATCCAATTATATCCAGCAGACAGGGAAAAGGGATTTTTCATACTGTTTTTAATGATCTATTGGAAGACGAAAAAAAATTTTTCAATTACTTTCGAATGTCAATTTCATCATTTTTTGAACTGTATGAGAAATTAAGGATTCCGCTGACATTTCAAGATACAAATATGAGAAAATGTATCCCTGGAAAAGAGAGACTAGCTGTGACTATTCGGTAAGTAAAAAAACAAATACTTGTTTAATTTAAAAACTTATATTTTTATAAAATAATAAACAAATAGAATACTAGATACATAAGTATTGAAAACTGTGCATTAATTAAGTAGGGAAATTATAGAATCATCAGACTCAGCAGTCATTGGTGAGGGTGTACATGTAGACTGAAGAGATCTGTTATCACCAGTCTGTGAGTAGTGAACCATATTTCCAGTTTCATTAGAATAACCAAAAGGCGCAACTTGCGATTGATGAGGCACTCTTGCAGGATAATGAAAATTTGGAGGTGAATTCATAGGAAAAGATGGAAAATGTGTTTGTGTGGGAGGGAGGGGGGGACTAGGTGCGTTATATTTTGCCAAAACTTGAAGGAGATCAGACTTAGCAAAAATTTTTTTATGTTCTGGAACAGATTTCAAATGGGCATGAAGTGAGAGCAAAAATAATTTATCATCATCTTCCTCGTCTTTCCGCAAACGTAAATTCATTGACTCCCTCAAAGTTTTGTTGAGAGCTGCTAATTGATCCTCGCTCTCAACCACATTTTGTTTCCTTTTTCTACTTTTACTTCCTGCAGAAGAGCTTTCGGGCTTATCTGTAGACGTCCCTGCCTGAGGATTAGTTGCAGCGTCGTCCTGAAGAAATTGTGTCGACTGCTCATCAGTTCCTTCGTCAACTGGTTCCAAACTTGATTCAGTACTACTTTTCTGAATGGCAGGTTTTAAAAAGCTTAGAATATCGAAATATACATAAGTTTTTCGGCTCGATGCTGCATCACCTGACTTACTTTGTTTTTGTTTTGCTAGTTCCCTTGAATAACTATTTCTCAGACTCTTCCACTTTCTTTGTATTTCAGCACCTAAAAAATATTGAATTTTGTTTACAATTATAATTAAGACATGTTTATACAAAGTTTAAACAAAATACTGCGTTTTGACGCAATCAATTCTTTTGTTTCAGATATTTGGCTGTCGGGTGTTACTTTTCGGACATGTTCTACACCTACAGAATTGGCTTATCAACAATTTCCAAAATTGTGCACCACACTTGTCTACTGATCTGGAATTTAAGATCTGAATGGATTCCTTTACCAACTGAAGAAAAGTTTAGGAAAATCGCAGAGGGGTTCAAGCGAAATGCCAACTATCCAAATTGTATAGGAGCACTAGATGGTAAACACGTTAGGATAATTAAACCCGCTAATTCAGGGTCTCTGTATTATAATTATAAAAAATATTGTTCAATTGTTTTACTCGCAGCTTGTGACAGCAACTATCTTTTTACTTATGTCGACATTGGATCGTATGGAAAGGATTCGGACTCAGGTATATTTCAAGAATCCCATCTTTGGCGAGAAATACAATCAAATACATTGAATATTCCTGCATCAGTAGCTATAGGAAGTAATCAAAATGAAAAAATTCCATTTGTTTTTGTAGGAGATGAGGCATTTGGTTTATCTAAACATGTTATGAGACCTTATCCTGGAAAATGCCTAAGTGTGAAGAAAAGGGTGTTTAATTACCGTTTAAGTAGAGCACGAAGACATATTGAATGTGCCTTCGGAATACTTTCCAATAAATGGCACATTTTTCACCGGCCGATAAACGTAGAAGTAGATTTCGCTAATTATATAATTAAAGCATGCGTTGTTTTACACAATTTTATAAGAACAAGAGATGGGTTTAACTTTGATGATACCCTAACCTGCCCAGGGTTATTAGATATTCCAGATGAACCTGACAATGGTAACCGCCGGGTGCAACCAATGAAAATCAGAGAATCGTTTGCTGACTATTTTGTTGGTGAAGGGAGTTCGCCATGGCAGAACAACAGAATTTGACTATTTTTGTGTATTTTTATATATTTACTTCAAAATGTTGCATTTATTTAGCCCACATAATTTCACTAAGTAGTAAATTAATTTATGCACATAATTAATTTAAAAAAATGTTTCTTTCTTTACTTATAATATTCCTGATGTAATTTTCATTTTATTATTAAAGTTTATTTACTTATATTGAAATAAAAAATCAACAAAAAAGTGTACAATTATTATTACTTACTTTTTTCCACTTTCTTGTCTTGTGGGAGTTCCTCAAAACCTTCTTCCATCTCAACAAAAACTTCCAGCCAGCACTTTTGCTTAACTATTTTATTGCTGTATTCAGCTAAGTTATTATCCCAGATCGCTGGTCTTACCCGAACCATTTCAATGAACTTTTCTATATCGAAACTCGCCATAATGTAGAAATAAAATAAATAAAATGAAAACAAAATAAATATATAACAGAGAAGCGAATGAAGAGTTGTGTCCCGTGTGAATGCTCTCATAGAACTGAATGTAGGAGAGGGGCCGAGAGAATCAGACAGTGTCCCAGCCACCGCCAATCGGGACACCGACGGGACACTGCCGGGACACAGAATTCAGCGCCACCACACGCTGAATTCTGTCTGAACGCTCCCATCTACTTCTATATCGAGACGGTGGCTTGGGACACAGAATCCGGACACAGAGTGTCCCGTGTGAAGGAAGCCTAAGGATTCCAATATGGACACGAGTTTTTTAGCAAAAGTATTAAACATATTTACACGTCGTTAAATAAATTTCGGTAAACATAATAAGCCAACCTTCACGACATGGGCGGCGGGGGGTGGTTGGGTGTTAATGCGGGAGGGGGAGGGAGGGAGAAGGGGTGGCGGGAGTGTCACTTGACGCCCCCACTACCCCCGCGCTTTGTTTTTCATTAAAGAGCCGCCTTCAGCAGTCTGTGAAATCGACATTAACATGAGAGGAAAAACGTGATATCTTTTGAAATAAGACAACGCAAATAAGCAATCGCAGAAGAATCACTATTAAACTTATTTATCATAACTTAACAAAGAAATTATTTTTTATTTCTTATAATTCTTAGGAACTGGTAAGAAACATTTTTTCATTACATCTCGTATCTAATTTAGAGTACTTATAACTAAACACAAAAATCAGTCTGTTAAATACGACAGCTTTTACTAATTGCAGGATTACTTTTCTGCTATGATTTCAGTCTTTCCGACCTTCCCAAGAACTTTTTGTATTTCAAAGAATATTTATATTGGATGATACATTTTGAATGCTTTTTCAATCGCCATGCCCCTGTGTTGTTGATTTTGAGGAAATTGGGGATTTTATATAATATACATAATAGTTGGTAATTTATACAATTCCGATTTAGTAAATATTTAATGTGACAAATAACAAGTTAATAATTAAATAAAAATTGATAAGTATTACAATTTATATGAATTAAGCCAATTGAGGAATGTGAGAGATGTGTGGATAGAGATTAGGGGGTTAGATTGTAGAATGTATGGATGTTGTAATTGTGTTTGTTGTATTTGTATTTTGAAAGTATGGAGTTGAGTTTTGGTTTTTAAGATATCAGGGAAAAGTTTGAAGGTTTGGGAGCTAGCTACGTGAATTTTCTTTGTGCTGATGTAGTATGAGGTTTAAGTACATTGTAGTGTCTTTTGGTTATATTTCTGATGATGCGATTGTATTGTAAGAGAACTAAATATATAAATATTCTTCTGACACTCCTTTCTTCGTTCATCTTCTCTATATTTACCATTCTAAACATTTTTCTCCTAATGATATTTATAACGCTTCAATCGGGCGCATCATAATCGTTTTTCGTCATAATACCTCATTCGTATAAAGGTCATTTGTTTAACTCACGAATGCGTCCCGGAAATTAATTATAGTCCATTCGTCTACTTTCGTTCTTCCACTGCCAGTTCCATTTCCCATTGTATGTTCATTGATACATTTGAATGACTAAAAAATACTTTTTGAAAACTTCCGTGTTGAATGATTACTGTGGTAATTGATTACAAAATATATAGGTTGTAGACGAGACTCAAATGCCCAAATCTGTCCATTATTGCACTACCGAGACCTTTTTTTTTTAAAAGTGTAATTTTAATCAATTTTATATCATATATTCGATTACTTGACGTCTTTCGACGTTCAAACTAATGGTTTAAGAAGATGGATAATATTTTTCAAAATAATGAAATTTCGTTTGTGACTCCGTTTATCTGTAACTCCCGTTCAATGAATTCTAGAACTGCTTTGAATTTAAGTACCATATTTTTTAAATTTGAATGTTTGTTTGGAAAATTCCGATAAGCGACATGGGTTATGATAATTTAACAGAAAAATATTTCAAGTGTTACGATTTCAGAAAAAAACGTGAACCTGTCAACAGAACAAAGTATCAGGAGCACAGAAATGTAATTTGCATATAATAAATAATAATACAAGAAGTGTCTCGTGGGCGTGTTTCGTGATCGAAAAATGTATTTACGAAATTCAAGTGGGATGGAGATCTACGATGTCAAGCGAGTGTAAGTGAGACGGAGCGCTAGACTGTCTAAATGGAACATTTGTTTCCATTAAAATTTGTATAGAAGGCACTTCTGGTGTTATTCTTTATTATATGAAAGTTAATGTTAATTTCACAAGTATACAAAATAATAATAACAACTTGTCGATAAGAACAAAATACAAGGAACACATAAATATGATTCGGTTTTACCATTTGGTTATTTTTATAAACATTTATTGCTCAGTGGGAGTAGTAGTTAAAAATCACATAAATAAACTATCTTTAAATTTTTTAATTTTACCGTGATTTTTCAAGTGTTCGCGCTAGTATCTAATAAAACGGAGTTGCGTCGTTCTTCCCCTGAATGCGACGGAACGATGCCAACATCTCATGACGATAAGTACTAAGCGACGGCTTGCGTTCCCCCTGCACTACCACCATACCCCGTACAGTGACTCCAAATCTTTCTTCACCCGTCGGCCGCTCTCTTCCTCCGTTACCTCCGTAGATCTGTCTCCTGGCTGCAGAGACTTATGGGCGGCACCGTACGCCCACTGATACGTACGGTGTGCCTCGAAAGTTTCTCTGATCCGGTAAGAATTATGCTCGTTAGGAAAATTATTAGATACTTCTTATTTGTGGAGTGTACGTGAGCGGTTGGCATGGGAACGCGCAATTCCCACAGAACCATACCGCGCCCGGTGAGATGATGTTAAACGAGTATTTCATGTTTTTAATCGCCATTATCCAGATGAATGTATCGATTTTGGAAAATAAAATAATTAGCACTATTACTTTCATGTCGTCTATTCTGTGATATCAAATAGCAGTACGCGCGTCACTGACATTATAAAAATACAAGACACAATAGAACAAAAAATGTAGTGCCGTTTGAATTGCTAGGTCTGCTTAAGTATGTCCACTGGACTTAGTTCAGTGAAACCACTCGCGTTGTTTCAGCAACGTACTGATTTTTTATGCGAACACCGTACAAAAGACCCAACTGCTCCTAATTGGAGCTTGCGAGACTATGGCATACCAAATAGGGGTATGTTATTTGGCTGAAGTGAGTGGGTGTGGGTACGGGTATGGGAAAGAGATGAGAAAGAGGAAGGCGGGGAAGTACCCAACTCTACAGATCTAACAAACTAACACGGCTGAAGTCATTTCAGGCAACGTTTCAGCAATATCATTGATATTAGTGTATGAGCTCACCCACAGATGCATTACATTAGTCTATTACCCATAGATGACGTTGGCTATCGAGAACAGTAAAATAATAAATAATCAAAGTCGGGGTCTAATTAAAATATCAGAACCATTGTCAATCCATCACAATAAAAAAATGTTGAAGCCGGAGTTTTATTGATTAATAAAGTTTGAGAGAAAACCCGGAGATACAACAGTGTTTGCCGTTCTGGCAATTATCACCTTTCATACACGAGAATAGTTAATAATTTCCCATTTCTTGTTAAGGCGATGCACTACGTCGTGTAATATTTTAAATTGAGACGCTATCAATAACAACCCTTACGTAGATAGCGATAAGGTTTAAATTCCCGCTTAACACCATCCGCCTGTTTTGATTTATGCAAGAAAAAAACATGGCCAAAAAGTGCCTTTTATTTTATTTTGTGGATGTTCAGGCATAAATATTTAATTTTTTTTCGATCACTTTATAAATAACATAATTTGCCACATTATACAATAAATGAACCGAAAATGGGTTCGTAAGTAGGTGATTTTGAACTTTAAAGCAGTTTTCATAGGCCTTTACATTATTTTTTTCTGGGCTTATAAAAAGGCCAAGATGTATTCTACTCGCAGTATTTAATTAAAGCATCTGAAACATTTCTAGGCGACCAAATTTTCAAACCAAAAACACATGATTTAGCATTACTACGTATGGCATCGCCTTAATTCTAACAGCTGTTTTTTTTTAATATTCACACTCACGCTATATTTCGTGTAAAAGTAATGAAATATCCTTCCAAATTAATAATTTTAATTTACAAGATTGCTTATCACATGCATTTAACACAAATACCTATCAGAGTACTTAGGTTATCACCTAATAAGACAAAAATGCGCTCCACGTGGGGGGGGGGGGCTCTTTATTTGGAATGAGAATCTCAAGAGACAAGGGTGTCAGATGTCTCAGCCAACAGGGTGGAAGAAATTATAGAGTTGAAGTGATGGGAGCATAGAAGTGGGTAGAGGATAGAACGCATACAAAGCCAAGAGTACACCTTAATACAGTGTTTCTCAACCTCATTTGTGACGTATCCCACACGGAGAAAACTTCCTGATTTATTAAGAATCTATTGCAAAAACGGGATTGTAGGCCATTATTGAATGAATTAATAGGTATCCAAAAAAACTTTATGGAAAATACTAATGTTTTGTCACTATGTCCGAACACGTGTTCAATTCAATTCAATTTGTTTATTAATTTCAAAAACATTACAAAATTGTTAATTTCAATGCGTTTTTAAAATATTTTTAAAATAAGAATTCTAAGATTAATATTTACAGTGTGTATATCAACTATAATAAAAGTCTAAACATTTTTGCATTTCGTCTTGATATATTATTAAGACCAACGCAGGTGCGGCTTACAGACCCGTTTTTAACAGGCAATACAACTGTTAAAATAATAATTACCGCACCCCGTTATCGACCATTGATTATTTCACTTGACATTATATGAATCTGGACTTTTCTTATCTTCACTTTATTAATTCACCTAAACATCTATCAAGCATTTCGAATAAAGAATTAATATTTTTTATTGGGATAGTTTATTTTAATAACTTTTGAAAGTTATACGCAACAATGTAATATATCATTTAAGAAGAAGATATTACTAATAAATCCTAATGTAACATGAAATAGAACAAGACACAGAAAAATAAAAAGATAATGGTCGCCACTAGGAATCGAACCAAGGATTTCTTGTAGTACCAGGAGAAGCGTCTTAAACCACTCGACACACTTTTTTTTCCACTCCCTCCAAAAAATTTTTTTTTTGCACTAACACGAAAAGCGTTTTATTGTTTACAAATTATAAAAAAATACTATTTTGATTGTCTAAAGTTATATAAAGAATTTGGACAAGCGATAAAGTAGGTATGTACCTACCTAGAATAATACAATATTTTAAACACATTTTTCAAAATTGGAACTGATTTGTCATGATTACAGAATATCTTGTGATTTTTCACGGGTCTGGGAGGTTGATAATAATTAAAGGCCACAAACACACGAATTTACTATGATCTAAATATGCACCCTGTTAGTAGGTACTCGTATTTGCGCTAGTTAAGTGTTGCCATCTTTGTTTTTCTCTGAAAGTCAGGGTTGCAATTTTTCGATATATATTTAACAAAATTATTTCAATTATTTAAAAAAAATTACAAATACTTATGATTTGCGCAGCGACCCCTAACACATTCAAATTAATCACCCAATAGGGCTCGTGCCACATTGAGAAACACTGCCTCGAATCTGTCGTCAAAGGAGATAGATAGTTCATCAGCGATTTACGAACTTGTTTTTACCAAATTTTGTGTGGCGTAGAAAAGTAAAAAGGTAAAAGCGTAGAATTTCGGAAGCGTAGAAACGTAGAAGCGTAGAAGGCGATAATAATAGATACTTTTTTGTGAACTATCACCTCAAGAGTGTTTAAACAATATTATAAAATTACCAAACAATTATAAACAAAAAATCAACCCGTAAATAAGAAAGTTTTTCTACTACAATACATCTATTTCAAAAAGTACTTAAAAAAAAGTGGATTGAATCTTCCTCCCCATATACTGGAGTCGACAATTCTACCAACCTCGCCAAATGCCGATTGGGTAGAGACGACATTTAATTCGTACATTAAATGCTATAATGTCATCCGATTTGAGAGTAGTGCGGATATGTTTGCGTGTGTGATTACGCCCAAAAGTAGATAGAATGCATTGTCATTGACAATGAGTCTATAAGCCAAGTTTCAGCTCGATCGGATGTCGAAAGTGGGTTAATTTCCGCTTCCATGATTTGCATTCATTCACTATCGAAAATAAAGTGATGTTCATTTAGATTTTTTTAAAAGCTTAAATACTCGGCTTAGATTTGAGAACGAAGTTATCGATAGTTAATATATTTACACATTTAACTATCCACAATGTCGCAGACTGTAGAAAATAAAACTATATTTCTGTTATTCGTTTATTTCGTTGCCGGTATTTAGGATGAAGTATTGTTGTTTACAGTCTGTTTATGATGATTTGAGAAAGTGTTAATGTATACTTTTACTGGTAGAAATATTATTTTCGTATCAAGTCTACGGTAGTTGCTCTGTTAATATTATTAAAATATCAAAACAATTATAAATTAGAGAACTTGAATCATAGTAATGACCAATTGCACCTGATCTGTTGTTGCCGTGATAATTACAAATCAATATAGAATCAATCAGAACTAATTATCCACATTATAAAAACACACAAAGAAAAGCCTCTACCGGATTTATCTTAAAATATCGGATGTATTGGAGAAAGACTTGCGACGAGTTCAAAGGTAGCCGCCATACCTCAGTAGTTAAAGCATTCTCCCTGTTAACGGAAGATCCCCAAATAAACGTTTTTACGTTATGATGATAAACATAAGTTTTTTCTGCGACCAAACACAAAACTAACGAAAGTATATAGGTACTTACGAATGACTGCATTGAAAATGACAATTTTCTAAATTGGATCGATGTTGGTGTGCGGTGTTTGCCCGGCCTGCCCCTGATTGAAGTAATGAGCTGCCACCGGGAGGAGGGGGTGTTCTACTCCTTCCCGTGCGTCCCCCCCACCCTTAGCACCCTCCACCCCGATACCCCAACCCCCGCTGCGGTCCCATGGTTACCCGACACGCAACCAGGTGTCTTCTCGCTACCTACCTCATTTTACGTCCCTAAGTGAGAGGGTGCTAAATTATTGCCTTTGCTCTTCTGTGAAGCTTGATTGGGTAGGAATATTAAAATTAATAAAAAGGGTTTTGTGGAGATATTGAATGGAGGCTCTTTTTCAAAACAGATTGTTTGAACAAAGAAAACTGTTCAACTATCCCATCTGCTGATACTACACACTATAACAAATATATGATATAATTAAAAAACAAACTGGAAAATAGTACATATCAGTAATTTTGTTCTCTTTTCTTGTACACAAAGAATTGGAGAATCATTTATTGGAATAGAAAACAAGAATTATCACTCTCGACATACATTGTTAACCGAAATTTTATAATTTTACAATTTGAAATTTGTAGATATATCTGTTACGATTCTAACGAAAAACTTGAAATTATTTTTAATTTTTCCGATTTTATGTCCGGGTTAAATCTTCCCCATAGGAAAAACTAAACCCTTCCACACACTTTTCCACAAATGATCATCCAGTCAATCAACATTATGCAAGTGCATTATATAAGCAAAATAAATACAAAACAATACAAGAACAACACGTCAACTCAACAGAGATCAAATGGGAAAATAATTCTCCAGATATTTTCATATCAGAGGGTTCGGCTCGGTAGAACTCCCAACAGGGCCTATAAATCCTACTGATCCCTCAACATAAATATTTAAAAAATCTTTCGTTATCCTACATGTATTTAAAATGACTGATTTTTGCATGTTTATATATAAATTTTTTGATAGATCTAATACGCATAAATTTTTTAATGAGAGAGCTAGGTATAATGCCAGTAGCCGAAATAAAGAATGGTAATATTTTTATAGTTTGAGAATGCCAAATTCTTTTTATCTCATTTCCTAAATCTAAAAATAAAATCTAAATCTAATTATAATTTACTCATGTAAAATTATAACTGAAAGAAGTTAACTAATTTAAACTTAGATATAGATCTTTAGGTTTTTTAACGTTATTGTTAGATGGTATTTGCTTTGTTTGCTTTCATTGCAAGTTCATTTCAAGTTTATTTTTAAGTATTAATTTTTACCTCTACATTATTCTTTGTCTCAATCCATTTATTTTAATTCAGCATGTGATTTCACCTTAGAAGTAGAGTTTACTTGGTGGAAACGCGACCATAAATAATAAACAATATATTACTATGGTTTCTATGGTTTCATAATGTCAACTTTTTAAATACCGCCACTGATTTACGATTTGAGATTTTCACAGCCAAATTATCTTGATTAATTTTGGGTAATTATGGAAACGTAATCCACCTTTTGTAGCCAGCGCAGCGTTTCGATCAGCGTTACAGTGTCTATTGTCATATCTTCCCTACTATCCATCGATATTATAATGCTGTCCAAAATATTGAAGGAGGAAGCGTCACACTGCATAAAAACTCAAAATTTAATGAGGTTATCGTTACTCATGTTATTCTTCATTCTTCTTCAGTAACAACAAGTCACCTAATTTACTATAAAAAGAGCCAAACCTCGCTAGATCTATAATTAAAGAAATATAAAAGTTTAATTATTGAAGATCCCAAACGAATATTTGAAACAGAAAAAGATACGGTCACATCTAGGATTCGAACCCAGGACCCTTGCCTTGGTGCCCAGGCAATATTCCTTTAGGAATCGCTAATATTGTCTTCAATAATTAAATATTACAATTTGAGGTTTTACTCAATAAGTAATTACAAAAAATAAAATTTAATAGTGTTAACCACCAGCGTTTTTTTATCTACCAATTAACAACCCATCTACTTTGACTATCTCGACTTAAAGGTCCAGGATTTACAATCCTGGGAAAAATCGAGGATTTTGACGCAAGCATTGTTCCCCTGAGACGGGTCATCGCGACGCGTGATGATCCGGCTCGAAGGACCAACGCTGTCGCAACGCAAAACACTCAACACTATGTTTCTAACAATTCTAACCAACTTCTAGTAAAAAAGCGTTAACAGGTAGATACAAAAGCTTACGAGTAATTTTATTCGTTCGTCTGGTGTCGCTCTGTACAGAGAGGACTGGAACTTGATTCGCTTAATAAGAGGAGCAGCCTCCGTCCTCAGCACTGGCTATCTGCTTCAGTTCACCTACAAATATCTTAACTAATTGCTCAAAGGAAGAAATTACCGTAGCATTGGGGAAGAGTGAAGACGTGGGGCGGGGTGGCCACCAGCAGGGCAATGCCGTACACACGAAATACTGAAACAGTGACGCAACTCTGTACCGAGATATGAGAGACTTGGGGAATCTGTGACCTTTGTGGCGTTCAGGATGCAAATTAATCTAAATGAATCTATACACCATTTTAAGTATAATGTTATAAGTCTTGTTGGAAGATTTCTAAAACGTTGATATAATATCCGATAGTCAAACATTCTAATTTTAGTTGTCGATGAATAGGTGCGTGATTTGGAATTATATTGTAGTGCGTAGAAATATTCAAGTTCAATGACCTTTTCGTTTCCAAAATTCATTATAAAATAATTTAGTTTCCAAATTTTCAAGACAAGCAAGGAAATAGTTACCAATATTATTTTGTTTATTAACTAGCTGTACCCCGCCATGCGTTGCTGTGGCTCAGTCTGTCTGCGCAGATAAAGAAATAACAATGCGTGTTGCTTTCACGTCGTGTAATATTTTAAATTGAGCCGCTATCAATAACAACCTTTACGTAGATGGCGATAAGGTTTAAATTTTTTTCTGGGCTTATAAAAAGACTTATATAAAAAATACTCGATTATTTCAGAGGTCAAGATATATTCTACTAGTAGTATTTAATTAAAGCATCTGAAACATTTCTAGGCGACCAAATTTTCAAACCAAAAAGACATGATTTTGCATTACTACGTATGGCATCGCCTTAATTTGAAATGTTTAAATATGTGAAAGATGCTTAGGTGAATTTATGTAATGAAGATACGTTAGTGATATAACGCGCGTGGTTTCACTGAACTAGGTCCAGTGGACATATATTATTACAGTGGCTGTTTATTTGAATGGCTATCGTTTTCATAAGAGGTACTACATTTTTGTCCGATTAGTATGAATATAATGGGTCTTTTATTTTTATACTGTCGTTTGAGAGATGATAATAATAATGTTTGGATGATTTGTATAGCGCCTTTTTTGTGCAAAATCACCTCAAGGGCGCTGTACAAATATATAATACATTTGGTAAGTTTTTAGATTCTCACGGCCAAAAGCATTTTTGTTGTTTGTTTTTGGGGTGTTATGCCGTGTTGCGCTAACTCCTTCTTTAGCCGACGTTTCGGACAGCGTTGCAGTGTCCATCATCAGGGCAGATCCGGTAGATCTTCGGATCTACCGGATCTGCCCTGATGATGGACACTGCAACGCTGTCCGAAACGTCGGCTAAAGAAGGAGTTAGCGCAACACGGCATAACACCCCAAAAACAAACAACAAAAATATAATACATTTATACAAATGTATACAAGTAATTATGCTTATTTATTTATATTTTTTACAGGCAGATAATATACAGTATCTTATTTGTATTAACTGTATTGTTGACTGTAGGTTTTCGTGTTGGTTTTAATTCATAATATTTATGATTTACTCGTCTTCATATTTGCAAACCTCATCTCGACGTTTGTTGATTTCCTCATATCCATGTTTGTTCATTTTCTCATCTCCATGTTTGCAGATATCACATTTTATTAATTTGTTAGATGATAGTGATGAGAAAAAGTAAGTATCTTGAATTCAATCTCGCTGATGCCAAATTTTCCAAAAAACAACATAACTTTACCAGTTTACTAACATTCTAAATAAATACTTTTTTGAAAGGCAACTATCCTGAGGCAAACATTTATTTTATTTAATACTTTCAGCTTCACAAAATCTACAATTATAATATTGCGAGGTAAGAGTACCTAACTATTTATTTTGTAGGTACCGTATTGAACAGCGTAGGAAAACTAATTATGTGTGACAAAAATTATGAATTTCAAAAATAAAAAATATCATATTTATTTTTATTTATTTTATTTATTACTTGTAAATTATTTAATATTATAAATGATAACAATATGCAGACTTACATATATAATTTTTTCGTTATTATTCTAATACTCCATAAGTTGAGCTCCATTGTTCCAAGACTAGCACGTATATATAAATATAATTATATACATATAATGAGGTATACGCACAATTAAGGTGTGATGAAAGTAAAAAAAATTCGGACAGGACACAAGATGACTGTTAATTTGTATTTTGGCTTTGAACCATAGCTTTAGAATATTTTAATTGTTTTAGGTTTTTATGATACTAGACTTTTACGACGTTTATACATATGTATGATTTTTTAAATATGTCAATTTTTAAAGCCAAAATGTTAATTCATGAATATTATATTATAATATGGTGGCAGGAAGTTTTTTTTTTCTTCATTGCATCAATCGATCAAGTCTCAGAATTCGAACAATTCATCAAATTTCAACGTTCATTTTCGGGTTCTGTGAAAGTCCTATTCAAGTTCTGTTATTGTATCATTGCAGGCTAGTTGCTTGACAGAACTGAAATAATAACACAACTTTCACAGAACTTGAAAATTAACTTTGAAATTTGATGATATGTTCAAATTTTCCGAAACAACCCGTCCTAAATCTTAGAAAAATGCTTGACTAATGGTTTACGCGATCAACTAACTAATATAACAGCACTTTTTAAATATACTTTTTTTTAAATTAAATTAATTTTATTAAAACAGAAATATGTTTAGTGACTAGATTTGAATAGCCATGGACTTCTCAACCATTTACTTCCTATCTCCTTCCCTCCCCACTCCCTTCAGCATCACAACATACATACACCAATTTGAGATGCCACAGTTCCATTGGCTCCGAAAAGGACTGTGGTACTGTATTCACAACATTAAAAATAATAAGAAGTATTTAATAGGTGGTTTACACTTAGTTTACAAGTTCGTTATAAAATCTGCAGGTATTTTAAAACCGATTTCAAACAGAATTAGGGGTAGCTTAGGATACAGAACTGAAAACTTATTTAAAGCAAAACAATGCGTATCCGTGAAAGTATTCCGCCTATTTTCCAGCGAGTTGTGTACCCGCCCTAGCCGAAAACACTGACAAATGGTCGTGAATTCTCACACACTCCACGCGCACAGCACGGCACAACTATGCGGGCGATTTGCTAACCCGGAGAATGCGTGGCGTGGCATGCGGTCCCGCGTGGAGAAATGACATTAGGTGCCTACCTATTCTAGGTACATCTCATAGATATAGTCCGTTAAGAAAGTCTAGGAATTTAATAAAATCGAACTATTTTTTTAAATTTCTATGGCAACATCGAGTAACTACGATTGATTTTTGAACAAATGTTAGTAGATTTAACTGTGAGGTTATGTCTGACTTGACGAATCTGACAGATAATGAACTGGAAAATGGAATATAAATTTATTTATTTTATGTATTTAGCGACAGTATATTATAAAATAATAACAATACTATTTATAATATATTATTCTAGGTGAGTTTAAAAAACTCAGTTCGAGAACGACAACATTAATAAAATAAAATAAACTTATTTTTATATAAGAAAACGAATTCAAAAGGGAGTTCAATAAACATTGAGCATAGATTTTAAAACAGACTAGACATACTTAAAACAGGTAAATGGAAAATATTTCATATATACATTAAATCAAATATACCATTTAAACATTTTGATGGTAAATTTAGTTAAATTTAATTTGACAGCAATGTCGATCCATAATGCACCGGTCTCTTCTTCTGATTGTAGCTGCTTCCTGCGATAATATTTACAACACATATTCCTCCCCTGGATTGTAATTTATAATCAGCACATTTGGGCGAGTCCATTTTTATGAATTTTTAAATTCCTCCGAATCAGTTTGGTAAACTTTGTATCTCGAATTCAAATAAAACAATTGGGCCAGTCAATGTCAATGACATCCACAGTGAATTTTTTAAACAAGATTTTAACACTTTTAAAGCACTTGCCGATAAGATGCCGGGGAAAAAACTGTTAGGCGTTTGTCCATAAAAAAACTAAACTTTTTTCACATTCATAAACATTGTTAACAGGAGCTAACACACAGCCGTAGTGTAGAAATTTAAAGTCAGAATAAGTCTTTAAATTGTTATTTTCTAAAAGTGCGGATTTCACCTTTATGGTTTTAGTATTGATTTAACGACTTAAAAAAAATTATAATTTGAAAAAATTTAAAACTCTTTACTTTCCAGAGGCTTTTTCGGTACTATGTTAGGTACATACATTTCAAAATTCAAAAAAACATTACATCGTTACCATGCAATTATCTCTTAGTGTTAAGGCGATTCACTACTTTGTGTAATATTTTAAATCGAGCCGCTATCAATAACACCCCTTACGTAGATGGCGATAAGGTTTAAATTCCCGCTTAACACCATCCGCATGTTTTGATTTATGCAAGAAAAAACATGGCCAAAAAGTGAATTTTATTTTATTTGTGGATGTTCAGGCATAAATGTTTAATTTTTTTTCGATCATTTTATAAATAACTTAATTTGCCACATTATACAATAAAATCATAACCGAAAATGGGTACGTAAGTAGAAGATTTTGAACTTGAAAGCAGTTTTCATAGGCCTTATACATTATTTTTTTGTGGGCTTATAAAAAGACTTATCTAAAAAATACTCGATTATTTCAGAGGCCAGGATGTATTGTATTCGCAGTATTTAATTAAAGTATTTAAAACATTTCTAGGCGACCAAATTTTCAAACCAAAAACACATGATTTTGCATTACTACGTAGTGCATCGCCTTAAAATTTTATCAACGTGTTGGAATACATACAGCCTTAGAATATAATGTAGAATTTAAGGGGGAACGGTTATACACTACTTAAATTTAGATTTTAGGACAAAATACCCAACCAAACTGAATAATATTTTTTTATCAAAGCGTATAGCAAAAATCTAGTACGCTTGTGTGCTATATTATTTATTTGTGTTTTAAATTATAAAATATAGGCAAATAAACAAATCGATTTTCCACTATTTTAGAGGCAAGTTTGGCAATTATTTGCGAATTAATGGTAAATATTTAAAAAATAAGCTTGCCGTCTTTACCATGATAATGAAATATAAAATAACTCTTTTGATGGGTTTAAATTTCATTTTAAAACGACTGATTTATGTATATATATATATATGAATATGATATTATCCAATATAAAACACACATAAATAAAGAAGCATATATCCGTAGTAGATACTTGGTTTTTTTTTTATTAAAAAAATAATTATTTAGATAAGTAAAGTATATTGGTCACAAATCCGATACGGTTCCCGGCTCAAGTGTATGAATAATCGTAAGATACGACATATTTCCGTTCAATAATCTTGGCGTTGCCATTTAAAACCATTGAAATTATCGCTGCGAACTCTCATTTTATCTTCAATTTCTTGACAGTCTGTGGACATGACCTATAACATTCTAAATTCTATTCTATTATCTAATAGGTTGTATAGGATGCTACACAGGGCTCATATTAGATAGGCTGATGGCTTAAATAAATCTAGCTAGGATCAGCCTTCAGCAAGGGTCAAATCGTTTGGTTTTATGAAACCAGTTTTTTTAAACTTGAGAAGAGATCCGATTACAACTTTGTTTTTTAGTCAAACCTAAATAATATTGTGGTAGTTTGTAAGGGCGTTGTTACAGATTTACTTGTTTAAAGATGGCGATCACAACGAAAACGAGATTAGAGGTGGATATTAAATATTTTACCAACCATAAAACAGAAAATCTGTTAATTTATACAGCAGAAAAAAACGCATGAACTGGCGTCATTAAATTTTTCAAAGCTTTTTTTGTAAGAATTTGTAGGTCAACAAAACATTATCAGCTTGCAACGTTATCTCCGTCATAATATATATGTAGCTATATATTAATTGTGCGGTTAAAAATGATGACGTTGGTCTGAAAAATCGTATTGAAGTCTTGAGCGAAGCCGGGTAGTAACCACCAATCGTTCTTTTTCCCCATCTTCTTACTATCCCAACTCCTTTCAATCTCACAACATATAATCAATCCCTATATTTACAGACGGTTGGGAGCAGTTCGCTCTCTTGGGCGTTTTCAGTAATCACACAAAACAACAAAGATAAAAAATAAGCCCAGTCACTACGAATATGTTGATTTATATAAACGTTTTGAATTTCTTGGATTTGAATAATAACTTGACAAAATAATTAGTTGCGAAATCATAATAATGTATATGTCAACCCACAAACAAACACATTTGATCTTATTAAAGAATAAAAACTTCCGCGAAAATCACTCAAATCAATCCGCACACCGATTTCTAAAAAATTTCCCAATTCAACTCTCGCAGAAAATTTAATTCCATTTATCGCCGCCTTCCTCAGACGCTCTTTAATCTTATTAAAGATCGCTCCCCCCGAGTAAATAGGGCCAATCTTATAGGAAGCACAATTCCTAATCAAAAAATTGAAGTTTCAATAAAGGCCATCATTAATTTTCGGGTCGGAGGGGTCTCCCCGAGGAGGAGGGTGTTAATGCCTCGCCGGGAGGGGGTTGGGGGTTGCCCGGAATTTATTGAAAACTCATCACGCAAATACGGAAATACTACGGTGTTTGGTGGAAAGAATTTGATGTGATATCTGGAAGGATACAGTTTGACGTAATAAATATTTTCTCCGTATATTTTAGAGAAAACTTGAATAACATTTGGATAAGACATGATTAATAAATCATCGATTTTTGGCTTGAAAAAAAGTAAGAAAGTAAAAAAGTGTCAGTGGGCTGATGCATATTCAGTGTTCTTTCTTCTTGGAAAGCATCACCTTTACATGGCACACTTGTCTTTTTATTTTGTTTTATATATATATTTATTTACAGCCTTACTAATAAAAAAACACTTGCTAACCGTTAAACGGTGTTATAGACGCACATGAAATAAAGGCGGTACAATTAGTGATAATTTTATTTATGTTTTTGTTTTTGTAGCTTTATTTAGATGTAAGCAAATTTTTTCATACATCTAGTAATAAAAATATATGAAATACAAAATAAAATAACAAATAGAATCATAAAGTTATAGGGAAAAGAAATATACGGTATAACAAAAAGAAAAAGAAAAATAGTTACCCCGGTGAAATGATAATATATTACAGAATAATATCAATAATATTTACAATACATTATTTCTAATGAGTTTAATATAACTAATTCCGGGAAGACAACATTATTCAATTTAAACGAAATTATTTTTACACAAGAATACGAATTTAAATGGAGTTCAACGAAGAGTGTACATATATTTTAAAACAGACTTGCAGAATTAAGCAAAAATATATTTAACTGGCTTCGAAAGAACTGGCAACGTTACATTTGGGCTGAGTGACACATTAGATAAAATAAGTTATTTCTGACAAATTATTTTTTAATTGACTGTTACCGCTTGAATTTAACAAGAATTCCATGAAAGTGATGTTTTTTAATAATACAGAGGCCTTATGCATGTGTAGATAAATATAAATCCAAGAAATCAACGTTTACATTGCGCTAACAATGAATCCAATATTTTAACTTTCTTTAGTTCTTCTATGGGAATTATTAAAATTATATATAGAATTTAATTACAAAAATCAAAATGATAACTTTATGTAGTTTTTGTTTTTAGAAGATTTACAAAGAGAAGAAATAAATAGCATATTTCGTATACCTTGGAAATATCTCAAAATTCGCTGAGAAATTCCAACTTAAATAAACAATGAATAAACTACCCTCTTCCGCTGTAAAGTAAATGTTTTTCCTTTTTCATGGCTGTTAAACAGTAACTTATACAATTTTAGTTTATTTGTAAGGTTTTCACATACACGGTTGTTGATTAATTGTATATATTTACACTACTTTTATAAGTAAGGCCGTTAGTGACTGTTATATGACTGTTTTTAACGCAACAGTATTATATGACCGAATATGTTTGGTTTTGGTGATTTGCTGTGCAATGCAGCTGGCAGATTTGCAATGGGCATCAGCGCTGCTTTACTGTGGGAAATATATTAATATGTTTAAATATATTACATAATCGTAATACCTATGTGTGTATATAATATTAAAGATATATTTATTCTGTAGAACTATCAATTTGAGAGCATTTTGATAAATAATTAACACCTATTCAATATATATCTTTAAATTTTAAATTAAACATACCGCTAGAACACATAAATTATCCTTCCCTATAAAATACTTTAAAAAAATCAAGAATTAGAAGAAAAGTAGAAGTAAATGTAGAAGAATATAATTTTTTTTTCAATTAATTCGTTATTTTTTATGTATATGCCAAAGTATTCAGTTTATATTTTGAGTGTGTTTTTAAGGTGAATTTCAAAATCTTTGTTGTTGCATTTCGGATACTTTCTGGTAATGATTTTTAAAAAAATACTCAAAGAAATTTATAGTTGAATTACCCCATTATTTTACTTTCGTATTTAAAATACTAATCCACATTAGACTGTTCCGTTTTATCCCCATAATAATAATATAATCCACATTAGACTGTTCCGTTTTATCACCATAATAATATTAATAATTTGCAAGGCAGATAGAAATATTACACCTTGAGAATGCCAACATTTTTATAAATCCCAACCAGGAATTATTAGATTCCTGGTCAAATAAAATTTTACACCCAAAACACTTCAATTATCTCAACCAAACGTATGTTGACAAATTTTCGTCAAACAAATGGTTGAGTATTGGAGGTTGAGCGCAGAAATAGAAGGATTTATGCTTGCCATTCAGGATAGAGTAATTAATACTAAAAATTATAGAAATCATATAATCAAAGATACAAATCAAATTGATGATTTGTGTAGAAAATGTTTGGCTTTTCCGGAAACTATAGAACATATTATATCGGGATGTTCTATATTAGCACCGTCCGAGTATACATTTAGGCACAATCAAGTTTTAAAAATAATTCACCAAAGTTTGGTAACTAAACATAACTTGATTGACTGCCGTAATATAGTACCATATTATGAATACGAACCAAATTCATTTTAAGAAAACGATTTTTATAAAATATATTATGATAAAACTATACTAACAGACCGAACGATTAGTCATAATAGACCCGATATAGTTTTACATGACAAAATTAAAAAAATAACTTATATCATTGATGTCGCTATTCCAAATTCCTGTAATATTCAAAAATCTGCTAATGAAAAAATAAGAAAATACACAGATTTAGGAAATGAAATAAAAATAATATGGCATTCTCAGACTATAAAAATATTACCATTCGTTATTTCAGCTACTGGCATTATACCTAGCTCTCTCATTAAAAATTTAGGCGTATTAGATATATCAAAAAATTTATATATAAAGATGCAAAAGTCGGTCATTTTGAATACATGTAGGATAACGAAAGATTTTTTTAAATGTTTATGTTGAGGGATCAGTAGGATTTATAGGCCCTGTTAGAAGTTCTACCGAGCCGAACCCTCTGATATGAAAATATCTGGAGTCGGTGAATTATTTTCCCATTTGATCTCTGGTGAGTTGACGTGTTGTTCTTGTATTGTTTTGTATTTATTTTGCTTATATAATGCACTTGCATAGTGTTGACTGACTAGATGATCATTTGTGGAAAAGTGAGGGGAAGGGTTTAGTTTTTCCTATGGGGAAGATTTAACCCGGACATAAAAATCGGAAGCATAAAAAAATAATAATGTTTGAATTTTCGACCTCAAGGGCGCTGTACAAATATATAATATATTTCTACAATTTTCCCAAATGCTCACAACCGTCTGGAGTAGTGAGTCTATGGCATCCCCAATTGATGTATGTTGTTAGGCTGTGGGTAATGGGGAGGGGAAGGAGATGGGGAAGAGGAAGGTAGGGAAGTACCTGGCCATTCAGATCTGGTCACCAATCACGGCCAAATCCTTTCTAAGCAATGTTTCAATTCTGCATTGTAATCTTACACCTTGGCGATACTGAGAGTATCTTCCACTCTAGGTGATATTTATATGTTTGTTAATTGGTGAATTTTTAAATCATATTAAAAATTATATTCTAACCCATTATGTCTTTTTCTCAAACTTTCTGTTATCTCTTTGGAAACCTATACGATCACTATCTTTTTAGACAAATCGTTTCTTATATCTTTATTTCATGTATGCATTTTTATTATGAGCATAGTATTGTGCCGCAGTTCTATGTTTCTAAAGTCTTGAAACAGTAAATTCTAACCGAAATATATCTCAATCCACCCCTGTATTGTGGAAAGCAGACGAATGTATTCCTTGGGCCCTGTCCGTCTTGTCGCCACCCTCTTCCCTCCCCCTTCCACCCCCTAACCAAGGGAGCTCCAGCCTCTCGCACCCCACGTGGCCAGTAATTTGAACAAATGAGGCCGGGGTACCAAACCAAATTAGATTCCACGAACGGCCGCCATTCGGGCAAATGGCCGCTGCTTACTACACCTAACGCCACTTTTACTGTCACATGGCGGGCCCACCCACATCCGAGATGATGTGACTTTACGTCTAAATAACAACACAACTATTTTCTTCGCTGTTATTATTATTAGATTAGCCCATGTGTCTTTTCACTCAGGAATTTTGGAGAAATCATGAAAAGTTACCTATGCATTTGACAAAACGAAAACAGCTGGGAAAATAAATACTACCATCAGCATCGATATATCAACTCTAGATATGGCGTTTCTTACAAAATCTGTTGAATAATTCGGACTAATAGTGGGTAATTTCATAAATAAGGTACTCTATTTTATTCTGTCTTCTGGCTTCGAAAGCATAATATATTAGGAGACGAAACTGGTCCTTGAAGACCAACAAAAGCTAAAAAGCTTTAATAATTATTATTATAATAATGATTGGAGTATTTGTATAGCGCCGTTTTTGTGATAAAATCACCTCAAGGACGCTTAGCAACTTAATTTATGCATTTAATTTATTACTATCACTTTGACTTATAACTAATTACATTTGGTTTATAACTAAGTTTCATAGCTAGAGACTTATGATTAGTTCATGGCTAGAGACTTATAAAAGACTTAGTGGCTTAAGATTAATGTCGAGAGATATACAACTAAGACTTTTAAATAATGACTTAAAACTATACATATTTTTATGAGCGAGTGGGTATTTACACAATACCGCTATAATACAATTACAACTACGGCTTAAACTAGAGATTTACGACTAACATATATATTTACGTTTACAAACATAGATTATTATGATCTCTGGCCGTAAGTAGTGGTAAGGCATAAAATATTACAAAAATAGTCTACGCGTAAAAAATGGTTATTACATTAAAGTGGGTAGTCAAGGAGAAAAAAAGAATTAAAAAAAGATAAAAATAAAAAATAATAATAAAAATAAAAATAAGATTATTCTGGATACGACAAGTTGAAAAGGTGATTCTTTAATTTTGCTCTGAACTCAGATGAGCTGTCGATCTTTCGCAAATGTGAACGGAGTTTTTTCCAAGCTGTTGGGCCTGCTACTGCAAAAGCTCGGTGCAGCTTTCGACCTTTTGTCCGCGAAATAATGCACTTTTTTTTGGATAAATGTTTTCGTAACCCATTTTTCTAACCAATAGTTTTGGAGTCAGTATCATTTCTAGCATCTACACGCCCTGTCAAGACGTTGTTGGTCGATGAGCATCAGGTAGACAATACGGAAAAAAATGTCTTGTATTTTTAATCTTCCTACCTACCATTTTACTAAATAATATGTTGCGAATTTCGAGCAAGTCCGACTGCTATCGATAAAGATATAGGGAGCATTCGGTCTATAGAGGTAAAGATGTGAAATGCATGAACCAAGAAAAGAAAATTATCATATTGATTTCGGTTGTTAGTGCATACGTAAGTACGGAAAGTGAAATAGTCCCGCGTAATGCGTTACATTATTCAAGTACATTGAACTTTTACTTTTGAAAATTGGAAATGGATACTCATCAAATCAGACAAGCGGTAAAGTATGTACCAAATTATTTTAGGTTTTAGTCATTCTTTATTCGAAATGCGTATTTGTTTTGTTCAAATGCATAGATGAATTAATAGAATGAAGGTAAGTACATGAGACAACGCACATAGATCCAGAGGACATAGGTACTTTAGCAACCCGTTCATGTACATATTCTTTGAATGGCTATCCTTTTCATACGTGGTGCTGCATTTTTTGTTCGTTCAGTATTATTAAATTGGATAGGTGTCGTAATTTTTCAGGTTCACTAAAATTAGACAAGTAGATTTTTTCTTGTGGAAGGCAATGACCCCGAGGCAAATATATATATATAAATAAAAATGAAAATGTTCGTTTGTTCAAAATTTTATATCTCCGAAAGGTCTTTACCGATTGCTTTGAATTTTGACACAACGTTGAATTCAAATACGCGTGTGTTTTTATATACCTAGATTATACAGATGTCACCTGTTACAGGTAAAAACACAATTTTTTTGAAAAACAGCGTAATCTGTTGGATAAACATAATTTTTTTTTAAACCATCTGATAAACGTAAAAGCAACAAGCGCTATTGTGTTTCTATCTGCACAAACAGACTGAGCCATAGCAATGCGTGGAGGGATACAGCTAGTTTTATATAAATACTTTCAGCGTCACAAACCCTACAATCATACAATTGGTAATTGGCTAAAGTTATTTAAGGTAAGTTGTTCTATACTTTGCAGAAATCTTTGTCCTCCTTTTGTAGGGATGGGTCTTTGTCTAGCTTATTTTTCCTAATTAAATGCAACAATTTTGTTTGGCATAAAAAAACCTCTCCCCTTTTGAAAAACGTTTGCCAGAATGTGCACATAATTCGTAAAAATTAAATTAGCGCGAAGCATTTCATTAAAAAAGCTTTCTTTAACGGTGCACGAGACTTGGGGTGTCAGCTGCCCGCACCCTGTCTGACAGGATCTTTAGCGAGGAGAACCTTGCGGATATTTCACAGCTTTCGGAATAGGTAGTTACGTAATACTAGCTCAGATTCCAAGGACATATTGCAAACAAGAACTTCTTTTATACACAAATGTATAGGTAACGATTTTTTAAAAATATTTTTAAGATTATCACAAATTTCCAAAATTTTAATTTTACGTACATCTCTTTCATAGCCATTCGAAAATTAATAAGTAATTAGTTTCCACATTCAGAAATGGTGTAATCATAAATAATATTGGTACACGGAGAAAAATGAATATTCCAGATTTATTCAAATGATAGCAATCAATTTTCTGATAAAATATTAGTCCTTTTCCTGATAAATATAAGAAACGAAATGTTACAATATAAAAATTTCGCGTTTTACCAAGAGTTTGTTAGGAAACCTGTTAATTCATTCGTATAAGGCCTGCTTTCCCGTTTTTGATAAGAATACGAAGAATTTGACCAGATTTTTAATAAATTAGCAATTTTTATAAGTTTTCTCCGTGTAACATTTTTTTACGCGTAATAACGTTATGTACGTGAAAATCACAGAACGTGAAAAAATAATATTAAATGTATTTAAAAATGTATCGTTATGAATATTTTAAGAAAATCTAGACAATTTTTCTATAAGATTCCGTATAGAGTACCCTCTATCTCGCTGAAATCTAGCATCAAGAATCCAGAACCGGAATCCAGGACCAATCCACCGGAACGATCCTATAACCAAATTAACCGGAGTGGTCCGTTCGTTTCCTTGAAGAATTAGCGCCCAAGTGGAGCGGACCTATAATTCGGTTTGTGAGATTAAGGAGCTAGGGAATTCATTTCTCTAATATGTGAAAGCTTTGCTAAGTGAGAAAAATTGGGACGACGTTGGCGTTTCATTACTTTAGGAGGAGGTTAAATCCATATTTTTATACTTATGTTTATACGTCTAGCTGTTGTCAGATTTTAATCACATTGTAATTATAATACTGCTCTTTATACTTGTGATTATACATTTAGCTGTTGTCAGATTTTAATCACATTGTGATTATAAAACTGCTCTTTATAATAATGTTTATACGTTTAGCTGTTGTCAGATTTTAATCACATTGTGATTATAAAACTGCTCTTTATAATAATGTTTATACGTTTAGCTGTTGTCAGATTTTAATCACTTTGTAATTATAATACTGCTCTTTATACTTGTGATTATACGTTTAGCTGTTGTCAGATTTTAATAACATTGTGATTATAAAACTGCTCTTTATAATAATGTTTATACGTTTAGCTGTTGTCAGATTTTAATCACATTGTGATTATAAAACTGCTCTTTATTCTTATGTTTATTAGCTGTTATCACATTTTAATCACATTGTGATTAGGGATGTAAGTCATTAGATACTATTCAAAGTGCAAACATTCCACCTGGAGAGCTTGTAGTGACATAGCACACATGTATCCGCCGTAATCGGCGCTTGTCTTGAGCAGATTTGAACACGCCATCGATTCCCAATTACAAGTGACTTGTCTGTTTATCCGTGCAGTCGTGTCAGGCCGGGGGTAAACATCGACACGGGCCGAGCAGTGGGCACCGGCCAGTGGTAGGTACTGGGTAGTGGGCAGGTGGCGGTCGCTTTGGCCGCCCTACCGCCGGGCTGACATTAATGAGAGCTCGCGTCAACATCGGACACAGGGCGGTGACGTCAGCGCAGACAAGGCACTACTCACTACTCACTAGTTACTGCCCATTGGCTACTCTTCGGTAGGTACTGTAGATGGCAGTGACGTACAGTACGATACACATCAAAACATTATATTAAGGCGATGCACTACGTCGTGTAATATTTTAAATCGAGCCGCTATCAATAACTCCCCTTACGTAGATGGCGATAAGGTTTAAATTCCCGCCTAACACCATCTGCCTGTTTTGATTTATGCAAAAAAAAAACATGGCCAAAAAGTGCCTTTTATTTTATTTTGTAGATGTTCAGGCATAAATATTTAAATTTTTTCCGATCATTTTATAAATAACTTAATTTGCCACATTATACAATCCACTCGATTACTATGTAAACATTTAGACGTGGAACAGGTATTCGTATTATTGAAAGATAAATCAAGTAAAATTCTCCTGGGATGTGTCTACATTCCTCCTGGATCCAACATCACAGTCTACAGAAACCACATTGATGACGTCGAAACCTTTAAAAATAAATATCCGGATGCCAGAACAATTTTATTTGGCGACTATAATACCCCTAGCATTGATTGGACGAATAAAGACTCTTGTAACAACTTTAGCCTGCCAGAAAACGCTCGCGAATTAATCGATATGACGAACTTACTCTCGCTACATCAAGTCAATCAAGTCTACAATAACAATAATCGACTGTTGGATTTAGTATTCTCCAGTGATCTCTCAATTCATATTGTTAAATCAGTTGATGAGCTCCTCCCCCTAGACTGCCACCACCCCGCTGTAAGCATAAACATTATGACAAGTAACTCACTAGACGACACAACTATTCTGCCTAACCTTACTTATAATTTTTCTAAAGCTGACTATCCTAACATGAAACATTATCTTGCTAATGAAGACTGGTTATTTCTTCACCTCAACAATAACAATAATATTAACCACAATATGGAATTATTTCACACAATTATTAATAGGGCCATTGAAAAATATGTACCACTTTCACACTTCAAAGAAGCAAAGTTCCCAAAATGGTTCACTGGAGAGTTAAATAACTTAGTAATATGTAAAAAAATTGCCCACAAAAACTTTAAAGAATCGAAATCCCTAAGCGACTGCAAGATATTTCAAAACTATAGATCTCAATGTAAAAAAATGTCTAAAATATCGTATATTAATTACATAAATGGAATCGAAAATTCTATACCTTCCAACATTCAGAACTTTTTCAATCATGTTAACTCTCTAAGAAAAAACAAACAAGGCTTACCCATCTCAATGCATTTCAAAGAAAAGAGTAGTACTGATATGAAGGTAAAGGTTAACTATTTTGCTGACTATTTCAAATTTCATCCATTAACGAGACCATACATATCAATATAAACGACGTTAAAACTAAGATTAAATCCCTAGACAAAAACAAGAAGGCCGGACCTGATAATGTGCATCCCAGTATCCTTATAAATTGTATTGATTCACTGGCTGAGCCGATTTGCTTATTGTTTAACCCTTTAAATATCAGGAACCCAAATTTGTATGATGTTTGGGGCTAAATTTGGTCTCCCAATAAATAAAGGGTTAATCATTCCCTTGATACAGGTTGCTTCCCTAACATTTGGAAACGTTGTTATCTTACACCTATATTCAAAAAGGGCAATAAATGTGATTTAACCAACTATAGACCAATATGTAAGCTATCCGTAATACCGAAACTTTATGAAAAACTATTACTTGATAAAATTTCACCTTATATTAACCACCTCATTGTTCCGAATCAACATCGATTTTTGGCAGATCAACTTTGACAAATCTCTCATTATATGAAAACTATATATCGAACGCATTAGCTAATAGAACTCAAGTCGATTCCATATATACGGACTTTATTAAGACATTTGACAAAGTTTGCCATAAAATTCTCCTCGTCAAACTATGTAAGCTCGGTATCGATGGAAAACTTTTAGACTGGTTCGCAAGCTATCTAACTGATAGAGTTCTACTAGTAAAAATCAATTCATTCCTTTCCAACCAATTTATAGCTACACGTGGTGTACCGCAGGGGTCTCATTTAGGCCCAATATTGTTTTTACTGTTTATAAACGATATTGTTAATATATTTGATAACGATATAAATGTATTACTTTTTGCAGACGATTTAAAAATATTTAAAAAAGTAAAAACCGTAGAAGATGGTATCAGTCTACAAAATAACTTAAACAGGTTAATTAATTGGTGCACTCTAAATAAACTATATCCGAATATAAATAAGTGCCATTCAATAAGATTTTACAAAATAAGTCAACCAATTATTTATTCATATGAACTTAATAACTCAACCCTTACCTTTGTTGAAGAAATTAATGACCTGGGCATCATTTTCGACTGTAAATTAAACTTTATATCTTACATAAACTCAATTAACAATAAGGGAATGAAAATGCTTGGATTCATTCTTCGAAACTCCAGAGGCTTCAGAAATATTTCAACCTAGAAAATTTTGTATACATCTTTAGTTCGAAGTCAAGTCGAATATAACTCCTCGATCTGGTCCCCACATTATAAAATACATTCAGATTCAATAGAAAAAATTCAACACAAATTCCTAAGACACATTAACTTTAAACTCGGTATTCCAATTGAAAGTATAAACTATAATTACTTAATGAAAAAAATAAATGTATTAAAACTCTCAGATCGAAGAATTATATCCGACTTAATATTTATGTTAAAAATTGTAAATGGTAGTGTAGACAGCCTTGATTTAATTAACCTCATTGAATTTCATGTACCCATAAGAGCTACTCGCTCTAAAACCCTCTTTAATTGTAACAATTCTAAGACTGAAAATTTCAAACACTCGCTTGTACCTAGATTACATGAAATTAGTAATAGGTACGCAGATGTAGCGTCTGTTTAACTGCACAGAAGCTAGGTACAAAAAATCTTTAATATCACATCTTTTAAGTCATGGCCAATAAAATGTATGTCTACTCATACTTACGTAAAAATTCAAATAAATATGTATATAAAATGAACTGCCTGGGGCAACTGAGGAAACTTGGGTCAATAAAAATAGTCAATAAGGTGAACCAACAGCTTGATTGGCACTTAACTACTTTCAACCAAAACCTGAATATAAATGCATTTTAGCTATTGTAATATATTATATCATGTATCTATACTATCATATATTTCAATCAATACTAATCTAACCTAGTCTACCTATAAGTTTTGCATGTACTTGTATCTCTAACTTTTTATATCCATCTAGAGATTCTAGAGTTTCTGTTAATTGTATATTTTCTGATGTCACTGTTTATAATTATAAGTAAATTTACTTATATGGTATATTTTATACCGTTGATATTAAAAATAAATAAATAAAATGACAACCGAAAATGGGTTCGTAAGTAGGAGATTTTGAACTTTAAAGCAGTTTTCATAGGCCTTATACATTATTTTTTCTGGGCTTATAAATAGACTTATCTAAAAAATACTCGATTATTTCAAAGACGAAGATGTATTCTACACGCAGTATTTAATTAAAGAATCTGAAACATTTATAGGCGACCAAATTTTCAAACCAAAAACACACGATTCTGCATTACTACGTAGTGCAATGCCTTAAGGAGTAAGAATAACATAACAATACCTATGTATAAAATTAAGCAAGGAGTATGTGGAGGTTCACCCCTTCTACCTGCTCTTCAGGAAACGGCGTGATGGTTACTGATACAAAAACTCTTTATGTAGTTGAAAAACGTTTTTAGTCTGTCGCTTGCGGGTTGGCACTGAAGAGATGAAGAAATGTCTGTTTGCCCGCAGTAAGGTAAATTTTATCTTACATCGGGTGGAATCGGTCACATATTTTCAAATAAAAAACTGAAAATCGTTCTTGAAGAAATGATCCATTTCATCGGCCTATCTGCAGCCAAGTTTTCTTTTCAATTGGTGTCAATCACACTTCAAATTCCATTAACCGTGTTTGGCGACTAGATACGAATAGCCTTAATAGTATTTCCTAACCTTCATCTTTCCCTTCTCCTTCCCTCACAAAAGGTACTTTCTTTAGTCTCACAAAATACAGTAATTGGGGATGTTATAGTCTCACTGGCTCCGAGCAGTTTGGATTCATATGTGGTATTCACGCTGAAAAATAAAAAAATATGAGTCACTAAACATCTATCTATTAAATTCAATCTTCCCTCTCCTTACATTCCACTCTGCGCCTTGTGGCACAAAATATTTGTTATGCATACGGCAAAAACAGAGTATTGCTAATTTATTATAATCCTGTTAAAAACGGGATTGCAGACCGTTTCCCATTAAGTATTTTAGTATGAAATGGGGGGCCTTGCATGGGCAACATAACCAGAGATGAACACTATCAAATAATGTGTTAAAATATGTAATATTATTGTATCGATAACAATAACTTGGTAGCTTAACAGGGGTGCCTGGGCTCATGGAGTAATGTTTGTCCGGGTCTGCGTTGCGGATGCGTCTTCCCACCAACTGCGTGGCAGGCCAGATCGCGAGAGACTGGTTGGGGGAGACCTTTTGACATCTCCAGCAGGACTTTCTAAGAACATTGCCTTGCACCGCAGTTGGAGGGATGGATTCATACGTCCGTCACTCCTGGAAACACTTACCCTTGACTGTTTTCTACATACCCCTAATGTCTTTTTCCTTCCTTGAACTTCCTATCCTAAAAAATCTCTCCACACAGCATCCCCAAATATGACATAGGCCCTGAGTGGAATTATTTTCCTGAGGGCTTCCTGTGTTGGAGCTAATGTAAAAAAAACATAGATACTGTGTCCTGAAATCTGTCTAACAGATGTAATATAAACTTTAATGAAATTAGCAAAATTAACATTACTATTTTGCAGAATGTTTTTAAGATTACAAGAATCATGTGAAAAATACGAACATTGAAAATGATCCAATAACAAATTTAACAGACGTTGTGAAATGGATGGAATACCTAATTGAGAGAGATATTTTTGTTGATGGATCGACTAGCTGTATGCTTTGACGGATTAGTTGATCTACGTATAATGAAATATTTCCTTTCGCGGAGTGAATGCAAATTATTCGCTTGAGGCATTTCTGTTGCTCTTCCATTCGTCGGAAAATTTCCAATAATCTATCGAGTCTACTATCTACTTCATAATTCTCGGTACGCTACAGAAAACTTTGCTATCTTGTTTTGCTATAATTATTTATACTAGCGCATCGGAGCATCAAATATGGGAAAACAACTACGTAGATGTACTGTAATATCTCCGGGTTTCTCACAAATTATCTTATTAAATAAAACTCCGGCTCAACAAAACACTTTTATTGACTGACTTTAAATTTGACTTTTATTGACTGACAGTGGGGTTTGATATTTTAAGTAGTAGGCGGTTGGAATCTTTTGAATCCTGACCTTGAGGTTCCCACACTCGGTCTCTATAATACTTGACAGCTAATTGCCATATATTGGTAACCTAATAGACTAATATCTAGTGTGATCTATGGGTGAGCTCTTATACTAATATCAAGGATATTACGGTATCTACGTGGGTATTCATTTTATCCTCAAATGTTTCCCTATTTACAGTGACTAATAAGTCTAATTAACTATTATAATATCGTGATTGTTTTATAGATATTAAAATTTTTGTGTAATATATAGTACGGCTTTTTTACAAATACAAAAACCACATATCTAATCATAAAAGTGAATATATGGAGTTAATGTAAAACTCCTGTGTATTTATCCACTTTACCATATGCTTTGAAGTAATACAATCAAGAATACTCAATTACCTAAATATTTTTTGGTCCTACATTCCATTGCATAATTGAATATTTTTACCATGTGAATCCGCTCTTAGGGACAGTTATTTAAAAAAAAAACAATTCATCAAATTTCAAAGTTTATATTCAAGTTCTGTTATTTTTCAAGTAGGTTCTAAAAATAACTGTCCCGTAATGGATTATCAACAGAACTTGAATATACTTGAATTCTTAAAGTTCTGTGAAACAACTTGCTCTATGTTTCTTTAATGGTCTGTGTAATCATGATAAAAAGGCGATCATAGCAGTCTACAATGGAGTTCTGATACCAACTTGATGTATGGCAAAAGCGACCGAGGTATAACGAAAACAGGCATGTGTAAGAAGTGAGAAACTTGCTGGCGTACGTGTGGTTAGATTCTGTGATCCGAAAAGAATGAAATAACAATTTGAATGTAAAATGATAAGTACGCTTAGATTTATGAACGGAGAATGAAGTGTCAGAGAATATACGGTAGGCAAATGGGTAGAAGAAGTTGGGGATACTTCTGAAAGATAGATCGCGCGATCAGGTGAATAACATACTTGAATTTAGTCGTATGAAGAGCCGGAGTAACGGAAGAGTATGTACAAAAGAGACGACGACGCTTCGTGCGACCAATGTTACCTCTAAGGTGTGCGGTTGTGCGGCCGCACATCGGTTTTAAATTGTCCGCACATATGTTTTCATCTTCCGCACGCATCTCGAAGGAAATTGTCATTAGGTTTTAATTTTTTAATTGCATATGAGAAGTATGAACAGAGGTACTATCTCTTTTTGACTGAGTGTGATAGAGTTGTGCGGTGTACTATCTTCGCTGCCTACCCATGTGGAGAAATGGCAAGAAGGTTGGTTGTTTATTATATTTTTTTAAGCCCGTGATCTACCAGAGCTTGAGACCTTGTTAGCAGTCTACGTTGGAACCTTTACAGAAATAATATAATGCTGTAAGTTTTATTATAAATAACTCAACGATATTGAAACGTTGCTTCCAGGGATACAGCGAGAGGATGCTACGCTAGTCGGCTGGTATCTAGAATAAAGAAGGCACTCTGCAATGCTCTACATGTTGTATCCAGCAGTAACTTTAATTGCTCGGTTCTTGTTGAAACACCCCGAGGCTGCGCCGAGCTAAGGGAGGGAGGCAGGCGGCGGGTTGGGTTGGTTGGGAGGTAGGGTGGGTGGGATTGATTGCTCAGAACCGGGGACGAGTGTTATTATGTTTACCCGGAGGGGCGAGCTGCTGTTTGAGAAGCTTGCGCTGTTGGGTTTAAAGTCACGATAAATATATTTATGTTTATATCCATATTTTATTTAAAATGCAACAAGATATTACAATCCTGTCGGAATGATGGATGTGTTTGTTCACTTTGGGTATCATAAAATACTTTATTGCTGTAACGTTGCTTTTGTACTTTTTTGTAGCATTCATAGAACTAGTCGTATTGACTTATTATTGTACAATACGTGATTGATTAGTCAGTTTTTGATTCTGAACACGCTTAACAAATTTGTTCATCCACAATAGATTAATTAATCAGAAACATTAATCGGAGTATTAGTGTTATGGATTCCAGTTCTCCTCGATCACCACAATTCGTCCATGGCTCGTTTTAGCATCGTACGTCAAACACCACGTGTCACAATATACACACGTATGTCGAAATATAGCACCCGCGCTTCTAAAATACCAAATCCAAACAACTCTGAAATTGCTTGACATCTAACGTAAAATAAAATAGTTTATAATATGAATTTCATGAAAATGTTGTGACCAGCGTGAAGTTATGTGGAAAATCCGCTTCCATGTTGGATTTCTTTTATTTAAATTCTTCAAAACATTTCAAACTCATCATGTCTGGTTAATATAACGCAACTGATAAAATAATGTCTAGTACCAATTTCAAATCCAAATGAATCGTTAATTATAACAAAAAGGGAACCTTAAATTATATTATTTTCGAAAATGTCAAAGTTGATTCATTCGAGTTCGCAATCGTTTGATAGTATGTGGATACATATTAAAGTGGCACTGCGAGATAAATTAGAATAAATGACCTTTTTATCCCCAGCGTCCCCTGCTTCCCCGTCAATGTGTCCGCTGCGGAGAATGTCTCTTTGGTAAACGGATTTTCGCCAATAAAAAGACAATAAGAATTATGTTTCCAGATAGAAGAAGATGGGTGAGATGAGAACAAATAAAAAACAGCCATAAAAGTGGGTGAGGGGAGGCGGGGGCGAACCGGAACACAACCGAAACTTTGCGGCCCTACTCATTTTGTTCTTTGAGCACTGAGATAATATATTTTCGTTTCGTCCTTTGTGTTCTTGCTTTATCTATCGTGAAATTCTTTATACGACAACGTTTGTCGTATTGATCATAATGTATAATGTAGGTAGTAGGACTTCTGGGGATGCTGTCGAGAATCTTGCTCGGCATTAGTAGGTATGGAGGATTTCGTTAGTATTTTCGGCATATTTAAATTGGCTCATTGAAAACCCTTAATAAAGCTAACTAATAAGATTGAAAAGAATAATTGGTTTTTGTGAAAAATCACTTCAAGTGCGCTGTGCAATTTATGAGTTGACAAAAAAACATACTTACCTGACTGGGTACCATTAGAACACTAGTAAAAACACCTGATATTGTAAAACAACTGATTTTAAATTTTCTTTTTTATCCTCCATTACTGTTGATATTATATTTATTAGTGGTAAAAGTATTTCAAAGTTAGGCTTGATATTTATTTTAAAAGGCTGAAGAATTTATAAATTTTTGAACTGCAGAATTTTTATGAAATGACCTCAAAAAGCTCACAAATTCTTAGTTATTTACATTTTCCACACATTTAGTTATTTAGAATGCAGCAGACTGTGAAAATGAAAGGTTTCTCTCTTTATGATGATTGCCTAAAAAGATGAGTTTTGAGTTTTGCTAATAATGGAATAAAATACAATAATGAAAACAAGCTGAGGCATATAACTGCACAAACGCCCCGTAGTAAGTGTTCAAAGATGATTTGAAAGGGAGATATGTAAATACGAGTGTTAGAGGGAGCGCGTCAATATTAAAAAAACGAAAATAATTAACGAAAGTATTTAATAAAACACGATTCGTTTGAAATATAGCAAAAATATCTCGACAAATGCTTTAGTTGCATTTCAAGATACACTTTAATTTCTTTCATATTTTTGAGGGAATTTCATATAATTAACCTTTTGACATAACAGATGTATAGATATTATCTTCAAAAACAACATTTATTTTTTTAATTACTTAAAAACTTAAAGAGTTGACGTGAAACTTGATATAAATAGGTAGAAACTGGGTATACTGGGTGACTATGGTGTAGTACCGTTATACGGTACGTTATCCTGCTTCTACTTTTCATATTGTTATTTTCGCATTATTAAAATTAGTTAATTTGCTTTGATATTTATTTTTATTAAATTCAAAAACCTTATTTTTAAATCAATATTTCTTTCTATTAAAAAGTAAAATTAAATCGTTTGCAAACTCTTATTTTTAATTTAATAAAATACAAAAAATTTCGACTACCGTAATACGGGCCGTCATATTGTGCCTAGTGTAGTAGTCAAAAGGAATTAAAAAACGTAGGATAACAAAACTTATGTGAATAAAAAAATAATAATAATACCTAAATTTTAGTAATGACTAACACAGGTATGTTGTTTTCCCTGTTTACAATTGATGTTTTGTGTAAATGGATAATTTAACATTAACTTCAACAATGCTACTAATTACCGGAATGCAATGACATTAACACTATTGATATATATATTATTCTGGAGGTTTGAATTGTGTAACATTGCACTATAGTTACTACACGAAACTAATAAACGAAAGCGCTTAGGTACTGCTGCACACCTGCGTACTCTTATTCGGTTTATAAAATAAATAAAAATGCGCATATCATAAATCAGACAATATGATCAAAACTGGCTATTGACGCATGTAGGTTTGTTTCAGATCAGATTTATTAATAAGTTTAAAATTAAAGAGAGCGTATAAAATTAACTAATAAATTCGTGTTTTATCTAAGTAAATGGATGCGATGTGTTGGAAACATTCCTTGCTATTCGGAATCTTTTTGCAATGTGTAAACAGAACGAAACCTTTAGAACAATTGCAGGCTTAAAGCATTCTCTAGAAACATAAAACAAACGAACCGAATGTGAAAGTTTTGGATTCTTTCATGCGGTAAATTTATGCCGTTTCCCCTTTGCCTGGCAACCCTCACATCCTCTCGTTGGGTCATTGGGCAACTTCTTCCATGAGAAATGACACATCTGAGGGAAAACGCGCCACTCCTTGCAATACTATATAATTATTTGTACCTCCTAATACGTAGGTAGCAATACCAGTTGCGATATTAATTATTGAGAAGCCGATTGATTACACGGAAAAATTATCTTGTGATAGGATTTGTTGTAAGATCATAATACTTTGATTCGGAATTACATCCAATTATTGCTCTTGTAATAGATGAAAACATGATGATAATAAATATAACCCGAAAATAAGAGATTGTTTTTCTAATGTTTAACATAACTGTCGTAGGTAAATGTAACAGATTCGGATTCTGAAGTATCAGCGATAACTATTACGCTAACAGAAAGTTCTGGTACTTGTATTATTAAATGTATACATCTTCTGTCTGATATTAAAATGTAGTATTGTACCAATCATACTACGGTTTCAAGCTACATTCTGTTATAAATAGATTACACACCACCTGTAATTCGTATGCAATGTTAGCTGATGTGTTCAACCCTTCAGTAATTCCATAACTTTTGTACAGTTTGCAATGTTTTAAATATATATATTATAATACAAAATAATAATATTTTACATATATATATATATAACTTATTTTTTAATATTCCGTAAAAATAAATACTGTTTTAGAAACTAAATAAAATTATCATTCAACGCAAAATAAACATTAGTTTTTCTATATAATAACATTTTTTATGTTGAATCAAAACATTTATTTATTTATTTTACGCCTATTAAGGCATTTATTGACACTAAACGTGAAAAATGTTGTCAAAAAACGCTAACCACATTTTCACTTAATTTTTTACTGCAATCGTAGAAAAATTGAGAGATATCGAAAACACATTCGTTTTGTTTGGTAAATTCGTAAGAAAACTGTAACTTCACTTTATGTCGTTCGTATAATAGTTTTTTTACAGTTAAACCGATTTTTACGATAGCGACGCAAACAATATGAATTATTTATTTGGCTATTTTTATGATTTTATTAAATTGGAGGCAAACTGGAAAGAATTATTATTTCTCTTTCTAAAATTAAATAATTAAGTATTTATGCGTGATAGAAAAAAAAACACTCTTATAAAATATGGACGCCTGGTCCATATATGACCTTAAAACGCTGGGGGGGTTAATATACCTCCACAGAAATATAAATCTGCACTGATTAAATATCTTAGTAGTGCTTATATAAAGAAGATCACTGCTTAAAAGGTTTTTTGTTTTTGTTTCTTCTTTTAATAACTTTATACTAATGTGAATTCATTTTTCTTATTAACTTACATAATATTATAATTTTCATTTCTTTCCATATTGTACTACGACCGTCAATAACTTTCATGTATGTAAATGAAGCTTGTGCCGTTAATTCTAAATAAATAAATATCGTTAACGGAATAACTATGTAAAATACATTACTTTCAGATCCTTATATCATTTCCACCACGAGCTGTGGAGCTTGAAAATATCGATATAACTCCAAAAATAGACTAACGCAGAGCTACGCTAACGGCTTTCCTCTTTTTTGCAAGAACTTTTTTGTAATAAACTATATATTACAAAAAAAAATCATTTCATCAAAATTTGAGTAGGTACCGACGTTGTTCTACATTCGTCGAGCTGATTTACAAATGGCGAGGCGAGGTAAGAGGGGAAGTAGGTATGTAGACAAAAACAGATGGATGACCCGTCAGCGCAGATGTGTGGAGGAAGGAAGGCAGGGCTGTGCCAAGGAATGATTCTTTTAAGAAAAATTAATTTGAATTGAAAAAATAATCAGTTTTGCCTACTTTTTCTATCGTAACAAACTCGGAGTTACCAGTGATAGCCAGAATCTTGATCAAAGCACGTACGATCGTCAGTAAATTTAATGATTATTTATAACGAATTTTAAAAACGTGGTATTTCGATCGACGGCCTCCGTAGTCCAGGGGTAAAGCTTTCTGTTAAAACATACAATGTAATACATTATTTTCTATGATAATAATATTAGTTTAAGTTGGCAACATGTTGTGTGTGTAAACCCATTTGGTTTTCTTTTGTTTTTTTTTTCTCTATGCTCTGTACACTGCTGACATTCTTGTAATACGTACATCGTCAATAAAACCAGTTATTAAAAGTGTTATATTTTAATTTAACAAACACAGAAGATTACAACAGGTTATGGGCCCAGATCACCACAGGCCACATCAAAATAAAAGTACAGAGAAGTGACTAGTTGAAAACAATTACCGGAGAAACGAAAATAAACCTCACACCACACGCGTGTTGGCGTTAGAGGTTAAGTTGCCGGGAAGGAGAAAAATACTTGCTACATTCGGCTGCAAGGAAGGAAAAACTAGTAAGAAAGGAATTAAAAGACACGATGGACGGAAATAATACAGTTATCAAACTGGAAGGAATAAAAAACTGAAATGTTTGGATGTTTCAAACAATGGTGTTGTTACGGGGTCAAAATCTAATTAATGTCGTTGAAGGCAAAGTTGTAAAAGGGCAAGGCTCCGAGGAACAGAAAGCATTGGAGACACATGATACTAAGGCTCAAACAATTTTAGTGACCAGGATGACCGAGGAAGTGATGTTACATATATTATCTTGCACTACTGCTGCAGAGATGTGGCGAAAGTTAACGAGCATTTTTGAACAAAAAAGTGAAACAAGTATTCACATAATCCAGCAAAGATTTTTCCAATATAAATGTAAAGACGGAATGGTGATGTCAGTCTTCCTGTCAAAAAATACAGGAGTTACAAAATCAACTCAAGCAAATTGGTGAAGAAATTTCGGAAAAATTCATAATTACGAAGGTATTGATGTCATTGCCAGATATCTACAAACACTTCATATCAGCATGGGAGTCTGCGCCAGATAACAAACAAACCTATGATAACCTTGTCGCTCGTTTGTTAGTGGAAGAGGAGAGAGTAAGGGAAAAGGCTGAACTCGCATCGCCATCATCTGCGTTTATGGTAAAGAAAACTGCTCCAAATAAAAGAAATATAAAGTGTTTCAAATGTAATAATATGAGACATTATCAATCTGAGTGTATGAGTCATGTGAATAATAACCATCGTAACTTTCCAAACAAAAGTGAAAAAAAGTATTTTTATTGCAATAAAGTTGGGCACAACAAGAGTGAGTGCTGGCATAAGGAAGGGAAGAAGAAAAATGCGTTTGTAGTACAACAAATACCTAAAGAACTGTATCAACAGTCAAAGTGGTCGGTGGACACAGGTGCCAGTGAACATATGTGTCAAGACAAAAATCTATTTTCGACATTTTCACCAGAAGTGTTACAAAAGTCTGTGATAATAGGTGATGGTACTCAAATAAATGTTATTGGTTGTGGACAAGTGGAATTAGAGGTATTCAATGGACACCGGTGGGTCGAGACAACCATAGATAATGTACTGTGTGTGCCAGACTTAAAAATAAACTTGTTCTTTGTAAATTGTGCGGCTGACAAAGGTTATGTCATGTTGACAGATCAAAACATTTGCAAGTTTTTCAAGAATAATAAAGTATGTGCGGTAGCAAATCGTGTTGGAAATATGTATATTATGGATGTTAGTTATAAATATAAAAACTGCTTTGCAAATGTAACTACAGTTAAATCAAGTTGGAGTGAGTGGGATGAGAAACTTGTACACCAGAATATACAGCAGGTGAAAGACGTGTTAGATAACAATAATATTAAAGTCTCAAGTAATTCTCTTCAGAAGTGTCAAGGCTGCTTACAGGGTAAATCACACCGGCTGCCCTTTATGAACTCTGAGACAAAAGCTGTTAAAACATGTGAACTGACACATGCTGATGTTTGCGGGCCGATGGAGGCAATATCTGTCGGTGGGGCGAGGTACTTCTTGATTTTAAAAGATGATTACTCTTGCTATAGAACTGTATATTTTATTAAAAAGAAGGACGAAGTGATTAATTGTATTAAAGATTTTGTAAACAAAGCTGAAAATGTCACGGGTAACAAAATAATCACTTTTAGAAGAGACAACGGCTTTGAATTCATTAATAAGGCTGTGTCAACTTTGTTCTCAAACCGGGGTATAGTACACCAAACTTCTGTACCATACACGCCACAACAGAATGGCAAGGCGGAACGGGAGATAAGAACCTTAACAGAAGCAGCAAGGTCAATGCTGTGTGCCAAGAACCTTCAAAAAAAATTATGTGCAGAAGGAGTCAACACTGCAGCCTATGTTCTCAACATAACCAGTAGAAGTAATGAATCAGGAAAAACACCCTATGAATTATGGACAGACAAAAATTTTGATCTCAGTAACCTACATATCTTTGGTACGCCCGTAGCTGTTCATATTCCAAAAGAAAGTTGATAATATTATTCAATATAAAGCAAGATTGGTTGCCAGAGGTTTTGAACAGAATGATACAAAAGATTTATATGAAATTTACTCACCTGTTGCCAAATTGTCAACATTTAGATTATTTGTTTCAGTTGCTACAAAATTAAAACTATCAATACATCAGATGGATTTCACTGGGGCTTTTTTATATGGGGATATAAAGGAAACTGTGTTTATTAAATTACCGGAAGGGGCATATAGTGGTTTTGATAATATTGTAAAACTAAATAAATCATTGTATGGGCTGAAAAAATCCACTAAATATTGGAATGAAAAATTAAACCATGTAATAAGTAAAGCAAGCTATGTAAAGTCAAAGAATGATCCTTGTTTGTTTACTAAATGTAATTGAGAAAACAAAACTTATGTCTTACTGTACGTCGATGACCTCTTGATGTTTAGTAATAATGAACAGGAATTAAGTGATCTTAAATTAAAATTACACAATGCGTTTAAGATGAAAGATTTGGAACTAATTTCAAATTTTCTTGGTATCAGTGTTAAACAGAATTTGAAAGATGGTGTAACTGAATTATGTCAAAGATCTTATTTAGAAAATGTATTATAAAGATTATAACATGGAAAATTGCAAACCCATATATACCCCTATTGATCAAAATTTTAATGTAAAAATCTTAGAATCCAAAGAATGTAAGTCTGACAAGTCATGCAGATTGGGGTGGTGACACACGAGATAGAAAGTCTACCACTGGCTACTGTTTCAAGTTCTCCAATTGTATTATATCGTGGTGTTCTAAGAAACAGTGTTCCGTAAGCTTATCATCAACCGAGGCAGAGTATGTTGCAGTAAGTATGGCGGCTAGTGAATCTTGTTGGCTGTCAAGTTTATTGAAAGACTTTAATAACATAAATGTTTGTCCTGTAGGTACCTATATACTGTGAAAACCAGTCTGCCATAATGGTTGCAAATACTGATAATATTAAAAGACTAAAAAATATCGATATACGTTATCATTTTGTCAAAGATTTAATTAAGGAATGTAAGATATGTTTAGTGTATGTTAAGACTAGCGATCAAATAGCTGATATGTTTACTAAGTCATTAAATAAAAACCTATTGTTTAAATTTGTTACTCAATGTGGCCTAATGTAAAATCTCTCAGTTATAACATAGGTAGTTAAAAGTTATAGATATAGATAATGTAAGAATGTATTACATTGAGCGTGGGTGTTAAAACATACAATGTAATACATTATTTTCTATAATAATTATGTTAGTTTAAAACAGATTTGTTAGTCTGCCACACACATGTTGTGTGTGGCAACCCATTTGGTTTTCTTTTGTTTTTTTTTTCTCTATGCTCTGTACACTGCTGTCATCTTTCTTGTAATACGTACATCGTCAATAAAACCAGTTATTAAAAGTGTTATATTTTAATTTAATAAACACAGAAGATTACAACACTTTCGAATTCGTGGGTTCAAATCCTTGCGTTAGCAAGTAAATTTTATTTGAATAATTTATGTTATGTAGCAATTTAGTAATTTCAAATAATACATAATATATTTGGGGCACTTCCAAAGTGGAAGATATTCTCAGCATAGCCCTGGTGTAAGACCACTATTCAGAATTGGCCGTGTTTGGTGACCAGATATGAATAGCCAAGTAGGTACTTCCCCACCTTCCTCCTCCACATTTCCCACCCCTCCTCACTACCTTCAACCTCACAAAATACCTCAATTTGGGATGCTATTGTCTGACTGGCACCAGATGGTTGGAAGAAGTTGGGACTCTAGTGCCGTTTCACATAAAAAAGTTTTACATTGATGAAATTTTGCACACATAACCTTCAAAACAAGAGAAAAATGACTGTCTACGTGAGATTTAGATAAACCATACACACTTGACGTTCAAAATTAGAGGAAAACTACGGTCCACATCTGATTTCGAAATACTTCAGGGAATTAATTTAAAACCGCTAGTTTAAAAATAACATGTTTTCTAAATAGTTTTGGTTTGTGGCGTAATCGAAAAATCTCTGAAGGTTAAGTACATTTTTTCCAAACTATTTTCATGTACAGATGGTATGGATGGGACCTTTGGGCAGCCCTGCTCCCTGCCCCAGACATTCCTCCTTGGTAGTCCGCCCGGCAAGATTAAAAGCTCGGCCTCGAGGCCTCCTGCATATTTTATGGCCGGAGAACAACTTTTGTAATTTATTCATTGTAGCGCCAAAGGAAATAAAACACCGACGGCTGATAAAACTTCCGCTCGGCCGAGTGCAAGGGCTGCTGTGCCGCCCTGGAATCTTTCCCAACTCCGCTTCATTTAGCTCTGTGCGGGGAACAACACACACATAAACATCGTCATGTGGGAGTGATTAATCCACTGTACGCTTGATCAGAGTAGAAGATAGGAGCTGGAGTAGGACCACTATATAGAATAGCAACATTGCTTGAAACGGCTTTAGCCGTGTTGGTTTACTAGATCTAAATTCCTAGGTACTCTTTCACCTTCCTCTTCTTATATTCTTCATTCTTTTAACCACTACATCAACTTTACAACGTAAAATGAGTACTGCTAAAAATCTCTTCAAATTACTGGTATTCAGGTTAAAAACGGGATGACAGGCCGTTTCCGGAAAAGGATATATACAATGACGAAATTCGGAAATATTATGATTTTTATGAACGCATATTCCGACATATTTAATAATACGCACATATTTTACAAAATGTTTACTAGGAAACCTATTAATTCATTCGTTAGGGGCCTGCAATCCCGTTTCTAACCGGAATACGAATAATTTGGAGATTCTTAATAATTTCTTCTTCTTAAAGCATTTTTTAATATGAGTATTTTTCTTCTTGTATCACCATAGTGTGACTGAATCCAGACAGTTGGCGCAGTTAGATAGTTATTAGCGCGTTATTTAAAAAAAACGTATGAACAGATTTTAATGGATACAAAGTAAAAATATTATACCGAAAACATCATCTTACACAAGTTTGCATCTTTGTATTAGTAATAATATAAAATATTTTGTTTCTAAAATAACAATCTATTTCCAGTTACCATAGGTACATAACGTCAGACGTATATTCGAGTATATTGTATACATAAATTATGTTCAATAGAAAAGAATGCAAAAAAAGTTTGGATGGAAAGAAGGGTGACCTTTGATTATGTTTCTTCACAAACAATCATTCTATTGTCTATACGTTTACCGTTGTGTCTGGTGAAGATTTTACAAAAACCGTAATATCTTACATAAATGTTTGACAGAGAAATGACGAGTGATAAAAAAAATGTAATAAAAAGTTGAGAATTTGTAATTTCACGCTGCTTTTTGTTAGCGAAGTTATTTCCATCACGAACTATGGCCCTCCTAACTGTAAAAAATAATGATTTTCAGTATTTTTAAATTTTTTTAAAGTTAAATCTTCTGTTAAAGTGTTTTAAATCTCTGTAAAGCTAGTTTGTTAGTCACAATGTCTAATGCTATGTATGCGTGAGAATTAGCGCATGTTGAACTACGAATTATATGAAAAACGAAAAAAAGCATCGTTTCACGCCTTCGTTCCTTTCCCAAAATTAGGAGTTCGGCTGGCGCGTTTTTTCTCACATGTGAATATTACGCAGCGTAATATAATTTAGATTCTTGTAAGATTCCAAACACAATCTTATAGTAATTTAAAAAAATCTGTAAACATATTTTTTTAACAAGTAAGAACTTGCCAAGAGGATACCTAGTGATTATTGACATTCACCTTTAATCTAGAAAACACAATGCGACCCCTTGAATAGTACCTCGATAGCATTGTGTGACGCAAGCGTTCAATCATGACTAAGCTGGAACATACAATGCAATGTCCCTAGTCCCTAGTCTCAGGCACAGCATCCGACTGCCAGGCGCTAGATGCTAGGCACTAGGCACCCATCTCATTAGAAAATATAAAACGGGGGGTGGTTCAAGATGGAAAAGCTTTGAAAAAAACACATAGCTAGAAGAACTCACGACAATGTGAGCAAATGGATGAAAAATTCGTTATTTTAGAGAAAGCCGCATAATTATGGATAAAGAGTTTATTGAAACAGTTACGTTGTTTTTAATTTGGAAAATTTGTTCTAATAAGTTGGTAAGAGACGTACTTGGAGTACGTACTTATTTGGAGTGAAAAATGTATACGATGTTTTGGTTTAAAGATAAAAAAAAATCAGTGGGTATTGAACAGTTAGTTTAGGGGTGGGGGGTTGAGCTGAGTCACCAGTAAGCGAAAAGAAATAAAAAATATATTAAAAAACAATAGCAAAAATGTCACCGGAGAACAAAATTTTACTAACGTTTTTTACTTCAATTACTGTTGGGAATCACTGGTTAAAGAAAAGAAGGTACGTACAAAACACAATATCATTACTAAAGGATTCCAAAGTATTTTGACATTTCTTTAACATACTGTATTCGCAGATTGGTGTCTTCATCAACATCTATATGGACGTACAATCATTGGAGAATTCTAAAAGTCCTTGGTCTTCTACAGGAAATAATTTCAAACCTGCCCGTTTCCCACCGTTAGTTTCTTTCTGTCTCCAAACAGTCCTTCATCCTAATGGCTTCTCAAAAGTGTAGTGGTATGTCACGCCAATACAATACACGCCAAATCTACAGTAATAAAGAAGATAAAAGAGATCTAAGATTCAATCGAACATGATTTATTAATTCCTAGAATTTAAAAAAAAACTCACAAAATTGTAGAAAATTTAGCTAAATAATGAGTTTTAACTAGTTAACTTTTTTTGAACTCTTTTAAGTCTGCAATTTTTTTTTACTTTCCGTTTCCGTTTTAAGGTTCAGTAAAGGTTATTTTTTTCAAATGTGAAATCGTTGTGTTTATTTGGTCGTTTTTATTGTCATATTTAAAAATTATTGTACCTAGCTTATTAAAGGAAGTTTGAAATATGAATTGTCATCGAGTGACGTTTCCTTGAACAAATTGTATAATTCATTATTTAAAAAAATTATATTCATAATAGGTAGGTATTTAAGTACCCATTTAGTAATCTTATAATTTCAGAGGAAATGTTGGTGTTGATTTATTAAATACAAGAAAATTAGAAACACCCCTTTTTGGACGCGAGGACTACGGTTCTCAGAACTACTACTTTATCAAGTTATTGAAAACTCTCATTTTAAACTAACAGAACAAATTTTACTTATGCTAACAATACTATAGGCCTTTGGGGTGATTTTTCACGAAAACCATTAAAAATATAATTATTAGTCTTTAGGTATGTCTGTGAAAAACACTTATTGTACATGGCATGTACCTACAATTCAAGTTATAAGGTGGCTACGTCTCACCAAATAACTTTTTTTCATCAATTTTCTTAATTTAAAACTCATGGATTTTTGGTTAGAAAACTGTAGGTTTAGATCGACCCACCTACGTTGCTTTCTCTAAGAAAACGGAATCAGAAACACGTTTCATCAACGTCAGGGTGACAAAGGTTTGGGATGGTGCGGGACCCGCTACATGTGAACTGCAAGCAGCTTCCTTTCCTTTCTTCTGACAATATTTCCCGAGGCTATGGGTGATTGATGGACACCCGAGAGACTTCTTTTCATTTAATCCATCGCCATTATCGGCGTTTAATGGAATTTTTGGTGTCTAATATCTTACATTGAAAACACGAAAGATTTAGAATGAAAGCGACAACATTCTACATGGTACAAAGGTAGTAATACATAATTTGCTTCCGAACTGCTTTAAACACACATAATTTCTATCAAACATCAAATTATGGTTCTTTTTTAAAGCGAAAAAAAGAGCTGAACCTTTTTTTGTGATACAGCACACTGCACAGGAATTCAACTATCCCAAAACCAGTCAAACTATGGCTTCCTCATTTATTTGGGATTGAGAAGCGAATACAGCAGTTCACAATGGAGTGCTGGTACCTACCCTGAAGTATGGCAGTGTTGCATGGAACACGCAGAAGAAGGATGAAAGTAGACTCAATGTTGTAGTAATGACACCCCTGTTGAGTACGTATGGTAAAACTCTCTATGATCGTGTGACTAATGTGGAGATCCGCAAAGAATGCAAGCATTATAAGTAAGATTAAGAAAGGTACGCCAGATGGTTGGGGAATGTAGAGCGAATGAATGATGAAAGGAGTGCAAGGATAATAACATATGACGTAAATATGAATGGTAGACGAAGTCGGGGACGCCCAAGAAAGACATGGCACAACAAAGGAAACCAGATACTTGAGTCGGGCCATGTTAAGAGTCGGAATAAATAGAAGAGGATGTATGAATATGAATGAGGCAAGGAGTGTGTTCCAAGATCTAGTTGTTTGGTGGTCAGTACTCTTTGCCTACCCCTGCGAGAAAATTGTGAAAGGTGGTTTTCCACCAGAACAACTTTGAGAGTATCTCCCAACTAGAATGAGGTGTAAGTAAACAATATTTTTTGTAATATTTAATTATTGAAGACAATATTAGTGATTCCTAAACAAAAATTTGAAGCAGAAAAATCAGAAAAAGATACGGTCACATCCAGGACTCGAACCCAGGACCCTTGCCTTGCCGGGGCACCGCTCTACCAACTATCTATCTCCTTCGATCATATTCAACTGTATCATACTTCGAATACGAACTACCAACATTGTCTTCATTTTTTCACCGCACATTTTTATTGGCTGCTATCTTTATTTATGATCGCAAACTTCAACTCGAACTAAATGCAATCTAGACAGTGTCTTAGATAAATATATCTTATTTTAATGTGCGACATTTATTGACTTTTTCTGCAAGTCTAGGACAAATATTTTAATTTTGGAATAACTTAACGAGTAAAACCTCAAATATTATGTATTTATCTAATACACTGTCTTTGATAAATATGTATTAACCCAAAACACCTATTGATTGATATGATTTAATATCTATAAATTTAAAATTATTTACCGAAATTTGACATGTTACTTGTGCTGTGCCTCATATTACTTGTTATATTGTTATAAGTCAATAGTAATATTGTTAAAAAAATCGTTTACGGTTCCAATACACGTTTTGATAGAATTTCACTTCCAGTACTCACACTTATCACAAATCAAGTACTTGAATCAATTCATGAATGATTCGTAATTTCTGATTCAGTGACTCCACTAGAGGAGCGCCTCGACTTGTCCGCTGCCGACAGTTGCCGAGTGACCAGACACGGCCCTTATTGCCCTTCCGATATTCCCTTTCTATTTCATTTTTACGATTGGGCATCGATTTCACTTCACGCACGCTCGAAGCACAATCGTCGTCCGGGGCAGAAAGGGCAGAGAGGGCAGAAATTGCTCCCTTTCCCCCCCTCATCGGAACCCGCCCGGCGTGAGAGATGACCACTCTTGGGCCCTTACAGCCGGACATTCTAATTTATATAATTCCGAAGTGCTCGGGGGAGGAGAGGGGAGTAAGAAGATTAGAGGAGTCGATGGGGATGAAACTTTTCCGGGGCAAATCAGAAAATTTTTCATTTGGTTCAAGTTTGGTATCAATTAGATACAATTCATATATTCGTCATAAAGCTGCTTTAAAATTGTAATGTTCTGAAAAAAAAATCTATTTAGACGCTTAGCTGCTAATTTTTTTGATGATAGTGTTAATAGGTACATATTTAATATTTATGAAAGGGAATAAAGCAAGGAGTGTTACATTCCATCCTCTCTGCCAACCTCTGCGGGCACACGGAGTGTAAGTTAGTCAGTTGGGGAAAGCGTAGGGAGTGTGGCGAACCCATCGCTTAAGTGGAAACACGACCTGCAATAGCCATCCCAAGCTAAGGTGTGAGCTACCGTGCTTAGGCTGAATGAACTGGGGAACAGTTTCACGAACGGTGCCTCCGAGAAACAGGGTCGCATCTCGCAGTATTTAGACCTTGCTCCAGCACTCGGGCTCTGTAGACCTTATATTTCCCTAGATACCCGTGGGACCAATATTGGACCATTTGAAAACTCCCTTTTCCCTCGTGGGGCTTTCAGGGAATCGAAGGGGAGTGGACTCTTCCGCCATGGGGCCTTCAGGGAACCAAGGAAAAGTAGACTCCTCCATTGCGGGGCCTTCGGGGAACCCAAGAGGAGTGGAGAGGAGAGACGAAACCCTCTTCTATACCCAGGGGTCTTTAGGGAATCAAGGAGGAGTGAAGATGAGAGACGAAGTCCTCTTCCATCGTGGGGCCTTTAGGGAACCTAGGAGGAGTGGAGAGGAGAGATGAGGCTCTCTTCCCTTTTGGGGCCTTTAGGGAACCAAGGGGGATTGGAGAAGAGAAATGAGGCCTGGGAATACACATTATGGAACCCAAAGACATAGCCACATATCCAATAACAACCCTGGTAAACTTTATAAAAGGGACCGGGTGACTGTTAAAGGAATGAGGTAAAATGGGAGATAGCACAATGGGCTTATGGCCTAAGTGCTCACGGAAACTATATGTAAACCGTCTCCGCTCTATAAAAAAAAAAAATAGTCTGTTGGGTACATAATTACAAGTTTTGTTAAAGTAACATAGATACCCGTAATTTGGTCGAAGAATTATAGTACAATATAGCATAAAATATTTTATTCAAATTCATTTTAAAAATTGCACTATTCGGATGAATAATAAAAAAAGGTTTTTACAGTCGTTTCCTGCGTACTGGGGAAAGTGAAAATTCACAGCACACCGTAGCCGCCGCAGAAAATTTAACACTCAAACTCAACAAATATTTTTTGTCACAGGCTCTCCATCTTTGTCGTGTACAATAAATACCTCACAGCTAAATGGTCTTCGAACTGTCTTATATCTCGACTTGGAAAGATCACCGATGGGACTTAACTATCCGTACATATAGTAGTGGCCACTTGTTCTGATGGCCAATCATTCTTACACCACCCCGAGTGGGGCCAGACCCCTCGCCCCTTGTCCAAGCTGCCCCGTTTTCCCCGGTTTCCCCTAAAACTCGAACCCTTTACATGTTTATAATTTATCTATGTGATTTCTTTACCTCAGTTACATGCTCTAATGGCCTCTTGGATTGAAGGGATGTGATGAAAGAAATATGAATGGCCCTTTTCAAATACGTTTAGGGAATTTTTAAAAACTAATACGAAGGGTAACTGGAAATATGATTTACGGTGTACTTAAAGAGATTTTCTAATTTTAGATAACTAAACTTAATATGTTCCTTGTTTCGAGTTCTGATAGTCTAGCCTAGAGGGAGGTTTCGATATTTAGATTTGCATAATAATAATAATAATAACAACGTTGCTTTATAATATGCTTAGTGAACGTATAAAAAAACTGTACATATGTTAAATGTACGTATTCAAGAAAATAGTAAAAAATTCCATACTAGCTAAGAGTGGTGATTTTGGATTACACATGTTGTCGCTTACGTCATATCAGCGCGGAAACCCTATATTCGATGCTATCCATATTTAATTAAAGCAATAATGAATAAGTAAAGTTATATTTTTTATTTACTTATTAATAAGTACTTAATTTACTTGTTATTATTATTTAATGTACTTATTATAATATCATCTACTTAATTTACTTTTTTTTATTTAATCATACAACTTTTTATTATAACATCTATGTACTTAATTTACTTATCATTATTATTAAATGTACTTATTATAATATCATCTACTTAATTTACCTATTATTATTATTATTAAATGTACTTATAATAATATCATCTACTTATTATTATAGTATTTATTTATTTATTTATTTATAATGTATTACAAAAAACATGGTAAGTAACACATTATTCCCAATGAGTTGAGATAAAACTCATTACGAGATAAAACTCATTACGTATGGATACCTTATCAACTTAAATACATAAATATGATTGAACAAATTCAAAAAAAATTCCTAAGGTATGTTTACATGCGATCATACGGAATATATCCGAAATTCATGCATCACGTGGAACTGCTAAAGGAGACAAATTACCAAAGCCTGGAGACCAGGCGTAGTGCCGGACTCATGGTATTTGAATTAATGTTACTAAAAAACCTTATCGATTGTCCATATCTCCTGTCATGCTGTGGCTTATTCGTTCCTGATAAATACTGTCGAAATCGTAGCCACGGCCTATTCTGCATACCTTGCTAAATGCCCTACCAGCGGATATAGATGTGTTTAATATCACTATACCATGCTTAAAAAAATATATATGTACATGTATTGTTAGTTATAATAAAATTGTACCATAATTGGACTTACCTGTCTGTCGTACAATAAAAAAAAAATAAAAAAAACAAGTATCATCTACTTAATTTACTTGTTATTATTATTATATCATCTGCTTAATGCACTAATTATTATGTACTTAATTTATGGCTGTAGTTATTATTATTTACTTATTATTATTTTCTTATTATATGTACTTATTTTGCTTATATTCATTATAAATACTTTTTTTATTTTAGTAATCATTGTTAGTATTTACCTATTTAAAAAAAAATATATTTATTGTAATTTTTCTTTGTAAGTCAGTAGAATGTTATTGTTTCCAGCGTACCGCCTAGCTGTAATTTTAGTTTTAATAACGGTAGTGTTTACTTTTTTAATAATTTCGTAGGTTGGTGTTCTCAATATTACGTATATCGAGATGCGTATTACTACAATTTCGAGGCTGCAGATCTCGACACAGGAGTTCCCTAATGAGATAAGCGGCTTATGATTTTGTCGTAATATATCTAATAATCAATAATTTTAATTTTAATAATTAAATAAAAAATACTGTAATAATAATAATAACAATCATATATTATTATTATTATTACAGTAGATTCAAATAACTTAGCCGTTATTTATAATCTTAGAGAAATCAACATTGCAAATTTAAACTTTGTTGATGAAAATGTAGTAGAATTAGCTAACTTACTTCATAATAATATAAACAGATATATAGATGTAGAGCCAACAGTTAGACCAAAATTACCGAAATTGCATACGTCAAAGAAATTATCTAAATTAATTTTTGAATTAAATAACATAATTTTACCAAAAATCATATTTGACGAAATTAGTTTTTTAGATCTTCATACAATAGTATACGCTAGTGCGATTACTGTTTGTAATAAGTTAGGAATTAAATTATCATCCTCTGACGATAGATCATATAGTTATAGTAAACCAGAATGGCAGATCAGATTAGAAAATGATGTAGTATTTTTAAGAAGTAACATAGCTAGAGTAATAGAATATAAAAATGGAAATAGAAGTAGGAAAATTTTGAGACATGTAGATGAAATTGGTAGAAAATTTGGTTATAACATTGATAGTCATAATAATGAAAATATAATCAATGATTTATTGGATTTATTAAAACAAAAATTAGGCGTAAAAGCTAGTAGATTAAAAAGATATAATTATACGTATAATAAAAAAAATAATAATAGATTATTCCAGAAAAATGAAAAAATATTTTTTTCCAAACTTGACGATAAACAAAATATTATTTCGAATAATAATATTCCGTTGCCATCTGAATCAGATATGCGCGATTTTTGGACTAAAATTTGGAGTAAAGATATAAAACATAACGAGTCAACTCCATGGATAGAAAATGAAGAACTCAATTTTTCAGGTATTGATCAAATGAGTTTTTCTAATATATCGGTTGAATTGTTATCCAAAATTATTAAAAATACTCATAATTGGAAAGCCACGGGTTGCGATTGGATAAATAATTTTTGGTACAAACGTCTGACTACTTTACATCCTCTTTTGGCAAAAAATCTTTCAAAATTTGTCAGTCAACCTCAAAATTTTCCAAATTTTCTAACTAAGGGCATTACTTATATGTTACCCAAAAGCGAAAATATTAATAATCCTTCTCAGTACAGACCCATTACATGTTTACCGACATTATACAAAATTTTAACCTCTTGTTTAACAGATTTAGTATATACTCATTTAGATGAAAAAAATATTTTATCTGAACAACAAAAAGGTTGTCGCAGAAAACATATGGGATGTAAAGAACAATTAGTTATCGATTCTGTAATTCTAAAACAGATTCAAACTCGAAAACGTAATTTACATACTTGCTATATAGACTACCAAAAGGCTTTCGATAGTGTCCCGCACTCGTGGCTGATCAAAGTATTAAATATATATAAAATTAACCCCATTATTATTAGCTTTTTGGAAAATATTATGTCCTTTTGGAATACCAATTTACTTATCAATTTAAAAAGTAAGAAAATAGTAATACCGGGAATTTCAATTAAAAGAGGGATTTTTCAAGGAGACTCATTGAGTCCTCTTTGGTTTTGCTTAGCATTGAATCCTTTATCTAAAATGTTAATTAGAAGCAAGTTTGGAATAAAAGTTAAGGGTAATACAAGGGAGAGTAGTACAATTTCGCATTTATTATTTATGGATGATATAAAATTATTTTCGAATTCTGAACAAAATTTAGAGAAAATGATCGAGGTAGTTAAAAACTTTTCAGATGATATCAAAATGACTTTTGGTTTAGATAAATGTAGAACGATCCATATAGAGAAAGGCAAAATTGTAGATGGGGACGAGAGTATATTTAGAAATTTCCAAATTACTAGTATGAAAAGGGATGAGGTTTATAAGTATTTAGGATACCCACAATCAAATAGATTAGACCATACTAGTATTAAAAATGATATTAGGATTAAATTTCAAACTAGGATCAGGAAAATTTTAAAATGCAATCTATCTGCTAAAAATTTAGTAAAAGCAATAAATACTTGGGCAATACCTCTATTAACGTACTCATTTGGCATAATTAAATGGTCTAATACAGATTTAGATAACTTAGAAAGATTAGTTAGAACTACGCTAACAAAATTTAATTGCCATCATCCAAATTCAGCTATAGAACGAGTTAATTTACCTAGAAATTTAGGAGGTAGAGGCATAGTCAAAATAACTTCTTTGAAACATAATCAGGTAGAAATGCTAAGAAGTTTTTTTCCATAGGAAAGCTCATAGCTCTGAAATGCACAAAATAATTTGCAAGGCAGATAGAAATATTACACTTTTAAATTTATACGATGAGAATGCCAACATTTTTATAAATCCCAACCAGGAACTATTAGATTCCTGGTCAAATAAAATTTTACACGCAAAACACTTCAATTATCTCAACCAAACGTATGTTGACAAATTTTCGTCAAACAAATGGTTGAGTATTGGAGAGTTGAGCGCAGAAATAGAAGGATTTATGCTTGCCATTCAGGATAGAGTCATTAATACTAAAAATTATAGAAAGCATATAATCAAAGATACAAATCAAATTGATGATTTGTGTAGAAAATGTTTGGCTTTTCCGGAAACTATAGAACATATTATATCGGGATGTTCTATATTAGCACCGTCCGAGTATACATTTAGGCACAATCAAGTTTTAAAAATAATTCACCAAAATTTGGTAATTAAACATAACTTGATTGACTGCCGTAATATAGTACCATATTATGAATACGAACCAAATTCATTTTTAGAAAACAAATTTTATAAAATATATTATGATAAAACTCTACTAACAGACCGAACGATTAGTCATAATAGACCCGATATAGTTTTACATGACAAAATTAAAAAAATAACTTATATCATTGATGTCGCTATTCCAAATTCCTGTAACATTCAAAAATCTGTTAATGAAAAAATAAGAAAATACACAGATTTAGGAAACGAAATAAAAAGAATTTGGCATTCTCAGACTATAAAAATATTACCATTCGTTATTTCGGCTACTGGCATTATACCTAGCTCTCTCATTAAAAATTTAGGCGTATTAGATCTATCAAAAAATTTATATATAAAGATGCAAAAGTCGGTTATTTTGAATACATGTAGGATAACGAAAGATTTTTTAAATATTTATGTTGAGGGATCAGTAGGATTTATAGGCCCTGTTAGAAGTTCTACCGAGCCGAACCCTCTGATATGAAAATATCTGGAGTCGGTGAATTTTTTTTCCCATTTAATCTCTGGTGAGTTGACGTGTTGTTGTTCTTGTATTGTTTTGTATTTATTTTACTTATATAATGCACTTACATAGTGTTGATTGACTAGCTGATCATTTGTGGAAAAGTGAGTGGAAGGGTTTAGTTTTTCCTATGGGGAAGATTTAACCCGGACAACAAAATCGGAAGCATAAAAAAATTAATAAGAATATATTACACCGGGATGTTCTGTATTGGCGCCGTCCGAGTGTACATTTAGGCGCAATCAAGTTTTAAAAATAATGCACCAAAGTTTGGTAATAAAACATAACTTGATTGACTGCAGTAATATAGTACCATATTATGCATACGAACCAAATTCAATTTTAGAAAATAAATTTTATAAAATATATTATGATTAAACTATGCTAACAGACCGAACGATTAGTCACAATAGACCGGATATAGAAGGATTTATGCTAGATATGACAAAATTTTAAAAAAATAACTTATATCATTGTTGTCGCTGTTCCAAATTCCTGTAATATTCAAAAATCTGTTTCTGAAAAAATAGGAAAATACACAGAATTAGGTCACAGACTATAAAAATATTACCATTTGTTGTTTCGGCTACTTCGGATACCTAGCTCTCTCATTCAAAATTTAGGCGTATTAGATCTGTCAAAGAATTTATATATAAAAATGCAAAAATCAGTCATTTTAAATACATGTGGGATTACGAAAGATTTTTAAATATTTATACTGAGGGATCAGTAGGATTTATAGGTCCAATTAGAAGTTCTATCGAGCCGAACCCTCTGATATGAAAATAGTGAGTCGGTGAATTATTTTCCTATTTGATCTCAGGTGATTTGACGTGTTGTTTTTGTATTATTTTGTATTTATTATGCTTATATAATGCACTTGCATAATGTGGATTGACTAGATGATCATTTGTGGGAGGGTTTAATTTTTACTGTGGGGAAGATTTAACCTGGACATAAAGTCGGAAAGATACAAAAAATAAATTATAATAGTGATTGAATTACACTGGTCGACATTTATTTTTTTGAGTGCAATCCCTTGACGGGTACTTACTTCACAAAATTTCAAAACTAATTCAATTTAATTTTTTTGCTCCTTATTTGCGTTTGTGAATATCTTGAGAGTCTCTCTGCAGGGTCCAGCAATAGTCTGCTAGCATAGATGGACTCCACTTTCCTTGGTATCGCTTTTCCATAGCCGCAATGTCCTGGTGAAATCGTTCGCCGTGCTCGTCACTGACATCTTCCATATTTTCGGAGAAAAAATTCAAATGAGAGTGAGGAAATGAAATGAAATGAGGAATGTATTATTTACAATTTCGCGGATAGTGAAGGGTTTCTGATTTTTTTTTGTACAGCAGTAGCTCGGCGCATCAGTGCTTGAATTAAATAACATTTTCTACAAGTGACCTTTCGTGAGAACTAAGGCTATCATGTAATTTTAGATATCATAGTACGAGATATTCTCTTATTAGATTAACCCGTATTTAGATTAATCGAGTACCGAGATCTGTCTTCAGAATCCAAATGGTGCATTATATGCACAATATTTTATAGAAAAGTACATACTTCTCAGCCTGTAGTTTACTCTTTTTCTTCCTATCCCATTTTTTTTAACATTCCCATAATTTGGTAACAAATAGTGCATGACGTTACTATTTACTCTGTCTAATCCAAATATCTTTGAGATGATGTGAATAATATCTATCGCACAATAGCCCCAACTGATCCTAACCGTCTAGACTCTAGAGCCAGTGAGACTATGGTATCGGTTAATTGGGGTTTGTTGTGAGGCTGAAGGTAGCGAGGAGGGGAAGAAGATGGTGAGGAGGAAGGTGGGGAAGTACCCGACTATTCAGATCTGGTCACCAAACACGGCTTAAGTCATTCGAGAGAATCTTTCACTCTGAAATTGAAATAGATGACACTTCCTGTAGATATGATATTGTTTTTAAGAATGTATTAATGCGAGAGCAATTTGTTCATATTCTCCGCTTCCAGCGCGTGACTTTTACCATTTTATTGCATTTTCCTTTTGTTTCATAAAGCATCCGATCTAATATTTTGTTGAAAAACTTTTATATATTCTTCAGTTTTCTCAGAGTTGAGTTTGAATCCTAATGCATTCTACGTAGTACTCCGTAGAATCAAATAAATTATAAAAGCCCTGAAATTGGTTCGAATTTAGACAAAACTGGACTTTCCGTATAAAATTGGTGGATTAACATATTCACTGACTCGTTCATGGGGCCATCCCTTTGAGGCACGATCTACTAGTAGGAGGTTCTGCCCTACCCAGTAGTCCAGTACCTACCTAGTTCTAATGGTTAGTGCTACCTTACAACGCCGCCTCACGAATATACCGTCCTATGTAAACATTCCAGTTGGGCTCGAGTTCACTTCGCTTTCCAATGGTTCCGGTACAGATTTGATTTCCGGCTCATTCTCCTCACTTAAGGGCTGTAACTTTACTAAGGTGTGGACGAAAAATTATATAGCATCCTGTCGGGGCAAGGGTACGCAGAGAGGATTCAACGCCAAAAAAGTCATCCTGACAGACTCATGGATACATATCTGTTATTCTGAATTCAGAAATTGATTCGCTTGATCTTATCGCATCTACTAGGATGTCCTAAACTTCTTCGAGTCATGTTGTCCTGACACTCTTTTCACCGTCTATTTGTTCTGCATATTCGGACTACATAAGCGTCCCATTTCAATCTATTTCGTCGCCTAAGTGTGCGATGGTCGCTGTGCATTATTTCGGAATAAATTACATTTAATTTATGTAGACAAACGAGTAGGTATATTCTTTCATTGAGAAGTTATTCAAAGAGTTGATGCCTAGGTATAATCATTAAATTATGTTAATTCTACTAGTGAAAGACAAAAGTCACTGGTTGATAATGTTATTCAGGTCATCCCACAATTAATCATGAAAAATAAATAATCTAGATCAACAAACTTTCACAGTAACAAAGAAATACGTCAATAATCTGAAGGAAAAAAAAAACATATTGACTATTTTTCTAATGACTTAATTAACATTTATTTTCATAACATTCTAATATAATTCATTTTACATAGTGCCTCAATTAGGTAGTGTGTGTTATCGAGCTACCTCTTCCCGGGGAGGAAACCGGGCATAATATTTCCATTTGGAATGATGTTTCATCTCTGAATATTCGCGAGCTAGTTTGGGACAACTCGGGATACGACTTTTACTTCGCAAAGTTGGTATAAACTCTCGATGTAATGTAATCTGCTAATGGAATGCTCACTCAGCCGAGCCAATAATATGGATTAACCCATTATTTCAAGCGGTAGAATCGTAACGCGCATTCTGGTTGCTGGTTGCTGGTTGCTGGTTACGGGTTATGGGTTATGGTTTTCCCATCTCGCTTTGCTCTCCTGCCCCGCTCCGGGTAACTAATCAAAAGTTATAATTTGGAACAGGATAAGGGTGGGTATATTGGACGGTTATTATTGTAAAAATGACATGATGTAATATATGCCTTCGTAGGTGGAACTTACATAATTTGAAATAAGGGTTCTTCAACTAAATTAATATTAATGAAAACTTATTAGAATAGAAAGAAAACATAGAATTAGGTATATTATTATATTATGGTTGATATTTGGAAATATTTTTTCTTGAGGGATTGTAAGGAAAGGAGGATTTCTTTTAATACACGTATTTAAAAACATTTTTTATTTATTTTAAGATAAGAAATAAATATTTTTTTCTTTCTTTTTTAACATAAAAATATAAATATTATTGTTAACTACCAAACTTATATAAATATATTTTTATTTTGCTTACTAATCTGAAAAGCATATAGTTATATTCTTAAATATATTCAGTTTGACTGAGGATTGAACCTATGTCGTCAAGGACTGGAGTCAACCACGCTAATAACTGAGCCAAATCCTGATTGGGTAGAACTTACATTTATTTCGTAATGTCATCCGATTTCAGAGAAATGCGTGTTTGTCCGAGTGCATATGCGTAATTGAAAGCTATCGGGTTGTTCTTTACTACCCAGTGATCTGAATCAACCGCGCTACCAACCGGGCCAAATCCAGAAATAGTAACACTTACGTAGTGCTTATTTCGTAGTGCTTTCATTTCTTCAAATTTCAGAAAAATGTTATATGTCGGTGTGTGTGTACTTGATTGTCAACGAAAGTTCATAAAATGTACTGTAATCGATAATGAGTCTATCTGCTGAGTTTCAACTTGATCGGATGTCGGGAATTGAGTTAGTTTCTACTTCCAAGATATGCGTTCATTCACGAAAAAATGAAATTCAAATGGATTTTAAAAACTTAGGCCTTAAGAACCGGCCATCAAAACAGCAAGTTTGTCTTGGTTTTAGAAAATACCCATAATCATCTCCTGAAGTTTGTTTATAATCTTTACAGTACGAACTGGCCTAGAACTCTGAATGCCTGTTTAGAAAAAATGTAGTGTAAAAACATCGAACATTTTTAACATGTTATGTCAAATTTAAAAAAAAATAGTCTGCACAAAAGACTGTCGTACGTCATTCCTCATCAACATTAGCTGTGCTTTCTTAAGGAATTGTTGGATTTTATAAATCTTTATTAATTGTAGAACTAAATTTTTATGTTCTTATATATATAAGACAATGCTTTTTTCATTTTTAATAAGCTAATTTTTTTTATGAAATATTCATACATTGATGCATTCACAATACACACAATCTAAAACACGTAGTTAGGTACTTACTGAATTAATAATTATGCAAACACTTTACTATACATAATATGTGAGATGGTACTTGTTAAGTATGTAGTTGTACAAACGTAGAGACATAATAACATGTAGGAAAGGCCCTAATTTAGCGGCCGGCCATTACGGTCGCAGCTGGCGTTACGGCGTTTCTAACGGCCGGCGTTCGTTTAACGAATTTTGCATTCCGTTAACATTTATAAAACAGTTACGTTAGTATGTATTTTTGTTGATTGTTAAATTTGGATCCAATGATATTATTTTTTAACATTATTGCATGAGATTTCCTGATATTAGGGTTTTGATATTTTTGGGAATGCTTTACGGAGAATATTTTCTCGGAAAGGAAACAGTGAACCTTGGTCTTGAAGTGATTTGTGTTTTAGGCGGTTAGAAATGTAAAAATTAAAGTAAATAGCTCAACAGTCAAACTTTTGAACACAAAACCCGGTCCTGAAAAACCCGTTTTCATTGCAGCTTGTTCTTCAGAGCACCATTCGTTAAAATACCGTGAGAGAAAACTCACACCTAAGAAATACAAGCTTTTTTATAAAGGCCACAATCGGTCAATTAAGATTAGTAATGATTTAATAAAACTGCAACATTTGTGTATAAATAAAAGTTTTTTTACAAAGCTCCAGACTAGAGGTGGCTGCCAATTTTTTTTTTTTTTAATACCTTATTTCGAAAGGATGTTCATCAGAGGCGGTCCATGACTTTTCAGTGAGCTAGAGAGGTAAGATTGAAAAATACGACATTAATGATGTTATTGTAACTGAAAATAAATATGTACATTTTTTTAAAACTTTAAATTTGTATGAAGATGATGGAGAAACACTGAAAAAATCCCTGAAAATTTACCAACCGCCACTGCTGTTCATACGTATTTTTCGGGGTATAGAGTGCGTTTCAGAATTACATAAGGGCAGTACAGAGTAAAACTTTTTGCAAAGGGCGTAAGGGATACTATACTACCCCGAGGCGTCTCAAATGCTCCAAAATAGATGTAAAGTCTCCTTCCATTTCCTGGACATAACATGTAAAACATCTTCATGCAAACACTTCAGCCCACCCTCATCCCTCAAACATATCCGATACTTATTCTCACGGTTCTACATACCTACCTATTACCTACCCTCCACCCCAAGTATAACGTTGTATGGTTCGCCCTTTAATTCGAATACAGAAGGAACCGACTGTACCTATGAATTCAACGTTGTTAGGTAGGTACTTTGTTAGTATAGTTGTACAAGAAATAAACATGATAACGTTTCAGGAATTAATTTTAATTTTTTAATAGTTAGCCGCACACTACTCATACTGCCCGAAACCAGTGAGACCCTGGCACTCTATATTTGGGAATATTTGAGTTAAAAAGAAACAAGAAAAGTGGAAAACAAGTTTCTCAAGTGTCTGACTCTTATTACCCGGAAAGACTATTTGCAAATATGGAAGCAAAAAATTATTTTGCTTCCATATTTTTTTTGAAATATGAAGTCTATACTTTCTCAATTTTCACCAACAAGAGGAAGAAATTTAATCTCTGCATAATAAAATGCGCCCATACAAAAATAGATACTTTTGTGAAATCTGCTGATATGTTCAAATGTTAATACAAAGCTACAGTGTTTCTTTCAATGTTCTAGCTCTGTATTTTATAAATGCTAAAAATAAATACCTATGTAAAGAAAAATAACGTAACTCTCTGGAAAATCTGAACGGCTCACATTAATTCGTTCTGCTTTCCTAGACTCAGTCCAAGAGTTGATACTATGCACAACACCCAGCAAGGTGTGTAGTGTAGCTCTCCCTGCGCCGCTACACCGCTACACCGCTACCGCCATAGCACAACCAGTACTATAGTACTGCCCCTGCTAGTCCGGTATACTGCTACCGACATAGTAAATCCGATACTATAGTACAACCAGTACCTTCTATACTACTGCCAACACTATAGTATAATGTGTACCTCCGCCCCCGCCGTGAATACTGAATACTAACCGAAGGCGAGCAGTGTCTGCCGCGCTCTCGAAGAATGGACTCTACAAAGCCCGGACCTTTAATCGATTTCAGGATTACGGATTTAATACGGTGCGCATACAGAATCATTTAAGTAGTAGACGTTTCCGGATCAATATTCACTGGGAGATGGTAATCTTGAGGCTTATGATAATGATGCCGGTGTTGTATTTTGCACGTGGATTATGTTTTCAACGTGATTATGGCTTGTTACCTCGCCAATAATGCCAAAGCAAGCTTTATTACTAAGTTTTACAGTATTATAAACATCTTACACTGAGAAAACTGATATAAATATCTATTAAAAATCTCTTCAAATTATTAGTATTCCTGTTAAAAACAGGACTGCAGACATTTATCGAATGAATTGACAGATTTCAAATATAAGTAAAACACAAATGTGTTATGGCGATGTCGGAACACGTGATCATACAAATTTTATTTTTTATATAATAACAGGATAAACGCAGCTGCATGAACACATGTTCCGATAAATCATGATAGTACTAATAGTTTTTTTAGGAAGTGGCCTGCTACCACTCTTTTAACAGGATTTTAATAAATCAGCAAAACTCATTTTTCTCCGAATATGAGTAAAGTTTTGTCGGTGCCACTTTTGCATGAGGTTTACCTTCACGGCGTGCGGTACTGATATTTATTAATTGGTTTTGAACGCATAGTTTTTATTGTATTTAAGTTAACTAGGTTAGGTAAGGTGAGGTTTAAAGGCTAGTTTTTTTTGCATAATTTTAATGACTTTATGTCACTATTCAAAAGTGTTGTGATTAATCAATGTTCTGTAGAAATGTAAAGGTATACCTCACGCTAAAGTGGTACAGTTTTTTTACCATAAAAAATACCTACATTGTGTTTACATAATAAAAAAAATACGTGTTAGTGTACCTGTAGTATTATTACGCTAACGTCTGTCGTACACACTCGGCTCTACGTACTAGCTACAACCGGAAGTGCTGCCATCGGAAGTGGCCCTTAACAGAAAAAAAACTGCCTTGTAGTACTGTGTAATGTCTTTATAACATCAATTATACCATGAACTGGGATGGCGGAATAATGGTCAATAGATTATAATTAACACATCATATTACCTCGAGCAATATATCATGAATAAGATGCATTGAACAACCGTTTACACTCTTATAGTCTTCTTATTGGTCTCTCGTTATGTGTCGTTATTTTTTTACTATCTTCTCAAATAAAGCAATCACTTTGTAGGTTCGATATTTATTGTGGCTTAGCGGTTTCGCTCAGGTCTAAACATCCTCAGAAATATAAAGTACCTATTCCATGATAAGTTTTTCATATTCATTGTTAGTTTTGGTGTAAAACATCTTTGGCATACTGAGGGGGGGGATAAAACTGACTAGTGACTAGACTTGCATAGCATATGTGGCAAGACGGGACGATGTTCTTGCACGGAACAGGACGACGCTTTTGCACGGAACGACTATTCAGCCAGCCTTGTGTCTCGTCGGCTCTCCACCCAGTTGCCAAAATTATTTGTGTATATTTTAATAATATTAATTTTTTTTTTTACTATCATATATAAAAATACTTGTTTACTTTCATTTTAACTTCCTTTAATAAAAAAAATCAATTTTATTTGAAATTGTGGCCAACTTGTATTACTGACTATATAAATAAACGAGCTATAAGCCTCGATAATAACGAAATGCATCAAAATATTTTATTTATTCAAAAATCTACTGTCCGTCCGCATCTGGAATTGGTATGCTACGTTTCCCTGTATTGGAAAACACTTTCGGACTTAGCCGATACTTTGCTGGGAGGGAAATCAGTATGGCTGTAATAAGATTCTGTCCAAGAGGATATGGGTGGCTGCATCTGGTGTCCTCACTCCCCACCAGTCCCACCCTAACCCACCCACAACCCCACCCGCTCCACCCGCCCTTAACGCTGTTACACCCATCCTCACACGTTGGACGCTATGCAGGTTTTATTAATGTATTTGAAAAAATCTTACCAAACCTTAGAGTCTTAGAATACCTGCCTACCTCTCGGGTACTTTCATATTATCCAGTTTTATTGTTAACAGTTTAGGATAGATATGATAGGGTTTGGTTAGGTTAACTAGCTATATCATTATATCTACGTATCTCTACAACAGGCGGCCAAAAGAATTGTCTATTTTGACCGCCTGCAGAGATAAGTAGATATAATGATATACCTAACATAGTTATTTTGTTATTTAATTATTAATTATTATTAATTATTAATTATTTTGTTAATTATTTTGTTTTCATTCAACTTATTTTTAATTTGTATTATTATACTTAACATAAAATTGACCACTACAACACGGGCATGTGCCTAGTGTGGTGGCCAAAAATTTACCCGTTTACTGTAATGTATAAACTTTACTGAATAAAGAACATATAAAAAAAAAAAAAGTTATATCATTATATCTACTTATCTCTGCAGGCGGCTATAATTGGAACTGAATTTTTTTTTAATCAATAGTTTTCTTATTGTATCCATAAAATCTACTCTAGGGATACATTCTCTAAGATCCATCCAGACTGTTGAACTGTATTGATTATTCTTCATATAAGTGTTAATATGTTTCTTATACTTTTTCTAATACTTCGAATACATTGGAAAATGACTTTACTTGGTCTAGAAGAAAAATTGAATATATGTATATTATAATAAGTGATTCTAGAGTGTAAAAATAAAGAGATTTTTGAATTCATTAAAATATTGAACAAAAATAATAACACGCAGCGCAAATACAAAACAAAAGCGAGAGTAAATTATGAAAATGTAGGTAGGTACTGCTGTTCAGGAACTGGGAAGGTTCTACGGGCAATGGCCTCCCTTCCGGGGTTATAAATTTTAATTTGGTAGCGGCGGAAACTTTTTTATTCCCACTGCAGAAGATGAGGCTTTTAATTAAGGTTATGAGTGGCCCTTCACTGGCGCCTCCAACCCCCGGCCAGCCCGAGATCTGTTGCTAATGTTTTATTCGGATTTTGAAAAAAGGGTGATGGTACGAGTGTTGAGTACTTTGTAAGTGCAATTTGTGAATTTGAAATAAGTATTTCTGAAACTTGCGGAGGAATTGTAGATACACCCGCTTTGCCTTTGTGGTTTCTTGTTGTTTAGACTTTTATTTTTATTTTACCCTGAATTTTTGTATTTTCATTTTGTATTACATTGCATATGGAAACTGTTGTAATGTATCAAAAATTTATAATTATCTAGATGAATCGCTTTTCATCACCAAACAAGTTTGGTTTGTCTTGATTTTTGATGTGAAACATCTTTTGGTGCTCCTAGGGGAGGTACCTAGAGGGTTTGCACGGAACGACGAGTCGATTCAATTCGATTATTGCATCAAAAGTGATATATTTTCAAAAGTAAAATCCATCAAGGACCTTGGGGTAGTCTTTGATCCCAAACTTACGTTTACGGACCATATATTGCAGTTGACATCATGCTACAAGCTTCTCGGATTTCTCGGATTTCTCGGAAGACTCTGCAAACAATTTTCCAATCCCGAGGCAATGATGACTTTGTACAACTGCATTATAAGGTCTAAAATTGAATACGCCTCTGCTGTATGGGCCCCATACCAACAAAAATACATTGAAAAATTAGAAGAGATTCAAAAAAAGTTTTTGAGATACGTGTATTTGAGAATGCACGGAGAGTACCCGCGATTCATGCATCACGAAGATTTGCTTGCCGAAACGCGCTACCAAAATCTCCACTCGAGGAGAAGTGGGGCCCTTGCAGTAACGGCGTACAAAATTCTTAATAATTTAATAGATAGCCCATACCTTCTGGAATGCTATAAGTTGTTCGTACAGAACAACCACAGCCAGGGACGGCACCATGATCTGCTATGTATCCCACGTGGCAGAACGGACGTACTGGCTCGGCATAGCATGACACAAGGTATGGCGCTGTTAAACAACGCCTCCAAGACTATCGATATTTTTAATAGTAACCTTGAAGAATTCAAGAGGCATGTCAATGCCAAAAATCACTATTTATAACTTGTTATTTCTATTCTTTTTTCTTTCATTGTTTCGTATCATCTATATGTAGTTAATGTTACATGTGTATTGTAAATGGACACACAGTCTGTAATACACAAAAAAAAAAAAAAAAACAAAACTTCGTTACTTGTCGGTTCTTTCCGCCCGGCCGCCAAAACTATGTGCAGGGGAGACTCATCGAAGAATAAAGATTGTGGGATTTTTTGTTGTCTCAAATATTTTTCTTCATTCCAAAGTAAGTAAGTTGTGCAGTAAAGCTTTCATATATAACGATATTTTCACTTAAATCATCAATATTTTCATGAGTAATATTTGGTATTTCTTTATTGAAAAATGATTCGTTTACGATAGAAATGAAGATATAACTAATAACTAACTAAATAACCATCACGCCGTTGCTCCGCAGGGGTAGGCAAGGAGGACGGACCGCCAAACGACTCAGTCTTGGCACACACTTCTTGCCTCATTCACATTCATACGTCGTCTCATACATACTCTTATATTATTCTGACTCTTGACATGGCTCGACTCGAATATCTGATTCACTTGATTGTGCTATGCCTTCCTCGGGCGCCCCCGACTTCTGCTACCATTCGCATCATATATTATGATGCATTCGCATCATATATCCTTACACTCCTTTCTTTGCTCATTCGTCTACATGTCCAAAACATCTAAGTGTCCCTTTCTTAATCTTGCTCATTACGCTTACATTATCCTTGCACTCTTTGCATCTACACATTTCTCACACGATCATACATGGTTTTACCACACATACGCATCAGGGATCTCATTTCAACAGCATTTAGTCTACGTTCATTCTTTCTCTGCCAGTTCCATGCCTCACTTTCATACATCAGGTTAGGTACCAGCACTCCATTGTCGATTGCTAACTTCGCTTCTTTGGACATTTTTTTGTTAGCGCCAACTGCGTTCAGTCCTCCGTTAATGGAGTTACCTGCATATACCCTTCTTTCAATATCTCTGTCAGCCTTCCCATCTCTCGTAAACATACTTCCCAAACACACGAACTCATCCAACTGCTCCAAGTAATCCTCATTCACAGCTATATTGCACACTGTTTTTGAACTCTCTCATTACTTTAGACTTACTTACATTCATCATTAACTCATTCTTCATACATATTTCGTTCATCCTAGTCAATATAAACACATGCAAACTGCGAAAGCAGTTTGCAGTAGGTCATGTTCACAATATTAATTATATAACGAGAAGCCACAATCAAATAGATACAGAAGAATAACATTTTAAGGGACTACAATACATAGACATAAGGCAGTCGACATACTCATAAGCATTTACACACAGCATAATTAAAACACTCTCATAGGGATATTTATACAATTACATGTATACAATCAATGTATACCAGTGTATTTGTAAGCAATATCAATACTGAAAATCTTGATCCATTCACGATTGTTTTAGCTTTTTTAAAGTTCAATTTTGCAGGTTGATTCGCTTTTTACATCCATTGACATCTTATTAATTATAGGCACAGTATAAGTAAATATCCGCTGGCCGTATTTATTAGTCATTTTTAGAATGGACCAAAACCTTAACCTTAACCGCATGATTTGAAATATATTAATTTGTGTATATTTTAATAAGAATAAAATAACTGTTTTATTATCAAAAATATAAGGACATGTTTACTTTCATTTTCACTTCCTTCAATAATAATCAATTACGATGTTTCACATCCGACACGCGTCAGAGTCAGAGTCTGAGTCAGTTGTTATAATTGATATCAATTAGCTTATAGCAGGTCAAATAATTTTGTTTGTCGTAAATCAGACTTTTTGGTGTGACGTTTTTTTCTTCTTTGCCAAATTTTTAACCCAAAACCCCAAGTCCGGGTCCAGAGAATGCCCTTATTGTTCAGACCACATTATTCGTGTAATACTTTGTAAGTTAAAAGATTGCAATGCCTAATGTATATTATACATAGACTTTATCATTAAATGATTCTGTGACGTGGTTGACTTCAGACTCGAAAGTTAAAGCTACCAATTATTTAATAAAGAATACCTACCTAAAAGTTTAAAGGTACACGGAACAAAATGAGTATTGCTTATTTATTAAGAATCTCTTCAAATTATTAAAACGGTATTTAACATTTCAGTATATTTAAGTACGTTCTTTATCGATTTTATTAATTCTTTACCAAAATATGATTCCAATGTTGAAAATGAGGCTTGAATTCAGGAAAATTGAGTTCATTAAACTAGATTTCACGTAAAGTAGTTCAGAAAATTTTAATAATTCTTCAAATTTAAGTCAATTTTCAAGTTCTGTGGAAGTTATTTTCAAGCTCTGTTATTATTGTATTGTTCTGTCAAGTAACTGGCCTATAATTATATAATAACAGAACTTCAATAGTACTTACAGAACCCGAAAATGAACGTTGAAATTTGATGAATCGTTCAAATTCTATAAACAACCCATCCTTAATGCCAATCAAAATAATTTTATGTTTAAATATTATATCTATTTATCGCTTATCTGGATTCTTCAACGCTAAAAATCAAATTGGAATTCATTGAACCAGAGTTACAATCACTCACAACCGAAATTCGTATATTTGATTTTTTATAGATTAATAAGCAAGTTGTAAATAATTTCACATGTAAAATCATTTTATGCATGTAAATAAATAAGTCAAGGTTTTCACACCATTAGAGCAAGAATTGTTCTGGGAAAATATTCAATTACGTCCCGCGAATGCAGAATAACAAATACTCTTATGAACACATCGTATGTTATCGGACTGAATCATGGTTGACAGGAGCATTCCTCTTGCCAGCATCATATCAAATGCTCGATCGGAATGTTAATTATGACGTCACACCACCCCCCGGCCGTGTTCAAACACTATTCCGTGTTCGCGCTCGGGTTTAGCCCCCGAGGAATTCGCCAACATTGCAGCGGCTCCGTCTTCTTCGCATTACCTATTGAGTTATGAAATGTCCGATCTGGGGCTCAATTCTCCAATAGCTATCAAGGGTTATTCGGTACGCGCCATTTATGAACGAAAAAGTACCCGTCGTGTGGACGAACTTTGTCGAATGTTTTATTTATACATATACTTGAATATCAATACCAAAACATCACCGCTACATTTTAATACTCACCGTAGTTTCGACATCTATAGCTGAAGAACAGGATGGAGGTGTTATGAAGGGAGACACAATGACTACAAGCCGACGTGCTAAGGCTTTGTTAAGCCTAAAATTTCTGACGATGTCTTCGTCTATCAAAATAGCGAAAGAAACGAGCCTCTGGAGGAAATTTCTTGTTGGTCATGGTTAATGTATTGCAGCCAACATCGCCGGTAAATTGGCCACTATACGGGACCTTAAAACAACTTTGTAAAAATATACGATGCCTGTCCTCCGATCGACGTTCTTATTTTCGAGTCTAGTCGAAGTTACATACTTAGACGCCGAACTTCGAAAGTTATACCAACGAATTGTTATTATTATTAATTCATTATTCGATCAACGAGAGGGTCGAACCGGTCGACACCGACTTCGACGGCTATCAAAATCTAGTCCATTGTATCCTAATCTAATATCGTTTCCCGCGCGCTCTTCATACATAAAGTTCATACTTTCGACGATTATTACGAGCGGCCTGGATTGGAGAATTGCGCCCCTGGCCCATGGGATTTGTTTAACGAAAGGATGAAATTTAAAATATTGTGTTCTTGAAATAAATTTGAATAAACGTATTCTTTTTGCAATGATCAACGATTCTCCGTATCGAATCAAAATAATATTAAAATTTTATCGTAACTTCTCGTATCATAATCGTAAATTTTGATTGACCCTCTATTGACTAAGCGAAGTTTTGTTTTAACTCGACTATTTGACATTCCATCTGCCTGAATTTTTATTCATTTCCATCTGGTTCCGGTTCAAGGTGGTGGCCTTGTTGATTACTACATTCTTATTCCGTCAGAGTTCGCATGATCGTGGCTCCAACACGAAAGTAAAAAATTGTCATTGAGATGGTAAAATTTCTATGAATAAATTGTATAATTCCTTATTTTAGTTTGTTTATAAATGTGACGTAAAATATTTGTAGTTTATATTTAAGTAGATAGGTTTTTAAGTACTTACATTCAAGTCAACAAGAAAACAATAACACATCATTTCCTGACTTAATATAGGTTTGAATTCTATGATAACAGATCTTGAATTTTGAGAGTTTTTGCTGAAAACGAACAGATTATAAAATATTTTTAGCAACCAAGAAAAACACGAGGATACTTGAATATCGTGGTACGTGCTTACAAGTTTGCGATTCATTACGTGTTCACAAGACATTAAGAACTTGCGGTAATTTATTCACACGCCAACCTCACTCCTCAATAAATCACACCAATGTGTACGATTGTAGTTTGTTGGAGAAAGCAAGTGATTTTTTTTTTGTAGAATACATTCTCTGCTAATTTTAAAGTTAAATATCGGGTATTTTGAAAAATTTAATTTTATACGTGATTTCAGGAAGTCGTATTGATTATTTTTAATCAATCTATGCATGATATCAAATCTCGGTTCAACGTCTGTGAAGTAAAGCAGTCAGTCACACCGCTGAGTAAAGTGCGGGCCCGAATTTAAAGCAAGGCGCAGACGAGGCGGTACATTAGCCCTCCTCTTGCTAAGTACAGTACGGAAGACGCTCTAAGCTGCCGGTAAAAGCCCTGAAAGCTCCGAGGTTAATTAATAATTACTGGCGAAAAGCACAAAAGCTCTAGCTATAATGTATCTTTGGATACGGAAGCTTATGTATTATAGCCTCCTGTGCTACGTGTGTGCTGTGTGCTATGTGCTCTCGGCGAGGGCCAGAACCGGATGCATGTTTATTAACTTTTCCGGTCGACGTTTTATTCTGTTTCGTTAATTTAATTGTAAATATAGATACATTATTACAAAAAGGGAAAGTTCCGCGAATTTTATCATAATGTGAACGATTCTTTCAAAATTGAACAGTAGGCAGTTCGTAAATGTTTCTTGTTTGATACCCGATTGGTATTTAAAAATTGACTGTATGTAAATGAAAAGATAATATCAATCGATTGAGTTATTATCACAAGGAATACGAGGAGGGAGGAGAGGAAACCTTTACGTGGTGATGTTGTTGGTTTCTTTTCGGAGTCCTGGTTGGTTTCTAAAAGATTCCTTGGGTGAGCCTTACACCTCGACCGCGGAGGCTATCGAAGAACCTGGTTCTAAAAGACGCCTATATTGTCGAAGATAAAAACAAACCAATAGCCTGATAAGAAAGCAAAAACTACTGCAAAATTAATGCTTTGAGGTTTTCCCGGCTGTGCACATGCTGTTAAGGGAACAATAATACAGGTTCTTCGGAGCACTTAATAATTAAATACCGGTAAAAAAACACATTATTTCCTATTCTAATACCGTATTTACCAAACGATTTATTTGTTTTTTTTTTGACAGCATATAGTATTCGTTTTACAACGCATAAACGCTGAGGCTATTATAAAACACACTAGTCTTAAATTTATTGGAGTCAAATTCAATCATTTGAGCCTCACAAGAACTAACGTACATTTTTGGCATTGACAAAAAAAAAAATTAAAAAAAAAAAATTATATGTGCATCTCTACGGATATAACCCCGGGCTATATATATATATATACCCACCCATTAATATCATGGGCATGATCAATTACCACCCCTTAGAGGCACATAGAGGTATTGTTCTCATTAAATACTTTATATTTTAATAAACATATCGAACAATGAGAATCTGCTCAAATAAATTTCTCACTCTCGAGGACGTCGCCATAACCTCCTTTACTGTAGAACGAGCCACACCAATTTGTTCATGAACTCACCCGTGGGGAGAGCCAAGTACTTACGAAATGATAGATATGTTTTTCATGTCCTGTCCAATTTGTAATGTTATGAAAAAATGTACAAATTGAAATAAATAAGTAAAAACCTATGTTCATATGTTTAAAGTAACCAGAAGTCATGCCAAAAATTTCTGAACATTATTAAAAATAGTATGCTTTCTGCCAGATGATAAAATTTTTAACAATTAGTATAATTTTATTCATTATTTCAACATTATTAGTAAGCCTAATAAATAACTTTGTTATTTTCCTTCGTTTAGATATATTAAGGTAGAGAATATTCAATGAGGTTATAGATCAGGATTAAGCCAAGTCCCAGAAACAAAGTAGGTTAAGGAACGAGTCCCGGGGGCGCATTCATTAACGTTAAGGCGGCAATATTATAAGGGGAAACTGCCAGAAGTTGGGAGAGCCAGAGTCTGTTAAGTTGCTCGGTTCAAAACACCTCGGCTGGCATAATTAGGAATATTTTATTAAGGGATCACACGCTGGAACCTTTGCGTTTTGTGTTTACACACTAAGTTTTGGTAATATTTATGGAACAAGAAGTTTGACCTGCTGAGAATGCTAAAGTAATTAACAAACTCGCGCTATTAATATTGAGAATAGAGGAAGATAGATCGATTTTTGGTTAAATGTGAAGCTGTTTTCTCAAAGACATAGAAAAATCGATAAAATTCACCGGCTTTTGGAGACCATTGGAAAGTGAGATTTTAGAAAATATTTTCTTTGGCGACGGGAAATTTGATAAAGATACTAACAAAAGGATGAATGGATAATAGAGAACTGAGGATGGTAGTTGACAAAAGCGAGACTAGCAGTCCCCAATGGATTTATGATGCTCACCCTGTCGTACAGAAGTGTTGCATGAAAATTACGAAGGAAGTAGACTTCATCCTTCATGTGTGGTAAAGCCATCAATGAACTATCGCAAGAGAGGAGTCTAAAAACAGTGTATGGCTGATATAACCGTTGGTCAAGAAAGGGGCGCTCAAAGAGATCTATTTTGTAGATGGCTGAAGACAGAAGTGCGTGAATATATATACGAGTACAAGCTAGTCACATCCTTCACAGAGGAAAATAAGTATTTCGAATTCATTAAGAATCTCTCAAATTATTCGTAAACCGGTTGACAACGGGATAACGGGTAAAATACGAATGTACTATCACGATGTAGGAACAAGTGTTCATAAAAATCTTAATAGGGTGAATTGCCTAATACAAAAAACCAAATATTTACGCATTTCGTCATTACATATTATCAAGGTAATTGCAGGTGCATGAACACGTGTTTGGATGTATTAGGAATTTACTAAAAGTTTATCAGGTAATGGCCTCTACCCCCGTTTTTAACCGGATTACCAATAATTTGAAGAGATTCTTAGTAAATTACCAAAATACTAATTTATCTCCGTGTTTAGTGAGCAGGTATTATAGAAGAACTTCCATAAGTTTATGTTGTGAAAATTAAGCAAGGAGTGTGGCCAAAGACAAGAGTAGAATAGCATTTCATATATATCCTAGTTCTGTCAGGATTCTATCAATTCAATCTCCCCCCAAAATTATAAAATTAAATTAAATCGCGAATCGTTTAAAAATCTAGAAAATGATTCCATTTCTTTATCGTCATTTAGGAAAAAAATATTCGTGAAGTAATCGAGACGTAGGCAATAGAAAAGCTCCTCTAACGAGGGTCAGAGTTGGGGTCGGGTGGGGGGAGAAGTTGGGCCCCCGAGACTCCCGTCTCTTGCGGGAAACTTGAATAATTTAATTCTATTTAATAATTAGCAAGTTTGTTCCTAATACACCTCGAAGGACCCACTGGCGACCCTGCTCCTAGTTTAAGAAAATGTTAATGAATACTGGAAGAAAGCAATCTATGTTGACTAAGGTAGTTGTAGTAGTTTTTAAAGAGTGTTTCACAAAAAATCGTTCTAAATAATACTGATAGAATATTTTGTTATTTTTACGTGAATAGGCACAAGTTCCACTGCCTTCGGTCGGTGCAACTATGGTACCCTCATTAGGGGAATGTTTTAATAGGAAAGAAATGTGAGAGATGAAGAAAAAAAAAGTATTGAAAGTACTAGTTATAAACAGTATATAATTATTACAATGATAATAATTATCTTGGTAAATAGAGTCATTTTAAGCAATGCCGACGTTTCGAAACAGTATAACAAAAATGTTACATGTAATTCATTTAAATACCAGGAACAAACGTATGAAAAACATGTACCCCCTAACCAATAAACGTGTAATATGACCATTAACCATTAATGTATTGTAAATGGTTATTTGTAAGACGTTTAAAATTCGAAAAGTATGTTGGGTGTGCGTGATCTCTGGACCATATCACATTATCGCCTGGTCACCATTACTAATATATAAATAATAATATTGTGTTCATTATAAATTTAATTAAATTAATCAGGTGTTTTTAGAATACCTGGTAAAATGACAAGAGTAGGACATAATAAGACTATATTATTTATTTCAATGATTTTATTTTTAATATTCAATTTCAACCCACATATGTTTACATTATTAAATGTTATATTTTGTTTTTATTTATCTTTGGGAAGTCAATAGTTATTAAAAATGATGAAATCATGAAAAAAAGAAACTCCTTAATTATAAACACAGATACCGATAGATTGTCGGTACGTGGGTAATGTGAAAAATTCATTTGTATCTCTGCGTAATGCGTAAAATTATTCATGTTCAATGATATTTTTATTTCAGAAAAGCGATAAAGTGGGTACTAAAATTATTTTATAATAATAATCTAATGTATATTATTAAAAGAAAGCCGTCTACCATCTGTCTCTCATCCGTAACCTACCCACCTAATTTTCTTCACAACCAGCCACTCCCACCGGTGGTTATGGTGGTAGATAGCCCTTGGTGTCACATCGAAAGTAAGAGAGTTTAGTGGGGGTGGCTGAGCGTGGGTGGGAGTGGGTGACGAAAATGTGCTTTGCTGTGGGAAGGCCGCGAATGCTTCAGATTATTTTAGAATGGGCCTGCCGACTGTGTCGGTGAGTCCAGAAGGTTCCAGAAAGTTCATGAAGGTTCTCAAACGCTCTAGAAGGTTCTATAAGGTTCCAAACTGAGTGGCGGAGTGTGCTGGTGAGTATAGAAGGATCCAAAAAGTTCATAAAGATTCTCGTTCGCTCTAGAACGTTCTATAAGGTTTCAAACTGAGTGGCGGAGTGTGTCGGTGAGTCTAGAAGGTTACGGAAAGTAAGTCGAGAATGCTATTGAAAGTACTTGAAGGAGCCAAACGGCAGGGTACAGCTAGTTCCTGTCTAAAATTTCTATTAATTTTATTTACATTTTTGACTGATTTGAATGATTTGATTGTGTAAACACTTTCAGCTTCACAGATACTACAATAAATTATAATAATTTCATTGTAGAAAGCAATCACTTTGTGGTTTGACATATTTAATAAAATAAAATACTTTTTTGTTTTAAAACCACGATATTTATTAATTTAAGAACCGACCGGTTTCGCTTTACTTAAGTAAAGCGAATTAATTTGTACCCTGATGATGCTTAAGTAAAGCGAAACCGGTCGGTTCTTAAATTAATAAATATCGTGGTTTTAAAACAAAAAAGTATTTTATTTTATTATATTATAATAATTTCTATTCTCGCACAAACATTTCACAGCTGATTACAGTCAACACAGATAATATCACACAGAATATGTTAATAATCAATAACTGGTTAGGTAAGTAGTAGTGTTTTGTAAAAATCTTGCTAAAATAACTTATGCTGAGGTGTTCCCACATTTTTAATTAAACATAAGTTTTATTCTGTCGTCATAAGTAAAACACTGACTCAAAGAACACACTGTGGGTCCACCCATGGCGGCAGTATTGCATATTAAATAGGTAAGTAGCAATTAAGGTAAAATTATTTTTTTCCTATCGTTTCCATTGAGCAGAGTTAAAATTAAATTAGTAATTACTTTATGAAAAATAAAATATTAAAAATGCATGAACGCATGAACGCATGTGGAAAACAACTTTTTAAAATTACATTTTTATGTCCAAGATTATCTGTTTCAATTAATTAACTTTTTTATTTCTTATAAAATTATTATCAAAATAAATCAAAGCCATTTACAGCGCTAAATCGGCTGTTTCTAGCTCCGTTTGGCAAGCGATTTTGATATCTATTATCTATATTCGTGGTGATATATAAGTTAAATTATGAATACACACATTTTTGGATTCGCCAAAATTTTTCTTAAATTGATTTTTGATATCTCGTGCTTTTCACGATCTGCGATAGCATTGTAATACAATGCGAAGATAGGATTTAAAACAAATTAATAATGAATTCCGTCTCTATCACTATCTATAATACAGTTATCGTGCTTTGATCCCAACATAAATAGATCAGTAATCCGTAGAGGAAGTGTTACTTCCTCCAGTTTCATTTGAGGATATTCCCCTTATACTAACAAGGTGTTTACAAACTACTCCCGGAAGTTGTCCGGGAGAGATAGTTGCGTGGGGTTGGTGACGTCATCCACTAATTCCTGGGGAGGGGGAGGGGGTAGTAAATCTTGACATGGAATACACAAACTACCCTTTACGCACGCTGCTCCCCGGGTCGGCAAACTCTAAACTTACCCAACTTCCGACTCAAAACTATGAATAGTTTCAGGAATATGTGGTAAGTGTTGTATTTCAGACGAAATGAGTGTGAGTAGATGATAAATGTACCTATACCTTGTTCAATGTTATCTTGAATTTTGAACTAAACTTGAAGATTAGTTTCACTGAAATTTAATCCTTATATCACGAGGAAAGATCTTATACAAGCGATGTTTGGTGTGGATTTCGATTTTTTTTTTCAAATAAATTGAATATTATTAGACATCGCGATTGCAAATGAAAATATAATAAGATTTTTTCGAACCACATCACTACAATTGAAAATCGCCGATTACAAAATATTGGTCAGAGCAAAATCATTTTAATATGATATTTTATAGCAGACATTCATTCATGTAAAGGCATATTCATTTTATTTCCCCCTTAAAATGTACAATTCACTACTTGCGACCTTTGAAGAGACCACGTTGCGTCCAAACATAACTCATATCATGTATGGTTTAAGATTTTCACGGCCAAAATTACGTGTACAGTAAGAGACGTTGGCTAAAGATGGAGGTAGCGTAACACGAAATAATAACCCAAAAATAAATAATCATTTCTTGTAAGTCTGAACGGTCATCATCTATACTTTACTCGTAGATAGAATTTTACATATTTTCCTATGTATTTAAATTGATTTTCCTTTTAAATAAATTTTAATAAATAATATCTAAAACCTTTCCTATTTTTAATCTAAAAAATTAACTTTTTATTTTTTTGTATTTTTGAATAATTTTCTGTTTTTACTGTAACTGTTCAAATTTAACACCAAAATTGCTTAAAAAAATAATATCAAAAACCATACAAATATTTAATAAAAAAAGCTAAATTAACTTTAATCTCAATTGTACGAGACAGTTAAACGTCTGTACAGATACTGTTTGTAGGGCGTTGGACACAACTTGTATGATACATTCTATATTGTTTGGATTTGAACATGAATTTATTTGAAGGGTATTAAAGTGGATTTTATTTATTTTGGTACAATGTTTTCTTTTCATAGTACAATCCAGTAATGTTGGCCTCACTGGGTGGCTTACCCGTACTGAAAAATTCTAAATACATTTTTTTTAAAAGAAAAGTTTTGTGGTTTCTATAGTATTATCATAGACTGCGGCAAAACAATATTGAATTTGCACTTTTAGCTTAAATTTAGGGCTAAATTTTAATAATTTTATTTTTCAATTACCCCTTAATTTAATCAATTAACTTAATAAATCTTCACAGTTTGTTTTCAAACCGATAAAGCATTTAGTTAATATTATTTGTTCCCCCACCATAGTACGGCCATCGCAGGAAGAGTAATACATCTCCCCGGACCAAGGATACAGATTTGATTTATGAAGGGTCAGCTTCTTTCACACGCGGCTCCTGGTAATACCGTTAGAGGGAAGATAAAGAGCCTACACTTCAGTATTTTACAGTCAATCTGACTTTATATTGAATAAAGTTTGTAGCTGGAAATATCAGTAAATGCATTGATCGAAAAACTTACTGTTCAAAACATTATTACATTAATTATGTCAGTTTGATGAATCAATTGCATCTAATAACACTGTCTGACAGGAGAATTATTTCAGACCTGGTTGTGTTACACAGAGTCATTAACAACTTAATTGATAGTCCTGCCATCCTTGCCACTATTAAACTACATGTGCCGACTAGGAATACAAGGCAAAATATAACATTCTTCTGTAATACATACTCGACCAACTATCAGACACACTCACTGACCAATAGGATGCATGATCTGGGCAACAAGTATGGGGGTGTTATTGATTTATTTATTGACTCCATATATAGAATTAAGCATAATCTACATCAACACTTTGTTGAATCCTACATATTGGAGTAGCTTTGGTAAATTAGTTTTAATGATTTGTTTTATATCTAATGTTGTTGTAATTTCTTTTTTACTTTATGTTATTTTTTTTCCATTACATTACATCTATTTACTGTCAATATCTCCTGTATAATACATATTCTCTTATTGTACTGCATCATGTATCACTTCTATGTAAAAGCCTTTTTAGGCGTATATATATATAAATAAAAACATTTTGCTATTTTATTAATGATAAAAATATTATAATCTCCAGATATCACCGACTATTCCGTCTATCGATATACTGCAGCGCCACGGAAATGTTCCTGTAGGTACGATTGCATTCTTTCAGAACACTTCTCCACCACCACATGGAAAGCTTATGGCGCAGACTACGCCAATCGAAGAATACCATCATCACTGCCATGGTTACCTGGATGGAGTCCCCCCTTCCAGAGATGGGAGATGACCAGACATTCTCCATTCACGGCATTTTGCATAAATTGTTTAAATTAACATTATTCACTCATTTTTAAATTTTTATTAATTGTTATTTTGACGATTTGTTTTTATTTTTTCGAAATATGGAATGTGTTGCATTTTACTACTGCCGTGGTAAGTAAAACATAGTGTCTTCCTTGAGACTGTTAAGAGAGACACTGCGTTTTTACTTACCGCGGCAGACTACCTCTGCATAAATTCTGGTATTAACTATGTTTATTATTATTATTAATGAACCCTATGAAATGCTGAGATTTGGTTTAATATTGACAAGTTTTTGAACGTTGTTGTATTTTTAAACTGGAATCCCTTAAGATATACCAACATGTATATTATTCGCTTCACCAATTATTACCAAGAGAGTACGTGTTCCGATAAAACATTGGAAAAAGTACGAATTATTATTTAATTAATAAAACTGAGTACAGAACCATTACGTTTAAAGTAATAATAATAAATATTAATTAAAATTTGTTAATGAAAAAATAAGAAAAAACACAGATTTAGGAAGTAAGATAAAAAGAATTTGGCATTCTCAGACTATAAAAATATTCCCATTCGTTATTTCGGCTACTGGCATTATACCTAGCTCTCTCATTAAAAATTGCAAAAATCAGTCATTAAATACATGTAGGATAACGAAAGATTTCTTAAATATTTATGTTGAGGGATCAGTAGGATTTATGGGCCCTGTTAGGAGTTCTACCGAGCCGAACCCTCTGATATGAATACATCTGGAGTCTGTGAATTATTTTCCCATTTGATCTCTTGTGAGTTGACGTGTTGTTCATGTTTTGTTATGTATTTATTTTGCTTTTATAGTGCACTTGCATAATGTTGATTGACTAGATGATCATTTGTGGAAAAGTGTGTGGAAGGGTTTAGTTTTTCCTATGTGGAAGATTTAACCCGGACATAAAATCGGAAAAGTAACAATTTAGTAACTGTTATAATTGATCTATTCAGTAATACACAAATAGAGTTACTTTCAGCTAACGCTTTACCTGCACATATTAGATATATTTCAGTTATAATTTATATCCTTTATGAAAGATAAAGGGCGGAGGGTCCGAACATTGGATTTTAATCATATTTCCCGAAGGAAGGCACCAAGTCACTGCGGATAAACACGGCTCAAGAAACGCAAACACATCCATCAAACTAACTAACAAACAAACAATCTAACACCCGCGTTATTATTTAATATGGGAGGCTGTATTTCCTATAATATGATTTTTCACATTACAATAAGATTTTTTTGGTGAAATCAGTCAATCAGAAATAAAATGAAAGAAATAAATTGTACAGCGCCCTTGAGGTGATTTTTCACAAAAACGGCGCTCTACAAATTATCCAATTATTATTATTATTATTATTGTAGGTGTTACTATCTTGAGTGAATGTTAGCATTAATGGATAAAAGCAATAATTTTCCAAAGAAAGCAACAAATAGATAAAAGCATAAAATAGATTTTTAAACAATAATAATAAGGATATAATTAGTTTTTCAAATTTCGTTTGAGATCCATACTCTTAATATCGCCATGGTGAAAGAAATGGAAATTTCTCAAGCCTAGTTTGGAGACCAGATCTATAAATAGCCAGGTACTTACCAATCTTGCTCTTCCCTGTCTCTTTTCCTTCTCCACTCCTTTTTGTATTAATATAATCTAATTCCAAATCCGACAATTGAGATTCTGGCGGTACTCAATTTAAAAGAATCCCAAATTTAATATGTACTACGCTTCTATTTTAGTTGTAAATATACGTGTTGACTCATTATTTTTGACAATTTTTGCCTCAAAACATGTCAAAATTTTTTGATTCCAGAGTTCACCGTTAGAGCATACTGTGAACTTTCTATTGTGCTATTACAAAAAAGTTTTCCTTGTATCTGTATCTCACCTGTGACACTTACCTTTAATGCAATATACAATTTAGTTTCTGGTTCAAATAAATAAGTCAATTAATTCCCAAGAAAGCTCCTCGTCTCAGAAAGCGGAAAACGGGTAGCGAAAAGCGGGAGCGGTAGTTGGAACGTCGCGACGCCCGTAATTGGCGTCGGGCTCCCGAAGACGCCATCTCAGGTCACCGCAGACGGCCGGCGACGTCGTTTAACGCCGCCGCAAACGCTACCCCAGAGCAGCGGCGCAACCAGCCAACCTGCCACCAGCCCACCGGCCCGAACAGCCACCAGCCCCCAGCCAGAGGCTAACCTCCGAGGTTGTGAGAAACCTTCGGGTAGGCGGGGAAGGAACATTTATTTAGAACAGATATTTAGGTCGTTTAATCGAGTGTACTGCACACCCCACACGAATGATACATTTGTGCTTTTTTTTCATATGAGAATATGATTTTTTACGTCGATTTTGTCAAATGTGCTGTCTAATATTTAAAATGGTAAACATAGTGTGAAGATTTATTTTTATGATGTGTAAATAACCACAGAAAAAACTTACTGATAACATATTAGAAACGTTTTTTTCTACTTTAAAGCAAAATATTTAAATTCAAACGAGAATCAATGTATTATTACTTCATAACTTGTGATACATCTTCCATAACACAGGGACATCTGTATCATACTATCAACTCTTCTTCCATATATCGATATCTATATCTTACTAGTAACTCGTCTTCCATAACGGAGGGATATCTATATCTTACTAGTAACTCGTCTTCCATAACGGAGGGATATCTATATCTTACTAGTAACTCGTCTTCCATAACGGAGGGATATCTATATCTTACTAGTAACTCGTCTTCCATAACGGAGGGATATCTATATCTTACTAGTAACTCGTCTTCCATAACGGAGGGATATCTATATCTTACTAGTAACTCGTCTTCCATAACGGAGGGATATCTATATCTTACTAGTAACTCGTCTTCCATAACGGAGGGATATCTATATCTTACTAGTAACTCGTCTTCCATAACGGAGGGATATCTATATCTTACTAGTAACTCCTCTTCCATAACGGAGGGATATCTATATCTTACTAGTAACTACTCTTCCATAACGGAGGAATATCTATATCTTACTAGTAACTCCTCTTCCATAACGGAGGGATATCTATATCTTACTAATAACTCGTCTTCCATAACGGAGGGATATCTATATCTTACTAGTAACTCGTCTTCCATAACGGAGGGATATCTATATCTTACTAGTAACTCGTCTTCCATAACGGAGGGATATCTATATCTTACTAGTAACTCGTCTTCCATAACGGAGGGATATCTATATCTTACTAGTAACTCGTCTTCCATAACGGAGGGATATCTATATCTTACTAGTAACTCGTCTTCCATAACGGAGGGATATCTATATCTTACTAGTAACTCGTCTTCCATAACGGAGGGATATCTATATCTTACTAGTAACTCGTCTTCCATAACGGAGGGATATCTATATCTTACTAGTAACTCGTCTTCCATAACGGAGGGATATCTATATCTTACTAGTAACTCCTCTTCCATAACGGAGGGATATCTATATCTTACTGGTAACTCCTCTTCCATAACGGAGGGATATCTATATCTTACTGGTAACTCGTCTTCAATAACGGGGGGATATTTGTATCTTACTAGTAACTCGTCTGCCATAACACAGGGATATCATATATGTATACAATTTATTTAAGATTCTTGAATAAACACAAAACAACTTCACCATAACATATTTTAAGAGGTTTTTTTACGCTTTTGAGTAAAATATTTATATTGAGGTGAGAAACATTTAAGCCGGTATTATACTAGTAACTCGTCTTCCATAACAAATGGACATCATCATTCATCATGGTGTGGTGAAAAAATGCTAATATTGTAACAAACTTACAATTAACCTCTTCCTCGTAATAAGTTCGTTTTTAATGGAATGTAATAAAAACAACTTGCATGCGGTTAATAGTTTGATTTTATGTTTGTTTGATATCTGCTAATTGCATGCTTTTTAAACTAAATGGTAATCAACCCGATCTGGTTTTCTAACCCACACCCTTTGACCGATCTATACCAAAGTTTGCCTAGTTTCTTTATAGGACCCTACATAAACCAAAGCCTCTTCCCTTCTGGCCATTCACCCTCTCGAATAAAAAACAAACATCTTCTTAATGCATTGAATCCTGTCCTCTTTGAAAAATCCAAACATTTTTTTGTATTATTAGTTTCATATTTTTATTCGCTTATCTTTTATCGAAACGTTCTTTGAAATGCCTTTAACCATGTTTGATGACCAGATCGGAGTAGCCAAGTACTTTCTCACCTCCTCCCAAATATCTCCCCATCTTAAGTCTCACAACATACCCCAATTATTGGGAATGCCTTAGTCTCATTGGCTACAGAAGGTTTGAGCAGATAGAAGTCTTGTGCGGTACCTACTAACACAATTATATATAACACATATATATTTTTTTAAAAGAAAGACAAACGTTCCCGGGTTACGAATAACCTGACAATATTTGAAAATCTTCTATTATCCTCTATTGAACGTACAACGTACGATGCCAACTCAGCCACTGACCGGATATCATTATTATAAATCTGTAAAAATAGGTAAGATAACATAGTACTTAAGTAGTACTGAGCTTTAACTAGCTAACTAAAAAGGATTTTAATGCATTTTCGATAATGATGTATGAATTTGTGGAGTTTCTAGTTAAATTAATTGGGTATATATTTGTAACTTTATTTTATCACGTCCGTAACTTATGAAACCATAATAAAGCAATATACTTTACGTAAGAAGGAACATTAATAATCACTGATAATATTATAGTATATTTCATCATTACACGTAACCCGAAACTTACTTGTTGAAGTTTAATAGAAAATTTTGTAATAAGTCAGAAAGCTTATCCATTATGAAAAGAACTTGTTCCCCATGTTTCATGGAACCTACTCTCAGTAGACAGTGCCTAGCTATGGCAAAGTTCTGGTGGAAAGGCTTACAATGGCGGTATGGCGGGTAGGGGGTGGTTGTGAGGACGGGGGTGGAAATGTGGAGCATCGCTTTTGCCGTAGGGTGCGACAATAAATCAAGACCGAGGATTTAATTAAATCTTGCATTGAAGGCGGTCGTGGGGAGGAGGTGGGGGTGGGAGAAGGGGAGCGGAGGCCCATGGTTTTGTTCTGGCACGCGGGGGAGAAGATAACCCGAAAGGAGAGTTGGGTAAAATAATCTTTATAAATTGAACGATATTACGTACTAGCCATACAAAAGCGCATTTCAAATTAAAACTCAAACTTTGGTATCAATACCTTCTTACAATTAATATTAGCAGTATAAGTAGGTACCTACACACTTAGCGAAAAGAATAGTTTAAGTTTCACCTTAAAAATTGGAAATGTTTGTTTGGAGAATTCAGACAAGCGATAAAGAACCTGATACAATATTTTTAATGAAAAATGTAAAAAATTGAAACTGATTATTTGTCGAGAATTCAGACCATCCCCATTGATGTGTTATTTATATTTAGATGAGACACGAAGCGAAAAAATTGACCAATTTATCCGGTTTGACTTCCAATGCTCTAACGCCAAACGACCGGAAACTACCGAATCCGTTCCCCGTACAATGCTACCCGCGTGATATTAGTACGTTATAGCCCCTTTGTGACTACGTGATTTTTCACGGGTCTGACACCAATGTGAACAACAATAAAGAACTACGCACACGAACAGTAATTTGCGAAAAGATTATTTTTATTTAAAATTAAACAGTAACAAAGTTTACAAAGTTACTGTTTAATTTTAAATTATAATGTCACATCACAAAGTAACCGCTTCATATGAAGAAAAAAAAAGATTATTTTTAAGCACCTAAGCTCAAAGCTTTAGTTCAGAGATTCAGAATGGAAAAATTATAAATTTTCACTAAGCCGAATCTTACTGTGAGAGAGATATTTCTAATTTAGAAAACAGATTTCTTCTAAAAAGTTAACATTTAATGCCTACTGGAAATCGTACGACCGAGACTACAAATTAAATTAATTTTGTATTATTTTATCGTTAAAGATCATTCATTCCGAGAAAAAAACATTATATTTTGTTTAAATAAAATAAATAACTTTGTATCCACTACGTACACAATAAAATTATATTTAATGATCGTATTATGTCCATCCTTTTTGATTAATTAATGGTGTATAGAAAGTAATTTATTTTATTCAAATGAAAATGACGTGATTTAGCAATTAAGTAATTATTTTATGAACTTACCTGGAAATAAATTTTCTTTTCCTTTTCAGAGTTGATTAGAATAATCCTGATGAAAGATCACCATAAAAATTTAAATATTGCTTGAAATGGTTGTAACGGTCTTCAGTTCTGAATAGCCAAAACTTCACCTTTTTCCAACCCCTTCACCCTCACATCATACCCTAATTGGGTATGCCATAGTTCCACTTGCTCCGGACTGCTGGCAGCAGTTCATACTCATGTGCCATGTCCACACAAAAATACCTTTTTTTAAATGTTTTTTTTTTAAATTATTATTATTATTTCTCGAACAGAGAACCGCGTACAAAGGAATCCGGAGAAAAAAATCCCTCCCGGGTTAGGTACGTATGTAAGGCCTTGCCGGCAGCTCATTACATACGGTCACGTCCCGTCCGCCCTATCCGCCCTTCCCGCCCCGCCGGGAGATAGGGCGGGAGCGGGGGCGGGAGGTGAGGTGGGCTGAGGCATGCGGCACCCCAATTTAGAAGGAAAATTATTTTATTTAAGGTTAAATAAGGGAGCTTTCGTTTTAGACCAACCTCAACTACAACTGCTGTCGATGTATTTAACCAACAACCACTTTTGCCATTTTTAAGTACGATTCAAATCAATTAATAATTATGTTGAGCTTTTATTATCTGTCTTATTTAGTTTTGTTCCCGAGTTTCAATATTATTTAAAATTTGAGTATTTATAAATTTATTATTTTTCATAGGGAACTTACAGTAGGTATTTATTTACCGCACACCTTATTATACACAACATAATGTGCCTGCACGTTTAACACGGTCTTCTATCCTGTTTAAAATCAATCAAAGCAAAACGAACTGTAGACAAAATTCTTGCCTGAACAGAATATGTAATAATTACAATAACATATTATTCAATATCGACATCTTCAATTGCGAATTTACTAAATATAAAATGACCTTAAGAGAGTATTTCACTGATGTTTCTTGAATTGATGTTTCTGATGTTTATGTTTCTAGTATTTATATATTTATAATCCTGTTATGGTATGATTTATATGCACAACATTGTCTTCTTATGGTTATGGTTATGGTTATGATATGATTTAAATGCACAATATTGTTTGTATTCTTATGGTTACCAATGTATCGATAATCTTTTATTTTATGTAAATTTTAGTTTTTTTTTTCCCCTTTATTTTTGTTATATTATTTTGTTCTATTATTTTATACAATTCTTTTATTTTATATAATTATAACTTCACATTTCTCATAAATTTAATTATTTCTTCTAATGCTGTCTTACGTAAAGTCACAAGGAGGAAATCCGTAATTGGTTTTATTTTGGCTATTTTACTTATGTACAATCTGTAAAAATGTAAACTGTTGATTTCCCAAAAATGAATAAATAAAAAAATAAAAATAATTATCTAAACCATCTCAGAGGTTATTGAAGAAAATTATTTTTTCACGGCTTATGTCATCTTTGGGGATGCTCTGTGGAGGGTGTTTTTAAGAAAAGAAGGCGAGGATGTTAAGGGAAAAAAGAATGTCCGGTTGGCTTTCCTCAAAAAAATAAGTGAATTCAAATAAATATAATCCAGAATTTACAAACTGATTTGAGGTCTTTAAGAAATCTTTTAAAGTTTACCACCAGTTCAATGTAAAAAAATTAGGTCACACAGTACGAGTTTACTCAAATAATATACACTTTGGATAGTATGTTTTGGTACATATACATTCGTTTCCGAAAATGATAAACTTCTGAAAAATCACTGAGAAACCGCGTATTTTTTATTGCTTTATCTACTCAATTCCAGCTGAGACAAGGATATCTATAAACCAGCCCCTGCTGAGATTCACGTAAATAGGTATTTAGAAGCAAAAAGAAAGTAAAAATGTTCCTCCCTACTTTAAAATAAACTTAAAAAAGAAATGTTGGGAAAGAATTAAGTTCAGATAAAACATAAAACGGAATAGATTTTAACATCTAGCTTTGTTAAACTTTGTGTATCAATCACAATTAAATCTGGGTGGATTTTCATCATTAAAGTTAGATAAGACACATTAAAAGAAAACAGGGCCCACTCGGAGCATTAGAGGGATGCTGGATAGCCAAGAAATCACCCCTCTTTAGTCGGAAACGGAAAAGCAGTAGCCCTTTACAGAAACACATGGAAAAATAATCCACAATCTATTACAGGGGTAGGTAATATTGAAGTGCAGATATTGTTTTATGGTAATTACTATCAAAGTACTGATAGTTTTCGCGTAGTTTAGGATTATATTTTATGTGTTAGATATCTTTATGCACTGCATGAAATAAAATTCAAATTTTAAATTAATACCACAGAAAGTACTGAAAATGTCTTTATTCCTTTACATTTATTACCGTGAAAGGTGTACGTATATACATGCTGTGTCCATTGCATTCAATTATCATATAATTATGGTAGCCACACATTTAATTAATTCCCTACCTTAAGAGGAACGGCAGCGCGGCCTGTTTCATACAAAACATAAATTTGGATTTTTAGGCCAAAATACTTGATCAAACTTAAAACATATTTTTTAATCAAAAGGTTTAGCAAATTTCCAGTAGGCATGTGTGCTGCTTTAGTTATTAGTGTTTTAAATTATAAAAGACTGGCCATTAAAGAATTCAATTTTTGACGATGTTAGAGGTAACTTTGACAATCTTTTGATTTAACGATATTTATTAAAAAAATAATCTTTCCCAACCTAAAATGTAAATACAATGAAATATAAATTACAAAAAATACGTAGTGAAAATATTGTTGTTTTTTTTTTGTCGGAATTAAAAATTTATATACGACAAATTTGTGTTTAGCGTAAATCGGTCGTTTGAAAATTAAATTTAAACCCATCAAAATAGTTTTAAAATTAAATATTTTATTTTATATTTCATCATATTTGAAATAATAAAATGGCAAGATTATTTTTTTAGTATTTAAGACACAAATAATTGTCAAACTTGCTTCTAAAATCGTGAAAAATCGATTTCTTCAATTGCCCATATTTTATGATTTGAAACTCTAATAAATAAGTAGCTCATATCCGTACTATATGTTTTCTACATAATTTGATTAAAAAAAATATATTATTCACTTTGGTTTTGTATTTTGACCTGAAATCAAAATTTGAATTTTGTACGGAAAAGTACGGACAAAATACTTGGCAACCGGGAGAATTATTTTTATAATTCAAAACATTAATAAATGAAATAACTAATCCTTGCTACACCCATTGATTACAAAAACCAAGTATAAAACAAATTTTATTTATTTATTTACTGAACAAGAACCTTATACGCACAGGATAAAATATTAAAAAAGAATTAAAGAGCGTAAACGTACTAATATGATTCAAAATATATAATATGGCCGTAGAAAACAAAATGTAAACTAATAACTAATTTTGCGAAATTCTTTTACTTAATATATTTTTGTGTAATATTAAAAACTTCAGATGCTTTTGCAAATTGATTACTTGCTGTGTATTCATGGCATAAGAGGATTTATGAACGAATAATTGGTACTGACATTAATGTTGCAGTGAAAGATATTTTTAGTTCGCGTGACTATTAGGAACATGAAATGAAAACAATTGCAATAATGCAGGATTGTCAATAAGAGAATTGATGATTTAAAAACAAAAAACGACATTCGATACCAATCCTTTGTCGGACAGTTTTATTAATTTTAGATTTTTCATTAATCTGTTAAAGTTAATATTATTTTCAATATGAATAATAAGATATAATTTAATCTTTATAATGAAAAACTAAGTAGGAATTTCTATTCTTATCATATCGATATTTCAATGGAAGGTACTCAAACTGCTCAAGTATTCTTAAGTCCTTCATTTGCTCTACATCTTGGATTAGAATGAAAGAGTTGACAGTGTGTTTTCTACCTCTTACAACACGTTAAATCATTTATCTCCTATAAAAGACATACACACAGCTTCCCTATAGGCATTACAGGATAAGGCCCAGGGGAAGCATCAGTACAGGTCATTGGCTAAGTTGGCATCGTGAGTTCAATTCTTCGACTGACTATATCTTCCACTATGACAACATTTTCAACTTACTCTGATATGATTTAGTAGGAGATTTGGAGACAAATAAAAGCAGTGACAAACTGCGCTAAAAAAAACTTGTACCCCTTGTTTTCAGTCTTTGAAACAAATTTCGGTCACTGCTTTCGACAAAATACTTAAATAATTTGACGTTTTCAGAATATTGAAAAGTTAATATTATAAAAAAAAAAATTTGTTAAGAAGTTTTTCGTTTGATTTTTCCCATTGAAGTATAATCTCTTAACACACCGTTGTAAGCCCCAAGATTAGGTTCTCGGTTTATCTCCGACCACTCTTCTCATTGATTCTACCTGCTGGCGAAATGGCTAAAGGAGATGTTATCATCCTAATTGACCGATTGCTTCTACCTGCGGCTGCTCCCCTGGTTGGATTTACATATAAAGGAAAGCTCCTTAGTATTTCCATCCCTAATTTAAGACTTTGCGAGGCTTTGAATCAACATCAGCTCTGTATTACATGCTAGGGGCTGGGAAACTTTATGTGTTGGGGTGAAAGTAATATACCCATTCATTTGGAAAATTGGACGATACTCTTAGATAAGATTTCATTTGGTTTTTTTCGTCTCGGGATGAAGGCAAATTCCTGTTCGGTAGGTACTTATGTACATTATCTGGCAACTAGCGAATTTCTGAATTAAGAATTTGCGATTTTTTTTTCTTTACATCTTGACCCGGTTAACGTCGAAGTAAAGAAAAATGGAACCACAAAATCAAAACTTACTGATATAAAATATTGTGAATTTATTAAAAATATCTTCACCAATAATTTCCAGAGTCTTGATAAATTAGCATTACTCATTTTTCTCCGTGTGCTGAAAAATATGGCAAGGTATCTACCTAATAGTATTATTTTTTTAGTTCTAAGCCTTGTTTTGAAAAATTTTGAAAGTTTATGATAAAAAATTATCTGATGAGTTGAAAATGCTTGTCAAACCGTCATAAAAAATTATATAATAATTTCCATGATGACGATATTTACTATTTTGCGTCCTCGAATTTCTCACAACCAGACTTTCTGCATTAGCGGTATGTCCTTAATAGTAAATTAAAAATACAAAAATACAATGAAATAAAAGTGTAAACTAAAATAAATCCAACAAAGGCAAAGATATTACAATGGCATATTACAATATTTTGTGCAGGGATATTACAATATTTTTAAACATATTTCTATGATTATTGAAAACAATATTAGCGATTCTCAAACGAAAATTTGAAAAACGAAAAATACATTATTGTATTAAAATATTACAAAGTTATCCGACAAATAAAAATATATTTCTATGACTTAAGATTTTGAAATTTTGCATAAAATATGACGTCGTTTTCTAGGCAAAACAATATAAAATCACTTATATTTAGAAAACTCCTTTTTTCCAAAAAAATTTACGCATATAAAGATATGACATAAGACAATTACATGATTGGTTCGAGTAGTAGTGAGTAGGCACACCCCCTTGTCCCTAAAAATATTAAAATAAACTCTTCGTTGGATACACGAAGGTTTTGCTTTCAAGGCAAATAAAACACCGACTTTCCTTCTAAAAGGGATTCATCAAATATTTATGCAACGTATGCCTTTGGCAGAACACGAAAACCGGCGTGCCTACATACTCGTACTTACCCCGCGCTCCCACAAAAAACATTTCAATTTTAAGCCAAAAAACCAAAAGGGGAGGAGTAAATACACTCTCTAGTTTAAAAGCTTTGCGAATTGAACGGTTTTTTTGCGTGGTGGTCTTACAAGTTTATGGCTAAGTTGAAGCGTGCCGCGATCAAGGCTCATCGTCTGGGAGAGGCGGGTTATACGGGGCAAGGGGCAAACCAAGGAAATATGTAAACATGTCGAACGTAACTCAGATTTCAATCTGCGAGATCCACCGTTTAGGGGCGGTATGTGTGGAGGAGCACGAGAGTGCTTTATTATTCATACGATTGTATGCCGCTCGCTAAGAGCGTGTTCGGTTTGTTTATTGGGCGCGGTGTTAAATGCCATATCACCCGCCTCTCCCCCTGACGGGAAATTCGTATCAGCTCGATTCCGGGTAATGTAGGAAATTAAATAATCCGTTCCACCGCTTTTATTTTGGTTTTCCATATTCAGTTATTATTAACAAGATTCTTGGTATCGATGTATATTATCACAAAAAATCACTACTTGATGCTAACATATTCATTATTCATGCACGTATCTGTGCAGCTCTGGCGTCGCTAATGTGGCTTTAGTCCTACCGCTTAGAGTTCCATTAGGTATAACATCTCATTTTTCATTTAAAAAAGTAAATGATTAAAATGTATTGCCTTGTATTGTAGTTGCTTTCCAAAAAACATATCACCCGTTCATTAATTGTTCTATTGCTCGCTTGGTACAATAGTTTGTAAATGGATATGCCGAATTAGTTAGTTTGAAGAAAGAACGGTAATCGTTTTCATAAGTATTAAATATTTCCAAAGATAATTTCGCACCCTTTTCTTGGGAAACAATTGGTTGAATAGCTAATAACTTCACCGTACGCGCTGATTATTTAATAACCGTACGTCTGCAAACGAAGATTTCATCTCACCGCCATGCTATAAAGTTCAAATTAACTGCGTATCTTCAACAATAATCAAAATAATATACGGGAACGGAAATGATCCCCCGACGTCCCGCGCACTTCGCTAATGAACGTTAGTAGAGTGTCATTAATTAGTCTTATTACCCCGCGGGGAGGCATTACCCTGCGCTACCCCTTCACCCCGAAGGAATGCCAGCCACTTATAATTCTCCGCACTTTTCTTCAGAAGTGTTTATGGTTTTAAATATGGCATTGTTTGAACGGGGTTAAACCGAGCGGGCGCTTCCTGACGTCTTGTTGAATAATGCCTCAAGCCGATTCTGCTATACCGTTCAGAGTTCCGTTGTTACTTCTCTTTATGTAGAATACCCCATTAACGAGAAAGAGGGAGAGGTTATAACCGATCTTTTAGCGGTACGCCTTTAGATAGCGTCTTCGGAGGGAGCCGGCTTTCGAATAAATACACAATCAGCCAGCTTTATTGGATACAACACGTTTCCGTTTTGTTGTTGTTATTGTCAAAATATTGATGTTTTGAAATTGTAGCTTCTGTCTTATTTCATAAGATTCCGGATAACATTTTGTTTATAAGTTTGCTTATTGTAAAGCAGATTTTAAGCGAGCTTGTAAAGTTTATATGAATTGATTTTAGATAGTTAATAAGATTTTAGATTCGTGCTGCCGAGTTATTCTATTTTTTTTTTATTCTATAGATGGCAAATGGTCTTCAAACTTCAATTACTGGAATTGAAATTGATGCCTGAAGTATTGCTGGTTGTTTTTTTTCCTCTTTTCTTTTGTAAAGATGGATTCCGGAAAATAAATCAAGAATTGATGACCGGATGACTTGAAATGTGGATAAATACGTGCATCCTAAGTGTAATCCCCAGCTTACAGTGCAAAATATTGCACAAAATTGCATGTTTCGAAAACTGTTGTTCATGTAAAATATGTAACAAAAATACTATCTAATGAGGTAAAAAATCCTCAAAATAAGTGAACAAATAAACATGTACGGGATAATGAAGAAGTTTAGTTAAAAAAATGCAAATTGAAACTAAATCGCTTGTTGCTGCAATTCAATGACAATGCACAATTCAAAATAGTCAATTCTTCAGCAAACGAATTTTAACATTTTTTATTATTTAATAATATCATGAATATATATACATTTATCTACTGCTGCCGCCTTGCGGAAACTTTTGGTAGTTGATCAATGTGGCTGTATCAGTAAAAAGGACAAGTGGAAATGGTTAGTTTTGACCATAAGTCAGATTTATGTCATTATTGCAGCAAACAAGCAAAATATTTATAAGAAACATAAAACTAATCATTGGAAAGATTGAAGATTGAAATATACGTAACGAAGTTACTACAAAATGAAGCTGCAATACTATTACATAATATATTATAGTCTTAGTAAATATAGTTTTCCGTTTCTTTTGGAATCGAACCTCTTTCTAAAGCGATTCTCTTTAAAGGAAAAAAATATGTTACGAAAAATATATATTTCAAATAATAATTATATATTTTTAACCAAACATTGTACATCAATATAAAGAATAGTTTTTTGCGTTTTTAAATGTATGGCCACTATTTCATGAATATATCTACCTATTTCTTTGAGAAATGGCACGTTATTCGGGGAAATACAGTCGACGAAAGAAGAATATGAAATATTATATGGGGTGGAGAGGTTGAACGAGGAGAAATACTAGTGTTGTTGAATAATAAATGCGATATTTCGGTATCGCAATTTCTACGGAGGGGTGGAAGAAAATAAAATTAGGACGAGTGGACCAGTGCAAGAACATTAATACCATATCAATATAAGATTACTGTTAAATGTTTTTGTGGTCTGAATTCAGAAATTTGTCTGGTAGTTTTATTATCTCAATGACTGTACAATTTAGGACTATTGTAAACGGAAGTGGCGCCATCTGTTAATTTCAAAAACAACCGTAAAGTTTTCAAATCGCGACATTTTTTATCTGTTTGTGTAACTATAGGTAATATGCGGACATAGAATAATTTTTGAGTTAGCAAAACATGGTAACTTAATCGACAATTGAATCGGTCACCTTAACTAAACTTTGTCATAACCTCAAAACATATAGGTAGGTAACTCTTTTTTTTTGTTTATTCAGTTAAAAGAAATTTTACATTTCACTTTCTTAACTTAAATAATTACATACAAGTAGTTTTCTAATTTTGTTCTGATAATTTAAGATTAAAAAGTTTTTTTTTTAAATACATTTATACTCTCCGTTTTAAGGTTATCTGGAAGGAGATTGTATATTTATACACCCTCGTGGCCAATGCCTCTTTTGCCACATTCAGTCCTTACCGTATTTGTGTACAATTTGTTATGTTGCCTAGTATAATGTTCGTGTACTTGTGAGGTTTGTTTAAATGTTGTGTTTGTGTGTATAAGTCCATTTTGAATTTAGGCATATGTTGTATTCGTACAATTTTCTTATTTTCTACTCTACTACTCTTAAATCATCCGACACGTGTATTCAATAAATGCGCACCACCAGTACGTACTCAAGTTTGTATGGCAAATTTTAACTCCCAACAAGAATAAAAATGACCAATCCAATAACCGTGGAAAGTACCATGCCAGATATGCTATATGCCTGGGAGAAATATTATTGAGTTGAGTAAAAACAAAACAAAGGTGAAAGACTGTCACGATCTCTAAACTAAATTGGTTCCATGCCGGACATAAAACTATCGAACGATAGTTGGATTTCCGATGTCATCGGATGGTTTCCTTAATTATGAAAGAGAGACAGATATAAAATGAGTTGACGATCTGAAGAGAATTTATATTGGATGGGTGAAAGTCTCTTTAAATAAAAAAACTGGAAAAATTCGCTGGCTGTCTATAATATCTATATCTATGTCCAAAGCTGGAAGAATGTGAAGATGAATTAATAAACAAACTTTACTACATTTATTAAATAAATGTTAAGCTAAATTGAATTTTTATTTAAAAAAGGATCAAGCCAAGCGATATAACATAAAACTCTTTCCATATTGATTGATCGGTGAGTAGTGCCTTCACTGTTGAAGTTTAATTATAGGTGTATTATTATTTGAACCGTTAAATGATATAATTAGTTGGAAAGCGAAATAATGTTTTTTTTTTTAACTATAATTAATAATAATAAAAATACTAATAAAATACTAAGTAAGACTGAAAAATTGAATCGACATAGGTTTTAATGCAAGCAAGTGGTATAACAATATTTTTAGAAGCGCGACAAACGTAACTCAGTTTTCACGATTCCTCAAGTGAAATGCTTTTCATGTCAACCCCCTCCAATTTCATATAAAATATGTGCGAGGTCTAGAAAAACTTACCCCGCGAGTCAAGTCGCTTTCAGCCCTTTATTTACGCTGCCTCCTCCACAACGAATATTCACATTACCTTATTATTTATGCATGGAAGGGCTTGGGTGTGGAGTCGATAAAGTGGTCAGTACTGAGATGTAAATGTTAACTCTGCAGGTTACTAGGATACTTATATATTGGTTTTATTGGTTGATATCACTCATACATCGGTGAAAAATATAATTAATTGAATTGGATAGGATAGGATTGACTTTCAGAGTTCTGGCAGTTTTTCATAACTGCTGCAATAAAATATGTGGTTCGGAGGAAAAGTGATATTAATTTTGAAGAACAAAGTCGTTATTAATCGAAGTTCCACTGAGATTGTTGGACATAAGACGTAAAACAAGGTGGATGTTAAATAAATTGCTCTTGAATATCCACTTTTGTAATGTTAACAGTTCGATTGTGCTATATCCCCAAATGGAGAAAATTATGGCATAACATCTCGGTTATACTAAATCAAAGGCTGTTTCGGACAAAGTGCTCACATTTTCGTACTTGACAATTCATTTTCTCTTTTCAAAAATATTTATAATATTTTAAAATTGAAAATTTAAGAATCATCAAAAAAATTCTTTTCAAAGCGCTCTCGACTTGGAACTCTAAAACGATACAACATAGGTAGGTATGCATAAAAAAATCTAATTTATAAATTTCTTCTTATATACTCTAGAAAAATGAATTTATTCATTATAATTACCTACGTGTAAAGTAATACTTAGGATGAAGTGAGTGATTTAATTCTAAAGAAAAACATATTGAACGTTTCTTTTAACATCATATTTTGACTTATACAAATGCAATGTTTCTCAGGCGGCTTTTTTAAAGTAGAATGAATATTGGCACCTATAACTGGCTCTACACCTCCACTGTGTTAAAAGAGAGTGGGAATTTTATTCATCGCCCATAAGTAATAAATAATATTTTTGTCTTATCTACAGGGCCATTTCTTTTCCCATATCCGTTGCTCGGTGACACATACCGCGGGGGGGGGAACTTTCCGATTTTTGTTCGGGTTAACTTTGTTCATTCCTCTTTATTTAATAGAAATTCATTCGAAAGAACATTATAAAGAAAGTCAGGTACTTACTTAAATAAATCGGCGATATGCACTTAATGACTTCAATGTTTAAAAAAAAGTTTTTCATAACGTATATAACTCAGGATCAGTTCTTGGAGAACAATGTGAATTATAATAATTTATTTATTTATTTATTCACGCCTTGAAGGTTTTTACATCCGTATACTGTTATAGGTAAGTTGATCAGGAGAACAAAAATATGCAAGTTGTTCAAAAGTACAATAATATAACATAATAAAATTAGTACGACGATATAACCAGGCACAATATCAGTTATCACAGAGAGTTCTGTTGAAAAAAGGAGTTCAATTATTGTATATGTTAACAAAAATACAAAATAAGTACTTAAGGTACTATGAAAGTAGTTACATAACAATGTGTAGTAACTTTGTTGATATTTATCAAAATAAACATGAACAGTTTGTTGTAAAGCATGTTTGTATTTAGCAAACCTTTATTACACCAGATTGGGTGTTTTACAGAGCATAACTAAATTAATACAGCGAAAAAGGTGCACACGAAGATCTATGAAAAACGTAATGATATATCGAAAGTTATCCAATGGAGTTTGATAAGTGTATTATTGTAATATAATAACGTAGTTAAAGTAAATTTGGAAACATATTCATAAAAGTAAACATGAACAGTTTGTTGTAAAGCACGTTTGTAATTAACAAACCTTTATTACGTCAGATTGGGTTACAGAACATATAATTCCACGTACCTACTAGGAACCCAAGACAAAATGTAACATTATTCTGCAATGCATACACAACCACTTAGCAGACATACTCAGTAACCAATAGGATGCATGATCTAGGCAGCAAGTCTGATACTGATTGATATATTTACTGATACCATTTATAGAACTAGGCGTAATCTATACCAGCACTGTGTTGAATCCTACAAATTAAAGTAGCGTTGGTAATGTAGTTTTAGTGATTTGTCTTACTGTCTACTGTTACATGTTTTACTAATATCGTTTCATATTTAGTTTTCAGTTCAATGTTATTTCTATAACCAAAGTACACCAAATAAAATAAGAATAGAAATATTAATATTAAGATTAAATGTGCGCATGAAAAAGGGACATGTGCAATAAGAGACTTCCTTGGAATGATGTCCAGTTTACTATTTGGCTTTGACGAATTGCTACTCGCGCAGTTATATAATTTCTGCGGGTCCTGCTAGAATACTTTTTTTAAGTTGTAGAAGTAGAAATAAGTTATCCTGGAGAGGTAATTTCAACTAACCCTTCTCTATTGCCTATGGATAATTGTGGATAAAATATATTTTTTAAATTTTATACTTTATTACAGAATCTAATATAATATTATAATAAAATGAGGATATGTAGATTTTTTGCAAGGGAAAACCATTAATATACGCCGAGGGTAATACAATAAATAAAACACAACCCTTTATCCGGAAATTAACCTTTGAAATTATATGTAAGGGTTCTCTTAAGCAGATTGAGAATCGGAAGATTATACTTGCAGGTCGCAGGGAACTCTTATATATAATTTTGCCCTTTTTGATAAACCTTCAGCGTCATTACATTTTTTGCAGGAAATTAAAAAAATATCTGAATAAAATGAATACCAAACTGGCTATTTAAAAACTTTTCTCAAAATCTCGTTGTCTTACTAAATAATTTAAGTAAGTAGATATTATGGAACAACCAAAGCGTCATTATTTTAATCTCGCGACGTAAAATACACTGTGAACCAAAAAGCTTAAGAAATATACTTCCAAAGATAGACAAAATATGTTATTTATGGTCAGAAAACGTTATTTTCACGCATTTTATGTAGGTACTTTTCTATTCTAAATTGTGAGATGACGAAGGTGATAACGGAGTATGAATATATCTATTTGCACGCAAGAATTTCTATCTTAACAAAGTAAGCAAATGTTTTAAAAATTCAATTCAAATCAAGAAAATATTTTGGGTATGGAAAGATTCCCCTTTCCAAAAAAAGTTGTAGCAAAAAATATATCGATCCGACCCCAATTCGGCTTTTACGAATATTCTTTTCTTTATTGTTCGGGTGAAGTGGGGTGGTTTGTGAGATAGAAAAATAAATACGAGTGGCAGTTTTTAATTAAGGGCGTTACCAACGCAGCCGACTAAGGGATGGGGTGGCGGGTGGCTCTGGACGCCATGATTGTAAATAACACCCCCGTTGCGGAATGGAGACCGTGATAATTGTAAGGGCTGATACAGCTACAGCTGCTTTCATTAAAGGCCAACTAATATTGAAAAATATCATTTTTTGGTAGGTTATATGCCAATATAATTTTTCATGGTGTTCCATGGGGTTTTACACTTTATGAAATCGAACGTAATAGGGTTACGTTATTTCAAAAGAAATGTTTATTTTCATACATTCGCCACAACATGTGCCATATACGTAAAAAAATAAAAGTATAAAAATTAAATAGCAAAATAGCAAAAAAGTAAAAATTAAGAAGAAATCAGTAAAAATAAAAAGTAAAAATTAAAAAGTAAAAAATAAAAAGTAAAAAGTAAAAAGTAAAAAGTAAAAAGTAAAAAGTAAAAAGTAAAAAGTAAAAAGTAAAAAGTAAAAAGTAAAAAGTAAAAAGTAAAAAGTAAAAAGTAAAAAGTAAAAAGTAAAAAGTAAAAAGTAAAAAGTAAAAAGTAAAAAGTAAAAAGTAAAAAGTAAAAAGTAAAAAGTAAAAAGTAAAAAGTAAAAAGTAAAAAGTAAAAAGTAAAAAGTAAAAAGTAAAAAGTAAAAAGTAAAAAGTAAAAAGTAAAAAGTAAAAAGTAAAAAGTAAAAAGTAAAAAGTAAAAAGTAAAAAGTAAAAAGTAAAAAGTAAAAAGTAAAAAGTAAAAAGTAAAAAGTAAAAAGTAATAAGTAATAAGTAAAAAGTAAAAAGTAAAAAGTAAAAAGTAAAAAGTAAAAAGTAAAAAGTAAAAAGTAAAAAGTAAAAAGTAGTAAGTAAAAAGTAAAAAGTAAAAAGTAAAAAGTAAAAAGTAAAAAGTAAAAAGTAAAAAGTAAAAAGTAAAAAGTAAAGTAAAAAGTAAAAAGTAAAAATTAAAAAGTAAAAAGTAAAAAGTAAAAAGTAAAAAGTAAAAAGTAAAAAGTAAAGTAAAAAGTAAAAAGTAAAAATTAAAAAGTAAAAAGTAAAAAGTAAGAATTAAAAAGTAAAAAGCAAAAAGTAATAAGTATAAATTAAAAAGAAAAAAGTAAAAAGTAAAAGTAAGAAATAAAAAGTAAAATAAAATAAAAAAGAAAGTGAAATGTGTTAAAACATACAATGTAATACATTATTTTCTATAATAATAATGTTAGTTTAAAAGTTGGCAACATCTTGTGTATGGCAACCCTTTTGGATTTCGTTTCTTTTATCTATGCTCTGTACACTGCTGTCATCCTTCTTGTAATACGTACATCGTCAATAAAACCAGTTATTAAAAAGTGTTATATGTTTTAATTTAATAAACACAAAAGATTACAACAGGTTATGGGCCCAGATCACCACAGGCCACATACCTATCAAAAATAAAAGTACAGTGAAGTGACTAGTTGAAAACAATTACCGGAGAAACGCAAATAAACCTCACACCGTGTTGGCGTTGGAGGTTAAGTTGCCGGGAAGGAGAAAAATACTTGCTACATTCGGCTGCAAGGAAGGAAATACTAGTAAGAAAGGAATCGAAAGACACGATGGACGGAAATAATACAGTTATCAAACTGGAAGGAATAAAAAACTGGAATGTTTGGAAGTTTCAAACAATGGTGTTGTTACGGGGTCAAAATTTAATTAATGTCGTTGAAGGCGTAAAAGGGCAAGGCTCCGAGGAACAGAAAGCATGGGAGACACAAGATGCTAAGGCTCAAACAATGTTAGTGACCAGGATGACCGAGGAAGTGATGTTACATATATTATCTTGCACTACTGCTGCAGAGATGTGGCGAAAGTTAACGAGCATTTTTGAACAAAAAAGTGAAACATGTATTCACATAATCCAGCAAAGATTCTTCCAATATAAATATGAAGAAGGAATGGAGATGTCAGTCTTCCTGTCAAAAATACAGGAGTTACAAAATCAACTCAAACAAATGGGTGAAGAAATTTCGGAAAAATTCATAATTACGAAGGTATTGATGTCATTGCCAGATATTTACAAACACTTCATATCAGCATGGGAGTCTGCGCCAGATAACAAACAAACCTATGATAACCTTGTCGCTCGTTTGTTAGTGGAAGAGGAGAGAGTAAGGGAAAAGGCTGAACTCGCATCGCCGTCATCTGCGTTTATGGTAAAGAAAACTGCTCCAATTAAAAGAAATATAAAGTGTTTCAAATGTAATAAGATGGGACATTATCAATCTGAGTGTATGAGTCATGTGAATAATAACCATCGTAACTTTCCAAACAAAAGTGAAAAAAAGTGTTTTTATTGCAACAAAATTGGGCACATCAAGAGTGAGTGCTGGCATAAGAAAGGAAAGGAGAAAAATGCGTTTGTAGTACAACAAATACCTAAAGAACTGTATCAACAGTCTAAGTGGTTGGTGGACACAGGAGCCAGCGAACATATGTGTCAAGACAAAAATCTATTTTCGACATTTTCACCAGAAGTGTCACAAAAGTCTGTGATAATAGGTGATGGTACTCAAATAAGTGTTATTGGTTGCGGACAAGTGGAACTAGAAGTATTCAATGGACACCGGTGGGTCGAGACAACCATATATAATGTACTGTGTGTGCCAGACTTAAAAATAAACTTGTTCTCTGTAAATTGTGCGGCTGACAAAGGTTATGTCATGTTGACAGATCAAAACATTTGCAAATTTTCCAAGAATAATAAAGTATGTGCGGTAGCAAATCGTGTTGGAAATATGTATATTATGGATGTTCGTTATAAATATAAAAACTGCTTTGCAAATGTAACTACAGTTAAATCAAGTTTGAGTGAGTGGCATGAGAAACTTGTACACCAGAATATACAGCAGGTGAAAGACGTGTTAGAGAACAATAATATTAAAGTCTCAAGTAATTCTCTTCAGAAGTGTCAAGGCTGCTTACAGGGTAAATCACACCGGCTGCCCTTTATGAACTCTGAGACAAAAGCTGTCAAAACATGTGAACTGATACATGCCGATGTTTGCGGGCCGATGGAGGCAGTATCTGTCGGCGGGGCGAGGTACTTCTTGATTTTAAAAGATGATTACTCTTGCTATAGAACTGTATATTTTATTAAAAAGAAGGACGAAGTGATTAATTATATTAAAGATTTTGTAAACAAAGCTGAAAATGTTACGGGTAACAAAATAATCACTTTTAGAAGTGACAACGGCTTAGAATTCATTAATAAGGCTGTGTCAACTTTGTTCTCAAACCGGGGTATAGTACACCAAACTTCTGTACCATACACGCCACAACAGAATGGCAAGGCGGAACGGGAGATAAGAACCTTAACAGAAGCAGCAAGGTCAATGCTGTGTGCCAAGAACCTTCAAAAAAAATTATGGGCAGAAGCAGTCAACACTGCAGCCTATGTTCTCAACAGAACCAGTAGAAGTAATGAACCAGGAAAAACACCCTATGAATTATGGACAGACAAACATTTTGATCTCAGTAACCTACATATCTTTGGTACGCCCGTAGCTGTTCATATTCCAAAAGAAAAACGAAGAAAATGGGATTCTAAAGGAGAAAATGGAATCTTGGTAGGGTACGGAGAAAATGTGAAAGGGTATAGAATTTTTTATCCTGATAAAAATGATGTTCTAATAAAGAGGGATGTCATTTTTCTGGAACCTGTTATTGGGAAATGTAATAGCTTAAACCTAGAGTCTGTAACAGAAGAATACAACGATGAAACTGACAATAACCAGCAAGAGTTAGTAGAAGATGTTGTGAGTGATCCAAACATTACAAATCAGATGTCAGATGATGAGCAGCACAGCTTATATGAACCTGAAGAAACAAGTGATGAAGATAGTGAACGCGATAGTGATAGTAAATTACAGCCAGCTTCTCTTCGTCAAACCAAACGTGTCAGAAAGGCGCCACAATTCTATACTTGCCAAAATGTGTACACTGCAGAGACAGAACCAGGCACCTATAAGGAAGCTATGCAGAGGAGTGATGCCTGTCAGTGGGAAGAAGCTGTAAAACAAGAACTGGATACTCTCAAAGAAAATAATACTTGGACAGTTTGCGCTGTACCTGAAAAACAAAACATTATTAGTAGTAAGTGGGTATTCAAAATAAAGAAAGTTGATAATATTATTCAATATAAAGCAAGATTGGTTGCCAGAGGTTTTGAACAGAATGATACAAAAGATTTATATGAAATTTACTCACCTGTTGCCAAATTGTCAACATTTAGATTATTTGTTTCAGTTGCTACAAAATTAAAACTATCAATACATCAGATGGATGTCACTGGGGCTTTTTTATATGGGGATATAAAGGAAACTGTGTTTATTAAATTACCGGAAGGGGCATATAATGGTTGTGATAATATTGTAAAACTAAATAAATCATTGTATGGGCTAAAAAAATCCCCTAAATATTGGAATGAAAAATTTAACCATGTAATAAGTAAAGCAGGCTATGTAAAGTCAAAGAATGATCCTTGTTTGTTTACTAAATGTAATGGAGAAAACCAAACTTATGTCTTACTTTACGTCGATGACCTCTTGATGTTTAGTAATAATGAACAGGAATTAAGTGATCTTAAATTAAAATTACACAATGCGTTTAAGATGAAAGATTTGGGACTAATTTCAAATTTTCTTGGTATCAGTGTTAAACAGAATTTGAAAGATGGTGTAACTGAATTATGTCAAAGATCTTATTTAGAAAATGTATTAAAAAGATTTAACATGGATAATTGCAAACCCATGTATACCCCTATTGATCAAAATTTTAATGTAAAAATCTTAGAATCCAAAGAATGTAAGTCTGACAAGGATATTGAAAATACTTGTAGGAAAATTATTGGAAGTTTAATGTATGCAGTCTCAGGCACTAGGCCAGACCTCTGTGTAGCTGTATCTATATTAAGTAGGTACCAAAATAATGCAAGTGATGTTTTGTTGACTCATTTAAAAAGAATTTTAAGATATATAAAATATACTCTAGATTATAAGCTGATTTTCAAATGTAATGATGATGGACTTGTTGGGCATTGTGATGCAGATTGGGGTGGTGACACACGAGATAGAAAGTCTACCACTGGCTACTGTTTCAAGTTCTCCAATTGTATTATATCGTGGTGTTCTAAGAAACAGTGTTCCGTAAGCTTATCATCAACCGAGGCAGAATATGTTGCAGTCAGTATGGCGGCTAGTGAATCTTGTTGGCTGTCAAGTTTATTGAAAGACTTTAATAACATAAATGTTTGTCCTGTACCTATATACTGTGATAACCAGTCTGCCATAATGGTTGCAAATACTGATAATATTAAAAGACTAAAACATATTGATATACGTTATCATTTTGTCAAAGATTTAATTAAGGAATGTAAGATATGTTTAGTGTATGTTAAGACTGAGGATCAAATAGCTGATATGTTTACTAAGTCATTAAACAAAAACCTATTGTTTAAATTTATTACTCAATGTGGCCTAATGTAAAATCTCTCAGTTATAACATAGGTGGTTAAAAGTTATAGATATAGATAATGTAAGAATGTGTTACATTGAGTGGGGGTGTTAAAACATACAATGTAATACATTATTTTCTATAATAATAATGTTAGTTTAAAAGTTGGCAACATCTTGTGTATGGCAACCCTTTTGGATTTCGTTTCTTTTATCTATGCTCTGTACACTGCTGTCATCCTTCTTGTAATACGTACATCGTCAATAAAACCAGTTATTAAAAAGTGTTATATGTTTTAATTTAATAAACACAAAAGATTACAACAAAATGTAAAAAGTAAACACAAATAAATAAAAGTTCAAAATAACTAAAAAAGTACAAGAAGCAATAAACATGAATGTTATAAAAAGTGGGTATTGCTAAGATGGAGCAAAAACTTAAGATTAACTACCATGAGAATCATGTAAATAAAGTTATTATTGACAATGAAATTTGATGAATCAATTTATTTTATCATTCCTAAAGGGTTGATATTAGCGCGCATCTATGAAGCACTAGTAGGTTACATTAGGGAATCATATATTTTAAAGGTATAAGTTACAGTTACTCGCTTGTGGGTGAAAAACCTAGAACAAACATGATTAATAAAAAAAAAAATAATATAAAGATTAATATTAGCGTCAATTAAATCAAATTAAATATAATCAACATTAACATAACAAAGTTATTTTATGTAGGCAAATGGGTAGGTAGTACCCACCTACTTATTATCCGGACGAATTCAAAACTTCTGAAACTCTTCAAAAATCTAATCTAAATTCTTCAAAATAAATATGTGGATTGTAAATATTCCGGTGAAAAACTGCGCATAAAGACTGATGTAAAAATGAATTATATTGTAGATTTTTTATCCAAAATTAGATACGAATTATCTACCAGCATATAATTTTCACGCTTAAATTACTTCTGAATATTCCAGAATTAGTGTAATGCGTAGATTTCTTAAGGGCACCCATACTAGGAGACTTAACAAGACGCAGCAATGACTTTGATCGGAGATTTTACCATTTCTTGTGCAAAATCAACAAAATATTTCTTAAAACTGATATTAAAAAATAAGTTAATCTTTAACTTTGCAGACGGCAAAAGAGGAACAAACAAACGAAATAACATATTGTTTTTATTCATTTATAAAAGCCCTATTTGGTTCTTACATAACGATTATAAAATAACTTGAACTATAAAATACAATACAGTTCTTAAGTTATTATCAAACTAACTTTGAAGAACCTTTGAAATTTACATACGAATAAATAAAAATAATAATAAATTGAAAAAATTTTGTGAATCCTTAAGCGTACCTATACACAAATTACGAATATTCGTTATTTATATTTACTAAAAAGTGATGAATTAATTTCGCTTTGAACGTGTCAAAATTTAAATCGAAAATATCAGTTACATCTATTTATTCATTTCCCAATGTCTATGTATTCTCTCCATCAGAATTGAACAAGAAATTATTCCATCTAGTATGCTTCGCAGGTATATTTAATGACAACACATTTTTTTGTATCCACAAAATCTATATTAGCGATGCACTTCAATTTGCTTACAATGTGTTATGTAAGCAAATTAATGTTAATCAAGCTGCTCTATTTGTAATAAAATCATCGGTAAATATGAAGTTGAATAAATAAAGTAAATATGAACCCAGAATGTGGAATGCATTAAATTTGAAAAAAATATAATTTCATCTTACTAATTTAAATTAACAGTGGCGGAAGGAGCGGTAAGTAGAGCAGGGGTTTGTTGGGCGGGCGAATTCACAGGAATTCCCGGCATATCTGGCCGGGGTAACCGCCCGCCGCCCGCCGGACAAGACGAGAGACCGTCGGCTACTTAAAAATATTCAGCGTTCCTTCGCCCGGTCGAATTCCCGGGAGCCGGGATACGGTACCGGAATACCTCGCAAATAGCCGCCGAGAGCCGAGAGAAGCTGCCCACTGCCCACTGCCAGCACAAGAGATCCTGGGAGATTCTGCTCATAACCCTCAAAGCACGCTATTTAATTTTAGCAATTTTTACCTAAAGATTATTTCACTAGCAAATTCCGGGATGATTCCGAACAGTGCTCATGTTTTTATTATTTAAAAAAAAAAGTCAGTTTTTGGCAAAGATAATACGAAGGAAATATTGTATTTAAAATAGCCTAATATTAAATATTATTTTTTTATTAATTTTCGGGAAATCGACAGTTTACATTTATTTCGGTTTGTACAGAAGCATTAAATAGCCAAAATAAAACCAATTATGGATTTCCTCCTTGTGACTTTACCTCTTACTGAGACAGCATAATAAGGAATAAGGAACAATTTAGACAACCTTGTTCATTTGACTGTGATATTGGCACTAAATGTATGATATTTTGCTATTATTACATCCGATAAAGTGACTACATTGCTTACAAATCAAATATGTTATGACCTTATAACATTCTCAAGCTTGATCAGAATAGCTAAAAGCGTGGGTACCTACCTAACTATCCAATCCTCATTCAGCAAGTGTGCAGTTATGTCAAAATAGTGTTAATCATTTTTCGTTAGATTCATATTACGAAGTTCAAAAGCAGATGTCCGAGACGCTCACATTATCTGGGGATGGTACTTTTAGCTTTGGGAGGGAGTCTTAATTCACCGATAATGAAGGTAGGTGTCTTGGCTTACACACTACAGTGGTCTCAGAGTATCAAATCTACATTACAGGTAAACGGCTCTCTTTAGTAAAGAATTTTACATCCTTAATTAAGGTTAACATCGTGGTTGTCTGCTAAGTAAAGTTTAGAACATAATTATCTGTTTTTTGCATCATCACGATATCTTTAGATAGCTTTTCACTGTCACCAACAATCTAACAATTTATGGTATATTCTAAGTCATATTTCTAAGTCAAGGCAACTTGTTTCAGCGGACATCGTCATTACCGCTTTGATTGTATAATATTTATATATGTTACTCAATAAGTTGTGTAAATCTAGTATATTAGCATAAAAATAAGAAATTTGTAACTAAGCTGATTCCGTACGACGCATAATGGAAGCATCACGTTGACAGTGGGTCTCTGACCCCTGATCGTGCTTCATTATTTGCCACCCCTCATAATCAAACCCCTCACAATAAAATGAACCCGCTGACTGGCCTACTTGCAACAAGCATTGGCTCTCTTGATTATTGTATAGAAGGCATTCAATAGTATGACATTCATTAGGGACAGATTTGAAAACACTAGGTACACTTTTCATACAATTGGGTGTTTTATCATGGCCATAAAAATTAATGTGTTAAACCCATATCTGAGCAAATATTATCTAAAGAGGTGAGTAACGATATTACATTAGGGATGTTGAACATTTGAAGAAGGTAAAGATTGCCCTGATGAAAGCCAACCTCCCAAAGGAGAGGTGACCAGAAATTGTAATTTTTATACTGATACATTAGAATTTTTTTTATAAAATATGATTTCGTTATGTCAACCTTACTGTGGTGGTAGTAAGAGATTTTCAAATATTTTCAGGTTATTCGTAGCCCGGGAATGTTTGTCTTTCTTTAAAAAAAATATAAGGCAGTTATAAAAGCTAAGCAATGTGTATATAATTGATGGTCGGTTGTGTATAATATGTGTACTATGTAGGTATATTTATAATTCTTTTAAGATAAATTTATTTATTTAAAATAAATCGAGCGGGTAGCCGGCAGTGAAATTTTATTAAAAGTCAGACAAGAATAATAAGACAAGTGTCTGAATTATATTTTTACTTGCCTAATTTAAAACAGAAACTCACAAAGACAGATACCGTTAAACTTATTGTGAAATAAAATGTGATCGCATCAGCTGAATGCTGTCTGCTCATTAAATTATAATAATATTGTCTAAAGGGTGCTTTACATTACGATAAATAAAGAATGCATGAGTTGATTATACTTATTTATTTAGAAACAGACCAGAAAACGGACACTTCCTTCGGTCTGAAGATGTCTGTGGCATAAATATAAAAGGGACAAAGTTGAAAAGGTTTTTATAAAGGTTAAAAAGAGTAAAAATAGCTGGCAAAACTATTGAATAGACATTGGCCAGAAGTATTTCTGCTACCGAACACACGAAGCTAGCAGGAAGCAGAAAGATCATCTTATCTCTTTGTTATTGTGATTTATTCGTCGTCGTTCTTAAAAAATATTGATTCCGCTCAAGAAATCTCATAGCTACCTCAAATGATCTCATGGCAGGAGCTACCGCGATAAGCCGCGAGCCCGGCCGCAGTTCGCCGGGCCCGGCTAACATATTGACGTAGCGACGGCGTCAGCCCGCGATCGTTAGAAAACTCGTCGCTAGGCGGTCGTCTCGGCGCAAAAGCGGCGTCTTGCCTCGCGGTTGGTTTGCGGTCAAAAAAGGCGGGGCCGCGGTCGGCGTCGCGCCCTATGATTGGTCCGCCACCTGCCCTTGTGGTTAACCGAATATCACCATTTGCGGTTGCGAAGAAAGGACGCATATAGATATGGCTATACCTCGCTGTTTATAACGCCCTGGTAGGATTTAGGAGCGGCGCTTGACTAGGGATTTTTTCCCAGCGTCCCTATTGGTAATGTTGGGGAGGCGTCTCATTGGTTATTTCACTGATTAGGAAATTTCCCTTGTGGTTAACCGTATATCATCGTTTGTGGTTTGCGGGAGTGGGCATATACATGGATACTAATCTACGACCGACAATTTTTCAGAGGGACGTTGCTATTGGTGGAATAGTGTGGGAGTTTTTAGAATGTGATTGATAATGAAATTTATATTCCCCTGTGCCCCCGTGGTTAACAGAACATCGTCGATTGCGGTTAGAAAGAGGGCGCATATACATAAATACTAAACACACTTCTGTTTGTCGAAGTATTTTTAGAGGGACTTGGCTATTGGTTGAACAGTGTCGGAGTTTTGTAGTATTTGATTGATAACGAGATGTTCCCCTGCGGTTAACCGAATATTAACGCCTGCGGTTAATAAGAGGGTGCAAATACATACTTAGATAGATACCTATTGAACATGTTTGTTTGCCAGATATTTTATTGAAGGGACGCTATTGGTTGAATAATGTGGGAGTTTTATAGTATTTGAATGATGAGGGAAATTTTCCCTTGTGGTTAACCAAATGTCGTAGTTTGTGGTTACAAAGGGGAACGCGTGGGAGAATGTTCGCCAAGTTATTGGTGGGCTGTTGGATGATTCTTATTGGATATTTTAAGGATTGCGAAACAGAACATTTTACTACGAATCCGAAGAAAGGGCGTTAGTGTTTACATCTCGCGTTTGGATAGTAGAAAACATTTTATAAGCGGTGTTATTGGTGGGGCGTCAAGTAAGATATCTGATTGGATATTTAAATGAAAATGAACAACGTTCCCTTGCGGTTAACCGATTATAACTTTGCGGTGGGTCGGTACGGGGTGTAGTTGTCTCCTGGATATATGGTTTGGGGAGAGGTATTAATTACTTCTGTATGGGGGTTTTCCTAGTATTCCATTGGTTATCGGTGGACCAGACAGGGACACGACGGTTATTATTCAATCATAAGGTGAATATTGTGGCTGCGTGTGGTTCGCGGTTTTGGGTTTGTAATATAGACGAATGAGGTCGGTATTAGAGAGAACTCATTTTGTATATGCCCAAACGCTCAGGTTGGTGTGGTTTTAACGAATCATGAAGGAGTTTCAATAAAATACTAGTCTTAAAGGAAAAATAATAAAGTCGACGCTCAACTCGAATTAACATTCAAGTAACTACTAGTTAATTCCTATTACAAACAAACAAAAAATATTCTTACGTAAAAGTATCTTTCTCCCCGATTTTTAATGTGTTTTAAATAATTAATTATTCATTTCAGTATTTTTAATTGTTAAAAAAATACAGTTTTTTCTAACAATTTTCTTGGACGACTAGCGCACTCTACACGCCAACGCGCGAACTTTCTTCAAAGTTATAAAGAAGAAAAGGTCACCGTCTTGTTGCGTCTTAAAGAAAACCCTACCGTTTCCTTTGAAAACTCCATTTCTTCACACACCAACCCACTCTCATCTATATCCTCACATAATACACACACTCACCCCCTCACCAACACAGGCAAGAAGGTTTCAACCCTCCAGCATAATAAGGTCGTAACGCCATACGAAATAGGGGCGCTTGGGACTTTAATTCATATAAACCCCAGTAACGATCTTAAATAGAAGCTCAATTTTGAAATGACGTACGTTAAAATATAAAATCATTTTATTTTGAACCTTACGAAAGTGTGTTTTAAGGGTTATTTTTGAGTGGATTGAATTAGAAATCAAGAATGTTTTGTTATTATCGATTTTCTCCATCACCCTCCGCGCAAGTGCGAAAGTGGCCCCCTATAAGAAGAAGCAAAATATAATGAGGGTTTCTTTCTTAGCGAGCGGGTGCAGGAAAAACTCTGAGCTTTTCCTACTTTCCGCCTTAAGACGTTGGCGCTAGTGGCGGGGGTCTTGGTAAAAATGAATTTGTCTTGAGGCAAGAGATGGCGCTGGTGCTGTGGTTTTTCCTCCCGGTTCCGGCGGTTTGGGCTCGTGGTGTGTGAACTTCTGTGGGTGGGTAACCCACTTAACCAACTAACACGTGGATACAATTGTTTTATTATTATTTTGCGAGTATTGGGTAGAAGTATTTATTTATTTATTCAGAATTGAAACAAGTAACATTTACATACATGACAGACAATGACAGTACAAAATAAACAAAAACTAAAATCTGTTATGCAGCGACCTTATGCATTGCAAGAATGTTTAATTAGTAAATCTTTAAAATTCAATAGAGCCATTTTAAAAACATCAGGTAACATAACATAAGAGTATATTAATGTTGTTCTGATAATTTACACACCTGTCCTGATAATGAACACTGTAACGCTGTGCAAAACGTTGAATAAAGATGGAGATAGTACAATACTGTATGATACCCGAAAAAAAATCACTACTACTTTTGGCGTGAAAATCTCAAATCATATCAGTACCGAAATTCTTTCTAGAACAGATAAATCAACAAAATTCTCTGGAATCTTTGGGACGAAGGAGTAGAGAGAAAACTGTTGACATCATTGGTTTGGTTTCAAAGATATTTTGTAATAGATTTCAAAGATTTTTGATCTCTATCACTCTTCAAGTTCACTAGTATTTGGACTAAAATTTGTACTTTAAAAATATTAAGAACATCATCAAAATTACTAATTTAGGTCGTGTGAAAGATTTACTTTAATTTTAAGGGTTATTTTCAAAATTGGAACTAATTGTGTAAAAAAATCAAACAAGCGATAATCTACCTACCTACAAAATAATACATAACATTTTAACGTAAATTTATTCTTTTAAAAACTTGACAGATAATATCCCGTGGTTTTTAATGAGTAATGCCCTGGTATCTGATTAAAATTCAAGCTTGGGAAGGATTGGTGCGGTAATAAAAATCTTTAAAAACGGATTGTTGACGCAACTATTAACCTTCCTTTAACCTTGTCCTTGCAATTTTTCCCATACTATTTTACCTACCTGACATTATCTGACCATACCCACGTGTTTGTGTGACATTCTACAACAATAAAAGTGACTGTCAAATTAGTTTATTGATGGAGCCTGTTTGTTAAACATCTGTCTTCACTCCTTTTATTGATATCAACTCAGGATAAAGGCCTGTGCAGTGAATATATTCGGTTCCCTCAATGTCTCTCGTATCCAACCTGGATGTTATGGAAGCTTGTGTGTGAAATAAATCATATCTCCTGTGATTGAAACCAACCATCAACATCTTTGAAGGACATCAAAAGGGTAAGTCGGATTCCTTCCTTACTCCATGTTCACCATCTCCAACCATAGTTGTGTCTACTTCAAAATTCACAATTAATTTTTACAGTCCACTCTTGCTTACTCTTGATTCGCCTATTGTAAGCACACGAATTTTAAAATTACGAAGATATTGAAACACAACAGAAAAAACCACGACAATTATAAAAAAAAATTTAGTACTGTATTATGTAAATCTTATGCACAATGTTTATTATTTTGAAATATTGTTATACAAAATTATCATAAATCTTCTTATGTATATATTGTCCTCTCTGTTATACTCTATCGGTTAAAGAATTATATAAATAGTAGATATAATTTTAGATTACAAATTAACATTGGAAATTATTAATCACTATTTATTTGATATTCATGAACCTGTATGTCAAACTTTTCACTTTGTAACTTTTAACATTTAACTTTAAGCTTCGCTTTGATAATTATTATTTTATTTCTACTCTTTAAAAAAAATCATTTTATAATATTTTTACAATAAGTTGTTTTCAAAAGCGGTTGTAATATACAAGTTCGCTCCTGGGCACAAGCATCAGCTTTATAAGTGGAGTTTATATAATATAATATAAATCAATATTATTACCTATCTTTTAATAAAATTTACGGAGAGTTAAAAAACAATTATCATAACGTTATATAATAATTATCACAGAACATAAAACTAAATACAATACAAAAATTAATTTTATTGCTCTAAATTAATGAGAAAATGTGCAAAACGTAAATCGAAAGCTACATTTTCCTCTGTTAAAACAGATTTAATTATTGCGTTTCCCTAAATGAACGGCTACAGCTGTAAGTGGAAGCGGTGTAAATAAAACGTTAGAATTCATCCCGTTTTTATTATCATTGAAATCAGCACATCAGCATTCAGCGCCGTCCCTCCTAGCATTCCGATCCGAGGAGCGCCCTCTTAACAAGGTCTGCTCTGCAGCAAGCTGGGGATACTTGGCTATAAGTAATAAGTCATTATTTTCTTCTTCAAAAATTGCAAAATTATTTACTGACAACATTTTTATATTAGTGATATTTTTTTTAAATATTAACGTGTGGTCTAATTTATTTTAGGTTAGAAAGTCGCACTGGAACAAAATAATAATATTTTACTATTTCGAAGGAAGCAAATACTTTGTGGTGTTTCATTATATATTAAATGTAAAAACACACTTTGTAATCAAAGATATTAGAAGAACGAGATATGCTATGTTGGCCGCCGGACCGTAGCCGGAGTACTACCTAATTAGGGTACTTTGAACGGTATCGGGACGTGTACGCACAGAAATCTGTTCTATGTATTAGTGCGGATACCTTAGCGATGCCTTAGCGTAAGCGAAGGTGTGCAGTAGTATTGGTGAACAAAACCGGCGACACTCGGCAAAACAATTCCACTCAGTACGAACTGCGCATAGCACATCTCGTTCTTCTAATATCTTTGCTTTGTAATACACCACTTTTATTTTTGAATTAACAAAGATCGCCAACCGGGTTTCGCTTTTCCCAAGCTTCGTCAAGGCTTATTATAACTAATAACTAAGATAATTAGATACAAGTATATATACCTATATATAAGTAACTAAAAACGATGAGTAATAGAGATACAAAATAGAAAGAAAGAGACACACATGGAAAAGGAGAGGACAACTTATTTGGAACGAGTAGGTGAGGGGGGAGGGGGGGGGCAGTTTCAGCGGAGATTAACGGAATAAATTAAGTATGGGACTATCAGTTAATTTATTTGATTATTAATTATGTTTAAATTATTATTAAAAGTTTTTATTTTATTTTGAGGGCTTCTAAATTGTTTAATCTAATTTCCATTCCATTTTTATGAATTTTAGTTCCCGAGATTTTATCAAATGAGTGACTAGTTTCTACAAAATGATTCGCGAATTCTGAAAAAGCATTATTATTTAATCATCGTAGATGTTCTTTTATTCTTACGTTGACGTTTCGGGCCGTTTTTCCGTTATAACAAGCGGAACAATCTTTGTTTAAGTCTATATATGCCCAAATGGCTTAGTTTTTTGTCATAATCTTTAGTATTAATTAAGTATTTACCTTAATTGTTTAAGTGTAAAAGGAGGGGTTTTTTAGATGGGATTTTTTTTAAAGAAGAAAAGTTATTTGTGTACAGGACTCTACGCTATTGGAGTGTTTGATTAACGTTAATATTATTAGGAACAACGCACTTGTTAAAAAGAAATTTATTTGAAGTTATTTGTGTCAATTTTTTATTAAGAGTAATGTCTACCTGTTTGCTATACGTTATTTAAAGCGATTTGTTTAAAGATAGTTAATTCATTGTAAAACTTATTTTCATTCAATGCTACGGTAATACGGAATGAAATGCTGAATGTTTGTGAGATATATGATGGTTGGATGAATTGTGAATGGTAATATCAATAAATGAAATGATGAATGTTTGTGGGATATAGGATGGTTGGATGAATTGTGAATGGTAATATCAATAAATGAAATGATGAATGTTTGTGGGATATAGGATGGTTGGATGAATTGTGAATGGTAATACCAATAAATGAAATGATGAATGTTTGTGGGATATAGGATGGTTGGATGAATTGTGAATGGTAATATCAATAAATGAAATGATGAATGTTTGTGGGATATAGAATGGTTGGATGAATTGTGAATGGTAATATCAATATATGAAATGATGAATGTTTGTGGGATATAGGATGGTTGGATGAATTGTGAATGGTAATATCAATATATGAAATGATGAATGTTTGTGGGATATAGGATGGTTGGATGAATTGTGAATGGTAATATCAGTATATGAAATACTGAATGTCTGTGGGATATAGGATGGTTGGATGAATTGTGAATGGTAATATTAGTACATGTAGGTTTCCGATAAATGTAAAAATCTAACTTATTGTTAATGATACTTAAAGTTAGATCTAGAAAATTCAGTGTTAAGTTTGTACATATTTCTAAAGTGAACTAAATTTGTTTTTGAAAGGAATTTATTATTTTGAGAAAAGAGTTTAATTGTCTCTCAGCACCTGTCCAAATACAAAAAACATGGTGAACATATTTTCTCAATAGTAAGAAAAAATAATAATCCTCAATTTGAAATATTCAGTTACTTTAGGTAAGCAATCCAAAGAAAGAAGCTTTCCGAAATAATTTATCAAAAAATCAGAAAAATGAAGAGCAAAAATTTATTGAAGAACATCCTGAAATTATACAAAAGATTGAAACAGATTTATAGTTTACACTTTTCACTAAAGCTCATCTCGCAGCAAACTAGTATTAGGCCCAGTTGAAATTCACATGTGATTAAGTCATCAAATGATCATTCAGGGTCATTTTAAAGATCCCCGTTAAGGCGAAGCTTAGTGCCAATTCACTATTTTGATTAATCTTTATAACGAATTGGTGTATATTATGAATACCAAAAAATATTATTTGGATAAATTAAAGGTTTTTCTATCGTTTCGCTTGAGTGGGATAAAAATAATTAAAAAATTACTAAAAATTAATGTAAGCTACTACAAAGAATATTTTTTCAATAGAAATGTATGAACGCATAACGGAAACAACTTTTAAAAAATACAGTATTATAGCTAAGATTATCTGTGACAGTTTCACTTGATTAACTCTTTTGCTTTCTTATAAAATTATTTACAAAATAAATAAAAAACAGTTTTGTGCTTGAAATCAAACGTTTCTAGACTCCGTTTGTCAAGCGATTTCAATGCCTATTACCTGCAATATAAGGTATACCAAGAATATACGTATTTTTGGTTTGTAGCTTCCTCTTAAACGCTGATTCTTAGTGGGGTTTCATCAAATTGTAATAAGCTGATAGGCTTAACAACATGAGAGTTGTCCTCTTCTGCTGATTACAATTTGTTCACCAGTCAAAACGGACTTAGGATGGGTTATTTCCCATAGTTTGGATAGTAACAGAACATGAATAAGACATTCACAGAACTTGAAAATTAACTTTTAATTTGATGAATTGTTCAAAAACAACCCGTCCTTAGAATCAGCATTTTTCAACTATCAAAAAAACAAAATTTCGCAAACAATTTGATGATTGTCACTAGTGATTTTCTGCAATAATGTGTTAGTCAGTCCAGTAAAGTCATGCTCAGACAATTCATCCCTGTAAATATGTTTCGCATCGAATACTTCAGCATGCATTTCATTCGTCTAACTTTGTAAATAAATCAGAAAAAACGAACTAATTTCATTATTTTCTTTATAATAAATTCAGATATTGAAAGTGTGACAACATGTTCATGAAAAGTACTCAACTATTAATACGTCTTTTTATAAGAATATTTTGATAAAAGTAACTGTAGATGGCAAAGTCACCACCAGCAGCCCCGCTTCCCAAAGAAGAAATATGTCTAAGTTTGTGTGCCAAGTTTAGCGATCCCGAGAATATTCGCTTGTACTAACTCCGGGGTAATTAATACCCGCCCGACTAGCGCTAAGACTTTTAACCCCCTAAGGGGCCGTTCTGCGGTCGTCGGGCATGATTAACCCCCCTTCCCCTCCCTCCTCTCCACGCTGGAGGGAACACTGATAAGAACAATTCATCTTCTCGCAAACACACTTTTCAAGATTTTGCCCTAAATTAATCCACAGTATTATAGTGCTTAAGGGATCTGCTGTTTAGTCATTTAAAATTGCACTCGTTTATAAAGACGCCGTTAAAATGCTTTAGGCACTGTTTTGTCTTAACTGCCGGGACATGACTAGTACCTAGATAAAGATAATAATTGTGAAGTTTTATTTTGAAAAATTATAATGCTCAACTTGTATTTCTCCATGGGTTTATCGGACTTGAAAAAAAACATAAAAAATTAAATTCTGCAACTGATGACATTTAAATCGACGTAAATAATTATACATAAAATATTTTCTTACCACTAATAAATTCTGTTTGAGATGTCGCCGTACTGCGGCGCTTTTTTAATACTTGCAGAAGGTCGTATGGATTGCTTCTTCATTAATTATAATGCAGGTATGGGATAATTGGTTTCAAAGAAAAACATCATTCGCTAAGAACTTTTTGCACGAATGGTTGTACTAGCGAGCAATTCAATGGTTTGCACAATAAAGAACTCCAGTCCATTTAATATTTTTTTTAAATCAATAATGACCTTCTAACTTAATTATCTTTATATTTTTTTTAACTGTTAGTTTTAATAGTTAAAAGTTCTATTTTTCGGGTCTCCTGTAAACGTACCAAATCTATGGACGTGACTTGTGACGTCAGCAGTCTCAAAAAGCCTACTATTTTTTTTTCAATCAGTGGTACATTTTGTATGGGAGTCAAGATGTTTTTTTTTCTTAATATTACTTAAAGAACACCAAGGAAAATGTTAGTAGCATCTCTTCGCTAAAGTTTTTTTACTGAACAAAAATTCAATAATACATCCGTGACCGAACCTGTGTTATTAATTATAAATTACCGGTTTTTAGAAACCAGCATTACTACGAAAGAAAAATAAATTGTAAACCATTGATACATTACTCACGTAGACTGGTTGTGATTTTAAATTATAAATTCAGAATCAGCATTTATTGATCTAAATGAACATATTTTTTATGTAAAAAAATTATCTTTCATTGAAGTTCCTTAATGGTGCGACCACGCAAGATGTAAGCAACCAATAATAATTATTAAAAAAAATATTTTCTTGTTAAATTTTTTTTAATTTGTATTATTTAATTTATTAAAGCGCGTTATGAATTGCTCCACAAAACTGCACTGGAATAAAACACTTATGATTATTAAAAATGTTTCCGGTTTCAAATCAGTTAGTTCTTATTTAGCCTTTTGGATAAGGCAGCATTTTAATCTTGGATCGAAGAAGGCTTAGCTGGCACTCAAAGTGGCCTGTAAGTGTAGGTATGTCTGGGTAAGTGGAAGAGGTAAGAACGTCTATGTGTATGTGCCGGTTCCGTAACTGGTCCATATACGGGGTAAGTAATACATTAGACTGCCAAAGTAGTGAGCAAAGTATTTCTCTCTTGGGAGCCATTTCCTTTGTCTTTCTCTCTACAGATCCTCTGCCGGCCTCTGAAGGAGATAAATGAGTCAGAGGCTTATTGCTTCATGCTGATTTCTACCCCCCTTTAATTGTTATTCTTGTTTTAAGTTAACAGCTTCTCGGGCCGGAGCCGGAGCTCTGGAGATATTCACTTGTTATAAGTACGGGTAGTGGCACGAGAGGCACTTTGCATGTTAATGATATACTTGTACTCATACCTATGAGGTAGGCGTTATTCATACGTTCGCAGAAAATTGACAGCCGTATCATAATATCTCTCACAGAAATAAATTCTTCCGTGAATTGCCAATTAGCGATGAATTTGTAAAGGTACTTACCTACCTACCTAATGCTTTAACATTAATAAAAAACAAAATGTATACTTGAAATCTTTGAATCGGTGCTAACCCGAAATTTCTATAGAAACGAGAACGCGTAGGCGTAGATATGTATGATAAAAAAATAGAGACTGATTGCGATGAAGAATGCGACGCTCAGATGGTTTGGGCGTGCACAGCAAATAACGATGAAAGGAGGGTTAGGAGAATATATGACGCAAATGTGAATGGAAGAAGAAGTCGAGAAAGCCTGAAGAAGACATGGCACGATCGAGTGAACCAAATACTTGAGTCGAATAATTTTAAGAGTCAGAATAACAAAAGCGTATTTATGAGACTAGTGAAAGAAGTGTGCCTTTCGACGTGGTTTTGTTTTTTATACAAATTATCATAAATACCGTTTTATTAATATATCGATGAAATTTCTCACACTTGACCTTCGAAATAGGAGGAAAGTCACTGTCTACATGAGATTTCAAAAAACTTTGACAATTCTCGATTAAATTTTTCACTCTTGACTTTTAAAATAAGAGGAAAATCATCATCTTTAAAAAAATATTTGTAAAGCCCGAGCAACGCCGGAGACTTCAGCTAATACGAACCTTTTTACTCTGTATTGATTATTTTAATTTTTGTGCTGGATTTTTCCGGACTTCAGCTAATATGAACCTTTACACTAGATATTGATTATTTTAATTTTTGTGCAGGATTTTTCCGGACTTCAGCTAATATGAACCTTTATACTAGGTCGGCTAAAGAAGGAGTTAGCGCAACACGGCATAACACCCCAAAAACAAACAACAAAAATGCTTTTGGCCGTGAAAATCTAAAAACTTACCTTTATACTAGGTATTGATTATTTTAATTTTTGAGGAGGATTTTTGTGGACTTGGCCTAATATGAACCTATATCCCTACTATAGTTGCGCGTGGAGGTTTTAAAATTTAATAGCCTTAAAATGTGTACCCTTCACCCCCCTTTACCTCTTGTCCCCTTTCCATGACCCGGGCCAAATGACAAGGAACATTATTATCGTTGCATCTTGGTCACCGCGAACATTGTCGTGTTATTTTTGTGAATACCGCATATTTTAAACTCAGCCGTGATTATTTGGAACATTTGTCACTGTTTTTTTGTTATGTGAACAAGTGTTAAAAGGAATTGCCTTAATGATATGCAAACTGATCGGTGTAAAAGGACCCAGCGGCCACGGAGGACGAGACCTAGGGGTAAGTATTTGGCCTTTCCCACTCTTTTCCTCTCTTGTAAACAATATAAGGCAAATTCAATTCGTTTTGTTATTTTGTTAAGTCATTATTGCACCTCCCGCAACCTTCCGCACAATTGCGAACGAAAGATTTTGCGCACCACCATACTAGGTATTGAAAATTTAAATTTTTGTGTAGGATTTTTCCATTTATTTAGTTATTTCTTGTACTTTTATCTCAAAAATCCAAATCCTCTAAAGGTATGTAACTCTGTCAATATGAAAATAAAACTAGTTGTCGATAGTAACAGAACTAATTCCTAATCAACCCTCTTACCAACTTTCCAAACCAAGCCGCGTATTGTGTATTTATATCGAAATAATATTAAAAACAGTACCTGTCTTTATATCAAAAGGTGCTTTAAATCCTCAGTGATTACAGCAAAGTTAAATATGTCACATTTTCCTAATAATATACGCACTTTACAGGATAATGTACCATAAAATACTGACCCCTGGCTTCAGTCGTTAAAACCATTCTGCTATTTTGTATCTTCAAATTTGGAAGTAATTTTCCGGTCCATTAAATGTGTGCATCCATTTTGTGTTTCAACTCGTGTGACCAGCCATGCCGTGTAGAGTCTATACATAAATATGTGTAGGACGCCCCAAGCGATGTTGTTCATTTATTATGTTGAACGCGATTAATTAGAAGGTTCTACCTCACTCTCTTAAATTGCTTTATCGTAATTCCGGTGGACGGACGCTTTTTGGCAAATCAAGTTAAAGAAGGAATTTTAGTACGAAAAATAATAATATTCTTATTCAAAAGGTTGCCGTTGAATATTTAAAAATACTGTCTAGTATAAAACTCGATAGCGACATAGATATCCAAATTAATAGACTTGCCTAACATGAAACCTGGGTATCATTTCGACGCGCTGGAGGCAAAGCACGTGACCGTATTTTCGGCATGAGTAAACTATGACATCGGTTGTACATTGACCACCCAAGAGCGCACATTGAAATAACCATGCCATACGCAGAAAAGTAAAGTTCGATAAAATAATGCAAAGGTTTGAAGCGCAGTCCATTGTGGAACTTTTCTGCGTAGGATCTGAATGTTCGTTCTTAAACGAATTGCCTGGCGTAGTGACGCTAAAATTGAGTGAGGTGGGTAAATTATATCGCATTTATGAAAGTGTAAAAGTAAATAGTGTAACAAAATACTCAATTTTGGAAACAAGCCATAATAATAATAATAATAAGTGTTTTACTATCTTTTATTTGTAACATAAGATAGATATAATAATATCCTCACTGAGATCTCCCATGCTAAGGATAAGTAGGCAAGTTTTTTATGCAGCCCAGCAATTTGAGCGTCATTGTAAAATGAACTAATACTTCGTAAGCAGATTTTATTTTCGAGGACTGGATGGTGAAATTACAATGCGAGTTGCCTGTATTGACAAATCACCGAAAGTGGTACGGACATGTCTACTCCGCGCAGTTGGTTTTTTCCCCTTTTCCGATTGGCTCGTCTATTAATTTGAATGTCTATGGATAGCTAGTAAAAATCAACGCTGTTAGCATGGAGAAATAAGGCTTTTACCAAAGATATTAGAATAACGAGATGTGCTATGCGCAGTTCGTACTGAGTGGAATTGTTTTGCCGAGTGTCGCCGGTTTTGTTCACCAATACTACTGCACACCTTCGCTTACGCTAAGGCATCGCTAAGGTATCCGCACTAATACATAGAACAGATTTCTGTGCGTACACGTCCCGATACCGTTCAAAGTACCCTAATTAGGTAGTACCCCGGCTACGGTCCGGCGGCCAACATAGCATATCTCGTTCTTCTAATATCTTTGGCTTTTACCAATTAAACTGAACAGCCGTTTGGATAAAATTCTGTTATAGCTCCAAGGCGACTGAGTGCAATCTTCGCCCAACTTAATGTGCACTAAAGTTAAGCCACGTACAAAACCAATTCAATGGATTAACAACCACTAAAAATTAAGCAATCGTAGAAATTAAATTGGATTTTAATTTCCTAAAATATAAGAAAAAGATAAAAAAAGTGAAAAATATCATTTCCCACTCATAGTTAGTAAAGCACGAACACAATAAACAAGTTTTGAATAACAGGTCACCCTAGTGAGGAGGACTAAGAAATACAATTTACTATAAATGTATTCACTATCATATTTTGCATGTACACTGTTTAAATAGTCGCTGTAAAAATGATAAAATTAAAAAAGAAAAACGAGATTATTTTAGGATGTTTGACGACCAGTTAAAGAGTGTTGGTCAAATGACAACATTTTTATTCATATTTTCGTTAATTTGGAAGATATTGACGGATTACCTTTTTTATGTAAATTATTTATATTCGGTGTTACCTAAATATTTAAATGTAGTTTTTAGGTAAAAAAAGTTGAATTTTTTGTATACGAAAATACATTTTCTTCTATGAAAAAAAAATTTGTATGTGAAAATAAACATGAAAATAAATTTTGAAAAAAAGTGTTTTTCTTGTTACTTCTACCATCATGTAGAATCACCTCCTAAAGTTAGCGCACTTTACCCCCGAATAACCTGTATTAAGTTAACTCTAGTATAATTTTATTATTATTATCATGATAATTTTTCAAAATAGATATAGGTACTCCGATGTATGTATTTATTTAGTTTTAGAATTTCAAAATCCCTGTACGTTTAATGAATGATACTATGTAATTTTATTGACCTGCAATGACATCTTCAGGTAAACCCCGCCAGATGTGTAGAATACAATTTTTTTTTGCTAAGTGTTAATTTTAATTTATATTATCGTTCGTTCACTTTTCGCTGATTAAAGCGTCCGTTACATGATGATACTCTGTTTGAATGAGTTAAAGACGAATCCAAGATGTTAAATTTTGTGTAAGATATTTGCCAAAGTAATAATTTCAGTTTTGGACCCAAACTTCATTCAGAAACATCACAGGATCAAAACCCTGCTGACTACAAGCGCCTCGGAGTGCCGTTCTCCGCGACTAAGCGCTCCCGCTCTGCGCGAGAACAAAAATAATATTAAAACGCGTAATGAATTCTGCTTCCCGGTTAATTGGAGTAAGTAATGGTCGACGAGGTCGGCGAGTGGCCGGGATTTACGACGATTGTTATTGCCTGGATAGCCGCCATTACACGCACGCGCGACCCCGACCGGCAGATTTCGCCAGCGTGTGTTTTTGCCGGTGCAGTTTTATTGTTTTATGAGGGGGATTCGAGTGTGGGCCGAGGAGGTCTGTAATTCGTATAGCGGAGTAGTGATGAGTCGTTCATGAGCGAGCCGTACAATTGAGCTAGCTCTTTTTGATGTGCCGGATTCGTTCGACTCCCGGTAAACCGTACAACGGCTCAATGGAACGGTTACTCATAACCATTCGAAACATAGCGCCATTAAAGTTATCTAAGTATAAATTTTGATTAGATACTCATACATGAACAGGGTCCGCACAGCGTTGTGACAGTCCGATATCTGGACTTGAACACATTTATCTACACCTACTAAGTACCTGGTAGCTGGGAGCTGAGAGCTGGCAGCTAAGAGCTGGGAGCTAGAAGCCGTGTCGGGTGGGCGGTAGCGAGGGAGCTGGTCCCGTTCAATTAAGCCGACTCTTCGAGCCGTACGAAAATATTGAGCTGGTCCTTCGCTCCCGCCTTTAATAAAATGAGTCGTGACCCATCGCTATTGCGAAGGACTTAGCTAAGCGTTGTTGCTTGTTGGGTTTTATGTAGTTGCTCGTTATGTGGAAAGAAAAGGTTGATGGAGCGCCGCGCAGTTCGGAAAAACCACATGAAAATTTCTGAAAAGTCTTTTGGATGGGCTCTGTGACAGTTTTTTTCTGCATGCTTTGAATTCTCATCCACTGTCAAACTCTATATGACAACTTAGGTGACAGAGTTGGGAATTTCTTTGCTCTTAACCCAAAGGTCGTGTGTTTAAACCAAACATGATTTTTTGAAATATTAAAATTTTGTAGGGATGTAAATGCATTACGATCAAACCTTTTTTGTTATCATTCTATTTTGTAAATCATTTTTGAAAGTTTCAAGTGATTTAATTATCATTAAAATTTCACGGGTACCTACCGACCTACTTACATATGTACATGAAACCGAACAAGACACATAAAATAAAAAGATAACGGTCACAATTAGGAATTGAACCCGAATTTACCTTTTTCATGTGAATACCTAAGAAGAATCTCAACTGCTCCCAACCATCAGTAGCAAGAGAGAATATGGCATCCCCAATTGGGGTATGTTGCGAGGCTTGATGTAGAGTAGATTAATGTAGCGGTAAGCTGTTAAGAATCAAAATACTTTTAAAAACTATATAATTTCGTTTTCTGTGTAGGTAAGTAAATTAATTAAAAACTTTTTTTTTCACTTTTTTAATTGCTTTTTCCACATGAAACTAATCATTGTCTAGGAATGGCACTTACCTAATAGAGATACACACATAGAAGGGTGACTATAAAATTACCATAATATAAGACAGGTACCAACTAACTATAACACTGATTCTACACAACTTGTTATAATTAGTCGCAGCGAATTTCAGCCCAAGTAACATTAAGTCTAACTTTAATGGTCCAACTTTCCCATCAACATCAAAGGTAACTTCTCCGTAACAAGTTATAATAATTTTACGTACTTACCTAGTTACGTCTGCTATTAAAACATGGTTCAATAATTAAAGTAATTGTTTATTGAAACAGTTAAGTTTTTTAATGAGTGAATAAAAATATCAATAACAATTATAACGTTTGATATAAATTGACGAAAACATTGTTTTCAAAAAGAGGAGATGAAATTAATATTTATGGATCTGAATTTGTATGTATTAATATAAACAATAAACCGCCCAAGTATCTCATCAAAACAAATATTCGAAGAAGATTTATCTTGGTAACGATGTCTAATAATGGTGGATGGACCAATAACACAGGGGTTTTATTTTCTTCAATTTATCATAAAATATTGCAAGTAGGTACCTTGGTTTGTAATGTGTAGCATCCTTATATTGGCTTCGGTTCATTCTTAACGGGATTTAAACTCTACCATAATTGGACATAAAGTTGGAGTGTTTCCGTTTTTCAATAAAATTCAAATAAATGGAATGTAACTGAAATAACCTAACTTTTTGTAACTATAACTACGGATATATATATAAATACAAACGCATTACATAAAATTTGTATTATAAACGTTACGTACCGTCACCTCACTTTTGTCGTTTCATATAAAATTAATAAATAAAAATTTTAACATGGTTTCAAAAAGGTGCACATTTCAACTCTTCTGTGGTTAACTTCAACATTTTAATATAAAGAATGGTACTTTCTCTTTCTATCACCGTTTACATCATATTTCTCACCGTGACAATAAGGGAAATACAACGATTTCCATGAGATCATATGCATTGTTCATGAAAGCAAACAAATTATCCTGAGGGGTTGAAATATATAAATAAGTCTACCGGCAATTCCCTCTCCTTTGAATGCTATACTCATACTCATAAAAAGATTCTGTGATGCTAAAACATACCCAAATTGCGATGTTTCGGCTATCCCAAAGGCGAACCTGTAACTGACACATATTTAATTTTGTTTTTTACAAATGTTTATTTCGTTGATAAATCAAAATATTAAAAAAAAATAATTCCAAGTGATTTCGCCACTAATAATAATCGAACAACACGGTTGTCTGTGATGATGTGAAATATTTCTGCGTAATGTATCTAATGTAATGTATTGCGTAAAATTATTCACTTTTATTTTTCTAAATGGGAACTGATTGTGGGAACCAAGCCATAAACTAGTAATAGTTTTATATTTGAAATTTGTATTTCCGTTGTTTAAATTTTCTAAATCTGATTCACTATTGATTTTTAACGTTTACCAATGATTTGATGATACTCGCATTATTGTATAAATTCGTGAAGTGAGTTTGTAACATTTCCCCAGATACTAAAATACTCATTGATACTATTTTTATGTATATTTGAAGCATTTTAATTCTTGATTTGCATTCTCTAATATATTTTTTTTCATCACAATTATGCCCTTCACTACTCTGTTATTATCAAAATCTAAGAAATCAGGCCACTGGATGGTGGAGCGAGGGCTGACAGCGTGAATTCTTGTTTGCAAACAACCAAAAAAACAACCTTCGTAATGGTTAAGACTTGGAACTACGTAAATTAACGTGATCTTTTTCTGTGAATTTTTGCTCTCTTACGTTATTTTTCTTTATTGTTTCATAAATGTATGTTTTTTCAGTGCCTTTTTGTGCTAATAAACAAACTTTTTACTATTTTAATGCACAGCGTCGATCAGCAGATGTAGAAAATAAACTCTTATGTAAAATTCTTAAAGTAAGGTATCCTCCTGTATTACATCTCCTTCAGCTCTACCTATCAGTCGGGCTGGCTAGATGGCTAGGTGGCTGGGTGGATAGGTGGCTAGGAACCCGACCACCCCTGACTCAGGTTACGGTGGAAGGTGGTGGCGGATGGGTGATGAAGTGGGGTTGGGAGGTTTCGGAGGTTGTGTGTAATTGTAAAGCTTCATTTGTACAGTGTCACCTTTATCCCTCTACATTCATTTCCATCCATCCCTCCAAGTTAACTTCAAGTCAAGGACGCCTCGACAGATTTTATAATTTTTGCACTTTGAAAAATTGTTTCACAAGCCTGTCATGCGTAAATGTAAGAATCAACATTGCTACGTGACATTATTTAGTATTAAGAGATTTAAAATATTAGCTTTTGGTCAATATTAGCAGGTCGGTTAAGCTAATAAACTTTTAATAAAATTTTTGCGATTTATTAAAAAAAAGTACTTTTAAAATAGTCATATTTAAATAGCAAATCACATCAATTACGTACTAAATCTGATGATACCTAAAATTTAATAAATATTTAAAAATAAAAAAAAACAGAAAAGTTTAAACTTCATTGTTTAAAAGACATTTCAAGATGTCAAATATAAGGTAGTTCCGAAATAGTGGTCTACATTTTTTAATATGTGTTTGATTTTATTAAAGTTTTTTCTCCTTTTTTATTATTTTCGTTCGTGTGGGAGTTTTTTCCAAGGCTTGATATTCCCAAAACACTGATACCGGTGTAGATTTAAAAACTAATTGTCCTGAATTAAGATTTTATGGATAAATTAATATTTACGAATATATTATTGTTTAATTTAGTAATCATATTATTGTTTCCCAGTTATTATTGAATCCCGACCAAATTTTAATATTCAACGGTACAGTGAATCAAAATAACTAGACAATTTTAGATACCACAAACTATCTTATGTCTTACTTAGTTCAGAACTAGCTAGATAAATCTTATTTAAAAATTAATCTAACATATTCTAATTCTAATCTTTTAGATCAAGTTTTTGCAACATACCTATATCTGGGTGAAAAATTACGGTACCTTATTTAACACACTATAATTTAAGTGATTTCTGACCTGAATTAAAACTGGCAGTGGCAGAAAATATTTTTGATGCTTGATAACAATAGGTAAAGATATTTTAAAAAATTAGGTTTAGTCATTTTTTTCAATAGTTTATAAGTCATTGCTAATTTCATTAAAAATAGCATTAGGTCTCAGAGGGCGTGTTTCACATGAAATGACAAATCGTACGCCGTGTGCAAAAAAATATTTTTTAAACTTATTATTAAATTACATAAAAATGAAACATTGGAAAAATACTTTCAAAACTTATCATTAAAAATAATCGGTCGACATTGAACACAAAAAACCACATTTCAAAATATACAAAGAATCGGTCGAGATTTAACACAAAAAACCACATTTCAAAATATTAAAAAATCGCTCGAGATTAAACACAACTATTGAAATCCCTACCGCCTAAACTAATACCCTAATTACAATAAAAAAATAAAAAAATCAATAAATTTTTATTCGCTCTATAAAGGGATTCCTCCAAATTATTAAATGTATGTATTTTCAAATACATACACGGTCATTAAGGGTTAAGTTAAGTTGGTCAAGTATTTATTGATAGCTAAATGATATTAGTAAGAACAATAGGTTAACATTACAATTAAACAGAAGTTCACAATAATACAAATATACAACTCTTTTCACATCCCGTCCTTGGCTCTCCATCATTACGGTGCGCGGTTTTACCGCCCTGGTGGGGAGGGTGGGAAGGGCGGCGGCGGGGAGCTAGGGCGGAGGCTGGGAGGGCGGAGGGCGGGTTGTACGAGGTGTCCTTTGTCTCCGACTAATTGACAATTCAAAGAAACATGTCGAACCAATTTTGTCATTCAATTTGTTTATATTCATTTGACTGACATTAGCTCCTGTTTAAGTCGCTGCTAGCGCCCAGTCGCAAAGGCGAATTACATATCAGGGGGTTTCTCCTGTCTTCATCAAAGAAAATAAGAAAACGTCTCATTTTGTACTGTGTAACCCTACAATGGATTTTAATAGGTGCGTAGATAAATACATCTTAAGATTATTAGCAAACAGTACATTTTTTGTACGTTGTTTCAATCATTCCTCAAGATCTGTGATGTAAATTTTGTATGATTTAAACACGAATAAATGTGAGGATCATATTATATGTTATTAATTATTATTGATCGTTATTCTTAGAAAGCATTTTTGCATCGCAAATTAACATAATTTTAAAATTTAATCAAAAATCTTAATGTATTTGAAACCACATAATCAATGACATAAACATTTTTTATCTATGAGGATTACATTGCATTTATTAAATAGCTCAATTTGGTAGAATCTCACTGCCTTTAAATAATCTACATTCAGTTTTCCTAACTTGGTTACTCCCGCAATGCCAGTGGTGTCAATGCTTTGCTACCGTTGACGTTGCTATTATTAAACTATGTGCAATTTGGGTTGTGTATCCCTAGCATTCTTTAATTTAAAAACATATAATACTGTACACAAATAAATTATTCTTATTTTCTGTACGTAAAATGAATTTATGCCACCGTTCTTAAAATAGTTGTGTTAATGTTCAGTATAGTTGCGTTCCAAGCAGTTGATATTTTGAATTTTTATATTTTAAAATTTATCTTTTACTTTCAGTTAAATAAAAAGTGTTTTCGCTTTTGAAAAATCTTTATTATAATTTAAGTTATTTATTTTTCACTTGTAATAATAATCAAAAAGTGCAAAATCAAAATCATAAGATATTGAGACAATTTTTAAAATTCTATTCAATTTTAAAAAATTAAGTTCTCCATCAAGACACTACCAACATTTTCCACCTACTGTGATAGTGGATTTCCGCCTTCTGTATGTTATTAAATAACCCTAATGGCCCCCTGGAACAAGAATACCAGAACATATCGTCCATAAATGTATTAATTACTTAGCATAAGAAACCTCGAGGGGCCTTCAGGGAACCTTGGGGGAGTGGACTCTTCCGTCTTGGGGCATTCAGGTAATCAAGGAGGAGTGCAGAGAAGAGATAAGATCCTCTTCCCTCGTGAAGTCTTCAGGAAACTAAGAAGGAGTAGAGAAGAGCGATGAGGCCACATCCGTGAACTCTTCTCTTGTGGGGCTTTTAGGAAACTAAAGAGGAGTGGACTCTTCCGTCGGGACCTTCGCGAAACCAATGAAAGAAGGAGAGGAGAGGAGCCCTCTTCCCTCGTGGGTCTTGAAAGAAACCAAGGGGGAGTGGAGAGGAGAGATGAGACCTGTAAAGACACATTATGGAACCAGAAGTCATAACCTAATGTCCTTAGATAACCCTGGTGAACTTTGTAAAAAGGGACCGGGTTACTCTTAAAATAATGTGGTAAAATGGGAGATAGAACAATGGGCCGATGGCCTAAATGCTCACGGCAAACTACATGTTAACCGTCTCCGATCTATAAATAAATTGTACAGTAAATATTTACAAAACCACTTGTTATGTAAATCTTTTCTATTCGTTAAATGAGTTATAGACATGTACACTATGTGGAGTAAATTTAAATGTAATTAATAGAAATTAATGATATTACTTCTACCATAAATTCTACGCACCAATCAATATTTTACATATTCCACTGAAAAAATCGGACTTGACATTTTGTTATTTATTTCAGTAATTTCTCTTCCCGGATCCAGAGAATACTTGCACGTAGTCGATATGTTGTGCCTTTGTGACATTTGCCAACAGAGGGCTTCAGTATGCGAGCATTATAAATGCGAGCCTGTTCATTAGCTCAGATATTCAACAAGAGGGTGGAACTTCAAAGACTGATGACGTTTTTAATTACCAGCGCAAGATTAGGTTGGCAAAACGCGCTCAGGTCATACGTGCAAATAATTGCAATACATTTGTTAGTTCTTTACTTATGTCTTATTAAAATGTGTCCTTTGACTTCTGGCATGGAATTAAATACAGTACATTTGTAGTATGTTCGGGATACTGTTTTAATGATAACAATGAAATATTTATTTAAGAGGTTCAAATTAATTTGTTAAAAAAATTAAATCGTTACTTATTATCCTGAATTTTTCAAAATAGTGCTTGGCAATGAAAGTTCTTCTATAATGACTCTTACAAATATTTGCAAAAGTACAAAATAAAATGAAAAGGACCTGCTTTGAAAATATATTAGCATTACATTATTTATGTTACACAATACAGTAAAATTTCATCCAAAGTGTGCTTTATTACAATAACAAGAGAACAATAGCATTCTTTAGAATTTTCTTAAATTTGTACATTAGCTTCATAAGGAGAGCCCGAGAAAAATAATTCCTCAGGGCCTATGTCATCTTTAGGAAAGCTCTGTGGAGGGTTTTTTTAATGAAAGGAAGGAGAGGAAGATCTGCGCAAGAAAACAGTTAAGAAGGGTGGGTAGTAATCTAGGGGTCAGTGAGTCCGTGAGTGATGGACGTATGAATCTATCCCTATCACTGCGGTGCAAGGCGATGGGTCAAGGCAGTTTTATGAGGGCGGGGTATGAGGGGTGGTTAGGAATCTAGAGGTCAGTGTGTCCAGTAACGAGACGAGAGTGACGGATGTTTAAGTTCATCCCTCCCACTGCGATGCAAGGTTATGCGATACGAAAGTCCTGCTGGAGAGGTAAAAAATGTCTCCCTTAACCAGTTTCTCTAAATCCTACCCGCAACAATGGGCAGACTCATCCGCTAAGACCTGGAAAATCCTCACCCCGTGACACCGAGCACAGCTACTAAATAAACAAAATTCATGGGTGTTATTTTTACCAATTAACACCCAGTTATCAAAAACAATATATTACATAGTATACACACAATATGCCTTGATGTATGGAAGTGACGCATGGAACTGGCAGATAAAGGATGAAAGTATATTGAATGCTGTTGAAATGAGATCCCTGTGGCGTATGTGTGGTAAAATCATGTATAATTGCAATGCTGATTTAAGCGTAATGAGTAAGATTAAGAAAATGAAGCTTAGATGGTTTGGGAATGTAGAGCGAATGAGCGAAGAAAATAGTGTAAGGAGAATTTATGACTCAAATGCGAATGGTAGCAGAAGTCGGGGACGCCCGAGGAAGACAAACTACGATCAAGTGAATCAGATACTTGAGTCGGGCCATGTCAAGATAGGCCAATAAGAGTATGTATAAGAATAGAGGCAAGAAGTGTGTGCCAAGACCGAGTTGTTTGGCGGTCCGTCCTCTCTGCCTACCCCTGTGGGAAACGACGTGATGGTTAGTTAGTTAGTTTACATACAATATGAAAAAAATAATACTTAATTTATTATTAATTATACTAAATATTGTCTGTGTAGTGTGCTATAAGGACTATTGAAATTTTCCAAGAAAAACAAAAAAAAAACAATTCATAAACCCTTCAAACAGTATATTTAAATATTGAGTTATAAATGATTAGTCATAAAACATGCCTTTCTAAGAATTAACCGAGGATAATTTTTAGTTTTAAGTTATGTAAATAACAAAACAATTTATCTCCTTCACGACAAATTCATAAAAAAAAACCTATCCTCGTCTGTTGCCAGCAATGCATTAAGTATTAAAACAAAACAAACAATAACGCACATTAAGCCAAAACCATCCGGAACGAAATATGATTAAATATTTTAACGATATGAAAATTAATTCGTCCCCTGTTCGGCGCACACATTGCATTGTATCATTCCATCACACATGGAACTATTCACAATTTTCCCCCATCACATTCTGCAAATACCATACATTTTATAACACATCCGCCGCTGCACAAAATGCATTATTGCATATTTGCATTGGCCCGTCGTCCGTCGCTACCTGCTTGCAGTTATAATCAATTGCGTTCGTAGCCACTAAATTACAGGTCTGCGATCCGCGGAGAGTGTACCTACTTATATACCTGCCCACTACCCATGGTTACCTGGTAGTTACGGTATAGGTCAAACGATATTATTTATTAATTTCAGCGAGTGTAAGTGTATATACAGATATCGTTTTTTTTTTTTTTTTCACCACCATCTTCAAATGAAAAATGATAAAACAGAGGCGAGAAACACAAGAGATACAATTAAAAATGTCTACTTCAGCACACTCTATCTTTTTATACAGATAATACATTTACGTCACAGAGCAATAGGCGATATTATTTTTAAGGCGATGCACTACGTCGTGTAATATTTTAAATTGAGCCGCTATCAATAACAACCCTTACGTAGATGGCGATAAGGTTTAAATTCCCGCTTAACACCATCCGCCCATTTTGATTTATGCAAGAAAAAAACATGGCCAAAAAGTGCCATTTATTTTATTTTGTGGATGTTCTGGAATAATTTTTTTTTTTCGATCATTTTATAAATAACTTAATTTGCCACATTATACAATAAAATCATAACCGAAAATGGGTTCGTAAGTAGGAGATTTTGAACTTTAAAGCAGTTTTCATAGGCCTTTACACTATTTTTTCTGGGCTTATAAAAAGACTGAACTAAAAAATACTCGATTATTTCAAAGGCCAAGATGTATTCTACTCGCAGTATTTAATTAAAGCAACTGAAACATTTCTAGGCGACCAAATTTTCCAACCAAAAACACATGATTTTGCATTACTACGTATGGCATCGCCTTAAGTGTGTTCAGGTGAAACATGGTATGGCATCTTAAACATTAGGAATTGGGAATATTTATTTCAACATTGTTAATTTGGTATCAAGATAGTTGACATATTAGATCTATCAATTGATTTCTCATTTTAGGTGTATTAATCTTGAAGTATTCAAGACGAAAGTATGTCGTATGATCTAAGACGGTCATGTAGACCACATTCTTAGAATTTTTTTTAGGTGTTGAAATATTAATTTAAAAAATCACAAGAAATCTTAGTATACTAATAACTAAAAGTACCTATAGTTAAAAATCATACAAACGCAAATAAAAAATCATAAAATAATGTGAGAAAGAAATAAACTATGTGTGTATTTACGTAAAGTAAAGATGTTCGAGGAACGAACAAGGGTTTGGATAGCCGTATTTTAAAGGGCTATTCCACACAGATAAAGCATGGATAACGCCTATGGCTTATGACAAGCGAATGCGATAACACAATTTGTAAGGTTAATTCACAGTCAGCTTACCGGGTGGCGAACGAAGTCTGCATCTCGAGAATCATCTGTCAGCAATGGAACGGTGATCGTTGTACGGTAGCACTCGTTATGTTGAATTGGATTGCGATAATTGCGATAAAATACGTTTAAGGGATTATTCCGATAAATAACCGGCGATAGTACACACATTGGTTTTGACAAGATGAACGTTTTGACGCGATTGTACGGCTCACGGCACTACGTGATTATAGCTGACGTGTGTGATTTCAAACTGTACAGTTCAAAATCTGACCATACTGTTGGTCAGCACACGGCCTGTCAAAAGCAAATTGGCGTGACGGAACAAAAGATTTGTCGACAAATGTGTTAATTATACATAAAAAATATTCCAAACATTACTTCCCACCAAATGTTTAGCTCCGGCCTAATTTCATTTGGGAGATGGTCCAATTTGTTAGGGAGGACTGTCAAATATCAAATGTTTTTTGCGCCACTCTAACAGCAAACAGTTTGTTTTCAAAATCATAGTTCTATTGTGTAACAATAGGCGAAATGGAATATTTCTATTAAATGAAGCAACTTGTACTTCCCTAGCTTCTTAAGGTCACGCTCTGGTTACGCGGGAATATTGCCCATAAGTACCACAATTCTGTCATACTCCACACCAAATTAGGTATAATCTGCTGGAACATATCCAGAAAAAATCAACATGTATGTCTTATGCGGACGAATCGAGAATCATGCACCACATAGACTTACTCGAAGCAACAAAAAAAATTAGTCTTGACACCCGAAATTATGCAAATCATGCAATACTAAGTTTTAATATAATTCAAAACCCTATGGATACATTTTGAAATTCTTAAGATTCACGTGCCGGAAAACTTCAGCCGTAGTCTTTGTCACGACTTTTTCAAGATACCACACGGCAGAACAGATGTTCTGGCACGGCACATCATGGCAATGAGGAATCAAATTTCTGAAACAGTAGATACATTTGATTATTCCTTACTGAAAACATTTTTGTGCAATTATCTTCCCAAATTTTTGTAACTGGATGAATACCTATATTATGTCGTATGGTAAAAAATAAATAAAAAAATATGTATTCAATTAGTTTGTTCCCTAACATCCTTTTTTCTTGTAATACTCGTAAAGTGAACTAAGTTTTTTTTAATGTATCCTGAATTCTTGTAGAATTAAATCAAATTCAGTCATGCTTGAAATTTTTCCTGCAATACGGAATTTAAATTGTGTGCACAAAATCACACAGCAAAATGATTCAATTTTGCTGGGTAATTTTTACAAATCAGAGTAACTGACCTAAGTTCTAACCCGACATTCAACCAAAAGACTTGGTTTTCGTGATTTTGACAATCGCGAATCAAGCCATCACCAAATTGAGTTTAAAAGTTTACGCATTTCTAAATTATTATAACATATATGCATACATTATTACATTTTCTTTTGATTAATATGGCTCCTATAATCCAGCTTGAATCTATCAATTTTCCGGCAGCGTATTATAATACTGCATTCCTTTGTGTATTGGCTTTGTCCTTTGTTGGTATCCTAATTTCATTGCCCATTCTTGGTAATGTCTGTGTATGTACTTAATAGTTTCGTAATAGGTTTTTTATTATTTCATGTATAAATATCATCGCGTTAAAAATCGGCGTCTGTATCACTGATGCTAACCTGCCAATTTGGTTCCTTTTACAATTTAGTTTGGAGAATTTGCAACTTATTTGGTTCTCTGTCGTTACATAATTAAAGAATCGTTGAGATCTAGTTATATCTAATGCATTTTAACATAATTTCTAAATTATTTTTACATCTCGATAAAAAATCTATTCAGTGGATGCGTATCTATTGAGAGCTGAACAATGATTGCTGGTAAATAATTAAAGAGTCGTACATCGGCCAACTGAACTCCCCCCCTCCCGTGTACCTGTTCTATACTGTTGACTGTATACGTGTACGGTGTACGGGTCCGTACACGTTTTGCCATGCCAATGCATATGCAACTTTGTGTATCTGTCGATCGGTGTGCCAATTCGCCTTGGTAGGCTACCTTCATACAGTGGGCACGCACTGACCAGGCAAACACATACACCGCACTTCACTGCATTTCCAGTTTACCAAACCGATGCAGTGCCGGCGTGTAATCTGTTCTTTCAGGTCTTTTCGTCGAGAGATTTTCTCTTTTTAATAGCAATTAATGTATTTTATCTGTTATTCTGTTACTTTTGTATTAGTTAGTTCCTTAGATGAAATAACTTCAGCAAATATGAAAATGTTAACAACGTAATAAATTGAACTAGGTGCGCTGAAGGGTCCGTTTAATGAAGTAAGGACGAAGGAAATAATTCATATTAGTCTAGCTTGTCATCTCGTTATGATGTACTTATATTTCATTTATTAAATAAAGTGGATGTCACTAACTGTCACTAAGTGTGAAGGCCACTGTCCAAGTTCGATTCCGAAAAACTGTGTCAAACCTAGGTAACGCCGGGGACTCTTGGCTGGTTAACACATATATAGCTAATTTCTGTGAAAATCATGCACAACATTTAATTAAACCTCTAAAGTTAATACTTTAAATAACATTGAGGGAGTCTTTGTGGGTGACCTTTTTCATTTAGTTTTCCAAGTAAATAATCATGTTCGTAAATAACAACCGGATAAGTTTGTTAATCAGTTTTCTTGTTCGTGTTATTTTTTTACCTATCTACGTCCTTATGATAATTTTATATGAAAGATAGCATTTCGCATTGCAGCATAATATTGCTTATTGTAAATAAATACTTGGGCACTAAGTACCCAACCACAATATTTCAAGCGCTACACGGAGAAAAACGAGTGTGGCTGTTTATTAAAATCCTCAAACGTTTTTGATTTTTTTTTTGATTTTCTAGATTCTTATTTTCCATGAAGTGGTGAATCATTTAAATTTACTGAATTTAAAGTTAATGTTCTTTATACAAATAGAACGGCGTCGTTGTGCCTCACAATTTTTACCTCATTTGGGTGTTTAAAATGTTACTTCGATATTTCCTAATAAGATATTTGTCCATTCAGAATATATCAGAACACGTGTTTTTCTGATAAATTTAATAATGAAATGCGAAAATATTAGAATCTTTATAAACACATTTTTTGACATCCTCATAACACATGTTCACATGTTTATGTGTTATACCGATAATTCGTTAGGAAATCTGTCAACTCATTCGTTAAAGGCCTTTAGTCCAGTTTTAACAAGAATACGAATAATTTCACAAGATTTTTAATAAATTAGCAATATTTAATATCAGTAAGTTTTCTCCGTGTATATGATATAAAATATCCCCTCAAATCATTAATATGTTCAAAAATGCACTCTACTTCTCTGCTCTCCACCGTAACACGTCATTTGTGTGTAACGATGATACCGAGTGTACGGAAAACAAGCAAAAAACTGAAAAAAACGAATGTGAGCGTTATTACCTACCTACCGATAAAACCGCACTAGGAACAAAAAATACCGACTGCTTTTCGATCGTTCGACCAGCGCTACTCGTGCAACGCGACGGTGGATTACGCTTTCAGCCGTAGGGCTTTTAATCTGAAGCTTTCTTTACGTGAAAGCCAACGGAAAGATATAAAAGAATGCACAGTGAAAGATTATATCAAATGTACAGTGAAAGATTATATTAAATGTAGAGTGAAAAATTATATTAAATGTACAGTGAAAGATTATATTAAATGTACAGTGAAAGATTATAATAAAGTGAAATATATATACTTTTAAGTATCATATTGGTAAACCTTTAATAGTTTTTAGATTAAAGAAAAGCGTCTAACCGGAGTGTTTTGTTCCTTTGAACAACAATCGGGAACTAATATCGGTCTTGAGAAGTAAGAAAACCTATAGAAACAATTTTAATTTTTAGTGTAAATCTATCTAAATAATAAATAAATAAACAAAATACTTTCTTTCTTTATTGGCGTTTTGGAGTTCAATTCAAAATGTTGGTCTACATCAAATGACAGGTTGGCCAATTCTTGGCCCATGGAAGTGGACTGTTTTCTGTGAGTAACTTACGTTTCTCTTCCCTGACGAAAGATGTTAATGTATGCCGTTAGCATTCATGGTTTAACACGTTACGCCAAGCGTACATATTCTCGTTTGAGAAATATCTTATTTTCTTCCATACGTAATGTAATAAATAAATGATTTTGCTTCTTTATTGACATTCTGGAGTCCAGTTAAGAGTGTTGGTCTATGTTCATCAAATGCCAGGTTGGCCAAATCTTGGTTATCATCCTCCCGAAGTGGACCCTTTTCGGTGGGTGACGTATGTTTCTCTTCCCTAACGAAATATACTAATTTACTAAATAATGTATGCCGTTAGAATTCCTGGTTTAAAGCGTTATGCAAAGTGTGCATATTATCGTTTCAGAGATATGTCTTAGTTTTTTTTTCCATCTCACAAAGACTATATTACGACTTTTTCAAGGATCATACTTTGCTCTTTCAGGATGACGTCACAAAATGTTCTTTTGTTATTATATTATAGGGTTTTGTAAGCGAGCAGGTGTTTGTGTTGCTCTAGGTAATTACTTGTATTACCTTTATCATCCGTAGTAGGTATTTAATCCAAAAATGTATTTAACATTTCGATATTGATGTAAAGAGGCTATAATAAGTCGGAATGTTCTGAGATTGGACAAGACGTATATTATAAAATTTCCCTCAAAACTAATAAGAATTCTGAAAAAAATAGAAAGTCAATTTGTTTCGATGGATAATTAAAAAAATATACACGATTAAGGATAGTAAAAATAGTATTAGGGTGATGTTTTATAAGAAATATTTTTTTTACTTTATTTTAAAATAATACGATGGAATCATTATTGGATTTAAAAAATACCTCTACAATACATGCAGTGGTTATTTAACTTCAAAGTGGTGTAAATAAAATACAATGCATCGAATTCCCGCCATCCGATATTGGAAAGCGCAATGTTTCACTATTTTCCCGTGACTACATCACTACATCCTGTTCGCACATATATCAGTATAGTCATCCATTACATATCCATACAGATGTGTACGCATTCAGCATTAAACAGGTGCACTGTCTGCAGGGTGTATCCATTTGGTCTGGTATTCTGTTCTATCCTCTCCTGGCGTATAATGGTCTCTGACACAACGTACTTCACGAACTTATTTAGTCATTAAAGGTAACAAATAATTTCATCTCTTTCAAAACATTGAAGATCTTTGCAACAAGAAGAGGTTGTGTAAACCAAAACCTGAATGCCTTTCAAATCACTGTGCTCGTCGTATTGCGCAAAAATACAGCATTGCGAATGCTTTCGAAACTGCGCGAACCGAGTTATTTTCTTACATTAGATTCACACAGCATCATCTTCGGGGATGCAATGTGAAAGGTTTTTTTTTTTTAAAAGGAAGATTTTGGAAGGAAAAGGGTATGAGGGGTGGGTAGGAATCTGGTGGTCAGTATGTCCAGGAGTGACGGAAGTTTGTGTTCATCAAGGTTATGCGATACGAGAGTCCTGCTGGAGAGGTAAAAATATCTCCCTCAACCAGTCTCTACAAATCTGGTCCGCCACAGAGTAGGTGGGCGGATGCATCCGTCGCCAAGACAATCCACACCCCATGAACTCGGGCACCCCTGCTAATATCACAGAAGAAGTTACAACTTGATGAAGAAGTTGCTATACCTAATAAGTGGCGATTAAAATTCATATAAGGTCAACTCTTTTCGTGACGATTGTGAAACAATAAAATAAAACTGGTTAGAAAACGATGTTATGTAGTTTAAAGGATATTTTTTAAAGAGCAACACTTTTTTTAAATTTCATGATTAGGTACAGCTTTTAAACTATAGTTAATTGTTTATCATTTTAATAAAGCAAAAAAATCCCGTATTGAAATCAATTGTACAAAGCTAGTGGGCAAGTATGTTGAATAAAAATACATTGTGAATGATTTATGATCATGTTTCCTGCATTATTTAATAGCCAGCTACATATTTATAATTTAATGGACTGTAAAAGGTGTACCTTTTCAATGATTGAGGGATCGACTTATTTGAGATAAACCCATTCGCTGATGAGTTGGATTATGCCGGTAATTCGCGTTTTCACAAATGACTGACTATTCGGTTATAATGTGACAGGGATATACAGGATTTAACTAAATAATTTTCAGTTGAATCACACATGTTATGTATCTACAATTGTACATATACATAAACTTGAAAGGCGAAATATATATATTTTTTAATTTACAGAATATTCGAAAAATCTTTTTTTTGTTGTTATTTTAAGCTTGAAAAAGTGGCCACTTGAGCAGCAATAATTCAATAATTTTCAGTTTTTATTGTTGCGATATCTATTTTTACGTTTTGCTGTACCTACCTTACAATAACGCCTCTGCTAGGAAAAAAATATTTTTTCATTGTTCAATACAAAAAAGGAATCCGTTTCTTGTTTAAAAGATATGCATTTTTAAGTTTTTGTTCATGTCTGAAAGGCTGAAAAGATTCTAAAATTCAAAATTGAAAATCGTGTGGATAGGATTCAAGAAAATAAAGTGATTATCATAAGGTTTTTATTAATCAACAAAACATTATAAAGAACGTAAAAATAATGTTATTCAACGTAACTTTAAAATATAATATATCATGTAGGTACATTAAATTTATACTTATAATAATTTTAGAAACTTTTCGTTAGCTAGTAAGTTTGAAAATTTAACAAAAAACTAACGTAAACTATGATGAAAACAGTTTTGGAAATATTGCACAGGTTAATATTTTTATTGCACTGATAGTAAAGTAAACATATACATAACGTAAGAAATATACTAGTGCATAGTAAAAAATTGATAAACTTTTTAAAACTTAACGAAATATGAGGCGGTCAGTGGAAAAGTGATTGAATGCATTTACATATCATCAAACAAATAAAATTAAAACGTTTCACTGTTGTTACAATAATAATAAACAAAATGTAAAATCTTTTATTTGAAAAAGTTTACTTTTTTCATCCTGCAAATGTGCCATTTCTGCACTGATCGCCTCATATAAGAATCGACGCTCTCGGGTTATGTAAAATATATTTGAAAATATCAATAAATTGGTTAAAAATATCTTCACTTCAAATCAAGATTCTTGATTTTAAATTGTTTTTGTATGTCAAAATACGTATTTGAAAAAATTTAAATCAATAAAAAGCTACAAAATTGAGGTCATGCTTTGGTTTTGGTTCTAGGTACTATGTGGTTTTCCTATGAAATAATATTCAATTATCCTAAATTATTTATTTTATTCGACTTCGAACGCTGATATTAGTACATATTACATTTTTCCTAATCCTTTTCCAGCATATATTTACACTTCCTTCACAGTAACAATACAAGTATGTGGCACGGGATTTAACGTATTAACTAACATATTTACGAACAATGTAATTTTGAAGACCAAAGTCTGTTCAAACATTTCCTATTTTGTATTAACAATATTGAATTCTTGTTCATTAAAATATATTAATCAGTTTGTGCTTATTTGGAAATAATCTTTACTCATAAGAGATTTTCTCTTTGTTCTTTACCAGGTCACAATACAAATTTAATAACATAAAAGTAACCCTGAAAAATAGTTATCGATGTATTCATTTAGTTGTCAACAAAATGATGATTTTTAAATTTATATTATCCGTGCTAAATTATTTATCCTTACATCCTTATATCGTTGACAAGAGAAATCCATCAGAAAAAAAATAAATATTCCACTTTTTTGTCTGAAACATACTAGTCGATTTAAATCAACCCTCTTGGACTTTGGACGCCATTATTTTTTGAAATGGGTAATGATATCACATACATATTTACATACACACAATAATATTATAATATCTATTAAACATTTAAAATAAAACATAATATTTATTTGTAAGTGCGTACCAAATCTCATATTCAAAAAATTATGAATCGTTTGTTTGTTTTATTTTGAATGTGATTGGATTTTTTATGGAGTGAATTCTCACTAATAATTTACAAAGTACTTATTGTTTTTACATGGTATTTCTGAAACGTATGTAATCGAATTACTTTAATATTTATAATGAGCCTATGGACTTTACACGTGATTGCTTAAATCAGTTAGGTACTCTTAATCACTGAGATAAATTCAGTGCTTAACACAAATCATTAACAAACTTCGAAATCTTATTTGTTAGTTTGTTTGCTTCCCTCCCATGACTATTTACACATAATAATTAAAAAAACGCTTTCTCCAATAAAAAATAATATAGTGTTCAATCACTGATTAATTGTCACTTCAGTTTAGTACGGTCTCCAGACCACAGCATTTCCATCATTCTGAGGCTGTCCCCTTTGTCCGCCGAGTCCGCCGCCCCTTCCGTCCTCTGCACCCCTCTGGGCGGCAGCCGCGCAAGAACCTCCGCCCAAGAGATCCGCCCCAGTCCCACCATGACCCAGACCCATATGCTGCTGCCTATGTCCGCCTGTAGTGGAGGTGATCTGGTCCATCATAGTCTGGAGATCATTATGGTGATTCTGCGACGAATGGATTGAGTTTGAATGGAAGGGATGGAAGTTATGCGTTTGGTTGGCAGCTGTATAGAGCTGGCTGTATAATAAGCTAGCAGGGAGTACTGGATAAAGCGAATTGTTACAATTCCCCGTTGAGTAGCCTGACCCAGAATTCTGATGACCAGACATCAGGGACGGGAAGTTTGCCGAATTTGCAGAGTTTCCTAAGTGGCTTATGAGGTTGGAAGTTGACGTCAGCGGGTCTTCTTGGACCGGTGACTCGGCCTGGGAGCTGTTGTCGCTGAGGGAGCGCGGGCCCGCCAGCCCGAAGTCTGCAGAAGCGTTGTTGTTGGGGTATCGGGGCACCAGCAAGCTGGAGGAGGTGGAGTGGTTGTGTGACGGGGGCCCGCTCACCAGGCCGGACAGGTGCTGGTCCAACTCTGAGGCAGTGGTGTCGGGCAATACTGCGATGGAACAAAATACAAATATATCATGACTGTGAAAGGTGGACTAAACCCGGATTTTTCATTCGTGGGGCCTATAACTAAAGCGGCGGTTAAAACCCAATGTCATTTCAGTTGTCATAATTTTGAACGTAAGTAGAACATTCCAATTCAAAGTTTTAACTACATTACCAAAGATTGTAAGCATCGCATTTGCTATACTCCTGATAAACACATTTCTAAAATCTATCACACAACATACACAGGTAAACTATAATTAGAGTTATCTAATCACACAACATACACAGGTGAACTATTACAGTTCTCTGATCCTCACATGGAGAAAAATCAGTAATATTAATTTATTAAGAATCTCTTCAAATTATTGTTGAACCGGTAAAAAACAGGATTGCAGGCCTTTAGCGAATGAATTAACAGGTTTCCTGATAAACTTTTAGTACCTTTTGAATATATTATCACGATGACTATTTATAATTATTTTTTTTTTTTTTTTTTTTTTTTTTTTATTTCTATATAATATTTACAGTGTTCACATAATTATTTATATTTTTACATGATATATTTCAAACTTATAACTATAATATGTTGTGTGTAAGGTAGGTTTGAGAAGGTGAAACTGTGGTGGGTAATGTTATATGTTTCGTGAACACCTCACTAGGAGAACCTGTGCTGAGGTGTTTACGTGGTTATGATTAAATGGTACATGTATTTATGTGTATTGGTTAAATTTTCTTATATAAATTGTGAATTGTGATTTTAAAATTTTTTTTTTTTTAATGGTTATTGTACATTGTTATTTAAAGAAGAAGGAAAAATATTTATTTATGTGCACATATATACATACACCCATGTATATACATACATAAATAAGCATATATGCATGCATACACACATATAAGTAGACACATGTATACATACATACTGTTACGTAATACAGTCTCCCTATTGTTGAATAGAGCATGGTTGCCCCAACTTCCCCTCACCGCGTGTGTCAAACACGCCGCCAGATGGTCAAAATCACGTGCACAATAGCAGACCGTCGGCAGCAAGCAGCGCGCCCCCCCGTTCCCCGACCCGCGCTTGCTTCGCGGCGCCTCGCCAGTCTAGCTCCGGCCTCCGCGGTGGCAACAGGTTCTCTTGTATACGGACCGCAAACACTCGCAATGACTTGCATAATTACGCGAACAGACGGAATCTCGTGCCAGTTTCTTAATTAATCACTATCGAATTTACAATCATGTTTATTATTACGGTTCGGGCTAACTCAATGGAGTCCCGTTCCCGTGTAAAATCCCGAGTGCACTTCACCGCCTCAACTGACCCGCCGCCTGTGAGCGCGGGTACCTCTGGCTCAACATGATGCCCCATACCACATCGAGACGATTCGTAAGCTTTCAACCTTCCCCCTTTTCTTGTGTTCAATTCTCGTAAATTTCATGTAGAATCCACGCTTTATCTGGTCGTCATAAATTAGTAGAGAGAGTTAGTAGGGAGATCTATGTTAACCTGTATTTCTCGAGACATTTAATATACCTTGTGCCTTTATTGTGTTATGTATTGTGTTATATCTTAGCACTGGCGCAAACGTGGTTTTTTCTCTGATTATTAATCGTCCATCGGGAGGTCAAATTGGAAATAATCTTGAACTCTTTCACTGTGTTTTATGTCTTGCTTTGTATTAACAATTGAATAACTATGTTTTCTTCCAATAAATCATAGCTGTTCTACAAACCATCGCGTCAAATCTAAAACAACCGTGTCACATTAAAACTATTCTGTGTTAAATTACAAGTTCTACGAATCGTCACTCGACAAAATTTAATTACCGGTATTCTATCACAAGGTGCGCAACCAACATTCACTTCTTTTCGGACATCTCAAACATCACATAGTGATCTTTAACCATGAAGGTTTACTTTCCGAGTACAACTATTAGAGGAAACGAGCTACATTAAACTACAATTCAACAATTTCAAATCTTGTACATGATACAAAATAAATTCCTTGTTAGTGGAGCCATAAGCCAGCATCGTTCTGCAAAATTCATAGACAAGGAAAACTAACGCCCTTCTGTCATCTGATAATTTCGCTTTATATGTAATAAAGGTGGGTAGAGTATCCTTTTTGAAAGAAAAGTCTTGAAAGCCGACTTACCCTTTACATATAATTGAGATTCGCGATTGACGTAAATCCCCGACTCTCGGCCCTTCTCCGCCTCGAGCCTGTCGTGTCCAGGGAAAGGGATGCTTGCGTGTAAATAACCAAAAGCTGGTTCTGCCTAAATTCAGACAATTAGTCACGAATCACAAACAACCCTCCATTAATTGTTGAAAGAAAAAACAATACTTCCTCGAAATCTGTATTCGGAAATTTTTCGGAATTTTGAAATTTTTTTTTCGGAAATTTGGTTTTTTCGGAAATTTTTCAAAACGCACAATCTCAGGGACTTTTCCATCAAAATCCCAGGACAACCCCTGGCCGTTTTTTTTCAAAAATCAAGGACTTTGAAATTTTTTCGGAAAATTTTAATTTTTTCGGAAATCTGTTTTTTGGAAATTTTTTTTTTCTTCAAAACGCACATCTCAGGGACTTTTCCATCAAAATCCCAGGACAATCCCTGGCCGTTTTTTTTTTCGAATCAAAGACTTGGAAATTTTTCAAAAATTTCCTTCACTCATCTAGGACTTTGAAATTTTTCGAAAATTTTTTTCAAAACGCACAATCTCAGGGACTTTTCCACTAAAATTGCAAGGAGACCCCTGGCCGTTTTTTTTTTCAAATCAAAGACTTGGAAATTTTTCAAAAATTTCCTTCACTCATCTAGGACTTTGAAATTTTTTCGAAAATTTTTTTCAAAACGCACATCTCAGAAACTTTTCCATCAAAAACACAAGGAAACCGCTGGCCATTTTTTTTTTTTTTTTTCCATATTGGGACTTCAAAAAATTTTTCACAAAATTCTTCACCCATCATCACAAGCTCATCTTTTTTTGAAAAAACTCAGCCACAACACTCTGACAATTCTTTTTTTCTTTTCACAATGTCTAACTCAACTAGCCACAAAATGAATCCTCGAAACAACACCTTAGGCATAATAGCCAACATCTGCTCTCGAAGTACGCAAAGTTTAGAAAAGGAATTGAAAGACAGGAATATTTCTCCTTTCAACAAAACCAAAAACGTCCTGATCAAGTACGCAACATATTATAACAGGAAATATATTAGGAGACTGGAATTTCAACCCGGCAGTATAACAATCTCTGACACAAGCACACCTACTTGCACAGAAATTAAACCACCAATTACACCCGTCAAGGAAACCACAAAACCCTTCGATCTAACTGGATGGAAAATTAAGTACAACGGCAATACTAACGTAGAAGATTTCATCGACCGAATTGAAGAAACAGCCGCGATACGCAACATTCCTACTGAGATACTACACCGTAACTTCATAGATCTCATCTCGCACGAGCTACTCTCCTGGCATAGAATTCACAAGAAAAAAGTAAGCTCCTGGCCCGAACTCAAAGCTGCTCTCCTGAAAAGTTTCGCACCAAAAGAAACACAGCATAGGATTAAGTCTACTCTGTTTTCCATCAAACAATTCTCCAACGAAACAGTAGCACAATACGCCCAGAGAGCAGATCTTCTAAACATCAAACTGACAACTCCAGTCCCTGAAACAGAGCTAGTCCCTATCTTGACTGATGGCCTCCTAGCAAGATATGAGAACATAATAACCTCTCAAAAAATATCCTCAGTAGAACAACTCAAAGATGTCTGTCTTCTATTGGAAAACTATCAAGATAAAAGAAGAAACACCAAGACTTCTAACGAGCCCCTTCTACCAAGCCTCGCCTCTCGGTCATCCAATCAAATTAAACCAGAGTTTAACGAGAAGAAGTTTTGCACCTTTTGCAAAAGAACCGGACACTCACAATCATCTTGCTACAAAAAAGCTAAACTTTCGTATACCCAAGATAACAGGGGCCACCAAAAGCGCCCCCGCGACCATTCTCCTCAACATGACAACTTGAGGGAAATCTTCAAGAGATCAAGAAATAACCTTGAAAGATTACATCCTTCTAACAACTTAATTGCAAGACCACCTACAGATTTCTCTAAACCTCCGCCAAATTGGTCCAAGAGAACTCCAAAAAACTAAGACTCAACCCCTCGGAAGTTCATTCAATATCTAGGCCTACTGAATGGACCGAGTGGTTGAAACACATTGCATATTTCAAAGAGGCCTTACAACTTTCTACAGTGAGCTGCACTCAAGCTAAAGATGGTCGCCCATACGCGCAATTTTCTGTTAATGACGTCGTCTTCTCTGGACTACTGGATAGTGGAGCTTCAGTTAGCTGCCTCGGCGGTAACGCCCACATCCCCTTTGTCAACAATGGATTCACAATCAACAAACACCCCGCTTTCGTCACCACTGCAGACAACAACACTCAAAAAGTCACAGGAGCAATTGTCCTACCTGTCAAGTGTGGAAGTAAATCAATTCCAATAAATTTTCTAATTGTACCAACCATCACCCAGAAATTTATTCTTGGAGTTGATTTTTGGAAAGCATTCAACATTGCACCCCAGGTTTTCAACCCATGCAACAACACCACACCCACCACCTCAATCAACGAAATCCGTACAATAATTCCGTACGAGAACCTTCACCCACCACAGGCCGAACAACTGGAAAGCATGATCAAGAAATTTGAATCAATCTCGTTCGAAAAGTGTGGACTTGGTTTGACAAATTTAGTCAAACATCACATCAAGACAAATGGACCACCTATCAAACAAAGATACTACAATTTGGCTCCCCAGAAACTAAAACTGTTGGAGAAGGAACTCGATGATATGTTAAATATGGGCATCGTGGTTCCCAGCAGAAGCCCCTGGACCAACCCCACACTCTTGGTATCCAAAAAAGACGGTTCCGCCCGATTCTGCCTCGACAGTAGAAGACTTAATGCCTGCACTGAGGCTGACGCGTACCCACTTCCGCTTGTACACGCAATCCTGGATAAACTACGCAACGCAAAATTCATCTCTTCAATAGATCTGTCCAAAGCATTCTGGCAGATACCTTTGGATGAAGTTTCATGTGAAAAAACAGCATTTGTAGTGCCCGGCAGAGGAATGTTCCACTTTAAGAGACTCCCTTTCGGTTTAAAAAACAGCCCTGCTGAGCTACAAAGACTGATGGACAGACTGTTCGGCCCCGAATCCGACAATAATTTGTTCTGCTACCTGGACGACCTAATAATCATCAGCGACACGTTTGAAAAACACATCGCCACCCTAGAAAGAGTATTCCAACAACTCAAGTTTGCCGGATTAACAATCAACCTAAAGAAATCCGAATTTTGCAAATCACGCCTACGCTACCTCGGCTTTGTAATAGACGAAAAAGGTCTAAGGACCGACCCTGCCAAAGTCGAAGCTATGACAAACTTTCCCAGGCCAAAGAATGCTAAAGAAGTTAAAGGTTTCCTTGGTCTCGCCGGATACTACAGAAGATTCATAAGGGATTTCTCCACAATAGCGGCCCCCCTTAATAAAATTACCGGTACCCGTAAAGGTGTCAGTAACTTCGCTTGGTCTGCCGAAACTGAAAAGGCTTTCACCTCTCTAAAAACAGCACTGCAATCTGCACCGGTACTAAACTGTCCAGATTTCAATCTGCCTTTCACCCTGCATACAGACGCCTCCAATGTTGGAATCGGCGGAGTCCTAACACAAGAATTCCCCGACGGCGAACACCCAGTGGCATACTTCTCTCGTAGTCTAAACAAACACGAAAAAAACTATGGGATAACTGAAAAGGAACTACTCGCAGTCATGGATTCTATCCACCATTTCCGCGGCTATATCGAAGGCAGTAAGTTCTCAGTCATCACCGATCACAGTAGCCTAAAATGGTTGGTATCATTAAGCAACCCATCTGGTAGATTGGCCCGCTGGTCGTCTCGCCTATCACAATACACCTTTGATGTCATACATCGTAAAGGCGCAGACAATATTGTCCCAGACGCCCTCTCAAGAATAGAACTCGCCACTCTGACCTCCGAAGAAGCAACACCAACTCCTACCACCAAAGACACTTGGTATTTAAAAACCTACGAGGAATGCAGGAACAACCCGCAAAAAATTCCCAACTTTATTATAAAAGAAGGTCGGTTATATCGTAACTGCAAACCACCACTGTCTATACTCGAGGACTATGCTTGGAAGTTAGTCATTCCCTCAGAGGACACACAAAAAATTATCATTGACAATCACAGCGCCCCCGGATCCATACACCCAGGAACTTTCAAAACCTATAAGAAGATAGCCTTAAGGTATTACTGGCCAGGCCTGTTTAAACAAGTTCGCAACTACATCTCTAAGTGCGACATTTGCAAAGCATACAAACATAGTACTGCACCCCCATCTGGTCTCATGAATAACCCCAAACGAGCAGACAGGCCATTACAATCATTCTCTATGGATCTCATCGGCCCTTTTCCCAGAAGCTACGCCGGAAACATGCATATACTTAGCATAGTGGATGTATTCACAAAGTTCTGTTGGATCTTCCCATTAAAAAGAGCCACAGCCTCTGCAATCATAAACTTGTTAGAAAAAAACATTTTTATCCCCTATGGCACTCCTCGCACCGTCATTTGCGACAATGGAAAACAATTCATAGCTCTGGAATTCAAGGAATTTCTGGCCAAATATGGCATAAAAGATATTTTCTATAATACCCTTTACACGCCTCAAAATAATACAGTAGAGCGTTACAACCAGACCATCAACACAGCTCTGGCAATCCTGGTTGACAAAGATCAACGAACATGGTGCAAAAATCTAGAAAAAATTCAAGCTGCACTAAACAATACAGTGAACCTCACTACTGGGTACACCCCTTTCTTCCTCAAACATGGTATGGAACAAATTGTTCATGGCTCCTTGCATTGGGACGCTAGCCTCCCATCATCTTTTCCTCCTTCTACTGATAACCCATCAGAGAATTATGCTCACCGTCTTGAGGAACTTTCCGCTATCTACAGCGAAGTCACAGATGCGTTGATACTTGCTCACAAAAAGAGTGCAAACAGATATAATTTACGCAGGAAACATGTTACCTTTAAGGAAAACGACATAGTTTGGAGACGCAACAACACACTCTCACAAGGTGCTCTGTATTTCTCTGCAAAACTAGCTCCTCGCTTTGTTAAAGCAAAAGTCCTGAGAAAAATCTCCGATGTAGTGTACACCCTATCGGATGCCTCTGGGAAACACATCGGCAACTATCACGTGAAAGATATTGTCAAACTAGGAAGTGTGGACACAACAGACACCACCTTCACTAGGTCACACTCACATAACTAACAAACTTTTGGCTCTACCTTTGTCCCACGAGACTTGGCCCTCGTGCAGACAAATAGCATGTCTTGATGCGTTAGTTTCATATAAAAACTCGCATTTTCGACCTCTGCAAGGTAACCCTTTTTTTTCTAAAACACAGAAGTGTCAACTGTGGTTTTAAATCATTTCTCACCAATACTTGTACTATTATGCTCTTTTGTATAAACCCTTTGTTATTTTTGTTTCTTTGTCACACCTCACCGTGTAATGTTTATAAATTGTACTAATATTTTGTACGTATCTTCTCTGGAACTGATATCATTCTAGTCAAGAGACTTTTTCCGCCTCCCAAAACAATTTATGCTCCCGGAGTCATGACCCTGGACATCATTTGTTAGTCGTTACCATTCTGACACTTACGACACTAAATACATAACTATTTTTTGTCTTAAATACCACAAAAGTCACGTACAACATTGTTTTGTAAATATTTTTCTGTTCTTTGTTCTTCACATTGTTCTTTCACATTTGTTCTTCACATTTGTTCCAATGGGTTCCATCGTACATAAAACAATGGCCCCTTTGCAACATACACCCAATTGAGGTGAATATTCTACCCCCTGTAACTTGTAATCATAATGCGTGTGTAAATTCCAGTTTGGTATCGTCATTTGATTCAAGTTTACATAGGTGTAACAAATAAAAAGTTACAATTACTTTGTTTTAAAGTTTTTTCAGTTTTTTCTAAAAAATTGAATGGCGCTCAACATTCCCATTTGCTCTAATTGGTTGTTTTTTCAGAATTTGATATTGACACGTCAATTCTGAAAAAGGTTGTTGTAAAGGAGAACAAACACCGATTTGTCCTCCTCATCAATAACATTGTATAATACATAACACCTTTCGGTCACATTGAGTTTGTAAAATCTTAAGATCTCAACTTCCTGACCCCAATTTGTTATATTATGTACTACTATTTTGACTTAAATAAGCATTAATTTGCCTTGTCAAATACACCGAGCCAGGTCACTCATATTAAGTCATCCTGTGTCTCTAGGTGCCTTTTGTATCAAATTTGTAACATAAAGTTCACAACATTGTGTTTGTTTTTGGCAATTTTGGCAACACCAAGTGTGTTTCCTTGTTTTGTTTGGTCATTTTAAGTAAGTAAAACCCTAAAAGGTCTTAAATAAACCACTACAAACCTTTTTTGTAAGCAAAGAGTAAGTAAAACCGATTAGGTCTCTTTTGCTATATGTGTGTCTTGTTTAAGACATCCTTGTAGGCATATGTTTTGTATTATTGCCAACTTAAAGCATAAACCCAACCAAAGGTTATGCCATCACAACATTTTGTGAGCAAAGAGTTAGTAAAACCAAATAGGTCTCTTTTGCTATATTGGTGTCTTGTTTAAGACATCCTTGTTGGCATATGTCTTGTATTATTGCCAACTTAACGCATAAACCCAACCAAAGGTTATGCCGTCGTCATTTTTTGATAATACCAATAGCCACTACTTGATTGTTGTTGACATTGTGTATGTATCTTTTTTCCGGTATTGAAATGGTACTTTTTTTATTATTGAACGTTGATATATTATTTTCATGATACATGAGAATGTTACAATATCCACCATGAGACGAGGGATCGTTATAAAATCTAACACTATACTTGAGAATGTTATAATATCTACCATGATACGAGAAGTTCGTTATAATTACTTTTTTACTGGCTTACATACACTGTGGCCAAAGAGATAATTTGTTCCATTAAATGGTTATAAATATCTATGTTGTACCTTTCCTTTCAATACTAGGGTTCTTTCGTAATTCGTTCAATTTCTACATGAGACGTGGAGACGTTATAATACTTACCATGATTCGTGCGAACGATACAATATCTTGTTGTTGTTTTCTTTAAATAAGTTGACAATATGTACTTGTTCTACATGAGACGTGAAGACGTTATAATACTTACCATGATTCGTGCGAACGATACAATATCTTGTTGTTGTTTTCTTTAAATAAGTTGACACTATGTACTTGTTCTACATGAGACGTGGAGACGTTATAATACTTACCATGATTCGTGCGAACGATACAATATCTTGTTGTTGTCTTCTTTAAATAAGTTGACACTTCGTACTTGTTCTACCGGACGTAGATCATTTTACCCTGACTTGTCACCCTTAATTGGGACCCTTTTTGTATAACTCATGACACTGAGGGAAATGTCCTTCACTGTAGTGAGAATTTTTTTGTTCTCTTCAAACAAACATGAAGCTGTGCATTCAGCAATTTTTTACGCTAACTGATACCTGTGGACTTCTTGTCAGCGGACCCAAGAACCATCCACTATCCATTGACCATGGACTAGCCATCAGCTTCACTGTTGGTTATGAGGTATCGTGTCGTGGGAGTTAATTGAGACAGTGACACAAAACCACCTAACTCGTTGTCTGGGAGACGAATAAGAAAAACTCCCAGGTTTGTGAAACTTGAGCAAGGGTCTGTCATGTTCTCACAAACTGTAGAAGATTAAATACGACCCCTAATCTTTCACCAAATACACGTGAAAGATTAGATTGTTATTACTGTGTATTCTCCTTCACCTTTTCATCAAATTCATGCATATTTGTGTAAAGAGTTAGGAAATTTGCTGGTTGATATATTTCGTCCTCACATAGAGATCGAATTGGGAATTAGCTCAGTCACTATCAATTTTCGCTACTCAATCCTCCATCCTTCACCCCTCCATCAAACTCTTGTACATTTGTAAAAGTTAGGAAATCTGCTGGTTGACCACATTTCGTTCTCTGAAAGAGATCGAACGGAGAATCAGCTCCATCACCAGCAGACCTTCTCGCTCATCGCCATTTTTTTTTTCTCCCTCATTATCCTTGAGGTTAATTTCATGAATCTGGAAGGTGTACCCTACGCACATAGCGTATCGTCTGTCTATAAGACAATCTTTATCCATGAAATTTGCTTCAAATCTCTCCTTTTCACCCCATACCTAGGTAATCAACACATTTCTTGTAATTTTGAAAGTCGTAAGTTGTTATCGCTCAAGCGCTAACACCGGCCATGGAAGGCCAACTTCTTTCAGAAACTTGGTGTTACTACTGTACAACCACCTACCTATACCTTGTATATCAAATAGGTAACCTCACGCCAGTCGTGATAGTTTTTTGTCTCCCCAATCTCGGGATACTCATGGTATAGTCAGCATATTGGATCTCTCTCTACTCTCTCTCTACTCTCTCTCTACTCTCTCTCTACTCTCTCTAACCAACGACGTTTTTTTGTCTTTTTTGTCTTTTCTCTTGAACACAATTTGTTTCTCTCCAAACGTTTTGCATCATTGGTCTACTAGGCAGGTAAACTTCAAGAATTTTGGCTCTAATAATAACCTGTCCCTGGATTAAAAAGAAGACCAGCAGCCCTCCTCATCACCTGCAAGCTGAGCTTCTCTTCTTCGCCACCTTCACTTCCATCACTCACATCTCTCCAATCTCTGCGTACCAAAAACACCCGACCGCACCCAAATTAGGTGTGAGTCGTGCGTGCAGTTGCAAATCAAGTTGTCTCATCATTCAAACCACATTCAAAAGAACCAACCTCAGAGCATGCCAGCTCAAGGTTAATTATGTTCCTGCAATCAACCACCTGCCGTTTGTGCAATCAACCACCTGCCGTTTGTGCAAATCAACCACCTGCCGTTTGTGCAAATTAACCACTTGCCGTTTGTGCAAATCAACCACTTGCCGTTGTGCAATCAACCACTTGCCGTTGTGCAATCAACCACTTGCCGTTTGTGCAAATCAACTACTGGCTGTCGTACAAATCAACCACTTGCCATTTGTACAAACCAACCACTTGCCGATGCGCAAACTCAACATAATAGCCATTACACGCAACAACCATCAATCAACTTACTGGTATTACTCCATGTTAATACCAACTTCATTTCACCTTGACAACCACTGCTCCACCACATCAGCATAATGGAATTCACGCTGGTACAACAACAAAACCCGGATACTTCTGGCCCTCCGCATCACCATCCCTCAACCACAACCAAGAAGCACAGTTCAATTTCTATGGCCCTAGTGATACTTGAGTGCAATCTCAAATGGGTCAAGTTACAGTGAAAATGTAACTTTATAACTTCAGTGAAATTACGTCTACTTGGTACTCTACGAAAACACTACGCTCTTCAAACTTAGCTTACAGACCAATGAAATTTTAGAGTCAGGTTGTTGTTCTTTTCATCACTGCATTACCTTGTATGTTTGTTTTTTCATCACTGCATAACCTTGTATGTTGTCTTTTCATCACTGCATAAACTTGTATGTTGTTCTTGTCATCACTGCATAACCTTGTATGTTGTCTTTTCACCATTGCATAACCATGTATTTTTTTTCTTTGTTTTTTTTGTAAATCAACACTGTTTTTTTCTTCTCTCTCTACTTCCCTCACGACAAGGTGAAGAGGATTTTTAGCGCCTAAAGCTTCATTACCACGTCGCCTTTTACTGGCGGAGGGGGAATGTGTTACGTAATACAGTCTCCCTATTGTTGAATAGAGCATGGTTGCCCCAACTTCCCCTCACCGCGTGTGTCAAACACGCCGCCAGATGGTCAAAATCACGTGCACAATAGCAGACCGTCGGCAGCAAGCAGCGCGCCCCCCCGTTCCCCGACCCGCGCTTGCTTCGCGGCGCCTCGCCAGTCTAGCTCCGGCCTCCGCGGTGGCAACAGGTTCTCTTGTATACGGACCGCAAACACTCGCAATGACTTGCATAATTACGCGAACAGACGGAATCTCGTGCCAGTTTCTTAATTAATCACTATCGAATTTACAATCATGTTTATTATTACGGTTCGGGCTAACTCAATGGAGTCCCGTTCCCGTGTAAAATCCCGAGTGCACTTCACCGCCTCAACTGACCCGCCGCCTGTGAGCGCGGGTACCTCTGGCTCAACATGATGCCCCATACCACATCGAGACGATTCGTAAGCTTTCAACCTTCCCCCTTTTCTTGTGTTCAATTCTCGTAAATTTCATGTAGAATCCACGCTTTATCTGGTCGTCATAAATTAGTAGAGAGAGTTAGTAGGGAGATCTATGTTAACCTGTATTTCTCGAGACATTTAATATACCTTGTGCCCTTACTTATGTGTTATTATTGTGATGTCCTTTTCCAACCTCCTGACCGATGGACGAGCTGCTGATCAAAGAACTGCCCACCCCTGATTGTACACGAGTCATCTGCTTTACCTTTCTATTGAGCTTAGCCAATGTTTAACCAGGTTCGAGTCCCGGTTTATCCATATGTTAGCAATACATACACATTCATCCATGATTATGTTTGGTTTGGTGTTATAATGTTTTGTATAAAATGGATATCTTGTTTTTTGATCCAGGCTGTGATCAGTTTTTTGTGAATGTTTGTGTATGTATTTCCCATTAGTAGTAGTTTCAGAGTGGTGGGCATACAATTAAAAAGTTTTGTAGCGTAATACTGGAAGTGTCTTTGTCCGTGTGTGGTGTATGTTATCGGTATGTTCAGGGTATTGTTTGTTGTCGACCTTGTTTTTATTGTTGTTTGAGGTGGTATTAGAGTGTGTAGTTTCTGTTGGAGGAAATTAAGTAGTGCAGATTTGGCATAAAGTTGTCTTATTGACATGACGTCTAATGTTTTGAAAATTTCGCTTGAATTTGTGTGGAATGGTACTTGCAAGATGATTTTAATTATTGCCTTTTGAATTTTTTGTATTGGGTCGATTGCAGTGTTTGTAGCGCTTCCCCAAGCCAGTATGCCATATGTAACAATCGATTGACAGAGTGCGAAATAGATAGATCTAAGTATTGAATGTGGGAAAATATTTTTGATTGACTTTATTAGGTGCATGACTCTTTTTAGTTTATTAGTAATGGAAGTTATGTGGTCAGTCCAGCGTAAGTGTGAATCAATAATGACTGAATTATATTGAATGAATTATATATAATGTATCCGAAATGTTCTAAAAGTTTATAAAGAAACCTGTTAATTCATTCGTTAAAGGCCTAAAATCCCGTTTTCAATCGGATTATCCATAATTTGAAGAGATTCTCATTTTTCTCCGTGCATAATATAATCATTACCAGAAAGAAGATCAATTTTGAAAAATATTTCATCGTAAACCAGCAAAATTTGTATCTCAATTAAAAATATGGTCTCAGTATAAATATACCGATAAATCGCCAAAATCGAGTAGCAAAAACTGAACATTCATCACAAACAAGCGGGCCCCGATGAAACCGACATTATTTGCCAGCCAAATAAAAGCGGATGCAAAACGTCGGCCATATAATTTGAACGATGCACGGCGCGGATATGCCGCCATTCCGTTTTTTTTTTATTTCCCCCGATGATGGTTGCACAGATAAAATATTGCCCTTCGCATTGATTGATAGGACTGCGGAGGCCCAGTAAATCTATACGGAAGGGTGTGCGTGGATATGACGTCATATTTCCCGTTGTGGTGCAGTTGCCAACGGGGGGAATCTAACGGATTGCATGGACGTATTATAGACTTTGCAATTGGACCAGCGTATGCTTCTAAACATGTTTTAGTTTATTTTCTTTCAAATATATAGGATTTCTATTTATTAAATATTTTCACTTCTTCAATAAATGTAAAAAATAATTAATGCTTTATGTAGACTCCTTGTGATTCAATTGTGTCCTGGACTTGTGTTTTAAATGAACGCGTTTGGAAATATGTGTAATAATCACAGTAGTGCCATAATTTTTGTAGTAATCCCTGAGCAGTTAGAAAAGAATCATTTACGGCGATTATATTAACCAGAAATACGATATGAAGCAATGACTTCCTTTAGACATTAGCCGCATAGGAGTCCCAGCTCCCAACTGCTCCCAACCGTCTGGAGCTAGTGAGACTATGGCATCTTCAATTTGGGTATGTTGTGAGGCTGAAGGTAGTGGAGACAAGAACAAGATGGGGAGGATGAAGGTGAGAAATTAACCATAATGGAGAAATCGTCAAATTGCTTCCTTCGAGTAAAAATAAGATGGGAGGACTATTTAACATCTAAAGAGAATTGCTTTTGATAGTTTTGAGTGAGAGCTGCAAAGAATATGTAAAACTCGAAATTTTAATTTCTGGAAAGAATATGATGTCCAATACTGGACGCCAAAAGGATTGTGAACAGAGATAATATGTTTTCGTTAGCAGCCTTGTGTACCGGTGCACATTCGCGAAACTTTACGGACACAAGGGAAACACCCAGCCATAAAGAATTGTTTCTTCGACTCATTTTTGTGTAATCTGTTTCGTATCTGTTTTTCCTCTTCGAAATTCGCATTTAAATGGCTTCGCCAAATAAAGTGTATGGTGACATAGTTCCCCTGTCTTACACCGTGCAGACAGGTACTCTTATGAGATTGCACATAAATTAAAAAAAAAAATACGAGCTAAGAAAGGCATGACTATTTAATTTTTGAAAAAGTATCGAACTTGTCATTATTGGAATGCTAAACACTAAAAGGCATATGGAATTTAAATAAATCCGGTGTAAAAATACAAGCATTCTTGCATAAACTTCTGTTTAGTAATTAATAAATTTATTTATTTATTATATTTTACGCCCAGAGGGCTTTTACATATATACATAAAGGCAGTACAATTTAACACGAGAAAGAAATATACATACATACATAAATGAATTAAAAATAAATGCATTAAAAATTTTAATTTTAAATTCAGTGAAAATTAAAGACCAAAATTTAAAGTACTGTGATCAGAGAATCACAACATTATTGTTACGGTATTGGTTCGGTATTGGTTTCGCATAGTACGAAACCGGTAAGTCTATTGAGTGTATTTTTCACTATTTTCAAAGAGTAACATCAATATTAGTTTAAACTTGTTTATAATTGATGCTTAAACGAATAACAAGTGAGATCTAATACTGTTTTGTTTAGGAATACGACTAAATTACAACATCATAACTTTTTTATTTATAAATAATTACATCACTAAATGATGGTAGGACGGTAAAAGTAAAACATTACAATTATATTAAGGTATATGCTTGTTATATTCTACGTGTTCAAAGATGGCGTTAATTAATTTATTTTATTAAAAACGATTTTTTTTCTTGGTCATCATTTCAAATTATGGAGAGAGGAGCAATTTTAGATGAGGCTTGATAGGAGGTAGGTTATTTGTTTAGAGATGGACAGCAACAAATACGAGTATTTGATATTAAGTTAGACCTTCTAAACTTCTATTTTAAAAAGGACAGAAAGAACGGAACAATGTCGATTTCTCATTCGAATAAGTAAGGAAAGTTTATCTGGTTGATTTTACACGCATTGGAGGTGCTTACACTCGCGCTGAATATTATACTATTTGAACAATAAAAAAATCAAGTTTTTTAAAGTGTAACAAACGTGCTTCTGACAAATTGTAAGAGTGGCAGAATGAAAAAGGGAAAGTAATGTATGAATACCTATAAGAGCACACAAGGTTTTCCAGTCTCTATCAATTACCAATTATTCCACCATTCCAATAGTGAAATCATAATGTAAAAGCAATCATACAAAAGGTATCATACATTACATAAAATTATGACCTTTTTGGAATTATTGAAATATCAGATTTTTTTAATGTTTGAGTATCTACATGAAATGCAGTAACAGAAAGGGGAGGGGAAGGAGATGGGTGGACGAGGAGAATATCAAATCCCCATCACTGAGCGTGCGCCTGACGGTCCTTCATGTAGATTTTGTTTTTCACTACCGACTGTGGTGCACTTTTGATTTGAGGTTTGAATATTATGCACGGAATATAATTTCAGTTTATTTCGATACAATATTTTTTGAGGCTTTGAGATTTCTACTTCATTTGAAACATTGGAATTTCAATGAAATTTCAAACCATAATGTGTGTCTACATTTCAGCGTGCGCAAGTTAAATTTTATTTGATTCATTTGTGTTATTTCACAAAATTACTAATTTAAAATAATATATAGTGTATTTGCGGTACGTTCCACAGTGGATGATACTCCCAGTATCTCCCAGGTGTAACACCATCATTCGAAATTGAAACGCGTTGTTTGAAATGACTTTGGCCGTGTTTGAAGACCAGTTCTGAATAGCCAGGTACTTCCCAACCTTCCTCTTCCCTATCTCCTCGCCACCACTAGCTTTAGCCTCACAACATACCCCAATTCAGGATGCCTTAGTCACATAGACACTTATTCAGGGGTCATATATATACAAATATAAATTTCGTGAAAACTCTGTTTTAAACATTCGCGGTTTTTGTGTTAGCGATTTAGTCTAACAGTGATGATAGTAGGTATGTATTATTAATGGAAGTAATACGCTTAAGAGAACATCATTGAATTTAATTTAAATTATAGCAAAAGTCACCATACAATATTCTTAGTAGGCACTGTACAGAATTATAACATCTGACCGCGAAATATTTACACTTCCATGATATTTTTAAATTAAGACTTTTTCAGCAAACCTATTGAGACCTACCTACCCACTTAAAAATTTAGCATCACTCACCAGTCGCCCTTTATAATAACGTAGATATCTAGTACTTATTAATTAGTTCTTTTGATATAATCCAATAGACTTTGTTGAAATAATCTTATATATATTTCTCCATGCAGAAACTAGAAAAATAATTAATTTTAATAAACAATACACGGAGAAAAATTAATATTGCTAATTTATAAAGAATCACTACAAATTATTGGTAATCCGGTTAAAACCAGGAAAGCAGGTCCTTAACGAATGAATTAGTAGATTAGTTTCCTGACAAACTTTTTTAAAGAACGTATACATTATCACGATGTCGGAACTCGTGTTCATAGAAACCCTAATATGTAAGACGTGTTCCGATATATTAGGAATTTTCTAGAAGTTTATGACGAAACGGCCTGCAATCCAGTTTTTTAACCAATAATTTGAAGAGTTTTAATAAATTAGCAATACTATTTTTTCTCAGTGTACAATCTATAGTCAACTCTTTCCATACTCACTAGTATTCGAGGCGAAATCCTGTCCAGTGTTTTGTTCTGCGGAGCCCCCGAAGGTGAGTGGCGGGGCCCCGAACTGGGGCGCGGGCGCGGCGGGGGCCCCTGGGGCTGCGCACGAGGGTAGGTAGGCCGGGTAGCCCCCGGCGCCCCCGTAGCCCCATGAGTTGCCGGAGCCGAGGCCGAATTGGGGCATGTCTGGAACAAACAAAATGTTATCATTTTTTTAAAGAGTTATAGACTATTCGATCTAGGAGAAATAATAATAATAATATTTTGATGATTTGTGTAGCGCCGTTTTTGTGCAAAATCACCTCAAGGGCGCTAGGTATCATGGGCCTAATGCTGAGAGCTTCCCTGAACGTTATCAGCTGATTAATTTATTTTGTGTAGTATTATAATATGTATCGTAATCTTAGAAAATATTTAATTTTTTTGAAAAATGGGGTCATAAATTAATCGGTAGGTCAGTGGCTATACGACGTCCGAGGAAAACATGGCACGATCGAGTGAATCAGATACTTGTGTCGGGCCATGTCAAGAGTCAGAATAATGGAAGAGTATGTACGAGACGATGTATAATTGTGAATGAGGCAAGGAGTGTGTGCCAAGACCGAGTTATTTGGCGGTCCGTCCTCTCTACCCTACCTGCCTACCCCTACGGTAAAACGGCGTTAGTCAGTTAGTTATTTAAATATAAACATATGTAGGGTCGGACAGATGTCATTGCCCGACATAGCATGACAAGAGGTATGACCTTACTAAATGCCCTACCAGCGGATATAGATGTGTTTAATATCACTATACCATGTTTTAAAAAATATATGTACATGTATTGTTAGTTTTAATAAAATTGTACCATAATTGGACTTACCTGTCTGTCGTACAATAATAAAAAAAAAATAAAAAATAAAAAAAATGTCGGTAAGTAGGTGCCTACAATTTTTAGGTACCTATCGACCTACTACATTTAAGATCCTAAAGCGGCCGCTACGCTTCGACGCTTCGACGAAGTCCTCGACGAAGTTAGCCGAAGTTCGATGTGCGTGCCCACACACTCGTGCAACTTCGCGAGTAACTCAGTTCAACTCAGTCGTGATTGGTTTATTTATGTGTTCGAACTTCGGGACGCTTCGAGTCCTTTGACTCGGGCGCATTTACCGACAACAATCGGAAGTCGGGCGAAGCGAAGCGAAGTTGCCCGAAGCGAAGTGAAGTTTGTGCCCACACTATCGTATTCGGTCAACTTCGATCAACTTCGCGAGTAGTGTAGCTGGGCTATTAGGTTATCACTAATATTAGTGCTTTTCCACAAAATCTACGCAAGCAACGCCTCCAAAAGTAAAGTCATCCGTGTCGATCAGACAAAAGATGGGAATTCAATTTTTTTTTTCAAGATTCTATTTTTCTATTTAAGGACGTTACTTTTCTAAGCCCCAGTGACTTTTTTCCTTGTTTCGGTGGCATTGCTATACGGAGAAAAATAAGTATTGTTAATTTATCAGGAATCTCTTCAAATTATTAGTATCCTGTTAAAAACAGGATTGCAGGCCTTTAACGAATGAATTAACAGTTTTCTAGCTCTTTTATTATATTTCGAATACATTATCAAAATATATTTTATAATATACACATGCCATCGTGATAATATAAAAGTTTATTAGGAAATCTTGTTAATTCTTTCATTAAAGGCCTGCAATTCCGTTTTTAACCAGATAACCAATAATATGAAGAGATTTTTAAGGTAAACGAAACATGAAACAGAAAAAGACATAGAAAAATAAAAAGATAACAATCATAACTAGGATGACCGATATCTATTTATTTGTCTGTGGCTTGTACTGTTTAGTTATTGTATTATCTTATTTTAGTTTTTATCTTCTATTTTAGTTATTATCTTCTTTTAGTTATTATCTTCTATTATCTTATACTTTTAGTTATTATCTTCTTTTTAGTTATTATCTTATTTTTAGTTATTATCTTTTTTTAGTTATTATCTTCTATTTTAGTTATTATCTTCTTTTAGTTATTATCTTATATTTTTAGTTATTATCTTCTTTTAGTTATTAGTATTATCTTCTTTTTCAATAATGTATATTTAGATTGATGGGTAAAACCTTCAAAATAAGTTAAAAAGAAAAAGTTGTTTCAGATTCTTAATAAATAACTCATTTTTTCTAGAGTTTATTTTATGGACATAATAGAACAGCGATGGATTTTAAAAATGTCATTCGTTCTTTAGTTCTCCCTCCGACCGCTGGCAAAGATTTTCCTGTCATCTAGCTTAGAACAATTTAAAAATCGCATAGTTTATCGACCCACAAATTGTAATTTGGATACAGAAGATACAGCAGCGCATCGACAATGTTCACGGAATTAGGACTAAATGGATTTGCCGGCCTGATGAGACACTGGAGCCAGGATGCGGCCAATGGCCTCCGCCAACACGGTGGTGACCGCAGCCTACCAACACCAAGCGCCACTCCTGAGTGAGCGCTGGGCCCAAGCTCACCCAAGACCACGCCCTGCAAAGTTGTCCTTAATTGATAATTTATTTTTCTTTATCTATTTTTGCATTTTTCACATATCTATTGTACAAAAAATATGTACATCTAAATGGGACCTGTGGGATTGCACTAACCTCCCCACACCCTGGAATAAAAATTATTAATATTATTGTAAATAATCTTATTAGAGACGATTTAGTAATGTTTTTATTAACGTGAATAGGGGATTGGATTTCACTAAAATAGGGTTAAGGATTGTAGCTGATGTGAAAGCTTCGACAGATGAAGCGATTCCCTTGAATCCCACTGAACTAAGTGCAAACCGCTGTTTGTGACGATTGGATAAGCGATTTTTTTCCCACGCTGACCCCGACGCATGCACGCGGCGAGGGATGCCAACAGTACCAACAAACTGAATTGTCATTCCCTTTCCGTACAACTTCAGTATTTCGCTGAAAATATTCCGATTTTAGTCGATATTATAAACTTTGATTAAAGAGTGAAAAAAAATAAGAAGTACGAAATTTTGACCAAAAAATCTCTCCAGCGGGGAATCGAACCCCGGTCTCCCGCGTGACAGGCGGGGATACTTACCACTATACTACTGAAGATGTGTACACTGGCGCCATTTGTAAACATGTGGTGAAATCCACAGCGTAATCTATTTTAATAAGTTTGTAATTACTCCGTCGATCGTTGATTGCCCAGAAGTCCTTGAATCAATTACCCAATGGCGTGTATACTTCGCTGTACACGTCAGAACTGTGGGTAGATTACACTGCACTCCAATGGCATAAGCTAAAAGTCGCTTACAATAATGCTCACCGCTAACTATTCCGCCTACCGAGATACTGCAGCGCTACGGAAATGTTCCACGAGGGACGAATGCACTTTTTCAGAGCACTTCTCTGCCACCATACTAGCAGCTTATGGCGCAGACTACGCCCATAAAATAATATTATCATCACTATCGGTTCCATGATCTCTCTCCAAAATGACAATTCAACACACCTATAAAAAGTGCTATAAAATTATGAAAAGTGAAAACAAAAACTAGGTTGAATAGTTACATATTTTTACTCTTTTTTGTTTTAAATGTTTTATCACTTTTCATAACTTTAAAGCACTTTTTCTAGATTTGTTGAATTGTCATTTTGATGAGTTATCGGTTGCCTGTATGGAGTCCCCCCTTCCAGCTATCTGGAGAAGGGAGATGGTCAAATATCCTACATAAACGGCTGCTTGTATACTTTTTCGTGTTTAACATTTTTCACTTCTTTCCTGCATTTTTAAAACAAAAAAATTGAATATTATTTAATCATTTATTTTTTTATTTTTTATTATTTTATTTTATGTATGTTTTTTATTTGTCTGATTTCTTTTTATTACAAAATACGGAATGTATTGCATTGCATTATCTCCTGCATACATTCTGGAATAAACTATTATTATTATAAGGGGGGGGGTTAACAATGAGCATTGTAGAAATGTATTAGTACAGCGTCTTTAGCGTCAATATATAAATCATCCAAATATTTTTTTAAACATTTATTATTTGACTAATGAATCGTAATTCATGTTATTTTTAAATATAATATCATACGTAGATCACCATTATTTAAAAATTGATGACTTTAAACTTATAACATACGGATTTAAAAAAAAATAATGGCTTTAGGAATTTTATAATTTCAATTTAAGAATTTGAAAAAAAAAAAATTATCAACTCTCACGAAAACTCGTGCGTTTTACAAAAAAAATTTTGACCGAAATTATAAGTTATAAACTATTTTTATAATATAAATATTTTTACTGAAAATATTATATTATAAAAATATTTTTACTGAAAAATATAGTGAATTAATGATACTTTCACAAAAAAAATCTCTCCAGCGGGGAATCGAACCCCGGTCTCCCGCGTGACAGGCGGGGATACTTACCACTATACTACTGAAGATATTGAGTAGAGTGACAAAACTCGTTTATAAGCCGCTTAACTAAGCTACCCGAACCAATCGATACACAATTTTATATTCCTCTGATAATAACATTACTATATTTTTATAATACATTCCTAAAATGAATTCTCCGATAACATTATCATAATCGCAATTTTGTCGCCAACATTGTGGTATACTTCAAATTAACCCAGTTTTACGTATCTTTTGTAGATGTGATAAAATTATTATTAAATCTGTTTTCGGTTTTGAGTGACAAGTGACACAATATTTTATTTTTTAATTTATTTATTTCTCAATATGAATAAAGCAATAAATAAAAATTAAATAAAACGAAAGATTTTTTAAATATTTATGTTGAGGGATCAGTAGGATTTATAGGCCCTGTTAGAAGTTTTACCGAGCCGAACCCTCTGATATGAAAATAGTGAGTCGGTGAATTATTTTCCCATTTGATCCCTGGTGAGTTGACGTGTTGTTGTTCTTGTATTGTTTTGTATTTATTTTACTTATACACGGTGTCCGGAAACTCGTAGTACAAGCGGGAAACTGGAGAATCTACACCACATGGGGAACCCAAAAAAACATAAAGTTTTTTGATTTGAGCATTTTCACAAAAAAAAAAAAAAACCAAAAAAAAATATTTTTCGGCTATTTTTGGGTTAAAGTTTTTTCTGGTGTTTAGGGTTGAACAACAGATGTTTTTAGATGATTACATGAAGGGTGATTTCAAAATAATGCTTAAAATCCGAGTTTCTTCATTTGTTTTACTTTCAAATAGTTTTAATTAGTTGGGTACTTTGATCTTCAGTATTTATAAGAATTTGATTAAAAAATAATAAAAAAAAAAATGAACTTCTAACTCGATTTACTCCATAACGAAAGCTCAAATCAAAAAAAAATATACTACAAAATCGACTCCAAATGTGATGTAGATTCACCAGTTTCCCGCTTGTACTACGAGTTTCCGGACACCCTGTATAATGCACTTGCATAGTGTTGATTGACTAGCTGATAATTTGTGGAAAAGTGAGTGGAAGGGTTTAGTTTTTCCTATGGGGAAGATTTAACCCGGACAACAAAATCAAAGCAAAAAAAAAAAAAATACAGTACCCTAACTTCGGAAGGTGATTGATTTCACATGATGGTAGAATTAAAAATTATTTAAAAAAAATCTTTTTTTCTCATATAAAAATACTTTTACATGTAATAATTTTTTTTCTAACAATTCATAAATTAATAGCCGACAATCCGGGCTTTTATTGAGATAATATTAATTAAAATAATAAAAATAATGTATAATTCCTCGGCTGGATGAGTACTCCATCACAAAACAAGCAACATTTTCCGTGCACTGTGGTGGTAGTAGGAGATTTTCAAATATTGTCAGGTTATTCGTAACCCGGGAATGTTTTTCTTTATTTAAAAAAATAAATAAATATAATATAAGTAGGTACATAAACTGCCTCCCGAGACGATGTCTATTCTGAGACCGGAAATAATACAATTGTTTTTATAAAAAAATATCATATTAGGTTTACAAAAAATAAGCACGAAAATGCAAAAAAAAATACATATGTCTATTAATAAATAGATGTGTAAAAGCCACTGCCCCCAGATTCTTACCCACCCCTCATACCTATTTCCTTCTCAGATGTTCCTCTCTTTCATTTCCATAAAAAAAACTCTCCCACAGCATCCCCAAATATGAGATAGGCACTGAGGGAGTTGATTTTACTCGGGTAGGTACTTATCATTGTAGGTAGTTACTTATCATGACGTAGATCAGGCCCCGAAGTTAGTGTACTTTACACCTGCATTTCACCGTTAGTGTACTCCCGACACCTTACTTAGATTAAATAAAGATAGGAACCTAACTTTATATAATTTACGATAGTGATTTTCTAAACGAGATTATGATGACAGTTTTAGTATTTTCTACATTGAAGCTAGAATAATAATGAATGTAATGTGTACGCTTTGTTTAGTTGCCCAGTTTGTTAGGAGCTCGTCAACCGAATCAACCCAGGCTTGGAATCATTCCAGGGAACTTTAGCGGTCCGCGGTCAACTGACCATCTGTCAGTTCTGGACCCGCTAACAAACTTACAACTAACTACCAAATTGGCGGGGCCAATCCATCGAAGTGTGCGAATTATTTAACCCATGTTGTTTGGGAACAGAGTTTGTAAATGGGAGGTTTTACTTGGTGCCAGGTAAATTGGCCGGTCAGCTTGAAAGACCAAATATTCTAGGAAACCATTGAGTGAATTACGTTTTTCTTGAATAATAGCGCAGAATTTGACTTTACCGCTTTAATTTCGTATATTGTTTATGATTCATGTTACACGAACTATTTTATTACATTGTGTGTTTATGTACATTATTATATGAAGCTTTTACATTACGGCATGTTTATTTCATGCATAGTAAGGAGTGTTGTAGAGCAAGTATAGCTGGGAGATAAAGCAAGTATCTATCTCCCAGCCTGTAAGACTAACCTGCCAATGGTCATGCAAGTGGGGAGAGCAATCTTGCTGTTGAACAGAAGCAATTCGGATATCGACATTTTTAGCATCAATGAAGCTGCCTTTAAAAGGCAAGCTCTATTATTACTGGTATAGTTGATATACACACTGTTCATATTAATGTAAGAATTCTTATTACCAAATGTATTTTAAAAACGCATTAAAATTAACAAATTTGTAATGTTTTTAAAATGAATAAACTGAATTGAATTGAATTGAATTGAAATTAAACTTCAATAAACCCTGCAGAGAGCTCATGGGTTGTGAAGTCAAAATCGCAGAAAAACTGAACAGTTTTTTTCCAAATCACATTTATTTTGCAAATTAAACAGTTTTTTTAAAGTTTCAATACATGTAGTTTTGCATATATACGAGTATACGTAAGGGACGTACTTGACTTAATTTAACCAGTGATTCCTGACATTATTAGAGTAAGAAAATGTAAATTTAATTTTTGTCTACGGTGACTTTTTTATGTTTTTTTTTTTTTTTTTTTCTAAAACTATTTTTTTTTAAATTCTTCCACATATTATGTCGTCACTAGTCACTCAGCCGAGTAACCGCCCAATCCCTAACGTCGACCCTAACTGTCCAATACCTGATTGACTTGCTATGTTTCTAGTTGAACTAAAAAAGTTGAAAATATCCCCGAAGACCAAAAATTTTATTTACATTTTTAAACTAATTTATCGTCCCGTAAGAGTGTTTGTGGCGAGCGGGCACGTGGGAGGGATGGCGGCGTGGTTTTGATTTTTGTACATATCAGTTTTATTCTGAGATTTTGCACAATTGAGCTTCAAATTAAGAGAAATGTGATTGCTGACAAGTGATTTATAAACACTAACCCCATTGCCTTTTCCCACTCAGCAGAATTTTGGTACTTCTTGATAAAATTTTAAACACTTGACTTTCAAAGTAGGAGGAAATTTACTGTCTACGTATGATGAAAAAGTCTGTGTAAACAATAAATGATGAAAAAAATGAAGTTGAAGAATTTGTAAAAATTACCTTAAATCTGAAAAAATAGAATAAGAACTGGAAAAACCAGTTGGCAACTCAAATCGCCATCCTGCGTATCAATGGCGGTCCGCGCACTATATACGCAACTTATCAGCGACCAGTTTACAACGGCGACGCAACCAGTCTCTCGCAACTCGCAATGCTAGTCGCCGGCGCGTTTCAGTTGCCAGTTGCGCCTCATATATCGCGATCTGTCAGTTTTCGGTTAATTTGCGATATGTTTGAGTGAGAAAACATCGAATTGTTCCAGAGGATGATAAATTCCCTTTATGACTTAAGAATTAAGAAAGACATAACATTAAACCTGCTTATTAAACATTATAAATTTTTTATCATTTTGTAGCTTTATTGCTATATAATATTGTGATTTTATATTAGCGCTATGTGGTTTACTATCAAATTAATTCAGACTGTAAAATACTTTATTTAATTGACCTTGTGAAAATGTATCGACATTGGACAAGATACCAGGTTATCTAGCACAGTGGATCAATAAAGGTTTTATCTGCAATATCGGTAACTTCTAATCGTTCCTGAGCATGACTGCAAATCGCCAACGAACAAACAACAGTTCATAACGATTAATTATTTTTAATGTATCCGACGTGAACTATTTTTTGTAGGTTTTAACGATGCCAAGTTACCGACATTATCGGTAAATCTATATATATCTATCATGAGAAGAACAAATTGCGAGTTTGTATTTAGGCATACCTTCAACCTGCATAAGGTAATAAATTTCACCACATTTCAATAAACGGCACCAGAAAACACATCTTCAGTAGTATAGTGGTAAGTATCCCCGCCTGTCACGCGGGAGACCGGGGTTCGATTCCCCGCTGGAGAGATTTTTTTTATTTCTGTTTTTTTTTTTTAAATTTAATATTTTTGTTTTTATTAAATTTTATTATATTTTATTAAAGGACATTTATAATAATTTAAGAAAATGAAAATCGAAAATTTTATTTCTAAAAATTATACTTACCCTAATCTAATAAATAGTACAGCACAAAATGTTTTGCCGATTCATGAATTAATAATTAGAAACAGTAATACTAGCGCCCTTGCGGTGATTTCTCACGAAAACGGCGCTATATAAATTAGTCAAATATTATCTTTATTATTAATACGTCCTTCGTAACTTTGGTACAACGAAATTAATTTTTATTTATTTATTCATAATTGATTTTACGGTGACCGGACAAATCATCAAAATGATAATTCATCACATTTTTAAAAGATATATAAAGTCATGGAAAGTGATGAAACGAAAACTTTATTAACTAGGTTAGGTTAGGTTAAAAAAATATTTTTTTTCACCGTTTTTAATGACTTTATATCACATTTTAAAAGTGTGTTGAATAGTTACTGTGTTGAGTTAGCATGGAACCGTTTTTACAAGCATATAATGCTACATTTTTTTTACATTAGTACCCATTTCAGGTGAGATGAGGTAAGCTTTTAATTTAAGTGTCATTTTTTAAATTAGAACTGACTACTTATGTGAAAAATGCAGATAAGCGATAATACACTTAATATAATATTTTCAACGTGAAATTACAATTTTAGTTATTTTCAAAATTGGAACTGATTTGTCAATTCGGACAATCCCGTGGTTTTTTGTGGGTTTTTTTTCTGTGTTTGTTCTAAATTACAATGTCTTAGAATGGATTGTTTCACAGAATTTGAACGATTCATCAAATTTCAAAGTTGTTTTTCAAGGTCTGTTGTTATTTCAGTTTTGATATCATAATATATATATATATATATATATATATATTTTGTGTTTATTTCTTGCTAGAGCAATCCCGATGAGTTACAGAACTCATTTTAGGACAGGAGGAACTTACAATTCATATGTAGGAGGTATTAGGTACAATTTTACAACGGTATTTTGATATCAAATATAAGTTTCACATTCAATACAGCATAAAAATTAAAAATTAAAATAATGACACGTTAAGTAGAACAAACAACAATAGAAAACAAGTACAGAAAGAAAAAAAAACATGGATAAGATACAACAAGAAATGACAACACAGTTACATATTTTCATTTTTAAATGTAGTTAAAAAATATTCTTTTAAAGCATTGCTTTGCAATTTTTTATTATGGTGGATGTGTTTGTACATATCTGAAAGCGAATTATATAGTGTATAGGCAATATAGTTCAGTGATTTTAACCCATATTTTGTAGTGTGTATTTGAGGAATGCGGATTTTATTGTTATTTCGAGTATTGTGGTTGTGGATGTCTTGATTGTAAAGTGGCTTGATGTTGTTGTGAGTTGATTTTTGGGTAATTTGTAGGATGGTGCTTGTGATTTCATATTTAGGAAGGATTGCAATTGGAAGGATACCAGAAACTGAATAGATGTCCCTAACATGAGTGTCCCATGGAAGTTCAAACACATTTCTGAGAGCTCGGTTTTGAACCACCTGCAGGTCAGCTATCAATTTCTTTGAGGCAAAACCCCAGATACAGCAGAGATAGGAAAGGTAAAATATAACTAGAATAGAACATGCAGTGGTTTACGTTGCATTAAAACATACAATATAATATATAGATATTATGGACCTACTAATAATGATAATGATTCAATATACCCACTACCCTCTTAGTTTTATATATTTTTTTAAACAATTATTTATTCGTATGTTATTACACTAAAAGCGTAGGTCGAAAGTCGCCATCTAATAATAGGTGAACGCAGATAAATCGTCGCCGATTTCAGTGAATAAAGCGCCTCTCAGTTTGGGCGGGAAACGGTGTTGCAGTTTTCCCGCACTTTTTGTCGGTGGCCCGTTCCGGTTTTATTTCCCGCCGCTTTGTTCCGCCGGTGATGCAGTTAAGTTATTTTGGGGCTTTTTCGTGGATATTTCGGCTTTGTACGCTGGCTCGCTTTTATTGCCTATTTATACTGCCCCCGGCTGTGAACTCTGTGTGTGTGCTCGACTCTGCCGAGGTGGCTTTTTTTATTTTTCACGTGTTAAAAAATAATATTATAAGAGAGCGGATTTCCACGATTATTCCGTTTAGCGGATTAATATTTTGAACAGGGTTATGTTTTATTTTCAGACCTCATTATTCATTTCATTGATTAAATAGTATTGTGGTACATTATTGATTATTTGCGGAACGTTCCACACGGAGAAAAGCGAGTTATTAAGAATCTCTTCAAATTCCTTATGAACGCCGTGATAATAAATGACGAAATGAGAAAATGTTAGGTTTTTTATGAACACTTGTTCCGACGTTCCACTTGTGTAATTCCTATTAATTCATTCGTTAAAGGCCTGCAATCCTATTTTTAATCTGATTATTTTGCAATATTCTTTAACTCCTTGCAGAGTGGTAGATATTCTGTTATCGCCCTGGTGAAAGACCGCCATTTATAATCTATAGTCATCTCATGAAGTCATTCGGACGTTGCTCTTCTCCTTGCTGTCCCGATTCCGCTAGCTTCACAACGTACCTACCCCTGTTGAATATGTCACAGTTTCACTGACGCCGTCAGTTGGGATGCTTTTTGGAATTGGTATTCAAATAAAAATAAAAATTAATTAATTACATAAAATTCTACTTACATCTGTATTCGTTGAAATCACGATAAGTACCTAAAAGTTATAATTTTATCAAGCGTGTATCTATAATTTATTATCTACGAGTAGGTACTACAGTTTACAAGAAACACATTAATTATATATTTATTTTATACAAAATAACACTTGTTTGCTTCGAATAATAATGAAGAGGTAAAATGAAATAATGGGAAGCCAATGAGTTGTTATATCTTGAATCTAATTTCCACAGCATCTTTGTAGCAAACATAATGCAAAAATGTTTTCCCAACCGCAGCACAAACAATGCTTTTAGTTTTACGATAACGGGGAAAATATGCTGAATTTAATACCGTTTCTAATTCCACTAGCACAAAGGAGCTTTCTCAAATACTTGAACGAAATTAGCTGGAAGGCGCTCTGCGGAGGTGTGTGTGAGGCTTGAGAGTAAGTAGTGAGCACGGCTGGGTATGTGTGTGTGTCGGAGGGGTGTTGGAGAGGTGGGGGATATGAGAGAGATGAGAGTAAAAGCGCACCCCACAAGCCAGCTTGATTATTAATTAAATTTCAATACAAAGCACTGCCGCTCTTCGAAAGAACTTTATTCTATGTGTGTACAATTATTCAACAGTGTATGTACACCAGTGATTCTCAATCCCAAAGGAGAGATCCCATAGTATCAGGGAGCGTTGAAGTACAAGTGGGGGGCAGCGAGGATAATACATTACAAAGTGGCTGAAATTTTGGCGGCTACGTCAATTTCAAATTTTTTTCGAACAGAATAAAGATATTGGAAGTGTAAAAGGCTGGCCCACCAGGGCAATTGTCACGATCCTCTAGAATCCTCGATCCGATGGAATTAAGGCAATAAATTAAGAAGAGGAAAGAAGACAAAGAGGAAAGAGGAAGTTCTAAGAATAATGCCTATATCATGTTTGTATTATGTGTCATAGTGTGCTTTATTATAGATTTGAGTTGATGGTTTCATCAACTCAATTCTTTCAAGGAAGGCATACAAATTAAAATTGTATCGGTGTTTAAATTTAATAATAATAATGTTTGACTAATTTATATAGCGCCCTTTATGTGTAAAATCACCACAAGGACGATGATATAATAATAATGTTAATTATTTATTATATTTGTTTGCCTATCTTGAAAGAAATGAGTTTTTAATCGGAAAAAAACTATTTATTCATATTACGTATGTACGTGCATAAGTTCAGAAACAAATGTTAATATGTGTTCTAGTCATTTTCAAAAGAACTTAATTTGTCCCATTAAAAATTAAAATCACATTCGAAAAAGAGATTCGTAAGTAGGAGATTTTGAATTTGAATGTATTTTTTATGGGTCTGATACTTAATTTTGTTTATTTATTGTTTTGGTGTTTAATTTGTAGAACTCCATTTAATTTTTTTAAATAAATTTAAGATAAATCAAATTTAATAATGTTATAATAATTATTAAGTTCTGCAAGTATTTCTGTTATTTTTACAGTTTTTAATGTGACAGCTGTTTCGGCTTTTGAGGCCATTATCAAACTGTACTTAATAATTATTATAACATTATTAAATTTGATTTATCTTAAATTTATTTAAAAAAACTTAATTTTGTTCTAGGTTTATAAAATAACTAAAAAGATAGGTACTCGATTATTCTAAGATCGAAACATGTTCTACTCTCAGTATTTAATTAAAGCATCTGTAATGTTTCTAAGCGACCAAATTTTCAATCTAAAAATACATGGTTTGGCTTGCTTTTGCAGTACTTCGCATTGCATCGCCTTAATATTTCAAAGCATAACTGGCAAAAAGTGTTTTTTCCATGTATGAACGAGCAGTTTATTAGTAATTTTAAGATTTCCTTAATTTAAAATTCAGCCATCTATACAATAGAATTTTCTTTATCATCATTACTTGGACAGGCATAACATTTTAATATGGATGGGGAGGAGGAGGGGGCACTAAAAACATTAAAACTTTGAAAATGGTGAAATAAAGCGGTAAACCAAAAAGTTTGAGAAACTCTGATGTACAGTGAGGAGCTCTGCGCGGTGTTCAGTTTACTGTGTTCAGGCATCGATGTTTGCAAATAAAACCCTTCCCAGAAACGCGCAAATACCACCCCCTATTCCCACTCCGTCCCTACTTCAACGCGATTAAACCTTTTAAGATTTCATTAAATTTCATGAACCTATCAGCGGTATGAGTTTTGAGAATTATTAACTTGTTTAATGTATTAAACCTACTGCAGGTTAAGAAAAAGGTACAGATTATAGATAAATATCACTATAATTAAAAACTTTATAAAATCACTAGGTTAACGCTCATAATAATTATTTTTAATATAATAATAATTTTCATGTTTATCTCCTCAATAATTTAATGATATATTTTTTAAATACATCTATTTGAACTTCACTTTTGTTTTCGGTAATGGATGAATGCAAATTTTGGATGCCGAAATCAAACCACTTCCCGACATCGACCTTATAGCAGTTAATATAGGAAATAAATGTCAGTCCTACACTATCGGTATTTGGCTAGATTGGTAAAGTTGTCAACCACTAAAACAAACCACCTGTTCGTGTTCTAGTTCGAAGAAAAACTTTGTTTTTTACGGGTTGGTTTTGTAATATATTTATATTTTATAAAAATGTTGTCAATATTCAAATTATAAATATCACTACAATAATGCATAGACAGTGTGAAGCGTACTTCATTCAACTAGATAAAATGTGAATATTTTTCATAAGCTTTAATTTCTATCGTATTTAAAAAAAAATGCCACGTGATAATTAAAAAACACAGAAATTTCCAACTTTGTAGCGTCGATACTAAAAAAGTACGTAAATGTATTTGAAGATATATATATATATATATGCGCAAAATATAGTACTCGGCATTTTTGACTAATAAAATATTTCAGCATTATAAATTGAACGACATTCATAATATTATGTTGTATGTCTTGACTTGCGGTGCAATTAATCGGTGCTCATTCGATAACAATGGAGATAATAAAAGAGCATGTTATTGCAATGAAAATGATTGTACCTTGGAATTTCAGTAGATTTCTAAAATCGGACCCTAAGTACACATCTTCAGTAGTATAGTGGTAAGTATCCCCGCCTGTCACGCGGGAGACCGGGGTTCGATTCCCCGCTGGAGAGATTTTTTTTTCTTTTTTTAATCGAATACCTTTTTTAAAAGCAAGTAGTTCAATGAACGGTTAGAGAAAAGTAAAATAAAATATATATATTAGATTTGACATAGTTCTGAATCGTTTGTTTTATAATATCTACGATTATAAGACATTTTAACTCTTCAGTAGACAGGAAATATAGCAATCATCGCTTATCCGAATGACTTATATTATTTGGATTTTAATACATTGAGATGAAATCGTTTACATTATTTTTATATCGAAGTTTTGAGATTTATCTTGAAATGATTATTTTAAAATTAAAATTTTTTACCGATCATTATTTCGGAATCGGTATAAAAATGAGCCCATCGCGGTATTAATTATTCGAGTGATACAATTTGTTCATATTAATCAATTTATATCATCTTCAAACTATTATTGATTGACCGCTTTGACCTCTTGACTATAATATCTTCGTTTCGCTGGTCGCAAAACCCAAGAGTAAAAATATTTTTATAAAGGCAAAAAGTAAAGCAAGTAAATTAATTGTAATCGCTCTCTAAGATTAGTTCCAACAAATCAAATAATAATATGAACCATTTTTTTTTTAAATATTGTTTGACTTACTTTGACAGTTGGTGATGGGCGGCATCCGGAAACCGGAAAGCGGGTCCGGGGGAAAGTGGAAGGGGCGCTGTCCGAAGGCGAAGTGGAACTGCTGCTGCTGCCCTAGAAGCGACAGCACTAACATTAGTTCGGTACAGGCTGCCCTCAGTTTGGTTTTAATAGGCACACATTACTTCATTGAAGCCAACCAATGCATCAGAGATAGATGTTATAATATATGAGGAATCCGGAGGGTAGGTTAAGGGGAAAATGGAAGGGGCGCTGTCTGAAGGCGAAGTGGAACTGCTGCTGCTGCCCTAGAATCGACAGCTCTAACATTAGTTCGGTACAGGCTGCCCTCAGTTTGGTTTTAATAGACACACATTTTTTCATTGAAGCCTACCAATGCATCAGGGATAAGTGTTATAATATATGAGGAATCCGGAGAGCAAGTTCAGGGGTAAATGGAAGGAGCGCTGTCCGAAGGCAAAGTGGAACTGCTGCTGCTGTCCCAGAAGCGACAGCACTAACATTAGTCCGGTAAAGGCTGCCCTCAGTTTGGTTTCAATTTACACATATCACTTCATTGCAACCAACTAACGCTTGAGGGACAGATTATACATGAGGAATTCGGACAACGGGTCCGGGAAAGTGGAATAATATAGAAAGTATGAAATCTTTAGTTTCATGTTGCACCGCGTACCTATTGAAACTAGTAACCGCTTCGCGTACCCCTAGGGGAGCATTTACCAAGCCTTTGTGAACACCGGAGTACCGAGTTAAAAAAGGCAGAAAAAAATCCTAATATTATTAACCCTTGCTTTGAATTAAGATTGTCTGAATGCTTCACTTTCAAAGTAGTGAACTAACTTACAGTTAGCATTGAAACAAATCTGCTAAATTAACTCTAAGAATTTGCATGATCACCAAACTTCCCCAAACACTACTTTGGCAAACTGCAATTCTTGACTTCTTGCCATATATGCCCCAACTTTGGTGCAATGACTACCCTTAGATTGCATCCTACGTTACACGCTCGCGAACGCTAACTTAGTATTTCATTAAGCTTTCGTGGCTGCATTATGAGACCGATTAACAAACTTTCTACACCGTTATATCAGTTGACAAAATCTTAATAGGTGTCTACTCGCCTTAATGGGTTGGTAGGTACCTTTCTGGAGATTTGGTATATCACTTTTAGATTGTAAGATTATTGTACGATATAAGATATTCACTTATGTGGTTATGCATTTAAAACATCTTCTATTTAGCGATACGCATATTAACCAAAATGTTTTCCACTGCAATGGTAATCGAACCTTTGTTAGAGCATTTGCAATACATTATATTATTTTTATTATAGAGATTTTTTTAAGATGCTCGGGTTGAAAAACTATACATCCTTAAATGCAAACATGTTGCCACGGGATCGATATCAAATTGGTATGCATAAAAAAACGAATCTACGCTACATTTACGTCACAGACTAATTGTTTAAAAAAATAACAAAGTATTCAATATTATTCACTCTTAAGTCTTAAATTAAATTAGTGCGTTATAATTATGTTATGAATAATATTGTAACGATAGAAAATAAGAACAATATATTCAGGACATACTTCATCAACTTACTAACCTGGTTGTAACAAAAAAAGTAAGTTTTTTTTTTGAATAATTTAATCAGTAAAAACGCTAATTATAATATTTATTCTTTGAAGACAATATTGACGACTCTCAATCAAAAATTTGAATCAAAAAGATAGAAAAATATTCAGTCGCGTCTAGAAATTGAACCTAGGACCTTTTCCTTGCCGGACAAGTGCTGAGCAGTTAGAGAACTTCCTCGGCAAGAAAGAGGTCTAGCGTTCATTTCCTAGATGCGACTGAATCTTTTTTGTTTCACATTTTTCGATTGCAATAACAGGAGTCTATAATAGAGTGATTGAACAAAAATGTGTCATTTTGGTTTATATCCGGTCGTAAAGGTCAATTGTCTCGGAAACGTGGGATTTAACCATCCTTATTATCTCATAGAAAGCCCATTACCCAGGGAATGCTGGGAGTACTTGGCTAACTTACTTCTGACAATTGAAAATTTCAACCGATATAGATACAATTTATAAAAACTATTTTTATGTTCTGCTTGTGCACTATTTTCAAAACATGCATTTTGTGCGCCACTTACTGAAAGAAGACATATTATATTTGAATAATTAATAAAATTAATAAAAGGAAAATCCAATCCAGATCCAAATCACGTCAAAATGGTGGCCTAATCAAATTGGCACCGCTCAACGATGTACGCTCGGTCTGGTCGGTCTGCTCGAACACGCATTAATAAGTTCTCCCAAGTGTCCGGCAATTCATTAGGCCAACATTGGTCAGACGTTAAGTGGCGTACCTTCACCCCACTACCTACTCTACGGGCAGGTGTAAATCGGCACAGGATTGCAAGTGAGCCGTGTACCTCTGCGTTCTGTGTGGTGTATGGTACCCTCTATTCTGTGATGTACTATCTGTGTTGTGCGTTATGTGACCCTTTACGTTTGTGAGGGTGCACATTGTACGGACCGAGTGCGGACCACGGCCGTTGAATTATATAAGATTATATTAATATAAGCTGAACGTGTGGATGTAGGCTAAGCAATTGTATATAATAACTAACCAAAACGTTATCACAGTGTCGGTGATAAATAACTGAGGTTTATTAGTGTCCTGTTTTCTTCTATCGCAGTAACAACCGTTATTTTGAAATGGCAAAGCATAATAGGTAGATTATCGTAGACAGTAAAATATTATTAGTAGTTCTGTGAACTTAAAATTAAAGACTTCGTGTCCAAAAGAGTATCTTTCTTATTTTCTCTTATTCAATAAAGTAAATCGAAATTTCCTCTCAAATTATAAATACCTACCAGCATAATTATAAATCCTATATTTTATGTAAGTAACGTTTTTCAATTTTAATTATGGAATAATACAATGTGTCCAAAAAAATGTCAAAAAATTAATGACAATACAAAGTACGTCCCATAATATTAAAAAAAAACATCGGTTTCATTTTGAAAAAAGAACCGTTACTGAACCATTAAAACGCCTACCACATCAATATATAGGTTAAATCAAATCGTAAATATAACTTAAAATAAGCGCTCTTCATAAATCACCGATCGTAAAATGATTAAGGTTTGCTCAGGGTGTCAAATATTTGACACTCAGGGCACTGAAATCCAAGATTCAAACACTGCAAAATCATCCATAATGCATATACCTCGGATTTAGATAGTGGACTGGTGAGGGGTAGATCTGATGAGCGGGAATTTAAGGGGACTCCTGGGAATCGTCCTCGATTGTGGAATAATTGGAGTTGGCCGGTAATGGCTTGTTCTTTGGACACACGTGGTACACTCAACCTACAAGGAATATTAAAACACTTGTCCGCTGTATTCTAGAATGTTATCATATTTCGTTCTTGGAAATAAAAGATATATGGAAAAGTGCAGAAAATATTCTTTAATTGCCTTTATACATTACCCCTGGACACCTTAAATAATCAGTTCTTAAGAGGAATGTTCGATTGTAAATGAATTACAACCAATCGTTAAATATTCACCATTATCAGCTAATTCTCTGGAAGAATAAGTAACATAATTATTTTTAAAGGGTTTATCATCTTGTATGTTCCAAACAAAAGATAGGTACACGTTTCTTATAATGTGCATGTTAACTTGCACGTTCACCGTAGGTAGTATGAACTGTTTGTATACCAAAAATTCGTACTAGAAGACGAAAGTATCTATTTCATTTTATCGTACTATGTCTTCCTTTGGCGTCCCCGACTTCGTTAACCATTCACTTCCCAGTCATTTATTGTAGGTACTCATACATCTTCCTTCGTTCATCACGTAGGCATCACTTTACCATTTACTTTGTGTTAAAACACCACATAATATCGACTACTATAATTCGACTCCATATCTCATGCCTGTGAAGAAATAAGAGTTAAGTCTTCCTTAGGTGTCCCCGACTTTTCTATCATTAACTACTGTATACAAACATCGTTACATTAGCAAATCTAAATGATGTTGACATTAATTCGATTCTGTATCTCATTCCCGTGCAGAGATAAGGCGTAACCGACTTCTACTGGAATTCTAACTGCTCTCTAAATACTCCTGGCCCTAATACGAACTAATTTTGAAATTTTCAGCGAAATCGGTATAGTAGCTTTGGAGTCTATAAGACACAAATAAGGAAACATTCAATAAATATAAAAACGAATGTTTCTTTGTACACTCACTTTGCTACTTTGACATTTTCTATATTAAAGCCTACCACACAAATACAGGATATTTCTCCCCTGTACCGCGAACATTAAGAAATTATAACATTATAGATGGCTCTAATAATGAAATAGACATTTTTAATGACCAATTTAAACACTTCAAAAACAACGTATTACATTTTAATCAAATTAAGCTGATATTGTGATGAAGCCCTTTATTTAAAGAGAAGCAATATTGTATCTACCTAATCAGTGTCTCATCAGTACAGGTGTGACAATAACAAATCGTTTATGAACATATTTGTATATAAGTTTTACCCATTCTTATTTGTCATTTACTTCTGCATATTTAGCTTATTCATTTTGTTAGTATTATTGTTTTTATTGTGTATTTAAACATCCATGTATGTAAATTTTTGGGCACCATGCCTGTTTTATGTACGTAAATAAAAATAGATAAAATAAATAAATAAATAAATAGACTCCAAAGAAAAAAGTATATATGTTGATAGTAATAGTTGGCAGGTACACTAGAATTCAAAACCTCAAAACTTTACCCAAAACCATTCAAAAATCATTGAGCAACTCCGGGTACAAGTTACCTAAAATAGATTAAAAATAGGTTACTTATTGTTATTGAGAGCTTTATTCGATTTTGGGAAAACAAATTGTTAACATTTTCCAGGTTTCTGTTTTCGACTAGTTTTCCAAGGGACACCAACGGCTCGGTATATATTTAATGAGGGTGGGTGGTTTTAAGGGCGGGGATGTCTCCGCCCTTCATATAATCAACACCTAACGAGACCCACTGTGCTGCACAGTGGAAATGAGACAATGTATTATATTCTCTCCTTACTCCGATTCTGCACGCTACTTTTATAGTGTATAATAAATAGTATGTGGACATTTTATCAATCATACTAAAAATAAATCAGAATATCATCATGTATTTTAACTGTACGCGATGACTAAAATGATTTTTTTATTTTTATTTTATAAGGTTGAGTTTGGTTTTGAGAGCTACTTGTCATTTAACACTATTCATTGGAAAATATCCATTATAATTAACCCTTTCCGACCGTGTCTATATTTGAAAAGATTTAAGAATTTTTTCTCCCTATCCAGCGCGAATAAAAACTGGCTTTACGCTCTATTTAAAAAAATGATTTTAATTACGATTTAAGGAGAAAGCAATGTTTTTATTTTAAAACGTTATTTTTGTGTTAAATGTCGACCGAAGATATTTTTTGAGTGTGTAACTTTCATGTAATTGAATAAAATGTTATGTTTTTTGTAAACAGTTTACGCTTTGTCATTTTGTATGGAACACGCGCTTAGGTACCTAATGTATTTCGAATGAAATTAGCAATAACTCCTAAAGTATTGAAAAAACACATTAAAAAAAAAACTCTACCAATTTGTTATCAATCATCAATTGTGTTCCATAACTGCCATTTTTATTTTAGGTCTGAAAGGGTTCATTACTCTTAGTAGAATCGTTTAGATAATTAATCCAACATGGTTTCCGGGTTAATATATGTATTATTGAAATGAGGGAAAACTTACTAATATAAAGTATTGATAATGCGAATGTTTTATGAGGACGGCGGAACACGTGTTCATTCAAAAGCTGATATTGATATTGACATACTGATATTATCGCATTCCGTCATGATATTTATTAGGAAAAGAACACGTGTTCTCGACGTATTCTGAATAACTAATATTTTATAGGGAAATTGGCATGCTATTAGCTTTTTTAACAGGATTTTTTTTTCCATTTAGTAATTGCTTCGATTTTATATGTTGTTATGGTACTTTTTGTTTATGTGAATTCTGCATAAGAGTTCCAGGTGCTCCCAACGATCTAGAGCCAGTGAGACCAAGGTATCTCCAAGAAGTGGGAGAAGAATGAGATGGGGAAGAGGAAGGTGATGAAGTACCTAGCTATTCAGATCTGGTCACTAAACACGTCCAAAGCCATTTCAAACAACGTTTCAATTCTGATTGGTGGTCTTATACCAGGGCGATACTGAGAGTATCTTACACACTGGAACGTGCCGCAAATATATCTTATATCATTTTAAATGAATTAATTTTGAAATAACATTCGATCATTAATTGATCAAAGAAAATTTACTTGCGCACGCAGGGATTTGAAACCGCGATTTCCGGATTGCTAGTCAAGAGCCTTATTCCTCATGGAGGCCGTCAAAATTATACGAGTATTGCCGTATTGGTGCATTTTCTCTGCATTATGAAAATATTATATATATTAGTTCTCGGGTCATATAAACAGATAACTTTTCGGAAAAAAAAACTAGGCTTGCAAAACTGTTTGACTACCAAAATATGTTCACAAAACAGAACTTAAATGCATTTGATGGAACATGAATCGAGGTAATTCTAGAAAAAAACATAGTGATATTGATTATTATTTTTTGGTAAACTAATGTTTTTAAGACAAGATTTTTTTATGCATAGCACAAAGGGTAACAATTATTTTACAAGCAATAATTATTCGCCTGAAACACTCATCCACATTGAAAAATCTCCTCATAAAAGATACATGACGCCAACGGGACTCGAACCCGTGTCCCTTCGGTGAAACTAATGTTTTTAAGACAAGATTTTTTTATGCATAGCACAAAGGGTAACAATAAAAATAATTAATATTTGACAAGTTCAAGTATTTCACCTAAAAATGTAGACAATTTGTCTCGACGCCATCTAGTGAGAGAGTTAGCACTTACAATGCCTTTCTCATATAAAATAAAGTTGGTTGTTTTCAGGTGAAAAATGTAACAAGCAGTAATTGTTGAATGAAACACTAGTATATATTGAATAATTTCGCGGGTAAGAGATAAGCCGCCATAGCTCAGTGGTCAGAGCTGTCGACCGGAAATCGAAGGGACACGGGTTCGAGTCCCGTTGGCGTCATGTATCTTTTATGAGGAGATTTTTCAATGTGGATGAGTGTTTCAGGCGAATAATTATTGCTTGTAAAATAATAGTGATATTGAATTAGAGTTTAGACTCTCATAAAATCTACGCAATTACCGTTTCGCTGCTAGTTTCTAACTAACTAACCATCACGCCGTTTCTGCAGGGGTAGGCAGAGAGGACGGACCGCCAAACAACTCGGTATTGGCACACACTCCTTACCTTGTTCTCATTAATGCATACTCTTCTACAGGGTTTTCCAATAAGAGGTGTTATTTTGATATTCAAAGAAAAATGCCATTTTTTAAGATAAATGATCGAATATTTATTTCATTATATAGAGAAAGGTATGCCGTTAATAGTGAAAAATAACATCAGTCAAATAACCACCACGACCACGCCTACAGGACCATATCCTTTTCATGAAATTTTCCATAACCAAATCGCAAAGTGGCTGCCTTATATCCTCGATAGCCTCACGAATTCCATCTTTGAGGTCTTGAATCGACGCTGAGCTGTTGGCGTAGACCTTCTCTTTCACGTGGCCCCAAAGGAAGAAGTCGCAAGGTGTTAAATCACAAGATCTCGGTGGCCAATTGTGATCACCTCTTCGAGAGATAACACGGAAAGTTTTCCCGTAAAATATCAATGGTTTCGTTACTTGTGTGGCACGTAGCGCCGTCTTGTTGAAAGTAAACGTTGTCCAGATCAATACCATTCAACTCCGGCAATAAAAAATCATTAATTCCTTAATTAATATTTGAAATAACACCTCTTATTGGAAAACCCTGTATTATTCTGACTTTAGACATGGCCCGACCCAAGTATCTGATTCACTTGATCGAGTCATGTCTTCCTCGGGCGTCCCTGACTTCTTCTACCGTCCACTTCTACCTCGTATATTTTCCTTACACTATTTTCTTCGTTCGTTCGCTCTACATGCCCAAACCATCAAAGCGTCCCTTTCTTAATCTTACTCATTGCATTTACATCAGCCTTACATTCTTTGCGGATCTCACTTCAGAACAAGACTTCTGAAAGTGTTGTTCTAGCCAAACGTCATTGAAAAACAGCATTTTGTCTTGTGCACGACTAAATTTGTTTTTAGTGTTAAATGGGCAGTACCCTTTCAAACTTTGAGTTCTTTTGATTCTATTAGTAATAGAATGAACAGTAAACAAACAATAAAAATTGATTCTCTTTTTTATTATTTGAAAAATCAAAACCAAAATTTCCAATGAAATCATAAGATTTGTAAGCAGGTACTTACTGATTAATTATAAACTATATATTTATGTACCATTTAAAAAAAATCTCAAATAAGGAATTATACAAATTGTTCAAATGGACGTCACTATCAAATGACAATTCTTATTTCAAACATTCATCATGCCGGTAGGTACTATAATATTGAGAAAAAAATGCTAATAAGAAAATCCAAATAAACACTACGATATAACATTTGAAAAAAGAATATTCACTGAACCAAACAGTCACCATCAAGGGGGTATAACTCCGATCGAAAATTGGAACCGTGAATATTGTGACGTCATATGATTGCCTAACTATCTCCACCTACGAAAAACTCTGAAAGAATATGGAATAATTTTTCAGAGTTTTTCATTGGTGTATAATTAGCTGATGTGTACCCGGCGTTGTTGGGGGTTATCCTTACGAGATAGACATTTACAACCATTTACTTTTCTGTAGACCTTTTTAAGATTTACAATATCTTAGTACATTATTTTAAGTTATATCATAAGGTTTAGCCAGAGTTAGCAATGCGAGCGTTTGAAAATATATTTTTTACGACATGATTACAAAACATTTACTTTTCTCTACATTTTATAAATAAATAATGCATAGATTATATATATATATATATATATATATATATATATATATATATATATATATGAACCTTTCGGAAGAAATTTTCTAAATTACAGTGAAAATTTTATCAAAATCCGTTACGTAGTTTAGAAGAACAAAGCGCACAAACAGACAGACACGGATAGTGTCTTTATTTTATACTACTAGTATTTAGAGATAAGTAGGCTCCGAATGCGAAATATACTGTCTATATTTTGGCATATCTATGGTTTTTTAGGACCAATTTGTTTCATACAAAAAGCCCGAATCTAATGATTCTATCTATCTAGTGATTTATTTATGGCCACCATCTTGAATCGGAAACGGAATTTAGAAGTATGTTTAAAGACAGACAAACGCAAAACGGTCGAGTTAAAGCAAAACGGACTAAGTCAAAAATGATCTTTTTTAAATTTTCACTGAAATAATCGTGTACTAAATTCAATTAGTGCATGCTGTGTAGCAGTGCGTACTTCTGGACGGGCAGTTCCTACCCGATTAAGATAATCATTGGTCAACATTCTTAAATTGGCACGACTGTTTCGAGCTATGTGTGCGGAGCGGCACTTCATCGACTTCAGTTGCTTGCTGGACTCGTGGGATTACGGTGTGTTCGTACAACGCTGGAGCTATGAGGGTCTACTGTGCAAACTACGAAAGGTCTTTTTCACTTATATCTTTTAACAATGTACTTATAATTTAAATAGGGATTACTCATTTAACTTCTTGCGTAGTTATTTTATAACTCGCTGGCGCCCGCTCAGACATTCTTTACAAGATTAAGTGTTTTTAAATTCATTAATGTCACATGTTCTTTAGTCAAAATCTTATCAAGATGGCGTTATTTACACGTACATTCTTGTCACGCTCTGAGTTAAATTATTTGATAGAGTCTCATGTTTATTTATTTGATTAAACATTTTATTTATTGTTTTAATAAATTAGCGTCTGTTGATATTTAAAGTATTCTATTTTTTATCATCCTTATCAGTTCTCATTACTACCTACCTACTTTGAATTATTGCGTGTGCGTGGTTGACTAGATAATTGTATTCGGTAATTTTACCAATTAATGTCACAATCGAAAGACCCATCATTAATTAATACAATTATCCTTTCATCACCCATCCACGTTAATATGTTACAAAATGGCAGCCCTTGTGGGTGAACCTAAGTTTGACTAAATAATGAATGCAGTATTTTTTTCTTTCATTGTTTTAATCTTGTATTGGATGTCTGATTTTTTTTTCATAATTTTCTTGTATAATCCCTTGAATAAGACCTTTCGTTTTGCATGGTAGATGTTCGAGTGTTTTTCGGAATACATCGTGTCACTGAGATTTTATTAATTTTTCATATTACGCAGCTTTGCAATCTGGCACAACTCTTGACGTTTTCGTCTTATTATCGTGATTATTAGTACGCTGACGTCACACTTATTTTATATTTTTTGTTTTGCGGTGATTGTGGTTGTTGTATTGTTGCTTGCATGTTCTAATGATTTTTTTCTACCTACCCTGTTAGTTAGGTATGACGGATTCGACCATTATAACAAGAAGTCGTGCGTTAATCATGTCTAAACCAGAGGATGGCACTACTTCGGCAAATTCGGCGGTCGCGTCTAATACAGTTCCGGTTCACAAATGGAACTTAACCTTCGACGGTACTGGGAACGTGCATAATTTCATTGAACGGGTCAACGATTTGTCAATTTCTCGTAACGTAAGTACAGCTTCTCTTTTTTCATCTGCGGTGGAACTTTTTTCAGGTCATGCTTTAGACTGGTTTAGAGTCAACCGTTCTTCTTTCAAGTCATGGACGGATATTGTAATTGCTCTAAAGGAAGAATTTGAGCTTCTGGACCATGAAAGACGATTAGTTGCTCAGATCAGAGCCACGTACCAGCAACAAAAAGAGAACCTGGGTTCATTCATAACGCGGGTCTTGACTTTAAACAATCAATTGTCGTCAAAATTACCAGATGACGAAATTCTGGAAATATTACAATGTAATATGTTACCGAGATACATACAAAAATTATCGCTCTCTGTCATCTCGGACATTAATTCTCTGAAAAAATTGGGAAAAATGATTGAACTTGCAGACAGTCGGTCTGATTCCAGACCTTCCCCGCCAAATGCAAATACTGTTAATTTTAATAATGTTTCTCATTCCTCCTCAAATAATGCATTTAGCAGAGGGAATAACAGAATGTCTCAGAATAATCCCAATTTCAGGAATCATCGTCAATCTTTTGAATTCAGTAAACGTAGCCCGTCAAATATGAGTTCTAGGGAGGTGAAATGTTTCCGCTGTGGCCGTCCTGGGGTGAAGGCGCCTTCATGCAACTGCCGGCAGGCAAAAAACTAGATGTCCTGGGGGTCCTGTCTGCGGGCGGCAAGTCGACACCGTTCGCTGACATCACCGCCAGGCATCGGCTTGCTGTGCTGTCGGAAACCAGAACTTTCTTCAAGAACCTTTGGACTTCGAAGGTGGTGGGTGCGGCTAAAAGGGATGGCCGTCCACACATCATTTTCCAGGTTCTGGGTTCCAACTTTTCTGGCCTTCTTGACTCTGGTTCGCATATCTCAATTATTGGTAATAATTTTCATCGTAAATTTTTAAATCTAGGGTTAAATCTTTCTGTTCTTAAGAAAAAATTTTCACTCACTTCTGCTACGGGTCATACTGTGGAGTGCGTTCACAAAATTGCGGTTCCGGTAGTTCTTGGTAACGTTAAGAAAATTTTTAATTTTGTGGTTATGCCAGATATAAAATCTAACATCATCCTCGGTTGCGACTTTTGGAAAGTTTTTAACATTTGTCCCAAGTTATCTAAATTAATGACTAATGACTCTGACAATAGTTGCGTGTCTGAGGTAAGAGGACTAGATAGCTTTGAGAACTTGGATTCATTTCAACAATCAACATTAAATAACGTCATACACGAATTTGAAGCCTTTTCTGGAAATCGTTTGGGTAGAACGTCTCTTGAAAAACATGTCATTGACACGGGTGATTGTCAACCTATTAAGCAACGTGTTTATCCGATTTCTCCTCATTTATTGCCGGAAGCTCACAGAGAACTTGACAGACTATTAAAACTGGGAGTAGTAGAACCCAGCAATAGCTCGTGGAATAATCCTATTGTTTTAGTGCCTAAGAAAAATGGTTCTTTTAGACTTTGCTTGGATAGTAGAAAGCTCAACGCGGTCTCGCGGCGGGACGCTTATAGTCTACCGTTGATATCTGATATCTTAAATAGTCTCGGAGGAGCACGTTATCTATCAACTTTAGATCTTAATGATGCCTTTTTTCAAATCCCGTTAGAGGAAGATTCTAAAGAGAAAACCGCTTTTACTATACCTAAACGAGGCCTCTTCCACTTTGTAACAATGCCTTTTGGTCTTCATGGTGCGAGTTCTCGGATGATGAGGCTAATGGACAAGGTTTTGGGTCCGGAGTTCGATGGGAAAGTTTTTTGTTACCTAGATGACATAATTATCATTAGTTCCACCTTTGAAGAACACATTGATCTTTTAAGACGGGTTAAACAAAAGTTACAAGCCGCGGGTTTGACTATTAACGTAGAGAAGTCAGTCTTTTGTCGTGACTCTCTTAAATACCTAGGTTTCGTGATTGATAAGGATGGGTTGAGAACTGACCCGGGAAAAGTGGAAGCAATCGTTGACTTCCCCATTCCAACGTCGCAAAAGAGCTTGCGTAGGTTTATCGGTATACTTTCTTGGTACAAAAGGTTCATTTTAAATTTTTCTTTAATTGCAGCACCTTTGCATAATTTAACCAAAAAGGAGTTTGCTGGTAAAAAATTTGTATGGAATGAACAGGCTGATGCTGCCTTTACTAAATTAAAGAATATTCTGGTCAAGGCTCCTGTTCTTGCTTGTCCCGACTTTAGTAAACCCTTTACAATTAGTTGCGATGCATCGAACACCGGTTTGGGGGCGGTCCTTTCTCAATCTGACGTTAATGGTATAGAACACCCTATTTCCTTTATTTCCAGATCACTATCTGCACAGGAGAAAAATCACTCCACAACCGAGAAGGAGTTAAATGCTATGATCTTTGCACTAGAGAAATTTAGGGGTTATATTGAAGGTTCGCCTATTCCTGTCAAGGTGATCACTGATCACTATAGTCTAAAATGGCTTACAAACTTAAAGTCTCCGTCGGGAAGATTAGCGCGGTGGGCGGTTAGACTACAGCAGTTCAATTTTGAAATAATTCATAGGAGCGGTAAAGACAACATTGTTCCGGACGCTCTGTCTCGTGACCCTTTACATGTTGACTTGTTAGATCAGTCCTTTTCCACTTCTGACCGTTGGTACTTAAGTTTGAAAGAAAAAATTTTGGCTAATCCGGAAAAATTTCCAGCGTTTAAAGTTTGCAATGGTGTCATCTTCAAACACATTCAGAGCATGGAGGCTCTTCACAGGTCTTATGACTGGAAGGAAGTTCTCCCAAAAGAGTGTAGGAAAAACGTCATCGTTCAAAATCACGTTCCGCCTTCGTGTGCACATTTTGGCATCTTAAAAACGTTAAATAGGATTAAACTTAAATACTACTGGCCAAAAATGGCAGCTGATGTGAAGTCTTTTGTAAGTAAATGTCATACTTGTTTAGGTTATAAAAGTTCTAACTTACTGCCTCCTGGTTTGATGGGTGACCCGAAACTGGTGCAAAGGCCGTGGCAAATGATTGCGACAGATTTATTAGGTCCTTACCCTAATTCTTATAAAAAGGGTTATACTTACCTTTTAGTGGTTTCTGATTTCTTTACCAAGTATACTAGACTTTTTCCACTTAGGAAAGCAACGGGTAGTGTTATTGCGGAAATTTTGGAAAATGATATCTTTTATAAATTCGGTGTTCCAGATACGATTGTTTTGGATAATGGCCCACAATATATATCGCGTGACATGAAAGCGCTGGCCAATAAATTTCATATCCGTCACTTGTTTTATAATTGCAGATATCACCCGCAGAATAACCCTGTTGAGCGTGTAAACAAGGTGTTGGTAGCAGCCCTGGGTTCTTTTGTGGGATCTGATCACAGATCCTGGGCGTGCCATCTACCTGAAATTGAACTGGCTATAAACACGGCTGTTCATGAAGTCACAGGCTATACTCCGTTCTTCCTTAATTTTGGTAGAGAGATTGTAATTTCGGGAAATGACTACAAAGGTGTAGACTTTAACGCGGAAGACATCAGATTCTCTAAACGCGATTCATGGGCATCTGATTTACATGAATTAAATGACATTTTCTCCCAAGTTCGCACGTCCTTAAGACAATCATACGAACGTAATAAGGTACAATATAATCTGCGTCGTAGGGACGTTCAATATGAGGTTGGGGACATTGTCTGGAGAAGGTCCTTTGCTTTGTCAGACGCTGGTAGATACTTTTCAGCAAAATTAGCCCCCAAATTTATACGTAGTAAAATTATTTGCAAAATATCGCCGGTTGCTTATCAATTAGCGGATATGACAGGGAAACCTGTGGGAACTTATCATGTTAAGGATATAATCAAGTTAGAAGAAGCTAACTGACCTTGGGGTTGGGTAAATTGATAAACTATTTTTTCTTATGTTGTTATCGTTATACTTTTATTTGAGAATTAATCCCTTTTCTCTTGTTACATATTAGGTTATTGCTTGCCTTGCCCTCAGGTTTGCAATTTTTCTTGTGTTCTCTCATTGTGAGGACATGACTAGTATTTTTGTGTCTTCACATTGAGTGGATTTTTTTGTATAAGTTTTGTTTTGTCCTTGTGTACATGTGTAGTATGTGTTTTGGGAGTAATGTGTCCATTCCGATTCAACGCGGGGGATTGACGTTTTTTTAATCTCACGCATTGAATCCACACATTTTTTTTGGATTTAAGTGCAATTATATTGTATTGAACTTTTTGTGATCTCACGATTTGAATCCATTGTATCATTTTATACGTTATCCTAGGGCAGTGAAGTTCACAATCTCAGTTGGCCACTGTTTTGTGCTATTTTTCTGTTCGAGGGATCTTTTAAATAGCTGATTTTACTTTGTGAGATGATACTAATTGTTCTTTAATGAACTAAGTCCGCGATGGCGACTTGTTTTGAGGTACGGTTTGTCCTTTCTAGAGGGACATACTGTATTTCAATTATGGCATATACGAAGCTGTATTTCGGTTTAACAGTTCTGTACCAAGCTTGGTCCTCGTGTCATTTTAATTGTGCGCATGGTTGTTCTTTATATGTTGTTTCTTAGTACCTTAGTTTGCCTTGGTGTTGGTTGACTATTTTAATTAATTAATTTAGAAAATACTTCATGCAGTTTTCCGCGATAGCCTCAGATGCTCATAACAATCTATTTTTCTCTGGTTTTAGGAAACCATTGGCATGGTGTTTTCTTTGATTTAGTCACTGTTGATTACACTTTTCAAATATTTTTTAAAAAAAAATTTTATGCCATAATAATTAATTTAATAATTTATTTATTTATTTAATATTTATTTTGAAATTTAGTGGGTTTTCACTCGCTCAGGTTATTTGAGATTTACAGAATCATAGTTTTTTAACATTTAAAAATTGCATCCTTTCATGTAGTTTTCTTACTTGGCTTGATTTATTATTAAATTGATATTTGTTCATATTATTAAGAATGTCAATGAGTAATTTTTTTTACATTTTCTTTTAACAAATACTATGCGTTTTCACATGCAATTGCTGTGGCTTCTCTCTGAGCTCAAGATAAGTCGCATCAGTTTCATTTGGACTTAGCTGTATTTTGTCAATATTGGGTCATCAATATATGGTTCTGTTTGAGCCCTCACTTCTTTCTTATTATGAATTTTGGGTTTGTTTCTGGGATAACTTTATAATTTTTCATCTCTGCTCACAGAGGGCAGTAACTTCAATGTGGATATAGACGTTATTATTTTCATTTTATAGTGTTTTCTTTTAGCTTCAATTTAACTTTTGTTGGGCGCTCAGCTTTCACGTTTAGCTAGACTCGTTTTATAAATTTTTTTAATAAATTTTGGTAGTCTTTACTACAGTTTATCTTTTCATTTGTTATCTTATTCAAGTTTTTGTTTACACTTTAGTAGTTGTTAATTCCTTGCTCAGTAATCCATTTTGTCAAGCATAGCATACCTTTCTTTTCACTTGCCTCAAGGAAGTCAGTCGCCTTCATCACTCTTCGGTTCTTCACGTCAAGATAACTCAAGATAATACAAAATTTCAAGATTTACAAACTTTTATCTATTCTTCGAGGAAGCAATTTTGTTCAAGATCGAGTCTTCAGGGAAGCAACATTCTTCTACGGGATGAGTTTAATAGGATACTACCTGGCCGTTCACTGCTATCAGAAGAGGGTGCAGCTTCTCAAGATTGCATTGTTGTCAACATTGGAGAATGGTGATACAATTATCGGGGCTCTTTATCTTCGCCAAGCAAGTTCAATCTTCTTCACTGATGTCAGAAGAGGGTAATTCAGATATTCCATCAGCGAGAATTCTTCCTTCTACTTCCTGGGTGTTGGCGCTTCAATCTTTGCTCAGCGAGCACATCACGGACTTCTACAGAACGTGCTGGACTCTTCTTCTAAGGCATTATCGGCATTTGTGACTCTTTACCACTTATTGGACTTGGATTGGAGGCATATGGAAATTATCAAAAAAAAAATTATCGTGCCGAAAATTTTTTTTCCTTTGGAAGGGGGGTAATGTAGCAGTGCGTACTTCTGGACGGGCAGTTCCTACCCGATTAAGATAATCATTGGTCAACATTCTTAAATTGGCACGACTGTTTCGAGCTATGTGTGCGGAGCGGCACTTCATCGACTTCAGTTGCTTGCTGGACTCGTGGGATTACGGTGTGTTCGTACAACGCTGGAGCTATGAGGGTCTACTGTGCAAACTACGAAAGGTCTTTTTCACTTATATCTTTTAACAATGTACTTATAATTTAAATAGGGATTACTCATTTAACTTCTTGCGTAGTTATTTTATAACTCGCTGGCGCCCGCTCAGACATTCTTTACAAGATTAAGTGTTTTTAAATTCATTAATGTCACATGTTCTTTAGTCAAAATCTTATCAAGATGGCGTTATTTACACGTACATTCTTGTCACGCTCTGAGTTAAATTATTTGATAGAGTCTCATGTTTATTTATTTGATTAAACATTTTATTTATTGTTTTAATAAATTAGCGTCTGTTGATATTTAAAGTATTCTATTTTTTATCATCCTTATCAGTTCTCATTACTACCTACCTACTTTGAATTATTGCGTGTGCGTGGTTGACTAGATAATTGTATTCGGTAATTTTACCAATTAATGTCACAATCGAAAGACCCATCATTAATTAATACAATTATCCTTTCATCACCCATCCACGTTAATATGTTACAGCTGTAAGTACAAAATATTATTTTAACATTTTTCAGTATAAAAAAAAGTATTTTTTTTTAATCGTTTTAAATAGTTCTTAAATATTTCTTTACACCTTCGTGAAATAATTAAGCTTGTCTTCCCAGTAAACCGGCTAATTTACTTATCGATAAAACAACGCTTAATGCATAGTGTTTATTGTTCGGAAGGGAGAGCTAAACTGCTTGGATTTAGGAGTCCATTTAGATTTGATAGGCCGTTAAGTTATTTTAGTGCCGATGATTTAGTACTCCGGACCACCCAGTGATGGACAGCTACTGTTATTCCATCCATCGCTACACTAAATCCTATTTTTACATGTTTTACGCCACCCAGTCCGAGCGTCCAGTAGTTTTCAATAATATTTGTGAATATACTGATCAAAAAACTTTTTTTTTATAAGAGGGATTACTTCTGATTTACAATAAAAATATAGTATTATACCTGCTTAAAATTTCTGTTTATTTAAAGACTGACCGCATTTGATTTTAAATGATTTATATGAATCTACGCATCAGAAAGAAACACTTATAAACTACAATGGCATCACTCCCCAATTCAAACGCGAGAAATAATTTATCATTTGAGTTAGGCAGTTTCGTTAAAAAAATACCCTTTTTCGCAATCAGCCTTGAATTATTTAATTTATAAATTTATTTCATTATGTTTGTACATTTAATTTTTTTAAATGCCAAATCGTTGTATTTGTTTTTAAGGCGTGCAATGAATATTGCTTATCACAGGAGCCTTTTTACCGAAAATCAAAATAATAAATATCAATAAAGTTGCAAATATAATCTTTATTGATCCTTATATGCTTTATTTTTGTGAGTTATTTACACAATTAATACTTTAAAACAAGGAGTAAAGAAACATTTAATTGTTTTAGTAAAATATGCTATAAATATGTTTTAAATATTTTATAATGTTGCACAACTTAAAACCACTCGGGTGTAATTTGATTATACACATTTGGACAAGTCCTCGTAAAGTCGTTCTATCTCCTTCACTATTATACTCAGAAATCTAATTTAAACATTACTAGAAAGAAGGAACACGTAACATTGTTTTGGCATTTAAAAAAATAACATGCAATACGTTTCACCAAAAGTTCACCCGATCAAGGTTGTTATATTTTTTTAATAAAATGAATTAATAATTATTTTTAAACACATCTGTCTAACTAAGCGAGTTTTTCAGTGGTAAATAAAATTGACAAGAAAAAAACATCGGTAAGCGGCTTTTAATACTTTTGTTTTGTTTGCGTTCAAAATTTTTAATTTTATTATACTTTACTAACTTTAAAATAATAACGAATCTTTCTTCTGATTTCGAGAACTGTAATTCATTTTGGGATGCGTTCGGAAAAAGCGAACCTATTCTATATTGAATGTCGAGAGGAAATATTTGATGAGATATAAATCCTCCTCTTCATCTTTGTCAGCAACTTTTTAAAGCGGTAAAAAATTCATTACCTCACCACCGGAAAGGCTATGGCTATTGCATTTCATTAATCGTAATAAAATTTTAAGAAAACATCTTTGAAAAGCTTTGGACAAGACACTAATACCATGCTATAAAAGCTTTCAACAGTGTAAAACTTGAAATTAAATTGAGGAAAATAAAAATAAATTCACACACAAAATTACAAAATGGATTAAAGAACAAAAAAGACAATATTACCAAAAAGTCATAGCGTAAAATAAAAATAAAACCTACACGTAACACACAAAACCAATATAAACACACATCTTTCACAAACACACAAGATTATTTTTTAATTTTAAATATATTATTATGTATTTTTAATTTTAAATGTATTATTTTCTCTTTAAATGTATTATGTAGATTATATTTTCATATTATAAAATGAAGGCTTCAGCACGGGCTAGCCACCCAGTGAGGCCTACATTACTGGAAAACTTCAAATGTAAAAAATATTGTACAAAATAAAAAATAAAAAAAATAAATTTCCACATTTTTCTAAAGTAATATTTCAATGGCGCTAATATCGTAAAAGCTTTCTGCTGGATATCGTCTTTGTAAGGTCTGCTATTTTTTATAAACCAGAGTGGTTGATACTCTCAGTATCGTTCTGGTGTAAGACCACCATTCAGAATTAAAACGTTGCTTGAAATGTCTTTAGTCGTGTTTGGTGACAGATCTGAACAGCCAGATACTTCCCCATCTTCCTTTTCTACATCGCCTTCCTCTCCTGACTATCTTCAGCCTCACAATATACCCCAATTGTTAATGAAATAGTCTCACTGGATCCAAACGGTTGGGAGAAGTTAGGATTCTTGTGTGGTGTTCACATAAAAAAATATATTAATTTTACCTTCTCCGCTTAGAAATACAATAAAATATATTTTTTAGTTTAAGTGCACTGATTATTATGATTATTATGTGACACGTTTCGGAAAAGTTTCAAAAAACAAGTGAGTTATGGATAAAAATCAATAGTTTGAGTGCTTATGATTACAATATGATAGCACCTTACGCCCGGGCGGGATCATAAACGAATCGTGTCGTAGTAATTTAATTAGAGATCGCGAACATTGAATGTGAACACCGTAAACAAGTATCTTCATTTGATGTAAAAAAAAAGCTCTGCCAGAGAAAAAGACTCAGCTTTTAGTACGGCTGCTAACGGTGCTGACGAACAAACACGTTAAAATGCTCTAAACAAATATTAATATTTTTATTACTGGCGTTATGACTGCTCCATATGCTTCTCGCGTCCTAAGTCTTGACTTACGTAGGTACCACTTTTGGATAAGATTAGAATATTTTATAACGGCACTGCGCTTGCATTAAAAAAATGAATCTTTTATATTTTAGATTATTTTTGTGCCTTCGGGAGGTTTAAATTACATATCGCCACAAATACTAATTTTAGTTTCGTGTCTGTCAGTAACTCTGGTTCAGTGAAATCTGGAATATAAATTTGCTTTGAATAAATGTCAATAATAATTGCAGGTACCTTTTTTTATATTAGCTTCACAGAAGGACCTTTAGAAAATAATTCCCCTCAAGTTCATGTCATTTTTTCTGGGGGTCATTGTGTCCGGGGGTGACGGACGTATGAATACATCCCTCCCACTACGGTGCAAGGCGATGTTCCAATAGAGTTCCGCTGGAGAGGTCAAAAGTTCACCCTCAAGCAGTCTTTCCCGATCTGGCCCGCCGCGCATTTGGTGTTGGGCAGACGCATCCGCCGCCAAGACCCGGACTAACCTCACCCATGAACCCGGGCACCCCTGCTAAGTCACCAACCACTTGGGGTTCCCGTGGTGGCGGTACCCATACCCGCCTCCCAATTAAATAATAATAATTCAAAATTATAAAATACTATACCTACATGAAATGTGTATATATTTTGTTAAAATTTTTGAAAGATTTCGTAGTTTTTACTAGATTCGGTTGATCAAGCATCCTCCAGTAGATATGAAGAGTTACTCGTTAAGCGCCATACATGTTCCACGAACTGTGTGAAGGAGTTTGTCAAAAATTGATCAGAATTAGATTAGAACATCATTTCTTAAAATCATTCACTGCACATACCTGCCTGATGAAAGTTGAACAAGAAAGAATTGTCATTGAGGTAGTAAAGTTTCTTTGGAGGAATTTTATATCCCCATTAAATTTGAAATACAAAAAATGTTACTTAAAATGCATGCTTTATAATTAAGTATGTAGGTATTTAAGTAACTACTTACAAATCTTATGATTACAGAGGAAATTTTGATTTTGATTTATTAAGTAAGAGAAAATCAGAAACATACTTTTTGACGCATGGTCTACTGTTCACAAAACTTCTGGTATTATTTTACTGCGTACTATATTATTCACATATAATCTAAATAATACTTCAAGTGAAATATTCAATTTAAAATGAATCTATATGCTCCCTTACATTCAGCAAATATCAATAATAATGCAACGTCCATTACGATAATGAACCATAAAGTAGATTATAATACTGACTCCATTGAGGGTATTTTGGAATGGAATTGCAAAATGTTTTTTAGAGCAAAATAATTAGGAGTAATGGAAACAATAATCTAATAGTGCAATCTAATGTGCGTTTAATTCCTCTGAATATTCAAATTGTTTGGCTAATGTGTGGCCGCCATGAACGTCGTAATGACGAGATGATTTGTTCAAAACTCATTCAACAGAGTTTTCATTTTATTTCTTACGTTAGGGTTGGTTGGGTAGAGGAAAAAAATTCCCTTAGGGACTATGTCTTCTTTGGGGATGCTGTGTAAAAGGAAGGAGAGGAATCTTTGTGAAGAAAAAATGTATGAGGGGTGGGTAGGAATCTGTGGGTCAATGTGTCCGTGAGTGACGTACGTGTGAATCCATCAACCAGTCTCTCGCAATTCGGTCCGCCACGCAGTAGATGGGCAAATGCACCCGCCTCCAAGATCCAGACAAACCTCACCCATGCTAAGTCACAATGATCTGTGGAAGGAGTGTTGGTTATCCAATAAATGGTACCCATACCCGCTTCGACAATTGAGTAGTTGCAAACTGAAAACTTAAGACGAAAAAACGCACGATCTCAGTATCAACATTTATAAAACACTAGACTTCATGACAATAAGAAAACTTTGTCAAATTTGTACTGCTACAGCCCTTCCGACGTAAACTCCTTAATCCAACGCAACCTCATAACGAAATAATCTCCATAATCCAACGCAACCTCATACCGAAATAAACTCCATAATCCAATGCAACCTCATACCGAAACAAACTCCATAATCCAATGCAATCTCATACCGAAATAAACTCCATAATCCAATGCAACCTCATACCGAAACAAACTCCAAAATCCAATGCAACCTCATACCGAAATAAACTCCATAATCCAATGCAACCTCATACGGAAATAAACTCCATAATCCAATGCAACCTCATACCGAAATAAACTCCATAATCCAATGCAACCTCATACCGAAATAATCTCCATAATCCAACGCAACCTCATACCGAAATAAACTCCATAATCCAATGCAACCTCATACCGAAATAAACTCCATAATCCAATGCAACCTCATACCGAAACAAACTCCATAATCCAATGCAACCTCATACCGAAATAAACTCCATAATCCAATGCAACCTCATACGGAAATAAACTCCATAATCCAATGCAACCTCATACCGAAATAAACTCCATAATCCAATGCAACCTCATACGGAAATAAACTCCATAATCCAATGCAACCTCATACCGAAACAAACTCCATAATCCAATGCAACCTCATACCGAAATAATCTCCATAATCCAACGCAACCTCATACCGAAATAAACTCCATAATCCAATGCAACCTCATACCGAAACAAACTCCATAATCCAATGCAATCTCATACCGAAATAAACTCCATAATCCAATGCAACCTCATACCGAAATAAACTCCATAATCCAATGCAACCTCATACCGAAACAAACTCCATAATCCAATGCAACCTCATACCGAAATAAACTCCATAATCCAATGCAACCTCATACCGAAATAATCTCCATAATCCAACGCAACCTCATACCGAAATAAACTCCATAATCCAATGCAACCTCATACCGAAATAAACTCCATAATCCAATGCAACCTCATACCGAAACAAACTCCATAATCCAATGCAACCTCATACCGAAATAAACTCCATAATCCAATGCAACCTCATACGGAAATAAACTCCATAATCCAATGCAACCTCATACCGAAATAAACTCCATAATCCAATGCAACCTCATACGGAAATAAACTCCATAATCCAATGCAACCTCATACCGAAACAAACTCCATAATCCAATGCAACCTCATACCGAAATAATCTCCATAATCCAACGCAACCTCATACCGAAATAAACTCCATAATCCAATGCAACCTCATACCGAAACAAACTCCATAATCCAATGCAATCTCATACCGAAATAAACTCCATAATCCAATGCAACCTCATACCGAAACAAACTCCAAAATCCAATGCAACCTCATACCGAAATAAACTCCATAATCCAATGCAACCTCATACGGAAATAAACTGCATAATCCAATGCAACCTCATACCGAAACAAACTCCATAATCCAATGCAACCTCATACCGAAATAATCTCCATAATCCAACGCAACCTCATACCGAAATAAACTCCATAATCCAATGCAACCTCATACCGAAATAAACTCCATAATCCAATGCAACCTCATACCGAAACAAACTCCATAATCCAATGCAACCTCATACCGAAATAAACTCCATAATCCAATGCAACCTCATACCGAAATAAACTCCATAATCCAATGCAATCTCATACCGAAATAAACTTCACAATCCAATGCAACCTCATACCGAAATAATCTCCATAATCCAATGCAACCTCATACCGAAATAAACTCCATAATCCAATGCAATCTCATACCGAAATAAACTTCACAATCCAATGCAACCTCATACCGAAATAATCTCCATAATCCTATGCAACCTTACAAAGAAATAAAAACTAGATCCTCAATAAATAAAACTCTAAATATATACCGATATCACATAACACACACAGTATAACGATATAACTCCATGCCCACCCCACTGAAACGACTTCTATCTCCTAATACAAATAAAAGGTAATCTCTTTTTATTCAAAACGTTATAACACCAAACAAAACATCAGCCAACTCAAAAAAATTGACACTGCCTTCTTTTTCATTCTCTGCAGTGTGCTTTAACATTAATGAAAGTTATATTCGTATTTAATTATTTTCTATTGACATGACATATCTTCTTCTTCTTCAAGGCTTTCCATAAACACTATATTACCATAATAACTGATTTAAAACACACACCTCAACACAGGTATCATTGTGAGGTGCTCACGAAACACCGTAATATTTAAAAACTAGCAGTTAAAAACCCGCTCCGAGGGTTTTTTGCTGCTAGGCCCAGCAGGCGGCACTTGGTTGGTCTTCGCCCAGTTTAAGTGATACTAACAACAGTTACATTTAATAGGTAGATATTAGGTCATTCACAGAGAGAGGGTGAGTATATATTGTTAAAACACGGAACAGGAAGGAGTTTAGGCATAATAAGGATGACAGTTGTTCGGGTAAAACATTACCTTTCCCGAATAATTGCCTATATGGGTAAAGGTAAATTAATATAGGTAAATATTCGGAATCACTGGACACGGAAAATACGAAATATTCTTAAATAAAACTTTCTGATTTGGGAAATTTTTAATTATAGCCGGAATGATTTCTGTTGATGACATTTTCTTTTGTCGGTATTCCTGATGATGATGATGAGCGGCTAGAGACAATTGAACAACGAAAATTAAAAAAAATATAATGTAATACAATATTCCGGCAAAATAGTCCCTACTTAAAACGCATTAATTAATTATTTGGCTAATTTAAATAAAACCTAAATACCTTTATTTTATTTTTCGAGCTTGGCTAAAATAGTACCTACCTAGTATTTGCATAGAGTAAATGGTAAAAATTCTAGCCACTCATATCAGGAATACCAACAAAAGAAAATGTCATCAATAGAAATTATCCTTATTATTTTATTTAACCTAACCTATAATAACCCAACCTAACCTAACCTATAATAATCCAACCTAACCTAACCTAACCTATATCCTATCCTAACCCATAATAATCCAACCCGACATAACCTAACCTCGCCTATAATAATCCAACCTAACCTAACCTATATCCTAACCTAACATATAATAATCCAACCTAACCTAACCCAACCTAAACTAACCTAACCTTACCGAACCTATCCTAACCTAACCTATCCTAACCTATAATAATCCAACCTAACCTATAATAACTCAAACTAACCTTACCTAACCTAACATAACCTGACTTTTCCTAACCTAACCTAACCTATAATAATCCAACTTAATCTAACCTAACCTATATACTAACTTAACCTATACTAACCCAACCTAACCTAATCTTACACCAGCATATCCCAACCTAACCTATCCTAAACTAACCTATGATAACCCAACCTAACCTATAATAATCTTTTTTAAATATTTCTTTATTTATAAAAAAAACCTAAATACCTTTATTTTATTTTTCGAGCTCGGCTAAAATAGTACCTACCTAGTATTAGCATAGAGTAAATGGTAAAAATTCTAGCCACTCATATCAGGAATACCAACAAAAGAAAATGTCATCAATAGAAATTATTCCGGCTGTCATCCCATACAACGAAAGCGAATTTTCATTTTTAATATAACAATAGACAAGTTTGCAACCTTTTTCCGAGCGAGCTGAAACTCGGGAAATATACTCGTTGTCCATGACAATGCATTCTGTCAACTTTTGGTGGTAATCACGTACATACATGCGAACATATACGCATTTTTCTTAAATTAAATAGCATTACAGCAGTTGATATGTGAAATAAATGGCGGTCCTACCCGAGTTTAAAATACATTTAAAATAGATGTATAATAATGGTAAAAATACTGTTTTTTTACGTATTGATTTTTTCAACAATTATTGTTTCTACAGGTAACAAACTTAATAGCATCTAAAATCTCCGCTTTGGGGAACAATCAAAATCAAATATATATTTATATATTTGATTTTGATAAATGAGCGGAACTAAATTACTAAAATTAGTTGCAGACTTCCTCTTTAGGATTGCCAAACAATGCACAGAATAACGTCGGTAAATTGTTTAATCAATTGAGCTCGATTCAGATCGAACTTTAAATAAGATGGAGGTTTTACATGCGTCTATTAGATGTCTACGATATATTGTCTATCAGAATCTTATAGAAAACAATGAGGGCCCATGGGTAATTCCAGCATGTTCCTCTGTTGCAGGGTTAAGACACGATTCCTTTAGAATTGGAGCTCTGCAATGACAGGGTGATCAAATTACATAAATGCATGACAAGGGGCACACTTTAACTTATACTTATACGTAATTAAAAATTAAAAATTTCCCAAATGCATTCAGATTCCTTTTATATTAATCAAGGTAAATCAGAAGGTTTTATTTAAAAATATTTTGTATTATTCTTGACCAGCGATTCCGAATAATTACCATATATAAATACCATTATATAAATATATATACCTGGCAAAATTATTGTTTTATTATACACATAAGTACATGTCAGATTAGAGATTTGTTGGTTAATTTTACAATCAACGAAGCGTTTCTATCTTCCGATTGTGTTTCATGTTATTTTATTGGGTTGGCAATGCCTATACTTCCTACAAAAACACGTGTATTATGCGTTAACTTCATATCGTTGTTCTGTCATAATAGTGCGAAATTATTACTTACGTAAATAATATTAAATATCAATATTTTTCAAAATCGTACATGCAAAAAGTTGTTGTTTATTGTCATTAAGTTGAATCAAATGTTTGTTTTATTTGTAAATGGTACTAAGACGTAAATAGTATAGGTAGTTTTACGTAAATAATTACCGTTATTTGAATAAATGAAATTGTACGTATTTGTATATCGCTCTTATGCGCTCCGTCGGCCAATAGGGAAACTACTCCAGCGGCCGGTAAAGGAGGGATTGACATTTTTAAGGAACCTTAGAATGTTTGATTCTTGACAGACGTCAAATATATAAAACGTAATTGTGAATAATTTTTACTATAAAGTAATAAATCTAATGGATTTAACTTTCTAAAACATATTTTCTTCGATATTATCCAAAAATTATATGAGCAGAAACGATGCTTTTGAAGAAATCTCGTATTACAGGAGGCGATCCTATTTTAGTATGAAATCGGGTCTTAATTTTCAAGTTAGCGGAATTTACCCGAAACATACTATTTGAATTCGACCAATCAGAGAGCCTAGACCATCCAGACGCTAGGGTAATAATATTATAGATTATTTATAATACCCACACATCATCAATCTGTTTTTTTCTTATAATTATTTTAATCAATGTACGACAATACTCCCTACAAAAAGACGCGAACACCCCAGTACAGGTTCTCTTAGCAAGGTAACAGGTATTATAACAATGTAATATTTAAATGAGTTACAATATGCATCATTCTTCTCCTTCTTCTTATATTATACATGATTATTTGGATTTATATAGTAATTGATTGAATATAACTGTAAAATATGCACATAAATATACATATATCGTGGCACAATGGTTATATTCCTAACAATAGCATTAATAAAGTACTTAAGACATCGTGTTTAATTTAAACGCTTACAATCTACGAACACAGAGTTTTCGTTTTCATCAAGCTGATAAACCCCGCGTTGATTTTCCATCGGAGAGCTTGAAGTAGTAAGTAGTACTTACACTACCTACCCCTATTCTCCTAGGAACTATTCAATATTAACGGTCCGGTTTGTTTGGAATATCCATTTTGTAAAGGGGTGACCCTCATCAGCCTATGCGTGTGGATAGAAGGGGTAGCCGTCCCCGCCCGCGCCGACTTAATATATTCATATATCATCCGTTGCCCGTTGCCCGTTAGCCGTTATCCGTTCCGTTATCCGTTCACCCCACAGAGATCCGTAATTCCGTTCATTAATATAGTCATAGTGCACAGTGCATAAACAGAAGCTACTATTAGTGCATTCTGTTCAAATTATTTATTCGGGAACATATTATTACTAGCATTAAAAGGTCTGACAGCCGCGATTTGAAAAATCATTTTTATACTATTTATATCAACAATTTTTCAGGATTTTATAAAATTTTATTTAAAACTTCGGTAATACTGTTTAATGGTCATATTAATTTTATTATACTTCATAGCATATTACAATACACCTATGCTTACTACCACTGCAATAAATTAATTCCCAGAAGCCTGCTTTAACCCGACCGGTTTGCATTTCGTCTGTCTATAAATTTATTAGTGTGTACCGTTTCCATTTCAAGAAGGTAGACTTTTAAATGGTTCAGTACAGATTATTTTTTCCAATGTGAGATCGTCGTGTTTATTTAAAGTATCTTATTCTTTTATAATATTATGGTACCTACCTGCCTAAATAAAATTTAAAAAAGAATTGCCATTGAGTTTTATGTTTATTTGTACACATTGGATAATACCTTACTTTAATGTTACATACGATATGGATAATACATACAATAAAGTACAGAGTAAATTTTGTTTTGATTTTACGAGAAAATTAGAAACAAACTTTTTTGGACGCTAGGTTTACTGTTTACCAAACTAATAGTATATCGTGAAAGCATTTCGAATTCAAGTAAAAACACATTAAAGTATTGAATGATGTATAAAAATAATAAAAAAAGGTTTTATATCATTAAAAATTGCAAAAGAAGGTTCTATTTTATTTTTATGTATATAGATAAATGCAGTGGGCATTCTTTGACCACATGTTCGGTGGTCTGCACCGCACCGCATTCACACATCGCCGGCTCTTTAAGGCCCCGCCTGCGCATCATACCTGTGCACCATCCGGCTGCTTGAGGACCCTATCCTATTGATGACGAACCGGAGGATACGAGGAAGTAAGAATCCAGGCAGTCTCTTAGTGGGGTCGAAATCGTTTCGGCACGAGATCGTTAGCCGATTTCCACTCAAGTTTCCATCTATCTTCTGGAGTGGGAAGTATTCGGAAGAGCCTCTCTCCTTCCATCAAGAAGGGTTTTCGGGACTTCAACCGGCATGCAGGGTGAGAGACGACATCATTGTGCAAATGTATTGCGCTTTTTTACAGCGCTTTCTTGTATTCCCTCATTGTTGCGATCTCTCGCCTGTATTTGGCGGGGTTGTATTTGCACGGGGAGCCAAGGAAGTACGTAATTGTTTTAATTAACAATGTGATCCCGGAATGGAAAACACCTTTAATGACATTCTCATTAATCAATCCGGGTTCCGTGATATTTTCTAATTTTATGAATCCCTTTCCTTCCGGCAACTTATGAAGGTTTTATACTCTGGATGGCGCCTTATAAATCACGCACATTGATACTGCCTGCAAAATAACGTATTATATTTGATATTTTTAATAAATATTGTTATATGTTCGTCATGACCCGGTTTGAAAAAAAAAATAAACTAAACAAATCAAAGTAATAAAACTTTTAAAAATGTGTCACCGGTGGTATTTATTCACATTATATGTTTGTGATACCTTACATGTTTTTTTCTAAATTATGGTTTTGTAAATTTTACTATCATACCAGATAGTGTATTTATATACTTATAAAAATTGTATGTATATATCTTATGTAGTTTCCCCAGGATAGATACTTGCGTTCAGAGAAATGTATTTTTTTCTAGTGTTATTAAAAAATATAACATAATGAAGATATACGAAAATATTCTAATATTTTATATTTTCCAACTAAATAAACGTTATTCACTATAAAAAATATTCATATGAGACTATCCAGTAAATATATACAGTGCCATGACATTTGACACGGTATTTTGCGACGTGCCTTTTCACAGTTTAATTTGCAAGTGACGAATTGAAAAACTAGATTATGTTATCAAGATCCGTTATTTCATTGCCAAGCGAATAAAATATATTTTATTATGGATAGAAGCATTTTTAAAGTTAAAAATACCATAAATTAAAGGCAAAAATTAGAAAATCCACGATATATTCGCTAGCACACGGCGAGTACAAACGAGAGGTTAAGCCACAGGAATATAGTGTTATTAACAGTTATTTAATTAAAAAATTTTCTGGTTTTTTTTTTGTAATTACGTCAATGTGCGAGTTCCATCGGAGATTTTCATCGATTTCGATTCCAAGATATTTGATGTTTTGGAGTGTGCTATAGTGGGACAGAGGCATGATAAGCCTTGATTATGTTGATACATGACCATGGTATGTATGTAATTTGAGAATTAAATCATCTGACGGCTGTCCTCTGGCTTTTATAGAATTTTTATGTTTCATTGACACTAAGCACGAGGGAATTTCTCTTAAGCCAGTTTTGCAAGAGTCCAAGTCTGTGTTCCGTTTCTTGTAGGAACTTATCTCTTTCTTTAAATAAAATTATTGCATCGTCAGCAAAACGAATGATTTTTCCCCTCGTTCCTAGGTTGCAGATATCATTTATATATATTAGAAATAATATCGGTCCAAGTACGCTTCCTTGCGATACTCCATGGTTGATTAGTTAATTTTGTTTTGAATTGTATTACAAAATACCTTTTGTGTCAAATAGATATGGCCCCTCTGACAGAAGTACGTTTTTTTTTCCTTTTCGTACTAAATTTCTTTCACGATCATACATGATTTTACCACACATGCCTCAAGGATTTTTTCATCATCCAATCTGTATAAATGAGATCCCTGAAGGTTTTTATGGTAAAACCACATATGATCGCATGAGCATTGTGAAGATTTGCAAAGAATGCACGGCTTAATTAATGAGTAAGATGAAGAAAGGGACGCTAAGAAGGTTTAGACAAGTATAGCAAATAAACACAGAAAGGAGTATACGGAGCATATATGAGGCGAATGTGATTGGGAGAAGAAGTTGGGGACGCTTGAGGAAGACATTGCATAATCAACCAGATATTTGAGTCGGGCCAAGAATCGGAACAAAAAATATGTTTATTTTCTAAGCTTTTCTTTTAAAAGTTTAACTCAAATATCAACAAAGGCCTTATCCAGCTTACTAATTATCCCTTACACCCATTCCCAGCACCCTTCCCGCCCACTCCGAGGTTTCCCGCCCTGCAAATGACAGTTTCTAATTCCAACTTGGCGCGAAAGTGTATTGGTAATTGCTGTGTTTCACATAAGAGCCGGGCTGCAACACCGAACTAATTATCAGGCAATAATTGAACGCGATTCAAAAGCATCAACCAAATTGAAAACAATTGAAAATCAATCAATTCCTTTGTACATCCCTTTTTGTTCGGTTGCTTCTTGGATTCGATACGTGGGGGTGATTTCCTTTTTGTGGACGTCTCCTATTGTAAACGCTTTTTCAATGTCCATGTGTAATTGGAGTTCTTATGTACGAACACTTTATAAGGATGTTCTCGGACGGAATGGGCGTGCTGGTTAAATGAGATGGACCCTTCCTTATAATTAAATCCACCACGAGTTAAAATACGTACTTAATACAATAATAACATTCCAATAGATAATCGCAATCGTCTTAAAAATACTAACCCTCACAAATATAGATTAATATATCTACTATACGTACTATCAGAGAGAGCTCGTTCGAACGTCCTTTTCCTTCTTACACGTCTTATATGAAACTAAGAATTCAAAAATATACTAGATTGATGATGTCACATACAACCTCTCGCTGGGACTAGTAAAGATACGCACACCCAATAAAATAAACTCTTTAAGCATTTTAAATCATTATTGTTTCTCGTAATTATTATATAATTATTGAAGATCCGTGAAAAATCACGGATAGTCTGATTTCTCGATAAATCAGTTCCAATTAAAAAAAAAAATATATATATATTTTTTAAATATTACATTTAGTTACTTTAGAGCTTGTCTGAGTTATAAATAAACACTTCCAATTTTGAAAATTCACTTAAATTCAAAACAGTTTTTTTAGAGTTCATTGAACCTGAGTTACCGACAAACATAATTGTTTTGGTATCTATGTCATGTACTAAACCAACATCAAAATCAATTTTTCCTATTTCTGGAGTCATTCGTCTCTCTTGTGACCTAGTCAGTATATGATCGTATGTATCGATCGAATATAATAGTGAAAATGTTCAAACGAGAAAAGAAAAAAAAACCTAAGTACCTTCAGTTTTATCGACGTTTTTTTTTAAATTGCGTAATTATTACAGTCAAAATATCGCGGATAAACTATATAACAGTAAAATTCTTTCTATGGTTCTCGATACAACTGAATTTAGGAAATTTGTCTCAATATTCCTTTAATTGTAAGGTGTTCCGACAGATGTCACTGTAGGGGGTCGGTCACAGCGGAAATGTGGGAAAAGTTCCACACTCGTGCAGTAGTTTGTGTGAATAGAGTACGAGTGTGAGTGTAGTGTGTGGCGGCGGGCATAACGGGGAGATGGGGGCGGCCGAGCGAAGGAATATTATTTGCTTTTCAGACATTGAACATAATTGCCTGTGTCTGTGAAGTGAGTGCGATTTTGTACCAATTATTTATGTAGGCATCGCAATGAAAGCTCCGAATGAATTATTGATACGAGCATGTTTGGATATGGTTCAGTCTACACATCAGCAATACCTAAGTACAAAATAACCTAAATACATATATACATGCTTAAAAGCACGTACCCGAAGGATTTAAACCAGCGATTCCTGAGCATATTTGACTTAAAAATCGTAGATGTATCGTATTGTAGAATCATGGAGAGCTGTAATTCGTAATGGCTAAGTAGTTTTTGTTACAATGCAAATTAATTTTTTGAAAAATAAAATCATTAGTACAAATATTTATAAAAGACGCCGATATAGAACGATAAAGCAGAAAAAAAACATTCAAGCAAATATACCATAAAGTTTGTATACTATTAGGGCACACATGATGCGAAATGCGTTAAGATTGTTTCATTATTAATTTAATTCCCTTATACAAAAATGATTTTCGATTTAAATGCCTATTTAACAAAAAAACTGAACTTGTGACTATACATAGAAATTCATCGTAGAATGGTAAAATTATTAGAAGCATTTATTTTTATATTTGTTATCATTAGGTACCTACCTATTATGTTTTATTTTATTTTTATTTGCATATACGAGTATACATCATGTAATATGGCAAACTGGGATTGCACACCATGGATAAAAAACTTAAATAAAGAAATATAAAAAAAAAAAATTATGGTTTTGTTATGTTTTTTGTAAATGTAATTGCAAAACCGGAACCGTTCCGGATAATCCGGATTTATGGATTAAATCCGGATTTTTGAAACAGAAAAACTCTTCGAAATTTCAAAATAAGGAATATTGTTTTAGAATAGAGTTGTTTAATTAACATGATGTTAAAATTCTTGAAGATTTTGTCAGTGCTAGTTAAATTTAAGTATTTCAAATGCGCTATATACATCATATTTTTAATTTTCCGTAAAAACAAATACAGTTTTGGAAGCTAGATAAAATTATCTTTTCGGTGTATGAATTTAAAATAAACATTACCATTTTTAAATAATAAAATTTTAATATCAAACGTGAAAAATGTTGTCAAAAACGCTAACCACATTTTTACATAATTTTTATTCCAATCATAGAAAAATTGAGAGAACTCTTTATTTCGAAAACACATTTGTTTTGTTTGGATAATTTGTAAGAAAACTGTACCTTCACTTTTAACTTGTTCATATAATAAAAAATAAGAAATAATTTTTAAATTTTATCCGATTGTTGCTGAATAATATGAATTATTCATTTTTGCTATTTAAAGGATTTTATGGATTTATTCAATTTTGAACATTTGAGGCAAACAGGAAAGAATCATTTTTCTCTTTCCAACATAAAAAAATCAGTATTTCCGCAAGACAGAAAATAGATAAGAATACTTAAAATATGGACGATAACCACATAGATAACCCTCATACGCTGGAGGGGTTAAGGACATTCATTCAGTCATTTGCACTGCCCCACCCGATACCCCATTCTTACAAAGAGCCATGTAGATCTTAATTAGTATAGTATTTTTATTGAGGACATTCCCGGAGGTTTTCAAAAAAATATTTATTTATTTATATTTCATATAATATGTTAATTGCATTTTAAATTTTGATTAATTTTTACATCAATGATGTGGATCAACGTAAAACTTACTTGTTTTCGACCTGGGTTCCCGGGGGCCATCCACCGTCACCTTGATGGCCTTGTTGTAGGTTGTCACTTGCGGCGGGGTGGTGGACACGGTAATCGTCAGGGTGAAGGACTTTCCTGCAAACAAAATATAGTTCATGTTCAATAATGTTACGGAATATTTTTTAAAAACAAGCTGCCATCGATAAAATAAGCCTAATCTGAGTCCCAGGACGTATTGAAAGTAACAAGCGGACTGACGGACAAGAAAGGAAAGGGGCGGAAGGAGCTTGCCACACCAAACTACATAATAAAATGTGGATCAAATCCTAGCACTGGAAGAAATGCGAGAGGGCACCCGGAATGAGACAATCTAAAATACCCATAAAGGGAGGGTCCTAACCCTATACTCTACAAGAAACAAGCAACTACTCAATATGAACTGAAACACACTGAAGGGACTGGTAGGAATTCCAGGAGACACACGCAGCTGTTGGGAGTGGAACACATCAATACATGCAGGAAATATGAAGAGGATGAAGAAACTCCAAGACACATTAGGAAATCAGGAGACAGCCAAATATCCAATGGCAACCTGGTGAACTTTATCTAAGGAACCGGGTTACTGTCAAAGAAATGACGTAAAATATGATATAGCCCATGGCCTGATCGCTCACAGAACTATGTAGTATATAAACCGTATTCGTTTTATTTAATAAACGTTCAAATAAAGTTGTCATCAACAGCGGAGTATGCAATATTATAAAATCAATCTTAGTATCTTAGAGAAACAAGTGGAAAACAAAATTTTAGTTTAAATATGTGGCTTATCTTTATACCGTGGAACGGTGGATAATACAGTTTTTGCGGAACAAATAATCAATAATTTCTGAATAACTAAGGCTTTCCTGCATTACTGAGATTTTAATATGAGCAATCGCCTATCGTATTATGGAGAGGTAACGATGTTCGCTAGAAATTATTGTATACAAAAGTGTCAAGCTTGAAAGCATTTTATTTGTAGACTTGTAGGAGGAAATAAAAAAGTGTTTTGGATTGAACTCACGACTAACACGAATTCGTTCGAAAACATAAAAAATTTACTTATAGTTGAAAAACTTGATATGAAAAAATAAAACAAACCTTCTTCCTTTGCCAATAAAAGATTGAGGAAAAATATCATTTCGGTATAAGGCTACAATTATAATAACTGGAATCTTGTGGAGTGATGGAAGCTACTAGCTACGTGAAATTTTCTAAGCGCCTGTCACTAACCTCAGGGAGATGAACTGTAGAAAGAAGAATTTAAAACAATTCGTCTTTTGACACTTTCCTAAGCCGTTTCCACACGATACAATAGGGTACACTACTTTGCGATCCTTGAATTTAGTTTAGCCAGGGCGGCCGAGGTTTCAATGGTGTTAAACACGCGATCTGCGGACTAAAAGTAAAGAATGGGCGCCTGACATTTGGGAGACAATCAAATCGGTGGTTCGTGTCTGTCGGCTATTGTGAAAAGTGTGGAGAATTAATAAAACGGATGTTCTGAATTAAAGTTTCCTACGGCGGAAATGAGGCATTTGCTGTTTGTTTACAATGAAGAAATGTTATTATTCAGTTAATGAGACAAATAATTTTAGAGTTTAAACATAATTGTACATGAAATTTAATGGTTTTATTTGGTTCTTACCTACATGTCTATCAAAAGTCTGATCGGATGATTTTACCGTCACTGTTTTTAGGTAGGTACAGGGTGCCGCAAAACAGACAGTGCAATTTTGAAGAGCTATTAAAAACACGGCGCAACTTACATAAATGGGTTTTATTTTATTATATTTATTACATCATGACCTTTTATGTATTAAGTCTTGTAAATAATACCAGAAAGATGATGCTCCCCAGCAGCGATACACTGATGATGGCGATTTCTGAAGTTTTCGCTGGCACATAGAGATATAGAGGCGATTTCTGAATGCCGAATTCGATCTTCAAGTTTTTTTTGTTTGTTTAAAAACATTTTTCTACGGGTAGTAAAGTGGAGACGAAAGAACGGCCTTTTCCAAGAAATGTGCCGATGATGAAGCCCCAGTGTTGTCCGGACTAAACCATGGTAATGACTGAAAACTGCACGACCCTTCCGACACAGTGAGATTCCTCCCAGGTTCCTACCCCGACCACACGGGATGCGCCGGCCCATCAAAACTGTACTGTTTGTTTTGCTGCACCCTGTACATTTTAAAAAGGTTTTAGCAAAAATAATTATAGTACTTACTATGTTTTCAGAAGTAACAGATTGCCCGAATTCCTATAAGTATTAATTTGAACTATTGTAAAATATATATTAAATAATATGTCGTCTTGTCTTCTTAATTGATTTCAAAATTCCACGAATTATGATGAAAGTGACGTAGCCAGCTTAAAACAGTTGGGTTAACGTAAAAATAACCAGCAGAAAATGTGTTTAAATTTCGACAGATTGTTTATTATAAGGGTTCCAGTTCATTTGAATTCATAGTTTTTTCTGGAGTTCCTCAAGGGTCTATCCTTGGACCACTTCTGTTTCTGATTTTTATTAACGATATTGGTTCAGTCATCACACATTCGCTGTATTTACTATTTACAGATGACTTGAAACTATATCGCTCAATAAAAAACCATCTTGACTGTATTCTCCTTCAACGTGACATTGACTGCGTCTCAAACTGGGCCAAAATAAATGGCTTGAACTTCAGTACACCCAAGTGCAATATCGTCTCGTATACAAGATCAAAGAAACCGCATGTATTTGAATATACAATCAATGAAATTATTCTCCAACACCTAAACCAAATCAAAGATCTAGGAGTTATTTACGACAGCAAACTAACTTTTCACCAACACATCGATGATTTATTAAGCAGAGCATACAGGCTTCTTGGCTTCGTAATTAGGAACTCATATCCGTTTCGTAACACAAAAACACTGACGTTATTATATAATACACTAGTCCTAAGTGTACTGGAATCAAACTCGATCATCTGGGCTCCACATGAATTAACATACACTTTACGCATTGAAAGAGTCCATAAAATTTTTTTAAGGTTTTTATTTCGCGGCTCTATGGACGTTACCCTTGGCTTTACCCATCGATTTATATATTAGGCATGACCAATTACCACTCCCTAGAGACACGTAGAGGTATTTCTTTGCTTAAATATTTTTTTCAACTTATAAACGGTCACTTATCTAATAATGAGATACTGGCCCAACTAAATTTGTTTGTACCAGAGTCTCACTCTCGAGGACTTCATCACAATCTTCTATATAGTAGAGCAAGCCGCACTAATTCATTTATGAACTCACTTGTGGGGAGAGCTACGTGCTTTTTGAATGCAGTAGATAAAAAAATAGATATTTTTTGTGTCCTATAGTGCATTTGCGAGATTTTTGGCATTGCATATACACTGCATAAATGGTACAATTATAACGTCTTAGGATTTATTACCTGTAATTGTTATAAATAAATGTACAAATTATATATATAAATAAATAAATAAATAACGTCATAGATCACCGTCGAAGAGATTTTGCAGAGACGCTTAAACACATATTTTCGTTTATAAGTTAACTCACTGAACACATTTTAAAGTAACAATATTTTAACAATAACAAAATGTTTTGTAGTTGGCGGGTGTCTGAAAGACGTATGTCGGCCCCTTTAACTGGCAGTATAATACCCCTCGCCCGTCCTTCCTCGCTGCGGCTGGTACGGGGCACCGCGGAGGATGGGCGGGCGCGGCGGGCGGGGGCGGGGAGCCGCTAACCGGAGGATTGCGGAAATATCCAAACCCCCGCTCGTGAATACATCACCTCACTCGGCACACTATTGCCACTACCACCGAGCCCACTTCCCACATACCACTTACCGACACATTCACCGAATACCCAATCCATCAATTCAAATCAATCCACCATCCATAGTATGGTTTTTAATATAGCCATAATTTATTAAATAAGTAATATAGAAAATAAATCGGATAATTTTATCCGAGACACTATCGAGGTTAGAAATAAATTTGGTTCGACTAAAATGACCAGTTCCCAATGCCCAAATTGGTTGAGGCGTTGTCCCGGTAAGACAGAGATTCTGTATTCATTTCCCAGTCGAGACCGTTACCTTATTAATTTTTGTGTGTCTTGTTCTGTTTCATGTTTCGTTTAGATGTATTACTTTTATCTTCTTATTCAATGATATATTGAATAATAAATAAGTCTTTGATTTGGATTAGTCGCGCGGAACTAAGATCGGCGATTTTTTTTAAAATTATTTTTTTTTTGCACAAACGTGTGTTGGTGTTAAGGGTGGGGTTGTTATGAATTTTCTTTCTTCGTATTAACCGTTATCTAACAAAGTTCAGTGTATCGTCAATGTCTTTTTCAAACACCTTTCTTTCTTCATATTAACCGTTATCTAACAAAGTTTAGTGTATCGTCAATGTCTTTTTCAAACACCTTTCTTTCTTCATATTAACCGTTATCTAACAAAGTTCAGTGTGTCGTCAATCTCTTTTTCAAACACATTTTTCTTTCTTCATATTAACCGTTATCTAACAAAGTTCAGTGTGTCGTCAAACTCTTTTCCAAACACTTTTCTTTCTTCATATTAACCGTTATCTAATAAAGTTCAGTGTGTCGTCAATCTCTTTTTCAAACACTTTTCTTTCGTCATATTAACCGTTATCTAACAAAGTTCAGTGTGTCGTCAATCTCTTTTTCAAACACTTTTCTTTCTTCATATTAACCGTTATCTAACAAAGTTCAGTGTGTCGTCAATCTCTTTTTCAAACACTTTTCTTTCTTCATATTAACCGTTATCTAACAAAGTTCAGTGTGCCGTCAATCTCTTTTTCAAACGTTTTTCAACACATTATTTAACAAACGGATGGGCATTTTTTGAACGTACATAAAAAGTGCAACTGACTATATTATGAGTAGGTAAAAATCTTCTTAAAGTAAATATTGTCAAGTTTTTAGGGGAAGCAGATTTTTTGAGTTTGTTAATCATCACGACATCACCACTCATTTCTGTGTTATGTCTAAAACACTGTATACACTGAATTTATAAATTTTTGAGAGTGAACGGAGAATAACGAGTATTGCTGATTTAGTAAAATCCTGTTAAAAACGTATGCATGCAATTTCCTAATAAACTATTAGTACTTTCATAATATATCGGAAAACGTTTTTATGCAGCTGCGTTTATGCTTTTTTTTATAATGACGAAATGCGAAAATATTCTATTTTTTATGAACTCGTGTTCCGACATCGCTATAAAGCATTCGTATTTTATGGCGATATCTGAGTAAATCATTCGTTAAAAGCCTGTAGTCCCGTTTTCAACAGAAATACGAATAAATTGAAGAGATTTTTAATAAATTAGCAATATTTTAGAACAGTAGGTTCAACAGTTTCAAGAGTTTAACAGTTAACAGTTTTTAACAGTTTAACGGTTAACCGTTTTTAATAGCTTAACAGTTAACAGTTTTCTCAGTGAGTGTAATGAAATGTAATTTTGTAATACAGATTTTATTTATTTTTTTATTATTTTAATATAGATCATATGGGTTACATTAATACATACATATTTTGCAAAATATAATATTTAGGTTCATAATTGGTCATGTATATCTTATCAGAAAGAGGAGCTCTTGTGCCTGATAAGGGAGCCACGATTCTTACTTAGATTCTATGTTATAATATTATGTTATGTGTAAACTATATATAATAATATATATATATTTTTTTAATATAAGTTTTTATGGAAAAAAAGTTTGATTTTATTTATTTGTTCTTGTTGGTTCGTAATACAGCGCAATTCGGAAGGGAGATTATTGTAGTTTTTTATGGCTTGGTAAATATAATGGTTTTGCATTTGAGTTGTTTTAAAGATTGGCTTAATAAATTGATTTCCATTTATCGTCAGTTTGTAAAATTCTTGATATTCTGTGTTATTTTTTTCTTTACACACTTTTATAATGGAAGTTTGCTTAAATATATCATCAATATATGGTACTGGAAACAATTTAAAATGCAATTTTGTTGGGAAAGTAGAGTTTTTTTTTAAGTATTACCTTTATAATAATTTTTTGCGAGACTTTTACTGAGTTTAGATTGTTTTTATAAGATCCTCCCCAACCTATGATTCCGTAGATAAGCAGAGAGTGGACAATAGCATAATACACATTTTTTTGTATTTTCACATTTAAAATATTTCTTAACCTAACAAATATATATACATTTCCTTATTCTCTTTACTAACTCCATAATATGGCTTTTCCATTTCAGATTTTCATCGATGATCACACCAAGGTATTTAATTTCAGAAGAAGAGTTGATTACAGTACAAATAGGATTAAGTAGATATTTTCTCTAAATTGTTTTTTTTTCATTTCAGTAATTTTAAACCTTCTTATGTATAGAATCCAAACTGTAAAACTTATCAAATTATGTTGACGCATAAATTTATATCGTAAAAATTTAACTATAAATTTGAAATTCCATAAAGTAGTGAGATCACAACACCGGTAATTTCAGGCGGGATAAAACTTCTCTATTAAAACTATTTTTCTTTACATTTTTAGGTCAACTATACTGTTTTCATCCGACTATCTCATTTACATCATAATCTATTAAAAATAGTGATTATTATTTTTAATACTCTTTCAAGCTTTGTGATACATGCATTTATTTTTTTTAATATAAAACGTCTATACTGCTGTATGTTTTTCATAATTATATAATTTTGAATCGGAAATTAAAAACTTCTGAAAGCATGATTTAGATATCTCGCAGAAAGTCGGCATGGTTGTAATCATATTATAAAGAAAATACACAAGAAATGCGATGTGGTCATGTTTCGTTTTGTAATACAAAATACGTTAAATTTTTAAAACAGAAATTTTTTTCATCATCATTATAAAATTTTTGTTTCGATCAAATGGGATTTCGATATTTAATGTTAGGCAGGGTAAGAGAGACAGAACCGGAGCTAAATGTGCTAGAAGCAAAAGCTACCTACTAAGTCAGCAGACTCTGTACAAAGAAGGCATTTCTTATAGTAGGAGCAGTGGCTGATATCTACGAACAATAATAGTCTCCCACACCAAGCACAAGAGCTAGTCCCTTTTTTGGTGAGGTACAGCAACAAACCACGAAACTTGGTTTATTTACTTACCTATTCCATTCTGTTATTCTCACAAAAAGATGTACATTTTTATGTGAAATGAATAAAAATATTTATATACTGTCACTCTCCATGAACAAATTCCAAACAAGTCATTTTTGATATCTCTTACAAGTTTTCGCTAAATTTTTTGTACCTCAACACAGCGTTTTAGTTCTTTAATGAAACTTCAGTATCACGCATGGAAAATAAAAGGGGACAATATTAATAACAAGGCTGACAACAGACAAGTGCGGACAAGAGACATTTCAATTAGCCGGCGGACGAAGCCCGTCCTGTGTTCCCGTCGGGCGCTGAAACGGCTGAAAAGTAAACGAGAACGGGAAGCTGTACCTAGTATCTTTTTAAAAGACAGGTTACAACGGAGACCGATCACCATGACCGGTGACTGCCTGCCCGTAATGAAGGTACTGGGATGATTGGGTACTTGTCTTCTTCTGTCCAATCACCGTCGTGCTATGCTACGGGTACGATAGTTGCCTTTATGGCAGATATGTTTTTTTATTATTGTTTTGAGAGCTTTTTAATTGTTTTGATAGGGTTTTTACTTTATTCTTATGTTTACAAGGCAATTTATCTAGTATATTTGTCACAAAATTCACATCGTAAATCAGGGTAACCTGTATCTGCATACTTTTATCCAAAAAAAATACAAAATTAAAAACATCCAAGACTGTTAAATATTTTTATATTTAATTTTTTTGTTTAATAACACAACACGAGGCCCTAAGGAAAATAATTTCACTCAGGGTCTGTGTTATCTTTAGGGATACTGTATGGAGAGTCATTTTGAGGAGAGGAAGGAGTAAACATGGCTCTTGACTAGAACATTGGTGTAGAAGGGAAGAAATACAGATGCCGGCAAATAATTCCACAGGCGAACTGTTGAACTCAAGAACGACCCGATCTCATGTGACAAATATCACAGCATACCTACCTGACGCCTGTGATCTAAAGCATGTAATCCGATTATTAAGATAGGGGAATACATCAAATCTATCTACAAAAAGTACCGGATCGCCTGTTCTGCACAGAGTAAAGGTTTTTTCTCAATATTTAGGGGCTCCATACCAGAGATAGTTGTCAAAGAGCGGTTTGTACACGGTCAGCAGTTGTGTACTATCTGCTGTATCTGCGGGCTCTGTACACTGTACAGCACGCCCAGCCTCTGAGAGGCTAACTTAACTGGCTTCGATGGAGTCCCCCGTGCCCGAGCTGGTCACAGTTACATTGATTTGTAGGTGGGTACTTTTTTTTTACTTTAAAACATTTTCTTTAGTTGACCTTACTTCTTTTAACACAAATTTTCTGTCCCCATGGTTATGTTTTCAACGATTTCCACTAACGGTAAGCTAAGGTCGAGTCTTCGAAACTGGGACCTTCGATCAATTTGTATTTAGACACATTGACTTTCTTGCCATTTAATGTATAACCGACACCTTTGCCACAGGTAACACAAATTGGTTCGCTACGTTTGGTGACTTAGCGGGGGTGCCCTTGTTCATGTGGTAAGGTTTGTCAGGGTTCTGGCGGCGGATGCGTCTGCCAACCAACTGCATGACAGGCCAGATCGCGAGAGACTGGTTGAGGAAGACATTTTGAACTCTCCAGTAGGACTCTCTCGGAACATCGTCCTAAGCCGAAGTGGGAGGGATGGATTCATACGCCCGTCACTCCTGTACACACTGACTCCCAGATTCCTACTCACCTGTCATACCTTTATCTTTCCCAGAACTTCCTCTACTTTCTTCCCTAAATAGACCCCCCACACAGCATCCCCAAAAATAGTATAAGCCCTGAGAGAAATAATTTTCCTCCTATGTGAAGAAAAAAGACTGCAGGTGCTTTTTTTACATTACCTCCTATGTGTCTTTTAAAAAAATAATATACACCTTAATGTATCGTGAAAAACTTTAACAAACCGTGTGCATCCACGAGCATCAAATTCAACAGAAACTGCTTTACATGCAAATTTACATTCGCAAATGTATAGGTACTCGTCGAAAATTAATAATCCTAGGATGTTGTACTCTCGTTGCGGGCACTCAGTGCTCTCTCGCCGCTAAACTTTGCGCGGGCCACGGTTTGATATTGATAAGTAGCCACCGCACACTTTTACGAGACACAAAGGGGTTTGGAAAACACAATTAAATTCATCATTCGACTTCTCCCACCCGTATCCCCTGATGTACCTTGCCGCCCCACTACCCCCTCTGGGGCTGGAGAGATTAGACAGGAAAATGGCTTATCAAAATGATCATTTTAAAGCTGTCTAAACTGAAAAATAATGTCGTGCTAGGTATGGGCATGTTTTGTCGGGCCTTCCAATTGACTTAATAATAGTTTTCCAACATATTATAAGAATCTTCCGATAGGTGATATTGTTATAAAAACGATTTCAAACATTCGAGATTCAAGACATGACAAATTAAGAATCATTTTTTTATTATGTTAATTTTATCAAATAATTGTCAACAGTCATGCAAAGTGGATTATTACTTACAAGTTATGTAAAGGTTAATATATTATAAACGGTTCCGTGATAAATCAACACATCGACAATTCAACACACCTTTAAAAAGTGATATAAAGTCATTAGAAACGATGAAAAAAAAATTAAACCTAACCTAACCCACTTAACCCAGTTAAAAAAATTTGTTTCATCACTTTCCATGACTTTATATAACTTTTTAAAGATGTGATGAATTATCATTTTGATGATTTATCCGGTCACCATTATAAACATAAACCTAACCATACAGAGAAAATTATTTGTACTAATATAAAATATACTCCACACGGAGAAAATTACTGGTACTGTTAATTTTTTAAAAATCTGGTATTTAAAGGAATTCTGCCCTAAAGGCTTTTAACAAATGAATTGACAGTTTCTAACAAAGTATCAGATAAAAACGAAGGTTTTATGAGGACGGCCGAACATGTGTTCATACAAATACTGATAGTGTCGCGTTCCCTCATCATATTTATAAGGAAAAGAATACGTGTTCTCGATATATTTCGAATGACTAATATTTTATCAGGAAATCGGCATGCTATCACTTTTCAACACGAACATTTTAATTATTTGTTCAACAGCATAATATATTTGTATCATAAAGTGTATTTTTTAAGACAGTAAACAACAGTTTTCCGAAAATAGTTATTTCTTATACAAGACAAATATTGTATAGTTGAGTATGGTATCAATAAAATAAATGAACACGTTGATCTTTTCTTTTCAAAAATGCATTACTTTAAAGAAATAAAAGCTTGACTGAGACAACATTTTGATCATAAGCTCGGTAGGACAACTGAACGTTTCATCAGAATCTCATAATATCTTGGTTACCTGGGCACTTTTCCATTTGAAATCGATGGCATCTACTGTTTGAGCCAACACGTGAGCGTAATCACATCAGGCTATCCGAATACTCTGGGTGAGGGTAAACTGCCACCGCCCCCAGTTCGCCCCCGCCACCTCCCCCGCCCACCCAATCCGCCCCCGCCCTCGCCACTCACGGCAGGATAATTACACCGCCGCCCGCCACCGCACAAAATGCTAACCAAAAAAACCAGAAATGAAAATAAAGAGCCGCCCAAAGCCGAAAAGCGGCGGTGGCCAAAAAAAGGCTCGGGAGTTAACCCGCGCGGCGCCGCTAAGGGTGGCCGCTCGCCGGAGCCAGTTAGTGTGCAGGAACCGTGTATGTGGTGTGTATGTATTATGCATGTAGTGTGGATCCGCAGTACCCCCTTCTCTATGGCCCATCACCGTCTGATTGATCTGCAATAACCGTGGAAATAACGACTGGTGGTGCAAATGATTCGGATATTCTTTGAAATCAACACGAATAGTGGATATTGCAATATTCTTTTGTGCAAATGCAAATTTTTAAAAAAAAATAATAATTATATCTCCGTGACAGAACGGTGTTTATAACTTTTGGCTCTGATTTGGCGCGTTCAACTTCTGATTTTTGTTCAAAATAAAGTTTGGTGTATAGTAATCATAACTGAATACTTCTACCTCATAACAATCCATTGTTTCCACTGACTCCTGACAGTCGGAAAATTTTGTTAGGGATAGTAAAATCATATTCACAAATCATATTAGAAACTAATATAAGATAATAATATTTCTGTGAACTGTCTACGCACTCCATACACGTGTCTCTAATGATTAAAACTATAACAAAAGTGTTTTGATCATTAAATTAACGGCCCATGTCTATATCCAGTTACGGCGGTAATACATTGTTGTTCAAATTTATTATACTGGTTTTCAGAACATGTTTACTAATTTACCTATTCTATTTTCATATTTGCTTAATTCTGTCGATTTAACGTAGAATGAGGCGACTTCGGATAGGGCGGGTGACTCATACTCCTGTATCACGTGCCCTTGAGAAGAAAGAGTTCACGGTTATCAAATGGATGCCGGCGTCCGTGACCAGTGTACGTGTGTTGTAAATTTGTGGCCAGTCTTATTGAGTTTTTTTTAAATTTTATTTTTTTTTATATTTACTCCACACAGGAGGCCCTGAAGAAATTAATTTCCCTCAGGGCCTATGTCATCTTTGGGGATGCTGTGTGGAGGGTCTTTTTGTGGAGAGGAAGGAGTGAACATGGGTCTTGTAGAGTCCCATGTTGTAGGAGGGAGGAAACACAGAGGCCGGCAGTTCGTTCCACAGCCGAGCTGTTGAACTTAAGAACGAGTCGTAGAAGCGACCCGTTCTCATGTGACAAATGTCAACCGTGTAAAAATGTTGGGCGCGCGTTTGGCGTGTATTCCGACTACGTACCGGTGCCGAAGGGATCAATGACGCTAGTTCCTCAGAGCATCTTCCATTGTAATACCGATAGAACAAGGACAGCATACCTACCTGACGCCTGTGCTCTAAAGATTGCAGTCCGTTTGTTAAGATTGGGGAATCTATCAAACGGACCGCCCGTTTTTGCACAGAGTCTAGGGTTTTTTTCAGGTATTTAGGGGCTCCGGACCGGAGATGGCTGCCAAATTCGACAGTAGGGCGCACTTGCGATTTGTACAGGGTCAGCAGTTGTGTACTATTAAAGTATCTGCGGGCCCTGTACAGTACGCCCAGCTTTTGAGAGGCCAGCTTTACTCTGGCTTCGATGGAGCCCCCATACCTGAGCTGGTCACTTATGGTTACACCAAGCATATCAATGAAAGGCCTGTTCGGAAGATTGCTTCCGTTGAAGGAGACTATATTATCATTTAGATCCCTTTTAGACGTAATCAGACAGGATTGGGTCTTTGAAACATTAAATTCGACGAGATTATTTTTACCCCAGGAGGAAATGCTCTCGAGATAACCGTCCATTCTCTGCTTCAAAGCCCTCCGAGCCGTTGGAGTTTGTGTGCCCTTTGGGGGCTTGTCAAACAAAAAGCTATCATGAACTGTACTGTCATCCGCGTAACAATAAATCGGTGCACATGTCAAAAGGTCATTGATGTGCAACAAAAACAAAGTCGGAGACAGAACCGATCCCTGTGGGACGCCAGCATTTATAGAGTGTGAGGAAGAGGTGAAACCGTCAGCAACTGCCTGAATCGACCTATCCTTTAAAAAGTCAGCAATCCACGTACACAGGGATGCGGGAAGTCCGTAAGAAGGCAATTTGTTGACAAGTCCTCGGTGCCAGACCCGGTCAAAGGCTTTGGATATGTCTAGTGCGACCGTTTGGGTCTCACCGTGACGTTCCAGGCACCGCCCCCAAACATGCGTCACATACGCGAGAAGATCACCGCACGAGCGGTTCCGCCGGAATCCGTATTGACGGTCGTTGATAATTTTGTTCTTCTCGAGGTATGTGAGCAGTTTGTCGTTGATCACACGTTACATCACTTTGGACAGAACTGATGTGATCGCTATGGGGCGGTAGTTGGCCGGGTTGGAGCGGTCACCTTTCTTGGGAATAGGGTGAATGACCGCTTTTTTCCAACCAGAGGGCACAGTGCCACACTTCAGGGACATTTTGAAGAGCTTTGTCAAAACTGGAACTATTTCCGCAGCACACCTCTGCAATACCAGGGCAGGTATTCCATCAGGTCCACTAGCTTTGAAAATTGAAATCGAGCCCCCGTATAACGTGGAGTACATCCCGATGCCGGATCCTCAGCTTTTTCATATAGAAGCCGCAGTGAGGAACCGACGGCGGAACAGCACCTCCGTCATCGAGGGTCGAGTTTTCCGCAAACATTTTCCCTAATAAGTTAGCCTTTTCGGTGGCGGTGGCAAACTGGGTTTGCAAAAATTCCGACCTATTGAGCCTGCAAGCGACCAGAATGCTCTGCTGCCATGCGGGCAGGCAGCCAGCTTTTTGCTGATCTGCAGGTCGTGTTCGAATTTTGACCTATTAATGATTCTCTTGCATTCCTTTGCCGATTTGTTGTATGCTGATCTGCTTTCGGGCGTTCGAGATGTGTTGTAGGCTCGGTAAGCCGCGTTTTTTCGTCGAACTGCTTCGGAGCATTGTCGATTGAACCACGGCTTTGAGCCCACACCAGTTTCTTTAGTAGTCGATTGTATGAAGCCATCCATCCATCCATCCATCCATTTTATTACTAATTTAAAAATCATATTTTGCAGGGTGACTTCACACATGCCATGAAAGCATGTAAAGAATATTGGAGGAAGGCCTTATCAATTTTATTCTCCAGAAAAATTTGAAAAGGCCATGATGGGGGTACAAAATAAAAAATTATCCATTAGAGGTGCGAACGAAAAAAATTAAATCAAAATCACACCGATCACTGAGAAACGTGGGCAACACTATTTAAACATTATCAATAAACCATTGAATGGGTCTGTATAGTTCCCGTTTGTTCACTTTCTTTTAATCAGATCTTCAAAAAACCTTTTTTGTTTTTGTTTAGAAGATCTGATTGTTCGGCGTGTTGGTTTTCAGATACATTAATTTTTTTTATATAATCATAAACGTGTTCAAATATCAACTTTGAACCCCCTTCAGTAAAAACATGAATATGGATTACCAGTTGTCAGATGTCATGATATCGGAAATTTTGTGCGTTTTACAGAGATAATTAAGTAACTGTACTGTAACTTTACATATAAATAAATATAATTCAGATACCTTAAGGTTCAAATTTATTCAGTACACATTTTAAGATTTTTTTTTCTGCTAATTTACCAGAAACTTTAAAAAATGTTGTAGTTTCATTTTACTATTCCTAGGTACATATTGAACATATTGTTTATTGACACAATTCAACTAAGCGCGTATTGAAAAATTTCAATATTGAATCTTTTTTTATAGTTCTTCCACGTAATACCCTCGGGATTTATTTCAGTAAAGAAATTCTGGGACTAACTACCATATGTATTCATTATTGTCCAGAATACTTATGGAGGGAAATAATTATACTGAGTTAGTATACATCATTAATTTATCACTTAATAAATACAAAAAATTGTTACTGTGGCAGTTTAGTTATGTATAATAAATATGCAGTATATAATTTTTACTATTCACATGTAAAAGCCCCTAAGATGGCGTTAATTAATTAATAAATAAATGATAATTTTTCGCTTCTGCTAATGTCTTATCTCCTACTTCTTCCACCATTCACTACTGTATACGACAATGTTACTGTTAAAAAACTACATTACGTGGACTTTAATTCGATTCCGTATCTTATTCTGGTGCAGAGATATTGCGTTAAGAGAAAGCTACAAGCAAAAAAAGGGTATATTCTTGGCATACCTTATATTGTAGGTAATAGGCGTTACATTCGCTTGACAAACGGAGTCTAGAAACGTTCGATTTCAAGTACAACACTGGTTTATATTTAATTTGTAAATAATTTTGTAAGAAAGCAAAAAATTGAATCAAGTGAAACTGTCACTGATAATCTTAGCTATAACACTGTATTTTTTAAAGTTGTTTCCTTTACGCGTTCATACATTTCTATTGAAAAAATATATATTTTTAGTAGTTTACATTTATATTTTTTATTGAGTAATTCATTTTTTTATTTGTATTCTACTCAAGCGAAACGATAGGAAAACCTTCAATTTATCTAATGCATATTTTTTGGTATTAATAATGTACACCAGTTCATTATAAAGATTAATCAAAGTACGGATATATCATTAAGCTTCGCCTTAAGTAATCATCGGGCGTCCCAGACTTCTTTTACCATTCAAACCATCTCTTTAAACACTCCTGGCACTAATAAGAACAAACTGTTAGTCTACTGTTTTGCGAGCGCAAACTTACGCAGGCTCATTTTTTTATATATAAAGATGATAAAATTATGTTTATAGTCAAGATTTTTATGCGTAGAAAATGTATGGGTGTTAAAAAATGTATCGGTGTTTTTTTTCAGCTTACTGGCAATCAGAAGGCTGCGAATTTTTTCAATTTAGAAATTATGTTTGCGGCTAATAATTAATTATTGCTTTTAATATTTTTTTTTTTAAATAAAGTATTCAGTATTGATGTTAAAAATTATATAATCTAATATATTGTAATTTTTTTTATGATAAGTTAATGTCTATATAAATCAAGGTTTTATGCATAAAACCTTGTCTCATAAACATTAGTTTATCATTAAAAAATAATAATATTTGACAAGTGTAAAATATTTCTCCAACAAAGGAAGATATAATATGTCTCGACGCCATCTAGTGAGAAATTTAGCACTAACAAAGCATTTCCTACAAAAATAAAGTTGGTTGTTTATAGGTGAAAAAAATTTTAAAAGTACTAATTGTTGATTGGGGTACTAGTACATATTGAATCATTTGGCGGGTTGGAAATAAGTCGAAATAGCTCAGTGGTTTGAGAGCACCTGACCGGACATCAGAAGGCACGGGTTCAATTCCCGTTGGTGGCATTTATTTTTACTCGTATTGATATTTCAGGCGACTAATTATTGCTAATAATTTTTTTGTTACTATATTGTAGATAATTGGTGTTACACACGTTGCCAATTCACAATAAAAAATTACCCAACAAATATTTTCATGAAATTTCCGTCGTTTTCCGGTAATTAAATGTGTCATTCATCATTAAATTAACGATTGGTTTGGCTGCTGTCAAACAAAATAATGCAATTATGCTGGAGTGCATTTGTTCCCATTAGGGAGATCCCACAACGGTTCCGTATAATGTAATCAATGACAGCCCTTTAACATTCTTTCACTGCATTTTGCAGAGGGCATATTTTTTTACAAAATCAAATATTTTCAAACCATATTTTAACAGCGTAATCTTAATTAACATTTATCGGAAAACGTGGAATTAAATGATAAGCAAAGAGTATTTAAATACTCAAAAGCTTGTTTTTCCTTATCTCGATATTATCACTAGGTATTTAAAACGAAACATCTCTGGACATGATGTACACAAATGCCTTGATAAATATTTCATACGCTTTACATATATATATATATATATAATTATATATATATATATATATATATACATAATTACTACGAAAAAAGTTCAAATACACGATGTACTCGAAGCAACAACAAAAACTTACTACAAATACCGATAACGCATACTACATTTGGTCAACAAAACTTTAAATACTTTGCGACAAGACTCTACAACATTCTTCCAGACAGCATAAAACAATGTTATTCACAAAAAAATTTCAAAGATAATGTAAAAATTTGGATCAAAAATAAGAATAGGGCCTTCACCAGTGCATTCACCCAAATTCGCAGTTATTGAAGTGACCACATTATTGAGCGAATACATCTTAATAAGTATAGGTATGTTCAAAGGTATTAGAAACTAACACGAAAAATTCTGCCTCAACACAGGCTAGCCTAGTGAGGCGGTATTTGAGAAACCTCAACTGTACTATTATTTTCTTTTTACCTTCACACTATTATGTTTGAATTTTTCTGTTAATTTTATAACCTTAAATATAAAAGTTACAAATTAATGTACACTATAATATATATTTATAGTTGTAATGTGTAAACTTTCCTAATAATAATAATAATAATACTTGGATGACTTGTATAGCGCCGTTTTTGTGCAAAAACACCTCAAGGGCGCTATAAAGATATTATTATTATTATTAATATATGAGTGTGTATACTAAATATAAATTTAAGTATATGTCGGAATTATATGTATCGATATCGGAACACGTGTTCATGAAAATCCGAATACTTTTTCATTTCACCAAGATTAATTATTATGGCAGTATATCAGGAAACATATTAATGGATTGCATTTCGTTTTTTAACGAGATCACCAATTATTAAAAGAGATTTTTCTTAATTAACACCAATGTTTACGTTATATAAATTGAGTATTCCATATTGTGGAAGCACACACCGTAATCTAATTTTCTAATTTCGGTTGTCCGTGCATGCATGCGTGATGTGAAATGTCACTACGTATTTCTACGTGATGCGTTAAAAACATACTAACTGGTCATTGCATGAAATATTCCTGTGCTAAAAATGAACTTTAAATTTTGAAAAGTGGAAATGACAAATATTAAATCATATTAGACAAGCGATAAGGTAAGTAACAACATTATTACCTAAAATTTGCAATGAAAACGTCAAAATAAAGAAAAAAACAAAAATTCTAATTATGAAACCCTTGAATAATGATTTTTAGATGGTACTCAGAATGACCATGATTCAATTCCCCCCCCCCCCCCTATCGGCTTCAGAATAGCACACGAAAAATTAATAGTACTAGTTTATTACATTCCTGAAAAAACGACAATATTATATGCACTATCTCTTTTATGAATAATAAATAATAAGTTGTGATAAGTATAATTCCCAAAAACTTTTCAATAAATTTTAACCCCTTACCAGGGTCGAACCCGCCCCATGTGAATGCTACAGCTACGTAACTGCATACGACTGTACAATATCTGCTTCAAACGTTTCTTAATCTCCCGAGTGTGCATGAACATACCTAAGTAGGGGTAAGGTCGAGGTTTGCGGGTGGGTATCGGGTCCCGAGTATCAATTTGCTGTAACTTGGAAACAGGTTGATATGAACATTGAACACTAGCAAGGAATTGAGAAATAGAGGGTTGCTCGGTGGGGCGGAGAGGATATCGAGAAATCGGTAATGCATAGGTATTTCCTCCCGAACGTACCGAGTGGGTGCCATTTCTTCAAAGGACTAATGCGCCGAAATGCTTTTATTCATAATTCCATTCGTTGTGAAATCGGAAGGAACGTTTATGTAATCTACAAAATTAGTGTATTTCTTATAAAGTTGATTCAATTATATAAATTGTTTTATTTAAAAAACTCCGACATCACATTAGTTTACGGCTAAAAAATGATTTTAAAAATCATTTCGATGAGTTTAAAATTAAGTTCCAAAAGACAAAAACCCATTTTTTATGATGTTTAATTTTATATTTCAATGTGTTAACGTGGTACATAAGTTGGTTAAAATTAATTATTATTTTTTTATAAACGTCAAACATAATCACGTAATTGTGGATAATTTTCATTGTAATGTAATTAATCCAATGGTTTATGAACTTTCTAAAACATATTTTCTTCGATATTATCAAAAATTATATGAGCAGAAACGATGTTTTTTAAGAAATCTCGTATTACATGAGGCGATTCAATTTCAGTTTGAAATCCGGTCTTAATTTTAAAGTCTTATTTTTTGGATCCGGTCGCCTGCAAACCGAAATGAACCTTACCGTTGGTTAAAATTGAGGGGCAGAGTGGTCAAATTTTGTTTGCAGACCCCCTATTCGGGATTTACCCGAAACATACGATTTGAATTCGACCAATCAGAGGGCTTAGATCGTCCAGACGCTAGCGTAATAATACTATCAGATTGTTAACGTTAAGGTGTTAATGCTAATGTGTTAACGTGGTAAGTTGGTTAAAATTAATTAGTAATTCACGTATATCTCGAAAGGGGTATCTAAAATCATGAAAAATCAAATACTTTAATGGTCTTTAACTATATCATTTAAAACATTAAAACGTAAAATTATCCCACTTACTTACTTAATATTTCATAGGTATACCTTTTGATTAAAAAATAAATTTATTCATATAAAATTCAAAATAAAATAATGCATGAAAGAGGCCGCGCAGTCGTTCATTTTAAAGTTGTGGGCTTGATTCCAGCTGTTATGCAAAAATATGTTAACATTATTAAATTACGAGACTTTAAAAAAATGGATTATCAACTTTAACAAAAACTTTTTTTTTCAAGTCAAAGCCAATAAACTTATATATGTAGTTTGAAGAAGGTATTATAAATACAAAAATCCGTGTTAGGTAGGTAGGTACTATATTTAGATCACAACTATTTTACGTTACTCAATCGGCGCACAGTGCCAACGCTTCAATATTCCAGTTAAGCTCGGTGTTAAATATTTCATTTATGTGCCGACGCACAGATGTCAGCTGAAATTTATGTTCTGCGAGGACCAAGGAAGGGAAGGGAAGGGGTTAAAGACGTATTGCTTTGCACCCCACACACTATACAGATTCAGACACGGCCGATCGCATTGTTTCTCTGGATTCTTGACACGGCCTATCTCCTGCTACTAAATCTTGGAATTATCTCAACAACACCGAGTAGTTTCTTAAGGGCCACTCACACCCGTGACGATGAATGTTTAATTGACATGAATATTGCAATACTGATTCGCCCTGCACCTATTTCAGACTCTCTCTAAGAATTGATACAATTGCGATCCTTACTTAATCTTTTATAATTTAATAATATACTCGTTTAGATAATAATATATAGTATAGAATATATTATTATATACTCGTTTACGGACACTTTAATTTAATAACATAATCATCTTTAATCAGAACAAATGAAATTGCAGGAGGAATATCTACAATGATTGCCTTGGAAATTGTAATAATGGTATACATACTTCATACTACCACCGTAAAAATTATTTTATATTATTAGGTTTCTAAATCAACATATTCAGTTGCGGCCATAAATCTTTTTGGAATGTAAATTATTTATGTGCGTTAAATGTTTACATAAACAAAATGCTTTCTTGAGAATTCTCCCGGTTGTGTCTCAGTTCGTCTTGAAGCGAGAGAACGTCTTGAGAATTTCCCCGAGCATGCGCATGGAGCGTGAGAAAAAAGAAAACAACCTCCCGCCCCCTAAAGAAGAAATGACTTTTCAAAAGAACTCCACGCACAAGAAAGCGCGAAACACTCTACAGCCGAGATTTAAAGGGGGAAACAATTTTTAACAGATATCTCTAGGATAGTTGAAATTAACAATGAAGATGAGTTTGCTACAAATTTAAGAATTCTGGCATGATCTAATTAGTTATAAATTGAAAATGCTATTCGATTTAGCAAATATATATTGCATACATATTGAATTGAATCATTGATACAATATTGTATTTGTATTCCTTTCTTGAAATAATTGAGTTTTTATGCGAACAACTGGTGAACAAACAACGGCAGGTAATCTGGAAAGCTCGAAGCAGATGGCGCTGGGGTACTTGGATATCATTGGCATTATTTGACAGCTGATATGATGGGTGACCGGATAAATCATCAAAATGATAATTCATCTCATCTTTAAAAAGTTATATAAAGTTATGGAAAGTAATGAAACAAAAACTTTATTAACTGGGTTAAATAGGTTAGGTTAGACTTTATATCACTTTTTAAAAGTGTGTTGAATAGTCACTGTGTTGAATTAGCATGGAACCGATATGATGATATGTTGTTGATAAAAGTGGTGGTTGAAGTGGCGAGCAGTTATTAAATAATCCATTGAGAAATATAAATTCAAAAGTAATTGATCTTCTTCTTCTTCTTTCATATGGTTGGGGGGGGGGTCAGAGGGGGACAGAGTAAAGTAATTGATAAAAAGGTGTATTAATTTTTTGTATGACCGCAACCTAATTCAAATAATTGTTTTCTTATAAACATATGTATCTACACATATTTTTAATAGAATAAAATAAAAAATACGCTCTGCTATTTTCAGAATGGCTTTCGACAGAAATAACCATTTTCAAATGATTTTTACAGCACCAAATTAATGAAAAGTGAGGTTAACTCATGTTTTGAAATACTGCTTATTTATTTATTTATTAGAAACTTTAAAATACAATTGAAGATTAATGAATCTATGACTGTCCAACTGGGAAGGTTTCCCGTTTCAGGACAATCAAATTGATTGGTTTAGTCCATATGAAGTAGGTAATGGTAGTAAAGGTAACAAATATATTCAATCATTGCAGAAATTACTTTTACATTACATTATGGAAATTACTTTCATGTTTAAAGTAAAAGAGATAATTTAGGTAACCATCTTAATTTTTTTCATTGTTTCCATGATGTGTAATAATATATAATATATGTAAGAATTATTATTTTATATAGTACATATTATTTGATTTTGTGAAACGTAGGGAGAATTGTAGGTCTTTAGGCCAAAAGTATTAAATTATAATTATTTTTTTTAAATTTCCGGCAATCCGGGCGTTTTTTAAAATAATATTATGATTTATAAACAAGTAAGTAACCCGTCTCACTAGAAAATTTCTGTTCTGAGGCGGGTACTTAGGCGGGTACGATTTTATTTTTATTTTATTATATTAACTCGACACAAGAGGCCCTGAAGAAATTACATGATTTGTAGTGATATTTCTATCAAAATAGTGTTTTACTCAAATTAGACTGAACTTGCGATTATAACACATTCCAGAGGAATCACAAGAATCACAGTCTGAGAGAAAAAAATGTTTATTGTAAATACAAGCTTTTTTTCGGTTTTTATTTATGTATTTCAAGGCATATTGCACTTGTTTTGAGAAAACATATGTCCAGTTGTTTTGAGGAGCATAAATATACAATACAACATTGATACATTTTAAGTACTATTATTACTTAACTTTCGTTAAAAAACGTTTGGAATTGCTTAGGAATAATATCCGACTGAATGATAACCGACCGAATGATATCCGACTGAATGATATCCGACTGAATGATATCACACTGAATGATAACACACTGAATGATATACGACTGAATGATATTCAACTGAATGATATCCGACTGAATGATATCCGACTAAATTATATCCGACTGAATGATATCCGACTGAATGATATCCGACTGAATTATATCCGAATAAATTATATCCGACTGAATGATATCCGACTGAATGATATCCGACTGAAAGATATCCGACTTAATGATATCCGACTGAATGATATCCGACTAAATTATATCCGACTGAATGATATCCGACTGAATGATATCCGACTGAATGATATCCAACTGAATGATATCCGACTGAATGATATCCGACTGAATGATATCCGACTGAATGATATCCGACTGAATGATATCCGACTGAATGATAAACGACTGAATGATTTCCGACTACACCAGTGCCAACGGCTGATTCGAGTATTTCAGATTACATGGCAATGCCACCAATAATTTTTGACCAATGTTTTTTTTTATACTGTAATTAGAGCCATCTATGAACGCGAAGATTAAAACATGTGTTTCGAATGTTGCACAATTTCAGTACCCTTTACTAAAAATTTCAGTTCTTTACAAAACAGTAAAGCCGGTGTTGAACTCTACGCCTCAATTTATGTTTCACGAAGGAATCAGGAAGGCGTCTGGGAGCTGGAACTGGGATTGGGTTTGGGTTCGGAGTCTAAACGAAGCCTGAACACTGAACCCTGAACACCTGTCAAGCAGCGCGGCTTGTAATCGATAGAGTAATTGAGTAGCAGTGGGCAAATGGCGGTCTGTTGGCAACGGAATATTGGGAATTGTTGGGGATTCTAGGAGGGGGAATTTGCAAACCAAATTCGATGTCTGCTCTTCAATTTCATTCAAATAGTGATGGGTAACTTCGTTTCCTTTTAAAACGCACAGTCATTTTTTGGTGTATATTACAGGTAGTCACCGTATTGTCCTTAACCCGATAGCTACGATGTAACATTTCATTAAGCCCCAGCATACCCAATTGCTACCCTTTTATAACAACTTTCTCGTTAAGTTTTTAAGTTAAAAAAATGTTATTTTTGAAGACAATATCTATCCTACATTTGTTATGCCGAAACTTTAATTTTATGAAATTCCCTCGATAGAAAAACATCGCAAAGTAAGCTCCGAAAATTATTAAAAACACGTTATGTTCTATTAATTAACATGTTATATTAAAAAAATCACAGTGTTTCTTTAAATGCAATTAATGCATTTGTAGAGAGATTTTTGCTTCATTTTAAACGAGTCGTGTTTTATTAAATATCTTCACCGTGTTCGCTTAATTATTATCGTTTTTTTAATATTAGCGCGCTCCCTCTAACATTCATATTTACATATCTACCTTTCAAACCTTTGAACACTTACTACGGGGCCTTAAAGTACACGCGTTGTTTATGAGAAAGATAAATATGTTTAATAATGATAACTCAATGCAAAAACAATTCAACGCACCTTTAAAAAGTTATATAATGTCATTAAAAGCGATGAAAAAACTAACCTATAAACCTAACCTATTAAACCCAGTTCTTGTATCATCACTTGTGCGTTCAGTGGTCATTGTATCGAGTTTTTTGGTTACCATTAATGATTCTGCTGCACTATCAAAATACATATACATGCAATTACCTACAAGGAATAAATAAAACACGCAAAAATTACGTATTTCCAACTCTATAAGGATTCCCATCGCAGTAGAATATCGCCAAAATTAGTTTGTTTAAAAAAATACTGTTTGTAGGACTCAAACATGAATTTTACTGACGCATAAGTAAGATTGTATATTAGATCAAAGAATGATGTGCTTTAGTTAATAACAGATTAATAGGCAGATAGGTACATGTTAAAGAAGCTACTGTAAAGAAATCTATAATTTTAGCATAGATATATTAGATTTTAATTTAGCGTAGGTAGATATATTCCTTCGAAGCCTATCACGAGCTTAGATATTTTGTATCAATAATAAGATGAAGTGAATGACGGTTAACGTAAAAAATTTACTTCTGCCTGCACTTGCGACTATTTGATTTATGAACTCAAGGGTCAAATCAAGAGCTGGCTGTTGATTACGAGCACCTTCTGCGTAGGGTTCTGTAAATCTACAACTGTATCGGAGAATATTCTTGTGACAGGTGTCAGACGCATGCACTGCTGTCAGCAGGGAAAACGGGAGTGTGGGTGGTAGGGGTGGGGTTGGGGTGGGTGGTGGAGGGGGGTGTCACCAGCATTGCCCATATCGGATGCTGATAGCCTTAATCAAGACGGTGGAGACTGTTATTATTACGTGATATACACATAGCGTTAGTCTGAAGTCTGAATCGTACCGACATGACAGATGTATCAGTTGAAGGGTTTGCGGAGATGGCCTCTTAATTATTGATGATAATTCATCAGACTAGATGTGATTCAAATGTGTTTAGATTCGCATTTCTACTTGGAAGATAGATTTAGTTTTATTAGGACTAATTACATTTCTAATTTAATGAGTACATTTCAAAACAACTATTCACTATTTCATTTGGAAAATGCTCTACTTACTTTCGCACGTTCCTTGACATGTCAAAACAAAATGCCTAATTATTAATTATATTTAAATATAATACAGAAATATGACTGTTTGAAGCAGCTAATCTAAAACCTTCTTCTGAAAGTCAATAAAACTGTTATCAGTTCGCAACATAATTACTAACGTACGCTTTAAATACTAATTTAGCTGTCATATAAAACAAGCTTTTGCACTACCTTTGTTAAAACAACAGGCCGGAAATTGGTCAAATAAACAGTAACAACAATTTGCAAAAATTATGGCATATTCACAACATGACAATCACTTTTGCCCCACCTTGTATTTCAAAGATTCAAATTAGTCGATACTTGCTAAAAGTCGGAGAGTAAAACTAGAAAACGATAGAATTTAAAGTGCAAAAGTACTTGAAAATCGAAAACAGATAAATAATAATCTAATCTAAAGAATTATTGAAACCACAAAAACTATAATGATATTGGATGAATCACGTATTTCACCTAAATAATGTTCAGAAATACCGACGTTAGTTTTTGTGTGTTTTTTTTGCTTTATTTAATTGTATCTAATTTGTAGCTTCTCTATGTACAATTTTTTTCGTTAATTTAGACTGTTTTTCTGTTTGTATAATATGCTTTGTATAGTGTTATTAATGGATAATAGTCTGTAAACAAATGTTATGAAACTGTAATGTTATAAATAAATAAAATAGCAATGAATTAATCATCTTGTTAACAATGATAATTGTCCATCTCATCATTAGCAGTTAATTAACACAGCTTTACATCATAATGATTAACAAGAATTCACGACAAATTTCTTAATTCAAACTTAATTCCTCTTTCCGTGCAGAGCGTAAAGAGAAGTTTTCTACCGAACTAAGGACTTGTCACCAGCACTCCAAAGTAACTTAGTTCCCTGGGAATTTCCTGAGATGAAACAAAAAGAGGGCACTTGAAAGTTTCAAATCTCAATCCGGCGCTAATGTTCAACCTTCGTTAAACGGCAGTTAAGTATATCAAAAGAACGAAGAGACAGGAGTGTCCCTTTAGAAACTTTGTAGTTCGTCGTAATGATTACTATGATAGTTTCAACAAAGATAATATAGGTTATTTCACAGAATTCGAACAATTCATCAAATTGAAAAGGTGATTTTTAAGTTCTTTTCAACCTCTATTATTATTTCAGTTATGTGAAAAAAACTGGCCAATAATGATATAATAACATAACTTGAATAGAATTTTCACAGAATCAACTTGTGCAAATTGATGACTAGTACAAATTCTATACATAAGCCTTGAATAAGCCATATTATACTATTTAACTATTGTATTAAAAATATATTTTTTTAAGAAGATGAATCTAAACGAAGTATTAAGAGAAAAATTAAAAATGGTATTAACAACTGGTAATCGAACCCGGGATTTCTGTCTTACCGGGACAACCCCTCTAACGACGATTATTATATTCTTCCTCAATGATATATTACATTAATGGGTATAACCTTCCAAAGTTATTAAAAGACAAGTTATTTCAATAAAGTAGGAATGATTATTTTTACATTTGAACTGTTCAATTACTGTATTTCTGTAATTATAATTAGGTACCTACTTATAAAAGTGTAAGTTAAATGTTGGCGAAACCTTGTTTGGTTCTACTGTATTACGAATTAGGATAGCCAAAGAAAATGTAAGCATAATCACGAAATCGAAATAATACAACACCCAAGAGGATGGATAATATATCGGGGGTTCCCCAGGAAGTTATAACACGATCTAGTTAATTAAAAACATAATTAGTACACAGTATATAGTAATTAATACCTAATCAATAATAATTATTATTAATCTTCATAAAGATATCATTATGAAGATTAATAATTGGACAATCACAAATTTATTAAAAAATATTAATTAAGCAAAAGATAAATTAGGTCTTCACAAACAATTTATAAAGAATTGGACAAGTTTTCATTAAAAAAATCATTGAACTAATTTATTTTTATTCGGGTAGGTACGGTGATCAAATGCCAAAATAATGACCATTTCCTACTCATAAACAAACAAATAAACAGTTCTTGGTCCTCTTTCCGCCGTTGTTGGTGATTAAGATGCGGGTGTCTCACCTGGCGAGGCGGCGGCGGTGGCGGTGGCCAGTGGTCCTGCGGCCGCCCTCACAGGTTAACCCTGCGGCCGCCCTGGCCGCCCGCCCTACCTCCCGCCCTCGGCCGCCCGCCGCAGATGGCGATAGTCATCCCGAGGTGACCAAACCCCTAACTATCGGCCTGACCTGGCCGGGCCCCCAAACCAAAATTCAACCCGAACCTCACCGACACTTCACCGGTCAAATATTTATTTATTTATTATTTTATTTACGCCCTAATGGGCTTTTACATGAAAATATACATTTACATTGATTACAATAATTGAACATAAGAAGATAAATGGAGTTAATTGTAAGAAAGCAACACATATAATAAAATTTTGTGCAAATTAGCAAAACACTAATAAGATGGATTCAATATAAAATATACCCAAGCATGAAATAGTAAGTAAAAGAAAGTTCAACATAAAAAGTAAGTAAGTGGGTGTGTTTAAACCCAGTATTAATTGTGTGTTTAACAAATCGATAAACCAATATAAATTAGAGTGTAACTTACTCGTGAGGTAAAGAACATTATAACAGAGATTTAAAAAAAAAAAAAAAAAATAACAAAATAAGAGTTGCACCTGTAAAAAGCAAAAACTAATAGAATTTAGCAATATCGACATGAATAAGAAATAATAAGATCTGAGATGGAACATAGTGTTATGTATAAAAAGTAGTTAGTAGGTATAAGCATACAATTATAAGTGTATAGTAGAGCAAATAAAAAACAAACAAATATGGATATAATTTACTTGAAAGGTTTCGAATGGGAGAAGATGTAATAAAATTATTAAAGCTATAAAAGTTAATTATTAGCCGATAGAATCGAAATAAGTTGCCTTTTAAAGCTCACAAAATTGTCAAAACCAAATATATCTATAAGTTCACAGTATTTATTCGCAAGGTTGTGAATTCTAGGAATTGGTGAAAAAATAGAATAATTAGTGTTGAGGTTCTTGTTAAATTTAAAAGTATCTTTACTGCGAGTTTGCCTAGCAGGAACATTAATGCAAATAAGTTCCAACAAATTAGGGCTGTCAATTAAAGATTTAATAATTTTGAATAAAAATAGCAAATCAATTAACACTCTTCTATCAGATAATTTAAGAAGTTTAGTTTCAGCAAGCAAGTTATTGTAATTTATAAATTCGATTGGAATTTTCATTTTAAAATTAATGTACCGAAGGAATTTATTTTGTACCTTTTCTAATGATTGAGAATGGATCTTGTAGTACGGTGACCATACGGTGGAATTGTATTCTAATTTGCTTCGTACTAACGAGCAATACAGATGTTTTAATGTTGACATACTTTTAAAATTTGCTCCCATTCTCAAAATAAAACCTAGTATTCTCATCGCATCGCTTGTTATTTCATCGATGTGTTCGTTAAACTGTAGACTCTCGTGGAATATAACACCAAGATCACGAATCTGTGATACACGAAGAAGATTAGCACCATTCATAAAATAGGAAAAATTAAGAGGATTTTTGCCTTTGTAAAAACTGATAATCTGGCATTTACCTAAATTTAGTTGCAAATCATTGACAGAACACCACGCACATAGTTTATTAAGGTTCAACTGCAAAATTGCGTTAAATATGGATGTTATTGTACGGGTTTAAATGCGTAGCGTGGTCGACAACTATTTTCCACCACAATAGTCAACTACCACCAACCCATATAAAACTATAAGTATGATTTAGTTCATTCTTAACGTTTACTAGAATCTTACGTATGTATTTTATTACTTTACATCGTAGTAAAAAATAACGTTTTTAACTTACGACTACTTTTTCTAACCAACGCAGAATGCATCTAGAAAAAATACATGTATATCTTTTAATATGTACGTTTATGAGAAAAAATATGTCTCTTCATATGAAAATATTCTGATACCTACCATCCATTTTCATATTTTTTTCCTGACAATGATTGAAGATTTGAATACCCGGGAATACTAATTTCGGTTGTCTGTTATGATGTGCTTTTGTTTTTGCTGCCTGAAATTTTTCATGAAAATAATTAACTTTCAAAATTTTAATTAGTTGTGTGAAGAATAATTCTAAGTACGTACCAAAATTGTTAAACTTAATTGATTAATTTTTAAATATATACCGTTTTTCTTTTGTACAAATTTTTGACATTTATTATTTTTCAATTTTTCTAACGGTGCTCATTCAAAGTCCATATATGGCTAAATCTGTTCGCCTTCTCTCTAATTTGTCAAAAAAAAATATTATTACATTATTAAGAAAATTGACAATATTTACTTTTAAAGGCAATGATCTAGAGGCATACATTTTATATATATATATTTATTATACTTTCAGCTTCATAAATTCTACAATAATTATAATATCCCCTGAGATTTTATTCTGACATTGAAGATCACCGTAAGAATGAGAATCTGTATGCTATGGCTGCGCCATTTAAATTTAAACCTTTTAAAAAAAAATCTAGGCTAATACAAATACAAACCATACACTTCGTGCAATTTTTTATTTGAACAACTTAATAAGTAAAACCTCAAATTGTAATATTCAATCATATTGTGTTCTTTTTAATACAGATCGATTTATGTTATTCTTAATTACTTTGCTTAAAAAAATTATCGTCAGGTAGATCACTCACAAACTGGAGTCCACAACTGCTGCTAATCATCGGTTATTCAGCGCTTTTCAGATATTTGAAGTAGCAAAAAGTCATCGTGGGCAGTTTCAAGATATTAAAATGCACAAATTAAAATTATTAATAACAGGGATGTGGAGAAAATTACAGATTTCTCTTATACCTTCACCGGGCCTACAGTAGAAGAGGTCTGATAAGCATAATTTTGTCTTAACACATCTTTCAGAGGAGCAGGATCACAGCCGCTATATTTTCTTGTTTAAACAGAGAGTCTAAGATGGCTCCCTCAAGGGCCGGTATGAAATCAACAATGCCAGCGTGCAGCAATAGTGCGGGTAATGTTGTGCAATTTCTCTCTGTTAACAACGGAATAGCGGGTCGTTTCCTGATAAACGTTCAGTAAATCCCTAATATATCGGAACACGTGTTCATGCACCTGCATTTGCCATGATAATATCTAATGACGAAATGTGAAAATGTTAGGATTTTTATCAACACGTTTTCCGACATATTATATTATTGGTACATATTTCTGTCGAACGACGCGTCGTAATCGGTTTGTTGACAAAAAAAATGTGACGAAGAAGCCATTGGCTTTGAAACTTGTAGATTAGTATTGATTAAAAGTGGTAAAAGCAAAGTATATCATTTTTATATTATTAAAATAACGGCACAAAGAAATGTTACAACTATTGATCAAGATTCTTAATAAATAAGCAATACTCATTTTTTTCCTTGTGGACTCGCGAACGGGTCTGCAGATGTCAGTATATCTGAAGCCAGTAAACTGTCAGTATTGCACTTCCGCATTATATTATAGCTATGTATTTAGCATATCGTCGAGTCAAGTGACGATGAGGTTGTGAGATTTTACATTTTTATTCACAATGCTTCTGTGATATTGTTAATTCGCATAATTTAAAGTCGTAAGTATATTTTTAAAGCATTTTTCAACTAAAATAAATGTAATTAATAAAACTTTATTTAAAAATTCCTGAAGTGATCTCGGCGGTGACGTGATAATATCGATGAACTCCTGAAATTATGTACCGCTTTCCTGTATACCGAAAGTATGCAACACTGCTCACGCGCCGCACCGACTCGTTTAAGGCGACAATATAAATATTTGGAATGGAGCGCTCTTGGTATCAAGCATTCTTACAGCACCCAGCTTAACGATTTCTTACCAACCCATGAGGGAGCTGCCTAAAAACTACAATGATGTTTTCATTGACAAGAAAAAATGAGTTGATATTTCTGTTCTGATGAAGCCAAAGCACAAAGAACAATCAAGCGTTGCAAGAACTGTTAGATTTTCTTTAAAAGTCACCATTTTTATATTATTATGGTTTATTAAACCAACCGTATATTATATGAGTTCACTATCTACAAGTTAAATTGACTCTAATTTGATCAATTCATTTGAAAACTTAATGCCAAGTTATCTCGCACGGTCGATCGATAAAGATTTTATCGATAACGTCGGTAACTTGTCATCGTTCCCAAGCATGAATGCAGATCGCTAATGAACAAACAACAGTTCAGAACGACTGAGTGCTCTTAATTTATTCGAGGTGAACTGTCTATGTACGATGCAGTTGTGCTCTGAAACGATGACAAGTTTTCGACATTATCGCTAAATCTTTTATCGATCGACTATGCCAGATACCCGAGTGTTTTTTGATAATAAAAAAATCATTTCGCAGGATAGGCAGACATAATATTTCAGTTTTATTTTTTTAGGCTTTGACTATAACACAACTCATAACAACCTTTCAAATCATTTGGGGTAGCGGTGACTGCTGAATAATCATTTGAAACAAAAAATCAACGTGGAGCGCTATTGCGCAAGTTATCATTTTAACTATTATTTATATTTTTAGTAATCCACGTAAACGCAAAATACTTATTTATTTACAAACAATGACAGTTGGTCTACAAATAATTGAGTGGCTTTCGATTATATAATAATAACAGTTAATTCATTTATATAGCGTGCATATGTGCAAAAACATTGTCCAGCTTAAACGAGATTTTTATTATTTATTATATTGTTTTATTTTTCCCTTATTACTAACTATTTTTCACATCAACTATCCAAATAGTTGTTAAGAGTGTGTAAATAACATAATTAATCACTAAAATCACGTAAATGTAAACTTTATGAACACATATATACCTAGCAATATTAAAGGCCTTACATCCTGGATTTTCGTTTTTATAAGGCGTTCAAATGATCCCAGTTTCAAAACAAAAATGCCAAGGTGAGAAAATCTAGGAATTTACTGACATTTTTCAGAACAAACTAGCATAATTCAAATTTTTTTGTCGACAAACCGATTAGTTTGATTTTTTGACCGTTTTTTTTTTGTAGAATATTTGCAGAAAACTATAACTCACATGCTTGTTGCAAAATTTATTTTTAGTCAAAATTTTCACTAAATGGATGTACGTCCAATCCAATCATTTAACTAACCAATTATAAAAATCTGAAGGATGTTTTTATTTAGGATGAAACCTTTCTGCATTTTTTTAATAATTAGCCAGTTCAAAAAACCTATCAGTCCCTAATCCAACAGCCATCCACAATTTTTACTTTCGAACCTTATACGTTCCCCACTTAAAAATGCACATTCCTATTTCACCCCCCAGATTGTTTTTTTTATTATTTTGTTATCTATTGTCCGTGTTTGAAATTACACGAAGGTGGAACTCTAGATTATATATTATTTAATTGGCTATAGACAATGTACATTTTTTGATTAAGTTTGCCTTTCGTATATCATCAATCAACCTCAATTTTCCACCATCATAACACACCCCCACAAGAACCTTCAAATGTATTTTGTACCATACAAACTCAAAAGCGATGGAAAATAACGCGCTTGAAGCGTGAATATCAGATAGCATAATGAAGAAACACAACGGAGGGTAAAAAAAGTACCTAATTAAAGTAATGGTATTTACCTCTGCCACTTCTGCCGACGAACCTCAAATCATTGAACTTAGCCACTTGGTTCTTCATGACAGCGGTAGAGTTCCTCAACTCAGCGCAGTAGTTCTCATCATTACCAGCACGAACAGTCACAACCGTTCCGTCTCCAACGTCTCCCAGTGCCACCACCTTGAAGGCCACGGGCAGCGTCTTGTTGGAGCGCCAGTGCGGTGGCAGCACCGTGCACACGAAGTGCGGGCTGCCCGTGCGTACCAGCTCCCCCGGATGCTCCGATAAGAAGTCGCCTAGGGTCCTTTCGGCCAGGATGTCCGATGTCATCTTGGTGTAGGAGTCCTGCAGGAGGCTGGTGGCCCCCTCGGGGGAGGTCGCGCCCGCCCCCGCGGCTCCCGAACTGGTATTGTTATTGGCGGTCAGGTGCATCTTCCCTCCCACCTTGGACCTCTGAGTGGTGCACATAAGAGGGCCTCAGGTCTCCGATGGCCGTATTCTGATTATCATCACAATCTTTTCAACTTTTAATCACACACTTTTTGGTCACTTCTTTAAACGTTTGTCAGAAGAAGCTACATCTCGAGTTAAGTGTCATATTTCAGATATTCCAATTGAAATTAAAACTGTTTTTATTTCTTTAAAAAATAACATTTTGATTAAAATCAATAACTTAGCGGTTTGTCATTATGTTTTCATAATAGAATCATTTTTCATAAAACCATTCATTTATTTAAATATATGTCACCTATCGGTTTCACATAATATTTTTTTTCATAAAATTTAAGTAGGTAAGTTTTATGAAAGCAGTATATTTATGAATAAATAATATACTGCTAAAAATAAAAGTAAATATTTAATATAAAGTGTGTGGTTTTAACAAAGCTATTATTTCGGAAGTAAGTACCTATTTATAGTTCAGTAATCGATCTAAACAAACCACTTGGAGACATATATAGGTCAAATTTTAGTAAGACTCATTAATTTCTTCTAATAATTATTATTATTATGTCAATCACTTTTAAAAATACAACAAACTGCAACTAACTTTGTATAAAACAAATTTATAATGTAATTATAAAATTGCATTTGCACGATAACTTGAACTAGAGTACAACCCACAAGATTTGAAAAAACTCAACAATGTTTTAACAACATTTAACTTATTAATAATAGCTTTTCAATTGATGTAAAACAACGAAGAATAAATAATATTGAGAGGCTCGCGTGCTAGGGGGGCAGAACAGTGCAGGAGCACAGAGAGTAGCATCGCATTGAATCGACGTCACGAGCCGTCAGCGCCGCCCGTCGGAGGTACCCGCTTGCAACCTACCCGCGGCCCGTGGCCTTGCCACACTTTTTTTCAGTGAATGAAAACTTTTTCGCGGGGTGGGGGTGACAGGGATTTTTTACTGCGCGCGCTAGGGGGAGCGGGTCGGGGAGGGGATACAAACTTTTCTACGAGTGACAGTTTTTTGCGCTTTGTACTCGTATATACGTTGTACGCGCCACGCGGCTGAAACTTTTAATCGAGTTTCAACAGTTTGTTTCCAGATCGGTTTGTCGGGCGGCGGAAATTACAGTCGAGTTCGGGGATTTTTAAAATCTGATTTATTGTTTTAGTTTTAACTTTTGAGAGATCAATTTGTCTACCGTGCTTATTAACTAAAGTGCAAATAGAATACGAGATAGAAATCTCTGCAGATTATAAACATACCTATGTGTTTAAGCAAAAGAGTTTCAGTGCAGTTGCAATGGATTGAGAATTAATTATGTCATTAATAAATTGATGATTTTCTTAATAATTTTAATCGTATTACCAAGATTCCAATTATTGTTGAATTTCCTTCATGATAACTAGAAAGCCCTGCCCGACGAATTTTACATAAATCTAGGTAGTTTATCTCGAAATGTACAAAACTGCTAAAATTGACTGATTCTAAACTCAATTAGTAGATACCCATATTCATTTTATCTCAATCACTTTAATCCCCTTTCACGGTGACGCGGCGTCAAATCTCTCAATATATCACTGCCTATTTGAGAATTAACAACTCTAAGTCTGCGCGAGTAATATCTCACCGGTTAAGTCTATCTTCAACAAGTCTATTTGGTTTCTCGAGCAGGAGCTTTAAAAACAGCACTTGTCGGTGGACGGGAGAAGTCTGCGCGGAGGAAGCTCTCGCGCCCGCTTTACTGCTAATCCCTGGGCTTTTACCGAAAGCTTAGCCTGAAGGAATTTATCACCCCAGAGCGGCCAACTCGACTTGGCACACACTGGAGCGGTTATGACTGTGAAATATCACTTGTTTTTCAAAGGATTCTAACAGAGTTATCAAGGCAATCTGTTCTTTACTTTAGGCAGGTTGGGTAAATGATGATGTCGATTATCGTAGTAATTCTCCCCTTGTTTAAAAAACGCTACTGTTTATGTTTATACGGTGTGACAAGTTACAATAAATCGCATTTAAAGAGTTTTAAAAAAACCTTTTTTTAGTGAAATCATGTTTGTTAAAATATCATGTTGATTCACTATCTGCATTTTGCTAAATGTCATTGTTTATTGTATGTCACAACACAGCGTATTTTCCATTTGTTTGATAAACAAATGTTTTCTCTTCGTTATTCATGCGTGGCACCGTATGCTTAAGTGTGACAGTTGATTATGGTTTTTTGATGAATAATAATTTGACGCTTAAATACCTAACTAATAAACTGCTCTCATTAGGCATTTTAACGATAATTTAGAATAACAGATACCGTTGATTACTAAATATTTATTGACAATTGAGTGAATTGATCTGGTTGAAAGTTGATAATTCTAGTTGTCAGTCATGGGAACTTAATATCCAAATAATGGGACACTTTCAAAGACGCTGAAGCAATGGAAAAAAAAACTGAACATCAAAGCTAACGCTTTTCGAATAAAAGTTTGTTTGTATTCTTTTGTAGTGTAGACAAACTTTCAGGCGACTTCCGCCGCCGCGAGCTTCTGAAGCCCGCGTGCCGACAAAAGCGTTAAATATTTTTACTGTCGGTAAACAAGTGTCGTGAAGGGTGCCACAGACCCGCTTCTGTCATAATCCGTCACGTGACACTTCCCGCCATCCATCACTCGGTCCGCAAAAAATACGTGACGGGAAAGGCGTATGCGCGGATCTACGGGCAAACTTTCCCAACTCAGAAGCATTTAACTTTTGACATATTAGGGTTGCATTAGTTGCACGTTTGGAAATCAATCTAAAATTGATGATTTAGACTTTTGACACAAGTATAATTAAAAACACTTTAAAAAATACTTTAAAATTACTTTTTTTTATTCAAGGAGCACTGTTGGTTGTTTTTTTATTCGTGGGTCGAGGAATGTTGTGTTTCACACAATTAAGTTAATATCGATCATCGGGTCGGATCGCGGTCCGGTGGGTTACCATCCGCCGCGGGAAAAAAATCGTGACTGAGTGTCCACGAGTGCCGGGTGGTTCGGTGTCGGCTGTCGGCTGACCGGGCCGTGGTGGGTGCGCGCACTACGTGTGGTCACCGCGGCGTTCGCACTCTGCGCTCTATCTCTACACGCTGTCTAGGCTCCTACACCGCGCACGGCCGCACGTGGGACAGCCCGCGAAGGAATGCCTTCGGTGGCAGCGTCCACCGGCAACCAACCCTTCCGTGTCTTGTCATCGCACGGGGAATTCCCCAAATGGGAGCAACCGATAACAACCATCGACAGATTCTTTTACAGAGGTGTTATCATTTTTGTCGGTTTGTTAGTGAGGCGTAGTTTTGAAAAAGCGCCGTAAACACAACTGAATCGTGTGGGAGTAATGTAGATTCCATTTTCCACGCCCGCCAAGAATTTTAGGCGGCACTACCGCTATCGCGGGAAAGTTAAACAGAGACGGCGCTACACCGCGGCGCGAGAGGAGAGAGGGAGGACGGCGGGCATCGTGGAAAGAAGGGAGACAAACAGATCCAAAGAGTTAAAGCGGGAGAAGAGTCACCGTTGCGGTTAGAGAGGGTTGGGTTTAAAGCCGCCGAAGGATAAAACGTACAAATAAACACGTGTTCAAGTGTGCCAGACAGGGACGGCGAGTCCGGCGGCGCGCGAGGGGGACAGGGATATCGGCACGGGAGCTGATACAGAATCGGTAGAACACAGGCTCTCGATAACTGCGGCATTTGTTCTGTGTTAGCTTTGAAACTATCTACCGAGTATCGGGTGGCCGGGGAAAATAGCCCTTAGGACGACCGCGTTAGTGCCACACACCCACCACCCACTACCCACCACCCACCACCACCACCACCACCCCAACACCCCACTGGGCAGAACACGGTGGCCATCAGCTGTTTCTGTTCCTATTCCTGCGAGGAACACGATTCTATTCATTAAAGGAAATGTAAGAATTCATTATTAAGTGTTGCACATTACCAAATGGAACAAGATCATTGTTCTGTTGAGAGCGGGCGAGTTTGACTCCTTTCTACTTTAAGAAACATCATTTGCTCTCAAGATATCCCAGCCACCTATTTCTTCTGTTTGAAAACCGTTTTGATAGTAACAAATAATAATGTTGCCTACAACCGTCATACCAACCATCCATGCAATAATATAAAGATAGACAAACATCTAATAAATGTTCAAGTTTAATTTATTAGATGTTTTTTGATTTTTTTGCATAATTTTTTTTTTTTTTTTATAGTGAATACCTCACAAGAGTCCCAACTGCTCCCGTCTGGAGCCAGTGAGACTATGGCATCCCCAATTGGGGGATGTTGTGAGGCTGAAGGTAAGTGGGGAAGGGAAAGAGGAAGGTGGGGAAGTACCTGGCTATTCAGATCTAGTCACTAAACACGGCTAAAGCCATTTGGAGTAACGTTTCAATTCTGAATGGTGGTCTTACACCAGGGCGATACTGGTAGTATCTTCCACTCTGGAACGTGCCGCAAATATACTATATATTATTTTAATTAATTAATTGTGAAATAACACAAATTAATCAAATAAAATTTATTTGCGCACGCCGGGTTCGAACCCGCGACCTTCGGAATGGCAGTCCAATGCGTTACCACTGGACTATGCCGGCCGTCAATAGATTCCCAATCTTTGAGTTGCGGCCTACCGGAAGGTTGTTGAGATTTATTAAAATAATGGTACTCAGACATTTAAAAATTATGATAAACATTATTTTTATTAATGTGTTTATTTACGATAAATCATTTTCTTAACAAAAAAACCAATTGAAGTCCCCGACGTTGCCCGGGCTTTTCGCAGAATTTTTTCGAAATATAATATACTTAATGACTTTTCTCTTGCTTCGAAGTGCGAAAATGTTCATCAATCTCGGAAAAGGACTTATTTATGACTATTGCACGACTATCGACTATTATATGCATCTAAATCAAATCCACCAGCAGTAGGCCACACACAAACTCAATTGTTAATTTATTGATTCATTCATTTTTGAAAATCAAGAGTAGGTATACATTTTATCACTTCATACGTGGTAGTATTGCCAGAACTAAACAAATTATAGATTTCCTCCTTTAGACTTTACCTCTACTAAGACTACATAATTATATGTTTATAATGAATAAATATGTAATTTAATAAATTAATAATAAGATAATCATACTATCAGAGAATACGATATTATTTATAATAAATTAAAATATTTTATTAAACACCATCATATATTATAAGATTTATAAAATATCCATAATATTTAAAAGTAAAATATACAGTATGTATATAAATAGATTAATATGTGGAAGATAGATTACAAGACAATTACGCGGTAAAAAAATACTAATTTGAATCAAACTAACTAAATTTATAAGTAGACTATATAAAACAAAATGCGCAACTACTGTTCTTCCGGTGCGATTAAATGATCTGCTACTCCTGCGTATTGTTATCTAAGCTGTGTGTGCATTGTATAAGGAATATCATTTATTATTTTGTTATTTGATAATAATATTAATAAAAACTAACCGAAGAGGGCGATTTTTTGCAGTTGTAAAGACACTTGTCAGCACCTATTTTCAATTTTTGTATTGCCCTACATCAAATTTTCCGGCATGAAAAAAGAATAGTGCTCATCGAATCCACTTCAAAGCAAAAGTTATACAAAGAACTGATAAATAAATACATATGTGTAAAGACACTACTAAAATATCGATAAGTTTAGTGGGGGAAAGAGCTAGGGTCTTACGCGTAAGGATTCGTCTAAGGAAGAAATTATAACAGGATATTTTCGGCTGCGGCGTGTAAGTGCTAAAATATTGTCATTTAAGATTTAGCCTTTTAAATTTAAAAAGAATGCTGTCCACATTATTAAAAACTCATTTATAAATTATGCTCATTAACGTTCGGTGCGACGCTTTTGTTATTAGTAAAGTGGGTCTTAACCCTTCGTGCCTCGGAAGGAAATTCGTAGCCACAAACATCATATTCCATTAGAGGCCCCGAAGGACATATCTGACCGGGGCATCCATTAATTATAAAATTATTTTTTATCTTTTTCTATAATGCGGATATATGTGATTTGTTCGTCGTTGGAAAGCAAAATAATTATTATTCTCGGTTTGACCGAATTATTTATGCTCGATTCCATGAATAAATTCCAAACAATTGTTGTGAATGATTACATATTGGCAGGATTTATTGTCGACGGTTGAAAGTTAACAGATGGTTTATTTATTTTTATTGTAAAAGACGGCATAAAAAGTGAAGTAACGGTTTTCTAACTAATTCTCCACACAAAAGGTATATGTTTTCTAAATATCGAATTCTTCCGAAATTATGGTCGTTTCGTTTCAAAATATTTCGGAAAGTTTTCTTGTTATCATTTTCGTGTTTGATATTGAAATTTTATTATTTTGAAATATCAATGTTTATTTCAAATACAACTACATAAAAGATAATTTTATCTGGTTTCTAAATTGGTATTTTTTTAATGACAACATCAAAAACAAGACATATATAGCACATTTAAAATACCTCGGAATCATTCCGAATTTTAATGAAATTTTTTACCTTCGTTGGGACTTGGGTTGAACTAAACCCGTTGGTAAAAACAGTTTAATGCCTGAAGGGTTAACTACAAAGTAATATATTGGTGAATAACCGTTTTATGGAGAACATGAATAAATAAATAATGTTTGAGAACCCTGTCAATACACTGTTTTCCCTGGAACCGAAACACATCTACATTCTAATAATTATTTCTACATTCTGCACAGCTAGCAACTCCCGAAAACGCCACGTTCCAACTTCACAACGTAGTGTTAAATCAATTCGTCTTCTTAATTAGTTTTCTTCTCTTCGCTGGCGACGAGGAACATTTTACATGCGCGCTTGAGTTAACAATCCTCACTAATTAACACACGGAGAAGAGACGAACAGAGCAACAGAGCTCCAGACATTAGTTCTATTGAAGCGCTTATTAACACAACACGATTAGGTAACTCGGGGCGGGGAGCAACTTCTGTCCAACACGAATGCGGATTCGACTAGCAGATAATTCCGTACCACCTTACTCCATACCCCGAGCCACCCTCTGATGGTACATGGCGTGGTACCCACACACGCCGTGCAGCCATCCCTTGGGTTCGGAAGGGTTGAGGAATTCAATTCATTTGCATTAATAATGACACACTGGACTCAAAAGATCCGATAGACGCCCCTAAGATCTATTTCACGTTGTTGATGTAATACAACAAAACCGATTTCAAGCCATTTTTTTAGAAAATTCTCAATTCAATTGTCAACAAAACATCCTTAAATTGTAAAAAAATAATGAAATAAATGACGAAGTTTATTTGAAAGAAGTTTTTATTGGAAGGCCCATAGATACGGTTACCCTTCTTTGATAAATGTATGACAAATAAACAACAGTGCACTTTTTCTTCTCTCCAAATGATATTTAAAGTTTTTTTATGTGTTACGAATTTTTGTTGTTTTTAATAATACTGTTTTTTTTTTATTACAAACAGATTACACGATAATAAAACACACAAATTAATCTTTATTCCGTGACTTATATGCGTCTGCAAAAGAAAGAAAAGCTAACTTGCCAGTGTTTGGCTATAACATTAAGCAGTTCACATTTCCCAACACATGGAAGTGTAGACTGTGGAACCGGTCGACTTCGCGCACAATGGCGTCTAATGAAAATTAACTAGAACAATAGGCTGAGTGTTCTAGCGCATGTGGCACTGTTCTAGGTTGTACTTGTTCTACTGCTGAGTAGAGTATATACATAGGTAGAGGCGGGTGAATAGAGGATGTATTGGAGGGTAGGCGGGGAGGATAGGAGATAATGTGAGCGCGTAGTATTATCAATCGAAAGGATTTTGTTGAGGGGTTAGCAGTGCATTATTTCGGTGCTTGCGTGAATCTAGACTGTTGGGTGGTGTACGTCTCTTAGGACGGGATTTTTCACAGAATGTGAACAATTCATCAAATTTAAAAGTCGATTTACAAGTTCTGTTTGTATATAATTATTGGACAATTGTTTCACAAAAATGAAATAATAACAGAACATGAAAATTAACCTTCAAATTGATGAATTGTTCAAATTCTGTGAAACAACCCGTCCTTATAGTTAATGGATTAATATTTCTTTTTTATTATAATTTATTCATTTTAAATTAGGAATTATGCAATTATCACGTCACTATCACAATAACAAATGATTTTTAAAACTTTCATCGGGCTGGTAGGTTCCTATTTAGGTAGATACAAAATTGCGAACGAGAAACGTCAAAAGATTTTGTAATTTGAGAAAAGAATATGTATTTTTTTTATTTTTCATAAATGTGTTTTACTGATTTAAAATATTTAACAATAATATATTTAAGAGTACTTGCCTGAAATGACTCTTGAAACCTTCGAAGCCAATGTTGAAAATGTCAAGAGACCTAGAGATTTCATTTAGCAGCACCATACCTCTTGTCATGCTATGGAATTGCTACGTCCGTTCTGCTATGTGGAATAGAGAGCAAGACGTGATGTCGACCCTGGCGGTAGTTGTTCGGTACGAACAATTTATAGCATTCCAAGAGGTATGGGCTGTCAATTAAATAGTTTATAGTTTTAAACGATGTTACTGTAAGAGCTCCATTCCTCCTAGATTGGAGACTTTCATATAAAAATACCTTAGAAACTTTACAAAAAAAAATTTAGTAATTCTACGTATTTTTTCTGGTATGGGGCCCAAAACGCATCGTATAATGTAGTTGAACATCGATGTCACTGCTTCGGTTTCGAAAATTGTTTACTTGTCCTAATGAACAATTAAAGCTGCCACCATCTTAAAATAGTGTACGGACACACGAAATGCAAAACGTTCGAGTTAGAAACATTACTTTAAAGTTTAATTGTAAATTTTACAACTTTTTATATTTTTAACGCTTTTACGAAAGTGTCTTTCACTTAGAAACCTGTATTACCTACTTATAAAATTAAATTGAGATAAAAAATATCAGAACGTAGTTAAAAACTTATATTCGAACCAAGTGGGTTTATATTGAAACTCTAATATTTTATTAATATATAACTAGTAATTACTCTATTTGATTAAAAATTCAACGACTAGAATACCTAAGTCGAAAAGAAAAATTAAGCGAAAGTGAACTTTTTAATGTTTCAGAATTTTTTTATAAAAATGAAAAGATAATAAAGGTACATAATACTTATACTTACTTATTAGGTACCTAGGTCTCACTGTCACAGACCGCGAAAGGGTTCAAATTTGCACAGAAAACTGTCAAGAATGAAAAATAAGAAAAAAACTTATTTTATTCAATTGCGTAAAATAATATTTATTTATTAATTTACGTCTGTCGGGTTTTTACATAAAATTATTATTATTTAATCAAATTACATAGTGCACATTAACATAAAAAAATGATTATATTTTTATTCTCAGCTGGATGAATGGGATTTATAATTCATAGCATCAAAATAATATGTAAATTTGATATGATTAAAAATAAATTTTGTGGAAAGAAGGCAGGTATCTAGTTAAATATTTTGCAGGGTTATGTAAAAATAATATTTAGATGATTTTTATAGCGCCGTTTTTGTGCAAAATCACCTCGAGGGTACAAGCTGTACAAGTATATAGGTAATACATTTCTACTATGTTATTACTAACTATATATGGAGATAATATACAGTACAATACTTACCCGGTAGGTCACTTGAGATTAAAACTTAATTAAAATTAACTAATTGTTTATTAGCGAAATTTAGATACAGGATTTAGGACATAATTGGATATAACTGGACGCTTATATCCAATTATGGTGCTAAGGTTCCATCAGTCTGCCTACAGCTGATGATGTTGCTGATCTAAGAGTTGACTGCCTCAGACCAGTGTTTTCCGGGACGCATAGTAAGAGATGTAGGGTGGGGCCATTTCATTGATGGATTTAAACACCATCCAGCACAATTTGAACTGGATTCTTTCAGGGCACTTGAGCCAGTGAAGGTTACAAAGGTGTTCTGAAATGTGCGAATATTTTGAAACCCCGGTTATGAGCCACGCTGCTGCATTAAACACTGATTGAAGCATGTCAATTTGATATTTTGTAAGGCTAGCATAAATGCCATTGCAGTAATCGAGACGTGAGACTACGTAAGAGTTGATAAGTAGTTTTGTTGCTTCTGTAGGAAGATTTCTTCGGACAGACTTGAGTTGTCTTAGGTGAAAAAAACCGGTGCTTACAGTCCTATTTATTTGACTTACGAAAAATCTGAATCTAAATTGATAACTAGAAGTTTGACTGTTGTTTTTTTTTTGGGTAAACTAATATGTTATGACGCCCAAAAAATATTTTTTTAATTCCCCTTATTGAAGGTTACCATGCATAAGTCTGTAAAACGCCGTAAATCAGTGCAACATCTTGCTTTATTCTAATTGCTTATTAACATTTCAATAACACAAGTGATATGAGCCATAAAGCAAATCCCTAACTTTGGGCGAGCGGGCATTAACAAATATTTATTCTCAGACCTTTTATATATTCAGCCCCTGTTCTCTGACCCTTAAACTCCCGATATGTCTACTCCACTTTACCCTACGAACTTTAACGTGTTAATCCGTTATGAATATATTTTCAAATATAAAATACATGAATATATTGTTAAATATATGAATATATTTTTAAATATAAAATATATGAATATATTTTTAAATGTAAAATATATGAATACATCTTTAAATATCAAATATATGAATATATTTTTTATATTAAATTTATTCCAAAAAAATAATTTTGTAAAAATAGTAATTATGCAATGTGTTCTCTAAATATCACAAATTAACGAAATATATTTAATTCCGAAATTTATTATTTGCGAAGAATGCCTCGAAGGCTTTAGGGTAAGTTGTGCAAGAGTACCTACAATAATACTCGTGTATCAATAACCTGAGTATGCACAATATAAGCAGTTATAATTCAACTTATCATAGAGAGTGCTGTTGTACAAAGGAGTTCAATAATTGTATATACAAGAGTACAAAATAAGTACTTAAAGTCAGGGCTGGCCCTAGTGTGATTATATGGAACACAAAACACGCCCACAGGGCACTTCTTGTATTATTCTTTATTGTTTATTGGGAACATTCAATAGAGTGATAATAAATAGTGCCTACATATTGCTAAAAACAATTAAAGTAGGGTTACCAATCCATTTTCCAAATATTACACCAAAACATTACATCGATTAACAAAAACTTTGATGAATTCATTTTATACCACCTTCAACAGCTTGAACATAATTGTGGTGTCATTGTGCTAACAGTATGCTAGTTGAATGAAATACACACCTTAAATAATCTAAAACTACAACACACCACACAACGAAACACAAAAACCAGATTGATAGTACTGTTTAGTATTGAAACACACTTATGGCTATTCCAATCCGGTTCTTACCTAAATTGCCTTTTCCCTAATAAAATGCCTTTTCGAAAAAATCAAGTGACATTATTATTCTCATTATTGTGGTCGTTGCATTTGGTTGCACATATCTGGTCGCCCCTCGTGGTCATTCATCGGCTCCAATCGTCGTACATTGGATCGATGTTATGTGTTGTCGAGAGTGATCGAAGAGCCGATGAGCTGCTTCATAATGTGATCAAAAAACGTGTGTTTTGTGAACAATTAACCAAATGTTTAAACATCTATATACTATTGTGCGCAGATCGAGACCGACATCGAAACTTCCAATTGAAGCCACAACCTTCACAAGGTAAAGATCTCCTTTACATACCTATTCCTTCTTAACACGATTCCTATAAACACGATTGTTCAATCTTATTTTATTGTTCAAATTCACAGTCCATTCGTCGAGCACCAATCTAAAACTTAAAAAATAATGACTGGAACACAATACACCGAAAACAGAATGTTGAAAAGGCCTGGGATAAATTTACAACTATGTTAACGCAAGAAATGAATAATTACACCCATCTGAAACCATTAAAACTTACACACAAAACAAAAAAATAAATAAAACTGTGTATAACACACGGAATTTTAAAATGTATTCGTTAACGAGACAAAATACACATACAAATTAAATATACTGCGGATGACATAGAGCAACTCAATTTTTATAAAATGTGCACGAAAATTATAAGACTAAGAAGATACTAAGATACGATACGATGATCTTGTGGCGACCGGTACACCAGGGGGCACTGATTTGTTAGGACTTGGAATACGTGCTCTGGGGATAGGAAGGAGGTTGGAGTTTAAACGACTAGTATACAAGCAACCTAATAAGCCCCCATTGGAATTTTGCGTGGGGCAAAGTGGAATAGACATAGCGGGAGTTTAAGGGTCCGAGAACAGGGGCTGAAAGGTCTGAGAATAAATATTTGTTAATGTCCGCTCGCATTGGATAGAAATTTGGCAGAAATACAGGATTTTATTTGAGCGTTATTACTTACTTTTTTTCTTTTATGTCTTCGTTCTTCTCGTCCTTTCTTACATTTCCATATCTCTTTTTGGCTTTTCCTGGTTTATCTTGTTTTTTCTTGTATATTTTACGCCTTACAGCCCCTTCTTGTCTCTGCCAGACTCTTCATGGCTCTTCTTTGCTATTCTTGGCTATTTTTGACTCTTCTTCCATCTTCTCGCCCCTTCTTGGCTAGTCTTATTTCTTCTTGGTTCTTCTTGAATCTTCTTACTGCCTCTTCTTGTCTCTTCTAGTCTCGTCTTGGATTTTTTGACACTTTATGCCGCTTATTGCAACTTCTCGACCCTTCTTGGCTAGCCTTGTATCTTCTTGGCTCTTCTTAAATGTTCTTACTTCTTACCGCCGCTTTTCATCTCTTCAAATTTGTTCTGGTCACTTCTAGGCTCTTCGTGACTCTTATTGCATCTTATTAACCCTTGTAGGCTCGTCTTGTCTCTTCTAGTCTTACATTTCCTTTTTCTTGCTTTTTGGATATTCTTGTCCCTTCTTGACTATTCTTGGCTCGCCTTGTCTCTTATTGTATCTTTTCGCTTCCTCTTGGCTCTTTCTGGTTCTTATTGACTTTTCTGGGTTGTTATTTGCTCTTCTTGTCTCTCTTTAGTTTTTAACTGTTATTATCTCGCCTTGACAATTCTTGCATCTTCGCGCGCTTTCATAGCTCATATTGGCTCTTCGAGGTTCTTCTTGATTCTTACTTCATATTGCAACTTCTCCCCTCTTTCTTACTTCTTCGTGTCTCCTTTTGGCTCTTCTTGTCTATTTTATCTTTTTTTGTCTCTTATTGGCTCTTCTTTACTCTTCTTGCTTCTTCTAAGGTTTTCTTGTTTCTACTGGCTTCCTCTCGCTCTTCGTCATCGCACTCTAATCTCGGTTAAACAATATGGATTTAGAAAGAAAAGGGGCACAAAAAGAGCATTGGCATACGTGTTAGATTATATTCATGGCAACTCAGAACAAGGACATAAATGAATGGCGAAATATCTAGATTCTTATATAACGCCTTTGATTCGATCTGGAAAAAAATCCTATTTAAAACATTAGAAAACATTAGTATCAAAGGCAAGGAACTCCAAATAATGAAAAATAATTTGAGTAACAGAACACAACAAGTCATAATTAATCACCATACTAGCAATCCACTGCGATTACAAATGGAGTTACAAAGTAAGCCCATTCTATCCACTATTTTTATTAAAAATCTATGCAACATGAACATAGAAGTAGAAATTGTTAGTTATTTGGACGATCCAGTTTTACTATTTAAATCTAAATATTGAACAAAGTTGTACAATATACCATACCAAAAGGACAAAAAAAAACACCATACAAAACACATTAATGCATAGACACCAACATCTGCGTTTTCCATACTCTATAAAAAAATGACCAAATAAAATATCTAGTAATAATAATATACCTTATATGGATACTTCACAAATAAACTCCTCAAAAAAATTCATATTTTCCTAAATATAAGAAACATATTTAACCTAATACAAATTAAAACAATATATTATGCAGTTTGCAAAATTATTATAGATTACGGTATAATTGCTTGGGAAGGAGCAACAAACTCAGCTATCGGTCATATGGAAACTACACAGAAAACTTTCATAAAGATAATACTTAAGAAGCATAGAATGACTGACACTGACCAAATATTGAACATGTTTGACATTCTAGATACAAGACAAATATACATAAAAAAACACTAGTAAAGTACATTTTTTTGCCAAAAAACGAAATTTCAACAAACAAAAACTAACTAACATGAATAGACCAGTTAGACGAGCGTGTATAAAAAACATAAAATTCCATCGATAAGCACAAGCTTTGGACGAATTGCCTGGTAATAAAAGCATACAAGAATTTGAAAAAAAAGAGGGAAACACAAAACATTTCAGAAACCAAATTAAGATATGGATTAAAAAACCAAAAAAACTATCTTAAAATAATAAAAATATACCTACATATCATACACTATACACAACCGGACCAAGAGTTACATACATATTGCTTAATTTTATAACTGTTCTTCATCGATTGCTTTGAAATTTTGACACCACGTTGCATTCAAATACGCCTGTTTTTATATACCTATATTAAAAAGATGTCACCTGTGACAGGTAATAACATGATTTTTTTAACAAAAAAATGATCTGTTTGAAGTAAAAGCAACATGCGCTATTGTTTCTCTATCTGTACAGACAGAATGGGCTACTATGGCAGAGTACAGCTAGTGTATCAATAGATATATGTTTTTTGTATACATACAGTATGTCCATGAAAGATGAAACACGCCTTAGAGAACTAATATTCTTTCAAATAAAAGTTTATTTAAAAATATTTTTTTATTTTTAAAACATTGATGTTATACTAATTCCTTAGTGTAACGTTTTCAAATTGTATGACAAACGTTTTCTTTTTTCAGATGCGATCCACTTTCTTAAACTAGTATTTAAATATTAATTATTTTTAAATTTAAGATAAGTCTTTTAGTTAATTTTCATGTTAGTTCATTTGACCAAATCTCACCTACACTCAAAAGCATATTAATAAACTGAAAAATAATAATACATTTCTAGTGAAATTGTTTTTCCCACTGCACCACGGGGCTTTAACCCCATTTCTGACCAGTGTATAATCAGATTCCACCCCTCGACTGATATTACAAATGAAACGGGGGCGGCCGGGATCGTGTTCATTCCTCTTTCTTTCTGCCGCCCCGTCCCCCGCTACCGCCCCCGCACACTCCGCGCAGGCCGGAGGTTATTCCGCCGTGCACGGGGCAGGGGAGTGGAGAAATCATCCCTTATTATAATTTTAACAGTTTATAAGTCACTTTTTTTTTTCCCGACGACTACTTGGAAATTTCAATTAACAATATTACATATTTAACAATTCACAAAATGATCTCATTGAAGTAAGAGGGTTATTTCATAAAAGTATTCTGGGAAATATTATTACCAACCAAGATTACATAAAATAACATTAGCATGACTATAATATTATACAATTTAGGTAGGTACTAAAAAATAAGAAAACCTTCTTGGGCACTTAAATAGGTAATTACGGTCTATACCTACGTAGATTTCAAGAATTTAAACAAATCAGTTTAAACAATTACAAATTAATGCAAACGTATGGCCGTTTTATTGGTCCTCGTTCATTTAATCTTTTTCCAAAACAAATTCAAATGACTAAAAAAATATCATATTTTTTAAATTAAAATTATGGTTGGATAATTAAGATGTTGAAACACGATTTGAAAACTTCAAGGTTTCACTTTTCACTACAATATAAAATACATATAAACACCGTAACATCAAAATTTCCAGTATATTTTATGCTCATTGGTTTTTGTTATTTTTAAAACATTAATTCATGAAATTTACATAACTAGTAGGTATATAATAACTTCAAAAATTAAAGTTGAACCTATCACATCCTAATATTACCCACACATAGACAGGGAACGAGTAACTTCAATTTCATTATTTTTGTTTTATATTTGTATATAATTTCATTTGTATACGTAGACATGTAAAAAAAATGTATTTACCTTTGTAAAAATAATGGGAAAAACTAAAGCGTTAAAAAAACTGTAAGGAACAGTAACAGTAGTTTGGGTAAGCAATTAATTGGGTTAGCTTATAAAAGTAATAAACCTTCATAATAATTGACAACTTCTCATGTAAACTCGTTAAGAATATGAGAATTTAAAATCGTATTTTCATCGTTTTAATTTCACCGAGTAATTAAAATTATCCACGAGCCTCCCTTCCACATTGACCCTTACCGCGCCCCTAGAAAATGCATGTCTTCATTTTTCAAGGGAACACTCACACACATTTAAGGGCACGCATATACTTTTGTACCCCTTTCACATACCCTCACATGGTAACTAGGTACCTGCACGATAATGTATGCGAGCGTGTTTTTAGGCCTTTAATTACTAAATCCCGGCTACTTCGTATACATGTGCGTCTTCCATAAATACAACCGTTATTTTGGAACACCCTGTACGTCGAAGATAAAAGAAGAGAAGCGATTGATGTCATGAAACGAGTAATAGAAAAAGATATGTACATAACGAAGTTAATATTTTATTTTAAGATAAAAGAGAGATCATTTATCAGTAATTTAGTTCTAATAAGACTGTTTCTCGCATCATTTATGTACAGTTTATTTTAACACTTCATCATTGTTTTTCTAATGTTGAATTTACATAGTCACCCATGCTATTGTAATTGAGAGCATTGACTCTTGTGTGATCATGGCAATAGGTTATTGAAGTAAAGACTACTCATACAATGATATTATATTTTAAAATACCTATGTATAATCTAGATAACTAATGCCTTCTTTCTCAGAAAATTCCAATATTATCTAAAATCTAACTGGATTCATTAACATCAATAAATTAATAAAAATTTAGTAGAAACCCATTGAAAATTAAATTTACTTACTATTTTTGCCTACACACTATATAATTCTCTTCTAGATACATATAAACAACCTGCTTAATAAAATATTCAAAATAATTGTTTATTGTTTATTGCGGTATTTTAAGTAGGTACACAGTTATCTATGTCCTAATACAATCCTTATATACATATACATATAATTATAGTAACACATTTAAAATGAATCAATCACATATTTTCGTAATTTAATTTTAAATGTTTTTATGTTTTCTTCTGATTTTATTTCTTCTGGTAGCTCTCCAAATATCTTCAACGCTCCGTACATCAATGACTTTTGACTCTGTGTTTTTTTCCTGAAGGGGAGTCTCAATTCATTTCTTTTCCTCGTCTCATGTGTGTGTTTGTTCTGTAGTTTATCAATTTTTCTTAGGAATTCACTAGACGTATGGCCATTGATTATCTTGTAGATTAAAACTATGGTATTAAAGTAAATAATTTGTTTAAATGACAAGATATTTAACTCCTTCAACATGTTCTTAATTTTTGTGTATCTATTTTTCTTCAATATGGTTCTCATTGCTCTATTTTGTAGAATTGTCATTTGTTTCATTAATCCGTCGTTGGATAAGAATAGAATGCTGCTACAGTAATTTATGTGTGGTACAATAATTGCGTTGTACACATTTTTACTGGAAACTGTGTTAAGGAATCTTCTTATTCTTCCCAACAGTGAGATTTTTTTGGCAATCTATTTAATAATTTGTTTTGTATTTTGAGCAAAAGTTAATTTGGAGTCAATTATTACCCCCAAATATTTCATTTCAAATACTTCTTTCAATACTTCACCGTCTATCAAAATGTCTTTTTTTTGTTTGCGTTACTCGTTTTCCAATGTTCATGAATTTGGTTTTGTTTACATTCAATTTAAGTTTATGTTTCTTCAGCCATATTGATATATTATGTAGGTCTTCATTTATATGGTTCATTATGAGTTCATAATCTTCTCCTGTTATATATATCAGTGCGTCGTCTGCAAATAATCTTATTTTACAATGTTTCAATACTTTTACCATATCATTAATGCTTTAAAGAATATTTTTTAATACATTTTAAAATGAAACTACGTAATTTTCTTGACGTTTTTAGTTTTATCTTGTATCTTTTTTTCTTACCTGTTTTTTTCGTATATTAGTAATCATCCATTATTTATTTTTACAAATATCTTACTGGATAAATACCCTTCTATAAATTCATCCCTAGGCTTTGAGCTTACATGAAATTCCTTGTTTTTTGGTTTCCTCTTCTGTTTATTCTATGTAACCACTCTTTTTAATTTTTGTACCGTATTGTACGTGAATGAGTTTTGTAACTCGTTGGGATTGCTCTAGCAAGAAATAAAAATTAAATAAATAAATGAAATTCTGGAATATTCTAATAATTTTTTGTATGCATAATGGGATATATGCTGTTAACACGGCCGTCACAGATAATCGGCGTGACGTCACCAAACCCGCCAGCAAATCAAAAATGACGTATTTTAACTAGTTTTACAATATTTATTCGTCAAATTAAAAAAAAATTAATGCCACCATTATAGTATAATTCTCTTAATTTTTTCGATGGTTAAAGAAACAGCGAAAATAACTTGTTGTGTTACTTTTAATCAAACAGTATGATTCTTCATCTTTGTGGAACGATTTGCCGCCCTCTGTGTTTCCTCCCTCCTACAACATGGGTCTGTTCAAGACCCATCCTTCCTCTCCTCAAAAAAACCTCCACACATTATTCCCAAATATACCTAACGTATATGCTGAGGAAAATTATTTTCCTCGCGGCCTCCTGTGTGGAGTTAATGCAAAAATCATTAATTAATAATCTCAAGTTTCCTAAGACACATAACCTTGAAAATATGTTCATGAGTGTTAAAATGAAAAGTGGACAGCGAAAAAAACTTTTAATATGAAATATTTAGTCAAAATCATCGGGTAGTAATCATGTTTGGTGTAACATAACTTAATTAGTGTTACATTAACATAAATAAACATCTAGCCCGGTATTGGTACCATGGCATGGAAAACGGGCGAACTCATGTGCTTGTCGGGTGTAAAGTAGGCGACACATTACGCTATATGCATCTTGGCTTGGCCTATTTCAGCGAATCCCTCATCACACACTACCAATAGGAATGTATGGCAAGTGATATGCTGAAATATGCCAAGCCAGGCAAATAAAGCGCGCTTATAGCGTGGTCTGTCGCAGACCTAAGGGCTGGTCAGTTGGATACGACCCGGGGTAACCCGCTTATCCGAGTAGAATCGCCCGGCAGCACAATACAACCCCACACTACCTTCACTCCTGGATACTATTAGCTATGCTGATCCCCGTGCGGAATATTTTAGCTACGTTGATTCTCATACCTGCGTATTTAAAGATCAGATCTACGCTTATTCCTACCGTATTTCCTACCTATGTAGATTCATATGCACAAGTTGAGTCACATTCCTGTGTTAATTCTTAAGCCTTTGTTGATTATTATACCCACATTGTTGAATAGCGGGCCTACGTTGATCAATATTCCCATATTGACTCTTAAGCCTAGATATGTTAATTCTAATACCTAGACATGTTGATTCCTATATCTATCTATGTTGATTCTTATACCTTACTGTTGATATTACACCTACCTACGATGATTTTTATGCATACGTTGAATCTCATGCATATGCTGGATGCGCACTGCAAAATGCTTTATTTCAAAGTTTTATTGAACATATACACATGAGCTGCATTTGATTTAAATGTACACATAAGTTGGTTGTGGACTATATAAGCTGGTAACTACACGCATTCGCCAGAATTTTTATATTTCTTTTTCATATAGGTAGATGTTTTTATATGACTACATAGACATTTTATGATAATATATTATTTAAAAAATGACGCTGGAAACTGAAAGCTAATTGCTAATTTCATAACGCCAGAGCTCACCAGTAGATTTTTTTCCTCAGCACACTGGTTTTTAATTGCTATGTAAAATTTCGTATTATATGTACCTACATTTTAATACATTATCTGGCGTAATAACAATAATAGTTTAATTTAAAATGAAAAAAAAATAGTAGGTGGGAACATAATTAAGTTGTATGAACATAAGGATTTGCAACATATTTATAAGAATGGCGCCTGAACAGATATCTTTAGTAGTATAGTGGTAAGTATCCCCGCCTGTCACGCGGGAGACCGGGGTTCGATTCCCCGCTGGAGAGACTTTTTTTACATCGCTTTGTTTTTTTCTTCATTGTTTAATAATAATTATAATAATATTTGGATGATTTGTAGCGCCGTTTTTGTGCAAAATCACCTCAAGGGCGCTGTACAAATATGTAATATCTTTATACAATGATCTACCCTGTTACTAACCATACACTAGACAAACTATTTTCAACTTATGACAGATTGCATCCACCGGTTCGTCGGTCACTAAAACAAAACTATATGTGCAATGCATTTGATCAACGAACGTGATGCTGCTTATGGACATATATTACAATTTATTTACATTCTGTACAGGCAGATAATATAGATACTGGACTAAACTTACCAGCGAGGTCACTTGAGATTATCACTGTTCATTCATTATCTATTAGTGATATTTATATACAGTTCGCACGCAGAAGACATAGTTGGAACACGTCTAATTGGAATGATATTATTAATTCTGGCATTTTTTTATTAAACTATATTTATGTTCTTTAATGAGCGTGTTGGAAAAGCAACCCTTAAGTTGAGCGGTACCAAAATACCAGGATTTGATTAGAATTTCTCTCCCCAAATGTGATTCATTCTCTAATATGAGACAGATTGATAAGTATACATAGGCTTCGAATAATGTAAAACCAGTAAGAAAAGTGTGATGAGGATACATTGTAGGTGATAAAAATTATACTCTCAGGCAGGCCTAAAAAAATAACTTTTTAGTTTGGACCTGAATTTTGTTGGGCTTGTTATACATCTTAGTTCCGGAGGGAGTTTATTCCAAGCCTTAGGCCCAGATACTCCGAAACCGAGATCTCAAAACATAATATTTAATAATAATAATAATTTGATTATTTATATAGCGCCGTTTTCGTGAGAAAATCACCTCAAGGGCGCTTAGGTTCCATCAGTCTGCTGATGATGTTGCTGTTCTAAGAGTTGACTGCCTCAGACTAGTGTTTTCCGGGACGTGTATATCGATAGTTAAAAAAAAAATATATATTTAAAGCAGGTACCTCAATAAAGTACTTCAATAAGCTAATTAATTTGACTTTTTTTGTTTCAAACAATCTGTCAAATTTTATATTTCCTCCTACTTCCGTCCTTATAATCGTAAAACATGGTAGAGTATTGAACCCAATCCAGTCTGAGAACCCAACGCTTTTGACCATCAACCAACTAATCAGAAATCTAAATGAAAATACTTAATTATAAATATAGCATCAAATTTAGCAGGCATAACAAAAGATAATATATATGTATTTAAATAAAATGAATAACTTTGTGTTCACTACTATTCAATCAAAAATGATCGACATGTTATGCTTCGTATAAACAGAATGAAATTTCCGCGAGCCGAGCAGCGAATATGGGAAAGAACAACGGTTGAGGTTGCTTTATTCCTTTCCCGTAATTCACGGCTCATTTTTGACATGTTTATATGCGCCCTTACAAAACCAATGGTTACTTCATCAGGAAGAAATCATGAATGATTATTGAAGAATTTATGAATTGGTTTAAATATTTGTAAAGTTTAAAACTGGTGCAATTCATTTGTAAACATTAACCCTTTAGTAGATATTAACGTCAAATTACACAATGTAAACAACGCCTTTAAGCAGCGTTACAAGGTACCTTAGAAAATGGTAAGCGATTAATAAAGCTTTGAGTTTTAGTCCTTTGGAATTTCTTCGAGGAAAGAGTAATACCTCCCCGGTCTTGCAGCTGGCCCCGTCCGATAAATTAGTGGTCTTTAAGGCTCGGAAAACGCAGAAAGTCGCGGGCCCGAAAGGGTTGGGTCGGGGCCGGCAGTTTGGCATTAAGAGCTACAGAGGGTTAAGACAATCCCCCCACAATGGACTGAAGTGCATTCATTTATCCAGATTCTACAGTGTGATTAGAAGATGTTTTGAATAAAAGGATTTTTTTAAAATAAATTCTTCACTTTTTCGATAATTGCAAAATTACATTGTGGCTTCATTTTATATTAATATTGTTAACATCACTATTTTCGATAATAATTATCAACACGATTCAAAACCAAAGGTTACTTCATCAGGATTAATGCATAAATTATTCGTTCGATTCACAGTGGTTATTTATACTATATTTAGACTATAATCCTTTAACTATAAAACCATGTCATTGATGCTAATAATATATAGCAATTTAAAGCTTTGATTGGATTCTTATTAGGAGAGAAGAAAGGTGTTGCAGCCGAAACTGCTTACAAATCACAGCTTCAGATGAACATGATATAAATATGTAAGGAAGAAAAAACAGGTTGGCCGATCACTTACCGCTTACCGCGAAGGAGCACACAACACAGTTTAGCGAGTTCCACCTTGACGATACCTCGAGGTAAGTATCGCCACAACAAAACGAATTAGTGCTTGAAAGGATATTATGCACTTTCAAGATAGCCAACTTATTATCTTTTACTTTCAACGAAATTATGTACACGAAAAATACCAATAACTTGCTTTAAGGTAGTCTCAATCCCTCTTCTGTTTTCAAAATAAATATACTCGAATTTGCACATGTTCTTGCCATTGTTCCAAATTTCAAATACTTATCCAGCTAGGTGGTGGTTAGGGAAAGGTAGGAACTGCATAAATGACATCCCGGTAGGAACTGATCATACTCTTATTTCAAAAGCACACAAATTGAATTAACTTATTTTAAATGTAAAACAACTGTCAAAATTATTGCGAAATATATGAGCGATCACCAGAATGCTGCCCACCCATTAAATAATAATAAAAATATGTTTTAATACTGAAATTAAAAAAAAAGTTTGTTTTTGCTAACGCCTTCATAAAAATCATTTTTAATTTAAAAGAAATAAAACAATCCTTAGGAAGGTATAGGTACCTTTATCGTAATATTCGGCATCGTATCCTTTATTTCGACATTTGAAATCGTCGGTCGTCATAAAATTAGTACCAACACGCTGAAAATCTGATACTTTCATAACGCCAGAGCTCACGGTTTAGGGTTTTATTACATCAGGAAAATTGTCTCTACTTTACAATTAAAATTACTTATGCTACGCTCCATCTCGTCTGTACAGTGGTGGTGGAACGAGACGAAGTACGTATCACGTGACGTACCAGGCTGTATCCAGTGGCGACGTGTGATGGATTTTTTTGATATTGAAATTATCGGACATGTCTACATTTTTTACTCCAAATATGCTCAGGAATCTCTGGTTAAAATCTTTCGGCTATGTGCTGATCTGATACTCTCTGTATATAAAACTGGTCATATTGGTAAAAAGGTATATCTACCAACACTTATATTGATCAATATGCCTGAATTTTTCAGTTTCTTTGCATTAATTAGATGCAAAGCTTTTTAACTATTCTGTCCATCGTAAAATAAGCATCAATGGCCTCCTGAGGGCGGGTGCCGGGTGCTACCCAGTACCCAGACCCTACCCACGCCTCCCACGACTAGAGGGTAGAGGGATGAAAGACTAAAGCCTCCTGGTCAGTTCAGCAAACAAACGGGGCGAGACGACTGCGGCCCGCTTAGGAAGACTGCCCTGCCTCGTTCCTAGTGCCCAGTGCCCTTTGCTAATGGGGTGACTTACCCCGGCAGCGGCAGATCACACTCAGTCAGATGGCAAAGGGTGGAAATCTCGTTTTTTGTTTATCTGAATGAATTTAAGTGATTATTCAGTGTTTTTCAGTTTTTAAAATAAGAACACAATTTTTTTTGTCATTCATCAAACCAACTTATTTTGAGCAGGGTTAGGCTAAAAATATATATTTTTGAGACTAGATTAAGTCCTCGGCGTTACCAGGGCTTTTAATAAAAAAATTAAAAATCAGATGTAAACAGTAACTTTTCTTTTATTTTGAACGTCAAGTGTGCAAAATTTCATCAAGAAGTATCATAATTCGGCTTTAAGAGGTAGGAAAATCGTATGGAAGCGCATGGAGAAAACAAACTGATATATTACATATAAAATATTGTTAATTTATTAAATTTTGTATCAAATTATTCGTATTCCTGTTTAAAATGGTACTGCAGGCCTTAAACGAATGAATTGATATGTTTCCTAACAAATTTTCGGTAAAACATGAATTTTTTTTTCGTGGTGTTAGAACACGTGTTCATAAAAATTCTGATATTTTCGCATTTATGCTTTATATTTATTAGGATAAGCGTTGCTCTGTGAACCCTTGTTCAGATATATTCTGAATGAATCGATGGTTTTTTTATAAAATGGCGTCACATCACTTTTTAAACAGGATTATAATAAATCAAAATCTCTTTAGGCAGTGACCTTCCTCTTGTTTCGAATATCAAGTGAAAATTTTCATCAATCTCGAAATAAAACTGTAAATTTGTATATATCAAATCCACGCCGTTCGCCACAAACACTGTTCTTTATATAACTTTGTTAACGATCTTGAGGTGATTTTGCACAAATCCTCCAAATATTATTATAAAATAGAAGCTTAAACCTCACGATGAATTCCATTATAAAAACGCACTAAGCAGATACCTAGAAGTTTGAACCACTTATTCCAATTTAAAAAAAACGGTTGTCACCAATTTACAACAGACATTTTGATTCCTAGGCCCCAGTCGACGGCCGGCGTGGTCTAGTGGTATACGCTTTTGACTACAGATCCGAAGGTCGCGGGTTCGAACCCGGCGTGCGCAAATAAATTTTATTTGATTAATTTGTGTTATTTCACAATTAATTAATTTAAAATAATATATAGTATATTTGCGGCACGTTCCAGAGTGGAAGATACTCTCAGTATCGCCCTGGTGTAAGACCACCATTCAGAATTGAAACGTTGCTTGAAATGGCTTTAGCCGTGTTTGGTGACCAGATCTGAATAGCCAGGTACTTCCCCACCTTCCTCTTCCCCATCTCCCTCCCCTCCCCAATATACCCTCAGCCTCACAACATACCCCAATTGGGGATGCCATAGTCTCACTGGCTCCAGACGGGAGCAGTTGGGACTCTTGTGCGGTATAACTGTAAAAAAAAAAAAAAAAAAAAAGTCAGACAAATGAAATTGATTATCTACTTATAAAGGAATATAAAAATTTGTAAAAGTTTTTTTAAAAGGAAAACTAATTATGCACAGTTTTCAAAATCAGACTTATACAGTAACCTTCCGCTTATTTTGAAGGTGAAGTGTGCAAAATATCGTCAATCTAGGAATAAAACTGTATATTTGTATAAAAATTAAATTGACATTGGGGTAAAGTACTTTGGGAGGTGATTCTACATGAGGGTAAAAGTAAAAGGGATTAATGAATTTTTTCGAAATTCCAATGTTTATTTTCCCTTAAAAAAAATCCAAGAAGAATATTTATTTTCCCATTCAAACAATTCTATTACATTAAAACGTTGGAATTTCTAAAATGTCTTTTTTACTTGTACTATTGTGTATAATCACCTCCCGAAGTCAGCTCACTTTATCCCCGGACACCTTGTATAAATAGACAGATAGATAAAATTTCCAACTTTGTTTTTATTCACTTTTCTTTTAATATGTAAATTACCTACAAGTTTCTTATTAAATTATCATAACTTATTCAGGGCAGTTACAAAATGAAAATCGAAATAATATACCCACTTTATAACAACTATTTTTTATGAAATTTTCACACTTGACTTTCAAAGCATCTTATTATGATTACTATTCATGCGGTATTTTGAAAACTACCTTCTCATCCCTTTGTCCTCCCCTTAAACAGAAGCCCGGCAAAGCTTGGTGCTTTAGCCATAAGTATAACGTAATAAAGCAGAAAGTGTGTAATGCAAACATCAATTGGAAAGGTGAATTAGCACTGTACTGTTTATTTAATAGATTATATAACAATTACCGTAATTTTAGCGCGGCTTTGCTTTAAATAATATTAATATTCCCAAAAATTCTAATTGAAATCTTATTTACAGCGCACATCTCAATTAAAGCGAGTGATACATAGTTACCTCGCGTATTAGATGCACCCCACTCATATAAATAAAGCTAAAATTAATTAAGTATTAATTACATGTATTCCATATTAAATCAAATCGCACTCCCCGACAAGTAGGTAGGTACCTCCAACATTTACTACACGAGAGCAACCCTGAACAAAGATAAATTTGTTTTGTTCAGCAAACTGCTCATAAATCTAACGCATATAGAACATTAGGCTGGTAGTACCCATTAGATAATTCATTAGAATTTATCCGTTTTCATATTATGGCGTATTTATTCATTTAGAAGTTGAAGTCAAATATAATACTATGTAACGAGTAGGTTAAGTTTAAGTTAAAATGGGTACGGCGTTTTTAAAATCAAAATTCTGTTAAGTATGTGTACAAGTACTGCACAACCATTTCCTAACAAAATATTAGTCATTCAGAATATATATAAACACATGTTCACGCAGGTGGCTTTTTCCTAATAAATATAATGTACGAGATGCGAAATTATCATTTTTTAAGATCACGTGTTCCGACTTCCTCATAACATATTCTTGTTTTACTGATAGTATGTTATGAAATTAGATTCATTCTTTATAGTCCTCTAGTCCCGTTTTTAACAGAAAAACGAATAATTTGACCAGATTTTTAATAAATTAACAGTATTCCATACAAGAGAGTTTAACTTATCACCATTATTTATCCCAAACAATATCCATTGCAGGTGATAGTACCGCATTTTATTTAACGGGTGCCACCAATAAAATAATAAAATAAAATGTTTAAAATTATTCGGTTGTTTCATATTTAAAATAAATTTCAATTTCCATATTTTAAAAAAAATAACTAATTAATCACATCTCATTTTAGTCCATAGGTTCTTTTTGTCTACACTTATTTTTAAATTTGTTAATTTTCATTATTTCATGTTTATCCTGACGAAGAAACTTTTGGTTTGGAAACATTTCGGACCTTTTCGATTAAATAGTGGTGTAAATTAATTTTGCAATTACTGAGGAAGATATTATTAATTATTCAAAGAATTTAATTCAGCGCAATGCAGCTTCTCTCGTGTCCTTTGAAAATATGTCATAAATCTTGAATGCTTACTGCGAGTATTCCGCAGTTTGTCTTCGTACATTCCTGTGAGTCCTGCATCTTTACCCTCCACCTCCTCCTGTCTGACCCTTATCTGGGGTCATGAGGTGTGAGTCCGCTCGCCAATCAATAAAATTTAAACAATTATAAACCTATTTATTCTAGGATAATTGAAAAAGAAATATAACAATCCTACACAATGCATTGATTGAGACAAAAATGTTTATAAAATAATTTACTATTATAAACAATAATTAATTATTAAAAGCAATAATAAATTATTACTATGCAATATTGAATTATTATAAGCAATAATGAATTATATAAGCAATAATTAATTATTATTATGCAATAATTAATTATTTTATGGAATAATGAATTCTTGTTATGCAATAATTAATTATTGTAAGCAATAATTAATTATTATAAGCAATGATTACGTATTACCAGCAATAATGTATTATTATAAGCAATAATTAATTATGTATTATAAGCAATAATTGATTATTATAAGCAATAATTAATTATCAAAAGCAATAATGAACTATTATAAGCAATGATTACTAGCTTAAAACAGAAATTAAAATATAAACCGAAAAAAATTAAATATGCAATAAATGTTGAATAAAATACTCGTATATATTTATTGAATTATTTGGCGGTTAAAAATAAGCCGAAGTAGCGCAGTGGCTTAGTGCACCTGACCGGAAATCAGAAGGGTGCGTGTTCAATTTCCGTCGACGGCATTTATTTTTTTTCTCAAGATTTTTTCATTTTACATATTTTGTTTCAGGCTAATAATTATTTTCTTCCTTGTGCCTCTTATTCCTATAGGAAAACTACAAAGCTGGTAAAAATACTTGAAATTCGGTTGGCTTTTCTCAAGATGTAGACAGAGAGAAAAAATGTATATTTGCACTTCGTTCCAGAATGGAAGACAATGACAAAACTTCATCGTCCTGGTCAGCAAATCTCGCTTGATTTCGCCATAAAAAACTTCTTATATGTTGGGGAATATTTGGGTTACCTTGGATATGTTAAATCTCTTACTACAAAATAGCAATTACGTTTAAATTTTAGAAAAAAAATCATTCTAAGCAAAATATCCTCTAATATCAAACACGTTATTACCAATTGCCAACATGGATTTGTCTCATCTAGATCTACTCTTACAAACCTCACAGTATATGTAAACTACATAAATACAGCATTGACTAACAGGAAACAGGTAGACTCCATATATACCGATTTTTCCAATGCGTTCGATAAGGTCTGCCACAAAATACTAATCAATAATCATACTAATCAATCTTGTAAAATATGGGATAAGTGGTAATTTACTGGCATGGTTGATCAGTTACTTATCTGATAGATCACTTTTTGTTAAGATTGATGACTGTCTATCCTATGAATTTATTTACCAGTGGAGTCCCACAAGGTTCACACCTGGGACCTTTATTATTTATCCTATTCATCAATGACGTTACCAGCATTTTCTACAAATGTCGAATTTTTACTTTTTTCTGACGATATGAAATTGTTTAGGGTCATTAATGATGTGTACGACTGCATAATCTTGCAAGAGAACCTTAAAAACTTTTAAAATGGTTTTCTAGTAATAAACTGCAACTAAATATTAACAAATGCCAACTTATGAGGTTCCACAAAATCAAACACCCAATAATGTATAATTATTCATTGTGTAATGTTGACTTAATCTCTGTAATCGAAATACTTGACCTAGGCATAACGTTTGATCAGAAACTCTGCTTTGTATCTCACATAACTCCTATCGCTAACAGGGCTATGAAAATGTTAGGTTTTATAGTAAGAATTTCCAAGGATTTTAAAAAATCCACACTTTAAAAATTCTGTTCACATCTCTCGTTAGAAGTATTCTAGAATACAACTCTACAATTTGGTCACCTGTCTTTAATAATCACATTAATACCGTTGAAAGAGTCCAACGCAATTTTTTGAGGTGTATTAATTTTAGGCTAGGAATTCCTTTAGAAACAATAGATTATGATTTCTTATTACATTCATTGAAATTGCTTAAGTTAAGTGATAGAAGAAAAAAATTTGATCTTATATTTTTATACAAAATTATAAATTATCAGTTGGATAGCACTGACATATTAATTTTGATTCAATTTCATGTACCTACCATCAGATCAAGGTCCTCTAGTATGTATAATTGTGACAATTATACCACAGTCTCAGGATATAACTCAGTTATAAATAGATTGCACACACTTGGGAACTTTGCTCACGCATTCGTGGTAGCCTGGGTGTCACTGACATAAACAGTAAGCTAGAGGAACGACAGTTAAGATGGTATGGGCACATAAGACGGAGACCACCAGACCACACAGTGAAGCAGGCAATGTCTATAGAGCTTCAAAGACAGTCATCCAGAGGTAGACCAAAGAACTCCTGGATGACCCAATGCTCCAAAATCCTACAAAGAAACGGCCTAGATGAAAGCGACACTCAGAACCGAAGAAGCTATAACCTGAGAACGAGAAGAGCCGACCCCAACAGCCTACCTAGACAATGAGTTGGGATAGTGCTAGGAAGAAGAAGAAGACACTTGGGAACTTTTATGCTAAAATCGCAGATACTTTTAATATTCCCCTTGTAAAGTATAAAGTTGTACTAATAACACATTTTAACGCCACTTATTTTAATGAGGTCACTACATATTGTCATTGCTTCTTTCTTAACTGTTATTTTATTAGTTATGTTTTAACTGAATTTAATTCTTTAATTTTTCTCATCAAAATTTAATACTGCACTATGTATATGTAAAAAAATAAAATAAAAACTTTGTATGTAAATGGCACTTGTGCCGTAAATTCTAAATAAATAAATAAAGCATTGCAACATTTTTGCATTCATTTTTATTGTTTAAAACCATTCGAATCTGAATAAGTTAATAATCCTACAATATTTTATTTTATTTCCCATCTTATGTAATTAATAAAATGAAGTGTTACGATGGAATATAATGTGGTTTTACTGCTCCATCTCCTGTTTTAATCGAAAATTATAATATTTTAAATTTAGCTGCGGTGTGACCTGCCCATAGGAATTATATTGCCTTTTTTCGGCTAACCAAATATTTTGATGTCAAATTACTCTAATCAAATAGTATAGTATCTACCTAAGACCTGGACTCCATTGTGGTTGACTTGACTCTTTGACATTGCTTGACTCTCATTTCTACTCGCCCGATTGTTCAATTGCTAAAATAATACTCAATTTTCAAATGTTTTAAATACAGGTGCACCCAGATGGCTCTAAACAACTTGCACTAGATTTTTGGTCCGGGGTTTCGAATCCAGGCCGTTCGCAATCTTCGTCGAAAGTACATACATTGGTCGACCTTCTTATTCTTGAGTCTCGTCGAAGGTACATATTTACATATACCAAACGTCAAAAGTCATTTCACTCGAACAACGAGTGGGTCGAACCACTCGTTATTCGAGTGGAATGACTTCGTCGAGAATCGATAAACAGTCCTAGAGAAACAAAACAAGTTTTAAAAAAATTAAAAAGCTCCCGCTTTATTAAAAAAAAAGCTTCCTTAAAAGCTTTTAAGAAAGCTTATTATTTTTTTATTTCGTTTCGTTTTCGTTTAAGGATTACGTTATCACTCTAATTCGTACTTCGAAGCATTTTGAGCATGCTACCTTTAGTCTAGATCAACATCATTAACCGCTCTGCCACTAGATAAGTAACAAATCATCTCTGCGAAAAATCTTTATTACGACCAAATATTTTATCAATATACCAGGACATCCCCTACTCTATCCGGAAGTCACATGTCGCTATAGTTTTCTCTGGCAAAAATAATAAAAACAGAACAAGACACGTGCCAGGTCAGGCCACACGGCTCACGGCCACACAGCGCGAGACAGGACGGCCGGACCAGCTGTCCGGACTGACGAACCAATAAGACGCTTCCAATCTAGTCAGGAAGCGATCGGATTATGGAATGTTTGTGTTTGTTTAGTGAGGAATTGATTGATCTATTGGACATTGGACGCCCACCTAGAGGACATGAAAAGTGACTTATGACTTTTATTATGTATGCCTGAAATAATGTAAAGTCATCGCATGTTTATGAGATCATCGAGAATGGGATATCCCATGTATTATTTTTACTTTCTCAATACTAACAATTCAAATTTATTTTCGTGTGCCAAATTCTGAAAAGTATATATTTTTTAAATATATTAACACTGACGCGCTTAAATAATCTGAAGCTAATGGATAACCATTTTATTTTAATCACAAAATAAAAATAAATAAGTGACGATGTCACTTGAATGGCTGATGTTACAATTGATGTAAAAATCTACATTTTGACCGCACCTATCTACGGTAGGTACTGATCAGAATATATACCAACAATTCAAAACATTTTATCTTCAGAATGTTCTAATTAATGTGACCCGTTTGTAAATCACATGAAATTTCGTTGTAGGAGAAGATCTCCCTTCCGAAGAATCAGTTCCAATTTTGAAAATGTCAATTCAAATAATTTTCAGTTAAAAATATCACATTGTAGGTAGGTACTTTATCGCTTCTCCAAACAAACACTTCGAATTTTGAAAACTATGACACTTAAACTCAACGCAAAAGTAGTAAAATCGAACCAGAATTATAGACAGACACCTGAAATCATAACATTTAATCATTATTATAGAATCGAAATTTTTTGTAATATAAACTGGTTTCTCTCTTCCTCGTGTTCTGATAGTCTGGAATATGTAAATACTTTTAAGCGATACAGCTGTTTTGCCTTCCGAAAGCATTTTTAACCCCGCTACAGTTACATCTACAGTTTATGGATAGAATGGAATTGGCACTGTTCTAAAGTTACTAAAACATGTATAGGTTTTCATGGCCTATCCGCCTGAAACTGGCACCTAAATATAAAATTGAAATATAGATTACTCGCACCAAAAATAAGTTATTTTTCATCAAGTCTTTTTAAAGAAATTTTCACTAAATTCGTCGACGCAAGAATTTATTAAAAATATGTATTGTTATTGTTCAAAAGTTCCAAAGCTCATAAGAAAACGACTCTATCGACCAATTTGGAAGCTTTGTAAAGTTTACTCGGATTTGACGAAAGCTTCTTGCGTGGAACTTTTGCCGCTCGTCGCTAGATGCCAATATTCGTCCGACATTTTCCCATGGGATTGAATCAACAATTTTATTTCATTTTTTTCAAAACTTTGTACAATTTAAAGATTTGTATTCATGTTTATGTTTATTAAAATATTGCTCACGTACAGACCCTCCCTGAGATGGAGTTAACTATATATGTGAAGCCCCTTTCTGGCATTTTCCGGCAAAAAATAATAAAAAATTACAATTTAATTAATTATTAAAAATATTTTAATTGTTAAATAATTTAATAAGTAAAACTATTTAAGCTGCAGAAATTAAAGATTACCACAAGCTCCTTGGATCCGACCAATATATATTTTTTTTATCCAGGGATTGTTCCACCGCGGATGTTGTGTTAGTGTTACTTCATAATTTTTATGATTTTCTCATATTTATGTTTCTAAACATCGTCTTCGTGTTTGAAGATTCCTTCTTCTTCATATTTCTAGAACTCAACTTAGTGTTTATTGGTTCCCTCATCTTCGTGTTTATATACATCATCGTCATGTTTGTATATTTCCTCATCTTCGTGTTTGTAGACATCGTTTGTTAATTTCTTTATCTTCTTGTTTGCAGACTTCATTTTCAAGTTTGTAGATTTCCTCATCTTCGTATTTGTTTACCGTAGTTTTTTTTTTAATTGAGTACAATAATTAGGTATCATTAAACATTATTCAATTTTAAACGGGTTACTTAATTTAACTAATTTACATGCAGAATCTTGATGCTTGATATTTATATACTCGTATAAACAAATAAATATAATTAAATAATTTCTTTATAATCAAAACAGCACGAAAATTGACGCAATATCACACAAGTCGTCGGTATGCGATTATAGAAAATTTGACCGTGTATAGGTATTTGTGGGTAGGTATTCGAGAATCAGGGTAGAGGAGTGACGGGTGCGGGTAGCACATAGCACCGTGCCACTGCGGCACCGCCCAAGCGTGCTAAAGGTGCTATAGCCGGTAATAAATTAACCCGCTTTAACAACCCCGCCAGCCCCCCGTGGCACATGGCAAAATATTTTCACCGGTCCCATTACATGTGTTGAGATTTTTGATTTTGTTTAACGAATTCCCATTACGGTTCAGTCACACAGAAGGAGGACGAGTGGGTCACCATTTGTTATTCACGCCACACTGCTCATCAACACAATGATAATCTGAAATATACATAGATACGGTTGCACACGGCTTGGAAATAACTGATTTATTAAGTGTTTTTATTAAAATTGCGACATGCCTCCCCATTATAAGAGTGAATGCCAATTTTTTTACATCTGTATGGTATCGTAGGTAAGTTGGATGAAAAGGTTTTGTGAATCTGTATACACCCATAAACAAGACAATACTTTACAAGGTTTGCAAGAAAGAAATTTTGGATATTGATGTAAACAATTTCTCTTGACCTAAGATTGATTTGTTTAGATTCTGTATCAACTATGGCGAATTGCATGAAAAAGTTAGTACCAATAATTTATTGTAAGGTATCTTTTCAAAGCTTTCATCGCAACAACATCGTCTTGAGACAGTTTTTTGGTGATAAGTTACATGATATTGAGTATTTAAATCAAACCGTCAGTTTCTTCCGTCCTTTCCATTTTAGTATATATTATGTACCTATACTTCAATTAATATGTAAGTATTCTAGCGATCATGTTGTTTGAGATGTATCTTCATTAGATATACTGACTTATTAGTGCAGTCGCGGGCGGCGCCAGCGTAACACGAGAGTCACCTCTTCATTGGTTAATTCTTCACAACGCCTGCAAAGATTACTTTGTACATGTAGATAAAATTATTATTAGAACCCGAACTGTGCATGTTTCCATGGATTAATTATTTAGATACAAAATAACTTCAGCAGTCAGAAGACACTTTTTAACTCCGTACTATATGTTCACGTTAAAAAATAAATCTTTAAAAGATGTATTCATACCTAATCTTTCAATTTTCTAAAGCTTTTCAACGATCATCTTTGCACGCTTATTGTGAATGTGCATCGCAGCATGTATCCCATATACCGTGAACAATGTTATACAAACATGAATTTACAAATCACAATGACGGTTTTTTTTTACTTTAAAAAGGCACTGGCGATAAAAAATTACAGTAAAAGCCGCCAGTTAGTTACCTTAAAATGACAACCACCTATTTTATGAGAGCTTTAGGGGCAGGGGTTGTAGGGAGGGTAGGTACTAACCATTATGGCCAAAGCTTGTTATAAAGAGGTCGATGAGGTATGAACAATATATCTGCAGAGTGGATGCGAGCACAGTGCGCTGGGGGAGTGAAGTGGCTATTTTTAGTGCCCACCACGTGTAGGTAGGTGTACAGATGGAAGCATACCGGTGGTAGCACAGTGCACTAAATTAAAATAAACTTAATTTTTCAATATGCACATTAATGGTCATAATCAATCATATTATAATAGTTTTTTTTCAACGCGCAGGTACCGGCTACCTGGTTGGTTTTCTGTCTGAATAACATATTTATTTTTCATTTATTTAGCCTTTTTAATTTTTCTTACGATTTTTTATATAATTCTTATAGTAATAAATGATTTAGCATTAATAATTATCTAGGTAAGCGATTATAAAAAAAAAAGTAAAAAAAAACTCTCCAGCGGGGAATCGAACCCCGGTCTCCCGCGTGACAGGCGGGGATACTTACCACTATACTACTGAAGATACGAAGCATACAGCCGTTTTCTGTAATGTGGTGAAAAGTCACAGCGTAATCTATTATTGTTATGTTATTTATTATAATCACCTCCGATAAGTAGGTACTTAGTTATTTAAAATATACTTAATAATAATCTAATCACCGAAAAACACATTTTATATTTACTTTGAAAAAATATATATTTTATAATACAACGAAATAACTTTAACTTTGCGGCTGTCAACGTCAATTCTATGATGGACTTTAGAGTTTAAAATATCAATTAAACGATTAAGAATTTTTTATTTATTTAATTTTTTAGTGATAATTAAATGGCTGCTATTTATTTAGGTACCAGCAAAAACGCTATTTTGCAAAAATGACTTATCGAAATTAACCGAATGCTATTATTTTGATAGGCGTAAAAGACTTTTGTTTCTGATATTAAATTTGCGAATTTTGTGGATCACTAAAAGATTTATTCACAAAACTATTCCCAAATAGAAGTTGTATTTTTGTAAACCAGTCAAATCGCTGAATATTTTAATTTACGTTCTTGTTCGTTTTCCTGTTTTATTTTTGTTTCTTTCATTTTTTTAAATGTAATTTTATTTTTACTATTTCTTTCTCATGTTTCAAAATTGTACCACCTACATGTAAAAGCCCTCTGGCATTAAATAAATAAATAAAATAATTAAATTATAATATTTTTACAATAGTTAATAAATGTCAAAAGAACAAATAGTGAAATATATATTTTTATAAGTATGTATTTCAACGACAATGAGGAGATCAGAAGAAATCAATACTTAGTCTGGTGAAGGAGTAAAAAATAATATCATTGAGTGTACAATAGTATAGGATGTGGCACATTGACTAATACGAGTACATCAATGATGTAATAACTTTAAAAAATATAAATGGTTCAAAATAAAGTTGCTGCACTTTGTTAATGATGTTACGATCATTTTTTTATAATTTAACTCTTTTCTTGATTCCAATTCTACTTTTTTGTAGTTCTTAGGGAAGACTATTAAATAGTTTATCCCTTTGTAAATATGATTATTATTAATTTGTTGTGCAGAAAATGGAGTAATTTGCATGTTATGTTTACGTCTTAATGATGAATTAAGTTTTAATTGTTTCAATGTATTATCTTAATTTTATTATATTGAATATTTGTAGTATTGCGTTTTTTATAAATGTCTTAGGTTTTTGGATTTTGGAAAATTTTTAACAATGTCGTTGAGAGGAATGTAGGTTGTTTATTCAAAATGACTTTTATAATTAGTATTTGTACCACATTACCTACAAAGTAAGCGCAAAATGAGTATTGCTAATTTATTAAAATCCCGTTAAAAACGTGATGGTAGGCCATTTCCTAACAAACTATCTATTAGTATATTTTTTTTACCTTTTGTAATTGTTTTTTATAATTTATTCTTTATATTAACCTTTACACTTTATACCATATATTATGTTGTGTACTTTACACATTATACTTTTAAATATATATTTATGCTAATGGCACATATTGTGCCGTTTGTATTTAAATAAATACATAAATATTCAGAATATATCGGAACATGCGACTACGCTTATTTTAATAGATATAATGACGAAATGCGAAAATATTAGAATTTTTATGAACACGTGTTCCGACATCCTCATCGTTTTCTACTGATAGTTTGTTAGGAAACCTGTCAATTCACTCATTAAAGGCCTGCAGTCCCGTTTTAAACTGGGTTACAAATAATTTGACAAGATTTTTATTTTTTATTTTATTATTATTTATTGAGTTAGTTTATACAACATTTGAATATAAACATAATAATATTTCATTTTGTAACTTTAATTTTTTTTACAATAAACATAACACTTCTTTTTAAATACATTAATTCTTCAGACTTTCAGGCATTTCATCATACATCTTTAGTCCTTTGTACATTAGACACTTCTGTGATTTTGATTTCGTCATATTTGGCAATCTAATTCTATTTGCATTTCTGGTTTCGTAATTATGAACATCTCTATTAAAAACAACTTCATCCTTAAAAAATTTTGGCATTTGGTTGTTTATGACTTTATGCACAAAAATTAACACATTAAATAACAGTATCTTTTTATTAGAATCCAATTTAGCTGCTCTCTCATTTGATTAATGCTTGCGTATTGGGTTTATAAAAACAGTTTATTTTTAAACAAGTTCTGCTGTGTAATTATTATTACGCGTGACAGCTGTTTCGCCCTCTGAAGGCATTATCAAACTGTGGGTAGCCCACTTACAGACGATACATTTATATTATTTCTAGATAGGTATTTTAATTTCAATTACTGATTTCTTAATTGATTTCTGAGTAAAATGTTAATATAAAAAATTAAAATGGAGTTCTACAAATTAACTTGATAACAATAAATACTCGCGTATTTGCCTTTTCTCAGTATACATCTCATAAACTATCAGTATGTTTTCTCCGTTTATCGTTATTCATCATGATCACATTAGATTTTAATAATTATCATGTCATATTTTGCCATTATTACATTTATATTATAATAATATTTATAATGTTTCTTAAAAATTATACCTTTTAAACATGGAACTAAACAGCGTAGTGTTAACCTTGAACCTACCAAGTACGTAGCGAGCCCGCTAGCCGGTCGGTAACAGTCCTAAGAGTCGACAAACAAATGTTTTTTTATTTTATTTTTTAGTATATTTTTTTCCGCAGCTTTTCGGTTGGATATTCTCTCGCAAATTCTGCTACAATGGCAACACAATGGGGAGGCTGGATGTCTTTATTCGAGGCATCTGGGAAGCCGAGTATGAACAGTAAACAAACCCTGATATTCATCTCCGCGCGGAGAACAGACCGAAATCCGCGTGTAATTACCGGCGGTTAAATTATGCACTTTTGTGTTTCCGCGGGTCTAAAACGCTGAGGGGTTTTAATGTTGGATGTAGGTACATAAATAACTCCATTTCAAAAAAGGTCTCTTTATTTAGACATTCGTAACCAAATATTAAATACATACCTTATCATGCTTATTTGCTAATATGTAGGTAATGTCTTTGTGGTCTCTCTGCTGTATAATATCTGTTTAAAATCTTTAATATACATTTTTTACATTATATTCGCACTGGAAAATCTGAGGAATCTGTGGTGGATTTATTTAAGGAAAGGCAGGAGTGGATGTTCTGGGAAATAAAAAGAAGCGAGGGTTGAGTAGGAAACTGAGTGTCGATATGTCCAGGAGTGAAGGACATATGAATCCATCCCTTCCACAGTGGTGCAATTGGTGGGTGGACGCATCCGCTGCCAAGTTCTAGACAAACCTCACCCAACGAATTCGAGCACCCATGTTTAGTCACCAACCGTAGCGAGATACTTAGCATGGCAGAATTATTGGTTATCCAATCAATGGTTCCCGGGGCGGCGGTACCCATACCCGCCTCCCAAATTGAATGCAACATAATATCACTCATTCATCAGGATAAATACATTAATACATACATTAACTACATTTTAAATTACAGAACAGTAAAAATTTTACCGTGAAGAAGCTGAATTGTAATAAATTTGTGGTGTAAAAGAACAAACTGTTTGTTTCATGAAATAATGTTAATAAAAAAACATTAGTTGACATCACTGTGAGAATAATTTATACAGTATAATTCATTGAAATTTGTCACCAAATTCAAATCGAATAATCAAACAAGCACTTATATATTTTTACTATCCTCCTATGAGTTCCAACCTACGTGAAAGCATGGAAATTTCTTTGTCTTAATTGTTTCTTCTTCAGGTGGCCACTCCCATAGCAGGTTGGCTATCATCATACCAATCGTCATCCTGGAGGCTGCAGCCCAGAACAACTCTGCAGAACTGCACTGGTATCAGTCATACGTGGATTACAAAACCGTAAAGTGTGTAAAAATCTAACAATCGTTCCTAAAAGATAAATGATATGTACAAATATGTACACGATTCGTAAACGTAACGTTACGTTAAACGAGAGGTCCGTTTGAAATGTAATATTTTATAATAATTTCGATGTTATCTTATAAATATGGCTTATTGCATTATCTTTATTTGTGTTTAGGTACATTTTAAATAGCTTTACCTAAAAGGGGGCTTTTATCCGCGATGTTAGAATTTTTCAAATATTGGTACCAGTGTCGGGTTCGAATTTATTGAATTTATCTAACGCGATGTTTGGAATAGCCGTTTTTTACACAGGAAGTATTGAATTATGCGCGGCTTGCGTCCGCTCCCGATAAATAATCAAGTTATCCGTTTTGCAAATACGCGAGGAAATACGCTACCAGTTTCAATGCCCGCTGCCATACACTATATACAGGTGATTTCTGGTGACTGGTAAACGTGCCAACACTACACGTAGAAAAATGAGTTTTGCTAATGTATTGATAATGTAAGAATCTCTTTAAATTATTGGTAGTTCAGTTAAAATGGGATTGCAGGACTTAATGAATTATCAGGTTTCCTGAATAACTTTTAGTAAATTACGAGTATAGGTATTATAACTATGTCCGAACACTTTTTCCGACAACGTGAGTGATGAAGTCGTGTAAAAACAATATTCAGCGCGCGGCACGGCGTAATGGACGGACCTATAGTCGAATTTGCCTAAGCAGGCTTAGAAAAATGTTATTTCCGTGGGGTTTATTTGATTTATTTCTGATGAATGTGTTCTAAAATCTTCGATGTTTGTAGAGGAATCCTTCGGGAAGCTAGTAATTCAACGTCTAAAAAAATAAAATCTGGTGCTTACCGCCAATTTTATAGTTGATAAACATTTTCAAATAGTTTTACTTTAAATATTTTAATGGTAAGGTACTGTTTTTAATGTATATAAATAACTTACATCTGTAGGATCGGTCTGCAAAATATTCTTTATCGTTAGGAATTCGTTGGAACTAATTAAAATCTTAGCCTCGAACAAACATCCGTTATTGGTGTCTCGTGTCACCTTAATTCATTCGTAACACTAACAATTTGAAGAGATTCTTCATAAATTACCTACTCATTTATCTAGGCGTATATACATGGTGTCCGGAAACTCGTAGTACAAGCCGGAAACTGGAGAATGTATACCACACGGGGAACCCAAATAAACATAAAGTTTTTTGATTTGAGCATTTTTATAAAAAAAAAAAAAACCAAAAAAATATATTTTTCGGCTATTTCAGGGTTCAATTTTTTTCGTCATTATTTGTTTTACTTTTAAATTTTTAAATAGTTTTAATTAGTTGGGTACTTTGATCTTCAGTAATAATTTATAAGAATTTGATCAAAAAAAAAATCAACTTCTGACTCGATTTACTCGAAAACGAAAGCTCAAATCAAAAAAAATTATACTACAAAATCGACTCCAAATGTGATGTAGATTCACCAGTTTCCCGCTTGTACTACGAGTTTCCGGACACCATGTATAGTAAACAGGATTAAAAACAAAGCGAAAATCATCAAAAAAAAATTGCTAAAGTTAATATTAAACATTTTCAATACACATATACGAGTACACGTACAAAAATAATGAGCTTTCTATCAAACTCCATTTGCTTTGGAAAGTCTGAAGTACCAATAGGTATACAATATTGTAATATTTATTAGGTCAAATTCATCCATTGTTAATAATTTGGCATCCGAGTAAAATTCACCCGAAAAAAAAAGAAACTCTAAACATCCCATCAAATCATGGGCAGATTCACCACACACCTCGCCGAGCAATCACAAGCACAAGCAGCGGGCAGAGAGAACATCACCGAACAAGATTTTTCAGTCCGGCCGAGCGAAATGACCGGCCGGCACAAAGTACAAAAGAGCTCGGCTTCCAATCACGGTTATTGATCTAGGGTAATTCTATTATGCCATCATGGACACAATGGCCACATCAAACGCGGGTACATTATTCACATTATTGTAAGGTACGCGGTGCACGGTACACGCTATATGGGCCAGTGTTACACGGGCGCGGAGAGCTAGAAACCTGAGGATCTGTACCGCGCAGCATCCTTCATTAGCCACGGGATGATGGACCCTTCGATACGGTTTGCTTTCAATGGCACCGGTGAAATTATACAAAAAAATGACAGATCGATTTCTTCAAGGGCGTAGGATACTAGGTGTAATATTTTTACGTTTTTGATCATTGCATATCGACGCGTATTGAACTGCAACAAGTCCAAATCTGTTGTTTTGAGATAATCTGTATTCAGTATTATCTTTTGCGCACATATTTGTGCAAACGTGTCAAATTTGAAAAGTTTTCACTAAATTTATTTTTCTCACATATTATGTGTGATAATCTGAATGTTGTATTATCAATTTTTGAGGTAATCTGTATTTTGTATAGGGTTTTCCAATAAGAGGTTTTATTTTGAATAGCCCGCTATTTCGGTAGATGTTACTTTTGAAGCTGTCATTTTTAATTTATATACATAATAAAATAGAAGAAGTGATAAGAAAGTGATAAGAAATGATGTTTAGTTTGTGGGAAGTGTGTGATTATGTATATAAAATAAATAAAAATTTAATTTATACGCATAATAAAATAACACATCTTATTGGAAAACCCTATACTATCTATTGCGCACATATGTGTGCAAAAGTATCAAATTTCAAAAGTTTTCACTAAATTTCTACACTTTAATGAAATGCACGGACACAATCGACAATTTTGTATAGATTTGTATAAAATTGAGTAGGGACATCTAAATATTTGGATATTTTAAAACGGGGTTTTTGACTCTTAAGTAGCCAAACATTTTTATTAACTTTTTTAATGTTTAAAACTGCGAATAGCTCCTTTTGGCTTTTGATACCCATATCGTAATTTATAGTTTTTTGGACCCGAATCCGTGTAATACTGGGCTATCGATATATGTATTATAACAAGTTGTTCGAACATACAACCTGGCGATAAAGTATTAGTCAAACATGTTTATTTTGATAGAACGTTTCATGTCTCAGACTTCTCAGTGCAGCGTTAGTTTTTTTTTATTTAATCAGATGACTTGTAGGTAAATCTTATATTTGAGACTCGAAAATTTTAACAATTTCTGATGAAACCATAATGAATATTATTCCATCAGACAAAGATTGATTTCTTTGCAAAAGAGTTAGCTTCCTACAAGGAAATTTCATGTTATTTATAAGTGTACAAAATATTTGATCTTTTGAATTCTGGAAAATACTATCGAAGATACAAGCCGTCAAAATGTTGATTTTTGCGGTCAGCCGAAAAGCTTTTGATATCACAGTACATACAAACGCGACAGTACTGCTACTCGAATTATGAATTGTACTGCGTGCGACGTCGCGAGACACAATTTCATACATTTTACCAATGTAAGTAAGAATCAGAGGCAATAGAATCCATATTCCATACTCGAGAATTAAGCATATTTTTGGAGTAAAATGGAGTTATCATGTAAATTCGGTAAGTAAGTACAGGGCCGCATTAAGGATTTGTGTTAAATAAATTGTTTCTAAGATCTGAATATTTTATTAACAGATATAACATTTATATAATATTTGTACATATTAAATAAAAATTCTAAAGTATTATTCTTACAAATATTTTTACTTGAAATTAATAAACATTTTGAAAATGAAACTGGTTTTGATAACATACATCAGTATGTATACATACATTAGTTAGTATAAAAATCTAACATTCTGAATTTTATTTAAAACGTAGATACATACTCGCCATAGTTTGCGTCAATAGCTCGTAAGTATGAGTGGAGCATATACACAATAAGTGGTAGGTTATAATAATGAAAATAGTAAGTTATCGTAACTATGAGTGGAGCATATACACAATAAGTGGTAGGTTGTAATAATGAAAATAGTACGTTGTGACATATAAACTAACATTATAATTTATAAAAATATTAATATGAATAAAATCACTTTAAAAATAAAAATAACCAAAAATCTACTAATCAACACATCAAACTTTATTAATATAATAGCAAGCACGGGATCGTGATCTACTAAAAATTAAAATTAAACTAAAGTAGAATAAAGCGAGATGAAGAACACATAATGACAATTGATCATTGAAATAATTCAATGCATCTACCACTTGATGTAGATAATTTATTTTTTTATTATTTAAGTACATAAAACAGGCATGGTGCCCAAAAATTTACATACATGGATGTTTAAATACATAATAATAACAAAATGATAATAACAAAAATAGTAACAAAAGGAAAATGTAAGTAATATTATGTAAGTAATATTAATATTAATCTATTATAATAATATGTAAGCTAAATATGCAAGTAAATAACAAATAAGAATGGGTAAAAGGTAAAAACAAATGTGTTCATAAACGATTTGTTATTGTCACACCTGTACTGGTGAGACACTGATTAGGTAGGTACAATGTTGCTTCTCTTTAAATAAAGGGCTTCATCACAATATCAGCTTAATATGATTAAAGGTAATACATTTTTTTTGAAGTGTTTAAATTGGTTATTGATAATGTCTATTTCATTATTAGAGCCATGTATAATGTTATAATTTCTTAATGTTCGCGGTACAGGGGAAAAATATCCTGTATTTGTGTGGTAGGCTTTAATATAGAAAATGTCTTTCATCCTCCTTGTTGATTTTCTTGATGGTATATTGATGTTAATTTGGGATAAAATTTTTGGTGTATCAACTGATGCATGTATAATTTTGTGTAGGAGCAGTACGTCAATGAGCTAAATACGATTAAATGGGAACCTAGGTACATAGAATACATTAACGTCTTATCAACCAACATTATAAATTGGAAAAACCAAAGTCTGCCAATAATGATCGAAAATTTATTTGGAAATGTAATTATTAACATTCCTCACATCGATTGTAGTAGTCAAAATTTTATAATAACCAAAAATTCCCAAATTTATAATATTAGGCTAATGACGTAGCATCGAGAAATGTCCTATCTGACCTAAGAAATCTCAAGTAAGTACATTAAATTTTCAGTATTCATGACAAAACCTAAAATAACATGGTGGTCTTTAGGTTTCCAACTAAAATTATGAATCACTTTATCCCAGTTTAATCGACGCTCCAAATCTTCTGGGAACCTGATAAAACAATTAAAAAATGTTGACATAAAAATCTTAGATAGGTTAAAATTAAATTAATTCATTCGCAATAGAACATGCACGGAAATTCGACTAGTTTTTTTTTAAATATTTGAAAGAAAGTTTTTTTTTAAACGTCCTAATATGATATACAAATACAAAATAACAATTATTATTGAATTAAATATTTGTACTGCTTTTTTACATAATTGGGAACATTGTAATTAACTTTAAATGTATTAAATGCTAATTTTGACTGATTTGGATCTGGACACCTTCGGTTAAATAAAGGTAAGCTTTTAAAAAAATTAACATTATACGAACGTTAAGCATGAACGTATTTAAATTTAAACACTACAAAAATGAAGAAAATATATTAAGAATACTCATTTGTGATACGTAATACCGCTATTTGAGTTATATTTTTCAATTCTTTTGTAGGAACACGAAATCACAGAATATAAAACCATTTTTCTCTAAAAAATAAAACACTGAAGACAAATCGAGTAACCTGCCGTGAAGACAAACTGCGAGCGAATGATGTCTGTTCAAGTCTTTTCGTACCAAATTTCATACGGTCTGGCCTTGACCCTAAGTATTCCCTAAAAGCTGCCTACCACACTTTCCATAGAGACTTCCATTCCTTAGGTTCTTACTTCCATGATTTTACCAATGCTTACTTTGAAAGCTCGCAACTTCATTAACTTTTTTTTTTGAGTCAGAGAAATTAATTTAAGTTTCGTTAGTAACGCTTTAAATAATTTAATACATTTAATAAAAAAATTAAAATTAGCAGACAACCTCACTAATGTGATTTTTGCAAATCCTCACGTCTCACGAGACGCCACTGTGTATAATGCAGAATGAGCTGAAATATGCCGACAATGGCATACATTAGCAGTATAAAGGTGGTCGCATTAATACGTTTTTTTTCCCGGCGCTTGAAAAGACTGCATTTGAAAAGCAAACTTTTGCTTTTAATACCTACCATACCTCTCTAACAATTTGTTTAATATTCCCATGCATATTTTTTTGCAATATCAAACAAAGTATCGAAATGAAAATTATTTTTTAATTATTTTACAGTCAGATAATATCTAAGAAAATTTAAAATATTATGTTATGTGGGCATATTTTTGTCTATACGATGACGTTGTAGGTTGCGTCAACGTAATTGGGGCAGACAAAGGCGTTCTATCCTCTCTTTGTTCTAGGGAGACTAAGACCCAACCAACATACTAATAATCGTAAGATTTCGACAATTTCAGGTTTGATGATTTTTTCGTTCAGCAGGGCTCGCATCGGTGATTCCAATATGTCGTAATTGAATGCGTTTCACGGCGGTATCTCTAATTACATGTAGAGGAGATGGAAGTTAATCGAGATCTCTTTTAAAATACTGAATACTATGACACTTCATTACTGCGCAAACGGCGGACATCACTCGCGATAATTTACACACAGTGTTTCACAGCGGTTTTACTTTCGGTAAATACCTCTCAGATGTCGAGCAGATGGAGATTAATCGCTTATGGCTTACTTGTATTTTTAACGCTAGCTGCGTTCGGTTGCACCGTTTTCTGTGCCAATCAAACACGGACACAAAATGGTGTGTCCTGGCTGCAGCCACAAATAACGGAACACTGTCTGTAATATACCTACCTGTCTAAGTAATTAGATAAGTATCTACTTACTTCTATGCTTGAATAAGTAAGAAACATTTAATGTTTGTTTGTTTTTACATTGGGGCTGATATCGGAAACCATCTGTTCGTTCCTTTCCCAATCTTGTGAATTTCATCTACATCGGCAATTACCCAAATCATCCAAATTCGCAGTTATTGAAGTCACCACATTATTGAGCGAATACATTTTAATACAAGTATAGGTATGTTCAAAGGTATTAGGAACTAACACGAATAATTCTGCCTCAACACAGGCTAGCCTAGTAAGGCGGTATTTGAGAAACCTCATCTGTACTTTTATTTTCTTTTTACTTTCACAATATTATGTTTGTATTTTTCTGTAAATTTTATAACCTTAAAAACAAAAGTTACAAATCAATGTACACCATAATATGTATTTATAGTTGTAATGTGTAAACTTTCCTAAATAAAGTAAATAAATTTTAATTAACTAAATAAATTTCCTAAATTGTAATGTGTAAACTTTCCTTACCCTTAACACGAAAAAAACAAAATATATCACTTCAAGCATCAATACTGCAGGCCAACCTAATGAAGATTACTCCATAAAAATACATAACTGTACGAATTCCTATGTATGCAATGAGTGCCCCTGTATAGAGCGAACTCCACAGATGAAGTACCTCGGCCTCACTATTGACCCATACCTCAAATGGAATATACATACTCAGATCATTGCGAATAAAATTAGGAAAACAATACATTTCTTCAGATCCGTAAGGAACTTCCTTAACTTACAAATTCTAAAAACGATTTATTTTGCATTAACCCAATCTATCATTGAGTATGGTATCATTGCATGGGGAGGGGGTACTTCATCAGCTCTAGATCCTGTTGAAAAGGCGCAGAAAACAATTATGAAAATTATTCTCAAACTTCCTCAAACTGCAAACAGTAACTTAATTTTCAACATAATGAGAGTATTTGATGTTCGACAGATCTATGTAAAAACTATCCTCATGCATCTCTTTAAAAACAAACACGTGCTTTACGAAAAAAAAACTAACTTTAGATTTCCGCGTAATTCGAACAAAGACATGTTGCAAGTTCCAGCACTTTCTTCCACCTTTGGTCAACGTAGCTTTGGCTACTTTGCCACAAAGATCTTCAACATGCTCCCGGAAAATATTAAAGAGAGTCAAACACGGAAAGAGTTTAAAAAAAAAATTAAAATTTGGATTTATTCAAATGATCGAGCCTACACTGGTGCCCTCACCCAAACGCCTTGTCATTGACAGTTATTGCAGTATGTACGGTGCTAAAACTTACTATATGCGTATTGTGTAAATGCAAACAATAATGAAAAGTAACCAAATGCCTTGTCACAGTGAGTTATTATAGTATGTATTGTGTTTAAACTTATTCTATCTTACATATCTTCAATATGTAAACAATAATGTAACCTAAAATAATGGATTGCTGTATGGGAACCCATATTAAACATTTACATATTAGCAAACCATAGACAAAATGGAGAAATAATTAACTAAAAATTCTGCCTCAATACAGGTTCGCCTAGTGAGGCAGGTTATGCACAACCTAAAATATAGTATATTATGCCATTTCTATATAACACTCTTACATTGATAAATATTTTTTCTTATATTAGAAACTGCCGTATTATTGTAACATTATCCTTTCAAAAATTTCATTGTTTCTAACTGACATATAATTATACAACTTACTAATGATATATTATATATATTCTGTAATTTTTTGATGAAATAAATAAATTAAAAAAAAAAAAGAAAGATATTATTATTATTATTATATCAAATCTGTTCAATTGTTTTACCAACCAACTAGTACTATTATTACTACACCTCAAATTGCACCTTAAATTGCACCTCCATGGCCCATTCCTGCCCGCAGTCTGGCTTCTGCAGTCTCTTACGAGTATGTGCGATATTAGTAGCCACCATTTATTAGGCTGGTCGCCCGTAGATAAAGGCGCTCTGACGTGTCATCCTGCCACGTTACGGTGCAATATTGCACGTGCTGTGATGTACTTCCCATCCTATACTAACTACTACATTACTGCAGGTAGGTTATGGTAGGTAGCTAATATACTATTTGGCCTAACGTTGATACACTGACAAAATTAAATATTGCTGATTTATTAAAATTACGGAATTACAAGCCGTTTCCTATTAAACTTTTAGAACATTCCTAATATCGGAACAAATGTTTAAGCACCTGCATTTGTCTTGATGATGTACATTAGCGAAATGTAAAAATATTGAAATTTTTATGAACACGTTATTCGAAATCGCGATTGCAACTTACAGTAAGCTCTGGTCTTACGAAATGTGCATAACTTTAATATCTTGATTTTTTCTGAGTAACTCTAGTATTTCTAAATAGCTTCTAAGTTTCATCAGCACTTTGAAAAAGCTGGCATTAATAACATTATGTTTATTTATAATTGTTGGAGAATTGAATGTATATTTCAAAGCTATACAGTTCATGATATAAATGACTAGATATTTAAGATACACAAAAAATTATTTGCAAATTTTCAAATTTGCAAACACCGGATATCACCATTCCACATTTTCAGTGGGATACACTCGATTTTCTGCAATAGGATAAAATCCAGATTTTCTCTCAATATCACCCTAGTGTAAGACCACCATTCAGAAATGAAACGTTGCTTGAAATGGCCGTGTTTGGTTACCAGATCTGAACAGCCATGTACTTCCCCACCTTCCTCTTCCCCATCTCCACCCGCTCCCTACTACCTTCAGCTTCACAACATACCCCATTAGGGGATGCCATAGTCTCACTGGCTCCAGACGGTTGTGAGCAGTTGGGAGTCTTGTGCGGTTTCAAATAAAACAAATAATAAAGGTAGGAAGGTATTTTATCATATTTTTGTCAAGTTGAACTAGGAATACAGAAAAATAACACTTTCGAGCACAACATACTGTGTCGGTTGCATTTCTATTAGCGCTGCGTTTCCTGCAACACGAAGTAAGCTGCAGTTGCAGCTGGAGTTAATCACAGGTTGTCGCTTCGTAGCGCGGGACGACTGGGGTGGCGGACACTCCCGTGCAATGCCGGGCTTCAAGTTCAAGTGCGCTGAAATAACTTTAATTAATTCATTCCATTTGACACATACAATAACATTTGTCATTAAGTTTTAAAATAAAATATTGTTTGAGTTAAGGCATACACCGCTTAAGTGGAGAGACCCACAAAATCATGTAAATGAAATTGTAAGGTGCTTTGATTGATGCTTAGATATTTATTCAAAGTAAATGGCTAGATAAAAAAAACTTAGTTAATTCAAGTTTAAAAATATGAACTAATTCAAATTCCAAATTTTTCACTCAATACGACAACTTATACCTATACAATATATATTTAACATAAATGTTTTGTTGGGGCACATATGATTATTAATATAGGTACCTTATTATAGTAATATGATAATTGTGACCATTGCATCAATCTCTTATGCATCTTCAGAATATTTCTTTTTCTACATAATCTATATTTAATATTGTTCATCATCTGATATTAATTAGTCTGAAACAACTTGCTTTGCTAGGCTGACAAAACGGAAGAGTTTTATTTCTTATGATAGACAAGTACCTAAAGACATGGTATTTTTAGCATATTATAAAAAATATATACCAAAACAGTTATTGCACGCCACAGCAATTGCAAGCTATTAATAGGCAAAAATTAAATTTTAAAAGACAATTAGTATTGCTTAAAGATATGATAGTAGAGCATTCCTGTACCTACCAACCTACTAAATCTACAGTTTTATTCTGAGGTTGATGAAAATCGGCACACTTGACCTCCAAAGTAAGATTAAAGTCCCTATCTACATTATATTTCGATAAACCACCTTATCCATGTTTCTCACCTCTTAAAACAAAATAAAGCCCAGTCAACGCCGGGTACAAAAAAACTAGTATGAAAAACTAAACTACGTTTATCTGAAATGATCTGCTACGTAAGTATGTTTTCTGTATCTGTTTCTTTACATAATTATAAAAAACCTATAATTTACAACTCTTGAATTAAGAAAATATAATATACTGGAATAAATTTTGGGTTGGCATCTCCTGGTAAGGCCTCACTAGATACCGCATCGGTTCACCGGATCGTTTCGGCTTGCGGATATTCTTTGCGGAATGGTACCGGGCGGGAGCGCTGGGAGTGGGCAGGGGGGCGGAACTGCTGGGCCGGGGGGCGCGTAGCTGTTATAGATAACTGGGAACACATCCTGACTTCTGAGCTCTGCTCTGCCAGGAGAGAAATACATTTTACAATGAATTCTGCCAAGTTAACTCGTAAAATACGGTGTATTTTATGTTATTTTCATCATCCTTAACTTTCATCACTTCGTGGGTTTACGAAAGCTTATTTGAGAAATTATCGTTTTGAGAGTAAAAAAAACTAGTAAGTATGTTTTTAGGTCGTGTTGAATTATATATCATGGAAGAATGATATATACTATTATCCAGAAGGATATTATGTTGTATGTGTTGTCAACGCGGAGTAAACATCGAACGAATCTTGGGAATGCAGAAGTTTTTTTAACTGTAAATACGCCTATTTTTTTATTAATATATGTATTTAATTTTTTTAACTGAGAATTGAACCTTCCTTCCAAGGGACTGACTCTTAACTGGTGTGAACTTTTAAAATGTAACAAATTATTATAAGCATTAATTACTCGCCTGAAATGCCCTTGAGGTGATTTCTCACGAAAACGGCGCTATATAAATTAGCCAAAAATTATTAAATATCCATACAAATTGAAAATATCTCCCGAGTAAAAATAATTGTTATTCTTATCTTATAAACATTAGTTAATCATTAAAAAAAATGTATTTTAAAATTAAAAGAAAACGTTAGACTGAGGATTGAACCTACTTCTCCAAAGACCGAAGTCACCACCCGCACTCGCAGCTAAGAATTAGGTAGGACCTATTTTTGTTGTTTGTTTTTGGGGTGTTATGCCGTGTTGCGCTAACTCCTTCTTTAGCCGACGTTTCGGACAGCGTTGCAGTGTCCATCATCAGGGCAGATCCGGTAGATCCGAAGATGGATCTACCGGATCTGCCCTGATGATGGACACTGCAACGCTGTCCGAAACGTCGGCTAAAGAAGGAGTTAGCGCAACACGGCATAACACCCCAAAAACAAACAACAAAAATGCTTTTGGCCGTGAGAATCTAAAAACTTACCAGGTAGGACCTAGATTTATTTCGTACGTTAACATCAGATCTGTAATGTCATCAAATTTTAGAAAAATTGCTTAAACGATCACGTGTGTGTGAATTCATTGTCATTGACAACGAATCTATCTGCCGAGTTTTAGCTCGATCGGATGACGGGAAGTGTGTTCGTGAAAACAAAAGTGAAATTATAATAGATGTATTTTAAAAAAAAAATGATCGTAACGCGGTTCTTTATCGTACCCAAAATTCAAAGGGGGCCATTTAAAAGCATCTTCCTCATTTTATATAAACATGCATCACAAAAAAAATATTTAAAAAATTTCGCAAGTAAAACTTATTTCTTTTATTTACCTACGTTTAAAATAATAAATTCTTATGAGGCGAAAGTTACTATCGAAGTAGCTTTATATCAATTACATTTAGAAGATTCAATTCAAAATTAATATCAAAATAAAATACGCATCCTAATACGTATATATTTTTTCCGTTAGTAAGGCCGGATCACCGACAGAGGTTTAGGGATCTGCGATCGGTGACGTATCGGCGGGGCTCAAATCTCATGTGATCTCTACTAGCTCGTGGAGACATCACTGTGAAAGTTACATAGAGAAAATAAAAATTTTGCTAATTTATTAAGAATCTCTCCAAATTATTTGTAATCGAGTTAAAAGTGGGATTGAAGACCATTAACGACTGAATTAATAGGTATCTTGATAAAATTTTAGTAAAATACCAATGTTTTGTCACAACATTTTCACATTTAGTAGTTAATTATTATTAAGACAAATACAGGTGCCTGAACAAGTATTCCGATATTATTACGAATTTACTAAAAGTTTATCAGAAGCAGCATGCAGTCCAGTTTTTATCCGGATTACAAAAAATGTGAAGAGATTATAATAAATCCGTCAGATATATTCGTCCAGATATTCATATTTCTTCTTGCGTTGTCTATATAATGTTACAAATTTATTCTGAAAACATATACAATATGCAATATCAATACGTTTGAATTCATTCTGAGGAAAAAAATGCAGTAACGATGGCTGCAAATTCGAAAAAACGTAATAATTTTTAAAAACATAATTTCTTAAATACTTCTCATACTCATCCATTAGGCAGTATTTGATAAATATCCACGTTTTTACTACATCCGTAAAGATCTTCCCAAAAAAAAACCTTTAGGTGGGATTTTCGTATTACCTTATGTTTACATATTTCATGGTTGGGCATGTAGAGCGAATGAATGTAGAAAAGAGTGTAATGAGAAAAAAATAAATTATTTGTGGTATTTAAATAGTTGCTTATTCTCTTATACACTATACAGTCCTTTAAATATTATTTTTGAAAACTATTTTTTAGTATGAATCAATCACATATTTACTCAATTTAAGTTTAAAATTGTTATTTTTCTTTGGTATATCGGCAAATACTTCAATTTCTTCGTAAATCCTTTTGACTCTGTTTTTTTATCGAATATATGACGCGAATATGAATGGTAGAAGAAATCAAGAACGCTCAAGGAAAACATGGCACGATGAAGTGAACCAATTACTTGAGTCAGGCCATGTCAATAGTCAAAATAAAATGATGGTGTGTACGGACAACGTCTGTATGGATGAATGTGAATGAAGCAAGGAGTGTGTGCCAAGATCGTGTTGTTTGGCGGTCCGTCCTCTGTGCCTACCCCTGCGGGGAAACTGCGTGACGTTTGATTTTTTTTTTTTTTTTTAGTTAGTTATCGTATGTAAGTAGGTACTTTTAAATACAAAACTTCTACTTACCATCCTAGCTGACAGCTTTTGACTTAGTCCTGAGTTACTATATGGATTACTTCTTTACCAGTCTTTAGAATGTCAATGGATTTCACCTGTGTGGATTTTTTTTTCTTTTTTGGAAGTTTCTTTAAAAGTGATAAAAACGATAAATATATTAAAATAATTTCTTCCCCGCATTCTCCACGCGAGGCAAAGTATTGTCGCAGGAAAATGCTCATCCGAAAGAAGAATCGAACCCGGGTAAGTCTAGATCCTATCAGCGGACTCAATTGCCCGTGCCAAGCGCCGTACCGCGAGGGGGTGGGTGGATGGTGGGTGGCTGGGGGTGCCGGGGGGCCCTGTGGGTATAGACTATAGGGGTCCCAAAACGCTCGAGGGGCTCACAAGGTACGACCTCATCTCATAGGAAAATATTTCGAGTCATTTTAAAATTGCATGATTTTAAGATTTTCTAAAAAGAAGTATATAATAATACTAACAATAATAATAACATTATAATATTATTATGATAATATTATTCGCCCACCACCAATTTGATATAACTGGTATGAAGAAAGGTTGTTTCTTAGATAACAAACTAAACAACCGTGAAAACAACTTTTGTTATTTCAATACAGCAAAAATGCATAATCACGATTCTTGTAAAAAAATATAAACAAATATATATGGAATAATAATAATATTCGGATGATTTGTATAATGCCGTTTTTGTGAAAAATCACCTCTAGAGCGCTGTTGTTGTTGTTGAATGTATTGCATTGCAGTACCTCTGAATACATTTAGAAAAAGTGAATAAGAATTATCATTTTATTATATTGTTTAATTTATATATTATATTTATATTTTGACCGGTCGGTGGCCGAGTTGACATCGCGCTTGGGTCTCACTCGGGCGTAGTGTGTTCAATTCCTCGGCTGGCTAAGTCCTCCATCACAACACAAGCAACATTTTCAGCTTACTGTGGTGGTAGTAGGAGATTTTCAAATATTGTCAGGTTATTCGTAACCCGGGAATGTTTGTCTTTCTTTTTTAAAAAATTAAAAATTAAATTAAATATAATATCTATTATACTCATTCGTAGCGCATTGTCCATATTATTAGGTATTCGATAGTGGATTCGTGGTCATAGGTGTGTATTGATTTCATTATTTATTTATCATTTATTCTTAAAATGATTGAAAAACGTGTAAATTAAAAATATTATCAAAAAATTATAGTTTGTAACCGAGTCAACATCCAGCAGCCCTGAAGTTTAAAGGGGGTAGGTACAAGCCAGATATGGGCAGCTTTAGTAGCTTCCTTTATCAGCTAGATGGGTTTCTGGTGTTTGTGTCTCCTACTGTTTATAAAGGCATAAACTGGAATTGAAATTTTGGTTTAAGGGCGCCCGCCGCGCGATCTTTCCCCACTAGATATAGGGAAATCTAAAGAGACTTTTATGGACTTCTTTTATGGTGAGATATGAACCCTGTACCCCTTTATCTTGATCGCGTACATTCTACTGCCTCCTCCACACTGTAGCCTGTATCACTGTAGTGTAGTGCTGTACGGTTATGTAGATTCTACATGTTCCTATCTACGTATCTTAGGAAGATATTTGAAAATGCTCTCAATAAAGCTCCGAGACTTTTTATACTACGAGTATGTTAAAATTTAGTTAGAATCAGCCAGAATTTAATTTCATCCATGTATCTTCTACAAACTAGCAGTTTTTTCAATCATGCAATAAAGAAAATTTATTTGTACAATAAATACGTAGCTAGATATTGTATATACCTACAAACTACCCATCCACACAGCTAAAATGCTATATTATGCTACGTATACATACGCGAGCCGAACTGCCGAACTGAACCTCGATGCTTCGTTCCTTTCCCGTAATTCGTGGCTCGGTTCGCGTTCATTTTCGCAAATGTATACATACTATTATGCACTTGCTTCATTCTAGAGATTTTTTGTTTTGATAAAATGTTTAGAACTGATACTTCATAATTTTGAACGAACTTCCAGAAGCCCTTCTAAACCTGCTGGATAAGAGAATATTTAGATATCTGTCAACGATTTTTTTTTTTTTTTTTATGTAAGGCACAAGAATCATCACTGCCCGGAGCCGTGGGACTGTGGCATACCTGATTGTAGGAATGCTGTAAGTCCGAAGGCAGTAAGTTGGAGAACGAGTTGGGGTAGTTGGGAAGAAACTGGTTATTAAAATCTGGTCACTAAACAAAGCTGAAACCATTTCAACCAACGACAACGTTTGAACCTTTATGATATTCTTTCACTGGTTGAAACTGATGTATCTTCAACATTATACTACAATGTTAACAACAATGCTCTTTTCCTAACCACCAATAAAAAGTACCTATTTATTTATGTATTTGCAGACTAAACACCACATGCATATTTCCAATCTCATTAGCATTATATTGGTAGTAGATTGGTAATAGGTAGTTGGTAGTAAGTAGAGGTTGCTAGTTGCTAGGTAAGGTGTGTAGATGGCGTCTAGTGACCAGTGGGTGGTAGGTGCAGCGCTTCCGGCCGGCAGAGAGCCCCGTGACGTCACTTCCGTCTCTCGTTTGAGCCGCCATTTCCGGAGAATTATCTTCCCATCGCGCTTACGACACTGTTCGATAATCAATAGCCAACGGGATTTATAACTGAAGCAGCTTTCTTTAATACGTCGAATGCTGTGAATCTGCTGGACACATTTCCCGATGGTACAGCTATGGATTATTATTTTGAAACATTTATCAAAAACAGAAACAAAATATAGTTTATTTACTTCTCTAGTTACATACCTATCCGCCTTCGCCATGATAAAACTATTTTTTTCTCGTTGAAGACTTGATAATAGGTGTGGAATAAAAGAACCTTGCTATTTTTCTAATTTTTGAGAAGATGGGAAAATAAATCTTGAACAGCTCTCTAGCTCATGATGTAAGTTACGTTTCGAGCTGAATAAAAAATAACCGTTCATATTCCATGCCACCAAAGATCATTATTTAAAGGAATCAGGTTGCATGATAATGAATGCAGCAAGGTGTATATGATTTATTTGAATTGTATGTAATCTCCAACATTCCTCTTCCCCATCTCCTTCCCCTCACCACAACCTTCAGCCTCACAACATACCCCACTTGGGGATGCCGTAGTCTCACTGGTTCCAGACGGTTCGGAGCAGTTGGGACGCATGTACGGTATTTATATATAAAAATTTAAAAAAAATAGTTTTGTATAATGCTCTATGGTTAGTTTTTAACGATCAGCCAAAAGAATAAACAAATTTCTACTGTACATTTTATTAAGGTTATAATTTTCTGTTTTACATCTTCTGCCAAGTTTTACCCAGATACATTTTTATTCCAAATATTTTGTTTGTAACATATGTAAAAGAAGTAAAAAAAATATTTTTTTTATATTTATGTTTATTCGCGTGTATTTTATTTTACATAAATCTTACAAATCAGATCATATTAGTTTGATTGGACGAAACCACTCATTTTTCATATTTTTTACTTAATATTGTTATAAATATTTACTTATTGTACATATATATATGCACCATATTAACGTTTTGTTTTCAACAATTACTACGGCATGTAGGTATGGTTTACAGACGAAGTAATTGTTTACAACATTATATTTACGTATTTGTTTTCCTGTTCTACGGAGGTAGAATGATCTGACTTTAGTTTTGATTTTCGAAATAGATGTCTCTATCTAATGTCTTCGGATACAAAATGCGTTAAATATTTCAGGAATTTTACGCCTCTTTATTATATCTTTATTATATAAATTTGTGATATAGGTATCAATAATAAATATTCGTGCTTCTCTATGCCTAGTAGGGTATATGTGGTTCGCAGGTTTTGTTTTAATTCTATTTTCCTAAATTCATACAGCGTTAATTGGTAACTCACTCTAATATGTATGGGGAGCAGGTATGATAAGGGATACTTTTTTTTGATCGCCATAATTGGATATTTCTTGATTGTTATCTATTTTCAAGAAGTGAATTGTATTTGTTCTATTTTATTTAATTTCGTTTTGTACGTTAGTCCATAAAAAACACACAAAGTGACGTACAAAAGACACGGGTCTGATTACATCTGCTTTTATATTTAAATGAATAGTTTAAAAAAACATCGGATCCAAAAAACAAGAAAAAAATCATTATTTAAAATTTAATTCCCAATAATTAGTTCCGTCGGATGTAGCACAGAACGGGACATTAGTTTTTTTATTGTTTTATTGAGGGCAAAAGGTTAGGTAATTTACGCCAGTGGGAGACGTGGGACAGGAAGTGGAGGAAGGATTGTAAGGAAACGTAACAGAAGGCAACCGCCCGCACCGCGGCCATACCTAACCTAACCCTAAAGCTCGCGCGCGGCGGACAGCTTTATTTTTTTTTGTTTTGGCCGTTTCTACTAATGATTGAATTGGGGCAGAGAAGGATTTTATAACTTCAGAAAAGGAAAAGATTTTAAAAGTTCTTGAAAAACTTGACTAATTTTATATTTCTATTTTAATTCATTTCAATTTGGGAGGCGGGTATAGAGTTACCGCCGGCCCGGGAAACATTTATTGGATAACCAACGCTTCTGTCATATGTCACCCTAAGTGGTAAGCTACGTTTGGAAACTTAGCAGGAGTGTCCGGGCTCACGGGGTGAGGTTTGTCTAGGACTTGACGGCGTATACGTCTGTCCACCTACTGCGTTGCCGGCTAGATCTGGAGACTGGTTGATTGAGAGAGACCCTTTGACCTCTCCAACAAGACTCTATCGAACCATCGCCTTGCACCGCAATGGAAGAAATGATAGCATACGTCTGTCATTCCAGGACAAACTAACCCCCAGATTCCTACACACCCATAATACCTGTTCCTTTCATAAAACTTCCTCTTCTTTTAAAAAAAAACTCAACACAGCGTCCCCAAAGACGACATGGGCCATTATTTTTCTTATGATGTTTCCTGTGTGGATCTGATGTAAAAAAAATCAGATTTGTACCTACCTATGGACTTGCAGTAAAAAATATTGCAGTGCTTAGAGGAATATTTTTTATGTGCATTAGACGCATTCTAAAATGTATAATAAATAATTTTAGTTGAGTATTTTATTTTTTTCTTATTTATTAGGTGCGCAAAATAGTTTAATTGTTGATTTATCTTGATTCATTCAGAAATATGATAAATGTAAGCACTATTTACACATGTGTATAAATAAGATTAAATAACGATTATATTTATCCCTGTCCAAAGAGTTGATATTGTTTCCCTACAATATTAACAACAGCACTCATTTTTGACAAATGGTAAACACTGCACAAACGGTGGATGCTCTTTGGCTATAGGTTATTGGGGCATAGAAAGTTTTTTATTATATTTTTTTATTATGAATACCGCTCAAGAGTTCCAACTGCTCTCAACCATCTGGATACAGTGAGACTATGGCTTCCCCAATTAGGGTATGTCGTGAGGCTAAAAATAGTGGAGAGGGGAAGGATATGGGAAAGAGGGCGGTGGTGAAGTACCTGGCTATTCAGATCTGGTCACCAAACATGGCTAAAGCTATTTCAAGTGATTCTGAGAGTGTCTTCCACTCTGGAACCTGCCGCAAATATACCTTATGTTATGTAAATGTGAGAAAAAAAAATTAATTGCAAACGCTGGAATTTGAACCCACGACCTTCGGCTTGCTAGTCGAGAGCCTTACCCCTCGACCACGGACACATTCGAAAATAAATATCATTTTTAATTTCTTATAAAAGAGATAGTTAAATATGGCCAAAGCCATTCAACAAACGTGTTTTTTCTTAGAAGCACTATAAAGCAGTCTGGTAGTCTTTCACTCTGCAACAAAATGCGCAAGGATTTTTTTTTACGCTAATATTCTAGGCAAATGATCAGCCCGAGTAAATAATAAAAGGCAACCAAATTCGGCCCTTCAAAACAATTAATATCACAAATAAAATAAACTACGGAATAAACAAAAAAAAAGTATCATCAACAACTTGCCACAGTCCTGCGTTACACCTGACGGAGCACTAAACCCACCGGTAAAACATACCTACCCGATGGCACATCCCAATCGCCTGATTCTCAGCAGTGGCCTCCTGCCCAACATTGGAATGTACCAGGACTAGCAACTCTAACCTTTTGGCCAAATGGTTCGCCACATAGGGCTAATAAAGCCATTAAAGATAATAAAATACGGTATTTATTTTTGTAGTATTTTAGTTTTTACTATTCCGGTGTCATGCGAAAGATGCGGTACGAAACCATTTTATTGGTAGCAATGAAACTAAGCTGAACGCAGAATCATTAAGTTTTAAACTTTTATAACATGCTACTAAAGTGGGGCTTTAGCACGAAATAAAACAAACATTTAGGTTAAGGCTATTCAATTTTGCTGCAGTATATCATTTGCGCCTACTTAACTTAAGGCGATGCACTACGTCGTGTGATATTTCAAATTGAGCCGCTATCAATAACAACCCTTACGTAGATGGCGATAAGGTTTAAATTCCCGCTTAACACAATCCGCCTGTTTTGATTTATGCAAGAAAAAAACATGGCCAAAAAGTGCCTTTTATTTTATTTTGTTGATGTTCAGGCATAAATATTATTTTTTTTTCGATCATTTTATAAATAACTTAATTTGCCACATTATACAATAAAATCATAACCGAAATTGGGTTTGTAAGTAGGAGATTTTGAACTTTAAAGCAGTTTTCATAGGCCTTATACATTATTTTTTTCTGGGCTTATAAAAAGACTTATCTAAAAAATAATCGATTATTTCAAAGGCCAAGATGTATTCTACTCGCAGTATTTAATTAAAGCATCTGAAACATTTCTAGGCCACCAAATTTTCAAACCAAAAACACATGATTTTGCAATAATACGTATGGCATCGCCTTAAGCTTTTTAAAACGTGAATTTCAGTGTTCAGCAAAGTAGTTTTGGTATTAACCGTGAAACTGGCAGAGTAAGGTCTAAATAAGGCTGAATTTTATATATTCGCATGCCTATGGGCTGAATGTAGTAAAAAGGTATTCCTGAAATGTATTCATCTGATAACTACGAATAAGGAGATTCTAAAACGAATTAATAAGAATAAGAAATGGCGCTTACATGATTGCGCTTTGAACAGAGCGAAGTGGAGGAGAAAGGAGTCTCAGGATAATGATACGCAAGTGGAAAGAAGGAGAAATTAGGAGACGTCCTATTAAAAATGACACAATGTATATAAGAGTTGAGCAGGGTCATATGAAGAGTTGAAATAACAAAGAGCAGATATGTGTTGTATTACGATGCATGAACGCGGATGAGGTTAGCGTATTAAAACAGAATTGCTAAGAGATCTACCTTCCTCTGTTATTAAGTTAGTAAACTGATAAAATTATAGGTTGATGTATGACAGGCAGGTAGAATACAAGAAGGCTGTAACGTCAAACATATTTTTTATTTAGTTATAAAAAAATACATTTTTATTCCTAGTATACAACTTTTAACAACTTATTTCTATGGCATTAATGACACTTTACAATACATCTAAAACTTATTCTGTATAGTATTTAGGCATAACCCACGAAAAGCAGCAAGCTTTTAACTTCTTTAACATCTGCCGTTAATTTATTAAAAATCTTAAATCCTCTAGAGATTATTTTGGGTTCCCGATAAATTTGTTTTTGGAAGTCTAAAATATCCACAGTTTCTCGTGGGATAGCCATGTATTGCAAAATTAAAATTTACATTCTTAAACATGTATTTCGAGAGTATCTTATTTTTTGGCTTAAATATAAATATTAGGGTATTGTAAATTATTCACTTAACATTCGTAGTTTTTTTTTGCATAATAATTATCTTAGACAATTTGTCTTGACGCCATCTAGTGAGAGAGTTAGCACTTACAATGCCTTTCTCATATAAAATAAAGTTGGTTGTTTTCAGGTTTTCGAACCCGGCGTGCGCAAATAAATTTTATTTAATTTATTTGTGTTATTTCACAATTAATTAATTAAAAATAATATATAGTATTTTTGCGGCACGTTCCAGAGTGGAAGATACTCTCAGTATCGCCCTGGTGTAAGACCACCATTCAGAATTGAAACGTTGCTTGAAATGGCTTTAGCCGTGTTTGGTGACCAGATCTGAATAGCCAGGTACTTCCCACCTTCCTCTTCCCCATCTCCCACCCCTCCCCAATACCCTCAGCCTCACAACATATCCCAATTGGGGATGCCATAGTCTCACTGGCTCCAGACGGGAGCAGTTGGGACTCTTGTGCGGTATTACTGTAAAAAAAAAAAAAAAAAAAAAAAAAAAAGTGAAAAAATGTAACAAGCAGTAATTGTTGAATGAAACACTAGTATATATTGAATTATTTCGCGGATAAGAGATAAGCCGCCCTAGCTCAGTGGTCAGAGCTGTCGACCGGAAATCGAAGGGACACGGGTTCGAGTCCCGTTGGCGTCATGTATCTTTTATCAGGAGATTTTTCAATGTGGATGAGTGTTTCAGGCGAATAATTATTGCTTGTAAAATAATTGTTACCCTTTGTACTATGCATAAAAAATCTTGTCTTAAACATTAGTTTACCAAAAAATAATAATTAATTATCTTAGAATACATACTACAATTCAATACTGCTTGCTTGCCTCTAATTTGTATTATTATATAATGATTATTGTTGTTAATTTTGCAAATCTATAACAATACCTTATCATCCCCAATTAGAGTGTGTTGTGAGGCTCAATCGAGTTGGAAATGGAATAATGGATAAATGGGGAGAGAGGAAGATTGTTAAGTTTCCTATTGAAATTAATAACACCATGGATATAGAAAAATTTTAAAAAGACATCAAATTATGGCTAACTAAACATGAAGATGAGGAAATCACTAATTTATGAAGTAACCCCAACGCAACCTACAGACAACAAACATAAATAATTTTTGCTTAATTTATTTTATATTTTGTGGGAACCAACAAATTAGAAGATGAGGAAATCATGATAAACACACATACTTCAACCTACAGTCCGCCTCGGAACAGGAACATCACTTTATATCTTTATGTTACTTAATATTGTATCTTTTTTACTTTACTTTATATTGCCGTTAAATAAAAAAAAAACACAATTAATTTAATTTCAATTGCCTGTATCTATTATAATGGTGATCTTTCATCAGAGTGATGCTGAGAGTAGGTATTATAAAAAGTACCACATGTACTTTTTTATAATACATAGTTAAATAGTCCCAACCAGTGGTTTGCTATCCATGGAGTCCTCTGGTACCGGAAGGATAAGGTGATTGATTACTCCGGACTGTAGAAGCCATTAAACGCCAATTACTGTTTTATTTGACGCATGTTCCGTACAACATCTCAAGGTGGGGCACTGCGAGCTCTGATGTTCACCGACCGTAATCATAATTATCCAGGCACTAATTAATACACGCTGTGCTATTTAAAATGAATATTCCCAATTGCCATGTTATAATCTTTTGTTGTCTGAAGCATCAATAACGAGTGATTGGTGAAATTATGTATCACAAAAAATCCAAAGAACCGTTTCCAATACTATATTTTGCAAAGTGTTTGTTTGGTCTGCGAGACTTTAATATTTGGACAGCTTTTTCTATCGAAATCGATGCAAAGTATTTTTTTAACTTTGTCGTTTCATTTCCATTTTTAGTAATGAACTTTTGAATTATTCATTGTACGTTCCATATTTTACAAAAATATTTGTTAAAATTCTTTTTATTTAAAAATACTTTACAACAAACTGTTCGTGTTTATTTTCATAAATGTCAACTACGTTACCACACATTTTTTATTTTATTTTATTTTGGTACAATATTTTACATTTCATAGTACAATCCAGTAATGTTGACCAATGGGTGCCTTACCCGTGCGGAGGCCTAAATTGGGCCATTAGGCCATTGGTCCGTAAATACTTTCATAGTATCTTAAGAATTTATTTGTTATTAAATACAATTATTGAACTTCTTTACACAACAGAACTGACTCTATATGGTAACTTGTATTGTACTATAACGTTCAGTTTATTGTGATATGTCACTTATTATTATAATCCTGAACCACTTACATATAACTATGTATACATGTAAAAGTCTTCAAGGAGTGAATAAATGAAACTAAAAAGAACATAAAATTAAAAAGAAAATAATCATTTACAAACATATTTTGAAAAAAAAGCGTATTGAATTGAGCAGGAGGCCGGGTTGTACGAATCGACCTACTTTTCTCTGCAATGGGTGGGGGGTCGTTAGTACGTATCAATATGCCACTAATTGCTACAAGGATGTCATTTAAATATTGTTTCTGGACCAAAATATAATATTCCTGTGAAAAGTCAGCCAGAAGATATGTTTTTTTGACAAAATTAAGTGTAAATTTCAGCCAGAAGATATATTTTGTTGACATAATTAAGTGTAAAATTCAGCCAGAAGATATGTTTTGTCGACATAATTAATTGTAAATTTCAGCCAGAAGATCTATTTTGTTGACATAATTAAGTGTATAATTCAGCGAGAGGATATGTTTTGTTGACATAATTAACTGTAAATTTTGTACATAGATTATTTCATTCGTCAAAACTTTAAAATCCTATATTTACACTTTAAAACCAAAAGCGTAATAATTTCTTATAATAAAAAAATTAAAGCCTTTTAAAACTGGGGAGGTTTAGTGTTTATGACGATGACATGTAAATGAATCTATTCTGTTTTTTTATGAACGTAATTTGGGCATGAGACTTATTTTAGTTGTGATATTTTGTTGCCTTGTCAGCACTATTTGTCTTTTATCGTTTTGGTAGCCATTTAGTTTTATGGGATAAATTCATGCTTTTATCAAAGTGTGTCGTGTCACTGCAGCGTAAGGCAAGTCGATTTGTCTGTTTTCTAATCTTAATCAAATAATAAAGAATTTAATAGCTGGCTGAATTATTTAAATGGGGAATTTAATTTCCATAGAAATTTTGAACCTGCTCTCCGCAGTGACAAAAGACTAACTCCTGTGCATTCTTGTGTTACTTCTGGATCATTTGTCAAAAATCCATTAACTATTCATAGTTCCATTTTCTAAACTTATGCAGTTCTCAAAAATTTTTAAACTAAGTTAACTGTTGCGGTTACAATGTGATTTGAATCCAGCTTAAAAAACCTACTAAACATAACAAAAATTGCATTCACTCTTTAGGTAAGTAAGTTAACCTATTTACAATCGTTTTAAAAATAGGGATCTTCTAAATATCCTGAGCTTATTTGTATAGGATATTGCTATTTTAGATTTAAAAAGTATAAGAATTCATTCAGTTATTAGTTCCATTTTAAGTTTGTAGAGATGTACATTTAAACCCAGCTCAGATTGGGAGGAAAAAAGCGCCGGCAACTTTATAAATAGTGTATGAAATAATAGCTGTGACTCATTAATTCAATTTAACATTTTATTAAATTTCCTTAGTTTCATAAATAATATTATTAGTTATAAATGAGTAATATTTTCAGAAGCATTCTTTACCGTTGGGATAAACTAATTATCTCGCTAACAGTGGCATAAAAAATTACAGGGTAACCAGAATAAACGAGCGCCGTTAAACGGCGCTTTAAAAAATGTCCAGAGCTTTCCCTCCCTGTCCGTTATTCGGCGCTTGTAAACACGCGACGTCAATTCGGTGCGGGTTTTTTCTGAACGCGGAAAACGTATAATTATATCGTCATTGTTTTTTTCCGTTTGCTAAAACATCAGTCACGTGTCCGTCAGCGGTACACAGTTGCGTGGAACTGAACACTGAACCGTCAACTCGACGTTTACAGTTTAGGGTCGGTGCTCTTTTACCTACCCTACGCAATTCATTAACTTTTGAAAGAACACGTCGATTACATGAAGCGTTTACGTTTGTCTGAACTGAAGAGAAAATAAATATTAACCCCTGTGTTTTTATGCATGATAGTCGGGTATTTTTTTATAACTGGTGATTTATTTGTATTATTTTGATAATTTGAAAATGCATCAACATTGATGATTGATCAACATGAAATAACTAAATACTGCTTGGATTGAATACGAACTATGATGAACATATTAATTTGTATTCTTATATCTTAGTAAAATCTTTTAGTTTAATTGTTTATTGCCGAAAAGCAACAGAGTGGACAAATGAATTTGGCCCTATCCAGGCGTCGCGGTCAAATTAGTTAATGAATTATTAGTTGCTTTTATTCGCATCTTGTCGCGCGAGCTGTAAGGTTGTTTATGTGTTCAAAGTGTTTTGTTTTGGTTCTAAACAAAAATGGAGGCTACTTTGGATGGTATGTAGTATGTTTTTATTGTAAAATTTTAATTTAAAACATTATAGTTTTTTTTAATAATGTTTAACTTGTGTATACTACTGTCTTCTAGTTAGGTGATCCATCATTGCAGTGATGGAAGCGGAAAAAAATTAAATGTTGTCAGGCTGTTCGTAACCAGGGAATGCATGTATGTCAAAAAAATACAAACATTAATATTTAAAATATACAGAATGTCCCAAAACTCAATTCGACTAATAGGCCAACTCACGATGGACAAGAAAATCATAACTTGGTTTTAAGAAAAAGTCAAAATAGGCACTTTTATAAATTTCGAGAAAATTGACAACTTAGATCAATTTTTCGAGTGCCGCAACTAAGAAATTCCATATTCAAAGATTCTAATTTTAACAACGCAACCCAGAAAAGCCCTATTATTATTGATCACAATCCTAAATAAAACTAAAAGTGCCTAATGAGATTAATGAGTTTTTTGTATTACTTGTAAAGTAAAAATTGGCAAATGTTTTAACATTTTTAAAACCTCACTAATTGAGCATTTTCATTTCAAATAATTTGCTAAGTTAGCGTAGTACGTTTTTTACACTAGGCATAGGGACTTTATGTATTTTGGACTGTAATAAATAACAGTGTTATTAAAATGTGGAATTTTGTAGCTGTGGCACTCGAAAAACTGATCTAACCTGTCGATTTTCCCGAAATTAATAAAAGTTGCTTACAGCTCGTAAAATAACGACTTTTTACAAAAATCATGTTTTGATTTTCAGGTTCGTCGTAAGTTGGCATTTAGCCCTCCAAATGATATCGTTGAGTTTTGGAACATCCTGTATGTATCACTATATATATGAATATCGTTATAAATATGTGGGTACCTACACAAACGAATAACTACTATTTAGTATTGAAACAGTATTATCATTATTCCAAATCTCAGTTCCTACTCAAATTGCCTTTTCCCTTCTTTTTGATCCTTTTGGAGAAAGAAGATTTGAAAAACGAAAACCGACACCAGTTTAATTTTTTTTTGTGTTCGATTTTCGTCGTAGTAGTAGTCGCATATATTTCGCTTCTTGTAACAATTAATCTCTTGAAAAATTCGTAAAATAGATAAAAATTGTCATCCCCAAGTTAAATATTTATATTAAAGTCGTGTGATTGTAAAATAGTTCGTATTGTGGAAAACTCTAACATTAACGGGGCTTATAAGATGTACATCTATTAACTATAATTGTCCACGAAGTCGTCCAGAAACTAACCGAACTCCAAAAGAAACAACCACCATCAACAGTTAAAGGCCTCGTTTTCATCATGTCTAGTATCTCTTGTGATAAATAAACACGATCTTTTTTCTTCATAAAAATTCAGTCCATTTCAAGTACCAATCGTCGGTACTAAACACCTACTATTAATCACCGTAATTAAATAAAACTTCAAATGGTTTGTCCAAGCTTAGACAATATTTAAGTGGAAATGGTTTGTCCAAGCTTAGACAATTTTTAAGTGGAAATGGTTTGTCCAAGCTTAGACAATCTTTAAGTGGAAATGGTTTGTCCAAGCTTAGACAATCTTTAAGTGGAAATGGTTTGTCCAAGCTTAGACAATCTTTAAGTGGAAATGGTTTGTCCAAGTTTAGACAAATTTGTTTAATTTGGTAAAACCTATAGTATTTACCAAATTATCATTTACCAAAGTATCTTATAGGTATAGTTATTATTTTAGAAGATATTTAAAAAAAATGTTAAACTCACTAATACGTTGGTACTTAATAACGCAGGTTTGCACAAAACGCAAACGAATCACAGCCAATATAAGACTGCTATTTTTATTTTTCGGATCCATTCGGTAATGACGTGATGACAAACAGTTTCCTGTAGATTGGGCGGAATATCAACAACGAAAATAATAATATAAACACACTTTAGGAATACGGAAATATGAGTTAACACGCGCCCCAAACTGCCAGCACGTGCTAACGGCCCACGCTAATCCCCTGTCTATGCTCTCTGCTCCATGCAGATGCAGGAATACCATGCAACTAATAATTCAAAAGAAACGCATATTTATGAAGATCCACCAATAATTATACAAATTTGAGAGATAGGGCTGACTGACTGAGAGATTCTATAAATGATATTTTTATGATGTTCAATTTGGGGCATCTCTTTCAGTAGGTATCAGAGTTTGATAGAAGACGAAAACTAATTAAAAAATTGTAAAATAGTTCTAGCGCAAAAATCAGTAAAAAAGATAAAAATTATATATGTTTTTTTAAATTACCTCGCGGTTTAGCACAGTCCATCGATAAATCAGTATGTCAATTCGTCACCTATGGTCAATTAAGAGGTTTGGTCTGTTAGCGATATTTTCGAGCACGGTCAACAATAATTGATAAGAAATATTCCCATGGCCAATAGGCAAATTTTAGCGTGGCATCCATATTATGATCTCGCTTCGGTTACCTGTCAACACACATGTCTTTTTTAAGAATTTCGCTCGCTATGCAAAATTACTGGCTTACTAACGAAGGGAGTTGAACTATTGAAGCTCTTAGAATTGAAATAAATGGAAAACGCGGTGGGTTGAATCCGTTCGGGCCAATGACGCCATGTTGGTTCGTGCTTCGAGAAACGAAAGTTATTCATAAAACAAGTTGTGAATAAAGTCTTAATTAATTTATTAACTCCCTTTTTAGTGTCAAAACGTAAATGCGGATTACCAAAGCATATTTAGGTTAGTATTTGTGATGTTCAACATTGTAAATTTTATAAATTTTTTTACGTAAATTTTCGATGTTTGATGTTTCGAAATTTCTATTCATTGACAATACCTCCAGTATTTCCAGTATAATATATTGAATTATCAATAGCCGTCTGGCTATCGACGGCGTGACCGTGCTCGGGAAATCTGAATAAAATCATCGGTAGTTACGCCATCGATCCTATATTTTAAAGTTATCGATTTCACTGTGCTGTAGACCCCCAGAAATTTAATTTACGAATGAACCGTCAGTAAACTTGAACAATAACGACATCTTTCAAATATCAAAAACAAAGAAATGTATATTTCAAATGAGGAATTATTAATAAATTAATTATAATACCAAATAGTTTTGATACCTACTTTATCGCCGATACGTTTAAACAATCAATTCCAATTTTAAAAATCAAAGTATTTCTCTGTTCCATTGAACCCGAGTTGCACATAGATAAAGAGACACACCACGGTAATTATTATTACATCTCTTAACTTTTTAAATTGTTATGTTTGTATATAGGCTGTAACATTGTCCATCCATTAACCGATCTCGGGATAAAGAAATATGTACGTTAATTATTAGAAATATCTTTTTAAAGTCATAACGAAATATCTAACTTATTCTAGTTTGTGAAGTAAGTACTGATGTTTTATGATATGTTATACTAAGTTCACATTTGAAATAATTTAATATATTCTGATGTACGATTTCCTCTTTTAAATCTTGCAGTTAAAGCAAACGGGAAAAAATATCTTTCACCACTGGCACTTACAAATCCCCAACCCTATTCATTCCAACATAATAAAAACGAAAGTTTTCCTTTTTTAACCTATCCTGTCAAATAAATTTATATTTATTTATTGTTTCTTCACAATTAAAGTTTGTTGTTTTACGATCCAATTAGATATTACGTTTTGTTCCATAGAGTCATTATTTTATATCCAATGATTAATTGCAGTTACAGATCGAAATACATATACGTGCAGTTGGGGGCGTCGCTGATGTTACAAAAAAACGGATTGAAAAATTTCAATTTTTTTTCTGTAATCTTTACAGAATTTTAATCGTTTTAAATACGTTTAGCCTTTCCTCTTCATATACAATCCCCGCCGCGAGCTTTTAGCATTACTTCGGAGCTTTAGTGTCAATATTGACGCTGCCTCCCCAGCACAATACCTACTGTCAATTGGGGTGAATGTGGACCGCGTGAGGTGATGTGGACCGCCGACCTGACGTTGCCTTGCGATTTGTAAAATGTATATTTTGATGGTTTAGGCTCACCTACGCAATTCGTAGTATGTTTAATTTTTTAATTTTAAGAAATGAATGTTTGGTCATATATGCTGTTTTTTTTTTTTAATTTTGCGATGGAATGAACCCAAATCTTCGAAGTGGAAATTAACCCACTTCGATAAAGATCGAACCGAAACTCGGTAAAAAGATTCGTGTTCGATGACAATGCAGTCTATCAACTTTTGTTGGTAATCATGGATATATACGCATTTCTCTGAAATCGGATGACATTGGAGCAATTGATGTACGAAATAAATGTTGGTTATAATACCCAATTGGGATTATAGGAAATTGCTAGCGTAGTTGACTCCAGTCCTTGGGGAGGAAGATACAATACTCAAGTCAAACGCGAAAAAACTTTGAAATTGGCTACTAGCCGGCCCAAGAGTTGTCGCAAGTAGGTTAAAAGTTGAAAATAGTTGTATTGTAGTAAAAAAACTTTGGTTTTTACGGCTTGATATTTTTTTCAGAATCTTTAATGAGTCAATTCCTGCAACTTATTAGAAAATACACTTGTGACATCAATAAATCGTACAAAAAAAATGGTACACTTCACCCCAGTTGACGGTACCAGTAGGTACAGTACCAACCCAGTGTATGAACACAAAGTTGAGCCCGTTCTTCACTCGGATTGATGAGTTGAACTCAATTCGCGAGTCACATCACCTGAAGTGAGCCAATAAGCTGCTGAGGTGCTTAGTAGTTACCTACTTACGTACTTACTTACTCAGCTGATGTTTGCGTCAGGATGTAAAGCATTAAACAGCCCTTTTGTACTTATCCCAAATGGCCTGAGGTGAAATAGGTGTGTTTATTTTCATTGTGAAGAGATAGTACACATTATGTTTTTAATTTTTCGAACTTAAAAGTTTGTTTGCAAAGTTTATTGAGTGTTAAAAAAACACAAAAGGGTTTTTTCACAAACTATAATACCGTTTAAAATTTGTGGAAGATTTTAAGTATTTCTTTCTGATTATGATTATGGTACTAAAAATATTTAACTTAAATATTTTTATTGATTTCAAAAACGACCTAAAACCGCATATTTACAAACGGATAAACGGTAGTCAGTACTACAACGTCATTATGATATAGACAACTCCAATGTCTGGTAAGACGACTCTCACCGATGTAGCCCGGCGTGACGTCAACACCGCCAAATTCACGAATAAAAATGAACAATACAACTACTTTCACTATCGTAATTTTTTTCGTTAGTAAAAATACAGTGAAAATACATTGTTGCAATACTGTAAGTAGGTACCTGCTTATTAAAAGTGCAATAGTGATGTAGAATGTAAATAATACAATATTTTGTTCTATATGTTTACATTCTATGCAATATAACAATGTTCTATTGGTCACCATGATACAGTCAGCCGCCTAGTATGGTTATTTAATGCATCAATTCTTTGTAAATGTCATATAATTACATATCTTGTATTTTGTAAATAACTATATATATAAATATTTAATAATCTACCCAATACATTGGAAACTTGACGAATATTTGACGAATCTTTCAAATGTCTTAAAAATTAATATGTTTTAATTATAGGTAGGTGGGTAGGTACCTATTTAATAAATATGGTGTAATTCGTAATCGTAAATACGTTGTTTTATCGATGAACGGTACACTCCGTTGAAAAGCAAGTCGAGGAGGTGGGTAAGTGTACAAAAGAGGTAAGTGACTATTTAAGTTAAAAAATAAATTTAAATTAAAAAATAAAGTGGATTAATGGGCGCAATGTTAACCTACATTGCTCGAAGTAATAATAATAAATGATAAACAACCAAGTAAATGACAAATAAAAAGTACATGTACTTTCCAAACAATATATTAGTGGCACCAAACATAGACAATAGTCACCCCATGAACCCGGGAACCCCTGCCAAATCACCAAACGTAACCAACCACTTGGGGCGACCTATCGTAGAGGTGTTGGTTATCCAATGAATGGTTCCCGGGGCCCATGCCTGCCTTCCAAATTGAAATGTCGATTTGCTTGATCAATATAAATACATGATTGATTTATTTGCGACGGTAATGATACTATGCATAGATTTAAAAGTATGTAAGTACCTAATTTATTCGACGATTTCATAAAATATTATAATATAATGCAGGACCTATGTTACATATAAATATGTACATTCATTAAAATGGCAAAAGTTATTGAAAAAAAATTCTAACCGTAACTGCCAAAGGTATCAACCGTAAGAACCTCCTTTAAACACACCAATAAAGGATCCCGTTCAAAGAACACATTTCGCTTGAGGAAGATGTCAATAAAATGTAAAAAAATACTTGAATGTATGAATTAATCCCAATTCAGTGAACACACACCATAAATAATCGAATGTTTATTCCGTTGGGTAACTTTTGATACATAGTCCGACGCGCGCTAACAGTCGAGACAAACCATTGGTGTTCAACACTACACAAGGTTGGTACTTGGCGGAAAAACCAACGATATTGCAATTACTATGTATATTTAAAAATATATCGGACTCAATATTGCGTAGGAAAAAAAGGGAATATTACTCGTAGATTATATCCTTGGAATAGATAACAATTTTATTTACACCATCTCTCACAGTAAGTAGAGGTCCCAAAAAACTAAAATAATAATAATAATATTTGGATGATTTATATAGCGCCGTTTTTGTGCAAAATCACCTCAATGGCGCTACTTTCTAGTCTTCCTCCTCTCTTGCCACTTTTGTTTTCGGTAATAAATGAATTTAAATCTTGTAGACGGAAATTAACCCATAACACAGTTTGAAAATGGCCTTGAAAGCCGAAACAGCTGTAACAATAACAAAAACCAAAAAATACTTGCAGAACTTAATAATTATATTATTAAATTTGATTTTAATTAAATTAAAAAAAAAATTTAAAAAAAAGGAAATTAACCCACTTCACGACATCAAATCGAGCTGAAACTCGACATACAGACTCGTTGTCGATGACAATTCATTCTGTCAACTTGTGGTGGTAATCACGCCCACACACGCTGACGTATAAGCATCTCTCTGAAATCGGATGACATTACAGTAGTTAATATACAAAATAGATGTCGTTCGTACCCAATAGAATTTGGCGCGATTTTAGCTCGGTTGACTCCAGTCCCTGGGGAGGAAGGTTCAATCCTCAGTCATACCAAAAAAAAATGTTTGTTTTAGTTTTAAAAGACATTTGTAGATATATAATTTAAGGTAAAGTAACTTTACTTTTTACGGGTTGATATTTTGATAGTAAGAAAATTATTTTATTTTATTAAATACATTCCTTCAGTTGTACAATCGTTGATTTGTCTATTGGGCCTAAGTTGGTTGATAAGGGTCCTCAGCCCTTAGTGTTATTTCCCCGCGAGTTTTTGGTTAGCTGCCTCCGCGAGTGGTCGGGCTCCAAAATAGAGCAGCTGGACGCCAGCGCCTGTGTCAATAATATTTGAGACCTTAATATTGCTTTATTATAATATTATTGCTGAACTTGGAGTGGGTCCCTACAGGGAAACATGTGAACACAAAAGAAAGTCATTCATTCGTGCTTTTTGCTTTGATATCCTCGGGTGATCCAAATTATTGATTTCTCTGAGAAATTTGATAACCCAAAAATCTTTCTAGGTTACATATTACCATAGTTTTAGCCGAAACATATTCAAAACTACATAATAGAAACACGATGAACCTTAGTAGGTAAATGTTTGAATAAGTAAGTGGGATATTGTTTTTTATAAAATATTATATAAATTTCGATGCTTTTTCCATGTATTTATATACCAGCGCTGATCCATGAACAATCACGGGATATTATAATTTTAGGATTCGTGAAACTGAAAGTATTTAAAAAAAAACATTTTCTTCAGAATCATTGTCTTTCAAACGAACAAGTGTATTTATACTAATGTTAGTAAACTTGAAGAATTACACTATCTTTAAACATTTTAAAAACAGTAATACCTACGTATTTCAAAGATCCGCGGCACTCTTATAAAATAATATTTAATGTTCAGTTAGTTGGATACTTTGAACATGATCCGCGGCACTCTCTTAAAAGAAGATGGAATGGTCAGATAGTTGGACACTTTGAACATTATCCGCGGCACTCTCATAAAAGGAGAAAGAATGTTCAATTAGTTGGATACTTTGAACATGATCCGCGACACTCTCATAAAAGGAGAAAGAATTTTCAATTAGTTGGATACTTTAAACATGATCCGCGGCACTCTCATAAAATCAAAGTGATAATAGTTTTTTCTGCCTTTTCTAGAAAATTACTCTAGTCAGCGACAACCTCAGTTATACATAAATGCAGATCATCATCTCAGAGGTGACAACATTTTGATTAGTGTTAATGCCTGAACCCGTTAGATGATAAAATAAACATAAAACAATATGCACGGAGAAAAATGAGAATGGCTGTTTATTAAAATCCTATTAAAACTTGATGGCATTCCATTTCATGATAATATACTAGTCTATTCATGATATATCGGAACACGTGTTCGTGAAGGTGTTCTTTTCCTAATAAATATAACGACGAAATGCAATAATATTATAATTTTTATGAACATCCACCGTCCTCATAACATATTCGCGTTTACTGATACTTTGTTAGGTAATCTATCAATTCATTCGTTAAAGGCCTGCAGCCCCATTTTTAACAGCACTACGAATAATTTTACAAGATTTTTAATAAAGTAGCAAATTTTTATTCAATTTTTCTCCGTGTGCATTGTCTTAAATTATTGATGGAAACGATTTTTCAACAAATTAAAAGCTACGAAAACGATATTTAATTTAATTTATCACAACATTGAACGCTAATTCTTGAAAAGGGGACTCTGACTCTGAAAGAAGTTTAATACTGTCATCACCAGGGTGATTCCGCTTGTGAGTGTCCTTGTTTAGTTGGCGATCGTGGTGTCTCACAGAGGCTTTGAATTTTATAAGCTCAGAATCTCTTTACCTCTTATTTCAGAATAAAATATTTATTTTTATTTGTGTAAAGAAAGCTGCATTTTATCCAAGAAAAAAATCACAAGTACCGTTTATTTATTCTATTATCTTAAAGTAAATTACGAATAAATAACTAATAATAACACTAGCGCAGACCCGTGAAAAATCACAACATATAAAAAAATAAATATCAAGTCACTGAGCAGCAAATGTTTACTATAATAAACAAATGGAAATACCCAATCATATATCTGTGCTCCGCGACACAGCGGAAAATAACACAAATTACCCTGACATTTCTGTGCTCCTGGAATTTTGTTCCTGTCAGCAGGTTAACGTTTTAATGTTTGTTTTGGATAGTCTAAATTCTCGACACATCAGTTCCAATTTTGAAAGATTGCAAATAATATAATTTTCGGTTAAAATATTATATTGTAAGTAGGTACTTATTATTATATTATAAGTAGGTACTACGCTTGTCTGATTTCTCCAAAACAAACGGACACGGACAGACAATTATTTTCATAACCATACGTCGAATACATCAAATAATTGCAAAATCTCTTTTTTTTTTTTTAGAACAATGCTGAACACTAGTGAATACTAAATATCTATATTTTTATCTCTTTTCCGCCTTATTATCCCAAAGTAAAAAACCTCTGCCTTTCGTTTTTTCACCCATCCCGATACCAAACAAACTCAACAAACCTCCATAGTGAAAACAAACATTTCTTCAGTCAGGGGTCCAATGATAAATTCATACCTACAATGCCTGTAAAAGAACATTCTAATTAGAAAGACAACTTCGCCTATATAGAGTTTTGGATAGAGGTTAAAAAAATTTCCACCGTTTCTCAACATTTTTAATATAAATTATTAATACGCATGAGATTGGCGAGATATATATACATATATATGCAATCTCAATGAGCCGCATGAGATTGGCGCAATGTTAACTTTTGTAAAGAATATTATTCCCTGTGAGATAGATCAGATACCTACGTGTTGTCAGTATCAATCTGATTAAAAACCACCATAATGACTAGATCTGAATAGCCAGGAACGTCTTAATTTTAAATTCTTACCCACCTCTTTTCTCTCCCTACTTTCTTCCGTTTCTCAATATTCTCCGATTTGGGGAGGTCATTGTTTTAGTGTATCCGAAGTCTGTACTCCGACACTCGCAGATTTGGGGAGGCCATTGTTTTAGTGTATCCGAAGTCTGTACTCCGACACTCGCAGATTTGGGGAGGCCATTGTTTTAGTGTATCCGAAGTCTGTACTCCGACACTCGCAGATTTGGGGAGGCCATTGTTTTAGTGTATCCGAAGTCTGTACTCCGACACTCGCAGATTTGGGGAGGCCATTGTTTTAGTGTATCCGAAGTCTGTACTCCGACACTCGAAAAATTTAAAAAAATTGTGATTGCAAACTTACATATTTATGAAAAATGTAATTTTTAAAAGGATTCATTTTTTCATTAAATGAACGTCGTCGCAAAAATGAAGTCAATTTTCTTTTAAAAAACATAAATACTTAACCTTGCAGGATCTTCTCTCTTAGCCACAATCAAAATCAATATCAATCACTTGGAACTTTCCAAAGAACAAGCTTAACCTTCTTCCAACGTCTTTCGCAAATGTGTGTCTACTATATTATAACTTACTATTATAATAACACTATTTATATAACATATAAATAGTGGCGAAAGTCCTGTCATATTTGACGACAGCCCCCAGAATTTTACTAAATTTCTCGAATCTCTTATTTTCACGTTACCCAATTTTTATCGTCTCTTGTTTTTTATTAAATCACTTATTCACTCCTCCGGGATTTTACACGTATACATTATTTTATGTAAGTTGTTCAGGAGTACAATAATAAGAATGGATTGTTTCGCAGAATTTGATCAATTCATCAAATTTCAACGTTAATTTTCGGGTTCTATGAAAGTCCTATTCAAGTTCTGTTATTATATCATTATAGGCTAGTTGCTTGACTTTAAAAAATCTTTCACAGAATTTGAAAATTAACTTTGAGATTTGAAGAATTGTTCAAACTCTCCGAAACAACCCGTCCTACATATCGTATAGTACATATCATAATAGACTGAGTAGCGTACTAGAGACTGATAAGCAGATACAATACAAGTTACCCATAGAGAGTTTGTTCTGTTGTACAAAGGAGTTAAATAATAAGAAGAATATAAAAGAAATACTTAAGGCACTATGGAAATAGTTACAGAGCAACGTGTAGTAGCTTTGACGAAATTCATAAAAATAAACATTGGTAAATTAATACAGCGCTATTTTATATACTTAGGACCTTACTAATACACAATCATTAATGAAGGGTAAATAGTATTTGTCAGTAGAATAAAATTTAAACATTATTGTTTTATTCTTACATACACCGTTTTTGATCGAATGGTATTTATTCTTTGTTATTTATTTGTATTTTCACAATTTATTCTTCTAAAATACATGACATTTAAAAACGCTATAATATTGTTACAAAAATACATAGTGAATTGCATAAGAACATAATATTAAAAAAAATGTTCTTTAGTATTTCTAAACCAATGAAGAGAATAGATCTTGAGTTTTGTGTAAGGGTAAAAATTAATATCATAAAGTGTATAATAATACAGGATGTGATAACATTTTTATATATAGATATGGTTCAAAATGAAGTTAATACATTTTCTTAATGATGTTATACGTGTTCAATTTTTTAAATATAATTTAACTTTTTTCTTGAATAATATCAAATCTGTTATTTTTTTAATTCTTCGGGAAGGCTATTAATTTTTTTATCCCTTTGTAAATATCATTGTTGTGTAGAAAATAAAGAAATTTTGATGTTATATTTAAATCTTAGTGATGAATTAAGTTTTAATTGCTTCATTGTATTATCTTTGAATACTTGTAATATTGAGTTTTTTTTATAGATGTCTTCAATTTTTGGCATTTGAAATTATTTTAACAATGTTGCTGATGGGAATGTATGTTGTTTTATAGACTAAATTCAACGGTGATTTGTTGATTCTCCAGGGTTGCCGGTTTTAAATATCGGTATAATTACAGATTGTTTGTATATGTATGGAATTATCCGGTTTAAAAACTTGTATTGATTATATGAGTTAAAGGTTTCGATACTTGTGATTTTATACATTTCAGTGTAAAAATAGAAATAAACATAAATAAAAGAATATCATCCACGGCCTCAGTGAAAACTTTTAACAGATTTGTTCACGAGCTTCAGAATAATGTTGCTGGTTGGTCGCATTGTTTCGGCCGTGAATGGGATAGCTCCGGTTCGCATTGTCCCTTGCACACGACACAGAACAAACAACACGGCAAACAGAACAGAACATCCGCGCTTCCACTTGGCCGGGCAAGGAAGCTGGAAGCAATGTGCTGATGGGAACATCTTTTACGGGAAATGAAATGGACGGAAGATAACAGATACGTTGTTGAGGGGGAAATATTTTGATGTTATTGAAGGCGTTTTAATTTATTATATGGATGTGCTCTTACCTTATGAATCTTTTCTGTGATGTAAACCGAACTATGTAAATATACTCGTATCTTGTTTGAATCTAGTGCGAAAAACACATTCCTTAATTGGATCGAGTTGTAGCTTCATAAAAGACTTCTAAAAAAATCACAATTATCAAGTCACCCTTTGAGCATTTTTGTACCCCTTTTTGTAATGCTATAAAACACAGATAAAAATGCCTGGAGCCAGGGGAACTATGGCATCGTTATTTCGGGGAATGTTGTAAGGTAATCAAAGTCACTAAAAATGTATGATTACATTTCAAGTCTTCGTTTGATTCTGAGGGTGCGTCTCTCAACAAAGTTATGTCGGGAGATACTTAGGTACCATATCTGTGATATCCTTGATACTAGTGTATGAGCTCGCCAATAGATGGCGCTAGATTAGTGTACTACGTTACCCATAGGTGGAGTTAGCTATCGAGTAATATGGAGACCGAGGGGTTAATATTATATATGAGCTGGGAACCTCAAGGTCAGGGTCCAGATTATTCCAACTGCCTTGTAATTAAGATATCAGAGCCCATTGTCAATCTAGCACATTAAAATTCAAAGGTTTTTGTTAAATCCGGAGTTTTATTTAACAAGAGAGTTTGTGAGAAAACCCGGAGATACAACAAACTGGCGCCGCCGGTAGGATTCGAACCTACGCTGCCAAATAAACATCGTCATTATAAATTGTTTAGAAATATCCAAAAAAAGAAAGAAAAAAAAAATCTAATAAATAACAAGACTGAATGCTGTGGACATGAGATCCATGAGGCGTATGTGTGGTAAAACCATGTATGATCATGTGACAAATGTAGAGATCCGCAAAGAGTGCAAGGATGATTTAAGTGTAATGAATAAGATTGAGAAAGGGACGCTTAAAAGGAAATACCCAAACATAAATCACCCTGACATTTCTGTGCTCCTGGAATTTTGTTGGAGTGTGTGCTAAGTTGTTTAGCGGTCCGTCTTCTATGCCTACCACTGCCTAACAATATACATGGTAAGAAATTTTTATCCAAAAATATATGTCAAGTGTGCAGAGTACATTTGTTTACAAATTGGGTAATCAAATAAAATTAACAATAAAGGAACGCCAAATGTAGGTAGATAGATACTTGTAAGAACGCCAAATTTAAGATTTCCTTTGATAAATTGGTACCCACATACCTGATACTTGACTAATCATCATCATCAGTGTAATATTAGAACCCTGCAATTACTCATGCATTATTAAGATGTCCGCCGAACAACCGCCTCTCGCTGACACAAATGCAAGCTCTTATGGTAGCTATTTTCGTAATATTTACACATGTCATCATGTAAGTGGAATATCATACTGCTCCTCAAATATGGTACTTTGGTTAATATCGGTTTATTTTGTTGACTAGAACAATAACAGACACATCTTCAAAGATAATCTCGGTTGGTTTGTTGACTAGGATAATAATAGACACATCTTTCAAGATAATCTCGGTTGGTTTGTTGACAAGAACAATAACAGACACATCTTCAAAGATAATCTCGGTTGGTTTGTTGACTGGGACAATAAAAGACACATTTTACAAGAAAATCACGCAGACAAATATTAGGTAATGTTAAATGTTTGCAAAATAATAAAATATAAATATTGTCCATCCGCTTTAATACCTGTCGAAAGTAAGCATCTAGATGAGCAAATACTGAGGCCGAAGGTTTGAGGAAGCGGATAGTGTGTATGGTGTATTGTGTATTGTGTATGAATACACCTCCTGACGTAATGAGAGTGCACGCGGTGTCACTTCCCCTGCGACCTGCCCAAACAATAATACAGGCCGTTTGTTGGGAGAAAGATGATTTTGTTGTATTTTTTTTTAATGATGAGAGTGTGTCCTTAAAAGAAACGTGATTTGCAAACTCAGTTTTTCTGGACAAATAGAGAGAATATTTTTTTTAAGAAAGACAGATTTCCGGGAGAATAACCTAACAATATTTGAAAATCTCTTACTACCACCGCAGTAAACGTAAAATGTTGCTTGTGTCGTAATGGATGACTTATTCAGCCGAGAAATCGAACGTACAGGGTGGGACCCAAACGCGATGCCAACTCAGCTACTGACTGGTCGTTTGGTATAACTTGCTTCATTAATTTTAATGTCAACAAAATCTCAGGGTTTACAATCTAGTGACTGATTTTGTAACATTAAAAGGGGTTCATCTTAATTAGTCATCAGCATAGGCCCTAAAATTACTAAAAAGAAGTAGATATAGTAGAATATACAGAATAGTGTAGAATTAGATCGGCCAGCGTCTGATTTTGAATCGCTAAGTCCTCCATCGCAACTCGAGCAAAATTTTCTGCTTACTGTGGTGGTAGTAGAAGCATTTCAACTATGTTTTTTTTTTGTTATTGAATAAAACACAGATAAAGATGGTAATTAAAACTGCAATAAAAATAAACGCAGTCCAATGAGTTTGCTTGCATCCTAACTATTTCTAACCATAGCAGACAATAAACCTTTAAACAATTTTTTTACATAAATTTAAGAGCAAAAAATTATCAATCATGGAAAAATGAGAGAAGATGCATAATATCTATTGATAAACGTGTACAAATATTTTTTGAAAATAGAGTGAAAAAGATATTAGTTAAATCAAAAACATTGTTAAACAGAGAAATGACAACCCTTCAGGTTTTAAAATAATTTTACCAACAAGCCAACGACATGGGGAAATTTCACGGAATTTTCGGAATGCTCCAGAGGTATATAAAACATACTATATATATTGCTTATTTTTAAAGTTGTCGTTAAAAGAAATACTATTTTAGAAACTGGATAAAAATTAAGTTGCAATTTTTGTATTTGAAATAAAAATTGATAGTTATAAAATATATTTTTTTCAATATCAAACATAAAAATGTTAACAAAAAAACTTACCGAGACATTTTGACTCGGAACATCCATAATTTTGTAAAAATTCAATATTTATAGAAAACATTCCTTTTGTGTGGGTAGTTAGTAAGAAAACTTTCACTTCAATTTTTATGCCGTTTATATAAGAAAAAAATAAAAATAATATTTTAACTTTCAACTTTCAATGATAAAATCCTGCCTATTCGTAATCACGCAATTTGACGTTTATTTTATCCATGTTATTCGGTATAAATATTTGATACAAACTGAAAAGAATAATTATTTATCTTTCCAATGACGAACAAATCACTTATCTACCCATTATAGAAAAAAAGATTAAAATACTTTTATAATGTATAGACGCCCCGGTCAGATCTGTCCTTTAGATGCCCTAATGGAATATGATGTGGCTAGTAATGTCCTTCCGAGGCCTGAAGGGTTAAGTAGTAGATTTTTTATAGTGAAAAAATTGTCCAAGGAATGTTAGTTTATCTTTAAGTATCGATTCGAAATATTGAAGTAGATTAAGGTAACCACGTATAATCTGTGGATTCCATAACTACACACGTAGAAATGTCGTTTTTTCTGATCTGTACTCTTTATATAAGTTCAATCTAAAAGGTACCTACGTAGGTAATAATATTATAATTTCAAAAGTAAATATCTATAACTACAAAAGAAGTTGATTATTAGATAATATCTAACATTGACGGAACAAAACTTTAAAAAAATTATATGGAAAGTCTGTTAAAAAATAATGAGTTGACGATATTTATTCACAGCAGAGAGCCTTTCATAGCACGTCGCTTTTACTGAGAACATTTTCTGGTGTTTTTCTTTATTTCTCTAGAGCTTCCGCCAGACTTGCGAGGTCGGGTGTAAATGGTGACTGAGGGGAGGAAGTGGGAAGCCGGAAGCAGGAAGGAGGTTGAATGGAAGAGATCACATACCTACCCTCCAATACACTAAAGGCATTTGATATGCGTAGGTACACGGTGCAGGCCTACCATCTTATACCAATCTATGAACGAAATCAGTACAAAGCTCGGTTTTTATCACCGCAGTCGGGTATTTTTTCTCAGTTGGGGGTGATTTTTAACCCCATTACCCCTGCACGTAAAGCATGTAAGGGATGCTACTCCTGCTGCTACTTGACACTGTCGTGTCAAACGCCTTATGTAGGAAAAACACTGTGATCTGATTAACTACACGCGATCAAACATTTTGTAAGGATAATATTATTTTCTGGTTTACCGGAGATGTTTTATGTAAGTTGGACATGAATATATAGCGTAGGATTGATGAAAGAAGTTTGAATGCAGTACAAATGAGATTCCTGAGGCATATTTTTTAAACCATGTGTCTATGGTCGTGTTGCAAATAAGGAGATCCTGTGTATTTAACAATAGTAAGAAAGGGACTCTAGATTATTTGAATGCGCAGAACGAATGAAAGGAGAAAGGGGAGGCCGGAGACGCTCCAGAAAGACGAGGTACGTTTAAGTAAATCAAATATCTACTTAAGTCAAATTATGGCAAAAGTCCATGATAAGTAGTAGGTATATAGAGTAGGATAACATATGAGACGAGTGTTCATCAAGAAAGAGCTGTGTGACATGTTATCCTATCTGCCTACTCCGAGAGTAGTTACCATTCATAAATCTTAACTTCTTTTCGATATTTTATAATAAGCCATATTCTTAAACTTCCGGTAATTGTTTGGTTTCGGTTGCCTCCTCGTACCTTTTAAAATGTCTGTTCAGAAGATTCCCATTTCTGAGCACAAACTGCCTCCTGCTTTATATTATTTTTTTAGTTTTAATATTCTTGTTTTGTCCTGTCCTGCTGTTGTTGTTCTAAGTTTTGTCATCACTTTGTATAAACAGTATATTTAGTTTTATAATATTAGATCTTTATTGGGTAAGGCACACTGCAGGAATAATTTTAAAAACATGACCACTAATACTAAATTACCGTTAAGTTTGTTATAGCTAAGCGTACTTGAAGTAAAATGCCATGTTATTATTATTATTATTATTATTAGAATGTCATATTATTTTTCTAGATATTCCATATGATAACCTAGAAATAACAGGTTAATTTATTATAATAATTAAAATAAAATAACTTTGTTTGAATACCACTTTATTGTATATATTTATAACCAACCGGTTTCAGTTCAACCCGAACCTTCATCAGGGCTAATAAAAACATATTAAATTAATTACAGAGGTGTATGGGTACTTATAGTTAAGCTGGAAGAGGGAGAGAGAACATCAACTTTGGTGGGGGTGGAAGACTTAGGTAGGAGAGAGGGGGTAAACATAGGTGCAGGGAATGGAAATATATTTAAAATGGGGCTGTTTGTTAAATCTAATTGTTTATTTAATAAATTGATTTTATTGACTTTAAGGGATTTTTTTATCTCGAGTGCTTCTAAATTATTGAGGCGTAGACCTATCCCGTTTCTATGTAATACTTCTATACCTGAAGGCTTATCAAATGAGTGATCTTTATCTATTAAATGTGTTGCAAATTCCGAAAAACCTATGTTATTTAAGCATCTCAAGTGCTCAACTACCCGCGTTTGAACATTTCTTGCAGTTTTACCAATGTAAAATGCTTCGCAATCATTACATTTGAGTTTATAGATGCCAGAATGGCTTAAATTATTTTCTTTATCTTTTGAGTTAATTAAAAGTTTACCTAGGTTATTATTGGTATAAAAAGCGGCTTTAATTTCTGTTGGAAATTTTAAAACACATGAGGACGAGAAATTATTAATGTATAAAATTCTACGCCAACCGTGGTTTTTATTTACTGCGATGTTGGGGATACTATTATACAGGAATTTATTACAAAATATGAGTCGTTGTTTTTTTGCAAGGATTTTATCAATTAAGGTATGGGTATATCTATTATTTATGGCGATAGATTTGATTATAGAGAGTTCAATATTAAAGTTAACTTGAGATAGCGGAATAGTGACAAGTCTGTGGACCATAGAATGGAAGGCAGAATGTTTATGGGAAATGGGATGGTTTGAAGTACTATGAATGACTGTATCGGTAAAAGTAGGTTTTCTATAAATATTAAAATTGAATTTATTATTAATAATGGAAAGGGATAGGTCTAGAAAATTTAAACTGTAATTAGTACCTATTTCTACTGTGAACTGAATATTTTTATGGAAAGAATTAAGGAGGGACAAGAAGGAATTAAGTTGACGTTCTGTACCTTTCCATATGCAAAAAATGTCATCAACATAACGTTTCCACATAAAAACATTATTTAAAAGAGGTGAGTTAGAACTAAATTTTAGTTCTAACTCACCTCTTTTAAATAATGTTTTTATGTGGAAACGTTATGTTGATGACATTTTTTGCATATGGAAAGGTACAGAACGTCAACTTAATTCCTTCTTGTCCCTCCTTAATTCTTTCCATAAAAATATTCAGTTCACAGTAGAAATAGGTACTAATTACAGTTTAAATTTTCTAGACCTATCCCTTTCCATTATTAATAATAAATTCAATTTTAATATTTATAGAAAACCTACTTTTACCGATACAGTCATTCATAGTACTTCAAACCATCCCATTTCCCATAAACATTCTGCCTTCCATTCTATGGTCCACAGACTTGTCACTATTCCGCTATCTCAAGTTAACTTTAATATTGAACTCTCTATAATCAAATCTATCGCCATAAATAATGGATATACCCATACCTTAATTGATAAAATCCTTGCAAAAAAACAACGACTCATATTTTGTAATAAATTCCTGTATAATAGTATCCCCAACATCGCAGTAAATAAAAACCACGGTTGGCGTAGAATTTTATACATTAATAATTTCTCGTCCTCATGTGTTTTAAAATTTCCAACAGAAATTAAAGCCGCTTTTTATACCAATAATAACCTAGGTAAACTTTTAATTAACTCAAAAGATAAAGAAAATAATTTAAGCCATTCTGGCATCTATAAACTCAAATGTAATGATTGCGAAGCATTTTACATTGGTAAAACTGCAAGAAATGTTCAAACGCGGGTAGTTGAGCACTTGAGATGCTTAAATAACATAGGTTTTTCGGAATTTGCAACACATTTAATAGATAAAGATCACTCATTTGATAAGCCTTCAGGTATAGAAGTATTACATAGAAACGGGATAGGTCTACGCCTCAATAATTTAGAAGCACTCGAGATAAAAAAATCCCTTAAAGTCAATAAAATCAATTTATTAAATAAACAATTAGATTTAACAAACAGCCCCATTTTAAATATATTTCCATTCCCTGCACCTATGTTTACCCCCTCTCTCCTACCTAAGTCTTCCACCCCCACCAAAGTTGATGTTCTCTCTCCCTCTTCCAGCTTAACTATAAGTACCCATACACCTTTGTAATTAATTTAATATGTTTTTATTAGCCCTGATGAAGGTTCGTGTTGAACTGAAACCGGTTGGTTATAAATATATACAATAAAGTGGTATTCAAACAAAGTTATTTTATTTTAATTATTATAATTATGTATACCCACAAAGTGTTTGCTACAAGTGAAAAATTAGGTTAATTTATTATTTAGGCATGAAAGAACTAGTAGGTTGGGTTACTAGAAAATGAGGATACTGAATACCAAAGCAATATTTATATTTCAGCCCAAAAATAAGGTGTTCCTGTTCCCGAAATACGTGTTTAAGAATGTAAATTTTTATTTCGAATTATATGGTTATCCCACGAGAAGCCGTAGAGATTTTAGACTTAAATTAATCTATATTTTAAAGAATCTAAGATTTTCAATAAACTACCGACAGATGTTAAAGACGCTAAAAGCCTTGCTGCTTTTCGTGGGTGATGCCTAAATGCTATTATTATTATTATTATTTATTGGATAATTTGTATAGCGCCGCTTTTGTGAGTTATCACCTCAGGGGCGCTTTACAGTTGATGCAGGTATTACAGAAAATATAAATATTACAAAAATAGAGTGAATTTAAGTTAAGTAAAATGAAGTATAGGAACAGGTGACACGAAAATAGAAGATGGAGACTCTGCAGCAAGAATCCTAGGTGGTGAAGAAACTGGGCCAGCTGCTGCAGCGAAAGAGTCCACCGCGTCGTAATAAAGCGCTGACACACTATCCTCTCACAGATACCAGGCCTTGGCAGCACCGCTGTGACGTTCTACGAAGATAGAAGATGAAGACTCTGCAGCAAGAATCCTAGGTGGTGAAAGAACTGGACCAGCTGCTGCAGAAAGAATAAGTTTTAGATGTAGTGTAAAGTTTGCCTAAATGTTATGAGTTTTTAGTAGTTAGTAAAGGTTTATACAAGATATAAAAATGGATTTTTTATAACTAAATAAAAACGTACAAAAAAAATTTTAAACTAAGATCAAGAACAAGCTGATACCTAACTACTTACCTTCCTAAATATCAAAATCTATGGTAAGTACCTAAGTTAATTAACAAAATAGAATGTGTATGTAGGCTATAATGGGAAGAAGACAGTGCGGATTCTTCTTATCGCAACTTTCTTTCTAATAATTCCTTCCCTCTACCTTCTACTACACATCGCATCTCTAGGAAAATGGACACCTTTAGAAAGCGGTTCGCCAAAGGGCCGCGCACAGTAGCACGGAGACGCCCAAAAAGGGGCAATAAACAAATTAGACAAAAACACACAAAAGTCAAACACTGCTTTCCAAAGTTGCCGCAATGCATCTAATAATATTGTTTATACGTGCAATTCCGTGATGGCCGTAAAATTTTATAGGCACGCTTTAAAACAGGAGTTGTAAATAATGCATCGCGGCCCATGTGCTGCTGTCTGTATTTATTTTGGTACGGCGGTACATCAAACGGGGTTCTGGGACAAATGCTAGTCTCAGCAAAATGCAACGATCTCTTTCAACTCTTCTTTGTGACTCCTGAGGAAAATGTAAAACGTTACAGATGTTGTCTTCAAAACTGTTATCAAATATCTGAAAATAAATACGATAAAACATCCAGATAACACGAGCAATGAACATGTTTCAAAATACACCTGTCATCGTGAATTTAAGAAACTTCATTATACTTATTTTGTTGACTTACCACCGCTGAAAGGTGTTCTTGAAAGGTGATTGCAGTTAGAGAATAAAACAATTATAAAAATATTTGCTAACGAATTTTCAATAGTCTGAAAGTCCAGTTTTTAGATTCTCACGGCCAAAAGCATTTTTGTTGTTTGTTTTTGGGGTGTTATGCCGTGTTGCGCTAACTCCTTCTTTAGCCGACGTTTCGGACAGCGTTGCAGTGTCCATCATCAGGGCAGATCCGGTAGATCCGAAGATGTGTCGAAAACGTCGGCTAAAGAAGGAGTTAGCGCAACACGGCATAACACCCCAAAAACAAACAACAAAAAAGTCTGAAAGTCCAGTTTTCGGATAATATCTTAAAGTAATTTTAACTTGTTTATATATTATTATGCCATTAATATTACAAGTCCGAAATGTGTTGAAGAAAGTGCTTAGATAGGTGACGGATAGAGGAGTGTCACAAAAATATGCCACACGCAAGTATATGGAAGAAATTGCAGGTTACGTCTCATACACACCACGATCAAGTAAATTAAATACTAGATCATGTCAAAAGTCAAGTCAAGAATGTGCACCGAGGCTGAAAAGTGTGTCATTCCAATCTGTTTATATGTAAGTACATACCTACGTAATTGTCATCTTCAAAAATATACAATAATTAAACTTCGCGCAGTGGGTATTATCTGCATTAATATCTCTTCGTCTCTTGTAAATACAAACATTCATGGAGTCCGGAAACTCGTACTACAAGCGATGAGTCTAAATATCACATAGAGAACAAAAAAAACTCTTTTTTCGAACTGAGCACATCCACATTATACAAGCGTTAAAAAACCTATTGGGTAGGGTCTACGCTTAGATGCATTTCAATAGACATTAATCATCTAAAATTTGAAATAAAAATTCCAACTTCTGACTTTATTTACGCGAAAACGAAGGCTTAAATCGAAAAAACCTAAAACTGACTCCAAATGTGATGCAGATTCACCAAATTCCCGTTTGTACTACGATTTTCCGGACACCGTGCACATACCAAAATTAATCTTCTTAACTTATCCTAATATTTTTCAAAATTATGTTATGTTCTGAATAAACAATTAAAGCATTATATTTTTCCTAATATTCCTCCTCCTTCCTCCTTTTGTTAGGATATAAAAATCTTAAGTCGTAAATTTTAGTCGACGTAGGTAATATTAAATACATCATAATTTGGTAGGTATAGATACTGCAAAAGAGCAATACCGCGTTAATTTATCAACTAAATAACTTATTACACTATCATCGAAGAAGAAGATACTACGGATATATCTAAACGATACATGAAACAGAACAAGACACAAACAAATAAAAAGGTAATGGTCGCAACTCCAAATCGAACCAAGAATCTCTGATTTACCGGGACAATGCCTCAACCGACTCTTGCATTGACGGGTTTATCCGTCAAAGTTATTTCAATAAAATTAGCTTAGTATATATATATATCTACATTTTTACCATTGATTAAATGCAGGCCGTTTCCGGATATTTTTTTAGTAAATTCCCAATATATCAGAACACGTGTCATGCACCTACATTTTCTTTGAAAATATATAATGACGAAATGCGAAAATAATACGATTTTTATGAACACGTGTTCATGATCGTGACAATCCATTGATATTTTATTAATAGTTTATCAGGAAACCTATCAGTTCGTTACAATTCATTATAGGCCTGCCTTCCCGTTTTTAACCAGATAACGAATAATTTAAAGAGATTCTTAATAAATTATCAATATTTTTATCAGTAAATTAGTTCTGTGAAGGCTCAAATCACAAAAGCTACACTTCAAAATTGACTTCAAATGTGACGCAGATCCACCAGTTTTCTGCTTGTAAGTACTACGAGTTTCTAGACACCATGTATATACATTTTTTTTTTCTTAATTTAGGTATATCAATATATTTTCTAAATTACGTTGTGTTCTGAAAAATAAATAAATTATATTCTTCTCCAAGTTATTAGGATGTAGACATCCATATTTGAATCGATGTAGGTTTATATATACACAATTTCTACATTAAAAACAAGATAATTTCGTAAGTTTGAGTACTGCAAAGACCAATTCCGTGTTATTTTATCAACTAATCAGTTTTGTGTATACCTACATGTCAACCATTATTTAATTGATAAACAATAACAAAATCGCAACAGTAATTATTTCTAAATTGTTATTCAAATGGTTGCTTAATATTATCAATAATTAAGAGTAAAAATTGATACATTATTTATTATATCTAATAATATTGTGTTCGTGATAAATTTGTAGCTCTAAGATCTCTAGTATTTTAGTTTCATTGCAAAACGTCCCTGTAGTGATTTATTCAATAAAAACAGTGCTATAAAAGTTGTTAATTTGATTATTATTATTTTCTGCCTACCTTTTCAACGTAATCGCGTGGTTGTTAGTTAATCACCGAATTAAATATTTTTTATCAATTGTGTATCCACAATGCTATCGTCTTGTCACACTAATGATAATTATAAATGCAATCGTTTTAAAATCGTATGTTCCAGGAGCTCTGATTTTTAAAATAGTGTTATGTTCAAACTGAACCACGTTTAGTATCCCCTGCCTGGGAAAGGGGCGCTTTGTTCACTCGTTATAGCCCCCTATATAGTTTTATTGGCAAGGACCTTTCTCTTATCAGAACCTAAACTAGATGAAGTCACTCAAAACCTTCTCAAAACTCTACAAGTGACGTCGCAGCCATACCCTAATATAGTTCTATATTGCTCTATATAACGTGCCCCCAGAGGCTGTAATCCCTCGACACGTAATTTAAGGGTAGTTAGCTTTTTCACGAGTTTATATGGCTGCTTTATGACACTGTTCAATTACGGTTAGGCTACTGAAATAGTTTTAATATTCCGAAAAAACATAAAACAAAAAATGCCGAAATATTCATTTTATGATTAGAAAGACCAGGAAAATAGAATTGCAATGAACTTGAAAGAATATTAATATGAGTTATTTTCAAATTACAACCTGGTGATTAACTAAAGGATATACTTTATTTCTTACTATAATATTCGTACCTATATTGAACAATCAACTACAAGAATGTTCTCATGGCCATGATTTAATAAAATCTAGAAGGAAAAACTAGAATTATGTATGTATCGAGGTTGAACACGAATACGTATGTATTTGCAGTGGCGTAAGGTGAAAATTTTCAAAATTCTTGCGATTTTTAAATTAAACAAAAAAAATATCTGGGTGCCTGAAATATGTTACATTTGCAAGTACTATCCACTTAGGTATAAAAAAATATATTTTATGCATCTAGAAAAGAAAATAACAGTAATTGCAAACCTTTTGTATTTACATTTGTCAAAATGCGTAAGTGCAGTAAACACGTGAATTCGTGTCTACAAATAAACATTTACCATAGGTATATATATATAATAATGTTATTTAACATTATCGCATTCCGTAAACAAGGACAAGGTGCCTTCATAAAATATTTTTATTTTTATTTAGTACAGGTTATTACTATATATACATATTTGAAAAATATTTTGTTTGTCCAAATAGGAGAAAATCTCGTTTTAGGACAAGCAAAATTTAAATAAACTGACATAGGTACATATTTTGAAGAGCTAAAAATAAAAAAAGAGAAGGAGAGAAAGAATAAATAAATAAAATAGATTATATCCTGAAAAGTTGATGTTTGGTTACCAACTTATAATAATAATAATAATACCGAACGATTAGTCATAATAGACCCCATATAGTTTTACATGACAAAATTTAAAAAAATAACTTATATCATTGATGTCGCTATTCCAAATTCCTCCAAAAATCTGTTTATGAAAAAATAAGAACATACACAGATTTAGGAAATGAGATTAAAAGAATTTGGCATTCTTCGACTATAAAAATATGACCATATGTTATTTCGGCTACTGGCATTATACCTAGCTCTCTCATTTTAAATTTAGGCGTATTAGATCTGTCAAAAAATGTATATATAATAATGCAAAAATTAGTCAATCAGGCAAACTTTTAAATACATGTAGGATTACGAAAGATTTTTTAAATATTTATATTGAGGGATCAGTAGGATTTATAGGTCCAGTTAGGAGTTCTACCGAGCCGAACCCTCTGATATGAAAATATCTGGAGTCGGTGAATTATTTTATTTAGTTAGTATTTTTATTAGTTGGTATTATGTATGTGATATTTTTTTTTTGTTTCTAGATTCACTTAAAATAAGCATCAGGATTTTTCGCACACTGTCTTAGTATGTCATAGAATAATTTATTCTGAATATAATCAGATTGTTAGTAAAATATTCATAAGCGAAACAAGTGGATTTCTGATTAATAATCGAGTTATGTTTATTAAAACAAAATAATAGTTCTTTATATCGGAATTATGTATTACACTATACTATGTCGTTCATTTCAGGTTAATATATATTTTTATCTACCTATCTTGTCCTTATAATAATAATAATAATAACATGGAATTTATATAGCGCAGTTTAGTGTCATTTCACTTCAAGTGCGCTTAACTACTCGTTTAACAAACTTATTCCTACAGTGTGCCTTACCCAATACAGATCTAATATTATAACACATGTTATATGTTAGGCAAATATGAATGTATTTATTTATAAACAAATAATATTATTAAATAAAGACCAGTTATTTTTCTCAACCATTTCCTTCCTTTCAAGTTTGTCTGAAAATTAAATCGTCATTCATAAAAGTTCGCCCATCTCAAAATTTCCCGAGTCAGAGGTAACGCAGTGCCTCTTTCCCTCGACGCTCGCCGGCCGACTGAATCCTGGTAACCACCCATCCCTCGACCTCGCAGGGCCGGTGGAGGGGGTAAACCAAAACCGCGTACGCCATTGGCCAAACCCCAAACTGACTCTTTCCGCACCCGCATCATGATGCCTGTCTCCCTCACCCCAGAGCACTTTCATCGGGGAAAAAAAGGCACTCGCTCTCGCTCCCTCTCCGTCAGTTTTCCTCTTTTTTTTACAGTCATAGCGTGACGTGACCAAGCCACGAAACGGTCTGTGACGATGTGTGGTAGTGTGCGTGTGGCGATATGTTGCCATAGTGTGCACTACATTCAGACGTAGACGTAGGTGTAAATTGCATGTGTGTCTGTATGTGGTGGTAGGACATATTAACGGGTGTTGGTCTAGAATTTCACACGTGTGTCCACGTGTGAGTGGGCCAGTTTTGTGTGCCGCGTGTAATAAGGCTGTCAGGATTAAACACCAACATGAAGGTTTATTTATTCCCAGATCGATGAAAAATCACATCAATCCAGTTGGCGGATATTCACGCCTAAATGTCGAAAAAAACATTTGAAAAGTTGTGTCGATTTCTTACATAGAATCTGGACCAGAAAGAATTGAATTCTATTTAAAAAGAATGTTATTGAAAAATGATTACGCAGCTCGCAAAGCCAAAAGATTTTTTATTTGTTATATAGATTTTCTCTAATATTCAAAGAAACTTAACTTCACACAAATACACTTTTCTGAAACGCATATCCGAACATTATAAATCGCTTTTACAAATACAAATTTCTGACGAGTTAAAACCTTATTTACCACTATTATCCTTGAAATTCCAATTCGGCTAATCAGACTAATATAGGTGAAAGTGTCTAATGATGTTTTCAGATTCAGATCACTAAACATAAACAAGTCGTTAAAAACTTTATTAGATTTTTAGGTACTTACTTGCAATACTTTAAGTAATACGCAAAAATTTATAAATCAACGAGAAAGATAAAAAAAACTTGTAATACATCATTACTACGCGGAGAAAACTTGCTGATATAAAATATTGCTAATTAATTAAGAATATTTTCAAATTATTCGTAATCTGGTTTAAAACGGGATTGCAGGCTATTAAGGAATCAATTTATAGGTTTCCTAATAAACTTTCAGTAGAGCACAAATGTGTTATTTTCGCATTTCGTCATATATTATAGGGACACTCGCAGGTTTTGTCCGATATATTATGAATGTACGTAGGTATTAAAAGTTTATTAGGAAACAGGGTTTTAATATATCAGCAATACTGATTTTTCTCCGTGTCGATACATGAAAAAATGCGATTAAAACGGTAGTTTCCCATGGTAAATGACCTTATTAACTCTATTAAAACATATTCCTAAAAGCTCCAACAAAAGACAAATTTCTAAACCTTCATAACTTGTTGGGACACGCGGCTCGAATCTTGTTTGGCGATATTTTGTGCTGAATATTGACGACATTAGATGTGTTTTTATTGACGACTCTTCATCCGCAGGTCTAACACTGTTATTATCAATTATTAGGACGGGTTGTTTCGGAGAATTTGAACAGTTCTTCAAATTTCTAAGTTAATTTTCAAGTTCTGTGAATGATTTTTACAAGTTCGTTATTATTTCAATTCTGTCAAACAACTAGCCAGTAGCCTATAATGATATAATAACAGAACTTGAATAAGACTTCCACAGAACCCGAAGATGAACGTTGAAATTTGATGAATTGTTCAAATTCTGCGAAACAACCCATCCTTAGGTAACTTTTTTATAATAATAAATAAGCATAATTTAATTTTTTTTTATTATTATCTCCACACAGGAGGCCCTGAAGAAAATAATTTCCCTCAGGGCCTATGTCATCTTTGGGGATGCTGTGTGGAGGGTCTTTTTGTGGAGAGGAAGGAGTGAACATGGGTCTTGAAGAGTCCCATGTTGTAGGAGGGAGGAAACACAGAGGCCGGTAGCTCGTTCCACAGCCGAGCTGTTGAACTTAAGAACGAATCGTAGAAGCGACCCGTTCTCATGTGACAAATGTCAACCGTTTACGAATGTTGGGCACGCGTTTGGCGTGTATCCCGACTACGCACCGGTGCCGAAGGGATCAATGACGCTAGTTCCTCAGAGCATCTTCCATTGTAATGCCGATAGAACAAGGACAGCATACCTACCTGACGCCTGTGCTCTAAAGATTGCAGTTCGTTTGTTAAGATTGGGGAATCTTGTTATATTAATTAATATACGTAGTATGCAAAATTTGCAAGTTTTAAAATTTGATAGCTTAAAACTATTTAATATGTTTTAATTAAATACTGCGAGAAGTACATTTCTTGGTCTTGACAATCATTTTTTTGATAAGTAATTTTATAAACCCTGAAAAAATGTAGGCCTATGAAAACTGCTTTAAGGTTAAAAATCTCCTACTTAAAAGCCCATTGTCGGTTATGGTTTTACTGTATGATGTGGAAAATTAAGTCCTATAGAAAATGATAAAAACATTTCAATATTTGTGCCTGAACTTCGCAAAATAAATAAAACACCTTTATGGGGATGTTTTTTTCTATTCATTATACATAAGGAGTGTTATTGTTAGCCGCCTGATTTCAAATGTTACACAAAGTGGTGCATCGACTTAATATTGTTTTTTTTACTGTTCTATTTAATGTGTGTTCTTTTTGAATTACAATAAAGATTTTTTTAAAGGCAATCAGTATTACCTTTTATTGAAATTACCCCCGCTAAAACAAATTTCAAAACACAATAATTATTCTTAACATAATAAATAAATCAATTAAAAAATACCCAATTATTTCAAAATCTTACACAGATGTTTACAAAATCATCACATCTCTAAATCCTCGCATTTTTCGACAAATTTTAGTGCATTTTAATGCGCGTATTTTTGATTTTTTCCGCTCATTAACCATAACGAATTTATGTTAGGAAATCGTCGTAAATGACCTAGCCGGTAACGGAATATGGTTGGGAATTATTCTTAAGTAAAAGCCAATAAGTTTCTTATCTACATTTCAGGTAAACAGTGTCCATACGTTGTGGGATTATCTTGTTAAGATTTAATAAACTAAAGGTATGTTTGTTTTCCATTCTATCAATATTTATGGTTTTTTCCTATTATTCAAGGGTGATTACTGAGAGTTATTTCCCCAAATTGGAATATTTAATTTACCGTTCAGTATTAATATAATATTTCAGTCTTTATAAATTCGCATTTAACTGGGTAATGAAGAATTTATCTGGCTTCTTAGAAAGTTGTAATATTTTCAAAAGCAACTAATTACATTCAAATTAATACGTTTTGATTTAGTTGCACTACAAAATATGTGGTACGTATTACCTGGATCGAAACATATTTTTTATTGATGGGGAAACAATTTTAAACTTTTGAGAGATAAAATAAATAGTAAATAAATAAATATTTCAGCCTTGAAAAGAGGTATATTTATTGGCAAGACAAGGAGATCGGTTAAATATTATTTGTATTTTAAGTGGTTAAGTTTCCTACGGATTTTTATTTAAATATCATTATTCAGCGCACAAAAATGTCCTGAAATATCCTGAAAATAATTCTATAATGAAAAAGGACAACTAAGACAAAAGATATACATATTTCGATCTTACCATTCTGTCACTCTCGAAAGTTATGGGCCGCCACAAGTGGTTTCGAGATATGTTTCAAAACGCCCTTTTTTATGATATTTTTAGAAAATAGCGCTTCGTAAATTATTCATGCAGTATCATCATTATTATGCACAAGGAATATTAAATCGAAAATAAAGCTTTAAAAACATATATTCTTATACCATTATATGTATAGTTAAAAATAATTATAACAACATAAAACAGGGGCGCAGCGGGTATAAGGGCGCCGTAAGCTTATAATTTAGGTAACTGATTTCGGTAAATACTATCTTAATAATATTGCAAATATCTGTCTTGAACACAGCTCTTTTCTTGTTTTTTTTTACAAGCATAATATTTTCATTTGAAAAGGCGGAATACTTATTAATAATTATTTCTGGTTTTTACCATTTTAAATTGTTCAGTGTAAGTAAAAACATTAAAAACCACAGTTTTAGTAATATTGGAAATAGATACAGCTAAATAAAGTTGAAATCAGCAACATTTAATTTCAGATAAACGCAATAATCACTTCATGCCACTGCTTTTATAATTCCAATATTTTTATTATAAAGCAAGGGGATACTGCCTGGTCCAGTTGAAGTTCCAGCCTCTCTGCCTACTTCTACATTGTTGGAACCGAAAATAGTATTCAGTTAATACAATTATATAAAACTTACCTGTTTAAGTTTGATTTTTTTGTTGAAAGGTTAACCTATGAGTAAAAACGAGATTTTAAAATATAGTATTTATGAACTTGAAAACGTTTCAAAGTGAGGTTTATAATCAAGATGTCGAAATATCATTAGCATCCTCAAGCCTTGACAGTGATTGACTTTAATTTACTCAAGTTTAAATAAAATATTTTTAAAAAATAAAAGTTTTCAAAATGAAAAAATTCTCGGGCATCAGGGCAGGTTGCGGGGGGTGGGGGTGGGTGGTGCGGTTTCCCGCCTCGCCGCCACACTCGCGCCGTCCCTGTCTGGCGCGGAACAATCACCTCACACCGATACACCGAGCCGAGGTTTCAAAAAAATCCACCCGTCCCACTCTCCCACCCCAACCGCGGTGGATTTTTTCAAAGCCGCACTCGGTGTGTTGGCTGTCTCGCTCTGCCGCTCACGCCGGGCCCGTCCGGCGGGCTCCGTCTCCGTCTGGCGCGCCGGTTTTTACGAGATGCCTTCACCGCAGAGGGAGAAGCCGCGGGGTGGGGTTCACTCCGTACACGCAAAATATTGACCATCGGAAAAAGTTCTGTCACAGCCATCAGTCGAAATTGGGACTTCGAGGAGCGCGCATGCTCGTGGCAAGACGTCTTGTGCTTTCTTAGGATCTCGCGTAAACTTAAGTAACTTTCCCGTCTCCCTTCCAGTTGGGTAGTGCAGACCGCGCATGCTTACGGAGCTTTCTTCGAGGACCGCAATAAACTTTGTTTACCAACTCCGTAGAAGCCTTTCGCGAAGGTCTTAAAGTTTCAAACTTTTACCGCTCTGACTTTTAAAAGTGAATTATGATAACTTTTTTATTTGTGAACTGAAGTGTGTTTTTAAAATATTTTTGAAGTGAAGTAGTTTGTTTGAAAGTGTTAAAGCGTCGTGTAGGATTGTAGGTATATCTAGTGAACATCTCCATGCACCTGCCAGGAAGAGAAGGCGGGCCGGCCATGGCGGACATGTTCTCGCGCGTGCAGCAGTACTACCAGGCGGCGCACGGAGACCTGGTGCAGACAGGCTCCCCCGCAGTACTGTGCTCGGCGCTGCCCACTCACTGGCGCTCCAACAAGTCCCTGCCGCTGGCCTTCAAGGTGGTGGCGCTGGACGACGTCACCGACGGCACGGTGGTGACGGTGCGCGCGGGCAACGATGAGAACTGCATGGCCGAGCTGAGGAACTGCACCGCGGTCATGAAGAACCAGGTGGCCAAGTTCAACGACCTGCGCTTCGTGGGTCGCAGCGGCCGCGGCAAGTCCTTCTCGCTGACCATTACCATCGGCACCTTCCCCCACCAGGTGGCCACCTACGGGAAGGCCATCAAGGTCACCGTGGATGGACCCCGCGAGCCCAGAACTAAACAAAGTATGTTTCGTTATTCCTTTTCTTCATTGTTTACTTCTGATTCATTTATTCATTATTGACAAAAATGTCAATATTTATCAAATGCCAATGATTTGTGTCAAATGTAGTAATTATCTGTCTACCAGCATATATCCACTGGTATATTCCCAATGTGTCATATATTATGTTTATTAAATATCGTATGTATGTATAATTAATTAATTTATTTTTTGAGATAGAGAACTAGGCTTTCAATAATATAAAAACCGGTATGTAACGTATGTAAAGGTTATTGATAATTCAACAGTTCCTATATATATCAAGGATGAAACACTCGCGTATTTACAAATACATGCGTATAATAATATTGTTAAGAAAATATTTCCAGCAAACCATTAAAATAAAGATAAATTAAGGTTATTCCAAATCACGTAGTATTTATTTAGTGGTGCACGTATTGCAAAGTCTTATCAAAAAAACTCAATGAAAAGCAAATATTTTCTTTTGGCAAATGAGCCTTTTGTCAGAGCACACATTAAGTTATCTCGACGCTCTGTATTTTTTCTTATCGTGATACCGCAAAAAATCCGAACCTTTCCGCGTCACTATTTGTTCGGCAATGTAATCTAGTTAAATCTCCTAAATTTAGGCAAACACAAGATCTTATTAACAAATGAATTCACATATTTATAAAAAGAACAGCGCACTGTTTGCTTGCGGCCTCGTAATGGTACCGCAATGGTTACACAATTGTTCCCGTGCTGGAGATATGAACCCGCAGATGCTCGGTTGAGGTGTGCGCGTTACTAAAACATTCATTCTGGCTTTATTCAAATAATAATATTGTTTTGCATTTGGCAGTCGGGATTTTTCTCAAGGTTCGGCGACTGCGGAGGAATTCTCGACAGGAGATGTACCGACTTAAAAATACCCGTAAGCTTTTAAACCGCTTTATCCACATTTTCGTTTCCACATCGCTCGGCTTAATCCCAATTTATCTTTGTTTACTCTCTCCGCCTGACGAGGGGAATATTATTTATGATTTGTGAATTACCTATTACTGTACCAAGCCGGAAAGCTTGGGACAATATTTATTAATTGGGATTTACCTTGGCAACAGAATTGAGGGTTAAGCTGACCTTATTAGAATGGGGATGTAGATTTGTCATTACGTTTTGAAATCAGAATCAGAAAACACAAAAAAATCTTTGATTTCTAATTTCAATGAAAATATTGTCGAGTAATGATTCTTGAAGTTTATTTTACTGTCCTGTTTTCAATGCGTTTTATTTTTGTGGAGATTTAATGCAATTAACGTCGAAATCTGTTCAGCAAACGTACAGTGTCATTTGTTGAAATGCACTTGGATTCGTTTTTTATTTGCTACGACACTTTTCCGACACTCGCGTTGGCGTAAATTATTATGTTGGCAACAGCAAACTCGCGCACTTCTGTACAGAAATGTACACTTTTCTCACAATCGTCATTCTAGGACAATTTTTATATCAGTACCAAAAATGGTTTTCGTTTACTCAATTTTATTTGTGCAAATATGATAGGCTTCAATTTATCACGTAAAATGTTGGACAAGCGCCGACGCTAGATAACAGATGATGTACGAGGTATGGTTTAAATTATAAACCTGCTCATTTGGCTTGGTACGGTGTCCTTGAATGCCACGCGCCGACACAAATCCAACAATGTGCGGTACTTATAGTCCTGAAAACTTTCTGTGCAAAAAGATAACATGCATAAAGGACTTGGCGTCCAGTTGGTCCTACATTATTTGTCTTTTTGGTTTGAAGCTTAAATACGGAATGCGTCTGATGTGATGTGACACGCTCTTTCAAGTTTATTAAGACAAGAATTGATTTATTCGGTAAAATAATAGTTCACATGCGGCTCTCGGAGTTGCGGACTCTTTGTGCTTTCTATGTGGTCAGCTTGTGTGTGTTTATTTGAAAATGTCGGGCAGTTAAACAAAAATAGAACTGAACTGCTCCTGGCTTCTCCTCCTGACCTCCCCTCGCCTCCCCCACACTCCCACATATCCCGTAGTCAGACACATCCGTCTTGATCGCGATGGCAGACCACTTATTGCACCAAGCACACGCTCCATATTATAACCTTGTATTGGCTTTAGACCAAACAGTGTCCATTGATATTTATTTTCGCCTCTTAAATATGCAGCGTATCCAGTGGCGCCTAAGGAGCGTTGGACCACAACGCCTTCCCTAAATTTCAGTCAAACTAAAAATAATAACAAAAATGAAAGCAATTAGCAGTAATAAATATAAAGAATTAAGTTAAATTAAGCCAGTTCGAATTTTCGTTCTTTCTATCATGTCGTAAGTCACGTGGTGCGAGCGGATTCCATATCTCTCATTGCGAAATGTCACCTGAAAACATTAATTATCTATACGCGCTGAGTTACTATGGTATTGAAATTTCTCCGACAACATTTTAGCGCACCACCATTTTTGTGAGTACGACCCGCTACTGATTGTTCACACAATATAAAATCTGAGATTATTTATTCAAATTATTACCGTTCGTATTATCACTTTTACCAAGTCACCCTTTTTGGCTTAGTCCAATGTAAAACACATAAATACAAATCATTACAACTGCTTGAATTAATATTTACTGCCCGCAGCTACTGCATTTGATCCTATTAACTAACAGTTAATGGAACCTAAAGTTGCATCAATTCCTCCGCTTATGTTATTACATTGTTTTAAAGCCCGTCCCTTCAACAAGCATTGTTCAATGGCCTCATTGCATCGCATGCAATCATTCCGTTATCCCTTCTTTTGTCTTGATTAAATTCTTTAATACATTTCTCAAAAGCCAGTAGATGATTTGTTCGGTGGCATCCACAAGTTTCCCTTCCGCCCGCCGAGCGGACCCTGCCCCCCGCCCACTGAAACTTGCGGTGACGACCTCGAGGGGGAACATTGCTTCCAGCTGCCGCATACCGCCCTGGTACCTCGCGAGACTTGTGTCGATGATTTATTGAAAATACACTCGGATTTTACAGTAAATTATTATTTAGATACTCGCTTTTGCCTAAATTGCATGCAGTTGGCAATACTTTCTCAAAACTAGTAGATGTGTTCGACTTACGGAATTTAGTTACATGAAGGCTATAATAACATACCTCATAAATATACATTAGTGATAGCTGTTATATTTACTATATTTTATAATTTCTTTAGCAAATTTTACTCCTTTAATAATGTTATAATAAATTATTATAATATATATAACCTGTTTGCAAAAGCCCGTAGGGCGTAAAATATAAATCAATAAATTCACCATGAAATATTATTACAAATTTAAAAAAAGTAACATTACCTTATCAAAGATCTACAAGGCAAGGACTGAGGACTATCGTGATCTATTCTTTGTTTATTTCTTATCATCACAACTTGTCGCTACATCTCGTAAAACGTGGCACATTGCCCTTACTTTGATCTTCTCCGACAAATGCGTCATATTAGTCATTAAATGAATTAGTAGTTCATCACAGACTCCCTCCTTTGAAATATATTAGGTAAATTACTAAATAGATCATAAGAAATATCTTTTATCTATCCGTGAACGGAATCTGTGATTGGAATGGTGTAGAAGAGTATCTCTAATGAAGCCATGAAAGTTTGCTGTAAAGCTTATTCTAACCACTGAAAATTGACATAAACACCGCGACCATATGGGCGCTAAGAAAACGGTAGTCCGCCGAGTCTGTATACAAACAATCCAGCAGGAAATCTCAACACTGAAGCTAGAGCTGATAAATCAAGCGCAGTTAGTAAAGACACCGCCGGAGTGTGTTTCATGGACTTTAATAACACTGGAAGTCCGCAGTTAAACTTTGTTTATCAAATCTTCTTTGAGCGCTTTTTAACGCGCGGAAGTTTTATCGGTGCATTTCTGGTTTACGCTGCGCCGTCAGACGAAGTTGCTACAAACAAATGCAGCCTAGTAGATTGTTACACCATTAACGACGGCTTCGTTCTTACAGACAACTCATCCAAATATAAACTTAAAGGTCTTCGATGATTCTATTAACTAGACCAAACTTTTTACATTAGCTCCAAACATGAAAAAAATCCGTCATGGCCTATGTCATCTTTGGGGATGCTGTGTGGAAGGTCTTTTTGTGAAAGGAAGGAGGGTAACTTCTTTGAAGGAAGAAATTATCAGGGGTGGGTATATACGACTGGGACGTGGGACGTACGAATCCATCCCTTCCACTGCGATGCAAGGCGATGGGTCAACAAATCTCTACCAACCCTATGAACCCGGGCACCCCTGCTAAATCACAAAACGTGTCAAACCACTTGGGGTGACCTTTGGCAGGGGTGTTGGTTATCCAATAAATGGTTCTCAGGTGGCAGTACCCATACCCGCCTTCCAAATTCACGAGTATTTAAGATCATTTCACATCAGTTAAATTACCTTAAAAAATAGAGTACACTCTGCAACAATGGATTCAAAATAGTAATGGTTTACTGTAGGTAGTGAAATATTAACCAAAGTGTGCCATTATAAATGTACATACGAGTACATACAATATTTGAGTAGGTACAAATCATTAATTATAAGCTGCAAAATAAATGTAATACAGTTTTCCGATAAAGCAAAACTACTCGTAAATAGATCATGTTTTCTAATGCAGCTTGGCTCATGTTTTACTTATTTCAACTTATTATTTATTTTATGCATATCATTGTGATTAATACCACAATTATTCTATTTTTTTTATTTAATTGGCTTAAATTTCTATAGCGCGCTCTACACTCGCGGCGCGAACGGCCGCGAAGGCCGCGAAACGCGAGTGTGGATCTTGTTCACGCCTTCGCAATCTTCGCGTTCGCGCTTCGCGCCATTCCCCGATTTTTGTCGGTTTTTTGGCCCGCGACAAAGGGTTTGCGGTTTAAAGCCGCGAACAAGACTGAAGCTTTGCGAGTGTGGATGGACACAGTTCACGCGCGAATCGCGGCGTATATTCACGGCGTGAATTCACGGCGCGACTTCGCGCGCGAGTGTAGAGCCAGCTTATTGAGATGAGCGTGAAAAATTGTGTAAATTATTAAATTGAACCAATTGTAATAAAATATACTTTAATTGAACTAATTGAATGCCTTTCCCATATGAGCACATAATTAACCCGTTATTAGTGTGGTTCCCAGACTTGGGGTACGGTCATCCCGGCGCCTTCAGCCCCTTCCTGCTGCCGGGCTGGCTGGACGCCGCCTACATGAACCTGCCCGCCGCCTACCTGCCAGACTACTTCCGCCAGCCGCCCATGCACCTCCGCCCTCCGCATGGCCCCCAAGGCCCGCAAGGATTACACCCGTCTCTCATCAAAGGTAAGACTTTCTTATTTATCTAATATTCGTTCGAACTTGATAGTTTCAAAGACATCCTATGACAGACTTCTCAATGGCAGAACCATACAAACATATTTCTTTCATAGAATTCGAACAATTTCATCATATTTCAAAGTTTGTATTTCAATTTCTGGAAAAGTTCCAATCCATTCATGTTCTTATATCAGTTATGTCCAACAACTGGTCAGTTCACGGATAAAAATGAGTTAAGAATCTCTTCAAAGTATTAGTATACCGGTTAAGAACGGGATTGCGGGCCTTACGAACGAATTAACAGGTTTCCTTATAAAGTTTTAGTCAATTACGATTACATTATCATGATGAAGGAGCAAGTGTTGATGAAAATCCGAATATTTTTTGCATTTCGTCATGATATATTATTAATGCAAATGCGCGACCTTGTGATAATATACTTACTAATATAATTTACTAAAAGTTTATCAGGAAAACTGTTCAATCTTTCCTCATTCCTGCTATCCTGTTTTTAACCAATGACTCGAAGATATTATTAATAAATTAGCAATACTATTATTTTTTAGTGCAATAATGTCATAATAATAGAACTTGAATATAAACTTTGAAATTTCTTGAAAATTCTGGGAAACGACTAGCCCTATTACTTTCAGGAAAGTTTTTGACCCGCCAGCCGGTGAAAAAATAAACACTTCTTCAAACACAGCAAACTTACTTTGTGGCACCATTTTAATTATAAATAATCAACACTTAGTTTTCATATATATATTTTTCTATTTATTTAGTAGAGGATATAGGTATTGTACATTTGTAAAATGTTTTAACTGTCAAATAGGAGAAATTCCCGTCTCACGACAATCAAAATTTGGATGAATTTACATACATATTTTGTACAAAAAAGAATTTAGTTTTAATTTTTAATTAAATAGGTTAGTTTCATTTTTTTAATGTAACTACGTTACGTGACGTCGTTGAGACAAGACGATTTTTTTAATTAGTTGGGATATAACAAAGCATGTCAATATAGTGACGATGAAATACACGAATGCATAAAATAACAAATAAAAATTATAACAGAACTATGTTTGGATTTAGTGTATTTAAGAAAACGTTTGACAAAAATAATATAGATCTTTCGTAATATGTAACATATCGAGAAACGCTGTCATTTCTTGCTGATATAAACCATTTATGCTAAAAACTCTTACTCCAGCGACACGGTGCCTCATGGAGAAAGCAAAGCGCTGCAGTAACACGGGAGCCCAAATCGTTTTCTATGCGTTATGTAGTATAAAAGCCTGCCAAAAATTGAGATTTCAATCCCGATAAATCGGTATGCACATTAATGGAGGAGTGTTTTAAAAAGTGGTAGCATGTTGCGGATGATATAATAAATCAGGGGCGGTTCGGGGGGCTATCGATTGTGTAAGAGTTCGGCCGCCGCTCATAACTCACATCTCTTTCCCAGCCGTAAGGGGGAGGTGAGGGGGTACGAGTGTAAAGCGGAACACTTCCACCGTAGCCCCGGGTGGACACAGCTTTTTCATTTTGCGCCCCCTTGGAGAGACCGCCCCCCCAGTCCAAAGGGTCGCTAAAAAAGTTGTCGTCCATCTCCGGATCGATCGGCTCCACCTACCGTAAATCAATAGAACCTTCAAAATAAAATCTCGCAAAATATCAACAATTTTATTAAAAGGCTCAGAATGGAAGAAAATAGCTCAAAGATTTCAATCAAGTGTAAAATCATCTTTCTAAGATGTAGGTGACAATTCTGCTAGTCATTTTTTAACTAAAATTTATGTTAATCTGATCTTTGAGGAAATTCACGCTTTTAGCTTTTAACTGGGCTAGACCCAAAACATACAGTTTCCCTCAGCATTCACAATCATCATCTAAATGCAACTTGATACGAATGAGAGCGTTACTATAAGTCCTTTTCCAAATCATCAAAAACACTAATTTCGTTGAATGTGCGTTTGTCATGCGTTAAATCTGGTTCAATGATCTCAAATTTACTTTGTGTCTATTTCAAAAGTGTTACTCATTGTGTGACGAATTCAGACAAGCAATAGTAAAGTACCTAATAATAATATAATATTTAATCATTGATGACAATTTGACACAGAAAAATCAGAAAAGGTTCGTTCGCATCTAGGAATTGATCAATGCTGAGGTCCTGGTCGTCTTGGGTTCAATTTCAAAATTCAACAGAATCTTTTTCTGATTTTTTTTTCAAATTTTCGCTTGATGGTCGTTAATATTGATAAAATATTCCAATTTTAGGTTTAACTCATTAAGTTTCCCAAAAAAATAAATATATAAATCTTTTAATAACAGAAAATTATTTGAAGTATTATAAGTTGTTATGAGTGGTGAATTATTATTTGTCAAGAATTCCGATTAACTCTTGATTTTTCACGAATCGCTAGTAAAGTATGAAAAGCAATTCATCAAATCAAGTTACCATATATTTCCAAATATTTTTCACGACTACAAACTACCCAACATGCTTTTCTATAAGACTGGTTATCAATAAAGTCAATCGATTCAAAGCGCAGATATGTTTGCAGTTCAACAATTAATTTCACTGCTCGAAAACTTTTGGCATAAAATCCATTCTCAGAATATTTGGCCTTTTTTTATTTACCGAGGTTCGTTTGCACTTAGGAGCATTATACACGGTATGTGCCGGTGTAGTCGAGTTGCTGTGCTTAATGTACCTCAGTAGGATGCTTGCCCCCATCCTCCTTTACTCCAGCCGCCCACTGGCCCCCCTATACCCTCTACTTGCACTCCGAGAGCCACTGGCCAGAGGTCGGGTTGGTTTCGACCTTTTTTTCGTATAGCCTGCACAGGTATTGAAACGTGAACCTTCTACTTCTCTTTCCTGAACCGTGAACACAACACGACCTGATACAGGCTGATTTAAATTATTCTTAACTCTGCACTAATTGAATATTTGACATGTAATTTCTTAGTAATTTATAATCGTTTATTTGGCTTGCTTATATAAGTTATATTAGCAAGTAGGTATATTACTTTTTAACCCGGATGTAATTAACCTCATTGAATTTCATATACGTACGAGAGCTACTCGTTCCAAAATAGTGTTTAAATAGAACAATACGAAATATAAAAAGACTGAGCATTTCAAACACTCGCTTGTACCTAGATTACATGATGTTAGTAATAGATACACAGATGTGGCAGATCCATTTTAACTGCACGGAATGTGTGTAGAAAAAGGCTATACTATCATGTATTTATACCGATGAAATAAAATAAATATGCAATTAGCATCTTGGTAAAAATATATGTGCATATTCCTCCAATGAAAATGATTTTCGTGACGATGTGGAAGTCATTATCTTAATTTATTTCTCAAAAAAGTAGCCTGACATTAGAAACAGCTGTTAAAGTAAGCTCCAGTGTCATGACAGCTGTTTGAAATTTCATTTTTATATTTTCCAACTGCCAAAACTATGGGACAAAGTCAGCTAGCAACAGCAAATCATTTTACAAACTATACCTGTGATAATTTAAAAATACGGCTCTTTTCGCGCTTTTGAATTTAGTATATATCATGTTTGAAATTTATTACTCTTTAATATATTTTCTAATTTCTGTATGATTCACCTTGAAACAAATAATACCATAATTTTCCTCAATTAGGGGTGCAAAACACCTTGTATACCGACTTCACGTTGGAAGTTGGAAAGGGTGGTGCTACCATAGAGACGCCATACAAAAAGCTCCACCGAGAGTTTTCCCCAAGCTTCTGTCTTTATACCACGCGATACCCTTTGGCGCTGGCCGGCCCGAGTGTATTTGAAAGGCACTGCACATTAACAATGTGAACTCTCTTATTTTTGTACTGCCCTGCATTATCAGTTGAAATGTTGCCGTGTATCTTCGACGGGATTCTATCGAAATTAATTATAAATTTATGCAAGTTTGAAGGAATATGATTCTAATTACAAATAACAAATCAATCTGATAGAGGTATACAGAAGTAGAGAAACTAATAATACCTTTGGCCTTATATAAACTGATCTAAATCAATGTATGGTTATATAGATGTGACCTCGCTAGGTAGGTATCTACCTAGATGCGGATAATCTTGTTTTTTTTATTATTTTTTGGTAAACTAATGTTTTTAAGACAAGATTTTTTATGCATAGCACAAAGGGGTATATATTGAATAATTTCGCGGGTAAGAGATAAGCCGCCATAGCTCAGTGGTCAGAGCTGTCGACCGGAAATCGAAGGGACACGGGTTCGAGTCCCGTTGGCGTCATGTATCTTTTATCAGGAGATTTTTCAATGTGGATGAGTGTTTCAGGCGAACAATTATTGCTTGTAAAATAATTGTTACCCTTTGTTTTTTTTAGTATCAAGGAGAATCTGGGCGAAGCAGCTAAAAATCATTACAAATTTCGAATGCTCTGATATGAAATTTACAAATTTTTCCATATGGAATTTTATGGTTATTTCTTCAATAGATTAACAAAGAGAAGACTTCGATCTCATTTGCAACTTTAAAATTATTAATTATATCTTGAATTCACCTTCTTTGTTACAACTTGTCTACTTCATTATTCCTTGCCGTAGACTCAGAAATAATAGATTGCTTTTCCCTATTCAACGCTCTACTAATTATGGGTACAATTCTCCTCCGTAAAGAACGGCGAGACTTGATTACTCAAGTTAAGTCAAGAGCCTTGAAATTGTCGGTGCCCATCTAAGTAATGTCTAAAACATGAACTCTACCAAATCTTGTGCAATCTTTCATTGAATATTCCCATTAATTATAAAATACATGTCATCTTTGCTTCATGAATTTATTATGTATTTCATTACATGTATTGATATAATCCGATACCTAGTGTAATAAGAGGCAGTATTCCGTTAAATAAATTTATATAAACACAACCTATTTTCTGCAAGCAACCTCATTACCATTATGAGTTGTGGCGCTTTGAATTATCAATTTAACTGTCAAAAAATAAAATAAAATTTTAAGTACCGACCAGAAATATGAGGCAAAGTGCTATCTTTTTCTGTGACAATTTTAAAACCAACTATCAAGCTCATACACCTATAAGTAGACTACATAATTTCGGCAATACATTTAAGAATATTGTAGACATGTTTAAAGATTCGGTATTAGTTATATAACGAAATCTTTTTAATCACTTTACTGAGATGAATTAATTCACGACTCCGTAGTGAATACACTTTTATTTTTATATTTCTATGTTTCTTTATACATATTTTATTTTATACATCAAAAATAATTCAAATGTGAGCGTAGAGCAAACCCCCCGTTATTAGTCCATCCTCATCTTTTATGGTACTTTTTATCATATAAAGATTATTTTTGTTTTACACGACGTGCAATCTATATCATAAGAATCTATTCATGATATCCTCATAATGTATTCAAATATAATCATAGAAGCTAAGTAAGTTGCCGAACAACGATATGCATTAGTCCCCTAATGGTGGGGCTAGGATGTATAATGCGCGGTGCTTTTTTGCCGTTTGTGTATTCTTTTTGAGAATACTTGAGCAGCGCGTCCGCAGTGGGTAAGTGAAACAACACTCTGTGTGAGTCACCTCCACCCCCAACAACCCCCCCCCCCGAGGGGGTGGCATCCCATTAGACGCCGGGGAAAGCTGTTGCATCTGTGAACTCTGAACTGCACGAAATACGCCCACTCTTGTTGCTCTCCATTGCACATCGGGCGCAAAGAAACAAACTTACAGTATTAATATCCACCAACAAACTACGCCAGAATCGGTATTCTGAGTTGAAATAATAAATACGCCGAATTTATACCCTGAAAAAGCTGCAGCCAAATATTTCCTCATTTGAAAGCAAGTGAATAACATTGTGTTTAAAATATTTAAAAAAAAAACAACCCGTATCACAAAGTTTTTTTACTATATTACCAAGTATTTTAAAATGTCTCTTTAACCTAAAGAAATAAAATATTTTGGTTTGACTGAGGATTGAACCTTCCTCCCCAGGAATCGGAGGTGACAACTCTACCAACCTCGCCGAATGCCGGCCGGATAGGACAGACATTTATTATGTATATTAACAGCAATAAAGTCATCCGATATCAGAGAAATGCGTCAGTGTGTGTGTACGTGATTACCACTAAAAGTCGATAGAATGCATTCTCATCAATATCAAGTCTATCCGCCAAGTTTTAGCTCGATCAGATATCGTGAAGTGGATTAATTTTCGCCTCCAAGATTTGCATTAATTCATTACCGAAAACTAAAGAGAAATTCAAATAGATATATTTAAAAGTAACTAATAATATATTGAAATTCTCATATTTTCAATGACATGGATGAATTATATTTCTCAAATTTCTTTTAACGGCGGTTTATAAAAATGAATATTTAGAAAAAAAAGCATATTTTCAAGTCTGAAAATGCGAAGTTTTAGTTGGATTGTTTCAAAATTTATTCACGTTTGACGACCATTCATAGCATAATGATCATATTATTATGCTTGTCAGCTGATAACAATTTGTTCAAAAGCTGTAATGAACTAAGAATCGGTATTGTATAAATGTATAAAAAATCTAAAGAGCGCTGATTGACGATTTGATGGTCATTGAATGTAGCGAGAAACATTGGTTTAAAATGTTAAAATTGGGCTCAATGTATGCTTTGACATTTTGATTGAAAATTAGCTATACATACTATTACTTGATGATTAAACAACCCGGCCTAAATCGACGATTCTCAAGAAAAAAAATCATCTCAATTCTGATGGCCCTTTCACGGTTGCCAGGTACGATTTGTCCGTCAATATGTATAATTAAGCAGTCTGGTTTGTCCAGGCCGAATCCTCTGGTCAGATTGATGAAAAAAGTGTCACTACAACATGAGTCCGGCTTGCTTGCAGCATGCTCGATAAATAATTCTCAACCCCCCAATTCCCACGCAGCCTTCGGAGGGGTGAACGCTGGCATTAGCCCTTCCTTCCCTCCCTCCCCCTAGTGCCATCCAAATCTCATACTGCAGGGCTGAGAGTTCAGAGGGTAGTGCTTATCACCGTGCGATGCTTACTTTGTTATTGCTATCACACGGAGAGAAATGAGTATTGCTAATTTATTAATGTCTACAAATTATTGGTAATTCCCGGTAAAAACGGGATTACAGGGCTTATGAATGAATTAAATATCCCAATTCTTTTTCGACCAGATGAATGATTTCATAGCCACACATAGATTTATCTATTCATTGAACTGAGAAATCTGTCTGTTTATTGACTGAACCTTTTTTCAATGACTCAATATTCATGAGCCTCAATAATAAAGCGTTATAAAAGAATGACTGAATATACATAATTCCGTACCGAGGCAACTAATAAAATTGATAATAATTAATCAATTATGCGTTAAAAATGACACAATAATCAGAACACGTGTTCTTTTTGCAATTCATCATCATCATTAATGATACATTTCGCCAGCCCTGGTAGAGACGCGTCGGGGAAGCAGGGGTGCATAATTGTACCGCGATCAGCGGGGCCCGAGCTGGGTTAACAGATTGTCGCGGGGCTCAAAGGGGGGCCTTATCAAAACACTAACGTGCACCATCCTACCCCTCCCCTACACAGGGTTTTAAGGACGCTGCTGTAATGACGCATTGTGCCCTCTGGCTAAAGAATAGATTGAATATATTGTTCGTATCTACTTTGGTAGCTTTGCGTATATGGCAACATTAAAACATGTTGCAATTTAAAGGCTGAAAAACACAAAATATTAAGTTTTTTTTTTTTTTTTTTTTTATAGTGAATACCTCACAAGAGTCCCAACTGCTCCCGTCTGGAGCCAGTGAGACTATGGCATCCCCAATTGGGGGATGTTGTGAGGCTGAAAGTAAGTGGGGAAGGGAAAGAGGAAGGTGTGGAAGTACCTGGCTATTCAGATCTAGTCACTAAACACGGCTAAAGCCATTTGGAGCAACGTTTCAATTCTGAATGGTGGTCTTACACCAGGGCGATATTGGTAGTATCTTCCACTCTGGAACGTGCCGCAAATATACTATATATTATTTTAATTAATTAATTGTGAAATAACACATATTAATCAAATAAAATTTATTTGCGCACGCCGGGTTCGAACCCGCGACCTTCGGAATGGCAGTCCAATGCGTTACCACTGGACTATGCCGGCCGTCAACTAAGTAACTTCTAACAACACTCTTTCGTAATAAAGGCGTTCCGCTATATGTATATTTTATTTGTTATCTAAATGCGTCGTTTATGACAAAGAGTAAACTATTTAATTTTTAATCGTGTTACTGATTCGTATTGACAAATAGATTATTGTTAGGTATTGAGATAATGTTCTGATGCAAAATCTATGTAGAATGAGAGAGGTTAATAGTGAATGGTGTTTTTTTGTCGTATTTCTGATTCGTATTGCATTATCGTCGTACTACCGCTGGGAGTTCCCTTATTAATTGCATATTTTATGCGAGAGAGAGAGATGTTACAATGGAGCTCAGAGCACAAAAAAAATGTATCAACAAATAAAAAATTGTGTAGTGCATTTTAACCAAAATTTTCATCGTCCAAAATATGAGCCGTTAATGGAACGGTGGCAACGGCAATCAATCAATTCACACAAAATTACTAAACAAATCCCTCCCATCCCACCCACATCCCAACCACCCATCCTTTCACCCACTCACCCCCTCTGTTCGACTCATCCCTAGAGAGGATTTCGCTCTGAGCTTCCATTCCCACTCTTCATCGATGACCGCAAGCTCCATTGCTGCTAGCTGAAACATGGCGTCGGTTCTACTTCCTACTTCCTGTACTTTCCCAATACCAAATACATACTGAGAATAATTCAATACGCTTCAATTGAAACAAATACTTCTCCAATGCGATATGTAGATAGAATAGAAAACATGAGATGCAAAAAAGTTCTTAAAATATTAGCAGTTTTCTTCTGTTCATCCCGATTGAATTCTATAATCTTTTGTGCTAAATAATGGCAGTAGGTGGCTGCCTGACCGGACCTCATTAATATTCGAAAGCACATATAATTAAACGTAAGCTTGTTAGTTAAGCCTTCACGAGTCACGGGTATCATTGGGTCGGTTTGATCCCTCGCTCGCGCTGGGCGGAACAAACGGTCAGGCGCTTTCCTTTATCGCATATCCCCGTTATCTCACTGGGATTATTGGTTTCATTAAAAATCCACGAGTGTGTTTTATGTTTGACATAAAATATTATAATTTTCCTACTGAATCTAAAATATCACTATGAATTATTATTTGAAAAAATTTTTTCTTCTTTTTTTGAAGGTTCTCCTGGAGGAACAGTGGGCAGACCTCCCACGGTTGGTGGAGCAGATCTCTTCTCTCTCGCAAGTGGCCTCAACGCCTCCTCCCTGCTGCCGCCCCCAGGAGCCTTTCTCCCCCCGGGCGCCCTTCTGCCCTTCGCGCCACACCCCACCGACCTCACCATGGAAGCCCTCCGCCCAGACCTCGCCCTCAAGAACGGACTCAACCCTTACGACTTTGGCTCCCTCGGAAGAAGTTTCCAAAGCGACGCATCTTCCGCTGACGCCCTCAGTGTGAGGCTCTCCCCCACAAGCAGTGGCAGAAGTCTTAGCCCCTCGCCAATCTCTAAAAAAGAAGAAATAAAAACCAACGGATCTGAAGTAAACTCGACCGATGAACTACATTCTAACGGAGAAGATTCTGACGATGAAACGATCGAAGTAGTAAAGTCCGCCTTTCACCCAGCGAGACCCGCCAGTTTAGAATTGAGAGAACTGAAGAGAAGACAATTGGAAGGAGAGGTGCAGCACCCAGACTCAACAGTTCAGGACAGACCAAAGCACGGGAGGAACGAGTTAAAGGCACCCGTAGTAAGAGCGACGAGGGTAGGTTCAGCAAGTCCAACATCAACTAAATTAACAAGTGCCACAGTTTCCGCACAAAAATCAGTTTGGCGACCGTATTAACCGCCTTTTAATGAACAAATACAATATATTAATCCTTATTGACAGTGTAAACAAAACCTTTAACTTGCAAAGTGAGCCCTATGATAGTTGGGTATTCAAAAGACAATGTGTAAATATAATTTAAAACGTGTGTTAATGGCTGTAATAATGTTAATAATTTATCGGATCAGTAAAAATTCTACGCTAATGTTGAAATATTATGCACAATTAATTTGACGTCAATATTTAGTGCAAATACAGAACCGGGCGAAAGCGTTTCGCCGCTTTCCGGAAAAGCTGATAATTCCACGATATAACTCATAAGTGTAAATAGTTCATGAGAATTAAAAGTTATTTATAGAGATTATACATATTTTAAGAGACGCAATAATGCATTCGAAGCAAATAAAGCAGCGGAAAATAATTACATCACAGTATAATCGTTATCGTATTTCACTCAGATATCCATTATTGGCATTAACGTCACTTTATAATTCATCTCCCGAATTGGAATCAAGTTGTAAAATCGACCAGTGTTTTATTTGATTTCAAATGTGGTACTAAGCTTGTGAGAATTATCATATAAGAATTATCTTATATGGGGGCAAATTAAAAAAAAAAATAGTTTGATGACTAATGCAAAATACAGGTTGGTAATGTGCACAAACTTCGGGAGGTGATTCTATATGATGGTAGAAGTAAAAAAGATAAATTAGTTTGTTCCTTTGAAGAAATCTCGTTGTTTTTTTTTCCTTTACAAAAACATTTTTCCATAAAATAGTATTAATTTCTCCATGCAAACAATTCAATTTTTGTACCCGAAAACTACTCTAAAATGTTGCATTTTATTTTTTACTCGTACTATAACATGTAATCACCTCCCGAAGTTTGTTCATTTTACCCCCAAACATCCTGTATATTATCATTCCTATGTTTGATTGATATTAATTTGATTCCATATTCAATTTGATGTTTTGTCGTATTTACGAATTTAAAAAAGGTTCTATTCATATAAGAACAATTCAGTCAACCATTTTCCCTGCATTCTAATTATAAATTCCACCCCTGTTTCAATGTGTCACGTCATGTATTAAAAGTGTTTTTGCATTATAAATCTCATAATTAAAGCACCACGAACAATAGAAACATTTTTATAAAGTTTTCATCATCACGTCGAGTTTAATGAGGCCACCGTGCGTCGTATCGACCAATCAACGACCGGTATTCAATCCCCACTTAACGCGCGTCACGCAAAGCTGAACAAAGTTCGGAAAAATTCCCCAAAACACATAATGTCCTACGTATAACACGTACTCACGTATGTTTTACGTCCTTCGTTCGCGGATATATGATAGACCAAGTGTGAAAAGGACGTTGAGCTTTTTATCAATCACAATTCAGTTCAGCCGCGATTACGACGAGGTTTCATTTTGAATGAACACTTTATGTACATGACAAAGGGACACGTCCAAATTGGCTTCATTCGCAATACATCAATCCTAACAGTCTTTGTTTACGTGCACAATTCATATTTCTGCCATTTTAATGATTCGAGTGTGCTCAATCGGCAATTTAAATGTTAAATTACATTCCACAAATGAAAAAAATTATTTAATACTCTTAATTGAAAAATAGTATCATAATATTGTAGCTAATCATTGCTAAACCTTCTGAAAAGTTGTTCTTCGTTTTTATTTGTACTTTCTTTGTGATATTCTGTATTTAATGCATATAAATATGTTATGTTCCCTGCTGAAACTCGAATAATTGTAAATATAAATAATGTAAATTATATATTGTAAGATATGTGAATAGTACAAAGTAATTAATAAAATTAGGTAAATGGACGTCTCATTACTTAAGGTACTATTTTAAGTGGAGTCGTGTAAATTTTATAGTTATCATTATTATATTGTAAAGTTATCTAAATAGATATTTTAAAGAGAAGATTAATATTGAAAAATTAAATTATGATGAAATACAAAATAATCACTGTTTTTCTTACACACCTACTGATGCATTCTTATTCTTTGAAAAACTTCTACCAAACATTAGAAAACCGGTAAAAAATTATGAAAATAAATATCAACTTGTTTTTAAAGTTTTTCTTTTACATATCAAATAGTATTACAGTTCAATTTACAGAAAAATAGTTTATATATATTTATAAAATTTCTGTTAATATATAAATTATTATTATTATTACGTGTGACAGTTGTTTCGCCTTGTCAAGGCATTATCAAACTGTGGTGAGGCCACTTACAGACGATATATTTATATTATTTCCACATAGCTCGAAAGCCTCCGTGGTCATAAGGTAAAGCTGTCGACCAGCAAGCCGAAGGTCGCGGGTTCAAATCCCGGCGTAATTTATTTGATTCATTTGTGTTATTCCAGAATTTAATCATTAAAAATAATATAAAGCGTATTTTCGGTACGTTCCAGAGTGGATGATACTCTCAGTATCGCCCTGGTGTAAGACCACCATTCAGAATTGACACGTTGCTTAAAACGGTTTGGCCATGTTTGGTGACCAGTTCTGAATAGCCAGGCACTTCCCCGCCTTCATCTTCCCCTCCCTACTACTTTCAACGTCACAACCTACCCCAATTGGAGATGCCATAGTCTCACTGGCTCACCGGTTGGCAGCACTCGGTTGTTAAACGTAAAAAAATAAATAAATTTCCTTCAATAATCATGGATAATATCAGCACTGTTGTTAGTAGGTAGACCACTTGAAAAATATGACACTTCAGCATTGCGTTAGGAGCATCCTTACATAATGTCTACATTAGCACACTATTTGTTCTGTCATAGCTGTTCATGAGGCGCATTGGGTATGGGACAACGGGCCATTGCTCTAAAGGTGTGTTTTGAAGCAAAACGTTTTATAATGGCCGGAAATAATTATTTCTATTACCTACGGCTTCATTATTGGATTTAAATTACTATCGTATTAGTTTGTCTATATGGTGCAGTCCTTACACACTTAAGATAGTACGGTAATTACGTGCTATAAAATGGTTCATCAAGACGCATAAATTTGGGTTTGTATTAACCTACCCGATGGCATTATTATTAATATTTTGGTGATTATGATAACTCACAAATTTCCAACTTCCCGGAGCCAGTGGGACTGTGGCAATCTGCATTTGGGGAATGCTGTGAGGCTGTAAGACATGCGAGGGCGAGGTAAGGAGAAAAGTCAGAAAAAATACACATATATTATGGAAAACACACGCCAATTCAGATCTAATTTTTTTTGTATTATGAGTATTAAGGGACATACCTGACTTAAACCAGTGATTCCTCACATTATTTGGAGTAGAAAAATGTAAATGGTATTTTGGTATCCGGCGACATTATTGATTTATTTTTTCAAATACTAACGAAAAAAAATCGTTCACATATCGTCAGTGGTCACTCATAAAACCTCCCAACCCCTCAACCACCTTAACGTCCAATACCCACATATTTTGAAAAATGTTTTTAGTTGGAAAAAAAAGTGTGCGGAAATCAAAATTTCATTCATATTTTCAATAAAAATAATATCAAGGACAACTAGTTAAAGTGTGTAAGGTACGTCCTTCAACACCCTGTATAAGTCATCTATATCCAGGATAATAGTGATCTATATCCAGGATAAAATATCTATAATTTGATTGGTAGGTATTAAATGGTCCATTCCTTTTCTGGTTTAAATTAAATAAAGCGGAAATCTGAAAAAGTCACAATACGCCATTGCGTTACCGCCTCTAATCCTATATTTTCCACAAAAACGTACACAAAAGAGTACTTGTATACCTTCACATCCAATAAAAATAATAATTAATATTTAACGAGCTTATAAATATGGCATGGTTTAGCCATCTATAATACAGTTATTTAAAATTTAACCGGGTATTGAGCAATAACTCCGAAATAAAGTGGGTGGAACAGTTGCACCGGGAACTATAACTAAACATCGGGACTGGGACGATAATGTTGAGTTCGGTCATTACACGAATGGCTGAGTTAAAGTTCATAGGTAGGACCGCATTGCGGGAAGATTTATTTGTTTTAATTGAAAATTTCATAAAATAGTTCATCAGTTATGTAAAAAAAATGTAGGTATATACTACGCGCAAATGAAAAAGAACTTTAAAGACGGGCTGTTTCACGAAATTTGAATAATTCTTCAGATTTTAAAATGAAGTTCTGTTTAAGTTGTATTTAACTTCTGTTAATATATCATCATGGGCCGGTTGTTTTATTGTACTTGGATAGTGACATCACTTGAATAGTACTGTAGCAGATATTGAATATTAACTTTGAAATTTGATGAATTCTTCAAATTCTGCGAAACAATCCATACTCAGCATCACAAGTTAGGCAAAGAGCAGGATGAGAAGTAAAACTAAGTATTTAACATTTTCAATCAACTCAAAGGGCCAACCAGTAAAATCACTCGAACTAAAATTAAACGAATATCATAGAAATAATGTTCAATGTCAATGCCCAATCATAGAAAAATCACAAAGAATAAAATATCTCGGAGTAGTAATTGATAAAAAAATCTTAGATGGGAACTACATATTAAAGGTATCACGGAAACACTTACAAAACTTGTATATTTCTTTAAACATTTAAGAAATGTGGTAAATAAAAACGATATTAAAAAAAATCTATCACGCTTTATGTCGTTCTCGAATGGAATATGATATTAAAGGATGGTGATCTGCTGTATCTAACTATATACATAACATGAACACAATTCAAAAAGGAATCTTAAAGACCATACTGAAAGTACCTATAAGAACGCTTTCGATTGAAATTTTCAATAGTTTTGATGTACCAAATGTACAAAAAATATATGCTAAAGATATACTATTGAAACTATTCAAAAATATTGAATCCTTCACAATACGTAATCTAACTAGATCAAATCACAATGACACAATAAATATTCCAGGTCATAAAACCACTTTACAACAAGGACAAAGAAATAATTATTATTTTAAAACTCCACAAAATCCTTCCCCCTGATATAAAGAGAATAGAAAATTTGAATGATTACAAAACAAGAATAAAAATCTGGCTGAAAGAGATTAATGAAAAAACTCTGAAAAAAACATTACAAATGACATAGAAAACTAATAAAACAGAAATGAATAACAGGTCACCCTAGTGAGGAGGACTAAGATATACAATTTACTATATACATATTTAATATCACATTTTGTATGTACAATTTTTAAATAATCACTATAGTAAAAAAAAAAGATCGCGATAAGCGGTGCGCGTAGAACTGATTCAGTAGTTTTAGTTAGAGCGTTGAGAGAGTTGGAGGTCGGTTGGAGGTAAAAAGGCGGAACCTATTTTTTCGTTTCACGTCTCATCTAAAGATATACTTCAATGTGGTTAAGGGATAAATTCAGATTTATTTCAATAATACGTCAAACCACAAGGTGACTGCTTTCTACCAAAAAATTTAACAGAAATACAAAATAAATAAACAAAATAAATAAATCGAAACGTAGTACAGAGCAGTAGCGGTTCGTGACTTTGGGGTGTACTAAAGGGCTAATATTGCAAAAAAAAAAAATTATTGGTATTGTTGTAGCCGAAACCGTCTACTTTTTTTTCTAAAGTTAGGTTTTTTTGTGTGAATATTTTCAGGAAATCCGTGCGTCCAAACAAAAATTTCCTGAAATCTTCACACGAAAAATCAAATTTTAGAAAAAATATAAAAAATCGTTTTGGATCAAACAACATCAATAATACCGAATTTTTCAAATTTGGCACTCTATAACACTCAAAAGTCACAAGCACTGGTACAGAGACCTCTTATCCTTAGTCTTTCAATACTTCTTTTCATTCTGTAGATTTATGTGAACTTTGAAAGAAAAAAATTCCACCTCACTCCGGCCCATATTTCCCCATTTGTTTACAGTAGAACAAGGGCCCAGAGCAGGGTCGGATCAGGTTTAACGTCCTCAACACCACCACACCAGGGCCAAACATAGGTACTACATACATATATCATATCCCGGACTGGCTGACGGCTGACGGCTGTCTCCATGGCGACTGCACTCTTTGAGCCAATTATCCAATTATTTTTAACGGCTTAACGCATTTGGAAATCGCCGTATTTAGTGTCATTATTTTTTGGGACTTGTCTGACGATAATGATTAGCGATTTTAAAAACATGTTTTTGTTTGAATACGTTTGAATACATAATGTTTGTTAATTGTGGTGATAGGATTTAATTGGGTCCTTTCAGCAATACCTTTTGCTGCATAACCATAAAGAAAAGCTTGTAAACGTTTGGTTTCGTATGCATACGAATAAGGTAGTCATTTTTAATACAAGACAATATCCCAGAATAAAGCCAGAATCTTAACGACGTAAGTGAAGCGCTCATGCACAAAAATATGGAACGTGTGGCTTTGGTGTATTGGACAGACCTGAGGTTGAATTTGCCCTATGAAAACTCTACAAAACAGTTGGACTCATAACTGACATAGCTGATGATGTCGTGTTTAAACAATATTGGGTGGGCGGCCCGGCGTAATTCATGAACCTACGGTCGACTTTGCCTTAGCAGTCCTATAAATTCGATGAACGTATTACAAAAATCACAAATGTTCGTAGAAGGATTCCTCGGGAAGTGATTAATTCATCGTATAGATAAATTAATAATATTATAATTAGGTAATTTTATAGTTGAAAAACGTTTTATAAAATTTTCAAACCGTTTTTCGTAAAATATTTGAATGGTTAGGTCCTAGTTTTGTTAATCTTAAATATAAATAACTTACATCCGTAAGGATCCCTCTAAAATATTTTAGATTTTAGTGATATCTTCATCAGAAATAATTAAAATGTGAGCTTGGACCAAACCCCCGTTATCAGGGTCTTACGTCGCCTTGAGATAGCAGGGTAAAAAAACATATAATTGTGGTAGGTAGACAAATCACGAAAAAGAAATCATTACTAAAAAATATCACCCTATTTTTTGTATCTTCGTTTAATCTTAAATATATAATATTAGTAATTTATAAAGAATCTATTCAAATTATTGGTGATTATGGTTAAAACCGTGATTGCTGGCCTTACGAATGAATAAACAGGTTTCCTGATAAACTTTAAGTAGATTACGAATATATTATCACGATATTATCATGATGACGAAAATCCGAATATGTTTGCGTTACAACGAAAATTCTTTGTATCATCATGACATATTATCAAGGCAAATTTTTAATATGATAATTTAAGTGGTTGTGTTTATTTATGAATAAAGGTTAGTCTCGAACATAATATTTTTTTTTTCTTCAAAAAAATATCGATAAAAAGAGTTTCGAAGACATTAACGCGCTAGGATTTTAAGTTTCACAATAGTTCCAAACCTAGCGAAACGAGTCAGTTCCTCCACCCTCCACGCCCCAGCCACGTGAGTTCGGATAGCAGACGATGTACGCCACTGGCAAACTGGCTGGGCGGCGGCAGTTCCTGAAGTATCGCATATCACTGAATTTTTCGCATGGCCGAACTCTTTGTACGGACCCTCGCCCCTTGACCCTTGAGTTACACCACCCCCGGCAAGCCACTGCCGCCCTCCTGCCATCAAATTGTTTTGAAAAAGTGACAGTTAATTAGGTACTTACTCTTCCGCAGAAAACTTTTGCATATGAAACTTTTTTTTCTTGATTTGCACGGATTATTTCATTAGGGAGAAAGTGAATGCATAGTTTAAATCACGGGTAGGTAAGTTTTTACTACTGAAAAGGTAAACCTACTCGTATATCATTATGCTGAGAAAATTAACGATTTTTTGTCTATATTTTGAAGAAAAATATAGTACCTACTAAAAAAGACGCGGCGGAATCAAGACCCCAACTAAGAATCCTTTGAAATGGTGATTTTTCATAATTGCGTAACTTTACAAAAAATCATTTGAAATGATTTCTCTTGTTTTCAACGGAATCTTAAAATATTAGGTAAATCACAATGGCACTCAGACTGGTACAAATATATGTAGAGGATAACCGAGTTATTACTGAAACAGATAAATAAATAATTAAAATATCTCATCATCGGCTAATATAATAATATAACGTTTTACTTGATTTTTTGTCGAATTCATCTGTAATGCGCTTTAATTCAAAACATTATAATATTAGTACTTAGGTCCATAAGAAACACAAATCAATATACATACCTACCATCGTAAAATCTAGAAATACCTCTGTTTTTCATGTTCATATAAAATATGACATTAAATCACAAGTACGTAGCACCTTCAACCCTTCCGTGGGCATAGGAACAGCCACCTTGTTAGGGCGGGGGTGGGGCTGACGACTCCCCGCCCACCCTCTGGGCGGGTGGCGCCCAACACGCCGCCTTACACACGTTATTAAGGCCGGGACATAAGGGCGGCAAATTTCCGTCCGATGGCTATAAAGCCGGGTTATATGATTACGGATAAAGGGGAATGGACGTTTTGACGACAACTGGACTTTGATTTTCACCCTTTGCCTGCGGGGAGGGGCACTTTTTCATGGCGTTTCCATGGCAGGCGAATCAATCGAGGATTTATGATTTATGGAATCAGATTTTGACGGAAACTTGATTGTCAAACTTATTCGGTAAGTAGGTAGGTACCTATATAAAACTATGTTCGATTACATCTCCAGCTCTGGTACTCTCATGATTGTTAGGTACCCACTCAGTTTTCAAATGTTAACTGATATTGTTATGATTACGGTTGCAACAGCAGTTATTGTTATTTTTTTACTCTTATATGAAAACCACACAATAGTCCAAATTTCCAAGAGCCAGTGGAACTACGGCATCTTCGATTGGAGGCTAAAGGCAGTCAGGTGGGGAGGAGATGGAGCAGAGGAAGTTTTGGGATATTATTTTTTGTAATATAATTACAAGAAGGCTATAATAACATACCTCAGTAATAATAACAATTAAATTTAGTTAGTATAATACTATTCTTCTATCACATATTTGTAAGAGTCCGTATGGTGTATATTTTGTGTATAGTGTAATGTACACATAAATAAGCGTAGATATTATGTTCAATTTACCACACTTATAACCTAAGTAGGCACCTACCTACTCAAAACAGTTATTTTCGATTGGAACGTTAATTTAATTTATTATCACGAACTTACAGATAATATACTTATAAACCTCAATTTTCTGATATGCCCTGATATTTAGTGATTGCCTTTGCACTTGGTACATGTAGTGTTTGGTAGATATGCTTAACTGATCTATAGTTTCAAAATCACTTGGACTTTTCTACAAATGGGATATTTTAAAGTTTCATTGTTATAAAATTATATTTTAAATGTACCTCTTAGTAAGGTTTAGACTAGGCGTCCTATCCTCTAACATGTCAGTCCAGCAGGTTCAGTTTCAGTTTTTTTCCTCCGCCAACGCAAAAAGGTATGTGCTATCATTGTCGTATTAAACGTGATTCGGTTAGTTGATTGCGAAATCCTTTCAACTTGTGCGAAATTAGTTAAACGGTAACGAAGTTATGAGAGTCAACTTTATGGAGCTATGCATGGTAGGTTTAGGGTTTCAAATATTAGGTCCCTTCCTAAAATTATGATTTAAATTATGAAATTTTCACCATCATTTTTTAATCCCAGACGACAAGTGTGAGATAAATCTAATTTCATCGACGTATAACTAAATCCAAACGCATAAATTTACAGAATTTTTGCTATAATATTTGGAATCCAGAAGGTGAAGAAACTGAAGAAACGTGAACCAAAATAAATGCTTTAAAATACTAATTCCGAAAGCATTTTCAAGAAACTGGAACAATGTAATTATATCATTAAAATAAATCCGTAACTTACCAAACAAGTTTTAATTCATTTTTATAACGAATTACATAATATTCACGTCATTATAAAAAAATTAAGACCGCCGTCACTCAAGGAAGAAAACAAAAAACTTAAGAGTATGTAGTTACTTCACACAATTGATTTTCTAAGTCAATCGGTTTTTACCGACAGTGTAAATACAAAAAAAAAACATACAAATAAACGGTGACCGGATAAATCATCAAAATGATAATTCATCACATCTTTAAAAAGTTATATAGTGATGGAAATTGATGAAACAAAAACTTTATTAACTGAGTTAAGTAGGTTAGGTTAAAAAAAAAAAATTTCATCGTTTCTAATGACTTTATCTCACTTTTTTAAAGTTTGTTGAATTGTCACTGTGTTGAGTTATCATGGAACCCAAATAAACATATGGTATATATAATGACCTTGAAAGCCGAATCAGCTATCGCAATAATAATTATTGAAATACGTGCAGAACATTTTTAAAGTTGATTTACTTTAAATTTATAAAACAATTAATGCAGTTCTACAAATAATCACAATAAAAATAAAATTACAATTATTTAAAAAAGGAAGCGCTGTTATTATGCTGCCGCGAAGAAGTAAAATGATTTTAAATTCATATAATGTGGTTTTGATGTTTACCTACACACATGTTAATTATAAAATATCAGCAATTTCATGAATCTCGCTAACCTAATTTTGACTGCATTTTTGTAAAACCTTTCAAGCCATAGTTTTTAGTAATGTTACTTTTCAGTGGTTTCGTATAGAATCGTCTTCAAGTTACAACACATTTTTGATGATTGACGTTTTTTAAATACTAAACATTTTTAAAAATGCGTACAATTTTATTAGGTTATTTCGAGAAAACCTCAAATTTCTCATAATTATAAATAGAACTGCATTATTTTACATCCAAAGTTTTATAACAAATAACAACTCTCATATAAATTGTATGTTTAGTTTTACAAATTTGTAAATATTCGTTTTTATGGTCTCCTGAAAAGCTTTCATTTTGTGGCTCGAAGGGCTTTACCAAACCACATTCGATAAGATTTATTTCTTGGTAAGTCTACCTATCTACCTACTGGTCTCAAAAATAGTAATAATTTGTATAAGCTTGTAAAAACTAAACCCTCTTATGTTATTGCCTCTATTAAACATTATTCTGTGGTTAACTAAATTTCGCGGAAATAAAATCTAAGCCATTGGGTAGACGCAATATAAATACTAAAGAGTCCTCCTGGTTTATTGCATTCACAAGGAAATAATGTCCTTTGCGTTTAGCCGACCGCCGAAATAAAATTATAAAACTCCTCTGCCTTCTTGCCGCACATCGTAAAATCTTTCTAGCTTTCTAAATTATCTTAGAAGCTTTCACTGTGATCATTTTCAGGTATAAATAATGCTGCAAATAGGTACCTAAAATATATTGTTTTGGTTGGTGATTTGTATTTTGTTTAGCCGTCTACTTATGAACCTAAAAAGCCCTGGTTTTCGAAAACCATTTGAAGAATCGGGATGAGGGGAAGATAGAAGAAAAATGCCAAAACCTACATAAACTTTTCAATGAATTAACACACTCCAGAAACATAAAATATCTCGGCGTTGAAATCGATGAAAATCTTCGATGGGACACTCACATAAATAGCATTACAAAGAAACTTACAAAGCTCATGTACTACTTTAGAAACATACGCAATATACTAAATAAAAATGATCTGTATAAAGTCTACTATGCTCTTTGCCAATCACGCATAGAATATGGGATTATTGGATGGGGATCTGCCTCAAACCTGAAAGTACCCATAAGGACTCCATCAAAAGAAATTTAAAAAAAAATGTATGTGTTCAGCATTATAAAACTGTACTCAAAAAATGAACTACTCAATTTTAAAGAAAAATGTGAGAACCTTGCTGAACAACACACCTACACTACAAGGAAGAAATCCTCAAATCTACTAAACATTCCAAAATTAAATACATCTTTCGGCCAGAAAAACCAGTATTTCCATGCTATAAAATTATATAATGCCCTTCCTATTGAAATTAAAAATATCATGGATATAGAAAAATTTTAAAAAGACATCAAATTGTGGCTAACTAAACATGAAGATGAGGAAATCATTAAATTTATGAAGTAACCCCAACGCAACCTAGAAACAACAAACATAAATACTTTTTGCTTAATTTATTTTATATTTTGTGGGAACCAACAAATTAGAAGATGAGGAAATCATGATCAACACACATATAACAACCTACAGTCCGCATCGGAACAGGAATACCTAGGAGGACTGAGAACAAACTACATCACTTTATATTTTAATTTTACTTAATATTGTATCTTTATTACTTTACTTTAAATTGCCGTTAAATAAAACAAAAACAAAATTATCCCATTTATGTCTCATCAAATACCAAAAAGAATCATAAGCCGTTATAGGTACTTGTTTTGGCGAGACAAAATAAAAATTTATAACACTTTAGTAACTAAAATAGTTAACTGTAGGTAACTAAAATCTGACAGTGCCTTTATATTCTGTTCCCAGCAACTAGTGTAGCTGTTGTTGTATGTTATTTCTTATTAATATTTATCGACACACCTTTTTAAATGTGTAAGAATGTAGATATTTGGATTAAACCGATAACTTATTTGAAGTTATTATTACCGATAGTTGTTAATATTATTTGAATCAAATATCAGAGTTTATTATCAAGTTCTGTGAAAGTTCTATTCAAGGTCTGTGTTATTATTCAAACATAATTTTCCACATAACTGAAATAATAACAGAACTTGAATAGAACTGAAAGATTATCTTTTAAATTTGATAAATTTCAATTTAAAGGGTGAAATTAACTAAAAAAGTTAAAAATTGTTATTACGTACGGAAGAAAAATCGAAGAGGTTAATAATAATAATATTTAAAATTCTTTGATTTATCTCTAAGAATTTACAGCCAATTAAAAAAAATTTAGATTTTTTTTTTATTTTTTTTTTTATATTTTTTATATATTCGATAATATTGTTATTGGGTTTATAAAAACAGTTTATTTTTAAACAAGTTCTGCTGTGTAATTATTATTACGCGTGACAGCTGTTTCGCCCTCTGAAGGCATTATCAAACTGTGGGTAGCCCACTTACAGACGATACATTTATATTATTTCTAGGTAGGTATTTTAATTTCAATTTAAACATTACACTAATTGGGGAAACTTTACTGGGGTAATAACCATTAATAATTTCTAATATTTTACTCAGAAATCAATTAAGAAATCAGTAATTGAAATTAAAATACCTATCTAGAAATAATATAAATGTATCGTCTGTAAGTGGGCTACCCACAGTTTGATAATGCCTTCAGAGGGCGAAACAGCTGTCACGCGTAATAATAATTACACAGCAGAACTTGTTTAAAAATAAACTGTTTTTATAAACCCAATAACAATATTATTGAATATATAAAAAATATAAAAAAATAAAATGGAGTTCTACAAATTAAACTTAACAATAAAAAAAATTTTAGAATGTTTTTTTTTTTAATTTTAACCCCGCACGGAAGGCCTTGAGAAAATAATTTCCTTCAGGGCCTATGTCATATTTTGGGATGCTGTGTGGAGGGTTTTTTTAATGAAAGGAAAGAGAGGAACTTCTGGGAAGGTAAAATTATTGGGGTTAGGTTAGGTTAAGTTAGATTAAGTTAGGTTAGGTAAAGTTAGATTAATTAAGGTTAGGTTAGGTTAGGTTAGATTAGGTTAGGTTAGGTTAGATATTCTTAGGTGTCCTTCAGTACCTTATTCATCTTTGCAACATTTCGTCTTACAAAAAAAAATAGTAAGATTCACAACTCTGTCCCCCGTGTACCAACATTTTACAATGTTTTATTGCTTTCGATAACCCCAGCCATAAAAAATGGCTTCCATATTTAGAATTTCTTCAACCCAAAGCCGCATCTCCGACCTTGTAAATCTCTTATTTTGTTTGCTTCAATATGTGTTTTAGCATCCAATAAACAAAGAAAAGCCGCCGAGAGTTTGGGAAATGTCTTTTGTGACCATCAAATATCCTGCAAATCCTGCATATACAAATACATAAAATAATTTCTTCAAAATAAAACCCACTGTATTATGAACGGGTTCGTGGCATAGCCGAGTTAATTTGAACGATAAACAGTTGAAAATTGTACATCCTAGCATCACGTTCTTCAATCAAATGCATTTTACATATACATGCATTAGTGATCGACGAACCGGTGGATGCAATCTGACAATTATATATTTGTACAGCGTCCTTAAAGTGATTTTGCACAGAACGGCGCTATACAAATCATATTATTATTATTCATACAGATTGTTTTCATCACCTTTTCCTGATATTTGTTAATTCTTCGATTAGGTTTCTCCAGATGTTCCTTCCTTGGGATTATAATTGAGTCATTATAATTGATTTACACAGCATCCAGACTTATAACTTAATTACTTTATGAAGAACATAAATTACATTATGAAGAACATATATTATAATATGAAGTACATAAATTACATTATTAAGAACATTAATTATATTATGAAGAATATAAATTTCATCACGAAGAACATAAATTAAGACGACGAATGTAAACAATCCCAATTATTTTACACAATTTTTGATTATCTTATGAAGAAAATGAATTATATTATGAAGAGCATAAACTACATTATGAAGAACAAAAATTACATCATGAAGAACAAAAATTAAAAGGACGAAGGTAAACAATCCAATTATTTACACAACTTAATTGATTATAAAAATAATATCTGAGTATTACATAGAAACAAATCTATCTTATTTATTTAGCTTATTACTTAGTCAAATACTCTGTTTGTAATCAACGCGAGAGACAATGTAGAAGATTCTCTCAGTAGGTATATCTGGTGTAAGACCACCATTTAGCATTAAAAAGATGCCTGAAACGACTTTAGCCATGTTTGGTGAGCAGATCTGAATATATTTCCCACCTTCTTCTTCGTCATATCCTTCCCATCCCCAATACCTTTAGCCTCGCAATATACCCCAATTGCTGGTGCCATAGTCTAACTGGCTCCAGCTGGAAGGAGTTGGGACACTTGTGCGATTTGTTTGCTTGAAATGTTGGAAAATGCATTATTTTTTAATTACTATCTTAATTCATGAAAAAAACGGTAAGAAAAAAATATTAACTTCACATATATGAATATAATATAAAGTCACTTTTTTATACATATAATGATAATTTCCTTGTGATTTGAACGACAGTCAATTAAAACACAATTGAGTTTCTCTGTAATGAAAGAAGAGGTTTATTTTGTTAATCTCACAAGATTTACATAAAGAAAAGCATTCAGTAACAAAACATTACCTGTAATGAAAGAAACGACATTTAATGTTATTAATTTTATTTCAATTCCGATAAATTACGATAGCAATTAGAAATTATTTCCATCAATCTGTCATGTCACAACCCATAGATTAATTTTACTATGTCACCATAGATTACGAAATATCGAGTCGACTGTGTAGGTACTGTGGCGCATATCCAGCCAGTCCACGACACACACAGCCACAATGACGAGACAAGCTCGGCATTGCCTTGAATTAAAGAAAATTATATTTTTCTTTACATACATATTAATATTCTGTTCAAATAAAATAGTCTCTGTAATTATAACATTCTAGGCCTTAATAGAATTTATTTTATATTAATTACTATTCATTATCAGAAACACCTCATATCTTGATTTATGTCAGGTCTTAGACAAAACCTAGTATTCATTCAACTATTACTACACTAGATAATACTAGTAGATATTTCTTTTAATTACGTATTGTTTAACTGCACTTCTTAACAACTATATCACTTGCAATAATATTTTGTGTACACATTACTTGTTCTGTAATCACTTTATTGTAAAAGCCATTTTAAGGCGTTTAAATAAATAAATAATTAAAATTGGGCTTAAGTCCAATTTCTTAGATAAAAATATTACAACTTTTCTTAAATAATATGTCGCTATTGCATAATATAATATGTGTAATTCTTGGATGTCTATCCTTTCTAGCCTTTCACAAAGTGTATGAAGTGTTGGAATGTACCTAAGTATAAACTAAGTACATACATAATATGTAGTTTAATATACAAGTTTAGCCCTAATGCTGTAAAATATTTCCTCTCCGTTCTGAGTGAACCTCTCTTGCTCCAAGTTCACATTGCCAACTCAAAGTGCCTGCTTGATGACCATTTAACAACCAAACTTAGACCCCTCGAGGGCCCCAATTCTGGTGCAACTAATTTGATTTTAAGATATTTAAGCACCGCACTCTCCCCAGTCTCACTAGTAATTGTGACACTTCAAAAAGCACTCTTGTTGGCTTGGTACTAGGTAAACGAGTTTATTGCAGGTGTTTAAAAGTATGTAGAGACCTAAGACTCCAGGGACCTTTCCTGTTACCTATTTATCTTATTTATGAGAAAATTGAAATTTATTGTTTGCAAGTTGTGAGTATTCCATTGGAAAGTCAAAACCCAAATCTTAAATGGTGTCAACAAAACCTTTATTTCATAACTAGCCGTGTGTATATTGCATACATTCTATAATATCTTACTTTTGTTCCATTGCGTATTTGGAACGCCAGTAGGTACTTTACTAGATAATATTTTTGTCAGATTAATATGCTGCGATATCTGTACATGTTGGAAAGATATATGTTTAACGTACCTGCCTGCCAATCAATTTTTATAATAAATTAACTTATTAATAATAACAAAAATTAAATAAATTATAAGTTTAATCCAATAACCCCCCGTAAATCAACTAGAAATATTCGATAAAAATTATTTTTAAAAACCACATTAATGTCAGAACTTCTTTCTGATACTCGCTTCTACCTAGATTACAATTTGCAATACTTTCTCAAAAATAGTAGATATGTTCAACTGCACGGAATTTAGATACCAGAAAACTATAATAAAATACATCATAAGTAAATATTAATGTTAGCTTTTATTATTATTTTTCTCATGTTCTATATCATAATTCTTTAACAAATTTTACTTCCTTAATAATGTTCCACAAAAATATTATAGATACCTATGTATCACATTTCTGTAAAATATTATAGATATGTATCACATTTCTGTATAATATTATTGATATGTATCACATTTCTGTAAAATATTATAGATATGTATCACATTTCTGTAAAATATTATAGATATGTATCACATTTCTGTAAAATCTTGCATGGACATACAAAATAAATAAATAAATTTAGGCCATACTTAAAACATACTTGAAAATCATTATTTTGAATCTGTTTTCAATTTGAAATCTGGTCTAAGTGTCCACCTACCTATTAATAATATTAAAGTAACTCGTTCTGCCTACCGCTTTTAGTAAAAGCTTCCATACAACAAAACTCGATCATACCGCACATGTTGATTTGCTCAAAGGCGTCGAGGCTCGCGAGTCTGGGGGTGATCACTTGATCGGGTGATCTACCCCTTCCCTCAAACCTACCCCCCTTTCAGACCCCATCCCTCGACGACTAATTGCCACGGGACGAGGGAAATTGGTCTGCAGGGACAGCTTCCGTGAGTTGATGAGAGAGCTCAGGATAGTCCGGCCAGTCGGAGCGGGAAGAGACTGATGCAGGCGGAAGTGCTGCAAAATGGGAAATTACTGTTTTATCTCACTCCCTTCTGGCCGCGTGATTTTAATACGTGGCTGATAAGGTTAAAAAAGCATATCACATCTTCAATCAGTTATTTAAGCTCATTTACAATTATTGTTCGTTAATTAGGCAACCAGAAAAAGGAACTTTTTGAATCAATACTCTATAATACAAAAAAATCGCATACAATTAATTTAATCATACAAACAATATGTGATGTATTTAGGTGCACATTTTATTCTTTACATAGAAAAAGTTATATTTGAATCAATCCCGAATACTACGCTTTTCAAGAAGCAATATTAACTAACAAAACGCCATTTCGCTGCGGGGATCGGCAGAGAGAGTGAGCCTTTGAGAGTTTTTTTCTTAATTTACATTCACATATCGTGTCACTTATATACGCAATCATTATGTCCAAACCATCTGCCTTACACACCTTTATTGGTATTGTTCATTAGGTACGTCCACGTCAAATTAGCTCTAACGTCCACGTTAAATCGCTAATATTGTCAATAGAAGACATTCTTAAACGAAAATTTGAAACAGAAAATTCAGAAAAAAAAACAAAATAGAAAGCAGCATATAAAAATGTGCGATGAGAAAATTAAGATAATGTTGATAGTTCTTCTTCGAAGTATGACGCAGTTAAATATGATCGAAGGAGATAGGGCCCCATTAACTAAGTTGGTAGAGCGGTGCCCCGGCAAGGCAAGGGTCCTGGATTTAAGTCCTAGATGCGACCGTATCTTTTTCTGATTTTTCTGTTTCAAATTTTCGCTAATATTGTATTTAATAATTAAAAAGTATGTGCCAAGTCCCCGTTCCTATTTCCATTATAATATTATCAAGTGTTCTAAAAATTTGTATCCTTTTAAAGTCTAATATAGCAAATGTCAATAGAAAATCCCATGTTACCAAGGATATAATTGACACCTGCCTGACCACTGCAATCTGGTGAAAACCATTTACTTAAGGTATCCCTTAAATAAATAGTAAATTAATCTATAAAACCGAGGTAATTGTGTCTGCTGGTAATAACCAAATAATTTGAAATTCATTTGTGAAACACCACATAGCAACGAAGATGATAAAATCAATATACAAAATTGTTATACAATCATCGTACGCCATCCCTGTTAACCCTCAACCCTTCCCCCAAATTTTGGGTTTATAAACCATAGTTTAAGGACTAATTTAACCACTCTGAGGATGGCTAAAAAAGCTGAGATCGGTAACGGTAAAACAAATAAAATAACTGGAAAAAAAGTTTTTTTAATATTTCTTCATAACTTGATGTTTATTACCTACCAAATCAATGAGAAAAAAAAATAATTTGCAGTTTGCTACTTTTTGTGTAAAAAATACGATAATATCGGTTCACATATCATGTATGAACATGTTTTAAAACTTTTTGATGACTTATCGATGAAACCAATACAACTTTGTATGTTTTGATACGAACATTAAAATAAAAAATTTGATCATCACCATGCTGCCTTTAAAATAATTTAATAAAATATTATTATTACCTATCGAACAAATATTTATATCAGAGCTTCACTAAAAAACACGCGCCATAAAATAATTTGGAAATCGTCTTTGAAGTTAATTTCTCGGAAACTTTTTAAATAGCCGTAATTTATACGGGGCTTGCTCAGAATCATTCGACCATCTTATTAAAAATTGATTTCTACAATAAAGGTGTTAAAAACAACGGTGAAAAATTGAAAAAAAAGAGAACGAAAAAAAAAAAAGAATAAGTATCCTCAAGCGACAAAAACCATTGAACGACGAGTTCTAGTTTCAAATTTCTACAGTTTTTCATAAATTATATATTTTACATTTCCTTTTAAGTCTACATTATATTTTAAAGTAGGTTTGTTCCATTTGGGAATAATCCCACTTTGAAACTGGTGGAAGCCGGGAAGTAAATCTGCATGCTTTGTACACGGGGAAATCCTGTTAAAAACGGGACAGCAGGCCGTTTCCTAATAAAATTTTCTGAATACATCGGAAAACGTATTCCTGCACATGCGTTTGCCTCGTTAATATGTAAGTCATTGTCAAAAATGCGAAAATATAATGATTTTTATGAACACGTGTCCCGATAACTCGTTAATACAAATTCTTTTTTACTAAAAGTTGAAATAAACCCTATCAATGCATTTGTTAATGGCCTGCGGTCCCGTTTTTAACAGTGTTACGAATAATTTGAATAGATTTTTAATACATTTACAATATTTATATATTAATGTAAGAGTATAACGGCCCATTACAATTAGTTAATAATTAGTAACATTTATTAAAGTTATCATTAGTAACTACAAGAAAAATTGAAGAAGTATCGTATTTTCTTTGATCATCCCCAAAAAATACTCAATAATCCTAAGGAGTGATTTGCCATTCTAACAAGCCAACTTATCCTCGCCTTGATTTACTTTATTTATTCCATTAATATTTATAAAAAGCATTGAAATATTCCCGCTGCAAAACCACTCAGGCCGCGCCGCCCCGTGAATTGCCAATACTTTACGTTTCTCCGTGGGGGAGAACATTGAACATTTCCTTACAAATACAAACATTTTATTTAATTTTCCTTGAGGTGGCGCCCTGCCGCAGCTCGCGGACAGAATAAATAAAGATATTTACTTCTAGGGATGTTTGCTGAGAAATAAAATCTATCGGCAGGACGTGTATTCCAACAATTAGGTTTTTAATAAAATACTTAATTTTTGTCAAGAAGTTCTCGGAATTCCTACGAAAAACTTCTTCTAGAGCTGTGAGATTACCAGTGTTCTAGTAAAAAAATCACTTGGTAAAGCTCCTTACCACTAAACGACGAATCAAAATAATAATAAAAAACAATGAAATTAATCTATATATTTAGGTACATTTGGTACAATCCTTACAACCAACTATCATAGGTAACTAGTACTGCTAACTATGTTAATATGTTGCATGATTCAAATTTTATTCATTCTTTTTTTACATTAACTCTACACAGGAGGCCCTGGGGAAATTATTTTCCTTTTGGCCTATGTCATATTTGAGGATACTGGAAAGGAAAAATATGCGTGGTGGAAGTCAGTCTGTCCAGCAGCGACGGACGTAAGAATTCAATCCTCCCGCAGCGATACAAGGCGATGGGTCGGAAGAGTCCGGCTGGAGAGGTCAAAAGATCTCCATCAATCGGCCTCTCCCGATCTGGCACGCCACCCAGTTGGTAAGCAGACCCACCCGCCGCCAGAACCTGGACAAACCTCACTCCAATGAATTCACGTATCCCTGCTAGGTAACCAAACGTTACAAACCACCACGGCAGAGGTGTTGATTTATTGTTTATTATAATACCCGACACTCCTGACACCCAACTACAAGTCACAAATTACATACCAGAAAAGTCTATAAAGTTCCCATTAAATATTACTTTGAAATCTCTGTAAAATTACAAAACCGTTCCATGTCGAGAATTCTGCTAATCAGTCCCCACCCCTTACACCCTGTTCGGTGTCTTTGCGTTAAGTGGGTGTTTAAGCTTATTAAAATCACGCCGCCTTTAGGGAAAGGTCTTCTCCGACCCACTTCCGTTTTGTCTTCAGAGGTCAGGGGTGTATCTGCGAATAATTGAAATTAACATTTTATTTGTGCGAGTATTTTTTCAACAAGTGTTGGTGTTTAAAAAAGCTATCCAAATTAGTACATTCGTTTGTTTTAAGTGTAGCTACATTCAAATTCTAAAACCCGCTCTTTAATGAGATGAATGCCTAGATCTCTGAATTGTTTATATGGTTCATTAAATTTAACATCACAACGCCGAGACCTGACAGCCCCCATAAACGTACTTATTCATTGCTAATATATATTTGCCCTACTCGGGAATCAAACCTGTAAACTAAAGACTCAAAAATAATATTTTATTTAATTTGGAATTTTTTTTTTATCAATCTTGTCGCATTTCGTCTGTCTATAAATTTGTTTTGTGCGTTCCGTTTCCTTTTTAGAAAATCAGCTGCATCCGCTTTATTATTCAAGCAAGCCTTACTTTGACTAATTATTTACAAATCTTATGATTTCAGAGGGAATTTCGTATTGATTTATTTAAAAAGAGAAAATTAAAAGAATATATTTACATCGCCTTATTTTAGGGTTGATAATTGCACGGATCTAAAAATCGCCATAATATTACGAAATGTTAACCTCGTTCATATGCCTTAGAACAAAACTTATTTCTAAAGAATAGAAAAAAAGGGCCAAATTTGATTAGGTATTATAATTGCTTAAATATATGAAAAATATAAACATATCATAACATAATCAATAAAGAACGTCTTCAAAAATGTTCCAAGAAATTGACAATTTGATTTTCTCGCACCCCTTCCAGCAGTAACGAGGAGGTACAGCGACTATCTATTTTCTTATCTGCAGTATAAAATCAATGTGAAATATTTCCAGCGTGTCGATTTAATTTATTTCCCCGTCGCAGCTACACCCCTGAGGAAGTGGTGCCGGTTAACAAGCGCCAACCTTTCTTGAGACTTTATTCTTCTTCCCTTCCTTCTGAATGTAGCTGTTTTTTAGGGTGACCACCCTCCAGAGCGACCCTGAGAATTTCCAATTTATTTTTATTTATTTGACTCTTGCAAAAGAGAATAATGTTTGGATCGATACCCATTGAACCAAGTATTTTTCAATTCTTGGTGCGTACAATGTACATATGATGGTCGAGAGTGATTTTACATATAAATATATTCCGACGGAAGATCGATCGTTTTGATAAAACTCTTCCTGGTGTTATTATCTTGCGCAACTTGGCGGGCTTCATACTGCTACGTCACAAAGGTGTAATTAAATTTGATAATAATTTACTTTAATTAATTAAAATTTATTTTAAATTGACTTTTAAGATCGTAAGAAACTAAACTAAAGCTAACTAAACATTTTTTGGTTTAATGCTTCAAGGTTCCTAACTAAGTGAGGTGACAGGGGACCAATTCTCCAATCCAAATCGCTCGCGTTTGCCTAGAATTTCTTATTCTCAAGTCTCGTCGAAGGTACATACTTGGACGCCAAATGTCAAAAGTCATTCCACTCAAATAACGGGAGGACCGAACTAATTGACACCGACTATCAAAATCTTGACTATTGTATCCTAACTTAATCAAGTATCGTAAATACAAAATTGTTTTAAGATTCCGTCTAATATTTGATTTACCGGCAATGTTGGCTAAAATACATAATGAATAGCAATCTGAAGCAGCTGTTTTAAGATCAACAATAATGTTTCGCCAGAGGGTCGATTCTTTAACTAATTTGACATTTGACATTTTGACTTCAGAAATTTTAGGCCTAACAAATCGTTAGTACGTCGGCTGGCAGTCATTTTTTCTCTGTTCATAATACCCCCATTATAATTTTCTATTCAACGTTTTGACATTCAAGAATACATTTGAATGAAACATTCGACAAATTTCGTCGAGACGACGGTTAATTTTTCGTTCGCAGATAACGCACAACGAATAACTCTTGATTTTTATAGGAGAATTGAGCCCCAGGTAGGAATCGCACGTTTTGATTTGTACCTACCGATAGTGGCACAGAGTTCAAATTCGTTGGTAATAATTTAGAACACCCGCCCACAACACCCCTTACTCATTAGTATTCTATACGATACAATAAAGCACTACACAATCAAGAATTTATTTAAAATGATACAACGTACCTAAGTAGACAGACATAGAAAATTAACGATAAAATTTACTGTGTTACAAGAAAGCATACATTTTTTGCCCCATATTTCCTATCGGTATATCCAATTACCATAGTGTATGTGGGTACCTACCTTCTGCAAACATTGTCATACATACTATCTAAAACACCAGAATATATTTAAAATATTCCTACATAAATAAACTAAAACAGTTCCATATTTTCATCGCACGAGGGTCACCCTGAACATTGTGCCCCGTTTCCCTTTGGCTAATTTAGCAGGAAGGTCTCGCTAGGGGAAATAAGAAAAGTGAGGAAATCGAGGGAAAACGACACCGCGGTAAACAGGGATTACAACATTCACTTCGAGGACCTTTCACCCAACCAACTTAAGGGCTGGCTAATTGAAGAATACTTATTATTTACTTTATGTTCTTGTCGGTTTTAATCATTTTAATGTACAGTGGAAGTTCAGTACTTACTTATTTATGCATACCATGAATTATGAATCTAAAAAAATTCTGATCAATAATTAACTAGTTAAATGTTTTTTTAAGTTATGTCACGCGATCTTCAGAGACTCAATATAGTAAGACTGACTCATTACGGTTGCGTTATACCTTTTTTTCTTTAATTGAATACCCCACCGGTAGAAGGATCTATGTAGTACACTACGCATAAAATGATCAATAATCCCCTAGGTGGTGGACAATCACAAGGTTGATGGTTCGATTCTCTTTAAGGAACCCGCTTGGACAGCGCGAATGTAAACTGCACAGTACACCCTAAAGCTTAAGTTTAGAACTTTCATCTATGGCTATTATAGCCCTAAAGAAAGGGAAAAACGGATATCCAATGTGAAAAAAATGGAATGATTATTTGACTATGCTTAAGAGCAACCATTGAGAAGAATATGTTAGCAGAAAAGGTGTAATTAATAGTAAAATCGCTCATAAATTGGTTAGTGTAATAATGTTACATGTTATACATTCCTATTGTGTACATTTTTTCTCACATTTTTTTTATAATAAATATTTCTGGTTTATTTTTAGTATCGTATCTGTGATGAAAAATATTGTGAGGGGAAGCATTGCTCTTACATTACATGTTTGTAGCGGTGACCGGATAAATCATCAAAATGATAATTCATCACATCTTTAAAAAGTTATATAAAGTCATGGAAAATAATAAAACAAAAACTTTATTAACTGGGTTAAGTAGGTTAGGTTAGGTTAGGTTAGATTAGGTTTAACTTTTTTTTCATCGTGTCTAATGACTTTATATCACTTTTTAAAGGTGTGTTGAATTGTCGATGTGTTGATTTATCGTGGAACCGTTTGTAGCATATGTAAATGTTACATATACGCCGTTATTCCATCATAAATGTTGGAAAATGCTAAAGCATATGTAAATGTTACGTATACGCCGTTATTCCACCATGTAGCATATGTAAGTGTAATATATACGTCGTCATTCCAGCATGTAGCATATACGTATTTTTTCCATGGACTAATGTTTTTTTTTAATTGTTCTTGTACAGCCTTACAGGTAAATACTTCAACAACATCTGACTCTATTCACACAGGTAAGTTTATTATAACACGATAGATCGTAACCTAAATATACAGACATAATGGCGTGATCAGTATGTACTGTTTGCATACATATGCTACAAATGAAAATATTATATATCATGCTGAAAAAAAGATTTCCTAAAACTACGCATAATTCCTTGAAAATGAACTCTTTAAACGGAGCTGAACAATTATTCACAATAGTGTAGAAGAGTAACAAAAGCAATTTAATTGTATTAAATTTGACCCAATGCTCTACTGAATTAGTTTAAAATTTAACAAATCCAACCATGAAAAAAAACTGCTTTGCATGTTATACTCTACAAAAGGCATTCGGAGAATTCTAAACAATGTAAACAATGTGTCTTCGGGCTGACTCTTTAGCGACCATGAAATGCTGTAAATGTACCACCTCCCAGCAAGATACATTTCAACTTAAAAACCATATATTAGACTTTAGTGTCTTAGATGCATTTAAAATATCTTTTTTAGTGCACAAGAGAGCAATGTTCCCAAAAATAGTTTTGATTAAAAATTGAACAAAAAAAATTTATGGTAAAAATTACCATTTGAATGAGATGAAAAATACACGAAAGTCAATAACCGGACCTGAATATTTTTTATGTTTTTATTTGAAAAAAAATTATGCCTACTTAGAATGGCTGCTAATCCATGCTGCTAACCCATCAAAAACAGTATATATTAAACTAGCTTCCTTAAACCCGGCGTTGCTCGGGGATGTAAATTATAGAGTAAACATCTACTTTTCTCTACTTTCTATAAATATAATATATAAACCTTCCGTCAGAAATCCTCTAAATGATAGTGACAACCTTATCAAAATCAGTTGTTTAGTTTTGAAGAACTAAGCGCACAAGCAGACAGACGCGGATAGCGACTTTATTTTATACTATTTGGAGATATATAGCGTACTTTTGTTTAATGAGTGTGAAATAGACATTTAATTATGTTTATCTACAAATAGGTACCAATTACATAAAATAAGGAGGCACGCAATATTTATGTGCATATGTGGGGATAAATCGCGCAATAAACCAGAAAGGTTTAATTTATTATTGTTTACAAAAATAATTCTGCCATTGTTTCTCTTCCGCTAATTCCAAGACTGTAAAAGCTACCAAATAAATATTTTCTTGGCGTCCTTAATTTAACGATGTAACGGCAAAAAATCAAGAAACATTATGGAATTTGGGTAAGTGTGCCAAGGATGTACCAAGAGTATTGTGGGGCCTTGAACAGAACTCCCGCATGGTAGCCTTTGTCTAAACTCCTGCAGGGTTGTACTGATTGTATATTGTCCTTCCAAAGTATACTATATCCCGCTGCTGTTAACAAACAGGCTGTCTACTTTGTATCAGATAGAAGTTATCAAGAACTTCGACAAAAAATATTTTTCTGAAATTAATTTCCCAAATAAAATTAAAGATATAATATATCTCAACCCAACCTAGTAAGAATTTTGTATTTAACAATACCTTTCCCACTAAAATTATGTTTGTGGTTTTCAGATGAAAAAATTATTAAACAATAATAGTTGAATAAAATACTAGGCGGTTAAAAGTAAAACATATAAATAATAATTGCTTTAAGCTGTCCTCTGTTTTCTGTTTGTTATTGGATTTGGCCCAATATTAATATTTTATTATATTTCAAGAACCTTTTTTTAGGAGGTTGAAGGGAAGAGTAAAAATGGTTTGACCAGAACGACAAAATATTACCAATAGTTCAGTGTTTATTTCTCTTTGGTTTATAATGTTATCTATTTGAAATATGGGAACATTCTGTGCTGTGTGATTTAATTACGCAACATAAATATTTGCAAATCTGTCTGAAATATGAGAATATTCTGTGTTACGTGATTTAATTACTCAAGATAAAGGCTTGCAAATATATCTGAAATATGTTAACATTCTGGGTTGTGTGATTTAATTATGCAACATAAATGTTTACAAATCTATAAGAAATATGGGAAAAGTCTGAGTTGTGTGATTTAATTACGCAAGATAAATGTTTGCAAATCTATCTGAAATATGTTAAAATTCTGGGATAAGTGATTATTTACGCTACATAAATGTTTGTTAATCCATCTGAAATATGGGAACATTTTGTGTTGTGTGATTGGAATTCTGTGTTTTTTTTATTAATTCTAAAGATGTACCACTGTAGCTTAAATCTTTAAGAAAAAAGCATGTATTTGTAAATATGGAGTAGAGAAGTTATACATGGTGTTGAATAAAAATAAAATAAGTATTCACTATGTAGTATTTTAACATCATCAATGTCATTAAATTGTTTTTAGATAGTTTAGTGTTTGCGCTCTTCCATTCGTTTGTTGATACACAAAGTTTCAAAGAAACCAAAATAATTCAATATTAATCAGATAACTTATTGGAAAAATCAAACCCGAGGCATGATGACATAATCATTCCACTGTGAAGACGTTCCAATTAAGGACATCATCCCAGACGATGCATTTCCACAAAGCGTGCGCAACGTGTCTTCCTAGAAACCTTTGTATTTCTTGAAAAGTTCATTATCCTCGCCGCATGCAACGTCATCAGCTCCCATAATACCTGCATTCATCCAGTCCAGAAGAATCGTTTCATTTGATGAAAAGCCTTAAAAATGCACGATACAAAGATAACAGGTCCGTTCCTTGTTTCCACAATTTGCGGATTCTGTGCTTCCTAAAATGCCGCCTAAGACACCTTTGTTTTTTTAGATGTTTGTAGAAGATCCTGAATAGTGACAATGGCTTTTATTGGGTGCAATAATTATAAACTGCTACAAACCCAGGTCCTTTCAGGAGCAGCCCTTGTCAACTTTCTATTCCTTCTGTATTGTTTGAACGTATCAATATGTCGGATCTAGAAATAAAATCCTGTGATTTATTGCATGTATTCGTTTTTTGTGCATCTCATTCGTCTGAACAATTATTAATTTGTTAGAGAATAGAAGAATATCAACAAAATAAATAAAATAAAATATTAAAAAACCAATTGGCAAAATTAATTTAAATTGATAGTATTGGTCGTTGATAATCTTCCTTCTAAATAATTTTGAGAAATAAAATTTTATTTATACTATTATAAACTTTTCCTCTGAAAAAAAACCTTTTTTTCACATCTAACTTTCGGGAAGAATCTCTGTATTTAGTTTCAGCCTCCATATAATATGAATAAAAAAATTGTAACGTTTTAAATCTATTTTTGTATTAATTTTACAATTTAATTCACTTTAACAATTTCCAATGTAAAGAACATTTCAATATTTTATGGATTGTTTAGGGTAATGAAAGAATGATGTGCAGATACTGTGTATATTGGGTATTTATACGAGTAATTATGGCTAAAAATACTACATATTTTCACACAGAAGATTGGCATGAAAAATATTTGTACTCACCACTTGAAGACTAAACCAATTTTATTATAAATTATGAGACTTGATTCACAAGAATTCATGATAGTATCGTATCGTATCGTATCCCTCAAGTATCCGGTACCCAAAGGTTGCTGGGATGCTGCTGCAGTATTTAAATATAAGCTATTGTTCTATCCACGTATCCAATAAAGATAACCTAACCTAGCATTTAGCAAACACGTAAATAGGTTGTTAGTTAGCAACTAGCAACCTCAATAAATCAGAACTTTTGAAAACTTTTTGCCAACCAATAAATTAACGTTTACAGTGCTCGGTATTCTCGGCAATAAAATATTGGTATTCCATGTCCTAGAGCGTCTGTATAAACTACATTTGCTACCAACTGTTCAGACGATAAACTACCGCTATAAGTAGCAGGGCTGTGATTTCACATAACCTCCAGGTTTCAGACTTCCGACGCCCGCACAGAGAACGCCGGGACAGGGGACGGTGGCAGGGCTGCCTTCTGCCTGCATAGCATATGGCGTAGCAAGTGAAACAGTGCAGTAAAACGTCGGGACATTTATTTTATGGATTATAGTTTGTGTCGTAAATCATGCATTCTTGTAAAATATCGGTCAGCCACTCCAGTAGCTGGTCCCTGGTAGCGGGCCCGTCGGTTAACCTATGTTCTCTGTGTTCTGTGTCCATGCTGCAGCTATAAAACCTTCGCTAGCAATGCCTTCTACCAGGAAATCCCAAACATTTGCCCAAACTTTAACTATTGTTTTGAATTTTTGGTAGTTTGTGTATGGCTTTATTCCAGAAGTGTGCCTATCGCATTGTTCTATTCTTTTCATTATACACAAACAAACTTATTTTGTGGAATTTTAAACAGGAATGAATTGGGTGTATTATTATTAATATTAATTGATACACTTTTTTAAAAGATTTTTTTTAGTGTGCTTTGATATTAGTCAAATGACCAAAAGAAAGCTGCGAAAAAATATCTTATCTTAATTTTATTTAATCTCCCGACTAACCGAAAACATACAGCTTGAAATCAAGTGGCGATAACTACAATAAATATAATGTGCCAATGATTTATAAAAATAATATTAATATTAATTGGATAATTTGTACAGTACTTACTTACCATCTTTGCGGAGTGGTCCTTTTGTTTTTTGGAATCACGTTAAGTGCACACCCAGTTATTGCGGGTTCAATTTTTTTTCAGGCAGTCCTTCAACAGAGCCCAATAATAAACAATCTTAGTAGTGAGAATTCCAATATTGAAAAAAGTTTAAAAAGATTACTTGATTTTAATTTTTTTATATCACGGTATGGGTGACAAACACTGTAAATTTTACAAAATTTAACTCGTGTTAAGAAATTGGAAATAATGTTGATTTCCGTACCCCCAAATCCCACCCTGGCCATCTGGAAAATGAAACTTCCACTAATTAACCTACTTTCTAGAAAGACTCCCGCCAGCTTTTGAATCTGGGGTAATAAAAATTTCACCGTTTCCTTCGCTTAACTGTCTGCATGCTCAGGAAAATAATAATACTTACGGTACTAGCAGTGGATAGTTGGTATGTTCTCCGCCATAAATATTTCTTGTCATTACAGGCCATTATTCCTCGCCTAATATGAGTGAAAACAGTTCTGCGCATTGTCCTTCCTCTGCTGCCTTAGGCCTTCAAAGAAGAAGAAGTCTTGTTTACAGGACCTTGAAGGTGATTTATGTGGGCCACGCGACTAGTAACATTAACCATCCACACCTACTACTATCTACATCTACAAGTATGTCAATCTAGATACCTATTACGATTGCCTCCTTGAACATCCTCACCTACTAATATCTACATCTGCCTCCTTCCACATCCACACCTACTACTATCTACATCTACAAGTATGTCAATCTAGATACCTACTACAAATGCCTCCTTCCACATCCACACCTACTACTATCTACATCTACAAGTATGTCAATCTAGATACCTACTACGAATGCCTCCTTGAACATCCTCACCTACTAATATCTACATCTGCCTCCTTCCACATCCACACCCACTACTATCTACATCTACAAGTATGTCAATCTAGATACCTACTACGAATGCCTCCTTCCACATCCACACCTACTAATATTTACATCTACAAGTATGTCAATCTAGATACCTACTAGGAATGCCTCCCTTTCACTACACTACATCCAACGACTGCATAATTACTACCATCTGAACAGAGCTACTTGGTTCAATCCCAGAGATTGTAGGTTCGATAATTTATATTTTCATTTACATCAACAAAATGTATATATTTTGAATCTTATATGGTTAGTCGTACTCAATTCAGAAACAAATTAAATTAAATTTATGTAAAGTTCATTTTCAACCACCGTGATCTCCTAGTGAGAGACAACAAGATGTTATGACCATTGGCTCCGGACATACATTTATACCGTAGGACAATAAAGTCAGTTTAGAGCGATTCAAGTATATTATAGTAGTATAAAAGCCCATGTATTAGTTTAATATCTCTCTCACGTCCCAGCTCGCAATTAGTAAACATGCATCCTTTATCTCTGTACTCGGTTAAACAGTATTAAATCTCGGAAATAATGTAATAATAGTGGCACAGCCAATAAAACCATATTATAACAGTGGCCTAGCCGGTAGGAAGACTATAACATGAGGTAACTAACCTATAGATACGTAAATATAGGGCAGAACTTCTATATATTTCTTATAAATCACGGAGATGGGTACAGCAGAAGATAAAAAGAATTCTCTAATCTTTGGCTCTACTTAGACATCATCTCGCATTACGCGCAATGCAAAAATCAATAAATTCGATATCCCCTCAAAAGTTATTACGAGGGGCCTCTACCCCTCAGTGTTTAATTTTTTCGGAACGCATTTCACACACTCGGCCCAGCCTCCCCTAACAATGGGAAATTGTCGGAAGGGGGAGCGACGGGCGCAGCGACATCATTTATAATTTATTTTATTGGAAGTGTCAACGCGCCCCCTGGCGGCGAAATAGTCTAAACTATTTGCGACTTATTCCAGGACTGAAAACTAAAAGTGGCCTCGATGTTATAACAGTTTTACGTTATTAAAATAGCACAGCTTTGAGTACTTTTTTTTCAAGTTGTTTTATTTGTGTTTATTCATTATTATGCGTTTAGTCACGATATATACAAAAACAGGTAAGTATTTCGGTAAATAGCAAGGTAGAAAAGATGTGCCTATAATAATAAAAACGAATCATAACAAAGAATCGTAGAAAATTTAAAAAAGTTTTAGACATATTTCAGAAATCAAATAATTTACACGAATTTGGTGAAACTTGTACAGAATCCCATGTATTAAGTTAGCTCTAATTTTGCTAACATAAAAATCAGTGGAAGTTAACAATAAAATAATCATTTTTAAATATTCAATCACAACCTACCTTTGCTCATAGAGCAACTAATGGACGCCACTGGTAAATAGGGTAGCGTTTTGTAACTTTTATGTTTTTCACTACCGTGCTTTCCGAGATTCTTCCACATAGGATCTTATTCTTTATCTTAGTTATAATGTTTCTTATTTAAAATAAAATGTTTTATGTGATATTTATAAATATATATTTACATATTAATCTACCCAGCATCTGCTGTTAAATTAAGCGCATGATCGCCATGAAAATTGTTTCCTTAAAAATTACACTAATATAAATCACCCAAGGTCTCTGCTGTTACCTATCTTAATTTTTATTTTTAAGCTATTAATCCAAATTCGGGTGTTTTCAGAATTTATGTAACAATTATATAAGTTAAAACATGAAATGTCTTGCAATGTGATTGCTTTTTGCACCAATGACTTCTTTCCGTTCACTGGCGAGAGGTTTTCCGAAATTGAGTTATCTAAAATTTAGACCAACGAAGTTTTCCAACAGCCTAAAAACGGTAAATTAATTCTCAGTGAACTTTCTTTCTTGTTGTTACAGTTAATGAAAATCCAAACTTTTCAAACATTACGAACTTCACCCTCTTTGTTTAGACCTGTAGATCTGTGCACAGGTGACGATATAAATCTGAAAAATGAATACTTAACACCTTTCATAAACCGTTAATCGTGCGTCGACATAAAAATGCGTGCTCTTTAGAAGTATCAATTACATCATTAACAAATGAATACCGGGTGCCGGCATGTATGAGTGAGACAGAAGCATTTTTAGCACTCGCCCCTCTCTTCCCCACACACGGTGCGGTGAAACTCTGGCCATAGAGGCTACCCAAAACCTCCTGCTTTGGTTGTGTGAGCCATTTTTGTGCCAAATATACCCGGCTAAACCAAATCTAGTCCGTAATTGATTATGGTGCCCCGACGTGGGTATTTATAAAGCTTTCTAAATATCCCGGAGAGGTCGGGTTCGGTACGGAGAGCGGTCTGTATTTAGGACGGCGGGGGTATATAGTGATAACCCTCTAGTTGTGTACAGAATATGTCCCCCTTTCTTGTAAATTTAGGGTCGGGTCTGGTTTGGTGGAGCAGACAGGGTTAACCGAAGCAAGCTTTGGGTGTACCCTCGCCGGGGCGCGGGGTGGGTTGGTGGGTACCGGGAAAGGGTACCTCGGGTTTGTTAGGAGTAACGACCGGTTATTTATTATTGACAACTACAACTACTGTGCAGCCCGCGAAATGTTGCGCCGACAGCTCTGCTTGTGCTCTGTTCCTGTTGTTGTTCGCGTTAAGTATACAGCTCTAGTCCTGGTACATGATGGATACTCTCAGCTTATTCATTCCCTTCACTTTCGTTGCGGATGCTTTTCTATGCTGAAAGTTGGAACACAAGGGTTTGGTAATGATTTAACCTCAATAGAGCCACAGCTTTATGAAGATGTCAGGGTATTGCTATTGTAATGTCTACAGTGCATCCGGATACAAAACTGCCCGTTTTTTCCCCTTTTTTTATGGTATGAACGAAATATTTGAATGGAAGCATCAAAATATAGAAGAAAGCCTATATTTTTTAACAATGCCATAATCTGTTGGAAACCTTTGAAAATCAAAGCTATCGAACCGTTCCGTTAACATCATCCTTTCCGACGGAAACCATTATGAGGTCGAACGTTTGCCTCGAAAAACAAACCTACCTCCTGCGGGAGGGGGGAGTAGGTGTTAGGGTGGGTATTGTGGACATAGAAGGCTCCCGCCCCCACCCACCCTAATGCACTAACATCCATAATATGCATGTGTGCCCATTGATACAAACGCCGACAGTAGTTGTCAGGCAACGACAAATATTTTGAAATTTGATTTTTCCAATAATTCACAGTTTAGAGATATATTATATTGAAGTTTACCTCATTATTCCCGACTATGTATAATTTGGAATTCACTATAACTACTATTATATTTATATATTTACTAAATATAATTTAGAAGAAATTTTCGATGACTTCCATAATAGAATATTCAGTATGTTAACAATTTCAAATAAATTCGAATGCTTGATTTTAGTAACAATGATGTTATTAAGAAATGCACACTTTTAATGATTTTGCCTTTGCAATAAGAAGGAGTATATTTGTTGAAGATTGTTCATAAAACAAGTCGCTTCTTTCAGGAACATAAACAGTAACCCTACCCGTGTAAGTAATAAATTTAATTAATACACTATGGAAAAAATGTACATTCAAACTTCGTAAAAGTAATCCGGTACGCTTTGCAAATTGTTACCAATCGTCGTCAATGGAAAATATATGTATGTTTCGATCCCGTTTTATATTTATTCTAATATTCATTTACGTACGATATAATGCACAAACAACTCCTCCGGCATACACGTTCAAATGTTGACGTCATCCTCCGATATTTGATTTATCTGTTTCCCGATTGCAATTTTTACTAACGAACCTCTTCTGAATTTGTTCCACATGCACGCGATTTTTCAGGGGGAGGCCTGTGTACACTGCATACCGTACACTGTGCAGTTGTACAGGCTGTACACCGAATCGAGTGTATCGGATCAATTCCACCCCCTGCGCGCCTTATCCCCCACCTCCCCCGGATTGCCCCCAACCCCCAGCCCGCCGCCCCTCCCTGCCATGGCTCGCCACAGTTATCGACATCGGATGCCACGAAAAAGTTGCGGCCTTTAAACTATACCGAGTTTGATATTGAACAGGTCAGGTGTTATCAAAGGGAATCAATCAAAAAGCATTTTTCTCACGGCACATTTCCTTCTTTTAGTAGCTTTTCAGTTTAACAATAAAGATATAACTACTAATAGTTCTGTGAACAGTAGACCTCATGTCCAAAACAACATGTTTCTAATTTTCTCATTAAAAAATATATAAAGCCATTAGATTTGTAGTATTCAAGTAGGTGCTTAAATACCCCCTTACTTAATGATGAACCATTAACATTTCACGTAACATTATTTTATTTCTAATTAGGAATTATTAAATTTGTCCAAAGAATTGACACCATCTCAATGACAATTTTTTTCCAAACATTCTGCAGTCCAGTAGGTACCATAATGTTGATCATTTCGATTTGACAGCTGATAGTAGGAACTACGATCGTGCGAATTCTGGCAAGATAAAAAGGTAGTATCCAGCCAGGCCACTATTGGCAGATAAAATGCCAAAAGTTTGAATTAAACAGTCAATCAAACGAAATCAAAAAATAAAAATTTGTTCACGTATTAGAAAATTGCTAAAACGACATATTTCCATTTGATTGTTTCCTCTGCATAAATTCTTCTGTGGTACACTCTCATATCGGCGGTATGCTCTTATATATCTTCAGGGCAATCTTCACCTTTACGACTGCCTTTTGAAACAACTTAGCTGAACACTTGTTGAACTACACTCGTTCCAGAAACGCCAGTTTTGAAGTCAGCTAGGTGCTACGACAACTTATTTTTTAACTTATTTCATCAATCTTCCTGGATAATCATATATTTTGTATATAAATAAGTCAAATAAATTTTCAAAAAAATACAATGAATAATATTAAAAAGTATTTTTCTCATACCATACATAATATAAAAATTCTTAGGTAGGTATAATAATTCCTACTCGGTTAGAATTCTTCAACAAAAATAAATTAACAACATTGCAATAAAAAATACTGAATATTCAGATTGGACGAACTTTTGGATTCTTACTAAAAATAATACTTCGATATTCATTTTCTGGCTACTAATTGGAGGCTCGCCAGCAGAATTTATTGCGACCAAATTTAAAAAATGCCCGCGCAAAACTGTCCTTTTCCAATACAACCCGCTATAAACTCTGTGAAGCCTCGTGTCGCTGGTCCGACCGCCGACTGTAATATCTTTAAATTTTAGTTGTTTGAAATTTTGTTTCATTCCATAGTACCTGAGGAATGATAAAAAATAATACACCTGGCGGATGAGTTAGATCGGAATTGATTTTTATTGAAGGAAGTGAAAATGAAAGTAAATAAGAATACACATTTTTAGTAATAAAACAATTATTTCAACGCACAGAAATAAATATTTAATAAATTAAAAATTCATTATTATTTAGAATAGATTATTTTTTTTGTGGAAATTTAAGCAAATATACCGCACAGAGTTTTGGCGGCCGGGCGATAAAACGCCGAAGATTCACGAGGCTAGCCGAATAAGCATCGTTCAAGGGCGTCGTCCCGTCTTGCCACGTTTGCCACGCAAGAGTCGGCTTTGCCCCCTAGCCGCGCCAAAAGATGTTTCACATCAAAAACTCATAATTTTACATGGTACTGATTTAGCACCATAAATGGTTTTCTAGGTCACATTGCCATCGTTCCAAGTTTGACAGAAGCACAGAGAAAAATAAAGTACCTAGTGTTATATTAACTATAAGACCAAAAAACTCTCAATAGGGGAGCAGTGGCATTATGTTAACTAACTGTTTTCAGCTTCAGCCTAATTTTAATTATATTCTTTGAATCTTTATAACAATAATTTAACCTTTGAAATTTAGACAAAAACAATGAACTCTGAAGTAACACTCTCTAAAGACCACTATTGCACGGAATTGATGTGTCAGGTGAAACCTTGTGGCGTCGATTTTTGCTCCATTTTTTTTTTATTTATCAAAATGAAAAAAATATTTCGTAAATGGACCATTGATATCTAACGAGGTTATGAGATAAAAAAGGATCATTTCATTGTTTTAAGAATGCTTTCATATAATCTACGTAAAACTATATTTTAGTTTAAATACCTCAAAAGTGGTTAAGACGCTGTTCCGGTAAGACAAGAGATCCTGGGTTCCATTCCTAGTTGTGCCGTTATCTTTTATTTTATTTTATGTGTCTTGTTCTGTTTCATGTTACGTTTAAATTTATTAATATTATCTTCTTCTTCGATGATAAATACTTTTCATTCATAAAAGGCTCATTTTAAAAAATAAGTTCAGTTTATTGATTAGACTAATATATATAATAATTATACCTACAGAGCTATGGCAATACTGCACCGCGAGTGGGCTGCGATAACAATGCGTGCCTCGAATGCATGCGTACACAAAGCGCACTCACACACGCACGCGCAGCCAAACACGATTACATGAAAAATGCACTTATACAATACACAATAAAACTTGCATAGAATTACCAACATACGTATTTGCGTTCACTAGATCGGACACAGGGTATAGGGTAATTAGAATATGTATTCAACTGCAATATAATAATAAAATTAATATAAAACCTAAGTTTTTTGTGTATATTATGTGGGTAAAATCAGAATTCAGGCTTGTAGAGTCCATGATCTGGATATTTTACCAAGCGCGTAGAGTTTGTGCCTATTTTATTAGGTAGTAGCTGACGTTTACCCGGCGTTGCTCGGGGTTAAGAATGGTTTGGAGTAATGTTTTGAGGTTTGAATTCTAGTAAACTGGGTGTGGTTTAACTCCTCAGACCTCTGGCATTTTTGTAAGAAGATCGGAGTATTTCCGTTTTGAAATTAAAAAAAAAAATAAATAGAATATTTCTGAACGTATCCGAAAACTCAAAACTGTTTTTGAAAGGTGATAAATACGCTTTTAATTTTTATTATTATTATTTTTTTGTCCGGGTTAAATCTTCCCCATAGGAAAAACTAAACCCTTCCACTCACTTTTCCACAAATGATCATCTAGTTCAGAGGTCGGCAAAGTGCGGCTCCGGAGCCGCATGCGGCTCTTTAGCCTCTCACGGAAAGGCGCGCAAGACGCGCCGATGGTATCGGCGGGTGACGACTGTGAGGTGCGCGGTGCGAGGGAGACTCTTCTCGCGTTTCAAGTCTGGTTGGCGTTGGATAGCAGTCACCTCGCCAGTCGCGTTTGTCGCGCACGTGTTACATGGTTTTTTTTTTCATCCAGCTGCACATTCTACAGGTATTTACATCATTAATTTAATATTTATTTGATATATGTATATGATAATCATTTATATTATAATGTTATTTATTTAGTGTTGGTGTCGGAAAAAAATTATATTATAATATGATAGTTATTTAGGGTGACGGAAAAAAATGTTTTTGGGATTTTTTATAGGTCCCCATTTCACATGGCTACCAAAAAGAAGCAAAGAAAAACGGAAGATGAAAACCGTGAATTTAGAGTTGAGTGGACCGAGACTTTTGCGTTTATTCAAAACTTACAGTGCTACAACTATGTCTAGAAATGTATTAAATTGGAACTAAATTTTTCATTACTATGGCAACACCGAATTAGTTGCTTTGTCTATGACGTTTCGTATGTCTGTCATGTTATGGTCATGTTGCTCCGATTTACTGTCTTAAATCCGTGTATGATCCGCTCATTTAATAATTATTTTTTCATTGTTTGCCTGTATATTGTTTGAATTTAATTAAAATGAACAAACCGATACGTAGTGGTGCAAGAGAAGTTATATACAGCGTTTTTCAACGCTGCCTAGCCGAATATCGCGCGAAGATGCTCCTATCTAATTTAGAAGATGTTTACAAACGAACTGCAGAAATTACTGGTACGTAGTATAGTTTTTTTAATAAATTTCATTAGTATTAGAAGATTTATGCCAATTTTCGAGCGATTATAACCGTTACAATCTGATTTGAGGTTATGCTTAACAATCCGAATTTGACATTTCCTTTTGACAGTTCATATGAGGCCACAGGAAAAAGGGAATAACTCAATTAAAAAAAAAAATTTGCAACTTCTTTAAACTCATAGAAAAGTAACTTTTTTCTTAATTTTATCTTTCTTTCTTTCTTTCTAAATGAATATTATCTAGTATGTGTTTTTTTAACTATAATTTTTTTCTATAATACTAATTTTAATGATGTTTTTCACACACAGGAAAATCTGAATCAACGGTAAGACGAATCGTCAAGGAAGGGGAAAAGGCAGACGGAAAATTTGAAACACCGGGAAAACGGAAAATAGGACGCCCTAAAAAAGAGTTGGATGATTTTGATATTTGTGCCATTCGACAAAAAATTCATTTTTTTTACATAGTGCGAAAAGAAGTCCCAACTTTAAGAACATTACTAACTGTACTCAAAGAAGACATTGGATTTGATGGTAGCCGGGAATATTTAAGAAGAATTTTGCATTCCATCGGCTTTGTTTATAAAAAGTGCAAAACAAACAGAAGTGCTCTTATTGAAAAAACAAATATTGCGGCGAAAAGAGAGCATTACTTAAAAATTATCATGGATAACCGAAATTTACCTGAAGAACTGCAAAAAAATATTATTTACTTGGATGAAAGTTATATCCATTCATCCTACAAGCTAAAGAAATGCTGGCAATCTATGGATGTGACAGGAGTTCAACACGATATTTCAAAAGGTAAGCGCTGGATCATTGTTCACGCTGGAAGTGAAATGGGTTTTGTCCCTAATGCCCTATTAATTTTTAGTGGAACAAACAAAAAAGAGGATTACCATTCTGAAATGAATGCACATAATTTTAAAAAGTGGGTTGTTGAGAAGCTCATACCCAATATAGCAGAGCCCTCCATTATTGTCATGGATAATGCGCCTTATCACAGTGTTGTGAGAAACAAGGCACCAACAACCTCAACGAGAGTTAATGACATAAAAGCATGGTTATTACATAACAACATTGTTTTTGACAATTCATTAAGGAAACCATCATTGTTGGCTCTGGTTAAAATGCATAAGCCAGAGCCTGTATATGATATTGATGAAGTATTAGGAGAGCATGGTCACACGGTTGTAAGGCTTCCCCCTTACCACTGCGACCTTAACCCGATTGAGCTAATTTGGGCACAGGCCAAACGAAAAGTTGCATCTCAGAATATTGGAAACACGGTCAATATAAAAGAGCTGACAGAAAATGCTTTTAATAGCATAAGTGCTGATGATTGGAAAAATTGTTGCAAACACGTGATGAAAATTGAGGCAGAATATTATGCACGAGGCAGTACTCTGTATGATGATATCGATGAACTGATAATACGTTTAGATGAAGATGAAGATACGGAAGAAGAAGAATCGCATGAGGACGAAGATAATAATTACATGTCAGGTGTTGAATTAATAGACTCAGATTTTTAAATACCTTTTGTACCTACGTTTTTATAGCGAAATAAACGCCCACTTAAGACTTGTTTTGTTTTATTTTACTTCCATTTAAATTACAGTTTTTTGTGCAAAATTTTTGAAAATACAACGTTTACTTTCCACAAGACGGCGCTACGTGCCACACAAGCAACGAAACCATTGATTTTTTACGATTGAATATCAAAATAACACCTCTTATTGGAAAACCCTGTATTATCTCGTGAATAAAAATTGTTTACAAGATGAACACACGTGTAGTCTGGGATAAAATGGATTGACCTCTACTACTATCAACATTCAGCACACATGACTGCATTAGTATAAAATATGCGTACTTCCATGTTTATGCAATTGACACCTATTACGCTTGATAAGTACCTGCATAATATATTTCAGTGAAACATTATAAATCGCCCTTCTACGTAATTATCTTCCTTGCAAAGCGTTACATCATAATAAAAGTTTCGACATCATCATTATCATATTCTAAGGGTGCGTACGCGAATTAGGAGAAAGGAACTAAGCAACCGCAAACGGCGCGAAACGCCACTAGGTTCGCGGAAATTTTTTCCTGTTGATATCCACTTTTAGAATTTGATGTAGAATCATCTGCTTTCCGAAAGTACCTACCGCTAATTTCTGAATACCGCAATTTTTTGTTTAAACTCAAAAATACGTTCTTGGATCATTCTTTTTTTAAACTTGCATTCAGTTTCCAATGAGCCATCTTGGTGCTGCCATTTAAAACCTTTTAAACGATCGCAGCGCCCTCAATTTTTGTCTACATTATATTGCCGAACTGTAGATGGCCTTCCGACATGTCTTATTTGTAAGAAAAAATTGGCGCATAACAAGAAGTCGAATTTGGAGAGACATTTTAAAAATAAACACACTTCATTTAGCAATAAATATCCTGTCGGTAATGCAAGGAAGAAAGCAGTTGAGGAACTCCAGAAGACTCAAGAGACATCAACTTCTGTATTTAACAACTGGATGCAATCTTTCAGTAATGCTAATATGGCAAGTTTTGTTGTTAGTCAAGAGATTGCTAAGAAAGGGAAACCGTACACAGACGGCGAATACATTAAAAGTTGTTTTGTAAAGGCATCCGAAGAACTATTTCGGGATTTTAAGAACAAGGCAGAAATTTAAAAAAAAATTAAAGAGTTACCGTTGTCTGCCAAAACAATGAAAGATAGAACACTTAAAATGTCTTCGAATATAACCATCCAGCAAATCGAAGATCTAAAATTGGTTTCGGCTTTATCAATAGCAGTTGACGAGTCTTGTGACATAAATGATACAGCGCAAATTTCGCTTTTTGTAAGATTTATTTCTCATACAGGTCCTAAAGAAGATCTTTTAGGATTATTGCCACTCAAAGGTCAGACGCGTGGAGAGGATATCGCAAACGCTGTAATTGGATGTATGGATAAACATCAAATTTCTCTCGAAAAAATTGTGTCGATTTCAACAGACGAACATTTCGACAGCCAAAACTATGACCGGCCACAGAAAGGGATTTGTTGCTCTTTTGAAAGAAAAAATTAATCACGAGATACTTGCTTACCATTGAATCATTCATCAAGAAGCGCTTTGTGCGCAGACATTTCCAAAAGAAATTTGTAAAGTTATGGAATTGGTGATTACGATTGTTAACTCCATTTTAGCTAAAGCTCTTAATCATCGCCAATTCAAAGAATTTTTAGTTGAAATGGAGAGTGAGTACGGTGATCTTCTGCTTCATAACAAGGTACGTTGGTTATCAAGAGGAAACGTTTTAAAGCGTTTCGAATCGCTGTTTCCAGAAATCAAAGCATTTCTCCTTGAGAAGGGTGTTAACTATCCAGAACTAACAGACGATCAAAACTTTTATTTCATGGTAGACGTTACGTTTCATCTAAATAAACTTAATCATAAACTACAAGGGAAAGGAAATACAATTTTTTTGATGTTAGAAGAAGTCGTTTCATTTGAAAACAAATTATCCCTCTTTGCCGAAGATTTTGCAAGGGAAACATTGTTTCACTTTCCGAGTCTGCTGAAGCATCGCCAAGAAAATAATTCTTTCATTGACAAGCACTACTAAATATGGAGCTCTAAATTTGAACGTCTTTGTGTTGATTTATAAATACTGGAGAAGAAAAAATGTGAGCTTAGTTCACAACACAAGTGGTCTACCTTGAAAGACCTAGAGAAGGAAGACATGATCATATTCAACGCTTGGAATAGTATTCCCAACTGTTATGACCAGCTGAAAAAACTCACTTTTTCTGTACTATCCCTTTTTGGTTCTACATATTCATGCGAACAAACTTTTTCAAGCATGAACTTTATCAAAAGTAAACTGAGAAGTCGTCTTATTGATGACAACTTGGAATCGTGCCTAAAATTAAGAACAACAACATACAAACCTGACTTACTCAAACTTTCGAAGGAGATGCAAGGGCATGGTTCGCATTAAGTACTTATTATGATTGTCATTGTCATGGTTTAATATGTATTATTTTTAATCTGTTTTTTTAATTTTTCTTTGTACAATATTTTACGTTACTTAAATGTTACAAAACTGATCAATCAGTTTGATTGTAAGAAATTTCTCATTTTTCCTGTTTATTTGTTTGAAATAAAATAATTATATCTCAACTTAATATTTGAATAGGTAATACATCATAATTACGTAATAGTGTAGTACTTAATATTAAAATACTTAACTGATTATTATAATGCTTTTATAATTGGCTCTTATTTTTTTTTTAAATCGTTGTAATGTACATATTTGGCTCTTTGGCAAATAAGTTTGCCGACCTCTGATCTAGTTAATCAACACTATGCAAGTGCATTTATAAGCAAAATAAATACAAATCGATACAAGAACAACACGTCAACTCACCAGAGATCAAATGGGAAAATAATTCACCGACTCCAGATATTTTCATATCAGAGGGTTCGGCTCGGTAGAACTTCTAACAGGGGACTATAAATCCTACTGATCCCTCAACATAAATATTTAAAAAATCTTTCGTTATCCTACATGTATTCAAAATGACCGACTTTTGCATCTTTATATATAAATTTTTTGATAGTCTAATACGTCTAAATTTTTTGAGATGAGCTAGATAATGCCAGTAGCCAAAATAACGAATGGTAATATTTTTATAGTCTGAGAATGCCAAATTCTTTTTATTTCATTTCCTAAATCTGTGTATTTTCTTATTTTTTATTAGCAGATTTTTTAATATTACAGGAATTTGGAATAGCGACATCAATGATATAAGTTATTTTTTAAATTTCGTCATGTAAAACTATATCGGGTCTATTATGACTAATCGTTCGGTCTGTTAGTATAGTTTTATCATAATATATTTTATAAAATTCGTTTTCTAGAAATGAATTTGGTTTGTATTCATAATATGGTACTATATTACGGCAGTCAATCAAGTTATGTTTAATTACCAAACTTTGGTGAATTATTTTTAAAACTTGATTGTGCCTAAATGTATACTCGGACTGTGCTAATATAGAACATCCCGATATAATATGTTCTACAGTTTCCGGAAAAGCCAAACATTTTCTACACAAATAATCAATTCGATTTGTATCTTTGATTATATGCTTCCTATAATTTTTAGTATTAATGACTCTATCCTGAATGGCAAGCATAAATCCTTCTATTTCTGTGCTCAACTCTCCAATACTTAACCATTTGTTTGACGAAAATTTGTCAACATACGTTTGGTTGAGATAATTGAAGTGTTTTGCGTGTAAAATTTTATTTGACCAGAAATCTAATAATTCCTGGTTGGGATTTATAAAAATGTTGGCATTCTCATCGTATAAATTTAAAGGTGTAATATTTCTATCTGCCTTGCAAATTATTTTGTGTATTTCTGAGCTATGAGCTTTCCTATGGAAAAAAGTTATTAGCATTTCTACCTGATTATGTTTCAAAGAAGTTATTTTGACTATACCTCTACCTCCTAAATTTCTAGGTAAATTAATTCGTTCTATAGCTGAATTTGGATGATGGCAATTAAACTTTGTTAGTGTAGTTCTAATTAATCTTTCTAAGTTATCTAAATCTGTATTAGACCATTTAATTATGCCAAATGAGTACGTTAATAGAGGTATAGAAATAAACTTTTAATTTTAATTATAACTTTTATTTTTTTTAATCGAACACAAAAAATAATTAAAATGGTGCACTTTACGTTTTTCTAAACTAAAATGTATGATAGCGAAAAATGTGTAAATTCACACTTTTTTTTTTAAATGTATAAAAAAACGTTAAAGTCAGCACGCTTTTTGTCACTTGATATAAAAAATATAATAAAAAATTCACGAAGTTTCATAACTTTTTCATAACCTTTGGTTTCATGAAGGTGGAAATATTATTTATTCTGTAGTTAACTTCTAGATTTTAATAAAAAACGTGGTTTTTTCTCTTTCTAATAATGTTTAGATCATATTTCTAACCAGGGTAATGAAATAAAGGTGATGTTCCATTCTTGTTCACAGTACATTTCATTTTTATAACGTTATTTTAACCTGTTGCGACTTCTTATGACCTTGGAAGTCAGTTAAAGCATACGACATTGTTACTGTTAATAAAATACATTTTCTCATCTTTAATTTGACTTCATATCTCTTTGCAGTGCTGAGATAATGCGAAATAATGAGAAAAAAACAACCACACGTCACACACATCGTAACAAACAAAACGTCGAGAAATATAATATAAAAGATTTTAATACGAAGAAGAGTGTAAGTGCTCAAAGCCAGTAGAACTATATCGCACCCTGAAACCGGGAATGTATGGATGTAAATGGGGAGAAGATTGTACAGATCTAATTATAAAATATAGTAAACTTTATTTTCAAATGAATTCCATCAGAGCTTCTCAGACCTCCGGTTTAGCTTTAAACGTTATTTTCTTTTAACACCTGTTTCAATTCTGTAATTCTTCAGTCATAGGAATTTACAGTCATCTCGGATATAATTGGATTGTAAAATGGGACAAAAATTTTGAACCATAAGTACCAAAAGCACAAAAGATATTCTGTTATTCGCACCTAAGAAATAACAACGAAACAAAACCTTCCAAAAAGCTCTACATTTACAATCTCAGTGTGTAATAATATGTAACCTACCTGTGTATGTATTATGTGATATATGTAATCTACCTCTCACCTTGTCGTAATATGTAACCTGTTCAAGCACATCGATGTATGACCCTTTTGGAAGCTAGATCTGTATGATCTGTACCTCCAGACATTTTACAACTTTTTATATCGCAAGTGTTCCCTGGTGTTAAGTTTTGAAGTCAACTCTAGTCCTTACTGTGCAAAAATAAATAATCGGTCTTATTGTAATAATAAATAATAATATTTGGATGATTTGTATAGCGCCGTTTTGTGCAAAATCACCTCATGGGCTCTGTACAAATTTATAATACATTTCTACAATGATAATTTTAATTTACAATGATAATTTTTGTGCAATAAATATTTTTTTGAATTTTGAAATTTATCTAGGTTATTACTAACTATATATGGAGATATTATACAGTTCAATACTTACCTGGTAGATAACTTGAGATTAACTCTTAATTAACATTAACTAATTGTTTATTAGTGAAATTTAGATACAGGATTTAGGACTTAATTGAAAAATTGGATATAACTGGACATCCTCTCAGGAATGGTATATTTAATTTAAGGGTATGACAGCTTAAAAAGGTAAGTTTTTAGTTTAGACCTGAATTTTGTTGGACTTGTTATGGATCTTAGTTCCGGAGAGAGTTTATTCCAAGCCTTCGGCCCTGATACTCCGAAAGCGCGATCACCAAATTTAGTATTTTGCTTGCGCTTAGGTTCCATCAGTCTGCCTACAGCTGCCAATGTAATACATTTGTCGTGATATTTGAATGGTATTTTGATAAGTAATTATTATTGCTGGGACTTTTCGCTTGGAAATGTGGATCTATTTAATATTATTATTACATATATTATTTTAACCACCGTGTGCCCTGCAAATGCACATAAACTGAGGTGGAAGTAATCGACAACCCTCCCGGCGCGAGCGAGTGCGCGGAAGATCGGAGCGGGATGAAAAATAATTAACGAAAACCGATTTTGGGGATTTTGCCAAACTGCTCCCAGCGCGATGCCGCCCGGTGATACGCGATACGCGCCCGCGCCGATAGGGAATACTGGTACCGTCACTACTGGCATCACAATATGCGCCCAAACAAACGGCGGCCGGGCACCCGCCCATCGGAAGCGGGTGCTTTGACGCGATGTACATCATCCATCGAGATATTACTGTTCTCATTCACCGGCAAGCTGCCGCACCCTGCACCGGGATGAACCTGTACCTGTACCAGTTACTAGTGCCTGACCTGTGTAGTGTTCGCTGTGCATGTTGGCTTGCTGCATTATGCATTAGCTTATCTGTTACTTCATCTCGATTCAGTGTTGGAAAAACATTCTGATAATGCTTTAAACATGCATAATTAATTATATATATACCCAGTTAATATATTGATCGATCAGTTATATCTGGGAAATTATTCATTGAAAGAAAGCTTCACATCACACGAGAATATTCTATATCTCCCCATATGTGCAATGGCTGCGAATTTTAGAATTTGAAAGTAATCGGTTTGCTTTCTGTCTCCCTTGTTTATTTTTTATTTATTATGGCTATTCAAGCAACACGTGTATCAACACATATAAAATATTTGATTTCTATTTTACTCAAAAAGAACTGCCGTCCATATTTTCGTTAATAATGTGTCTTATTGCGCGTCCTTTATTGTACCAACTAAGCAAGGACGTTATCTAGGTCCTCGGTAAAACGTAAATTAGTTAAATACTTATGTAAATCGTATCTATTCAAGAACGAGCATTTTAAACTTGGTATTTTATTGCACGGCATGAACTTTCCTTGCATAGTAGGAATAAAATTTAAAGAAATCGAGAATCATAGTATATCATTGTTTTTTCTGAACTAACCGTGCCTATCAATCATCAACTTTAAACTGACGAACTTTCAGTCAAGTACGCCATTTTAAATGTTTGAATGACGCAGATAAGTGATCCTGTCCAACTAAGCTTTATTTTTACAGTAAGCATTTGTGCACATTTTATACGACCGTCAACGGAAATGAATCCTGGCCGAACACATGACGGCCATGACGAGCCGATTTCAATATGTTGCATCAAACTGATGGCAGATTTGTCATGCACAACTCCGGACTCCACTGCTGAGCGGCCGATTATTGTCTAGCTTGTAGGGCCTATTGCCTCGTGCGACCAGCGATCATCGCTGTCCTCCCGACATGTTGCCGATATACTGGAAATGGGAATGCGATATTTTTTAACACATTTCAGATTTTTTTTTTTCAATAAATTCGTCGTTTTGATACAAACATTCACTCTATAACACTAAAATGAAAAAATGTTGTTATAGGTTTTTAATACAAAAAGTCATAATAAAATGGAATTCCACCGTGAATTAACGGTTTTAAAATTTAGTTTTTTTTAGTTTATTGCAACACTATTTAATGAAATTATTTTTCTTATCAGTTGGAGACAATCCAGTGACGCCATACATTAACTTCAAAAGTTTTAAGAGGGACGTACAAACAGATTTTCTGCTTCATAGTTAAAACAGCTATTTTCACAAATAGCAGAACCTACTTACTACTAGTTTACATTTCGCACTAAGAACAGCCAAAACAATTTCAGTAATCTGGTTGCAAATATAAACCATCCCTTAATACCATAGGAAACCCTTAAATATGTAAACATCCCAATAACATTTTATTATGCGTGTTAACACGCCTTTCTTCCCATCTTATTTGCACACACATGACCTGTGTGGGGCAATGCGTGCGTGATGGCTTTATCATTTACATAAAAAGGTTATAAAGGTTAGTATTCCACGCGTGAAATATTCATAATTGTTTCCGCTTTAAGCCGTGCTCACATCAAATCAGGTAGCCAGATTTTGCTATTTCTATCCAGCGTTTGGTTCAAACATTTTCAAATGTTTTCACCTAGTAAGTACATAGAAGGTACCACGTTTTGCATAGTTGTATGAAATTAGACTAACTTATTGTATTTACACAAATTAAATTCATAAATTGGAAATACTTTGATTAACATTAATACGAATGGATGTCAAATGGTAAAAGCAAGATTTTGAAAATATGTATAGGTAATTTTAATAAATTATGTGTTCAAATAAATTTCATTACCTAGGACTAGTCTACTGCTTGTATCAGTTATAGTCTCAACTGGGGACCTGGGACGGGCTACAGATGCCATGAAAACAATAAACCTTCAAAAGCAGTTGGAACAAGGTGGTTTGTATCCAACACTGAGCTCAAAGTGGCTGACGACAGGGAGTAGAAATTAATAGAAGAAGATGAGTGGTAATCGAAAGCATCATCAAGGTTAGAAGTTAGCTAATCACAAGAAGTTTCTTCATAAAAAGCCTACAGAAAGAGAGACGACGTGTAAGAACTGGAAAGTGTGAAGACAAACACCCTATTCCCTATCCTTGGGGATAAAAAAATTGAAAAGTGACAGCAGCAGATCAGAACACTTCAAAGATTTACACTAGGAAAGTCAGGGAAACTAGGGAGTGCATTTACTTTTTTTAAATATGTTTATTAGAAAAGTAATGTTCCAACATTTACAGAAAATATGTTCCAACATTTACAGAAAATATGTTCCAACATTTACAGAAAATATGTTCCAACATTTACAGAAAATATGTTCCAACATTTACAGAAAATATGTTCCAACATTTACAGAAAATATGTTACACCATACAGAGTAATCATTTCACGCAAAGTTAAATAGGATGTACTAAGATAAAAAAGCTTTAAACATATATCTTCACCACAATTTTGACCAAAGAAACATTTTTGCAGCGATTAGAATATTCACCTTTAATTAAAAATTCTTTGATATTTCAAATGACGTAAAACAATTTCTGTGATTTCTAAGAGAGGATAACATCAAAAATACTACTATCGGTTCTGTGTCTGTCCTGCGTAACTCTGTTTCAATGAACCCGAATATTTTTTTAACTGAATTAAGTGTCATTTTCAAAATTGAATAATTTTATGAAGAGATAACGTACCTACCTATAATATAATGTTTTTAACTGAAAATTATTTTAATTTCCATTTTCAATATTGGATCTGATTTGTCGAGAAATCAGACTTTCCTGTGATTTTGCACGGGTCGGCGCTAGTGATATACTAACACTGCAAAACAAAGTCTATGATTACGAAGAGAGGATAGACTGCTAAACTTGCTTCGATATTATTCTATATTGCACTCTCTGCACGTCTTTACGTTAAATAATGCTCTTCCATCTATCCTCCCCCCTATTTGATCTGGCAACACTGATCCCCGCCACTATATTGGGCTGTCCGCTTATTGAAATCTGCATAATGCAAGAAGGGGGCGCCCATTGTACAAATATATTGTTTTCTATTTTGTATGGGATATAAAGGGGGTGAGTAATTCCCCCGGTGCCCAGGGGGACCCCCCCCCACCCCTGACCCCTACCGAACTAACCCCACACATATAAAGCACGCCGCTAACACCCAACATTTACCAGGGCTGCAATAATTATGCAAAACATTAAATTCCTAGAACTTTGTACTGTCATTTGTAGGTATTGTTAGCGAAATAAAATATAAAAGTTTTGACTTGGTTCTGAAACAATTATTATTCGGTGTTGTGAGTAGGTACTTTTGTAAAAACTGTGGCTACACATATATTTTTCACATAATAATAATATTAGACAATTTTTATAGCGCCGCTTTTGTGAGATATCACCTTAGGGGCTGAAATGTTCATATTCCAGTAAATTTGTTCATACCCATATCATATTAAATAACGGAACAAAGTATGTTTTTTTTATAATTTTCGAAGTATTGAATATGCGATTTTTTTCTACAGTGGGAATTTTGAAAATAATTAGAAATTATCTTAAAACAATTGTTTTATTGTCTAATTAGACATAATTTTTTTAGACTTAAAATGTGTTAAAATATGTAAAGTGTTCAAGAGAAATACGTTATAAATCGGTGGAAAATCGGAATCTTGTGTCTTAAACTTCGTTCCACCGTGGAAGATAAACCTCAAACGTATAAACAGGATAAAATTTTGCCCTGTTTATACGCACCCTAATATGAGACAGCAATTTAAAAGCACGCTGCTTGAAATGCTATCCCTAATGCGGTGTGAATAGTCAAGTATGTAGGTACTTTCAAATCTTATTTTATCCCAAACTACAATCTCACAATTTCTCCCAAAACGGGGATATCATAGTTCCACTGACTCACAACAATATAAATAATTTAATTGGAAATCAAAGTTCATAATATGCATAGAGCCAATTTATGAAATAAACAAATTATTCAGAAAAAACTTTAGTTTGTAGTAATAAAAGTAATAGTTTGCTTTCTGTTTATCGGACGGCAAACTTACCTCCGTAGCATCTGCATCATTATTCTCGCTAAAATATTCTCCTGGTGTGAATAGGGAATATATGTGTGCTTACAGAGGGCGGAGACCCCGGCAGTTGCGTGTACCCAGTGTGCCCATAATAGACAGGATTAACTTTAATCGGGGGCAGCCACCCCCGCCCGCGGCCCCAGGAACTGCTGAACTGCTCAGAACCGGAGAACCCCACCCCACCCCCCACTTGTGTGCTTTTCAGACGTGACTAACTTTTCAAATAACTGACGTTTTTACGGCAGTATGAAATATTGAAAATATTAGGTTATAATAAAAATCTTAACTAATAAGACAGGAAATTAAGTGGGACTATTGCAACCCTAATTGGGATATGATAAGATAGGATATAGATTCTGAGCGATGGTCTTTCACCAGGGCAATACTGAAAGTATCTACCACTCTATAACGTGCTGCAAATAATGTGCCCACTCTTTTCTTTTAAATTAGTTATGTGTGAAATAACTTTTATTTTTATTTTTCAGCATGAGGGATTTGAAACCGCAACCTCTGGATTCTCTCTGGTTCTACATTAAAAAAACATATTACATTGAAGCTCTGGCGTCAAAAGTTATAATTTGATTAACAAAAAACAAACAATTGTTTGCAACAACTGTAGGTACTATAGTTTCTGATGCCCTCACCTCAATTTACTCACATATGTTCTTCTCTGGTGCAATTCTTTTCACTGTGATATTGATAAAACTAGATAAAGAATAAGATTTTGAATAACCAAATATTTATAAATGAACTAGATCTCAGTAAAGCAAGAACATGAAAAACTGACAAAACAATACCCTCGTGAAAGGTGAACTACTGTTGATGCCCCCTGGAACTATAAAACAAGGTAATAAAGGCCAAGAATGGGCATTAAATCCCCTTTCAGGAGGAATTATGCTTTGTTTGCTTATATTGGAGGCTTACCAGGCAGCCAACCCTCTCCACTCATCGGTTATCAAAATCCGGTTGCAAGAATTGCATACGGATTAGTTTTATTATTTCACATGGGTGCAGAGTGAAAAGTACCTATTAAAAAAAAAAAAAACATTCCTACAAAATTTTGGAAATATGTTTGATATTTCTGTCTATTTATTTTTTATTTTTGGGTTCTTATAGATATTCCCACTTATATGAGAACAATACAGTTATAAAAAATCAGTCCTTATACAAATTGGTAAATAATATTTCAAAATGATAAAAAAACTCATTCAAATGACAAAATAAACAAGAAATAAAAAGAGAGGCAAGAGGCACAAGTAACACGAAAAGGGATACAAGTGATGCACAGTATAATTAGCTCAACGATACATTTTTTTCTGAATCTGCACAAATTATCGACGAAAATGTCTACTTCAGCACATCTTATTACATAGTCGATATATTTGAGTCAGAAGGCTAAAATAAGCCAATTGCTCATGTTATTTTACTAACTACTAACTTTTCACGGCGTTTACTCGCAGAGGTAGACAGAGAGGATGGACTAGCAAATAACTCAGTTGGCACAAACTCCTTGCCTCATTCACATTCATTTATCATCCCATACATACCACATTTGTATTCTGATTTTTGACATAGCCCAACTAAAACAATCCAAATAAAAGTTATTTTATAACATTTTAATCGTATTCTTCTTTATTGTATGTTCTTATGTACATTTACCCTTTGATTTGATTTTTTTTAATGACCTTTTGAACAGGTAGTATGAAAAAAGTTACAGTACCTATCTAACATGCTGTTTTTTCTTAAACTCATTGATTCAATAATGCAATCACAGAATTCTTAAATCTTTCAGAGGGCGGTCAAAAGTGCATAGGTAAAAAAATGTTTGATATTCCTCTTTGGGTTGCACTGGGAATAGGATGTGGATGTGTCAATACCAGCGCATTCATCCTGCAGTAGCAATGAAAGCATGACCAGAGGCCACAAGTGCAGTGGGAGTGCCAAAATCTGCATGCAAATAATTATACGAATACTTGGCCCACGTGGCATTTCAATTTACCACAGTCTATGTAAAGCCAAACATAGACCAAGGAATACTTAAATCCAGGAAGGGTAATATTATAAATTAGGTGTAAAGGTGTTAAAACAAAATATGAAAAATGCTGGATATTTCTTTTCTGATACAAACATATCAATCTAGGATTTGATAAAAAGTAGGTACACTGGGACGAAAAGTTTGCACAAGTACCTACCTACATTGTTAACACACAGATTTTTCAACGTTGTTATTCATCTTCAGACCGTTTCGAAGATCCTTAAAATAATTATTTATAAGGAGTAATATTCTACTAACTCATTCTGGACTGAAAATATGTGTGTCATGTGTGATGGAATGATTTTTATTGTCCCAGATATCATGCAGTTTAACTATGTGCAGTTCCTCGGGTGCATTTTTCAATGTATTATGTCTAATCGTTCCAACCATTTTTCAATATATTATGTCTAACCGTTCCATCCATTTTTCAATATATTATGTCTAACCGTTCCATCCATTTTTTCAATATATTGTGTCTAACCGCTCCATCCATTTTTCAATATATTATGTCTAACCGTTCCATCCATTTTTCAATATATTATGTCTAACCGTTCCATCCATTTTTTCAATATATTGTGTCTAACCGTTCCATCCATTTTTTCAATATATTATGTCTAACTGTTCCATTAATTTTGAAGTTTTGTTTGGAAATGAAAGCGGCTCAAAACGATGAATGAATCTTAAATGTTATTCAGATTTTGAAAATATTGACTTTTTATCTTTGATGAAAGATAATTAATTTCCCTCAACAAGCACAAGAGCGTTGTCTTTTTTTGATGAGGAAAAGTCTTTTTATTATAATTTTGTCTTTATCACACAGTAAAGTAATAATTTCTATGTTTATTGTAAAAAATAAATTTGTATTAAATTTAAAATAAGATGAACTTGCATACAAAAATGTTCCATTCAACGACTACATTAGTCTTGTAAGGAATTGGTACATAATTTTTTTTTATAAAAAAAAGTTTTTTCTATAATCCAAATAGGTATAGCAGTTGCCTATCTACAAGGTGGGTAAAAATGTTGAAAATATTTTTTACAGCCAATCTAGAGGTAAATAAGTAGGTAGGTAAGTACCTACTCATATTACAATTGTTGGTCCCTTATAAATGGCCGGATATCTTCATGCATACCTAAATCGAATTATTTCCACTAACAAATTGTAAAGAAGAGGATATCTTCCATGAGCACCATGGTATAAACACTTCCATTCACGGACAATATCGGGATCCGATTAAGATCTCAGCGTGGATCCATTCATTACGCGATGTTGTTTGTGAAGCATTCACCCGCTTCCATTATGTGTCCTTTGCTATTCTTCCCCGACGGGCTTAGGGACATTTGGCCAGAGGTAAGATACATGACACGAGATGCGTTCCTCTGATCCTACCTATCTTCTACCTAAACCTACTTACAGGGATTTGGGTTGAATGCTATTGTACAATGATGACATAGTCAAGTACCTAGGACAGATGTTGACAGAAAAATATATCAAATTATTTTTAAGAAATTCTACTGAAAAATATGTTCATATATGGATCCACAAACACCAATTCTGAATAAGTAGAATTAATAAATCTTCTAGAAAACTTTATATTACCTTACAAACAAAACGTAGTATGTTTGATAGACGTTATGACGTCATCGGAGTCCACGCCAATAGCAGTTTAAATAATTACTGAATTTGATTCAATTTCTTTCGTAAATTTCTAACTAGCAATTTTGAACAATACCCTTTAATGTGTCTAACTAACTAGTACTGCGGCTTATTTGGCCTTATTACTATTACCATCTGATGGTTGTATTTACTTTACTGATTTACGTAACCCCGCACAAAACAATGTGTTTTTTACCTGATTGGTATTTGAAACGGACTGTATTTTAACGAGAAGACAAGTTCAAGCCATGCATCGTGTTCATTCAAGACAAGTGATACTAGGATTGAGGAAAGGAAACTTTTAGCTGATGATGATGGTTTCTTTTGGAGTTCTGCTGGTTTCTGGAAGATTCCGTTAGTAACTTATTTTTCACAGATGTACATCTTATTAGCACCATTACAACACGAACTCTCTTTATAAATCACAAAATAACATTAATGAACTTGAGAATTATACTTGCACTACTTTACAGACTTTTTACAAAATCATCGATACTAGGAGCGGAAATAACAAGCACTTTGAACAACGACGAAAATTCGAGATTTAAAACAAATGACACTGGCATCGGTCTTCTTTATTCAAATCTTCTTTGTTCCAAGGAGAGAAAAAGCAATTTAAGTGGGAACTGGAAAATGGAATTGTCATAAAACTGTTTCAAAGTTAAACACAATAATTGCTGATATTTAATTTAAATAGATGGGGGGTATAATTTTTTTTTCTAGACCAGAATTCCTCACACTGCCAAAATGAAATCTATTGACATCTCGATATGCTTTCAGAATGTTTTCTTTATATTCAAGACAATTTTTTTTTCGTACAACCTACGGATATGAATTTTGTTAAATCAGTTTTTTATTCACCTTTATTACTTACATTTACATTTTGATGCGCTGTGCAGGACCGGCTCTGTGGCACAATTGAAGTATTCCGCTCCGGGCGCCGATTTGTCAAGGCGCCAAGGCGCTGATAATACCTAACACCCATCAGTCCTAACAAATCGCTTTTGGGATTTTTTTTCACAAAAACGGCGCCACACAAAAATACAAATCAATCGAATATTATTGATTATAGTGATCACCTGATTTTGACAAGGGGTGTGAAAATTTCACTAGCGCCGGGCGCCGTTTGGCTTTGGGCCGGCCCTGGTGCTATGCCTGTCTTACTTGGAACTCCTGTGTTGAGAACAGGCGCAGTTTATAACATAAACAGTATACAACAAAAATAAAAACACAATATTTCGATGAAAAAATATGCCGTATCTTACCGTGGAAATGTATACTTAAAAATTGGTTTTATTAAAATCAATAATGTTCATGTTTGTTCTGTCTTGGCAGATGATCCAAGACTTGGTATTTGATTTATATTACAAAATAATTTATGTTCTGTCTAATGGCCTGTGGAAGTGCTTTGTTGCAAAGTATTGAACATTTCTTTTGCCAAAAGTTCTATTAGCGAAAGGGATAAAAAGGAGATTATGCCCTTTGGTTCTAGTATCACGAGCAGCTTTGATATTATAAAAACATTTCCGTGTTTAAATCGATAGTTATTTAAGAATGTTTTTGGCATAAAGTAACCTAATTTCCAAAACACTGGTTTTCCTAAAGATTTCAGCCGGACTGCATGTGATCGGTTATTTTTAGAATAATCTTTTTTTAAAATTTCATTTATCGTAACGTACCCCGATTAAGGATGCCATAAGAATCATACATACCTAACCTAACCTAACCCAACGCGTTCTCGTCTTCACTCGTAGCTTAATTCCCGGTGGAGATAAATAGTCCAGTCTGGTCATGCCTGACCTGAATGGTCAACAAATTGGCTGACCGGATCTCGCCACCCCCCTTTACTCACACAGCCTCCCCTTCTCACCTCCCCCCTCCTCACCCCTAGCATCCTGAACCTTATTCTCGGTGCTCCTTGTACTTAGCTTACGAGCGTATGAAATTCTAAAGTAGAAAGTTCTTGTAAAGATAGCTGAACGTGAGATATTATTGTTATTTATATTTTTTTGTTCTTGTTTAAATATAATATTTATTTTTTGAACGTAATTGTATTTCATAAAGTTTTCCGCACTAAGATTTTCCGTGTTGGGGAAGACATTTTATCTTTTCCGATTTTACGTCCGGGTTAAATCTTCCCCATAGGAAAAACTAAATACAAAAACTTCCACACACTTTTCCACAAATGATCATCTAGTCAATCAACATTATGCAAGTGCATTATATAAGCAAAATAAATACAAAACAATACAAAAACAACACGTCAACTCACCAGAGATCAAATGGGAAAATAATTCTCCGACTCCAGATATTTTCATATCAGAGGGTTCGGCTCGGTAGGCTCCTAACAGGGCCTATAACTCCTACTGATACCTCAACATAAATATTAAAAAAATCTTTCGTTATCCCACATGTATTCAAAATGACTAATTTTTGCATTTTTATATATAAATTTTTTGATAGATCTAATACGCCTAAATGTTTAATGAGAGAGCTAGGTATAATGCTAGTAGCCGAAATAACAAATGGTAATTTTTTTGAGAATGCCAAATTCTTTTTATCTCATTTCTTAAATCTGTGTATTTTCTTATTATTTCAGATTTTTGAATATTACAGGAAAATATTAGTATTTTTATTTTATTAAATTAAATTTTAATATAATCTAATCTGATGTAATCTATTTATCTGTCAGTTCTTCAATCAGTCTGTTTTTGGTTGCAATTTTCTATCAATTTCGCGTCTCCCTGTATCCCAAATCCATTTTTTTATGAACGCTTTGAATATGTTTGTTTTTTGTAGGAGAGTGGTAATTTATTGAAAAGTTTTGTGACGTAGTAAATGAAATTTCTTTGACAAAATTTGTCTGTTTTTTTTTGCTTTTTGGATGTATTTTTGATTGAATGATCTAGTGATTTTGTTAGGTATGTTCTTTAGTAGATCAAGTGTATTTTTCGTAAGTACAAATAAGTATGGTTTTAGCATAGAGCTGTTTAAGTGACAGATTATTATGTTTAGATTATTAAAAATTTGGTCAGAGCAAGTTCTGATAGGTGCTTTGAGTGGTATTTTCCAGATATATACAAATGAGTTACATTTTACAAAATGGTCAAATAAGAGCTCTGGTGCATGAAACGTGAGCCATGATTCAAACAATGGTTATTACTTATTATGGTAACTTTAACTTTTGAGATTTTTTAATTACTTATTTTTTAATAATAATAAAATACGGTGCTTTTACGTACGTAATACCTGAATTTAAGATTAGTTTAGGTTAGGTTAGGTTAGGTGGTGCAGAATCTCTTTTTGACATTATCTGTATATTGTGCACTAATACAGAGTTACATGATTGCATCTCGCAAGAAAGTAATGCAAGTTCCCTCTTAAAGAAAGCGTTCAAACGCATACCCAGCGCTGTTGTTTTTGGTCATGCTTTACAAAAAATATTACATTTTTAATTAACTCCGTATAGGTAGGAACATATCTACATTTTTTAATGTATATTTTTTTTACATTAACACCACACAAGAGGCCCTGAGGAAACTTATTTCCCTCAGGGCCTATGTCATTTATGAGGATGCTAAGTGGAGGGTCTTTTTAAGGAAATAAAGTTCTGGAAGGAAAAAGGTATTTTATTTTAAAGGTATAAAAAGGAGTGACGGACGAATGATTCATCCTTCCCACTGCGGCACAAGAAGACGGGTCTCGAGTCCAGTTGGAGAGATCGAAGGGTCTCCCCAAACCAGCCTCTCCAGATCCGGCACGCAACGCAGCTGGTTTGCAGGCCCATCCTGAACACAACTAACCCGATGAACTCGGGCACCCCTGCTAAATCACCAAACATAGCAAACTACTTGGGGTGATCTATGGCAGAACTGTTGGTTATCCAATAAATGGTTCAAACCCGCCTACCAAATAGTCTTGACTAGCAAAAATTTTGCTTGCGATCATGTACAAAATTATTCGGTATCATTTTGAAAACCTAACCTAACCTAAACTTTTCTAATTTAGTATCATATATGTATCCTAACTTAAACTAACCTAAACGCCTCAAAATGCCTAAAGTACAAATAATAAATAAATTTCGAAAAATATCTCTAAAAAAATGGACGTTATTAGCCGTGCAAAATTGTAATGTTGTCGGCCGTCATTGATATGTAGAAATAGGTCTATTATATTATTTTTCAAATGGCGCGTTAGGGCCATTAGCAGGCAATAAATAAAATTACACACACCACCCTTCCCACTTACGGTCACCTCGAAATGATTTTTCGCAGTTCAAAATACATAAACAAGCTTGAAAATGAAAAAAAAGCGGAATATCTTTTTGAGATTGTGAGGTCGACCTACGCTTTCTACTAGCTAGAATAATATATAAAGAGCCTCATGCATGTAATTTCTATTCGCAAAATTTAGGCGGATAAATTTACTACTGAGAATAGAATAATGCTATAAAAATTTAGACACTTATGTTTTTTTTAAGTTTGTACGCTTTTATAGCAAGGCCGACTAGATAAGGGAGTGCGACTGCCAAATTACGAAGTCAGTGCTGTCGCAAAGTAAACTTCACTATTTGAAATAGTTAGATCACTCTTTTTTTTCACATCAACCTCACTCAGGAGGCCCTGGGGAAAATAATCCTGAGGCAAATCATCTTTTGGAATGTTGCGTGGTGGGTTTTAAGGAAAGTAATGGGAGGAAGTTCTGGGAATAATGTAAAAGGAATGAGTGTTGGGTAGGAATCTAGGGATCAAAAGACCAGTTGGAGAGGTGAAAGGGTATCATCAAATCAGCATCTCCCGATCTGGCACGCCACGCAGCTGGTGGGCAGGCGCATCCTCAAAACATCTCACCCGATGAACCCGGGCACCAGTGGCGGCTCGTGACGTATGGGTATACTAGAGTGCTATATTATTAAAAATGGCTTATCTGATGTTGTTGTAGCTGAAAACGAATTTTTATTTTTTTTCTAAAAATCGATTCTTTTAAATGGATTTTCAGGAAATTTCAGTTTAGCCGTGCGCCGTACGGATTTCCTAAAAATCTTCATACAAAATATCAATTTTTCGAAAAAAAAATCGTTTTTAACTACAACAACATCATCGATACCGTCATTTTTTGTAATATTAGCACTCAAGTGACCCTAAAGTCACCGATGCCGGGTACTCCTTCTTAATCACAAAACTTAGGGAACCACTTGGGTGACAAATGGCAGAGGTGTTGGTTATCCAACAAATGGTTCCCGGGGCAGCGGTACCCAAACCGCCTTCCAAATTGTATATACTTGCAGTAAAACAACGGCAAAATCAGCAACAATCGCCGCCATTTGCAAACTGTCGGTGCTCGATGGCACTGAGTTGATCGTGTGACACTTCGGAATCCGTAACTGTAAACTAATCGATTTGATTAATTTCTGCAATCATGAACCCCTGAAAACTGGTTTAATTCATATTTTAAGAATAACTCAATTTTAATTACGTAAGTAATTTGACCATTTAGTATTTTATTTTTTATTTTTTTTTATTAGGTACAATATTTTTTACAATTCAAGGTTTTCAGTAATGTAGGCCTCACTGGGTGGCTTGCCCGTGCTGAGGCCTTCATTTTATAATATAAAAAAACTACATAATACATTTAATGAGAAAAATTATACATTTACAATTAAAAATACATAATAATATATTTAAAATTTAAAAAAAAAATAGTACATTGAAAATAATCTTGTGTGTTTGTGAGTGATGTGTTTGTATATTGGTTTTGTGTGTTACGTGTAGGTTTTATTTTTTTTATTAAGTACCTATCTTACTGATTTTTTTAATATAACTTGAATGTTGATAAAAACAAAATGATAGACTTTCGAAACAACATTTGAAGTATTTTTTTACATAGTGCATAATAAAATGTTCGGTAAATATATAGAAAATAGGACAAAACGCATTTTATTTAAAAAAAAAACACTTTGTATCAGTTAGATAATTATGAGAAGTAAAATGTCTGTTCCAGGAAATGCAAAATAATGCCTTTCAGTAGCTACTTAGTCAAAAAAACGTTATTTGAAGTTTTTTTATTTTAAATTAACTACGTACCTATTTTAGGATCTTAGGTTCATATTTTAGGTTAAGTAAGAGAAGAAATAACAAACCTTAACACAGTCATAAATATCAATAATAACGGCCACCAAATGATTAAACATATTTTAATATTAACAAAATAACTATTAAAATGCATTATTTTCCCTTTTCGAAAAATGAAATACTTATTCTATTTATTACGTACAAGAAAGTGTTTTTTAAGTGCGTATTAAGCGTGTCCCTATTCATAAATAATTACCTAACATTTATATTATGCATTGTGTAAAAATGTACTGCGACATTGAAAATATGTTTAAAAAGTTTATTTATTTGAGAAATGCTAAAAACGGAATAAAAAAGTCATGCAAGAGGCCCATTGTTATTATGAGTCGGACCCACGCGTCGATGGCGGGAAAGAGAGAATATAAAAGTAAAAATGGGGAATAAAGATGCGATGGTGACGCGGAAGTCACATTAGCAGCGAGTTATTAGGAGGTAATGAGCCCGTGTCAAGACCGCTGTGATTTAACGGTGTTCGAGGCGGACCAGTTTTCCGTATTATCCACTATCCCCGGTCCCAGTCATCCAGCCAGCCAGGGGCGGTGGGAGGAACTCGCTAGGCGGGGCGGTGCCATATTTCTTAACTTCTTTGGTGGCGCAAGCTCGTGATATAGATTTAAAAAAATGTGTTGGGTCTATTAGAAACTTCAAAATCAAGACGATACAATAAAATTATAATAGTTTTGGAGAATTTTATTTATTGTTTATGTTACATTATAAAAATAAAGCACGATGTTTTTTTGTACAAAAGTCACTTTATTTTACAATAACATGTCAATCGGTTTCGGCAAATAATAATATAATTCATGGATAGCGCCGTTTTATGAAAAATCACTTCAGCGCTGTACAATTAATAAATAAATAAAATATTATGTAATGGCTTACAACTAAGATTTATAACAAGTGTAAGTCACTAGACTAAGAGCCGGTTGTTTCACAGAATTTGAATAGCTCTTCAAATTACTAAATTATAATTCAATTTCTGTGAAAGTTCCATTCGAACTCTGTTACTATTTCGCCATGGGCCGGTTTTTTAAGAGTACTTAAATAATAACAGAACTTGAATATGACTTTTACGTACCTACATTAGGGTGTCCCAGGACATAAGGAAGAATTTTTTTTTCATGAATTTAAATATGCATACCCTCTTATTTTATTCCATTTGATCCCAATAACTCATATAATAAATATTATTTTGATTAAATACCGGCAACCCGTGCCGACTTGATGCCAAACATATGGTACAGAGTTAATATGGAAGGATTTTCAACTTTCATTTTTGTCGGATAAATAAAATTTAAAAATGCACAAATGTTTAATTATGTAGTGTTTTATATTTAAAAATGGTTTGTTGATTAAATTTTTTCTTCATAGTTTGTTTTTACAGTCAGGTTAAATCTTCCGGTGTTCCTGAACGCATCGTAACAAAAATTATTTTTGTTCCTCTTTGACCGTGAGATTAAGCCATGAAAATCTTGCATTAACTTAACAGTTCTTTCAGCTGTATCATTCACTACCCTCAGCGGCGACACTTTCTTTCTGACTACTTGACACGAAGCATTATTTGACCACATCGTAGGGAATTCGTTAAGATAACTGGCATCTGTGTTCAGACGATCAAACAAATACTTGCTCTTAACTGAAATGAAGTCGTAAATATTTTTCTCTGAAACAAAAGTCACTAAATTATGATATGAACAAAAACCTCAATACAAAACATAATTTAAACTACTTAATAAACTTACCATACAATTTACCATCAAGATCTTCCTTCGATGGGATGTAACGTTTGTCATGGGTTGATAAATTATTTTTTTTGATATTTCGAGTATTTTTATTTTGGTTGTTTGATCCACAGCGTCTTCAAACAGCGATAAAATAGATCCTTCATCGGTCAAATACCATAACTGCTTACTGAACAGAAATAAAGCTGCCATTGAGATGTTTTCATCAATTTTTTCTTAAGCCTTCATCGAATTCAAAAAGCACAAGTCCTGGTAAGGTACTTTGACTGCTATAATACATTGTAACCATGGCTTGACATAGGATGTTACTATGAACAGGCAAACGTCTACAAGTGCCGCCTTATCCTTACCGGTAAATTTAAATTGCGCACAAATTAATGATATTTTCAAGGAATAAAGCGCCTTTGCCATCCATCGAGCACCTGGAGGCCGAATCTTAAATTTTGTCGCTGTATCTCCTCCTAAAACTATCACACAGAGCTCTAAAAACTCTCAATAGTCATCTAAAAGTATTTTTGTTGTCAGTGCAGTACGGTAAAAGTCAAAAAATCATTGATTTCGGAAGCGGTTAGGTGCAATGTGAGATTTTCTCTGTAGCACTGAATTTTATCGGGTTCAACATTTTTACAGTTATCTCGAAACTTTTTGAAGAGTGGTATGTCAGGGCTTGTAGTCACTTGACTGATTTTTACTTCAAACACAGCTTTAAAAAACCAACTATGGCTATATTTGATATATATTGACAGTTAAATTCACTTTCCGGATATTGTAGAACAAAACTTCAAGAACTTGTCCATTAGATGGCAGTTTAGAACCCGATATTTGGTGTTTTACGACTCCTATTAAAAATATACTCTTTTTAGAACTGCGTAAATCTAACAACATCTTGCATGAACGAGTGATTTTCGTTTACTAACAAAATAGCAAGTTACTACAAGCTCATCAACAGGTTTGCTCGCTGGCGTCTTAATGTACAAGTACTGACATCTTTCGATGCAAGTCGGCACGGTTTTCAGTTGTCCAAAGTAAACGAAATTTGTTTTGTAAGTGTTTTGTCATTATTAAAACAAAATTAGAGGGTATGCGTTCAAAAATAACAACTTTAATTTTTTTGGGACACCCTAACCTACATATATAGTTAATAAAGTTTATCCAATTGTTTGTTGGACTCCTACTTTTATTATAAATTTGGCAAAAAATTAAGCGTTAAGTTATTGTATAATTTTAGTTATCAACATTCTTATGCGTTTTTGGTAAAAATAGTGCAATGTAAATAGTTTATTTGAATACCAAACCAGCGTCGCTACTGCTCTCAGTTGTCTAGAGACAGTGGGACTATGGCATCACCATTGGGTACGTTGTGAAGTTGAAGGGAATGGGGAAAATATATTATAAAAAAGAAGGTTGGGAAGTATCTGGTTATTCAGATGTTGTCATGAAACATAGTTACAGTCATTTCAAGCAACGAAAGGCAGAGTATCTACCACTCCGTTAATTGTCTTCAGTTATTTTTTTTCTTGAATAATTCCACCATTTTGAAGGCGGTGCATCAGCCTGAAATTTCAATACCATCCCAATTCGGCAGCCCATATCTCGCCTCGAAGTGTTTTGAGCGCGCATTTCAAATGCACAAATATAAACCTTTTTCGGAAACCTTTCAAAGCTTAATGTGTTTAATGAGTGTAATTTACACTCCACTTTAAACAATGCCCATAGTTTACTAAGTCACCAGCTTATCCTCATACAAACATCACATTAAATACACGCTGGGGAAGATATTTCAGAAATAATACTGCATGACATCGAAATACTCGTATAAGTGTGAGTAGGTACAGTCTGACACGGATAACTTTTCAGGCAGTCAAATAAGAAATTATTGTTCAACTGTCATTTTTTTTAAATGGGTTTCTTAAAAAAAAACTATTTTTTATATAATACCAAGCGATACAAAAATGTGCAATGCACGAAATATTTTTCTCATGATTTTGGCTCTAATGTACAGAAAACCTTTAAAAAGTTCCGATAATTCCAGCATTAGGACCAGCTGCCGACAGTTCAAGTAATGTTGTCAGATTAGCAGAAAATAACAATTATAATTAGAAATAATGATTTCTGTTTTGTCTATGTGTGTATGTGTAGCAGTGGTTCAATAAACTTTATAACTGGCATTAGCTTTGATTTTCAAAATAAGAATTGATTGTGGGAACGATTAAGACAAGCGATGAAGTATAATTATCTTATTATTAAGTAATAAATAATTTTATATATGATATGTGTACATCTTTTATTAAAATTTTTGGCAGATGTCATGTCAATCTTTTAAGTTTACTGACGGTGTTCACACGAAAGTATCTTATTTTATTATGATAGGTTTCGGATATTGTTTAATTTATTCTTATATGGATATAAATCTACTCTGATGGTATGTAATTAATAAATTTTAATGTTTGCATTAAAATTTGTATTTTATAAATTTGCAAAATTCAGCTCACTTCTATTTTGCACTGGTATACCCAATATATGTGGTAGCGATACCATCGACTGCAAAATTACCCATGTCAAGCTGTATATTTTTAATTATCTGTTTTGTTTATGGGATTTTAGATCACTGGCAGATTCTTCCACTTTGGACCACCTACAACAAACACGAAGTCATCAAGTGTATTTTTCTATAATTATCAAAAAATTTAATGTGATGTTTGCCTATTCGATATTTCTAATGTGTTTTTTTTATATTACTTCAGTCTGATCTTCAGTTCCCAAGGATCGAGTATTATTTTCCATAGTAACCGCCCCAAAATAAAACCAATTTCCAAAACACACATAAAATTTTATGACCTCAAATGGGCTATACCTACTCGAAGGTCCCGGGGCGGGGAGAGGTTTGTTCTCTATGGCTATTTTTATACTCTTTAATGCAGAGCGGTAGTCTTTCAGATACATTATAATAGATACATATTATATTATCCTGTACATCTAAATCTCCTTCAGATTTGTTAACGACTGAAGGCGTGTTTACCCATTATTCGTTTAATGGAACGTAGCTAAGTAAAATGAATCAATTCAATGTGAAATATTTGAAAGCGTTTCCTTTTTATCATTTTTTTTTTAAATTTTATTATATTTGATTTTTTCTGAAAAAAGAAATTAGGAAAATTTTGAAAAATCAGTTTTTCACTCAAACTAAGAGCTTAATAATTAAAACATAACTAACATCCGCTTCAACTATTGCTTACCTCAATTCTAGCATTTTTTTTATTCTTCTTATAAAACAACTCCTAAGAAACAAAAAATTTTCACCATAATTCATTTATTCTTTAAAGTATTTTCACTTTAATACATTTTTTGATAAAAGTATTTTCACTATAATACATTTATTGTTTAAAGTATTTTCACTATAATTCATTTATTGTTAAAAGTAATTTAAAACTATAAAAAATGGTATGATTAAGGATTGAACCTTCCTACCCAAGAACTAGGAGTCTTTAACTCTACAAACCTCGCCAAATGCTGATTGGGTAAGACCGACTTTTATTACGTATTTTATCTGCTGTAATGTAATCCGATTTCAGAGAAATGTATATAGCGTATAGGTCCGCATGTGTGTACGTGGTTGCCACCAACGATCGACAACGAGTCCATCTGATCTGATGTCGGGAAGTGGGTTAATATCCGCTTCTAAGACTTGCATTCATTCATTACCAAAAACAAAAGTGAAATTCAAATGGATGTATTTCAAAATACGTCAGTAATATGTACCTATGTTGCTGTGTGAAAAATATCTATATATAGAAACCTGTAGGTAAATTTGTACAAAATCTTTTTTTTGTAGTGGGGAGAGGAAGGAGATGGAGATGGGTAAGAGGGAGATGGGGAAGTAGAGGATATTCAGATCTGGTCATCAAACACGGTTTAAGCCATTTCAAGCAATCTTTCTATTCTGAATGGTGGTCTTACACCAAGGGGATACTTAGAATATCTACCACTCCGGAACAAGATGCAAATATACCTTTTATTATTTTGATAATTTATCATGTTGTAGCGTGTATTCCTACTTTACATTTTTTTTTTAATTTTTCCACAACACTTTCTTTTTCTGTACGTATTCTGACAGAGTCTTCTATTATTTAATATTCGGGTTGGTAAGTACAAAGTAGTCGCGTTCTTAATGCAATATATATACATATTTTTTTAATTGCACTGTAAATTTAGCGCAGCCACCTACTTAAACATATCAGCATAGTCTACCAGCTACATAGAACATGTGTACCTATATGACTGCTATGGGTAGGAATTTTAAATACTTGTTTTTTCTCTTTTTTTATAGGAACCTATACCTTCATGAAAACAAATACGTGTAGATTTTATTCTGTGAAATTCTTGATATGTTACGGAATATTGCACAATGTCTACCATTCTTCCATATTTATGAGAAATATAATCTTGAATCCTTATTGAATGATCATTGTTGAATTGAAATTCATATGCCTTATATAATATTATTATATTGGGAATTAGTAGTTTGCAGTTCGCAGGATGCGGCCTTCCGGTCTCCCACGCGTCCCCCGCGAGGGAACAAAGTAGCAATCATCCTGATCCATCTCCGATGTAAAGGTCCTACCTTCTCCTTCAACACAACAGACTTGTCACAAAATGATCCCTAATTTCATATTACCAAATTTCTATACATTCATTACAACTTACAAGGTGTTTAAAAATACTACTGGAGGTTTTTGAAACTCTTATCTCAAATTGTTTTTCATAATTCCTAAAACCATAGAACACGAGCTTTGAAACTAGGAGCTGCATTTAAAAAGCAAGATAATTCACTATTTTATAAACTAAATAGATAAATCTATCCAGAATTTCTAGACCAACACAGGTGTTTTCGGTTAACAACGTCGTTTCGGTCATGTAATGTGGAGCTCTGAAAAATAATACATGTAATACAATACTCCACATGATTTTCAAACATTGTTCAATAAAATCTTCAAAATAGTGTTAAAACTGTACAAAGCCGAGTAGAAACTACGAGATAAGTTAAATAATGTTTGGATCATTTTCATAGCGCCGTTTTAAAACACAGTGTATATATGTAACCTATAACTCTGTCACTTAGAATAGCTAGTGATTTACATCTAAGACTTGTGTATATCTAGTGACTTAAAATGATGCATTTTTAAAACCGAGTTAGATTTAAGAATGAATCTAAAAACACAAATAAATAAATATCAAACTTATTGTTTTTTTCAGTATTCCTATGATCCTGGATGCAGTCTTGAGTACCCATAAGAAATATCAAAATATAGCTATTGAATACCTGAATAATGAACGGTCACAATCGGGAATGTTTGCTTTGTCAATGGTCGGCCATTTAGTGGCCCTCGCCATTGTGAGGCTGTATTAGGTTCGGTTTTCCGCTTCCAGGACCCTTTGTGCGTGTCTATTCACAGAAAATACTCTCGTTTTGTTGCACAACCTGCCTGTCATCAGATTTGCCATTGCCGCTACTGTTTGCTGATAAAATCATAAATCGAACCTACCTTTACATTTACCTGAATTCAAATCCTCGTATCTTTCGTTTCAAAACTGAGCAGAAAAAAATATGTAACAGTAGTTCAAAAACTTCTGCATTGAAAAACATTATTTTGAATCTAATTTATTCTCATTACACTTACAGGGTATTTATTATAGCTATATATAGTGCTGTCCCAATATTCAATTTCCTTAGATTTCAACTTATGATAAATGAGAAACCTAACATTGATAACTTCCAAATAACCATTTCAGAAAGGGACATCACTCCTTAAACATGTATCAATCAACTAGGTATCATTCTGGACGTTGATTTTTTCCTTAAAATTCAAGTGAACAGAACTGCAAGCACGGGGTTCTTTCAGTTAAGGCAAATTAAAGCAGTGAGAAGAAACCTACCAACAGAGGCCTCTAAATTGTTAATCAATTCTTATGTTGTTTCACGTTTAGATTATTGCAATGCAATATATGCAAGTCTCCCCAGATACCAAATTAACAAATTGAAATCCGTTTTCAACGCCGCGGCAAGACTTATCACCGGCGTATCTAAATATTCCCACACTAAAATATAGCTCTGATGTGAACATCATCTCAAAAATCTTTACAGACTCAAATTTCCTAAAAGAATGGCTCCGGCTTACCTATCGGAATGTAATATTCCGGAAAATGCCAGCAGCTTCATCGGCTATTGGAAGGTTGAAGGAACTAAAGCGCACACCAAATACTAAGTTCGGAGAGCGTGCTTTCGGAGTGTCAGGACCTAAAGCCTGGAATGGACTGCCACATGATTTAAGAATGATTACTGATTCGAAAATTCAAATCTATACTGAAAACTAACCTTTTTAGACAATCATTTCAGTAGGACACATTATTTTGTTATGTGTGTCAATGTATTTATAATTAGGTCATCTACAGATCAAATTTTAATTTGTTCAGATTATCTAGTGGACGATATAAAGATGTATGGAATAGATGGATTGGGTACGAAGTTGGAATTTTTAATTTACATGTTTTTGTTTTAAAATCATCGTTGTAATTTGTTATAATTATTTTGTATGGTAAAATGATCGTCGAAACTGGTAAATGACAGTAGCGTGCATTACTTTATGACCAAGGGGCTGTAGTTTTTCAAGTACGGGTATGAATAATTGTGAATTAAATATTCGATAAAGACCATTATATTGTCATCTTCCGCTGATTGTTGTGGCCAACTGATTGAATTTTCTTATTTCTTTTAAATTCTCTTTATGCACGGAGATAAATGACCCTGTTAAAAAAGTGGCAGCATGCCAGCTTCCTCATAAAATATTAGTCATTCATAACACGTGTTATATCGAGAAAACGTGTTCTTTTCCTAATACAGTTGTCAATATCAATATCAGTATTTGTATGAACACGTTTTCCGCAGTCCTCATAAAAAAATCCCTTTTGACTAATAATATGTTAGGAACTGTTTCAATTCATTCGTTATAGGCCTGCAGTTTAATTTTTAACAGGAAAACGAATAATTTGACCAGATTTAAAAAAAAAATCAACAGTATCTCTTATCCGTAACTATTCTCTGTGCGTGTTTTTTTTTCTTAGGCGGCACTGCTTTTCAGCCTTCGTGAACTGCACGCACGGAGAAAAATAAGTAATTCTGATTTATTATAAATTCTTCAAATTATTGTTAATCCTCTTAAAAACGACACTGCAAGCCGCTTCCTCATAAATTGTTAGTAAATTTTTAAATAATATCGGAAAACGTGTTCATGCGCCTGGATTAATCTTAATAAAATATCATGAGGAAATATCCAATAAATATATTATGCGGAAAACATTTGTTGGATTCATAAAAATCCAACAAATGTTTTCCGCATAAAATATGATGAAAATATTTGTTGGATTTTTATGAACACGTGATCAAACATTGGTATTTTACTTAAAGTTTATCAGGATACCTATCAAATCATTCGTTAATGACCTACAATTTAGTTTGTAACAGTAATACGAACACTTGAAGAGATCCGGAATATAACACAGAAATATTTTTAACAGAAGTTTTCTTCGTGTGCTATAGGTTATAAGGTATAAGGTAAAAAAATAATATAAAATTCTTTCGGTTATTTGATTATAACATGTGTTAATCACCTGTAATACATTCTGGTTACAGGTATTGATTGTATTACCTATTATTTATTTTGGAACCACACAGAAATTCTCCCAATAATATCTAGGCTTATACCTACACAAAAATAATACGAATATTAGTGTATAACTCAATAGAATCATTTTATCCACAAACCTGTACGGCGTTACAAAAATGATGCAATTATTAAATATTCGTGCCTGATGTGAGGCTTCAGCAAAAAACATATTTTTACACCGACGCAGCTTGCGTCCGAAAACTGACAAATCTGCAAACCATCTCTAATACTGATTTTTTTAACGCTTGACGTATGGTCGACTGACTAAATCCTGTAAACGTCACACTGATACGTCAAATTTGATAAATACTCGTGCAGAGGCCGACGGATAATCCCCGCACCGGAAATCGGCCGCTGTCGTTCCACAGTTTATTCGCCCCTTCCTGCCCGCTTCCACTCTTCCACTCTTCCGACCGGACGCGCTGAAACTTGAGTTGCATTTTCGAATTCGTTCCACATTAAAGATTGTTTATCTATCGAACTATTTATGAGATTAGCTTCGATATTCCGAACATCACCAGTGCGGCCGTGTCATTAATGATGAAAGATTTCAGAAAGAATATAATATGATTAATTGAAATCAAAGCTAGACATTAAATAATTAATTACAAATGATGCACAACAGATGGAATAGATCATTTTAAGAGATGATTCATTAGGGTGTTTATTTCCATCATCGTATCTCTGCAAGTTGAAATGGTTGATAATGTGATTATGATTTAGATTAATAGTTTTCTAAAATTTTACCGTACTCCAGTACATAAAATTCAGTAAAAAAATTCGTGCAAAGCCAATCATATCAGCAATTGGAAAACAAAACCCCCCAATTAGGTTTAGATAGTGAGAAAAAATTCTTAAATCTATGTATTTTCAAATATACGCACGGTCGGAAAAGGTTAAGAAGGAGATGCAATAATGTGGAATAAAATCGGAATAGCTTTACTCATACCTGTACTTAAATACAATACATTTAGTTAGAAGAGGTTATCATATTCCTTACACAATAAAAACAGCCCAACTTAGAAATGCGTTGTTAATATTAATCACACCATGCAACATAATTATTCTACCGTATATTTAAGAAAATCATTGTAAACAATAAATAAAATTCTTAATTCAAATATTGTACCTAATGACTATTTTTTATTTATTTATTTAATACAGTTCGTTTGTGTTTCACAGAATTTGAATAATTCTGTGAATTTTCAAGTTTTCAAGTTCTGTAAAAGTTCTATTATTATTTCAGTTCAGTGAAACAACTAGCTAATTTATTTATTTATTTAAGCGCCCATAGGGCTTTTACAGATAATAATGTACATCTTTATTTATTTATAATTTTTATTTTTTTTTAATCATACAGATCTTATATCTTATATGATAAATATAGGTTATATAAAAAAATATCCGAGTTAACAAAATATAAGTACAAATAATTGAAGAAAAATAGAGAATTTGCCAAAATTCTCCTAATCAATGATAATGATTATAGGAAAGTATAAAAATAGTTTGCAGAGTAGTAGAAATAGTTCGCACATACTCCGTTTAATGTTTGCCAAGTTCATATTTCACATACAGATTTTAATAATGTGTTTATAGGCTGATAGACATTCAGTAATTTTTTAAAGAATAATATTAATAATAATATTAAAAAAACAGAACTTGAAAAGAACCTTTAGAGAACTTGAAAATTAGCTTTGAAATTTGATGAGTTCAAATTCTGCGGGAAAAAACCCGTCCCAATTGTACGGCAGATTTTTTATCCATTTACAATACTGATTTCTTATTTAGGAAGATAGTTATACAACCAAATTTTAAAGGTTATTCAAAGAGTAATTAAACATTGTATCCACTTTTTTATAAATATCATTCTCGGCTATGCTGTACAACTTGTAGAAGAATCAAAGTAAGATAGAGCTAAGAGAGGAGGAATTGTTATTATGTTAGAACTTTATTTTTTAAATTGTTGGTAGTTTATGACTAACTAATTCTCTATAATATGGCTCTCATCGTGTGAACAGCTTGCTAGCTTTTTGTCAAAAAGCACTATCTCCGTATGGTGTTGAAAAATCAGCATTATCGTTAAATGTTTATCTGCTACGTTAAATCTCTTGGCCTTAATTATTAGAGGTCCGTTGTAGCTTGTTAGGATTTTTGGGTCATTTCTCAGTGTCTTCCCGGAGACAGGTTTGTCATCTTGGGTCGGCGTCAGCTGCGCTCAGTTCTTCAGCAATTTGCTATAATTAATGGTGACAAACATGCTCACCGCAAACTGCGGACCAAATTCTCCACAAAATTGCACAACAATCTTCTCTGCTTGTCTACAATAGGTATAAAAGAGACAGTAGCATTAAACCTAATTAGACCAAAACGAGACGGAGAGAGCAGACCTTAGATATCTACATCAATATTTCAATATATTTTCATGTTTTTTTAAATACGGAAGCCATCAATCTAATGCTTGAAACATGTCCTTTTCGCCGTCTACTTTTCTATTGTGCTATTTTTTGCACCGTTTGGGGACTTACAGGGTAGCCTGAAAATAAATCCATTATTTCGAAAGTACAAATAATGAATTATTGTAGTTAGCTAATGTCCACGATTGGCCAGTCGGATAAATAAAACATCAGGGCGTGGATAAATCCTCTCAGAAAATAAATAAATGTTTGGGAGGCTGAAGGTAGTGGGGAGGGGAAGTAGATGAAGAAGAAAGGGTAGGGAGGTACCTAGCTATTCAGATCTGGTCACCAAACACGGTCAAAGTCATTTTTTTATTTTTTTTATTTTTATAGTGAATACCTCACAAGAGTCCCAACTGCTCCCGTCTGGAGCCAGTGAGACTATGGCATCCCCAATTGTAGGATGTTGTGAGGCTGAAGGTAAGTGGGGAAGGGAAAGAGGAAGGTGGGGAAGTACCTGGCTATTCAGATCTAGTCACTAAATACGGCTAAAGCCATTTGGAGCAACGTTTCAATTCTGAATGGTGGTCTTACACCAGGGCGATACTGGTAGTATCTTCCACTCTAGAACGTGCCGCAATTATACTATATATTATTTTAATTAATTAATTGTGAAATAACACAAATTAATCAAATAAAATTTATTTGCGCACGCCGTGTTCGAACCCGCGACCTTCGGAATGGCAGTCCAATGCGTTACCACTGGACTATGCCGGCCGTCAAGGAACTTTTCAATTCTGAATGGTGGTCTTACATCTGTGCGATACTATATATTATTTTGAATGAGTAATTCGTCGAATAACACAAATTAATCAAATAAAATTTACTTGCTATGGTATATGTACTTTTTTTTCAGGGTTATCTTGTTCTTATATTGTAAAATTCTTTTAAAATATTTTGATATGTTGCTGGTCCATTAATGGAGGACTGAACGCAGTTGGCGCTAGCAAAAAATTGTCCAAAGAAGCGAAGCTATCAGTCCACAATGGAGTGCTGGTACCTACCCTGATGGACGGAAGTGAGGCATGGAACTGGCAGGGAAAGGATGAAAGTAAACTGAATGCTGTAGAAATAAGATCCGTGAGGCGTATGTGTGGTAAAACCATGTACGATCTTGTTAGAAATGCGGAGATCCCCAAAGAGTGCAAAGCTGATGTAAGCGTAATGAGTAAGATCAAGAAAGGGATGCTTAGAAGGTTTGGGCATGTAAAGCGAATGAGCGAAGAAAGGAGTGTAAGGAGAATATACGATGCAAATGTGAATGGTAGCAGAAGTCGGGGACGCCCGAGGAAGACATGGCACGACCAAGTGAATCAGATACTTGAGTCGGGCCATGTCAAGAGTCCGAATAATAGAAGAGTATGGATGAGACGATGTATGAATGTGAATGAGGCAAGGAGTGTGTGCCAAGACCGAGTTGTTTGGCGGGCTGTCCTCTCGGCCTACCCCTGCGGGGAAACGGCGTGATGGTTAGTTAGTTGTCATGTGAGTAGTTCAAATGAGTAATTTGTAATTTACGTTCACTCGCCCACTATTCACCGCTTGAAATATTTGAACCACAATATTTTTAGGTAGGTAATTACCTACTGAGGTTACTACCAATAATTATTTATTAATTCATTTTACTTTAGAGAAAACAATACTTTACAATATGATTGGTTTATGCATGTGAAATTTACTTAACTGAGAAACCTATTATAGATTTTCTCATTTTCTAATTCATTATCCCTAATACATTACATAACTGATAAACAATCATTTGCCGTACACTAATAATAATTATAATTATTGTAGATATTTTTGTTTAGCAGTTTAGCACGTGGTTATAATAGCTATGCAAGTTAGGATCACCCTGTAGGATTGAGAGATAAATTCTATGTTTCGGTATCCTGTACCCACAAAACCGACACCCTGACAACTGACATCTTACTTCGGACTGTTCATTTGTTGGGCAATGCCGGACCTTTTTTTATTTGTCAACCATAATAAAATTGTAATATTACCAAATGGCTAGTAATTATTTAAAAATCGTAAAAATTGGAACTAAGGCAGTCTTAATCATCTCTGATTCTAGCAGTGACACTTTTCTTCTATTGGGTTAGTTATATAAATATAAAACACGAATGAAATGAGAATGAAGTAAAAGTACATTGAATTAAAACATAATATTCATTAAAATATTTCCACTTTTGTTAGGTACAATAATAATAATAATATTTGGCTGATTTATATATAGGGCTGTTTTCGTGAAAATTGACCTCAAGGGCGGTGTACAAATATATACATTCCAAAATAAATATTACTGGCTTACAACAAAGATTTATAATAATAACTAGTGACTTTTAAGACTTATATCTAGTGACTTTCGACCAAGGTTTATAACTATTGACCTAAAACTAGTGACTTATATCTGGTAACTTTCGACTAAGGCTTATAACTACTGACTTACATTTAAGACTTATATCTATTAACTTTCGACTAAGGCTTATAACTACTGACTTACATTTAAGACTTATATTTAGTAACTTTCGACTAAAGCTTATAACTACTGAACTAAAACTAGTGACTTACATTTAAGTCTTATATCTAGTAACTTTCGACTAAGGCTTATAACTACTGACCTAAAGCTAGTGACTTACATTTAAGTCTTATATCTAGTAACTTTCGACTAAGGCTTATAACTATTGACCTAAAACTAGTTACTTACATTTAAGACTTATATCTAGTAACTTTCGACTAAGGCTTATAACTACTGACCTAAAACTAGTGACTTTCACCTAAAACTTATATCTAGTAACTTTCGACTAAGGCTTATATCTAGTAACTTTAGACTAAGGCTTATAACTACTGACCTTAAACTAGTGACTTTCACCTAAGACTTATATCTAGCGACTTACTATCAAGGCTTATAACTACTACCTAAAACTAGTGTCTTACATCTAAGTCTTATATCTAGTAACTTTCGACTAAGGCTTATAACTATTGACCTAAAACTAGTTACTTACATTTAAGACTTATATCTAGTAACTTTCGACTAAGGCTTATAACTACTGACCTAAAACTAGTGACTTTCACCTAAAACTTATATCTAGTAACTTTCGACTAAGGCTTATATTTAGTAACTTAAGACTAAGGCTTATAACTACTGACCTTAAACTAGTGACTTTCACCTAAGACTTATATCTAGCGACTTACTATCAAGGCTTATAACTACTACCTAAAACTAGTGTCTTACATCTAAGACTTATATCTAGTAACTTTCGACTATAACCACTGACTTAAAACATGACAACTGCGGCATAGTAATAATTATTATTAATAATAATTAGTAATAATTATTAAATAAATACTTTACGGTTAAGTTTACGCAACGGATAAACACCCGTTTACCATTCATATTAATTCATTTATCAGTTGTGTAAAATTTTAATTTTAATTAAAATGTTTATTTGTAAGATGTAAATGACTTGAATTGCACTTTGGAACATCTGAATCATTTATTTGTACGTGATAGTAAACAAGTAATGCAACACTCTAACAAAACGTATTATTAAACCTTAGCAGAATACAATATTCCAGGTAACTAGGCGGTTTACTTACTGAAATCAAAGTGCTCCTCCCTTTTGTACAGATATCCACAATCCATACAAAACGCACTCACTCTATTGTTGGGATGATCTTTACCTGTTGTGCAGTCATTAATCTTGTTCAGTGTCCGTTCCTTTCTATGCGAATATGTAAGTAATGGCTTTAACTGTATTTAGTAACCAGATCAGTATAGCCAGGTTTCCCAGGTTCCCATTCAATTTATAAAATTGCAATTTACCTGTTTACTTTCTAGGCACAATATTTTTTTCTAAGCCGCAGTGTATACATAAATAAAAATATCCCTGGCGTTTTCCGAGCTGTATGCAAAGTTTTTGGAAATAAGATATAAACAGTGATATTTAGTTGTCTTGTTGTGAAGGTGTGCAAAATTTTATCAACCTCGGAGTAAAAATGTAGATTTGTGTAGAAATCAATCTTGTGTCCGCCACAGACATTCTTCTTTATAAAGAAACGATAAATAAATAAATAAATAAAATTCTTGTAAAGAAACGATAAATAAATAAATAAATAAAATAAGTATTAGAAGAAGAAGAAGAAGAAGAGAAAATTTATTGGTGATTTTTTCCATAAATATCAATTATTCAAACAATATTCAATATTCTTACGCCTTTTAGGTAGGAACTTATTAGGTGATTATGCAATATAAAACTGTTTTCTCACAAGAACCTACTTTAGTATGTAGGTACCATATCCAAAGTTTACCGGCATTATATAAAATTATAAAAGAAGTAAAAAACGGGATAAATAGTACCTACCTTTACAAAAACTGTAATTATACCGTTAAAAAAATGTAATCTGTTCTGGCTCATAAAGTTTACGGTATTATGACGTGTAGACTGAAAATTATCCAAAATTTCCCGTTTTTTACAACTCTGAATAGAGACTTTTGTAGCAATTCACGAACCCTTTCCTTTTACTTCCCAATACTTTCGTTTTGAAAGTGACAGTGCTTTTGTCCAAGTCCATCCTACGTGAAGAGAGCTTTTTAAATATATGTCGTCATTATTGCATTATGTTTTGTTATGTTTTAGAACGGGATTTTTTATTAGGATTCCCGGATACACTTTCACCACTTCAAGGTTAATAGTTTTACTGAAATGTACTAAGAGAGAAATACCTACACAAATATTTTAATCCTTAATTTTTCCAGATTATTCAGAAAATAAAATTTGTAAGATATTAGCCAAAAAATGATATTTTTTTTGGAGAATAATACCTTGTTGTTCATTAGAAATAAATTATGGCACCTAAGATACCTAAAACTGTTAATAAAAAAAAAAAATATGCATCTTACGCAAAAATATTATTATAATTTATTTATTAACGCCTTACTGGGCTTTTACATAAAGATTATAAATTAAATTAAAAATAACACTATAACATAAACAAATTTGTTTAAAATTAAGTATAAAATACTTATTATTATCACAGTAACTTTAAAGAACACTTGAAATTTACCTACGATAATTTAATATTGTACTAATAAATTAAAAAATTTATAAGATATTGTAAATAAGCCTTCAAAATATCTTTTCGTGTATATGCTGTAAGCATATGCATAGAATTGTTATTACTCTTAATTTACATTAACTAAAAAGTGCTGAACTAATTTTGCTTTGAATGTGTGAAAATTTAAATTCGTAAATATCAACAATATGTAATTTGTACAAATATTATAAATCAATAGTTGCTCCATATATAGGTATGAAAAGGACTAACGATATAAAGAAACAGTCAATTTCAATTTCGTGAGAGACGCCAATATTCGCGATAACTGAGAGCTAGACCTAGAGTTACATTTAGAGGCGTTTCTGCCTACTAATATCTCGTGTAAACTTGTTCAACTATTACGCGATAAGCGGTGCGCGTAGAACGGTTACTGTAGTTTTAGTTAGAGCGTTGAGAAAGGTCATTAAAAGGCGGAACCTATTTTTTCGCTTCATGTGTCATCTAAATATGATGTATCAATGTAGCCAGAAGGTTTGTGGAGAAAGTGAAGTTAATATTAATAATAAATTGATAATTTACATAGTGCCGTTTTTGTGAAAAATTCACTCAAGAGCGCTAAGTTACTATGTATATATTATGTATTTTTCAGTCGTGAGTTCTTATTGATAGGGGTGAAAGTGAGTTTTCCGAACCTCAGAGCGGAGGTAGGTTCTCCTACAGAGCTCCTTATGAAAGTGGAATTTTTTTTAGAGTTTAACCATAGTATGGAGGCTTTTTATGCCCGAATGTTGTATTTGTTGTTTCTCGTTGGATATTGTTGGAAAGTAAGAGCTTCATGGATGCACGCACAAAGGGCAGTGCTTAGAGCTTGCATGGAAGTCCGCAAGATGGAGTCTGTGGCCAGTAGTCGCCAGGGCCAGTGGGAAGGCTCCCAGATAAACTTACTGTTTCAGACTCCAATTAGCCAGCTTCTTGTTAGGTCGACTATCGAGTCACCATTATAATACGCGGAGTAATAATAAATCCCTGATTAATCTAAAAGAACCAATTATTTATAAACTCCTTCCAAGACGAGTAGGAGACCTGTTTGTACGAACACAACAGATATATGTTTGAATCTGTTTCTAATATATGCGTTAGTTGTTATATACATACAAAGCAATAATAAGTGATGATCCTTTGTATGTTGTAACGTTGCCCTTTGCTATAATATGACCATAAAACCTGGAGGGCGATTCTCGTTCTTTTAGCCTTAAGCTAAATGATAGCATTCGTCAACGACTGCTATCGTTTGCGAAAGATAGCTGTCCGTCGCTTGCAACATCTTTTCTTAACTATTAAGCGATTCTCGTTCTTTTGATATCCTTACAAGTTCGATTTTGGAGAGACCTAGTAAAAAATCCTAAAGAAGCGTGGTTAAGAAATTGTTAAGAGATTATTGAAAACACAAATTGGTGAAATATAATTAAGTGACGCAAGGTTTCTAACTAAAACTTAAAAAAACAAATACTTTGTATTATAATGCATTTTAATAACTGCTTATTTTATTTATGAATGACATAAATAAGCCATTTATCGAAGATTTACGTTTTGTGAAAAGGTACTTACCTCGCTGGATAGTAATGACTTTTTTACAGATTCACCACTTCTAAAGTGACGTTTGCTGTCAAACTAACGCTGCCGAATGGCGGTAACTGTCACCCAAGTTGATTTAAGAATGAAAGGGATTCTTATTTCGTTGTGGTTAACTTCAAAACCCACAATTTCGAGCGCCAGCCAGAAACTTATTATTATTTATGTAGAAATCCTCAATGGTATGTGTAGTTTATTGTAAATTAAATCACTTATCTGGCTTTCGACATGTTACGTACTTTACAAACATCGCAATTACCTTATTCAATTCATTTAATAGCATTATTGTGCCACAAACAAGTCACTAATCATGTTTACAGTCAATACTTACGATAATATTAAGTTTTCTCTTGTTAAAACTACGCAAATATTGCTAATTGTCAAAACGTCACAATTAAATGAAGCAAATTCTCCGCGAATGCTAGCGTTCGGCCGCCGAAAGACAGGTCTAGGGGTCCCCTTCGCGTAAGGCTAAAAGTTTTCGCGCGCAATCGAAAATCTAAGGATTCCATCTGTCATCGAGAGAACCGGAATCGCTTCATAAGAATAAACCGAGAAAAATCGTTAATTTGAATGTAAGGACGATTTTAGTGTCGTTAAGTAGAACGAGAATCGCCCTCCTGGAGGGCGATTCTCGTTCTTCTTAACGACACTAAAATCGTCCTTACATTCAAATTAACGATTTTTCTCGGTTTATTCGTATGAAGCGATTCCGGTTCTCTCGATGACAGATGGAATCCTTAGATTTTCGATTGCGCGCCAAAAATTTTAGCCTTACGCGAAGGGCACCCCTAGACCTGTCTTTCGGCGGCCGAACGCTAGCGTTCGCGGGGAATTTGCTTCATTTAATTGTGACGTTTTGACAATTAGCAATATTTGCGTAGTTTTAACAAGAGAAAACTTAATATTATCGTAAGTATTGACTGTAAACATGATTAGTGACTTGTTTATGGCACAATAATGCTATTAAACGAATTGAATAAGGTAATTGCGATGTTTGTAAAGTACGTAACATGTCGAAAGCCAGATAAGTGATTTAATTTACAATAAACTACACATACCATTGAGGATTTCTACATAAATAATAATAAGTTTCAGATAAAATGGCTGCAGGGCTGGTGCTGGAAATTGTGGGTTTTGAAGTTTACCACAACGAAATAAGAATCCCTTTCCGTATCTTAAGAGACGCCCAAAATCCCATGGAAATGGGGCAAACAGAGTTCCTGAATTTATTCAGAATATCTAATGAACTCGTTATCCCCTATCTTACAACCGAGAAGAAAGCATGGACTGTCTGAGTGGGGCTTGGCTGTCTGTCGGTCGTCGGTTAGCCGATGCATATTAAATGTTTCATCGGCTATCAACGACACACTACTCCAGACGTGGGTTAAATTTCCTTTGACTGCTGCAGATAGGCAAAAAGCCAAACAAATATTTGAGCAGTCCGGTGATCCTTTCCCTGGTACTATAGTAGCAATTGACTGCACTCGTATAGCTATCGTTGGTACTGCAGTACAGGAATATATGTACTGCAATCATCACGGGAATCGCTCCTTAAACGTGCAAATGGTGAGATCTTCATATGCACAAGAAAGTCATATTATAATAAAAAATGAACATTTCAGATTTGTGATCCGAACTTGGTTACCTTGGATGTAAATGCAAAGTGGTGAAGCTGCGTTCCTTCTGTTATGGAACTCCGGCATGAAATAGGAAAACTCATAGCTCATAGGGAAAAATAATTCATGACATGTAGTACATAATAAACGTTTTATTGACAACACATAATTATAAATAATTTTTCAACAAAAACAAGTACACAACAAATTATATATGCTTCCGATTTTGTTGTCCGGGTTAAATCTTCCCCATAGGAAAAACTAAACCCTTCCACTCACTTTTCCACAAATGATCATCTAGTCAATCAACATTATGTAAGTGCATTATATAAGCAAAATAAATACAAAACAATACAAGAACAACACGTCAACTCACAAGAGATCAAATGGGAAAATAATTCACCGTCTCCAGATATTTTCATATCAGAGGGTTCGGCTCGGTAGAACTTCTAACAGGGCCTATAAATCCTACTGATCCCTCAACATAAATATTAAAAAAATCTTTTGTTATCCTACATGTATTCAAAATGACAGACTTTTGCATCTTTATATATAATTTTTTTGAAAGATCTAATACGCCTAAATTTTGAATTAGAGAGCTAGGTATAATGCCAGTAGCCGAAATAACGAATGGTAATATTTTTATAGTCTGAGAATGCCAAATTCTTTTTATTTAATTTCCTAAATCTGTGTATTTTCTTATTTTTTCGCTAACAGATTTTTGAATATTACAGGAATTTGGTATAGCGACATCAATGATATAAGTTATTTTTTAAATTTTGTCATGTAAAACTATATCGGGTCTATTATGACTGATCGCTCGGTCTGTTAGTATAGTTTTATCATAATATATTTTATAAAATTCGTTTTCTAAAAATGAATTTGGTTCGTATTCATAATATGGTACTATATTACGGCAGTCAATCAAGTTATGTTTAATTACCAAATTTTGGTGAATTATTTTTAAAACTTGATTGTGCCTAAATGTATACTCGGACGATGCTAATATAGGACATCCCGATATAATATGTTCTATAGTTTCCGGAAAAGCCAAACATTTTCTACACAAATCATCAATTTGATTTGTATCTTTGATTATATGCTTTCTATAATTTTTAGTATTAATGACTCTATCCTGAATGGCAAGCATAAATCCTTCTATTTCTGCGCTCAACTCTCCAATACTCAACCATTTGTTTGACGAAAATTTGTCAACATACGTTTGGTTGAGATAATTGAAGTTTTTTGCGTGTAAAATTTTATTTGACCAGGAATCTAATAATTCCTGGTTGGGATTTATAAAAATGTTGGCATTCTCATCGTATAAATTTAATCATAGAACGGGAAACATTATATTTAGTTCAAAGATATTGATATATAATATTCGATTTAAAAACAAAAAGAATATGTGTATGAGTCTGCATGAGCGACCCGAATTATAAATTCATACGTCGTGTAGCACAATCCACGCAGGATAAGCAGAATCGATGAACCAGTTTTCTTCACCAACATAGCGCCGTTCTGCTAATCCATCAGCTTCTCATCAGCTCTGCTCTCGTTTCGGTCTGAAAAATTTAATAACTATTAAATTGATATCTCTAATAATTTTTAATTGATCTTACGAACATTATAAAATATAATTTAAATAACACGCTCGCTCGCGCTAGGCCGCAAACAGCAGCAGTATGGGGGGGCCGACGCTCCGTGGAGACGATCGGACGAATCTCTTGGCGTAGGGCTGAGTCTCAACGGATCGCAGCATGACGCTGCTCTACCGGGCACAACACCCTGCCAGGTACGAAGGTCGTCTGCGGACGATTCCGAGTTCCGACGTCGAACTTAAGCTTGGTCAGAGGCGGGGCGCCATCGCGCCGGGACATTTAACCACGTTGCGCAGTGCTCGCCTCGCCTCGTCGGGCTTCGACGGAGGCCCCCGCGGACGGGGGTCTCCGTCTGATAGATGTCACATTGTTTAGAGAGCCTTTCGACTCGCGGAACTCACATCACGTATCACCGCCCGATTTGCCTAGGCGGGATACGGCCTTAGAGGCGTTCAGGCCTAATCCTGTGGATGGTAGCATCGCACCACCGGCCGGTCGACCGAGTGCGTGAACCAAATGTCCAAAACTGCCGTTCCTCTCGTACTGAGCAGTATTACTATCGCAATGATCGGTCATCAGTAGGGTAAAACTAACCTGTGGTTTTCCTGCGAACGTAGATTAAATGGACGTGAAGCTACTTTATTTGTATAAAGAATTACCTGCTACGAATCGAGGTCTATTCCTTGGCTGGCTTGGGGAGGGGGAGGTCTGTCTACTGTGGGCTTGTCACGGGGTATTCACCCAACACTCCACTGCATCTCTACCGCTAGCATCTCTACAAGTACAGGAGGCTCATCACTCTCATCAGCGACATCCACGTGCAAGAAGAGATCTCTATGAAATAAATAAACGTATCAAATTGTATCTTATGAAATTTGATTATTTAGTAAAACATATTATATAAACTAACAAATAAATTTGTGTATACACATATCAGGTATTTTGACTCGGCATATCCTCTCTGCCAAAGGTATCTTGTGTTTAACCGCTATGCATTTCGACACACAATATCAGTTGTGTACTTGTTAAACATGATATAGCACCATAAAACATAAATAAACTACGTACATCGTCATTGGGAAGGACTTTGGGCACATCTAGTCCTTCAATTGACTACACATTGTCGAACAGGCACTATTCAAAGTGGATAAATAAACTTACTTTTTGCCATTGGATTATAGTCTTGTGTGGAGCAGCATTATTTAATTAATCTCCTAGGTTTTAAATGTCGTCTCCATTTTAAAAGATTGGCTCGGCTGTCATGGATCCGCCAGCAGCATTTATCGAATTGTCTTGACCGTGCCACTCTGTTGCTGCACACTGAAATTGAATTTTACGACAATTGATGACATGTAACTATTACACACTATTCTTAGGTTTCAAACACAATGATGTACACGAAAGATAATAATAAAATAGCTGTCTCACTTTTTGACCTAAAAATGCAATTGTACACAGACATAATACGTTGTTAATTCCGTTTCAGTCTGGGGTGAAAAGCATCTAAATGATATCATGCTTTTACTTACAACATATAGCTTTTGCTTACCTCATTTTAAACAATTTTGTCAAGTTAATTAGCAAACGAACACGAAAACGTTGACAACATAAATCAACTTGGGTGACAGTTAGCGACGTTAGTTCGACACCAAACGTCACTTTAGAAGTGGTGAATCTGTAAAAAAGTCATTACTATCCAGCGAGGTAGGTACCTTTTTACAAAACGTAAATCTTCGATAAATGGCTTATTTATGTCATTCATAAATAAAATAAGCAGTTATTAAAATGCATTATAATACAAAGTATTTGTTTTTTTAAGTTTTAGTTAGAAACCTTGCGTCACTTAATTATATTTCACCAATTTGTGTTTTCAATAATCTCTTAACAATTTCTTAACCACGCTTCTTTAGGATTTTTTACTAGGTCTCTCCAAAATCGAACTTGTAAGGATATCAAAAGAACGAGAATCGCTTAATAGTTAAGAAAAGATGTTGCAAGCGACGGACAGCTATCTTTCGCAAACGATAGCAGTCGTTGACGAATGCTATCATTTAGCTTAAGGCTAAAAGAACGAGAATCGCACTCCTGACTTCTTTGACTTTACTGAACCTCTTTTCCCGTTCTGAATAATAGTAGCAGAAGCTGATAGCTGACTCCACGTCTAGAGAGAGAATCGACATCATGCCTTTATAAGAGCTAGTCTGAGGTAATGCTCAGGGATAGAACTCCTTACGCCATCTATGTCGATCGACTTAAATTCTAAATCCTACGTATAGTACACAGTATTGTTGCAGTACCCATAACTTAAAACAGGTCTAAGTTACCCAATATGTGTGATTGCGCATTTATTTCAAATCGCCCTTCTTTCAGCAGTCGTAAAGCGAACAGGGAACACCTTCCGCGGGGTGCCCGCCAATAAAGCGAAATAAACTATTCTTGGGTCGAACAAATATCCCAACTCCAACCAATTTTCAATTTCCTACAAAATCCTCTTTATTACCCATACGATAGAGATCGCGGCCTGCCGAAGGGGGGCGGTATACCGAGCCGGGGGGGCCGTCCACAGACGGGCCCACCGCCCCTACGAATACTGAGCCCATCGTCTCCATATTTAGCCCTGATCGAATGCAATACGTAGTAAGCGGGAATAATTACCACAGTAAACTTTAACTGGTGAAATTCGTTTTGAAGACTTTCTGCAGTAACGGTTAGTACCTAACCTAATCTACTGTTTTTTCTTGGCGAAACATTTAAAACCTTACCTTCCACAGAGAGTGAAACCTACTTACTATTCACTAGGAATTAAGTATGCTATTTTCTTGCTCTTATGTAGGCTAAAATTACGATTGTAGGTATGTACATTTCGGTTGTATTTTTGCCCGCCATGCATGGGATGTCCCATGTTATGGAGAAACGAATTACAATTTATGTTGTAAGATATATTAAGATAAATATGAATCTCACAACATGTCGTCTTGACTTATGTTTTGGCAGTTAAAAAGGTATTTCAAAGCTCTGTAGTTGATAATGGAATCAATGTTGCGAGCTGAAAGTATATAGATAGATTTCATGTTCTAAATGGTTTAAATAACCAATTTAATACATATTACAATTTCTTATTAAATATTCTAAAAAATACATACATTAGAAGATAGACGATGCAACGTTCTTATTCAAAATACTTAACTCTAAATTCGACTGTTGTGAACTCCTGCAACTTATAAACAACTCGTACATACACCCACAGTAACAACACGACAAAATACAATATTCTACAGCAGCACACATAAGCGTAACTACATTACCCACTCTCCGATACAACGTCTTCACACCATGGGAAATCATTACTTGGGTGATATTGACATATTCAATACCAACTTGGCAAGTTTTGTGGATCATTTAAAACATTTATTTCAACAATACTCCTAAACACATCATGTAAACCTACAAATAGCTGTAATTTTCTGTTTTTGTTTCTTGTGTTTGTATGACTTGTTGCATAGCTTTTATCAAATGTAATTTTATTCTTATTTTTTATGTTTCAAAGTATCTGTCAAATTAAAATTATACTACCAACCGTGTAAAAGCCCTCTGGGCGTTAAATAAATAAATAAATATTACACAGACTTGGTAATAAGTGTATTTCAAACGATGTTTACCGCCACCACTCAGTGTACAAATTAAGATTCAGTCTATTAGATATTTTTTTTTTTTCATGTGCACATTTTATTTGTATATTATTTTTTCTATGTTCTGTAAAACACCCAATCGGGCGTGATAAAGGTTTGTTGATTACAAACGTGCTTTACAACAAACTGTTCATGTTTATTATTATAATTATGTTAACAAACTTAATTTAACTACGTATTATATTACCAAAATACACTTAAACTCCATTTTTTAACTTTCAATAGAAATATCTTTCATACTACTTCATGAGCACCTGTTATCGCTGTATTAATTTAGCTGTGTTATGTAAATCTGGTTTAGGTTTGCTAAATACAACAAACTGTTCATGTTTGTTTTTATAAATATCAACAAAGTTACTACACATTGCTCTGTGACTATTTTCATAGTACCTTAAGTACTTATTTTGAACGCTTGTTATTATATACAATAATTATTGAACTATTTGTACAAAAAACTTATGATTACTTGTATTGTACCTGCTTATATCGTTCATACTCAGTTTATTATTGTTATGTACTTATTGCACTCCAAACAACTTACCTATAACAATGTATACATGAAATAAAATAAAAGCCTTCATGGCATTAATAAATAAATAAAATCGAAACAAATCAGTAGTGAACCTGTTAGTGGTATTGATCGGTTATATTACTGGTATCAAGTAGAGAGCAATTTGGATTCAAAATTTGAAGATTGCGCAGTAGGTACCTACATACAAATGTGTATGTAGGACGAGTCTACGAGGTATGAGTCTCGTAGTAATAAGTATTACCTAACGTGTTATCAAATAATTGATTTATTCTAATGAGTAGTAATAATGAAGTGATTGATCCTCGGAGGGTCGACTGAGAAGTTAGGTAGCGACGTGACCCCGAGCTTATCTGGAGCTTATACCGTATCGGGACATAAAACTGTGTTACTTTATTTTACAACCGCCCGGCAAGGCGCCCGGTACATGGCAGAGTTGGCACCGGGCAATGAGCAGTGGGCAGCCCTAACTCCTGAAGCTATATCTACCTTTTACCACGGATGAAATAACCTACCCCTATTGAACTTTTAATACCCTCGGCAGCGACGGATAATTCCAGCGCGGATATATTTATTTAACTTTCTAAATATTGTTATTATTGATACTTTTGATTGATATTCTATGAGATAGAATTGTAGATGCCGTGAAGAATCGGCAAATATTGAGACATTTTAGAGAGGCCTGTGTCTTAAACTGAACGCTTGAAGGTAAATAAGTTGTGAATGTCATGGACGATTAATTTTTTGTTTTATGTGAATACCTTACAAGAGGTCCCGACTGTCCGGAGCCAGTGAGACTAAGGTATCACCAATTATGAGGCTGAAGAGAGTGGGTTTTGTGAATGTATGATGGGTGGATTTGTCTAACTACTTATCAACTCTTACTTATTGTCTACTATTGTCTTATTGTCTACTACTTATCAACTCTCACGTAGTCTCACGTCTCGATTACTGCAACGGCATTTATGTCAGCCTTCCAAAATATCTAATTGACAAACTTCAATCAGTGTTTAATGCAGCTGCACGTCTCATAACCGGTGTTTCAAAATATTCGCACATTTCGGAACACCTTCGTAACCTTCACTGGCTCAAGTGCCCTGAAAGAATCCGGTACAAATTGTGCTAGATGGTGTTTAAATCCATCAATTAAATGGCCACCCTACATCTCTGAACTATGCGTCCCGCAAAACACTGGTCTGAGGCAGTCAACTCTTAGATCAGCAACATCAGCAGCTGTAGGCAGACTGATGGAACCTAAGCGCAAGCCAAATACTATGTTTGGTGATCGCGCTTTCGGAGTATCAAGGCCGAAGGCTTAGAATAAACTCCCTCCGGAATTAAGATCCATAACAAGTCCAACAGAATCAGGTCTAAACTAAAAACTTAAATTTTTAAGCTGTCACACCCTTAAATTAAATCTACCATTCCTGAGAGAAAGTCCAGTTATATCCAATTATGTCCTAAATCCTGTATCTAAATTTCGCTAATAAACAATTAGTTAATGTTATTTAAGTATTAATCTCCTCCATATATAGTTAGTAATAACATAGATCATTGTAGAAATGTATTATATATTTGTACAGCGCCCTTGAGGTGATTTTGCAGAAAAATCATCCAAATATTATTATTATTATTAAAAATTATATAGGAGACGCTTGACGTAATGTTATGAGCACTTAAGCCATAGGCACATTGTGCTATCTCCCATTTTACCTCATTCCTTTATCAGAAATCCGGTCCCTTTTATAAAGTTCGCCAGGGTTGTCATTGGATATGTGGCTATGTCTTCTGATTCTTCAACAGAGCTGGACATTGGCACCAAAGTTAAATTGAAGTGTCTTCATCCTCTTCACATTTCCTGCATCTGTTGGTATTTTCCATTCCTGACAACTGCATGTGTCTCCTGTGATGGCTGTGTCCCGTTGGTAGTGAAAAATTATTAGTAGCATTTCTTGCGTTATCATGTTAGCAGACTATAGTGGGAATATTTTTGGGTGATTTAATTTGTATATGTCTACAACTGATATAAAATATTGCTAATTTATTAAGAAGATCTTCAAATTATTCGTAATCCGTACTGCAGGCCCTTAAAAATGGATTGGTAGGTTTCCGGTTTCCTTTCAGCAAAACAATAATGAATTATCGCGATGTCGGAACACGTGTTCATTTAAAATATATATTATCAGGTCGATTTGGGAGGCGGATATGAATGCCGCCGCCCAGGGAACCATTCATTGGATAACCAACACCTGTGCCATAGGTCACCCCAAGTGGTTCGCTACGTTTGGTGAATTAGCAGGGGTGCCCGAGTTCATGAGGTTAGGATTGTCTAGGTCCTGGCAGTGGATGCGGCTGCCCACCTACTGTGTAGCTGACTGGATTTGGAGAGACTGGTTGAGGGAGATCTTATTACCTCTCCATCAGGACTCCCTCGACACATCGATGACATGACATAGGCCCGGATGGAAATCATTTTCTGTGTGGAGCTAATTTAAAAAAAGTCAAATGCAGGTGCATGAACACGTGTTCCGATATATTAGGAATGTAATAAAAGTTTATCCCGTTTTTAACCGGATTTTAATAAATAAGCAATCTCATTTTTCTCGGCGTAGGTACCTATATTTTATATTAGTAATGACAAAAATTCCATGGATTCTAGTTATATTTTCACAGTTGGTAAAAGGATATATTTTTCATATTGTGAAATTGCTGTCTTATTATTATTCATTATTGTTAGGGTGCTCATAAGACAAAAAACAGCCGACTCGCGGTTTAGTATTGTAAAGCGATTCAACAGAATGATATTTTTCACACATTGTGTTCTTAATTCAGAGAATTTTTCGGCTATTCACCGAGACAAACCCTTGACGACGATATGTCTGCCAGGACCAGAAAACACCGCTTCTCAAACATTCAATTACCTGAACGCCCATATTCTAAGAATTTGTATGACCTAATTGTTTGAACCCATTTCACATTTAACATCGTCATAATTTGGTCAAAATCGATTTGATATTTTTGATAAGTCAAACAACGACCCACGTTAACTTCAGATTATCGGCCTTGTTATAACTCCCTTGTCAGCGTTTGATAGAATTATCACCAGCCTACAAGAATAATCCACCGTGATTTTCGTCATCTGCCTAACTAACAGCAGGGGTAGGCAGAGAGGACGGACCAAGCAACTCAGTCTTGGCACAAACTCGATGCTTCTTTCAGACTCATACATAATCATCAATTTGGGAGGTGGGTATGGGTACCGCCGTCCCGGGAACCATTTATTGGATAACCAACACCCCTGCCATAGGTCACACCAAGTGGTTCGCTACGTTTGGTGACTTTGAAGGGATGCCCGGGATCATGGGGTGAGATTTGTCTAGGTCTTGGCAGCGGATGCGTTTGCTCGCCTACTACATGGGAGACAGGTTGAGGGAGACATTTCGACCTCTCCAGCCGGACTCTCTCGACCCATCACTTTTGCACCGCAGTGCGAGAGTTGGATTAATACGTCCGTCACTCAGGGACACATTGATCCTCAGATTCCTACCCATCCCTTTTACCTTTTTACTTCCAAGAACTTTCTCTACTTCTTTTTCCGAAAAGACCCTCCACACAGCATCCCCAAAGATGTCAAAGGTACTGAGGGAATTTTTTTCCTCAGGGCCCCCATTTGTGGAGCTGATATAAAAAAATTCTGTTATTCTGACTCTTGATATGGCCCGACTCTGGCAAGCATCTGGTTCACTTGATCGTACCATGCCTTCCTCGGGCGTGCCTTCTATCATCCACATTCGCGTCCTCAGCCTAGACTAGAAGAATTCCTCCACAATCGCACAAGCAACATATCCAGCAGATTATGATGGTAGCAGGAGGAATATAAATATTGTCAGGTTAATCGTAACCCTCCAAATGTTTGTTTTCCTTTTTTAATTAAAAATAAATTGACGCCCTATGCTCCGCGAATTGCGATAAACTTGGTAATTTTAAATTAGTTCTCTGGGAAAAAATTCGCTCAGCTAAAGTTATGTTAATGATTCCGTAGAATGGTTCGATGTTTTCAGAATTTTGCTAAAATGAGAAGCACTGATGTTTTAAAAAGGCCGATAGAGAATAAAGCTATTTTTTCACTATACTCGAAGGTGACTATATATATTTGGCACCATTCTTTGTATTTATCAATGGAATCCCAACGCCCTTTCATGTTGGCGCAATATAGAAGTCACAGTAAAGACATCACATTAAATGTTCTCTTTTATTGCGCTCTGTGATAGAATCTATGGAGTCAGTGATTAATATCTTCGAGGCGAAATCCGCCCACCGAAACATCCATAAGATCATTATTCTTATTTATACTTTTCTATACACTGTTTACTTTAAACATTTCGTGTATTCCTCAAAATAATTATTCTTATTTTACCGACTACCTTGGTATATCGATATACACTGTAAATTATTATTCGTTTGTTCACAAGAAATATTTTTAATTTTTCCTACAAGTAATATCTAACATTATAGAAAAGGAATTCTATCCGAATTGTTCCCTACGACAACCCTGGAGCTATTTTTGAAAGATCTGTTAAAATCACAAAATTGCAATTATAATATACAGTTTACATCCTACGAAAAAAATGTTTTCATGTAATCCCGCAATATCATAGTCAAATGTGTAGATCCAACGATATTACTTTTTTTTTATTCGGACATTCGCAATAATTTTACTACAAGATATAAGGTATTAAATTATGCATAGTTAATGTATCTATTACGTTTGTCCTTAATGCATAGTTAATGTATCTGTTACGTATGTCCTTAATGCATTGTTAATGTATCTATTACGTATGTCCTTAATGCATTGTTAATGTATCCATTACGAAAGTCCTTAATACATAGTATGGTGACTTAATGTATCATATATAAATAAATGTATTATCATCACAGACATAGGAATTAATAGACGAGAATATAATGGCGAGGGGTAAAATCAACTGTTGAAGAACGAAGGGAGTAAGGCTGACTGTGATTCGTCAATAAATCAATCTGACAGTAAATAGGCATCTCGCATTATAATATCACCATTTAGTTCTTAAAAGTAAAATCTGCTTTTGAATGAATAGACATTTCTACATGGGAGCGCAAATTACTCGCCACGTTATGAACTAATTTGCGAAGTCCAAATTCGGCAAAGTAAGGCAGCTTCTATTTTCAGAGTCGTAGTTAGTTTCAGAGTATTTAGTTAAGACACTTTTACAAATGTCTCATAATTTACTTACCCCAGTAAACAACGATGAGCACACTTGAGAATCGCTACATTGTGATGTGATAGTATATGTTTCTAAAACTGATCCATATAATACGGTGTGAATAAGCTTAAAATAAAGTAAAATAATGCTTACTTATGGAATGTAATACGACAATTGGGTTTATTCTCTTTTTCACATCTATTTTTACAAGTTTTCATAGTACAAGTTAACATTTTGCCGTGTTATTTCGTAAAATGAACCGATGATGCCTCGACCATAGTTCGCACAAGAATGATGACGTCACGTTTTAAATTTCACTTGAGGCCATATGCGAGCCCAGCCGGCTCAATGGAACCGGTATGGGGAGTGGGGATAATACGCTTTTAATCACTTAGGGCAGGTCTACTAATATTCATATGTCTATGATTATCATGTATTTTATCAATAAAATTAAATTAAAATAAATAAATGTATCTAATACGTATGTCCTTAATGCATAGTTAATGTACGAGTATCTATTACGTATGTCCTTAAAATTTCGTCCGCTTTGAAAATAATTGTTCTTAATCCTTACCTATGATTTAGTTATGAGTAATAATCATAGACATATGAATATTAGTAGACCTGCCCTAAGTGATTAAAAGCGTATTATCCCCACTCCCCATACCGGTTCCATTGAGCCGGCTGGGCTCGCGTTTGGCCTCAAATGAAATTTGAAAACGTGACGTCATCATTCTTGTGCGAACTATGGTCGAGGCATCATCGGTTCATTTTACTAAATAACACGGCAAAATTTTGACTTGTACTATGAAAACTGGTAAAAATAGATGTGAAAAAAGAGAATAAACCCAATTGTCGTATTACATTCCATATATAAGCATTATTTTACTTTATTTTAAGCATATTCACATCGTATAATATGAATCAGTTGTTACTATCACATAGAGAAACGTCTGGACGCGAAACACAAAGCTGGTTGGTTGCTGGGAAGTAAATTATGAACATTTATAAAAGTGTCTTAACTAAATACTCTGAAACTAACTACGACTCTGAAAATAAAAGCTGCCTTACTTTGCCGAATTTGGACTTCGCAAATTTGTTCATAACGTGGCGAGTAATTTGCGCTCCCATGTAAAAATGTCTATTCATTCAAAGCAGATTTTACTTTTAAGAAGTAAATGGTGATATTATAATGCGAGATGCCTATTTACTGTCAGATTGATTTATTGACGAATCACAGTCAGCTTCACTCGTTCCCTCGTTCCCTCGTTCTTCAACAGTTGATTTTACCCCTCGCCCATATCTTCTCGTCTATTAATTCCTATGTCTGTGGTAATAATAACAAAAAAATACTAAATGAGAAGAAAGTATGTGGAGAGATAAAGAGAGAAAAATTTAAATCAATAAGTACACGAAGCTCACGAATTGTAATCGACTATTTTTTGATAGGTTGATACTTGCCATTTGTTACGAGTGGTTAACAATGTTTAACGTTTTCATTAGTTAAATTGGTTGTTTCTACATACGTTATTATATTTCTCCCTGCCCTTTAGGTGAATTCCCACAAAATGTATCGAAAAATAGCTATTATAATAAGGGCGCTGTATACATGTATAACTTAAATAGTCAATACTAGAACTACTGACTTAAAACTAGTGACCTACCTCTAAAACTTATATCTAGTGACTTACGACTAAGGCCCATAACTAATACCTTAATGACATATCTATTTACATATGTAGAAACTTACAACTAACATTAACATGTTGATAATTTCTTCAGTTTTCTCATCCCAAGAAAAATAATCCATTCTGTTTTGTTTTGACCAGCATAATACGATATTACCACCTTGATTTCGAAGCGTGTCAATATTTTTATAAGTATTAAAGATGGCAGGTTTTAGTGGCAAGTTTTTTACACCACCAGGTGTGACTTTAACAGTTGAACTTCATCTAGTGAGTAGCGAGGTATTGTTGGCTAAGGAACTGATGGTGGGGATCGAAGATTATCCCGCGGCGATGGGCGCAAACCTAACAACCATGGATATGCCTCTCCATTTTTCATACAGAATTATTCTTTGATTTGCAGCGGTGAATGCTGGCCATTTTTTATATATAGAGGTGCAAAGCAACACGTGGATGAAAAGACTAAAAAACGACAAAGGTGGTGGGTAAGTTGATTGATTTATCAAGGCAAAGATACATATAAAAAATGAATATCTCTAGGTACTGCAGACTTTTACTAATAAATTATTATTTACGAGTAGCTGTTAGTTTAGTTGTTTTTACTATTACCTATATTGTTTGTTCGTGAAACGGCTATCGGAGTCCTGTTTCTGCACGAATTTATTTCGATCATGCCAACATCCGACCATAACCAAAACAGTTTTATCAAATTCCGATGATCTTAACATAACGATGATTAGGTAATTATTTTTAAAAAGTCTTCTGTTTTTTAGGAACAACATAAATAACATTTTACTATTATATTATTTGTTGCAATTTCAGAGTCAGTAGTATTTATTCTAGAGATTTAAATTGAAGTTGGTAAAGAGTAGATAGGTGTTTGTTTTCTAGCATTCAGGAAGTGTAGGCACGTGGGAAAAGAAAAATCCAGGGTGTCTGGGGTAAACTGCACAAACTCCGGGAGGTGATTTCACATTGTGGTAGAAGTAAAAGAGATGATTAACTTCTTTCGAAATATAGTTGTTTTTTTCCAAAAAAAAGAGAATATTATTTTCTCTAAGCAAGCAATTCATGTTTTGTACATGAAAACTATCTTAAAACGTTGAAATTTCGAAAAAAGTTTTCATGTTTTTCACTTGAACTATCATGCAGAATCAACTCCCGAAGTGTTCGCAGACACTTTCCCATAATATAATTTTGTACATCAATGTAAGATTGTGTGAGAGACTGTAAACCATCCAAAGGTCTTCAATAAATCAAGAAATTCATTATTTTTACGCTTTGGACAAACGGACAAGGCTCCGTGAATTGGGTATCGGCAATTTTTCAGGTTTCGTCAGATCCATAAAGACCTATTCATTACAAGAAACTCGTGGAGAGCTTATTGTGATGCTGTGATTAACTGCTGGACCAGAGATAACATCTTTATATTATTGCGAAAAGAAGGCGTAATGTACTGATATATAGCAATCTACCACCAAAGGTTAATAAAACTGGGATTATCGTATCATCAGGTATAATACATTAGGTATATTTTTTTGATAAAAAATAAAAAAACAAAAATTATTAAAACATAAATGTACAATGTGCACGTTTCTGATTATCGTGTTTTCTGCTCCTAAACATAGATTTTTTAAATCTTTAACATGTAACCTGTGTAAATAATGAAGACGATGTATTCAATAAGAATACAATTAACTATAATATATTATTGGTCTTCAATTTTAACAACTATTTTAATTCTGGCCGAGCGTATCAAAAGAAATAATTCGTTGATTTATGTGGCAAGAATGTTCTCAAGCGGCACATTTGTGTTTACAAAACATTTCTCACCGAAATCGGCCATGAATGAAGAATGAATGAAACATCCATAAAGAGGTGTTAGCACAATAAAACCAAGCCCATGGAAGATGATTCTGACTTCACTTTCCATCGAATAATGGAAAAAATGAATATCTTTATGAAAGAAACGAGATGGCTTTGTTCAGCGGTCACAGAAGATGGACCAAAGTCAATATTAGGAATAGGTAGCTTTGGAAATTCCCGGGTCCCGCACGCCCACCAAATGTAACAATCGGTACATTCAGCAAACTCCATTAATATTTCACCTCGGCGTGTAGTTGCGTGATCCGGGAAAATTTATCTTTTATTATTAAAGGACCTTGACAGAATCGCAGGAACACGCATTCACACTCTAACAAACATTATTTTCTTTACTTATTAAATTTCTTTGAATTTCTACCTACATTTTTTTTTATTATTTCTAACTTATAGCTAAAAGTGAGTAGCTATAATCTTTCGATAATGAAATCATGGGCCATGAAAAATTTATAAAACACTTTTTTTATTTATGGTTTCAAATATATTCACAATGAGTTATGGTAAGCCCTAAGATGGGTTAAAAACCGGTAATTGATACCCAACTTATACACATAATATCTACCCAACCCCTCTGCCCCATCATAAAGGCATTAAAATTATAACTAGTACCTATGTACCTACCTACAGATGATTTTTTGTGTTAATCCTCAATGCAATAATATCTGAAATGTATTCAGAAAATCTTAAATATTTATACGAGCCGTCGAGAGTACCAACTAAAAATATAATTTTAAAAATGGTTATCCTTAGACAAATTTGTAATTTGTGCAAGAAACATAAAAATGTTTAGAAGTGTTTTAATCGGTAGGTACACATTCTTATTTTATAAGTAAGTACCTGTGTGTGTAATTTGTAAATGCGCATAAAATAATACATGTACTTTATAGAGAAACATTATTTATTTATTTATTTGTTTACATTTTATCAGCTTGTAAATTGTACGTACATGTTTACTTAGTATGAATAACTAAAATATATAACTAAAATAAATTAAACATATTATAAATTTATATTTAAAAAACAAGAAACAAATAAACATTATTTTATGAGTTCAGATGGTAATTGCAGATACCCACATAATATGTTCATACAATAATAATACGAAATATATTTAATTAAGGATAAATTTAAGGAATGGACATAACATTTTTTATGAAGAACACAAGTACACAACAGCATTATAATAATAATAACGAAATATATCATTACGTAGAATTAATTATAGGTGGCCGCTTATTCTACGAACTTCCAGGTATATTAATTTTATCATTATGAGGCATGCATTTAATATAACAGTACCTATATGGCACATGTCGAGTGTCACATGTCGCCGCCAAATTCAGCGGACCGGTCGCTCTTGCATTTATGATTACCCATATGATTTAAAACCGGACTAAATCCTTCCATTAATCACTATTATCTATGAAATGGAGCATAAAAACACACATCATTTGTCAACGGCGAGCTTTAATATTTTATTCCGAGCGAGCTTCAGCGTGTTACAATGTGCAGTGTGCAGTGTGCAGAGTGCAGTGTGAGTGCCTAGGTGCCAGTAATGTGCAGTGTATGCAGTTTGCACTTTTATAGTAGTGCTATTAGTAATGGTAGATACCGGTACCTACTGACTGCTGGCGGTGGTATTATTTGTGACTGCGGATCGTGATTACCGGCGACAGCTTAGCGCTTTCATTATTATTTTATAAATCGCATATCGATACATTTCGTGAAATATCACAAAGCGCATTGCGCATATTATGCGCGATAATCGGACAAGACACGTGGGGATTTTTATTGATTACATGAAACGATGGATTCCGATGATATTGGGATTACTTCTTTTAATGATAATTCATTTTTGATTTTCTCCCTAATTTCCAAAATACTCTTTCGATTTTGGTCAACTGTAAAAACAATGAGTGGGCAGCAAGCTGGAGTCTTTTCTCAACGGTGTGGACTTTTTCTTTTAATACTGTGGAGATTCACATGAATCCTGGTCGGAAACAAGAGTGTTAAGGCACACTATGAGCATAGTTGTTTATTGACGCCATTTAGAACTTCATAAACAGTATTACATTTATTTTTCTTGACCTATTATGAAGTCCAGTGAGAATAAAAGTGTATGTAATAATGAGGGAGGAGAAAGAACTTTGTAGATTTGTGTTACAAATGAATTGTGTTACACGGTAAAAACCGGCTCATCGACAAAATGATAATTTTAAAGGAGAGTAAAAAAAATGGTTATTGATTGTAAAATCGTTTTAATATTAATTAGAATAATTTATAGATATGATGCGAATGCGAATGGTAGCAGAAGTCGGGGACGCCCGAGGAAGACACGGTACGATCAAGTGAAACAGATACTCGAGTCGGGCCATGTCAATTCAGAATATTAGAAGAGTATGTATGAGACGATGTATGAATGTGAATGAGGCAAGGAGTGTGTGCCAAGAACGAGTTGCTTTGTGGTCCGTCCTCTCTGCGTACCCCTGCGGAGAAACGGCGTGATGGTTAATTAGTTACATATTGACTACTCATTTATTTTTTAATATATATCTACCCTCGTCCCAAATTACATAATTTCTGTAATCATCCCGGTTTTGTATTTTTTTTTACATGGTTTCATTTACATCTAGAGATGTGGAATGCTTCTCGAATAATGTGCCGCTTGGGTCTAACTGTGCAAGTTCTCTGATATATACTTTTAACTAATAATACTTTTCTTTAGATACATATTTAGATCTCCGGTAATATAAATTCTACAGAAAAATAATGACATAATTATGGTTTTTGGTTACATTTTGTGCCTCGAAGGGAAGCTTAAATTAACAGAATAAAGTTTACCAAGATGTTTTGTCCTACTTGGAAAAACTTCTCGGCTTTTTGTTCTTAGTTATTTGCTTCAAATCTCGCTAATTAAATAAAATACATTTGTGAAATCAGTGTACTCCAAGATTGAGAATCGTTGAGATTCTGAGCAAGCAAAACACGCGAAGTAAAACACAAAGGAAATTTGTAACTGATAGTTCGAATGTCGCATTGTCAATGCTTATTTATGTAGAAAATATATGAATAACGCAATGAATTTGTAATCAACTCGTTTTTGTTTAGTTTATGGTGGAATGGGCCCATTTTTGTACAGTTTTATACACAATGAGCTGATTTTTGTCGTGACTACATTTTCTTCTCCCTTCATTTCTTAAGCAATTAAATGTTTTTTGGTAGCTTTAATGATATCATTCTTCAGCCCCTTTTCTGTAAAACAAATTGGCATTTAAATCACCAAAATTAAAAATTGCTGTGAGTCGGTTTTTGCCGTGCACCCTTAAAAAGGTAATGTTACAATAAATATCTTAAAAAAGTGTCCCTAAAGTACCTATATAACGAATGAAACATCACACTCCACGCGGAGAAAAACGACTGTGTTAAAAAAAGTGATAGCATGCCAATTTCCTGATAAAATATTAGTCATTCAGAATATGTCGAGAACACGTGTTCTTTTCCTAATAAATATCATGACGGAATACGACAATATCAGTATGTTAATATCAATATCAGTAATTGTATGAACACATGTTCCGCCGTCCTCATAAAAATCACGCTTTTAACTGACACTTTGTTAGGAACTCTGTCAATTCATTCGCCAAAGACCTGCATTCCCGATTTTAACAGGAAAATGAATAATTTGACCAGATTTTAAAATTATAAATTGACAGTATTTTATATCAATAAGTTTTCTCCCCCCACTTTTATCCCGATTAAACACGTCTACGACCTATCGTAACAAACACTTACATATGTCTATGATCTATCATAACAAACAGTTATCTATATCTATGACCTATCGTAATAAACACTTGCCTATTTCTATGACCTCTCCTAACAAACACTTACCTATGTCTTTGACCTATCGCAAAAAACACTTACCTATGTCTATGACCTATCGTAACAAACACTTACATATGTCTATGTCCTATCATAACAAACAGTTACCTATATCTATGACCTATCGAAATAAACACTTGCCTATTTCTATGACCTATCGTAACAATCACTTACCTATGTCTATGACCTATCGTAACAAACACTTACCTATGTCTATGACCTATCGTAACAAACACTTACATATGTCTATGACCTATCATAACAAACAGCTACCTATATCTATGACCTATCGAAATAAACACTTGCCTATTTCTATGACCTATCGTAACAAACACTTACCTATGTCTATGACCTTTCTTAACAAACACTTACCTATGTCTATGACCTTTCTTAACAAACACTTACCTATGTCTATGACCTATCGTAACAAACACTTACATATGTCTATGACCTATTGTAACAAATCTCCCTATGTGTGTCAGGTAATATGTAACATACCTTCAATAATTCTGACTTTTACAAGTCCTTCCTCAATATATACACATATTCAATCCCTACTTTTCCCGAATCGTGTTATATAATGTTCCAACATCTCGTACTTTGTTAACATCGTTTTCCGTAACAATGGGCTTATTTAAACAGATTGAATTGTTATATGCATAGCTCAGGTTTTTTTTTTAATTTTCAAAAAAAACATTTATTAAATTCATTTACTCCATTGATAAACGTAATGAAAAGTCCATAAAAGCACAAAAACTGACACAACCCATAAATGTATTATTGTGCAACCTACTTCGTCCTTTATTAACGAAGGGTTTATTTTGATCTCCGCCATTGATTTCCTTTCGAATCCGAAACCGGAATCAGTGTTACCTTTTGATGCAGCCCTTTCAAATAAAAAAATTGAATTGGCCAGATTGAGGCTAGGGCTATCACGCCCCGTTTCTTTCTCAAGTCCTGAATAAATAATGGCAGAATTATTGTTCCTTAGAAGCCATTCACCATTCACCAGGCACCAGGCCACAGGCACAGGCAATGCAGGCACAATAAATACCAGGGATAATAATACAGGAGCAGGGGGAATAAACCCTTTAGTTGTTGTGACTTGTGACGAGGAGTGACGGCTCTGATTCACATCCTCTCATCTCATTCACAACAACCAATTGCATTTATCTCAATCACTTTTTAGACATCTAAGGAATGCGATTTTTTTATTAAATTTCATAAATGTGTAATTTTCTTCAACGGACCCTTTTAAAAAACATCAAATTTAGGATAGGTAGATATGTCTAACTGAAGTTCAGGTGGGGAAGATTTTGAGTATGTAGTTATGGTTACTATTATTCTTTAAGGTTTTATGTAAAGAGAAAATTAAATATCTCAAAAGTCCTGATCTAGATACTGTTTTAAGAAGGTACTTACAGTTTGATTCGTTGCAATAGTCCGTTGGTTGATTAGATACTGTTTCGGCTTTCTGCAAAGTTATCCGTGTCAATAATCACTAATACACTATGCACACTATTGCAAACAACAACGTTGGTAGAGTTGCTCGAAATGGCTTTTGACGTGTTTGTTGACCATACTTTAAAAGCCAGGTATTTTCCGAATTTATTCTTTCACACCGCCTTCCTCTCCCAACTCCTTTCAGACTCAAATCATTCTCCAATTGGAATTCCATAGGCCCACTAGATCGGGCAGTTGGGACTATTGTATATACACAAAAAAGTGTAGAGAAGAAGGTCGGATAGTGGGTATTTACAAATCACTTCGAAAGGGTTATTGAAGTACACCTAAATTATTTGTAAAATAAATTTAAACAATCATGTCAACTAAATGAACACATTTTACTTACTAATATTGTATATTCGATTATCTGATGGTAATCAAAATTCAATAGCGGCTACAAATTGTACAAAATTACACCTATAGCCTCACCTAAGAAGTTCCCAAATATTCCTGTTTACGTTTACTGACTTGGGGCAAACTACCCTCGATACGCGTCTATTATATTTTCTTTTGTTTCATTCTTACCTCTAAATATTGTTTTCTTTCTTTATTATTTTATTTTAGATACTAAACCATCAGCAAACACATTACTGTTGTGTTCTTATTTTCAGTTACAATGAATCTAAGTATGCATACATTAATATAACAAACATGCATAGATGGACATTGAAGAGTCTAGAATCGTTTAAAAAATAAATATACCTTCTTTTTTACAAAAAAAATTGAGTCCTGACGTGTGCGGCTAAGGAGGTTAAACAATTACACAGCCGTTGGGAAAATGGTGGGTCCTCTCTATATCTACGGAAAATTCATTTACAAGTAAAGTAAAATTCAGGGTTTTCTTTTGATTATCTAGAATTTTGCATTCGCCGTGGTAACTACTGCCATCTAGCAGGCAAAAGTGAAAACAATAATCACATTACCGACGTATAATAGGTATACATGATGTGTACCTATTCCTCAATAGATGGCAGAAACGACATAATTCAATCACTGACATCTATGAAAATATGTTCAAAGTATAAATTTGAAAAACTTATAACAACTGTTTATAGATGTCACTAAAAAACTTGGCGGTGAATAAAATTATTAAAATCTTTGTTCTTCCTAGTAAATTTCGCTAATGAGAAAACACGTCAATAATATTATTTTACATTTACGGACTATAACAAATTAATCGCTAACATGAGAAAACACGTCAATAATATTATTTTACATTTACGGACTATAACAAATTAACGTTTATTATCATACAACGGTGTAGGATACATAAATATAATTTTGCCTCGCCCTTTAGGTCATTTTTTACAATTACGGCGCTATACACATCATACAAATATTTTTAAAATAATTATTTTTTACTATTACAACAAACTATAATGATAACATTTTCACGATAAACTGCAAATTTAATACCGGCTACATGTATTATTCGCGAACCGCTCTATTCCCCAATAGATGGCAGTAACTTTTCAATAAAAAATCACAGAAATCTTCTACGCTACTCGCCAATAGATGGCAGTAACACATAGTTTTACTTTTAACCAAAACTTTCTTTAAACGCTACTCGACAATAGATGGCAGTGACGTACCTTTTTATCATATTTTTCTGCTTATTATTTTCAAATATAATCAAATAAGTTTTTATTAATTAATAAGGTAGGTACTTAATGTATGATTTCTCTCCGAGTCTCTGAGAACATATATATATCCTTCGAGATCCTACACCGACACTATGAATTAACTAACTAAAGCCGTTTCCCCGCAAGGGTAGGCAGAGAGGATGGACCTCCAAACATCTCAGTTTCGGCACACACTCCTTCATCATCATGCATTGTCCCATAAATATTTATTACTCCTCTGTTATTTTGATTATTGACCAGTGGCGGCTCGTGACTTTTGAGTGTATAGCTAAGTTTGACAAATTCAACATTATTGATGTTGTTTAGTCCAAAATGATTTTTTATTTTTTTTTTAATGAAGATTTTTAGAAAATTTCAGTTTGGCGGAATGTTCATACAAAAAAAAAAACAAAATTTCGAAAAAAAAAAATCTTTTCGGATACTATATCAGTAATGCAATTTTTTGTAATAGGGGCCGTTCAAGTATTACGTAAGCAGATTTATTACAATTATTTACCCCCCTTCCCCCTTTTCACCAAAAGTAAGCAAAGCTCTTACCCCCCCCTCCCATGCTTACGTAAAAATTGGTACCTATCAGCCGAATTTCTATAAAATAAATTCTGCCCTCATATTCCCCACAAATTGTACGTTAGCTTGATTCCCCTTTTTATTATTCGAAATCCATGGTGGGGGGGGGTTGTTACAGAACTTCGCTGAAAAAAAATTCCGCACAGACAAAAACATTATGTGATTCCCCACATCACAATTTTATTTTGAAATCCATGCGGGAAATCCTTCGTTGGCAACACTGCCTATATGCATTTTTCTGTTATTGTATTCTGTTTTTTAAAATGCGAGTATCTAAACGTATTACTTATTTGTGAGAATCCCCGAATATGTATGAACATAGAAAATGTGTGGGTTGCCAATGTGTAAAAAAAAAAACTATTGCTGAGCAGTGCTGACGTAATCACTATCTCGACCCCCCCACCCCCCATGTCATCAAAAATAAGCAAAGCAAAGACCCCCCTGCCCCCCTATAGTGCTTACATAATACTTGAACGGCCCCATATTAGCACTCTAGTACACCCAAAAATCATGCCGCCACTGCTACTGACATGGCCCAATTCAAGTATCTGGTTAACTTGATCGTGTCATATCGGGCGTCCGAATTTCTTCTACCATACACCATCGCGTCATATATTCATCTTGCACTCTTTCTTCGGGCATTCGCTCTACATGCCCAAACCATATTTGCGTCCGTTTCTTAATCTTACTCATTACGCTTGCTACAAATTTATTTTATTTATTGATCTTAAGTTAGCTCACACCTTCGAATGTGCTAATAGTTTTAAAAAAACATATATATTTTTTTTAAATTAACCCCACACAGGAGGCCCGGAGTAATAAATTTACCTCCGGGCTTATGTCATCTTTGGGAATGCTGTGTGGATGAAAGGAAGGAAAAAGGTATGAGGGGTGGGTAGGAATCTGGAATCCTCTCACTGCTATGCAAGGCAATGGGCCGAGAGAGTCCCACTGAAGACGTCAAACATATCTCCCTCAACCGATTCCACCTGTCACGCAGTTGGTGGGCAGATCCATCTGCTGTCAATAACTGGTCAAACCTCACCCCATGAACCTGGGCACCCCTGCTAAGTCCCCAAACGTAGCGATCCACTTGGGGCGACCTACGGCAAAGGTGTTGGTTATCCAATAAATGGTTGGATAGACATATACCATTGTGAATTTTTCTGTAGCCTTTTTAAGATATACAATTTCGTAGTACATTATTTTGTTGTATCTCATAAGGTTTAGACAGCTTTAGCAATGTAAGCGCACGAAAATATATGTTTACGACTTTATTATAAAACATCGACTTTCCTCTACATTCTATAAATATAATATCCACGTATTATGTATGGAAACCTTCCGGGAGAAATTCTCTAAATGATAGTGAAAATCCTATCAAATTACAAGAACTAAGTGCACAAATCCGGTGCGTAGTTTACAAGAACTAAGTGCACAAATCCGGTGCCTAGTTTACAAGAACTAAGTGCACAAATCCGGTGCGTAGTTTACAAGAACTAAGTGCACAAATCCGGTGCGTAGTTTACAAGAACTAAGTGCACAAACAGACAGACGCGAATATCGACTTCATTTTATAGTATTTATAGATTAAACGTATTAAATCACAAACAAATTAATCATATTTTCAATCTCAATCATTTCATGCGGGATTTTGTTAGTTATTATTCTCATTGCTTTATTTTGCATTCTTTTTCTTTTTCTCTTCTTTGCAGAGAAAAAGAATACTTGAACGGTAATTGAAGTGTGGTAGAATGAATGTATTGTACAGGGTTTTCCAATAAGAGGTGTTATTTTGATAATTTTCCCGTAAAAGATCAATGGTTTCGATGCTTGCGTGGCACGTAGCGCCGTCTTGTTGAAAGTAAACGTTTTCCAGATCAATACGATCCAATTCCGGCCATTAAAAATCAATAATCATCTCGCGATAGCGCAATCCATTCACCGTAACTGTTGATCCAGCCCCATTTTCGAAAAAGTAAGGTCCAATGACTTTGCCGGACCATAAACCGCACCAAACAGTCACACGTTGAGGATAGAGAGGCTTTTCAACAATAACTCTTGGGTTTTACGAGCCCCAGATACGACAATTTTGCTTGTTGACGAAGCCACCGAGGTGGAAATGGGCCTCATCACTCAAGATGATTTGCATTTGATTGACTCAAGTGAATTGTAATAATTTCAATGCGTTGTTGAAGCGTGTATCGTTCCATTTTTATCAATGACGTAGTTTCTACTTGTCAAATGTCAAAAAAATGACAGCTTTAAAAGTAACATCTACCGAAATAGCGGGCTATTCAAAATAACACCTCTTATTGGAAAACCCAAAAATTATTTTTCCATAATGTAACTTTATATACGCAATATGGACATGTTGAAATGAAATGAGGATATTTCTCATTGGCTATTCAAAATAACACCTCTTATTGGAAAACTCAAAAATTATTTTTCCATAATGTAACTTTATATACGCAATATGGACATGTTGAAATGAAATGAGGATATTTCTCATTGGCTATTCAAAATAACACCTCTTATTGGAAAACTCAAAAATTATTTTTCCATAATGTAACTTTATATACGCAATATGGACATGTTGAAATGAAATGAGGATATTTCTCATTGGCTATTCAAAATAACACCTCTTATTGGAAAACTCAAAAATTATTTTTCCATAATGTAACTTTATATACGCAATATGGACATGTTGAAATGAAATGAGGATATTTCTCATTGGCTATTCAAAATAACACCTCTTATTGGAAAACTCAAAAATTATTTTTCCATAATTTAACTTTATATACGCAATATGGACATGTTGAAATGAAATGAGGATATTTCTCATTGTTCTTTTTTTGTTATTTTTGGTTGTGATACACAAAATAATTGTATGTTATTTTTAAGTTTAAAACTACTATTATGTAATGATATTATTTTTCTTACTTTTGTACTCTATTATATGTTTATTTATAAAAGGCAGTATAGCCGTTTATGTTTAAAAAAAAAAAAAAAACCCTGTATATAATCTTACATGTTTCTGATTCTGTCAAGGAAATATATATTTTTTAATTGTGTAGTCTGCTTTTTTTAGAAGTTCAGCTTTGAGTCTATAATGTCAGCTAGTTGTTTAATTTCTTCAACTTTTTAAAGATTTCTTCGTCAATATAAAACTTTGGGTGCTCGTGCGTAATTTTTCTGCCCATGTTCATCTATGCTGTCTTGGTTTAAATTTATTTTCACACAGTATTCAAATCGCTGTTGACTGATGATATATTTTTTATGCTTTTTCATAAATCAGTTATGGTATTTTTAATGTATCATTTATGTACAGTATACGCAATATGAGTATATAAATAAAGCCAAGAAGGAAATAACCGAAATGACTTCGTTATTCGAGGATAGCTCAACAAGAATCACGAAAGAAACTAAACTAGAAATCTCCAAGAAAATAAACTCTATCATGGAAAATTAACATATCTACTGTGGGAATCGGAGTAAACAGCATGAAAAAAATAACTACCTACCGATTAATTATAACTTGCCCTAAAGAAAAAGATGCAACCAAACTGAAAAATAAAATTGACAAAATATCAACAACAAAAAAATTACGGCAGAAAAAAACCATGTGTAACATTCAAAGGAATATAAACAAATTACACAAATATCGTATAAAGAGTATTTTTTTTTTTTACATTTTAACCTGCTAAATTACTACTGCTAAGTAGTTTGTCAGCAGGTACATAATGACAACATTTTTGCAATAACATGGTACAATGGTAAACAGTATGTAGGTATGTATAATGTTGATGATAAATTAACAATAAATGATAAGTTGGTTAAATTACAGAATTGTATAAATATAAATATGTAAGAAGCAATATAAGCAATATGAATATATATTATGTTGAACACAATCCAAGCATTTTGACTCGAATTTGTTTAGTGTTTTTTATTTAAAATAATGTACGAATGCGTGTGCCGCGTAGGTACTTTCAATTCAATTCCATTTAATAATTCAGAACATTCAGTAAGGTTATTTCCGAATTTTTATAAAACTGCAAACTGTAAACACACAGTCAATGAATCAATTTTTGAGGAACACAGTTGCAACAAGATAATTTAATTATAAGATCGATTGTGCGATTTAAAATAAATGTTTTTCATATTTATTACTTTATATCTACGTTAATGGCACATGTTAAACAGCCTGCATTATTTGCGAATCTCCAAATTTACCGATCATAGATGGTTTTACCACACGTACGCCTCAGGGATCTTATTTCTACAGCATTCAGTCTACTTTCATCGTTCCTCTGCCAATACACCAGGGTAAGTAACAGCACTCCATTGTGGATTACTAGCTTCGCTTTTTTGTATTTTTTTGTTTGTTAGCATTCTTATGAAGGTGTAGGCACCGCGATTATTATGTTTTGAGCAAAATGACAACTTGAGTCTGGCAACACTTGCCTGCGCAGCGAGATGCGCAGACGGCATAACTGAGCTCGCGAGTGGAAAAAACTTTGACACCATTCCGTCTCAAGCGCTCCTCCCACCAGCAAGCTAATTATTGTAATTACGCAAATTATTGTCGCGGATAGAATCCTTGTATTATCTCACCTTAAATAAAATATAACTCTACCAATCAATCAGCGTTATGATTAACAAGCTAAGTTCCGTGACTGATTATTTAGAGAACTAGAATATCTCCGATGGTAAGCGGAGATGTTCTAGCAATCCCTAAAGAGGCTTTGACGAAGATTGAAATAATATTTTGGTGGTGACAGATATGAGGTAACTAGTTAAGGGGAAGCCTGAAGCATTTATGCCGACCGTGTGAACTAACAAAGAAATTGAAAAGACCAAATATGTTTTCCATTGAGCAATAATGAAAATATGTGGCCCAGATAGCATTATACATTTTTTCGACGGAATCACAATTTCTCCTAATTGCCAAGCCACAATAAACTGTCAACTTGTCGATAAATTTACCACTAAGTTTGCCTTTTCCAACAAGAGTTTTTTTTGTATTATTTTCAATTTTATTATCAACTGTTTCCACATTTTTATTCACACAATTTCGGTGTCGCGTGCCTATTCTCTTCTGTACGTGTCCAATACATTATCTCATCATAACTTCTTGATCACCGTAAGGTGCAGCTTTTAAAACCCACGAATTGGAGTCACCGTCTCCGCTCTGACACGTCTTTACAAATATGCGTGTAACTTCGAAAATAATAGCCGGATTGACTTGAAATTTTATGTGTACGAAAATGAAAATTCTAACTGTATATAACCCCTTAAGGCAAAGCTTAGTGCTGAATCACTATTTTGATTAATCTTTGTAACGAATTGGTGTATATTATGAATACCAAAAAATATGCTTTAGACAAATTGAAGGTTTTCCTATCGTTTCGCTTGAGTGGAATAGAAATAAAATAATAAATTACTCAATAAAAAATATAAAGGCAAACAACTAAAAAAAATATTTTTTATATAGAAATGTACGAACGTGTAAAGGAAACAACTTTTAAAATACAGTATTATAGCTAAAATTATCTGTGACAGTTTGACAACCGTAAATAGAATAAATATATTTAAGAAAAAACTGTTTGCCCTCAAGATCAATGAGCAAAACCAAAATGCTCTCACTTAAGAAAAATATGTTACTTAGGTAGTAAACCATAATTATTTATATAAATATTATTTTTGTTTTTAATCAATGTACACTTAAGTTAACAAAGCGAAATATGTATTTCTTTTAACTTAATAAATAACTAAAAAAAAAAAAAAAACACGGGCAATATTTAAAAATTAAAAAGTTTAAAAAACAGGTACTATTATCATTGTTTCGTTGGTAAATTAGTACTAATTTGGAGGTATTGACGGATGGCACTGGAACGCTATATTTGCTGGCCGTCGCTATTGGTTATGAAAAGCTCTGCCTATTTGGACTGCTTAGTTTCTGCTTTTGACACGATGGGCGTGGGTGGTGTCGGTACTTGGCGCGTATTTTGAAAGCATAGATTGATTTCTTACAATGAGTTCACACATTTTAAAATTATTAATATCGTTATACGAGTAAGGTAGATTAGGCAATGCTTATGTGCATATATGGAATGCACGACTCTGAATATATAAATGTAGATATGTTTTCAATTAACCTAATGATTGCGCGATGTCCTTTGTCTCATTTAAGCCTACTTATTTTTACTAGCGGAAAAGGGACAGCAAGTTATGTTCACAGTGTATAATAATATTCTAAGAGCGCATACCTTTTCACTGTTTATTACGCATTTCATTTCAGTCCTGAAGATTATCACAATATTCAGATAAACTGTTTTAATAACCTTCAGTATTAATGAAATAAAACAACATTCGTCATGTTAAAACGTTATGTGAATTGAATTGTGAATTAATCATTATTTTTTTTATTGAAGCCTAAATGAAACACGCTGTATGTACGTTATGCATCTGTGTGAGTACTGTGATGAAGTCAATACTTCCTTGAGAGTCTTAAGAAGGACACTGTGTTTTTACTTACCACGACATTATACCCATGACTAGAAGTACGTCGCATAGTTTTTTTGCTACCGGATTTTGAATATATTTAAATTCCGAGATCCTTTCTTGGATTTAAAAATGAATTTAAATAATATAGATAAAAAATATACTTTAGGTGTATATAACCTAATACAGGTGGTTATAATATGTAGACCGAGACAATTTTATTAACTACAATTTGTAGGCCAACTAATATGAAATCCTTTACATTATCTACCCACATTTCTAAAAAATGTACACATTTTCATCAAAATTTTCAAATACATGAATTAGCTTCTATGGATGTCATATCATAGATGTTGTACGTATTACCTTACTTGTGAATAAATTTAATAATTTAACACTTCTTACTCGTGATCAAATTTAATAATATATGAATTTCGAAAGGTGAAACAATGTAATTAAAAATAAAATCGTTTCACTCTTTTTATTGATTTTTTTTTAAATTTATTCGTTAAAATTATTCATTAGCAAAGCTAACAGCCCACAATGTAGTGAGTACTGGTGCCTACCCTGATGTATGGTAGTGAGGCATAGAACTGACAGAGGAAGGATAAAAGTAGACTGAATGTTGTAGAAATGATATCCCCGAGGCGTATGTGTGGTAATGATCGTGTGAGAAATGTAGAGATCCGCAAAGAATGCAAGGCTGATGTAAGCGTAATGAGTAAGATTAAGAAAGGAGCGTTTAGATGGTTTGGACATGTAGAGCGAATGAGCGAGGAAAGGAGTGTAAGGAGAATATATGACGCAAATGTTAATGGCAGCAGAAGTCGGGGACGCCCGAGAAATACATGACACGATCAAGTGAATCAGATACCTGATTCGGGCCATGTCAAGAGTCAGAATAATATAAAAGTATGAATATGAATGAAGCAAGGAGTGTGTGTCAAGACCGAGTTGTTTGACGGTCCGTCTTCTCTGCCTACCCCGAGGAAACATCGTGATGGTGAGTTAGTTAGTTTATTAACATTATAAAGACGTGTGTTTTGCAAAAATTCTACCAGTTAACCTATTCCAGTAGTCTTTGCAATATATATCAGTACCCAAATGCCCAAACCTACATAATAATAATTATAAAACATTTATTTGTCAATAGATTAATACGCATTCCTTCAACATACTTGGTTTTAAAACATTGACAAAGTGGTCAAGTTCTATATTACGAGTATGTTCTATATAGATGTGATCCCCTAAAATGATACCAGATTAAAATACAATATGCTCGCTTCAGGGGAGGATGTAGGTACTAGACCAGTATTCTGACTATTTTTGCTGAAATATCGCAATCTGCTGACATTTACCACTCTATTTTATAAAAGGTGAATTATTTTACATTTGAAATATAGGGCTACATGTTCTACAGCACGCGAAATTAGGTAGCTAACAATTAGAATCGAATAACACTAACAAAAATACATTTTAAAACTAATTGAGTTACAATTACTAGAATTTTTTTAAATGTGATATCACACAAAATCTACTGTTGCTCCCAACCGTCTGCAGCCAGAGAGTATGTTTTGGGGCTTAAGGTAGTGGGGAAGGGAAAGAGACAGGGAAGAGGAAGGTGGAGAAGTACTTGGCTCTTCAGATCTGGTCACCAAACAGAGCTAAAGCCATGTCATGCTACGTTATAGTTCTGAATGGTGGTCTTACACGATACTGAGAGTATCTTCCACTCTGTAACGAAAATATATATTAATTTAAATAAGTAAATTGTGAAATAACACAAATTAATAAATAAATTTTCAAAATTGAACCACTGACCTCCGTTTCGGCTTAGTCGAGAGGCTTACTCCACATATAACTTCACTTAATTCACATATAATATGTATGAAATGATAATAAATTAATTAATTTAATTGTCAATACGGTCCTGAACATTTTCACCCCATATTGTACGACAATACGCGGTGGGAAGAGGGAGGGGGGGGGTTCATGGTTTGTTTCTCGTTTGGCTGTTTATTAAAATCCCTGCTTTCTTGTCGCAGCCTTTCCCCTAATACCTTCAAAGTGGAATACCCCCGCTTATTTCAGATTCTGGCATATTTAACTTATGAGAACTTCATTTAGTAACTTCATTTAATAACATACAAACATTTATAGAAGGCTTCGTGTAATTTGGGCAGGTAATGAAGTGGAATGAGCGTGCGAGGAATTTCTATAAATTGTCAGCATTTTTGTATTTCCGTAATCTGCTATCGGTAAGTCGGAAATACCTCGAAATACACGTTTTTTTAATTAATTCTTGTGGTCACATTTAACTCAATTCATTTTTCATTTCAAATGAGGTACACGGTGATGGTATAGTGCAATAAAACATTCAACGATTCTCAGCCTAACATATTTTTCTATATAAACCGTATTCATTAGGAATTTGGGAGAAATCACACATACATAATTGTAATTTTATTTGAAAGAAACGCAAAAATAACTACAGAATTTGTTTTCTCCGTAAGACTGTTGGCATTTAACCCTACAGGATCTACTTGTTGGATCAGCATTAGAAAATGTCATATTCACAAATGCCGCATTGTTGCGTTTCCAAAATGTATAAAATGAAGTATACTTCAAGTAGGTAGGTAAATTTTTATATAAATAAAGTCTTCTTCAAGTAGGTAGGCACATTTTTATGAAATGAAGTCTACTTTAATTAGGTGGGTACATTTTTTTATAAATATAGACTACTTCAAGTAGGTAGGTACATTTTTATAAAATAAAGTCGACTTCAAGTAGGTGTACAAGTAGGTAGGTATATTTTAATAAAATGAAGTCTACTTCGTATATGTAGATACATTTGAACGTATATAAGAATGGGTGGTAAACTATTTACTAGGTTTTAGACATTATTAGAAGGATCAGAACCAATGATATATTATTATCTCTATGAAATATCTGATGAGTGATAATTATATACATTTTCTAACAACTTAAATATTGTTACCAACAAGTCCCAACGACATGGTAAATTTATCTTGGAATTTCGGAATGCACCCTAGGTATCTAAAATGTGATAGATCTTACTTATTTTTGAATTTGTCGTCAAAAGAAATACTATGCTAGAAACTGTATAAAATTATCTTTGAAATATTTGCATTTGAAAAAAACATTATTCTTTCAATAAATTAATTTTTAATATCAAACATGCAAGTGTTACAAGGACATTTTGACTCGGAACATCCATAACTTTGAAATAATTCGATATTTATAAAACATATTCCTTTTATGTGGGTAATAAGTAATAAAACTGTCACTTCACTTTTTATTCAATTTTTACGATAAAAAAATATAAGTATTTTTTTAACTTTCAACTGTCAATGAAAAAATGCTAAAATTTTAAAACCATGCACTTCGACAAATTTTTTTAAAATTTGTCCATGTAATAATGTATAAATATTTTATACAAACTGTGAAGAATAATTATTTATCTTTTCAATGACGAACATATAACATATATACGAATTATAGAAAAAAAGATTATAATAGTTTTATAATGTATTGACGCCCCGGTCAGATCTGTCCTTTGTGTTTGTGGCTAGTAATGTCCTTCCGAGGCCTGAAGGGTTAAGATCTAGGAAATGGTTTAAGGGAAATATAAACGATCATCGTGTATCATATGTACAAAATGTATTTGTTGTATAAGAACCTGTATATGATTAATTAGTGTTAAGTAGTGGTGCGCTGTGAGTGCGCATTGATTAAGTTACCAGTAATGTTTTTCATAAATGACTGCAGGGAGTCAATATTTATAATATGATATCTATTATATGTGAAAGAATGATAATGGGTCTTTGTGGATATTAAGCATTAAGCGCCATCATCGGATCCAAAAAGCAGCTAGCGATATTGCGGTCTAGTTGGCTCATTGGCAAAGTTTAAGCCTTCTGTAAAATAATACGAAGAGAAACGTTAGCCCCTTTGGGTCCGCAGCCAGGACAGGGAGGGCTGGACGATATAAGTCGGATTATAAGTTGAACTCGCACAAAGCAACTCAATGGACAAAGCTTTTTACTGTTCATTTGGTGAACGACGTTCGTTGAGGGTCGGGGACGGGAGGGAAGGGGAGGGGTCAAGGTTTTAGTAGGGTTCTATTATTATTTTTGCCAAAAAATAAATTATTGATATTATAAAATTTGAGATATATTTTAATAATCGTTTTTTTTAAATATACGGTGAAAAATGAGTATTCATCTTCAAAATTGAAAGTTGTTTAGAGAATTCAAAAAAATATCTTTAACAGAACATTATTAAAAATTGGAACAGATTTAAGACTTTCCCATTCAGATGAGACACGAAGCGAAAAAATGGTTTTAATTTTTAAACCTACAATTTGACATCCAACGCTCTAATACCGAACGACCGGAAACCACTGAATCCAGTTCCGCGCAATGCTACTTGCGTGATAATAGTATAACACCTTGCGGCGAGATATCAGTACGCAATAGCGCCTTTATGACTATCCCGTGATTTTTCACTGGCCTGCGTTAGTATTTAAAAATGAATAATTATTTACGAAGTGTCAGAAGGAATCAAATATGAACGAAAATAATATTTTTCTGACATGAACGGGCGCCAATAGAAAATTTCTATTAGTTTTTAATATAATATGGAACGGAGAGCTCTTGGTATCACGTTTTCTTACTGCGATCGGTTTATGTCGACTCCTTACTGGCACGTTAGAGAGCGGGCTACAATCAAGTCTTCTAAAAACATCTTAATAGCATCTAACTAGAATCATTTTAAATACAGAAACAACATTTTTGCTGTTATTTTTCTAACTCAAAAAATAATTGTTGCTGGGTAGGTAGATATGTGTAGGTTTATATTATGATAATTTGTTCAGTGAGCAACGTGAGGTATTTTATTAAAAAAACATATAATTTTTTCTTCATAAATAATTACCGAGTTTTGTCTATTTCTAATACCATATACCTACCTACCATCAGTGGAGGCGTGGATCACCTGTTTTTCGTAGGGAAAGGGGTCTTAGTGAAGATACAGAGATTCACAATTTGATTAGATAGATAAAATATTTCAAAATTTTATAAATATTATTTTCAGAGTTTTCATTTATTCAAAGTGTACTTTAGCAATAATTAGGCAGGCCATATGCTGGCCGCCCTCTATTGACACGAGTGACGGAGTGACCACATGCTGCATGCAATACACGCCACACACTACACATGCAGTAGCCAGTCCACTCGGTCCAGCGGCACTGGGACTGATGTCCTGCCCGGTGTAGGGTTTAGGGTGTGGAGTACAAAGCTCACCTGACCTAACCAACAGGCCGAGAACCAAGGCACCAGAAGGGAGACACTCGCGTGTCCACTTTTGACGTAATTGCTGCGAATTTCGTCATTATTGTTATTGTTGCAAGACTGTCGTTCGACGCTTCATGACTGTGACTGTTTTTGAATTTTCTGAAACGTTTGCTTAGACCTGCATACGGTACAATAATATTATGTACTGAGAACATTTATTTATATATTTTATAATATAATAATGTAAGGATGGTGTATTGAAAATTTGAACAGAGCATCTTGCTTGATTGATGAGCGTCGAATATTCAAAGAAATAAACGTCATCATTATGTAAAAATCTATATTGTTTCAAGTTTATGGGGATATTTTAGGTATATGGCAAATTTTCAGATTTCGTAGCTGGTTTCCTTAACTTGACACCGCGCAAGATTTCCCTGTCCCGGCATTGGCATCACCATTATGGATCTACAGTGAAAAATATTATGGCAAAAAATGTTTTAACATAAATCAACACACGCCGATTCTGAATACTTAAGTTTTAATATACTATCCAAAAATCTTTATTTAAAAACGAATAAAACCCATCACATTGGCACCACTGCATCGGCGGTTTGTGTCATATTGAGTGTTCCCGAGTAGTTAGTTCATTCTGGTTTTGCATTCAATTTTACTGGAATAACTTCTTTTAATTATTATTTAACTTTTTAATAACCTTTGAAGGATGGAAGAAGATGATACTATTACATCTAAACGAAACATGAAACAGAACAAGACACGGAAAAATGAAAAGGTAACTGTCTCAACTGATAATCGAACCCAGGATGTCTATCTTAACGGGACAATCTAATCACACGGCCATTGGGACCTATTTTTTGACTTCATTATTATATATACATATCTTATATTTCAAATTCAGAATAAACAACATCATCTTCAACTAATTTTTCATATATCTTCTTGAAATATCCTCATAAGAATTTATTTGTAACCTAGATATGTTTTGGGTGAAAATATCCGATTTTTGTTTACGTAGGATTCCTATTCACTTTTTCTAAAGGCCTATATGAGTATTCAATTGTATTGGAATAACCTTTTTTAATAACTTTTCAAGGTACAATACAATATATCATTGAAGAATAAAATAATACTAATAAATCTAAACGAAATATGAAACAGAACAAGACATAAAATAATAAAAAGGTCTTAACTGGTAATCGAACCCAGATAAGAACCCGGTAAGACAGAGGTCTTGGGTTGATTCCCAGTTGAGACCGTTACCTTTACAGATAAGAACCAGGTAAGATAGAGAACATAGGTTCATTTCCAGTTGAGACCATTACCTTTACAGATAAGAACCCGGAAAGACAGAGATCTTAGGTTGATTTCCAGTTGAGACCGTTACCTTTACAGATAAGAACCCGGTAAGACAGAGATCTTAGGTTGATTTCCAGTTGAGACCGTTACCTTTACCGATAACAACCCGGAAAGACAGAGATCTTAGGTTGATTTCCAGTTGAGACCGTTACCTTTACAGATAAGAACCCGGTAAGACAGAGATCTTAGGTTGATTTCCAGTTGAGACCGTTACCTTTACAGATAAGAACCCGGTAAGATAGAGAACCTAGGTTGATTTCCAGTTCAGACCATTACCTTTACAGATAAGAACCCGGTAAGACAGAGATCTTAGGTTGATTTCCAGTTGAGACCGTTACCTTTATTATTTTTCTGTGTCTTGCTCTGTTTCGTGTTTCGTTTAGATTAATTACAATTATTATCTTCGTCTATGATCTATACAATTTTTTTTATTTATTTTTTTTTACAGCTTGAAATTTATTTATTTATTTATACGCCCATTGGGCTTTTACATTGTTACATTGTTGATAGGTAAACAATAAATGCAAACTTTGAATCCAGAGCCAATGAGCTCGCCGCTCTGCCGCGAATCTCATCAAGAGTAGAACAACACTTCAAGATATTTACGAAAAGTTTCTATTTTCATTTTGCAAAACATGAACTGAAATCTTTTTTTTTCAGTCAATGAATGAATTGATTAAACGGTCAAACCGATCAGCCGCCATCGTCTGGTTAGTAGAAACCAGTAAACCAATAATCTAGTGGCTTGCAGAACCGCAAGCCGCCGCTGACCGTGACCAAGGCGACCCGAATGACAGCAGCGACCATCGCCGTTTAACAGCTAATTAATCTGCGTGTTGGGGGTATCTACACAGTACATACTTCCCACAGAATGTTCGCTGCCTACTGCCTGCTGACCCCGGCTCAGCTGAGGCCGCCTGAACCAAGATTGATTTTTAACCAAGATGTGGTTTGGTGGCAAGAAAGTCGACTGCCACCACCGACCACCGACCACCGTCACCTCCATATCACCATCACGGTGTTAACTCTCTACTTCAGGCTCTCTCGTGTGCCAGTGATGAAAATGCTGTTGAGGTTATTCTCTGATGGCATTTCAATTATGTATGCAAGGTAGGCACCTGTTTTAGGCTCATTCGAAAGATTCTGTTTTTTTTAAATATTTTTTCTTCCCCGATACGAAAATTAAACATTCGTGAATTTCACATATGTACCAATATTACTCAGCCAGATATACACATGGGCGGAATTACGCGATGGGCGGAATTACTCCTTGATGAAATTACTCATGGAGAAAATTCAAGCAATTTGAAATAAAACCTACTGAAATTAGGGGTAAAGGGGTAAAAAAAAAACTTAACCTAACCTAATTTAGTTTTTTTTTTGTATAATGTTGGCACTTGAAATTCACACCTGCGTATTTTTGCCACGTACCTTACCATATTTCTGGTCATGTTCTATAATTCTATTCCCAATGCTATTTCATTTTTTCGTCGCTATTCCATTTTTCGTCGATATCCCATTTTTTCATCGCTATTCCATTTTTCGTCGATATTCCATTTTTTCGTCGCTATTCCATTTTTCTACTGACTTTACTTCCTTCCTCCGCACTTTTTTCGAAACGTTTTTCTAGCTAAGCGATAGATAATTATGGATCAAGCAATGACTAGATCCATAACTTGTCGACTTTGTGAACCTCAACACATCAGATTGCCGTAGCTCGTGGTGGAAAAGACTTCGCAGTTGAAAATTGAGGACCTAATTTCCAGACAGGGAAAATCAGAATCACAGATGTTGTTTCTCAACGAATATACAGTGAGACATCTAAACAGATTTTCTACTTAATATTAAAGAAAAATTTTCTTTTATTCAAATATATTTAAGGATAATTGGTTAATAGGGTTCGAAACAGTTTTCTCCCAGAACTACCTTAAAGTTAACTTCCCTCTTAAAGTCTGTAAGTCCAGTGTCCTTGCCTTCGGTAGTGGGGTCAGCGAGACAATTATGGAAAACTACTATAAAATTAAAATTAGTCTGCTTAAGCAATCAAGGTCTAGGAAAATACCAAACCCTAGATAAATATTAAAATAATTATTTAAATAAGGTTGGTAATTGAGAAGGTGACTTTCAAAAATGAGTCACGCGACTGAAAAATTCCATTTACTTTTAATCCATGATACGCTAAGTTATTAGAGCTGTTTTTTTCTGTCAAGCCTTATCAAACCTGACCAAACAGCATTAACAACTATTAGTAAATAGTCAAACAAATCTGTTTCACACTCTGTAATCAAACAAAATCCATATTGACCAATCGGAGAGTATCGTAACGAAAGTTTTCAACCCTGTGCTGCGTGCTCTTCAATTGTATGTACAATCTCTCACCATAATATTATAGGGATCTGTTAACACAATTCAAATATAATACTTTATTATCGTGTAAGAAGGTCATGGACAGAAATAAAAGATTAAGGTATGGTGGATCTGTCAACGCAGTCGAGAGTGGCCATGTTCCAGAATGCAACATTTGGTAAGCGAGTTTTCTTTGTTCAATTGATTACTCACGGCAACTGTTTCGGGCATGGACTTTCGCTGTTGTGCTACGGGCTATGCTAAAATTATATTGAATCACCATAAGTAGGAAGTAGGACCCATATATTTATTTAAATATTAATTGTGCGGGTAAGGTGCCTTACGCAATATATTATAAGCCACCAAACTTCGCTAAGTAGGCAACTGTGCCAGACTTCCGTGATGGAGTGGTAAGGTCTTCGGGTTTGAACCCTTGAAAGGTTGTGGGTGGATATATGAGGTTTGTAAACATATAAACATAAAATAAATATAATTACCTTGCTATAATATATATTCCTATACCTGGCAAGTATAACCTTGGTGAGAGACCACCAGAAAAGAAACGTTGTTTTGCATGAATGACTTTAGTTATGCTTGTTACTTAAAACCCCGCATTCCGAAGTTCTACCGATTTATAACATATTTCCCTTGAACACTTTATGTTTATAAGATCTTTTTTTTAGAATTTAATTATTTTTTTAAGATAATTGAATTTGAAAAATAAATTTATGAAATTACCCCGATAGAAAAAAATTGCAAAGTATTGCCCGAAAATTATTTAAAACACATCTGGTTCAGTTATTTAACATGTCAAATTTATGAAAAATATGAAAAAAGTCTTTCCTTAAATGCTACGTAAGACATTTGCCGAGAGAATTTTCCTCTATTTTAAATAAGTCATACTTTATTAAATATTTTCGCATGCACCTATTAATTTAATAAAATTGTTAATATATATATTTGCGCGCTCCCTCTAACATTCGTATTTACATATCTCCCTTTCAAACCATGTTCTTCTTTTTTAACATTTACTACAGAGTCTTAACCCCCTCCATTTCTACTTTCTTTAGACTCAAAGCATTCCCAAAATTGAGATCCCACACATAGACCCATTGATTTCGGGCAATAGCTACAAATTATCGCCCATAAAAATAAATATATAATAAAAATAAAGCATGCCTGTACCTATATTTTAAAATAAGGTTTTAAAAGCGTACCTTGTAGTAATCCAGATGTTTCCTCAAGGTTTTGAGTTGGTCTTGCGCAAACCACATAACATTCCACATACATAACACATAGTGCCAATTTCAGATAAATTCAACTCTTTATGTCTTTATTACCAGCTGCCAACAAATGGGGATTATCTTCTTGGGATCACGAAATGTGAAGTAATTCATCAATTTCAGATATCATTACCATCCCTTCTTTCTTCGCTTGTCTTTTTTTATATTATTAACAAACATTAGACACTGTCCACATAGCCAGAGAGCCTAATTACTCCAATAAGTACCTAACTAGATCATATCGTTTAGTGTAATAAGTGTTGCCTGTACAAGTTTTAGCAATTACGCTTAGCCAATGAAATTAACGATTATAAACCACACGAATTTATAAACGGCTGTGGTGGAACTAAACCCATGAGGTGAGTTGGTCAGTTTAGGCTGTACCTAGTGAATAGTGAGCCCACTCGTTAAACCTACCTTCATCATACAACTGCACTCATTCAGACAGATAAGTTATGTAATATTGTACACCGTTTATCTTAAAATACCAAAACGGCTGTTATAAAAAAATGTATATATTATGTTAACTGTTTTTCAAATATTATTTTTACATAACTAACTAATAAGTAAATGGTTTTGGTGGTGGACATTATTCTAAGTGATACCATTATATTAGTTAAGTCTAGATACCTACCAGCTGTTTTTGTGATTTTGAAACTTCTAAAATGAATAACAAATTAAATGGACACGATCATTACTCTTCTAATTATAATATAAATATATTTATAGCAATGTTCAAATCTGTCGATACATAAACGGATAAAAACAAATATTACTAATTTATTAAAAATCTCTACAAATTATTAGTAATGCGGTTAAAAACGGGATTTCACACCTTACGAATAAATTAACAGGTTTCCTGATAAGCTTTTAGTAAATTAAGATGTATACACGTGCATTAGAAATGCAAAAATATTCGGATTTTCATGAACATTCCAAAAACTTGATATTCGTAATTTATTAAAAGTTTGTCAGGAAACCTGTTAATTCGTTAACCCAGATTAACAATTATATGAAAATATTCTTAGTAAATTAATCAATACTCATTTTTCTCCGTTTATATATATATTTTCAGCTATTGTTGATGTTGCATTTGAAAAGTGAAACGCATACCTAGTAAAATAATTTTAAATAACCCAATTCACTAAAGAAATACAAAATGGTTACGTCAATATAAAGACATATTTTGAAGACACCAAAAGGATTCTTGAATGGAACCTTGCTTCCTTATTCGATTATCCTAACCACCAAATTTGCCACTGATTGAAGAGGAACAGGTTGGTTCACAGCCTTCAGACCACCATCCACCAGAGACCTAACCAGTAACCAGTACCTACGTAGTAAGCAGTAACCAGTAAGCAGCCACTGCCTCGACCTGATGATGGAGTGCCACAACCGCAGCAGAGAGGAATGCCACAATCCACGTTCTTTTCACGTTAGTCATTCCATTCATTAAATACTGTGGTTGCTAATTGATGAGGGAGAACGCTTTGTACCAACACCAACGAGTCTGGTCGCCTTTCCACAGGATTAATAACTTGTGTGTTCGTTGCTCAAAAATAACCAATATCCATTACTTACCACTAACTAACCAATATTAAATTACGCGAGTAATTAGGTTGGTTTTTATTTTCAAATTAAGCGAAATGTCAATCGTTTCTTGTGTGTTGGTTTAGGCTTGATTCAATCTGTCAGTTTCGTATTTTATTTTTATAATATTTTCAAAGTTGACTGCGGTCAGATTATTCCCAGCCTACTCCTTCCTTACTTTGCCACTGATTGTGTTCATTTTGCCTCGTGTATACGAATCCGTTCAATCTGGATGCCATAGATAAAAGTATACGCTAGCTTATCAGATTCCTGTTGACCAGTGATGTAGGTATAGTCCATAGAAGCTGTAAAACTATGCACTGAGCACGCTTCAAGAAAACAAATATGGTAATTTTATAACGAAAGGTTATGGAAAATAATGCTTGTGGGAATTTCTTGTCTATCTTTATTTAGTTCATGCCCATCTATACGGATATTTAAACTGCAAGCCCTGGGGATTGACAAAAGAGTGGTAGCACGCCAGTGGTACTTACTTATCGTTTATGGTACCTACTTCAATAGCACGCCATAAATATAGATCTTCTTCACAAAATAAAGGAGTGCCACATCTTGTTTAAAGTAGGTGCCTATTTTTAAGTATTGTGGCATGGAATTCCTCTTAGTGCTGTTATCATAATATTATAATTATAATCAATGGTAGATACAAGGCCGGTCCTGAACAGGTTCAATTGGAGTAGTCCAAGAAGCCAAGGAGCCATGGCGCTTATCATACCTAACACCTAATACAGCGCCTTGAAATTTTTACTTGCGCCAGGATCCGTTTGGCCCACGGCTGATACTGCGCGGATCCCTGTTTCCCGGATCCCGTGCACAGAACGAAGTCAACGATATGAGTGTGACTGCATTCGAACTTCCCGATAAAATATTAGTCATTCAGAATATATCAATAACACGTGTTCTTTTCCTAATAGATATCATGACGGAACACTACAATAAAATTATGTCAGTATCAATATTCCTCACAAAATATTTGCCTTTTGACTGATACTTTGTTAGGAATTCTTTCAATTCATTCGTTATAGGCCCGCATTCCTATTTTTAACAGGAAAACGAATAATTTGAAGATTTTAAATAAATTAATAGTATTTCCTACCAGAAAGCGTTTGCGTGTCTCGCAATAATTGCCTACGCCGAAAGAATCAATGACGATAGTTCATCCAGAGCACCTTTATTTAAAATAACGGGAAAACAAACATATAAACCCAATCGGCTTGCTAAAAGAGGGGTAGTTGTCAGATGGATTTCTTGATTGCGATGAATTAAGTAAAAATAACGAATTATCCAATTCTGAAGCAATTCTCTCAATATTTTTAAGCCTTCGTCAATGTCACCATAAAACATGATGATATTTATTATTTTGGTTCAGTAATTAAATTGTCAGAGAAGTGACTTTTTTGAGAAAATTTCCATTAATGAATTAATTTCTATAAGAATTATAAAAACAGACAGAAGGAATAAAACCAATTACATTAAATAAATATTAAAGTGAAGTTTATTATTTTTATAATTTCGTAATCAAATTAATATAAATAACGAAGCACTAATGAAGTCATCGTCAAACAAAAGAATTCTTCATGTTGATAAAGAATTGTAAAAAATCGTGGAATTTGACATTTCAGAATCTAACAAATAATCAGGTTCGCGATACGGCGCTTCCTGGAAAGACGCCAGGAAAACACTTGGGACCAATGGAGAAGGAAACCCGCTGTTGCCAGGACGATGCGCTGGGCGGTGGAGGGCGGGGGGGGGCGGCGGGGGGCGTGCCGAGCCGAGCTCCGCCCCCGCCGCACCACGCCCCACAAGTGTGCTGGCTTTCTTCAACAAGCACTTCTACACACCTCGAGCCTCATCGCCTCATCGCCTCCTGGGATTGTAAGCAACAAGTATCAGAGATCGAGTAATAACGTTACTCAATACTCAGTACTTAGGAAGGTACTTGCTGAGATAAGTGCTTGAATAGATGTGCAATAGTGCATATAAGAACAAAATCTTAGCTTCAACTAAGATTTTCTTTTGTAGCAACATCTTTTTGCAAAATGTGACAATAATATAATTTCGAGTTATACGTTAAAAATGGAAAGGAAAACTTATCTTCTTATAGGTGTTAAAAAAACGATTCAAAGAGACACAGAAAAAATAAATTCCAAAATATTTTATTTTTAACACATAACAGAGTGTAAAAACAACTTCATTCAAAATATTTTCATGCAAGTATTTTTTTGTGAATCCGCACAAAAGTCCCAACTACTCCCAACCGTCTGAAGCCAGTGAGACTATGGCATGTGAGACTATGCATACGGTATGTTGTGAGGCTGAAAGTAATGGGAAGGGAAGGAAATGGGGTAGAGCAAGGTGGGGAAGTACCTCAAACCAAGTCACCAAACACAGCCAAAGCCATTTCAAGCAATATTTCAATTCTGAATGGTGGCCTCACACCTAGGCGATACTGACAGTATCTCCCAACGTGCCACAAAAAGGAACGTGGAACCTGGAACGTGCCACAAAAAGCTACATATTATTTTAGATGAGTAAATTGTGAAATAACATAAGTTGAACCCGCTACCTCTGGCTTGCTAATCGAAAGCTTTACCCCTCAACCACGGAGACGGTCAAATTTTTATTTATTTTTCATTAACGTTACAAAAAATTTTCTTGGTTTGAAATTAAATGTTTTAATACATTTGAAGGCGTGTGTAATCGTGTATTGTAATAAAATCTATTTTTGAATTTTAAAGGAATTAATAAATAATTTAATTAAGTTGTGAACATTTTTTTTAATTTATGTAAGACGGGAATCATTATCTAGCACATAGAAACCAATTACTACATATATGATACATGAAACATCTTTGATTGAGATTTTTTTTTGATTCCTGATATAGCTATGAAATAACAAATAACTCTATTTCTAATTAGAATAATGAAACACCTGCCAATAACCTCTTCCCCGGTTTGTTAGTTACTATTATAATGCCTATGACCAACGTCAATAACGATTCAGTGCCAGAGGGCACCATAATATGTATAGGTAACTTGTTGATGACCACTAATCATTTACAGTTTGACAATCTTAACTTTGTAGGAATTAAAAAAAAACGTAGTTTGTTAAAAAGTTCGTTAGTTCTTTAGTTCCTAATTTCTACTTTAATCGACTGCAAAGTTAATATTGTCGAACGATGAGTACCGAGTAGGTCTGACTAACATGCAAAGGAATTAAATCTCGTGGATATCCATTTTTTCAACTGTTTAAGTTCGTAACGTTCAGAAACAAACAAATGTTATTTTCCGCGGAATTTCTATGGAATTTTTAATAAACCTATGTTTACAGTTATCGTCGTCTCTGTCTAACGTTGTAGAGCTCAACGGCGGTAAGAGGGATTTACTTTTTCCGCGATAATAAATGTTCAAATCCATGACCGATATTAATATTGCGTGAATTCGATATACATATACTCAGCTCAGCACAATCAAATGGGCGTTAGTTAAAGTGAGAAGGAAAATGGTAGTACTCTTATCAAAAATGTACACAAATATACCTAATTAATTTTCAACTTCTAAAATTAGAAGCTAGGAGAGAAAATGAGGTATTTTTCTAATTAATCACTTATTTATTATCAGCCATTACTCACTAGAAACATTGTTATACATCTTAGAGCTTTGTTTCTTTTTCCAATAATGTTGTTATGAAAATAATTCATATTATTAACCGTATTAAAACCACAGGACTTTTGTGCTATTTTCTCGTTATACTGTTTTTTCTTCATTTCAATGATTATTTTTTTGATAAAGTATGAGTATTTTTTTCATCGAAATTGAGAGAAATCCTGAAGTCGGTGAATAAGTTAGAACACAAACTTGGCCGAGATGGGTTATGTAACTTTTGTCTATTTGCATTAGAAGTGGACGGATATTCCGCACAGCTCACACGGGCTTTACGTAGTATCGAGTATGGGAAAAGCGCATGACGCTGTGAGCTGAGAGGCTGCCGAGACTTGGCCGCTGGGAGGAGGCTGTACTGGGCGTCTAGGCTGGCGAGGCTCGGAGGACCGGGTCGGGCGGCAGGCGGCAGGCAGCACCGCTCGCAGCTTGCAGCTCTCGGCGTCCCCGGTTCAGTCGCTAGTAGCTCAGTCCACTCAGTACCGCTCGAGCGCTCGGCACGATACTAGCGCCGGAACACTTTCCCGCCAATATCCACGTCACTTTGACAGCGGCCCGCGTCACTCTGACAGCCGGTTTGTTTCCGAGATGTGTTGTCTTCTAAGAACCGAGTAACTGACTCACCGATCCGAACGATTCAGAGGTGCTCGCCGGAATTTAAATATAGACAAATTATTATTATTATTGTGATTCGATCCGATCAACATCGTGTGAATAACTTTCCGTGTCTTGTACAAGTACCATTAGCGGGTACTGTTAACTTATGTGAGTGACATATTATTATTGACAAGTGACAAAACGGTGAGGTATTTTCAGTGACGTTTTTCGCTTGTAGATGTACATCTTTTGTTGCCATTTTAGTCATCAATAAACAACGAATCATACCAACTTCTGGATATGAAATACCTACCTGTAATAATGCATTTACTCAAATATCCATAATTAAAATAATAAAACAATGAAATAACTAGTTCAATGACGTCAATTTGATTGATTCATAAATCTAATATGAAGCCAATTATAAATATATGGGTACGTAGCAGCATTTTCTTAACGTATCAATTCTGTAACATTGTATTACCTTAATGATTGAATTATTGAACAAATATAGAATACCTAAAGTATAAACAAAGCGCAACAATGTAATTTCTATAGAACCTCTATGGAAACAGGACAAACTCCGTGGCCCATTCCGAGAATTGTGCCGGTCTCGGCCCTGAAGTTAGCGCTAATATTTATAAATATGATGAAGCCTTCGTAGACACTATCATAAACAATTCCTCGTTTTTTTTTACACAAAGCGGTAAAATAAAAACCAATTGTTTGCATATTTAGCATTTAATGAAAAATTACACAAGTAAACAAACTGAAAGCCCAAAAGCACCAAGCCTAGGTGAATTTAACAGGAAAATCAATCATCAGAAATAATTATTTTCTTAAATTTGTTTATTTTTTAATTACGCAAATGTTATAAAATTTAATTATCAGTAATAATCCATAGATTGTTACTTATTTGTTGAACAACTACAAAAATATATTATGTTTCTTCCATCGTGTTACTTTGGTACTACATACATCTTCATAATCCATCAAAGGGGTGGGGTTCGCATTGTACTGTGAAATATTCAGAAAAAGTGTATGACCATCGAATTTCAAATTATAATTATAAATCTTATAAATAAAAGGAGCGAGGAGTTCTGGCTTTCGATTTCATGTTGAACACAAATAATAAAACTAACCTACTCCACGTTAAGAGTAATAATCTTCAAACCTACAGCTTGACCGTTTAATTAATGAATATGTTTATATTATATCTATGACCGGTCGGTGTCCGAGTTGACATCGCGTTTGGGTCCCACCCAGGCGTAGTGTGTTCAATTCCTCGGCTGGCTAAGTCCTCCATCACAACACAAGCAACATTTTCAGCTTACTGTGGTGGTAGTAGGAGATTTTCAAATATTGTCAGGTTATTCGTAACCCGGGAATGTTTGTCTTTCTTTAAAAAAAATATATATATATATATATTTATATTAAGGAATTTTCCCCAAAGTTTGTACATTTCGTTAATCCGTATTTCAATCTATATATTAGGGCATTTTCCCCAATGTTAGTACATTTCGTTAATCCGTATTTCAATCTATATATTAGGAATTTTCCCCAGAGTTTGTAGATTTCGTTAATCCGTATTTCAATCTATATATTAGGGCATTTTCCCCAATGTTAGTACATTTCGTTAATCCGTATTTCAATCTATATAATATTAGGGCATTTTCCCCAAAGTTTGTACATTTCATTTATGTCATATCCATAACGATTTTGATAGTTTTTTTTTTCATAGTATCGTCTTGTTATAGAATATTGGAAATTTACATATTTTCAAAATGCAAATTTATTAATTTACTTTAATTTACGGCGTGGTCTAGTGGTATACGCTTTTGACTACAGATCCGACGGTCGCGGGTTCAAACCCGGCGTGCGCAAATAAATTTTATTTGATTAATTTGTGTTATTTCACAATTAATTAATTTAAAATAATATATAGTATATTTGCGGCACGTTCCAGAGTGGAAGATACTCTCAGTATCGCCCTGGTGTAAGACCACCATTCAGAATTGAAACGTTGCTTGAAATGGCTTTAGCCGTGTTTGGTGACCAGATCTGAATAGCCAGGTACTTCCCCACCTTCCTCTTCCCCATCTCCCTCCCCTCCCCAATACCCTCAGCCTCACAACATACCCCAATTGGGGATGCCATAGTCTCACTGGCTCCAGACGGGAGCAGTTGGGACTTTTGTGCGGTATTACTGTAAAAAAAAAAAAAAAAATTTAGTCAGTTAAACACAATTGTCAAACCTGTATACATTTTTAATTAATTACTTAGATAAAAAAGAAGCGTATTTTGACCAAGTCCCATACCTATCTACGTTCATTTAACCTAAGTCTTATTTCGTATTTAATTTTAGGTATTTAAGATAATTTTTTTGCGGTGTCTTAATATATTTTTGGAAAATATATATACAGTTTTTTATATATAAATTGCACCAACGTTAAACACAAAAAATTAAGTTAACATTTCTGTTAAATAATTTATTTTTTAATGCCCTTTTTACGGGTTTTCCCGTAGGAATAGTTTTTAAAATTAGTACAATTATATTACTATTAAACTTTTTTCTATACATGACCGAAGGGTCCCAACAACAATCTTTTCTATTAATTACTTGATAAATTGAAGATGTTCACTAAAGAATTCACAGTATTATCCTCCATTAAGTATTCTGGGCAGTCGGGAATAAATATTATCATGGCAGTTAATCCCAGAATTTCTGACTTCTGGTACTTATAAAACATATAAATAAATCTTAAAAGTAACGAAATGGAAAGTGAAAAACTTATGAAAACATGTCAGAAGTTTGACGAAAAAGCTCATTAATATCCTATTTTTCAGTAATTACGTAGACTGTCAATTACACAAAAAATAATATATTTTATTTAATTGACTAGTTTTCAAAATCAGTTGGTTTAGTCTGTCTCCGTTACGACGTAAGAAATCTTGCTTCCTACCGAGAGTTGTATCGAATTACGCCCCGACCGACCCCCTCTGGGTGTTTTTATCTCACTGGTAAGATAATACTCTTACGAAATCCACGGCTTGAGACATCGTGTCACAATATTTATGTCACCTTATAGTGCCAGGATTGCGTTTGGAATATTTACGTTCATAAAGCAGCACTTGAGTAATTTACCATTTACCACACACCAGGAGATCAGCCACCATTTTATAGTCAGGTCCCTTGGCTTACCTAGGACATTAATTTATTTAAAAAAATGTCATCCAACTTAATGCTGAGAGTTGAGAGGCAATTTTGAATATTTTTGCATTTTATTTTAAATAATACGAGTTTAAGTCCCATATTTTCTTTTTTGACCATGTTATTTGTACTTCATCACTTGTGCCTGATAAGGGAGCCACGATTCTTACATTGATTGGTACATAATATTTCTTTTGCTTTAATTTATAAACGTTTTTTTAGAAAAACGTGTTTTTTTTCTGATTAGTCATTAATAAAACGCAATTCAGTAACAGTGTGTGGTGATTTTTGTCAACATTATCGCTTCTTCAAGCAGCTTTTATACAGATCACCTTAAAAACCTTTCTAACCAATACGCATGTTCATGTTCAAACCATAAGAATAGATACTATATAATAATACATCGTGTTCAAACTTTGCAATTGCAACCAAAAAAAAAATTAAAAATATTCCATTTAAGAATCTTTACACTTTGACGATTGTGTTATGCAGATATCAACAATGTCATAAAAATGGTTTACAAACTTAAACTTATATTTATCTAATCATTTTCAGTCTGACTGCACTCGACTACATTTTCAGTCTGACTGCCCTCGACTACATTTTCAGTCTGACCGCCCTCGACTACATTTTCAGTCTGACTGCCCTCGACTACATTTTCAGTCTGACTGCACTCGACTACGAACTGTATAGTAATAATTACGTACATTGCATTGCAAAGAAAATTTATTTTTTTAATATTTTGTTTTGACGGATTTTACCATCCAGGCATCGTGAGTTCAATTCCTCGGCTGGCTAAGTCCGCCATTACGACACAAGTAACATTTTCTGCTTACTGCGGTGGTAGTAGGAGATTTTCAAATATTTTCAAGTTGACGAGAATGTTTGTCTTTCAATAAAAATAGCAAAAAAAATCTAGTTATCTACAGTTACACAACACAAATTAACTTAAATAGTTTTTTTTCAAAAAATAATAACAGAGAAACTTATTCAATTACCCGGATAAAAAATGTAATACAATGGAGTTTTTTTACCAGCACCAGTAGCTTTAAGTAAATTTACAGTCAGGGCCTGTGCAGGTGCAATTGGAAAAGTCTGCTCCAGGCGCCGCCTTGGCAAAGCGCCTAGGAACCAAGACGCTGATAATACACCTAACACAGCGCCCTTAAGATTTTTACTAGCTCCAGGCGCCGTTTGGTTCATGGCCGACCCTGTTACACTTTTAATCAGATTTTCACGCACAAAACAATAAAAAAATGCCTGTTGATCTCCGATAGGGGTATGAAAGGGAGTTCAAAACATTACAAGAAACGCTTTGATTTAAAATGGTGGAACTTCACCAGGGGTGTAATGGCATTAGCTTCCTCTCCCAAACGAGGTTCAACATTATAACATTTTAATTTATTTAATGCCTTTTAAAGATAAGCCCATCAATCCATTTTCTATTTAGAAATACCTACAGTCATTTCAAATAGTAGGTACCTACCTACAGCATTTTCTTCTCGAAGCTTTCGTATAACCACTGTCAAATTATTATGGCTTGCCCTATAAATAAAATGTGTTTATTTTTTATATATTTAGAACAGGATATACAAACTATACATTATATAATATGTTGACTGTCCAACTAGGAGAATTTCCTGTTTTAGGGCAGTCAAATTTGAAGAATCTCTTCAAATTATTGATAATTTTTGTTAAAAACGGGATTGCAGGCCCCAAGATTACAGATTCTTAATAAATTAGCAAAAGTCATTTTTCTTTGTGTATGTCATACATATTTTTTACAAAAAAAATAAAGAAAAAAAGATAAGGTAAGAAAGAATAAAAAAAATAAAAATAGGACATAAAGTTAACTGATGTTTGTCTAGTCTTAAAATAATACTGATAGTATAATAATTGGTGCGTATAATTCATAATAAAGGATTAAAAAATATAGTAAAATAATACTGATAGTATAATAATTGGTGTGTATAATTCATAATAAAGGATTAAAAAATATAGTAAAATAATGTTGATAGTATAATAATTGATGCGTATAATTCATAATAAAGGATTAAAAAATATAGTAAAATAATACTGATAGTATAATAATTGGTGCGTATAATTCATAATAAAGGATTAAAAAATATAGTAAAATAATGTTGATAGTATAATAATTGGTGCGTATAATTCATAATAAAGGATTAAAAAATATAGTAAAATAATACTGATATTATAATAATTGGTGCGTATAATTCATAATAAAGGATTAAAAAATATAGTAAAATAATGTTGATAGTATAATAATTGGTGCGTATAATTCATAATAAAGGATTAAAAAATATAGTAAAATAATACTGATATTATAATAATTGGTCCGTATAATTCATAATAAAGGATTAAAAAATATAGTAAAATAATGTTGATAGTATAATAATTGGTGCGTATAATTCATAATAAAGGATTAAAAAATATAGTAAAATAATGTTGATAGTATAATAATTGGTGCGTATAATTCATAATAAAGGATTAAAAAATATAGTAAAATAATGTTGATAGTATAATAATTGGTGCGTATAATTCATAATAAAGGATTAAAAAATATAGTAAAATAATACTGATATTATAATAATTGGTCCGTATAATTCATAATAAAGGATTAAAAAATATAGTAAAATAATGTTGATAGTATAATAATTGGTGCGTATAATTCATAATAAAGGATTAAAAAATATAGTAAAATAATACTGATATTATAATAATTGGTGCGTATAATTCATAATAAAGGATTAAAAAATATAGGTAGTCAATTGGTGTTTGCTTTGCATATAAATTAATTAGTTATTCCGGAGATGTATCCTTTGTTTTATGTACCTTTCTTTTATCACCCTGAATCATAATAAAATAAACGTATGCATTCGAGCTCAATTGGTATCTTGGACCTTTATAAGGGGGCAATAACAATATAGTCAAACCCATTTTTTGTAAATAATACACTTTAAATGCGTTTCTACTTCGAATCTAGAATGGTATGAAAGTTAGACAGATATAGATATTTGGGGAGTCAGTGGCCCCAATCATGTCAATTATCTCTCCATCATTGCATGATGGTCCAGCAACCCGGCAGTCCAGCACTGGTGGCTGCTAGCAGCAATCCACTGGCCGGACCCATTGCCCATTAGCATAGCCAGAACTATAAACTATTCTCGCGGTACTATTAGGTACTGCCGATAATTGCAGCGAGGTTAAAATGGTTGTTTCTTTGTATTATAAAATTTACGTTACGGCCACTATCGACGCAATCAAACTAATTGTTTTCCCGACTCGACGTGTGCCATTTATTCATTGAAAAGCTTAATCAAAATTGAAATACGCTTTGGTATAACATGGGACGCTTAGATGAAATCATAAGTTGGAAACGCCCCAGTTAAAAATTAGCTGAGTGGACAAATGCGTCGGGTTCAAACATCCAACTAGGCGTCGTGGGCTCAATTCATCTGCTACCCTAAAACCTCCATCATTGCATATAAATATATGTGATAATACACGGAGGAAAATGTATTGCTGATTTATTAAAATTCGATTAAAATAGGGATTGCAGGTGATTTCCTGAAAAACTTTTTGTACATTCCTAATATAACGGATTCATACACCTACTTTTGCCCTGATAATACATAATGATGAAATGCGAAAACTTAACGGTTTTTTCGAACACGTATTCTAAAATCGCGATACCACATTCCAATTTATTTATTTCACGCTTATCAAAGTTTTTACATACACATATATAAAAAATATTTACGAAATTATACACCAAAATAGTGCAGGAAACGACTATTTAAAACAATTGCAGAAAAATAAATAAAAAGTCAAAATATCACTGAACTTGATCTACACAGCATGCAGGCACAAAACATAAAAAATCCAAAATATTTTTTTCTGTTTCAGTTGACAAAATTATTATGTGTTAGTCAAATCAAATTAAATACCTTTATTAAAATATTCCACTATTTGATGAAAAAAACTTCAATAGGGTATGCTTATATATTGAAATTGATGTACTAAATATATCAACAACATAGTAGTATTTATTTCCTAGCTGTTGAATCCGTCGCATAGGAGTGTGATATTGGGACGTTGATATAGAATTGCTACAATAATATGGTAGATACTGTCTTGTAACCGACCTGCTGGGAGTATGAAAAGAGATTACATATAATAAATCAGGGGTATCAAATATTGAATTAATAATTTTATACAAGCAGGTTAATACGGAAATAATTCTGCGATCAGATAATTTTATTAAATTTAATGAACAAAGTACGTTATCGTAATTTAGGTTTTCTCTAGGAATGCCCATTTTAAAATTTACATATCTTAAAAATTTATTTTGGATTCTTTCAATCGCATGTGAATGAACCTCATAATTTGGGGACCAAACCGTGGAATTGTATTTTTAATAAAAGTTTAACTGGAAACCTATCAATTCATTCGTTTAGGGCTTTCAGTCCCGTTTTTAACCGGATTACCAATAATTTGAAGAGATTCTTAATTAATTAGCATTCATAAATTAGCATATCAGTAAGTTTTTTCCTTGTGGTAGAATTAAATGAATTGTTGTAGTTTAAACTCTTAAAAAATAAATTAATACTTGAGTCTGGTCAGGTCAAGAACCAGAAAATAAGACGATATTTGATTTATATTGTCAGTAATTCCCGCTAGTAAAATTAAGAGCACAAATACATTTTACTAATATATGGAATTAATAAATTCATGAAGTTTAAACATTATTTTATTTATTTATTTAAAGGACTGAAAACTAACTCGGCAAAGTGAGACTGAAAACCAACAAAAACTGATATTATTAAATAAAATAGTGACTTCAAGCTGCTCTATAAGCATCTCTTCAAACAGCTTTTGTGTAACTACTGAAACTTTTCCTGAAATAAAATTGAAACTTGCTGAAAACTGATTGTGAAATAAATAAAAGTGTTTAGTGAGTCTGGAAGTGATCTATTCTAAGTAATCGTGGTGTGGGACGGAGGGGGCGGCGGCAGTCCCGGTCCCGCGACGGTGCCCCCGTGCGGAGCCCCGGCCCCCATGCACCTGCCGGGTGGGGGCTGCGGGCGTGCGCCTCCCTCCCCGCCCTCGAGCCCGCCCGGCACCATGGAGCACCCGGGGGGCTCGCCGCCCTCCCATGACTTGTGGTGGACAGAGGGACTCATCTGTGAGGCACAGCAAGAGCATCCCAATGAGTTAGGTAAATAATTTACAACTCTTTTTAACAGTACTTTCTATCAATTGTTTTCTCGTTCTTCTCGGTTACATCAAAAAATACCCTATCAAAGAGAGAGTTTTAACAAAACCTCCTAGATCACAAGGCCGGGACACTCATTCAAAGCAGCCTCCTAACTTGTATAGGATTTTACAAACATTTTCGGTTTTATTTTTTATTCTTATTTATTAAAATATCTTAAAATGTTTAAGTTAATTTTAAAAAAAGTATATTATTTTGATGGTCCTATACAGCGCCCTTGAGGTGATTTTGCACAAAAACGGCACTATACAAGTCATCCAATTATTATTATTATTTGAGACTGATTTAATTTAGTGTCCTTTCCTATGAGGTTTCAGTAGTAAGGTCGTATTTGGGATACCTAATTTTTCAACAATTTTTTTTCTCAAAATAAAATAATATAATAATAAAGTAAAATAAAGAAAATAATTTCAAATAAAATCCATCAAAATGTGTGAGATAAAACGAAGGCGCACAACTCATACCGCGAGGAGGCGCCAGTGAGCATATTGCCATCAGAATGTATGGGAAGGGCCAGAAGTTGGAAGTATTAGTATTTGGTTATATGAATGAAAATTATATAGATGATTTTAATCGTCCCCTTATATGTAAAACTCACTGTGCCATACTAGCTGTACGACGCGTAGTGACTTTTACCTGTAATGGGACATAGTTACTTTTACCTCTAAATATTATAATTGTAGCGTATGTGAACCTAAAAGTATTTATAAGAAAAGTATTGTAGTGTACACGCTGACCCCCGGATTCCTACCCACCCCTCATTCCTTTTTCCTTTCAAGAACTTCCTCTTCTTGCTTTCCTGAAAAGACCCTCCAAACAATTTCTCAAAATTGAGGGGAATTATTTTCCTCGGGCCCTCTTGTATGGAGCTAAAATTAAAAAAAAACATACATCTAGAAATTTACCTATCGAATGTTAGTAAACTTTTGTATGTTAGTAAAATTACGACATTCTAATATTGGACGCGTTATATTCATACTAATCGAACAAAAAATGAACACCGCTTAATAAAATGATAGCCATTCAAAGAATATATATATGAACGGGGTGCTAATGTATGTTCACTGGACCTAGTTCAGTGAAACATTTCTAAAAAATTATTTTTAATTCATATTTATTAATACATCTTAAAATGTTTTAGTTAATTTAAATGAATAAATAAAAAATATTTTTTTTAGGTTCCCATGAAAGTTAGGAGGCTGATTTGATTCAGTGTCTTGGCCTTGTGATGTAGGAGGTTTTGGTTTTATCCGCTTTAATATTTTTTAATGTTTGCGCAAAAAAGCAGTAAGGTCGTATGTGGGATACCTAATTTTTCAATTTATCGCTTGTCTGATGTGATAAGTAGTCCCAATTTTGAAAATTAAAGGTTCATTGGATGGTGTTTTGAATTACACAGGAGTATTTCACATTACTTACTTAACACATGTTTCTTTCATTGATCCTTCTGATGAATTTAATCAAACGTTTTCAATACCGCACATTCTTTCTTGAGCACATTAACAATTTCATTGGCCTATCTGAAGGCCGGGAAAGGTCACATGTAAATCGGTGACAACAGATTTGTATCTAATTCTTGGATTTATCTGTTCATTGAACTATTTTTACCATCTTATTCATCGCTGTTGAATTTTTCATGGGTGAAAACCTAAAGGAGTGTTTTAGCCTTAGTCAAGTAGATACCAATGTTAAATTTGATAGTTTGTAACTTCCTACATCCATCGATGAAGAGGGTAAACTTAAAAAAATTCATAATATGCTCTGTTAAAAGATGGCGCTAATTTAATAATTTAACTTGAATATAATTTTGCTAGTCATGCTATAGAAAATTATGAGGAATTATTTGTTTGCGACCGTAGATACGCAACATGAATTTGAATATGTAGTTTTGTCTTTATAAAAACTCTGTTATTTCAAGAAAGGCATACAAATACAATATTGTAACGGTGATTCAATCCAATATTATATTTGTAAGCATCTCTTGAAAGAATTGAGTTTTTATACGGACAAAAATATTTATTATATTTATATTACATGGGTACAGGCGCAAACAAATAATTCGTCTTAAGGTTAAACGCGACGCTCGTTATAATCTACGTGCTCGTGATTAATTAATTTATTTTATTAAAATACTATTTTTGCAAGGTATTGCTTTACAATGCTTTACAAATTATTTATTTGCGGCCGTGCATACGCAATATGAATATGATTAATAGTTTTAGTATAGAAAGTCAATTCTTTCAAGAAAAGCATACAAATACAATATTGCATTAAATCAACGACACGATATTGTATTTTTATGCCTTTCTATAAAGAATTGTGTTTTAAAACGAACAAATCACAAGTTTACCCATAATAGAAAATAATTTATGTTAATGTTGTAAAGTAACATTAACAAAGCGCAAAAAGCGAATGTTAATAAAATACATTAATTAACGCCATCTATGAACACGTAGATTATAACGAGCGTCGCGTTTAACCTTAATATTTTAAGACTTAACTTAAAAGTGTATTTTAATAAAATTATTAAATTGAAGCCACCTATGAACTTTAACTAGATTATACCATACGTTACGTATAACCTTAAATTTCAATTAGAATAACCATTAAAATGAAGTTCTTGCCCGTAATATTTTATTTTTATTTTGTCCGTGTGTGGGTTTCTAATGCATATTGTTTGCATCGAATCATTCATATTATATATATAATTCAATTTATATGACTAATAATTTCTGCAATGATTTTTTCAACTTTAAAAATAATATTTTTTAATCCCTCGCATTGTGTTACATTTTCTCTTAAATATTTATGTATTTATAAGGATTATGTATAGTGACAATGATGTCATGTAAAATGGTGAATTCTAATAAAATATATGAGATCATTTCCTCATATCCTGAACTTTGCGACACATTCGTATAATTTATTTTTTTTATTAATTTAAAATTTCTCCTTATCACTAAATTTTGTTTATAATATTTGACTCGTGAGCTCATCACGGTGGATGTCAATTTTTCATAATAATATTAGTATTGGGAGTTCCACAACAGTTTCCTTAAAAAAACATTTTCAGCGATAAAAAAAACTCTTTTATGGGACGATGCTTTTAACGATTTTTGCCAAATGTTAAATAAGCTTTAAAAAATTACCAACCTTTTAAATGGTATCTTACTGCACTTAATAACTAAACGTATTATTTTCGGTTGTCTGTGAAATATTCCTATGTAATGAACTTAAATTTCATTTTAATTTTTCGAATTTTGTAACTGACGATTGTTTAAATTCAATTAAGCGACAAATTCGGTATCGGAAACCATGAATTATTTTATTTTTATTTAATTTTAATTCTGCATTTGAAATGTGCATTGATTTTGTTAAAATTTTTGACAGATGAGTTTTCATGTTTACTAATGGTGTTCATTCGCCTCCCTAATTAATTTGTCACAAAAAATAATTATACTATGAGGGAAATTGGTAACATTTGTTTTTGAAAGAAATGTAATCTTTAGGCAAAATACTTTCAGCTTAACAAATCAAACAATTATATTATTACATGATTTTTCACGGGTCTGCGCTAGTATTAATACTAGTTGTTACCTGTTACCTTATCACGGGACGTAACTTCACTCGTCAAGATGAAAACTGAGTAATTATGTTTTTAATAGAACCAAAAATTTAATACTATTACTAAATAGGTATTGAATAAAAAAAAATACAATATGACACTATGCGCAATTACAAACTACCACTTGAAGTAATTAAAAACCATTGCAAGCTGTACGCACCCATAAAATGCAACACTTCTTGCTAAAACTTCTATATTTATATGTATGTTTTGTTTATTTTTAAGGGGGGGCAGGCCCCTTCCTCACTTCTGGGTGAGTAGAGTCGTGAAAAACGAGTTTGACGGTGTAAAATTTGTCAAATACAGTACTACTGAGTTGAATTTAAGTCACTTCCACAAAATTCCGTTAGGTCAGAAACTTGTCGTTTTTTTCCATTATCAGCAAATATTAGTTAACCGTCATCGTGTAAATCTCAGCAAGTTTGGCTAAACACCGTCCAGCGCCTGAAGTAATGATCCATTAAACCGCACTTGGTGCTAGCTACTTCTAGTTGCCTCCAATCAGGCAATCGGGTGCCTTGCGTTTAGAATTCGCCGATTGTAAATTAATATAAATAATCGGATGAGCTCGGTCGGATGCTGTATAACGTCGTAATTAATTTATACTACAAAAAATACACAAACTGCTTCGTTAGCGTTACTGTTCCGTCTTCTGGACTTGGGTTATTTATTGTGTCGAACCGCATTTATGTTTACAAAAAAAATAAGATTCTTGTAAAACTATACAAGCTGAACTATTCCTCAGAAAATATTCTACCAAGATCTTACTACCCGAAGTAATAAACTACTTCTTTCTGCATTTCAACAAATGAACACAGTTAACGCCTGCTTATTTTATGCGTACGATGCAGTTGCTACAGTTTTTATGTAAATTCCAATTGATTGTTGTAATTATTGTCTAAATCATAATTATTTTTTTTTATTTAGGTATCTAGAACCTGCACAATAAAGATTCATTTAACAATCTCCTGTTTATTGAATTATTATGAACTGACCCATTAAAATGGGCTTGATTGGAATGTCTTTATTTTCAAGCAAAGGAATGTTTAACTTAATTTTTAATCATTTTATCAAAATTCAGCATCACCGTCTGGAGATGACTTTCTAATCTTCCACTTTCTGCGTTATCTCGCCAAATTAGTTTCAGCCAGGGAATCAGTAAAACGATCAAACACATAAAATGTCGTATGCTATGGATTTCCACAGAGTTGCGATGAGAGGATAGATCATAACTTTAAATACTTCCCTGAAAGCTTTATCCGAATAAAATTAATGTGTAACCAATTCAATAAGATTTATAAATTGATTTATGTATCATTATTTAACACCCGAACTGACAGTAAATGACCTCTTTCTGCATTTCAACAACGAAAACAATTAACGCCTGCTTATTTTATACGTAAGATACCGTTGCGCCTCTTTTAACCCCCAGGCATAGGCAGCGAGTCTATTGCTTGGTCGATTATTATTAAGGTCGTTTAAAGCAATAATTAAAATTATCTGATTTTAAACGTTTTAAACTTTGCAAGTGCTAGTCTATTGTCGTTGCTCTCGTATCCTGGTGTCACACTATGGTCCTGGAATGCGCAAGCTAATATAACTTTCATCCTTTTATTAACATCATACACCATGCAATTTCTCCCGTTTCTTTTTTCTTTTCTGTTTCTTGTTTTCAGTTTGACCCGTCCGGAAAATAAAGGCGTTCCTTTTCATACGATAACCCCAGTTACAGACAATTAGATATGAAAAATTCTACACTTACATTGTCTGCAACTGGATGCTGCTTTTAGGTATTCCTGACTCGTTCAAGCAATCAGGAAAATCAGATATCATTGAGGTATTGCTGCCCGCGCGCCTCTTTAACTCAATAAACATAGTAATGGTAGATTCAGCAACTTACGTCCTCCACAGCCTTTCTGCGTGCGAATTTGTCTATTGCATATTTATTGACACATCAGATTGTACGTTTGCCAGGTGTAAGATTCCATATTCTCGTTGCATTCCTGCTTTCATAATCTGTTGCACTTAGCTGATGGCTGATGGTAATTTGCTTATTTTATATTTCCTCAATTCTCTCATGTAATTAAATCAATAATTTGGCATGAATTGATTCTACAAATCTACTTACTTTCTTAAGCCTTCTATGATATAAGATTCCCCGTTAATTTAATCAAGCAAATTAAATATTCATCGTCTTTTTCTTGTTTTTTTTATCCTAAACAATTCAAATGCCTGAACCCTTTCGCAAATAGCAACATTTGTAGAAATTTGAATCCTAAATCTCAATTCTTTTGTAAAACCCTGTTAAGTTTTAAAATAGGTGTTTTCTATATAGGTACATATTACTGAAATCTCCCAATTTCTCCTAACGACATATAAAACGTAAGGATAAGTGGCAGAACCAAAGTTTTATAAAATGTTCCTGAGAGAATATCTTTTCACACAAAAGCTACAAAAGTTTATGTAGATAAATAGAAAGGGAGATCTGGCTTGGAAGCGTGCCGACTGTCGTCGAGCTACGAAACTGGACGAATTATCAAAGTAGCGAGATGCTACTTGCTTGATACACTTTGTTAGACTGATTCATAATTATAATGGTTCATGCATGATTATAATTATGAATCTCTTGTTTGTATTGTCAATGAAAATATTAAAGGTTTTATTATGTTTACAGTAAGAACGGGCAGTCCCTACTTCCTGTGTTCAGTGCTACCCAACCACTGGCGCTCCAACAAGACGCTGCCCGTGGCCTTCAAGGTGGTGGCGCTGGGAGATGTAGGAGACGGTACGGAGGTGACTGTTCGCGCTGGTAATGATGAGAACTACTGCGCTGAGTTGAGGAACTCCACCGCTGTCATGAAGAACCAAGTGGCCAAGTTCAACGATCTGAGATTCGTCGGCCGGAGTGGCAGAGGTTAATATGTTTATTAATTATTATGTTATTTAATTATATTATCTCTATCCGGTCCAATTAGTCAAAAAAATCATTAAAAAAAAATTAAAAAGCAATATTCAGTATCAATGGTTAACGCTGCAAAAGAAATTTCAGGGATTTGACGGGTGTGGGGTGTGGGATTTTAAAGCCGGGATCATCCGCTAACGAATGCTTCCCACAACGAAATTTCATTTTTAAGATTTTTTTTTAATTTTTGTAAAATACAGAATCGTGCCCAACATATAAGCTGCCAAAAAGTAGATATTTGCGATCAGTCGGAAAGCTGGTGACATCGCAGTACGTGCGGGGCAGTACTGCAAAGTTCTTAAAATACCCTCCACACCGCATCACCAAAAATTGCGTACGACCTGGGTATTGCGTACGACCTGGGTATTGCGTACGACCCTGTAACAAAAATAATCCAAACATTCGCAATTGAATGCTATTTCAAAGTAGTCATTATACCTACCAATAACGGTCGCGACACCAACCAATATATCTCTCTATTATATCAATAAAGGTCTCAACACAAACCAATATATCTCTCTATTATATCAATAAAGGTCTCAACACAAACCAATATATCTCTCTATTATATCAATAAAGGTCTCAACACAAACCAATATATCTCTCTATTATATCAATAAAGGTCTCAACACAAACCAATATATCTCTCTATTATATCAATAAACGTCTCAACACAAACCAATACATCTCTCTATTATATCAATAAAGGTCTCAACACAAACCAATATATCTATCTCTATTTTATTGATATTTTAGCACATATTCATCACGATGTTATTAGGTAAAACTTGAATGATAAGATTTATGGTACAAGTCCCCTTTTAATAATTAACGAGATTAAAATGTATTTATTTATTTATTCTCGCCATGAAGCCTTTTCAATGTTTTAGTATTTAATACAATTATTCACTATGCCTGGAATCAAACTCGCAATCTCCCGACTCAACGCCAAGTGCGTAGACCAACACGCTACAGAAACTGTCAACTGTCAATGTCAAGCACGGTCTTCCGTTTAAATTTATAAAAAAACTTACCAGAGAAATCACAGATAGTGGTGATAATTTTCATATAATACATATTTTAAAACATTTTCTTCCTGTAGGAGAATCTAAAACGTCAGAATGAATTATTAAAATTATTTTACGATGAGACTTTTTGATGAACCCACATCAAATACACGTCGGTGCATTCATGTAGAATGGTGGTTGGGCATCGCTATCAATAACAAATTTCACCTATACTAATTATGTTTTCATCAAATTCGAATCCATCAGAAACACTTTCAAATTGGAAATATCTCTAAAACAAATTTGTCCCGGTGCCGCGGTGCTGGGGCTGGTGGGTGGGGGTGGGGGCGGTGGGTGTTAGGGGGTGGTATCGGGTGGCGGGGGGCCGCGGGGGGCCACGGGGGCATGTCAGCAGCAGCGCCCGCGCTTATTACCACCATAATTACGGCAACAGTGCAGGTGCGCACATAATGTGTCTAATTTTCAGTTTTCCCAACGAAATGTCGCATCGGGAAAGTGCAGCACGAATGCAAATAGCGAACGATGAAATCAAATAATAATAATAATGATTGGACTGATTTAGAATTTGTTTCCATAAATTTGTTAAGTAGTGTGTTTCCGATGCAGCGCTGCCAGTATTGTGATGATAATAATGGTAAATATGAACATCTGTTTCGAGGATTCATCGAGTATCATTATTTTGCGTGGGTACTTAGCATTACTTTTGTGATATGCACATTATTTTCATTAAATTAGTCTAAAATTGGTTAAAATTTATCTGTCCATACCGATTACTCGTATATGATATTATGATTAAAAAATTTGAGGGAATTTCACCACAAAATAATAATAAAATTCGCAAACAAATATTAATACCCCTATCTAAAAATACCTACTACCAAAATCTTATGATCATACCTCGAGGATTGTGACAATTTCTACTGCTCTCCAAAAGTCTGTTAGTAAACAAATGTGCAATAGGAATGTTGTAACATTATTCCAAATATGTCGTTGACTATGTTGCTAAATGACGTATTTGCACTGATCGTATTAATTAATTCCTTCTATAAATCATCTCGGGGGCATTATTTTTATTGAATAAATTCTATCTCGTTTGCATCCAACAATTTTGACCCTTTTAGGCAGATCCAATGTGACACTTCATCAATAGAGTGCACAACAGAAAAGGTCTACAAATATGCCTACATTCAGTTCGCAAGGATCACAGAATTCAAAAATATGGTAATCCACCGCGTAGCTGTAATAATAAAGTCTACATAATGAAATAAATACCATCAGATTTCTCATACACCTGTAATATAAAACAAATGGGACCCAGCATATAATCCTGCAGCATACCACAGTTTTATGCAAAATCAATTGGCCTCCGAAAGCTGCTGGCTGGATTCTCAGAATTCACTGTATCGAATGAAGAACTTATTTCCAAAGAGTAATTATATTTTAAAACAGTAAGATTTATTTATTGGAATATACTTGTTGAAGATTAAACTCCATTGTCAAATTACATCACTGAAAGTGATATTAAAAATGCTTAATGAAAATATGATATTAGAATAAGAAGCCGAAAATAAAAAGATAAATATATCAACTGGGACTCGAGCCGGACTTACCGGACTAGATATTCTGGGTTCAGATTAACACTCACTAAAACAATAAAAATATTTATCGATCTCATAGTTCAATTTAAGAATTACTGACATTATCATCAATATTATATTGTTATTGGTCCCTGAAAGACTAGAGGATATGGGTTCGAGTGCCAGTTGCGATCGTTGTCCTTTTATCGGTGTCTTTTTATTTTTACATATGTTCATTGAGAGTTGTTTTCAATCGTTAAATATGAAAATTGAATCTAAATCATCCCATTTTCATTGATGGATCTCACATTCCGGTATTCAAAAGGTAGATTCCGACCATCGCATTGTGTACTTCGAAAATAATATTATGTCCATTCCTTTGCAACACGCTCTTCCGAAGACTTCAATGTAGGCATATTGAAGGAATCTCCACACGCTCGCCCACACACACACGACAAGATGTCCAACAAAGTCCAAATGCCCAATGACTGTCAGCAATCAAACGCTTCACAATCCAAGTTACCACACTCTTTCACTTCCCAGAGTTCGCTGTTCGCTGTTGGCACTCGGCGGCTGCGATGATTTATACCACAATAATGTTTGTAACGAGTGGATCTCGTGAATTTTTCTCGTTCCCTAACGAATCTCAAGCTCACATGTGCGTTCCTATGATATATTTTTCTTTTATGTTGGCATATTTTAATTTTCAAACCGCATGTCGCGGTTTTGGCGGGCACTGGAGACGGTTCTCCGTTTTGTTGCTCATTGTGTTGGCATCATGGCGAGGCGTCCATATTGCTAGGATACACATTTTATTTCCTCTGTACTTTCGAAATTTAACTGCACGACCGCAAATGATTATTTATTATTGAAAACGCTTCGTAAATACGTTCAAAGCTCGGCGTTATGACGCATAGAAATTAAAGAATGCTCTTAAAACAGCAATACAATGTTTCTATATTGGTGCCTTCATGTGAGGCTGTAGGCAATGCCCGAGGAGGTACCTACTTGCATAACATCAATACCTGTACACTGAACACTAACACTCCATGTAGCAATTGTACTGCCTAATGAGAATATTTCTACATACCTAAAATAATAGCAGTTAAACTGAAATAATTTAATGCAATTTTGGCTTTAGCAATTTGCAGCATCTTCATGACTTGGCTTGAATAGCGCGTTTGCGGTTGTGAATCTGTTCACCCCACAACAAGCAGATGAACCCAAGGGTTACGCGGCTAAAGTAGACTAGTCCAGATTGACCAACTTGGTGGCTAGTTAAACCACTAGCTACTGTTACTAGCACTAATTTTGTTCCTCTTCAACTTATTAGTGGGTAACTGCTAAAATTCAGACTATTTAAATTTACTTTCTCCTTTCTTTTATATTATTTTAATATAATTATATTATTAAATTATGAAAATATCACTCTCTATATTTATAATATCTCCTCATTTGATATAATGGTAAATTGTGCGTTATTTTGCAAGTACCTACTTACCAACTGGCAGTCAGACTTTATACTAAAAACTTTTATGTTAAACCTAAAACTGGTTTCGCAAAGTTTTAATCACACTTATTAAGAAGTTTAAATTATTGAAGTAGGTACTTTATAATATTTTTGGTCTTTCATCAACAACATCAACAAGATAATATTATGAGCTTTTGAGTGAATCGTCCTTTAATAAAGGCCACGTGTCCTGCATTACGTCCCCTTTTGTTCGTGAACTTATAACCCGTGTTCACCCTTCAATTCGCAGACATTGTGTACTTTGCATTTACAATATTTTAATATAGGCCTCCGTGGTCGAAGGGAAGGCTCTTGCCTAGCAATCCGAAAGTCGCGGGTTCAAATCCAGGCGTGCGCAAGAAAAAAAATTATTTTATTAGATTGTGATATTTCACTCATGTAAAATAATATATATTATGTTTGTGGCACGTTCCACCCTGGAACATACTCTCAGTATTGCTCTGGGGTAAAATCACCATTCAGAATTGAAACGTTCCTTTAAATGGCTTTAGCCGTGTTCGGTGACCAGATCTGAATGGTCAAGGACTTCCCCATCTTCCTCTTCCCAATCTCCATCCCTTCTCCACTACCTTCCGACACGCAACATACCCCAATTGGGGATGCCATAGTTTCACAGGCTCCAGATGTCGTGAGCAGTTGGGACGCTCGTGCGGTATACATATTAAAAAAAAACATCAAGGACATATTTTTATAAATTGTTGGATCGGTAGGTACCTCAGCTCTTTTTTTTCTCATAATAGATTACGACATGACACCTAATTGTTTTTTTCTTATAAGGTAAACAATTTTAAAATAACAAAATACTTTTGGACGTTTTTTACAATTCAATTAAAATTTATATTACAAATCACTTGGTGATACGATCTGAAAAATATTTCGTTTGCAAATAAATATTAGATACATAAAAGTGTTATCGTTTGAGAGATTTGCAGCTGTAGATTTTTACGGAGAAAAATGACTATTACCGATTTATTAAAATTCTATTAAAAACGGGAAAGCACGCCGTTTCCAAATAAACATCTGTGGGAACACTGAACACAATGACAAAATGCGATAATATTATTTTTTTATCGACTTGCCATAATACATTCAAACAGATTTTCTGCATGATTATCAGAATATGCATTTCTAACATTTTTTATACCTCCGAAAAGCCATAATGTCTAACTACCAAAATAATCGTATATCAGACGAGCAAGTCTCTATTGACAGTAAAATAAGCTTGTCATCAAGAGAAAAAATAACGTAATTGTCGTAATAATAAAGCAATGTAGAAACGCAGCGCGTAGACGGTACATACACGGGTCGACTTCATAAACATTGTATACGCCCAAACGAGTGTATTCTCCGTGACTAATTTCTTTGTTAATTTAATATTCCTTAATCCCTTATTGTCCCATTCCCTTCCCATCGTTTTGTTGAATTCCGAGCTTTGAAGTCAACCTTTGTTTGCTTTATTACTAATTATCAATCATTATTCTCTCGCGTGCCTTCTATGGCATTTCATTAAACTCATTAAAACGCAATATTCCTAAATGATGTTAAACTTCCTCCTGTAAAAGTGGAACGCGAGCAATAGCGAAACTTGTGTTCTTGGAAGACAAGCGAAGTAAAGATTGAATTTGCAAAATATTTGCGATGTTCAATATTAAATGCGCAATAAGATACATTAAGAGAAAACTGCGCGTAATAGCAATAATTTATAACTCTTGTATAAAATGTATTAATTAATATTTTTTAAATTTTATCAAGGCAAGGAAAATTTTTTTTACAGTTTATCCTCCAGGTTCAAGTCCCAATGACACAGTGAAATTTCATAGAATATCTTTTCATGGAATAGCTCCTTAGGTATCTAAAATGTGCTATATATTTCTTATTTTTGAAGAAGTTGTAAAAAGAAACCATTTTAGAAACTAGAGAAAAGTAGGTATCTTTGAAATGTTTGTATTTGAAATAAAAAAATGATATTTCTAAAAAATAAAATTTCAATATCAAACATGAATAGGTTAACAAAGAAACTTTCCGAAACATTTTGACTCGAAACGTTCAAAATTTTGAAAGAATTCGATATTTTGAAAACGCATTCCTTTTGTGTAGAAGATTAGTAAGAAAACTTCACTTTTTATGCCGTTTATACAATAAAAAATTATAAAAAACATTTTTTTACATTCATCTCCACGAAAAAATCCCGCCAATTTGTAATCATACATTTGACAGTTTTTATGATTTTATCCATGTAATATGATAAACTGAAAAGAATAATTATTTAACTTTCCATACATTCGCCCCGGTCAGATCTGTCCTTCAGTCTGTAGAATGAAGGACAGATCTGACCGGGGCGTCCATACATTATTAAATACTTTTATAATGTATGGATAGTTAAATCTCCCTCATTGTAAGACCAATTCGAAACAAAACTCATTTATCTACAGATCCACACATTCATTTAACTTAAATTATTACCATATTGACATTTTTAACTCGACTTTACGCGACATAAAACAAAAACTCAATAATCAACAAAACTCAAACTAGAAGTTCAATTCCTATATATTCCAGTCCTTTGCCTCTTAATCCTTATCCTATATTTCCTCCTCCTCCCCCCCACCCACCTTTATTTTAATATTTTCTAACTAAACAAGAAATTAATTTAAGAGAACATCTCTATGACATTGTACACCTTACCATTAACTATTCATCAGTGCAAAGTACATAATTGGCATAATTAATTATATTATTATTGTATCGTTATATAATTAAAGATTTGCTGTCAACTTTTCCTAAAATATATAAATAAATATTTTTTTTACATTCGTCTTCACGAAAAAATCCCGCCAATTTGTAATCATACATTTGAGATTTTATGATTTTATCCATGTAATATGATAAACATTATAAAAGTATTTCACTATTTCCCCGGTCAGATCTGTCCTTCAGTCTATAATGAAATATGATTTTTGTGGCTAGTAATGTCCTTCCGAGGCATGAAGAGTGTTAAATAGTACAGTAGAATCATTTTAAATATATTCTTGCTTGTTTTATTGTGTACTACGTCCTAAGACTACTGCAGGATAAGAGGGCACTGCGGGCGGGTATTTCAAAATATTTTGGACTAATTTGAGCCACAAATACCTACATTCAAATTGTTCAAAACTACCTGTTAAAATTAATTGATAACCAATACAAAACTTTTGATACCTCGACATTACGCTTTGGCATAATCCAATACGTGATTTAACTCGTATCCACGAAATTATAAATTAATTAAATCATACTATAACCGATTGCAATGAAAGCTGCATTCAATGTGTAAAACAATACCACATTATTATTGAAGAGGCTCCACTTTATCCGTGAGCTACTTATGTACGCATGATGTACAAATAATTTGACGCTTCAAATATTAATTAAAATATTATTTATAATTTCAAGAGAGCCTTTTGAAACTAAAGATTGAATTAAATTTGTTCATAAAAAAAACATTTGTTCGAATAATTAAAATGTAAACATGCTAGGGTGCCTATCACATTTATTTTAAATATTACATCAATAAAACGTCATCTTTCGTGAGCTTGCTCAATAAGAGCTTTCCCTCTACCATAATATTGCTGCAGCTCTGCTTAGGAAAAGCTCTATTCTATTTTTATTGAGTCCTTAATGCACAATTGCCCGCGTAAACACCCTTTAATGATGACCGAACAATACATTACCTGTGCGAATTGTGTCCGAATTTAAAGCTTTCCAATTCTGCCGCGTAGTGGCGCATTGTTGGATTCATATAGAATGTTGCCAGGCCGCAAATTGGCTTTCATATTTTATATGTAGCGGATGTCATCGGTTCTGTGTTGGAAATGCACGTCGCCCCACAGGTACTTGTTCGGAAATAACTAATCAATGCGAATGTGTGGCAACACCAGAGCAGATAGCGCGACTTACGGTGGCTCGGGAAATTAAGATACTAGATATGAACGCTAGTCTGATTCTCCCGTTGTCCACCAGGTGTTAATTGAAGGGTGGGTGAGTAGGGGGGACTATTATCGGAAGACACAAATAACCCTTGTTAAAAACGTTTTCCTAGCTTTACCTATTTCCATAGTTAACCTTTCTCATATAACTACGCACTTCCATATTTAAATTGTTCCATTACATTAAATTATTCTTGAAAATGATGTACCTACCTAAGAAGGAACTTGTATGAAATATAATATTTAAATTATGAAATAATAATAATAAATTAGTGTTCATTCCGGCATGTGTGTGCAATAATATACATACAATATGTAAAAGGTAAGAATACACCAGCAAAAAAAAAATTCTAAACAAATATAAAAATAATATTGAACTTTATTTAATTCCTTATCAATTGATTGAATAAAACACTAATGTTGCTCTGTAAAAACAAAAAAAAAACGACATTAAAGTTTATTGAATCAGTTTATTTTTAACAATCGGCTTAGTTTGGTTGGGTTACTTCAGTCATGTAAAAAATCTGACGCAATATCGCCATCTTGATTTTCGTTCTGTTTTGTTTTCCACGTAGTGTATCATCTATCAGTTCAGAAGCTCTGCTTCTTCTGCAACGCAGAACGCGAACCAAATACATTTCCTTTTCATATATTTTCACGGAACAATAAAAATAGACGTTAAGGCGATGCACTACGTCATGTAATATTTTAAATTGAGCCGCTATCAATAACAACCCTTACGTAGATGGCGATAAGGTTTAAATTCCCGCTTGCAAAATCAAAATCAAAAGCAATAAAACATGGCCAAAAAGTGCCTTTTATTTTATTTTGTGAATGTTGAGGCATAATTTTTTTTTTCGATTATTTGATAGATAACTTAATTTTCCACATTATACAATAAAATCATAACCGAAAATGGTTTCATAAGTAGGAGATTTTGAACTTTAAAGTAGTTTTCATATGCCTTATACATTTTTTTTTCTGGGCTTATAAAAAGACTTATCTAAAAAATACTCAATTATTTCAAAGGTCAAGATGTATTCTTCTCGCTGTATTTAATTAAAGCACCTGAAACATTTCTAGGCGACCAAATATTCAAACCAAAAACACATGATTTTGCATTACTACGTATGGCGTCGCCTTAATGATCTTTGTATAGCATTTGAGATTGACGAGGTCAATTAATTTCTCCAGTGTGCCAACTCGAATTAAGAGATGGATTCTATTATTTTTTTTTAATTCTTACCTTAAAATCTACTAGGGTCGTGCCATAACATTACTCATCGATCTATATTTTTTTAACATTACATAATACTTTATTATTTTAAGGCGAAATTTAATTTTAATACGTTGACATTATGTGTTAATGTTGTGATTTCCAAGTAATTAATTTCGTTCAGTATTCAAATAATGATCTACAAATAGTCGCTTACTAAAATACGGTAAGCACACGGAAAATACCTACTGATAAAAAAAATATTGATAATATTCCAAGAATCTCTTCAAATTATTCGTAATCCGGTTAAAAACGGGATATTAGGCCATTAATAAATGAATGGTAGGTTTCCTGATAAACTGTTAGTTAAATACTAACGTATTATCACAATGTCGGAACACGTGTTCATAAACATCATAATATTTCCTCGTTTCGACATTACATAATATTATCAAGGCAAATGCAGGGGCATAAAAACGTGTTCCGATATGTTGGGAATTTACTCAAAGTTTATCAGAAAAAAAACTGTTTTTAACTGGATTACCAATAATTTGAGAACATTTTTAATAAATTAGCAATACTCATTTTTCTCTTTACACGCGAGCTGAAATATGTTGTAGGAACTATCTACGTATATGAACCTCATCCGTGTATCCTTGTATATGACATCTGTAATTTCTTCTCCGTTGCTCTCAGACTAGCGTTGATACGAATCTTTATCGATAAAATGTGGATCGATACACTCGGTTTGCATAATATGAACTGACATGCATGTAATAATACGCCTATATCCAGCATTTTATTGCGCCGTATAGAGCGATGTTCTGATGTCATTTTATGTTTAATCCTGTAAGTTGGCAGATGCGAGCATTTGCCATGCAAACGTTGTTTACGTGTCATTATATATCTTAATTTAAAAGCGTATCGTAAAAATATTAAAAGGCTATTCGGCGTTGTTGCAATAAAATATCTCTCGCGTTTTATTGCCCACATAAGGAGAAACAATCCCTTCACGTCACCCTGGACAGGTAGGTTCGTAGCATGGCAAGATGCTCCAGGGTATTGGGTATATATTGGGTATACTACATAGCATATAACATCGAATGGTGTAAAGGCGTCCTGATAGCCTCGCTACACTAAACCTGTCAGCGGAGAAGACTTCAAAGGTGGCCACTGGCGATGCTCACTTGTTCACATCATTTTAATGGGTAAACTAACACCATTTACAATAATTTTGACGCAATTGTGTAAGTGATGTTGAAACTAATCACAAATATACTCGTGACAAGTAGACGAATAAATAATATTTAAAAAGTTAATTAAAGCTGTGATTCAGCACAAGAGTTCCAACAGACGGTAGTCAAAGATGTTCCAATTATTTGAAAATATTTTGACAAAGTTTAGAAGCTGAAATGAAATGTACAGAAGTAAAGCATCGCTTCATTTCTAAATAGTGTTCTTTTACCACAGCGATTGTGAAATTGTGTTCCGATTAGGAACGAGTTGCGAATAATTTAATAAATTCACCTACCTTAAATTCAAAATCGTTATGTTAAAAAATATGAAATAAAAGGTTAGATTAATTTGTTTTTATAAAAAATGGATTAATTAATATGTATTTGGCAAGCCAACGCCAGGTTTGGAACACATGACATCTGGGTTCAGAATCATAAAACTGCGGCACTGTCATGAAGGTCATCAGATAATCATTCAATCATTCGTCAGTAATCACAGAAAACGTCATTCAATATTTTTTATTTTCATAAAAAACGTTTCAACATCGACGCACTCTAAAGTTCATACTGATGTGGGAAGTGTAAAAATAACGATATTTTGATTTTATTTACACAAGTATTATTTTAAAAAGCGCCATTATAACAAAGGAAAGAACACAATGACCACTTGCGGTAGATACTCTATATTATATACTCTCTAGACATTTGACATATATGGTACCTGACGGATATGATTCAGTAACTGTAACTTCATGATGGCTTAAAACAAACATCTGGAATTCTATTTGACAAACGCAGAAGTTAATTATGTTATATTATAAAATTATGTTGATTATCTTTTGATTTCTCTATAAATTGGCACAAGTGAAAAGGTGACAAGTCTCAGAATTTCTCAAGTGTGGAATGCCCTTCAAAATAAATGTTATTTTATTTAACGACTTAGTACGTTCCCTTTGACGGCTCTCCCAGCCCGGGCCGTATTTCACAATGTCCGCCCCTGAACTCTTCATATCAATATTAACGATTGTGAATATTTCACAATTTAATTTATGATCTGCTAATATACGTGAAATGTGATTCTTTAGCCCGACTATGTACCCACGCCATACAATCTCCCTACAGGGGTCGGCAGCCGATGGGCTGAGAACTGTTTTAAACGATTTCATACTATTCTACAATCAAGCCACATCTCAAATCTTAAACTTGTCTATGCATGAGGATTCGACTTTAGTTGTTTAATTTTGAAAATGTGATGTTATAAATACAAAATTGTTACTTGCAATACTTTAGGGAAATTTCCACTGTTAGCGATAATACTCAAGAAAAGGAAAATTCCTTCAAAAATGTAGCAACTAGGTATAAATAAAAACGATAAGTGAAGATAATAATCACGCAAGACGATTAAGCTCCCGCATAGCCATTTTCTACCGATTTATAATAAGTTTTAGCTCTCTTTAAGTTTTTAGATTTCAAAAAAATATATGTTATTTTTTTATAATTATATGAAATTCCCTCCATAGAAAAAAATCGCAAAGTAAGCTTCAAAAATTATTAAAAACGCATTTTGTTCTGTTATTTAACATATTATAGGCTTTAAAAATTCACAGTGTTTCTTTAATTGCAACTAAAGCATTTAAAGAAGTGGAGAGATTTTTGCTCTATTTCAAACGAGTCGTGTTTTATTAAATATTTTCACCATTTTCGCTTAATTATTATCCTTTTTTAATATTAGCATGCTCCCTCTTACATTCATATTTACATATCTCCATTTCATACCATTTTTAAACGCTTACTACGAGGCCTTAATGTTATCAATGTTATTTTAAATAAAGAGTAAGAAATTTCCTATCTTTTTGTGGAAAATAAACGTATTTATAGTGAATAAATTGGAATGCCTAATGATTTTTAAAAATACATATTATAATACAGTTAATGTACCTACTACGAGATTGTTAAAAAGTATCGTGTATTTAATCGTCGTTTAACGAAGAAATGTATAGTATTACATATTATGTAGTATCATAAAGACATTTTTTAATACATAATTTAGCTCCAGTTGTAAACAATAGTACCTTATGGTTTTCTTTATTTGCACAGGTGACCGCAGTTAATTCATTGAATGAAGAAAAATGTCACGATTGGACTTACTCACTTTATTACATTTATGGTTCAGAGTGTTTAAAAATTTATTATTATTTTTTGTACCCATGTCAGTTAAACTGAGCCACCGCTAAGTTAAAATTCAATCTACTACTTAGATATTACCGACGCGGCTGAACGTAATTTTCGCTCAGCGGTAACCTCACACATTTTTTATACTTGTTGAACTCCCAAATTTACTTCCAAGCAGTTTTTTTGTTTTATTGTTTATAATTATGGTATCCAAAGTGTCATAAAATTAAATAAATGTATCTATTTTATCAAAAAATTTGGGAAACGGGTAAAGGTACCGCCGCCCGGGAACCATTTGCTAGATAACCAACACCCCTGTCATAGGTAGCCTCGAGTGGTTTGCTACGTTTTGTGATTTAGCAGGGCTGCCAGCGTTCATTGGGTGAGTTTTGTCTAGGTAGGCGGCGGAAATACCACCTTCAGTGTGGCGAGATCGTGAAAGACTGGTGAAGGGAGACCTATTGATCTCTCTAGCCGGAATCTCTCGACCCATCACCTTGCACCGCAGTGGGAAAGATAGAACCCCAGATTCCTATCAACTCCTCATACCTTTTTTCTTCCCAGAACTTCCTCTCCTTCCTTTCTCTAAAAAGACTCTCCATGCAGCATCTCCAAAGATGCGATAGGGCTTGAGGGATATTTTTGAGCTAATGTAAAAAAAATGTTTAGTAAAATTAAGTAGGTACTTATTATTAAAAAAAAATACATCCGTTGAATTGCGTGAGCGCAATTAAAATTGCAAATTAGAAATTTTGACAGAAATATGTTAAAACAATTGTTATAAAATTATATTTCTTAACATTTATTGTAAAATAAAATTTCTCTCAACATTCCCCGCACCTAAAGGGTTCTCGCAGTCGAGTTCGGAACAATGGATGTCCATCATAAAATATATATGTGCGTTCATAATGTAGTCCATTAGTATAAAACTATGATTTATACATAGACCGCAAGATGCAACTATGTTCCACAAGAAAATAAACACTGAGCTTGCGGGCTGCCATCAAATAAATACCTACGGCACAATAAACTACATTTATAAGGTGAAAACTATACTTGGGTTGTTTCACAATAACCTACTAAAGATATGATTGTTTAGCCTTTTTACATAATTGGTGTTATACATATATCGAATTGAACACAGAAATTTATTTAATTAGTTTGTTTAAGTTCAAAAAAATACCCACCTGAAAAAATACTGTTCTGGATTAAACTAACTCAGGGCAGCCAATTTATCAGAACACTATTTTTTTAGAAAGACAAATATTCGTGGATTACGAATAACCTGACAATATTTGAAAATCTCCTCCTACCACCACAGTAAGCGGAAAATGTTACTTTTGCCGTGGTGGAGAACTGTGGTGGACGAGTTGAAACTGAGCAGATAGACTCGTTATCGATGACAATGCATTCAATCAACTTTTGGTGGTACTCATGTACACATACGCGCGCACTCACGCATTTTGTTGCCAATGACGTACACACATAATGACATATACGATTTTCTAATGACATTAAACCATTTATATAAAATAATGTCGGTCCTACCCAATCGGCAATTGGCGAGGTTGGTAGAATTGCCGACTCCAGTTCCTGGGTAGTAAGGTTCAATCCTGAATCAAACCAAAAAAATATTTTGAAAGAGATGTATTTTAGTAAAAAAAACTTTGGGTTGTTTTTTTTTGACACTGACAATGTTTCCGTATTTTGACTTATCTCGTAATGGTTATACTTATGGCAACATACAGCATCACGCTTATTTGTGATGTACCTACCTATATATAGTTTTATGTTATTGACCGATTACCTGGTGTTACGATGTGATTAAAAAGTTCAACCTCAATGTATTTGCAACCAAAATGGCAGCCAAAATATATGGGAATTAGTATAGTGTTAGTAATTCTTAAATTGAAATATGAAATCCATGAAAATGACAGAATGTAATTAGGTCTTAATCTCTCGATAATGTAATTAAATGTAAATATCTTGATAATGTAATTAGGTGTTAATATCTCGAGAATGTAATTAGGTGTTAATATTTCGATATTGTAATTAGGTGTTAATATCTCGATATTGTAATTAGGTGTGAATATCTCAATAATGGGGTATTTTCATAAAATATAAGTACAGTTAAAGTATGTGGATGATTTAAAGTTTATTTTTCTTATTCTGATGATTGTATAAAAAATGTTTAATTTTAATATTGCATTTATAATAATTGGGTTTAAAAAACGCGCATTACGAAAAGGTTCCAACTGGCTACAACGTCATTATGACATAGAAACCGCCACTGTTTGGTAAGACGGCTGTCATCTACGTTGCCCGGTGTGACGTCAACATCACCGAATTCACGAATAAATTTGTAATTAGGTGTTAATATCTCGAAAATGTAATTAGGTGTTAATATTTCGATATTGTAATTAGATGTTAATATCTCGATATTGTAATTAGGTGTGAATATCTCAATAATGGGGTATTTTCATAAAATATGAATACAGTTAAAGTATGTGGATGATTTAAAGTTTATTTTTCTGATTCTGATGATTGTATAAAGATATTTGATTTTAATATTACATTCATAATGATTGGGTTTAAAAAACGCGCATTACGAAACGGTTCCAACTGGCTACAACGTCATTATGACATAGAAACCGCCACTGTTTGGTAAGACGGCTGTCATCTACGTTGCCCGGTGTGACGTCAACATCACCGAATTCACGAATAAATTTGTAATTAGGTGTTAATATCTCGAAAATGTAATTAGGTGTTAATATTTCGATATTGTAATTAGATGTTAATATCTCGATATTGTAATTAGGTGTGAATATCTCAATAATGGGGTATTTTCATAAAATATGAATACAGTTAAAGTATGTGGATGATTTAAAGTTTATTTTTCTGATTCTGATGATTGTATAAAGATATTTGATTTTAATATTACATTCATAATGATTGGGTTTAAAAAACGCGCATTACGAAACGGTTCCAACTGGCTACAACGTCATTATGACATAGAAACCGCCACTGTTTGGTAAGACGGCTGTCATCTACGTTGCCCGGTGTGACGTCAACATCACCGAATTCACTAATAAATTTGTCGTTTTGGGGGCAAATAAAAATGGTACATTTTAAAATTGTTATAGCTCATTTATTCCTCAACGTAAAAATAAAATAAAAATACTGTCATAATTATAATTTTACTCTTCATTATTTCTAAAATTAAGAAAAACTGTGAAAATACCCTATTGGTAGAGAAACTGTGTAACTTTATTAACATTGAAGGATTAGTTAATTAATTAATTGTTCAGATTATACAGAGTAACATAAAGATTTTAGAATGGTTTTAATATGTATTTTATTGTTCATTTCAGGAAAAAGCTTTTCAATAACCATCACAGTTTTAACCAACCCGCCGCAAGTCGCCACCTATCAAAAAGCCATCAAAGTCACTGTTGACGGGCCACGGGAACCCAGATCGAAAACAAGTGAGTCAATTTTATTATTTTAAGTAAGTCAATGGTTTAAAATGTTTAGTAAATGGTTTTGCAGCGTTAGGGGTTAAAACATTTGACGACTATTAATACTAACAACGATCATTCAAATTGGTGAAGTAAAAAAAAAACCGACAAACTGACTTCGGTATCTCCCAATTGGAACTAAGTGAGTACGTGGTAGGTACCTACCGAGGAGCATGATAGTTTAATCACAAAATGTCCAGTACCTACTTAACTGAATTTCGTCCCATATTCACAAGTCGAGTAGGTAGGCACTGGTACAGGCAGTAGGCAGCAGTCAACCTCCATAAGCCACACATCAGAATGCCACTCGGCGTACGGTTTCCCACACTGATAAATAACTGTTATCGTAACTAATTTGTGATTGTTGTTTTAAAATACGTACCTACTCGAAAAATCTCTCGTTTGGTATCAATGGTCATATGCTTTTTGTGTCCACTGTTCAAATTGTGTGATGTTTCAATATCACGTATTAATCTTATTTAAATTTGACAAATAGCTTATCTGTTGGTACGTCAAATTATTTTGTAATGCTTTTGGGGCAACAGGATTTTTTTGGTTCAGATTAAACAAAACTGTTTTCCTAAATGCTTTTGTAATACAATGCAGTATGTGTAGATATGTAAAAAAATATTTGAATTTGCAGGCATGTGATGTCATATTCCTTTTCAACATATCATTGGCCTACTGTTACCTTGATTAAAACTATAATACTTCTGGCGTACTTTTAATACCTACCTTCTGTATTATTATACATTAGCCTCGAAATCTGTGGGCGAACAATTAGTAGGTAATACTATCTACTTATAGTCCTGTCATCCAGCTGTCTTCCGAGGGATTGCGAAATCCGTTGTTCCTTAATTAAATTTTACGGGTACACGGAGAAAAATTAGCACTGCTAATTTATTAAGAATCGCTTCAAATTATTCGTAATCCGGTTAAAAGCGGGATTTCAGGCCCTTAACGAATGAATTGATAGGTTTCCTGTTAAGCTTTTGGTAAAAGAGGAATATATTATCACTTTGTTCCGACATTTCCGTGTTCTTAAAAATCATAATATTTTCGCATTTAGTCATTAAAGGCAAATGCAGGTGCATGAACATATATTAGGAAAGTACTAAAAATTTACCAGGAACCGGCTGCCAATCCCGCTTTAACCGGAATACTCATTTTTCTCCATGTATCTGTTGCCTTCACGAACAATTTTTTATTTGTATTTTTTTTAATCCCTTAATAATTTTAGTAGGTACTTACGTATATTCAAATTTGCAAAAAAGTAATTATGCATGATATAAGGTACCTACGTGTATCAACTTTTCAACTTTATTTTTAATTTACATTTTAAATTACTCATATATTTTAATACTACACACTTGTAAGAGAAATTTCATCAATGTAATTACAGACGATATTCTTTATGCGGCTGTTATTAAAATTGGATCAACATAATTATCAACAATTTACAACTATAGGTACATTATACAATCCTATACGCCTAGAATCTGTGACCCACAATCACGATAAACAGTCCTTCTTTAACACGATGAACAGCGGAAGTTAATTATGTAAAATATATCCACTCGCTAAGTAATTTCCAAACAAGCCCTGCTTTTCAGGTAAAATATTAACAATAACAATGATAATTAGTGTGCCGGTCCAAGTTCTTGCAATTCAGGCAGGAGGTATAAGGTGTGAGACGTCCGGCATGGCTTGCGTGCAATTTCGGCACTTCACGCATTAATCTTCCAGGTAAAAAGAAAAAGAGTGACGGGCCCGGAACCAGGATTGGTATACGTGAAGAGTTGCACTGTGCGCAGCCGTGTAACGTTGTTCTTGCGTATTTGACGATCATCGAGATGACTCCAATGATGCATATTAATTACAACCGATTTTCCCACTAACTTATAGATGTGAATCTTTTCTTGTAACAACCAAACATAGGAGTCAATTATCATCGAGGTGAATAGTTGCATTTGTAATTTTTACACGCTTCTAGCTAAGTACATTGCACCATGTGCCTACACACAGTGCATCTTAACAATTACACAAGTGATAGTAGAATGGTTTGGTATTATTATGGTTATTTAAAGTATCGTGATATGTTATTTCATAGGTTGGTTAAGTGCCCTTTAGGTGATATTATATAAAATAAAATCTATAATAGGTAAGTTCTTACCTACCCCAATTTTCAGTTTATTACAGAATAAAACCTTTTGGTTCACATTTTTTACCTCCGCGAAAAAATATTTAATCATATTATACAACTTTTTGAAATGGAAAAAATATGTATTCCCATTCCTTAGACCTTTACAAGAAATTTTTTTAAATTTTCCCAGACAGCTTCACATCCATAGCATCAAAACATTTATCTTTTCGGGTAATAATTACCAAACGAAAACGTTTATTTATGGAAAATTATTGTAAATAAAAATATATCACTGTACACCATGATCATTAAAGGGGAAACGAGATATTGGTTTAATAAACGATGACTATTTGTCATTTTAACGTATTTTCCCTATTATTTGTGCCACTTTTATTACAATGCCTCCCCCCAGCCCTGGCAGGATGTTATGATCTGCGCAGGCGCCATATGTCAGGCCATACAGGGTGCAGGGTAGGTACTGGGTGGCCCGGGGGCAGGGCCATTCACTGCTAATATTTTAATAGCTCGGCCAATTTGTGCGAGTGCCCATAACAAAAGGAGACACCCATTACCCTGCCCTTCAAATGGAGAAACAGGAAATCTTTCTCGTTGTATTGTGCCCCGGTACCTATATTATTGCATCAGGTTTCTTGGCATCACGCCAAGTGGAGCTTATTATACATTAAATGAATACTGGATATACAGACTTCAATCCATTTATTGTAATAAATTGCTAGTAATTACATGTTTTCAAATGTTTAAATATACCATCTTAAATTACTTTTATTGTGTCCCTACAGGCAAATAATTATATAATATCACCCCCTTATCAAGTTAACATTAATAATAATTCACAAGACACTTAAATTTTACACGGCGCAAGTTTTAGTAGTATAAATAAACCTATAAATATTATACATTTAAATGAAAATTAGTTTACACAACATTTTTTAATTTATTTTTATTGTTATTTAATCCAGCATGACTAGTAGGTTAGTGCAATCCCAATTATCCACATTACATGATACATATCTCGTACAAGAGAGAAATAAGAACAATGACAAATAAAAACAATAAGAAGAAAAAAAACTATCAACATGTTTCAAAAACAAAAGTTTCTTCAGTAAGATTCAAAGTATGCATTTTATTTATTATCAAAGATAGATATTTCTAGAATTTACAGACAAAGGCGGTTTGTCTCCAGGTTCTACCATTTTTCTTTAATTTATTAAACATAACACAATATAATCGTTTGTTGGTAAATTTAGTTAAATTAAATTTCACGATAATGTCATTCAATGACATTTATCATGTTTCCAATATTCCTCCCCTGGTTTATCATTTGAGTAAATTTTATCGATAGGTATCTCAAATTTAAGCACACTTGGGCGAGTCTATTTTTATGTTTTTTTTTTTAATTCCTCCATGTCAGTTTTGTAAAATTTTGTAAATCGAATACAAATAAAATAATTGGGTAAGTCCATTTTTAAATTACCCGAGTCAATGACAATGGCATTAACGCTTTTAAAGCACTTCCCGGTAAGATATCGGGAAAATGTAGGGCGTTTGTCCATAAAAAAACTATACGTGTTTACACAAAACAATAAAAAATGCACACTTTTCCACATTTATAAATTTTGTTAACAGTAGTTATGTGAGAATTTAGAATCGCCAAACAACTCTTGGCGAAAACTCCTTGCATCATTCACATTCATACATACTCTCTATTATTCTCACTTTGACATAATATTTTTTTATTATATATATTTATTTTATTTTATATATTTTTTTCTTTATATGGCAGACAGAGCAACAAATAAAAATAATATATCAAACCATGCAACATAATATAATATCAAAGATTCCAGGTGGAAATTACGAAAAACATTATACGGTGTTTAAATGAAAAAAAAATACAGAATATAATTATATGTGTATTATTTATTTGCATATACATAAAGAGGGAAAATAGTACTGTGACTAGTGTGTAAATAATACTGGAAACTTGAACATCCCTCTGAATTATGACATGGTAATTAGTAATTACGAAAATACCGTTTTAAGCGATCATTGTTGATAATATTGCAGTAGTTATTTTCTGCACGCTACCAAATAATTTAGTTTAGTTTCCGCATTATGCGTTCATAATAACCATTATCCCTCCGTGGTGGTCAATTTATTGTAGGGTGTCCCAAATGAAGTTCTCGTGATGAAAATCTTTTTTTTTTGGTTTTGGCATTTTCCAATACATTTCAAGAAGCAAATAGTATTTTGTTATTGTTGTTTATTGCTATTAATGTTTTTTTTTGTTTATTGTTCTTCAAAAATATTATCATATTAAAGGACAATAATATAAAAGTTTGTCGGCAGGATTATTGCATTACGGATTATTATTATTAAATATTGACACATATAAAAAAATCATAAATTTGATAAATTAATGTGATACCGCACAAGAGACCCAACTGCTTCTAACCGTCTGGAGCCAGTGAGACTATGGCATCCCCAATTGAGGTATGTTGTGAGGCTGAAGGTAGAGGTGGGGGAAATGAGATAGGGAAAAGGATGGTAGGGGAGTACCTGACTATTCGGATCTGGTCGCCAAACACGACCAAAGTCATTTTAAGCAAGTTTCCACTCTGAATGGTGGTCAGGACTACACTGAGAGTATCTTTCACTCTGGAACGTGCCGAAAATATTTTAAATGAGTTATTTGTCAAATAATACATGGGATTTACACCCGTGACATCCAGATTGCTAGTCGAAAGCCTTACCCCTCGACCACGATTCGAATCTCGATTTTCGATTCTCGACGAAGTCATTCCACTCGAACAACGAGTGGTTCGACCCACTCTTTGTTCGAGTGGAATGACTTTTGACGTTTGGCGTATGTGAGTATGTACCTTTGACGAGACTCAAGAATAAGAATGTCGACCAATGAATGTGCTTTCGACGGCGATTGCGAGCGGCCTGATTGGAGAATCGATAGGTTAATAATTGGTGATACATTGGTACTAGTTAACTACGATTATTTGTGTGGCTACTGTTATACAACATATTATTTATTTATTCCGGTATATGTGAATTCCTTACTGACCAATAGGGGAGCGGGGTAAGGCAAACAAACTAAAGACTGACGAATTTTTCTTGAAAGTATTTACCTCCTCGGTAGGATATGCATTGTTTCTCTGGTACACAACAATAAAACAAACACAGTAAAAACGGATTAGTACTTCTGTTTATACTTCTCATATACAAGCAAAATTTTAAAACACAAATAGAGTAATGGGAAGATCTCTCCATCGGTGGATAATTCGTAAAGCGTTTGTTCAAAATATGTGACTTGTTGTGCGAATCCTTAGAACCTTTAATAAATGTAGGTTATTTTTGTGAATACTTGCGTAAAACTAGTCCTTTGACAAACGAAAATCTGGTGTAACGTCCCTTCCTTAGAGATGTGTGCTGAAGATGAAAACATGTGTGCGGACAATTTTTAAAAGGGATGCAGCCGCACCCCCGCACACCTAAGAGGGAACATTTCTTAGGTGCCATAATCTCAGCACAATATCTGACTCTAATTATTGGCAATTTAATTACTTGGTAAAATTATTAATATTTTAGACACGTTCCACTCCAGCGTTTGGGGTTAGTATTTATTGCTGGGTATAATATTTTGGTACAAGTATGTCTTCATTCGTAGTGAACCTAGTCAAATATTGTATCGTTATTTATTTAAATAAGTAAATATGTGCTCATAATTTACATGTTTTGCCATCTATTTTTTATTTATTTTTTTATAATATTCATTAAATTTTATGCAAGGAAGCTTTTGACTGTCCAACTAGGAAGGTTTCCCGTTTTGGGACAGTCAAATTATCTTAGAGGAATACAGGGTTTATGAATAGAGAAAATGAGTATGTAAAAGTGAAGATTACATTTTTTAGAAATGTTTCGGAATCAGTCCTGCCTAGATCTAATAACCATTTTTTTTTTTTTTTTGGACCGAAGGATGACAATTCACACAGTTTCAGTTGTGAGGGTATTTTATTATATATTTTATGACCGATATATGAGAATAGTTTTTGATAAGCCGCTGTGTTGCTCGTTGGAACGGAAAGGTATAAATAAAATATTTTTATTCTTTTTTTTTCACTTATTTATTTGAAATTGACCGGTTTGGTAATCCAGTTTTGTTTAAAATGATAATGCTTTCACTGTGTATCCGTCTATATCTTTTTTGTATTTGAAGCAGACGAGCTGGGCAACCCGCTGTGGGCCGGGCAGGGCAGCGTTCCCGGGCAGCTCCGGGGCCTGGTTTCCTCGCAGCCCCCGTCCGCCCCCCGCCACCCCCAGCTCCACTACCCCGAGCACGCCTACAGGCGGCGCCTCCCCTCGCAGGGCTCGCAACACTGCCAGGACTACAAGCCCAACGCCAATATACAGCCCAATGGTGAGTGCAAATAATATCTGAACTAAACCCGTGACTATCTGCAATTTTTAGAGCACAGGCATCAGATAAGAATGTCAGTCAGTCCTTGTTCTAACGGTACTTCACGGAAACATACCAAACGCGCACCTATCGTTTTTACACTGTTGACATTTGTCACATCGTTTCTACGACTCATTCTCGAGTTCAACAGCTCGGCTGTGGAACGATTTGCCGGATTCTGTGTTTCCTCCTTGCTACAACATTTGTCTCTTTAAGACCCATGTTAACTCCTTCCTCTACTGAAAAAGGCCCTTCACACACTATCCCCAAAGATGACATAGGCCCTGAGGGAAATTATTTTTTCATATCTCCTGTTAATGTTAAATACATTAAAATATATATTTTTTAGCGAGTTATAAAGATTGAAAATACCATATGACATCAAAACATTAACTATTATCAACATATTAAATCTTGGCTAAAATAAACCGAAACAGATACATTTTTCATTAAAGTCCACAATCATCTGTAGGAAGTAATATTGATTTTTTAAGAAAGATATAATTTCCCGTTTTAATTGAACACACTTCACCTGGTTGGAACCCAAACGCGATGTAAACTCAGCCATTTGGCTTAAAACTTCCACTGAAAGTATCATATTTTATTATATTTTTTTTGTATTGGTTTAAACTATCGTTTCTTTATTTTTATATGACTTTATTGACATATTTTATATTAGAAGAAAATGTAAACCTTCATTTTATTCTTCATACTTATTTTATCGTACCATATAAATGTTATAATAACAACAATAACATCCAAGCACAGGCTTTCTCTTTGTGGGATTTGTTGCTACGTACTACACTGTATTTTTATTTGTATAACTGTTAAATGTTGTATAAAAAAAAGTAAGAAGTTAGTAATCTGCACTAAAATGAGTTCCTACATTATAACCGTCTTAAAATTAGATTCTCACCTCACAGCTCAACGTTGGTGTGGTAAAGCCGGCCTTGAGCCTGGTTTAAGACAGTTCGAACCACACAAACGCCATGATAATGAGTTTTAAAGTAAGGGGGTAAATCACTTAATTGGTATGTTCATTGTGATCGACAAAATCATCACGTTTATTTATGTAGAACACAATATACAGTTGTTCTCTTGTACCCAGAACTTCGTAATTGTTTAATTTATGTAAAAGGTTTGTTGACACTTCAATTTGACACGAAGATATTATAATAACTGGATATTTACTGAGGTAGTTAGTACTTTTTGTTACTACGTGGGTATATACGTTTCATTGTCCCTGGAATTGCTTCTCTATAAATGTTTTGCTCTCAAATAATTATATCGTAAGAAGTCGAACAAAAAGCATCGAAATAACCACCTCTCCAAAATGTTCCCACCAGACAGACACCGGTCATTTAGTTTATTACACGTTCCAATTATTATTTATTATATTTTGTTACGGTAATTTGTGCGTCTATTTAAGCTCGCCTCACATAGATGGGGCTGTAAAATATATTAGATTTAGTTCTACGTGACATCGCTACCAGGTTTATTTCAGATGATTACATTGGAGTTTTATTTCAGCCTGTTAGATTAGTTTTTTTGACCCGGTCCGGCTGAGAGCTGTGATTGCTGCGATATACCTAACCTGTGTTTGATTCATGGCAGTGGTAGAAACCGCAGAGTAAGTGAAAAAACACTGTGAACCAATGATCTGGACCAAGACTTCCCAAACTGTTCCAAAGAGCGACTCACTTTTTAGAGAAAACTAACCTAACTGTAATCGACAAAAATAAGAGATTTCAGTTAACGCATGTTTAAATTAATGCTTGGGATGAACCAATAGGACCAACGTATTTTTCCATAAATTAACTTTATAACAAGTAATTTTTTTTTTCGTAATTATACGCTCTTATACATTTAAGATTTTTTTAAACGATCATGAATATCAATTCCTTGCCATTGTTTTCTGTGTAGTTGTAGAAATGGATAGATACTAGATATCTATTTATCTGTAAAAAGTTTTATTTATTTTTATAAATTGCTGATTACGTGTTAATATATTATTAAAGAGGAACAATAGTGTAACCAATCAATATGTAGGTACCTCCACAATTTTATCTGATCGATGCAGTTTCGGGAAGTGATTTTTTCGCAATACCGTGAGATCTTTTTGGTGTGATTTTTATTAATTTGCTTGACTTCTGATGAAATTGGTGTAAATATAACACCAAAAGAAAGTGTTTAAAAGAATAAATTTAATTATTTTTTTGTAGTTTTCGCGAGCCTCGATTTTGGAAGCTTCGATCTAAAAGTATTAAAGTTTTGCCTAGGGAATGGCTACCGGTTTATCTATTATTATTCTAGCGCTGGACGATTGTGGGGCGATTAGCGGGGAGGGGCTTTCGATTGCCTCTGAAATTCACATAGAAAATATAATTAAATTTAAAAACTAATACAATTCCGGCAGTCGGAAATACATTCCTTTCCCAAATCCAATTGCACCGTTTAAGCTCGTTTAGCGCTTATGCTGGGGCGAGTACCCTAATGTACCTGTCTTCCTATGGACCTAATTTTTTTTACTTCTGATGTTTATATTCACTTTTACGTAGACTGCCTATAGGTATATTATGTATAGCAAAATTTGTATGCATATTATACGAGTTCTAGCGCATACCCGTGAAAAATCAAGAATAGTCTGTATTTTCGACAAATCAATTCCAATTTTTAAAATGGCAATTAAAACAATTTTCTGTTTAAATATTACATTTTAGGTAGGTACTCTATCGCTTGTCTGAATTCCTCTAATAAACATATCCAACTTTGAAAATTATGACACTTAAATTCAAACGCAAATCGAGTTTTAGAGTTCATTAAACTAGACTTCACAGATTCACAACCGAAATTACCAGTTTTTGATAACATCATTTCCTAATAAAATATTAGTCATTCAGAATATATCTGAACACGTTTCAACGCACGAAGCCTTGTCCGAATAAATATAATGGTCGAGATGCGATAATATTGTTATTTTTAAGAACACATGTTCCGACTTCCTCATAACATATTCTTGCTTTACTAATAGTTTGTAATGAAATTTGTCAAATCATTTCTTTTTAAGGCGATGCCATACGTAGTAATGCAAAATCATGTGTTTTTTGGTTTGAAAATTTGGTCACCTAGAAATGTTTCAGATGCTTTAATTAAATATTGCGAGTAGAATACATCTTGGCCTTTGAAATAATCGAGTTTTTTAGATAAGTCTTTTTATAAGCCCAGAAAAAAATTATGTAAAGGCCTATGAAAACTGCTTTAAAGGTCAAAATCTCCTACTTACGAACCCATTTTCGGTTATGATTTTATTCTATAATGTGGCAAATTAAGTTATTTATAAAATTACAAAAAAAAATTAAATATTTATGTCTGAAAATCCACAAAATAACATAAAAGGCACTTTTTGGCCATGTTTTTTTCTTGCATAAATCAAAACAGGCGGATGGTGTTAAGCGGGAATTTAAACCTTATCGCCATCTACGTAAGGGTTGTTATTGATAGCAGCTCAATTTAAAATATTACACTACGTAGTGCATCGCCTTACCAGGAAAATGAGTAATTTTAGATTTTTAATAAATTAACAATATTTCGTATCAGTAAGTTTTCTCCGTGTACGATATGGAAGGTTTTTAATGGTGTCTAGGTACACGGAGAAAAATAACTATTGCTAATTTATTAATATCTCTTCAAATTATTGACAATTCTTGTTAACACTTAATAATCTTGTCAAAAGATCCCAATTATGGTATGGAAAATCCTAATTAGAGTGAGGAGGGGATCATATGCGAATAGTGGAGAAGTACCAGACTCTTCAGATCTGGTTATTAAATAAGTCTATAGCCATTTAAAGCGACGATTCAATTCTACGTTGCTGTGAAAAAACGGTTTTCATAAGTAATGCGGTGAAAACTTTTCCTACGTGTTCAGATTAATCGAGGGTCAATATAAAATATTTGAATCTGTTATCTTAGTGACTGAATGATTACTAAATAACTTTTTTTTTTAATTTTAGGGTTTACCATAAAAAAATAAGTATTTTTTATATATTTATTTCACTTACCTACAGTTTTGTAGGTTCAGAGATCTGGATGGGGTGGCAGTAGTATTGTATAAATCAATATCAATTTCGTGTTTGCATCAATGGAGGTTTGAGATAGCAGCTGAGAAATAAATGAAAACAAAAGAAAATATTTGTATCGGCCAACTTGGGTTATTGGCCCGGTAATTGACCAATTGCATGAATATATATCAGCCACTGTTAGCCACAACACATTATTACCACGGCTTACCTTGTTCGGCGTTCATGAATGTGCCTCCATTTTCAGACCAGTTCCTACATTATATATTTTATATGATTCTAGTAACATTGCTAAGAATGTAGTACCCAATATCTATACGTCAAAGTAGTCCTGTGAACAGTGGACCTCGCTTACAAAAAAGTATATTTGTAATAATTTTCTCTTATTTAATAAATCAAAACCACAATTTCGCCTGAAATAAGATTTGTAAGTAGGTATTATTTTACGTAGGTACTTAAAGTTTTTCTTATTTCAAATCGCACAATTTATCCAAAGAAATGTCACCATCTATGACATCAATGACATTTTTTTTTTCAATGTTTGTTCAGGCCGGTATTGCCTACCATAATATTGGTTATTCCGATTTGAGAGATTGTAATAGAATCATGATCGTGCGAATGGGATAAAAAGTCAGTTTCCAAGACGGCCACCATCTTGAAACGGAGCCGGAACGTAACAAAAGAGTACAGACATTTTAAATGGTCGAGTTATAACCGGACTAATAACTAATAACCATTAATTTATTTGGAAACATTTTGTGAAATTTCTAATGTGCGACAAATTTCTGATCAAAATGTCTTTCTTCCATAAATTTGGTAAGAAACAACAAAATAACAATCAGCAGAAGATGATGATATAATAATCGTTTTCAAATATTCAATGCACAATATTCGTACCCAAACATGAAAAATACACATAGGTAGGCCACCTTTGGTCACAGAGCAATGCATGCCACTGAATAATAGTAATTATTATTACTATAGAAACTTTTTATGAGTAGGAAAGTAAGTACCTACGGCGCCTGAGTCCCAACGGCCCGGAGTCAGACGAACTACGGCATCTCCAATAAGTTAAGTTGTGAGACTGTTCTGGTTAAAGTAAAATAAAGCCATTAAAGCCCCGTAGTAAGCGTTCTAAGACGGTTTGAAAGGGAGATATGGAAATCCATATGTTAGAGGGAGCGAAAATCTCTCGACAAATGCTTTAGTTGCATTTAAAGATACACGGTGATTTTTTTCCATAACCATAACATATAAAATGACAGAACAAAACGTGTTTTTAATAACTTTTGGAGCTTAATTTGCAATTTTTTTCTGTCTTTGTTTCGGCATAAAAATGTATACATATTATCTTCAAAAATAACTTTTTATTTGGAACTTTAAAACTTGTTATAAATCGGTAGAAATTGGGTATTCGGGGACTTCATTTCTGAATTTCGTCCTTTCGCCAGTGTGATAGCGAGAGCAAATGGGTGAAAATGTAGTTACTTAGGTACATTAGGTACTTGTACAATTTAAGTACTTGTACCTATTCAAGTTGGATAGGCTCCAGGGCTCTAAGCTTTCCTCGGTGAAACCGACATCATTTTAAGGCAATGCACTACGTCGTGTAATATTTTAAATTGAGCCGCTATCAATAACAACCCTTACGTAGATGGCGATAAGGTTTAAATTCCCGCTTAACACCATCCACCTGTTTTGATATATGCAAGAAAAAAACATGGCCAAAAAGTGCCTTTTATTTTATTTTGTGGATGTTCAGGCATAAATATTTAAATTTTTTTCGACCATTTTATAAATAACTTAATTTTCCACATTAAACAATAAAATCATAACCGAAAATGGGTTCGTAAGTATGAGATTTTGAACTTTAAAGCAGTTTTCTTAGTCCTAAACATAATTTTTTTCTGGGCTTACAAAAAGACTTATATATGAAAAATACTCGATTATTTCAAAGAGCAAGATGTATTCTACTCGCAATATTTAATTAAAGCATCTGAAACATTTCTAGGCGACCAAATTTTCCAACCAAAAACACATGATTTTGGATTACTACGTATGGCATCGCCTTAAATACGTACATTATACTTTTTACCTTACCCGATAAAAATGTACATAACAGTCAGAAAGGTTTTCACTAATCACTTCGCGGCTTCTGCAATGAATGTCTAACTGGAAGCTTCCGGTAAAATAGAACCTCGAAATAATAATTTCAAACATTCATCGGAAAATATCAAAGGATGATAGGTATTGATCGCCAACCACAACATTGATTTAATTCTGAATATAAAATATGCCACACACAAACCTACACGGAAAAGGGGTACATATCAAATTATAGAACAATCCTAATTATTTCCATCTTGTTAAAGGATTCGGCTTCAAGCAATATAATTTTATTACTTATCCGAAACGGTAATAGCGGATGTAATTATTATTAGTCTAGGTATTGTATTTTCTAAATCTCGGCGGTAAATTCCAATAGAAAATGTGTTTATTACTATTATTATCTCCTCCTAAATTCTACGACTCTATTGTACAAAAAAACTTTATGAAAATATATTTTTTTACATATCGGAACATGTACAAACTGTGGGTTTATTATACCTACATAGTTTAGGGGGTAGCTGGAGGTTAACTAAATTATTTGAGTTAGCAGATAGGCAGTTATACCAATTTATTGCGAACCTCCGTTTAAAAACGTGATGATCCGATGTCGGAACACGTGTTTTGGCTTGAAAATATTCGGATTTTCATGAACACGTCTTCCGACATCGTGATAGTATCTTCGTAATTTACTATAAGTTTACCATGAAACCTGTTAATTCATTCGAAAGGTCTGCAATCCCGTTTTTAACCGGATTATCAATAATATGAAGCGATTGTAAATTTTTTTTTTCATGTGATGCTCAAGAGAAAAGGTCATTAAACATACTAATTTCCGTTGTCGGTGCATGGGTGCAAGCGTGATTCCTGCGTAATGCATAAAATTCCTCAAGTTCAATTTACTTTTAATTTTCAAAATTGGAACTGATAAGTATAAATCATATCAAACCCGATAAAATGCCTACCAAAATTGTTTTATTGATAATGATAATTCTTTATTTGAAATTTGTATTTGTTTTGTTAAAATTTTTGACAGATTACCCTGGCAGGTAAATTCAGATAAACACACTATTATTAGAAAGTTTAATTAAAGTTATATTAAAAATACTGCATATTGTATGATTTACAGTTGTTATTTTATCATTCATTTCAATTAATGTCATTACATCTTTCTAATTTTTCATCAAAAAAATAAAATATTTTTTTTAAAAAGACAATTTTTTTTTAAGGTAATGAGTTTCACAAATATTACAAGTATAATATTTTGTGATTTTTCACGGGTCTGCGCTAGTTATTAAATAAATATTATTATTAGTGTATAGAGTTAGGAATTCAGGATTCGTTAGCATTAAGTTTCAAGCCTTGAATGAATTAATCGTTCGAAAATACGTTACTGAGACAACACGCGTGCTTTCACTAAACTAGGTCCAGTGAACATACTTTAGCGGGCCTTTCAAACTACTATTTCATTCGTACACACATATTCTTTTAATCCATGCACACACAACTGTTTCATAAACGGTGCTACATTTTTTTCGATTAGAATGAATATAACATGTCTTGTAGTTTTATAATGTCATTGTTTTCTGACTAACTTAACCAGTATCTAACCTCCCTTTTTCTCCTGCCACAAATTTCGTTAACCCTTCAGGGCAATTTGTTCGCTTTTGTAAACAACTCGTGTGGTCTCACAGAAATCGTTGTAACTTCCACAATGCTGTGGTGAGAAATGTGATCTAAACGGTTTCAGAAAGAGAAAATACCGTGCTTTATATTTAAATTTAATTTTTAAATTTCAAATATTTAAGTTAACCACAGAGTAGGCAATTAAAATATACACCTTTATGAAATCAAAGGTACCAACCGCAATTTGAGAAAAACTTATGATACTTTCTGCATTTTTTTATTACATATGAACGGGTGGTAAGTGTGTTTTTTTTAATCTTTTTCGTTATCATCAATTTTGTTTACAAAAAACGTAAAAAGAGCCTCTTTTGTACTCAAAATTTTAATATTTGAAAATATATATGTTTATTTCTAAGTATGGTAGCGTATTTCATCACCTTTCCAAAACTGTCTTTAGTTTTCGTATACGTTCAGAAATATTCCATTTATTTGTATTCTATTACAAAGCGGAAATACTCCAACCGTCTGACAGAACAAGTCCTGGGGAGTTAACTGTACAGCATTCCCAGCGAGCCACAGTCCAGCCGGCTCTTATCTAAAAATGTCTTATAGCAATGCAACGCTTACTAAATAAATACAAAATATTTTTGAAATCACGTCACATAAAAGCAATAAGTGCAGAATATCTCCATTTCACCCGCAAAAATAATGATAGTCAGATATATCAGTATCACGTAGGAATCTATATTGACTGTAAATAATGTGGTCAATCGTGTTATTGTCATTTGATAACATTAAATTTATAATTTGTTCCCGGTTGAACGTAATTAACTGTTATTAATAAACCATAACTTTATTGAATACCAAAGTATAAAGTAGGTACCTACGTATCATGTCAATCTCATCAATTTCTGATTAATATTGAATGCCAAAGTATTAAGTAGGTACCTTCGTATTATGTCAATCTCATCATAGTGAAATACCATTTATTTTACTGGCAACATTTTTACACTTCGTCATAATCATGATATGTGTTGTTTGATATTTTTTAAATGTTCAGTTACTACCCGGCTTCGCCCAAGTTTTTCCTTTGGTTCACTTAAAAAATATGGAACAAACAATTTGGCGTTTTATCTCATTTTATTTTCAGATAAAAGGAAATTCAAAACACCGCAGCTCTCTAAAAATAGTTACGATGACCAATAAATTTCAGATGCAAAAAGTTGGGCAAATTCCATATCCCAAAGCTCACTAATCCAGAGTTTTTTTACTGCGTTATGCAAGTATGGTGTCAGATCTCAAGTATGCCATTCTTATTTATTTATTTATACCGGATTTTTACAAACGATCTCACTTACGTAAGAACAATCCAATTATAAAACTCAGTTAATACACAAATAGGTACAACAATTACAAAAATCTACTCAAACTTAGGATACATTAATGTTCATAAATCTTAATAAAGATTAAAATATTTAAAAAAAAATAAAAAATTATATAAAAGCTCACTCAAATGACAAATAAAGTAAGTAGCAATAGCAGAACATTTTTTCTGAATCTGTATATATTATCGACGAAAATGTCTACTTCAGCACACTCTATCACACTATATGGTCGACATATTTGGATCAGAGGGCTAAAATAGGCGCTATTATTTTTTATGTGTATAGGTGAAACATGCTGTGGCGTCTTAAATAATGGGAATTGATTTTATTTCAATATTTTTAAGAATAGAATTATTTTTTTTGAGTTAAGTTTAATGTGTAAGATTTTTCGACATCTAAGTGCATAACATTGACAGTTGTTGAGTGTGACCAGATCATTTTGAAGCAGTTGATTGAATTTAACGTAAAATTTTAAGATCATCGGCAAAAAAGCATGATAACCAACACCTCTGCCATAAGTCATCCCAAGTGCTTCGCTACGTTTGGTGATTTAACAGGAGTGCCCGGGTTCATCGCGTGAGATGTACAGAGGCTGTTTGGGGAGACCCTTTGACCTCTCCAACTGATCTCTCAACCCATCGCCTTGCGCCGCAGCGGGAGGGATATATTTATACGTCGCTCCTGTACACATCCCCAGATCACTAGACACACCTCATACCTTATTCCATCCCAGAACTTCCTCTCCTTTAAAAGACCCTCCATCCAGCACCTCCAAAGATGATATAGTGCAGATAATGTAAAAAGGCACTAGTTGTGTTTTGCTATATAAATATTTTTTTTTTTTTAAAGACATACAAACATTCCCGGGTTAGGAATAACCTGACAATATTTGAAAATCTCCTACTACCACCACAGTAAGCTGAAAATGTTGCTTGAGTTGTGATGGAGGACTTAGTCAGCCGAGGAATTGAACACACTACGCCTGAGTGGGACCCAAGCGCGATGTCAACTCGGCCACCGACCGGTCAACAATATGATTTACACAGCGAAATAGGTCTCCATGTATTTCTATTTGATCAAGCTTTTTTAGTAAGATGGAGTGTTTTACTTCGTCAAAAGCTTTTTGGAAATCGGAACAAATTCTATCAATTTGTAATCTTTCATTAAAAGAATTACAAAATTCCAAAATATTTGAATTGATAAATCTGTGAGAAACAAATCCATGTTGCCTGGCGCAGAGAAAGGGTTCAAAGTGTGAAAAAATATGTTTATATATCAGAGATTCAAAAACTATGGCAAAACGTATACTAATTAGTTAAAATAATTGGGTGAAGTTCCCTTGGTTAAAGATTCATTAAAAATGATAAAAAGCGGTAATAATGAAAAATGTTAATAATAAGGACCTAATCGAACAGAAGCTACTTTCGTAAATCGTAATGAAAATTGAAATAGGTATTTAAAAAAAAAATCGTTAGTATACCTTTATAAACTGTAACCTTAATTACTCAATTTATTTGTTAAGCGCCTAATTCATAAGTTAAGTTGCAGTTCTCTCTCAATAGTCATCAAGTTAGTTGCAGTTCTCTCCCAATCGTCATCAAGTTAGTTGCAGTTCTCTCCCAATCGTCATCAAGTTAGTTGCAGTTCTCTCCCAATCGTCATCAAGTTAGTTGCAGTTCTCTCTCAATAGTCATCAAGTTAGTTGCAGTTCTCTCCCAATCGTCATCAAGTTAGTTGCAGTTCTCTCTCAATAGTTAGTTATCAACACGTATCTACCAAAGTACTATTAATACTAAGTATTTACCTACACCTAGTACAACGGCTATAAGCTAATGGCTAGTGGCGAGACTGGCGAGTGACCCATGTCATTGTAGTGTCCCCAGAGAAAATTTAAATAATATCATGATGAATATTGCAGTATTATTTAAATAAGAGATAAATAATAACAATAGGAGTTACTGCATTTAATATTCTTCTAACGTTATTGCTTATTTCCGATAATCGCTGTCTGTGTCATCTCAAATACCCATTTTCCATTGTTAGTGAGACAGAGGTGACAATGAGCTTTGACCTTGATTATTTCGCATTATCTGTTATCTTTATTCTTTACAGGGTGTTCATTTTAGATTTGTAACGACTTATACAAAACGTTTTATAATAAGCTAAAGCATCATTTTTGAGGCAATTAACACATCAAGGACGCTTTACAAATCCGTAAAATAAAATAAAATTATTCAGTTAAGAATATTTTAAATGTATGAAAGCCATTTCTTAATTATTAATAGTATTTATAATCGGTGTTTAAATATTTATGCGTATTATGTACGGCCTTCGTGGTCTAGGGCTAAGGCTCTCGACTACAAGCCCGAGGTAGTGGGTTCAAATCCTGGCGTGCGCAAATAAATTTATTTTGAATGAATTAATTAATTAATGTTATTTCACAATTTTCTCAATTAAACTAACATATTGAGTATAATCGATTAAAATAAATTTAAATATACTCTCAGTATCGCCCTGGTGTAAGACCACAGTTCAGATCTGAATACTTAGATACTTCCCCATCTTCCCCTTCCCTCTACCTTCAACCTTAATACCCCAATCTAACAACCCCACCATAGTCTCTCTGGCTCCAGACGGTTGGGAGCAGTTGGGGCTCTTGTGCTGTTTCACATAAAAATAAATAAAATAAAATAATTAAAGTTTCTGTCTGATGGGATAAACTGTCAAAATGAAATGATGACAATGCCTTGGATTTCCATACATGCGTCGCGGGTTCAATCCTCCGCTAGCTTAGTCGTAAAAATAAAATCTGTGATCTAACTAGAAATAAAAAAGGTTTGTCAACTTTATTCTACTTTTATGGGCATGAGTCTCTGAAAAGGTAAGTTTTTAGCTTCGCTCAGAATTATTACAAGCTTGTAACTATGTTTCTGTGTCGATTAATCGGCGTTTATAGAAATATTATTTTTACAATTTCTTAAAAAAAAAACATCATACATTTTCTACATAATTTCATTGTATGCCTTACATTTCCTACCGCAGTAACCTGTTATGGGGTAAGTAGGTATGCACACGGAGAAAATTTACTAATATTAAGTACTTCTAATTTATTGAAAATCTTGTCAAATGATTCGTGTTCCTGTTGAAAACAGGAATGCAGACCTTTAGCAAATGAATTGACTTCCTAGCAAAATATCAGTGAAACACGAATGTTTTATAACTAACTAACTAACTAACCATCACGCCGTTTCCCCGAAGGGGTAGGCAGAGAGGACGGACCGCCAAACAATTCGGTCTTGGCACACACTTCTTGCCTCATATATACATATATATCATATGTCTCATACATACTCTTCTATTATTCTGACTCTTGACATGGCCCGACTCGAGTATCTGATTAACTTGATCGTGCCATGTCTTCCTCGGGCGTCCCCGACTTCTGCTACCATTCGCATTTGCATCATATATCCTCCTTACACTCCTATCTTTGCTCATTCGCTCTACATGCTCAAACCATCTAAGCGTCCCTTTCTTAATCTTACTCATTACGCTCGTTATCGTCCCTTTCGTTAGCGTCCCTTTCGCAATCTTACTCATTACGAATGTTTTATATATTTAAATATGTATTTTTTTACATTAGCTACACTCATGTGGCCCTGTGAAAAATAATTCCTTTGAGAATCTTTTTATGAACGGAAGGATGGAAAAATGGTACGAGAGGTGGGTAGGAATTTGAGGGTCAGTGAGTCCATGAGTGATGGACGTATGAATCTATTCCTACCACTGCGGTCCAAAGCGATGTTCCAAGAGAGTCCTGTTGGAGAGGTCAAATCATAAAAATTTTAATATTTTCGCATTTCAACATGAATTGAATGTTGGTAGTTCTACCGAGCCGAACCCTCTGATATGAAAATATCTGGAGTCGGTGAATTATTTTCCCATTTGATCTCTGGTGAGTTGACATGTTGTTCTTGTATTGTTTTGTATTTATTTTGCTTATATAATGCTCTTGCATAATGTTGATTTACTAGATGATCATTTGTGGAAAAGTATGAAGAAGGGTTTAGTTTTTCCTATGGGGAAGATTTAAACCGGACATAAAATCGGAAAAATTTACAAAAAGGACAAGCGCAGCTGCAAGAACACGTGTTACAATATATTCTGAATTTACTGATATTTTGTTAAAAAGTGGCGTGCCATCACGTTTTAACAGGATTTTAATAAATCTGCAGTACCTACTCATTTTTCTAAGTGTACCTACTTATATAAAATGTAAGCTATTTGTATGCAATAACCATGTATAAATAAATTATGTAAAATTAAGTAGTTACTTTTTAAAAATGCCATTTGATATTGCCAATCGCATCGATAGTGATTATAGAAACCGTTTTGAGAAACTACTTTTATTTGCGCTTATAGCCAAGGTTATTCATGTTACTCAGTGGAGTTCCTATAGCGCCCGGTGGCAATGGGTTTTACGGTGAATCACAGCTTGAGAAATTCTGACTGCGTTATTATAATTCAAGACGGCTTCATATAATTCGGTTGAGCAACAAATGATTGCCTGCATCCGCGAGGTGCTGGGAATTAGGAAGACATTTAAGCACGTGCCAACGGCGGAATGACTTGCTTTACTTAGGAAACACTTTGGTGAATTGTCGTCGCGACGTGTTTTTCACCTACGGTATGTAAAGAAATTTGTGATTATTTGAACTCCATCGCATTCTACCAAGCCAATTTATTTATTATTCAGAAAACACTAGTAGATGTGTGGGTACCTACCTACTGAATGTGGTTGTTAATTAATACAATTGGTTTAAACATGATAAATTTTATCAATCACATCCGAACGATCACTAAGTTAAGGTTAAACGTAATGTACGTTGTTATAATCTACATGTTTTTTCATACACGGCGTTAATTTAATTATTTCATGAAAATACACTTTTCAAGTTATGCTTTACGTTATTAAGACGTATTATTTTTTAACGCCCCTACATACGCAATATGAATATGAATTAATAGTTTTGTCAGCATTTTACTCACTTCTCCATTATAACACTGATACAATATTGTATTTGTATGTCTTTCTTAAAAGAATTGAGTTTTTATACGAGCAAACCTATTTTTTCATATTCATATTGCGTATGTACAGGTTCAAACGAATAATTGTTCTTAATATGTTAAAGCATAACTCGAAAAAGTGTATTTTCATAGTAAAATTAACGCCATCTATGAACAAGTAGAATACTAAGTACGTTACGTTTAACCTAAGTGAAAACTTAACCTTAGCTTATGCTCAAAAGAGTATAACTAATTGTTCTTCTTGTTCTCGGTTGATATATAGTAAACCTATTACAATATAAACCTTCGATACCATTTTAATTATTTATACAATAACCTTTAATAATATATAAAACATAAAAACTCCGACAGTAAATTCAAGCTTTGGACAAAGACACTACCAATACCATGCAATAAAAGCTTTCAACAGTTTAAAACTTGAAATTAAAATTGAGGAAAGTAAAAATAAATTACAAAATTACAAAATGGATTAAAGAACAAAAAAGACAATATTACCAAAATTTCATAGCATAAAATAAAAATAAAACCTACACGTAACACACAAAACCAATATAAACACACATCACTCACAAACACACAAGATTATTTTCAATGTACTATTTTTTTTCTAATTTTAAATATATCATTATGTATTTTTAATTTTAAATGTATAATTTTTCTCATTAAATGTATTATGTAGTTTTTTTATATTATAAAATGAAGGCCTCAGCACGGGCAAGCCACCCAGTGAGGCCTACATTACTGGAAAACTTGAATTGTAAAAAATATTGTACCTAATAAAAATTAAAAATATATATATACAATAACCTATAATTATATATACAATACGAGAATGACATGAAGCGTGATAGAGTTTTTTCATGTTTTTTTTTATTTATCACATTAAATATGTTGGTCCCATCTAAGATTTTCATCAATTACTACCCCGAAATATTTTATGCTTTGTAATTTTTCTATAATTGGGCATTAACATTGAACATTATTTCTATGGAAATCGTGTAATTTTAGTTCGAATGATTTTACTGGTTGGCCCCTTGAGTTCATTGAAAATGTTATATATTTAATTTTGCTTATATTAAGGGTAAGTGAGTTAATTTTCAGCCTATTTACAAGTGTACTAAGCCCCTGTTCAGCCACATAAAATGTTTCCGTCCAGTTTTCTTCTTGAAATAATATAACGGTATCATCTGAAAATAGAATTGGTCTCAGTAAACTTCCTTGGGGGACGCCACAGTTTAATGGCAATAGTTTACTCTTTTGTTTGCCAAACTGTACTTGTTGTTTTCGCTCTGTTATGTATGTCGTCAACAGGTTCATTGTCGTTTCGGTCATTCCTATTTTTTTAGTTTAGACAGTAATGTTTTATAGTCTATTGTGTCAAAAGCTTTCAGGAGATACCTATATGAATAAAGCCAAACATTTATACATATCTAATATATTTTAATAGTTAAAATAATCTTACATGTTTTGCAAGTTGGAATTTTTATTAATATTTAGTGACCACAGAATGGCTCCATATGACTAAAGGTCAGTGAGGTCACCTGTATAACAAGTCACATTTTAACATTGTATACGTGCATAAATTAATTATTTTTAATCGTTTTGTAACAGAAGCGTGTAAACATAATTTCTGCGTTTGTGTAGACGAGGAAAGAAATCTTCCGAGAATTGAGTTAGTGTAATTCTATCACCGGTGCCGTACGCGGCAAGTAATTTCAGGTCGGGATCGTCACCGGTTTTGGACAAAGGAATTACAAATTAACAAAGGTATTCATTTATTTAATGCATACATTTTTTTGAAGACTAGTTTACGAAAAATAATTGAGTTGACCTGAAAAATTCGAGTATTTTCCTGACACCGACGCTGGCCTTTAGAATTTTTTTCAACATATTCAGGTTTTTCCTATTTAGTCATGTTGAAGTAGATACGTAGTATATACATACTTCCGAAATAATGAACACGTATTATTTAAAATATGTCAATATAATCTAATTCTAGGCAATTTTTGTTCCCAGGGCCCGACTGTGGCTTGTTATCTTCTAATGTGGTTATTTGTTCAAGCATAGTAGAAAGTAGAAGGTACCCTTAAAAGAAAGTCTAATTGGACGTAGTTTTGGTATAACCCCTGTGAAATAATCGTATAAGGAAAACCAGTATTTTACCGTTTCCTTTAAATTGCGAGTATGAAATGTTAAACACACGGCATGTTTGCACTTTTGTACGAGAAAGTGTGTATACGGTGACAAAATATTTGTTATTTTTCTTTCACGGTTACACATATGTAGAACTTTTGACTACCTCGCCATGCCACACTGAAAACCAGACTAGCCCGAACCCCAAAAAACTTTATTAGATGATATGTTGTTGCTTTTAAACACTCATTCTTGCCAAACATAAGCTTTATTGTTTTCTTATACTGTTATCAATTCAAGGAATCATTTCGATATTTAATAATTGTAAGTTAGACAAGTCTGGTTCTCATCCACATAAATCGTCTCGTGCATAATATTTGATTTTCTACGTTTTTGCATTATGACCTAACTCAGGATTTTGATTCTTCCTTCCTGGGGCTACTCCCCCACCTCCCTCTTCCCCGTCTCTTTTCCTTTCCCACAACATTCAACCTTACGACATACCCCTATGAGAGATGCGATGCCATCTCACTGGCTCCAGACTCAGTTGGGGCTCTTTTGTGGTGTTCAAACTAAAAAAAAGAAACAGCGAAATAGCCAGATTTAGGTTAGTACAAATAAATTTAGCTCATTGGCTTTCTTGAACCTGTGCGGAAACCCTAATTAGGGAAAAGTTAAGCGCAAAGCTCAATGCAATTTTATTGAATTCGTATAATGCGCATTAATCATTTGAAAACAGTCGAATACCCAGTTTTAGGTTTATGCAAATAAATTTTGCACATTGGCCACCTTGAACCGGTGCGGAAACCCTAATTAGCGACAAGCAAGCTGCCATTAAGCCGGAACACGAACCCGCGCCCAACAAGTGTAATCTGCAGCGGCGGCAGCGAGTCTGGCCCCTCCTCATCAGCCTATAATTGTCCCCGCTGCTGATGGGCTGACTGGCTGCCTGGCTGCCAGGCTGACTGACTGGGCTGGCAGGCTGCGGGTTGATAAGGTCCTCGGGCAGACTGCCGACAGGCGCCACCGAACGCAGCTTACGAGTAGTACCCACGCCGACGGACCGACTTCTGCTGACTGCTCGATGGTGTTCGCACTTCATTATCACGCCTTAAGGAAGCGCTAAGATTTTGCGATTCATACGAACACGCGATATTTATTTTTGTAGTTTTGTGTAGTTGTGTCAGTATAAATAGAAATGGCCATACTAAGGGCCAGTTATTTCACAGAACTTGAATAATAACAAAACTTAAATATTTACTTTGACATTTGATAAATTGTTCAAGTTCTCTGAAATAACTGGCTATAAACCAACTACACCAAGAAAAAATACCATTGCTAATTTATTTTACGCCCGTAGGGTTTTTACATATTTTTTTTATTTATTTATTATAAATATGTAAAGTCTTTACAGGTGGTTTTTGATGTCTGTCTCACTAGGATATACCTGTATCGAGACAGACAATGACATATATGTGGTATAATTTCGACAACATGACCAAGAAATATGAACATGAGAAATAAATATTAAAAATGAAATTACAATACACAAAAAATTCATGCATGAAATAAAAATATAACAAACAAAAATACAGATATCAGAGAGACAAACAAAGGTTCAGGAATAGGCTTGGAATTTGTTTTTAATATGATACACTGAATTCACCAAGTTATCATTAAACATGTCAATATCACCTAAGTATTGATTTCCCATAGATTATTAAGAATTTCTTAAAATTATTGGTAATTATTGCAGGCTTTACGAATGAATTAACAAGATTCCTGATAAAATTTTAGTAAATTACAAATACGAATGATATCGGAACACCTATCGGAAGGCCTGTTAATTTATTGTGAAGGCAAAAATCGATTTTTTTCACTTGTATTAACAACGAAGATTTTCAAATGTGAATTTAAAATTGCGTCCTCAAAACATCCTAGACGGAAAGGGTTACAAATTTAGAATCTCCGTAAAGTTGTTCCGGGCTGTATTCTGCATTGCCCAACCGATAGGTAAGTAAAAAAAATCCAGTTCTAGAAGGAACCTTAAAATCTCAGTCCTTCGATGTTCGATCTTGTGTTAAGAATCAAATTAGACCATCCTTTGTAAGTCTCACCTGAGGAAATACCTTACCTTTTTTAGCGTCATCGATACTCTCCCAGAATCCGTATCAATATTCGAATTACGTTTTGATGAATAAACACGCAGGGCCCTTGAAGCTCAAATCCTGTTTCTTAAAAGGCAATGGGGCCGGGAGGTGGAGAGGTACAAGGTGTGGGTACTAGGGCTTCCTCGGAGATTTTTTCTTGGTCCGGATTGTAATTTCCTCAGAAGCTGGAGTATGGGAGCCGGTACAGAGCTGTGGTTTGTGGTCTGTCCTCCTCCGCTTACCCGGCATTGCCCCCGCCCGTCGCCCGCCACCACCACCACCACCACCACCACTACCACGAAGCACGATTTCTTTTATTAGGGTTAAGCCTTTGATTTGTTGACCGGTCAATATACCGCACTTACGTAATGATTCATCCCCACAGCGTTTTGTCAATGGAACCTGCTTTCATTCACTAAAACGATGGTTCTCTATAAACCACCACAATAACCGCTTTATTTTTTATTGTATCGTATCCTCCGGTTTAGCAAGAATTTGGGTTAAGCCTTTTTTCAATGAAGCCTGTTTCCGTTATCCGTAAACACCCAAAAATCGCCACTTTAATTCGATTATATCACATTCTCCGGTTTGGTAAGAATTTGTAGTAAGGCTTTGATTTGTTGACCGGCCAAATCATAAAAACAAAGAATTTGAGATAAGGCTCAGATTTCATGATTCATCCCATGGGGTTTGATCAATGAATATATTCTCATTCACTAAAATAGGTTCTCTACAAACCACCATAATCACCGCTATCATTTGATTCTTTCACATCGGTTTAGCAAGAACGTTTTTTTTAACTAAGATACTGATTTATCTTAATATTTTCTTAGAAATATGCGATTCGTTTGTAAACTTAGAAAGACCGGCGAAGATAGACATTTGGAATCCAACGGTTCTTTAAATGAGCCAATGTCCACAATTATAGTGTGTCATGATTTATGTCCGCATTATACCTACCACATAGATAAATACCAACTATCTAAGAACAATATCCCATTTGTCGGCGAATAACTTAAAGATGGGAAGAACCGAAAGTCATTTGTCTTTCAACAGGTAATAACGTCCCTCGGTATCCGCTTACGAAACTCACAGGTGTAACTACCTTTTCAATTTGCAAAAAATGTGTTCCGTATACCTAACTTTAATTTTTTTTAAATGCATAGGTAGGAATATAATATATTATATTAACACATTTTTTTATTAGAGGGTAAGATCCTTTTTTTTGTTTCTGTCGATAAGAATTAAATTTAAAACCAAATAATGTGCTCGCAATAGGCGAAACAAGAGTGGACTGTAAAATATTAATTTTGAACTTTGAAGTTGACACAACTATGGTTGGAGATGGTGAACATGGAGTAAGGAAGGAATCCGACTTATCCCTTTGATGTTCTTTAAAGACGATGATGGTATGATTTCACTCACAGGATATATGATTTCAAGCACAAGTTTCCATAACATCCAGGTTGGATACTTAACACACTGAGGGAACCGAATGTGTTCACTGCACAGGCCTTCTACCCTGAGTCGATATTAATAACAGCACTGAAAACAAATAGATGTTCATCAAACAGGCTCCATCAATAAACTGGCTTGAATTTTGGCAGTTTGGTAAGTATTTTTCTGTAATATTATAATTATTATGTACACACAGATATTTTTTTAAATAACCATGTAAGTTATATACCCAGATCGTGGTTCAATAATATCTTTATTATTGGGCATAATTATCCACACGAAATTAAACTTCATGATAAAAAATTTTGGTTAACTTGTATGGCACCGTTTTTACGAAAAATTACCTCAAGGTTGCATATCTATATATATATCTCATGTAAACGCAATTAATAATAATAGGATGAGAATGCTTGGCTTCATTTTTCAAAATATATCAGGAATATTTCAATCTTATAAATTTTATTATATATATTTAGTATACATCTTAATTTCGAAGCCAAGTCAAATATAACTCCTTAGTCTGGTCCCCCATTTTAAAATGCATTTTAAGATTCAACTGGAAAAAATTCAACTTAAATTCCGAATACACTAACTACAATTAATAGAAAAAATAATTAATTTCATAAAAACTCGCAGATCGAAGAATTAAGATTAGTAGTATAGACTGCCCTGATTTATCTAACCTCATTAGATTATTAGACATATATCCAAGAGAGCTAATCGTTCCGAAATATCGGGACTGAGCATTTCAAACACTCCCTTGCACCTAGATTGCGTGAAGTTTGAAATATATACGTGGAGTGGCGGATCTATTTCATAGCACGAAAGCTAGGCACAAGAAGGCTATACTATCATATCCAAAGATATTAGAAGAACAATATCTTTGATCATATCTCTGCAACCAATACATTTTTTGTATTTTGGTAGTTTGCATTTACTGTGATGTTCAGTTACTATTTTTGGTATTTTTGTTATTTGTTTTTGGGGTGTTATGCCGTGTTGCGCTAACTCCTTCTTTAGCCAACGTTTCGGACAGCATTGCAGTGTCCATCATCAGGGCAGATGTGTATATATATAATCATATTTATTTTTGGTATATTTATATGTACCGTTGATATTAAATAAATCAATTGTCAATTTGATAACCTCAATCTCTTTAGATTTCGCCCTTTTAAATAAATGTAGGTAGGTATTTTAAGTACTAATTAAGTACATAAAGTGCATTCTAGTGACAGTTTCTATATATAATTAGATTTATTTCACATCCAGCATTGCCCAGTTGTCTGAACACGGAATATGAGTGGTGACTAGTGACTAGCGACTGTGCCTAGTGACCAGTCTTCTAGTTGTATCAGATAGGAGACGGGAGTACCGCCGTTGTATGCTTGCCGTGGTGAACTGTAAGAAGCAGGTGACCTCAGTAATCATGTGTCAGAAGGTATTGCGGTTTCATGCTTTATTCCTAGGGGTGCTAATTGGTGGTGCACGAGCTAAGCAACATAAATATTATGTCTCAAAATTGGTGCAACTTAAAAAAAACGCGCCCACTTTACTTAATGTACGTCGGTAACTTCTGAAAGTGCTTTATACGAATAACCGATCAATATTTGATAATTTCCTACTACCTATATACCTTTACCATAAGCAGGAAATTTTGCTTGTGCCGTGATGGAGGACTTAGCCAACCGAGGAATTGAACTCCCAACTCATGGTTGGTAACCAGACACGATGTCAAATCACCCACTGACCGGTCCATTATTTCGACAGTTCCACTTATGGTGGAAATGGTGCTGCGATGTTTGATTATTTACAAACGATGATCTTCCATTAACATTTTCGATCAGTCTGTTAACTCTGTTAAGTTTGCGACCCCTGATTTATTCTATTGATATCTCCGGACACACTCGCCGTTGCTGTGATCTGTGAATGTGACGGAATCCACCCGGGAACATTTTTACGGCCGATCTGGCTTCTAATCTTGCAGGAAATCAATAGCAACCAACGCTTCGGTGCTCACAGACCTAATACCGATAAATACTGCATCTTGCCTCGTGCAGAGTGGAATTGTTATTGTGAGCTGTACTTAATGGCTGCATCTTTTGTATAACTAAAGGATTCACTGTCGTGCGCAATATTTCACACATCATCGGACATTGATTTTAATATAAATTACACTTCCTTGATATGGATAAATCTTTGTATTGTAGCATAACTCCTCAGACTAAAATCAGGGAAAAGCTCGGATGGTCTCGTAGAAATCGTTGTGTCTCCCTTAGTATCATGGTTAAAAATATGATGTTAATGAGGTGTTGAAAAGAAGAACACCACGTTTTATATCCAAATCTAGAAGTTAACCGCAGAAGAATTTTAATGTGCACCTTTATGAAACCAAAAGTTCCGACTGAAATTTGAGAGAAATTTATTCAACTTGAATTTTTATATCAATTGATTTTGTATGAAACGAAAAAAAAAATTAGGTATCAATAAGGTTTATAATACATTTGTCTATTAATTAATTTTAGTTCGGTGCTTAGACGAAAAAACGAAACATTTTAATAACTAGAATTAATTCTAGTTATTAAAATTTTATTATTCTAAATAAGTTATATTTTTGTTGTTGATCAAAAAAACCAAATTAAACGTTGTTGGTTTGATCTCTTTCTGAACAATAATTTTCATAAAACACAAAATGACGATTACATCTCCTCACTAACTCATTTTTTAGCTGATCACACAACCCAAATTAAAATTTGATCAAAATCTGCCACGGCACTGACGATTTACGGCAACCATTTAAATGAGGTCAAATCAATGTTTATAAGTTCAAAATAGGTATAACGTGTGATGTACCTCTCACATTTTTAAGTAACGCTTTAATCGTCGCCATAAACCAACGAAAATCAGTAAGTATTAGTTTCTCGCACCAATTGATATGAAAACATTTCAATACCAGCACATAGTAACGTTAGCATCATCCGACGGAAGCTTGTGTATACTGAATTTGAATGTAATTTTTATGGACAGGCATATTATGTCGGATCCCATTTCGGGGCCCATTTATATAGCGGCAATGCCCGGCACCATAAGGCCTTCTCCTGATGATGATGATCACGATGATAACCTACAATTTTGGCAAACCGCGAAGCGTCCACTTCCATAACGTGCATCAGGGCAAATATAGAATCATTTTAACACCTCGTTATTCTGAATTCAAATCTAAATTCAATTTAGGGCACACCTTTGTAGGTAAAGGCGCGGATATTTGAAATCATCATTATTCCGCGTCGGGTTATTGGAATTAGATCGCGGAGTGGTTTTAGAATTATCGGGGTCCTAGTATTTACATAATGTATGCAATTTGACACCTGTAATTAGTAATTAGACAGGCAAGTGCACGTATTGCGCGAACAACTGGCGAGCAATGAATGTCCTTTCCTGCCGCTCCGATTCCGCTTAGACGAAAATAAATCATTATACTATATTTTCATCTGCCTTATTTATTTAATTTGTACTAACTATAAAAATCGAGAGATTTTCTTCCTGCTTAAAACATATATTTATTATATTAAAATGTTTTTATAAGTGACAAGTTTTTTTTTTTGGAAGGAGAGAATTTTTCACTATAAGCTTTATAGCTTTTAAATTATAATTACCTAATATGCCACTATTAGACACCCCACGGGAATTTTAAATATAGATGTGGCTTATTACTTAGATATCTATAATACCTATCTGGTGCTTTTTAACGCTTTTCATTTTATTTTTCTTTACTTTACATGACAGCAGGTCAAAACGCGTTGAAAAAATATTTGCCATAACATTTTTGATCTTTTTTACGTGAAACCGCAAAAAAAAGTCCCAACTGCTCCCAACCGTCTGAAGCCAGTGAGACTATGGCATCCCCAATCGGAGTATGTTGTGAGACTAAAGGTATTAGGGAGGGGAAGGAGATGGAGGAGAGTTTGGTGGACGTACTTGACTATTTAGATCTTATCACCAAAAACGGCCAAAGTGATTTCAAGCAACGTTTCAGTTCTGAATGGTGGTCATATACCAGGGCGATACTAAGAATATCTTGCACTGCTAAATATAACATAAAATGTTTTATTATTGAGGACAATATTACGGGGCCAGGCAGGGCGAGGGTCCTGGGTTCAAATCCTAAATTATTCCAAAAATAAATAAAATGTTTTGTTGGTGCACGGAGAAAAAATAATATTGCTAATTTATCAAAAAACTCTTCAAATTATTGGGAACCCGGTTGAAAATGGAATTGTAGCAATTACGTATGATTTAAAAGGTTTCCTGATAAACTTTTAGTAAATTACGAATATATTATCACGATTTCGGAACACGTGTTCACGATAATCCAAATAATTTCGCATTTCGTCTTGAGATATTATCACTTAAAATGCACGTGCATGAGAATATATTCGTAATTTACTAAAAGTTTATAAGGAAACATGTTAATTCATTCGTAATTCCTGCAATTCGGGTTTTAACCGGATTACCAATAATTTGAAGAGATTCTTAATAAATTAGCAATACTAATTTTTCTTTGTGCATTTTTGGACACTTTTCGTGAGCCGCGAGTGGATCTTCTACATCAAACAATAATAATAATTGTCACCACCAGTGGGGCCGGAGGTAAATTTACCTGGCTAATAACAGGTCCTGCATACTGGTTTCGGGAGAATTATCAGTACGAAGTCCCATTTAGGTACACAGGGATTTTTTAAAGTAAAACGATTATTTTACCATATATTCAATCAAAAAAGAAGCTAAAACTATCTTCTCAGATGCTATACAAAACTATCTTCTTAGATGCCATACAAAACTATCTTCTCAGATGCCATACAAAACTGTCTTTCCAGATACCATACAAAACTATCTTCTCGGATGCCATACAAAACTGTCTTTCCAGATGCCATACAAAACTATCTTCTCAGATGCTATACAAAACTATCTTATTAGATGCCATACAAAAGTATCTTCTCAGATGCCATACAAAACTATCTTCTTTGATGCCATGCAAAAGTATCTTCTTAGATGTCATACAAAAGTATCTTCTCAGATGCCGTACAAAGCTAAGAATGCGAAAATTTTATCACAGGTATTATTCAATAAAAAAAATATTTAGCGAACGTGGCTAATTGTAGGTGTGTACTTACATGAGAACATAACTAGGCCCTTTTAAAATAAAACTATTACAAATTGGTATCGTAAAAATAAAAAAATAATTTAAATATTTTTCCTTATTTTCTGAGCGTGGTCAGTGATTTGTATCGGACATCGTTTAATTTTCTGTTAATTCCACTAAAACCACAACTTTTCTCGAAAAACACCTCACGTCAGAGATTATTCTTACCGCAATTTCCACAAACGGGGACCGGAATAAGATTACGTTAATCGTAAGGAATGGTAAAAACCAAGCTTAAGTAATTAGATTATTCATTTTTTTAACAGTTAAATCTAATAATACCGGCAACAATTAAAGATCAGTGCAACATACAAATATTTATAGTTTAATACTAGCGCAGACCCGTGAAAAATTAGGGAATATTATAATTGTAAGATTTGTAATTTAATTGGTTAGCTTAAAAGCGCAAACCCTTGAAAAACGGAAAAAAGTCCGACGGCACTTGTCAAGATTAACCCTAAGAAATTTATACACCAGAAATATTAATTTCAAATATAGAAATAATTTTCTGGTGTTTATTTACTTTGAGTTGGTACAAAACTAGAAACTACAGAAGTTTTTCAAAAGAGATCTGGTAAAAAAATATTACGTGGATTGATTTATCGCTTTATTACAGTTGAAATTTTGAAAATGACACTTAAATTCAAAGCATATCCGAGTTTTTTTTTTTTTTGTGAATACCTCACAAGAGTCCCAACTGCTCCCGTCTGGAGCCAGTGAGACTATGGCATCCCCAATTGAGGGATGTTGTGAGGCTGAAGGTAAGTGGGGAAGGGAAAGAGGAAGGTGGGGAAGTACCTGGCTATTCAGATCTAGTCACAAAACACGGCTAAAGCCAATTGGAGCAACGTTTCAATTCCGAATGGTGGTCTTACACCAGGGCGATACTGGTAGTATCTTCCACTCTGGAGTTGTAGAGTTCTTCGAACCAGTGTTACAGACCAAAATTGGTATTTTCATACTTATATATTTTTAAATTTCAGATGCCTTTTGTTAGCAAATTAATAGTTAAAAACATCTAACGCCTTGCAGTTTTTACTAAAAAAAAATTTATCATACGTACCTTGAGATATTTGTGTGTATTTTCATAGGAGCAAACGCCCTGAAAAAGATAGTTTTATCACCACAATTTAGGTGTTAATATTTTAGGTCCCAGCCAGGTTTTTAACCAAACTTGTTCTACAGGGCTGTATAATTAGTGACAATATTATACAATCTTGGCGAAGCTCGGGTTTGCACAAGGAAGCCTTTTTCGGCTTTTATATAAAATAAGAATTAAAGAATTGGATCCACGAAAGGCTTAATCAGATGGGAGCGGTATCGGGAATAAAAAACCCGCCTAATTTGTAATTACCGTTGGCTAAATAATTTGGTTTTTCCTAGGTTGATTAGATTATGAAATAAATTGAGGCAAGCAGAGCTGTGAAGCATACGAAGCACCCGTACAGTTGATGCTAGTAAAATGTCAGTTAGAGTTGGGAGGAACTGGCCGAGACTTGGAGTTCAGGATATTAGGAGACCAGCGCAGGCGCCGCGGCGGTTTCTAAGGAAAGAGGATGTGTGTACAAAACACGAAGCGGATATTCGATAAGATCCAACTAAACATACGACAAATAGAAAAATAAATTAACTTTATCAGTTAGTCGAAAAGCAAGTCGTTATTTTTTCTGTGGAATAATTTCTTGATAAGATAATCACGCGCTGATTGCGCCCTTTTACAATAGCTAAACAATCTTTTGTATTTTTCAGATAAATATTTGTGATAACGGCCTTATGTATTGTAATATGTTATTATTAGTTGTTATGGTTAATAATACGAACACAATAACCGCGATAATTATTATTGTTGAGTTTGGGGAAAACATGCGTTCGAAAAACCCCAGCCCATATCGGGTTACATAGGAGATAGTAGTAGATTTTTATATATTTTATTTAAAGCAAATCAATAATAATTTGATGAAAATAAAATACTTTGTGCACACCACTATTTAATCAAAAAGGATTGACATGTTTCAAGACCAATAGTTTCTTTGTCGGAATAGACGTCTATCAAGATATATAATAATTATTGTGTTACATACTAAAATAATAATTGAAAAACTATTAGACAAACTATTAAACACTCTGTTAACAAAAACTTTACTCATACTGAGAAATATTCTTAAAAAAAAATTACTACAGCAGGTTTACTATGCACTAGCACAATGAATTATCCAATACGGAATAATAGGTTGGGGAGGAGCATATAAAACTAACTTAGCCCCTCTGGAAGTGGTCCAAAAAAAATAAAGTAATTCTTAAAAAACGTCAGATTACTCGACTCGTGAATTATTCCAAGAATTTTAAGTTTAAAAATTAAACAGATCTCTCAAAAAAATGCATTACTTCAAATCCACAAAGATAAACCAATAATAGAGTCATTGAGCAACTGACCGAGAAAAACGGGACAAATAACAATAACTAAACTCAATACACAACAGCACAACACCATTACACATACTCAGCCATTAAATGTTTTAACAAACTCCCTAAACAAATACAAGATGACAAAAATTATAAAATTTTTAAGAATAAATTTAAAATACACTTTACCTCAAACTAATTTGATTGTGCGGTATATTATTGTATTAAAACAGTGTTTAAAATATATGTATATACACACAGGAAATTTCGTTTAAATTTTTTTTCTGTAATTTGTTTTATTTGTAATATTTACCGAACCTCCATTTCTTTTACGGTTAAAAACGGGATATAATATATACTATTATTATCTATACTATTAGTTTTAAGCAATGATAATTTGCCGGAGACACGTATATAAATTGAAAAAAATCTTCCGAGAAAAAATACATGTCGCCGACGGGAATTGAGCCCGCGGTCCTCTGATTGCCGGTCAGGTGGTCTACCAATTGCACTACGTCGGCTTATTCAAAACCCGCCAAATTATTCAATATGTGCTTGTATTTTTCATACAACAATTTTTTATTTAGTCGGCGGCATTTTTATTACTCTGAAAAATTTTTCAATGTATATAGGTGTTTTTAATAATTTTATTTATTTGCAAGTATTTTAATTATTGTGACAGCTGTTTCGGCGTTCGAGGCCATTATCAAACTGTAATTAGGTCATATTGAGACGACTTATTGAAATATTTTTAACCCTAGCCTGTTTTTATTTTTGTAATTTTCAATATGATTTACTACTATTCGATAAAAACAGATTTGCTTGGAAAATCAATTGCGATAATTTAAATAATGTATCATTGAACTTAAAATTGATCTGCTTTTTACTTTTAACCATGGTGGCAGGTTTGTCCTAATTGTTTGACAAGTAATTTGATTCGCCCAATTAAGTACACAAAGGAATTAGCATTTCTCAGCAGTAAGGAATCAGTAGGTGGTAAAGATCTTTGGACTAGGAAAACAATAAGTAATACCACTAGTTCTAATGTGCTGACAACAATTTATGAGGGGTGAGGAGTATTTTACAAACTAGAATAATATTTACTAATCGTTTTAGTATCGTCTACGAGCATGAAAAACAAGAAGCCATTCGACTAGTCGTTGTGTTCTGACCCTAATTATATAAAGGAAAAAGGAGTGAGCACTAGTTTGTAGTCAGTTGGTAGGTACTTGCATACATCACGAGATGAAGCGGCGGCGGGCACGATCTCGCTCACAGCCGCTTAGGGATGATAGCAACAAGCTTTATCATTTTATCGTAATTCTGGTTACTGATAGTTTTACCCGAATTTTGGGAACCGGCTCTTTTAGAACGTCCCAAAATCTGTTTTTGAAATAGTATCACGAAAGATTGTGGAGAAACTAATTTAGTATCTGATGGCTTCCTGTCTGTTTTGACACACCCCGTACCTACTTACACAGTACTTTAACGCGTTTCTTATAAAGTTTTTCTAGAAAGATGAAGCAACATTTACAAATTACACTACACATTCACACTAATTTGAACGGCAATTAGGCATTTTTACCTCAAAAATATTTATGTGTAGACATTGACTGTGCAAACTAACGGGGTTCAGATTTAAATGTAGGCATTGATTGTGCAAACTAACGGGGTTCAGATTTAAATGTAGGCATTGATTGTGCAAACCAACGGGGTTCAGATTTATATGTAGACATTGATTCTTCAAACTAACGGGGTTCAGATTTAAATGTAGACATTGATTCTTCAAACTAACGGGGTTCAGATTTAAATGCAGACATTGTTTGTGCAAACTAACGGGGTTCAGATTTAAATTTAGGCATTGATTGTGCAAACTAACGGGTTTCAGATTTAAATGTAGACATCGATTGTGCGTACTAACGGGGTTCAGATTTAAATATAGACATTGATTGTTCAAACTAATGGAGCTCGGATTTGTGTGATCAAGAATGAAAATTAAAATTTGCACATCGGTAAAAAAGGATATTTTAATAGGGTAAATATTATAAAATTATGACATTACTGTTGATCTCTGAAACAATTTTTTAAATACTTTCGTATGAAGCAATCACTTTGTGGATAGTCAAAATAATTATAATTTTAATTAAAAATATGTTTGTTTGAACGCCACTTTTTTAACATGGTAATATCAACTACCATAATACGAACATGTGTCTAGTGTGGTAGTCGAAAAGCATGTAAAAAACTGTATTCAAATATATTTTACGAATAAAGGAAAGAAAAAAAATACATATATATATTTCCATTGAAATTATAAAGTTTTTTAACATATTATATTTTTTAATTTACGGTTTTTGATCTCTGAGGCGATTCATTTTCCTTTTATGTGTTTTTTCAGCAGAAAATAATCACGAAAAAACTTTTTTCTTCAGCATTTTCATAGTCGATACAATATTGTAAAAATATCGGACTCATTATATAATATTGCATCTGCCCCCTGTCGACCTACAGTCAAAATATGTATGTATCTCGTATTTACCAATCTGTTGCTAAGTAGAGGAGTTCCAAGCGGCAATTTGTGAATACATTTGTGAACCGTCAGGTCCGCCACTTGCACTGCCGCTGGCTCGGCCCAATAAAAGCTAAATGCCATTTTGCCACTGTTGAGAAGGTAATGGCTATAATGGTTTTTTCGTCTCTCACTCGGGCTTATTTCAATTTGCAATTAGCTCAGATACGATAAATTCACATTCGGATTGTAGCGAAGGCATCTGCAATTACCTACTTTTTTTTAAAACATCGTAAAATGTTTAGGTACCTACTTATTTGTACAATGCAGAATAATGCAAAAAAAAAAATAAAAACAAATAATTGTTGATAATAACATCACTGCGATTCTTCTTTAGATTAGTCCAATTAATATTAACTCTTTTTTTCTCGAATTATAAACAAGGATTTTTACTTTAACAATGATTCCCTAAGAGTGTCACAAGTCAACCAGTATAATTATCCCCCTGCTACAATTTTATAATATTTATCGATATTACTAAATATTTTAGTTATAAAATATGAAGGGATTCACGAAACATTCTTTCAATGTTCTTCGGATGAGGCCCGGTTACGTTAAGGCCTGATTGTTTCTACTGAGGTTCTTTTTTTTTAAAGAAAAACCAACATTTTCGGGTTACGAATAACCTGACAATATTTGAAAATCTCCTACTACCACCACAGTAAGCGGAAAATATGGCTTGTGTTGTGATGTAGGACTTAGCCAGCCGAGGAATTGAACACACTACGCCTGGGTGGGATCCAAACGCAATGTCAAATCAGCCAGCGACCGGTCAGTGTTAATTTGGTAATTTTCCCTAAACTTATATTTCCATCATATTTTTATCCACATTATAAAATTTACAGCTATTTTTAGGAATGCTTTACCTAGGTCCTAGGGTTATGTTAAAAATGTTGAGTTACTACAATTCCATGATTTTAAACAGTTCCTCGATAAACTTAACCTACGTAACCTATTTAACATAATGTTTATTTTAACACTTCTTGTGACTTTACATCACTTTTTAAAAGTGTGTTGAATTGTCATTTTTATGGGTTATCCGGTCACCATTTTAAACACCCCTTTAGCCATGTCACGAAACAACTGGGCCTAAGAACAAGTATATCGGTTAAAATTTCTAACCGTTAAACAATATTCAATAATAATTTGTTCTTTGTGAGTAAATTCAATAACTGGCCTGAGTTGGCGTGCCCTGCATGTAACTCAAGAGAGCAGTGGAAGATAATATGATCAGACAGTGTTGATATTACATCAGGCTGCTGGTGGCTGCGAGACTCTACCTTCCCTCTTCGTGCACCGGGCATCGGGCTTTTTATTGCTCCACATCCAATAACAAACAGCATCTAGTCTATCATACTACTGGATTGACGGACTCTTATTTCAAATAATATTATGTACTGCCTATAGCGTAACCGTTGGTGGCTAACTTAAGTCAGTGGCGTGGTGGACTCCCGGCCAGACTAGTAAATCGCTCACGGGTGATGAAAAATGATGTTCCTAACCAGCTTGTTATGTTTTTCTAATACTGAGTGAATTTTTGTTCTTATAAAATATTTGTTATGTAATCCGCTTAATTAAGTAATGTGTTCTGCTTAGATTTTTCGCATGGAGTACCAAATCACTCGTTTTAAAGTTATCTTAACCGCAAAGCACATCTGAGGCAGCAAAACTCTCAAACGGGGTGCTCAGGAGTCATGAAATTTACTCAACTTCTTTAGTCTGGATTTTCAAGTTCAATGCAACTATTGACAGCTAGCAAAGTATTTTTCATCATGAGCTGTGGCGCTATAGGAAAAAAAATAATTCATGATCATTTTTTTTATTTTTCTCTTTAAATGTAGATACTAATTATTTTTTACTTCTCACTCAATACTGTATATCTAGATTGCACTAGATTATCTTCTCAGTCCTGCTGTATTAACAACTTAAATAAAATAAAAATTGTATGCCCGTCACTCACACGGAGAAAAATGAGTATGGCTGATTTATTGAAATCTATTTAAAACGTAATTGCAATTCATTTGCTAATAAACTATTAGTCTATTCAGAATATATCGGAACACGAGTTCATGCAGGTGCCCTTTTCCTGATAAATATGATTACGAAATCTTACAATCCGACATCCTAAAAACAAATTCGTGTTTTACAGACAGTTTGTTAGGAAACCTGCCAATTCATTCGTTGAAGGCCTGCAATCCCGTTTTTAACAAAAATACAAATAATTTGACCAGATTTTCAATAAATTAAAAATATTTTTTATCAGTAAGTTTTCTTTTCTCCATGCACTACCTCCAAATCAACTGCATTCATTCGAGAATGTAGATCAAATTTCGTAACTCCAGAAAACATCGATTGTAAATTTTTGCTGTTTCAGAATTATTACTCAAACAGATCCGCTTTATTAGTATCAGTAGTTAAGAATTTATCTCTCACTGATGACACGATGTCAGATTATTTTACAGTCACCTATCATATATCATTATGTTAGTAATAATATTATAGTCATGATCACATGATATAAACATGAAGGTAGACTTCTACGACGTTCCTAAGAAGGTTGTAAATGAATATGGGGTTCTCATTGCATTACCATGCGCCGGAGATAGGCAACACCTTTTTTTACCATCGAAAAATAATACAAAATCTCCTCTATAAATGAGATGTGTTATTTATTCAAAATAGTATGCTTCAATAAAAACATAAGGCGCTTATTTCACTCCCGGAATACCTGTAAAGAAATGTGCAGCTTCTCTAAATAGTATAAAATAATGTCGCTATCCGCGTCTCTCTATTTGTGCGCTTAGTTCTTCTAAACCACGCAACGGAATTTGATAAGGTTTTCACCTTTATTTAGAAAATTTCTTCCGGAAGGTATATGTACATAATACATGCACATTATATTTATAGAAAGTAGAGAAAAAAGTCGATGTTTTATGATCAAGTCGTAAAAATATATTTTCCGACACTGCATTGCTAACGCTAACTAAACCTTATGAGATATATCAAAATAATTTACTACGGATTTGTATATCTTAAAAAGTTCAAAATTCCGCCATGGTATACGAGTATATCTATCTCCTAACGATAAACCCCAGCAAAGCCGGGTACACGTCAGCTGGTTACAATATAAGTAAATAAATATACGTAATACGTATTACAAAGTACCTGTGTTGGCTTATCAGCCACAATCTTGTGGTGACCTTACTGAAAATGACAAGAGGGATAGTATTAAATCATAAGCCGCCATCTCCTTCACGGAATACCTTTGTCAAGATGTGCAGCTTTACAATTTCAGTAAATCAATAAAAAATATGAAATACACTACTGAAAATATGAACCTACAAAATTATTACCAAAATAAACAGTTATTCAAACTAAAATCACAGCTGGTCAGGAAGTTTAAAGTTGGTAACAATAACATTCTACTGACTAAATAAGTATTACAAAGTACCTGTATTGGCTTATCAGCCCCAATCATGTGGTGACCGGTTCCACATATTTCATCAAAATGAATATTCAACACATCCATAAAAAGTGATATAGAGTCATTAAAAGTGATGAAACAAAAACCAAAACTCTAATAATTACCTATGTAACCTATTTATCCTAGTTTTTGTTTCATCACTTTTCATGACTTAATATCACTTTTTGTAGGTGTATTGAATTTTCATTTTGATGACATACGTGGTCACCGTGGTTACCATATTGACAATGACATGAGGGATAGTATGAATAATTATTAACAATAAATTAATGAAAATATTTAAATATATGCAAATTAAGTACATAATAATAATAGAATAATAAAAATATGAAAATGCAAAAATCAGTCATTTTAAATACATGTAGGATTACGAAAGATTTTTTAAATATTTATGTTGAGGGATCAATAGGATTTATAGGCCCTGTTAGGAGTTCTACCGAGTCGAACCCTCTGAACCTTATGAAAATATCTGGAGTCGGTGAATTACTTTCCCATTTGATCTCTGGTGAGTTGACGTGTTGTTATTGTATTTTTTTGCATTTATTTTTCTTATATAATGCACTTGCATAATGTTGATTGACTAGATGATCATTTGTGGAAAAGTGTGTGGAAGGGTTTAGTTTTTCCTATGGGGAAGGTTTAACCCCGACATAAAGTCGGAAATATAAAGTAAATAATAATAATAAAAAATTATAAGTTAATTAAGCATATCATAATAATAAATATATAATGTACATAGTATTTCCACAAATATTTCATGTATTTTCTCGATAGAAGCGACGAGTTCAATCAGTTGAGCTGCTACTGGGAACGCATTGGATATACCTATTTTTGAAAATTGATCAATATTGAAAGTAAAGTGGTCCTATTAAGTTAACCACCATTACTCCCATTGCATGTACAATATGTACAGTGTACAGTACACGTACAAGATGCTCCAAACAACCGCTTGCCAGTATTATTATTCCTTCGTCCAGTCCCAGGTGTGCTACTTACTTACGTTATTATAGGAGATTATCTCAACATAAAGATTCTCAGGTTACGCCAATTTGATGCGCGTTTAGGTACCTACGTAGTTTTTATATTTGAAAAGTTCTGTACTCGACGATCCATGAAAACATTAAGTCTTCATCATTATTGTATCTTCGAGCTTAATTTGGCGACCAGCAGTGTGAACTCCTGATCCTGGTAAGCTTGAATCAATCAATCAGGGTGACCCCTTTTGTATATGTTCGAAGAATGCAGTCTCACGTGATCACGTCTCTCTATGGATGCAGGGAATCGTTAAATTATAAATAATATCTGCATTATGGGTCGTCTTGCTCACAACCTGGAAAAATAAGTTCCATTTTCACATTTGGACTCGCCTTTTAAGGCTAGCATTACACTTGTAAGTTTTTTCGTAAATTTACGACTTCTAGCCAATGGGCATCTTGCATTTTGAAAATCCAATGCGCCCATTGGCTAGAAGTCGTAAATTTACGAAAAAACTTACAAGTGTAATGCTAGCCTAAGGACTTGTAGTTTTTTTCCATTGTGTGAAATTTTTATACCGTCAGAGCTTTTTCATACCAATACAAGTTGATGGCTTCCGTGGCTGAATGGTTACGATCCGTGCCTACAAAACCGGGTCGCTTTTGGAGTGCGAGAGAGAAACTTTATTTATTTCTTATTTCACGCCCGGCTGGTCTTTTACGTGTTATTTTTTATTTATTACAAATAACATGTAAAAAGTACAACAACATCAAAAACAAATACAGAGCAAGATCAAAAAAAAAAAATCAAAGCAAAATCAAAAACAAAATCAAAAAGAAAATAAAAGACAAAATAAAAAACAAAATCAAAAATAAAATAGAAGACAAAATTAAAAACAACTTCTAAAACGAAAACAAAGTCAAAAACGAAATAAAATCGAAACTAGATACACCACCAGACTAAATGGAAAAATACAACACTAGGAAAATTACAATACATTGGTAAAATAAACAGAGCTACGTAGTTTGTATAGTTAAAGTATATTAAATTTGATGTTCTTTTTTCTGAAATAAATGGGGTAATGACTTGTTTATATTTGGTGAATGATGTGTTGAATATATCAACAAAATCTTTATAGTCATTACCCAAATTTTGTATAAAGCGAACGGGTTTATAGAATTGCGATTCTTTGTTGGAGTTATCACAATAGAACGGTAGATAATGCCTCGATGATGGTTTGCGAGGTATATGTAAAGAAATCAAGTATAGTTCGGGGCTGTCAATTATTGAATTTATGGTTTTATATAAACATGTTAGGTCATTAACTATTCTACGTTCAGATAATTTTAATAAATTGAGTTGACATAGTAGATAATCATAGTTGACACATTCCCTTTTAATACCCATTCTGAAATTAATAAATCTTAAGAATTTATTTTGAATTCTTTCTATCGTGAGTGAATGACTAGCGTAAGTAGGTGCCCACACTGTCGAGGTATACTCAATTTGACTCCTAACCAATAACATATAGATTGATCAAATCACAAATCAATGACATATAGATTTTAGATGAATCCAGTGTTTCTAATATATTTTAGTATGGTTTCTAATATATTATAGTATTTTTTAGAATAGGGTTGTTTAATTGACATGATGTTTATTAGATTGTTGAAAATTTTGTCAATGCTTTTATACAGGAACTTTCATAATTATTTTCATTGTGGCTTTTAGGGTTTCAATTGGTGATTTTAGGATATTGTCATTTGCACTACCCCATCCGATAATCAACGTTAGATATTAAGGCGATGCACTACGTCGTGTAATATTTTTAATCGAGCCGCTATCAATAACACACCTTACGTAGATGGCGATAAGGCTTAAATTCCCGCTTCACACCATCCACCTGTTTTGATCCACATGGAAAAAAAGTGCCTTTTATTTTATTTTGTGGATGTTCAGGCACAAATATTTAAATATTTTTCAGATCATTTTATAAATAACTTAATTTGCCACATTATACAATAAAACCATAACCGAAAATGGGTTCGTAAATAGGAGATTTTGAACTTTAAAGCAGTTTTCATAGTCCCACACATTATTTTTTTTCTGGGCTTATAAAAAGACTTATCTGAAAAATACTCGATTATTTCAAAGGCCAAGATGTATTCTACTCGCAGTATTTAATTAAAGCATCTGAAACATTTCTAGGCGACCAAATTTTCAAACCAAAAACACATGACTTTAAATTACTACGTTGTGCATCGCCTTAACAAAACCATTCTTCTTTCGGCATCGTGTTTTGATTATTACTAAATGCTTGATTCTTGATAATAGCAAATTAATTAACTTGCGAATGGTAAAGTTTGCACCCCAAGTGGTATTTTCCTGTGACTTGTTACATAGACGTTAGCTTAAGTTGCTACCTACGACTAAGTGGGTGTACACGTATGCCAAGTGTGGTTGTTTCAACTTATTAATATTGTCAAACGCAGGTGCTTTCACTGCTTTCACAACTTGCAAGATGGGTACTTACGACATATTCGTAAAATATTTATTAATGTTTGATGGGTGCTACTGCCTATTAGGAGTAAATATAACGCTTTTGGGATCTGGGCGTTTTGCGTTAAACGGGCTGTGTTCCACAAGGAATTTAATATTTCACAAAATTATCATAATTTGTAATACACCTAAGTAATTCGTTTTTAACTAAGCAGAATTTAGCAGAATTTTTTCCAACGTGCATATTTTTCAAAAAAGGAAGGAGATGAAGTTCTGGGAAGGCAAAAGGTATGAATAGTGGGTAAAAATCTGGGGTCAATGTTTCTAGCAATTTCGGACGTATGAATCCATCCCTCATACTGTGGTGCAAAGCGATGGGTCGAAAAAGTCCGTCTGGATAGGCTTCCCTCAACCAATCTCTCTCGATCTGACCCGCCACGCAGCAGGTCATAGACAAACCGAACCTCTTGGGATGACCTATGGCGGAGTTGTTAGTTATCCAATAAATGGTTGCGGTACCCAAATTACATAATAATTTATTCCGCTTACTTTCCTGCCATCGCATCACTTAATATTTTCTAAATGAAGGTATCCTAGAAGGCTGAGCCATCATTTATACCTAAATGTTTACATGTTATAAGTAAATATATATAAGTTATTAGTACATATTACTTGTGCATGTTTGAAAATTGAACAATCTTTTAGCGTAAATTAAAGACGTCAAAGTGTGTGAGAAGGGAGATAATAGCTAATTTATTGGCACCGAATATAACACGAGGAACGCTGAAGTTGGCTGAAATTATAATGTTCTTGACAGTTTCATTATTAATTGAGTTCATAAGGACATTATTCTGTGCTCCTTGGAAAATAAGCCCAAGATAAAATTGTGTATCGAACAGCTTTGGTATTTATATCGTAAAATCTAATTTTATTTGGAAAATGCTGTCCAGAAAACATTGCATGAAATTGTTGATTATATTTTTAATATGTCGACGGCTCTAGAGAAATTTACAACGTCATCTATTCTACAACCCAGACTAGCATACGAAATATGTATGATTTTTTCAAACGTTTTTCTAAAAATCTAAAGTCACAAAAAATGAGACAACGTCAGAGGTCGGAGGGTGCTTTTCTTGGTCATCAATTTTTTGAAAAATAATTAAACATTTTCAATAGTTTACATATTTTTTCTATAGTAGTAGAGTTGTACAGCGTGCAAGTCTCTCTGCACATGGTAAGGTCAATTTTACCTTTCTTCTAAGAAATTAATTTTAATGGTGTTTCTGGGCCCTAGGAGTCGAAAAGTCTCATTTAAATTGACATATTGTCCATGTTCTTTCATATTGGTATAGATCTCACTTATAGGATGTTTTCCATTCAATTGGTTCACTATAGGTACGATGTAATATTAACGTGAATGTTAGAGAATTGCGTAAGAAATATATATTCGTAGAAAAAAAAAACATGTTGGTGATGTTATAAAGTGCAATGTCAAATAATCAATTCGCATTTTATAAAATTAAGGAAAATCAATCGATAAAGTGTTCGGTTGTAATACATTTCTTTCTCCACGTATTCTTTCTAAATTATACCTTCTCCTGCCGTAGGTAGGAGGGGGGTCGCATAATTTTCAAATATAGCCTGGCTAACAGATCACAGCGCATATCGTCACCACGCCCACACTTACAGCAAATCATAATTTTAGATGTGACAGGTCTGTAATAGGTATGTAGTTATTTAAAACGCTTTGAACTTATAGCGTAATCTGTCACCCCCTTTAGATTGAATAGATATCGTAGTACCTACGTAAAGTCCGGTGGGCCAACTATAACTAGAATCCGGGGAAAAAAATCCGTGAAAGTATGTACCTACCTACTTAACTTGATAATCCGGGACAGTTATCAACCCTATTATCTTAGTGCGTGGGTACTTGGATAAGGTTTAGGAGTGGTAGTACCTACCTAACTGCATAGAGCTAGGTCGATTGCGCTATGGCTGTCTCTCCGCGGGGGTCGCAGTGGATGTGACGGGAGGGTAATTGCCTGCATCACTCTTCCCTATCAGGCGAATACCAATTCAAATACACATAATTAGTCAATATTATATACGCTGCTTTCAGTCCTTAACGTGATTCGTTGACCCGGTTTTAACTTATAAAATTTATTTTTGACACGTTAATTTTTTGATGATAAATACAATGATTAGAACAGTTTCTTGTCATACTAAAGATGGTGTCGGTGGTGTTTGGTTAAATGTTAATTTAATATTATTTATGTTTCCAATTTTAATAAAAAAAATTAAAACATAAAAAAGCTCATTCTTATTCCGTACTGAGCTTTAAACTTAAATTAAAAATACTAATATCGGTAGTGTATCTGTCTGTAGCCCTGGTTCAGTGAACTCTAGAATTCGGATTGTGGAACTTGATTGTGTGAAAAATTCAAACAAGCGATAAAGTGGGTACCTACCTACATATCTATATAATAATTGAATAGAAAATTGTTTTAATTGCCTTATTTGGAATTAAAATGTCCCGTGATTTTTAGCGGGTCTGCGCTAGTAATGATAATAATACCTAAAAATAAAATTGGTAACACTAACATGCAATAAGAAAAAACGCCACGGAACGTGGCAAAAAGGTACCTACCTAAAACTCTTTTTTTTACATTAACTCCACACAGGAGGCCCTAAGGAAAATAATGAATGAAGAGACCCATATTGTAGGAGGGAGAAAACACAGTCGTAGAAAAGACTGTTCTTTTATGTTAAGCGCGCGCTTTGCTTATTTCCCGACTATGCACCGGTGCAGAAGGGATCATGACGCCAATTCCTCGGAGCATCTTTCATTGCAATACCGGTAGAACGAGGACAGTATACCTATCAGTTTGTTACGGTTTTCAAAATGTGGTTGGCAAATTCATAATATTTAATAATATTATTATTAAAACACGATATATTTTTATAAATAAAATGACGCCACAAAGTGAATAAGCAATTATTGAAGAAAAAATATTATGTCACTTCAGATTTTACACAAAATCCGTAAATAATATAATACTATTTACATTACGATATTATATTTTATTGCCCGCGCAATTTTTTGAGTGGACCTAAATAATTAATCCCAAGCTCATCTGTTATTCAAGGGCACGGGAAACAGTACCTGTTGAAGCGCGCATCATCAGGTCTGTGCCCGTGATTGCTGATTAGTATTAGTACCGATTATGGCCGAGTGCCGTGTAGGCAGTGTCAGTAGTCACGCTCCCCTGGCCGTCGCGCTCCCCTGGGCAGGGGCCCGGGCCCTGCCATGTTTTTGGGCCTTTCTTCCCATAATACCTCGCAAAAACACCAATATCAGAACTTATTCCTACCCGTTATTACGACGGTCATATCCGATAATCGTTAAGTTGATTGTTTCGAAAAAATATCTGTAAACAAAATATATTTTTCATTTGTTGTCGTTAAAATTGACACTATCCGTGATGTTGTGACTAATAACAAGAAAAATATATGTAATTTATTGCGAGGTACAATAGGTGTAAAATGTCTTTATTGTGTAGATACACAGATAAAAATGAGCAATTTGAATGTGTTCAATTTATTGATAATCCGGTTAAAAACGGGATTGCAGGTTGTTTACCGATATTTTTTGTAAAATCCTTATAAATCTGAAAACGTGTTAATGCACGTGCATTTGACTTGATAATATATATAGTGAAAATATTTGAATTTTTATGAACACGTGTTCCGACATCGTGAGAAAATATTAAAAATTTACTAACAGTTTATCAGGAAACCTATTAATTTATTCGTTAAAGGCCTGCAATCACGTTTTTAACCGGATTACTAATAATTTTAATAGATTCTTTATAAATTAGCAATTCGAAAATGAATTCATGTCTTCTATGTATTTCTGGAGTAGAAAGATATTTGGGAAGGGAAGTGGAGAGGGAAGAAGTAGTTTTGTAACTACCTGGATATTCAGATCTAGTCATATAACATAGTTATAGCCAAGTCAAGCCACACTCATGTCGTGCATATTATCAAACATTCATACTATTTTCGGTTGTCGGTCCATGTAATCCGCAAAATTATTCAAGTTCAATGAACTTTTAATTTGAACAATTGGAACTTATAAGTATTATAACTCATATCAGATAAGGGATCAAATTGGTACTTACCAAAATTATTTAATTAATTTATATTTCTTTATTTGAAATGATTATTTCTTTCGCTGACGTCGCAATTTTGGCAAATATATATATTTTTTATTCTTTCATCTATTTTTTACGGTTTTACATACATTATGCCTTTATTATTGAATTAATATGAAAAATTAAAAAAAAAATTATTAAAAATGCATTATTTGATTGCTTTGATTTTAAACCTCAACCTCTGGATTAAGAGCCAAGAAGCTGACCATTAAGCCATGGAGGACGTCAAAAAATAAACATTATTTTTTGTAATTTTGCAGCATACGTGAAATAACCTAAGAACTTTATCCAATGACTGCCTAGTTTCCAAATATGTACATCAGAGAAAATGGTATGTCTAGTTCTGCTGTCGAGATTTATTTATTATTGAACATTCAATGTTTACATCACATAGCATCTTCCAGCTTAGGCAAAAAGTCGTTGACGCGGCTTTGGGAAATCCCAAACTTCGCCTCACGGTGAATAACAGACATCATTTCGCCAAATTAAGTTTTCAGGACACGTATGAAACGAATATTGAATGCAGCGACGGGACTTGCATAATAATCAGCCACGTTTGTTATACTCAGGATCCTGATAGAAATAAGGTAGACATAGGTAGACATTATATGTAGGTACACTCTGTTTTAGCAATCTTAGCAGTGTTCTGAAGACACGAGATGTTTAACATTGTCCACTGAGGTCGCAATTATCTAAGAAAATTGAAAAAAAATGCGTAGGCATTAAATGAAAAGTTTAAGAAATTGAACGCCATTATGGTATTTATAATAATCTCTAGTAATTAATCTTACAAACAATCTTTCAAACACTCACTTCGGGGGGTGCATGATTTTTAGTAGAAAAGATAAATAACTTTTTTTCTAAATTCCAACGCTTTTAGGTAAAAAGAAAGTTGAATTGTTTTTATGGGAAAATAAATATTCTTCTTTGAAAAAATATTTTAGTATGGGAAAGAAAGTTCATCTTTTTTACTTCTAACTTCTGACATCGAATCACCTCCCAAAGTTAGTGCACTTAACCCCCGAACACCTCGTATAAAAATGAATGTTTTTTGTTTGTGTCTTATAGAATCCAAAACTACTGTATCCATTTCACTGAAAATTTCATAGTTCATTATTTTTAGTGTCAGGTAGAAGATGTCGGGGACATCTACATATACTTTATCTAAACAAACATATTGTTGGGAATTAATTATTGCACCTGAGGCGTAATTAAAAATCATTAGCTTTCGCCACATACCTACATGTAAAATGTGGACTTTTTAATGCTGAATACCTACATTAAAACCCAACATATTTCAATCTACATTGATCGTGTCAAAAAAAATGTTACGCTTTGTCATGGATGCATTTAAATTAGGTCAAAGTTGACCTACGTAATGCATTGTTCAGCTTGACTTCACGGAAGAATCTGAAGACGTGTAAGTGTAATTTGTTGGACACAGGCAACTAAAGCCTTCCCATATTTCTATGGCATCCTTCACTCAACTTGTGGGGTCCGTAGATTAAGGCTTAATGTGTACGCACCACGGCACTACCTGTATGAATACATCGACATAACCTCACCACCCCCGTACCACACCCCACTTCACCTGTCCTGGTGTCCCGGAAACTGCAGCTGAGGGGGGAGGAGTATACAACCTTCCTTTATATGTGCAATGCAGGTACTATATAGGTATTATGTACCCTTGTAGTTATGTGATGTGTAATTGATATCAAAATCAAATCAGGGCACCTATTTTATTTTGTAATTCAGTATTAAAACTAAGTTAGTTAGTATATCTAAAACGCATGAAATTCTTTCAGTATGAAATACAAATGCTAAAAGAGCACAAGATAAATATAAATCCAAACAATCTAATTTACAACTTAACATGGGTTTTCGAACATCGTTGTATCGTAAAAGCACGACGTCAGTTATAAAAAATCTACCCGTAAGAAACAAAGTTTTCTTTACTATAATACATCGATTTTCAATGTTTGACCTAGTTGCGCCATCTCTTGAACCAGGTAGAAGCCATTTTTAATTTATTTTTTTGTTTGACTGAGGATTGAACCTTGCTCCCCAGGGACTGGCTCTCAAACTGCTGTGAACTTTTAAAATGTCTTTTAAAAAATTTAAACAATTGGTATGACTGCGAATTGAACCTTCCTTCCAGGGACTATAGAGTCAACCGTGCTAATAACAGCGCTAATTCACTATTGGGTAAGACCGACATATATTTCGTATATTAACTGGTGAGTTTTCTCGAAATCGGCGCTATATAAATCAGCCAAATATTATAACTGCTGTAATGTTAATCAATTTCAGAGAAATGCGTGATTGGCACCAAAATCATAGACAACGAGTCTATCCGCCAAGTTTCACTTCGATCGGATATCGTAAAGTGGGTAAAATTTTTTTTCCCAGATTTGCATTCAATAACGAAAACAAAATAGAAATTCAATTAGATAAAAATAGTGTTGAAATATCACGCGAAGGCAACTGGTAACTACTAACAAGTCTTCATATAAAACAAACACTCTAGATTCATCAGAGTTCTAAAATATTATTAACAACCCTTAACCAAATCTTTTCGTCGAAAAGAGTGGTGTTGAAACAAAGTATCTTTATTACAATTTAATTTGGAGGCGCCTTTGTGCACAATTACCTTGGTACTAATTAACTGTCCAATTTGATCTTATTCATTTCCCGGTAAACAATTAACCAAACTTTTATATTGCATAATGAGGATTACCGTATCGTAAATCATCTTCTCTTTGAGCCGAGTTCGCGGGGCTGGCACAATGCAAGATGGGTCTTACAACAAAAGGTCCGCCAGTTTAGGTAATGACAGGGCGCTAGTGGTGACCGGTGTGTGTAGTCCTCATTCTTCGTTACTCGTTCCTTGTTCAGGTATAAACTAAGTTATTATTTCGGCGGCTTCAATCACCGCAGGCCGAGTATGTTTTGTTCCATCAGATGTTATGTAATCATTCCGCATTATCCGCACCGAACAGGACTCATAATAAAGTGGTATCCAACCGAAATCCTTACCCTTCCTTCCTTCCTTGTTACCGAATATAATAAGCACACATTATATTCATTTATACTGTTACTTACAATTTTTTATAGCAACGAGATGCCTTAATTTCTCGTGAATACACCAAACCGCTGAATTGTGTTTGTGTGGTGCATTGCATTAGGTCGATGTGCGTACAAATTGGTTTAATTTAAGCCAAGTGCATTTTAAATTGTTTTGTTTTAAAGACAACCCTACTTACTTTAACTTTGATGAAAATTTAAATGTTTTTATTGTGCGTTAAGAGATTTAGATTATCTGATTTTTCTTCTTATTGCAACTAACTCATTATCTCAACTAGTTACAAAAAAAAAGACGATAAAAAATGTATTATTGTTATTATACACGGTGTCCTAAAACTAACTTATACGAGTGGGAAACTGGTAAATATACATCACATGGAGAACTCAAAAAATCTATTTGAGCTTTTCAGTCATTTTCATCTTTTTTCAACGGTTAAAAAAACTACGCTAAAATAATTCGACGGTACATTTAAAAAATAAACAGCTGATAATAACCCCGTAGCAATCGATATTATTCAAATTTTATTCCAAATAATTCCCACTTAAGTATTCGATTTACTCAAAAACGAAAGCTCAAATAAAAAAATGTACCACAAAATCGAATCCAAATTAGATTCGCACCAGTTTCCTGCTTGTGCGACTAGTTTCAACTTCAACATATTTATTAGTGAGGAGTATGTGTATAAAAACACAAAATAACCATACTAATGTGAGGTGCACGGAGAAATGGCTGATTTATTAAAATCCTGGTAAAAAGGGGATCGATGGCGATTTCCAAAAAAACTCCTAGTACATTCATAATATATCAGAACACGTGAGCATACACCTGAGTTTGTCCTGATAATATACAATGACGAAATGCGAAAATATTATGTATGAACACATGTTTCGATGTCGCGATAACACATTCGTATTTTACCGAAAGTTTATTAGGAAACCTATCAATTCTTTCGATAAAGGCTTGCAATCCCGTTTTTAACCTATTTCGAATAATTTGAAGAGTTTCTTAAAAATATAGCAATATTTTATATCATTAAGATTTCTTCATGTGATGATAAGTACGTATTCAATGTGCAGTGACCATTGGTGTCTTATTTAGTCAATGGTAGTGACCTTATATTTCATCCAACGTTACTATTTACATTATTTATTATCTACGAGTGAATTCGATGTTTTAAAATTGATGAAATTACTTGATGGTCTTGTGGTAGGTTATTAAATGTTAAACTGACGTGATATTGACGTGATACTGTATGTAATATGTTTTACGTTGTATACGCGGATAGAAGTAACTATTTATTAAATATATTTAAATGATTTGTTATTTTTTGTTTCAGAAACGAATATAATGGGTGCCGCGGAGTGGTGCGGCTACAGCGGGACCCCGGGGGTGCAGTACGGATCTTTCTCCCCGCTACAGTCGTACTGCGATACCGTTGACCACCCCGCCTCGCTGCATCTTCCCACAGGTAAATATGACTTTTGATATATTGGCATACAGAGCTTCGAGCTAAAGAGGCCCCTTTCTCTTTCATAATGAATTTGTAATAATGGTTGTTTAAAAAATCTTCATTTTAAGTATGTTGCCATATGGAAAGATTTACTAAGGATCTGTTTGGATATGTACGTTTTCATCGTACATGGTTAGGCAATTTATAGACACGTTTTCATGGGTGGGAAGTCCCGCATAAAATGTTTCCCCGAGACTTGAGTTATGTTTTTTTAAGGAGGGGGACTTCAGAGTCTCTGTGAAGTTGGAAAACCCTTATCCACTTGGGGGCTCCCTGGGTTATGCGTATGGCTTTATTTTTGAAATGTTTGGTGTTTTTTAAATGGAACTCTGAATCGTGGGCCAGATAGGCTTGCATATGTTAGTTTTGGCCTTATCGTTGATTTGTAAATTAGGAGTTTGTTTTTGCTAATAGTTTATTATTTCTTTTGAATTGCATGGAGTAGATTCAAGTAAATATATCTCTACATACTCGTGCTGTCGTACTTACCAAATCTACAGTCATATTCCATAAGCTATGGTAAGGAATCAAATCTCTCACTCATCCCTTTCTCTAAAACAACTTTTGATCAAATTGATTTTAAATACTTTGTAACTATACAAAGTGTTCGATCGTCAGCCAAAACAGATCAAAACCTATTTTTAAGTATGTCTTTCCAATGTTACAATGCTGATTGTCTTTTATTTTGTAATGTAATATGGTGTTGCTATTTTTGACATAAACTTCTTATATTATTTTTTTTAATCTATTAATAACACAATAGCCAGATGTGATATATCCAGTATACCTAATTGTATTTGTATAGAAGAAAACCACAAAAAATAATGTAACAATGTCTTATCAATACATAATATACTTCACAGTGCTTCGTTTTAAAAGTTAAATTCGTAAGAGTACTTATACTGCTCTCAGCACAAGATCTCCTAGTGAGACAAACACAGTATAACCACCAACGTAATATTATAAATAAAGTTTCATAAGTTAATAAAAAAATTCAAACATATACCGATATTATATACATAGGAATATAGATTTCTGCATTATACGTCTGGAGCCAATATGACTATGGCATCTCCAATTGGGGTATGTTGTGTGGCTGAATGTAGTGGGGAGGAGAATGAGAAGGTAAGAGGAAGACGATAAAATACCTGGCTATTCAGATATGATCATCAAACACGGCTAAAGTCATTTCAAGCAACGTTTCAATTCTGAATGGTGGTTCGATACTGAGACTATCTTCCACTCTGGAACGTTTCTCAGATATATTTTTAAATAATGAATTGTCAAATAGCACAAATTAATCCAAAAAAAAAATACCTACGCACGCAGGATTTGAACCTGCGACCTCCGGATTGCTATTTGAAAGGTAGACGGGGAAAATGTTGATATCCGGCGAAGGATAATTTTACAATATCAAACTAGTGTACTTTTGTGTTTGATATTTGAGAAATCCCCCTATTTAATAGAATATACCTACATCTGGTGCTGATATCTGATGGGATGATACAAATATTTATGATTGAGAATAGGAACATTACGCGAAATGGTTTTAGCGATTGTTTAGTAACCTTCCCAGCGTCTTAATAAATAATAATAATAATAATAATTGGATGACTTGTATAGCGCCGTTTTTGTGCAAAATCACCTCAAGGGCGCTGTACAAACTTATAATACATTTCTACAGTGATCTATGTTATTACTTAACTATTTATGGAGAAAATATACAGTACAATACTTACCTGGTAGGTCACTTGAGATTAACACTTAATTAACATTATCTAATTTTTTATTGGCGAAATTTAGATACAGGATTTAGGACTTAATTGAAAAATTGAATATAACTGGACTTTCTCTTAGGAATGGTATATTTAATCTAAGGGTACGACAGCTTAAAAAGGTAATTTTTTAGTTTAGACCTGAATTCTGTTGGACTTGTTATGGGTCTTATTGCCTTTTCTCTACCCCTCCCCCATTTGTTTTAGCCACACGACATTTCTTATTGGGGATGCCATTGTTGTAAATGCTCCGGGCCTCTAGATCTCTTGCGCAGTATCATAAAGAAAAGATAGTTTCCAAAGTACGAACGACCGGAATGAGTAGCATGTTATTAAATTTAATGATTGGCCTTTCTAGTAGTTTCTATAACTAGGATGCCGAATTAATCGTTTATAGTTCCTAAATATGAAAGCATATTTACATTATTGATTGCTAAATATAATACATTGATGCAAAGTCATGACTCACGACGAATTTCATTCATAAAAGTATCTTTGCAAAAATACCCAAGATTGTCAATAAAACAACTTCATTATGTAATGATTGAGATGACTAACTACTACGGGATCTACTTGATTCCACTATCTTAACGTACGTAAATATGACTATGAATTGTGTGCCACAGGTTTATCGACGAACCGATTTAATTGAGGTCACCTTTTCCCTGAAGGCCGATCTTACACCTCGTTAACTTATTACCTGCACTGTCATTAATTTATAACCCAGTCTCTGCGAAGGATCAAGCCTGGAAATGTGGGAATCCCAAATTACAGCAATTATCGATGTAAGAATCTTAACGTGCCTTCTCACAATGTACGTCAATACGTGTCATAGCTCGTCGTGTTTCCATTCACTTTGTTCAAGGATATCTATTATCGGAGATCGATCTATATCATAATTCAATATAGACTACTACCACTTCTAGACTCTATTACCTGTTTAGTTCTCACCTAAAATAATAATACCGTCGCATAAACCTCTACAAATAGAAGAAAGGGACTTGCTTATTCTAGACAGCGAAAAATACCTTGGCTTACATATTGATAAACATCTGACATTTAAACAACACGTAGAAAAATTAAAAGCAAAAATCATCCCACTAATTGGTGTATTTGGTAGAATTGCCCATCTCCTACCAACGGAGGTAAAGAGGGGCTTATACTTTACTTTAATCCAGTCCCATCTAAATTATTTAATAGAAATATGGGGAAACACATACATTACATACCTAAATGATTTACAAATAATACAGAACAAAGTTATTAAAAAAACTCTTCAATTATAACCCGGACACTCCCACAAAAAAACTGTATCAGGAAATGAAACTTTTGAAAATAAGAAAATTGTACGAATACAACATATGCCTCCTAATCTACAAAATCCAAAATGGACTTATAAACACAAACGCAACATTTAAACAAACGTCACAAGTACACGAACATTATACTAGGCAACTTAACAAATTGTACACACATGCTGTAAGGACTGAAAGTGGCAAAAGAGGCATTGGCCACGAGGGTGTACAAATATACAATCTCCTTCCAGATAAATTTAAAACGGAGAGTATAAATGTATTTAAAAAAAACTTTTTAATCTAAAGTTATTAGAACAATATTAGAAAATTATTTATTTAATGTTATATATTTAAGTTAAGAAAGTGAAATGTAAATTTCTTTTAACTTAATAAATAAATAAAAAAAGCATGTGAAAAACAACAACGGTTAAACTGCCCAGCTTTCTACGATAACCCTCCCGCTATAATAAATCGCCATTTGCTCTAAAATAAGCAACACACGTACATACACGCAACTGTCTGCATAAAAGTCGTCATCGTCGTAAAATTTAGAATTACACGAATAATTGAGACAGAAATCAATTTACAATAAAAGATATAAATTTGTTTTAAACCACTTTAATTTTAATTGCACTCTACCGGTTTCGGAAGCACCCTTCCTTCGTCAGGAGAATATTAAAACTGGATTTCTCCTGACGAAGGAAGGGTGCTTCCGAAACCGGTAGAGTGCAATCAAAATTAAAGTGGTCTAAAACAAATTTATTTCTTTTATTGTAAATTATGACGAGCCACAAAGTAAATGCTTATTACAAATATGTAGAAATCAATTTGTTTATTTAGATGTTACATTGTTGGTTAGTTTAGGTTAAGTTCATGAAATAACAGATTTTAATAATTCGACTAAAGCTTCAGTGAAGGTCATATAAGTTCATTAGTAATATAGAACCCAATATAAGGTTGCATTTAAGAAAATGTGAGCCATTTATTAATCCGTTTAGTTAGGTACCTACTAGAATATACGTTTTGCGGGAAAAATCACTTAATGGAAGTTTAGAATCTGAATTTTTGGAATTTCTAATAGTAATTGTTGCTGATCGTAGAATCTTAAAGTTACTCACAATACCCATTAAAGCCAGTTGTATTCCCATTACTTTGACGAAGGGTCTTTATTATCAGGATCGATCGTAGTTAACCCGGACGGGGAATGCGCATTTCCGCCCTGCCTGGTCCCCAACAAGCCGAAAATTGATTCTGATGGTCATCCGAGGGAATGTATTAAGTTCCGGTCGACACCTGTCTCTTTGCATACCGCCGGCCTTACCTACAGAGACCTGTACATATTGCTTACCTATCTGTAAACCAATCGCTTTCCGCTGTTTGAGAGGATTCGTCATTGCGTCCACCTAATTCTTGTTTCGCAATTATTGCATCGTACGATGTCCATAATCTGGCGAGTTTCTCATAAATGCTAATTAATTCAGTTATTTCAATTTCATGACATTAATTACCGCGGTGATAATTTATACTACATGACTAATGGGCGTTTCCACTATAAAAATATCTTACACACAAAGAAATAAGAAATAAATCTTTAAAAAAACATTGACTCCTAACAGATTTGATTACCTAAAGAATAATATTCTAACGTTAAAAATTGGTTACTTTTCTCTGTACTTTGTTGATAAAACTCGCATTTACATTGCGATTAGCACCGTTGTCGTTATATTTTACTTTCGCTGCACCGTGTGACCTTGAACGGAGTTTTCAAATTATATAGAATTTATTATTGATTAATATTCCATAGGTGTTCACGTTCACCAATGTATATTTTGAACACGTGAACAAATTGTTCGCTCGTGACAAGCGTGTGGCAAATCATTCAAGAGAAAATTGTTACTGTACCATAAACAAACGGGCCGGACAAAAACTTACCAAAGACTGGAACAATTGAGTGATTATCTGAAGGCACTCTAATTAGCAAATATTTATGAAAGTGTATAACATCTACCTAACCCTCTCAGATCTAAAATAAAACTGGCAGTGGTAAAACATGTTTGATAACAATTGGTAGTCTTATTTAAAAATTTATCGTATTTGTTTTCAAGTTATTCCTACTTTTATTTGTAAGAACATAAGGTCTCAGAGGGCGTGATCCAGATAATATTAAAAATTGTTCAGGAAAAATATAATATATTTTAAATTTAAAAAAATTAAACATTGATAAAAATACCTTCTAAACTTCAAAAAAATTTGGTCGAGATTAAACCCAAAAATAACATTTAAAAGTTTAAAAATGGATATCGCATGAACTAGTAACAAAAAATTAATTAAAAAATTGGGTGCAAAGTCAGTTATACCAGCAATTGGCAAACAAAAACCGAACATTTTTATAAGCTCTGGTTGGCGAGGAAAAATAAATGTATTTTTGAATGGACACACGGTCTGAAAGGGTTAACTGCTCAAATCTAATAAAACAGTAAACAAAATTATTGGTAGCAAAGCAATATCTTCCATCAAAATACAATTTACTAAAACTATAATTTAATTTTCCAGTATTACCAGACAGCAGCTGCAACCAGGCGCAGGGCGAGTTTGGCACGGGTTCCCCGGGCTTGGGGGGCGTGGGGGGCGTGGGGGGCGTGGGGGGCGTGGGGGGCACCGCGCGCGCTCCCTACCCAGCCCTCACTGAACTGGAGCCCCTGCTGGCGCCCCGCTACCCCGCAGACCCCAACACCTACCCAAACAACTGGTCGGCCAACGGCTACAGCACCTACAACAACTACCAGTACAACAACGTGGTCACCAACAACAACCTGGCCTGCGCGCAGCCCCAGGGCGCCTACCTCAACCCGCCGGGGCCCACCATGGTGCTGTACCCACATCTATACTCCACGGTCAATCAGAACCAGATCCACTTCCATCTGCATGGCTCCACGGATAAACTGGACCAATACTTCTCCGGCGATAGCTCTCTGACCATCAGTTCTGGGCCCTCTCTGAAGGGCAGTATTGAGATCGGGATCGGGGTGCCTTCCCAGAACCACCTGGACGGGGATGGTGCCCCACAAGAGCCTCAAGACAGTGACGTCACTCGCGAGAACCCCATGGCAGTGTCTAACGCCCTACCAGACCCATCTAGTGTGTGGAGACCCTATTAACACAAGTGACTAGTGACTGACTTTACTAAATTGTGATTCGTATCATATTTATTATTATCCCGTTCATAAATTAAATAATCATTCCTAAAAAAACATAAAAGACAATAATTATTGTATTAGATAAGCATTAGATATTATTTTGATTACATGCTACCTGTGTTATAAAATCTACATGTTTTCTTGAAAACATTGAAGTGGCGAAAATTATAATAGATACATAGATATATATCGTTTTCAATTTTACGTTATTTGTAAGATACTGTTCATTTTATTTAAGTAGACATTGTACGACTGTACTAGTTATTACTTTTTTTATTAAATACCTATCAGTTAATACGAAGTTACGATTAAGTTTTCTTTTCACATCCCCTCCAACCAACCAAATAATTCATTGTTTACTACTTTATGACATCAGTTACCATTTAGATTTCCCAACGATTATCTTGCGTACAGGGCTGGTTCTATGCGGGCGCAATTGGAGCAGTCCGCTCCGAGCGCCTAATTGATAATACCTAACAGTCCGAACACACGCCCTTGAGATTATTTTTCACAGGAAATACAAATCATCCGAATATTATTGAATACAGTGATTACCTAGTTTTGACACCATGACCCGCAGAGGAATAAAAGGCCACACACACCTCTGCCCGTGGTGCTGGAACTTGGAACATAATAATGAATAACTTATGAAAAACTAATTTCATTTTGCTTTCCGTTTTAGGGGGAATCAGAGGGGGGGGGGCATTAATAGATAGTTGTCTGACCTGATGATCTAAGGATTTCTGCCTGAAGGCTTCAACTGAGCGCGAGCCACCAAAAATCTTATCAAATCAAAGATGGACGCCAGGAAAACGGTAAAGGCAGAGGCAATCATATTAGAGGCGATCGAACAGTTTTAAGTGGATTTTTTTTCTAATCAAAACTAAATATTTATCTCATTTTTGACTAAATTGTCACTTACACCCTTTTACCTTTCCGGCGTCGATATTATATTGCATAAATCATAGGGCAAAAGGAACAGATTTGGCTTCAAAAGATAGTAGTACCACGATTTTCTAAAAATATATATTTGGAAAGTGAAATCTGACCAATCTCTAGCGATACCGCTATAATATAATATGTGGACACATACTCGTATGTAGGTATCTAATTTGGCAGAAAAGACAAGGAGGGTTCAATGAAATAAATAAAACTTCTAAATTTTCTCCTGCAGCACTAACAGCATATTGGATCTCAAATCAGACAGCGTTTGAATAAAATAAAAACATTTAAAAAAAACACCAGAAACAAAAAATATTACCTCTCCACCATAAGCTAGTAGGGTCACGAACATTGATTTTTCTCAAATTAACCTGGAACTGAAAAGTTTGGCGAACACGCTTCCAAGAATTTCTAACACTAACTATTTTTTATTTAGTTTTGCGCCTAGCAGCTGACACTTAGATAATCAGACTAACAAGCTAAAAGCTGATTTTTCTGGCACCATTTTTTAAACTACCCTTATGTTATTGTGCCTATTTTTGGTATTTCCAGAATCGCTAATTATCGTTTAATACGCACAAATTGTGAGCATTTTTAAACTTGATTATAATTCTGCACACATTGGTATACAATTGGCTTTTCGACTTAGAGATAGTCGAGAGCGAACATATGCTAACTTACAGATAAACAAGAAATGTTTAGTACATTCATATAATTATTAAAAAAAAAAATTGCATCTAGACCTAAAATACTCAAATCAGTTAAAATAATAATTCTTACACATCATAGAAACAATAAAAAAAATAAGATGCTTAACTAACTTACCTCTTGTATTGTAAACATGGAAGTAATTTCCACAATGTTATTAATTGAATGTTATGTAAAAAGTAATTTCTTCGATGATTGAATTTATTGTTATGTATTTGTGTGACATTAATTACCTATCAATTTTATAGTCCTGAAACGGGAAACTTTCCCAGTTGGACACTAGGAAATTCACTATTCAATAAAAAAAATTAAAAAATTAATTCGTAAAATGTTAACTGTAAGAATTTTTTTTGAAGACTATATGTTTTTGTTGTTTTAAATAATTATTACTTCCTTAATCTGTAACATAGAGCCTACTAACTATGTAAATATTTATCAATATACAAATTATAAAACGCAAAACACCGCCACAAAATAGTAATATCACTTATTATAAATACGTGCAGACAGACCGAAAGAGCAAAAACCCGAGCCAATAGAGGTGCAATTGTATCATGTTTAGGGTTGCTATTCGTCCTAATATATCGGGACTTTCACCATTGTTATCCATGGACCTAAACGAGCCCTCTGTCTAACCTATAATATTCCCAATTAAAAACCAGCACAATGCAGCAATGCTGTTTTTACTAGATAACATTTTCTTCGGCCGTGCTGATTACCGATGTTATCCATCCTTGGCTATCTGGCAATCTCTAATAATAACAAATAATATTTGGCTAATTTATAATAATAATAATAATATTGGACAATTTGTATAGCGCTGCTTTTGTGAGATATCACCTCAGGGGCGCTTGATGGCGCCGTTTTCGTGAAAAATCACCTCAAGGGCGCGTAAACTTTGTCTTATGTGTGTTCTTTTTTTCATTCGCCCAATCAAAATACTCAAAGGCATAAAAAAAAATCCAATATTGGATTTTATCACCGATACATTATTATAATTGTATGCCTTCTCAGAAAGGATTGTATACGGACCTTTGTATGGACAAAACCATTTATTCATATTCACATACCGTACGAATAGGAGCAAACAAACACCTTTTGAAGCATAAGTTTTTCTTACAATTAGCGCCATCTATGAATGAGCAGCTTATGAATAATTTTACAACAATATGCCTATGCCATTTGACGAACCGAGCAACGTTTTTAGTAGTGACATCTATTGTTGAATAGAAACATTTTTTGTAAATATAAGAGAAGGTTGAGCACTTTGCCACAGCGTTACATCATTGTTATATATGCTATCATTTTTCCGGACAAAAGAATGGCGCGCACACTTTTTTACCGACCGGCAGTGATGTCGATAACTACTTTCTACAGCGCACTTTTTATCCACTAGAGCCGTTGTCGACAGTTTACAGTTTGTCTCAAGTCAGTTAGTGTTTTGCTGAGCTTGCCTTGTCGTAGGTTTAGTCTTCCCGTATTTTCGAAGTGCCTTATTTGGATATAAAACGAGAATGTCTGAAGAAATGGCTGAAAATGGGACTGTCAAGGGAGACGTGCCAGAAATCGAACTTATCATTAAGGTAGGAAGTGCACCTAAACATTTAAACTTCTCCGCCGAGTGGGGCGTATTCCATGCACCGTGTCTATTTGATGACCTTCGAAGTTCGACCGGATCGGCACCCATGATCGAACATTTAAAGTATTTTTATGATTCATTCCAGTTGGTACTAGATAATATTCTCTGGAATAAACGGTCATGACATGGAAGGCTTTTTGTCTGCTGCATCATCGCCATTACTAACGTCAACTTTTGACAACATGTGTGCAGCAGCTTATTATGTGGGTCAGCGTTTTCGTAAACAATCGTGAGTGACGGTTGAAAAGGCGTATTTCTGGATTTGAGTAATTAATTAATGGCTTTAAAGCACTGGTCATTATGTAAGGCATTTCTTTGCGACTTATAGTTCCCAGACGCCGCAGACACTGCACTCGGTTTCATTGTTTTGCTACTTCTGTCGTTAATCCCCCATGAGCTTGCACTGTGGTACCCACTTGGTACTTGTGCTGGTGTATTCACACCGTTTCTCACCGTACTATACAAATCATTATTATGCACTGTTGAATTTATAGATCGATTAGTACCTAAATGTTTCGCGCGATGGTTTGCAGAAATTATAATGATATCACGCAAATGAAGTCAAATTCAATTCAGATTCCAATTACCCACCTGTATCTTAAAAACAGCGTGTACAGAACCGAAAGTTACCTATTACATAGATAAGAATTATTTTGTAGTTGATTGGTTAAGTAAATTTTGATTCATATAGAATAAATAATCGCAGCCCATTTGAAAACCTTGTGGAACGACAGGAGCAGAGATAATTCGTAATATTTTTAGACTATTTTAACCGGCTAAAATCTTGTGGTTCATTATAAAATAGTAGAATTTGGTTTTTATGTAACACCACTTTATTTTGTGTATTTTTCCGACCGACATCGGAACCACAATTTCTCCGTGTGGTTCTGAAATCGGTCGAAAATATACTCAAAATAAAGAAGTGTTTTACCAAGTGATTTTATTTCATTTGAGGCAAAATATTCAAAAACAGAGTACTACCTACCCACCCACCTATTAGAATATCAGTCGTGTTAACTTTTCAATCAGGATTTTAAAATCTCTGTTATTTTATATACAAACATCACATGTGATTGATGACACCTCATTAAAATGTTGTTTTAATTAATTATAAGCCATGGGTCTTTGTTTTTATCTGATCGGTGAAATATTATATATGAACATGTATAGTATCTGAACTCTAGGAATTCATTAGCTATGAGGTACCTAACCCTATTTTTGTTTTATGTCGTAAATCGGAATTTTGTTTTAATCTCTGTAAATGTTCCGTATCTTGATTATAAAAATAAAATCAATTCTGTACAAAGGTACCCTTGTTTTCATTATCTTCAATCGCGAAGAATTTAACACGTATTGAGTGTCTATATTTTTTACAATCTCAATGAATAATGAATGGCTTGCAGTTTTTACACGACGAATGAGGAATAGAATAGTATGTTATCTTATTTCCTGACCTAATTGACCCCAGCCCCAAGTTACCTCTGCTTTTCCCCTCCCATCTTATCTATCAACCACCTCCCCACTAGCTTCTAACTATTCACTACAAAACACTAAGTGAAATGTTAGCATGGCGCTTAGGAATTTCTACTGTTGGTTAATCGCTTTAAAATGCAACCACCACATTCTTGCGCAAGCTAATGCATTATAATAATAAGGAGAATTAGGTATATCTTTTGCTTCTTTTATGCTTGTACGTATAACGAGCTACGAGGGGTAAAATGCAAAATCTTGAGTATTTCAAAGGAAAGTGACACTTGCGTAAGAAATCGATTTCCTTAGTTAGCTAGTTTTCAAGTTTACATATAAAGATAAATTAAACTAATTACGTTGCATACAATTCCAGAATTTAAAAGAAATATCTTAGTGTTACCAAATATCGTAAGAAATGATATAACGCTTTCAAAGAAATCCTAAAGTTCTGGACGAATGTCATGAATACGGAGTTATTTTAGTGTAATTTAAATAAAAAATCTATGGTCATAACAGATAGACACGTCTCCTTTTTTTATGTGAATACCACACAAGATTCACAAATGCTCCCAACCGTCTAGCGAAGCCAGTGAGACTAGAGAACAGTCAATTGCGGTATGTTGTGAAGCTGTCGGTAGTGGGGAGGGTAAGGAGATGGGAAAGAGGAAAGTGCGGATATACCTGGCTATTCAGATATGGTCACCAAACACGCCTAAAGCCATTAAAACGTTTCAATTCTGAATGGTGGTCTCACACCCAATCGAGGATGCCGTATTTTCACTGACTTCAAGCAGTTCGTGCAATATCGCAGAAAATACCATTTTCTGTTGCCGACTAAAGCAAAATCTCGTTCCCGTATTTACATTCAACCAAAAAGGTGAACGTCATAGTTTTGTGTCGAAGTGCATTATAAAATATAAATATTTAATCATGTATTTTGAAGGTATTCTAACCGTACACGATAAGGCGAACTCGAGGTTACCGTTGAACCGTTAATTATTATGATCGAACCAAAGAGTATGGATACTACTAGTTCCATGGATCGAACTAATTTCGAAATATTGGCGCTTAAGAATAATGGCTGACCCTGGCTCTATAACTCCTATCTGGCGATGTAGGTCTGTAGGTCCATGTAAACTGTGCTGTGTGTATGGTTTACTTGTGGCCATGTGTGAAAGTTCCATGTGTCATAGGTCTGAGTCATGCCCGACCCCAGGCTAGTTTTTTTTTGCCAAAACCCCCTTCCCTCAAAGACTTAGTCAAGTCCCACCACACAATCCATAAATATGTCCTCAACTGAATGTTTTTTTAATGATTTTTGCATTTAGTAACTTTTTAAAGAAAACTAAATATTCCTCTTTCTTCCATCTTTATAAGGGGAAATGTTGCGTGTGCCATACATAATGGAGAACTTGGGATGGATTGTTTCACAGAATTCAAATTAATTTTCGGGTTCTGTGAAAGTCCTATTCATGTTTTCTTATTGTATCATCATAGGCTAGTTGCTTGCCAGAACTGAAATGATAACAGAACTTGAAAATTAACTTTGAAATTTGAAGAATTGTTCAAATTCTCCTAAACAACCCGTCCTCATTTAGCAGAGGTTTGAACCCACGAACCTAACCTAACATAACATAACGTGTCTCGGGTAACAGTTATTTGTGTGCGCCATCAATTATATATTTAGTTTTATTTCTGGTCGTGTCACCATTTAACTTATAACGATAAACTGTAAAGCTGAAGCTGCAAAAACGATCGACGTCATGCGATTTCCAAAGTATTTTACGACTAGAGTTTCTTGGTCAACTCTACTGTTTCCAGCTTTCAACGTCACTTCCAAATTGAGCTTTAAATTTTTCATTGTAATAAATAAAAAAAATCGGTAAAATAGTGTTGAACTAGAGCGAAACTACCTACTAACTAGTATGTCTGTAAGTGAAAAATAGTCGATTTAAAAAAATAACCTGTTTGTTTAATTAACCCCGCCATCACTCGCGTGGGGTGCTGTCAGCACCCCACGCATTTTTTAGCGTAAAAATTAATAATAATTTGTTTAGTTACGAGCCCGCGCGTCTCAGTACCTTCAAGTGACCTTTAAACCCGTCGACACGGGGAGGGAGGGGCAGCGTGACGCGAGCGCTCGCAACGTGACGACGTGTCAAAGTTTGCTTGGGGTGGTCACGACACCCCGCGAGTGCTCGGAGGTAATTTTGCGGAGGTTACTCTATTAGGTTTTTTAAGATAAATAAGAAAATTTTATTCTATTTTGTTAATTAACCCTTATATTTATGATTTTCAATGAGAAAGTTTGTGTTAAAAACTAAGAAGTTTTTTTTTTGGTTCTTGGAGGAAAGATCTGATTATTATAATGTTTTGTAGAACAGTAATAAAGTTGATTTATAAAATTAAAGTTTTTTTATTTACATACGTCATACAACACTAAATAATAAAGTGCTGGTATAATTCCATTAACTTATACTATATGTATAAAAATGAACTTTGAGTATGTGGGGTGGCCACAACACCCCGCGAGTGCTCACTAAAACCGCGCGAGTGATTGAGGGTTAATGTATATATGACGTAGCACAAAGCTTTGTCTGACGATGATAATAGATTGACTCTTGAATAGAGAATTATTGGGAAACGTTCACCGCTCCTATACTGTATTTGTATTACATACCCACTGGCTGATGTGCTCGAGTAGCGACGTGTCTGCTGATGGAAAAGTAAAAAGTCAGTTTCCTATCGATGAGTCATGTCATAAGTCACAACTAAATAAGAATAAAAATAATATGTAACGTTGATTTGTTATTTATAAAATAATTGAGAATTTACAGAAATGACGTCGACGTAAACCATCGGCAGTTAGGAAACGTTAAATTGGGATAACTGTCCATGTAAATTATTAGGAAGTGTTCATTTGCTTACTAACATCGCTCTCGGACGTGTATGCACGCAAAAGTGCATATTATTATCAGATAAATAATGTAAGCATCTATCGTTGTTTCTATGATTGCCATCTAAAGTAGTACACCAAGTAGTAGTAAGACTAAATGTGAAGATAAAGGTCACCTAAATCTGTATATAGAAGAATAAAAATAATTTTTAAGTCCCGCATACCCCATTTCTACTGATTTATAACAAGTTACTCGTTAACTCTAGGTTTTTTAAGTTACAAAAAAAATATATATATGTTATTTTTTTAGATAATATCTATACATTTGTTATGCCGAAAGTTAATTATATGAAATTCCCTCGATAGAACAAAATCGCAAAGTAAGCTCCGAAAATGATTAAAAACACGTTTTGTTCTGTTATTTAATATGGCACAGGCATGAAAAAATTCATAGTGTATCTTTAAATGCAACTAAAGCATTTGACGAGAGATTTTTGCTCTATTTCAAACGAATCATGTTTCTTTAAATATTTTCACTTTTTTTAATATTAGCGCGCTCCCTCTAATATTCGTATTTACGTATCTCCCTTTCAAACCATCTTTGAACGCTTACTTACAGGAGGCAAAACGTGGACCGCCAGATTCTTTGCAGTAAGCAAAATTTATTAATATCTCGACTTCGCCCAACTTTCTGCTGAAAATGGTTGTGTTAACCTAGATATTACAAAAATCTGTGCAAATTTCATGTTTCCGGAGCTCACCGTACGACTGTTTCTGTTGCTTCAGCACACAGTTTTTCAGATTTATAGTGATGAAATAGCTACGATGAAGTATAACTTTTGTTAACCAAGAAGTTAGACAACAGCATTATTTATAGAGAAAAAATGTAATCGTAGCGGAAATCGCCAGTTTTGTGGGGGAAATGCATACAAGGGCATCACGTCGTGTTTTTTCTACATATTATGTGGAAGAAATTTCGCCTAATATCGCTCTATTGAAAAATCATAATTTCAGAATCGAAATAATAGTTGGAATCATTATTCCAGATTCTTTAGTAAAATATTGCACGTAGATCACATCTTGACTTTGTTTTATCGTGCTATTTTTTTAACCCCTCTATTGGAGTAAAAACGTGGTTAGAGAATTATAATTTTATTATTTAGAAATAGTAATGTTTACTTTAAATGCATACACCGGAAAAATTATTTTATCTAGTTTCTAAATCAGTAGGTTTTACGGAAAATTAAAAATAAAATGTATATAGCGCATATGAAATTCACAGAAAACTTTTCAAACTGTACAAAGTGATTTATTTATTAACGCCCTTTTTCGGGGCTTTTACTTGTGAATATTAAGAAATATACATTATTTATTGTACATAACTGAATGGCTTCATCAACAACAATTTATATTTGTTTAAGGATAAATTCAAGATGTCCACTGACTTGGTATAATTGTTTCCCTCCATTAGTATTCTCGGCAAAGAGGAATGCATATGGTAGTTAGTCCCAGAATTTCTGCACTGAAATAAATCCTTACTTTTAGTATTACGTTGTGGAATCCGACAGCTTATCGATTCTAGCAATACCGGACTATCAACTAAATCATTTAGAAGTTTATATAGAAATACCAAGTCAGTGAAAATTCTTCTGTCTGACAATTTGAGCATATTCATATAATAAAATTTAACAGAGTGTTGTAGTTCAACATGCTGGAATACCCATTTTAAAATTTTTAAAACGTAAGAATTTGTGTTGTATTCTTTCAACAGCTTGTACATGTGTATTATAATGTTGGTTCCAGACAAGAGATTTGTACACAAGTTGACTTCTTACATAGGCAAAATATAACAATTTAATACACTTTATATTGTTAAAATTTCTGGTTAGCCTAGTTATAAATCCCGACATTTTTAAAGCCCTTATTAGAGATTTCTGATGAAAGTACTGAAGGGTTAAATAACTTTTCATAAGTCTTCGAAAAACAATCTATTGTTATTGGGTTGTAAAATTATTAATGTAATAAATTACTAAGTAATATGTAGCTGGTTTTATTCAAACTCAAAAAAATATTTATTGCACAAAAATACAGAGTACAAAGGGTATAGCTTATAGGTTACATCCTATTTCTTCCAGCTCACCCAACAAATACACATTATATTACATAACCCAACAATTACATGTTAACAAATGTATGTAAATAAAAAAACAGAGGTATTTAATTTATGTAAGGTATTCATTTAAGGTGTAGTGACATTTGTTAAGGAGATTTTTTTTTAGTTATTTGTTTGATGCTACGTGGAAGGTTGTTATATACTTTAATGGCCATGTAGTGTGGTCCTTTTTGAAATATAGTTTTGTTTGCTTTTGGGATTAATAAATTTTCTGTGAACCTTGTAGCGTGTTTATGTGTTAGTGAGTTTTTTTGTGGGAACTTTTCTGGAGATGATCGAACTAACAGGCATAACTCCATTATATATATATATGTCCGTCACTGTCAGAAGTTTGAGATTTTTAAAAGTTGATCTACATGAATCCCGGTGATCAGAGTTTGTTATTTTTCGTAGGCACCTCTTTTGGATGATAAAAACATCTTTGGCGTTTACTGAGTTTCCCCAAAAAACTATTCCGTATTCTATCATTGAGTATACGTATCCATAGTATGCGGTGATTACTGTTATAATTTAGCAAATAAAGATTGGAAAACATTTTAATATTTGAACTCGAACTTCGCCAATATATATATTTTTTTAATTACATATTTTTTTAATAAGTCGGATGACGCGACAAGGCAATTTCAACCTTATCTCAACCCCAAATATGCGCCCCCTTCACAGACATATGACTAATATTCATATGTCTATGGCCCCCTTAATTGCCATTAGCTAGTAGACGATAATCTCTTATAGACCGCATACAGATACATAATTACAATACATATCCATTTCATATTTACTATTGTTTTTTATCGTAACTGCAAAACAATAGAGATGCATTAATAATCTTTCGTCATACATGCTTTCATTAATTTATTTCTTAGGACTTGCGGTTTTCAGGAGTGAAAACTGTTATCAACGTCGGTTACATCATAAATTTGACGCTATGACCACAATAATTCCTATGTGCTTTTTTACTATGTTTATTTATTTATAATCCCGGTCTTTGTGGCTTGGAAGTTACGTAAGCCAAGTAGAAAACCCTTTTGGTCAATATCGCGTAGGTGCAGCATGGCACGGGTAACTTTGAAGGCGGCTAAAGATTGAACTAACAATAAAATAAATAAATAAAATTTGTAGAATTTTATATCAACTAAATGGTACACTAGCGACGCCACCGAAGTTATTTGTGTCAAACTTGGTTTAATGGTATGATATATAAAATAAACAGCTGAAAATGGTATATTAAATAACCTACGTGAATTAATTTATTGTTTCTTGATGTTTTTCCTGTTCTTCTCCCCACATAAAGATTTATTATATTAGTATTATATTATACACCTTAACGTGGTAATCATGTAATTAAACACTGCATTAATTATATTTTATTATACTTCTCGATGCAACTAAGCCGGTTATGAAATCAACATCCCCGCGTACAGCAAAAATGCAGGCTCACTCGCCCCACTGAGCCGTCTACGGGCTATTTATTATATGGAAAGAAATGCTCTCGGTATGACTTTCTTACTGAACCCGATTTATGTTGATTCCTTACCGACACGTCGTTAACGGTTTTTTCGACAAAGTCGGCTATTTGTCAACGTTCCCGAACACGACTTCAAATTGCCATCAAACGAAAAACAATTCACATCTACTAAATCTGCTCAATATCGTCGACTTGAACTGTTTGTGGGTTGGCGATCTGCATCGTACTCAGTAACGTTTACAAATAGCCGACATTGTCGATAAAACCGTTGTCGATATATTAAATATTATCGATGAGCTTTTGCTAGGGGGGGAGATATCAAAATTCAGAATCCCTTTGACTGAAAAGTTTGTGGCACGTCATTCACATTATTAAATAGATCTCCAAAGCAAATATATTGATATTGAAGATCAAGCACTTACGTGACCATTTTATTGACCTTTGTTAGCATCTCTATCTACCCGTCAAACATGAATGTATTTATTTGCTGGTGAATATATTTTTCAGTGATTGTTCAAAATAAAATGACGTAAAACTACAATACCTACAGTTCAATCATTTCTGTAAATATTTGTTGTTTATTTGAATAGTAGCCAACGCTAAAGTTGAGCCAAAAGTAAATTACGTAACAGTTGGTAAACAACTACATATTTCACATTGTTTGTGAATTGTGGTTCAGAAAATGAACAACATTCTGTTTCTTAAATAAAATGAAGCAGAAAATCTTTATTCACAACCAACTAAAACATTCGAAATTCGAACGGTGAACTCTGGCGTCATGGATTTTGCCGCTATTTTCAGAACGGTGAACTCTGACATCATGGCTTTTGTACATAGACATATGAATATTAGTAGACCTGCCCTAAGTGATTAAAAGCGTATTATTCCCCACTCCCCATACCGGTTCCATTGGAGCCGGCTGTGCTCGCGTATGGCCTCAAGTGAAATTTGAAAACGTGACGTCATCATTCTTGTGCGAACTATGGTCGAGGCATCATCGGTTCATTTTACGAAATAACACGGCAAAATGTTGACTTGTGCTATGAAAACTTGTAAAAATAGATGTGAAAAAGAGAATAAACCCAATTGTCGTATTACATTCCATATATAAGCATTATTTTACTTTATTTTAAGCATATTCACATCGTATAATATGGATTAGTTGTAGAAACATATACTATCACATCGAGAAACGTCTGGACGCGAAACACAAAGCTGGTTGGTTGCTGGGAAGTAAATTATGAACATTTATAGAAGTGTCTTAACTAAATACTTAAACGAAATATTCGACTCTGAAAATAGAAGAAATTTTTTGCCGAATTTGGACTTCGCAAATTTGTTCATAACGTGGCGAGTAATTTGCGCTCCCATGTAAAAATGTCTATTCATTCAAAAGCAGATTTTACTTTTAATAACTAAATGGTGATATTATAATGCGAGATGCCTATTTACTGTCAAATTGATTTATTGACGAATCACAGTCAGCTTTACCCCCTTCGTTCTTCAACAGTTGATTTTACCCCACGCCATTATCTTCTCGTCTATTAATTCCTATGTCTGTGCTTTTGTAGCTATTTTCTGAAAGGTGAACTCTTGCGTAATGGATTTTGCCGCTATTTTCAGAACGGTGAACTCTGGCGTCATGGCTTTTGCAGCTATTTTCAGATTACATTACGATGTCATTTTGGTTTTTTTTTCTCCATATTTTCTCGATTTAAATCTCGATTAGTAAAAATAATAAAATCCAAATCATTTCAGGTTTTTATAATCAGTTCTTCTTGTCCCGCGTAGAGTTTTACGGTATAATGTGGCCCTTGCCCTAAAAAGTTTGATGACCTCTGGTCTATCTATCTCTATGTTTCCACTTACCTGAGGAATAAATAAATAAAATTTATAATCGGTTTTTCTACGAGCTTCATTGTAGTGGAAGAGTAATAAAAAGTGTGTACGGTAAATGGATGAGTCATGACGTAAGTTTAGCTGAAGGCTCTCGGCAGAATGAAGGTAAATACCGAACTAATGGGTAATGCTAATAACGTCATCAGTTGTAACCTTAAGTACCGGAGAGCCATCTCAAGCTGGGAACTATGTGTCATAATGGTTTCTGTTAAGCCTTCCTCTACAGTTCTACACACGATGTCAGTTTGCTTTACATTCCTCGACTAAACTGTGTTTTGTAATCTATGACGTCATGAACCGTGATTTTCCCAATACCTCTTTGAACGCAATTTAGATTTCTTTGTAGGTAAATAAATTCTAGTACCTAAGTCTTTTTCGATTTTTAGAATGTTCTAGACTACATAGTAACGAAAAATTTTGTGCAATGATTTAACAATACAATGTGATATTTCTTCAGGTTTTTTGTGATGCCGAACTGTCTAAACTGACTGGAGCCAGTGAAATTATAGCATCCCCATTTGTAGAAGGTTATCTGCTTACAAACTTTACTAAAATCGTGTGGTGGTCTATCGTCAGGACGTTATTGAGATACGATTGTACCACCCCAGCTAGGAGCACTCCTGTCCCGGTGCGACCGCTACACAATTAGAGAGCACTGAATTGTTAGGACTTGGAACGCATGCCCTGAGGATGGGAAGGAGGTTTGAGTTCATTCGACCGGTATACATGGCAACCTAATAAGCCAATATTGGAGTTTAGGATGGTCGGGAATAAATAAAATGTTTTTTTTCATCTTCCTTCTTTTTGGCTCTTCGTGTCTCTTCCTGGTTCTTCTTGGCACTTCTATACATTAACATTTACTATTAAGCCCACGAACGTTTTGAATCCACGTCCTCTAGGTCTAGATCCAGAGCCAATGATCTTACCGATTTGCCAAGGTTGTTGGTATGCTGTATTCACGTTATAATATAAACAATTACCCTTTAAATAAGGGTTTATTAATGAATTATTTTTGTTGTAATTTAAGCAATGCTAATAAAACTAATACAATATCAAGAATTTGCTCAATATGGATCATTTTAGTTACCGTACCTGGGCATATTATTCAATTTTGGTGACTTCGTGAATAGTTACGTTAACGTTAGTGCAATGCAATTCTAGAGCCGAGCCAAGGCTTTGCAAAGGCCATCCACGATATAACCTCTGAACACAGAACACCGACTACCCAACCGTCTGGGGCTTGCCAACGTGAAGACGCTTCCATAAAACCTTTCTATTTTCTGTATTGAAATATCAATTCAAATGTTACCCAAATCCAACTGATGGTATCAACGAACGTTATTCAGCCATTGAACGCTGAATAACTAACTGATATTTGCCATATAATTATATTTGTCTGATGACAGATTCAAAGTAAGTTTTAGATGATTCATTAAACTTTACAATCAACACCCAGCGCCTCTTGGACGTACCGAAAACATCAATATTTCATAATAAATCCCCACCTCCCCTACTCGAAAGTAAAATTGCATAGACGCTTCGTAGGCATTCGTACTTAGGCGGTACATATTATTGAAATTTAGATAAATATAATCCCTCACTACCTTATCTGATAATCTGGCAATTACATTCCCACAAACAGGTGTTAAAGCTAAACAATCAGTTGTTTTCTGAATAGACAAAGAGGCATACTTTCTTCCATTTTTAAATAAATCAATCAATTATTGTTAAGAATTCGTAACAATTTATGATTTTCTGCTAATTTAATCTGAGCAGCTGTACATAGTAATTACCGCTTGCATTCTCGTTATATTTGTATTATGGCAGTTATTTATGTCCTTCACGTCAAGTCAGGTGGAAATAATATTATTATGTATTGTTTATAATATAATATACAAATTAGTATGGAAATTTTATAGCTATTATTCAGAATCGCCATGGAGTACCAGCGTTTTGCATATGTTGTTATATTCCAATGACTCCAATCATGAAGATTGCTGAACTGAACTCTGAGCATCACCTGACTGACCTGGTAGCCTAGACCTAGTTGCAAGTTCGTATCTTGTCAGGTCAATGATTTTTTTAAATTAACCCTTAAGTCGAGTGGTAAACAAAACAAACTCTTCTTTAACTTTAGAAGATAGTATTTTCACTTGTAATTCCAATTATTGTGCACACTATAAGAGGTGATTTTCTCACGAAAACGGCACTATACAAATAATCCAATCATTATTATTACTGTGAACACTATAATACTAATTATTGTGAATACGTACCATCGAACCACAAATTTCCAAAATGTTTCTGAACGCAACTTTTGACACCTCGTGTCAATATGTATTTAGGTACTATGTTAATTTAAAATACAATCTAATAATCCCAGGTACGTTTGATGCTGTAATTCCCCCTTATCCCGGACCGGGCCGGGCCACTACTCCGTCAGAGATCGCAGCTTCTTCTCTTGAACTTTGACTCATTCATTTTATAGTAAAACTATTTCTGCCGGTGATGGCAATCGTGTTACCTCTGTTTTCCGCGTTATTCTCTGTAATTTATAATGCCTACCTTTTGCTATTTCCGTCATTCAATGAATGAATAATTTCATTCCACACACACGTAATGACTTATCGCTGTGAAACCTCCTGTTGCAAATCCCTCACTTGTAAAATTCATGGACCATCTCGCCCTTGTAAGTACAGATTTTTTTTGATAGTGTAATGACAAATACTTCCCGTTGTCCACTAAAAATGAATTGTATTAAAATATCATCGAAGAACTAGACAATACTAATAAACTTAAACGAAACATGAAATAGAACAAGACCCAGAAAAATAAAGAGATAGCGGTCTCAACTGAGAATCGAGCCCAGGATCTCTGTCTTACCGTGACAACGTCTTTAACCACTCGACCTTGGGACCTGTTCATTATTTGATCGCTCTCATATTTTATATTTATAAAATCGGATATGTTTATCCGAGACACTATCTAGGTTTCAAACCAATTCTTTAGAATTTTTAATCGTTTTAAAATTTGGAAAAATTTTGTTGCAAGATAATATTGTTAATTCTGGTGGGATGTATTACATTGATGGGTATAATCTTCAAAAGTTATTAAAGAAAAGTTGTTCCAATAAAAAAATTAGACGTGAAAATTAAATTTCATCTCTCCCGTGAGTTTTAAAAACGCAATGTAATACATTCTATCTACTTACTTCCTAACTTGGTATAAATATAGCCTACTTGGTACGAATACCTGAATGCTGTTCGTGCCTCCGCGTTTCTGTGGCTAATCTGTTATCAAATTCTCGCTGTATTTGTTACAACTTGTTTATCTTCTGTGACTAGTCAAAGTTTGCGCAATTCTTACACGTATTTGTTCTTGTTACAGGCAAGTCTGCTCTACACACGATATGCGTTACACATAATACACAAACATGCTTGGCTAGCATCGTTATTCATTCTCTTCACTCAAACCAAAGTTCTTTCACTAAACCCATGGTAATGCAAGAATATGGGACAGGGACATTGTGACACTTTGGGCAATGTTTTGTGTTCTCGTAACGGGAAATATTAACATATTTTGAAATATTTAGTCTTCTAGACTTACAGCATACTTCTTTGAACACTATTAGTCGCTAAATTTGCTCGTCGTTCGTTTCTCGCTACGTCCGTGATGAACTTTTAAAAAAAATTCATAATCAATTGTTTTATGTCTTATCGATTTCGAAACAATATTTATTCATAAAAGTTTGCTAATCGACAGATATTTTTTAAAATTTTAATTAATTATCTTGCTTTACCCTTCACTGCGATATTATTTATTGAAACTGAAATAATACAGCCTCGAATTCAGAACCTCTGTATCCAAAATGAACAGTTCTATCAACGGTGCTACCGAAACCTATTTAAATGCTGCCATTTTTATCAATTTCATATATGAAATTATTAATTTTCTTTTTTCCGATATTGGCCAATATTGGCATCGCAAGTGCACAATATTGTTTAAAAACAAATACGTTGACATGTTTTATATAAACACTGTCTGAACCCAGTGTTTATAATTTAAAACCCTCTGGGTTATGTCGACAGTAGAAAGGATGTAGCGAAGCGGTAAAGCATTTCTTAAACTTGTTTTTATCACGGAAATTGTTGTCCCAAAACAGACTCATTCATAAAAAATACAAGAATTTCTAAATGTATTATCAAAGTTAATCTGGCGGTGTCATTCCAAGTGATTGTGATTCATATAACGGCCGAGATAGTGATTCTAATTACGATTACAAATATTATTTTGTAATGGTAAGTAGTTTAATATTTGAGATTAGGACACCCGCAATGCTAACATGTGAATGAATTTCAATAATTTTATTCAAAAAATGATCGTTGTTAACTAAATTATGAACAGCAATAATTAGGTACTCGTTGCTGAACAACCAAAAGATTAAACCAATATACTTACCTGGAATGATAATAATAATGGATGAATTTCATACATTACTCGTCAACAACGTCAATTCGCTGCTAGGCAAGCAAAGGGTTATTAAAAAAATTAAAAAAAAATATATATATATAGTTATACCTATGTAATACATGTCACCGTCACCAGCAGTTAGTAGGTAGCTAATTATTCAGATAAATACAGTGAGTACGACAAGACAAGACAGACAAGAGGCCCTGCTGACCAGCAATGGATCTATGTTTACAGTTATGGCTCTGTACCTGACCTCGATATGTTTGCTCTTGCTGCACTTGAAGTAATATTGAGGTATCGTTTGTGATCTCCTAAGATGAGTAGATACATATTATTTAGACCATTACAGGCTTTGGGAATCTCCATCGGTGGTGCCCATTATATTTTGTGAACTCACATTTTACTGTAAAACATTTCAACAATGACTGGGCGCTAACGCTAGCCTTTTCGATGTGGTACAACTTACCATTGTCAGTGGAAATTAGTAGCTTGCTTTTCCTATGAGTGAGACTCCATATATCAGAGCTGTACTAGGTATTTTGACCTTTGGGCACCCATTTTAAAACGGATAAAAATGCTGTTTTTTTTAAATGGCGATTTTACTTATATTTTGAAAATTAGTATATTTGTGATGGAAAATATTTAACCTCTTTAGTTTTTAATGCCTTGCCCATGTTTGTGCGGAAACCTGTGGCGTGCGCACGTGAATAAAGTAATGTAAACAAAGTTACAATGCTTTCTTCGTAGAAATGCAGATGTAGAGTGTATGTCGTGAGGCGTGATTTTAATGCGCGTGCTACTAGAAAAATAAACCATGATGCGTGGCATTTCTGGTAGAAGTAGAATGGGAGTCTTTCGAACTCTTGTAATTATCATTTTATGTAACTTTCCCTTTTTTCCAGGCGATTTTTTGTCGCCCGTCAGATATCGCGCCTGGGTTCACTGCCCTGGGTGCCCCGCCTTGTTACCGGCTCTGTATAATGGTCTACAATGATTATCGTTTAGGTTTATTTTTAAATGGTGTCACTACGGCAGCTAGTATTTCTAACTCTAACCAAAAGACTTACTAAACGTTTTTACATTAAACAAATAAGGAAATGACTATTTTTTCAAGCGTGTTTCAGACACTTTGTCCAGGCCACCGGATTTATTCATTTTCCGTCTTACTCATAATAATATAATACGGAGGGATAAGAACAGGTTAGTATAAAACGTTACACATAATCACGCGCATGCGTACTGCGTATACCGGCCGTAATACCGCCGGTATACTCAGTATAGTTCAAAATTCAAATTTGTGGTTGACAAATTTATAAACCGCCCGAACCCCAGAATTAGGGACGCGTTACTGTGGTATTAAGACGGAGATCGCGGACTTTGTTTGATTTGACAAATATCGATCGGTCGCACAATGAAAATGTAAAAAAAAGTAGTTATACACATTGGCAGCACTATCAAATTTTAAATCGATTTACCAAAGCAAATACCGAACACATAGTCAAATTGCCAAATTTCGAAGCAATTCAAGGCAAACCTGGTCAACCTGGCATCTGAAGAAACGTGAAGTTAGCAACTAAACGCGAAATGCAAAAAATGACTGTGTTTTTGAGGATTGCATAGACATATGAATATTAGTATGTCTGTGGAGGATTGTAATTTTCGTGACGTCAGAGTTCACCGTTCGAGAGTTTTCGCTACTTCCCAAACATATCATTTCTGCTTTATAGTAAGTTATGATTATAGACACAGTTTTTAATGTCTCCACGGGTATTTTATTGGGAAAAGGTGTAAAGCTGGGTCTTGAAAGACATTTATCTACAGGAGGGAGAAAACACAGAAGCTAGCAAATTTCACATTAGTGTTGTTGTTAATATATGGTTATAAATTTGAAGTCTTGTTTTAACTCGACCATTTTGGCATTTTAGCTATCTGCAAATTTGTTTGCTATTGTTCGGTTCAAGATGGTGGCCTATTGGATACTACCTTTTTATCCCAGCTGAAGAAAGTTTGAAAAAAGAATTGTTGAAATGGTGACATTCCTTTGTACAAATTGTATGATTCCTTATAATATTTTTATTTTATGTGTAGCGGTTGTATATATGTAATTATTGAAATAATGTCCTGGGTTCAATTTCTAGATGCGATCGAATATATATTACAACCTGAGGTTTTATTGATAAGTTATTCTACTAAAAAAAAATCAAAAATGTTATGCACGTTAAATATTTATGGTTTTTAATTAATTAAGTAGGTAGGTATTTAAGTACCGACTTACAAATCTAATATGCTTTCAGAGGAAATTTTGGTTTAGAATTATTATGTAAGAGAACATTTGAAACATAATTCTTTGGATGCAAGGTCTACTGTTAATTACTTTAATGTTATGCATGGGGTAAGAGGTAAGATGCAAATGAATGTGTTTAATAATTTACAATTCCGAATGAACACCACAAGTGATTAATTACGACATTAATCTTATAAGCGGAATAGCACGCGATCACTTTCGCCGCTGATTTGACTGCATTCGGGATGGTTGCGTATTATTATTATTATCACGATATTATGCTGTAAATAGTAAATGTTGTACTAATGCTTACAGCCTCATGCTAGATCTTTCTCCATGATGCAGAGAGCGAAACGTAATGAACCGTTGTATTCAACTTACTACTCTCTCGTATTAACAATAACCAGTTGTTTGTTTTATTTTGGCACGCTCTTTAGTTCTTTGGCGAATTCTCTTTCTGCATTTTCACGCCCGCTACAAAAAACGTGTAAAATTATTGCGAAATCTATGATTCATTCGATCGAAGATATATGCTATAAATCTATGATTCGATTGAAGATATATGCTATAAATCTATGATTTATTCGAAGATATATGCTACAAATCTATTGTCCGATCGAAGATATATGCTATAAATCTATGATTTATTCGAAGATATATGCTACAAATCTATTATCCGATCGAAGATATATGCTATAAATCTATGATTCGATCGAAGAGATATACTATAAATCTATGTAGCCTGTGACAGACCACGCTATAAGCGCGCTATACTATCGTGGCCTGGCCTGTTTCAGCGTATCGCTCTACATACATTCGCATTGGTAGTGTATGGCGAGAGATATGCTGAAATAGACCAAGCCATGATGCGTATAGCGTAATGTGTCGCCTACCTGATTCGATCGAAGATATGTGCTATAAATGTATGAAGTCTGTGACAGACCACGTTATAATTTTGTAGCTTGACCTATTTCAGCGTATCGCTCGCCATACATTCGCATTGGTAGTGTAAGGCGAGAGATGTGCTGAAATTGAATATGCGTATAGCGTAATGTGTCGCCTACCTGATTCGATCGAAGATATATGCTATAAATTTATTATTCGATCGAAGATATGTGCTATAAATCTCCAAAATCGAAAATACGGTTCTGCTACCGTAAAAATATTTTTTTCCTTTGGTTTTTTTTGTTCCTATTTATATTCGCAAAAGTACCTCGTATACCAGCGTCTTTGAAGTCATTTTTTCACGAAAACGGCGCTATATAAATTATCCAAATATTATATAATAATAATCTTATCCAATAAGGCGATCCACATCGGCGTGTAACATTCGGAATCACACGAAATCTCGCACTCCCTACGCAGATGGCGATAAGTTTGAAATTCCCGCTTTCACCTACCTCCCGTTTTAATTTTTTTTAAACATCACCAAAATGTTTATTTTTGTAATTTTTGTTGTGAATTTGATACTCAAATGTTGAAATGTTTTCCGATGATAATCTAAAGTACTTAATTTACCATATATATATTATTCTATGGGCCCGATGCTTTATTTTTCTAGGCTTATAAATATGTTATAATGATCTATCATAGCAAAGGCCAAGATGTTTTCTACAACTGAGTATAATTTAAGCATCTATAATATTTCTGGGCGATCAAATTTTCTAACTAAAAACACATGATTTAGCGTTAGTCAGTTCGCATTTCCTCGCCTTAATAGAAAGATGTTCATGCTCGTATAGTTTGTATGTACCTACACCATTTTATACTTATTCTTAAGCCAGTCATCATTAATAATTTAGTGATTCAATAAAGTCTAAAATTGCCCTATTAGTTCTGTTTATTCAGCAAGTTCAGAAGTAATGTAAATTTGAACGATGACTATTTATAAATAGCTAAGGCCCAGGTGTTTGAACTCCCATCACATTATTTCATTTCGTCGTAAATCGGCGTTTAATGTTTTTTTTCTTTCGCTGTTTCTCGGCCCGCCACGGTTTTGTCAAATTTTAAGTTGGATTGTTTGATAAGCAAACATAAATCATGCACATGTAACCAAACGTTGTTAGGCTTAGAACCATCAGTGAACAGGGACCTTTCAAATGTTACATTGTGGGTAGGAACGTGAGCCTCCTCTGTGAGGGTAGTATCGATTCTTCTCTTTGTATTATGGATCTGATGCTACGTATACATACGCGAGCCGAACTGAACCTCAACACACGGGAAAAAAACTAAGCAACCGCAAATGGCGCGAAACTCCGCTTGCGGGTGCTTTGTTCCTTTCCCATAATTCGAGGCTCGGTTCGCGTTTCGGTTCGCAAATGTATACGTACCATAAGATTACTCGGCATTGTGATAAACAATGTACATACGTTTCATTGTGTTATTTATTTACGGAAAGCTAATATCTCTTGGTATCCGGTTTTTTTGTCAAATAGATAATATTCATGGTTTGAATCGTAACTTTATTTGAATAGATCGATGATACTATTCGGTGTAATACAATAATGCGTGGTGTCCGGAAACTGTTGGTACAAGTATGGAAATGGTCATCTGGAGTCGATAATGTGGTATCACTTTTTTATTAGAGCTTTCTTTTTCAAATCGAGTCGAAATTTTTTTTTAAGTTTTTTTTTAATCGGTTGTTACGCTGTTGCTATCAACTGTTTGTTGTCTTTTAAAACCCGTCTGTAATAATTTGTTAAACTGAAGATTCTTAAAAAATATTTATATCGAAATAAAAAATCTGTGTTTGATGTAGATTTCCCAGTTTCCCGTTTATACCACAAGTTTTCGGACACCCTCTGTAATTCGGTGAAACTGTATTATTTAATTATTGAAGACAATATTCGCGATTCTTAAACGAAAATTTGAAATGGAAAAATCATTAAAAGATACGGTCGCATCTAGGACTTAAACCCTTCAAATTTTCGTTTAATACTCTCAAGTTCTAAAAATAAATACTCTATTTTGTGGACAATAAATAATTCTTTGTGGAATTTGTTCGGCATGTTCAGCTATTGGTTACCTGTGTTATTGCATCTCAAAGTCGTATTTTCTTGTAAGAGAGACCTTCAGCTTCTGTTGTATTTCGTATTAAAACACATCTGTTAGGTATTAGTAATTCAAAGTATGTAAATTTCTTGGTTTGACGATAACCCAGTGCAACTTGTAACTTGTTACGATTTTTTATCGTATTTTTTAAATTCTGTTGAACGCAGAGGAAAGAAAATACTTATTACAAAACTTGGGAAATTAAAATATTCAAAATATTGTGTTAGCTATTCTTAGTATTTTTTCTGCATTTTAATCTGATCCGAATAACGGAAAATTTTGATTTCAGCGAATCAAGACGCGTAATTCGCATTATTTATGTGAATGAATTTTCGTTCATTTTTTCAAATTTGAATTTTGAAATACATCACATCAAACCTTCGTATTGTGTTGATCATTGTCCATTTTGGCAACTTTTCAACGTGAACTAAAAAAACTTTTATTATTTTTTAAACTAGTTGATATACACGGTGTCCGGAAACTCGTAGTACAAGCGGGAAACTGGAGAATCTACACCACATGGGGAACCCAAATAAACATAAAGTTTTTTGATTTGAGCATATTCACAAAAAAAAAAAACCAAAAAAATATATTTTTCGGCTATTTTAGGGTTAAAGTTTTTTCTGGTGTTTAGGGTTGAACAACAGATGTTTTAACCCTGCAGAGCAGAAATATTTTATGATTACACCGGATTAAATGAAGGGTGATTTCAAAATAATGCTTCAAATCCGAGTTTCTTCATTTGTTTTACTTTCAAATACTTTTAATTAGTTGGGTACTTTGATCTTCAGTAATAATTTATAAGAATTTAATTTTTAAAAAAAAAATAAAAAAAAATCAACTTCTAACTCGATTTACTCGATAACGAAAGCTCAAATCAAAAAAAATATACTACAAAATCGACTCCAAATGTGGTGTAGATTCACCAGTTTCCCGCTTGTACTACGAGTTTCCGGACACCCTGTATATTTAAGGGTTCCATGATAACTCAACACAGTGATAATTCAACACACTTTTAAAAAGTGATATAAAGTCATTAGAAACGATGAATTTTTTTTTAACCTAACCTACTTAACCCAGTTAATAAAGTTTTTGTTTTACCACTTTCCGTGACTTTATATAACTTTTTAAAGATGTGATGAATTATCATTGTGATGATTTATCCGGTCACCATATTTAAGCATTTGAAATACGCTTTACGTTGTTGAAATGTAATAATAAATACATATATTAAAATTTTTGTTTTCTGATAAAAATAAAGTTATTTCTACCCAGTTTAATTTTGGACTGTTTTTGTAAACAGTAAGATATACTCGAAGATCAAGTTAAGAATCACAAATTAATCGAAAGTGCGGTTATGCTACCCTAACCACTAACATTAATATTTCCACACCCCACTTATCACTAAATTGCTTATACGTCTGCTTCTACGAATTTTAGGACAAATTTTCAGCCGTGCGTCGGCCATTGCGATCTAGCCATGGAAAACTACGTGATTTCGTGCAAGCGCTTTGGCGATTTGTCGGTTATTTGTTTTCGCAAAGCTATTTGTTTTGTTAAAAGTTTTAAATGACTGAGGTTTGTTTGCTGTTTGTTGTTTGGCCGGCATTCGACATCGCCGCTGCACGCAACCGAATGCGTCACGCGATGCGATCGTTTCGGGAATCACCGAACAACAAGACACAAAACACTTTCGATTTCCAAGTCTTCGCTATTCGCTGGTGGTTTTCACATTTCTAATGAATTCTCTTCACAAAGCTCGCAGCGTGACTTATGGACTCACCACCGCCTTCGAATGATTGAAATGCAACTTCTTCAACACGCCGCACGCCATCGCATAATATTATTTAACATTTTCTTAATGTCCGAGCCGTCGAAATTTTTTCCATTTTCGCATTTATTTAGCTATTGAAGCGTGCACTTCTTGCGTTAGGTTAATTCGTTGATTAAATTTAATTTTTTTCTCACTAGTATTGAAGTTTTCATGCCGAAACGTGACATAATGTTCGTTTTCTTGCTTCACGTATTTATTTTGGTTACTGAGTGACACTCTACAAGAGACCCACTGCCTTTGCCCGGAGTCTGTGTCCCTACGTCCCTATGTCCCTATGTCCTAGTCCATATGTCCCTATGTCCTAGTCCATATGTCCTTAACTACGGCGTGGCACCTCTAATGAGAAATGTTCTGAAACGAAGGCAAATGGAATAGGAAAGAGAACTCTGTGGGGTTTGAATCCAGATTCATAGCTGCAGCCTTTTATTAGCTCGTGTATCTATTCTGAAGCGTGTCATTTCTTTAAAAAAAATCCCTTTTCCTTGGAAAAAAATGTGTATTGTAAAACCTCTACGAATATATCATATTTAGGTAATGTATGAGTACCTACCTAGTACCACACTTATTAATAATTTATCCACTTAAGAATTCAATATTATATTATTATTATCATCTACATACATTTGAACATGCGTTTTCCATTATGATAAAAAAATTCATAGTTAAAACAGTTTATAAAAAGTCAAATTCTTTCCGCATTACTTTGCAATATTTGTATCTTGAATCAAATAAATGTTAATCTTTATTGGATCACAATCTTATCCGATTTGTATTGGTGAACTATTCAATGTGCCAACTGCGAGCATGGAATCTAGTCATTGGTTATTTTGTATGATGTGCATTACAGATAATATGTGATGATGTAACACATTTTAAAGCAGCGATTCTCAACCCCAGGGTCACGATGTATTTACCATTTTCAAAACTACAAAAAAATTGTGAAATGGAACACAAATTTTAGATTCCTTTTGGATTTCTCTCAAGATTGATTATCCTGGAATTGCTTATATATCTTTATTAATTTACTATCGGTCGATTTTTATAAAACAGTTTAATCACCTCAGGGACGCTAACACTTATATTTTATTGGAACTGTCCATTTTATCGGTTGGTTAAAAAGGGGTTTGTTTAATTTGCTTTGAACATTTTCCTTCTTGTTTGTGTCAATCAACTCATGCAGTTTGTTTCGTAATATTGTGAAAAATGCTTTTCTCATTTTAATTAATAACACCTCTACCAAGACCAGGAAACATAATTAAGTCGGCCTGAGTTGAGGAGGTTTTGATTTAACCCTTTCATATGGTGTGTATATTTGATAATTTTCAGAGAAATTTTATGATTTCAGAATTTTTTCCTCAATATCTAGAGCAAATAAAAATTGGCTGTTTTCGTTTTCCAATTGCTAGTACAAATGTCTTTGTTCACTATTTTTATATTGGATTTTAGCTACTAGTTCAGGCGGTAGCCATTTTAATATTTCGAAAGGTGATTTTTGTGTTTAATCTCGACCGTTTTTTTTTTAAATATCAGTTTTGAAGGGATTTTCTGAATACTTCATTTTATTTATTTAAAAAATATATATAAATGTTTTTAAAAAAACGTAATTCAAATATTTTTGGTATGCAGAGTACGTTTTGTCATTTTATGTCATTACGCCCTCCGAGACCTAATATTATATTAATTGAAAGTTGTAACAACTTCTAAACTATTGAGAAGAAGAAAAAACACCTTTTTTTAATAACTCTACCACTGCTAGTTTTAATTCAGGTCTGAAAGGGTTAAGTCGAATTTTATGAAGATTTCAAAAGTTGTCTTGTCAAATTACTAAGTTACTAAATCATTTTATCGTCAGTTATTTTTATTACTGATGCATACCTGACTACTAAATATAGGATTAGTTATCTTTGTAGTAAATATTTAAATATGTTAACAATTTTAATTTTATTTGCAGGCATCTACCATCGATGGTAGACGGAAAGGTGCCTGCCTCTTCTGCCAGGAATACTTCATGGATCTATATCTGTTAGCTGAACTCAAAACAATCAGTCTAAAAGTAAGTAATATCAGATTTGATGAATAATCTTTCTATCATTCACCAATCAAAATTCATGGAAAATTTATCAGCTTTGCAAATCCTACACATGTACATTATTTATTAAAATACCTGAAATTTGACATACACATTTACAGATATATATATATATATATATATATATAGTACGAAAACAGTATGCAATATAATTGTGATGAGGAATACTTGGAGCAGGTATGGAAAGTCCAAAGGAGCGAAGCTACCAATCCACAATAGGGTACTGATACCTACCCTGATGTATGGCAGTGAGACATGGAACTGGCAAAGGAAGGATGAAAGTAGACTGAACGCCGTAGAAATGAGATCCCTGAGGCGTATGTGTGGTAAAACCATGTACAATCGTATGAGAAATGTGGAGATCTGCAAAGAATGCAAGGCTGATATAAGCGTAATGAGTATGACTAAGAAAGGGAGGCTTAGATGGTTTGGGCGTGTAGAGCGAGTGAGCGAAGAAAGGAGTGTAAGGAGAATATATGATGCATAAAATGGAGCAGAAGTCGGGGACGCCCGAGGAAGACATGGCACGATAGTGGATCAGATACTTGAGTCGGGCCACGTCAGGAGTCTGAATAATAGAAGATTATGACTGAATGAGGCAAGGGGTGTGTGTCAAGACCAAGTTGTTTGGCGGTTCGTCCTCTCTGCCTACCACTGCGGAGAAACAGCGTCATGGTTAGTTAGTTATATATATATATATTAAATCACCACTAGGCGGATGCCTGTTTCATGGTGACCAATGGAACATAGTTATTTTGTATGAAGTCTAGTATAAACATATGAATTAAATATATAAACATGCTGAAAATTGGATATTTTAGAAAATTGATAAAATATTTCATGTCGCGCAGAGTCATCCAGTAATGTCATTCGATAAAGACTAAATCCGGTTCATCAAATCTTGAAACATGCGGAACGTCCGCCTGTTTTTTTTTTGTTATGTGAATACCGCACAAGAGTCCCTACTGCTCTCGGCTGACCGGAGCCATTGGGACTATGGCACCTATTGGGGTATCTTGTGAGGCTGAAGCGAGTAGGGAAGGGAAGGAGATGAGTAACTAACTAACTATTCAGATCTGGTCACCAAACATGACTAAATCATTTTAAGCAGCGTTTCGATTCTGAATGATGGTCTTTCACCAGGGCAATATTGAGAGTATCTACTACTCTGGTATTGTTTGTACCTCTCCTGGAAAGTAGCAATTTGCGTTGACATTGCAATTCCTAATAATATGGTATTTTCACTTTTTTTTTTTACTCTCGAAAAAATTACCATAATGAATAATTTATGGTATAATTTTTCTATAACGATTTAATGTGCCATTTTCGATTTGCCGCTAAAACAACAAATTCATTTTTATTCGTGAATATGACGGCGCTGACGTCACGCTGGTGACGTTGGTGACATTCGTCTTACCAGTCAGTGACATTTTCTATGTCATAATGATGTTGTAGCCAGTTGGAACCGTATAAACCGAATTTTTAACCGTATTCATAGTTTGTGAAAATACCCCCTGTCTGCTTAAGAGCTTAATATGGTTAAAAATGTGGAATATTTAAATTTTATTTTTCTGATTATGATTATCATACTAAAATGTTATTTTAATATTTTCGTTAAATGTATTTAAGGATACATTCTTCAAAATGATGTTTATTTGAACTGATGAATCATTTAAAATGAAGCAGACACTATTGGCTAACACCTTCTTGCCGTGGCAAATAGGTATATGCCCCATTTGTAACAATGTTATCAGAATGTGAGCCTGTTCTGTTTGTTTCAGGGGCGGATACTAAGTGGATATGCACAAAATGTAATTATTATATTTCCAGGTGACGACAGTGGACATGCAGAAACCTCCCCCAGATTTCCGCACAAATTTCGAAGCCACCCACCCCCCAATCCTCATAGACAATGGCCTAGCCGTTCTAGAAAATGAGAAGATAGAGCGTCACATCATGAAATCTGTTCCCGGAGGACATAACCTCTTTGTTCAAGTAAGTCTTATCCAGATATAATATATTAATCATTTCTGTTAGGACAGCTCTCATTCAATAGAGAGAATTCAACAAGCCAAAAATGTGTTTATTCTTGGTGTAACGTATATAGTAGGTAATAGGCATTAAAATCGCTTGACAAACGGAGTCAAGAAACGTTCAATTTAAACAAAAAACTGTTTTTTATTTATTTTGTAAATAATTTTGTAAGAAAGCCAAAAAGTTAATCAAGTGAAACTGTCACAGATAATCTTAACTATAATACTGTATTTTTTTTAATTGTTTCCTTTATGCGTTCATACATTTATATTGAAAAAATATTTTTTTCAGTAGTTTACATTTATATTTTTTATTTAGTAATTTATTTTTTTATTTGTATTTTACTCAAGCGAAACGATTGGAAAACCTACAATTTATCAAAAGCATATTTTTTGGTATTCATAATGTACACCAATTCTTTATAAAGATTAATCAAAATAGTGATTTAGCATTAAGCTTCGCCTTAAACAGATAAAGGTAAAATAATTTTTTAACATCATACAAATAAAAAAATTTAAAAAACTTTTTATCACATTTACATTGACTAATAAACTACTCTTACTATAAACTTTTACTATTTCCAATGGCTATATCCGTTTTAGGATTAACGATTTAAAAAGCAATCCAGATACAAGCGAGCACTATAAAGCGATGATTGAAGACCTTTTACCTGAAGAGAAAGAAAATGAACTCCATTGACTGAATATGTTCAATGACAAATCACACTACGTATTCTGTTCCATTATTTCTGATCCTGTTATTCCGTGCAATTTCATTACGTAGTTACTGTTTTTCATTCGAAAACAATTATTTTAACTTACTCCTCAAATCATTGATGAATAAACTTAACGTTTATCTACAAAATGTACCCCGCCACTTGTTGCTGTGGCTCAGTCTATCTGTGCAGATAGAGAAGCAATAGCGCATTTTGATTTTATGTCCAACAGATTACGCTGTTTTTAAAAAAAGCATTTTTTTTTACCTTTCGCAGGTGACATCTACATAATATGGGTACATTTATAAAAACACACGCATATTCGAATGCAACTTTTTGTCAAAATTTCAAATCAATCGGTGAAGAACTTTTGGAGATTTAAGATGTTGAACAAACGAACATTAATATTTTTATTTATATAGATTTCTTATTATATGTGTGTGTAAGTAAGTATCTTACTACACCGGTTATGGTAAACAATAAATAAAATATGGTAAATAATAATTACCTATTAATCTTGATGATTGTGAACATTTGTAAAATCGACTGTTGAATGTAAATTGACTTTGTAGAACATTTCTAAGATAATTGTTTACACAGCCTCCTTAGAATATCATATAAAATAGAGTTTGTAATGTGTACAGGACAAAGAAGTGGCCACCCTGATTGAGAACCTGTACTCGAAGCTGAAGCTGGTGCTGGTGAGGAAGGACGAAGAGAAGTCGTCCAAACTGCTGTCCCACCTGACCCGGATAGACACGCTGCTGGCCAAGCGCGCCACCCGCTTCCTTACCGGAGATACCATGTGCTGCTTCGACTGCGAGCTCATGCCGCGCCTGCAGCACATCAGGGTTGCCGCCAAATACTTTGTGGACTTTGAAATTCCCGTACGTCGTCTTATCCTTATTTATATTTCATATTCTATATCTAGTGTAAAACCAGTGCCAAACGCCAAACAGTGAGTGATCCACGAGGGCATTTTTTCTGATTTCATTCTCCTTAAAGGAAGGGGTTGAAGGAATTCAAGTTTTTATTCTTCTAGTGTGTCCTTTTATAATGTTTAAATATATATATTTTATGTTTATTTTATTGGTATTAAAAAAAGGACTACTCTATAATCACAGTATAGAAACCAGTAATTCTTTAATGTAACAAACACATCCTAACCGCCGTTGTGGCATTTGGAATTGTTTTACACTTGCAATTATGTATTAGTTTTACTTACAGTACCTATGCCTAACAATAACTTCAAAATATAATAACGTATTGAATTTAAAACTGTTCTACGTGCTTAGCACAGTTTTACACCTACTTGATTTGTCATTTATGATTACTTAACATTGTCACTTTAACTTTACAAATATTTTGAGTATGGGGATAGATCGATATGATCCTAGTCACTGATCCTAGTGAACCCAAATATTAAATTTAAAAAATACGAAGAATGTCACAGTTTTACACTAGATAGATGAATATGTATTATGTTATGATCGCTTTTATTACTCTTCCTGATACCTGAATTTTTAAATAGTGATTAACATTCCCAGGTAACAAATAACCTGACAATATTCGAATTCCTCCTATTACCATTATTATAAATGTAATATGTTGCTTGTGCAATTATCAGTGACTTAGCAAATAGAGGAATGAATTTACAACACCTGGATGGGAACCCGATGCTTTGAACAATACATTAGATCCATGTGTGTTAATATTATTTATATTTGATTTCAGCCAACCCTAAGGGCACTGTGGCGCTACATGCATCACATGTACCAACTGGATGCCTTCACCCAATCCTGTCCGGCTGATCAAGATATCATCAACCACTACAAACTGCAACAGGTAAAGACTCAACAACAGACAGATAAATTGTAAAAAATTGCAATTTTTCTTTATAACTTGTTACTAAAGTATTCGTTGTCCTTTGCAGATGCTCAAAATGAAGAAGCACGAGGAGTTGGAGACACCCACCTTCACAACATCTATTCCTATCAATATCGGCCAGGGAGATGACTAGTGCTCCGCCCGCCCAGCCACACTATCTGCTTTAATCATTCTTTGGTTGCTTCTCTCGCGACATTACTACATACATTCTTTCACATTAAATGTTGTTTTGCCAACTGACCATCAAAACTAAACGGTGCAACCTTGCTTTGTAGAGATTAAGTCTTCCCTGCTTGATCTTCTTCAAGCAGATACATTCTCTACAATCCGGAGCATCAGTTAGCTGGGATAATAAAATGTAACAACAGCCATTTATGGAATGATTAAATAGGTTTAAAAAATGATTGAAACATTTATTTATTAATGCAATCTAGCAGCAATATAAAAATTTGTGCGCAATCATTTCCTTTGCTCGGGTGTATGACGCCCCGCAACTCATTCTCTGTCCATTGTATTTCAATTGTTGGTTTTAACACCTCACTGCTTTTTATGCTTACTTTTGCATTTAAAATATTAAGTATTTTTCATAACTATTCTACTATTATTGTTGTTTAAATTATAATACAATGTATGTATATGTTTAAAGCCTATCCTAGTTAATTTTAAAAAAATTACAATATTTATACAACAACCAAACTCAAGTTTAAAATAATGTAAGTTCACAAGAAATTTTAAACTACGTAAATAAAATGCCAATATTTTCTGAACAATGTGCGGTAATTTTATGTTATGCCTTCTACATAGCCCGAAAAGAACTACAAAAGGATTTATGCTGTTTTATTTAATGTTAAAGGGCAGTCATTTTTTAAATAACTCTGGCCAACTTTTTTTTTAATGTGTTCCCAACTAAACGTGCTTCACAATCATTTGATGATTATATTATTCCTGCCAACTTGATGATAATTTTTTCAAATTTATCTGCTTGTAAGGAGATACGGTTTTGATCCCTGCTGTATTGTCACAGGTGACTGATAAATGTAGTGTTTGAATACTGTATGCGTCCTGCATGTACTAAAGCATGCTTTGCGCCTAATATTGTGGATTTTCACGGATGTTGGACTTATGGTGTAGCTTTAATGAGAAAGCTGTCACAGTGTTATTTATATTTCATTTGATATCAACTTCTCGCCGATGGTTATCTGCAAGAAGCGCCTATTTCTTCTGGTCTGGTTACCTCATAAAGCACTTCTCTGCTGTGTGTAGAACCGTGAGAGGTTCTTCTTGGTTCGTCCTTTCCTACCATCATTGATTCAAATACAATATGTAATAATTGTAATATATACAAATTAGGATATTTTTATACAATTTATTACAAATTTTTTATAAAAATGTAATTATAATATTTCATTCTACATTTTTTTCTAAATGTACTATGATCAAAATTTTGTATGGTTTGTACAAATTTACTTACCAGAATTTTTACAAGATGTTCTTACCAGAACTTACATTACATTAACTTAATTTTCTCGTCAATTCACATTTAAGGCCTTGTCGTCAATATCAGTGTTGCTATATTCATAAATATGCTTATAATTAGTCATAGATGATATTATGTAAAGTATTTATTATCGTTTTGATAATATGAATTCTATGCAAACGGTTTGGTACACTCCCAACAATAACTTGCAGGCGGTGAAGCCAGTATACTGACATACATTTTTAATGTTTGTTTTATTATTATTTGTGAGTAAGGCAATATACCTGGGCCAAATTTTTGAAATTTTTTCTATTTTATTAGATTTTGGGGTGATGATACCAGTTAAATATAGTTCCCGATTTGGCCACCTACAAGCTTTCAGTGGCCGGAAAATATATATTTATGTTAAGTTAACTACTGTAATATATTGTGTATAACCAATTCAGCTTGGTTTGAGCCTGTGAGCTATATTTCAGTGGGTGCAATAAAAATCCATTCCACAATCTTCTATCTGAAAATCACATCAATGGTGAAAATACATCGATAACAAGGTTTTAAATTCTGTAATAGGCAAAATATATTATGTAAATGGCATTGATGTGCCGTAAAAATAAATATTGTTAAAACGTTTCACTTTACTGTTAAGCTATTAAGATTTTGGTTTTTTTTTGTGACATGTTCCTTGAAACTTTTTTTTTTTTTTTTACCAAAGTTCACTCACCACCAAAGTCACAATGTTATATGCATTAATTTCACACTTACATTAAAAACATTATATGTGAAGGTTGTTTACTTTAGGAACGATTGCAAGCTATCTACTGACCAACTGTTACTGAGTGCCCACCACAACTTATACATGGTGATCAAAGTGCCCTTGACTAAAAGCAACTCACAAAAAATTTAACAATAAAAACCTACCCACTACCCTGTTTCGACTTTTGGAGACTTCCCAGAAATAACACTACAGTGCCCAAAATGACGGATCTATGGATGCAGAAAATTTGTTTTTTTTTTAGGTGTTTTATTGATTGGCCAATGGGCTTTAAAATATTTTGGGGGTGCATTGCACAATTACCCCTCAGCACAGGCTGTCCCCGACTATTTGTTTGTCTACACACATTTGATGAATCAAGTCAATTTGAAAAAAATAATATTTTTTATCAAATTTCTACTAATAAAAAATTATTTCTCAAGATTCAAAAGAATTATAAAAATGGCCACAATGTTGTAGTACTTATTTTTACAAAATTAAGAGTTTTTTTTTTTAATACAAAATTGGAATCATCCTTTTGGCCAACAAATGAATACATAATATGTATGTATCTTTTGAACTTATTTTTTAATGTATTTTTCATGGTTCCTTATTGCTAAGTTCATTGAATGCTTCCACATAATATGTAATATTTTTATTACAACTTACACAGAATTTTTTAATAAGCGTTCACCAATCAAAATTGAAATCTATTTAATTACATTAGAAAAATATATTTTTTTTATTTATTGTGCCTTTTATCTTATAATTTAGATAGTGTTATCATTTTTCATGTGAATGTTTATTTCCATTTATTAGAACTTATAAAGATAGTACATACCACAGTGTCCACTAATATAAATGTGATGCTCCCCAAGAGAGTATACCAGAAATAAATTATTATCTGATTTCATTTTCCCATTTATTTCACTATATATTAAATATGTAATAATATTTTATAAAGAATAACCATCCTTGTTCTTTTGAACATGTCTTTTAAATTGGGTTAGTAATTACATATAAATGTGTTGAATTTTTTTACTTTTTCATTGAAGTTATTTTTTTAAAGCTACTTTTTCAATATCTCGCACGTATCATCCATCTCTTGTTATCTCATATATAGACAAGTAAAACATGAAAATAAATATTTGTGCATAATGTTACCATTACATAGCTTTGCCTTATCTATATATTTTCTTATGCATTGATTGCTCACTAACTGTGGACTGTCATTTTATATAAAGCTAGTATTGTATGGAAAAAATCATTTAGTTAAATGTGATTCATTTGTGACTTTGTATTATAAGCATAATTTTACAAAAAGGGATAAACCTGATGGTTAAGGACTTGTACATGCTGTGTATACGGTAATTTATTCAAAATGGTTGTGAATCTGTACTATACATTTCTTGTGAACCAACGCAGCACTCATTCACGCCATGTTTGGATAAGTCACCAGTAATGTTTGCAATCATAAATCATCAGGAATACAAAAGTCAAAATAAAGAATTTAATTTATAGATAGTAAGTATTGATTAATTTTATTAAAAATTATTTCAACCAATTGTAGTGACGTTTTCTTTCCCCCTTTCGACTTGCATTGACCCTTTGTTATCATTCACAGTGTATCTTCTCAGTTACAGGTTATGTATGTAATAATTATATATTTTATTACAGCGTCCTCAACCATTTTCTTCCAAAAAGAACGGGTTTTTAAAACCATTTGAGTGCGCAACACCAGTGATCATTCACAAGAGGATTCATGGTTTAAGGCACGGTAGTGATATGCATTAATAATAATAATAATAATAATAATTGGATAATTTGTAGAGCGCCGTTTTTGTGAAAAATCACCTCAAGGGCGCTGTACAATTTATTTCCTAGGATCTACATTTGTTGTTTAGAAAAGATACCAAAACATACTTACCTGGCAAGTCACTTCCAACAAACACACTTATATTAAAAAGTTTATGCTTATGAAAGATAGAACTGCACGCAGAGGACACTATATCAAAAAACACTGGTCGTCGCATGATCTTAAGTCTGCTATAGTTTTTATTTTTATTTAAATGTATTTTAACTCTCTTAAAAGCCTACAAATTGTTTTTTTTTTATGCTTCCGATTTTGTTGTCCGGGTTAAATCTTCCCCATAGGAAAAACTAAACCCTTCCACTCACTTTTCCACAAATGATCAGCTAGTCAATCAACACTATGCAAGTGCATTACATAAGTAAAATAAATACAAAACAATACAAGAACAACAACACGTCAACTCACCAGAGATCAAATGGGAAAAAAAAAATTCACCGACTCCAGATATTTTCATATCAGAGGGTTCGGCTCGGTAGAACTTCTAACAGGGCCTATAAATCCTACTGATCCCTCAACATAAATATTTAAAAAATCTTTGGTTATCCTACATGTATTCAAAATGACCGACTTTTGCATCTTTATATATAAATTTTTTGATAGATCTAATACGCCTAAATTTTTAATGAGAGAGCTAGGTATAATGCCAGTAGCCGAAATAACGAATGGTAATATTTTTATAGTCTGAGAATGCCAAATTCTTTTTATTTCGTTTCCTAAATCTGTGTATTTTCTTATTTTTTCATTAACAGATTTTTGAATGTTACAGGAATTTGGAATAGCGACATCAATGATATAAGTTATTTTTTTAATTTTGTCATGTAAAACTATATCGGGTCTATTATGACTAATCGTTCGATCTGTCAGTATAGTTTTATCATAATATATTTTATAAAATTCGTTTTCTAAAAATGAATTTGGTTCGTATTCATAATATGGTACTATATTACGGCAGTCAATCAAGTTATGTTTAATTACCAAATTTTGGTGAATTATTTTTAAAACTTGATTGTGCCTAAATGTATACTCGGACGGTGCTAATATAGAACATCCCGATATAATATGTTCTATAGTTTCCGGAAAAGCCAAACATTTTCTACACAAATCATCAATTTGATTTGTATCTTTGATTATATGCTTTCTATAATTTTTAGTATTAATGACTCTATCCTGAATGGCAAGCATAAATCCTTCTATTTCTGCGCTCAACTCTCCAATACTCAACCATTTGTTTGACGAAAATTTGTCAACATACGTTTGGTTGAGATAATTGAAGTGTTTTGCGTGTAAAATTTTATTTGACCAGGAATCTAATAGTTCCTGGTTGGGATTTATAAAAATGTTGGCATTCTCATCGTATAAATTTAAAGGTGTAATATTTCTATCTGCCTTGCAAATTATTTTGTGCATTTCTGAGCTATGAGCTTTCCTATGGAAAAAAGTTCTTAGCATTTCTACCTGATTATGTTTCAAAGAAGTTATTTTGACTATGCCTCTACCTCCTAAATTTCTAGGTAAATTAACTCGTTCTATAGCTGAATTTGGATGATGGCAATTAAATTTTGTTAGTGTAGTTCTAATTAATCTTTCTAAGTTATCTAAATCTGTATTAGACCATCATTTTTATTTATTTATTTTTAATTATTATTTTTATTTATTTTATTTTATTTTTAGTATTTTTTACATTTTGTTAATTTAAATTAAAATTGCCGTCAACTGTGAAAGTGGAGGTTTCTGAAATTATGGATACGACTGTCTGAAAAGGTGCGTTTTAAGTTTAGAAGCTACATTGTCTAAGACCTTTTCTAAATTATTCTTTGTATAGGTTTTCTAACCTTTGTACCGCTTTTGACAGCCATGTATTTCCAGTAAAAATGCATGCATGGCGCACAGCTCTGGAAGAAATGATTATTTATACAGAGTGACAAATAGACAAAGAATGTGCCCAATAATACAAAAGTTAATAAGGTGTATTTCACCATCCTCTCGATAACTATCCATTATCTATATAAATAAAAATGTAAGTGTTCGTTTGTTCAAAATTTTAAATCTCTGAAAGTTCTTCACCGATTGCTTTGAAATTTTGACATAACGTTGCATTCGAATACGCATGTGTTTTTATATACCTGTATCATATAGATGTCATCTGGAACAGTAAAAACAATTTATTTTTTAAAAACAGTGCCATCTGTTGGACGTAAAAGCAAAATGCGTTATTGTTTATCTATCTGCGCAGACAGACTGAACCGCGGCAAAGCTTGGCGGAGTACAGCTAGTAATAAATAAATACTCAAAATAGGTAGAAAACTTGGCTATCTTATCCACCATATATGTCATTAAATAGGCCATTATTTGTGGGGTCGAGTTCTGAACAATATACTCTGACTTTATAAATAAATCTAAAATATTCATTATCCTACGGATGTGATTTTGACAGCGTATTGAGAGGGTGAAATACCCCATAATCTTCTTTTGGTTATCAGAACCTTGCAAGAATGGAGCTAAAATAAAACAAAGTAATAAAAGTTTTATTTAATTTAATATAAGAATTAAGTTCAAAAACATTTTGAAGATTTTTCAGTAAATACCATGGAGTTACTTCTTTACATTCTTCTAATTCCTGGATTTACTGTGATTTATTTCTGACATGTATTTTGCATTTGCAAAAATAAAATATTGATATAAGAATGAAAAAAATATGTTGGACTTAACAGTCTGTTCTATCTTAAATACTTCATTTAAAGTAAGGAACAACTCTTCAAATCATTTTGGAAAATAAATAATCATAAATACTGATTTCTTCAAATTCAAACAAGATTAATGAAACCCATAAGGGCCGGTATTTCAATACCAATTTAAGAATGCTATGTATGAATCAGATTGGGTTGTCAGGAATCTTTGATGCATGCAAATATTTCTCATGCCGAGCTTAAAATGCACTGAAATACTGGCGCTAAGTAAAGAAGACGATTGAGATATCTATTATTATATTTACAACAGGAATTGGTAATTTAATTATTACAGACAAAACTTCTCTTGGTTGAAACTTTTCTAGATTGACTGGAACCATCTAATTCCATTTCAAACTGGGTATTTGTCAACATTGAAGAAAATGTACTATAAAGAATAATTGGTCCTAAATAAATTAATGTTAGTAGCAAGATTTATGAAAATTTATACATTTTTACTGAATTATACAGAAATTGGTACATGAAATTTATGTATTATTTCTGATTTATTGAAAAAACATTATTACAGTTTTGGCTTCGGTCTTTTCCGACTTATTTCTTCGTTAAGCTTCATAGGATAAGCTTCTTCAGACAATAAAGACGACAAAAACATGTGAGTAACAATTGAAGTTAGGCCCCAAATTTTATGGGGACCCCCATTGAACTGCGGCAACTTCCAGCCATTTTTGAAAGTAATTACACTGAAGTATTGAGGATCGCACAATCTTTCCAAGGTGACGGTAAATGCTTCTTCAACCTCGGCTGGATTATTCTGGAGTTTTAAAGAATCGAAATTTTTAATATAACCAATCACAGGAGTTACAGCTATTTTAAAATCCTGGCTTGGCAATGCAGCACCTTGCCCCCAAATTTGAACACTATCTCTGGGTATTGAGAGTTCTTCCTCTGTCTCTCTTAGAGCTGTTGTCACTAAATCTTTATCTTCCAAATCAAATTTCCCTCCGGGGAAAGAAACATGTCCCGCGTGACTATTCAAATCTTTAGAGCGCAATGTGAACAGTAGCGACATCTCTCCGTTGGCGATGCACAACGGAACCAGCACAGCGGCCTTCATTTCTGTTGTCGCTGTTACTATCGACGGAATGGATGTGAAGTTTTTCATGCACCGTTCTCGGTTAGCCGAAGCTAAAATGTTTGCAGCGGAGAAACAGCTTTTCGCCGCCATTATTCACTTTCAAATTATATTTTTATCTGCTGTAATAAATATATAAACAAAAAGCACACGTGAAAGCAATCACTTCACCACTGACACCACTGACAACTTGTGTCTGCCTAAAAATCTTTTTTGTGAACTTTGTACACTTCTCACGTATTTTTTACAATGTCATTGCTTATCACTAATTTTATGAATACATGAATCGAATGACTTTCTACTTCGTGGCATACCTTATTTCAAAATTTAGCATTATTTTGAAAAATTACTTCGTAAATTATATTATTATTACGTAAATAATAAAAACAGGTATGCCCATTTGCCTGGTTAAAAAATAGTGCTTTTTTGATGTCGGATGAAAAACTTTAACGATATACTTGACTTTGGTGGTGTTTTCTGGCGAATTTATTATTTGCTTATCAATATTCATACCATCGCATCATAACATTAAAATAAAAATCCGGAATGTTTAATTATCAGCACAAGATTACATTAGGTACAAAACGAGATAATTACAATATTTATTTAATAGAAATGGATTTCTTTGTAAAGCATTTATATGTACATGTAGCCGTCGAGTTTCATCGTCAGGTTGGCCGAGTGGTCTAAGGCGCCAGATTTAAGCTCTGGTTCCCGAAAGGGAGCGTGGGTTCGAACCCCACACCTGACAAAGTGCGAATATTTTTTTTTCCTTTTTTAAATCATTTTCTTCTTCAGCGTTTTTATTTTTATCCACAAGAATATATTTGAACGTAACTAGGTTCATTAAAGTATTAATATAATGAACAAAAGAAATTTGACTTGCTCGTGATGAAAGATTTGCACGTGGAAAACATCTGAAACACAATAACACTTTTTCATGAATCGCGTATACAAAGTAAATTGGTTGCAAAAAGAATATTTCTTAAATTTTATCTGGGAGGTAATTAATGTATATTGTGATATAACTTTATTGTTTGTGTAGTTATATTTGAAGTTTAAAAAAATATTCCAGCTTAGGTATTATAATATGATATCCAAATTATTAAAATTTGTGTCGTTGGTATGGGGTCACTTTAACACCACCTTATCATTTATTTTCCACTACAACTAAGTGTAAGTAAGAATGGCTGATATATGTATTATAACCTATTTTTCATCGAAGTTTTCGGGGTCAAGGTAGGACTTGAGTAGATAAGGCGTGATGTGCCATCTTTTCATTGGGCCCCAATGTCAGAGGAGGCCCTGAGTAGAAAAGGCGTGATGTGCCATCTTTTCATTGGGCCCCAATGTCAGAGGAGGCCCTGAGTAGAAAAGGCGTGATGTGCCATCTTTTCATTGGGCCCCAATGTCAGAGGAGGCCCTGGCTAGGTCCCACAATGATACATATTGGGGACCCAGGACAGGTACGTTGTGATGGAGGACTTAGCTAGCAGTAGTTTAGTCGTGACGTCTAGATGGGAATCCGACGCATTTTCCCACTCGGCTACTAACCGTTTAAGTTGATACGTTTAATAGGTTTTGTTTTAAATAATACTAAAATATTTCAGTTTTAGAAAAAAATTAAAAATTTTGTCTAAATATTGTTGGGATATTGACTCTCTGAAAAATAAAAATTGAAAGCATTAATTGCTTTGTACATCGACCTAGAAAAATTATGGCCCTCGCCTTTATTTCCGTGTCTTTGTGAATATAATAATTCAAACCTACCTCAATTGGGAATACCATGGAAAAAATGTGCTTTTCAATATAATTATTCATATTCCACTCTGCCCCAAGGGGGTAAACTATGGAAAAATTTCGCCTGCGGCGCTTTTCCATGTCTCTGTGACAGTTGAAACTGATTTTCCACTCCCTTTGCTCTCGTCACTTGGGTTCTCCAGTTGAGGAATTCGGATTATTACATAAAAAAATCGAAATGCAAAATAAAAATGTTGGTCCGCTTCACGGCAAAACGCCCCTGTTCATAACCCCGAGCAACGCCGGGTACAAGTCGGCTTGTATGTAAATATTTTAGTTTATTTTGACTACTTCTTTGTTCCTTCGCTGTAAGCTCTATAAAAAAATTATGCTGCCCTCCCCCCTATCTTAAACGCTGGCGACGCCCTTGGTAGATAGTATTGATAAGTTCAAGGATCATGCTTTAGACACTACAAACTACTTTGGTAAGCGAAGACTAAAATAAATACCCACATAAATATGTGTAGATAATTATGAACATAAACATTGCTTAAAACCTGACCCAGAAAATAAGCAAAACGTGATATCGACAATGAAACGATTCACGTTTCCAGGAACGTGAAAACAAAATATTTGCTGTGTATACATAACATTATTCGCCATTATTATTTACCATGAAAATGTATAAAGGTTAACCCATATTATTAATTGATGCTTGTTGCATATAATATACGCCATTATATTATTGACCGTCAAAATGTATAAGGGCATAACCATATACCTAATAAAGAATAACACAAGAAGTACCTTGTGGGCGTATTTCGTGTACATAATATATCGTGGTGATCCAAATATAAGCCGAAGTGTGTATATTTCCATACTAAACTTTACTGTGTTTCACCATGATTACGAATTCAATGAATAGAAGAATTTCGAGGCAGACCTTATCTAATTAATGGTCTCAAACCAAATAGTGGCATTTGTTTCCGTTCAAAATCATATGGAGGGCACTTCTACTTTTATTCTGTATTCTATATGAATAACACATATTATTTGCAAAAGTTTCTTAAAGCCTTTTTTTAATTAATTACCGTTAACTCACAAAAATGACAAAATTGCCTGTAAAATCGTGCAAAGTTTAATTATTTAATGGCCTATATATCATAATTTTAAGCACAAATTAATAAAATAGCACATTCCGTACTAGATATTTGGTATACCTTCTGATTAACAAAATAATGATGTAGTTTGGTTGGGTATTTTGCCCTCAAATCCAAATACTAGTTTGTATGAAAAAGGCCGCGCAGCCATTCCTCTTAACTTATTTTTGTTTGTTAATTTAAATATTGTGGAGTTTATTTCAGTATATTTCTTTTTAGATTAGACAAAATAATCGAAAGACAAAACATTATTATCAGTTAGCCAGATTTATCATGTATGTACAATTACAGAATCGAAGAGTTGCTTGAAATGGCTTTGGCCTGTTTAGTGACCGGATCTGATTAGTCGGGTACTTCCCCACCTTCTTCTTTCCCATCACCTTCCCCTACCCGCAACCCTCAGCCTCACAACATAAAACAATTTGGGGGTGTCATGTGTCGTAGCCCCACTCTTTCCAGACGGTTGAGAGCAGTTGGAACTCTTGGGAAGTGTGGCGTTTTCACATTAAAAAAACAGTAATGTAACGCAAAGCGCACCTTATTAAATAAATCACAATTTTTCTTTGTGTTCAATCAAACAAATAATTATTCAAATATCGAAGATCTTTTTGGAGCAGATAACAATAATTTCATCAGCCTATTTGTGGATTCGAAGTCGGTATTGGCGACATTGGTTTTATTTGAAATCACATTTCTCGAGATTATTTTTTTCAGTCGCTAGTTGCTTTATCTCTTACTCGCCTATCAACACAAATAATGCAGATTATGTGTATTGCCAATTTGAGGTGATTTTGAAACGAAGCTGTAGAAATGTTATTGAGCGATTGTCGATATTTTGATGAATTTAAGAGCTCCATTTTGAAATCTCTTTTCTACAACTATCTTTATAAAATTTCAATACCTATAACTAATCAGTTGGGATAGTAATATTAAAATAATGTATTCCGAACGGTTTCGAATTTTTCGCGCTGTGTTTTTCAAATACTTAGGTACTCCTGAAAAGATTGTCATGGTCTTGCTGCCCGTAGGTAAGATCGATGCTATACGCCTCCACTTATATCGTCATGGTCTTGCTGCCCGTAGGAACGACCGATGCTATACGCCTCCACTTATATTGTTATGGTCTTGCTGCCCGTAGGAACGACCGATGCTATACGCCTCCGTTTATATTACAGATACCGAGATCACCTTCGAAGCATGAAACCGTTTTTTGAAGAGACTAGCTGAAGAGATTTTCTAAATCAGACGTAGATAATAATTTTCCTCTTACTTTCAAATATCAAACGTCAAGTGTGCAAAATTTCATCAATTCAGAATTCTGCTTTAAGGGGTGGAAAAGGGGGTGGGGATGGTATTTCTAAATCTCAAGTATAGCAGTGATTCTAAATTTCATCATTTATAAACTCTAGATTTGTACAAAAATCAACAAACATTATTCTTTATGTAAATCGAAAAGTAAACAAGAGAGTTGATAATGATTTTTTTTTAATTTTTAAGAAGATTTTAGCCAATTTGTCATTCGAAGGTAGGTACGATCAATCTGACATCTGTAAATCTCAAAACTCAATTTAATTAATCGTAAGGCAAAAGATACAAATAAAGAGAATTATTTTGACATACCGCACTCTGTAGATCAGTAGTAGGCCAAACCAGTATTGCATCACACAACCTGAATTTTCCAAATATTATTTACATATTATTATTTATTGCATGGAGAAATAATATATTTCCTCCAAGCTTACAAATAATGAACATATCAAAAAGTTGAGTGTGCTTGGAAATAATACAATCGATTACTGTCCTATGGAATATATGTTCGTATTTAAAATGAGATTAACACTTACTTCTGGAAATGTTGCAAATTTGCACACTTCGAAAGAGTGGTGAAAACGCGTCACTATGTTTCTATTAATATATATTTTTAAATTAAGAATGTTGTTTACTCACCAGTAAATGTACTTTCTGTAATAAAAGTGATAATGGCGCCTTTGAACAATGTGATTAGATAGCGGCACGTTATAATACCTAGGTACTGATAAAAATGGGAAAATTAATTAAATTTTTATTGAAACCATCAAAAGGAAATAATGAAATAACATATCAATTTCTCATACTTTTGTGTGACAAAGGTAATGCGATAAGGAGTGTCGAGATAAACGAAACGTGTGTCCTAGGTACATAATTTTCCACCCAATGACTTAATGTTATCCTGTGGTTAGCCCATCCTAGGTAGGACTCTTACATGAAAATAAAATAATTATGTTTTTCTTTTATTGGAATAACTTTAAAAAAAAGATAATATTGTTAAATCTGAATTTGATGCACGAATGCACGGAGTAAAAGGAGTATGGCAGGTTTATTAAAATCATGTTTAAAACGTGATGGCAAGCCATTTCCGAGCAAAATATTAGTTTCGAGATAAACATTAATTCCATTCAGAATATATCGGAACACGTGTTCCGACATCCTCATAACACATTCGTGTTTTACTGATATTTTCTTTAAAAGTCATGCGTTATAGGACTGCAGTCCCGTTTTTAACAAGAATGTTAATAATTTGACAAGTTTTTTTTAAATAAATTAGTAATATTTCATATCAGTAGGTTTTCTCCGTCTGAGATCACAAATATGATGTGTAATAATTTGGTCTCAATGGTCGAGTGGAATGACGCTATCCCGGTAAGACAGAGATTCCAGGTTCTTTTCCTAATTGTGCCCGTTATCTTTTTTAAATTTTCCGTGTCTTGTTCTGTTTCACGTTTCGTTTAGATTTGATATATTAGATTTTAATTTGAAATTATTTTGAACATGCAGGTTGAACTGAGCTGCTGTCGTTTACAATAATCAATTTGACGTTTATCCCAAATGATCAAATGGAAAAAAGTCTATTTTCTCAAAATAATAACCAAAATATAGCTCTTAATTGTAAATTTAAAAAAAATTGTGTTATAAGGTGAAGTTAATTCCAAACACAATTAACTTCACCTAATAACATAATTTCTTTTAAATTTAGAATTAACAGCTATATTTTGGTTATTATTTTGAGAAAATAGACTTTTTTCCATTTGATCATTTGGGATAAACGTTAAATTGATTATTGTAAAAGATAGCAGCTCAGCTCAGCCTAACACAATTAACTTCACCTCATAATTGTGTTGGGAAATAACTTCACCTCAATGTTATTGATGTAATACATCAATTTCATTTGCAAATTTTCTTACATATATAGAGTACATCTATTTGTTGCTAAATTTCACACAAATATGGACATCTTTTCTCCATTACGAAACCAAAAATAGTCGTGCAAATTTGCTTTAAATCCGAGAAATGATTACGTAGGTACTCAACAATTTAAGTTACAAGATTTCAGGATGGTATTGAGAATTGATGTACCCACCACCGATGCAAATGACGTGAATCGCGATATGAAAGTACGTTTAAATGTTTGTGTAGTAATTGGAAATATAATATACCTAATTTGATTGACAATAATGGTCCCGGTGAGGTGCACGGGGCGAGGAAAACGTGTTTCCCAAAGCCACGACCTTCATACCTCCTATATGTCCTTCTTGTCCCCTGACCTCATATTTTCAACGGATCAATAATTCTAACATAATATAACAGAAGTTGAGCTTTAAGATCCAAAACCAACGAACCAGTTCGTAAAAACGTAGTCATGCCTGCAGAAGTTAACGTTTCTAATCCATAGGGCAGGGATTGGAAAAAAACGTCATCTTACCTTCTACACTTTCCTACCTATTTCCTAGGTCCGCCATACCATAGGGAATTCATTTATATTCACCGTGTTATCTTTTATGATACAATCTTTTAGGAAAAACAATTAAAATTTAGGGCTGCTTTTATGATTGTCTGTTTGATAGTAAAAATAATAATAATAGTCAGTATTTCGTAGGAAAGAAATATAATAGTGCTCGTAGATTATATTCCTGGGAAATGTAACAATATTGTTTGCACATGATGCAAAATGAGTATTGCTATTTTATTAAAAATCTCTTCAAATTATTGGTAGTCCCATTAAAAATGAGATTTCAGGCTGTTTCCTGATAACCTTTTAGTAACACGTGTTCATGCACCTGCATTTGCCTTGAAAATATGTAATGACGAAATGCTAAAATATTAGGATTGTTATGAACACGTGTTCCGAAATCGTGATAATACATTCGTATTTTACTAAAAGTTTATTAGGAAACTGTTGAGCAAACTGCCTGCAATCCCGTTTTTAACCGGATTACGAATAATTTGAAGAGATTCTTATTACAATAGCGATTTTCAATATTAGTATCTCCGCTTACCCCCAGACTCTATATTTATTATCCGAGTAAGTAGTTGCGTAAGATTGTTATTTCGGTGCTTTTTTAATATTTTATTTGCATTAGCGCAATTTGAATTGTTGGTGATTTTAATGAATCACTTAAATGAATAAATTCACAAGACTGATTCACTAAATCGATTCACTACTGTTCATGAATCTGCCCATTTCTAAGAATGTTTTATCAATTTTACGGAAGCGTGTACCTATGTAAGTTTTATTATTTAATGCAATATCAACAAAAAAATTCAAATGCATAATATTTTTATTACCTCCATAAAACATCGATCGAATAAAACCACTTTCTTTAAAACTGTTAGTACTGTGACGAATATTTTTAATTATTTCCATCTACGCTTTCGAAACAGTTTAGAACATTTCCTACTTGGAAAAATCAATATTTAGAAAATAACTGGTATGCATTTGTAATTTTTTTTTTATTGATTTTCACCGTTTATGTATAGAAAAAAACATTTTTCAAGACTCTGTCAGGGAATGTTATAATGTTTAAGGCGAATGGTGATTGAGGTGGTAAAGAAAAATGTACCTACCTGGAAATTGAGATCTTATCACAAAACATGACTAAAGCCATTTCAAGCTACTTTTCCGTTTGAGTTTTTTGGTGATTTTACCAAAAACGAAGGATTATAAGCAACATATTACATTGTTTAATCATTCTAACTACGCAGTCGATATTATGAGATGTTTACTAATATTCCCACAACGTAATAATATGAATATCACAATTTTTCTAGACGTGTTGAGCAAATTTCAGATAACGAATACGATATTGAAATTCAGTTCCGGATTTATTCCAATGTTTCTGTAAAGTATTGACATACCTAACTAACTAACCATCACGCCGTTTACTTACGGTAGGCAGAGAGGATGGACCGCCAAACAACTCGGTCTTGGCACACACTCCTTGCCTCATTTACAATCATACATCGTCTCATACATATTCTTCTGTTATTCTGACTCTTGACACCCTCGACATGGCCCGACTCGAGTATCTGATTCATTTGATCGTGCCTATTGATGTACCTACTCACAGGTATATCAATTAACAATTTATTAAAAGGGTTTTTATTAGGGAGATTTTTTTGTAGTAGATATAATATAAATCTATCACATATGGTATTAATGCACTACCATATTATATATTATATTGATATGTTTTTTCAAGCAGTTTTTAGAAAAAAACTGCGTCAGCAAAACATGTACGTCACGTACGGAGAAAAAATAGTATTGCTAAAGTATTCAGAATTTCTTCAAATTTTATTTATTTATTTATTTATGAGCCCATTGGGCTTTTACATACATAGTTCATAAAAAAATAATATTCTGAAGATTGTAAGTTCACAACAGTAACAGTAAAAATACATATAAACATATCCATTTGACATATTATAACAGCAAGTAAATAGTAAATGCATACAATAATTATTTGTAGGTATAAACCTGTTGTACAAAAATAAGAATATGCCTACTCCTTAGTTATACAAACTTAAATTAGTTAAAAAGAAATGTAAAGTTTATATGTAAATGCTAGGTAGTGGCAGTAATAACATGATACCATACGACACATAGTGTATGAGGCCTTTGAATTAGAAGGTTAACGAAATTATTGGCAGTATTGTTAACAAATATAGAGCGTTTGACAGGTTGACGTGGCTTCGTTCGGTCTGCCATTTTACATACATATTTTACATAGTTTATATAAAAAATATTGTGAAGATTATAAATATAGAATAACTGGTGATTATTGGTGATCCGGTTAAAAACGAGATTGCTATCAGTTTCCTGATAAACTTTGAGTAAATTCCTAATTTATCAGAATATATAATGACGAAAAATTTTTATGAACACGTGCTCCGATATCGTATTTCACTAAAGTTTATCAGGAATCCTATCAATTCATTTGTTACTGGCCTGCAATTTCGTTTTTAACCGGATTAAGAATAATTTTAAGAGATTCTTAACAAATTAGCTACACTAATTTTTCTCCGTGCAGTAGGTAGCTACCTAAAAAAATATTCCTTCTAATTCACAGATGCGTTGGTTAGGTACATACGATGTATTTGCTTGTACAAAACAAGTAGGAACTGAAAATTAATTGATGAAACTACATACCTACCTACTGCATGACCTAGCGATCTACCAAACTCTTATATACTTCAAACCGCCCCCGTTCATCATACAATTCGTAGAATTAGGTGCGTGTTCGTTTATCTTAAGTGCCTTACCGACTAAAGGGCGGTATTGGGATTGTGGTAGCTACAATGCTTCAATGACAACAGTTTTACTTAAATAAACATGATCATTTTTCAATATAACAGAACCCCACGGCATGGAACACACTTCATCTCGCTACTACGTTCCCTCACTGCCTTTTAAGTCTTAAATCCGCCCTTGACTTAACACCCTTGCCACCGACCATCTGATAGATTGTAAAAAAATAATAATTAGACACTGTAGCTTACGTATACAACGATGCAACAGGCGTTCAGCTAGGCCAATTTAAATAGACAATAATAATATTATGTACTGTTGTCGTAAGGCAAACCAATTAGATATTATTTTCTAACTAGAATATCATTAGAAATCTGTCGGATATTATTAGCCGCAAGGCCTCGAACAAAATACAAGTACAAGGAACTAAGTCAAGGAGGTAGAAAATAATATTAATCCTACACATTTACAGAGTGTCCGGAGAAGTGCACAAACTTCGGAAGTTGGTTCTGCGAGATGGTAGTAAGTAGTAAACAAGATAAATACCATTTTTTTCATAGAAGAATATAGTTTTTTTCCGTACAAACAATTCAATTCAACTTTTTTCGACTACCTTAAAACGTTGAAATAAAAAAAATATTATTTTTACTTGTACTATCATGTAGAAATACCTCCCGAAGTTTGTGCACTTTACCCACGGACACATTTTTTTAGAAATTATTTATGCTTAGATAACGCCATCAATATGCACGACCGAATGCAGTCAAATAATATTTACGATCTTTTGTCTATGTGATAAAAATGTGAATATGATTTATCCACGGTTATTTTGATTTATTTCTAAACCACGACATACTCGCCTGATATAAAAAAATAATAGAAGTACAAAAAATTCCACGAATCGCACAATGTATAAATAAGCAACATGCACTTCTAGCATAATATAAAATCGTGATGTGTGGGCTTGCATTCACCCAGTCTTTCCAGGAGGGACCTCTACGTGATGGTATGTATAAATAGAACCGATTTTTTAATTTCCAAATATATGTTTTTTATCATTATTCTGTGATCTAGATCTAGAAGTGGGAATTTCTATATTTCCTGAAACGATGGCCAAGCACACCCTTGAAAGGTGAGAGCAAAGAAGGCCAAAGCAATTGGTTTGTGAAATCACCTGCTAACGCGATCAGAGAAAAACCATTCCAGTGTGGTGTTTGCACATTCGAAAATAATAATATTTTGAAAATATCCGCGCTCCAGCTTGTATCATATTTTGAATAATCACATGTTTTATATTGTGTTTTGAATGAGCTGAATTTCTCCCGTCTTACTTAATTGATTTTCTAGCTATTTTCTTGCTATAAATTTCTTAATTAATAATGTAGGCCCAAATAATATAGCAGGTTATTTTGAATAATATAAGAATTCCTGTCATATGTGCAATAATATGTACCGTATCTACAATTATGTCAGGCGAGTGATACACAAAAATATCGAAACTCTTGGCGGAAAAACGGTTCCCTACCCCTGTTTCAAAACCATATTTTTAGTATTTTATTAGGAAAGTTGACCTTTTACATCTTGCCAGAAAATGTCATGGAAAACTCGCCCAAGGTGTTAATAATGAGTACACTAGAAATGTGTTACTCTATAAATATCAAAAACTTATATTTTACTACGCCATTTAATATTGTTTTATTTTAGTTTTTCTGGAAAATAGATTATTCGCGGTCTAGTGAATCTCGCACATTTGACTAGAAGGTTGATACATATATATGGACATATAACTGATAATAGCTATAGAATTCTTCTGATATGTAGATTTTTGCCTAGTTTAGAAGAAGTTACCGGTTCGAAATACTTAAAATTAATATTTTACTTTGCGTAGAGAGATTGTATTTTACTTTTTCCAGGATGGAAGTGTCATCCTGGTGAAAGACAATTTCAGAAACGAAATGTTACATTGTTTGAAATAGCTTTAGTTATGTAATCAACCTTCCTTTGGGTACTTCTTCACCTGCCCAACTACCTCAGCTTCTCAGCATTCAAATTCGCAACCCAAATGGGGATATTCCAATATATGTGCCATATCGCGTGCGGAATCAAGTAAACGAGGAGATATAAGGGTAGTTATGTGAAAATGTTCCAGGAAAAGCGGAATAGCGGGTAACGGGCCGGCTCTGTCGAAGCACGTTCATGGCCCTGCCACTGGCTTGATAATAACGCACGTTGGTGGTTGCGATGTGTGCGTTTGTTTGTTATGAGTTATGAATGATTGGCCTAATTACCGGCCCGCGGTGGGTGAGTGGGTGGGGGGCGGTCCCATATTAAGGGCGCAGCGGCCTCTCTGCCCCACATAACTCACGTTCGACTAGGCCCGCTAGTGGCTAGCCTGCTGCTACTGCCTACTCGCTCTGCTCGACGAAATCTCACTCAGTTTGTGTTGGACCGTTGCGGGAGAAGCGCGTACTTGGCGAGCGCAAACAGAATCGAATACATCTTTTTTTTAATTTGGCTCTTGGCCGTTGTATGGGTAAGTTGAAAATATATTTTCTTTCAAATTTTATTTAGAAGAATACTAAATATTGATTCCACGTTGAAGGTTTTAACTTTTACGAAAGGAAAACGCGAGGTCATTCATTTTGACTGTGTACGTCATTCAATTAGTAAGTAGGCGTTCCATGGTTATTCCGGTTGTAACAGTTCCACTTAACTGCTATTAGCGGAAATAGCATTAACCTTCTTTTGTTTTTTATATAACGAATATATTCATTTCATTAATCATACTTTGTTTGAATACAAAACGCTTTGTTTGAATGCAAAAATTATCTACAATGTATTTATAATATAATAATTATTTATGATTCATGATTCACAATTGCACATTTGTTACTGGATCTCATTCAATGTCATTATTATTATTGTTCGTGAAAAATTATCGTTTCTTGACATTGAGCAACCGACCATATAGCGCTGAAAATTCCAAACAAACAAAATCTAAATTCCCGCGATAAGCTAGGTCGTAAAATGGTAGTCATTTCATATTCTCAAAAAATAAGTACCAAATTCCTTTGAAAGATGAGAATATGTATTGCATTTGGGATCTCCTTTGTGGCAGTTATATCGACCAGGAACGCACGTGGCGTCGGGACGCTGTCCCGATGTTTTCACGTGGGCGACGCCGACGGTCGTTGAATTTTCAGGACTTTCACTTTACACGTATTTCGCATAGCCTACCAGTGACTGGGTAAGTACTTAGAAATGTGTCTGGATTAAACGAATGATTCATTAAATTATTTTAGGTCAGGTATTAAATATTATTTGTTATGATTGTACCTGATACATGCATCATTTTTGTTTGATTATTGAACAAAATAATGTTCGTGATAAATGCCTACGCGATATTCTTCGTAAATTTATGACTCATAAAAATGTTTATGTATCTTCAATGTTATGGTTTTATGGGACCTACAAGGAAATAACGCGCAAAAAAGCGTTCTGCGTCACAGTTCCCAGAAATGATAAGGATTTTCCGCCGCTATAGTGCCAGCTGTTGTTCAAGGAAGTCGATTGCGTCACCAGCGGCAATATGTACGCGTGATACGCAGCTCGACTCCTGCTATATCTACTACCCCCCCTCCCCCTCACCTACGTCAAACATGACACTTGTTTGCAACGTGACTGAATCAATATTATGACATCACGTTTCCAGAAAACGTTAATAATTATCTTTTCATAATATTATTTAATCTACGCATTATGTTTTTTTTTCAACTGTAACGATATCAATAAATCTTCCATTTATAACAACATTTCAACAGTTCACATTACCAGCAAACAAAAAAATATTGATTATTTTTACCAATTGTGGTACCAATTTTTAAACTTTCAGAACGCTTATTTAAATATCTTTTCAGGGAAAAAATCTCAAATCTGGCAGGTATATTCTTAACAGTCGACCCTTGAAATGACAAATGAATTTCAGAATACTAATAAGACTAATAATAAATTGTGATTTCAGAGCGAGAAGTGTTAACAACATTAAGCTGTGGGAGTCTAGCAGCTCTGTCTAGCGGGGCCGGGTGCTGCGACGCGGAGAAGAACTATGGAGAAGGAGCACGAGAATTGCCTCCGGGCGGGCGGCCGGAACAGGAGGGGGGAGCCGCGGCCTCCGTGGGCCGTTGGGGCTCTGAGTGGCCGAGTTGACTCGTGCAGGGAGAACAGAGCGCCCGCCTGACCGGCCCCTGGCCGCCCCAGAACCCCCTGCCGCTGCCCGTGTGGTCGACCGCCCGTCCCCCCGTCAGCTTCCCCTCCCTGGGGGACTACGAGGAACTGGCTGGGCGCGCAGAGGCTGCGCTGCAACGCCTGCTGCTGGAGAACAACTATGACACCGTGACCAATTTCCGAACCTTGTGGCAGTCCTACCGGGCGTGCCGCTCCGGCGCCAGTCTGGCCACCTTCTTCCGCCGCTACCGGCCCCAGCTGCGCCCCCGCCGCCACACCTGCGTGGGGCTCGGCCTGGAGTTGCTCAAGCGGCTGCCCACGGCTCCCGGAAGCGCCTTCCTCGTGTCCTGTGAGGAAAGCATTGGAGACGTTCGGGATTACATGGCCATGGGTGCCGGTAGAGAATGGATTGCCCCGTCTGTGGAGAAGGAGCATGTCATGGTTGCCATGCACATCCGAGTAGAAGGAAGGATGGGACTGATGCTGTGCGATCCCGGCTACCACGTGGCCAGGGTTATCACTGTCATGGCAGATCGCTGCTATCCTCATACAGGTTACTACTTGTCTTCATCCACTGATTTAATACTCGCGCGTCAACACCGGGTCCTATGGAACTGTTACTAACTTTTGTATACTTCCAGGTTGGTTTACTCAATCTGACGAGCCTCACAGCAAGAAGGAATATAACTACATCTTCAACATGAACAATCCCGGATATGTTGAATGGGTTGAAAGGGAAACGCGTGGAATGAACATCAAATATCAAACCTCCCTTGTGTACGTGGAAAAACCTTTCTGCAATCCCATCGAAGTAACAGAAAGAAGAAACCTGGTTTACAATTTCAGGTACATACAACTCAATTTGATACACATTTTTTGTAAAAAAAAACTATCAACTAAATTTTCTTTACTAAACTAAACATTTTAGTAATATTCCTTTATCAAATATTTTTTTTTTACTAAACTAAACTTTTGTTTTCCACAGGAGTCTTCTAGCACGAGATCAGAAGGGACACCTGGTAGCTGGAATATACTTCCCTGTTGTGGACAAGGACAGCCAATTTACACTTTTCTTTGAAGAAAATTCTGGAAAGCAGCGAATTAAACTCAAATTTTCTCTCTTTTTCAACATAGATAAGGTTAGTAATCCTCTTCTATCATTTTATTTAAACCATAGGTTCTCAACCTTATTTTGCCCACAGCCCACTTTGAGAATATTTTTTTTTAGAGCCGCCCTTCAATTTCTTTACTAACCATCTGTCACAAATCTGAAACAGTTACTGCCACGATTATATTTAAATGTGTAATATTATATACTCATAAGATAGGATATAACTCCTATCCTATTTCTGAGTTTTTTAGACTATATTTTTAACCTGCCCACGCCCTCACTGGTCATCTCAGCACCCCTAATTATCTCTAAGTATTCTACTGCCCCCCTGAAAGTCTCAAGCGCCCACAAGGCGGTGTTCGAGAACCCATAATTTAAATAATATTCGATTTAAGTAATCCGAATGGAGCAACCAAAAATATTAGAAGAACGAGATGTGCTATGAGCAGTTCATACTGTGTGGAATTGTTTTGCCGAGTGTCGCCGGTTTTGTTCACCAATACTACTGCACACCTTCGCTTACGCTAAGGTATCCGCACTAATACATAGAACAGATTTCTGTGCGTACACGTCCCGATACCGTTCAAAGTACCCTAATTAGGTAGTACTCCGCCTACGGTCCGGCGGCCAACATAGCATATCTCGTTCTTCTAATATCTTTGGGAGCAACAAACGATTGTTTGAATTATAATAAAATTGTTTAATAATTGTTAAAGGTGCCAGAACACATTCTCGATCAGATAGCTTTGTGCAACAGCCAGATGAACTGCAGGAAGGGAGAGTTGCTGGACATCATCAAGGGTGTCTCTGAGATAATGGCTGATACATCCTTTATTACTCAAGTCTTGGCTATAAATGAGGACATCTGCACTTTGTCAGCTGATAATTAGACCACCATGAGAAGATGTTTTATTAGAATCCCTTACTTTACATATTACAATTACTTTATATTTTTATGGAACCCAATTTCAAATACTTATGTAAAAAAAAATACTTGTTTGTAAACAAGAATACATAATATTGGAAAAGTCTAGTTGCTAGTTTATGATTTATTTTCTCACTTATTATTTAATTATTGCTAATGGAATCAAAAATAACTTATTTTAATTATAAAAATTGTTATGCATTATAATCAGATTGTTTATAGTAGTTCTTAGTCACAAAGTAGTAAACCATTGTTTTTATACACCGATACTAACCTTATCTGCCGTCTTAATCTTTTTATGATTTTAGAAATATTTCCACAATGTTATCCGTTGCATAACCATGAAATTGAATCAATAAATTTTATTTTAACCATCAAATTGTTTTTTTTTTCTTCTGAATTCTACTTATTGACTGACTGAGTGTACTGTACAAATGTGTATTCACCACACTCTGTAATACTTGCAGCACGTTTCAGAGTGGAAGATAATCTAAGGACGGGGTGTTTGAACAATTCCTCAAATTTCAAAGTAAATTTTCTGTTATTTTATAATTATTAGCCAGTTGTGAACTTGAAAATCAACATTGAAATTTGATGAATTGTTCAAATTCTGTAAAACAACCCGTCATAAATATTGCCCTTGTGTAAGACCACCATTTAGAACTGGAGTTGCTTGAAATGGAAGCCGTATTTGGTGACCAGATCTGAATAGACCCTATCTGGTACTCCCTCACCTTCCTCTTCCATCTCCTCCCCCTCCCCGCTACCTTCAACCTCACAACATACCCCAATTGGGAATGCCAGTCTCACAGGCTCTAGACGTTTGGGAGTAGTTGGGACTCTTGTGTGGTATATATATTTAAAAAATGTTTAAAATAATTATGTACAAAAAACAAAATTAGGTGATTTTTTTTCTTAGCAATTTATTCATAACATAAGAAAGATACAGCAATTCTAATCAAGTTATCAATAGTAATTTGAGAATACACTTAGCTCGATTATTACTGTAAGAAATCATATCACATTATTCCTTTATTAAACTAATTCCTACAACTTACATAATTATACATATTAATTGATAACTCCCCAGAATCTTAAACATGAATAATAAATTTACTTTAACAGTGAAGAAAAAATAATTAACCTTTACAACGCTGGCCTTTTCAATGCAGTATATCCCGTTATATATTTGAATGAAACTTCATGAATCACAAATGTGACTTCCACGTACGGGGATAGCCGCCGATAGATCATATATGGGACAGTGGCGTATGTAAAGTAAAACAAGGAAAATAAATGTGGCATCTCGCGATGCAACAATTAAAATATACACCAGATTATAAAAACTAAAAATTATTTATCTAGGAAGTTTAAACTGTAAATTAGCACTTGTAAGCTAATGTATCTCAGAAAATGTAAGAAAAATTATTTTTTGTAGCATTTTGTCTGTTATTGTATTTTCCCTATCAACAATAATTATCTCATTGTATAGCAGAAATCGTCCATCACTAATAATACTACTACTAGTACACTAATATGTACAAGGGAAATGATGCAATTCAACAAACATTGTATTGTGTTGTCTTTCTATCTAATTGTACTTTTTAAAGTCAGAAATATGCGGAAAATGTAAAATATGAAATCCAGGAAGTAAATTTAATTATAAATAGAAAATTGAAATGAGGTCCTGTTACTTCAGGCAATTATGTTGGCGGAATTGTACTTATATTGGGTATTTGAAAGCAGGGCCAGCCCTGAGACGAACAGCGCCTGGCGCTAGTAAAAGCCCCAAGGGCGCTGTGTTAGGTGTCATCAGCGCCTTGGCAAGTCGGTGCTTCTCCTGCACAGGGCAGGCCCTGTTAGAAAGAACTATGAAATGACGTGGAAAATAAAATTGGAACATTCGACAAAATTGTCACATAGAATTTACAAGAAAAATCATTTCAAAATTTAAAGTTGTTAAATTATTGTATTCCGAGTCATGTTGAGCCTTAGAGATAAAACTTATAATAATAAAAGAATAAATCATGCATTCTTAAACAGCTTTCCCCGATAACAGCAAGATTCGAGGGCACACGTCGGTCTCTGTGTTTGGATAGACCTATTTGTATAAGCATTCTTTAGCACAAAGCTAATTTTATCATTGCTCTTTCGTATGGAAACTGCCGGGAACGTGTACGCTGGCATTATAGCCCAGCTATTTGGCCAAGCAGTTTTAGTCCAGGTCAATATCAGTAGTGAGCCAGGAATTAGCTTCCGACAAGAGTATGGACTTCAGTGGCTTGAACGAATGTCTTTATTTATTATGATTGGAAAGACTTTAGGAGACGGTCATCAACCATGACCGTGTAAGTCATTGAATGCGGTGTCAACCATTCTCTCAAGTCCTTACATTTGGCAGATACATTCTGTGTAAGATCTTTGAGCAGTCGGGTAGTGGGAAATCATTTATCACATTTGTTTTCATAAAACTACAAAGATACCCCCTAATGTTTCAGAGTTATTAACTAAAATCATGTAAAAACTAAAAAGGAGGGTAATAAAAATGACTGCCTACTATTGAAGAAATAAATTGCAGTTATTATGTCAAGTAGGGTCTTTGTACAATGAAGGAGATGTCCTGCAGATAGAGATGATGTCATGAGAATTAAATATGATGACAATGAGGAGCGATACAAGGTTGAACATCCGCTCATCTGTTTTATGAATAATGGTGTGGGTCCAGAAAGAAAATATCACGCAGATAGATTTCTTCAAAAGATGTTTGGATATCTTGAAAGTAACAGATTACAAGGAGTAAATAACACAGATCATTTTCAGTATTTCTGAAGTGACATGATAATGGATGCGATGGATCACTCCGGACTGCAGGGTGAGGGATGGGGGTGTTCAGTAATCGGGGTTGTTGTGGTGGTTTTTGGGGTTCCGCTGCTTGGTCCTCTGCGGGTGCAGGGAGCCGTATGTCTGTCTGACAGCGGCACTGTTGAAAGTGAAAAAGTGACTTAATTACCATACTATAACACAAATGTTTTTCTCTAGCAGGAGTGCGTAACTTTCTAGCGAAATAAAAAAGAAATCAACCTAAATAAAATTTCAAATACATAGCATGTATGTTAACTGAATGAATACTGATTGGGAAGCATATTTAATTTAATATTTCTGCATTCAAAATACTACTTTAGCCAAAGGCTAAGGTGATTTTTAAGAAGACTATTTCAGGTTTTGGTCTTAATTATGTTGAGAGTTGAAAATTGCATATTTGAGTACATCGTTGACCATGAACAGGAATTGTTCTTCAGTGAGGCAACGGTAGGAGTTTAAAGGCCAGTTGTTTCACAGAATTTGAATAATTCATCAAATTTGAAAGGTAATTTCCAAGTTCTGTTATGTATATCATTATGGGCCAGTTGCTTCACAGAACTGACAGGGCTTGAATAGAACTTTCACACAACTGGAAAATTAACCATAAAATTTGATGAACTAATTCATGATCTGAAATGAAGAGATAGTTTATAATATGATGTTCTAATATTGTTTTTAAAAATTATTTTTTAGGATTCAATAAATACATCTATAAAGTGAATGGAGTGTATTTAATTAGTTCAAGTTGAGATGATGATAAAGCGCTAGATAAAGTGAGGGCAGTACAGTACCTGTGGGAGTGTGGTGAGGAGGACAGCGCCAGCGGGCTGGGGGACATGTGGCGGAGCGGGCGGCGCGCAGCTATCTCCCTCCTGCTACTGCTACATGCCATACACATACAAGCTACACTACTGTTCTCTCTTACTCCTTACACTACCACCATAGATACATATCATATTAATTATGCATAATGCTCGTCTCCGTTCAATTTCGCTGAGTGCATTTTTCTTAAAGAAAAATATTCCTTCCAGAAACAATAATAAAGACTATAAATTGAACCCATTTGTGGAAAAACAGCATAATGACCATTTAAATTAACGGGAATATGTCCATAAAAAGTCCATAAAATAACTATATTTAAATTTTTTTAAAACAAATGAAAACAGATCAATTATGAAAATGAATCTTCTTACGAACACAGTACTGCGGTTGTAACTAAAATCACAATGTCTTTTCCCTTAGACTCTCAAGGAAGACACTGTGTTTTTAGTTACCGCGGCAGAGTACTTCAAGTAAGCTCAAAGTGAAATAACTAGTGTTCAATTTTTCTCTTTCGACAGTGTTTGAATGTTGGTATAAAATTAGCCTATATCGATAATTCAAAGTGATTTTTTAATAACCATTCACCAAGCAAATAATGAGATAACACTGTTTTTCCACATAGCCCAGCTGATAAAAGCAAATAGAATGCACAAATAAACATATTAAAAGCTAGTAAATGACAGAAATAATATTTATAAGCAATGACCAAATAACAAAAACTTTAAAAAATATGTGTACCTAATATTTTAAGTTTATCAAATGAAAAAATTAGAAATACATAATACACATTTATATCCGGACCACCGTAATATTAATTATGCATAATGCTCGCCGACATCTCCGTTCATTTTCACTGAGTGCATTTTTGATGTTTGATGTTTTAACACATCCCCTCCGAACTGCCATAATTTGTGCCAATCGTCATAATGTTTTTTTTTAACGTAAATACTAGTATGCCTTAACGTTTCACAGTTTAGCAGGAGATTTTGTTACAGGATTGGTTTACCCATTGGAGTGTTTGGCACTGAACTGGATTATATTAAAAAATGAATGTGATTTCAATTTGAAAAATTTCGTAAAACTTAATTTTAATTTATTTTTTTTGTTTAATTGGGATTGAATCTTCCTTCCCAGAACTGGAGTCGACAACTGTACCGACCTCGCCAAATTCCAATCGGGTAGAACTGACATTTATTTAGTATATTAACTGCTGTAATATCATCCAATTTCAAAGAAATGCGTGTATATCCGCATGTGTATACCTGACTGACACCAAAAGTTGATAGAATGCATTGTCCTAGACAACAAGTCTATCTGCCGAGTTTCAGCTGAATCGGATCTCGGGAAGTGGGTTAATTTCCGCTTTCAAGATTAACATTCAATCATTCCCAAAAACAAAAGTGAAATTCAAATAATGTATTTAAAAAAAAAAATTATGGCATTTTTACTACATACATAAATAAATTCATGATAAGTTTAGTTTGCACAGAAGGAGCAAACCTGGATCTTGAGGAGACCCGTGTTGGGAGGGGGTTGGAAACACAGAAACCAACATCTTCGACAGCAGGCGTATTAGCTATTTGGCCTCGCTACCTGGGTTTACAGTGGTCCAAATAGAAATACAAAATTCTAAAGCAAATTAAAAGAAGGAAAAATTGTCATAAATATGGGCAAAATAATAAATCTACAAAAAAATGTAATAAAGTGCAAGCAATGCCCACTGAATTAACATATTGTTTAGATAATAGTAATGCAAGAGACAAGATACCTGTTGGAAGGGGCGGCAGAGGGAGAGGGCAAGAGGGCGAGCTGGCGGGGACGGCCCGAAGCTGATCCTCCTTGGAGTCGTTGCCCAAATTCCCTACAAGTTCATGATAGAGTTAACACTTTCTTCAAGATTTAACATGTTGTTGAATTGGGATTCATTCGATGTTTCGGGTACAGAAAAGTCAGACTTTTCTGTATATTGTATGTACAGTAACTCATTACATCTAGTAAGTTTTTATAAAGGGCACAAAAATGTGTATAAGATGAGAATATAAGGGATCCAAATTAGGCCGTTTTTGAAATTATGTTTCAAGGGACAAAAAAACTAATACATAGCCGTCACGGGAAGCCTGGCAGATGTGAAACATCAAAATTGATTTTTATTGAGAGAAGTGAAAATGAAAGTAAACAAGTCTTTATATTTTTACTAGCTGTACCCCACCACACGTTGCTGCGGCTCAGTCTGTCTGTGCAGATAGAGAAACAATAGCGCATTTTGCGTTTACGTCCAACAGATGGCACTGTTTAAAAAAAAAAGCATATTTTTACCGGTCACATCTAAATAATTTATGTAGCTTTATAAAAACAATGTTGAAATGCGACATTGTGTCAAAATTTCAAAGCAATCGGTGAAGACCTTTCGGAGATTTAAAATTTTGAACAAACAAACACCAGCACAAACTCCTCAAACAATTCTCCTGATTAAGGAAGAGTTCTTCCGAAACCGGTACAGTTTAAATAAAATTAAAGTGGTCAAAAAGAAATTTATTTGTACTTTATTGTAAATTATGACGAGCCACAAAGTTAATACGTACTTACATTTTTATTTATATTTGAATTATTAATAGTAAAATGTATATACTGCACAGAGTTCTGTCGGCCGTGCAAGAGTTTCGTCCTGTCTTGTCACGCTTGCTATGCACGAGTCGGTTTTACCTCCCCAGGTGCGCCAAAAGAGGTTTACATAAAAAATTCTTATGTGGGAACCCCATGTTTGAGTTTTACTGTCATTCAGTCAATAATTGAAATTCAGTGGCTATGCGAATTGCAAATGGTAGCTGAAGTCAGGGACGCCTGAGGAAGACATGGCACGATCGAGTGAATCAGATACTTGAGTCAGGCCATCTCAAGAGTCAGAATAATGGAAGAGTATATATGAGACGATGCATGAATGTGAATGAGGCAAGGAGTGTGTGCCAAGCCAGTTTTTTGGCGGTCCGTCCTCTCTGCCTACTCCTGCGAACGGCGTGATGGTTAGTTAGTTAGTCAGTGTGGATGCGTATTCATCCCATTTATTAACCCTTTGCAGGTTTATCAAAGAAAATAATTCCTTTCATCCTAATATTTTTACAGTTAATGGGTCCATGATCGATTAACATTTCAAGAATGGAGAAAAATATATAAATATATACAGTAGAACCTCGTTAATTCGAAATCCAGCGGACATCAAAAATCAAATTTCGCATTAACGAATTCCCACGTAATTCGAAATTTTTAGAAAAAAAAAAAAAAAAAAAAAAACGGCGAAAATCGAGTTCCTCGGCCGCCCCTTCAAATTCGGGTGGTATCTTTGGAGTAAATTCGTATTAATACCAATTATTCCCGTTTAAATCGAATTTTTGCAGCCGATTTCCGTCGCGATCGGCCCTTCAAGTTCAGTTATTCTAAGCAAATTCATAAAAATACCACACATTTCCGATTAAATCAAATTTTCGCGGCCGATTAACGTCGCGCCCGGCCCTTTAAACTCGGATATTCGAAAAATACGACATGTATGAGTAAACCGAAATTTCGCTGCCGATCTTTTAAATTCAAAAATTTGAAGTAAATTTCTTAAAAATCGTCAAATTTCCGCGTGAATAGAAATTTTGGGGCCGATTTCCGTAGCGCCGGATCTTTCAACTCAGATATTCGAAGTAAATTTAGTAAAAAATACGATATTTTCCGCGTAAATTGTAATTTCGGAGCCGATTTCCGTCGCGCCGGATCTTTTGGAATTCAGATATTTGAAATAAATTCGTAAAAATGCGATATATTTACGCGTAAATCGAAATTTCGAGGCCGACTTTTTAAATTTAGATATTTATAATAAATTCGTAAAAATACAATATATTTCCGCGTAAATTTAAATTTCGGAGCCGATTTCCGTCGCGCCAGATCTTTGAAATAAACTCGTAAAAATGCGATATATTTACGCGTAAATCGAAATTTCGCGGCCGACTTCCGTCGCGGCCGACCCTTTAAATTCAGATATTTATAATAAATTCGTAAAAATACGATATACTTCCGCGTAAATCGAATTTTCTCGGCAGATTTTCGTCGCGGCCGGCCTTTTAAATTCAGATATTTGAAGTATATTCGTAAAAATATGTCGTATTTCCGCGTAAATTGAAATTTAAGGTTCGAATTCCGTCGCAGCCGACCCTTTGAATTCAGATATTTGATGTAAATTCATAAAACTACGGCATATTTCCGCGTAAAACGAATTTTCTCGGCCCTTCAAACTCGGATATTCGGAATAAATTGGAAAAAATACGACATTCCAGTGTAAATCGATTCTGATTTTCAAAATAATAATACTAATTAGGGCGATGTATAACCACGAAAAAATACACTTTTCGGCATTTTACCGTTATGGCTGTCTTTTAGATGCAGATTTACGAAATTTTATGATTTATTTTCGCAAAAATCGAAGTTTTTCGAATTACACAAACAAATTTTCGTGTGCGGACAAAAATAAATTTCGAATTACGAATTAACGAATTTCGAATTAAAAATCATTTTGTATGAAAAAAATTTTCTGCAGATATTTTTTTTGCGAAAATTTCGAATTACGCGTTTTTTCGAATTATCGGGGTTCGAATTAACGGGGTTCTACTGTATAGGTTAAAAGATGAAAAATATATAAATATAGGTTAAAGATGAAAAATATATAAATATAAGTTAAAGATGGTTTCATACAAAGATATTAGAAGAACGAGATATGCTATGTTGGCCGCCGGACCGTAGGCGGAGTACTAACTAATTAGGGTACTTTGAACGGTATCGGGACGTGTACGCACAGAAATCTGTTCTATGTATTAGTGCGGATACCTTAGCGATGCCTTAGCGTAAGCGAAGGTGTGCAGTAGTATTGGTGAACAAAACCGGCGACACTCGGCAAAGCAATTCCACACAGTATGAACTGCTCATAGCACATCTCGTTCTTCTAATATCTTTGGTTTCATAACATGCTTTTGAAAAATTATGACATGACACCATCGTCCAATTGTGTCTCAATTACTATATCAATTGCTGCCAACAATCAGAACTGTTTTAGATGAGTCTCTTGTTGGCATTACAGTGGGTACTTTCATTATTTCACTGTCTACCACAACAATAATACATAAATTATGATCTGTCAGTTAGGAATAAAATTATCAATAAGTTGTCTGAAAATACAACGTTCCTATTACATTGGCAAGAGGCCATTATAAATAAAGATGTGAATATGACTCACTTCACAATTGTATGCTAATTAGCCGTTTAATTTGATAGTAACCTTCGTAAATGTAAGTTTTGTGAATTGTTTACCTTGTGAAGTCTTCAGCTTCTTCTTCTTCAATGTTGATGAATTCTTCCCTCTCCTCCAAGTCTCCAGAGCGCACATTCTGTTCTCGCTCGACTACGTGGCCCCTGTCATTGATGTGATGCCCTGTAAGAAAGTAAATACGTCAAATTAGGTAATGAGGGTCTCCGTGGTCAAGGGGTAACTCTCGACTAGCAATTCGGATATTGCACCTTCGTTCACCCGGTGTATGCAAGTAAATTTTATTTAATTTGCTAAATTATTTCACCATTAATTAATTAAAAATAATATACATAGTATATTTGTGGTAGAGTGGAAGATACTCTCAGTTCCGCCCCGGTGAAAGACCACGCATTCCAAAATTGTCTTCCCCATTTTTTTACACCTTCGGCCTCAATAGCTACAGACAATTGGGAGCAGTTGGAACTCTTGAGTGGTATTCACATGAAAAGCTTTATTAACCCATAGGCATACTAATTTTGATTTGTGACATCCGTGCATACTTGAGAAGGATTATTACTGTGCAGTATTGCACCCCATATTTCCCCAAATTAAACTTTTTATGATTTTATATAAATTATAATGTTATTGTAAACTATCTAAGTATGCGGGAAAAGTTTTGGTCGCCCAATGGGGCGGGCAATATGCCGATGCGAAAAAAGTGCAGCCCCCCAATCTTGGCGGCAGGTATGCCGATGGGTTAAAAACATAATTATATGTTTTTACATCCTCAGCATAATTATTAATGTGACCAATGTGGAGTAAGCCTTGCACACATCTCACAACTGAATAAAACCACTTAGATACATATTGCTCAGAAGAGCATTATAAAAACCATACTAAAATTACCCATCAGAACCCCCTCAAAAGATATTTTTAAGTGTTTTGACATTCTAAATTTAAAACAAATATATGCCAAGAATATTTTAATACATCATTTTAAAAACAGAAAATCTCCTAATGAAACTCGGATACATGATACAAGAGCCTCAAAAAGGGATATACGAGATGTTCCAAAATTCAAGACAAGTTTTGGCCAAAGAAACCACATATATCTGGCAACCAAACTTTACAACATCCTTCCTCCAAGTTTGAAAAAGATAGAAAAGATAAATCAGCTTAAGGAAAAAACATGGGTGAAAGAAATTAATGCAGACATACTAGAAAATGTATTAAAAACATCATAGAAACTAAATAACAGAAAATCAAAGAAATCTACCAGTCCGCCTCAGCACAGGACTACCTAGTGAGGAGGACTAAGAAGAAACCATATGAATGAAATATTATAGATTTTTATATAATGTAACTCTCATCAAACCTTATTGAATAGACACTAATAAAAAATAAAAAAATAAAATAAAATTCTTGAACTGGTACGGAGCGCTTACTTTTTGATATTAATTATTGTTTAAATGCCTTACTATAGTCGTGGTGTAAATATTATGCGGCACAAAAGGTCGGAACCAAGAAAAACATGACTTATTACCGCAGCCTTAAATCGGGCTTAAGTTTGGCTTATCTATCAGAGGAGGTAGAGTTGCCCAATCATGAAATCCAGGTATCATTTCAACAAGCACGCGACCACATTTTTGGCACCGTGAGGGTTCGAGAATGCTTTGAATAATCTTCCGACATAAGTTGTACGTTGAACGCCAAAGAGCACACATTAAAATAACCAGATGACCCTGCGCAGAAAAGTAAAGTTCGCTAAAGTAACGCAATGACGACTTTTCTACACAGGATCTAAATGTTTCTTCTTGAACGAATCGCCTGTCGTAGCGATGCTAAAATTAAGTGTGACTTGTAAAATATAACACATTTGTAAAAGTGTCTAACTAAATAGTGGAACAAAATATAAAATTTTGGAAACAAGCCCAAACTTCTGTTTACCCAATTTGGGATATGTAGTAAAGTTTTTTACGCAGTCAGCAATTTAGGAGCCATTGTAAAAAGAACTAGTATGTAATTCGTAAGCAGATTTTATTTTCGAGCACTAATGGTGACATTACAATGCGAAGTGCCTGTGTACTGCCAGATTCCTTTATTGACAAATCACTGACAGGTTCACGCAGGCGCCACTTCGTTTGTTCTTCTCGCCCGTATGGGCAGCTCTGTCTATCCTTACTCTGTGATACCAAAAATGAACTAGCACATAAGAATCTAATAAGTAAGACATAATAAATACATGTATTAATATGTTCATTTATAATCTTCAAACAAACATATATTTTTTCATCTAAAACTAGCGCAATAGCCAGATAAGATATTTCCAGTATACCTAATTGTATTTGTATTGAAGAAAAACCACAAAAAAACAATGTAACCATGTCTTATCAATACATTATGTAGTTCACAGTAATAAAATAAAGCTTTTTAAAGTCAAATTTGAAACGGAACTTATTAATCATTAACTAAAGCATTTATTAGTTTCAAATAAAGGTATGATACATCTAACTTTTGAATATTGAATATACATAATTTAATTTTACCTGGATATTATTATTAAAGATTAACCTGTTCGACCTATTCAAGGGTAAAAACCAGATTAGTTATTAAATTAGGAATAATATTTCATTAATAATATGTACCGATAGACATCTTTTTGGTGCCGGTGCGTGAATCCTGAACAGTGCGTCGAGTCTCCTTTACGCCCCCGGGCCCCAGCTGAGTGCTACTGGTGGCACTGTAGACCTGCAGATAATAAATAATAATAATTAGATACATAAATAATAAAGCTACATAAGTTAATCAATTAAATTTGAAAAACTAAAACAGTTTTAATTTTACGAAAAATTGGCATCAAACAGAGGTTCTAAGGAAAATTGAATATTCAAATGAGTATTCTACGACAAACAATTTATTTTTTTAAATTTTATTTATTTGAATATCCCACAGGAGTCCCAACTGCCCGGAGCCAGTGGGATTATGGTAAACCCGGTTGAGGTAGTTGTGAGGCTGAAGGGAGCGTAGAAGGAAAAAGAAATGGGGAAGAGAAAAGTACCCGACTATTCAGATCTGGTTGGCTTTGACATTTCAAGCAACTTTTCGATTCTGATTATTGATCTTTGACCAGGGCAATACTGAGAGTACCTACCACTCTGGAACTTGTCGCCAATATACTACAATATAATATATATTACATAATTACTTGCGCGTGCAGGGATTCAAACCCGTAACCTCTGGATTCGAAGGTAAGGATCTTAACTACTAGGCCACAGGATCGTTTGATGAGTAAATTTAAATAATGCTTTGACAAAGTTTGAAAAATTAAAGACATGATTATATTTGATAAAGTAAATGACAATATTTATTTACTGAATATCAACGGTATAAATATACCATACAACATAATTCATGTCACAGAATAACAATTAACTGATCATAAAATGACGACAAAAAGTATGAAATTAATACTAGAAGGAAATACAAGTAGGTACATACAAAATATTATCAACAAGTATGAGTAGATTTACGTTACATTAGTAATGATTTAGAAGATATGATAGTTTAGCCTTCTTGCACCTAGCTTCTGTGCAGTTAAACAGATCCGCTACATCTGCTTACCTATTACTAAATTCATGTAATCTAGGTGTACAAGCGAGTGTTTGAAATGCTCAGTCTTGGAATTGTTACAATTAAACAGGGTTTTAGAAGGAGTAGCATAATTCAATGAGGTTAATTAAATCAAGGCTGTCTACACTACCATTTACAATATTGAACATGAATATTAATAATATTTGGCTAATTTATGTAGCGCCGTTTTTGTGAAAAATCACCTCAAAGGCGCTGATTAAGTCGGATATAATTCTTCGATCTGAGAGTTTTAATCTTTTCACTAAGTAATTAACCACTCAGAACATTAGAACGTCAAAAGACGTAAATATGATAATAGCGGTCAAGACATTAGAACGTCTTTTCACGTAAACGCGCGAGATTTTACAAAAATCGATTTATTTCCATCACTAGTATACGGATTGCCATGATTTAAAAAACAGAGTATCGATAATGAATAACGCTACGCGTCTGTATTCAAGAATATCTATGGAACGTAGAGGTGCATTATCTAAGCCGATTGGATCTGTCATCTTGTTCGTTCATAATTTATTGCGTTTCTAAATAATTTATTAAAAATATTTTAGTTTGGACGGTTAATATTTTTAGGTGACTAAGGACGGGTTGTTTCGGAGAATCTGAACAATTCATCAAATTTCAACGTTCATTTTCAAGTTCTGTGAAAGATTTTTTCAAGTTCTGTTTTTATTTCAGTTTTGTCAAGCAACTAGCCTACAATGATATAAAAACAGAACTTGAATAAGTCTTTCACAGAACCCGAAAATGAACGTTGAAATTTGATGAATTGTTCAAATTCTCCGAAACAACCCGTCCTAATAGTTTTTAATTATATTTCTTCAATATATAAAGTGTTATTTCTTTATGATACTCAGAAAAAAGTACATTTTTCACGGCTTTGAAATAATGGTAAGCGTTTTTTACATATTTTTGACGTTTTCATAAAATGTATATTTAGAAACGCAAATATTTACGTATAACAACACAATGCTATAGTGGATTTCATAATCTTACCAAAACATTTTTTAGAATGAGGCTACGTTTCCCAAAACGTGAGTTATGAAGCTTTTAGCAAAACTCGTAAATAACACAAAAATTATCACGTTTTGACAGTTCGCAAAGGAACACATAGTAAATAAAAGTCTTTGTCTGAGAGGTTAAAGTTTATACTTTCAATGGGAATACCGAGTTTAAAATTAATGTGTCTGAGGAATTTGTGTTGAATTTTTTCTATTGAATCTGAATGTATTTTATAATGGGGGGACCAGATCGAGGAGTTATATTCGACTTGACTTCGAACTAAAGATGTATACAAAATTTGATATGTTTCGTTTATTGTGTAGAATATTATACGTACTTGAGGTCTGCCATCGGGACCATTGGACATCACAACAGTGCTGCTACTGAACGAGTTGCAACGCCCATTGTCTAATCCACCTTTAATTTAAACAAATTTAACATTAGCTTCATTATATTATAGCGATGGCCGCTGGTACTTCATAAATTCATGTCTACCAAGTAATGCTGAACATCTGATTGAAATGTTAATGTCGGTAAGAATAGTGAACACAAAACTAACGTCAAAATTTGTCCGGGAAGTTAAAGAATTCTGCGCTTAATGATACCTCTTTAAGCTGACACAGATCATAATAACTTTACTATATTTTCAATTGTCTGTGAAATCGAGTATATTATAAGCATAAGTATATTATTATATTATTGTATATTATTAGTATTTATCTGTGTGCATGCTTGCCATGTTATACATTGTGCATAATTGGTAGACATGAAGTTAGTAAAAACCACAAACATGCCCTAACATGATATCTGGGTATATTCGAAGAGCTGGAGGCAAATCACATGACCACATTTTTGGCAACAGGAGTGTTCGAGAATGCTTAGAATAAACTACAACATCAGTTGTACATTGACCATTGAAGATTGCACATTGAAATAATCAGAACCTGCGCAGAAAAGTAAAGTTCGCTAAAGTAAGGCAAAGGCTTGTAGTGCAATCCCTTGTGGGACTTTTCTGTGCAAGATCTGGATGTTTGTTTTTTAAACGAACCGCCTAGCATAGCGATGCTAAAATTGAGAGAGGTGGGTAAATTATAACACATTTGTAAAAGTGTCGAACTAAATAGTGTAACAAAATATTACATTTTGGAAAAAGCCCGAACTTTTGTTTTAATTTTTAAGGCTGCCAGCAATTTGCGAGCAATTGTAAAAAGGACTAATTTCATTTTCGAGGACCGAATGGTAAGTTGCGAGTTGCCTGTATACTGCCGGGGGGACGGTTACGTCGCCTCCCATGCTCAGCGCAAATTGATTTGTTCCCCTTTCCCTGGTTGGCTGGTCTATTAATTTGAATGTCTGTGAAAAGAACTATAACACCTTACAAGGTTAAAAAATTATAAAAATATTGAGATCAATTATAAGTAAGATTATTTTTGGAAAATTTTCAAGTTTTGTTATATTTTTTTTTTTTATTAGTTTCAATTGCAAGTTTGTACATGATGTAGGTATAAAATATAATGTAAGTATAAATTCAATTTTCTTCACAGTCCTCCTCGCTAGGGTTTCCTGTTCTGAGGCGGCCTATAGTTTTTAAACTTTAGTATTTAGGTTCAAGTTCACTTTGTTCTCTCAGCCATGTTTTCATGTTCTCAGCCAAGTAAAACAATAGTTTTATTATTTGGAAATTTTTGGAAGATGAGAACATTATTTGGTTACATTGTTCAAGCAATTAGCACAGTGTGAACAAACAAGTACAAATCGGTATACCTAAGAAGATGGTTTATTCTGACAGTACTTACGGCAACAGATGTCATGAGATCATAGGGTTTGGCAAACGACATACAGTACCAATATTAATAAATAAATCTTAACTTTTGCCAACATTAAAATGCATTTGACAGTGCAACACACAAATGAAAGAAGATAAAAATGTAAACAATTTCCATTTTTCTTCGAAGGTGTTGTTACAGTCGATGAAATAAGTACCTTAACCTTATATTTTAATGGGTAACCATTATTTTAGAACAATGATTATCCATTAAAATATCCTCCTCACAAAATTTCCTGAAACACTATTCACATCTTTCCTCAAGAATATCAAAATTATAGATCATTTACTAAGTTTCCCACCATGTCTAACAATAACCATCAGATTGTTGATTACCAAATAGTCATACAGTTTGCAACAACTGCTGGGTGCATTGCACACAAGGCCCATTCTAATAATGACCGAAAGTAAACAAGTTATTCAGACAACAGGCAGCAGTGCTCAGAACTCCAGAAGGCATTGACTTCACATCAATACCGTCAGGATTTACATAATAATGACCAATTAATTATTACGTAATTGTCATGATTATTACAGAGGTCACAGCTTTCCAATACTCGGGTGGGAAGAATTACAGAAAACACAGGACCGTCACATTACCAGAGTAGGGGGAGACAGCCTGAGCTGCGGGCAGTTGAGACATGGCCCACATGGGCTGCTGTATGTCATGGCCGGGCGGCCGACTCATTCCTTTTGAAAAAACAACCCTTTAAATTGTTTAATTAAATAGAACCCTGATCTCACAATACAGAAGGCAAAACAAACATGTTTCATTACAGAAACCATCACATATAGGGAATCTTCTTAATTATCAATAAGCTGAAGTGAAGAGTGTTGTTAAATTATAACAAACTATAATATTATGTTATGTTAAAAACGAAAGAAGTTCGGGCATTGTTTATTATTTCAGGATGGAAAATAATCGCCGTCATCTCATGGCTCAGTAAGGAATCGACATAAGTGAAGTGCTGAAAGAGTCTGCACAGAGAAGTAAAGTTCGCTTAAGTAATGTCCATCCAATCGGCAGCATGGTCCATTGTGGGACTTTCTGTGCAGGGTCTTACAGCACATGGTTTAGGTCGATTCTTTACCGACCCATGGAACAAAGAACTAAGCTTCGAACTCACTCGGTAACAAAACTACAAAATTCAATGGTTTTTCATTATCAGGCTTATAATAGTATTAACGGTAGGACAAACCTGTCAATAAGCGATTCATGTTCATATGGGGCATGAATGGCATCATGGCGTTGCGGGGATGGTGGTGTGGAGCCATTATGGACAAGGGTCCTCCCATTCCCCCCAATCCTCCGATTGCACCGAGTCCTCCCATGCCTCCCATGCCTCCCATGCCCCCCATGTCACCCATCATCCCGAACGGGTCGGAAAACATCGAACTCATCATAGAATTCATTTGACGCATCTGACGGTAGTGTGCCCTGGAAAACAGTAAATTTGAGTAAAAATTCAAAGAAAGAAAAAGTACTAATCTGAAAACGTCACACAAATGCATCTCAAAACACAAGAAACATACCCGAAAAACGGGTCATCGTCGAAATCGTTCATCATTGATTGACCGAACATTGATGTCACAGTAGGCAGCACAAAGAGTTGAAGATGGTTTGTATATAATTTTCACGCTAACGTCCAGTCCCGTTTATAAGTTATATTATTGTAATTTCTTTTCTAGAACCACGAAATATTTGGAGAATAAACTAGAAAACTGGGTAATGTATCCATAGACAAATATTCAGTGTTGCCAATTCGATTTTCAAACTATAGCCAGATGTCACTAGAAATGGTGCTAAAAAACAGCTAAAACCTTATATAGCCTGTTGGGACCGGAAATTCAAAATAATCCCGAATTTTTTCCAACAATATTTCATATTCTGAAGTAGTGGTGGACAGTGTTCAAAATCAAAAAGTTTATCGAAACGTTGGTTTTTCGCATGTTTCGATAAACCTTTTCATTTTCGAAGGTTCCAAAACACATCAGAAAACTTTTGAAAAGTGGTATAAAGTCATTTAAAGTTATGAAAAAAAACTAGTTTGAAAACCTAACATAATCTAGATAACATGTCTTTTTCATCACTTTTCATGACTATGTAATAAGTAATTGTTTATTGTTATATTTTCTTTCTTCTCTTTGCCGACTTTAAATTCGTGGTATTCATGAAATGTTATATATTTTCACTGAAATGATAATTTGTCGAACTTCATTGACGTACCATTTATCTATTATACGGCTATTTGTATGTATTTGCTCAAATATTTTAATTCTTCTGTGTGCCCTGTAATATTACTAATATAACGTAATTTTGAGAAAAAAGTTGTTTGAGTAAAAAACTAACTTTAAGAACTGTCTGCATTAAAATAAAACTAAGAACTTGTACACGGTCATAAATAAACCACTTATTACACGCCCAAGATGCCCTTAACGAGATGAAGTAAAAAAGTGTTTTGATTTGTCAGGTTACCGTTTCTAACGCAAAAAATGTTTCGATTTATCGATCAGCTACGAAGATCGATAACTATGTGTATCTATGGAATGCAATGCATGCATTTGTATTTTGTAATTATTAAATATTATGTGGAAAAATATTTTCTAATTCGTCATCTGCGCGGGTGATCATGTGCATCGAGATACACCCTCTCCATCTCACCCCATCGTACATCGGACAGGAAGTGAAGTGGGTAATGGCGTAATGGGCAGTGGGCAGTGGACGATGCCACTAGTTAAGGAAAAGGAGGTGGGAGGTTTATTAAATGCCGCATAACACAAAAAAAATAGAATTAAAAACCGACAGATTGATAATTAATGTATCAGAGGGGGCAAAAAAGTAAAAAGCTCTTTCTAAATAATAAATTGGGAAACAAAGAGTGTTCATTACCTATAAATTCTTGTCTTATATTCCAAAATTTACGGAACTGGTAAAATAATGGATCTCCCGATGATAATGACGTGATTCCAGGGAGGTTAAATTTCCTTTAACCCGAAATGTTTTTATATGTCGATGAACTTAAGTGATATTAAATAAATGTCGCAAATATTTTACATTATTGCTACGCAAATTTCTAAAGTTCTGACGAACATAAAAAATACAAACGCCTTAAAATTTAAAAAAAAGTTTTATGAATCCATTCGGACGGAAATCACACCTTCATTTATTTTATTTATAACGGAGTAAGTTAAGTATATTTTTTTGCCAACAATAACTTTGATAAATTTAGCCATGTTTCTTGAAGTATTTTTTGTGATATTTTTTATAATTCTTAATAGTTCAATGGTAATTTTACTTACCGAAAGCAGCTGCCATAAATAAACCAATCAGCAGCTGCCTTAGTTCGGTAATGAATCAACATAAGCCCGGTGATATACCATATACCTACTGATATTTGCAGACCCGTCGTGCGAGTTCAATGAAAATCGTAAAACATTACTCGCATTTTTGCAGCTCCCGGGCATTGTTGACTATTTCATACTGACACGTGAGGGGACACGATTACACACTTTAACACAGGTTCATTTCCCGCCAATATTCAAAATATGCATTTTTTACTGACATTGAATTCTTTCTGGTAAAAAACGAATTTAGTTATTTGTTTGGATTATATTTATTGACTTTTGATCTGCAAAAAAATGTAAGTACTTAACATCGCTGCATGAAGGACGTTTGGCGGATTTAGCAATCGGCATACTCCCAACAATTGGTCAATCAATCACAACATCTCATCTCACACTTAGCTGTTGCTAAATTGCAACGACAGGAAGTTTAGGCACAAACAAAATGATTTATTTTATCGTGTCGACCACTTATTTACACATCATACTCCCCGCTCATAAACGTAGGGGCGTAATGAATTTGAGGTTCAATCAATAATAGGGGTTCGATCGTGCCCTTGATTTTACATTGTTGATATAATCGACAAGCATGTGTAACAGGAAGTAAATATGCGCGGAATGTATGTCCCTATTACGATATTGGCATCCTGAAGCGTTTGCGCATTATTCTCAAATTATCCCACGATAGGTCTACAAAGAAGAGATCAGTATCTATAGATCGGTGGACGATTTGGTAGCAGTGTCCCAGTGAGCTTCGAACCGGGTCAGTGTAGTCTTACTGCTTTATTTCAGGAGTGAGATAATCGTTTCTTGATCGACATAAATATACGTACGTTCCGTCTTCGACCTAAACTCAAGGGCGGGAAATGGCTTACACTTGGGATAACAGAGTTGCCTTTGTTGTCAGATTTCTTTACGGTACGGAAACATGTCCTTCAACTATTTTTTTTTATTGTTAAAAAATTAACTGTGTGTTACACATTATTTAAAAGTGAGCTGTGTTCAAAGTTAATATCTAATATCGCAATCGATTATATCGGCGATTAAACGAGCAGGCTATCAATGAAGTATAATAAAACCAATGTTTTTAACCTTATTCCACTTTTATTTCTCTCCGATCAGACCAGATAATAATGCTAGTAATTAACAAATTAAGTGTAAATACCGCAGTTTTCCAAAATGTACCAGACTGAAGATGGACGTGACTGTCTAAAACCGGTCCGGTCGAAGATAAATAAAAGTGAAATAAAGTATAAAAATGTGTTTATTATATGGAGTTCCACCAAGTATTAACATACATTCTGAACACACTGTCCTTGCACTAGTCATCACAAATAATTGTTACTCGAGTGCCGGTAAATTATATTTGTTGTGAAAGCACATCATGAATAAGCTAGGTATTCATTCGTCAAAGAGATTTCAAGAACAATCTGCACATCTGTAGGTATTTCAAAATCACATAGTACTAAATACCACATGTTATTGATTTAGTGGAGGTTACTTACTCTTCACATAAAATTTATAAATACCACTTTAAAAATCTGAAGTAAGTATCGAATGTGCATGTCTATTCAAATAATATTTTTTCCAATCCGCATAGTTAGTGAATTGATGCAGTTTTTATTATACTCATCAGGTGGTCATCATCATAATTGATGCAGTTTAGTTATGTACTTAGTACCTACTCATTTTTTTTACCTACCGTGATTTTTACGCAATGTACGTAAAATCTGATTCCAAAATAATAAAATATATTAAGTAGGTACTTTTTGTCGTATGCACATTGCTGTTCACTGCGGATGGCGAAACATTTCACAAGAGTAGGTACAATCCAACATAGAACGAAGTGAGAAGGCGGGGAAATTCCGCTGAGGTAATAGGGTTAACGGCCGGTCCCAATCTTTTCAAACGAAGATAAAGATATATTTTTTTCATTTTTGCACGCTATTTTGATAAATATTAATATCTGAGCAATAACAACAACTAATAACAAACATGTTATTGGTAGGTACTTTTCATAATCTACTTAAATTGTCCTAAAAATAAAAGATACCGAATAGAAAGAAACGGTGGGTAGGTAGTGAGTAGCGATCTAAATATAATAAAATAAGGAATTTATATTCGGTGATTATGATCTAAATATAAAAATCTCGCACTTGTTAGTATTTTCTATTTTGATATGGGAGGGCGGTGATATTTTACAGGCTAGCAAAAAAACAATATCTCTGTTGGTGATTTTTCCTACACGTGGTGGCGTCAAATAATAATAAACAGCTCGATACACTTTACTTTGCTGTTTTGTTTACTGCTGATATTTTAGATACAAAAAAACGTGAAATTTAAAAAAAATCTGTTATTTCCTATTTCGTTATTTCCTATTTTGGCGGCTTGCTAACCATGTCAAGCTGATGTATATGATCATTCCCAACCTCTGCTGTTTCATCGCCGTTTGGAATTGGAATAGTGAAACACAGGTGTCTTGTCAACACAAGCAATGTGAAGCAAAATAAATCTTTCCAAAATATACACAAAAAACCGTTAACAACTTTTAAGAATTAAATGATAAACAAAACACCCCGTCACAAAAACTTGGGGTTAGTCGTCAAAATTAGTGCTTACCTATCCAATTAGTTCTTTCAGAGACTCGTGTAAAATAATAATATATTGGTACCTGTTACCAAGTATAATACATTTAATCAGATCAATATAACTAATTTCGGTTGTGTGTCCGTCTGTGTAACTCTCGTTCAATGAGTTCGTATTAGAGTTCAGACAAACCTACCTATAATATAATATTTTGAACAGAAAATTATGTCAATTTTACATATTAAAAATTGGAACTTGGAACTGATTTATTAATAATTCTGAGAAATATTCAATGTAATTTCGGTTGTATCGTGATGTACCCACGTAACATTCTAAAATTAAAAATTAAAAATAGGGTAATTCTTTTCATTTGGTACAAATAATTTATAATGAACTAGTTGAAGCCCCGGTGATGCCCGGGCTTAACACAGAGTTTTTCGAAATGTATTAATTTATTTAGAATAGTGGATCCCCCGCAATGCTTCGCTATTGCTAATTAATGTCTTTGACTTCTTCTACCATTCCCTACTGTATACCACAATGTTACTGTTAAAAAAACTACTTTAATTCGACCCCGTATCTCATTACAGTGCAGAAATATTGCATTAAATTTTATTAAGGCGATGCACTACGTCGTGTAATATTTTAAATTGAGCCGCTATCAATAACAACCCTTACGTAGATGGCGATAAGGTTTAAATTCCCGCTTAACACCATCCGCCTGTTTTGATTTATGCAAGAAAAAAACACGGCCAAAAAGTGCCTTTTATTTTATTTTGTGGATGTTCAGGCATAAATTTTTTTTTTCGATCATTTTATAAATAACTTAATTTGACACATTATACAATAAAATCATAACCAAAAATGGGTTCGTAAGTAGGAGATTTTGAACTGTAAAGCAGTTTTCAAAGGCGTTCAAATTATTTTTTTCAGGGCTTATAAAAAGACTTATCTAAAAATACTCGATTATTTCAAAGGCCAAGATGTATTCTACTCGCAGTATTTAATTAAATCATCTGAAACATTTCTAGGCGACCAAATTTTCAAACCAAAAACACATGATTTTGCATTACTACGTATGCCATCGCCTTAAATACGAGGCAAAGTGCTACCGTTTTCTGTGACAATTTTAAAACTTACTATGAAGCTCATACACCTATAAATAGACTACATCATTTTGGCAATAAATTTGGAAATATTGTAGACATAAGATTCCATATTAGTTATAAAACAAAATCTTTTAAATCACTTTACTGAGACGTATGAATTGACGACTCCGTATTGAATACACTTTTTATTTTTATATTTCTATGTTTCTTTATACGTATTTTGCTTTCCATAATTCGCGCTATTAATTTTAATTGACCTTAATTTAATCATAAATCTTAACTAGGTACATACCTAACACAACTGTATTACTTGTTGCCTATCTTTTTAAAAGCCCATTGGGGCGTAAATAAATAAATAAATTAAGTAATCCTCGGACATCCCCATCTTCTTCTACCATTTAAACATCTCTAAGCACTCCTGGCACTAATAAAAACAAACTTTTAAATTTTACTGCCGACTACTTTTCGAGTTTTGCGAGCACAAACATAATCAGGCTGACTTTTTATATACTTAAAAGATGTTCCCGATCGAACATTCGAATGTTCCGGGATGTTCTGGAATGTTGTGGAATGCTCTCAAATGATCTGGACTGTTCTAGAAATTTCTAGAGGGTGTAACTACCAACCCTTATATCTTCAAAAGCCCGGCCTTCAGGTAATAACGGGAACCTTCTCCATGGATGGGGGATAGAAGGCTACCACAGCATTTAACTCCCTTGATCGTATCAGGACCCGTTTATGAGTTTCTGTTCTTGCAATAGTTGGTCGTGTAATGATTTCGATTAGGTTTAGTTATTGGGTTTTAATTCTCGGCGGTGGAAATTTTTTGTTTTTTTTTTAAATTATTACTTTTATTTACAAAGATACAATTTTTATCCTGTGATTTTTCACAAGTCAGCGCTAGTGGTTACTATTTGTAGTCTGAAGAGGAACATTATGAAGAGTTGCGTGAGACCATGCTGTCTTCATCATCTGCCATTGTGGAAAGATAAAAAATGATTTAACATTTGTTATTTTCCTCATTTTATGTTGATTTTGTAGCGTTTAACGGCTTTGTTAATGCCTGGAGAAATTTTAGTGTTACTTGAGTAATCTTTGAAGTAAAATGCCTATCATGTTTATTCTTATTCCACTAGAAAGAGATTAATTACTGGCTGACAGCTGGTTCTGCCTCCTCATCGTGTGTTCATTCTGATTCTTGTTGGATCAGTTTCTCTTTGAGAGGTGTTCTCACTCATAATTATAATAAATTGCAAAATAATTGCGAAAAACAATACGTTTTGTTGAATTTCAGAACGAAACATAGGACCTTTAGATACACAAGTATTAATAAGTAAGATATTTAATAAAATGTTTGACTTATCAGATTTAAAAAAATAGATGGATGTTTTATAAAACTCACTAATGTATTTTAATTTCCCTATATTATCAAAAAACAGCCTATTGTTTACTACCAACTACCCCACACCTGTGTACTGGAGTTAGAAATATTCATAAAAAACAAAAAGTATATACCTCATATCTACATATTACTTCTTACTATAGAAAATGGATGAAGTTTGGAACAGCATCTGTATTATAAAATTATTTGTGTCTAAAGGGCCTAGTTCATGTTGCCAGCGCATTGGGACAAAGCGCTGGCCCAACGTGTGCAGGACTACTTGGCTGTTGCATGCCTTGGCTGCTAACGTTGGCCGGTCTACCAGATTATTGTCGGTTTCATGCACACATCAAAGGATCTTGGCACCAACCTGATAACAACATTCACACGTTAGCCCCATCTTCAGTTCGCAATAAGCATTCAACGAAGACAGTTGTGTTGATTATTTATTATGAATTACAATTAATGTAATATAAATTTAGTGTTTTGTTTATGATAACTGAGTTTTTGCAACTGGATAGTTCTCACGTAAGTGAGAACATCTGTAAAAACCCAGTATAAATAAATAAAAAATGTGCTATAATTTCCATGTCCATCTAGATTTGACGGCCTCCGTGGTCGAGGGAAGGCTCTCAACTTGCAATCCGAAGGTCGCGGGCTCAAATACCGGCGTGCGCAAGTAAATTTTATTTGTTGAATTTCACAATTTATTCACTTAAAAATAATGTGTAGTATATTTGCGGCACGTTCCAGAGTGGAAGATACTCAGTATCGCCCTAGTGTAACACCACCGTGCAGAAACGTTGCTTGAAATGGCTTTAGCAGTGTTTGGTGACAAGATCTTAATAGCCAATTACTCCCCCACCATCCTCTTCCCCTCTCCACTACCTTCAGCCTCATAACATACCCCACTTGGGGATGCCATAGCCTCACTGGCACCAGACGGTTGGGAGCAGTTGATACTCTTGCAGAATAGGGTACTTTCATCGTTTTTTTTTCTTGAAAAAATTACGATAATGAAGGTATATTTATTTTATTTTTATGTTGATGAATAAAGTATCCATAACGATTTATGATGTGCCATTTTCGATTTGCCGCCTTTAGGCGGCAAATCGAAAATGTCATTTATGACATGACCGTTTTTAACCGGCCAACGTTGACGACGGCGTTCACATGTTGGCCCAATGCATTGGCCAACGTGGACTAGTCCCATAAGGCTGTGGTTTAAATGGCCGCCAACATTCAATAGTGTAAAAATCCCAAAAGGAAACTTTACATTCATCCATTATTTTATAGTTACTGGGACTGTACTAATAGGATTAATCCTGTCTAATAATAAGAAGCCAAGAAGAGTACTAAACAGTAAAAAACTAAAAAGTACTAAACAGTAAAACAATAATCTATAAATAAGAATCTGACACATTTGTTGTTTTTTTATATTTGAAGATATCGACAACAATGGCTACCTGGATGCGCATGACTTTGCTTGCCTGGCGGTGCGCGCCTGCGTGCTGGAGGGGCGGGGAGACTGCGGAAGTACACGGCTAGCGCGCTATCAACACATCATGCTCAGCCTGTGGGAGGAGATCGCTGAGATAGCTGACTTCGACAAGGTCTACCCTACTTGCTCATTACTTATACACCATCAGAACTACAAACCTTGGAGTCTCGACGGCCTCCAGGAAATGTCCCCATTCCTGCTGTTTCCCTTCAGTTTCTTATGCCCAAGACTTTAGTATTGGCCTGCAGGTTTATTGAATAGAAGGATACTTGCTGGTCGACTTACCCCACTCCCTCACGGGTCGGTAAAGCCAGGTCTCAGCTGACTTGATTTCATAGAATCTATGAAATAGATCAACAAGAACAGGTTTGTATGGATTAGAGACCCAAAGTTGAATTGACTTCAACTTTGATTCTATAAATTATCCATAAAGACTCTTAAAATAGATCAGGTGAGAATGCGCCATAAGGAATCCATATAAACCGGGTGCAGTATTGTGGGCAATTGAAGTATGCATCAACGCTCCGGTGTATGGGGGCCAATAGAGATATATGAAGTAGAGTGCTCTCGTTATCACACTTTCTTACTGCAGGGAATGGGCTTAGTCACATAAACTCTATTTTGTATTATTAATAAAACTCACTTCACACTGCACACACTTACATGTACAGGGAGAATGGTAATTGATTAAAAATATTGAAGCTCTATTCAGGTGTCCGGGGGTAAACTAACTTAGGGGTGATTCTATTTTTATATTTTTCGAAATTCCAACTTTTTAAGGTAGTTTTTAGCTAAAAAAAGTTGAACTGTTTGCCTGGAAAAATAAATATTCTTGGAAAAATGAAATTTTTTTTTTTTTTCTTTTTTGCTTCTATCATGCAGTCATATAGAATCAGAAACCCGAACACCCATGGTGGCGGTCTTTTGCGCTTTCAATATTGATTGATAGTTGGGTCGTTTGTAGGTTACCTAATATTTATATTTTTAAAAATTTTCTATTTAACAAAGAAAATATTTCACATGAAATCCATTAAATGTATGAAAAACCATCCCGTAGAACTCGCTCCGTTAGGAAGCGCTAGTGTAGCATACTGCCATCAGAATGTATGGAAAATGTCAGAAGTTTACTGTCTCTATTCTGGGGTATCTGCCCTTAGAAATGTAAACAAAAGAAATACATATTTCAAATTAGAATAATTTTCTAGTACAAAAATATTATATTATAGGTACTTTATCGCTTGTCTAAATTTGACACATCAGTTTGAATTTTAAAGATGATATTTAAAATAATTTTCTGTTCAAATATTATATTATATGTAGGTACTTTATCGCTTGCCTGAATTCACTTAAATTCAAAACAAATCCAAGTTCATTGATAAAATAATTTATTTTCATTACCAGGATGGAAAAATCACAGTATCAGAGTTTAAAATCGCAGTGCAGCAGTGCTGCGTGGGAAGAAGGTATGAGGACTTCCCCCAAGCCATGAGGGCGTTCATCGAAGCCAACTTCCGCCTCATCGACCTCAACCAAGACGGGATCCTAGACATAGATGAATATAGATACGACTGCTTACAACGAATGCCCGTAGATGATATACACATCATAAATGATGCATATTACAACTTATTAAATGTGAGTTGATTATTTTACTGGTTATTAAAAATAAATTAAAGATTTCTATGATCAAAAAAGTCTGATACATCATACAGGTGTAAGAGCATTACCTGACATATACATTCACTCCAAATGTTATAAGAAATCACTGGTTAAAGTTTGTCACATCTCTTTACACCTGTATAGCATTGGCTATATATTTTAAACCGTGTCTAAAATATTATTTTTGGCGGAATACTTCTATATTTGAATAATTACATAAAAAAACTGCAACACCATTCGGTAATTTCTTTTATGTGTATTTAATTTAATTTTCCTTTTTATTGTAGAAAAAAGAATATTTAAATTAAAAATTGAAACATACATTTTTTTATGACCTTATCAATGATCTTTTTGAACGTTAACAACAAATATGTAGATATGTTTTACGAGGACATATTGTGAATTAAGCTTTTTTTTTTACACACTCACCACACTGTTTCTGTTGAGTAATTGGATCCACTTTGGTTTTGCTGCGTGATTATTATTATTTTTGTTTTACGAGGACAGATTGTGAATTAAGCTTTTTTTTTACACACTCACCACACTGTTTCTGTTGAGTAATTGGATCCACTTTGGTTTTGCTGCGTGATTATTATTATTTTTGTTTTACGAGGACAGATTGTGAATTAAGCTTTTTTTTTACACACTCACCACACTGTTTCTGTTGAGTAATTGGATCCACTTTGGTTTTGCTGCGTGATTATTATTATTTTTGTTTTACGAGGACAGATTGTGAATTAAGCTTTTTTTTTACACACTCACCACACTGTTTCTGTTGAGTAATTGGATCCACTTTGGTTTTGCTGCGTGATTATTATTATTTTTGTTTTACGAGGACAGATTGTGAATTAAGCTTTTTTTTTACACACTCACCACACTGTTTCTGTTGAGTAATTGGATCCACTTTGGTTTTGCTGCGTGATTATTATTATTTTTGTTTTACGAGGACAGATTGTGAATTAAGCTTTTTTTTTACACACTCACCACACTGTTTCTGTTGAGTAATTGGATCCACTTTGGTTTTGCTGCGTGATTATTATTATTTTTGTTTTACGAGGACAGATTGTGAATTAAGCTTTTTTTTTACACACTCACCACACTGTTTCTGTTGAGTAATTGGATCCACTTTGGTTTTGCTGCGTGATTATTATTATATTTGTTTTACGAGGACAGATTGTGAATTAAGCTTTTTTTTTACACACTCACCACACTGTTTCTGTTGAGTAATTGGATCCACTTTGGTTTTGCTGCGTGATTATTATTATTTAATAGGTCATATGAAACCAATTTGTGGCAAAAACCTCAAAAAGTTCCATTTAAAATTCTGGGAAAGAATTTGTATGTATTATGTTTGTTATCTTATATAAATAGGGAAGTACTTTTTTACGGTTTTTAAATATTTTGCAGGATGAAGATCGGAAAAGAGGCGGCCTTACTTTAAACCGTTACCAAGAACTGTTTGCCCAATTCCTGGGCAACCAAAAAGATGACAATCCTTCCATGTACTTATTTGGACCCCTCGAGTTGACTATTAATCACTTGTATGCTTGTTAATAAAAAATAATAAAATTACTTGTTTTATTAATTTAATACCTATATCTTAGAATTATTATTGAGTCCTCAGACTATTGTAAAATGTACATATGTCAACGAAGCAAAACCCACCATTGTTTAGGTTGTGCCGAACAAATGTAATATCACATATTTCAGATGATAACTGCCTTGTTTTTAAATCCTTGCACAATGATAAAAAAATAAGATGTAATCTCATTTATTTTTTAGAGATATTGTTAAGAATATATAAATTTAATGTAAAATATGCGCGCATGCCATACAGCAGGGATCCAAACCTCAAAATAAGTTTAATCATCTCCTACGACTTTGTATACAAAGTAAACTTACAAACTATAATTTATTTTTTAACTTGGTTTTTTTTTTTTTTTTTTACAATAATACCGCACAAGAGTCCCAACTGCTCCCGTCTGGAGCCAGTGAGACTATGGCATCCCCAATTGGGGTATGTTGTGAGGCTGAGGGTATATTGGGGAGGGGAGGGAGATGGGGAAGAGGAAGGTGGGGAAGTACCTGGCTATTCAGATCTGGTCACCAAACACGGCTAAAGCCATTTCAAGCAACGTTTCAATTCTGAATGGTGGTCTTACACCAGGGCGATACTGAGAGTATCTTCCACTCTGGAACGTGCCGCAAATATACTATATATTATTTTAAATTAATTAATTGTGAAATAACACAAATTAATCAAATAAAATTTTATTTGCGCACGCCGGGTTCGAACCCGCGACCTTCGGATCTGTAGTCAAAAGCGTATACCACTAGACCACGCCGGCCGTCAAGTCTATAGAAGTTACTATGGAAGTCTATAAACTTACCAGTCTGAGGGTTAACCTTTCCGGGAGTAAGTTACGTAATGCTGGCCGTGCTCTGGGGAGTGAGTTTTTTTTACACAAATAAAAAAAAAAAATTTTTATAAAATTTTATGATAGTATGCAAAATATATAAAAGCCGATATCTCTGTCGATAATGATGTAAAATGTTTGAAATTGGTGTAAAGTTACAGGAATATGCCCATAGATGGCAATACGATGAATATTTACAGAATATGCGACCCCTGTCGTCCATACTCCTTTGGCGAAAGTGTGTACCGTCGTTCATTAGCGTCCATACTCCCCCAAAGGTTAATATCATTTTCGCTTGGAGAATAAAATATAAAATTTCCGACTAATACCATTTATTGAAACAAAAAATGCAGAATGATAAATTATTTTTTAAAAAAGGGTTACCAAGTTTAGTGTCCTCGTTCAGGTAAGCCTTAGAAGTGAGGGCTTCAGAAAGGGATGTCGCCATTGCCAAGACACATTATGTAAAATATGCTAATTAAATAATGTAATTAAAGAAACGCAATTAAAAATTATTTTATAAACACAAACTCATACTAAATATTGGTCATTGTAAAAAAAAATACTACTTATCCTATTCAATCAATTTACCTAATAGATTTTTGACAACTTCACAAATGAATATGAATGTATGAAGACTTGGAGGAATAAAAATATGAAAGGAGCGATTATTTGAATGAATTAAGTATTATTACAGAACGTTGATATTCAGTAATCCTTCAGAATCTACAAGATTGAATTTCTGAATTTTACAAAAAATACGATACTACATAAAGGCACTGTCAAAGGCCGATTAAATTGTACTCACAAATTTATGCGCTTCAAATTGACAATGTAATCTCTCTGACATTCTATGCAACTAGGATTACGAATCAAATATAAATATTAACTGATGAATTTCCCTACCCCCAAGACTTCAAAATAATAAGTCAATGCCAAAAGAAATTTGTTCAAAATTCAAAAGATTATCACGATAATACATAATAATACTTACAATATAATAAAACACTGAATATACATATCATACATTTCAACCACAAACGGAAACGTTGGTTGAAAAACATTATCATTAGGTCAATGTTCCACTGATTTCCTATTATCCTATGGTTATATTTGAAATTTTTACAGTGTCAACACACTACAGAGGATTGTGTTTTCAAAATACAGAAACCATCAATCAACCATGAATCACAGGCAAGAGAAGTCATTCATCCTTTGCATGAGATGTTGTAATATTATGTAAAGTGCAGGCACTCTTTCCAAAAGTAATAAGTACGAATTGTACAAATCTAATTACATATTAAGTTTAACCCACACACCCTTATGCCCATACCATGGATGTGCAAATAATCTGTGACTCCCACATGCATACACGCTTTCGTAATGTGACTGTTAAAAAAGACCGGTATTATATAAAAAAAATAATAGTAAAACTTTATTTTTATCGGAAAATAATTAATTTTTAATAAACTTTCAAAATGAAGAGAATGTACCTAACATATTTTTTTTAGTAAATATTTTAAACATATATATTATGTGCAACAATAATATAATAATTTAAAGCAGAAATTTAAAACATTCATTTTATCTTTCGTGGTCGCTTTCATACTGCTCATAAAAGTTGTGGATAAAAAATATTTTCACTATAAGATTCATTTTGGTTTACCTTCATACCCATTTACCGTTATGTACTACATATATATTTTTTCCTATTTATTAACTCTCAAATAAGATTATATAGTATAAACTTTAAATAAAAAATTAACAATACCATATTTCAGGTTGCATAAATATTATTTGGGCCAAAAAAGTTGCGACAAACTTGGAAGAAAAAAAAAACATAATTTTAACTTTAATCATACACTATCATGGTCAATCTGTAAATATTTTAACAATAAATAATTATTCATTATAATATTTATTTTTTACTGTGTATTATTTATTTAAAAGGAGAAATCACATATTCCATGCTACAAAAGCGAACTTAATTTTTGAGAATATTGACTTCTCTTTCAACACCACTTGGATAGATTATTTTTAGGTAGAACTATTTACATAATTTGGTTAAAAAATATGACAGTTAACACACTTTGGGCGGGAAAGATAGTTCTACCCGTTCGGTCGATTGATGCTTAACGGCAGGAAGGGTAGCTCTACCTTTTGCGCCGGCCTCATTTCAATGGCAGAAAAGACAGAATTATACGGAAACATTATATGAATATTATATACCAATCTCTTTGTAAAGGTCCCAATTATATGTACATAATTATCGAATCGTAACAAAAGGATAGTATATTATTTAGATGACATATTTTGTTATTGTAATAATTGAATTCCTGGAATGAGGGTTTTTATGACCGTTAAACCCGATTCGGATCTCTATCTCTGTTCCGCGCCCATTCAACTCCTACGTGCAAGCGAGCGAGAGATGTCGGGCATATTTAAAGAAAGCAGGTATGGGCAAATACCAATAGGTGGATCGTAATAAACATATTACAAGGTTAATTGAGTTGCATGTCAAATAATATTCGATTTTCGTTTAGTTACTTTTAGTTTGGGTATGCTGAGTTAACACGTAGAATTGTTTAGTAAAATATTTTAACTATTTTCGAAGATATAGCGATTTAAAACAAATTAAAGAAAATCCCGCGGGACCTTTACTTTGGCCCGGAGACAGCGTAGCGCCAGCGCAAAAAATACCTGCCAGAAATGTGTTAATATTTGTGGTTTAAAAAATAATAAAATAAAGGAAGCCTTATCCATTTACTCAAGCCCGAATGAAGTTGATCACAAGGTACATTATATGTTATTTATTATTTATAAAAGTCTCAACCTTCAGTAAGTTTCTTTAGTAGAAAATTACACAAATTAATTAAAAAAATTGTAACTAAAGATGAAAAAATTATGTAACAAAAATATAAAATATAGTTTGAATTACTTGGGTAGTAAAATATATAATAGTATATTATCTACATGGCTATATCAGAGTAATTGCAATACTTAATAATTATTGACATCTTAAAAAATGGACGAAATTAACATACAAAATAATTATTAAAATAAAAAGAAGAACATTTTCAATTAAATTGATACAAAAACATAAGTATCTAATGGATATGTATACACCAAACTGTCTCCACATAAGTATGTATGTACATCATGTATACACCAAACTGTCTCCACATAAGTGAGTATGTACATCATAGAAAAGTTTCATTACTCTTTACATATTTATATACTTAATAAATACTCTCCACGATAATACAAAGGATCCTTACAGACTATAAGTACAACCACTGCGCTGAACCGCTCTTTATGAAACAATAACCACTCCAAGCATTCATAAGGTGACAGTCAGTCTGTGAGTCCATCCTAAATCTCTATCTAAGCCAATGACTGTACTTAAGGCACGTATAATTGTATTGCAATTATACTGACAAGAAAACAATACATACATACGCCGCGGAGATCTACAGAAGTATCTAAATATGTACACACATGTTTTCGCAGGAAGAAGCATTCATTAATTTGTCGAAGTACAGAATTGCAACATTAAGCATCAGCCATAGCAATATACCGTGAAACCCACTTATTAGGTTTCCACATAAGAAGTTTTTATTTCCAGTCCCTTTGGAAACATTTATAAGAGGGTTTCATTGTATACACGGCGTAGCTACGAAACTTCTAGTAGATCCCCAGCCATTACATTAGAGTAGAAAACAGATGGTTTGTTTGTTTAGTCTTCACCCAGCTGTGGGGGGTGTTGGTTTATACTGCAGTAGGAGAGGTGCGGCCGGTCGCCGTCGGCCAACAGGCACTCAGAGTCTCCCGGGCCCTCCACTGCGCACAGCCGGACTCTACTTCGGGTTATGCCTGTGAGAAAAGTCATCAGTTCAACAAATGATACAGACTAAAAGGGATTTGTGTGCCTCGCAATGCCCCAGTTATTTCAGTAAAACCCACATAAGAACTTTTCACACATAAGGTTTGTACGTGTATGCCCAAATAGACCATTCGCCCAGAGTGCATACATGTATGTATGTATTAATTTTCATAGAAAATATAATATGAATATCCCAAAAATGTGTCGCGCATACCCGTTATCCTATACACGGTGTCCGGAAACTCGTAGTACAAGCGGGAAACTGGAGAATCTACACCACATGGGGAACCCAAAAAAACATAAAGTTTTTTGATTTGAGCATTTTCACAAAAAAAAAAAAAAAAAAACAAAAAAAATATTTTTCGGCTATTTTTGGGTTAAAGTTTTTTCTGGTGCTTAGGGTTGAACAACAGATGTTTTAACCTTGCAGAGCAGAAATATTTTATGATTACACCGGATTAAATGAAGGGTGATTTCAAAATAATGCTTCAAATCCGAGTTTCTTCATTTGTTTTACTTTCAAATAGTTTTAATTAGTTGGGTACTTTGATCTTCAGTAATAATTTATAAGAATTTGATTAAAAAAAAAAAAAAAAAGAAAAAAAAAAATGAACTTCTAACTCGATTTACTCGATAACGAAAGCTCAAATCAAAAAAAAATATACTACAAAATCGACTCCAAATGTGATGTAGATTCACCAGTTTCCCGCTTGTACTACGAGTTTCCGGACACCCTGTATACAAGGGCTAAGGTTTCGTAATTCTGCTCTCGAATATTTTCAAAAGGAAAAAGCATTGTTTTTCACTTACGGACCACCACACGAATAAGAAAAGCCTTATGAGAGGGTTTCACTCTACGATAAATTATTCAAAAGGTTCTTATTACAAATTTCATGCAACACAAAAAAATAATTTGCTTACATGTTTACAAAGTCTTACTACCTGTTTATTTGGCTAGCATGCAGTACATATTTGTGTCTTTATATTGGTAATTTTATTTTAATAAATAAAATGCATCAATATTTATTTTTTATTGCCTTGAAAAAAATACATATAGCTAAATCTCATCCAAAAATATCGTTAATCATTTAAGCCAGAACCCATTAAGCATAAAAACATTTAGGTTTATTTTATTAATTAACACTTGAAACATCCTGCCCCAATTGTCTACCAACATTATTTTGAACAGCTGTAAACCATTTTTTCAAGTCATTCAAACTTACCGAATTTGTAAGTTTAATTGATCTCACGATAATTGCTTGGGTTGATCAAAATGGACATTAAAACGACTGTATATTTAATACCAAAAGCAACACAAATATATCCCAATATATATATGTATGACCAGGTCCAAGGGAAAACACATTGAATGCGTCATTAGCATAGTCATGAGTTAAAGCAATATGCAAAGCAAGCATTTAAAGCTTTGTCTTTAATAAAATATTGTTTTCAAAATTAAATAGGTATGTGAAATGATAAAAATGCTAGCCAGATTAAAAATGTATTAATAAATGAACAACCCATGCAATATTAAATGTTAGGTTTGTAAATGATACAAAATAAGGGTTATTTAATAATTTATTGACATAAAACAATATACAAAACAAAATAATAACTGGATATTTAAAGTAATAAAATTAATATTAACCTCCTGGAGCTACAATTTTGGAAAAAATCATATTTTTTAAGTATTTGCTTATATTATTTAGTAAATACTTAAAAAATTTTATATCTATAAAAAAATACGAAAATGATAATTTACATCAATGACCCTGTTTCAGCAGTTTTGTAGAAAATTATTTAATACATATTATCTGATAGTAAATCATTATTTGGGAACAAAACCAAAAAAAAATTTTCACAACAATGAAGTTACATAAAAATTAAAAAAATGGAGGTCAAATACAAAAATGATTGTTAGTCACAAAAATACTTTATTTAAAAAATTACAAAACTGAAAATGTTAATCAGCTAATTTAAGAAACATCCCATTTTAAGTAAGTCACAATATAACATCATGCAAATGTAACGGAATGTCACTTGAAGCAAAGGCAAATCTATTGTTTCAGTTGAAAATAGAGATTTGGCAGAAATGGTTCGCTGCAGCGGTAAAGCACACATCAATTGTTTCACTCTAAAATAGAAACTTGGCAGATTCACGAACGAGCTGACTTTCTATTTGGCGTTGCGTTACACTCGGAAAACAAGAGACAGAGACTGTGACAGTGACAGATTAGAAGTCACTAAAACAAGCCGTGACATTACGCCATTATTATTATATTAATTAACCAACTCCAACATATTTTCCATGATAATTGTATTAAATTATTTCTTTGTTTCACTAACATTATGAATTTAGCAAAAATGGACGGGACTATAACAGTGATGGCTTGCAAATAAAAACCTCAAAGGAAGATTAATTTCATAACATGGTTATGTAAAGATTTGCATGCATAAATGGGGCTGACAGACTTGCGGTATACTCTCATGGCTTGGCCTATTTCAGCATATCTCTCGCCATATTTTCCGAATGGGAAAGTATTGCGTGTGTTATGCTGAAATAGGCTAAGCCACGAGAATATAGAGTAGTCTGACACAGGCATAAACCTCGTACTATACTGAATGATATATTATATACATCTCTACACAAAATTAATAATGCAGCTATACTATAAACCATCACTGTTGATGACAAATCAAATATTATGTTAAAACAGAAATATCAGTCAATGTCACAAAAAATATTTATCATAGCAATAATTTGATCGAATTATAATGATCTACATTATTTATTTAAATAAAATCTAAATGTCAAATATTATCATACTCGAGAGTAAAATTATATTTTTTTATGCTAAATAATATAAATGAATACATAAAATAAAACTACTTTAAGCAGACAACAAACATTAATTAATTAATAAAACTAATAATCACCATTAAATAAGGAATAAAAATTAATCATAATGAAGACTTTAGTATGTATTCAAATTATTCACTCTGGTAACCTTTTAGAGAGTTCCATTTTAGTATGATTTAGAAAAATATATACTTTTTACAGCAGAATTCATAATCAGTAGATATGCATATGTGTATGCAGGTTAAAACACTAACCAGAGGTGATTTCAAACGTGACATTATTGGGCTTAAGATAATTATGCACAAGTCCATTTGAGATCAGTATTCAATATTGTATCTCCAGGAATGGACTCTTAACTGGACATACTCAGTATAATATATCTGTCTGGTATACAACAAGTTTGTATTTTAGTAATTTGTAGGAAAAATGTCACCGTTCAAGACAATAAATAAATTGAGAATAAAAGTTAGACACTTCAAGCTCAAATAGTACAATCTAATGATAACACTGTTTATTGAGAAAATTGTAATTAATGTACTACACTATTTAATAAGAGCACTTGTTGGAAGTGACGGTGTTTAAATGTCTCTCGACACTCTTGATAAATTATCATAAGCCAAATAAAGAACAAACTGTAGCGAGTGGGTCAGTAAAACCAAGCAAAGGTTGGAGTGAAGAGAGATTAATCTAGACAGGGTGTGGTTGTGTGTTGTTAGGTTAGTAGTAGTAAGATCAGCCTAAAAGAGACTGCTGAAAGCGATCACGGTGTGCCCTCCCCCGGCCCTCTGCCCTTACTCTGGTCAACGAGGTCTCCTGAATGCCGCCCTCGTTCAGGGCCCTCCTGTGCTTGGCCAGCTTCTCCTTATTCATCGGCGAACCTGCGAAATTTATACATTATGCCTTATATCTAACATCTCTTTTCAGTCAATAAATCAAACAATTAAACTCCCGAGGCATACATATAATCACGTTTTACTACTTTGATTCACAATCAATTAAGTAAGGTGAAAGTATTTATTTGAATTAAAACCACTGTCGGGTGAAGATGCTTCCCTGGAAACGCACTTTAAACTTATATCCGCTTTCGTCTGGGGCACTTGGAGCCCCGAATATACTGATGCCAAGTTTAGCGACCAGAGGACAAAGATAACCAAGAGGTTTGAGAGCATGGGCACAAAAACACACAATTTCATTATTGGTTAAACAACCACTCAAGCAACCAAAATACCAAATATGTTCATTTAAAAACGTATATAAAAAACATTACATAATAATTATGATTGTGTGAATATTAAATTAATATAATATAATATGCAATGCATTTTGCTTACGAAATATAATGTTAATAGGGAAATAGGTTGGATCGTATCTAAATGAAAATACCGTTTTAACAGGGATTGCAATACATGTACAGGGTTGGTTACGGGGATTTGACAATTTTAGTTTAGGAAATGGATGGAAGGTTGATTTATAGCAGTATAAAAGAAAACAAGGAAAAAGAAACAATTTTATTTCAATCCTTATGAAATATGAAGAGAAAACATTTTACAGATCTACTTATGCTGGTTAACAGCGCAAGCAATGATAATATTGTACGTATTATTTTACTTATGCTGGTTAACAACGCAAGCAATGATAATATTGTACGTATTATTTTACTTATGCTGGTTAACAACGCAAGCAATGATAATATTGTACGTATTATTTTACTTATGCTGGTTAACAACGCAAGCAATGATAATATTGTACGTATTATTTTACTTATGCTGGTTAACAGCGCAAGCAATGATAATATTGTACTATTATTTTACTTATGCTGGTTAACAGCGCAAGCAATGATAATATTGTACTATTATTTTACTTATGCTGGTTAACAGCGCAAGCAATGATAATATTGTACGCATTATTTTAAATTCACCCATGCTGATTATCCAGGAAAGTCTACATGCAAATCCTTAAACGGTTTCCCATGCAACTCCATTAAATATGATATTAGATACATACTAATACAAGATTTTAGAAAAAACGTTATTGTAAAAATAAATTAACGTCTATGTTCGATAAGACTATCACTGAATCTAAAGATAAATACAAACATCCGATGCATTTAATTAGAAAAAAAAACTAAAGTTATGTTTTCAAACGTCTTGACTTCTCATTAGTAAGCTTAATAAGCATTGGGGATTCTGCTTGATTATGATAAAACACTATGACACAAAGCATTGATGTTGGTATTACCGTGGTGATTATTATGTGATGATATATAAATGTATGTAGTTATGCAAAATATCAGTAAGATATAGAAAAAAAAAACTGAATAAAAAAGATATCTTACCAATATAGCTGAGTAGCACCGGCAGGAATATGAGGCCATGAGCTGCCCCAAACACTACAATGCCGAGGTACATTCGGAAGTAGAACACCTAAAAAATGTCACATTTCTATTAGAATGCTGGCATTATGTACGCAAGTATGTATTATTATTTATATGCAAAAATAATAATACATACTTTATTTTGTATGCATATAAAGTATGTTGGAATTTGCTCTGAGTTTCAAACCAATTATAATTAATATAGAGTAACTGACTTAGAATATAGATGGCGCTAGTTTACACCTTCTTTTTAAAGGCAGCGAAACTAGGTTATTTAAGGTCCAAATTTAATTAGGAAACTCACTTCTCTTCGATATTTTCTAGCTAAAGGAACTCAAAGTGACAATTATATTTCGCTCTCCGTTGGTGGAGTGATCTCCACAGAGTGTCCAGTAGCAATATAAACTTTGGAAAAAAACATAGCAATGAATCGGTGTAATTTCAACTTATCCAAAGTGTTTTATTTTAAAAGAGGAATCTACCCTTTTGTTCACAAGTCCTAACTTTTTACAAAGTATGTATTATTATTTTTGGGAAAACTATTGATTAGAAAGAAAGCTCAGAAATTCAATAGTGAATTAATTTACGGAAATGTATTCCTTGCAATACTTACAAGTTGATAATTATTATATATATATATTTGTACAGCGCCCTTGAGGTGATTTTGCACAAAAACGGTGCAATACAAATATTATTTTTATTATATTTAAATATGGTAGCAACAATCTAAATAAACAAATATAAAATTCTATACAATGAATGGATTACTCGATTTTATATTTCTGCAAGTCAAAGGTCAGAGGCCACATATATATTTTATACTAGCTGTACCCCACCACGCGTTGCTGTGGCTCAGTCTGTCTGTGCAGATAAAGAAACAATAGCGCATTTTGCTTTTACGTCCAACAGATAATGATGTTTAAAAAAAAAACATGTTTTTACCTCACAGGTGTCATCTACATAATATAGGTATATAAAAACACGCATATGCGACATTGTGTAAAAATTTCAAAGCAAGCGGTGAAGAACTTTCGGAGATTTAAGGTTTTGAACAAACGAACATTAACATTTTTATTTATATAGATTGTTCAGTAGAGATGAAATTGTTAAATTAGTGTAATTTTTAAAAGTAACAAGTAAACAGTTCTATTATGATTGCAGTCAATCAAAATTATTTTAAGATGGCAGAACTTCGTTAAGCATTCTTCACTATACCCGTGTAGATACTTACGAACAATAAAAGTCTAGTTCAAAAGTGGACGAGTGACCTTTGACTTTGGAAATATAGCTTCATTTAAGGTGATGGTATTAACTTACCTGGAATATCTGACTCTTTGCAAATCCTAACACGATAATTCCTCCAAATTTGGTGAGTGTTATGCCCGAAAAGACGGAGCTTCCCATCTTGGTGAGGGCGTCGGTAGCTCGCAGCACTCGGGACTCCTCCACACTCACTGAGAAGCTGTGCACCAGATGAGAGCAGAACTCCACTGATATTCCAACCGCCATCACCAAGTTGACTAGAGACACCGCATTCAGGGTTATGTTCCACCAGTACATCAGTCCACCAATATTCACAACTATCATAGTGATGGTAATCACAACAACTAGGGAAGAGAAGGTGTCGAAGCCCATCAGCAAGAACGTCACCACGAAGATAGCCAGCACAGATATGCCCATGGACTTGAGAGTATCCGGCCACATGGTCAAGTACTGCTCATAGAACACATAGAACACAGAGTACGGGAACACAGTGACCGTCTCATTCTTGCCTTGAAGTCTCAAGTTGGTATTAATCATTCCCGTCAGGTTTGTGGCGATCTTTCTAGCCGCGCGTAAGGCCTCATAATAGTCTTTACTGGTCTTCAAGACGGTATGGTATCCGCTGAAGTAGGACGCTCCGATGCGGGCGAGTGTTGGGTTCTTGGGGTCGGGGAAGTCGTAGTTCACTCCTTGGCCGTAGGCAGCGTGACCGGCCTTGGCACACTTTTCATCAGGATTATCTTGTAAGAAGAATGGCGCGTATTGTTTGAAGCCCGTTACATTTGGTCTGTGTTCTTTTCCTGTCAAAACGATATTGCACTGGTTGCATGTACGCCCTGAAAAAATAGTACAATAAGCTATTAATATTTTAAAGAAATAATATATACTTTTTTTATATTGGGTAACCCGGTCGTTTATTAACATAAATGGTTATTTACAAATCATGTGCGCTACCCGACTCACTAGACAATATCTGTTCTGAGATATTGTCTAGTGTCTAAATATTGAGAATAATCATGAAACATGATTAAAATAAACAGCATGCAATAACAAATACATGACAATGCTATACTCACTGCTGTGAGGACAGAAGCTTCCATTGTTGGGGAAGAATTTACAGCATTGATCAATCGATGCCCAATCCATATAATCATCAATCCACGAATTTGATGGTCTACCGATGTATGTCTCAGCGCCCAGTTTAGAAGCTGCAAATAAAGATGTTAAAATAAAGCACATTAATGTAATAAAGCGAATTAAGTGATCACGAAGGCGTATCTACACAGAAACTCTAGTCCCCATTATAGACGCTGTAACCCTGTCCGAAATGTTGGCTAAGGAGGAGGAAGCGTGTAACACGGCATAATAACCCAAAATCAATCACAACATGAAAATCTCAAATTATAAACAGTGGCGGCTCGTAGCTTTTGAGCATGATAGAGTGCTAAGTTTGAAAAATTCGACATTATTGATGTTGTTTAGTCCAAAATGATTATTTTGTTTTTTCATAAAATCCGATTTTTTGTTCGAAGATTTTCAGGAAATTTCAGTTTGGCCGACGCTGCACGGATTTCTGGAAAAATCTTCATACAGAAAACTGAAATTTAGAAAAAAAAAATATATTTTTCGACTACAACGTCAATAATGCCATTTTTTGTAATATTATCACTCTAGTACTCAAAAGTCACGAGCCGCCCCTGATCGTAACCTTAATCTCATATAAAAATTAATTATCTTTTGAACATAATCACATCAAATTTACAGCAAGACATTATTTGAGAAAATTACTGCAAAAAATTTATCATTTTTATATACCTACTAATAATTATTATGATATAAGGGAAATTTTTATATCCCTACTAATAATTATTATTAAATAAGGGAAATTTTTAATAAAATACAGGTGGACCTGAAGTTGATATGATCCAGCCGGCAAGGCAAGGGTCCTGGGTTCGAGTCCTAGATGTGACCGAATCTTTTTCTGATCTTTCTGTTTCAGATTTTCGTTTAGGAATCGCTAATATTGTCTTCAATAATTAAATATTACAATTTGAGGTTTTATTCACCAAGTTATTCCAAAAAAAAAAAAAATTATTAATAACATTTACCGAGATAGAGCTGTGTTGAGACGCTGTCAGGATTACAATAGAGACCGCCGCACAAAAGATTTTGAACTTTAGTTTCACTGTAGTCCAAACCTTCTTGAACAACAAAGTATACCGGAGGACCAATGTTTAGGTAAGACTTGAGATCCTTAAAGTATTTAAGTACGTGGCTGTCGTGGGGCATTGACAACTCCTGGTCCAGACCAATTTCAATGTGTGGAGCGACCTGAAACACAATAAAATATACTCAGAAGATCTGCAAGGAAAATGCCAATCATAATATAAGATGGTCCTGTTGCTGAGAGCTCCATTGTAACCTCTCTTTATGTTACACGCCGTGTGTACGAGAGAGGGAGAGGTTACACCGGAGTTATCAGCGGCACATCTTTACAAATGTCTAAACACTTACTGCAATACTGGAGCATAACCAACCAAAGAAGACAACCATGACAACAGCACGAACTGTCTTGTTCATCAGGAAAGGCGCGTAAATGCTCTTGAAGAATGTATAAAGTATTCCCTCCGACGCCTCCTCGGGGTTGTCTTTTTTGTTTCCTCGAATACAGCAGAAGATGTCGTATCTGAAATAATTTATATTATACATATATACATACATAAAATGATATATACTGCTTTAGTTGGAGCATAATAAAGATGAACATACACAGATATTTCATTTATTTTTCCTAGGGTATTATTAATTAATTATAAAAAATATTAATTTCATATATTATTGCTGCCAGTCTGCAATCTGCCAGAGATATTGGTTGTTAAGTTCGATGAACCTTACGAAAATGGCATTACATCTGTCTTAGGGGAGATTAATAATATCCTGAAATAGTTCAAACCTGTTTGAGTTCTGTCGGATGGTGTCCAGAGCCAGCAGACTGACAAAGCTGGTGACTTGGAGCAGAAAATCAATGAGTAGCGCCATACCGGCGTACAAGGCAAACGCCCTTACCGCCGGCATGTCACTCAGGCCTCCCAGGAAGAAGCAGCACGACTCTGAGACGGATGTCAGCAGCATGGACGGCCCAACTTGACCCAACCTGATCAGATGATAAAAATCAATCAATCACAACCCCAGTATATTACTTTATGAGTGCCACTCCTTGCATAAAGGTGAGCTGATTACATGCTATTCTCAGTTTTTCTAGTACACGGCTAACTTGACGTGACCACATGTAACGCAACTGGCCATACAAAATAATATTATATAAAAACACCTGATTTCATCAAATTATGGGTATTCTCAGTTTTTCTAGTACACGGCTAACTTGACGTGACCACATGCAGTAACGTAACTGGCCATACAAAATAATATTATATAAAAACACCTGATTTCATCAAATTATGGGTATTCTCAGTTTTTCTAGTGCACGGCTAACTTGACGTGACCACATGTAGTAACGTAACTGGCCATACAAAATAATATTATATAAATACACCTGATTTTATGAAAATTGAAGTCATTGCATAATATAAACAGCTACAAAGTTATAAATGAATTTTGCTGTTTGAATTTTCAAAACTTACGTTCTGCCAATATGTTCGGCGACAGTTTCGTTAGGACGGCGCCCGTCCCTCTGATGTGTCTGCACCAATATAAATATGTTATCAACTCCAACAGCCAACACCAAGAACGGAATGACTTCAATAATAATCAGTGTAGCCGGGAGACCCACAAATCCAAATAATCCGATAGAGCACACCACCGAAGCCAACACGATAAAGACACCTGAAAAAATAAGATAATTCATTAGCCTGTCCTCGCACCGCGCTCCTAGCGTTTGATGCAATTCCCAACGACAACAAAAATTTGCAGTCAAAAGGGCAAAAGAAATAAATTGTGACCTTAATAATATTTCTGAACTTTGTATTAATGTTCAATTATTGCTTGATACTTGCCTGCACTTGTTTAGGTCATGCGTCAAACACTTTGACAGTGTCACGACGGAGCTATTTATGAAGATATATTGGTATGTTTTTATACTGAACAGAATTCTTACAGTGTGGACAATAGAGAAAAATTATTGGTGTTGTTTAACTGTACCTCCGAGTCCTAAGGTAATCTTGCTGTCAATCAGCAATCTACTGCAGGAGTTAAGTTGTCCCAAGCTGATGGCGATGTAGGCAAACATGATAATGTAGGAGACGAGGATTGTCATCACATCGGACTGAGATTCTCGGTACAGCTCGTCTTCTATAGACCTCTCTGATGTAAAGGAAATATCCATGAACTCTGGCTTCTCGGTTGTTGTCCAATTCTTCATCAGGTCAATGTACTTTTTCTCCCATTCCATGGCCGGTGTGAGCTGAACAAATACATAAGATAGTATTATTATATGTACATATATACGTAATATAAAATAAGACTTAATTTTTAAATTACAACAAAAAGATCTCAAATTCCTCAATTTAAAATCATTCAACGTATACAACTCTTACGACAAAATCAAGAAAAAATTTCGAATCATGAAACTACTCAATACTTGTCACTGATCAGACTCTCTTCCAAAAAATTATTAATTCAAAAGTTGACTGCCCTGAGTTGATAAACAGAATAAATTTCCACGCACCGCTTTGATACAGCAGACAGAAAAACCCTTGGCAAATGCAACACCAACTCTAATCAAAATGAATTTATGAATAAGACCTGTAACTGGAACAGCAAACTTGGAAATATAGACATACAAACTGACATATACTGCTAGTTACTATTGTTACAGAAGGTCATTGTATCATATTTTAGGTGCGAATTCATGATGGTTAAATTAATTGTACCTTATTTTTTTTATTTATTAGTTATTTTTATTTCACTTAAATGGCAACATCCCATAATCTTTCTCCTTCCCTAACCCGCCCCAAACCCAAAACCTGTTTTCCACTCTATCCGGTATAGTTATAAACACATATATTGTTGTACTTTCATTTATATTATTTTTTTAAGTACTTAGTTTTATACGACTAAATAATATACGAGTAATACGAGTGAATATTTATAATCAGTCAGTTTTTTTTCATTCTCTTCTGTATATTACAAATATTAATACAGTAGAACCTCGTTAATTCGAAATCCACGGGACATCAAAAATCAAATTTCGAATTAACGAATTCCCACGTAATTCGAAATTTTATGAAAAAAATAAAAAAATAAATACGCCGAAAATCGATTTTCTCGGCCGCCTCTTCAAATCCGGGTGGTATTTTAGTTGTAAATTCGTATTAATACCAATTATTTCTTTATTTTCGCGGCCGATTACCGTCGCGGCGGGCCCTTTAACCAGTCAACTGTGGCTCGACTGCCGGCGGGCTTTTTTGAAATCCGGTGGTTTTTTTTTTAAATGCGATTTTAACACTTATGTATAAAGAATTTGTGTAAGGTAAAAGCTCAGAATTGCTTGCGCCAATTACGGACTAGCATTTGCTTTTCGTTTCACGGTTCTAGCTACTCTGTTCGTATTAATATTAATTAATCTATGACAAGCTGGCGTCATCTCTTTCATGAGCTTGTTTTTAACGGTCGGTTTTTGAGTGGGCATTAGCTGAAAACCGGATTAATCAATTAATTCAACAAATAACTGTAAGTAATTGTGTTTTTATACATAGTTCATTGTGCAAGTAATGTGTTTTGTAAAATATAAATCATTTTTGATAATTGTAAATTTGTAAAAGATGACGTAAAAGTTCGCAAAAATTTTTTACTTTTTGGATGAAGTTATGTACATCATATATTACATTATTTGGAGTTATTCGTGTATCATTGTGTGGAAAAAACAATTGTTATTATATATCGAAGCCCTTGTTTTGTCAATACTTCGTGTTTATTTTATAAAAAATTAAATGTCATGTCATTTAATTTTTTATAAAATTACATGTCATGTCATGTGTCAAAAAAATAGCTGCGCGTAAATATTTCATGTTTAGTTGGGAATATTTACGTGATAATTATGTTATTTGGAGTTATTCGAATGTCATTATGCAGGGAAAACAATTGAGATTATGTAACAAAGCCGTTATATAGTCGATATTTAGTGAAAATATTATAAAAAAATAAGTTTTGCATCTCTACTGATCGCACAAATACATCGATAATAATGTCAATGTGTTAGTGTTTCTGATCGAGCCCGCCGTCGCTGCCGGTAGCGCCACTTGAACGGTAGATTTTAAAAGTTGCGTTTTTTTCAATGAATTCGCGTAAATTGTACAAGGGGGTCCAAGAAAATGTAAACTATTGTTTAAGGAAATATTTTTAATGGTATTTATTATTTATTATGAAAAATAGTAATAAATATCACAAAATTAGAGCAGTTGTATAGGGTGTCCCAAAAATAATACGAAAAAATATTTTTTGTTTATTATTATATATACAAAATTTATAAATACTAGTATATGTCTGATTGTTCCTATTATTAAAGAATGGAGACTACTAATTCTGGAGAGATACGCGGTAGAAGGACTGGTGAGGCAGCGCCGGTCGGAACGATGGTATGTTTTTTATTTTTATTATTGTTATTATTTGTGTATTAGTAGTAGTTATATTAGGTTGGTTGTTTGCTTATTTTTTTTCCAGAATTGAAAGACATTAGTGTAACAATAAATGTTTATTTTTTCAGGTTCCTGGAGCCGGCAGAAGAGGCGGCAGAAGCACCGAAGAGGCAGCGCCTATCGCAATCACGGTATGTTGTGTATTAGTAGTAGTTATATTGGGTCGATTGTGTGCTTCATCTTTTCCAGAATTGAAAGACATTAGTGTAACAATAAATGTTTATTGTTTCAGGTTCCTGGTCAACCAAAAAAAAGGAGGAGGCTAGACTTGGAGGAGCCCTCGGATTATCCAACCCCTTCAACCTCTACAGCTCCAACGACTCAGGTAATTATAATAAGACTAGGCTAACTTTTACAGTGCAATTTTTGTATTTTAGTTCCTCAAGGGCGCTTTTCAATGAAAATAAAATAATTTCGTTAAACATAGCTGAATATATATTTTTTTTTCTATATATAGGTAGTCGACAATATCATCTTCGAATTTATCGGCTTCGATAGCGAAGATGATGACGAAGATGATGTCGACATAAATTCTGATTGCGGTGGTGATCCCGACTACATCCCGCCCCTGGGGATTGAAACGGATGTGCCTGAGGAAGAGTTGGAGCTGTTGGGGGAGGAGGAGGAAAACCCCGAGGAGCAGTCCTTCACCTGGTCTGAAGTGCATTGGTCGCCAGTTCATTGGTTGATATTTCATGTCCATTCATTGAGAAACAATGTCTAAAAATTGACATATTATCATAATAAATATGTATATGTAAAATAATATTTTTCGTAGTCGAGAGCCTGGCCTCTGGACCAAAGTTTGAAAAACACGTGTTTCATATAATATAAAATGAAATAAATATGATGAAACATAAATCTCAGACTTTTATTTTTATTGAAGCACCCAGTACTTGAAATTGAAAAAATGCATTTTATGTTATACAGGGTGTCCGGAAACTCGTAGTACAAGCGGGAAACTGGTGAATCTACATCACATTTGGAGTCGATTTTGTAGTATATTTTTTTTTGATTTGAGCTTTCGTTATCGAGTAAATCGAGTTAGAAGTTAATTTTTTTTTTTTTTTTTTTTTTTTTTAATCAAATTCTTATAAATTATTACTGAAGATCAAAGTACCCAACTAATTAAAACTATTTGAAAGTAAAACAAATGAAGAAACTCGGATTTGAAGCATTATTTTGAAATCACCCTTCATTTAATCCGGTGTAATCATAAAATATTTCTGCTCTGCAGGGTTAAAACATCTGTTGTTCAACCCTAAACACCAGAAAAAACTTTAACCCAAAAATAGCCGAAAAATATTTTTTTTGGTTTTTTTTTTTTTTTTTGTGAAAAAGCTCAAATCAAAAAACTTTATGTTTTTTTGGGTTCCCCATGTGGTGTAGATTCTCCAGTTTCCCGCTTGTCTACGAGTTTCCGGACACCGTGTATAAAATTGAAATAAATATTATGAAACAAAATATCACTAAAATTTATTTTTATTCTCATTGAATCATGATTCTTTGAACCACTCTGTATTTCGATTAGTATACGTACACAAGGATGGCGGCCATTTTGGAATTCAATATATTGAAATAGACTTCAAATTGGTCAACTGTCTGAGGTAAATATTCTACATATTAGCATTGTTTTGGATATAAATTCATTATCGAAATAATAGGTGTGAGGTACCATTAGAAAGGTAATTCTATCTAGTTTATTTTGATGTAATTTTTACAATATTTCGCAATATAATTGTGTCAAAAATCAGGTTGGTAAAGTGACAGCAAAAATGTTAGAAAATTTACATCATAGTGCATAAATATATTTTTAGCATTATTTATTTACAGGTTTCTAGTATAAAAAAATATTATTAGTAACAACAATAGTATGAACTACCAAAAACTGAAAGAATTGCTTTCATAACTTTATACAATACGACACAAAAAATTCTAAAGTGCACGCTTGGCATGACATTTTTTTTTGAAAAGCCTAAAATATTTTACATTTTCAAAACAACGTAAATGCCATTATTTCTTTGAAAACACCTTTGGTTTGTTTTTTTTCATATAGGCTATTTATTCAGGTTGGAATAATAAAATCCGTTTATATTCATATACATAATTTTTTTGACAATTGTTTCCCGAACGGGGGAATTTTTTATTAATTTTCCAGATAAAGTTAGCTATTCTGGGAAAACGTCTTACGATATAATCATGAACTATATATGAATAATTAGCTACATTATCTGGTAAACAGAAAACAATCGAAAAAAAAAGCAAATACTTAGTTTTTTTTCTGAAATTTGAGAAAAAACTCATCAAGGTAATTTTCGCACTGTTTCCGAAATCTGCCCCACTGTTGACAGGTTAAATTCAGATATTCCCAATAAATTCGTAAAAATGCTATATATTTACGCGTAAATCGAGATTTCGCTGCCGATTTCGGTCGCGGCCTACCCTTTAAATTGAGATATTCGTAAAAATACGATATATTTCCGCGTAAATCGAGATTTCGCGGTAATTTTCCATTGCGGCCGACCCTTTATTTCAAATATCTGAATTTAAATTCGTTAAAATACGATATATTTCCGCGTAAGACGAGAATTCGCGGCCGTATTCCGTCGCCGCTGGCTGTTTAAATTCAGATATTCGAAATAAATTCGCAAAAATACGATATATTTTCGTGTAAATCGAGAATGCGCGTCCGATTTCCGTCGCGGCCGACCCTTTAAATTCAGATATTTGATGTAAATTCGTAAAAATATGATATATTTCCGCGTAAATCAATTTTATCGGCAGTTTTTCGTCGCGGCCGGCCTTTTAAGTTCAGATATTTGAAATAAATTCGTAAAAATATGTCATATTTCGGCGTGAATCGAAATTTTTCGGCCGATTTCCGTCGCTCCGTATTTTTTAACTCGGATATTCGAAGTAAAGTTAGTAAAAATACGATATATTTCCGCGTAAATTGAAATTTCGCGTCCGATTTCTGTCACGGCGGGCCCTTAAAAATTCAGATATTCGAAATAAATTCGTAAAAATATGATATATTTACGGGTAAATCGAGATTTCGCGGCCGATTTCCGTCGCAGCGGGCATTTAAATTCAAATATTCTAAATAAATTAATATACGATACATTTACACGTAAATCGAAATTTCGCGGCCGAGTTTCGTCGCGGCCGACCCTTTAAATTCAGATATTTGGTGTAAAACTACGACATATATCCGCGTAAAACGTATTTTCTCGGCCCTTCAAACTCGGATATTCGATATAAATTTGAAAAAGTACGACATTCCATTATAAATCGATTCAGATTTATAATGGAATATCTTTTTTGGGAAGAATTCGCCAAAAACTGTCCGAAAAAACTGCAATCACCATTTATAACTCCGTTATTGCTCCACATTTTAATTACTGCTCAACTATCCTTTTTCTGTGTAACGACCGAGAGCAAGATAAATTTCAAATTCTCCAAAATAGGGCAATGAGAACAACACTTAGACGAAATAGATATTCAAAAGTAAATAAAATGTTAAACGAACTAAATTGGCTAACGGTGAAACAGATGTTGACCTTGAACACGATGATATTTGTACACAAAATAGTAAACAACCTGCTACCCAAATATTTTTCAAATAAAATTGTATACAACAAGGACATACACAAACATAAAACTAGAATGTGCAATGAAATCAGGCTACCAAAAAAGGACAAGGCGAATACACAGAACAGTATATTCTATAAAGGGATGAAATACTATAACGCGCTGCCGGAAAACCTAAAGCTGCCCCAATTGAAAAATTCAAGATGTTGTGTAGAAGTCACATAAAACAAGAAAAAACATAGAATATTAATATGTAAAAATTAATTAGTCATTTGTTAACTTAAATGAACAAATCTCTAAAATAAAATTATTTAAAAAAAAAAAAAAAAAGATTTACAAAATAATAATACTTATTAGGACGATGTATAACCACGTAAAAATACATTTTTCGGCGTTTTACCGCCACGACTGACTTTTAGATTCAGATTTACGAAATATTGTGATTTATTTTCGCAAAAATCAAATTTTTTCGAATTATACGATCAAATTTTTGTGCGCGGACAAAAATAAATTTCGAATTACGAATTAACGAATTTCGAATTAAAAAAAATTTTGTATGAAAAAATTTTTCTGCGGAAATTTTTTTGGCGAAAATTTCGAATTACGCGTTTTTTCGAATTATCGGGGTTCGAATTAACGGGGTTCTACTGTATTAAGACTGTTTACGTTCCGTAAATAAATTTTTTTTTTAAGATTGTTTCCAGCGAATTGACAAATTTATAGATTATAATATTTTTAAAACCCTCGGGTTCTCTTCGTTAAAAATAAACTCAAGTTATCTATGTAGTTATTTTATAAATCCACTGACTATTAAGCTTGCACAATCGTTTTACGTATTAAGGGTAAGATCCATATGAAAACCTACGTTTGATAGTGACATAATAATTTTTGATATGTTTACATATTGCGTAATTTCAAATTCCTTAAATTGAGGCCACAAGAGGAACGGTTGCGCAGCCTTTTTCATACAAAACTTAAATTTGGGTATGAGGCCAAAATACCTAACGAAACTGAATAATATCTTGTTTTAATATTTAGGTATATGTTTACAAGACAAGGTTTTTTTTATGCAAAGCACAAAGGATAACAAATTATTATTAGCCTGAAACACAAATATAAATTGAAAAAATCTTCCGGGAAAAAATAAATGCCGCCAACGGGAATTGAACCCGCACCTTCTGATTAGATACTTGTCAAATATTATTAATATTTATTAGAGGTAAACATATGTTTACAAGACAAGGTTTTTTTTGTGCAAGGCACAAAGGATAACAAATTATTATAAGCAATAATTATTAGCCTGAAACCTTAGTCAATAATATATCTCGACCCCTATCTAGTGAGAAATTAAGTATTTAACAATACCTTTCCTGCAAACATAAAGGTTGTTTTCAGGTGAAAAAATCAAAAACAATAATTGTTGGATGAAATACTAGTATTTATTGAATTATTTGACGGTTAAAAATAAGCCGACCTTGCACAGTGGTTCCGTGCACCTGACCGGCAATGAGAAGTTGCGGGTTCAATTCCCATCGACGGCATTTATTTTTTCCTGGAAGATTTTTTAATTTATATTTGTGTTTCAGGCGAATAATAATTGCTTATAATAATTTAATATCTTTTTTAAACTAAGGGTATAGCAAATATCTAGTGCGGATATGTGGTATTTTATTTATTTGTCGTTTAAATTATGATATAAAGGCCATTAAAGAATTCAATTTTTCATGATTTTAGAAACAACTTTGGCATTTGTTTGTGATTTAATTGTAATTAATAAAAAAAAAATAATAAGATTGTGGGGTTTAGACATTTCATACGCTTTCTATAAAAACGGCTGCAACATGTCTACTATGTGAAGGTAACGTTCACAATAAACACGTGTATTACAACCTGGGTAAATGTATACATTATGTACTTGTGTATTATTCCCCAGGGAAATCTAAACGAATGTCTTATTTATTATAACTGCCAACGAATCCCTAAGAGCTGAAAGCATTATGCAAAACTCATTGATGTATCCTCAGAGGACACTAATAATTCACGACCTGAGCAAAAGGTCAACGTTAAATTCTGTTGAAACACTACAATAGGAGATTGACGTCAGGGTGTACGATAAAACCAAAATTCACATGGATGACATGCGCATAAATTCACAGAGGATAACCATCTGAGGAAATATTCCGATAACAAATATTCAGTTCCCAGGAAGCTGTTTTGACATAACGGTTGCAAAACAATACATTAGCGATATTTGGTCGATTGTAGCACGTACCTTGGTTTTGTTGTGATGATTGTTGACTATGAAGGTGAGGATAATTGCGGTGGCCTTCTCGTATTTGGCCTCCTTGCTCAGCACCTCGCCGGGCTCCAGGAAGCCTCCCAGCGCAACAGCAGGGTCCACGGGGCCCCCGTATGGCGCCAGGCAATCAGGGTTGTAAGGGTTTCTAAATAAAACAAGCAAAAAATCACTAGTCATTATGTATATAGAACATGGGTTGCATAATCGTCATTCACAGCGAGATTAGTCAAAATGTCATGGCCGCAGACAAATTATTCGGGGCAAAGTATTCGACAGAAATGCTCCCACAGTAAATCCAGGCCGTATGAATAATTCACTTATCTTCTGCAGGAACATAAATCTGGGAACGTGTTGTTTTTCAATGAAATACATAATACATCATGTAAATTATGCAGAATACTTAACTCCTGAACGCAAATATCTACATAATACTAATAGAATCAGTTTGATGCTGGTTTGGTTTGCCATTATTGGCAGGATAGAATGAACAAAGACTTACTGGGTGCAGCTCTTGAAGTGGTCGAGGTAGTTGGTTTCGTAGCCATCGGGATCTATGTCCTCCTCGTCAAAGGTTTCCATATCGTCTTTGTAATATCCCCACACTGATTGCAGCACGCATTGTTCTACGCTTGGGGGTCCGGTTATGGGAGAGCTCAGGGGAGCAAAACAGATGTGCTCCAGACCACCAATACCTGGAAAACATTATATTTATTATATTGTATGTGGTAATCTACGGAAATTCCAAGTTAATTGTTCACAGCTTTGTCTCCCGCATGAGGTATCAGATCTCTGGTCTCAAAGAGAATCGGCAACAACAAAAACTGAATTCTACAATTATATTTTTTTGTGTTGTATGTACATATTTTTTTAATATAACGGGTCGTGTATGGCACTTCTCCCAAAACCACGTTTGAATAAAGAGATATTTTTATGTTTTTAAGATCCACATACCTTTGATTCTTTCTTGCAAATCAAACACTGTTTTCATGAAAGTCTTGTTGAACACCGGACCAAATGTGATGATTCCGCGAGACGTGTTGTGAACTATATTGGGGAGATCCACTGCCTTGATGATGATCATCTCGGTCCTGTAGAAGGGCTCAAAGTGAGAGTCAAAGTATTCCCTCTCGAGCCGGGCCCGGGAGTTGGGGGCAGCCCACAGCTCCACAGGGTCAGTTGTCACCTTCATGTACTTGATGCCATGGCCCAGGGCAGTCACCACACAGAGTCCTAAAACCAATCATTTATGAGAATGAGGGAAAGGTTACGATGAATCTATTAGCGGTACGCTAATAGGTATTATTATTATTTTATGAGCAGGCAACATTCTGCTGATGCGCTTGTATCTAATATCACAATTATTTTATGAGCAGGCAACATTCTGCTGATGCGCTTGTAATAAGTTTTACAATAGATTAAATTTTAAAATAAGTTAATCCTTTATTCTCTCCAAATAAGAATCCAATCGAGCTTTAAATGATTTATATTTGTAGCATCGATGACATGTTGTTGAAGTTAGTTCCATGCTTTCACTACTCTATTTGCAAGGAAGTGATTCCTAGGATTGGATGCAAAAGGCATTTTTTTGAGTGTCTACAGTTAGTTCCTTGAGTTTATCTTCATATTGCCGGTGTTTCAAAGCTCTCGGTATTTTTGTGAATCATATTTGTACCCCTCTCTATTAGATCTATATCCTTTGCAAAATGTGGACTCCAAATTTGGAAAACATATTCTAGGAGAGGTTCTCCTAGGTCTTGTTGTTATATACCATAATTTTAATTGGTATTTTGTATCCCGTCGACTTTCAACAAACAGCTACATATTTTGCAAGTATTAAATATGAAAAATATTAAATATTAAATATTTTTCTGTTTCAGATTTTCGTTTAGAAATCACTAATATTGTCTTCAATATTTAAATATTACAATTTGAGGTTTTACTCAATAAAGTTATTCCGAAAAATAAATATTAAATATGAATTTATGTACATACAATTGATATCATCTAACTTAAGATTGATAAATAAATAATAAACTACTGAAGGGACAACTATTAATATTAATGGCTGATTATGTCAAATGCTGTCTGCTACAATAATAATTCGATCATCGTTGAAATTATGCACTGTTTCAATGATTCATAATAGTAAAGGACACAGTAATAGACACGTGATGTGAGTTACATGAGGAAAAGTCACAAATATCACGACATTTGCTGATAAGCTGAGTCACCATATCCACGAAGTTCGTAATCATAGTTTATGAAAAATAATGATAACAAAATTCTAAATCAATTAATGGAAAAAATAAAACAAAATTACTCCAAATAAGTCAAATATTACAGCAAATTAAGCATTTGAAATTGATAATTAATATATTATGTTAACATTTTCCATTAATAGAACAGATATATTTGACAATAAAAACCACACAGTTTTAGAGAGCTGTTCAGCTGAGCTCTTTTTCTAATACCGTAAAACAAGGATTCTCAACCGGTCAATTGGGTAGCAAATTATGGTCGATCTCGAAGAAAAAATTTATATCCTGACAAATTAGATCTGCTAGATTCATACTATCGAGTCAACGTTTGAAGTAACAGCAAACATTCTTTTTAGTTGATCCCTATGAAAACCAGGGTAAAATGTAGCTCCCAACCTTCTTGAGGTTCCAATTCTTTCCGTAAAATTTACTTTAAAAACGGTTTTTGATAACTCCTTTTACAATGCATTGAGGCTTATGGCATTGTGAAAGGATGTATTTTTACCCACAAAGAATGTGATAAAGTGGTTTTTCCACAAACGTTAGGGTTTTCCCCTCATTTGAATGACACAATACAGTATACATTCATTCCTAGGTAGTTATGTATGAACAATTTTGAGTTTTTATTTTTCTTACATTTAATAACATTATTATTTTATTTAAAAAAGCTTAATTATAAACAAATTCTGCTTTTTAATTATTATATAGTAAAAATCATAAAATTAAAATAGAGTTCTACAAATTAAGCTACATGAAAAAAATAATTAATTACTAAAAACACAATAAATAACTCGTCAAAACAACAATAAATAAAATGCACGAACAACTTGGTCAGATGTATAAAAGTACACAAGACACAGGTGTATAAAAAATTATAGCTTACCAAAGAATAGAACGGGCCATGGTTTAGCGGCGCATAGGGTGCCCCACCAGCGGAAGAATCTCTGCAGATTGGCCTCCGTGCCGGCGCCCAGCTTCTCCAGAGTGGAGGGTTCGGGCTCATCCATATCCTCAGCCACCCCCTCGCCGTCCGCACGTCTCCTCTCGCCCTGAGCGCCCCCGGACACCCCGCATGACAGCTCCTGCTCTGTGTCTGATGTCACACCTGCACCAGGAAATTAAAATCATAGAACAATATCACAACACCAAAGTTAACTACAGTACAAGATATAGTATACATACAATATTGCAGAAATCTACTAAGGTGTATATTACTTAGTTACAAAATGACATCTGTCAGTATCAGAGCATGATTCTCCCGGCACCCGTCCCAATATTATGTTGGCAATTTTAAATGTTCAAAATATGGTTAAAAAAATGTATACAGTCGAACTTGGTTATAAGTTGAAATGATTGCAGAAACACGTAATGAGTTCACAGATGTAAATGACCAATATTCTGATCAGATTATGCTTATCTCTGTAATCATAAAAAATTATAATCAGAGAGCCCTTTGGGGAAATAAATTTAGTAAGAGCCTTTGTCTGATGGTACATATACATTTGCAAACCTTAACGCGAACCGAGCCACGAATTACGGGAAAGGAACAGCCAGCGGCGTTTCGCGCCCTTTGCGGTTGCTTTGTTCCTTTCCCATAAGTTGAGGTTCAGTTCGGTAGTTCGGCTCGCGTATGTATACGTAGCATAAGATTTAGTGATATTTATGATCCCGACATATCTTTTCGCATGTCATTGTTCAGGTGGATGTAGATAAAACTTTGAGATAACCAAGTTCCACTGGATGCTTTTGTTTGATAGTCTATGCTTAGCGAATTTACAAATTGGATTGGACTGAATTTGTAGTAAATAAAATGATTCATTGTGAATGAGAATAATAATACATATATTGTTTGCTTACAAGAACTAAATCAAAATTTGAAATGATGGAACAGTCACAAATAATGGTAGATAAGCAGAACAAAGGATTTTGATAACACTAATATTGTGGAATGATGTAAAGCAATAAAACTAATGATGATGACATGATGAACCAATGAGTATTTTAGCTGGTACTATAGGATAGTTTATAATTCAAGCCTTCTCCCACCCACCCTCTATGGCTACAGCCGGAAATATCTTAAGGTCTTGCTTCTCCAGTCTCCCTAAAAATGTACCCACATAAAAAAAACATGAAATAAATTTATAGAGAAATTCAAAAAGGGCAACGTTAATGACAGCAATAATTTAACGCGTTGAACGCCATGTAGGTCACCGGTGACCTCATAACGAAAATTGTCATTTTTCTCCCATAGCGCCATGACGGTCACCGGTGACCGCAGTTAATTTTCTTGATTTTCATGGAAAATTTAGGTTAAAAAAAAGGAATACATTTTGATGGTCGCCGATGCTATCTGAGTATTTTTTTTTCAAATTTAAAATGGTAATTATTCTTCATTTCGACAATTGCGTTCAACGTGTTAAATTAAAGAATAAAAAGGATTTTAATAAAGATGTTAATTTATTATTAGTATAATTCAGTGCAATGAAAAATAATTTTGACTGCAGTTCTACCATCTGCTTCAATTTGCAATGAAATAGATTAACAAACATTCACCAACAAAGCAAACATAGAAGGTAAATGGAAAAAAAAAATGCATTTGAAAAAACCTGTTATTGAATTTATAAGCACAGCTCTATATTATTACAATTTTTTTTATATATACAGTAATATATTGTATACTAAGTGGCGACAGGTGAATTTATTTTTACTAAAGAGCTAGAATAAAGTTTTTTTTTTTTTTTTCATCTTAGCTCTCTATCTAGTATGAAGAAAGTTACAGACCTTCTGATACCAAATAATGCCTGCACAATATAAATTATCTGGCTTTCTTAACTCAAGCCGCTAAGTCATGCATAAAACTATTTGTCGTTAAAAACACATTTTCTATAAACAAAACTAAAAGAAATGGAATTTGTCGCAAAAATAATATAAGTAGCATACACGTGCCATTCTTCTTATCGATCAAATAATAGTTGAAACAAGCTGATTAGTTTGTGTAATAATTTACACAATTAGATTAGAGTCATTAACACAACAGATCTGTATATTATGAATATAAACGGTTAAATGTTCAGCAACCTGAATCTCACAGACACGTTAGACAATAATTAGACATTGGAAATGTTAAGCACGGGTACACAGATATGGCTGCACAACACAACAAACACTTCTTATAAGTGAGCAAGGACATACTGGAAGTATGAGAGTGCAGGGGAGAAGTCTCCGGGGCATGGCAGCCCGCAGTCAGCTGGCGCCCCACGGCCCTTGCCCCGCCGGCCCGCAGCCACCCTACAACAGCATAAGCCAGGTCATGCACTAAAGAGTTAACTGTCTACGCCACGAGGTGCCAAAGGGGATAAGTGCAGGAGTTAGGAGCCTACACCGCCATGCCGTCATGCTGCCAAACCGCTGCTACAGTCAATTATAGATATAAAAGGAGTACGCTACTCAAGTAACTCATCTAATCTAAAAGCCCGGTAAATTTCGGCTAAAATAATAATTGGCGCCAGCAGGCAAAAAATAACAATAATAATTGACTTTTATAGAAAGCATTCATTTTGTGGTTTGACATAACATTGTCCCAGTTCAGGCAAAAGTCACCAACCTCAGAAACAAAGCTTTGAGTGATTGATTTATTTCACAAGTACTAGAAGATTTTATGTTTATTTTGAGCATTGCCGACGTTGTAAGCACTTGCGTGCGTACTCCTTTTAGGTCATGACGGCTGATGGGCGATGGCTGGATGGCTGGCGACTACAGTGCATCAGTTAGTAGTGTTGAAGAGTAAACATACTGGATCTGTGAGAGTGCAGGGGGGAGGCCTCGGGCTCGCGCGCCCCGCCGCCTCGCTGGCGCCCCCCGTTGCCCCCGCCGTCCACTCCGTCCGCCCGCAGCCAGCCTACAACACACGCACACCCGGTTCATGCAACAAACACATCCAACCAACCAACCACTGCCACCATTCTACTCAACAGCACGCCATCCGCATGTCTACCCTGTTTAAAAATTGATGCTCGTTTTCGGAATACAGTTAAACTCCCTTATATAATATAAAGTTCCCCATAATAACTTTAATTTTTTCGGTCCCTTGAATATCCTAATAAGAAAGTTTCACTGTAAAAAGAATGACAATGAATTAATAGGAAACGAGAAAACCGAATGAGCTTTAAATTCAATTTTTTCAAAGCTCCATATTATCTGTTTCAAAATAAATATTATAATTTATCCTGCTCATCTCAATACAGGACTGCCCTAGTCAGTTGAACGGATTATGTTATGCTTTTATTATACAACTAGCGACTTTACACAGGGTTTTTAGAAATCTAATGAAGACAGTGACCTTTCCCTTGTTTTGAAGGTCAAGTGTGCAAAATTTCATCAATCTCAGAATAAAATTGTAGATTTGTATAAAAATCAAATCCAAACCACCCATCCCGTGTCCGCCTGCCATACACTCTTCTTTATATAAATAGATTTTTTTTAAATAAATCAATAAAAACATAAAAATTTGATACACTACATGATCGCAATATTTAAACAAAACAAAAACTAACGTAATAAAAAAATTAAAAATTAGGTACCTGTGCCAATAAAATTTACATTCTTATATTGGGAACAGTGTTATTAACACAATTGTGGAAAAGTTAAGAAAAACCTCAAGGATATTGGAAAAATATGTACATTTTTTAAAATGCATAAGGGTGACTGTTAGTTAGAGACAGAGAGAGAGAGAAAGAGTTTGACCCTATATATTATATTGTTTTACTCTCAACTGGTTGCGGATGCTATTCAAGTATTATTATGAACCCTTCAAGGTCTATAACACATAACTTGTAAGCAGATTATTTATTTATTTATTCCTTACACACAGCTGTCAAGCCATTTTTGTAAGTTCCATCAAACTTGATATCGATATCACACCAAGACTTGGCAGTGTCTACAATATATAATAAATTAAATATTGACATTCATATATCGATGTATGTGGTGCATGGAAAACAGGATAGACCTCTCTGCTTAGAAGAAGGTCATTCAGATGAAAAATTCAGTTAAGTCATAACAATTTCATGGTATAAGACAATTTAAAATAAATAAATGCAAACTTACTGCAACAAATATCAGATAAAGCTTGATGTTATGGTAAATACATACGATGAAATAATTTATATCACTGTCTGCTGCCGCAGATATGAATTTGATTGAACATTTTTTTTTTTTTTTTTTTTTTATATTTACTCCACACAGGAGGCCCTGAAGAAAATAATTTCCCTCAGGGCCTATGTCATCTTTGGGGATGCTGTGTGGAGGGTCTTTTTGTGGAGAGGAAGGAGTGAACATGGGTCTTGAAGAGTCCCATGTTGTAGGAGGGAGGAAACACAGAGGCCGGCAGTTCGTTCCACAGCCGAGCTGTTGAACTTAAGAACGAATCGTAGAAGCGACCCGTTCTCATGTGACAAGTGTCAACTGTGTACAAATGTTGGGCGCGCGTTTGGCGTGTATCCCGACTACGCACCGGCGCCGAAGGGATCAATGACGCTAGTTCCTCAGAGCATCTTCCATTGTAATACCGATAGAACAAGGACAGCATACCTACCCGACGTCTGTGCTCTAAAGATTGCAGTCCGTTTGTTAAGATTGGGGAATCTATCAAACGGACCGCCCGTTTCTGCACAGAGTCAAGGGTTTTTTTCAGGTATTTTGGGGCTCCAGACCAGAGATGGCTGCCAAATTCGACAGTAGGGCGCACTTGCGATTTGTACAGGGTGAGCAGTTGTGTACTATTAAAGTATCTGCGGGCCCTGTACAGTACGCCCAGCTTCTGAGAGGCCAACTTTACTCTGGCTTCGATGGAGCCCCCGTACCTGAGCTGGTCACTTATAGTTACACCAAGCATATCAATGGAAGGCCTGTTCGGAAGATTGCTTCCGTTGAAGGAGACTAGATTATCATTTGGATCCCTTTTAGACGTAATCAGACAGGATTGGGTCTTTGAAACATTAAATTCGACGAGATTATTTTTACCCCAGGAGGAAATACTCTCGAGATAACCGTCCATTCTCTGCTTCAAAGCCCTCCGAGCCGTTGGAGTTTGTGTGCCCTTTGGGGGCTTGTCAAACAAAAAGCTATCATGAACTGTACTGTCATCCGCGTAACAATGAATCGGTGCACATGTCAAAAGGTCATTGATGTGCAACAAAAACAAAGTCGGAGACAGAACCGATCCCTGTGGGACGCCAGCATTTATGGAGTGCGAGGAAGAGGTGAAACCGTCAGCAACCGCCTGAATCGACCTATCCCTTAAAAAGTCAGCAATCCACGTACACAGGGATGCGGGAAGTCCGTAAGAATGCAATTTGTTGACAAGTCCTCGGTGCCAGACCCGGTCAAAGGCCTTGGATATGTCTAGTGCGACCGTTTGGGTCTCACCGTGACGTTCCAGGCACCGCCCCCAAACATGCGTCACATACGCGAGAAGATCACCGCACGAGCGGTTCCGCCGGAATCCGTATTGACGGTCGTTGATAATTTTGTTCTTCTCGAGGTATGTGAGCAGTTTGTCGTTGATCACACGTTCCATCACTTTGGACAGAACTGATGTGATCGCTATGGGGCGGTAGTTGGCCGGGTTGGAGCGGTCACCTTTCTTGGGAATAGGGTGAATTACCGCTTTTTTCCAACCAGAGGGCACAGTGCCACACTTCAGGGACATTTTGAAGAGCTTTGTCAAAACTGGAACTATTTCCGCAGCACACCTCTGCAATACCAAGGCAGGTATTCCATCAGGTCCACTAGCTTTGTTAACATCGAGCCCCCGTATGACGTGGAGTACATCCCGATGCCGGATCCTCAGCTTTTTCATATAGAAGCCGCAGTGAGGAACCGACGGCGGAACAGCACCCCCGTCGTCGAGGGTCGAGTTTTCCGCAAACATTTTCCCTAAAAGGTTTGCCTTTTCGGTGGCGGTGTTTGCTAGTGAGCCGTCAGGTCTGGTAAGAGGTGGCAAACTGGGTTTGCAAAAATTTCGACCTATTGAGCCCGCAAGCGACCAGAATGCTCTGCTGCCATGCGGGCAGGCAGCCAGCTTTTTGCTGATCTGCAGGTCGTGTTCGAATTTTGATCTATTGATGATTCTCTTGCATTCCTTTGCCGATTTGTTGTATGCTGATCTGCTTTCGGGCGTTCGAGATGTGTTGTAGGCTCGGTAAGCCGCGTTTTTTCGTCGAACTGCTTCGGAGCATTGTCGACTGAACCATGGCTTTGAGCCCACACCAGTTTCTTTAGTAGTCGATTGTATGAAGCCATCCATCGCCGATTTGATGACTTCACCAATCTCCTGGGCACATCTTGAAGGGTCCGAAGTCCGAAAACAAACAGCTGACCACGGAAAAGCATTGAAATGGGCCCGCATACCGAACCAATCTGCTGACCTATAGTCAAAACAAAGGAAGTTATGATTTGAGAGTATAAGATTACTATCATAACTCAATTCACATAAATTATATCATTAATCAATGGAAATTATAAGAAAGAAATACAATAATACAGTCCCAAGGAGGAAATCCATAACTGGTTTTATTTTGGGTATACTAAATATGTACAAACTGATCAAATATATGCTGTCGATTTCCCGAAAAAAAATAAACAATATGTGTAAACATCAAGGAAAAGAAACATTCTCATTGTCAAAATATTAAGAGAGATTTTTCCAAGATACAGTTTTAAAATAAAATAATTCTTGAATTTGAATCACAGTTATAATGTTCAACATGTACATGAAAAACCCGCCTAGTGCCATTATGCCAAGGGATGCTCCCTTGCATAATGAAGATCTAATGAAATACGACAACTAAATAAAAAAATATCAGAGGAAGCATCCAAACTGTATATGTACAGAGATCTAAGGGATCATTCCATAAACCATCCTACAAAGCTAAACAAAAAAGTTAACAGAAACTCTAAGGTTGTATTTCAAACAATAAATACCACATTTGTAAAATAAATTGCAAGTATAATTTTTAACATTTGGACGGTCCACATTTAGTCGCTGATTTTCAGCCCGTTTTAGCTTTTAAACTAATTGTGATCAGCTTATAAGCATAACAATAAGACTGACAGCTGATGACAGTTATCGAAGACCGTTAAAATGACAAAAATTCAAAATCGCGCTGGATCGTCAATTTGATGGTAATCAATAGTGATAGATATTTGAAACACTCCAACCCAAAGCTATCTTTAATTTCCTCGGGGGTTCTAATACAAAATCATTCACTAGTTTCAGAACTCTACAGTCAACAACGAAATGTTATTAAGTAAAATATTTGTTCATAAAATACTAAAATTAGTAAGATTCACCATTAATCTATAAAAATGTTGATCCACCACGATTTGACGAAAAGAAACGCTAATAGTTGGTCGACTTACCGACGGTGTTGTTTGGCGAGGGCGTACAGCAGAACACTCCTGACAAGAAGAGCAAGGAGCCGAGGAAAAAGAGCAGCAGCAGCACCAATGCGTAGCCGTCCATGCCCAGCAGCGTGAAGGGGATGGGGGCCGGGGGAAGCGGGGGTGCCACGGGGCATGACGATTCGCAGTCCAAGCATGCGCAAGCAGTGCCATTCTGGAAACCGCAGATACAATCAGTGGATCATGTCTAGGCCATACAGTTTGAATGCAACAATGAATCTCTAGCTAAAAAAGATTGAGTAACTATGACAGGGCTGTAAAGCATATTCTAAGACGTAGATAGTTAAACTTCTGAATACTTGTACTTTGGAAATTCAAAGCAAAGCTTGTGGTGTTAGTTTATTTTACTTGTTAGAGATCAAAAATCAACAGTTTCACTCCATTTGCTATTTGAAATACATTATTCTTAAATTATGTAAATATATTCCTTGACGTATTAATAATGAAGTGTAGAGTGCGCAACTAATTGAAAAGAGTGTCCTTATCAGTGAAAGAGATGAGATGCTGAATTGATGGTAATTGGCTTACATTGACGGCAGAGCTGCACGGAAGGATGGGCAGATCTGGAGGGGTCATATTCCCGACGGGTCCGTCACTGCTGATGTAGGTGATCTGGAAGGGCACATAGGGATTGCCCTTCTCGTCGCCCATGTATTTGAACCATCGGGCCGCGGTGCAGCCGATGGCCCCCCACTCCCCACACATCATGTCCAGGGCAAGCTGCCCAGAAGCTGGTACCATCACCTAAATCAATTCAATCAATCAATGTTCATAACCAACAATACATATCCAGTATTCAAATATAAATTAAACAAATTAGCACCTGTTTGCATGAATTGAAGGTTCCGTTCATGTACTTTTCAGTTAAGTGAACTTCGACAGATGTTATAACTTCCCCTGTAAACAAAGAGACAAGGTTATCTTCAGTGTAAAAAAAAAAGCAACATATAATATTACTGCAGTAAGCAAGATACATAACTAGATACACTTGCAAGGGTCAGTTGTTTCACAGCACTTGAACAATTCATCAAAGTATTAACTTTAATTATTAAGTATTAACTTTTATATTAATTCAAGTTTTGTGAAAGTTCTATTCAAGTTCTGCGAAACAACTGGCTCCAAGTCACCTGTAAAGCTAAAAATAGAGATGTTAGCATTGCATCGAAGTTTGAAACTACGATATAAAATTGTAAGTACTTATTCATAATTTTTAAAATTGTAAAAATGTACAGCATACAAATATTTTTGTACATATTTTTATTTTAGTTTTTTTTAAAGTTATTTTTTAGTTATTTTTATTTTAAAGTTATTTTTTAGTTATTTTTATTTTAAAGTTATTTATTTTAGTTATTCTTCTAAGAATAACTGGGAATCTTGTGGTAAATGGAGGGAAGAATGGGCACTGTAAAAAGTGCTGCAGGTGTCTCATAGAACTGCATATATCAGTGAAGACAATCCTCAGTCATGACTGAGGACCAGAAACCAGATGATAATTTATAAAGACCTAATTATAATATTTGCAGAATAAACGTAAAAAATTAATAAAGAAAACGTGTTTAATGCTAATATAATCAATAATTATATTCAAATCATTAATCCGAAACATAAGCAATAAACAGCTTCACATGTTTTGCATTCAAATAGGATTAAAAAATATACCTAACTTATATCATGTTTTTGAATGATTTTTAAAATTTCTACTTATGTAAATAAGATTTGAATATATTAATTTTTCAAAACAAGTCAACATTACGTACACTGTCCCAAGTATTAAATATCGTTGAGTCCAGAAGTAAAAAGATGACCTTCAACTTGTACGCAAGTTTCTTGTGTAAAACTATCTGAATTAATTTGTCAGTTTTTAGTAGATAAAGTTTGAATTACTACTTCGCTTTTGTCAAGATTCTCGTAACACATAATTAAATAATTAACATGTCTGATAAAAATAAATTTTGCAAATTTTATGAAATCTCATATTTGTTAAAAATATGCATTCAAAAGTCTATTTTCTTACAAGCCTATATTGTGAGCATGATTATTTTTCACAAAGAATGGTGGTGTAAAAAACTGCAATGCGACTGTCAGGGGCATCAATAAAAAAACGTTCAGATTAACCAAGAATCATGATTCTCGCTGAAGATCTAGTGATAGTGACAACCAATAAATTAACATAATACATAGATGTTTAACTGCTTGAGACATTGATGCTGCAGTCAACACGCATAGGAGGCAAACCGTTAAGCACAACAGTTACACATAGGCCATGGATGTAGGTATTCAATGAATTGTCGCAAAAAGGGCATTATTGCATTATTAAAGTAGACATGCAAATTTGTTAATTAAACACTAAACGATAGTCTAAAACAACAAGACTTGAATCCTATAAATGGCAGTAATATGAAGAACATTAATACATAACTTAAATGTTTATTTGATTGGCAAATTCCAGTGGCATAAGTGTATCATGAGTGATATTTCACAACATTATACTGAAATGATGTTCTTAAGAGATTCAGTCACTTGAAAGGAAATGCTCCCATTAAGGAATAAGATGTCCTTATATCAGATGACTGACCAGCTAATATGATGATGAAATGGAATCCTTTAATGGAGGCTCGGTAATAGAGTGTACAAAAGCAGATAAGGGGACTGTGCAAGGTGCATGGAGTTGAAGGGTTATACAAGTACACATCAGTGGCGGTCCGTGACTTTTCATGTGAGCTAGAGCAGTAAGATAGAAAAATTGACATTGTAGCTGAAAATATTTTTTATTGTTTTTCAAAAATATATTTTTTTGTAGAAGACAATTCAACTGGCCAATTTAATTTTATATGAAAACTAATGTATTTATATGAAAAATACTTCCATCAACTGCTTTGAACCAGGAGGAATATGCCATCTCCGATTTGGGGAATGTTGTGGTAAGTGGGGTATGAGAGGAAAGGGGTAGAAGAAGGTTGGGAAGTACTTTGCTATTCAGATCTGGTCACTAAGCATGGCTAAAGCCAATTCAAGCAACATTTCAATAGTGAATCAAGGAGCTGGATGCAATAACGACATAAACATGCACAAGCTGTTTTGCTCCAATCCCTTCTTTATCTGTTGTGTAAATATTACTTCTGTAGGTTTTACACAGACGGAGCTACATGCAAACATTCAAACACTAGTTACAAGTAAATACAGGGTTTTCCAATAAGAGGTGTTATTTTGAATAGCCCGCTATTTCGGAAGATGTTACTTTTGAAGCTGTCATTTTTTGACATTTGACAAGTAGAAACTACGCCATTAATAAAAATGGAACGATACACGCTACAACAACGCATTGAAATGATTAAAATTCACTTGAGTGAATCAAATGCAAATCATCTTGAGTGATGAGGCCCATTTCCACCTCGGTGGCTTCGTCAATAAGCAAAATTGTCGCATCTGGGACTCGGAAAACCCAAGAGTTATTGTTGAAAAGCCTCTCTATCCTCAACGTGTGACTGTTTGGTGCTGTTTATGGTCCGGCGGAGTCATTGGACCTTACTTTTTCGGAAATGAGGCTGGAGCAACAGTTATGGTGAATGGATTGCGCTATCGAGAGATGATTAATGATTATTTATGGCCGGAATTGGATGGTATTGATCTGGACAATGTTCACTTTCAACAAGACGGCGCTACGTGCCACACAAGCAACGAAACCATTGATCTTTTACGATTGAATATCAAAATAACACCTCTTATTGGAAAACCCTGTACTAAGCATTTCAAAAAAAAATTTAAAGCGTTTTACTTTAAACTACAATTTTAAACATAAGTTGGTTATTGTATCCAGCTCCTCCATTATAGTTTCTCACCACGGCGAACATTTTACGAGAATTTAATACTGGAAAGAAGTACAACTAGGTACATGTATTATTTTCTTGTAACTATATGCGAAATAGCTAATTCAAATTCTATTTTATTTTAATTACCTATGCTGGGTTTCGAACATACAACCTCTGGGTCAAGTCAGGAGACCGAGGAGCTTACTGTACTACCACAGAAGCAATCAAGTCTTATTGATATATCTATTATTAGTATATCGTGAGGCTGAAGGGTATGGGGAGATGATGGAGGGGGAAAGAGATGGGGAAGAACTAGTGTGCAACTCACCGGCGGAGGAGTTGGCAGTTTCCACGACGCGCATGAAGTCAGACTGCGTGGGGGAACAGGTGAGCGCGCAGAGGTGGTGCGCAAAGTTGTCCATGCAGGCAGGGCAGCGCTTCAGGAAGTTGGCAGCCACCTTCACCTTGGTGTCGAAGCTTTCCAGCTGACTGAGGCTGCAACAGGTGAGTATTCCGTCCCCTTTGTCCACCATCAGCTCTGGGCACCATTCTTGCAGAATTTTCTGTACAAAACAGAATATAATAGGTTAAGTTAGAATAGTTTTTTTTATCCATCTTATACGCTTTTCTTCAATGTTCTGTTTTGTAATGGAACCTCTGATTTTGTGAGTAAGCTATGCGCATAACCAAGTTGATACATAACGATTTTTGTCTCCTTGACTATTTAAAACTCTAGAAGCTGAAGCCAGTTAGAGAGCATGCATCAAACTTCAGTTTCAATGTCATTGAATGATTTGGTCAGTTGAAAATGATTTACGTTTGAAAGTAAATTAGCATAAAATTTGACATTCTTGGCGCACTAGCTCTTTGTACAAATATCCATGAAGTTACTGCCAACGCACTTGTAGCTAAATATGCCTAGTGGTCAATTTCCTTATTAAATTCCAATATTTTATTTTCTCCTAAAAAGGTTACTAGGCCATTTGTGGACTTTAATCTTTTTACCTTGCACTCTCCAATTATAAACTCAAATATTATATTTAAGAATTATACAACATGTAAACAAAATTGTGGTGTTCAAACATTAAGCCTGTCGTTCCATGGGTCGGTAAGCAATCGACATAAACCGAATACTGCAAGGACCCTGCGCAGAGTGCTAATATAAATTAACGGTCTGCAGCGCAGTTCAGTGTGGAACTTTCCTGCGAGGGGTCTTACAGCATTTGGTTTATGTCGATTGCTTACGATGGGCTTAAACATATAAACATATTATGACAAGTTTTAAAGAAACACGGGAAATCACCAGAAATTCATCAGAAAATAATTTTTCGATGACCCCATCCCATGATTATAAACAATGGTACTTTTATAAAGAATTATATCTTATAGGAGTAATGTTTTAATGTATTATATAATACAAACACATAATAATCCATAATAGTTAATCATTCATATGAATATACATGATCTGGGTTCCATGATTCAAAGAAAAAATTTATATAAATTTTTTAACTTTGTTGACTGGTGTAGAAATTTTAATTTTCAAACTAATGCTAGTGGTATTTCCTTCCTGTGATAATAAAACATGTTCATATTACATAGGTAAATTAACACCAATGTTAAAGTATGCACAGGTGGATAGATAAAACAAATTATTATCAGTGTAGTGATAAATATTTCTAGTAAAACGAATGCCTAATATTTAGATTGTGATAATTTTATGAATGGATAGATTTTATACATTATAATTCAATCGCAGATATATAATTTGACGGTGCTTAAAAACTTATTTTACAAACCAAAGCTAAATTGTTATATAAAAAACAAATACATATTGACTTGAAATCACCCATTATTAAACCTTTCGTACCGTGTATAAAATACATAGATCATCCTATCTAGAGCTAATAAAAATTAGAGGTTTTCGTAATTCAATTGCTGTAACTTGCTTTGAACGCTATGTTTTTTTTTTTTTATGTATTTAATGAAAACATAATTTATAGATCATTTTTTGATAATTCTTTACCTACTACCACCGTCTTTAATACGCATTTAAACAATAAACAATAATTTGATTCAACTTAATGACAATAAACAACAACTTTTTGCATTTACGATTTTAAAAAATATTGAAATTTAATATTATTTACGTAAATAATAATTTACGAGAAAATTTGCCAACCGACGCACCATTTTGACAGAACACCGATATGAATTTTGGGCATAATTCGCGTTTGTTTGTAGGCAGTGTAGAAAACATGCAACACATAATCGGCAGAAAAGAAAATTATTCGGGATCGCTGGCTAAGCACCCGTTAATTATTAGGCGACCAAATTTGGTCCCAAACATCAGATGAATTTTGTTTCCTAATATTTAAAGGGTTACTACGATTTTTTATAAATAAAACGTTTTGATATTAGGTTATGTTAGGTTGGGTTATTATAGGTTAGTTTAGGATAGGTTAGGTAAGGTTGAGTTATTATAGGTTAGGTTGGGTTATTATAGGTTAGATAAAGATGGGCTAGGTTAAGCTGGATTATTATAGATTAGATTAGGATAGGTTAGGTTATAATAGGTTAGATTAGGATAGGTCAGGTTAAGTTATTATAGGTTAGATTAGGATAGGTTAGGTTGGGTTATTATAGGTTAGGTTAGGTTCGGTTGGGTTATTATGGGTTAGATTAGGACAAGTTAGGTTAGGTTAGGTTAGGTTGGGTTAGATTAGGACAAGTTAGGTTAGGTTAGGTTAGGTTGGGTTATTGTAGGTTAGTTTATTTATTTATTTAACGCCCAGAGGGCTTTTATATGGTTGGTAGTATAATTTTAATTTGACAGATACTATGAAACATAAAAAATAAGAATAAAATTACATTTGATAGAAGCTATGCAACAAGTCATACAAACATAATAAACAAAAACAGAAAATTACAGGATAACAAAGGATTTCGCCTAATAATTAACGGGTGCGTGGCCAGAGATCCCGAATAATTGTCTATTATGCCGATTATGTGTTTCATGTTTTCTACTCTGCCTACAAACAAACGCGAATTATGCGCGAACTACTAATCAAAAAGAAGTTAAGATTTATGAATGGTAAGATTTTTTAAATAATTTTGTTTTTAAATTCAGCCAAATTCTGGAGATTAGTAAGAGCTGAGGGAAGTCTATTCCAGATGAGCGGGCCTGTTGCACGAAAAGAGCGATCATAGTAAACGGCTCGATTTGACCTAGAAAGTTCGATTAGACGATTACTAAAATCTAGATCTGCTGACCTTAGAGTAAGCTGTCTATTGCTTAAGTTTTGTCGGAAACATATAGGCTGGCTGGATTTGTCATTATATGTGCAACACGCCCTCTGAGGCCTATTGAGTTATTTAAAAAAAAAATTTGCAATAACTTATAAACTTAAATAATACATAATACAAAAAACAAAATTTTCAAATAACTCTACAAATTGTTTTCAAGCATCAAATATGTTTTATCATTGCCAGTTTTAATTCAGTTCTGAAAGGATTAAATGACATTACAGGATGACTTGCACTGCAATGGGTTAGCAACGACAATATTCTCAAGATAATGCACTGGTATTATAAAACTTGCTTGATCCATTTACATCTACTTTACTTAAATTTGGTAAATCTAGTCAGGATTACTTCAACATGATTCACGATATAAATCCTAATGTATAAACAACTTGACCGTTTTGCATTACGTCTGTCTGTAAAATTTGTTTGCGCATTCCTTTTCCGGTTCAAAATGGTGGCAGGTTTAATGGTTTAGTAAAGATTCTTTTCAAATCTGAGATCTTTTTGTTTATTTTGACTTCCTTATTTGCATTTTTTAATATTATGGTCATGGTAACTACCTGCCTGAAGAAAGTTTGAAAAACGAATTGTTATTGAGAATGAGTGACGTTTCATTGGATAAATTGTATAATTCCTTATTTGAAATAAGAAATGTACATAAAATATATGGTTTATAATTAAATTTGTGATTTCAGAGGAAATTTTGATTCATCAAATAAGAGAAAATTAGAAACATACTTTTTTGGACAGAAGTTCTACTGTTCACAGAACTACTAGTATTCTAAATAGAATAATAGAAATAATAGAAGACAGAAGTTCTACTGTTCACAGAACTACTACTATTCTAAATAGAATAATAGAAATAATAGAAGACAGAAGTTCTACTGTTTACAGAACTACTAGTATTCTAAATAGAATAATAGAATACTAGTGGTTCTGTGAACAGTAGAACTTCTGTTCACAGAACCCCTAGTATTCTATTATTTAAATAATAAGAATGGCTGTATTATTATTACGGTCATCGTGTATTATTTATTTGTATGGAGCCGTTTTCGTAAGAAAATCACCCCAAGGGCGCTTAAAGATAATGAAGGTCTAAGTACATAATTATATGCATGCATTAGGTTCTAAAACCTTTGTAAAACTAATAAATTATTGTAAACAATTTAATTTTTAATTGGATAATAGTAAATAAGTAGCATCATAATCATTGTGAATATATAACACTACAATAATATGTAAATATGACATGGTTAAATGACCAACCATATTTTAATCTACCATTAAATATCAGGTTTTAATGTCTCATTGATGGGCCTGTAGAACCTCCAATGATTGTATAATCGTGAACAGATACTATAATTAAAGTAATTTCTACATAATACAAAATATTTATGTAAATTTAATGGAACCAAAATATCAAACTCTGTAGTGCATGAAAAAACATATTGCTGCCATAATACTGCATTATACATTGAAAAAATTAAGTCTACATGTGTTTGAAGATTATTGATTATTTGAAGGTTATGTTATGTGGTTCTTTGGACAGCCTTGCAGTTCCAATGTAGCACTTGTGTATGAAGTACGTGCCCAAATGGGTGGTGCAAGGTTTTACAGTGGCCTAAATAGTATCATAACTACCTAGCAATCGATAAAGTCGTAAGATTTTACTTCTGACCCGCTGATAAAAAAAATTGACCCTTAAAAAAAATTACCAATAATAATTATTAATTAGCAATAAATGGAATTTGACCAGACGAAAAGTTTATTAAATTAAATTGGATGAAGAGGTGAACTCCATGTCAATGACTTTTTCAATTTATTAAGCAATTATCCAATTGACCGGTGTGGGAGAGATCTGTACACTATTCAATACGTAAAGTCGGAGCGAGACCTAGCAATTGTACCATTGATTGGTGACCAATTCACGCACTAAGTACCTGAGGAATGATGAAATCTGCCATAAATCAGGACAGATTCATTTCATCCAAACCACAATCATAGGAGACTGGTTGGCTGATCGATTATGATGAATCATCATTTTACTAATGACCTTTATTTCAGGTATAACTTTAGAGACCGGAAAGCACCGACATTTAAATAACCATTATTGAAAATGATTTTTAATCTCTAGGAATCAAAGTTGATATTGTTTTGTTTTCAATAACAAAATAAAATTCCAGTCAACAATAAATAACATTGACCTGTTGAATGCCAAACAAATTTCTATACATTTTCACTGCAGGACACCATTTTATTATTTTATCAGATAATATATTATATTTGAAATAATATTGGGCTAGTCATGATGATGTATGTTTGTTTGATTGTAAATAAAATAAAATCAGTAAAAAATTTTAACAATTAAAATTAATTAAACTTGAAAATTTAACAATTAGGTTCCATTTCATCACTCTGAATTTAATAATTATCAAAAAATATATATACAACATGAAGGCGTATGTTTTATTTATTGTGAAAATATTATAAATGCTTACTTCATGTATTGAAGCTATACAGGGTGTTAAGAGACGTACCTGACTTAATTTAATCAGTGATTCCTGACCTAATTTGGAGTAAAAATTTAAATTAAATTTTGGTGCACGGTGAAATTTTTTGTTGTTTTTATTTACAAATACCAACAAAAAAATCTGGTAATAATTCGGGATCGCTGGCCACGGCTAATCCACCTAACCTATAATAATCTAATCTAATCTTTTTTTTTAATATTTCTTTATTTATAAAACGTGCCTAAATACCTTTATTTTACTTTTCGAGTTCAGCCAAAATAGTACTTACCTAGTATTTGCATAGAGTAAATGGTAAAAATTCTAGCCACTCATATGGTATCAGGCCTGCGATTCTGGAGTTAAACGATCAATCGTTTTCGTATGTGCCGTCTTCGAGTGAAAAACTACTAGTCGTCGCGACTAACTTTTTCGAATGTTTCAATTTTACGTATTCTTGAGCGTCGAACGGTCGAAGTTGGTAGAAGAAATGATTATATTGGCACCCCTGTGAATATTGTCTATGTTCCTGATGTTTTTGGGATTTCTATGGTGTGACTGTCAAACAGACAACAGTTATTCGTTATTCAAAACAGAAATGGCTGCGGGACATATTACAAATTGCCAAAAGCAACTCTTAATTGAGCCTGTAAGCTCCGATAAAGACTTAGTAAGTGGGAAATTTTCACCCACTTTTACATTTGCGGAATCGACAGCTAGACTAGATTTTGACAGCCAATTCCATAGAAACGCCAACAACCTACCACTCGCTGCCCTGTTTCTACTGGTTATACCCAGTAGTTGCTGTGTGGAATGACTTTTGACGTTTGGCGTCGAAGTATGTACCTTCGACCAATTTCGGGAATAGCAACGACGACCAACGTACGTACTTTCGACGGCGATTACGAGCGCCCTCGATTCAGGAATAGAGCCCCAGGAATACCAACATAATAAATATCACCAACAGAAATTATTTTAGCTATCATCCCATACAACGAAAGTGAATTTTCATTTTACATAATCAAAAATTAAAAATTTCCCAAATGCAGTCAGTTTTCTGTGATAGTAATTAAGGTGAATCAAAATGTTTTATTTAAAAATATTTCTTATCAGCCGTGGCCAGCGATCCCGAATAATTACCAAACATCTTTCTTATGTCGACATTGGTTGGAATAGCCGCCGAATCCCCCACCATGACCCTAACTGTCCAATACTTAGGCTTACAAAGGCTTACCCTAAAGGCTAAACACACATTTTCTCTCTTTTGTGATAATTTCATCCAACGATTGCCATTATTTTCATTATGTATGCAGCGATATGCTAAGGCTAAGGCGTATGTCACGCAGGACAAAGGGCGTCATGGAGTTTGCACGATGACAGAATTACGTTAGTTTATATGGAAGCAGCAAGCACACGTACAACAAGTGTAAAATGTTCCATCTATGCGGCGGTGTGTCAATCGACAGGGGGTCGAAATTAGGTATGTCTCTTAGCACTTGTATTCTATACTTGCATAAATAATTGCGGTGAATAAACAAAATTTTCGGTATAGGGCTGCAAATAACCCAACGCAACTTGACGAGAGACTTGTGAGACCGTGTGGTGTGCGATTTCCAAATTTGGGGTGATTGGGACTTATTTTTTTGAGGAGAATGGACAAACCGTGACTGTCAACGTTATGTTTCCATTTGGGAAAAATTTTTGAACCGAAATTAGAAGAACTGAAGAAGGAAACAGATCTGGTTTCAACAGGACGGTGCTACGACCCATACTGCTTGGGTTTCAATGACGAAACTGCGACAGATGTTCCCTGCGCACCTAGTCTTTCTGAGGGGTGAGGTGGGGTGGCCCGCGCATTGATTTGAGCATTTGCGACTTCTTCCTATTGGGCTACTTGAAGTAAAATGTTTTTAAACATCAGCTTCACACCTTGGAAAGAATTCAAGGATCGAATTCAGGAGGAAATCGCCACTATACGAGTCAAGATGTGATAAAATACAGCCGAAAACTTCAGAAATGTATTGCTGCTGGGGGCTATCATCTTTCTGATGTCATCTTCAGGACTTGATGCATAAAACAGAATAGAATAAAATAAACCCCATTTCTGTGTGTTGCGCCGGTTTCACTTCAAAACTGCACTGTCTGTTTTGCTGCACCCTGTACAAATTGACTGACCTGTTGATCTGTTAAATATTAGAAAAATTTTCTAGATAAAAAAATCTAGGTGGATACATACAAGTTTCCAAAAGAAAGATATGAAAGCATATTATAGGAATAGAAATGATAAAATAATTACTTGGGGATGCATCTTGAACCTATTTAAAATAATTTTGTTTTGATCACTTTTTTCATCTCATACCATCATCAGCAAGATGATAACAAAGTTATTTTAAAATAACTCTGAATGGCAAAACTGATGTTATGAGCTATTTTTGATTTAATTACGCCAACTTTATTAGAAGTATCCATAATTATTTATGAAATACACAGTAACAAATAAATTATTATTGCAAAAAATGTGCCTAGTCAACTTTTTAATTATGTCTTTTTGAATAGATACATAATAAAAATTAACATAAATTGGAGATAAGAATAAATTAACAAATCTAGGTGGAAAGGAAAAACAAGTCTCCATCGGGCTACGACAGTCTTCAATAATTACTATGGAAAGAAAACCTATGTAAATAATCATTTTAAACCTTCACACACATAGGCACAAGTCCACACACACGGGCAGTTAAGATAGTGTGTAATATGTTGACCTAGAATCTAGGGGCAGAAGGCAATTATCACAGAAGCCATATTAGGTATAAAACTGGATCATATTACATTTTCCCTATGCATTTAACCAGTGGCGTTCGTTGGGATTAAAAGAGGGAGAAATAAATCACTCTAATATACGAAAAAATTGCATGCTGGTCCTTTCGATGTTATATATATATATATATATATATATATATTTCCCTAGATCTAAAAGAATCTCATCACATCAATGTACCAGAGATTCACCTAGCCACTAAATTCAAATTGGAGATTCATTAAAACGTCTGTGGCTAAAGAATGTAATGTTGTAGTTAACAAAAATAGTTTTGAATACAATAATCACAATTTACACAAGAAACTAAAAACTAAGAAGTAAATTTTTTTAAATAAAGAAGTAACATCTTCACAACACGATAATCACAGAAAAAAACCTGTTGATTATTGCAAAATACAATTCCATACGAATTTGGTGACAAATAATCACAATCGCTAGTGTTTTGATAAAACAGAAGTACCATAGTCGCTGACATTCATAACACACAAAAATGGTATCATTTCAGACTCAATCTTGGGAAGCATATTTCGCAAGGGTGGATTTTTTAACACTGAATTTGAATGGCGGGCCTTTAAAAGTGTGGTAAAATTAAAATACATGTTTATATTATTTTCTTATCTATTTTATGAGAGTTTGCATGTGAGAGAAAACGCCACTGCATTTAACAGAGGATCATACACATTTGGAAACTACAGCGAGTTATACCACTTAGAAGCGTACTGTTATGTACACATTATTTAGAAACATAACCGAGTTGAAATAATTAGGTATTATTATAAAGCCAATATAACCAAAGCCGTTTTTGTTTCCAAAGTGCCTGTTTAGTGCGGATACAATCAAATAGAAACAAAGTAAAATTATTAGAGTTATTAAATAAAATAACACACAAGATTATTTTCATATTACTATGGGCATGCGCGAGACTAAGAGTCTAATGACTTAAACATTGTATTTGAAACAAACTGTGTACATTTTTTCTTAAGAATAATCTTAACCGCATTCTCTTAGCAGATGAATCACTTTTGTTTTAAACACGCTGATGACATAAATCTTTTGAAAAACTTATTTTAATTTGCAGAAGAGATTGGCATAAAAATGCAGATGCTTACCAGTCCTTCCGTTGAGAGAGCCTTTGCAGTGCCATTGTAGGCACAGTTCTTGGGTTTATCTGAGCCATTCTCCTTGATGCACTCATCATACCAAATGCAATGACCTTCTCCTGCTGCTGATGTTGACTGCAACAAATGGAAAAAAAAAACAGCTTAGAAATCACTCAAGTACTTCATAGATAATAATAATATATCTTTATTTGAGAAATTTTAAAACTATAACTAAGAATACATATTAAGTGTTCCTAATCTACATTTGTTTATAAATTAGGTAGTAAATAAAATTAACAACATAAAATAATAATATAAAAACAATAGGTAACGTATAACAAATAGAAAAAGTTGAGGTTTCTCGTAACCTGCCTCACTAGGCTAGCCTGTGTTGAGGCAGTCATTTTAAAAGTTAATTTAAATACATATGCATATACCTACACTTGTTTTTTTTATTTATTGAGTTTATACAAAATTTTAATATAAACTAATTTAAACAAGATAATATTTCATTTTTAAACTTTAAATATTGTTACAATAAACATAACATTTCTTTTTAAATACATTCATTCTTCCTTCAGACTTTCAGGCATTTCATCATACATCTTTAGTCCTTTGTACATTAGGCAGTTCTGTGATTTTGATTTCTTCATATTTGGCAATCTAATTCTATTTACATTTCTGGTTTCGTAATTATGAACATCTCCATTAAAAACAATTTCATCCTTAAAATATTTTGACATTTGGTTGTTCATGACTTTTATGAACAAAAATTAACACATTAAATAACAGTCTCTTTTTTATTGGAATCCAATTTAGCTGCTCTCTCATTTGATTAATTCTTGCGTATTTGCCTTTTCCCAATATACATCTCATAGCTCTATTCTGTATAGCATTTAGTTACTCTAGTTTGTTCAAATTTCCTTCATTGACCAAATATAACATAGTAGAGCAATAATCTAAATGTGGATCTGTAGTTTTTCCATTTAGTTTATTTCTTAATCGTCTAAAAAATTTGACTTTTTTTGATGCCTTCTTTAGCACATATTCCAAATTTGCTGTGAAAGTGAGTTTTGAATCGAGTAAATATTACACCCAGGTACATAATTTCATATACTTTTCAATTTTTTCATCATTAATTGTCAATTTTAATTCTGTGTTATGCGTTTTGTTGCCTATTTCCATATATTTTGTTTTGTTTAAATTTTGTTGTAATTTGTTTAATTTCAGCCATTTTGCTATATTTTGTAGGTCTTCATTTAATTTGTCGATTGCATCTATGTACTCTTCACATGATATATAGATTAATGTATTGTCTGCAAATAATCAAATTTTGCAATGTTTTATGGTTTTAATTATATCATTTATGTAAATAATGAATAGAATTGGACCTAATACTGACCCTTGCGGACACAGAGATTGTTTTCTATTGGTTCTGATTCTGAGCTTTCAACTTTTGTTACCTGTTTTCTTTCGTGGAGATATTCTTTGAAAAGATTTAGAGCTACCTCAGAAAGACCTATATCATCTAATTTTTCCAAAAGTTTTTTTACTTTCTATCGTTTGAAATGCTCTTTTGAAATCTAAGAATGCTGCAATGGTGATTTTTTTTTGTCTGTTTCTTTCTTCCATGTATCAATCACTATGTTTATTGCCACTTCACAAGAGTTATTGTTCCAGAATCCTGATTGCTCGTCACATAATATATGATGATTTTCCAAATACTCAACGAGTTGTTTCTTTATTACAATTTCTAGTACCTGTTCGTATTTTGGTAACATATTTATAGGTCTAAATTCTTCACATTTTCTGGTATTAACAACTTTCGGAATCGGAATCACAATAGATGTTTTCCATGTGTTTGAAAATTCTCCACTTCTTAACGATTCATTTATTATGTTCAGTAGATGAGGTCCTATCACTGGCACATTATGTTACAATACAATCGCTCAATAGTTTTGTCAGATCAATAATTTCGAATTTGGTTGAGGGCACCAGTAAAGGTCCTATTATTACTTTTGATCCTAATTATAATGTTCTTTTTATGATCACATTTTTAAATACTAATTATAATCACATTTTGTTGTGTTCTCTAAAAGAGTATTGTACAATCTTGTTGAAATGTAACTAAAATTTCTTTGACCGAATAACCGAATTTGGATTACCAATATTGGGCTGTTATAATATCATTGACTGAATAACCGAATTTGGATTACCAATATTGTGCTGTTATAATATCATTGACTGAATAACCGAATTTGGATTACCAATATTGGGCTGTTATAATATCATTGACTGAATAACCGAATTTGGATTACCAATATTGTGCTGTTATAATATCATTGACTGAATAACCGAATTTGGATTACCAATATTGTGCTGTTATAATATCATTGACTGAATAACCGAATTTGGATTACCAATATTGTGCTGTTATAATATCATTGACCGAATAACCAAATTTGGATATCCAATATTAACCTGTGTAAGGTATGATTTGTAGGTACAAACTAATGTTTACAAAAACGGTAGAGCAGAGATGTCCATCTCATGATTGTGGGATTAATTTCCTGTCAAGTAAGTTGGGTGATCATAAATAATAAGAATGAATTCTTAATGGAAAATATATTGAAACATCAAGAGTTACAACAAAGCAGTACAGATGATAAACATTGTAACCATAGAAATAAATATAGGCACATACCCGATGGACTCCTGAATCAAACTAAACTAACTTAACGTGAAACGAAAGAACGACAACGGATGGCGAACGAAGACTTGTATCCGGAAGTGAGGAACGGACCCGGGACGAAAGCCAGGACATCCTTCTTAGGGGAAGCGGGAGGACGCAACACCTCCAAGGTACGCCTGCAGGAACATCAGGTCTGCAGCACGTGGAAACCAATCAGACTCTTCTACGGAGCCAGGACAGCAATCCGTTCTCTTAGTGGCACGGGAGAACGCTACTCCTTCAATGGACGCCTGCAGGGGCATCAGGCCTGCAGCACGTGGTAGTCGACCAGACTCTTCAACGGAGCCAAGACAGCAATCCGTTTTCTTAGTGGCAGCGGGAGGGCGCTCCGCCAAGAACAACCAGCCACAGCTAGGGCCAAGCCAATCTCGGTTTCAAGTCCGAAACACGAGCACTCCGACATGACCATCGGCCAACACTCAATAAAAGCGGGATTCCATATTCCCCACTAAAATAATAACAAACACGAGCTGTACGTGAATGGATAAACACCCCGCGCCTTTCTTAAAAAGAAATAATCACTCCTATTCACATGATTAACTCAGATTGAAACCCCTTAAAAGAGAGTGACTCGATCCGCCGACCCACCGGCCTAGTAGGCCGGGGAGGAAGTGACCATCCACAAAACTGTACTTCCTTCCTTCAAAATATTGCCAGAGTTTGAGAAAAAACACCATAGACAAAATAAACCCAATTAAGCAAGAACTTCTCTTGTCACAAAATATTTATGTGACAATTCCCCCCTTCCCACAAAATGTTTGCCCTCAAACATGAACAACTAAGACCCCTAATAAACTAAACTATGAGTCCATCAGGTGTCTAGAAAAATGAAAACATAAACAATAATTAGTAGTTATAATAACAACTTAGAATTAAGTTTCTTAAAAACTAAATTTCTTAAAAATAAATTTCTTAATAATAAAGAAAAAAAACAAGATCACTTTTCCTTGCACAGGAAATCAAGGCCAATTTGGCTTCACTTTAGGGTGGTTAAACAGCCCTCACTTGCACTGAATTTACGCTATAATTAAATAGCAAAATGAGAAACCTATCTAACTAAGTCCATCCGGTTTAACAGTCTTATGACAAAAATCTTATGACAACATTCTTATGACAAAACTTAAAATTAAACAATACTTAAAATTAAACAATCATAGATAATGAAAATATCTTTCTAGATATACATTTTTTTTTACAATTCAGAACAATGGAGTTCAAAGTTGGCAAAATTAGTACACAAGAAAATATTTTTCTGTGTTAGTAGTATAGGATCAGTTTACAAACTGTCTATTAGACGTGACCAGAGTATGGGTTTGTATTGGATTATTTATCCATCATTTTTTATCGTTCGTTATTGAACCAGGATTTACAATTCCGAAGAAATACCAATAAGTAACAGAGTCGTCAAACAAGAATAATATTCAAATTATCCATTTTGCGAAAGTCAAATCAGGTCAGGTTTATAAAACTATAAATACCTGCCAATCAAGGTGGACAGAATAGGATTTACATAACACAATACCTATCTATTTATCAATCAGTTCATGACCAAAGTCAAATGGTACTAAAAAGCAAAACAAAAACTAATAAGTTAAGCTCATACCTTAGGATATTCAACAATCCATATAACAATCTGCAGCAAACACTCAACAGAGTGACATTGATTGTAAAAGAAAAGAGACCAAGGCAATACCCAAGCTGGCATTCCTTAAAAAAAACACTCCAAGTGTAGACAAAACGTCAGCATTTCTTGTACAAACAAAACAAAATTGTGTGATCAACTATGGCTTTCAGTGAGCTGACACTATTCGAGGGGTGATCAATCCAAAATTTAATGAATGACACTAGTAATACTTAATTTATAGTCTAATACTGGTATTAACAGTAAGACTCTAATGTTTATCACATTTAAACTTAAAAACTAAACAGAAACACACTTTCCTGTATTAGAGGCAAAGTGATAATTCCAAAAGAATTAATTACTAGTTAAGCACGCCAAAGCAGTACTAACTTTGTTAGAGACAAAACAACTCTCTTATGAACTAAGACTTATATAAAGAACTTTTAGGAAAGCTATACCATACTTAAAGTTTATGAAATACAAACTATCAATAATAGAACTAACAGAACTTTTGTGCATCAGAAAGTAGCTCAAGTCTCTGAAACACAAAATTCCAAGATATACATAGGAAGGGCATAAACTTAAAAATAATAGCATTACAACATAATCCGTTATACAGACGGAACAAAGTAATAAATCAATGTGTGTGCACGTAAGTAACTCAGTGTATTATTACCAATATAATCAAACATTTGATAATACCAATATCTCGAAACCTCTGTATGTTATTAATAACAAGAAAAGCATAGTAACGAAGGAAAGAAAGACTTAACTAACAAAATTTGGGCGCCAGTGACCACAAGGATCACGTTCCAGTTTACCGAGGGTAAATAAACGGTTTATCGTCAATAAACTAGATTTTAGTGTCCGTACTGAGCACAAGAAATGAAGGTACCAAACTCCAAATCATGAGAACAGAACAGTCACAAAAGAATTATAATATATATTGCAATAATGTGAAGGCTTTGGTAGGCCTACACACTAAAACATTAGCCTCCTTAAAAAAAAACAAAACTAATCTACCTGAAGAAAAAACAAATTCTTAATTTTAATATTAACAAGTGGTCTAATAACTTGTCCACAATGAGATAGCGACACACATGCGTCCATGTTGTGTGTTGTAAACTTATATTTATTACTAGTAACTGCTGACGACCCTTTATCACCCCTGTACACAGAATGCAAAAGATCGTTGGCTTTTTTTTTTTTAATAATACTTAACAATAACTAAAATACAGCAAAAAAAAAATATATTAACAATGTCTTGTGAAGACATTGATAGTTGTCAAAATTTATTTGATTGTAAACAACATAGTATTTACTAGTACCTAATGTCAGATGACACCACAACAACAACATAATCAATAATGACAGAAGTGCGCTGTCATTGAAAAATAACCATGAAAAGTCTCGTTACCATTTTTGAATATGAAATGGTAATATCACATAAAAGATTCTTTAATAAAGGTATTTCTTTATAAAATAACAATATTGAACATTATTTGCATGTTTATGTTTCAACATGATAGATGACCAATGTCAATGTACACATTTTGACAGATAGTATTTTTAGAATGTAAACAAGGTAGGTAATTTATTTTTGACAAAGTCGTAATTTGAATGTGTACTGGATTTATATAAAACTTGAATATTAATGTGCAAATATATTTAAAAGTTTGTATTGTACGTATGTTTGTACCTTGTATGCATTGCAATTACAAAAAAACTGAATTTTGATATCACAGTTGTTTGTATTGATATGAAAAAACTTACCTCCGTATTGAATATAAAAACACAATGTTTTTAACAAATGCGTATTATTTTTTTTTAATATGATCAGATATTATTATTCACTATTCATAAAAATATGATCGCCTTTTTAAAATATAAATATATTATTGATATTACGTATAAATAAAGATGTTCAATCAAGTTTTTATTAATCAGTATGACAGGTAAGAAACAAGGTTTGACGTTTAACCTTCAAAATTTTGACAACCAAAGATTTTCTTAGATTAACAAACATAGTCAAAGACAATCGATATTATGTTTAAAGGAACTAATTACTTATTTACTCTATCTTTTCAAAACTTCTAACTTGAACAATAATAAATTGTCTATGCAAATGAATGACATTTTGACAATGCAATTTACGATAATTTTTATAGGTTATGTTCAATAACATTGAATAACATTAATATTAAAGTTTATAATGCTAGAATTTAAACATTCTCGAGCAGGAAAAACCATAGTAGACAATAGGAAATGTAAATGTAAGTATACAAATATAAAGTACACACACATCGATTAAACTTTAACTTAAACAACTAGTATTAATGAAAATCCAACCTGACATGACAGAAAAAAGTATACGGCACCAAAAATGAAATATTTTAAACGTTGTGCGCCAAATGTAAGGTATAAGAGTTGGGGCGCCAAATGTAAGGTATGATTTGTAGGTACAAACTAATGTTTACAAAAACGGTAGAGCAGAGATGTCCATCTCATGATTGTGGGATTAATTTCCTGTCAAGTAAGTTGGGTGATCATAAATAATAAGAATGAATTCTTAATGGAAAATATATTGAAACATCAAGAGTTACAACAAAGCAGTACAGATGATAAACATTGTAACCATAGAAATAAATATAGGCACATACCCGATGGACTCCTGAATCAAACTAAACTAACTTAACGTGAAACGAAAGAACGACAACGGATGGCGAACGAAGACTTGTATCCGGAAGTGAGGAACGGACCCGGGACGAAAGCCAGGACATCCTTCTTAGGGGAAGCGGGAGGACGCAACACCTCCAAGGTACGCCTGCAGGAACATCAGGTCTGCAGCACGTGGAAACCAATCAGACTCTTCTACGGAGCCAGGACAGCAATCCGTTCTCTTAGTGGCACGGGAGAACGCTACTCCTTCAATGGACGCCTGCAGGGGCATCAGGCCTGCAGCACGTGGTAGTCGACCAGACTCTTCAACGGAGCCAAGACAGCAATCCGTTTTCTTAGTGGCAGCGGGAGGGCGCTCCGCCAAGAACAACCAGCCACAGCTAGGGCCAAGCCAATCTCGGTTTCAAGTCCGAAACACGAGCACTCCGACATGACCATCGGCCAACACTCAATAAAAGCGGGATTCCATATTCCCCACTAAAATAATAACAAACACGAGCTGTACGTGAATGGATAAACACCCCGCGCCTTTCTTAAAAAGAAATAATCACTCCTATTCACATGATTAACTCAGATTGAAACCCCTTAAAAGAGAGTGACTCGATCCGCCGACCCACCGGCCTAGTAGGCCGGGGAGGAAGTGACCATCCACAAAACTGTACTTCCTTCCTCCAAAATATTGCCAGAGTTTGAGAAAAAACACCATAGACAAAATAAACCCAATTAAGCAAGAACTTCTCTTGTCACAAAATATTTATGTGACACCTGTTAACCGGGAGGGACGTATAAATACGTCATACGTAAACAGTATCATCAAATAGTAATTATCATTTTATAGTAGGTAATATCACAGATTATTTAACCTCTTAAAAGCCAGCGTATCCATATGGACACGTATATACTATTTTTTTATATTTTTAAAACATGGCTCAGTCTGTCTGTACAGATAGAGAAACAATAACGCATTTTGGTTTTACGTCCAACAGATGACGCTGTTTTAAAAAAAAATTCGTGTATTCGAATGCAACATTGTGTTAAAATTTCAAAGCAATCGGTGAAGAACTTTTGGACATTTAAGATTTTGAACAAACGAAAATTTACATTTTTATTTATATAGAAGATAGATAGACAAAAGAAAACACATTATCTGGCAAGACGGTACAATTTACAAAAACAACATTTTGCAAAAAAAAAAAAAAAAAAATAAGTTATGACGAAAATAGAATCAGAAGGCGCACGGTGAAAATTTTGCAGCGGCACACCACGAGTTAATAATATGCTCCTTCAATGACATGGAAGAATTTATATTATCCTAATACATTTACCAATGTAATAAATGTACAGTGTAACAAAATAAAACATTTTAAATGTACATTTTTATTTTATTTATTGTACTCTTTAACATTTTAAATTGCTTTTGTGGTGTCTGATAGCACTATTAGTAAGCTACTACTGACAGAAGCTATATCCTGACAGTGTCTGGTATAAGAGACAGACAGCCAACTTTATTACCTTCACACTCAATCAGCTTTATAAAAAGCTGAACACAGACCTCCCAAAGAAAATAAAAAAAATAGTTACTGCTCGCACCATAATCATTGTTGGATTGTGTTCGACCTAAATGAAGCTAACTGTCTGGTCAAGTTTTGAGACAAAATAATAATATTTTCTCTTTAACCCATTGGCCTCAAACGACGCCGTCCCGGCGTGTGTACGGCGATGTGTCTTAAAATCAAACGACGCCGTCCCGGCGGGTCTGATGTCTGTCGGCTTAAAAACGAAAAAGGGACACATTATTGACATCTGTGTTTAAAATTTTAAATGCCAATCGCTCTGTAGATAATTAAGCATTCATTTCGTAGTAATTGGCAGGACTCCGTTGGTACAGTTTTTTCCTGATATTTACGATTGAAATTTTGTTATATTTCAGCGTCATTGAATTTTTTCAAAATGGCGTGTGGTTCGGGAATTGACAAGCTTGTTCGTAAAATGCGTGGTGGGCGGCTAACATCAGCCCAAATTGAAAAAATATATATTATGGTCATAAGTATGATTAATGTAAAACTTTTCTTAATCCAATTATAAAAAAATGAAAAATAAATTGGTTTTTATAAAAAAAATATTTTTATATCCTCGTTTAATCATATTATTTTTTTTTTTTTTAAACTGCATATATTTTTTGCATACCTTAATTCAATGAACGAGTAAATTTAAAAAAATTGTTTCGTTTGCATGTTTAGTTTAAAAGTTATGTAAGATTTAGTACACCACTGCAGATTTAAAACTTCGGTACAAAATTAATTCGGATGTGAAGGACAATTTTTTAGCTAAACAACTCGGAGGCCAATGGGTTAAGCCAATGTTACAGTAACAATCAAGTAATAAAGTCAGTACGCAATAACTTCCAGTCATGCTAACCAATAAAAGAGACATATTGTATTCCAAATGTATGTGTATGTACATAGTCACATTGCGACCACAATCTGTTTAATATGTTTTCCTCATATTACAAATAAGAAGTACAAATAATCATTCTCCTTAGTACATATACATAAAAAAGCATTATTATTATACAAACATCTAATGAATGAATATTGTAATTAAAATAGTTTCATATTAGTCTATACATAATTTTAGTCACTAACATACTGCAATTTTGTTTAAATAATGATATTACTGTACTTTATGTATGAACTGCAGGTGCCAAAGTGGCATGGATGGTAAAACTAATTGTACCTAGACCTAGAAACTTCAAACCTAAATTGTGTAGATCAGTTTCTTTTTGAAAGCTATCCCTTCTTGGTGAACAGATATTTAATTTTTTTATTAGCCTCTAATTACCATCCGATTTGCAGGACAGCACGCTGGGGCTTTGCAAATCAGACGGCGAGTAGGCAAACAACCGCCAGCTGAATTATTATTATTCACTTTATAATAATAATTGGGTTGGCGGTTTAAAATGCTGTCCTGCAAATCGGATCATGAGTAGGGGTTTTAGGTCATACAGGTGTTATAATATTAATATGTATCTATTTGTTGTTATCTGTGTGTCATAGAATAAACAGGTGTTAAATTACAATATTTTATTTCCTAATTAAAAAATCTAATCTATTGGTTCATGACTGGAAATTTCTGGGAATTTCTACTCCATAAGTTAGTAAGCATTCAGATTGCACAGCCAGAAGACACCAACATTTGTACATGGGTGATATTTATCACAAGAGCCATTTTTTCAACTCAGTGCTCAACACTTCGGCTGTGAAATGATTTTTTAGTCTTTGCGTTTCTTCTCTCCTATAACTTCAACCAGATTAACCTCTTTCTTTTCTTAAATAGATTTCCACACAGCATTTACAAAGATGACATATATGACCTTCGGAACACCCGAGTAAAGAATCCATTTTGATGAAAAAAAAAGTAATGCGAGGCCAGAACTGAGCCAATTTTAATCACTCCAGATGTATTAACGTAAATATTGATGACCCATTTACCGGATACTGGCCAGAATAATTCAGTGTGGTGGAAAACTATCAAAAACAAGACCCTACGAATATCACACCGAATTTGGACAGTTGGACGATTTTTGCTTATCATGTTGAGACAATAAAATAGTATTAAAATAATTGTTGTTAATCAAGAATATGGCTGTTGGCTTAGGATTCTTTGAAGTTATTACGTATTCACATTGTCAAATGATTAAATGATTAATTTAAGATAGTATAATTGGACTGGTAAGTGTTCCTCAGAACAATAAATCTTTAAATTGCTCCCCTGTACAGGGCCGGCCCTATGCGGGCACAATTGGAGCAGTCCGATCCGGACGCCAAATTACCAAGGCGCTAATAATACCTAACAGTCCCAACAGTTCGTCCTTGATATTATTTTTCATAAAAACAGCGCTACACAAAAATACAAATCACCCGAATATTATTGATTAGAGTGATCAACTACCTGGGCGTTTACTGGTTTTGATGAGAGGCGCCAAAATTTTACTCGTGCCAGGCACCATTTGGCTCAGGGCCGACCCTGCCCCTGAATAATCAGTCATTTGTCACTTACACAGTTTTTCAGTACAGTGACAATATACCAATGAATTGTTTATACAACTCGGAAATGCAGTAAAATGTTGTTTTATTACAATTAGTTTTATTATTTATACTTGAAATTGAATAATACTTTGAAATTAAATTTCCTCTAGACAGAATACAGAATCTGTCTACTCGCAGAAACTGCACAGTACAGAAGTAGACCGATTAACAAGTATGCGGAAATTGTTCCAGGCAATCAGTTTGAATCTAAGCTTAGTTCAAATTTCAAGAGCACTTACAAAATATCAACATTTTAATCGTCGAATGAATATTTTTGTCCTATACAGTTTATCCTTATCAATAAAATGAGCACCTGCGCTATTGTTTTTCTATGTACATGCCTAGAATATTGCAGGATAAGAACCTTGATCGTATGTCAAAAAATAAACATACATAATTAATGAGTAAAATCAAAAACTTTATAAATTAGCGATAAAAACTACGGTAATTATTCGGAATCGCTGGACAAGGATTATATGAAATATTTTTAAATAAAACCTTCTGATTTACCTTAATTACTATAAAAGGAATCTGACTGCATTTGGGATATTTTTAATTTTAGCATTTTAATTTTTAATTACGTAAATCGAAAATTCACTCTCGTTGTATGGGATGACAGCTGGAATGGTTTCTGTTGATAAAATTTTCTTTTGCTGGTATTCCTGATAAGAGTGGCTATATTTTTTACCATGTTCAAATACTAGGTAGGTACTATTTTAGCCAAACTCGAAAAATAAAATAAAGATATTTAGGTATGTTTTATAAAATAGAAAAATTAAAAAAGGTAAGGTTATTATAGGTTAGGTTGGATTATTATAGGTTAGGTTGGTTTATTATTAGGATTTAGGTTAGGTTAAGATAGATTGGATATTATAGGTTAGGTTGGATTATTATAGGATAGGTAGGATTATTATTAGGATATAGGTTAGGTTAGGTTAGGTTAGGTTGGATTAATGTAGGTTAGGTTGGATTATTATTAGGATATAGGTTAGGTTAGGTTAGGTTGGATTATTATTAGTATATAGGTTAGGTTAGGTTGGATTGTTATTAGGATATAGGTTAGGTTAGGTTAGGTTGGATTATTATTAGGATATAGGTTAGGTTAGGTTAGGTTGGATTGTTATTAGGATATAGGTTAGGTTAGGTTAGGTTGGATTATTATTAGGATATAGGTTAGGTTAGGTTAGGTTGGATTACTATTGGGATATAGGTTAGGTTGGATTATTATTAGGATATAGGTTAGGTTAGGTTGGATTACTATTGGGATATAGGTTAGGTTGGATTGTTATTAGGATATAGGTTAGGTTAGGTTAGGTTGGATTATTATTAGGATATAGGTTAGGTTAGGTTAGGTTGGATTGTTATTAGGATATAGGTTAGGTTAGGTTAGGTTGGATTTATAGGTTAGGTAGGATTATTATTAGGATATAGGTTCGGTTAGGTTAGGTTGGATTATTATAGGTTAGGTTTGTTTATTATTAGGATTTAGGTTAGGTTGGATTATTGTAGGTTAGGTTCGATTATTTTAGGTTAGGTTACTATAGTTTAGGTTAAATAAAACAATAATTATAATAATACCTAAATATAAATAATTTAAGTTTTTTAAGTAACATAAAAATATTTTATTTTTCGAGTTTGGCCAAAACAGTACCTAACTAGAATTTGCATTCTGAAATGATTCAAATTCTAGCTACTCGTATCAGGAATACCAACCAGAGAAAATGTCATCAACAGAAATCATTCCAGCTGTCATCCCATACAACGAAAGTGAATTTTCGATTTACGTAATTAAAAATTAAAATGCTAAAATTAAAAATATCCCAAATGCAGTCAGATTCCTTTTATAGTAATTAAGGTAAATCAGAAGGTTTTATTTAAAAATATTTCATATAATCCTTGTCCAGCGATTCCGAATATTTACCAAAACTACTATTAAGATCCTATTTAGAACCGGAACAAGCTCTCATAATATGTTATTGCGTGACAATATGATTAGTACACAAGAAAAATAATGAGTACTATAAATCATGGGTGGGTAGGTCAAAATACGAGGACAATATTTCAATATGATTGTCACGCATATATAAAATACTTTTTTTTAAGTATTACAAATATAACATACCTTGAATGTGATGCAACATATTAAAAGAACTAGGGATATCCGCAGCAAAGAAACACACAACCTTGGACATGTTATGTCGGAACTATGGTGAGCCATTTTCATGGACAACACTGACACTTGGAATCGTTATTCGAAGAACTATCGTAATAATACATTAAAATATGTTAAATATCAGAAAATCATTTCAACGGCAATGTAAAGGACAATATTAAATACTATTGATCAATAAAACACTACACTGAAGCGTAATTCAGTGCCAGGCAATTATCTGACTGGACGCAGCGACATTCCGAGAAAGAACAAAATGTCTATTGATGAATGATGAATCCAGTGTTGCCAACTCGAATTTTAAAGTAGAGCTAGGCGAAACCCAAAAAAGAGCCAAAAAGGAGCTAAAATTTTGAAAGTGACATAAAGCATGGGGAGGGGGGGGGGGTTGTTAGAGAATTTCAGAGAAGAAAAATTCGGGGGCGGACTGCAGAATTTTTGACAAAAAAAACTTACCTTTTGTCCTTCTTGTTGGCTGCTTTTGAACAACTCATAACAAACACTCAACAATACACTTGTTTGTTTTTATAATTTTCAAAACACAATTATTTTTGATAATATCGAAGTCTTCAAGATATTTTTATTGTTTTTTTTATAATTTTTTTTTGTTAGGCAGCGACTAGTTCTCTAAAAAATCTATGCAGTCATCCGGTTCCAGTTCCTGTACCATCGCACTGCTAGGACCGGCTTCATCAGGATTTTTTTCATATACAGCCATTGTTCCAATTTTTTTTTGAACTTCTGGGGGAAGTTCATAATCCTCGCAACATTTGTTGTGTCGCCTGAGCCCCGATCGAATTGTTAAAATCGAATTAACCATGTCATTGCCAAGTGTATTTCTAGTTTTATTTTTTACTTGTGCAGGAGTTCGGGGAATCTCTTTTTTTGGGAAGTCCTCGTTATTTTGGAATATTATTGCAAATATAATTTTTTTTAATATTATTTCACGTGAATAAGAGCTGAAAAATCTGAAAAACGAGCTAAGAAGCTAAATGACTTTTTTTGGAGCTGACGACGTCGATTTAGAGCCAGATCTAGCTCTAAAGGAGCTGAATTGGCAACACTGGATGAATCATGCATGCCATAGAAATCGCGCAAATACCATAGATAAAAGGTGCGTTCAGCAAACAGTCACCGTTATAAATTAATCTCATGAATTTGTAGCGATCAAACAAAATGGTAAAATTTATTAAAAAAATAAATAACTTGTCCTCCCTACTTGTATTATTCACCATAAAAAAACTCAAATTATGAAATGATTTCACTAACAATCTTGTCTTGAGATGCTTTTGTAGTTCCATATCTAAAAACTAAGAAAGATCAAAAATATGAATTTATTTATTATTTTTAACGCCCTGACGGACTTTTACATCATTTACTGCATAATACAGTGCCAACAGAAGGTTTTTATTTTTAAAACAGCAACAAAAAATAACAACATATAAATCAAGTATGTTCGTGCATGCATACAGTCATTAATATATCATGCTTAGCCCGTCGTCTCACGGGTCGATAAGCAATCGACATAAACCTCGGTTTAGGGTTGTACAGAAAATTAAGTTCATTATAGTAAGTAAGGAAACGGTCTGGAAAAGCGTAGTTCAGTGAGGAACTTTTCAGAATCCAATCACTTCAGCAAATTTATTCAAACATAGTCTTTGGCGTGAAAGGTATCCCTCGGGTAGCTTAGGCCGAAGGAAAATGTCGCCTTTGTGACCTCATTCAATGCTAATACATACTTACATTAAAATCCTTAACGCTATTTCTGGAAATAATTAATAATGCCTACATATTCCTTCCATCAATATCTCACAGCTGACTTTTGTGAAATGAATCTCTGTCCCAAGATCAAATAATCTCAATATCACCGGGTAAGGTAATAAAAACAAGGTATCAATCACCCTTAGAAAATTTACCTCTTCCATCTTCTTCAAGAGCCATCTGGCGTCCAGCTTGAAAAATAAGCCTCCCTCAAAATTTTTCCAGGTTTGCCAATCCTTCATCACCCATTAAATTTTTTTCTTTTAGAACAATCCAGTGCTGGATGTTATTTGACATTCAATACAAACTTTCCGTTTAACTGCTTGCTGCTTCAAATGTGCTGAAAACCATTTCATTGCTGAAATAAGGGCATTTCTCTCAGACCAATACATTAAACTAAAAAAAAAATTGATTTTAAAAAAGTGGTGTCATTTATCGACAATGCCAATTTCCCGACTTGATGGGATGAAGGTTCATGATACCTGGGAAGCTACGTTGTGGAACCAGGAGACAACTCTGGTAAACTTTATAAGAGAATAATTTTGAAATATATATATTTTTTTAATTAGGACTACTATCAAGAGAATAATGTAAAATATGGTAGCAAGCACAATGGGCCTATAGTAGTCCCAGAGACAGATCGTACATGACATCATCGACGATCATTCTAAAACGGTTACATTAATTTCAAGTTTTTCTTTAAAAATATATATTTATTAAAAAAATTGTATATTTTTAAACAAGTTGTCTATAAATCAACAATAATTTTTATCTATTTATGTAAAGAAGAGTGCCTGTGACCTGTGGCGGACGGGCGGGCAGCCGTATGACGGACAACGGGCGGGCGGCGTGGATTTGATTTGTATATAAATCTACAGTTTTATTCCGAGACTGATGAAATTTTGCTACATCTGATTTCGAAATACTGTGCATAAAGCCCAGGCAATGTCGGGGACTTCAGAGAGTTGAATATATAAAAGAAAAACTTTAAATCAAAATGCAGTTCTACAAATTAAACTTGATACTGATAAAAAATAAATCCTCACATAAAAATCTTCCTTTTCACACATCTTACATGAAAACAAAAAAAAACATGAGGACACCACATGCAACCTCTCCCTGGCTCTACTATATTACTATATAGCCTGGAGGTGAGTCTGTAACTTTTGTGTTATCCTAACGAGTCCATGCAAACGCACTATGAATTTCAAACTATTTGAAATCGCGTTAGCATGGACTTCGTCTCCACGTAAAACGCTAACGCAAAAGATAAACTTACCTGACTGAATTAGTGTTGGGTAGGACACAATATCAGAATGAGTTTGATGAGGTACTCAAATATGAGGTTTTGAGGTATTTAGATAAAAATGCTAAGCGTCAAACATGTCATACGAATGCATGTATTTGTGTGAGTAGTGCTGCGTTGCTCAACTGACTCCAGGAGGTGGGAGCAGTTGAGACTCTTGTGCAGTATTCACAAAATAAAAACCCTGACGTGCCTTCCGCCCCTCCTGAAAAAGACTGTTGATAAAATAAGCCCGTTAAAAAAAGTTGAAAGTCATCTAATCAGCAGATAAGAATATTAATAACCAAAGAAGAAGACACAAATCGGATGACTGATTCTCTAATACAAAAAGTTGGTGTAGTAGTGCCAATACATGAGAGTGGTTTATTTATGCAATACATCAACCATCTTACCACCTCATTTGTAGTAATAAAAAGAAAAAGAGGCAGGACAAATACATTTGGTGGGGTCGCGGGACATCTTGTGTTTTCGTATGGGACATTTGTATGAGGTACTCAACACTTGACTTTAAAAATAATAATGAGTTTATTCATAAGTAAGTTTATTTATAAGCATAAAAAATTATCTAAAAGAAGATTTTGGATTCACCCGTACGTGGAAATTTATATAAATTGTATGGCAGTCATCACCGCCAAGGAACTATGTACATAAGAATGATGTAAAATTTACTTTTTTCCTACCTCAATCCAGCTTTCTCCGCTATATCCTTTCATATTATAGTTATAAACATAAATATTTTTCCTCCTCCAGATCAAATTATCCTTGGACATCATTTCTTTGAAATGAGTAGTAGATGCATGTATAACTAGCGTAGCGTGCTACCAGCACTGTCAGCAGTGTGAAACTAACGTCAAACCTGTTGTATTTGGCGTTGTGTATGTAAACTCGAGTCGCTTTTAAGTATCTCGATGTACAAAGACCTAAGGCAAAAGGCGAGGATGCTGGAAGATAACTGTAGATCATTGAAAAAATGGTATTGCACTAATATACAATGAGCATAATTTTATGAAGAAGTAGATTTTGTGTATGTATAGGTATAAAGATGTGTATTTTCTGTGTTGTTTTTGAAAACTATAATTCTTGCCAAAGAGCAATGATTTGAGGCCATTCTACAGGTGATTGTATGAGAGAAAAAACAAACACAATGATTATAAAAAATATATATATTTTATCAATGTTCTTAGATATTATGATAGTCAAATTGCGTACTAGTGTCACAACACATAAGTATTCTTAGTTTTGACAGGGCAGGGAATGACATAGTGAGGTAACTACATAAAATATAATACAAACAGGATAATAGCAAAATATAACATGTTATGGTTTTAGTGGAATCACAATAATTGTAGCACAATGAATGTAGCATCATTTTTTGTGCTAAATTTAATATAATAGATTTATATCACACTCTATGCCGTCTATACATACCCAATTTGTGTATTTTGTTGTTGTTGTTAATAATACCCTTAATACAAAACAATATTTTAAAATAGGGCTTAAGACGTAGACTATAATTATCTTCATTGAAGGCACATTTAATTCTGTATAAATTACAGCTAACACATATTTGTAAAATATCTCCAATATTAGATTTGTTAGAAGGGAAACCAATACATCCAAAATCATAAAGTATAGAAATCAGTTTGCAAAATAAATAATTTATGAACACAAAAGGCATATCAAAAAATACTGTTTTAAACATTTGGAAAATTTGCGATGGACATCTTATTTGAGCGATGACATTGAATGTTAAGCACAAACAAAAATTGCAGTAAGGAATCAATTTGAACTATAATTTTAACAATGATGCTAAAAATGGTCCTGTTGTTCATTTAAAAATAATGTCATAATCAGCTAACTATCAACTAACACAAGGCTAACAGAATAGAAACTATCCACATAAATATTTATTCAATTTTGTTTAGACTAGTGAGGGAAGAAGGGAATTTGAATTACAGTCCTACCCAATTAAAGAATTTAATAGCTACTTCCAAACCTAGGAAACACGCAGCGTTGGCTGGGAACGCTCTCAACATGACGGGAGTTATTCCTTTATAGAGAGCGAGGGGACCTTCATGTTTCATCAGCTGCTTGAAGACATCCCGCATGCCCCTGGGGTAGGTTCCTTCGGGAGCCGTCTGCAAGCGACTCTTGAGCACATCAGCAGGCATTCCTATCAACCAGTTAGCTATTCCAGCGCACCCTCCCGCCACCACCGTAGCGGTCAGCCCCAGCTTCCCTTTCTCTGCGTCAGCGGGAGTCAGAAACTCTTTAACCACTTCATAAGTCATGAAGTACATTCCACTGGCAGGTACATCACGCAGTATGGTGGCCATGGTTCCCTTGTAAATACTGCGGATGCCCCCTTCTCGGTACAGTTGTTTGGCACAATCCACCATTCCACTATACTTTTGGGGTCCACCTCCACCCTGCTGTATTTGGAGGAGACACTTGATTCGTTCTCCGGGTGCCATCACCGCGGTTGTGAATATTCCAGAAAAGGCTCCGGCCAGGAACAGTTGAGGTTTGGTTAGCGCCGCATCTGAGTCACCCTGAACCACTTTTTTACCAACACCGAATCCGAAAAAGCTAATTGCGAAGATAGGGGCCACTCCTGTGAGAGGTGCAGACATTCCTTTGTAGAGCCCTCTGAAGCCTTCCTTCTGTATCGTTTTCGAAAAACAATCCCATGTGCCTTTATATAGAGCACTTTCACCGGGCTTTGGGAGTGCTTGAGTTTGTAGTCTGACCTTGATTGTATCCATAGGATGTCCAGCAAACACAGTGCATATTCCACCAAATCCACCGCAGAAAAAGTATTTCACAGGTCCAATTTGTTCAGACATGTTGATTCAATATTTTGATCAATTTAAAGGAATACTATTAGACTATCTACACAGCTGTCGCCGTGTATGTAACCGGTTATGAATTTGAAGGTTTTGCACTGATTCTTGAAAATAATTCAAAAAGATAGGAGATATCTATTGGGATATCAAAGTCCAACGTGTAGTAACCTCCAATCAAAACTTTCAAAAGCGGGCTCTAATATAAATACCACTGATTACGTAGATAGTAAGATATACGACAGATGTCTGTCTGATGTCTAATCTGTCAAACTGTCAAACCCGTCGAATTTTATCTTTTCAGAATGGAACTAGAAGACTCGATCCGATATATTTGGCCTAGTGATGAGCAGGATCGAAACATCAAGAGAATAATATATATATTTTTTATTTTTTATTATGGCGACTATTTAAATATTGGACATACAAAATATGATATTAAATATATGTTTAGTAAATAATTGTATTTCTTAGTCCTCCTCACTAGGGTGACCTGTGCTGAGGCCGAATATAGTTATTAATTTCTATTTTATTAGTTTTCTATGTCGTTTTTAATGTTTTTTCTCTTTAAAACGGCACTATAAAAATGATTGATTTATATTTATTAATAACTTTTCCAACTTATTACAATTCCGAGATAATTTTGACGTTTCCCGGAGTTCGGAGGGAATCGATTTACGTTTTCGAGTGAATTCTTACCAATGACGTGACGGCTGTGGTTTCGAATGATTTTAAAAAACGATTGTCTCGGAATGTGTGATGATTTTGATAGAATCGATTTCTTGTTCGATGACGTTTGTCGAATTAGTTCGAAACGATCGAGTAAATCATCCATGGATTCATCGATTGTGCCCATCCCTACTAAGAAACTCTAATTTTTGCGGTTTTTCTATGGTTATTTTGAATTCTGCACATACGTCATTGTTATAACGACAAACGGATTCTGAAAGCGTTAGGATTTGTAATGTTTGTGTTATTCATCAAAATCTATTTGTCAGCGCTACTTCAATAATAATTGACAGTTATCAATAATTTATTAACGTATTTGCTTCAACTGTGAGTTTTCTTTCGATATTCATAAAGAAGTATACTTCGAAGTCTAGGGTTTTCTTATGTCTTAGAGTATAAAATTTTCGTAAAATACAATGAGGCGTTCGTCCGATTCTTCTGATCCAAGGAAGAGGAGTTTACACCGAAGAGTTAGTTTGCTTCGTAGATCTGAAATCGGTAATGCCTCGGGATCAGGCTCTATTTTGGACGATGACACCGATGCAGATTGGAATGAAATGGGTAAGATTTAATATTTTACATCTGTATAATAACTGATCTGAATATAAACCTCTCGACAGTGTGAGTTATTCTTATTATATCTATGTTTAATTCTGAAAGCTTGGTAACCTTAATAACCTTTTCAAATGGTGTTCTGATAATAAACTTCGGCGAAATGTTAACAAATGCTAAGTTATCAGGTTCTACTAAATTAAACATCCAATAATATTTAATTATTCACTAATCTAATCAGTTGACTTAATCTCTAGTCGAAATACTTTTTTTTGCTAAATATTGAGATCGCTGGACACACTTAATTAAATTATTGTAATTGGCTATCATCCCATACAACAAATGTGATATTCATTTTACTTTTAAAAAATCACATTAGATGCGGCCAGCGATCCCTAATAATTACTTTTTTTACATTAGCCCCACAGGAAAAAAAAATCGTACAGGGTCTATTCAATCTTTGGGGATGCTATGCGGAGGTTCTTTGTAGGGAAAGGTATGAGTGGTGGGTTGGAATTTGGGGGTCAATGTGTCCAGGAGTGACGGACCCATGAATCCACCCCTCCCACCGCGGTGCAAGGCGATGGGTCGAGGGGGAGTCCGGTTGGAGAGGTCAAATGGCCCTGCTTAGTCACCAAAAGTAGCAAACCACTTAGTGTGACCTATGGCAGAGGTTTTGGTATCCAATAAATGGTATTTGTGGCGGTGGTACTCATACCTGCCTCCCAAATTACTTTGACCTCGGCACAATTTTTGACCAGAAACTTTGGTTTGTATCTCATATAACTTCTATCTCTAATAGGGTTGTGTACGTTGTGGGTTTATAGTAAGGTTTCCTACGATTTAAAAAAATATTCACACCTTAAAACTTCTGTTCACATTTCTCGTTAGACGCATTCTAAAATATAACTACAATTTGGTCACCTGTCTTTAATAATATCATTGAAAGATTCCAAAGCAAATTTAGGTGTATTAATTTTAGACTTTGTATTCCTTTAGAATTAATAGATTATGATTTTTTTATTACATTCATTGAAATTGTTGAAGTGAAAAGAAAATTTCTTGTTCTTATATTTTTATACAAAATTTTTAATTTGATTTATTTATTTCATTCAAAAAACAGTTTTTACATAAAAAGCATGCTCTGCACATCTCACTAGGGCATTCCTGTATCAAGATGTGCAGCTTTACAATAATATCATTTAAAAAAAATACATATATTTAAATTAAAAATAATAACAACATTACAAATTTACACCAAAAAAGAAAAGTTTATGACACGGACGTTTCGAGACCTGTAGACAAAAATAAACAAAATTTTAGTAACAAATGTATGAAAAAATAAAAACAAAATGTCAACAAAAGAAGCATTAGTAAGTAAGTTGGCAACAATAATATTCTTCTGTTAACTAAAGTACAAGGTACCTGTGCTGGCTTATCAGACACAAGCATAGTGTAACCATACTAACAATTACAACATGGATAGTTTATGAATAATAGATTATAAGAAAAAATAACTAAATAAAAATAGGTAAATAATAACCGATAGGTAAGTAGATAATATTATAATAAAAAGTAAGTAAGTAAATAATTTAGCTGGACAATAATTAAAGTAAATATTAATACGATAATTAAGTAGATAATAATAATAATAAGTAACATAATAATATATAACCAAAAGTTATTTTAGAAGTAAATAAGTACATGCGCAGTAAGTAGACAAGGATTGTATCGAAACAGAGCTTCCACAAGGAATTATGATATAAGCGACAACATGGGTGATCCAAAATCATCACTCTCAGCTAGTACGGAGATTTTGACCATTTTCTTGAATGAATTTAACGTACCTATAGTTTTTATATTTTCTCCAAGCATATTATATAGCAACGGAGCTTTATATAAAAAACTCCTTTGTCCGAAGGATGTTCTGGTATACACCGGCTGATACATTAAAGAAGAACCTATTCTAGTGCTGCGCACTTGTTGAGATCTTTTAGCAGTAATAGTGTTGTTGAAAAATTTACAGAGAGCCTGTATTATGTACAACTGCCTTATTGTCATAATTTTGCTTTCACTATATAATAACTTTGATGGATACATAAAATTTCTCTTATACATTATTTTTAAAATTAATTTTTGCGCAACATTCAAAGGCTCTAAGGTAGTCTTGTTACAAGAACCCCAACAGACAACATTATATGAAAGCATTGATTGAACAATAGCATAATATACAGTTTTTAATGTAACTTTGTCCAATATGTTTCTTAGATTTTTGAAAATGTAGGCTAGCCTTCTTATTTTGTTTCTTAATATAGTAATGTGATTGTTCCATTTTAATTTTTTATCAATAATTAAACCCAGGTATTTGATGTTGTCTACTCTTTCCAAAGATTGACAGTTACACTCCTGCACGCAACAATGTATTTTTAATGAACGTTCCAAAGATGGTTGATTTACAGAGGAAATGCTAAAAGTAATATATTTAGTTTTGTTCATGTTTAAGGTTAACAAGTTTTGATCAAGCCAATTTTTGACTGCCCTTAATCCTGCCTCGCACTTAGCATACGTTTCATTCCATGTGTCAGCAGCAAACACCAAGACAGTGTCATCTGCAAATACAATTGAAGATCCAGAAAATTTCAGTTTACAGAGGTCGTTAATATATAACAAAAATAGAATTGGACCCAGAACACTACCTTGAGGAACACCATATACAATTGATTTATTTGAGCTAATGTGATCATTAATTATTACTCTCTGTGTTCTATTTTCAAGATATGTTCTGAACCAATCTAAAGATTTATTAACAATACCCATTGAACTGAGTTTTTTTAAGAGTAAACCGTGGGATACGGTATCAAATGCCTTAGACAAGTCTAAAAAGACGGCCATTGCTTTATTGCCAGTATCAAGAGCTTCTACGACTGTGGTGATCATTTTTAATGCAGCATCACTTGTTCCCATGTTCTCTCGGAAGCCAAATTGATTATCTGAGAGAATTTCATATCTTTTTACATAAGACATCAACCTAATTTTAGCTAATTTCTCTATTATTTTTGATAACGTATTTAGCAAGGAGATAGGTCGATAGTTATTTACATCTTTGTTATCTCCTCCTTTAAATAAAGGAATAACTTTGGAATTTTTGCAATGATTAGGGAACAAGCCATTCTCAAAACTAACATTTACAATGTGTGTAATAGGTATAACTAGTTCAGAAGCATTTTGTTTGTAGACCATTGCACTTATACTGTCATTTCCACTCGAAAAACCTGATTTCAGCTCATTAATCACATTTAAAACTTCATTACAATTCGTTGGTTTGAATTCAAAGGAGGCATTTTGCATAGATTGTGTTGGATTATAATTTTTTACTAAAGATTCTTCACTGGTGTTATTTGCACTACACAAAAGATTAGCAAAATTTTGACCTATATCACAAAAAAAATTATTCACGTGGTTAGTAATGACTGTTGGATTATCATTTATGGATACAATGTTATTATTTACTTTCAGTTTATTTATGGGCACTGATTCCTTTTGCAAATCCAATGCTTGTTTTATTATTTTCCATTCTTGCTTTATGTTTCCTTTTACCTCGTGAAGCTTCCCTTTATAATATGTCTGTTTGGTCGTTTTTATAATTTTAGAACACCAATTTCTGTATCTTTTATAATGTGCAAACAGCTCGATATTATTTGGTTCTTTACGACAACTCTTGTGTAATTTGTCACGTTTAATGAGGCAGTTAACAATTCCAGAAGTTATCCATGGTTTCAAGTGCTTTTTATTACAATGGATTCTCTTAGTATATGAGCAATTTCCAATATGTAATTTTAGACGTCTTATGAAATTATCAGCTGTAGTATTGACATCACTGGTGGATAAGACTGTATCCCATGTTTCCTCTTTCAGTGTCGAATTTAGTAGGTCATTATCCACAGTTAGTCTAAGCTTTACGTCTATTTTTTTTGATTTTGTTACTCTGGATTTAGGATATTTCAATAATGTAGCAAAATGGTCTGTAATACTGGTCCTGAATACAGCACTCTGAGGATCGTCTTTTGACTTAACCATAATGTGATCAATACAACTCTCAGTACTTGATGTTACTCTAGTCGGTGAAATAATAAATGGTTTTAGACCGTGGTAAATCAAAAGTGAAAGATATTGTTCACTTTTTATGTTGTTCATATCCAGAATATTTATATTTATATCACCACATAAAATCACTTCATGGTTATGTGTTGATACAGAACGTAGTAAGTCATTTAGGTGGTAATTATCAGTTGGATAGCCCAGATATATTAACATTGATTAACTTTCAAGTTCCTACCATTGGATCAAGGTTCCCTATCCCTAGTATGTATTGCAGGCTATAATTGTGTAATAAATAACTTACGCACCATTGGTAACTCGTATGCTAGGTTTTTAAAATGCCTCTATTGAAGTATAAAGCTGTACTAATTAAACATTTTAGCAGTGCATATTTTAATGAGGTCAGCATAACAGGTTTTTTGTTTTGTTTTTTTCTTCATCATTAACTTTGTACTAATGAATATATTTTTCCCTTTGTTTACTTATATACTCTTATAATTTTTCTTTTCTTTCTTCTTTCTGTATCGTTATATGACTGTCATTAACTATCATGTATGTAAATGGCACTTGTGAGGTTAATCTTCTATCTATATAAATAAAAATGTTCATTTGTTCAAAATCTTAAATCTCCGAAAGTTTTTCACCGATTGTTTAGAAATTTTGACCCAACATTGCATTCAAATACGCGTGTGTTTTTATATACCCATATTACATAGATGTCACCTGTGACAAGTAAAAACATGCTTTTAAAAAAAAACGGCGCCATCTGTTGGACCTAAAAGCACCACGCGCTATTGTTTGTCTATCTGCACAAACTGACTGAGACACAGTAACGCGTGGCGGGGTACAGCTAGTTCAACAAACCTCTAAAAGCAGTACTCATTTTCTAAGACCTATTTTTGTTGTTTATAGAACCTCAGTGGTGGGAAAGATTGGATAGAGGTCCAGACAAAAGGGCTTCAGCAAACTATGTACCTGTAAATAGATCAAACACTCCTAATTACTCTGAGATTTTAGTAGAAGAGAGGTAATAGTGTAATTTTTGTTTTGAATATTTTATTGGCATATTTATTAAAATTTTTATTCATCATCTTATTTATTTTTCGAATTATATTATCTGATTCATTATAGTTCCTGAGTAGGACAAGGGGAAGAAGACTTTTGCGCATCATTATAGTTGTTCCAACTGCAAGCGTGTTAACCTGCTTTTATTGAATGTTTTGATTCTAGTCGTACCATACGGATAAGTGTAGTGGAAGATGAAGACAGTGATGATTCCACCTTTGATTCAATGGGCTCGCTTCCCACTATGTCCCCAATGGCTTTCACCAAAAAGAAAGGACTGTTTCAAAATAATTTTAAAAAGAAAACCGGAGGAGCGACAACCCCTAAAGCCTTGTTGGCTTTACCCGCCCCGGAAATGCCACCACCTGTCCAACAGAACAAAACTGCTGCATCCGATTCTGATGCAGATTCATACCTTGAATCATTAAATTTTCACAATAAAATTAATTTTGACCCACAAGAAGAGATGAATCTCCGTGCTAGGAACAAGAATCTATTTAAAAATAAGAAAAAAAATAATCATATGACTTTCTCAAAAGCTGTTGACACTTCTTCCAAAGTGGAAAGCAATTCCGGATCAATCAATGAAAACCAAAGTATTCCTGTACTGAAGAAACCAAACGTGAGTCAAAAGCAATCCAAAAAATTATTCAAGAAAAATTCAAAGCCCCGGAATTCGCTTTTTGCTGATGCTCTGTCACATTTGGAATCTGATGGTTCTTTAAAAGACGACGAAGACCCGGAATCAAATGAGGTTAATAAACCTGCTGAAGTGGAAATTATTTCAAAACACCAAGAAACATCGAAAAGGCAAACTTCTAGGAGGGTGAGTTTTAAAAATAAGAAAAAAAATAATCATATGACTTTCTCAAATGCTGTTGACACTTCTTCCAAAGTGGAAAGCAATTTCGGATCAATCAATGAAAACCAAAGTATTCCTGTACTGAAGAAACCAAACGTGAGTCAAAAGCAATCCAAAAAATTATTCAAGAAAAATTCAAAGCCCCGGAATTCGCTTTTTGCTGATGCTCTGTCACATTTGGAATCTGATGGTTCTTTAAAGGACGACGAAGACCCGGAATCAAATGAGGTTAATAAACCTGCTGAAGTGGAAATTATTTCAAAACACCAAGAAACATCGAAAAGGCAAACTTCTAGTAGGGTGAGTTTTTCTCAACGAAGAATGTCAGATGCTGAAAGTGTAAAATCTGAATTTCAGGAATATTCACCATCCAGTGTTGTATCTGAAACTATTAATTTCGATCGATGGAAACAGCTCGCCTCCTCAACCATGTTGGATGGTGATAAAAGTCCCAAAAGCATGAATAAGTCTAATTTCAAGGGCTCAAAGCAATCTCTATCTGATAAGCTAGCCATGTTACACTCTGATATAACGGAAGAGAAGGAGATGAGCCCCACGGCTTCTAAATATCAACATCTTCAACCCAATGTTGAAATCAACATCGAGTTGCCTTTAGCCTTGGAAAACTTACCAAAGGTAGATGCCATCTTACCAGAAGAGGATTTAGTAGAATTGCGAGTAAGAAATGTATCTAAAAATAGCCCGGCAACAAGAAGATCCGACAGATTATCAAAAAACAGCCCAGTACCAAGGAAATCTTCTGTATTACAAAGTACACCTGATCTTGTGAGGAATGTGGTGAATAAGGTTTGTAAATTATTAACTCATTAACTTATTAACTCAATACACACAATATTGCTATAGTACGGCCATTTAGTTTGATGTCTTTAAAGGTCAATAATTAAAATCTCATCACTGAACATTTCAGTATTCACTTTAATCCATCTTCACAAAGTAAATTTATAAATCATAGAATCATAGAAAAAACATTAAATTGCCCTACTACGAGCAATAACTCCTTTGATGGCAACAACACCTTATTTAGGTCAGTTATTTTCCGGTGGTGGGTGGTAATTTCTTGCCAGTCTGCAGTAAATTTCACCCGAACCTTGTAGCCGCTACATGATTCGATTTACCTTGATTTACAGATTTTTTTGAAAGAATACAAAACAAATTCTTACTTTTTATAAATTTAAAAATGGGTATTCCAGCAATTATGTTGAACTACTACACTCTGTTAAATTATATGAATTTGCTCAAATTGTCAGACAGAAGAATTTTCGCTGACTTGGTATTTCTATATAAAATTCTAAATGATTTAGTTGATATAGTTGTATGGTATTGCTAGAATTGAAAAGCTTCCGGATTCCCACAACGTAATACTAGAAGTCAGGATTTATTTCAATGCAGAAATTCTGGGACTAACTACCATATCGCACACCTAGATAAAGGGTAGCACAACTCGAAATAATTCAAAATTGAGTTATTGCGATTTTCGGAATCTGCGTCGAAAACTACACAAACTACAAAGACACCTGTTTTAAAATCTCCATCAATAATAATGTGATGGCGATGTAAGTTAGTCTTTCTGAGTTGCTCCACGTACACCTACCACCAACAACAGTAACACATCACCAGTTACGACATACCAGCAGTAGGGGAAGGTGCTGTCAATACGCACAAAGACTGGATTATTTCGACTTAGTTTTGTATTTGTGATTAACTGCAGTCATAAAGCGTGAATTATTTTAGTTGGTTTGGTATTCGTGATTGAACCTGTCTTGTTTCTCGGGCGTTCTACATATCAACTCCACATACTCCGGTTTTGTTTTCAAAAGTAAATAATTTTAATTTTACTAATTCATAATAGTTGATTAATTCGAGTTGATAAAATTATTAAACAATGATTTAGTCACGAATACTAAAATAACACGAAATTAATGAATAAATAAGTGATACGTGTATTTGATGATAAGTAATTGAGCAAATAAATATCCTAGTAAAATAACATACAACATTATATAAAAATATTTTTAATCGGTCACATAAAAATCGAGTAAAATGTTTTTTGCTGTTCCTGAAAAAAGAGGTATTTTGAGTTGTACTACTCTTCATCTAGGTGTGCGAATTATGTATTCCTCTTTGCCCAGAATACTAATGGAAGGAAACGATTATACCAAGTCAGTTGACATCTTCAATTTATATTAAAACAAATATAAAATGTTGTTAATGAAGCAATTCAGTTATGTACAATAAATAATGTATATTTCTTAACATTCTTATGTAAAAGCCCCGAAAAAGGACGTTAATTAATAAATAAACTAATAAACATTTCTGTTAGCCTGGTTTTGTCAATTAGTTAGGTTTTGCGGTCTGCAAAATATTTCTTCTATTTTCAGTTATAAAAAAGGTGAATCTGTTTTAGGTGATACATAAATGATAACAATATGGTTAGAATTCCCTGATATTCCATCAAAATCAAAATTCAACACACCTTTAAAAATTGATATAGAGTTAGTAAAAGTGATGAAACAAAAACTTTTGTAATTTTTGTTTCATCACCTTTCATGACTTTATATCACTTTTTGGAGGTGTGTTGAATTGTCATTTTGATGACATACCCGGTCACCGGTTAGAATGACATGTTGGATGATAAAAATTAATTTAATTACTTTTTTTACGTACATGTTATTTTATGTTCTAGAATATACCTACATATTACATTATATTAACAGATGTTTTATTATGTTTTAGAAATATTCAGAAGCATATCTTGAGGATGCCTTAGGCATTTCCAAAATTAATGAAATGAATAAGACCGTGGCTCCAGTGCTTCCCCGTGATGAGGGCGTTCCAAAGAATGGCTCTCAAAGACAGTCCATCGGCACTTGGCTCCGGTTAGAAGAGAGTGACGAAGAGATATCTCCACCACTCAGTCAAAGTGACATTGACAGACAAGTCATTGAAGAAATGATGGCCAAACGCACTAATCCCCCCGTGAGGCGTTCTTCTCGCTTTTCAAAGCAAAACATTCAAGATATGTCTGACAGTGACGGGGAGATGAATCAGACACATGAAATCATCAATACTAATACTGAAGGCGGTGATAAACTGAATGTCTCGACAGATAAGTGGCTTGAAACTGATAAACGCCAATTTAAGGAAAAATCGGAGTCGAATAGGAGTGTATCAACTTACAACTTACTAACAGGAAACGAAAATGTCCCTGAAACATTACCTATTGCTCCATCTAGTATTGAGGAAAACAAAAAATCTATAAGCCACTCGCAGAAACAAGTTGAAAATCTACAAATTCTAGATATTGCTGAAAAAATTGAGTTAGAATCAAGTGGTGGAATAGTTATAGATATAAGATCTGAGTTGGGCAAGAGCCAGGCACTGGCTACTGACAATATTTCTCTGAATCGATCGAGAAAATTACTAAACTCTTCACAACAGAGTGCAAAAGATAATCATCTAGATTTTTCACAAAATAAGAGTGTGTCACACTTAACAGGAAATGAGAATGTTCCTGAAGAATTGCCTATTGATCGATCAAATGCTGAGGAAAATAAAAAATCAATGAGCAACTCGCAAGACCAATTTCAAAATTTGGAACTAGTGGTAATTGCTGAGCAAAGCCAATTGAAAAACAATATTTTAAGTGATGTTTTGGATCCAAACACTAATAAAATTCCAATCATTACATCTCCCCATGGATCTCCAATAAGTTCAGAGTCATGTAAGGGTCAGAAAATTACTACTGAGAATTCAGACTCTTCTTCAAATATATCTTTGAATCGATCGAGAGAATTACAAAATTCTTCACAACAGAGTGTAAAAGATAAAATTACAGATTTGTCGAGAAATGAGAGTGTATTAACTTTATCAGAAAACGAGAATGTCTCTAAAGCATTGCGCATTGATCAATCAAATGTTGAGAAAAATAAAAAATCAATGAGCAACTCGCAAGACCAATTTCAAAATTTGGAACTAGTGGATATTGTTGAGCAAAGTCAATTGGAAAAAAATATTTTAAGTGATATTTTGGATCCAAACACTAATAAAATTCCAATCATTACATCTCCCCATGGATCTCCAATAAGTTCAGAGTCACATAAGAGTCAGAAAATGACTACAGAGAATTCTGACTCTTCAAATATATCTCTGAATCGATCGAGAAAATTACAAAATTCTTCACAACAGAGTGTAAAAGATAAAATTACAGATTTGTCGAGGAATGAGAGTGTATTAACTTTATCAGAAAACGAGAATGTCTCTAAAGCATTGCGCATTGATCAATCAAATGTTGAGAAAAATAAAAAATCAATGAGCAACTCGCAAGACCAATTTCAAAATTTGGAACTAGTGGATATTGTTGAGCAAAGTCAATTGGAAAAAAATATTTTAAGTGATATTTTGGATCCAAACACTAATAAAATTCCAATCATTACATCTCCCCACGGATCTCCAATAAGTTCAGAGTCACGTAAGAGCCAGAAAATGACCACTGAGAATTCTGACTCTTCAAATAAGTCTTTGAATCGATCGAGAAAATTACAAAATTCTTCGAGGAATGAGAGTGTATTAACTTTATCAGAAAATGAGAATGTCCCTGAAGCATTGCGCATTGATCAATCAAATGTCAAGGAAAACAAATCAATGAGCAACTCGCAGATACAAGTTGAAAGAGTACAAATTCCAGATGTTGCAGAGAAAAGTGGATTGAATAAAATTGTAGAAAGTGAAGTTTTGGAGTCAAATATTGATATAGAAAATATTACATCTCCGCACGGGTCCCTAACATCTATGTTGCCTGGAAGTCAAACGCCGTCTACTGAAATTAATGCCTCTTTGAATCGATTGAGAAAATCACAAAGTTCTTCGCAGCACAGTGTAAAACATAATGATTCAGATTTGTCAAAGAATAAGAGTGCATCAAATTTAAAGGAAAATGAGAATGTCCTTGAAAATTTACCTATTGATCGGTCAAATGTTGAGGAAAACAAATCAATAAGCATCTCACAGAAACAAGTTAATAATGCTGAGAGTGAATTGAAAATAATTGTTGAAAGTGAAATATTGGATTCAAGCACTGGTATAATTTCAGTTATTACGTCTCCCCATGGGTCTCCAAAAGGATCTGAGTCGCAAAAGAGCCAGGCACTACTGACAACTGAGAATACTGACTCTTCAAATATTTCTGTGAATCGATTGAGGTTGGAACAAAGTTCTCCACAAAAGAGTGTACAAGATAATCATGCAGATTGGCTGGGAGAAAAACCGCTGAAGACTGTAGCTTCTGAAACAAGTTTATCTAGTACCGTTGCACATTATTCCGGAAATTCAAATATTTCCTCAGATGTCTCAAGAAATACATTTAATTCTACACTACGTAATGCAAGTGCAAAAGATATATGGAAGGATTCAGTGGAAGAGCAGGTCACTCCTTTGAAGCATCTGACACCGCATGTAGGCGTTCCAATACAAAAACATGTACCTGACACTGAAGATTCTGACTTTTCAGCTAATAATTCAGTGGATAGATCAAGAAAAATACTAAATTCTGCAAAACGGCGTGCAACAGATATATGGCAAGACTCATATGAAGATCAAGCCACACTCACCCCTATGAAGACAATGGCTTCCTCAACACACTTCGAAGATAATTCTATTTCCCTTTTAACACCGGGCCCTTCTAAATCAATTCATCGTGCGAATGTTCCTGCCAAAAGGAAGTTTACCGAAGAAGAATTGAAAGATATTGCAGAAAAAGTCATGTTCGAAAATGCCAAACAAGCTAAGATTGTAGTAAGATATTTTTTCTTTCTAGATTTGTAGAATGTAAATACATACGTTTTATTTCATATCCATCCTTATTTTGTACTAAAAATTCCACAATATATTTTTCCATTTCAATGCTGTTTTTTTTTTTCCAGGAGGAAAGGTTAGCCACTAGATTCACTTTTCAACCGTATCTTCTTAGTATTCCTAAAGCAGTTCAGGTCAAGCAAAATCCTATGTCCAAGTTGTTAAATGTTCCTCGCAAACCTCGTGTCGTCAAACCTAAGAATACTGAAGAGAAAGTGTCTAAAAAGCTTTACATGAAAGAGGAATGGATCACAAAAAAGTTGTACAATTTTGTTGAAAAGAAGCTAAAACCACAGTATGTATAGATTTATTTGCTAAACACATATTTTATACAGACATGATACACAGGAGCTGAAGTTCCGAATTGCAAAGGTAGCCTTACCGCGGCTTGGAAATATTTTAATCTATGGCCTCTTACGTAATGTTTGTTAGAAAAATAACTTTTCGATCTGGCCTTTACTGCAGTGTTGTTGTTACGAATTATAATTAATTACATTTAGGTTAAGAGCCGGTTGAATCTGTTGAAATTGCGGCATGAAATGTTAAAGCACACAATTCTACATTTATATGTTGTAAGATTCAACCCTTTCTGCTACATATTCTAAATAAGACCTGTAAATATGTATTATTCTAAAAAGGTTAATTCCACCCTCTCTGCTATTCTTATTTTAAGTGCATTGTTTTCCCAAGCAAATATCTTCCATTCTAAAATGTTGTTTTTTTTACATAGGTATGGATTAAAAAGTATTCTAAGGACAGAAAAGTTCATAAAGGATTTGGCATGGGTAGTCAACATAGTGATAAAGAGCAAGGGTGGCCATCACCATTACGTCGACACACTGAAGAGGGAGATGGCAAGATTGCAGCTTGTGACGACTTATTTCGACTTCTGCTGTTTCATTCACGAATACCTACCATTTTACTTTAGGATTAAGGTTTGTTAAAACTTATAGTACAGCACTTTTCACTAAGCACAGCTGTTCTGAAAAAGGAGTCAGTTTCCTTTGTTCAAAATTGATCCTTCCAATTGTTGCCGAGTGTGCACCCTTATAGATGTATGCGTTTATGATTTATTTTAATGTTTTTTAATAATGTTACATTATTAATGAAATTGCCTCAGTTTTGTGGATGTTGATTTTAAATTTTTTTATTCCAGTCTATTGCTGCCGAAGGTCGGGATGTTCCCGAGTTCACAGGAAAGGTGTTTGAACCTATATTAAATGGCGAGAAGAAAAAACGACATTAAACTTATATTGTTTTTTCAATTGGTATATTCTGTGGGTATATAAACGGTGGACGCAATAACTAAAAAAAAATTATTCCACAATCACAAGCTATTTTTGCTACCTTTGCCTTTTTGGTATCTCCAATCCCTTGTTAATCTGCTGTATAAAAATGACTTCTGCAGGTTTTACACAAACGGAGCATGCAAAAGTTTGAACAACCATTTCAAATAACTTTGAATGCATTTTACTAAAGACTACATTAAGTTGTTATTGCATCAGCGCCAAAATTTCAATTTTAAATTACATATTTATTTAATTTTTAAGTTTTTCAATCTAACTTCAATTATGTGCCACCCATTGATGTTATGTGGTTATATTCCCCTTAATGAAAATCTGTTTAATGCCTTCTATTTGTGCCTTTTTTTGATTATTTAGTGAATTAAAATTATGTTGTTTTAGTATTATTTTTTTTGATATTTTTAAACTTTGGTTTCTAAGGAGAATTAATGTTTTACTGTATAGTGTCTGCAATCCAAAGTCACTATTAACGAAACTTCCAGTAATCCAATCCATCGGGTGACGGGGTGGGTGTAGGAACGCACGTGACAATAATTATCCAATCAGCGAAGTGACTTCCTTCCGCTTATTCGAGCTTTATTATAAAAATGGGAAGTTTGTTGCCCCCCTTTAAAACTCACACTGATGAAATGCGTAAATTAAAGTTTGTTTTATCTTTTAAAGATGCCATTAATCTGAAAAATCATCAAACCGAATAGGTTCACTTTTTAATTGTTCGGATTATACGGACTATACTGTATTTGGATCATTTGTTTATTTCTAAATTGTTCCAAGTAAATTTCATCTAAAACCCTTACTTTCAATGTGTAAGGCGTTGGGCCCATTATTCCAAAATAGGATGTGTTTTGTCTTTAGGAGATGGACTGCAAATACATAATATATATACGCCCTGTGAATTGTGTCTATTTTGTCAATGAAATCTGTTTATTTTTTGTGTAATTATAATTTCGTCAATGTCACTGGTAATTGATCACTATATCTTTGGAATCATAAATAAAAATGTGTTCTCATAAAATGTTTGATTTATTCATCGTAACCTTAAAACAAAAACAGTATTTTACAAAAAAAAAATCTTAAAAGTTAACATTAGCTAGCAATTCATCATCTTCATCGTCTTCAAGAAATGAACTGACATCGGGACTGAATTCCTTATTCTGCAGTTGTTTGCCTTGAGGGGGAGGTTTCACTCGACTAGAGAGCAATATGTTTGTTCCAGGAATAAAATTATTGTTTTGGATTTCAGTGGAATAGTAATTTGGAATTGTATTTTCTTCGGAGTCCTGAAAGCAAACATTGTGGATAAATAATAGCAGGATTGTACACATACTTAAGTACTTGGTAGGGGTAGAGCTCTTTGATAACTACATACTTGCGTAGTGTGGGTAGTATTTCCAAAAGTATCTTTGCTAAGACCGACTTGATTAAGAACCTGTGGAAGAAAAATTCTCAATTAATAATAATTTCTAGGTACATATAAACTTTTGCGGGTGTTGCACTGCTGATATTTCTGGTTTGCTTCCAGCATTTGTTTTGAAGAATAGAAAAGTCATCAGTCAAGATTTCCGTGAAGTAGAATGTTCACAGCTATGATGATTTTATTATATTATTTAGTTGTTAATTACCATTTTAATTGAATTAATATTACCTGCAATTTATTTTCTAACATTGGCCACATAAAGTCATCGGCAGTTCCTCTGGCTAGGAGATATTTAATGGCCACCCCTCCCCGCTGCCCAATCCGGTGAGCTCGGGCTTCCGCTTGTGTTAAGATCTGTCCGTGCATTCAACAATCATCATTAATTAATATTAAACTTTGGGTGTTACCACTTCATATCATATCAATGAATAGGAATAAATATAACTTACTCCTGGATTCCAATGCAGCTCTGCAAAAACTACCAACTGAGCAGCTGTGAGGGTAATTCCAGCATTTGCAGCTGTTATAGATAAAACGGCGCAGCGGCATGAATCATTGAATTGGAATTTATCTATAAGAATCTGAAAAGTGGTTAATTATAATAAGTACTCCCATTTAAAACATTAAACACTATGTAGTGCAATCGCAGAATATTATTCTAGTTTTAAAAACATTTGCTTTGTCTGGGAACATTGTGTTTTGTCGAGTTGTTAACAATACATTTTTGACTAGAATTATTCTATTTGCGTAGGTCTCTTGCTGCCTATTATGAATATTCATGGCATTTATTATATATCATGATGCAAAAATAAGATATATATCGATGACAGGCTGTTAGTGCACCGTGTTAGTTACGAGCAAACTCACTGTTCTAGTATCAGATTTGGTGGATCCGTCGATGCATATGTAGGGAACATGACAGTCATCCAACGTATGGCAGATAGCTTCCAGTACCACCCGATGGTGGGCAAAAATAATAAATTTCTCATTCCCTGCTAGTACATCGGATACATATTTACTGAAAAAAATAAAGGATTACATTTCACAATATATCATTTTTTATCAGATATTTATTTAAAATGCTGGATGAGATTTGTCTTTGAAATCAGGGATGTAAATAATGGTTATTTGGTTCTAGTTAGAGGTAGTAATCAATATAAAATATAAGAATATTACCACACAGCCGGTATTTTAACTTTGGCAGTTTCACAAAAGAAAGTCAAAAGGGCTCCATGCTTTTCTGCAGCCTTCTTTTGTTTGTAGGAGTCAGCCAACTGACTTAAGTCATTTTGCTTCTCTTTTGTCATGCATAAAAGAGCGGAATCTAAAAGAACCGTTTCTCTGAAATTAAGTAAAAAGGGTATTATATTTAGTGCATCAATATTTATTTATATTATTATCTTTTAAATAAAACACCATATTCAAAAGTCTTCAGAATATCTTGAATACTTTCTCTAAAACCTATTCCCTGCAATAAGCATTTTTTTTAAAGGGAATTAACGCGAAAATTTCTCATTTAAAAATAAATATGGGACATTTAACACTCCTATCATCATAAACAAATAAATAAAGCACAATATAACGTCACTTTGATGTACATAAGCAGATGCAAAAAGTTTGTGCACATTCTTAAAAACTTTCAACACTCATAATTCTATTTGCCATTTTTGAAAATTGCCTTTATTGCCGCATAGTCCTCAATTATTTTCCTCAGAGCCTCCTGTGTGAGGTTAATGTAAAAAAAAATTGGATCAGTTTTTTAGGCCTAGGAGTCAATCTATCAACTTAAACAAACACGCCGCATCGAGCCGGAATTACACATACTAATGATTCTACATATCAAGTAGAAAGTACACATAATATTCATAGAACATAGCGATAAGCTACTTGATTTACACATCAATTGAAATAACAATATGCAATACATTCTTTGTAATACTACGTATTTTAAGATAAGCAAAAAATCTGCATTCCGGGCAACAATAGACTAAGAATAAAATTATACACAAGCTTAGATAAAAAAAATATTTCAGTGCTAACCTTGTTTTTTCTTTCAAATTGAGAAGAACTTGATCTTTTGTTCTTCTAATTAAGAACTTCTTCATTAGTACAATTTGCAACTCGGGTAAATTAGATTGCCCTGTCATATCCCAGCCAAAACTCGACTGTTTGCCAGCACAGTAACGTTTACCTGCGGGAATAAACATTGGGCTTATAAACATATTACGCGATGGTCTATTTACAATAATTAATGTTAAGTAAGGATTCCTCCAATGTCAATGATGTTGCAGTGAAACACTCTCGTAAGGTTTTCCAAGGGACTGGAAAAAAACTCCCCAAGAAGGTTTCACTGTACCTACATATGTGCAACAAACTCACCGTATTCAGTGAAATTGCTGAAGAATTTGTTATCTATGATGTGCAGTTGTGTGTAGAGTTCACTGGGCCGCGACAGGGCGGGAGTTCCACTCAGTAGAATTACCCTCTTTGACTTTTTCGTCAGCTTCATTACGCACTCCGTAGACTGCGCTTTGTAAGACTTGAGAAGGTGTGATTCATCCTGCAAAAAGAAAACTACCTGCATTAAATTTGTCAAAAATATTTATATTATACTACACTTGCAATTGCACCAGAACTTGCATTTTGCATTTTATTGCATTTTAGACACAGATTTTGAAATTAATTATAAGAATATATTATAAAATTATTTGAAAAAAAAAAACATTGCTGATCTGTTTGACTACGTTGTTACGTAATATAGTCTCCCTACTAATTAAAAGGATGGTCTCCCTACATTTAAAAGGGCTTTGGTCACCCTACTCATGCCAGATGGTCGCGGCGTACGTGACGGACCACCCAGAGTGTCCACGGCTCTAAACTCATCGCTACCCGCCGCGCCAGCAGTCAAAATCCGACCTCGGGGACAACAACAGTGTCCCTCGCGGAGCAAACCGCTACGCTCTCAAACATGGCGCGCAAAATACGCAATTTTAGAAACGATCTCCTTCTGGGATATAACTAAATGTTTCGCGTAACCAATACACAAACATGTCTCAACATCCTAAGTTAACCTTTGTTCGTCGGGACCACGCTTCCGTCAAATCATCTTGTGTCTCACAACACCACCACAGTACCGCGGCCCTTTTGGGCGCGGGCAGAACCAGCTCGGCATGATGTACTCTACTTCACCTCAAGGCGAACCGTAAGCTTCCAGTATACCCCTTTCTTGTGTTCAAAACCTATAAATACATGTAAAATCCTCGTTTCATCCGGTCGTCACAGAGAGAGAGAGAAGAGAGTAGAGATCCAATTTATCCCTGTGTTTCTTTAGAACATGATTAATATACCTTGTGCCTTTTACTCATGTGTTATTATTGTGCTGGCCCTTCCAATCCCCTGACCGATGGACGAAGTAATGAACAAAGAAGTTGCTCACCCCTGATCGTACACGAGTTTCATCTGCTTACCCTTTCACTGAGCTAGCCAATTTTATAACCTGGTTCGATTCCAGATGGGTTTTAACCAATACATAGCAACGTATATACGGGACATAAAAACGGGCAGTACATTTCCTCTCTAAAATACATTGGAAAAACTTTCCTATTTTTAGAATAATTCTCTTCCGAAGAGATTTATTTAATAAAACTATATTTAACCTTTACAATGCTGGGCTTTGCAGTGCAATTCATCCCATCATATGGCACATGTTTACATGCAACACCTGAGGTGGCCCACTCCTAGGTCAAATGGTCTTTAACCCCAAAATTATAAGATGAAAATAATGCATGTAACATATATGTAATCAAAACAACTGGTCTTATTTTTAATTTTCCGCTGGGTCAATTTATAAAATGTTCGCGATATCTCATCCCTGTACGCGCAATACAATAAATTAGATGGCACTATGTCGACAAACTGTAAGTAGATGGATTGTGTAGTGATTTATAATTTACTAATAATAAAAAATAAGTATGTAATTGAGGAGCCTGCTGCAGTAGGGGCAATATATCCAAATTGCCCCTTTTCCAGAGAATCCCTTTTTCAATTCCTTGATCCTTTAAAATATGACAGCTAAAACTCCCATGCGTTACCGACCGAGGTATGGGCTTCGCAAGGAGACTAAAAAAATTGCCATTTTTACGTAGATAGGTTTTGTCCAACGTGACGCAGGTTTGCTTCTTACATGTGTGTTTTACATAATTTTGATTAAATTATACTACTTTTGAATATAAATTGAGACAATTATCAATTAGCCAAGTAGTTTTGGTTTGTCGTATCTTATTTCTTTCTCGTAATATTACTTGTTACACATTTCAGCAAAGAGAGTGAGAACTATAGAATACAATAGCTAAACCGGGGTTGCGATTTTGTAATAATTCAAAATGCCATCCCTGGTGAATGTGGTAAACACTAATCGGCCAAAAAAAAAAACTAAAACTTGTTTGGGATTTGGCAAAAGAGCATCTATCATCAATACCACATATCCACAGCAGATCACTTTATTTATGGATCGAAGATGTCAAAATACTTTTACTGCCAAAACCCGACAATGTAAATAGTAAAACTTTGATTGTTCAAACTTTTCTATCTAAAAAAAGCTGGCCGTGAACCATTGATGTATTATACTAGATTATCCCTGTCTAGTTAAATTCATTTTAAAAATAACGCCACGTAGCGTACGTCACAAATATGGAGATGAACTTAACAACCCAACTCTGTTTAAACTCCTTGTACAAGCGTTCAAACTCGTAAGCGAAACCACGGAGAATTTGTTGTCGGAGGTGTTGTAATATGGACATAATTCAAATTTAAATATTTGGAACTGGGTTATTTTTGTGATTGAAAAAATGAACTTGCCCCGCATAGCTGAGAAGCAAAATAGCTTACTCTAGACCAACAAAAGGTAAAACGCAATGCACAGTGCCCATTTCGCATTGCGATACAATGCGTGGGCCTTTTCATAAATGTGCACGTGAACCAAACCAAAACTGAGTTGGGGTTATTTTTAAATGAATATGCCGTGACTAGTCTAATTTAGTCTATGCCGTGAACACCAGATAAAATATTCAAATTATAAAAAAGTTTTTAGAAACCAAACCTCATATTCTTTTAGGAAACCCCATATGATGTAGGTATGCAATCTCTGCACAGAAATGAAAATAAAGCAAGGTTCAAGTAAATCACCCACCATACATGCAGTTAATTTGTTCATAAATGTTAGCTGAAGTGTGCAACAAGATCCTCTCAAGTAATTCTGATTTCAAAATAAAATCTTATGAACAAATTAAATACAGACCATTTGAACATTCGTCATTTATTCATCTCATAATACAATATACCATTGAAGTTAAAATCTTCAAAATTCAGGACTGAATTTTTCTCTGCAATATGAAGATAAAAGAAAATTACATTTTCACTTATTTAACTAGAAATAACTAATACATCACATAATGATATTATTCATTGTTTTGTTGATTGAGCATAAAAGTGAACACTTGAACACCACTAAAACCTGCTAAAGCAAAATACGAGGCGTATCCAGAAAGTAAGTGTACTGAATTTTTGTAGGTAACAAATTTATTTATTGAAACATAAAAATTACGTGGTTACCGTAGTACATATGTAAGCTATTTTTCGACATAGTCGCCATTCCTCTCAATGCAGGTGGTGAAGCGGGGTATCAACTTTTTGATGCCTTCCTCGAAGTAGTTTCCCGCCAACCCCATCGTCCACTTCTTCACCTCCCCCTTTACCTCCTCGTCGGTTGAAAACCTTTTTCCACCCATGTACAGCTTCAGGGAGGTAAAGAGATAAAAATCTGAAGGTGCTAGGTCAGGGGAATGCGCGGGGTGGTTTAGGACATCCCATTTTAACGAAGCAAGCTTGTGTGGTCTGGCATTGTCGTGCAGCAGGCTGACTCCCTTTGTCAGCATGCCTCTCCTCTTGTTTTGAATCGCCTTCCGCTTTTTTTTTAGGGTCTCACAGTATCTTGCAGAGTTGATGGTATCCCCTTGAGGCAGATATTCAATCAAAATTATGCCTTGACAGTCCCAAAACACGGATGCCATAATTTTCTTGGCTGAAATTGTGGTTTTGAACTTTTTGGCGGAGGGTGAAGAGGTGAGAACCATTTTTAAACTCGCGATACCACTTGTACATACTCAAACGATTTATAGCTTTATCATCATATGCAGTTTTCACCAAATTATAAACCTCAAACGGAGGTTTTCCCTTCCAAACGAAATAACGGATGACGCCGCGTATTTCGCACTTGGCGGGAGATTGGATTGACATTTTTCACGAAACGTGTTGTCACATCGACACTTCTCAACGTACTGACCTTGAACCGGTCTCGTTGTGGAGGGGAAGAGTCAGGCTACACGTACGTGTAGCCAACATGTCGAAAATAAAATTCATTCGGTCGTGAGAGCCTCAGTACACTTACTTTCTGGATACGCCTCGTATTTTAAATCTCTGTTGAGATTTTTAACTCTGGAGGCTAAAAAATTTACCAAGATATGGTATTTCCGGAGGCAAATATTCACGCCGATTGTTTGGAAGAATTGCGAGATATTAGTGAACAATAAAATTTTAAAAATGGGCGACTAACTTTATTTTATTACCCAATTTTTATCTTAAAGACATTTAAGATAATTAATGATTTGAATGGAGAATAAATAGAGTACTGATACCTAACCTAAAACTTTAATAAAAATTGTCCCTGCAATAAGGACTTTTTTTTTTCAAGTGAATTAACGCAAAATTATCTTGATTTAAAAATTAATATGAGACATTTAACACCTTTATAATCTTAGCCAAATAAATAAAGCACAATGTAACATTATTTTTATGTACGTAAGCAGATTCTAAAAATTTTGGCATAGTGTTAAAAACTTTAAACGCTTGTAACTTTTTTGCCATTTTTTGCAAAATTGCCATTATTGCAGCCTAGTCCTCAATTTGACTTCTGAATTCATGAATAACCTAGAAATTAATATAGATTTCGACACTTATCATAATATCAAATAAAGATTAGCCAAACATATATTTTCAAATGACCTTCTACTTCTGGACCCCTAGAGCCGCCTCTCTGTAACACCCCAAATATCAACTCTGTTGGAAAACGAACTTGCATTAAGATAAATCAAAGCATCTTGTTGGCACAGGATATGGTGTATCAGATATATGATTATTTTACACTCTTGTGGCTCTTACAGTATGCAAGTTTCAAATTAAATTATCAATAATGATGACTTACCAAAATGACACAGCCAAATTTTTTTTCCACGAGAAGATCAGTAAACAATATGGACATTTTGTAGCTGATGATAATAATATGGGATTGCCGATCTAGAAGATATTGCTTTTCTTTTCCAGATGAGACTGAAACCACATTCACCATGGGGATCGATGGCAACAACTCATGGATTTTACATTCCCACGTTTCTCTAAAAAAACGTAGAATAATAATTATTGTAATAATTCATTAATAAAATATTGGCATCACTTTTCAAGCAATTTTCTAAGGACTCATTTTATGTTACGCGGCATTATATTTGAGTTCTAAAAAATATCTGGATAATTATATTAAATAATTTTTTTTTATTATAATATAAATAACATCTCTAAATAGTATAAAATAAAATAGCTTTCTGCGTCAGTCTGTTTGTGCGCTTAGTTCTTCTAAACTAAGCAACGGATTTTGATAGAGTTATCACTATCATTTAGAGAATCTCCTAAGGATAACCTCCAGCAACGCCGGGTATACTTCAGCTAGTTTATTATAAAATAAAATAAATTAAAACAGAGTTTACATATAACTAAACATGAAAACAATAAATTACATTACATGTTATTTTTCATAAATATTATTAGATATAAAGATTAATGTCAGCTTACCAATGACAGGCTCAGCATCATACAATAATATAATTGTTCTACACAAGAAATTTTATGGCGTAACTAATGTCTGTGCAAAAGTAAAAAAGCATGGATTTACCTCATGGAAGAAGTGGTTACAATGAGAAGTGGCCAGTCATCTTTGTAGTAGTATGCGATGGCTAGGGCTTGGAAAGTCTTTCCTAAACCCATATCGTCGGCTATTAAACACCGCCCATTTTTGCCTATTCCAAAACTAAAAAAAATACATACAATCAATCCAACAACTTCATAACTGAATAACCGTTTCTCCCGAAGGGTGGTCAAAGGGGCTGGACTGCCAAACAACTCTGTCTTGGCATACGCTCTTTGATTCATTCAAACAAGGTTAATTTCTGAAGTGCGTTTGAAATTTATTAGTTATATTTATTTTTATTTAAAAATAAGTTAAATATGAATATTATTGTATTGTTATTATTATTTTTTAATGATAAACTAATGTTTATAAGACAAGGTTTTATGCATATCATAAAGGATAACAAATAATTATAAGCAATAATTAGTCACCTGAAATATCAATACAAAATCCTGTTGATATATTTTCTATTTGTTATGTTTATGCTATGCATAAAACCTTGTCTTATAAACACTAGTTTATCATTAAAAAATAATAATATTTGACAAGTCAAAAATATTTCACCACTAAATGAAGATATAATATGTCTCGACGCCATCTAGTGAGAAATTTTGCAATAAAAAAGCCTTTCGTACAAAAATAAAGTTGGTTGTTTAGAGGTGGAAAAAATATAATAAGCAGTAATTGTTGATTGAGGTACTAGTACATATTGAATTAGTTGGCGGGTTGGAAATAAGCCGACATAGCTCAGTGGTTTCAGAGCACCTGACCGGACATCAGAAGGCACGGGTTCAATTCCTGTTGGTGGCATTTATTTTTACTCGGGAGATATTTTCAATTTGTATTGATATTTCAGGCGACAAATTATTGCTTATAATTATTTGTTATTGTTTTGTGTTTATATTATTTATTTATATACCTAAAAAATGATTACATATAAAAGTGATACATGAAATCATAAGTATACAGTGCAAATATAAATTGTACAGTACGCCCACCTAGTGTTCAGTACAATAAAGTACACAAAGTTTATTGTATCTTTATTTTGTTATTGTGAAAAACAGGAAACATCGCGCATGTGTATTAATTGGAACTTTGATGCATCATATTTATGTTTCTTTTAGTAATTGAGTTGAAACAAAGTATTATTTAAATAATTGATGCGTATCTAAGTATGAAAATTTTACCGCTAATTTTTGTACTAATTTATGCAGAAACTAAAGAGGAACTAACTTTACTCCATCAACTTGGAAGGGCATTAATTTATTCCGTAGGAATGGATCAATTGAAGTCAGGTCATAGTCATCTATCTTCCTTGGTTCCCGCACTATCTGTAATTTATATCATTAATCATTAAATTATTAATTGATTTTTGGAGAATTTTTATTATCTCTAAGGAAGATTAAAACTTATCAGTGTCATCTTTTATCAAATGAAATTGTTGGGGCAATTTTTCCATGTGGGAACTTTTGTAGTTGTAAATTTTACACTAATCTCAGAAAATTAATACTTTATAAAACAATATTTCTTTAAATATTAAAAACATCATTATTAAGAACTCACCTTTAAAACAAAATTTGGTATTGGACCTATAACTACGTGAGGCTTCAGCGGCAGTATATTATTTTGCAGTTCTTCATAATGTTCTAATGAAAAATTCCACAGCCGCGACTCTCCATCTGCAATAAATATTTTGATAAACTTGTTGAATTCCGCTGCACGCTTAACACATTTCGGCCGGGTATTTTTTTCAGTGGCGCTATGCTGAGTCCGGGCGAAAATAAAGGTCCCATGCAAATTTTTTTATTTGTCTTAAATCGCTATATCTTAACAAAAATCGAATATTATTTGAAATGCAACTCAATTAACCTTGTAATATATTTTATCCAGCATAGATTCCTTAGGTATATTAATTTTAAATTAGGTATTCCAAGAGAATCCGTGGACTATAATTTGTTATTAAACTGGACTAATCTCGTAAATTTATCAGATCGCAGAAAAATCTGTGATCTATTATTATATAAAATAATTCACTCGGTCCTGGATACCCCTGATTTAATAGAACTAATACGATTTCATTGCCCTGGTCGCGCTAACAATAGATTGACTCTACCGTTCTACTATAATAACACACACACATTATCACATTATTACTCACCAATCAGTCGATTACACATTTTGGGAAATGAACATGCTAACATCGGCGACATTTATTTCTTAAAATTAGCGCAATATAAACATGCACTCAAAAATTATTTTTCCATAATGTAACTTTATATACGCAATATGAAAATGTTGAAATGAAATGATGATATTTCTCATTGTTCTTTTTTTGTTATTTTTGGTTGTGATACACAAAATAATTGTATGTTATTTTTAAGTTTAAAACTATTATTATGTAATGATATTATTTTTCTTACTTTTGTACTCTGTTATATGTTTATTTATAAAAGGCAGTATAGCCGTTTATGTATTTAAAATAAAAATAAATAAAATTACGGTCCACCTATCGGTATTTGCTGTATTTGCTCGGTATTTACCTGCTTTCTTTAAATTCGCCCGACATCTCTCGCTAGCTTGCATATGAGAGTTCAGTGGATGCGGAATGGAGAAAGAGATTTGAATCGGGTTTCACGGTCATAAAATCCCTCATTCCAGGAATTGAATTATTTCACTAACAAATAATATACTATCCTTTTGTTGAAATATCAATGTAAACGAAAGGCACGAAAATAAATTTTAAAAAAGACTTGCATTACGTTTCAATAATTATGTTCATATAGTTGGGACTTTTACAAAGAGATTGGTATATAATATTCATATGAGAACATTGAATAATTCCGTCATTTCTGCCATTGAAATGAGGCCAGCGCAAAAGGTAGAACTACCCTTCCCGGCCTTAAGCATCAATCGACCAAATGGGTAGAACTACCTCTCCCGGCCACAGTGTGTTAATACATAAAAAAAATGATAAATTGCTGTTGTTTTCAACTTAATTACTAAAAGAATTACTCGGAGCCCTTGAGTTGATTTTGCACAAAAACGGCGCTTTACAAATAATCAAAATATTATTATTATTTAAGAAATAACCATGTTGTGGGATATGGTAAAAGATGCAATGTTCTATTTTTCCAAAGTTATGATTGAAGGTTATGAAATACGCATAAATTATTAAAATAACCCAAATTAATACCCTAAAAACCTATTTTGTGCACGTTTACTTAAACCCCCCACTTAAATAGTCGTCTTCATTAGATATTTAAGCAGAAATTAGGTGTTATTTTTTTAAAAAGCTTTTGCATGCAGGGGAATTCGACAAGACCACCATTTTTTTAAATAATACTTTTTACAAACAATTATTGTAGTATAAAGACTTACCATAAATCCTAGATTTAATACTCTTAAAGACATTTATTAATTGTTCACTGAAGTGTGATGGTTTTACTTCAAATCTGTTTTCTGAAATCAGGTACGCTGTCCCTGATACTACCTTTGTAGGGAGAGAAATGGATGAATTCAGAGGTCTTGTATCTTTAACGACATTTTTATAAGGTTCAAATCGTTGTTTGGGAACATTAGATGGGGAGCTGATGTTCGAATTAACCGCCTGCGGTGAATTCCTATGCGTCGATGAATCGTGTAATTTTAAATTCGTTCGCAAGCGTTTCCTTTCAAGTGCTGCAAGACGTTTGGTTTCAATATCTTCTTTAGAACACGACATTTTAAACATTACCGTAATGGTTCCATTGCTTTATTGGGTTAATTTAGACTTTTAAAATAAACACAATTCATGAAATGTTGTTGTACAAAATTATCATTGGTAAAATTGGTTGTAACGAAAAAAATACAAGTTTACCAAAAACAAATTCAAAAAATTAAAAACTTTTTGTTATGTTTTCTGACAGTTTTCGATAGTAGATACTGCTTCAAATTAGAAAATCACTCGATCAGCCTTTTTGATAGTGTTGGATCACTAATCGGGAGTAGCGATTATTATTTGAAATATTGACTAGACGACTAGTTAAGTACTTAAAATCTAGGGAGTTTTCCGCGCGTATGGGGACATTTTTGCCTGCTAGGGAGTTTCTATTTTTTGACTCGGCAACACTGATCCTACCGACTGTCATAATAATACGAGCGAAAATGTCATCACATAATAAACTTATTTTAATATTTCTAATAATTTGTGAGTTCCTTTTGTGTAACCATGTTTCCAATTATGTAAAATAATTTTTTGTTTTGCTTTAAATATTTGAATCACCCACATTTACCTTATTTACTTTGTTTTAGGGGTAGGTACCGTTTCACCCGAAGAGGTTATAAACACTGAGCCCCTTCAGCCTGATGATAACATTAATTTAGAATCGCAATTTATAGCATCAATAACAAATAAACCACCAGAGGAAAAAGAGTTGCTATCTGAACAAGCTGTTGACCCCAACGATATCGAGGCAGCAAACATCTCAAATGTTACCGACGATTCAGACGCTAGAAATGTAACAAAAGAAATAAAGAAAATTGTAAACTGTAAACCGAATCTTATAAATGCAACAGCAGAGGAACGTACTGCTGCTATGGTGGAGATGGTTAATAGTTCAAGATTAGTGGATCTTCTACTATCGGATGTCGAAATAACTACCAAGGAAACCGAAGCAAACTGTATGGTTGTGTTCTTTTATTCACGACTATGTCCATTCAGCGCAATGGCTGGACCTCACTTCAATGGCTTTGCTAGGTCATTTCCAGATATAAAAATGGTGGCTTTAGATGCTCTGAAATACCACGGAGTAAACACGCAATACGGGATAGTTGGTGTTCCCACTTTAATACTCTTCCATAATGGCAGGCCCATTGCCAAGTTTAATGGAACTGAATACACAGTACACGCTTTTGTAAAGTTCATTAAAATATATACCGGCCTTCAGGAAGATGTCATTATAGTTCATTCCCAAGATTTTCAAGGCCCTGTACCGAGTGTAATCGACAAGGAGATAGATTATTTTCTTATTTTATCTTGGACATTTATTATAGCCTGTTGTATTTACTTTGTAAGCATATCATCCTGGTGGAAACTGCTTGTGGAAATGATACAAAACAATTGGCGGGAATCTACGGGTCAACATGAACATGTGGAATAATACTTTCTTATTAGTGCAATAAAAATATAAAATTTTTACTCGTGTCTTATTTAATTTTTTGGTGAAGTGACGTGTTGCCATCTTGAAGTGAATGATTTTGATTGATTGTGAAATATTGATAAACGATACAAATAAAACTCACTTCACTTTCAATGGTCTTACAGCTCTTTTAAAGTTTTAGTCTTCTAATAATAATACAATTCCAATTATCACAATCCTTTGATTACCGCTCTCAGCAACCAACATTTATCTTCCCTTCAGTCAACGGCTAACAAAAGACCCAATGTAAGTACTTATTGTATACCTAATTTTAGTTGTGTTTTCAATCACATGATCTGCGTTGTAAGAAAATATTTCTTGCATCTCTAAATAATATATAATAAATTCTCTATCCGAGTCTGTCTGTTTGTGCGCTTAGTTCTTCTAAACTACCCAACGGATTTTGACTATCATTTAGAAAATTTCTTTCGGAAGGTTTACATATATGATACAAGCATATTATATTTATAGAAAGTAGAGAAAAGTCGATGTTTTATAATCAAGATGTAAAAATATATTTTCGGGCACTACATTGCTAACGCTAGGTAAACCTCATGAGATATCTCAAAATAATGTACTACAGAATTTTATATCTTAAAAAGCCTACAGAAAAATCCGCGATGATATATGTCTATCTCCTAAGGATAATTCCCAGCAACGCCGGTTACTCGTCAGCTAGTGTATTTATATTTGACGTTCTCTGTGGTTGAGGGGTACGGCTCACCACTTGCAATTCAGAGGTGGCTGGTTCAAATCCCGGAGTGTGCAAGTAAATTTTGTCTGATTGGGTTGTGTTATTTCACAATTTATTGATTAAAAATAATATACAGTATATTTGCATCATGTTCCAGACTGGTCCACCATTCAGAATTGAAATGTTACTTGAACTGGCTTTAGCCGTGTTTAGTCACCAGATCTGAATAGCCAGGTATCTTCCATCCCAACTACCTTCAGCCTTATAACATACCCCAATTGGGGATGCCATAGTCTCACTGGCTCCAGATGGTTCGGAGCAGTTGGGACTCTTGTGATTTTAACTAATCTCTTCGCTGTTATAACTTATTACATAAATTATTCTCTTAAATAGTATCATAATTTTAATAATAAAGTAAATTACGTGCATACCTACCTAATTAAACATGAATTTTATTAAATAACTAAATTTGTGTTATTGCACAATAGTCCAGTCAGTGGGGAGTTTTACCTTGCAAAAGGTTAGGTAGTAGCGATTTTGATATATGTTGTTAAGATTGGGACTCTAAGGAAAAAAAAAAGTTTTCGACCTTGGGATGGACCCGCCATCTTGGATTGAAGGTGCCAAAATTTGGTTTTTTTAAAAATAATTATGAAGTGGTTGATTTTACAACCAAATTGTTTAAGGCAAACTTAAAGACAACTAAATTACCTACATTTTTTGTGGAAAGTTTTTTTTTGTAAGTCTAATAGGTAACGAGTTACAGTGGCGGAAATGTGAATATTTTTCTAAAAAATGATGAAATTCCCAACTTTGTAATTTTTTCGGGTTATTCATTACATAATTATAATAATTTTGTTAACTCATTTCCACACCACCATGAGGTAGAGAACATGGCGCATTTTTTTATTGTGGTATCTCCAGTAGGTCTACTCCACAGATATACCATCGATGGTAGATTTCGAAATTATGTTACATTACTATGAATTATGTTACTATAAATTATGTTACTTAATAACAGTCTTCGTCATCAATGTCATCATCTTACTCATTGCCTGTGATACTGAGATTCTGGGCTTCCATTGACAAAATCTCTTCTTCTTCGTCCTCGACATCGATGTGAACCTCTGGCGAATTTCGGCATGTTTGACCATTACAGCACCCACATACAATATAACACTTCAATCCAGCTTTCCTGCAGCTACATGCAACGCCGCATCCTTTTTTACAATTGCATGAAATAAATTTTAATAAAGTCTCGGGTGCTGGTTTCTTTGTCATTCTTACTGGAACAAGCCAGTTGGTGTCACGTTTCCAGCCCCAGTTTTCTGGATTTTTTTGGATTCCTTACCATTTTTGGACTTGATGGTACGTTCTAAATGCATGGTACCGTGCAGCGTCGTTCGTTGGTGGCAAAGAGGCAAGATTGAATTTGCTTTTTGTTGTCGACTTTGCGAAACGTTTGTAGCGGACTTCTTCCAAGGTTTCCTTATCCATGTCACCCCCGTACAAAGCAACAAGAAAGCGTGTTCCTGCAACTGCTATGTCTTCTGGTGTTACATCATGTTGTTTGAAGATTCCTATCATGGCATTGAGTCTTGTGTCGTTTTGCACAAGCGAACAAAATTTTGTTTTTCCTTGGTTGAAGAAGGACGATGTTGTATCGCAGCCGCTAAAGGCATGAAGAAACAAAATATTCTCAACCGCCTTTTTGTATTTCACACTATTCGCGGAATACAATCTTTCAAAAGTTTTGCCTCTTCCGGGTTTGCGAAGATATATACTACTTTTGGGTGGTGCTAATGCTGTCAGCAGAACTAGGAGATCAACGTCTTCACCAATAATGAAAACAGCGTCATATGATGAACACAAGGAAATAGCAGTATTGACAATCAACCCATCAGCATCTTCTTCAGCCTGCTTAACTGTAAAATCATCCTGTGTAAATTGCTTTGTAAGCATCGAAATCAGACGGACTTTGTTATTTTCATTGGCTAAAAATCGTTCTTGTGAAACTTGAACTGGCATTGTTACATCGAAAAGAACATCTGCAGACATGTGCTTCTTCGATCGGCGAAGTCTTTCTGCGGTTTTCGTATTTTTTTCACCATCATCAAGCGGATATCCATCGAAAACAATGACTGCATGTGATCCATAGTGATTTCTTACATAGTGAACATACTTCTCGCAAATTGACCCAAAATAATCATTCCGATTCCATACAACTTTATGTAAAAGATATCCTCCATCCACGACATTAATTTTGCTACCTTCAAGTTGCACGCCTTCTGGAAGTTGTTCGAAAACACCATAAAATGATGATTTTGTACCTTTGCGCATTCCTTCTTCAGTGAAAAGCGACAAAGGAAATGGGGCGAGTTCGAATTTAAGGAAATCCTTCAATTCTTTGTCGGATTTCTTCACAATACACATTCTCTGGAACAACATTAGCGGGTTGATGGAAATAGTTGTTTCGCCGACCTTGATGCTGCTGTTGACTGCTACTAATGGAATAACTTTGTCCTTACGTTTAAATTTTATAGATTCAAAAATTTCAGACGTGGTAACCATGTTCGACATCGTCTCGGTACCTATTTCTCTGGATAAATGACAATTAATCTTTTCATCCCTGACAATTCCAGTACTGATAGAAAGAAGTGAATTGATTTCGGGTAAGGGACAATGCTAAGAAAACCAATCCAACAGCTTTTTCAAGTCTTGATCGTCTCGAGTGATACGGGGAGTGACCGAGCATCGAGGCAACGTCCTGTAACCAGGACTCAATCAGTGTTGCCAAGTCAGCTGTAGACTAGGATCCCACTATAACAAATCAACGTCATCAAGCACACGGATGATGCTATATAAGTATATTGTAACGTAGAAATACGTTAAAATGATATTGTGTAATATGTTCGTACAAAATTTATCAAGAAAACTGGAGTTTTACAATTTTTTGTCAAAATTTTCTTCTTTCAACCGCTGTAACTCGTTACCTATTAGACTTACAAAAAAAACTTTCAACAAAAAATGTAGGTAATTTAGTTGTCTTTAAGTTTGCCTTCAACAATTTGGTTGTAAAATCAACCACTTCAAAATTATTTTTAAAAAACCAAATTTTGGCACCTTTAATCCAAGATGGCGGATCGAGCTCGACCCCCCCAAGGTCGAAAACTTTTTTTTTTCTTTAGAGTCCCAATCTTAACAACATATGTGAAAATCGCTACTACCTAACCTTTTGCAAGGTGGAGCCCTTTTTTATCCCCCACTGACTGGACTACAAGTGTTCCAACTGCGCAAAGCCATTGGTAGTAATGGGGGAGGAACCTGGCCATTCATATCTGGTCACTAAACAGCACTGAAGCCATTTCAGTAAATAATATTGACATTTTGTTCAATTAAAAAATACTACCACTGAAAAATACATATACAAAAAATATGCTGCTTCAAATCCACAAAGATCTGTATAAGAAGTCACACCATGCCATGGTTCGTGTTGAGAGCAATAGGCAAAATACCAGTTTTGCACAACACTAATACACGTACACTGGAGTGGTGTGGTTTAATCAACTAACGACAGAGATGAGATTAGAACCGGACTATAATAAATTTAAAAATAAAATAAACTTCACTACCTTAAATAATTTAGCGAATTAGAATGACGATGACATCTCACTATATTATTTTATATATCATTGTATAAAAAAACTAAAATCTCTTCACTTTATATGTTTTTATGAATTTTTTTCTTCTATTTACATATGTATGTTAAGTTTTTATTTTTTTCCCTTTGCACACGAGTTTTAGACTCTTGTAAAGGTAAACATGTTAATTTTTATTTGAAATATGTTCTTACTATGTAAATTCAAATAATTATACTGTATTTTATAAAATAAATAAAAATAATTAAAAAAAAAAAAAAAAACAACTTCAGAAGTATTATGGAAAGTGGATTTAGGCTCGTTTCACTGACTTAGCAGCGCGATACAGCCGCGTACATCATTTTGTATGTAAACCTATAATGTTATCTTATTAATGATTTATGTTTTCCTGCAATTTGTCATTGCTTTATTCAGTGCAGTTAGTTTGTAGGTACCAAACATTATATTTCTAATGTTCGTGTTATACGCTGTGTACTGTATAATTATAGGGTAATCAATTTAATAAATAAATTAATTAAATACCCATTAGCGATTTAACCGTGCAATCGTTTTACGTACAGAACGATGTTCACGGTTGAATCGCGCTGCTAAGTCTCCAATGTGAGACTAGCCTTACAGGTCCTCTACCATTTTTAGATAATGATTTTATGGGGGTCCCCAACGGGGTATTTTCACAAACTGTTAAAAATGTGTGGAAGATTTAAAGTTTATTTTTCCAATTCTGACCATTGTACTAAAAATGTGTAATCTTAATATTTTCATTCATAATTATTGATTTTCAAAACGATCTAAAACTGCACAATCTGAAATGGTTACAACTGGCTACATCATTACGACATACAAAACGCCAATGTCTGGTGAGACGGTTGTCACCAAAGTTGCCCAGCGTGACATCAACGCCACCGAATTCACGAATATGTCGTTTTGGCAGCACATCGAAAATGGCACATTTAAATCATTATAGAAAAAGTATTCAACATAAAAATAAAATACCTTCATTATTGTATTCTTTCTCGAGAATAAAAAAAACTTTGAATGGTTCCACCCCTATACATAATTTCTTTAAGTAATGATTAGCTACTTCAGGAATTCAAAACTACCACCAAGTCCACAAGTAGGTGCCTCTGGCTAGGACACCCAAGCATAATATGGAGAAAATAAATTTAAGTCTATGTCGAACACTTGAGTAGGTTCCTCATTGCTGAAGATCGTGACCCACACTCCAATTTCCAAGATGGACAAGGCTCCTCCACTCCTGCGCTGCGGACACCGAGGTACCAGACGGCGTGATACCTGATCACTCCAGCACATCGGCGACCTTCCTCTGCTTCTCCCGCCTTTCACTTTGCCAGTTTTGAGTCCTCAGTTTGGCAAGCAACGTGTCCAAAATATCTTAAAATACGGTGTAGGTATCAGACAGTTGATAGCCTATTGTGGATGTCTAGCTCTTCCGGAATGGATGTGTTAGTGGGCCTGGCTGTCCATGGAATCCTGAGCATTTTTCTCCAACACCACATCAAGGGCTTCCCACATAATGTCTTCACTCAAAGGACATTAATAAAAAGATTAAAAAAAATTTACATGCAATGCTAATCCAGTAAAAAAAAGTTTGGAGTTCCCTGTTTGGGATAAAATAATGTTGTTTTGTTTGAAGATAAGAGAGGTGAGGAAAAGGTCATGATAAAATATTCTTTGTCAGATACTTTCTGTAGTGAACTTGACGTTGTAAAGACATGATGTTTATTCCGCCAGAATAAATGTTCAATATGACATAATATTTGATGTTATATTAGAATTCTACCCTTTGTCCGATCACCGGACAATGTGAATTAAATTGTGTTTTTAGTGCATTGTTCTAAATTGTAGAATGAGGTGAGTGCTGTTTTGCTTAAAATAGTTGATTGATGTTGGTTGTATTTTCCACACATAACTGCCAGCAAGTAACTTTTATAGAACCTAATCTGTGATATCTTTAATTAGCAATCTGAAATCTCTGTTTCTTTAACTGGCTGGAGAGCATCCTTAGTTCATACAGATATCAGGATCCCATTCTGATTCGGAAACTATAGAATTTATTGTAAGCATACTTACATAAATACATTTCAAATAATAATGTACAAGCATATTTAATGACGGCATATCACTTCTTCAACCATGTATTTTAAGAAATACAAATATACTTCGTATATTGATTTTATTACGCTTTATATGGCACACCCTTGTCTTCTGTTTATTTTGCTATCCCTTTTTATTAAACACTATACTTATCAAATAAAAAAAGGCAATAAAACATAATTATTTATTATAACAAAGCAATACTGACAGTAAAAACAATACTAATGAATATTGCGTGTCAACAAATACACAAAATAGTGTACTAGAATGACTATAACACATGGATTTTTTCTTAGGTCGCCCTATGTTTTGCAGCCAGGAAGGTATTCCTCATGAGCATGGCGACAGTCATGGGGCCCACTCCTCCCGGCACCGGGGTGATGGCTCCAGCTATCTTTGAAACCTCTGAAATAGTTTCACAATAATAAGAATTATTTTATTGAATTTCATTGCCAACACGAATTTGGATAATTAGCAAATTAAATCCCTTTCTTTCATCCGTGGCTACTTTAGCCATTCTATTGGTGCACTAGCTCACTCCTTAACCCCTAAAGCCTGGCATTTTGCATCATACTTCTAAGGAAAACTGTCAGAATGCAGATTCCATGGAAAATATTTTTGTATTTTTTTTTTTTACATTTGCTTAGTGTAAAAAAGGAGGAGAAAAAAAATCCCCTCAGGGCTTATGTCATCTTTGGGGATGCTGTGTAGAGGGTCTTTTTAGGGAAAGGAAGGAGAGTAAGTATTAGTAAAGGATTCATACGTCCAGGAATAATGAACGTATGAATCTATCCCTCCCACTGCAATGCAAGGCGAAGGGTCGAGAGGGAGTCCGGCTGGAGAAGTCAAAAGGTCTCCCTCAATCAGTCTCTTCCGGTCCAAATTGAATTTCATCATTGCATTACATTTGATTCCAGATAAATTTGCAGTTTTTAAAAAAAAATATTGTTCTTAAAAGCAGACGAGGCTCTTTAAGGACGGGTTGTTTCGGAGAATTTGAACAATTCATCAAATTTCAACGTTCATTTTCGGGTTCTGTGAAAGACTTATTCAAGTTCTGTTATTATATCATTGTAGGCTAGTTGCTTGACAAAACTGAAATAAAAACAGAACTTGAAAAAATCTTTCACAGAACTTGAAAATGAACTTTGAAATTTGATGAATTGTTCAAATTCTCCGAAACAACCCGTCCTAAGATTTTCGTATTACAAATCGATATGCAATTAAAAATATTAAAATTTTGAACGCAAACAACGATAAAAGTCGCTTCCCGATTACACAAAACTAAAAAACATATTACTTAATTAGACAAAGGTATTATAAAAGTTCACTTTTTATCATCATCTATTCTTTTCATTAAGGCGATGCACTACGTAGTAATGTAAAATCATGTGTTTTTGGTTTGAAAATTTGGTTGCCTAGAAATGTTTCAGATGCTTTAAATAAATACCGCGAGTATAATACATCTTGGCCTTTGAAACAATCGAGTATTTTTTGATGTGGAAAATTAATTTATTTATAAAATGATCGGAAAACATTTAAATATTTATTCCTGAACATCCACAAAATAAAATAAAAGGCACTTTTTGGCCATGTTTTTTTCTTGCCTAAATCAAAACAGCTGGATGGTGTTAAGCGGGAATTTAAGCCTTATCGCCATCTACGTAAGGAGTGTTATTGATGGCGGCTCGATTCAAAATATTACACGGCGTAGTGCATCCCTTAAATATAAAAAAATTATTTAAAAATTTGCAAATCTTCACAAATATTTTTGAAATCCTGAATGTTGTTTCACAGAATTAAAAAGGTTTTTTTAATGCAAACTGAAAGCGCGGTATTCTCTATTTCTAACCCTGTTTAAATTATAGCTGGGTCAATCAATCATTTTACACGAATCGGGTCACTCATGACCGACTTGCGTGATGAGCGGGTTTTACGGGCGCGCCGCTGGCAGCCATTCCAGGTCATACACGACCCGAAACCCGATTACCTGATTTCCTGGCTACTTTCACTTTCGTTTAACGTAGGTAGGTAACATTTTGATAGTATGAATATATTTATTTTTTTTATCAAATCCATTACCATTCAACCTTTCAGTCAACGGGAACCGGTTCGAAAAGTATCTGAAAGAAGAAGCAGTTCTATGTTCTTTGTAGGTCTCCGGTAACTATAAACTGGAACCACAATCAGTGGCGGCCCTTCCTTCGGGTCAATTAGTCAATGACCTCCCAAAACTATAAGATGACAATAAATCATAACATTATGAAATATTATACAAATCAAAGCAACGAATATCTGGTCTCATTCTAATATATTTGAAAATTTACCTCGAGATAACAGGCGCATCTAGCACCTCAAATAGAAGCTTTTTTCCCACGCACCTATCTGGCTGCGTCAATTTATCAAATGTCCCGCTATGATATCTTCCATACGCGCCATACTATAAACGAGATGGCACTATGTCACCTAGTAAAAATGCTCTAGTATGTTGAAGACAGTTTGGGTCATTGCCGTGAAAGACACAACACGATGAATATTTTTTGTTTGAAAGAGATGGTTTGATGAGTATGGGTTGGTTTTGCATATCGCACACACATTGCATGAAAAAAATTACTATAAAATGTAATTTGACTCTCCAATTCATGTGGTACTTATAAATGAATATGTGTAATATCAGCGTGTATGACAATATCAAATAAATATTAGTTGCACATATTTTTTTTAAATGACCTTCCACTTCTAAACCCCTAGTTCCGCCTCTGACCACAGTGCAAAAAAAATTGAAAAATTGCCCAAGGGGTTAATTTCATTTGTCCACTTCGTACATCATATTCATGGTGCTCTTCTCAAAAATATCTTATATTCACTTTACTTTTATATAATAGAACGAAATTTTAAGAAGTCGCAATGAATAAGATGATTTGAGAGTTTTAATTTTTCATGTTTTGAAGACGGCATTTCATTGCCAGTATGCATATTTATTATATTCTACAAATTTGAATATATTTTTATTTATATGCCAACCTTGAAAATCGACGTCTCCAACAAGTTTTACTTTGCCATCTGGAGTAGTAATCCTAGTTAATCCAATATCAATAACAGTTGCTCCCGGTTTGACCATGTCTGCTTTGATTAGCCCGGGTATACCTGAAATTAACATTTTATAATTTAAAAAAACTCAACAGATTAGTGTAGCCAGATGTATCTGACTATCTATTAAATTTTATCAATCTCACATACACACTACATAATTTTAACCTTTTCAAGCGATCTATCCCATCACACAGCATGTTTCGACACAATGCATGTGTTTTAGTTTAGTTAAACTTCATGCATCATGCATGCAACATCCGCTGTATCCAGATAGCTGTCGATGTATCATATATGTGACATCTGCGTAGATCAGGTTATTAAATGGGGTGGGAACTAAAATCATCCTGAAGGCATACCCGTGGCGGTGATGATGATATCGGCGTTGCGGCAGTAGAAGGCGAGCTGGTCCGGGGGAGTGTAACGATGGCAGATGGTAACCGTAGCATCCATCCCCAGGGCAGATTCATGTGACCCATCAGAATGCAGCAACATAGCTATCGGTAAACTCACGTTCTTTGATCGCCCTACGACTACAGCATTGCGACCAAATGTCTCGATTTTATTCCTAGAGGAAAGGTTTATGAGACAAGTTTATGGGAAAAATTTCTAATGATTTAATTATTTTATTTTATTTATTCTCCATTATAAAAATAACCCACTAAACTAAGTAGTTAGTCAGCAGGTTGATTTAAAATAGATTTGATTAGCACAATATTTCGAACAAGTATTCACTATTGACCTCTATTCAGAGGCAGAAGAATAACTTGAAGTATGTACCTATAAAACTATGATCTATTTATGTGAATATAAAGAAGAGTGACTGTGACCCGTAGCGGGCGGTATGGATTTGATTTTTACACAAATCTAGTTTTATTCTGAGATTGGTGAAATTTTGCGCACTTTATATTCAAAACGAGATGAAGGTCACTGTCTCAGTCTGATTTAGAAGACTGTGTGTAAAGCAAATAAAGCAATAATAGATAATATTATGTAGGTGTAATATTTCAGTGTTCAAATAATTTATTTAGCAGAGATGGAAGTATTTCTTACATTACAAATTCCGAATTTTTGTATTGTAAGAAATCAAGATTTGCAATCCTTAGGTAGAGTTAGAGTAGGCAGATACCTTTAAATGATAACACTCAATATAGTTACAGAGTAGGCAGGTACCTTTAAATGGTAACACTCAATATAAAGGTACAGAGTAGGCAAGTACCTTTAAATGATAACACTCAATATAGAGGTACAGAGTAGGCAAGTACCTTTAAATGATAACACTCAATATATACCTTTAAATGATAACACTCAATATATACCTTTAAATGATAACACTCAATATAACACTTACTGTCAAATTGAAAAACAGTTATGGAATTTCTCCTAATTACAAGAAAGCCAAACACAGCATCTTATCATTTTATTTATGCTAAAATCTGAAAACAAACTTGCGACTACCTTTTGATAATTTCTAGTACTCCGTATGGAGTGCACGGCAATATGGTATCCATATCCAAACACAGTTTTCCAATGTTGGTAACATGAAATCCATCCACATCCTTCTCAGGGGCCACGGCGTTACATATTGTCCTCTCACTAATGGCTGGAGGCAGAGGCAATTGAACCAGAATACCATCAACGTCAGCATCATTGTTCAGCTGGTGAATTAAATCCATCAGTTCCTTTTCAGAGATCTTGGAATTGAGGTTGAGGGTGGCACTATCAACACCTGGAATACAAAATCATATAAATTAATATGTTAGAATCTATTCTTGTCTCAAAGTCAGTTAAATGAATTCAATTTCACAGGCATTTTGAACTATGTTTAAATATTTGATATCTTACCAACAAATTTAGCAGCCTCTATCTTATTCCTGACGTAAGTAGCACTTGCTGGGTCATCTCCAACCAAAATGCAGGTCAACTTTGGTCTTTTGTGGTCTTTTGCAACCCAATCCTCAATATCTTTTTTTAATTCATTTTTTATTTCTGTCGAAAGGGCCTTTCCATCCAAAATTTTTGCCATTTTTCTGAAAAACATATTTGAAAATAGATTTACCAATCTCTTGATTTAGTAACATTCGAACAATTTACTTCGATACAGTAATAGTCAATTTAACCTTCAACATGTGCAATCATTCTTATTTCATGGGCTATTAATATTACTGCAAAACATAGATTCATATGTAGATTTACCAATCTCTTGATTTAGTAACATTCGAACAATTTACTTCGATACAGTAATAGTCAATTTAACCTTCAACGTGTGCAATCATTCTTATTTCATGGGCTATTAATATATATATATATTTTTTTTTTTTTTAAAAGAAAGACAAACATTCCCGGGTTACGAATAACCTGACAATATTTGAAAATCTCCTACTACCACCACAGTAAGCGGAAAATGTTGCTTGTGTTGTGATGGAGGACTTAGCCAGCCGAGGAATTGAACACACTACGCCCGAGTGAGACCCAAGCGCGATGTCAACTCGGCCACCGACCGGTCAAAAACATAGATTCATATGTAGATTTACCAATCTCTCGATTTAGGAACATTTGAATTGTCTAGTAATAAACACACAGTAATAATAAAGTCTGTTTTTTTATGGGCTATTAAAATTACTGCAAAACTTAGATTCACAAATCTAATTTTTATTATAAATATCGGCCCCATCAGGCAAAAACCATCAACTCTAAAACATAAATTTAAGATAACGAAAATTTAATGTTGAAAATAAAACATTATTATGCAGGGAGACTTAGCTTTAAAATGTACATTTCATTAACTTTAAAAACATACTAATGTGATTTTACCTTCGTATCCCAACAATCAAATGCGGTATTTATCAAAACTTTTCCATCAAGGTTGGTGACTATTGCCCATAGGGAGACGATATTATGTTTAGATCAGAAAAATTCTAGAATTCTGTTTCAATCTTAATGCGCACAAATAATTGAAATAACACTTCGCTTCAAAAACAAGAAGCAACTCTTTACGTCGGGGGAGATGGAAAAACAAGCATAATACAAGTTATTATATTCTTAGTTTGGGTTATTCAAATAATTTGTGCGTATTTAGATTGAAACGGAACCTCGCAGCAAACATCACATAAAAACATGGGAAATTTTGAATATTGATAAGAAAGGCACTACAATACATCTTTTATCATCTGCCACGTAAATAGTCGTTTTTTTTGTAGTAATTAAGTTGCAATCAAGCGTTATTTCAATAATTTGTGCGTTGAAAGCTTGAAGTGGAATTCTGGATCTTTAGATTAACTAAAACAACAAACATAAATGTTAGAAAGCGAATATTATTGGAACATAAAAAGCAAAAACCAAACCACAATGGCATTCTACAAGATTAATTTTATCAAGCTATTTACCTGCCACTCGGCGATGTGCATTTTATAGAAAAATGCAACGACAATATAGACGGAACGATCCTAGGTTTAAAGTACTTCAAGATAATCATGGTTTGAACAAATTTATACCTTTTATTATATGCAATATATCATTATAATGTTTAGCAAACAGCCATGTTTTTCAGCCATCACAAAATTACTGAGTAAACAAATATGATCGTAAGACATCCCGTTGACAGAGGTGCCAGGACATTAATATGGGTTCATTCATGGATATTCTCATTGTGTGTCATTTTAATTAAATAATTGATATGATGCAATACTGATTGAATTATTTAATACAATTTCCTTCGAAATGTTTGATTGAAGATAAAAAGTTTTATCGAATTTTGTACATAGAAACGACACTTAAGCGTTGTAATTATCCAAAAAGCGACCATTCCATTTCGATTGTAAAAATTGTACAATTTATAAAAATACCAGCTGCTTACGTTTAAAGGTGGGAAATACGACGTGAATAACGTTAAAAGCTACACCACTTGAGTAATTAAACTAGAAAGTATACTATAAAAGCTAAAGGATAATACGGAAAAATAAATAAATAAATGTTTAAATATCACAGTAAGAACAGCTCGTCCCTCCAAGATTTGAATTCTGAATTCTGACAGATCGCACGACCCAACCACGTTGTTTGTGAACTGACGTTTAGTGCATAGATTTTATAAAGTCTCAATTTATAGGTATTTTGATTTCAAAATTTATTTTTATCGCTCGACATCTCCAACGATATCAGGTGAGTGGTTCATTTATGGATAGCAGCATTGTATTTTTAAAAAAAAGTTGCATTGTGGTTTTCCATATAGATAATCACAACTACCTACCTTATTTCATGTATCATGTCGTAGTGGATTGTGGGTGTGTCGGTGCGCTCGAATAAGGTCAATTCACAAATAAACCACTCTCGGTCAATTTATTTTACTTCGGGTGAAATTATCAAGTATCGAAATTCTTTCTTGAGTAGATAATCAATTTCATTGGCTAGGGGCTTAGAAATCAAAATGTAGGTCCAGTGTAAAATGGCGATACCTGTTTTCTTTCAAATTTGTAGGTATCTGTACATACTTAGACCATACTTTTTTGGGGTTTTCTCTTCTGTGTTTTACCTACTTAATAAGTTTATTACAAAATTACTTATTTCGGTTGTGCCTCTGTAACTCCAGTTCAATTGACTATAGAACTTTTTCTTTGAATTGTGTCCTCATTTTCAAAATTGGAAGCGTTTGTTTGGATAAATTCAAACAAACTTTCTGTAGGTAGTGTAGGTAACTATCTACCCAAAATGTAAAATGTTATCAAAAAATAATTTTAATTATCTTTTTCAAAACTGGAATTATAAAATCCTGTGATTTTCACGAGTCTGTGCTACTAATATATAATTGTTGAGGTGGTTATTGTTGATAATGGTTTGGTGGTTAAAAACAAAGTTGTTGTTTAATTCGGTCTGTTTTGATTTATTTACAATAAAAAAATTACCTTATATAATGGTGCAGGCGCCGAAAGAGGAACTGACGAATTAACTCGTACCACAGGTACCTACCCGAAATATATGCTAAGGACAGATTCGAGTGAAAGTAAGTACTGAGTGTGATCTATACCAATTTGAAAGAAAACCGATGTTGTTACCAAAATTGTTCACACGAATACAATAATTAACTTTTTAAAATAGGGCACAGGTATTATAATACATGTAATTATTAAATTTATACTGACAAAACACGTCATGGAATGTGAATTCAAAGACAAATAGGTGTATGCATTTTTCAAATGAGGTAATTTAGGGGTTAGGGATTACGATCATAAATCTTAATGTCACGTAATCGGGTAGACTTCGGCAGCGACTCTTGTAAGACTCTTGCAAGACTCTTGTAAGCGATACATCGTAATTCGACGGCCTAGAGGTTCAGCTGTTCAATTCCAATCAGCATCGTGAGAGGATTTTCATCGAATGTTCTTTGTATCACATTTATCCTGAAAAAAGTTTAATATTTTAAAAAGTTGCCTGCTATAATAATCGGGTTGCCATATCCGACAAGATAGGGCAATACAAAGGGTGATAGACACGAAGTGTTTAACTATAGACCGGTGTGCCTTCTAAAATGTTTGAAAACTACTTCTTAAAAAAAAATATTTTTTGATTAAATCAAGTAATTTCTCTGAAGCAACATGGTTTTACTGACGGAAAATCTACTCTTACTAACTTGTTAATATATCAAAATTATTTATCTGAGTCAGTCTAGTAAACGTCAAGTTGATTCTATTTATACTTATTTCAGTAAGGCGTTTGACAAAGTTGATAATGATTTATTATTGTATAAACTGCATACACTCGGTATATATGGATCACTATATCAGTGGTTGAAAAGTTATAATGAACAGAGTACTGGCTGTTAAAATTGATGGCATAACATCACGTAAAATTCAGTGACCGGGTATCTCATCGAAATGACAGTTCAACACACCTACAAAAAGTGATAGTAAAAAACGTAGGTTAAATAGGTTACATAGGTAACTATTTAACTTAGTTTTTGTTTCATCACTTTTTATGACTCCATATCATCTTTTACACATATATATACCTATTTATACATATTTTTAAATATATATTTTTTTTATTTATAATAGGTATTCCTAGAGAATGCCTAAATTACGGCTGCCTTCTTTATTCATTAAATTTATTAAAATTATCCGAACGAAGAATTATTTGCTATTTAACGTGTTTGTTTAAAATAATTAATTCGTTATTTAATACCCCCGAGTTGCTACATTTAATTTCATTCCATGTTCCTGGCAGGACAGTTACAAGACATTACCTACCATACTATTGTATACTATGCACCTATGAGGTGAATCCAGCATATATACTCCGATGTTGTAGATATATTTAACTCGACAATATTCCAATGTAAGTTCGCTTTAATAAATGTTATGACTTCAAATAGAACTGTTTCATTTGATGAAATATAAACCAAGCGGAGTAATGACTCTGGATGTGCCAAATGTAGTTGGTCGATATTTTTGTATATAATGATCAAATGATCTTTATTTTATGTGCTTAGGTATTAAATTTCTGCGTTATTTTAACTGTATTAGGTATGTCTGTAAAAGCCCTACGGGCGTTCAATAAATAATACGCCGACAAGAATAGGCAATACCCTAACGACAAGAAATTGCAGTAAAAAATTGCTCGTTTACCAGAAACTGTTCAGATGTTTCAATTTTAGTTGATCAACTTTTATTGAGGGAGGAGATTTTTTAACTACTGATGAATGAATCACACTTGTCAATATGCTTTCAATTATCGAGTTGATCATAACTAAAATTGAAACTTCTGAACCGCTATTAGGCACAGGTACCTTCTTTGGTACCTACTTACAACCAAGGGCTAATATAAGAGAGGGTGAGGGGGGTGGGTCTAGGAGGGTCAAGCATCACTCAAAATAATATATAAGGGGTTTACCGTGGCAATGTCAGCCGTGGAGTTTTGGCGGGAGGCTTTGGGAAGCCTCTGGAAGGAAGTGCGGGGACGCAAAAACCGGATAAGGAGATTGGGGCGGGGGAGGTAGGAGGGACCCGGGGTAGCAGGCAACCACTGCTCTGCTGACAAACAAACAACCCTCCTTCATCAGTAATCACAAAATGAAGTCATAAAAACAAATATTGACTGTAGGTATAGGTACCTACCTACCTACGCTGTAAAGTTCCTACCCCTGGAGGTAGGTTGACGTAGGTAGATAGGTACCAAATAAAAACATATAATAATTACATTCTTCCTGTAGCTTTCTACCTCCGCCATGCAGCCAGCAGTGACTTTCGTAACCTGCGAGGGCACCAGCCTGGGCAGGGAGGGCCCCGAGGAGAGGGACTCCGGCTGGGGGGTGGTGACGGAGGGGAGTGGGGCGGGGCACAGGGCGGGCTTGGCGGCGGCCCGCCCCCTAGCCCCGCGCAGGGGGACCACGGACCCGCCCGCGTCGGCCTCAATGTTGCGAACCAGAGGATTCATCTGGGGACAGCAATAGTTAGGATTTAGGTAAATTTTAGATATAAGTTTTGGATAGGCCTTTTTTCTTTGTTGGTCGTTATTACTTATATTACTGATAGGCAGGGCCGGACCTATGAGGGCACAATCGGAGCAGTATGCTCCGGGCGCTGCTAATACCTAACACCTGAAGCTTGGATTATTTCAGCATATTATTAGCAATATGCTAAAATAGACCAAGCCTTGCTTATAGCATCTGTCAGCCCCATAACAGTCCTAATACATCGCCCTTGAGATTATTTTTCATAAAAAAACCGCGCTAATCAAAAATAAAAATCATCTGAATATTATTGATTACAGTGATCATCTATCTACCGAGGCGTCTACTGGTTTTGACAACCGGTGTCCACATTTGATTAGGTGATCACTGTAATCATCAATACTCGTCAGCGCGGTTTTTATGATAAATAATCTCAAGGGCGATGTGTTAGGACTGCTAGATGTTAGGTATTATTAGCGCCTTGGCAATTCGGCGCCATGAGCGGACTGCTCCAATTGCGTCCGCGTAGGGCCGACCCTGTATATAGGGTAGGTAGGTTAATCACCTACATATCTACACAACACAGTACCGACACTGGTGCAGGTGTAATTGGAGCACTCCGCTCCGAGCGCCGACTTGCCAAGGCGTCAAGGAGCCGTGGAGCCAAGGCGCTGACAATACCTTCCTAACACTTAATACAGGTGCCCTTGAGGTTTTTTCTAGCGCCAGGCGCCGTTTGGCAGAGGTCCGGCCCACCTTCACAACAAAGCCGGACAAAATATTAAATAAGAGCCAGAAGAGAAATAAATAATAATTGATGAAATGAATACTGACCAAAGCCTCCTGTTGCACCCTCCTCCGGATCTCGATGGGGAAGTGATCCGCGAAGCTGTCTCTCGTGAAGTAGGGGTGCCTCAGCAGCTGGTGGCATGAGGGGCGGCGCGAGGGGTCCATTCGCAGCATGGCCGTCAGGAGCGCGCCCCGGGACCCGCCCCCCCCTAGCCGCCGCAGGTACCCCGCGCAGGGGGCTGCCGGGGCAGGCGCGGGGCCCGGAAGGGGGTCCTGCAGGGTGCGCTGGCGGGACAGAAGCAGGTCTTGCTGGTGGACAGTCAACTTGCCTGAGACAGGAAGGAATGCTGTTGTAAAGAGTCTAGTAGGGCTAATGATATTATTCAGATTGGCTAAAATAGTTAGGTATATGGTGAACTTTTTGCCGCAAAAGACCATAGCAGTCCCAGGCAGAGATGTTATATACGTCATCATGAAGCATTCTAATAGGACTTGGGTATGTTCCGTTTCCGCGAATGGTTTATCTTTCTTGGTATATGATATTGATATGTGACACTGACCGGTCTCCTATTATTAAATAGACCTTTACAATATAATATAAAATACGAAGTAGGTATTAATAAGTACATGCCTACCTACATCGATGATTAACCTCTAATATGTCAAGAAATCCACCGTGGATTGCTACCAGCTCATTGCTCTTGCCCCGATTTCTTGGTACTTTGAACCTTATAAAATTCTCATAGCTTACTAAAAAGGCAATAAAAGAAAATAAGAGACTCGCATAGGAATCAAAAAGAGCCAATACAAGGCTAAAAGAGACTAGAATAGGTACGAAGAGGTAAGATCCACGAGCTAAAAATAAGCAAGAAGTAACCAAGAAGCAAGAATCATGAAGGAGTAAGAAGAGGCAAGAGGAGACTGAAATAATCAAGAAATATCAATAGAAATATGCAAGAAGAGGCCAGACTCAAAGCAAGAAGAAGCGGGAAGTGAGAAACAAAAACCAACGCTCAATCAATTCTTTTATTCCTACCCATCCTAAATTCCAATATTGACTTATTAGGTTGCCACGTAAGCACGCGTTCCAAGTCCTAACAATACAGCGATTCCGTGGTGTACCGGTCGCACCGGGACAGATGTGCTCCTGGCTGGGGCGGTACAATGGTGTTGTATCGTATTTGTATTTGTGGATATTTTTGGAGATTTTTAGGTATTTCTGGATAAATGCAGAAATTTGTGGATATTATCATTACATATATTGTATGCATTTAACATTATTCTTGTCTTAATGCGGATATTAATTTGTGGATGTTTGTAAATAATATATATTATTTTTTAATGATAATCTAATATTTTATAAGACAAGGCTTTATGCATAGCATAAAGGATAACAAATAATTATAATAAATAATTAGTCGCCTGAAATACTAATACAAATTGTAAATATCTTCAGATTAAAAATAAATGCCGCCAACGGGAATTGAACCCGTGCCAAATTGATTGAGGTACTAGTACATATTGAATCATTTCGCGGGTTAGAAATAACCCGACATAGCTCAGTGGTTACAGAGCACCTGACCGGACATCAGAAGGCACGGGTTCAATTCCCGTTGGCGGCATTTATTTTTACTCGGGAGATATTTTCAATTTGTATTAGTATTTCAGGCGACTAATTATTGCTTATTATTATTGATTAAATATATGTATATGTTTTTTTTTTTGTTTAATTTCCGTGGAATTTGACATATGTGGAAAATTATGAATATTTGTGGTTATTTATAGATGTACCTGTACCTATGTGGATATTTGTAGATATTTGAGGATATTAGTGGATATTACTTTTTGTCAATATGGTGCATTTAAGCATTAGTTTTTTACATCTGGGGAATAATAATAATAATAATAGAGTCCAACCAAATGTGCTCGCGGGCCGATCTAAATGGCCTCGCCGATTACAAGCCGTCTTCGGCGACAGGTGAAGAAATGTTAAGAAAAGTCAAGATATGTTAGGAAAAGTTAAGAAAAAGAACAAGCAAACACCAAACAGGAACAGATGGCCAGAGAAACCAATGTAGAGATTCAGTGTGTTCCTGAAAATAGATCTGAGAACTTAGTATCCATCATCAAACAACTTGGAAGCGTAATTTCCCGTCCCATTGCTGAATCTGAAATACTTCACTTACACCGGGTCCCCAAGGTCCATCCTGAATCCAGCCGACCCAAGTCAATAATAGTGAAGCTGCCAAGCGTGATGGTAAAGAATGAAGTGCTGGCTGCAGTTGCCAACTTCAATAAAAATAACAAGACGAACAAACTAAATTCTACACACATAGGCATCGATGGCACTAAATCACCAATTTACATCAGTGAACATCTCTCTCCCGCAAATAAGGCCCTGTATGCAGCTACTAGGATGAAAGCCAAAGAAACTCATCATAAATTCGTATGGATCCGAAATGGACGGATCTTTGTACGAAAAAATGAAAACTCTGCTCACGTACTGTTGATCCGCGATCATGACTCCTTGGTTTCTCTCACCTAAATTTCTCAATTTAATTTATCTGTAGAATGTATAATCTGTCAAAATCTTAACAAAACAAAATGGAACTGAAATTTTTTTATCAAAACGTTAGAGGAGTCAAAACTAAAACAAATGACATAAAAAATGAAATTTCAATCAACAATTACGATATAATCTGCTTCACTGAAACATGGTTAAATTCATCAATATTTAGTAATGAATTGTTTGACGAGCGTTACCTAGTTTTTCGAAGAGATCGCGAATCCACTAGTTCAGCATCCAGAGAAGGCGGTGGAGTTTTAGCAGCAGTCGATAAAAAATTAATAACAACAAGCAAATCATCTTGGGAAAGTGATGGTGAAGATTTATGGTTATCGATAAAAACGCACGAATATTCTAACTCACTTATCTACATTTGTGTATTATATATTCCTCCCAATTTATCTGTTGATGATTACTGTAATAGAATCAAGAATATTCAGGATATTTATCTACAACATAGTAATCCGAAATCTAAATTTATAATTATCGGCGACTTTAATTTACCAGAGATTAAATGGACACCTGACATAGCATATAACAACAAAACACTAGCTCCGTCCAACTACACTAGTCATAAAGCTCACTGTGTTGTCAACTTGGCCTCAATGTGTAACCTTCACCAATTCAATTATATTCTTAATGGAAATTCTAATATTCTTGACCTACTTTTTTGTGATGAAACTAATATTAATCTGTCTAGAACAACAGGGTTATCAAAAGTCGACAATCATCATCCCCCTTTCGAAATGATTTTAAAACTTGAAAAACTGAAATACATAAAAGATAATCATTGCCCTATTAAATACAATTTTAAGAAAGGAAATTATGAAGCTTGTCGTCTAGATTTGTCAAATGTTAATTGGATCTCACTTTTCAGTAACTCGAATGTCAACAATAAGGTACAATTATTCTACGATACTTTGTGGGATATTATTGATAAATATATTCCGAAAAAAAAACACAAATAAGAAATCACTACCCCAAATGGTTTAGTCAGTCTCTTATTAAGCTCCTCAAAGAAAAAAATAAAGTAAGACTGCGGGCCAATAAATATAAAAACCCACTAGACTATGCTGAGTTTGGTATTCTAAGAAAAAGATCGAAAAAAATGCAAAAAGAATGCTATTTATCATATATAAATTCTGTTGAACAAGGCATAAAAGTAAATGTAAAAGCTTTCTGGGCATACTCAAAATCGTTGCGTACTACCAATTGCATTCCTAAATTAATGCACCTGGATTCTATATCTGCAGATAATGGAAAACACATTGCCAATCTTTTCTCTAATTATTTCGCATCCGTTTATACTCAATCTAATCCCTTGTTATATACTGCCATACCAAAAGTTTCACAAAATAACCAATTTAATCTTGGAAAAATCAATGTTAGCAAGGAAACCATTAAATCTTGTTTAGAAAAAATCGATACATCCAAAGGCCCAGGACCTGATAAAATACCTCCCTTGTTTGCAAGATGTTGTTCCAGCGCGTTGATTAACCCACTTCTTTTAATATATAATGAATCATTATCTTCAGGAACTTTCCCAGATTTGTGGAAAAATGCACATATTGTTCCAATACATAAATCTGGTGATAAATCTTTTGTGAAAAATTACCGACCAATCAGCATTTTATCTTGTTTTGCGAAAGTCTTTGAATCTATAATTTATATTTCTGTATTTTCACACTTTAAACCCCAATTATGCATTAATCAACATGGGTTTGTTCCCAACAGATCTATAAATTCAAATCTTCTTGACTTTTGTGATTATGTTTGTAATGCTTTTAATGAAAGAACTCAAGTAGATGCCATTTACACAGATTTTCAAAAGGCATTTGATAAAGTTAACCATTCTATTCTACTACAGAAGCTTGATCGAATAGGTATTCACGGTGATCTTTTTAGATGGCTGAAGTCTTACTTAGAAAATAGAACACAATTAGTACTTATTAATGGGTACGAATCACCTCCCATAATTGTAACATCAGGCGTACCCCAGGGGTCCAATCTTGGCCCTCTGCTTTTCTTAATCTTTATTAACGACCTTGGCCCCATGTTACGCTGTGATTTTGTTCTATTTGCCGATGATCTCAAGATTTACCGCAAAATTTCCACTGATTCTGATCATGTTAAGCTTCAAGAAGACCTTTACACTCTAAATAGCTGGTGCATTCAAAATGATATGTTTTTAAATATTGAAAAATGCTACATTATTACTTTTACTCGTAACAGAAAACGAAAGGATTTTGAATATTCCATTAATAATGTACGATTAAATGCAGTCACCACTATAAGAGATCTAGGAATCACTCTTGATTCAAAGTTTATGTTCGATGTACACATAAATGATATTATAAGTAAATCAATGAAAATGATTGGATTCATTCATAGAATATCGAAACCATTTAAATACCCCCAATCCATTATAACATTATACAACTCGTTGGTCAGAAGCAAATTGGAATATGGGAGTGTTATCTGGAACCCACATTATATAAAATATTCTAAAACTGTTGAATCTGTGCAAAAAAAATTCCTAAGACTGTTATCATTTAAACTTGGATTAAATGCCTCACTCAAATCTTATGAAGAACGACTACTAAACTTCAAATTTACAACATTGGAAAAAAGAAGACAATTTGCGGACTTAATATGTTTATATAAAATTATTCATGATAAACTTCTTACCACTAATTGTCTGAGCAATATTCATATTAAAGTCCCTAATAGACATAATTTAAGGAGCCAAAATATATTCCATATTGAAACATTTAATAACAATATTGCATATTTCAATCCACTATCTAGAATGTGTCGTCTGTACAATACAGTTGAATGCGACCTTATAGATATATTCGCAAACAGTCTCGCATATTTTAAAAAACAAATTAACAATCTTCTACCATGATATGTTATGGAGAACAGTTAAGAGATATAATTACTTTATTATTTTCTTTACTTTTCTTTCTTATCCTTTCTCTGCACATTTACTATATTTTATATTTAATATTCATGTTTTATATTTCTTTTTAATTATTATTATATATGTATTTTTTTTTCTTTCACTACTAGCATCTCCGCTTATATCAACTAAACCTTGTTTACGCATGCTGTGAACATTTTTAATTGGGGTGTTAATATCTGTACACATTCCCACCCAAATAATATAAATGTAATAATTGTTAACACTCTGTAAATGTTTCAAACAATAAATAAATAAATAAACCAAACATAAACTAACCACTAACCTATTACAGACATCATATTTTGTTTTATTCCGTTACCGCTAATGGCATACTTACCAACAATACGTTATCAACAGAGTTTGAATTTATTCCAGCAAGGTCATTTCAATTCCCGATAAGTTGGTAAGCCAGCGGACTCTTTCTACTCACCAACGTGATGATGGGGTGGATTTGGTCCCGCATTGAATCGCGGTACTCACCAACGAGTTTGATGATGCGGTGGATCTGGTCGATGTCCGTTTCCCCCGGAAACAGGACGTTGCCCGTCATCAGCTCGTACAGCAAGCAGCCCGCCGCCCACACGTCCACCCCGGGGCCGTATCTGCCAAAATGGATAAGAATTATTACAACCCACGTTATTCTGCTAAATATTCCCCGGAAATCTCTGAAAATCCCGAGTCTGGTTGGAATCCAACGTAATGTAGATTCAGAAATAATGAAAGGTTGATGTACAAGCAAAATGAATGATATTGAGAAAGTTACGCTTAAATAAAGCAACTCCATAAATGCCCACCAGTTTTGCACAACACTACTACACTTACACTGGAGTGGTGTGGTTTAATCAACTAGCGATAGAGCTGAGGTTAGAATCGGATTATAATAAATTTAAAAATATTTATTTCGGCTTTCACCCATTAGGGGTGATCTTGGCCATACACAATTAACATTTTTCTTATTAACAAATACAACAAATTACAGAATATAATTGATTTCACATCATAAACATAACATTATGTAACATAAATAAACCAAACATAACAGTAGGTTATCACAAAATTATAAAAATAGGAACCTTTGTACAATATAAGTGGGCGCTTTTCGTTATTTAACTAAAGATTTTTCTAAAATTAGTAGTTTTTTTTTAAACAGAACTATGAAATTGGCAATCTTATAAACCAACACAGCATATGGGAGTAAACAAATGTGATTATAAAACATAAAGATTAACATAACATAAACATGCCATTAACATAACATATCATAAACATAAACCTACCATAAACATAACATAACATAAACATAACATAGGGTATAACATAAACATAACTTAACAAAAACAATACAGAGCTGGTAATAATAGGTAATTACATACATAAATTTTACTATCTTAAATAATTTAGCTAGCTAATAAGATCACGATGACAACTCATTATATTATTTGACCGGTCAGTGGTTGAGTGGGCATAGCGCTTGGGTCTCACCCGAGCGTCGCGTGTTCGATTCCTCGGCTGGCTAAGTCCTCCATCACAACACAAGCAACATTTTCGGCTTTCTGTGGTGGTAGTAGGAGATTTTCAAACATTGTTGGGTTATTCGTAACCCGGGAATGTTTGTCTTTCTTTTTAATTAAAAAAAATAAAAAAAATATATAATAATATAAAAATCTCTTCACTTTATGTTTTTTTTTTTAAATTTTCTTCTACATACGTATGTTAAGTTTTAATTTTATTTTTTTCCCTTTACACACGTGTGTTAGACTCTTGTAAAGGTAATACCTATGTTTAATTATAATTTGGAATATGTTCTTGCTATGTAAATTTAAATAATTATATTGTACACCAGGAAAATAATTTCCCTCAGGGCCTATGTCATCTTTTGGGTTGCTGTGTCGAGGGTCTTTCATAAGGAAAGGAAGAAGTGAATGTTCAGGGTAGGTAAAAAGTTTGAGGGTTGAGGAATCTATGGGTCAGTGTGTCCAGGAGTGACGGACACTGCGGCGCAAGGTGATATGACTAGAGACCAGTTGGAGAGATCAAAGGTCTCCCCAAACCAGCCTCTCACGATCTGGCACGCTACGCATCTGGTGGACAGGCGCGTCCTGAACAAACACCACCCGATGAACCCGGGCACCTCTACTAAATCACAAAACGTAGCGAACTAATTGGGGTGACCTATGCAGACCTGGCAAAAGTGTTGGTTATCCAATAAATGGTTCCCGGGGCGGCGGTACCCAAACCCGCCTCCCAAATTGAGGGCAACTTACATGGTACAATCGAGTGAATCAAATACACACATATTTGTACAGCGCCCTTGAGGTGATTTTGCACAACAACGGCGGTATACAAATCATCCAAATATTATTATTATTATTGAGTCGGGCTATGTTAAGAGTCAGCATAACAGCAGAGTGGTTATGTATGCGACGATGTATAAATGTGAATGAAGCAAGAGTGTATGCAAAGACCGAGTTGTTTAGCAGTCCATCCTCTTTGCCAACCCTCGCAGAAACGGTGTTATGATTAGTCCCTTAGGTTTTTTTAGCAAAAAATTAAAAATAATGAAATCTGCATATCTACTGTCTAACTTTTCGAAAATGAATTCTAGGTCCAATACATCTTCTATTTTCATCTCGCAAAAAGGGACGCCACTAACTACTATTAATTGTAATCTAAGTCACGGATTGTAGATACGTGCGGTGATACTGCAGGGTGACCTAATACCTTAACATATCTAATAACTTAACATTCACGCAATAAGGTAACATGTAATGGTCATGATAACATTCCTTAAATCCTCTTATCAAAATGTTTATCAGTCTTAACTTATCCTATTACTAAATTTTTTAACTTATCTCTAAAAATTGGCACCTTTCCGAAAAAATGAAAAACAAACTTCTTGCCTCCAATTTTAAAGAAAGGTAATAAATCGGATCTCTCTAACTATAGAACTATATGTATGCAGTCATCAATCACGAAATTATTTGAATCTGCTTTTCTCTCTAAACTCTCATCTGAGACCAATACAATAATTTTGTACGGTCAACATCTAACAAACTTAATTATTTATCAGGAATATTCATTTAATACAATGAACAAACGTCTTTAAACAGACGTAGTGTACGGTGTACGCCGACTTTAGTAAGATTTTTGATAATGTATCATATAAAATTTTAATTTAAAAATTAAGAACCCTTGAAAGTTATCTGCACAGAAAAAAAATCAGTTAAACTCAATTCACCGGCGTACCACAGGGGTCTCATTTGTGACCGATATTGTTTTCCTTGTTTATCAACGACATAACTACCGTTTTCGATGGAGTTATGTACTCCTATTAGCCGATGATCTTAAAATTTACAAAAAACTATTACTAATCTCAATATATGTTATGTATTACAATTAAATCTTGCGAGGTTACAAGAGCGGTGCACCCGTAATTCCTAAATATTAAAAAATGTTAAACGTTAAATTTTGCCCGTATCAAAATTTTGTCATGCATCAACATACCATCAATAACTATACTGAAAAGAGTCGAGCAAATTAAGGACCTCGGTCTTATTTGTATGGTAAATTAACGTTTGTTCCTCATATAAATGAAATAACAAACAAGGCCATGAAATATTTGGGGTTTATTTTGAGGACGGTGAAAGATTTTAAAATTACTATTCACTGGGTTGGTGAGAAGCAATCTAGAGGATAATTCGATAATCTGGCCTCCATTGTATAAGATTCACCAACTAAAAATCGAGAGAGTGCAGCATAAATTTCTAAGATTTATTAATTATAAATTAGGAATTCCAGTCGAAGATTACACCTTTTTAATGGACTTACTTAACTTGTCCGACTTATCATCAAAGCGCACAATGACTGATTTAGTTTGACTTTTCAAAATAGCGAATGGCAGATTAGACGCCATGGATTTAACCAACCTTATTACTTTTCGTGTACGCGTAAAACAAAACAGACTGCTCTGTATAATCTTCCAAAGTCTGCTAATAATTATTTCGTAAATTCGCCCATTCATAGGCTACACACACTAGGTAATAATTATAGTTCAATCGATGTTCACCACCACTCAGTGACTTAATTAAAAAACAATATATTAGAATATTTGTAACTGATCCACAACATTTATTTTATCTTGAATGCACAGTGTATCTTTATATTTTCCATAAAACACCCAATAAGGCGTAATAAATGTTACAAATTTGCTTCACAACAAGCCGTTCATGTTTATTCCTGTACAGATGTTAAGCCATGTTCTGTATGATACCCAATCTGGCAATATAAAGGTTTGCTAAATACTATTATTATTATGTCTTATTTATTGAACAACTATTACTTGAATGTACAACAACTCTCAACGATAACTAGTAGAGTACCTGCTTATGTAGTCCGTACTCGGCCTATTATGCTATGTTAAATACACTCATTATTGTACCCCTGATCAGCTTACCTACCTTAAACATTGTACACATTTTAAAGCCTTCATGGCATGAATCTATGTACATTAGAATGTAAAAGTGCATTTGTTCAAAATCTTAAATCTCCGAAAATTCTTCACTGAGTGATTGCTTTTAAATTTTGACACAATGTAGAATTCGAATTCAATGTAGAATTGTCGATGTCACCTGCGACAGCTAAAACATGTTTTTTTTAAAACACCGTCATCTGTTTAACAAAGATGCTTTTTTTTAAAGAAAAAAAAATAGTGCCATCGGTTGGATGTAAAAGCAACACGCATTATTGTTTATCTATCAGCACAGACAGACTGATCAACAGCAACGCGTGGCGGGGTACAGCTAGTAAAAAAATAAATATAATTTTTTTACGTTCTGTTCTAAAACTGTATGTTTCCCTAATAAACCAAAATTTAAAAAAATACTGGGGGTAGGGCCTGTTAAGGTTCCAAGGAGTCAAGAAGCTAATGCGCTGATACAATCACGGCGCCGCCACACAGTGGGCTGAAAATCGCCTTTCATAGACATAGAGACTTGAATTTCAAGGGTATTTTTTTGGCTAGAATTGGATTCTGCTGATCAATACTATGCTATAAAATTTCGTACGAAGCAATTGCGTGTACAAATGAAGGAGTTATCATTTTTTAAGAAAAATTTGTATGGCACTGACATTAAAAATGAGGCTATCTCTGAAATCATAAGGTTGGGCATTCTATCCTTACACACAGATATACCACTATTTATTTGCATTTTTTGACATACTTCGTATTGTGGCGCAACTTACGATTTTTTTTTTAAATCCTCAAGTTGAAAAAAAAACTTTTTTATGTTGATGATTCATTTTAATGCTTAAAAAATACCCTTGAAAATTCAAGTCTCTATGTCTATGAAAAGCGATTTTCAGCCCACTGTGCGCCATTGGGATTTTAACTAGCGTCAGGCACCGTTTGGCTCAGAGCCGACAAGTTTGCTGTCAATATCTAATACGAATACCTGGTATCCATGACGCTGAGTTCGGGGGCCCTGTACCATCGGGTGGCCACGTAGGTAGTGTAGGGCTCCGAGGGCAGGGCCACCATACGTGCGAACCCGAAGTCGCACAGCTTCACCAGCCCCAGCTTGGAGATCAGCACGTTCTCCGGTTTCACGTCTCTGTGGATAATCTGTCACAATATTTCATTATGTCTGTGTAATCTGTACCTACCCACTAAATGGTATCTACCTAATTTACATAGAAATGCATGTTATGTCGTCAATTTACAAGAGACTTTTCAACTCCTAGGGCCCAGACTGGCCAAGGAAATTGATCATCCATTCAAAAACGAATTGGTCGGGTATGTGCAAACATCAGAGGTTTAACCTACATACGTGCCATTCGCAAGCCAATGAAATTGTTTTGTTTTTTTTTTTTTATCCCAAGCCAAGATATGTTTCGATCAATTTATATATTTATTCGCCATCGTTCGCATTTATTTATCTATATTTTGTACGAAGATTTTTCAGTTTGGGGAAGCGCAGCGCAACATCCAAAGAATCCTGACAATCATAATTTAAAAAACTGAAATTTTGAAAAAAAAAATTGTTCATCAATAATTTCGTATTTTTTAAATTAACCACTCTAGCTCACTGATACCTACTTACTTAGAATCATCTCCTTTCGGAAAGTAGGTAGGTAACTACGAGAGTAAGTAAACACGAGAGCAATTACACACAAACAATTACAAGTACCGTATATCAAATCAAATTTCGCTAAAAGACATGAATCTTACCTGGCTCCTCACATATTCAACATGTTCCTAACCCAAACTAAAACTTACGTCTTACCAAATAATTTGAATTGGGTGTTCAAAAGATTTGTTGATGATAAAACAAAGAACAGATATTAGAAATATTCTAAACATCTAATGCATTTTACAAACCATACTGCACACAAATTCTATTAAAATTACAAAATTTTACAATTTATTATAATACGAAATACTCATTTCATATTTTTATACATAATTCTTCAACACATATAGTACTACACTTATTTTTCTATTTTTATATTACTCATTTTTCTTATTATTTTTAAATATTTTTTACTAAACATTTAGTTTATATATAAATTGTTAATTACCAGCCTCAGAACAGACTATGTCTAGTGAGGATAGTAATGAAAAAAAAAAAACATCTGTACAGAACCAACCTTAAATAAACGCCCGGGTTGCCGGCACTGAAACTGAAACTGAACTACCCCCAATATGCACTTATGCCCCGTTCAGACGTGGCGATTTTAGTTGATCAACTTTCTGTTGAATCAGGCCCCGCCCTGAGCCTTGTCAAAACCAGTAGATGCTTAGGTAGGTAATAACTATAATCAATAATATTCGGATGAATTGTATTTTGTGTATCGTAGTTTTTATGAAAAATATTCTCAGGGCAATGGGTTAGGACTATTAGGTGTTAGGTGTTATCAGCGCCTTGGCAATTCGGCGCTCGGAGCGGACAGATCCAATTGCGCCCACATAGGGCCGGTTCTATGTTGAATGACATTTGAAAGCTAATCGACAAGTATGAAGATGCATTAAAGTTCCATTTTTTCTCAATCGCGTTCTAAGTTAATTTTGAAGGTTAGGAAATACGCCTAACTTGTTTAAATAACTCAAACAAATAACCTATTTTGTGCGTATATTTCCATCTCCCCCGACTTAAATTGATGTTTCCAGTGGTAAGTAAGTTGAAATCAAATAATGTTATTTATAAGCAGTCCACAATGGAGTGCTGGTACCTACCCTGATGGATGGAAGTGAGGCATGGAACTGGCAAAGAAAGGATGAAAGTAGATTGAATGCTGTTGAAATGAGATCCCTGAGGCGTATGTGTGGTAAACCCATGTATGATCGTGTGAGGAATGTGGAGATCCGCAAAGAGTGCAAGGCTGATGTAAGCGTAATGAGTAAGATCAAGAAAGGGACGCTTAGATTGTTTGGGCATGTATAGCGAATGAGCGAAGAAAGGAGTGTAAGGAGAATATACGATGCAAATGTGAATATACGAGGAATACATGGCACGACCAAGTGAATCAGATACTTGAGTCGGGCCATGTCAAGAGTCAGAACAATAGAAGAGTATGTATGAGACGATGTATGAATGTGAATGAGGCAAGGAGTGTGTGCCAAGACCGAGTTGTTTGGCGGTCCGTCCTCCCTGCCTACCCCTGCGGGGATAGTTAGTTAGTTGGTTATTTTTTTAAATACCTAAAAACGTATTATGCGGCAGCGGAATTCGGCAACTTTACCAAATCTGTTATCCGAATTTGGTAAATGTTTTCGATACCCGTCAGTATCTTTTAATATTGTAATTGTATCATATTAATATCAATTAATAGTGTATCCCAAATTAGTATAAGATGCACTTAATTCAATTCTTCTTAGAATCCATTTTCTAACCCAAATATGATGTTTTTGCGCTTTTTCAATGACAAAATTTCCTCATGTTCGTTCCGCAAAATGTCAGAAATTATAGAGACGCACGCATGAACAATTTCAGTTGACGCCATCTTGATTATCAACGTCGGTTTTAGTTAAGCTGAACGAAATCTTGTTCAATTTTTGTCATTAAATAATAATAAAAGTTGTTCAACTAAAATCGCTATTATTTTCCATTTCGATGATGCCATCGATTTTTGCATACTAAACCCTTCAGTACTTTCATCACATTTGTTTAGTTTGCAATGTTTTCTGTGTACCTATTTAAAATGCGCTACATACACCTTACTTTTTAATTTTCCGTAAAAACAAATACTGTTTTAGAAACTAGATAAAATTATCTATCTGGTGTATGCATTTAAAATAAACTTTACAATTTATAAATAATGAAATTTTAATATCAAATGTGAATGTTGTCAAAAACGCTAACCACATTTTTACATAAATTTTTACTATAATCGTATAAAAATTGAGAGAACTCGATATATCAAAAACACATTCGTTTTGTTTGGGGAATTTGTAAGAAAATTGTATAAAAAAAACTGTGTAAAAATTTCGGTTGCTTCTTTCCGTTCAGCAGTTTGGCTCGCTTATGTATACGTAGCATAAGATATCTAGGTGACTACTAAAATGATCCAATTCTAACTATCAGTCTTAGTTCCATTTAAACTCTTTCTTTTTTTTAATATAACTTATTAAATTAACAAGTTAATTTTATCTCGTTCATATTATATAGTAAAAAAAGAAATCATTTTTAAAATTCAACCGATTGTTACGATAGTGGCGCGAAAAATGAATTAATCATTTTGGCTATTTTTGGGATTTTATTGATGGAATGAAGGAAAGGTGGAAAGAATTATTATTTCTCTTTCTAATGTCAAAATAATTATGTATTTTCGCATAATAGAAAAAAGATAAAAATACTTTAATAAAATGTGGACGCCCGGTCATATATGACCCTGAAACCCTGGAGGGGTTAAATTACAGACTGCACATAACAAACATAATTATATACCTACTGCTACGACCCTCGGTTGAGGCGCAGTAAATAAAAACTTAACTCTGTACGGCGAGCGGTTGTCGAGAAGTTCTCTTCGTGGTTGATATATAATTTAGAGATCTGGACACTGAGGATGTGTATGTAAGATCTGCAGGTGTAAGTGTGTAAGTATCTTGGGGTGATACTAGTTCCAGTGTGTAAGTATCTTGAGGTGAATATATGGATTCCACACAATAACAACTTTATAGATTTAGTTGAATTACTTTATTTAGATAGAAGTACACTTATTTACTTAATTAAATGATAAGTACATTAATTAAATGACAATGACAATAATGCGTAGAGGTGCAGCGTGCAAGCAGCACAAGTGATGTTAATTGTGAACCTAGGGGAACAGCTTGTTCCTGTTTATATAGTATTCCGGGTCTCTGGGACCGTGAGAGCTTTGTGGACTTTAATCCCTAAGATGCAAAAAAGGGTCATGTGACTAATTTGAATATTGCATCATCGATTGGTTTCCCAAAATAATAGGGTTCCTTTTAAAAGTGCCGAAGAAATGAATGTTTGCCATTATAGCTTACTTTTGGGGCACCGGCTAAGATTAACAGTAATATTAAGATGTAGAAAGAAATAAAGGTTGACTTTAATTACTTAGATTTATAGCATAGGCTGGGATTATAACATATCTCCCCCCTTAAAATGAAAGCAACGGTTTTTTAAGTTTAGTTGCTGTAATTATACTTCAAATTATTTTCACTTGAAGATAGATCTTGAAGAGGTACATCTTCGTTTTCCAGATTTATTAAATTTCTGAATGTCATACTTGGTTGGATCCTTGTAGTGGATCGTCTAGGATTGTTACATTGATTATATATCCTGACACAACATTTATTATCGTCGTCATTATTTAAAAAGTAAGAATTAATTATTCTAAAGAATTTACAACATTTCAATAGTTTGTAAACAATAAAAATAGTTAGCATAGCAGATAACGTATAGATAACAATTTGAAATTTTGTTAAATGTTTAATAATGAGTGGCTTTGAATTATATGATTTAAGATCGTCATTGAATTGGTCGATTTTATGAGATGCCAAATTAATGTCATCGTGTTGCAAGTTAATTAAATTTATCGGTTCAAGTTCATTTAAAGTTTCATTATATTTTTTCATATTACAGCAATTGTCGTCGACAATGTTTAAAGTTGGGATAGGGTTAACATATTCTGTGATGAGATTACTTTTTGCAATTAATTGTGTGAGACCTGCATAGGCTCTACAACTTGAATTTAAAGTTAATATTCCAGTATGGAATAGTTTGATATCAAAAATATTATTTCTATCTTTACAGTCGATAGTTATTTTAGAAGGATGAGAATAAGTAAAAATCCATTTATTATTTTTTATAGGCTGCCATAAGATTATGTTGCCTTTGATGATCCTACTAAAACATTCATTAGGTATTTCATTAATATAAGCGGACAATAAAATTGTCTCGCATATTGGATCGGAGAGAGTGGATAACACATCTAGATCCTTACATACAAAATTTTCATTGGTAATAGTTTTACAATTATTCTTAAAATTATCAAGGTACACATAAAAAGATTTGTCCTTTGTGATTGCTAAATATTTATGGTTAGGAATAATTAAGGAGAAGGTATTAGGGATATCAATATTTGGAACAGGTAGAGGAATTACATGAAATAGGTTATATTCCTGCGAAGTTACTAAAGGTATTTTTGTTATGAAGATGAGTTTATCATCAATATAATAAGCAATTAAATCTGATATATCGATTAAAGAATGAATATTTTCGAGTTTTAAACTTAAGGGGAATTCTTTTCCGCTTGGTAAATGTTTAATATTAGAGTTTAGTTCGAAGTAAAGTTGTTGAGGAGTAATTATGTCTGGATGTAAAATTCCTTGTTTAGAAAATAAAATAGCATTGATTAAGGAATCAATTTGTTCATAAAAGTATTCGGTTGTTTCGAATAAAGAGCTTGTTTGCGAGATAAGTATATTTTTAATTTCTTGCATATTCATTTTATCGTGGTCTTCCTTAAAATAGTTATTTATTTTTATAATATTTTTATTCATAGTATATTCGTCATAGTTAAGTTTAGTAAGGGTAGAATTGAAATTTATGAGAGTCGATTTAGTGACTTGTAATTGTTCTTTCATCAGATTATAAATATGTTTGTCATCTGACATGACGCGTTCAATCGCATCGTCATAATATTGCGCATCTTCGGAGTCGAGGGTTCCGAAAACAGCTTTAAATATTTTTCCAACACCATCGATTAAACCGCGTTTTGTGCGTTGGTTGGAAACGAGGTGTGTTATTGATTCATATTTAGTTTTACATTTTTTAATAGTATTAAAAACAGGTTTTAAAAGATCTTTGCAATTGTCGTTAGGTACGTATGATAAATATTTGGAACATGTGCTTTTAGTTAAGGCATAATTATCTTCTAAAATTCGTATTTGTCTAGGGAAATAATTAAAATAGTCTTGAAGGACCTGGGACAGGAGAGAAAGCGCGATATGGCTTAATTCTGTTAACATGGAATCTTTTTAATGAATTATTTTCCATTCTTATGGTAACATTATGATTATTATGAACCTGTACAATCTTGTACGGTCCTTTCCAATTAGGAATAAGTTTCTTGCTTAATGATTTAGGTTTATTAGTATTTTTTATTAATATTAAGTCGTTAATTTTATAAATATTATTCGATACATTTCTATCGTAATATTTTTTGGATGTCTCTTTGGCATGTCCGATTCTTTCACGGGCAAGTGATCTGGTAATGGCGAATTTATACTTCAATTGGTTAAGATAACTTTCGTAAGTTGGGTTTGAATCTGGGTTTTCTAAAGAGCTTGGTAAAATAGGTTTATGTCCAAAGACAAGTTCGTAAGGAGTGAATTTAGTTGTACAGTGAGTACTTGTATTATATGAAAACATAGCTAGAGGAATATAGTCGTCCCAATTTGTTTGGTCGCTATCTATATAATGAGTAAGATAATCCTTTAAAGTAGAATGAGAGCGTTCTAGTGCTCCATTTGTTTGTGGGTGATAAACTGTAGTTTTCAAATGTTTTATTTTAAATAGGTTGGTAAGATGTTTCATTAAATTACTAGTAAATTGAACACCTTGATCTGTGAGGATTGACTTAGGTATTCCATAGTGAGAAAAGAATTTAACGAGGCAATCAGCTACAGTTTCTGTTTCTGTAGAGTTAACTGCATAAGCTTGAGAAAACTTTGTAAGATCGTCTTGAAATGTGACGATGTATTTATTATTATTGACAGTTTCATTAAGTGGTCCGACTATGTCGACCGCAATTCTTTCAAAAGCTTCCGTGGAAGTGGTAGTGATTTCCATTGGAGCTTTATATGCTCTTCTGTCAGTTTTATTTTTCTGACAGTGGATACAATTTTTCACATAATTTTCTATATCATCTTTCATTTTTTCCCATCGGTATCTTTCTTTGATCCGACTGTAGGTTCTGAAGAAACCTGGATGTCCGGCCATAGGGCTATCGTGACATTCTTTTAATATTACGGGAATTTGCGAAGTTGAAGGATTAATGATTTTATTGTGATTAATATTGATTTTAATCTTTAAGTTCCTAAAAAGATATTGAATAATTTCCTTTATTTTTATAAAAGGAATGGAATCAAATGAGTTTTGGAAGTTCGGTAACGTAATTTCGGTTACACGTTTTTCATAAGTTTAGATCTTAAATTTTTAAGTGTTAGGAAAATATCTTTAGGAGTTGCTTTGTCGAAGTAATGAGTTTTGGTAAAGCAATGAAAGTAAGTTTTCTTATTATCTGTTGATTTTGATTCATGAATACCATATAAATTTTTTGGTATTTCTAAAAGTTCGTCAGTGTCTGAACAATTGGATAATATTTCAGCACAGAAAGGGTTTTGATCATCTAGATCGATAGAAGTTGGGTATGCCATATATTTTGACATATTATTTATAAAGAATGAATCATGTTCATTAAAACTAAAAATAGTTGGTTCATTTTTATTAGAATAAAATTTCACGTAATTTTCGTAAGTATCATTATTTATATTATTTTCTAAAGGTATTGGTGATAGAGTATCATCTATTTCTAAATTATTTGTAGGTAAATTATTAAGATAAGTTTCTAAATCATCGACATTTATTTCGTCGAGACATGGTTCGTTTAAAAGATCAATAATATCTTGAGAAGGTGAATTTTCATCTTCTGTTACAATGTTTATTGGAATACGAGACAAACAATCGGCATTAGAATTTATTCTGCCTGGTTTGTATTCTATTTCGTATTCGTATTCTTCGAGTTTTAATCGCCAACGTAACAATTTGCTACTGGGATTGGTAACATTCATTAACCATTTTAATGGTCTGTGATCAGTGTAAATTTTAAATTTTCTTCCGAAAAGGTAAGGACGGAAATGTCCTACAGCCCAAACAATGGCTAAAAGTTCTTTTTCAGAGGTACTATAATTACCTTCTGCTTTATTTAAAGTTCTGGACGCATAAGATATTGGTAAATCTTCTCCAACTTTTCCTTGGCTCAAAATTGCACCTATTGCATAATTTGAGGCGTCAGTAGTTAAAACAAAATCTCTAGTGAAATCTGGATATTGTAATATAGGATAAGAAGTTAATTTTTCTTTCAATGTATCGAAAGCATTTTGCTGTTCGTTTTTCCAGTCAAATTTAATATCTTTCTTTAGAAGACAAGTTAAGGGTTTCGTAATTTTACTGAAGTTTTCAATAAATCTTCGGTAATAACCAGCTAGACCTAAGAATGATTTAATTTCTTTAGGATTCCTGGGAATAGGAAATTCAGAGACTGCTTTGATTTTATCGGGGTTAGGAGTAACACCGTCGTTTGAAATTAAATGACCTAAATAAGTTACTTCTTTTCGCATGAAATGACACTTATCTGGTTGAATCTTCAGATTATTATCGGCAAGTCTTTGAAATATAGCTGTGAGTTTTTTAGAGTGATCTTCTATAGAATTTGCGTATATGACAATGTCATCTAAATAGACGAAACAATATAATCCTTGTAAGCCGATTAATGCGTTATTCATTAACCGTTGAAACGTTGCTGGAGCAGTCTTAAGACCGAAAGGCATACGTGTATATTCAAAATGTCCATTGGGAGTAGAAAAAGCAGTTTTTGGAATATCATCTTCGTGCATAGGGATTTGATGAAATCCGCTAACAAGATCTAGTGTTGTGAAGTATCTACAATGACCTAATTGATCTAAGATATCTACAATGTGAGGTAATGGAAAGGCGTCTCCGACAGACACGTCGTTGAGTTTCCTATAGTCTACGACTATTCTCCATTTAGGTTTTCCTGAGGAGTCATTTTTCTTTGGTACAACCCATATAGGAGCTGACCATGGTGAAACACTAGGTTGAATAATACCATCTTCTAACATTTTATCTATTTGTTTATTTACTTCTTCTTTATGTACTTCAGGGTATCTATAATTTTTCGTATGTATTGGACTTTGAGTATTTGTTATAATTCGATGTTTAATAGCATCGGTTGCTGTAAGTTTGTCGCCTTCGAGATAAAATATAGAATTATAATTGTCGCAAATATCTAATAAGGAATTAATTTCTTCCGAATTTAAATGATCTATACAAATTTGATCACGAATTAATTTTTTACGTTTTTTACCATCATTATTAGAATTTTGATTAAAATGGTAAACATTTTCTGGGATAGGTTTTAAGTAAATTTTCATGATATTAATGTCAACATATTCGTCTGTTGAATTCAAAATAGTACAATACGATTTATTATTCGCATCTACTTTAGTTATAGCATTTGCTAAATATACACCTTCAATAGGTATTTCTACGTCGATAATCCCTTCTTTAATTTCAGGGTTTAAAATATCGATTTTAATAAGAGTTTCTGATCTAGGGGATAAGGTAAATATAGGAGTCAAATGCTCATTAGGATCAGAAATATGTAACTTTAAAGAGTAATCGTTAATACGTATTACGTTATTTTTATAATCAATTTTCGCATTTTTGTTTTCAAAAAAGTCGTTCCCTAAAATTCCGTCATAACCAAGGTTTAAAAAGTCACTATCCACCGCGTGGAGATCATGAATAATAGTTTCATTGCCGAAACTTAATTTAATTTGAACGATTCCAATAGATTCGATCGATTTTTTCGATCTACTTATGCCATTAATCTCTATAATTTTGCCCGAATTTACGGAAGTACCTTCGCCAAGACAGTGAGTCTTGATGAGGGATACGGCTGCTCCTGTGTCGACAAGAAAATGTCTTTTAAAAATAATACCATTTGTAGGTATTTGAAGAACCACATGACGCAACGTATCTGAATGAGATGGCGAATAATTTATATAATTTTTATTAATTAAATTTTTATTAGATGTTAACATGGAACGTTTGAATACTCTTGAGCCTAGCTCGCGACTTACAGTAGATCGGCTCGAGATTCTACTGCAGATCTGGAGTTTAAATGATTTACCTTTGAATCATTTTTCCTTGGTAGGGAAGACGAAAGAGTTGCAGAGTTGTTGGGATTTGGATTTTCATGTTTATATTTTAATACTCTGCACTCATCTATTATGTGACCAGGTTTTTTACAGTACCTGCACATTTTATTATTATAATTTTGTCCCGAATTTGGACTAAAATTTTTATTATAGTTATTATTATAACTTGATCCCGAATTTGGGTTATAAGATTTATTAAAATTATTATTATTATTTTTTACGAACATAACTTTACGTGTATTAAAGTTCGAATTATTGCTTTGATTTTTATTTTTATAACAATTGAAATTGTTATGTCCCGATTTACCGCAAATCGTACATGATTTATTATTAATGTTATTAGTTTTAGAGGAATTCAGTAATTTATTTATTCTCTCTTCCTCTAGTGATATTGTAAATGCTTCATTGAGGTCTTTCGGATTGCGCGATCTCAATATTGTAGCTATGGAAGGGTTAGTTCCATACATAAATGTTTGCATACCGAGTTCTTGGATGCTGGCTGTTCTGCCTATTATTTCTGCGGGATTATTATTATTTTGATTAATTGAGACTAAGAGGTTTTTTATGCAATTTTCTATCCGTAAAATATATTGAGATACGTTCTCATTATGAAATTGTTTGCAATTTTGCAATTCCAATAATAGGTGTGCATAGTGTTTGCGTTCACCGAATGATCTTTTTAATAGATCTTTTAATTCTGACCAATTATTGAGAATGTGATTGGCACAGATGACTTCTGCTTGGCCTTCTAATGAAGTTAATATATATGAAAGGAGCGTATTCTGTTGGTTAGGCTGAGCTAGTACTACAGCCCGGTCGCAATTAGTTAAGAAGGCACAGAGTTTATCTCTGTTTCCATCGTAAGATTTGATAAATTTAAATAAAACAGGTAATGGTAAAGTCATTTCCTGGGATTCCTGGGATTCCTGAGAGGACGAAGTAGGTTTATCGTTCATTTTGAGAAGTATTTATTATTATTAAAGAAGTTAACTGAATTTAACGCGAATTAATTTAAGAGGTTTTTATTCAATTTTAATTATTTTACGAAATTTATTATTACGCGTTGAAGAAAGAAAAAGAAATATAAGAGTTTCACTAATACACGGTTCACGGTGTATAAGCGAGAAGAAATGCATTAATTGTCAATAAGGGAATTGGGAAAATACAGTGTAAAAATTTCTACAGGACAAAAATTTTTATGGACTTACAGTAGAAGAAGGACGAGTCGCCAGTTCATACTGCTTGTAGAAGTGAAGGTCTCGATGCTCGTGGTTTAGAGTTGACAGGATTGGATTCTTGGCTGCTTGAAGAACTGAAGTTCACCGTAGATGTTGTCTCCGCGATCTACGTTGTTGCCGTTTTCTTCTCTTCTCCAGGGTTACGTCGATGAGTTAGGTTGATTTCAGGGAGAGCCGTCCCTGCCTTCGAAAAGGGTTTCTCCGAGGAGAGTATCTGCCAGACTTGTCGTCGTTGTTCCGGTGAAGTGATGAGGTAGGAGTCTTCCGTCGTCACAGAAGGTCCTTTGGGAATGTCTTTGCAATCCCGCTTCTGACACCAATTTGCTACGACCCTCGGTTGAGGCGCAGTAAATAAAAACTTAACTCTGTACGGCGAGCGGTTGTCGAGAAGTTCTCTTCGTGGTTGATATATAATTTAGAGATCTGGACACTGAGGATGTGTATGTAAGATCTGCAGGTGTAAGTGTGTAAGTATCTTGGGGTGATACTAGTTCCAGTGTGTAAGTATCTTGAGGTGAATATATGGATTCCACACAATAACAACTTTATAGATTTAGTTGAATTACTTTATTTAGATAGAAGTACACTTATTTACTTAATTAAATGATAAGTACATTAATTAAATGACAATGACAATAATGCGTAGAGGTGCAGCGTGCAAGCAGCACAAGTGATGTTAATTGTGAACCTAGGGGAACAGCTTGTTCCTGTTTATATAGTATTCCGGGTCTCTGGGACCGTGAGAGCTTTGTGGACTTTAATCCCTAAGATGCAAAAAAGGGTCATGTGACTAATTTGAATATTGCATCATCGATTGGTTTCCCAAAATAATAGGGTTCCTTTTAAAAGTGCCGAAGAAATGAATGTTTGCCATTATAGCTTACTTTTGGGGCACCGGCTAAGATTAACAGTAATATTAAGATGTAGAAAGAAATAAAGGTTGACTTTAATTACTTAGATTTATAGCATAGGCTGGGATTATAACACTACTTGTAGATAGGTATGTAACTGAAGCGTTCGACATTATTATTTTGAATTTCATCACGTATCGCAATACGATACGAAGTTAACCCGAAACGCAACAGACGAGAACCGAGTTTTACGCCTGCATAGATACCTTTTATATTATAGGTGCCTACACTGTAAGGTGGAACCAAAACTCGCTACGAAACATGAGTCACATTAAATAAATTAAAAGCCAAACTTACATGAGTTATGATTTATGATGTTATGTGACTAGCGAATATTTAAACAAAGTGATATTTCAGGGACCCTGCAGTGTAGACGCCATTACGCCCATGAGTTTTGGAATGGAGGTTTTATTTATGTTGTTGCAATAAAAATCCACGGTCATCTAACCAGATTTAGATTTTATGGGTACAACAGTAGGCATTGTGCATTTTAATTATGTTACTGTAAAGTACAACGTAACCCTGATTAAATAAGTTTATTTATGTCTATATGGTTTATAAGCGGAACCTTAAATAAAATAAAATACTAAGAAGATAAAACCAACGATAAATCAGGTAGAATAAACAGTGACCGGTATAATGATTATATTTTTCTTTGTAAAAGTCTCAAAGTGGTAAGGCAAAGCTTTTGATAGGTATTATAGGTATATGTCTCATTATTATCTTGAACCCCTACTTACAACTTACATTATTGTCGTGACAGTGCGCCAGGGCCCTCAGCGTCTGGAATGTGATGTGGCGCACCCGTACGTCAGACAGGCCCCCAGCGGACTCGGGTGCCCCGGGCTCGCGCGACTCGCGGGCGCGTATCAGCTCCTGCAGCACCGTTCCACCGTCCACGAACTCGAATACCATAAACATGCGCCGCCGCCTTCGGAACACTTCGATTATGCTGACGATGTTCTCGTGGCGCATTTTCTAAAAAAGGTTTAATTTTTAACAATTTTAATATAATGTTGGTTTCTTTTAATACATTTAATTACCTGCTTATTGTAGAAAAAAAGTGGTGGCGATTTCTTCGAAACAACCCAGAATATGTACCTATCATACAAAAATATAATGATTTTAAATCATGTTTTTTGCATCCAGTGCAGTTGTTACTAGGTTTTGCAACACTGTCTTGATGATTCAATTTCATTAAATTCCATTCGATTCAATTTCATTCAATTCCACAAATTTCAATTCAATTCCTCTCAATTCCATTCAATTCCGTTCAGTTCCATTCAGTTCCATTAAGTTCCACTCAGATCCACACAATTCAATCCAAATCGTTTCCATTAATTTCCAATCAGTTCCATTTTTCAGTTACGTTCATGTTCGATTCGGTTCGATTCGTTTCCATTCGGTTCCAATCGGTTTCATTCGGTTTCATTCGGAAAAAACAAACAATTTTAGAGCGTTTTTAACTTTCTTTCAGTGTACCTACATATTTAAACAGTAGGAAAGGGCACCACAAGGAAAAGAAAATATCCCAATTGATGAAATAAAGAATAAAATAAGATTAAATAGTTTACCATTAATAATTATTTAATCGAGTAATTCAGCGGAATTCAACAAGTTTATCTTTACTTTCACGCCTGTATTTTGCATTCAAATCTTAGCATCCCGAATTTTTGGAAAATTTTGAGAAAGAAAAAAAGGTTTTCCAGATTTACCCCTATTACACATTGATTCTTTGCCTTGGGGAACGGGTGTGCGGCCTTTTCATGGTCAAAATAACCAACCGAGGGAATTAACGAATGATAGCCTATTCCAGGGGTCACTAATAACTTTCATTAGGGGTCCGTTTTTTTAAAATACATGACCGTCGCGTCCGGAAGGGAAAAAAGCTTAACAACCCCCCCACCCGGCTTAACAATTGAAATAATAAAGTGTACTATTTAAATATGTGTAGATACAATATCAATGAACGAATAAAACGAATGGGTTCCGGAACATTATTTTAATAAATAATAAACAAATGTTGTGAATAAAAAGAAGTTTAGTGAAAAAACGACATTTTTTGCTTTGGAATATCCGTTTGAACTTTGGAATAAAGTTTGCGCGGACTTTTATCATTAAATCTTGGAGATGTTCATCGGTAAGCCTGCTCCGGAGTTTATTTTTAATGAAGTTCATCTTGGAAAATGCTGCTTCACAAACATACGTTGACCCAAACAAAGTGAGAAGTTTCAAGGCTATTTCTTTTAATTCTGGGTATTTATTACAACAAACAAATTTTATCCAAAACTCTTGACAAGAAACTTCCTGTTTTTTGTGTTTTAAAACTGCATTTTCTTTGAAATAAATCATTTCCATCTGGGGAGCAGCTATATTACTCCAATTAAAATACTGAAAATGCGGCGCGGACAGCGGCGTGGGCCGGCGCGAGTGAGCGCGTACCCCCCACCCCCCCCCGCCCACACATCGCTCCGCAACCCTTACCCACCCGACGACTGACGATTCATCGGAGGAGCTGCGTGCTGCGTACTTGGGATTTCCTTTGTTGGTTGTCGATGTACAGATTACCTACCTTTAACATTTTGATTTCCCTGATGGCCATAGTCCTGACGCAGGGGTCCTCCGTCTGCAGAAACTTCTTGATGGCCACAACCTGTCCAGTCACCACGTGCCGGCACTTCATCACCACGCCGTAGGACCCCTGTCCCAACACACTCAACTGCTCGTATTTCTCCATCTGACATTCGCAGTCGTGACAGTTACCATAATAACCACAAATTACCACCTTTCACCGATACGTTGACTTTTTTGGAAAGTTTCTCCTCTCATTTGTTTATTTTTTGACACTAATGGGAATAGAATTGTAGTCGTAGGTAGGTACTATTAATATTTAATGTAGTTTATTATTCGAGTTAATTAGGCACCTATACTTATTATTAATATATATTTTCAAAATAACCATGGAGAAGACTTGTACGTACATATGGGTATGATACAGATAATACAATTAAATTCGTATCTACGAGTATTTATACGATACGATGCAACTGCATGCGGCGTTTCGCTCCATTTGCGGTTGCTTCTTTCCGCTTATGTGTACGTAGCATAAGATATCTAGGTGACTACTAATATGATCCAATATCTACTAACTAGCCTAACTATCAGTTTTAGTTCCATTTACACTCTTTTTTTCAATTTTTTTCTTATTTAACAAGTCAATTTTTAAAAATTCGACAATTAAAATACATTATAATATTTTGCATTTAAGTTTGTTATTTCAAAGCACCACAGTTCATAATGAAATTCACGACTTTATGACGAGTTATACACGGTGTCCCGAAACTCGTAGTACAATCGGGAAACTGGTAAATCCACACAATAATTTTTTTTCCGAACATAACGATTTTTTTTTTAAATTTTACTTTTTCCTTTTTTTTCGCAACTAGAGGGCTTAAAAACTTTTGGAGCCGGGCTTACGCTTGGACGAACTTTAAAAGATTTATGTAGATTTTTAAACAATTAAGTATTTCCATGTAGTTTACATTCAGATTTGAGGTTGAATATGTAAATGTGAACAATTGATTTTGAGAGTTTATTTGAAAAAAACCAAGTCCAAAGAAAACACATCCACAACTCGTTGTTTTTTTTATTTATACAATTGATCTGTGAAAATACTTACGGGGGTAAATTGCAGTAACTTATTAATTTATCTTTTTACTACCTGATAGTAAAAAGATAAATTACTTTTTTCCAAAAATTCCAATGCTGTCAGGTAAAAAGGTTAAATACTTTGGATGGAAAAAAACCTCTATTCATGTAGTAGGTATTAAAATATGTTTAGTAAAAAAAAAAGTAATTTCGCAATTTCGCAATTTCGTAATAATGTTATACCTCAATAGGTGTTACATAACACTAGCTGAAGTGTACCCGGCGTTGTTGGGGGTTATCCTTAGGAGATTTAGATTCAGATTTTTTGTTTAAAAGTCAAATAAATAGGACTGTAAGCACTGGTTTTTTTCACCTAAGACAACTCAAGTCTGTCCGAAGAAACCTTCCTACAGAAGCAACAAAACTACTTATCAACTCTTACGTAGTCTCACGTCTCGATTACACAAAATATCAAATTGACAAACTTCAATCAGTGTTTAATGCAGCAGCACGGCTCATAACCGGGGTTTCAAAATATTCGCACATTTCAGAACACCTTCGTAACCTTCACTGGCTCAAGTGCCCTGAAAGAATCCAGTACAAATTGTGCTGGATGGTGTTTAAATCCATCAATGAAATGGCCCCACCCTACATCTCTGATCTATGCGTCCCGGAAAACACTGGTCTGAGGCAGACAACTCTTAGATCAGCAACATCATCAGCTGTAGGCAGACTGATAGAACCTAAGCGCAAGCCAAATACTAAGTTTGGTGATCGCGCTTTCGGAGTATCTGGGCCGAAGGCTTGGAATAAACTCCCTCCGGAACTAAGATCCATAACGAGTCCAACAGAATCAGGACTAAACTAAAAACTTACCTTTTTAAGCTGTCATACCCACCATTTCTGAGAGAAAGTCCAGTTACATCCAATTTTCCAATTATGTCCTAAATCCTGTAAAATCTAAATTTCGCTAATAAACAATTAGATAATTTTAATTAAGTGTTAATCTCAAGTGACCTACCAGGTAAGTATTTTACTGTATATTATCTCCATAAATAGTTAGTAATAACATAGATCACTGTAGAAATGTATTATAAATTTGTACAGCGCCCTTGAGGTGATTTTGCACAAAAACGGCACTATACAAGTCATCCAATTATTATTATTATAGACATATACCATAGCGGACTTTGCTGTAGGCATAGACTAATATTAGACATTCCGTAATACATTATTTTGATACATCTCATGAGGTTTAGCTAGCGTTAGCAATGTAGTACCGGAAAATATATGACTTGATTATGAAATATGACTTTTCTCTACTTTTTATAAATATAATACGCATGCATCATAAATGTATACCTTCCGGAAGAAATTTTCTAAATGATAGTGAAAACTCTATCAAAATCCGTTGCGTAGTTTAAAAGAACTAAGCGCACAAACAGACATGCGCGGAGATAGGGATAATAAAAGTACCTACTTCTTTTTTACTTTTACTATCGTGTATAGAACACCTCCCGAAGTTACTTAAAATTCCCCTGGACTACTTGAATGTATGTATTGTATTTAATTCTACTAATAAACCTGCTTTTCGTATGTAGTTGTACAATGTACAAGTAGTAGTTACTTAAACACATCTGGCTTTAATTTACTAAATTGTAATAAGTAATAAGTATTAAACTTAATTCAATTTAGTAAAATTTCAGATATACGAAACCTACTGAAATTAAACTCCGCTCCTCTATCTTGTATTTTATTACAAACACACAATGATAATATATACCTAATAATATGGTTCGTGTTATTATTTAAAAGTACTTTAGTGTTTACGTTATGTAGCGATGTTTTGCAATAAAAATGTAAAACTGTATTTTTTTTATTCATCGGTTGGAATAACAATCAAACCCACTAAGAAAATAAAGTAAACATTAGGTAGGTATCTTGACACACATTACTTTGCAGGCAGCCAACGGAGAAAAAAACGAAGGAAAGAACAATTTTTAAATCAAGAGATTTTTGTATTGAAAATCTTCACTAGCTATCGCTAGTATCGCTACGTGAGTGGTTTATTTATGATAAGTCGATTGAGCGCGGGAAAATCTTTTTTAACTAAACAAAATTTTGGTATTTCATTTGTCTGCATTATTGTTACGTTCCAGTTCTGGATTGAAATGGTTGCCATGTTGGATACTACCTATTTATCCCTCCACGAGTTCGCATGATTGTGGTTCTTACTAAGAGCTGTCAAACGGCCTAAAGAATGTTTGAAAAAAGAATTTTCATTGAGACGGTAACATTTCTTTGGACAAATTGTTATTATTATTATTTATTTTGACTTTCACCCATTAAGGGTGATCTTGGCCATACACAATTAACATTTTTTTCTTTTAAACAATTACAGCAAATGACAGAATATAAATATACAAATGATTATACAACATAAACAAAACATAACGTAAAATAAATAAACCTAACAAATCATAACGTAACATAAATTTGAAAAAACTAATGAAAAAAAGTACCTACGTAACTAATATGATCCAATATCCACTAACTAGCCTAACTATCCTGCTTAGCCAACTTTTAAACTCTTCCTTTTCCATTTTTCTTATTTAACTTAAATTAGTGCATATTTTGTATTTCAGTTTGTTGTTTTAAAGCATCGGAATTTACGACTAGGGGAGACCCAGGAAAAGCAGACGTGTTAAGGGAGATATTAAATAAAACACACAATGTTTGCATAACAAATAAACTTTGTAAAGTGTAATGTTAAAAACATGTTTGTCTACAAAAGTAAAATAAATGAAAAGGTAATGTTAATTAGAATTTTTAAAATAACGTAAATTAAAAAAAAATGTTCGTATTTTTTCCATCCCATACTACCATACATTGAATACCTATAAATGCGTCGATAACAATGAGCGTTTTATTTTAAGTATTTGTTCAAGGACTTATTATACTATATGCAATATTACAAACATTTTTCTTTTTAAATGTCAAGAATATGATTTTTTTTCCATTGAACAAAGATTTAAAAAAAATAATAATCAAATTTAAATTGAGTTTATGGGAACCATGTTGGTTAAAATTATATTTAAAATAAAGCACATCGTGTTCTAAAATATAAAATCTCTAAAATACGAAAAAACATGTTTTACCACACAAACGGTCAGGAAGAGAGACTTTGGCATCCCCAATTGGGGTATTCAGATCTGTCCACCAAACACGGCTAAAGCTATTTCAAGCAACGTTTCAATTCCGAATGGTCGTATTACGCTGGGGCGATACTGAGAGTATCTTCCACTCTTCACATACATCGCAAAATAACATTGGACGCAAATTTCAAAAGAGAAATATAAATTTTTAAGGTAACAGTTCTAACGCGTTTTTATAAAACATTACCTTACTTATATACTTTCGCGGACTTTAATGTAGGCTTTTTTAAGGTATACAATTCCGTAGTACATTATTGTGTTATATCTCATAAGGTTTCTATCCAGTGTTAGCAATGTAAGCTTCGGACAATATTTTTTTACGACTTGATTACAAAACATCGATTTTTCTCTACTTTCTATAAATATAATATGCATGTAATAAATATATTTTAACCTTCCGGAAGAAATTTTCTAAATGATAGTGAAAACCGTGTCAATCCGTTCCGTAGTTTAGTCTTCTAAACTACGGAACTAACTTAGTTCTTACTAAGCGCACAAACAGACAAACGCGGGTAGTGACTTTGTTTTATACCACTTAGAGATTGAATATACTCGTATACATGACATGCCATAAATAATAAAAAAAAAATCATTTCTTTTTTAAAATTTGCGTCCAGTGTAAAATATAGAGCGGTACGTTCGTACGTATATTCAGATGCAGATAACGACTTTGTTTTATACTATTTGGAGATTTAAAAATATATATACTTATGTCTGAGTAATGAGATTTTAAAATGAAATTTCTATATTCACAATTGTCAAAAAACTATCGCAAAATCTAAAGAGTATTTAGGTCCCGCCATTTTATCCACAATTTGAAGGTGCCTTTGCGAATAAAACCACAACACAGAAACGCAGCCGTTATAAATTTATGACAAAATATCTGGAAGTGATATTTTTCACTGAACCTTGAATTTAAATTACTTTGGCCTCAAAAGACCGCGAAAGCCGACATTTTATTTTGAATTCGTTTTCACGGTTTGACGTTATAAATCAAAGCAGGTCAAATGAATTGGAGGCTGGAGGTAGGTACTTATTGGCATACCTTCCCCACTGGGCTGAACCGTCAATCCCAAAGGCATAGACATCCAAAGGTGTTTATGACTCCTTAGACATACGAGTACCTAACCTCGTTGTTCATTTTCAGAATCAAGAATCGGTAAGCAGATGCTTTTGGCCCTTGAAGATTTTCAGTTTCTGAAATATAAGGCTGTAATCTTCATAAAAAAGATAAAATAAATTTTCGATATAAATTAAAATTTCACGGAAATAAATTATAAATTCAATTTTTTTTTTAAATGGTTAACATTACATTTTATACTATGACTGTGTATTTACAGTAGGTACTCGATAAAATAAGTACAATTCCAACAATCTCTCAGCAGCGAGATAACAATAATAACATCAAAAACGACGGTAATCAGCGAGAGTTATCAGACCATACAATTAACACATGTGGACAATTTATTTTGTTATTTTATAAGAGATAGTAATAATAATATTTTGATTATTATGTAGCGCCGTTTTCATGGGAAAATCACCTCAAGGGCGTTATAATTACTTTGAGACAGAATATTTCTTTGTTCTTCTGTTGTATATTGTATATCGATGGCAATGGGTGATAAAGTAGTTATTATTTATCAGCACACATTTTAAACGTAAACAATCTTGTTCTCTGAAGTTAGATAAGCTGTTTTGTTCCCTGAGCCTGTTACCGAATGGACACTGCAATAAGAGAACTTTGGTAAATGTTCTACCCATATTATTATACAAAGATTTTTTTAAAAAATAATTTATTACTTCTTAAGTGTAATGTAGGTAAAATATGTATCTTCGTATTAGTCATCAAGATATATTCCTCTATATATAGTAACTGCACAAAAATAAATATTGTTTAAACCATCCTTAAATGAAGACGTGAATAAAAAAAACTGAACGAAATATATATATATAGACCGAAAAATTTTACGTTAACAATGAATCCAAAATTTCAAATACTTTTGGATATTCTCTGGGAAATTATAATAATTTTTTGTTGTATAAACGAGATCAGTCAGATTCCTTGAAAAAAGTCTTTTTCCAATTCCGAATTTCAAAAAAAAATTTCGAATTTTTTAGTCAAAATATACGTCTGCTTTTTTTCAATTTTCTTCATGTTTAAAATTAAAATATTCCAATTAAAAATATTAAAGAAAATTTCAAATACAAAAATCTAAAAAGGAATTTACATAGTTTATAAAATTGTATTTGTTTTTACGACATCTTATGTACATAGGGGAGACCCAGGCAAAGCGGATCTTTTAAGGGAGATATTAAATAAAACACACAATGTTTCCATAACATCTTTATAAAGTGTAATGTTAAAAAAAAGTTTGTCTACAAAAGTAAAATAAATTAAAAGGTGATATTAATTAGAATTATAAAAATAATTTAAATTAAAAAAAATTTCCTATTGTTCACTTTGCCCGTGTACCCGGGCAAAGTGAACTTGGGCACCAGGCAAAGAGAATTAGGAATCACAATCGTAGCAGAAGTAAGAACCATATCCATTATATGAGGTGCATGATTCGTGAGCCCAACTTTTATACTGGCTGCATTGAATCCAATCTGTTAATGGTTCAACATAATTTTCGTCACAAATAAGGCTCTTCAATTTTAACTTTTAGTCCGCTGGTAGATGTGCCATTTTTTTTTCTTTACGATTTCTTTTTTTTTTTTTTTTTTCGTTTTTCGCTCCATTTTTGTCATTTTTTTGTATGTTTTTTATGTGAGTAGAAATAAGAACTTCTGACTTTTTGGCATTTTCTTTTTCTTATTGCCGAATTAAAATTTGCTTTGGGCATCGGTCTAATATCATATGGTGACTTAATCTTCGTTGATAATGAGTGCATAGTTTGACCGGTGTTTTTTTTTAATTTCGTTGATGATTTCTGTGATAATTTCAGCAGGAGGCGAGGAAGCTTTATCACATGGAACTAGGATTCATATCCATACTCTTTGCTTTATCAATAACAGGCACAGAATGCGGTGGCTAATTCGTTGGAGATGTGCGGCCTTCAGAGTTTTCTGGTTCAACAGGACGATCTGTTACTGTAGCAGGAGCATAATCAATGTTACTAAATGCATTTCAATTGTAAGGCCATATTCCTGGTTTTTGAAAGCCACTGACTGCATTTTGTACAGATGCTCTTTTTAAAAAACTGGGTGCAATGAGTTTACGCATAGCACATTTAAAATACCTTGGAAATTTTCCGGAAATGTATGAGTAATTTGAAGCTTATACAGCAGATTAATAACCCTCTTTGGCTGTTTATTCAATGTACATAACTTTTCATGGTCTATTTAATGTCAGATTTTACTTTACATTTCTGTTAGTAAGGTTTTCACTTATACGGTTGTTTATCAAGTGTGTAAAATCTTCACCACTTCATTATTAGTAAGGCTGTTGATATTTAGTTTAGAAGAAAATAAAAGAAAAATATAATTTTTAACTTTCATATATCCCTCTTTCTGTTTGGAAGTGAGCAAAAATTTTAGAGAGGCCCACCCTTTTTTAGTCTACACCATACGTCTACTAATCAAGGAATGGAGATTAATTATATCTGATTTATTTTTCATTACAGAAACAATTCGTAATAAAATTACATTATAGGTAATGTAGGTATTTCCAATGAGGTCAGAAAGATAACAAATTGTATACCATCATGGAAGCAATTAAAATTTCAACTGTGCCAAACAAATGTCACTATAATTACATATTAAGAAGAAATAGAAAATTCGGCAAAATATGAAAATGTTCATATTTTCATGGCATTTAAATTTAGTTAATCTTTTACGAAAAATTATTTTAATAAGCCTGTCCTCTTTCTTTTATTTGTCTACCTATTTGGCAAACTATATAATGAAATATCATTATTTGAATATAAGCGCCCCTGAGGTGATATCTCACAAAAGCGGCGCTATACAAATTGTCCAATTTTTTTTTCCGACTTTATGTCCCGGTTAAATCTTCCCCACAGGAAAAACTAAACCCTTCCTCACACTTTTCCAAAAATGATCATCTAGTCAATCCATATTATGTAAGTGCATTAAATAATTCATTAAATAATTCATTATTTAAATAAATAATGTATTCATGCATTAAACAATCCATATTAGTAAGTAAATTAAAGCAGTGCGGAGAAACCTGCCAACAGAGGCGACTAAATTGCTAGTCAATTCCTATGTTGTTTCACGTCTAGATTATTGCAACGGAATATATGCAAGTCTCCCTAAATGTCAAATCAACAAATTACAATCCGTTTTCAACGCCGCGGCAAGGCTTATCACCGGAGTATCTAAATACTCCCACATTTCAGAGCATCTCAAAAATCTGCACTGGCTCAAATGTCCTGAAAGAATCCAGTTCAAGGTATGCTGGATGGTATTTAAGTCACTTAACGGAATGGCTCCGGCTTATTTATCAGAATTGTGTATTCCAGAAGATTCCAATTCCCGACAGTCAACCCTTAGGTCAGCAACGTCATCAGCTATCGGAAGGTTGAAGGAACCAAAGCGCACACCAGATACTAAGTTCGGTGAGCGTGCTTTTGCCGTGTCAGGACCTAAAGCCTGGAATGGACTGCCACATGATTTGAGAATGATCGCAGACTCGACAGAATTTAGGTCTAAACTTAAAACGCACCTTTTCAGACAGTCGTATCCATAATTTCAGAAACCTCCACTTTCACAGTTGACGGCAATTTAAATTTAAATTAACAAAATGTAAAAAATACTAAAAATAACATAAAATAAATAAAAAATAATAATTAAAAATAAATAAATAAAAATGATAACAACTAACAATTTGTAGGCTTTTAAGACAGTTAAAATACATTTAAATTAAAATAAAAACTATAGCAGACTTAAGATCATGCGACGACCAGTGTTTTTTGATATAGTGTCCTCTGCGTGCAGTTCTATCTTTTATAAGCATAAACTTTTTAATATAAGTGTGTTTGTTGGAAGTGACTTGCCAGGTAAGTATGTTTTGGTATCTTTTCTAAATAACAAATGTAGATCCTAGGAAATAAATTGTACAGCGCCCTTGAGGTGATTTTTCACAAAAAACAGCGCTCTACAAATTATCCAATTATTATTATTATTATTATAAGAACAATACAAGAACAACACGTCAACTCACCAGAGATCAAATGGGAAAATAATTCACCGACTCCAGATATTTTCATATCAGAGGGTTAGAACTTCTAATTGGACCTATAAATCCTACTGATCCCTCAATATAAATATTTAAAAAATCTTTCGTAATCCTACATGTATTTAAAATGACTGATTTTTGCATTTTTATATATAAATTCTTTGACAGATCTAATACGCCTAAATTTTGAATGAGAAAGCTAGGTATAATGCCAGTAGCCGAAAAAACAAATGCTAATATTTTTATAGTCTGAGAATGTCAAATTCTTTTAATCTCATTTCCTAAATCCGTGTATTTTCATATTTTTTCAGAAACAGATTTTTGAATATTAAAGGAATTTTGAATAGCGACATCAATAATATAAGTTTTTTTTTTAATTTTGTCATGTAAAACTATATCGGGTCTATTATGACTAATCTGTCGGTCTGTTAGTATGGTTTTATCATTATTTTATTTTATAATTATTATTAGTTAAATCGATATAAAGTAAATCAAAATAAACTATAATATCAAAGTAAAAAAATCAGAAAAAAGGTTGAGCTCTGCCGTCAATAACGCCACAGCAATCTGCAAAGCAAGCGGAAAGATGTAGAAATTATTCCGTCTTATTATGCAGATAAATATAATTACGTCCAGCGTCCAGCCACTCCATACAACGCACGTGAGCCGTTCATAACCAACACAAAGGGCGAAATAAAATGTATGAAATCAATTGTACCTACATTAATATGTATTCGGGTCTTGTTCCAGTACCTATTTATTAATTTATTTGCTAGTTGGGGATGGTTTACGTGCGTTATGTGGAGTATCTGGTCGAAGCTATAGGCCCTACACACTAGAGGAGAGGCGTATTTATCGTACCCAGTAAAAGTACCGGGTATTTTCATGCATTACTTTGTACTTGTGACAAATCTCCAAAATACCTGGTTCCAAAATACTCACAAGTATTTTATACTGGAACTAAGTATTTATTACTTACAGGTATTTTTAATATATACTTTTAATAGGTACTTCTAGCAGGTATTTTTAATAGGTATTTTCAATAGGTTCAACTTCAATCAAAGACTTAGGCGTGACATTTGACTCGTCACTTAGCTTCAATAAACGTGTAGATACAATTTCAAAAAGTGCATCACAAGTATTAGGAATAACGCTAAGAATCACAAATTGTTTTAAGTACAGAATTAACTTTAACATTATATAAATCAACTGTGCGAAGTATTTTCGAATACGCATCAACAATTTGGTCTCCCAATTATGAGATTCATAATTATAGGATTGAATCCATACAAAGGAAACTACCCGTGTAATTGCTTATCGTGAAGGTTTATCTGGTCAATTTGGAAAATATAATTTTGCACTATAAACTACACTCACTGACGGTCAGACGTAAACTTTCTGACGTACTGCTTCTACACAAAATTATACATGCATCAGTTGATACACCAAACATTTTATCCCAAATTAACATCAATATACCATCAAGAAAATCAACAAGGAGGATGAAAGACATTTTCTATATTAAAGCCTAACACACAAATACAGGATATTTTTCCCCTGTACCGCGAACATTAAGAAATTATAACATTATACATGGCTCTAATAATGAAATAGACATTTTTAATGACCAATTTAAACACTTAAAAAAAACGTATTACCTTTAATCATATTAAGCTGATATTGTGATGAAGCCCTTTATTTAAAGAGAAGCAACATTGTACCTACCTAATCAGTGTCTCACCAGTACAGGTGGGACAATAACAAATCGTTTATGAACATATTTGTATTTTCCTTTTACCCATTCTTATTTGTTATTTACTTCAGCATATTTAACTTATTCATTTTGTTATTATCATTTTGTTATTATTATGTATTTAAACATCCATGTATGTAAATTTTTGGGCACCATGCCTGTTTTATGTACTTAAATAAATAAATAGATGCTTTTAATAGGTATTTTAATAGGTATTTTTAGTAGGTATTTTTAACAGGCTATTTTTATAGGTATCTTTCGTACCTGTAGTCACTGTACTTAGTAACGAAACAAGTTACGTGGAAAATTTGTGGCTAATCGTTGTGGGCAGAAAGTATCTGAGTGCAGTTTACAAATTACTTATTATTAATTAATCATCAGGTCGGTATAAAAATCTTTTGAGTATTTTGTAACCGGTATTATTTTGTACCTGTACTCACTGTACCCATTAACGAAAAGTACTCACAGGACCCACCTGTACTAAGCACGATCCGACTTGCAGAACCCAACATGTTGGCGGTTTGGCTACACACGATCCGTCTTGCAGAAACTCGACATATTGGGTTATGTGGATAGCCTATAATACGCGCAACAAAGTAAGATATTATCAACACAATTATCCGGGCCTTATAATGCCACCTCTCTTGCGCACTGTTGAAAAAGCCCCATTGTTTCGTCGAAAGCGCAATCTTGTTATTGCAAATGGGTGGCAGAATTATTATTATCAGGCTGAGAGGTTCGAATTACGAAGGAAAACAAACTTACTTACAATGAATGTTCACTGGATTATTCTGCGTCCTGGAAGTGCAGATGTCGCGTCGGTTACCGCATGATGTGTGGTCTTTGTTAGATAATGGAATAATGCACAAATTTCCTAACTGCCTGGACCCATTAAAAGGAGGTGAGAAGGGATATTCCAGGGGGTTCAGAGTTCAGATCTGTTGGCAAATGGAATAGACATATCTGCTTACCTTATATCGGAGTAATTTAGTAGATTATCTACCAAGGCCTCTGTGATCGAGGGGTAATAAAAATGTGATAATTTAAAAAAGAAAGACAAGTATTTTCTACTGCCACCATAGTAAGCGTTTCGGTAAATGTTGTTTGTGTCGTGATGGATGGCTTAGCCAGCCGAGGAATTGAACGCTCGACGCCTGGGTGGGACCCAGACGGGATGCCAACTCAACCACTGACCGGTTAAGTAATCGACTACAGCACCGGAAGTCGCGGGTTCGAATTTCGGCGTGCGTAACTAAATTTTATTTTAATAAATTATGTTATTTCATATAAAATAATATACAATATAGGTACTTGCGACACGGTCCAGAGTGGTAGATACTCTCAATACAATACTTTCGCCCTGGTGAAAGAAAAATATCTCAGAACATACTCCAATTAGGGATGCCATAGTCTCACTGGCTCCGGTTAGCAGGGAGTTGTTGACTCTTGAACGGTATTAATTCACATCAAACAAACTTAAATTTATTTTTTCCTAATTTAGAGTATTATGTTGTAGCTATCTAAAATATTAACAATCTTTCAGATTTATTCAAATTTGTTGGTCTATGATTATCAATGAATATAATAATAACTATATTTTCTTTACTTTAATGATTATAAACCAAAAACAATACTTGGGTTAGAAACATAAGACGGTACGTTCGGAGAGTGGGCAGATGGCAATGGGCCGATTGACATATTGACAACCAATGTTTTTTTATCCTTTCATCCACGTGTCCTTATATTGGCCCTCTCATTAGGCTGACATCTTTATGGTTAACACATTTCGATAATTTACACTGTTTAACTGAAGTGTTTTATTTACAAGTTGTTTTTTAGTGAAAAATTACCAAAATTAGTTCCAACGGGGAAAGCATCAATCAACACGAGGCAGGATATCGAACGATTTACATCGGTCTTGTATTACTTTCAAGACTGATGTAAATATTATGTATAAGAATAAGAAAGAGACGCTTTGATGGTTTGGGCATATAGAGTCAATGAATGAAGAAGAAGGAGAGATTGAAAGTAGTGTCGAGCCTTATCAACTAGGCAACTTGAGTCGCACCATGTCCATAGTCAGAATAACAGAGGTATAGGTAATATAGGTATCAGATAATAATATCAGATGTCATTTCACTTCAAGTGCGCTTAACTACTCGTATAAGAAACTAAAAAATGGTAATTCAGTATTAGTGGTTCTTAAAATTATTCATACAGTGTGCCTTACCCAATACAGATCTAATATTATAACATTAAATACACTGTTTATACAAAATGATGACAAAACTTATAACAATAACAGCAGGACAGGACAAAACACGATTATTAAAACTAAAACATAATATAAAACAGGAGGCAGTTTGTGCTCAGAAATGAGAATTTTCTGAGCAGACACTTTAAATGGGTACAATAAGGAGACAACCGAAACCAAACAATTACAGGAAGTTTTAGAATATGGCTTATTATAAATATTGAAAAAATGTTAAAATTTATGAATGGTAAGATTTTTTAAATAATTTTGTTTTTAAAGCCCGTTTAAATTCAGCCAAATTCTGGAGATTAGTAAGAGCTGAGGGAAGTCTATTCCAGATGAGAGGGCCTGTTACACTAAAAGAACTATCATAGATGGTGTATGAATGTGAATAAAGTAAGGAGTGTGTAGTTTTAGCGGTACATACAAATAGGGAATAATAGTTAGTTATTACTTTGTACAATAAACATCTTCTGAAGGCGTTTGATGCCTACTTGTATTATTACTCCGTTTAGTCGCCGTGAATTTTGTTGTAGAGAAAGAATTGGGGGATGGGTTGATAATGCGTTTTTTGATTTTTTTATTGAATTTTGTTTTGGTAATGAACGAATACTAATCTTGAAAGGGGAAATTAAATCCACATCCCGACATCCGATTGATCTGAAACTCAGCAGATAGACTCGTTGTCGATGATAATGTATTCTATCAACTCGAAGGAAATCACGTACACACACACGGAGACGAACATATACTTTTTCTATTTCTCTGAAATCGAATGATATTACTCAGTTAATATACGAAATAAATGTCGGTTTAACCCGATCTTCAATTGGCGACGTTGGCAGAGTTGTTGACTCCAGTTCCCGGGTAGGAAGGTTTAATCCTCAGTCAAACAATTTTTTTAATGTTTTAAAATATACCTTCATTTGTATTGTAATAAAAGATACAGTTTTTACGGGTAAAATAAGATAAACTTAAGCTTCAACGGTAAAATTCAAAAATACATGGAGCACGTAGTGTAATAAATTAGTTAACAATAATATTCAATGCCCAGAGTTGCTAAATAAGATTTTTTTAATGTACATGCGCGCTCCACACGCTCTTCTGTCCTGTACAAAGTAGATCAATGCAAAAAAAATACGAACAAAATTATTGGGTTGAATAAACTATGCAATAATTGCAATAATTTAATATCAAAAGTGGAAATTTTCAATTGCTAGCTTAACAAATATAATGTCCATAAAAGATTATTTCGATAATTACCTAAGTTATAGTTGTGAATTTTTCAGTATTGGTGTAAGTACAGCTGACTTGAGTGATTCAGGAAAGTCACCCGCGATTTATTAAAAACGCGAACTAGGAATGGAGCTAAAACAATGGAACATTGTTTTAATAACCATGCCGGTATAGGATCAAGACTGCACTGCTTATTACTAAAAGCTTGAAATAATTTTTATTAAAATGTATTCATGATTTGATTTTTTTTTATCGATATTTTTTTTATAAATATTATTATGTAATTTTCTCTTCTTCTCTAAATACTATAAAATAAAATCGCTTTCCGCGTCTCTCTGTTTGTTCGCTTAGTTCTTCTAAGCTAGGCAGCGGATTTTGATAAGGTTTTCATTCAGAGAATTTCTTCCGATAGGTTTATATATAATACATGCATATTTTATTTAAAGAAACTTGAGAAAAGTCGATGTTTTGTAATCAAGTCGAGTACAAAGTCAAAGTCGTACAAAGTCTGTACAAAGTCGTATAAAAAAACTTTTGGGCGCTTACATTGCTAACGCTGGGTAAATCTTATGAGATACATTAAAATAATGTATTACGGAATTGCATATCATTATTAATACATACAGAAAAGTCCTCAGAGAATAACTCCCGGCAACGCTTGGTACACGTCAGATAGTGATTCATATTATGGAGGTTCCTTCATTGTAATTATATATATGTAATTCTTAAATTTACATAAAGTACTGTAAAGAGAAAATCTATAATTGGTTTCTCAGTAACTCAGTAACAGTATAAACTGTTGATTTGCCTAAAATAAAATTAATAGCTTTATTACGTTTATTTTAAAAGATAACCTACCTCCCTCTTATCTCGACACCTTTTAAATACAACATCTGTGTATATTATGAACAACCTGACCTCGTACGTTAATGTTTTTGAATTTTATTTATATTCATCAATCAGCGGGTTAAGTGTTAAAAATGTGTCATAAAGTAGAGCTTGAGATTAACCCTCAATAGGTCGGGTAGGGTAAATACTGCCACATAATAATATAAATAATAATTTTAATAAAAAAAATAATAACGTTATCTACCTATTTCCATATGGCCATAAAATGCCAAGTGAACTTGTTAAAAGTACCCTTGAGGTGATATTTCACAAAATGACGTATAACAATTAGTATTGGTATGTTTTTTTAAAGATTGATTTGTTTGTTGTTTGACTCGATTTATTAATATGCTCTTTTGTAGATAGTTCGACAGTTCGATAGAGTTCGACTTGAATTAATAAAATTTTGTTTTGTATATGACATTGTTTTATTTGAATCATTAGTATGTTTTTTTGTACATAGCATTGTTTGACTTTATGTCAGCGAACAGGTATCTACCTACCCAAGTTTTCCAAGTATGGATGTACCTTATTTTGTATTCTTTTTATATATAAAAAAAAATCTTTTTATATAGTTTAATTTTACATTATCCATCTGTACACTATTTTTATTTTATTGATAATATAAAAAATCTTTTTACACTCTTTTTAATTTCTAAAATCTACAATCTATCGAAATCGATACCATTAATATTATAGTATGTTACAAAATTGTTTTCATTGTAAAACTTCCCTCTCCTTTCTCATTTCTTCTACCACTACATTTTTATGCCTATATTTGTAATTTAGTTTTAAGTAAACCTTGATGATGTGAGCATTGCTTACGAAACATGTCATGTCAATGAAAGTGGTTAAAAAAAGTGATTATTATTTTTTATTAAAATGGTGCCACAAAATCAGATTGCTGTATTTGAAGAAGTTATTGTATTGGTTCACTCAATTTTTTTACACACCATGCGGAAAACGAGGTCAGTTTTTAAGATACACTAAGATTTTTCACAAAATTGGTGCTATACAATTTACCCAATTATTATTATCAATATAAAAAAAAACACGTAGATAGGTAGACCTTCTAGATCATTACATAATATCACCTCGTTTAGGCAAAATTCACCAACCCAAAACATACAGTTTTATAATAATGAATAGAATAATTTCAGGAATCGAAGCTTTAGGTAAGTTGTCATAAATTATTATTGCATTCAGAAAGAGATGCTGCGAATCAAGTAGATGTTTACCGTTACGGGTGCGAAGGAGACGAAAGGATCGTTGGGAATTGAAAACAAAGGCTTGCAAGTGGACGGGTCACTTGTCACTAGTGGTGCAATTCATTACTAAATCTTCCTTCTTCCGGAGTAGTTGCTAGGCGTTAGTCCGCCGGACGTCGGTCGATCACTTGGAAAGTTCTACTTCGCGCGTTCAACCACAAAACCCAATTTGTTCAACAAGTGCATTTGTCAATTTCGTATATAGCTTTTCTCTGATTTCTCGTTCGTTTTCTTTCACAGAATCGCGCAACTGTCATTAGGAACTTCGATTATTTTTTACTCGCGACGAAATAAACTTCAAACTTTTCAGTACGATTTTTCAGTGCTTCAATTTTCCTGAAATATAAGTCGCTATGTACCGGATCGGACAGATGGAATATATTAACCGGGTATGTGCCTATGAAATAAGTATTTAATAGTAGTTGGATAATTTGAATAGCGCCGTTTTTGTGATAAATCACCCCAAGGGCGCTGTACAAATACGACTTTCTAAGTAAACCTTGATGATGTGAGCATTGCTTACGAAACATGTCATGTCAATGAAAGTGGTTAAAAAAAGTGATTATTATTTTTTATTAAAATGGTGCCACAAAATCAGATTGCTGTATTTGATGAAGTTATTGTATTCGTTCACTCAATTTTTTTACACACCATGCGGAAAACGAGGTCAGTTTTTAAGATACACTAAGATTTTTCACAAAATTGGTGCTATACAATTTACCCAATTATTATTATCAATATAAAAAACTCCACCTATAAAGAGATACAGATATAACATGATGCTTCTAAATTAATATTTTATAACATTCACACTAGCTTCTGTACTCGATGAGGGCCTGCGTAAGGTTATTAGGAACTAAAATTGGTGAAGGTCAAGGTGCATTTTATAAATTAATATACTAATTGTTTTATAATCTTCCCATTTTGTAACAAATAGAGATAATGATATTCTCACAGATCTCCCGTGCTGAGGATTTCATTTATATATCATTAAAATTTAGTAGTATGAATAATATGAAGTAATTATAAAAATATTATTTATTGTTTTTTTCTGAAATAATTATAAATATATTACAGGGTGTATTTTAGTGCAGTTAAGTGGTCTCGGTTTCAGTCTGTATTTAGTGTCAATATATTTTCTATGTTTGTATCCAGCTTTTTATTTGAGATTTAAATGTTATAATATTGTTGTGAGTTTTGAATGAGAGTGGGATTTTGCTGTAGAGCTTAATACCAGAGTATAGGAAACTTTTTCGCCCGCATGTTGTATTTGTAGTTCCTTGTTAAATATGTTTTTTTTGCTCTAATGAAGATATTTTTGATGTATAAAAAAATTGTGATGTGAGTATTCATGTTTATCTACAGGTATCTGTTTTTTGTTTATTTGTTTGTTTATTGACGTATTTCGGAACTTGCTTTGCACCTAGAAGTGATTATACAATTTACTATACATTTCATCCCCTTAGCCGCTTATAATCTGAGCCAAACGGCGCCAGTAAAATTTTGACGTCTCTTGGTTTTGCCAATAGACTCCCAGGTATGTGATCACTGGAATCAATAATATTCGGGTGATTTTTGTGTAGCGCCCTTTTTGTGAAGAATAATCGCAAGTACGATTTGTTAGGACTGTTAGGTGTGAGTTATTATCAGTGCCTTGGCGCCTTGACAATTTGGCACTCGGAGCGGAATGCTCAAATTGCGCCCGCATAGGGCCGGCCCTGCTTATAATGTACCTACGTGTTGCACCTAATTGAAAAATTTGGGAAAATATTGATAATTTGACAATTATTTTTTGATGTTAATCAAAATATTAACGTGACGAGAATTTGAAATATCCCAAGCTGAGGGTTCTATTCATTCCTCCATCTTCAGAGGTGATGATTCTATTCATTCCTCCAACGTCCAAGCTGATGGTTCCATTCATTCCTCCATCTTACGAGCTGGTGGTTCTATTCATTCCTCCATCTTCCGAGCTGATGTTTCTATTCATTCCTCCATCTTCTGAGCTGATGGTTCTGTTCATTCCTCCAATGTCCAAAGCTCTTTATATCTAATTTATTTAATTTTTGCTCGGTAAACAGAACCTGGCTACCTACCTTGTCTACTTGTTTTCATTTCTATGGCATATATTTATTTTGTTGGTGCTTATTACGTTCAAGTCTATGTCTGTGGTTCAAGTCTAATAAAATATTGGCCGCTAGAAGCTGTAGTATAGCATATATTGACATTCGTTGTAATGGCGGCAAATTGAATTTATCTGTTGCTTTGTGGCGGTGTTTGGCATTTTCTAATTTGTATTTTGATCAATATGGATAAAAATGTCTCAAAAAGTAGGTTCTGTGTGTGAAGTTAACGGATTTATTAATTACAAACTATAAAAACATTCCAAGTTGTTTATCAGGATGCCAAAAAACGTTAACAAGTAGTTATACTTGTGGGAATCGGAATTGAAGTAATAATAAATAATTAATTACAATAAATAAATACCATCTATAACATTAATTATTCCTCATTAGAGCGTACATACATATAATTAACAACAATATTAATTGCTACATTTATGTTAAGCAAAAGGGTGAAATCTGCCAATAAGAAATTAAGAAAAAGGTATTTTATTACCTCTCTAAACCAGTAAAGACAGAGTTAAAAGACGCTTTTATATTTTTATGCATGGGAAAAAAAGCTGTAAGGTTGTGTATAAAATCAATAGAAAGCCAAGGCGCAAAACTCACGCTGCTAGGAGACGCTAGCGTAGCATGCTGACATCAGAATGTATGGGAAATGCCAGAAGTTGGATTTGGTGGTTTATACAACCTCTACGCCCCGAATTTGAACTCGCATAAATAGGGCTGATTAAGATTGTTAGGTGTTGTGGCAGTTGTCAAGGATCAATAATACATAACATATACAACACCTACTCTCGTAGGCCTTCCACGGAGTTGGAGGCTTCCGCAATGAAAAACAATGGGTCTTTAGGGCTGCACCTTTATTTTCTCAACTAACTTTTACGTTTAGCGTAAAACAACAAAGCAAATGAATCAGTTTGTAGTTTGTAGTAGTGTCGGGTAGAACACGATATCAGAATGAGTTTGTATAATGTACTCTAAAATTGTTAAGCGTCAAACGCGTCATACAAACTGCAAGTATTATTATTTATTATTGTTGTTGGAGTATTATTGAGTCCCTCGACTGGCTCCAGGCGGTTCGGAGCAGTTCCGAACTATTGTGTGGTATTCACATAATACAAAATAAAATAAAAATCCTGGCCTATCACTTCCCCACCCCATTTCCACCCCTCCCCTCTTACTCCCCCCCACCACCACTCACTCCCCCACTCCCCCACTCCAACCTCCCTCAGCCCCGCAACATCCTTCCTCAACTCTCCCTGAACTTTCCCTCAACTCTCCCTCAACTCTCCCTCAACTCTCCATCAACTCTCCCTCAACTCTCCCTCAACTCTCCCTCAACACCCCCTTTAAGAGTAGTTAGGACTGTTGTACGCCTTGCAAATAAAGCTGCTATTAGCTCTGTCTTTAATGGTTCCGAAAGGTAATAAAATATTTTTATTAGAAAGGTTTCATGATAAATCAACACAACGACAATTCAACACACCTTTAAAAAGTGATATAAAGTCATTAGAAACGATGAAAAAAAATTTAATCTAACCTAACCTAACCTAACCTACTTAACCCAGTTACTAAAGTTTTTGTTTCATCACTTTCCATGACTTTATATAACTTTTTAAAGATGTGATGAATTATCATTTTGATGATTTATCCGGTCACCATTAAAAATACTCATAAAATACTTATACGAGAAAATTTACAACAAAAAAAGTATTATAATATTAATATTATTGAATAATAAATTGAGAACATCAATATTGACAGTGATTTTTAGCTTCTAGAGTGCTACATGGAACTCAACCAACACAGCTTTGCTGGAAGTATCTTAAATTTTTTATAATTTATAAAATTTTTCATGGTATAATCCATCTTTTACGTGATCAATAACATTTTATTTACCCGACTAACCAAAGATATTAGAAGAACGAGATGTGCTATGAGCAGTTCATACTGTGTGGAATTGTTTTGCCCAGTGTCGCCGGTTTTGTTCACCAATACTACTGCACACCTTCGCTTACGCTAAGGTATCCGCACTAATACATAGAACAGATTTCTGTGCGTACACGTCCCGATACCGTTCAAAGTACCCTAATTAGGTAGTACTCCGCCTACGGTCCGGCGGCCAACATAGCATATCTCGTTCTTCTAATATCTTTGCGACTAACCTATCAACTTTTTTTGGCATCCTGAAAACTGCTTGGAGTCTTTTTGTTGTTTGTAATTATTACATCCCTAAACTGCACACTCAGAACCTAATTAATAATTATTATTATTTACTAAGCAGGCAGCTTTCAGTTTAAATTGATTTTTTTTAATTTTAAAATTAGTTAACCCTCTCTTCTCTCCAAATAAAAATCCGTTCGAACTTTAAATTGGTTTACATTAGTAGAATTGATGGCATATTGTGGAAGTTTGTTCCATACACTCTATTTGCAAGGAAGTGTTTCCTAGGATTGGATACAAAACATGTGTTATTATTATAGGTTTTTTAGTGTAACGGAGATTTATATTTTGTTAGTGGAAAAGATTACTTGAATGTCAGGGCATCTGTAATGTCCAGAAAAAATATTGAAAGTCTCAATCAAGTCACCCCTTTCTCTTCTTCCTTTTAACCTTGACATGCTTAGTTCCTTGAGTCTATCGTCATTTTAAAGTTCTTGCTATTATTATTATTATTTTATTTTTTTTAACTTCCGATTTTATTGTCCGGGTTAAATCTTCCCCATAGGAAAAACTAAACCCTTCCACACACTTTTCCACAAATGATCATCTAGTCAATCAACATTATGCAAGTGCATTATATAAGCAAAATAAATACAAAACAATACAAGAACAACCTATTATATAATTTTTGAAACATTCTCATATTTTTTTATCAATATTGGTCAGAATAAATTTAAAATCGCGAAACACCGCCACCAAGTACTACATAAATTTAATTTGCCGCCATTGAAAGGAATGCCAAAGTCAATATGCTACATTAGCGCCTCTAGCGGCCAGAGTTGTTGATATTGCTACTATTTGAGTTGGACGTATTTTTTAATGCAATAGGGTATTTGGTGTAGGCAAATATCCTATAATATTAATGATACCTCCAACTTCTGACCCATTCATTCTGAATGCAGCGTGCTTCACTAGCGCCTCCTAGCGGCGTGAGTTATGCCCATTGGTTTTCTTTCACACATTTTGATGAATTTTATATGAATTCTTTATTTTACGTTAATAAATGATAGAATGTGGTGCGGTGAAGACCACCGAACATGTGGTCAACGAATGCCCGCTCCATTAATTCCCCGGCGGGATTGATGAGGTCCACATGGCGACGCCTGAGGCCCTAGACTGGCTCGCAGACCTAGATGTCCCCCTCTGACCCCCCCACCATACGAAAGAAGAAGAAGAATGATAGAAATTGAAAAAATTACATAACCTACATAGAACCTTATTGTTTTTTATTGCTAGTAACTAATTAAATCTATCTTTGAAAAAAGAAAAGTACTAAAATACCTACCTATATAATTGTAAGAAATTTTTTTAACTTTATTTATTTGTTGATTTCACTTTTTTGCTTAATTTACGAATTATTATCATTAATTCTATTAATGTAAGCTATAATGAGGAAATTTAAATAGTTATTTAAAAATAATTCAAACATCATGCAAATTTACACTATTTAAAACTAACATTAATCTAGTTTTGTAAGTTCTAATAAAGTCATCAATATTCAAAAACATTTTTTTTATCAACGTTGATCAAAATGAAAATTAGAAAGCGCAAAACACCGCTACCAAGTACCTACTAAATAAATTCAATTAGCCGCCATTGAAAGGAAGGTCAACGTTAATATGTTAGAATAGCGCTTCTAGCGGCCGGCGTTGTTGATACTGCCAATATTTTACTTGAGTTGGACGTCTTATTAATATTATAGGGTATTAGGTGTAGGTGAATGTTGGTGCCACGACTACATTAATAAATTCACGATTGCCACGCGCTGCCACGGACTAAACAACACATCCTATTCTCGAACTCAGAATTATTTTCAAGGTATCCACCTAGATTCTATGTAGACTAATTTACAGAGCATATTAAAAATACCTTTCTTACTCTATCACATTGCACTATCGAATACCAAGGTTCGTTGAAAATATATGCTTAGCAAGGTTCGCCCGTACAAGCAATGTTCGTGAAAAAACGCATCAGCCCACTCGCAAGCTTGTGACGTAGCTCGAAGTCCAGTTGGAGTCCGAAAGGAACGATCACTTTTCATTTAAAAAAATATAGTTGTTGGTAAAAGTTCACCAAAAAATCAATTTGTGAGAAGAATGCTGCCATCATGATTGCGTCTATTTTTGGAAAATTATCCGACAGTCTTTGTAGTAAATCACTATCTGTCATGATTGTAGGTATTTACATGTGTTTTATTAAAAAAATCGGTTTAGAATGCGCCAGCAACGGGACCAAAAACACCTAGAAGCAACTTGACGTGAGGATTTTGTGACGTCACAATCTCGCCAGTCAATCGTGTCTCGTTTATTGGTATGTGAATTTTCATACCTCTTTAAAAATTAATTAATTATTTAAAAAAAAAATTGGGGGTTTCAAGAAAGATATTCGCCTTTAGTTAAATTCTTTAAATGTAATGCATTGAAAACATCGTATTATATACACTGCATATACCCTATTGTCAAGGCGCCAAGGCGCTGATAATACCTAACGCCTAAGAGTCCTAACACCGCCCTTGAGATTATTTTTCACAAAACGGCGCTTAGTTATCCAATTTTTATTATTATTATTAGTAAGTACCTATAGGTATTTTATTTTTGAAAAAGAATATGATACTAATAAATCTAATCGAAATAGAAAAATAAGAAGGTAACGGTCTCAACTGGGAATCGAACCCAGGATCTCTGTCTTACCGGGACAACGCCTCTAACCACTCGGCCATTGGGACCTGATTATTTTACGTAATTTTCGTTGACCTTATATTTCAAATTCAGAATATAATTTTAAATTTCAACTAATTTTTGCCATATTTTTTTTTGTTAGCTATTTTTTTTACAAAGTTCTAAAGAATTTATTTGTTGGCTAGATAGTAAATATATATAATAATATATATTTACTATCTAATATATATAATATCTCGGATAGATATTTACCCAGACAGAGTCGAGCGAACAAACAAAACACCAATCACGATCACCATTCTAGATTTCAGAAACATTGCCAATAACTTCGCAAAGCTGCGCGGTACCTACCTAGTATAAGAAGGGCCAATGGCACTCTTTAATACGCCAAACTCTACCAGAGTACCAATAACCAGTATAGAAACATTTGAGTGTTAGGTAACATCAAAAAAATTCAAGAAAAAATATTGGATTTGATCATTTCCGAAAGCAACACAAAATTTTATGTTGTTTTCGGGGAGAAATGTAAGGATTTAATTTTTGGATTTGGATTTTGCGGTTTGGCGCTAACGTTGGCCCAATGTGTTGGGCTACGTGCATCAGTAGGACATAACAGTAGCTAAAAATTTTTCACATGGAAATTTATATGTACGAAGATTTTCAGGAGATTTCAACAATAATATTTCAGCTGACAGTGTTTCAAGTTTTTTATTTTATTTGTTTTCAAATTTTGAATATATTAATTTTTTTTTTTTTTTTTTTTTTTACAGTAATACCGCACAAGAGTCCCAACTGCTCCCGTCTGGAGCCAGTGAGACTATGGCATCCCCAATTGGGGTATGTTGTGAGGCTGAGGGTATTGGGGAGGGGAGGGAGATGGGGAAGAGGAAGGTGGGGAAGTACCTGGCTATTCAGATCTGGTCACCAAACACGGCTAAAGCCATTTCAAGCAACGTTTCAATTCTGAATGGTGGTCTTACACCAGGGCGATACTGAGAGTATCTTCCACTCTGGAACGTGCCGCAAATATACTATATATTATTTTAAATTAATTAATTGTGAAATAACACAAATTAATCAAATAAAATTTATTTGCGCACGCCGGGTTCGAACCCGCGACCGTCGGATCTGTAGTCCAAAGCGTCTACCACTAGACCACGCCGGCCGTCAATGAAACTATTACATCCAAATAATAACAATGTTGCCATAGTACCTAGCATGTGGAAATTTTATTGTAAAACTGTACTTGCCTAACCATTTGTTCAATAACTCTAGGGGAAGCCGTCCAACTGGTCCCCGCCCTTGGAGGCCCCGGAGGACCTGGAATCGACGGGGCTGTTCGTGCTGCACTGGTGGTGCGTGCCCAACGTGGAGCACGCAGAGTCGGAGCGCGCGCTAGTACAGGAGCTGCGCACCATCAGCCGCCCCCGCACGCCGCCGCCCGACTACACGTGCCACCTCTGCCACTGCAAGGGGCACTACATTCAGAACTGCGCCGAGGTAATATTTAATTATTATTTACCTACTTATTTTCTTAATAATATTTACGACTTTTTCAAAAATCGAACTGATTTGGGTAGGTATCTACCTACCTATGAGTTGCGTGATGTGAAAATTTTAAATATAATAATAAATAATTTTAAAGTCGGTACCAACCTGTAAAGTATTGTACAACGCGATTATTTTTCTTCCATATTTAAAATTAATGTGCTTTCGTAAAAAATAACTTACCAGGAACTTAACTTATCCAGGAACGAACGGCGCTCACCGCTGCGGCTCGCTATAATTTTTTTTTTCTAGATTTCAGACCGAATTTTCCTTAAATTTCAGAATAGGTTTGAGTGAGGTAAATCCATGGGGGGGGGGGGGTGTGGCTAGGGAATTTCAGAGAAAAATAATTCTCCACAGTATTTTCTATTTTCGTATCCTGTTACCCCTATATAATATAATTTTTTTCTTTATCCCCTTTCCCTAAAAAATATTTTTCTTCCCTCATCTAGGGAAATTTCCATAGACATCACATCACTGATCAGTGATTTTCAGGAGTTTCTCTAGTAATAAATTACTAAAAAACACTGAATAGGTGCAATAGGTATTCCATGGTGATTCATGTGGAGTCGCTAAATTGTTGAAAAATTGTGGTCGTTGTCGGAAAATGATTGCAATTCAACCATCCATTTCATAAAATTTTTGGTGATCAATTCTTTTTAGAATTGTATGTCAGGGCAGCTGCCCCCACCTAGATAAATAGATGGTTAAAAAAAAATCACGCTTAGGTACACAAGCGGACATGTATGACTTTCTCTGAAATTGGATGACATTCATACAGCATACAGCAGTATACAAAATAAATGTCGGTCCTATCCTATCCAAATGGGATTTGACTCAGTTGTTAACGCGGTTGGCTCCAGTCCCTGGGGAAGAAGGTTCGATCCTCAGTCAATCACAGTGCCTTCTCAAGGACTTCCCGCATCCTTGTGTATGTGGATTATCGACTTTTTGAGGGAAAGGTCCATTCAGAAGGTTGCTGATGGTTTCACCTCTTGCTCACACTCAATAAATGCTGGCATCCCACAGGGATCGGTTCTGTCTCCGACTTTGCTTTTTGTTTGACAAGCCCCCAAAAGATACACAAAGTACACTCATCGGAGGGCTTTGAAGCAGAGAATGGACGGTTATCTCGAGAGGGTTTCCTCTTGGGGTAAGAATAACCTAGTTGAATTTAATGTTTAAAAACCCAAGCATGTCTGATTACGTCTAAAAGAGATCGAAATGACAATCTAGTCTCCTTCAATGGAAGCAATCTTCCCAACATGCCTTCCATTGATATACTTGGTGTAACTCTAAGTAACTCTAAGTGACCAGCTCAAGCACGGAGGCTCCATCGAAGCCAGAGTCGAATTAGCTTCACACAACCTGGGTGTACTGTACAGGGCCCGCAGATACTATAATAGTACACAACTGCTGACCCTGTATAAATCGCAAGAGATCCCCACTGTTGAATTTGGCAGTCACCTCTGGTTTGGAGCCCCCAAATACCTGAAAAAAACCCTTAACTATTTTTTTTTGTTATCTGTTTTTGGGGTATTATGCCGTGTTGCGCTAACTCCTTCTTTAGCCAACGTTTCGGACAACATTGCAGTGTCCATCATCAGGGCAGATGTGTTTTTCTTTTTTCTTCAAAAAACACATCTGCCCTGATGATGGACACTGCAATGATGTCCGAAACGTTGGGTAAAGAAGGAGTTAGCGCAACACGGCATAACACCCCAAAAACAAATAACAAAAATACTTTTGGCCGTGAAAATCTTAAATCACCCTTGACTATGTTCAGAAACGGCGGTCCGTTTGATAGATTCCCTTATCTTAACAAGCGAATTGCAATCTTAAGAGCACAGGCATCAGGCAGGTATTCTGTCCTCTTTCTACCGGTATTGCAATGGAAGATGCTCCAAGGAACTAGCGGCATTGATCCTTTCGGCACCACTGGCACACTGCATAATCGGGAAACTCGCCAAATGCGCCCCCAGCATATGTATACAGTTGACATTTGAGAGCGGGTCTCTTCTACGACTCGTTCTTGAGTTCAACAGCTCGGCTGTGGAACTTTTTATTTTTTTTTATTTTTTATTATTATTTTTTTTTTATGTGACACCTCACAAGAGTGTCCCTGCCTGTGCACTGCACAGGCAGGGGAACTATGTCACCACCCGGTTGGGCGGCGTTGTGAGGCGGAGTAAGGTAGGGGCTGTAGGAAGGGATTTGTTAATGCGGGCCTTGAAGAGGCTCGGATTATAGGAGGGAGGAAAAACAGATGCCGGTAGCTCGTTCCACATACGAGCCGACTTATACAAAAACGAGTCGTAAAAACGGCCCGTTCTCATGAAGCCAACGTCAACCGTGAACGGGTGTTCAGTTCGTGTCCGTCGAGTTTCGCGCACGTGCACCGGTGCATCAGGAATCAATGCTGCTATCTCCTCGGAGCAGGCTCCATTGAAATACCTGTAGAACAGACACAGCATGCCTACATTGCGTCTATGCATTAGAGAAGGCAATCGGTCTGTTAACAACGGATTGTCAATCAGACGGATCGCTCTCCTTTGCACAGACTCAAGCAGGTTTATCAAGTATTTTGGGGCACCAGCCCAAAGGTGGCTCCCAAATTCAATAGTTGGGCGAATTTGAGACTTGTACAGGGTCAGCAGCTGGTCACTGTTGAAGAATCTCCTAGCCCTGTACAAGACGCCCAATTTTTTGGAGGCCTGATTTACTCGGGCTTCTATGGATCCCCGATACTTGAGCTGGTCTGATATAGTAACTCCAAGCATTTCAATGGAGTCTTTATTGGGGATATGTAACGCATATTTAAAATAAATCTCCCATCAAATTGCACCAGACAGTCATTGATCTCCCTCTTTGCCGAAATCAGACACGCTTGGGTTTTTGAGACGTTGAAACTGACCAAGTTGGCCTTACCCCAGGCACGAACCATCTCTAGGTGGTGGTCAATTTTTTGCTTCAAAACTTCCCGAGCTGTTCGGACATCATAGGTGGAAGGGGGCCTGTCAAAAAGATAACCCTCGTGAACGGTGCTGTCATCAGCGTAGCAGTGAATTGGTGCACATTCAACGAGATCGTTGATGTGCAATAAAAACAGCGTCGGAGACAGCACAGATCCTTGTGGCACCCCCGCATTGATTTGGTGCGGTGAGGAAGAAGAGCCGTCAACCACGGTTTGAATTGTTCTTCCCCTCAGAAAGTCCGCAATCCAACTATGCAGGGTTGGGTGGATCCCATACGATGGTAACTTCCTGATAAGCGCCCGGTGCCAGACTCTGTCAAAGGCTTTGGAGATATCCAACCCAACGGTTTGGGTTTCACCAAAACGTTCCATGTATCGCCCCCAAATATGCGTTACATATCCGAGTAGATCGCCACACGATCGGTTTCGACGAAATCCATATTGCCGATCGCTTAGGATATTGTTATTCTCGAGATATGTGAGCAATTTGTTGTTAACCACCCTTTCTAATACCTTCGAGAGTATGGAAGTGATGGCTATGGGGCGGTAGTTAGAAGGGTCGGAGCGGTCCCCCTTTTTTGGGATTGGGTGGACGATTGCCTTTTCCAAAGATCTGGCACCTTTCCACCTTTGAGAGAGAGCCTAAATAATTTCGCGAGCACTGGAGTCATTTCTGCAGAACACCTCTTGAGGACCAAGGCAGGTATTCCGTCCGGCCCACTGGCTTTGTCGACTTTCAGCTCGTTCAAGACTCGGAGAACCTCTCTGTTCCGGATCTTCGGTTCCTCCATTTGAAAACCACAGTGCGGAATGGAAGGGGGAGTCTCTCCGTTATCTTGAAGAGTTGAGTTTTCCGCGAAAATTTTGCCTAATAATTCAGCTTTCTCGCGGGCCGAGTTAGCCAGCCGACCATCAGGCTTGGTCAGAGGTGGGAAAGTGGTTCTGCAGAAATTTCTTCCGATCGAGCTAGCGAGTGACCAGAAAGCACGGCTACCAGTGGGGCAGTCAGCCAGCTTTTTCGCAATTCTCTGGTCGTGATCGCTCTTAGCTCTATTTAGAACTCTCTTACAATCCCTTGCCCGTTTTCGGTATTCCGAAAGGTTATTCATGGAGCTAATCTTCCGGAGTGCATTAAAAGCCGTATTTTTGAGTCTGACAGCTTTAGCACAGCGATGGTCAAACCACGGTTTTGTGCCCGCTCCAGAGGATTTGACGGAGAATGATTTGCTGGCCTGTGTTTCTTCTCTCCTAAAACATGGGTCTCTTCAAGACCACGTTCACTCCTTTCCCCTTCTCAAAGAGACCCTACATACAGTATCCCCAGAGTTCCCGGGGGAAATTATTTTCCTCAGGGCCTCCTGTGTGAAGTCATTGTAAAAAATTTTTTTGGCTTGTGTAGGTATTATAAAAGTTACTGTCACTTCGTTACTTTTTCGTTTTATATAAAAAATATGCAAACCTTAAAAAATATTTTTCAAATGATAAATGTTTCATAGTTCTTCTCTTTTTAGGAGGGTTCATGGTAAATTTTTTAATGAAAACTGAAAGCGGGGTATTCTCTCTTTCTAAGACTATTTAAATCATATTTCTCACCATAATACAAAATGAGATAGCATAACTTTTACGAGACCGTTTCAGGCTCATCTATCAAAAAGACTATGGTTGTTTGTTGTCTTGTGAAGAATATTTTTAAAAAAATCACACAAGTGGTTAAATATGTAATAGATACCTATTAGTATGAAGCTACCTACCGAGAATAAAAAAAAAATTGTAATTGTTTTTAAATAAAGTTTTTGTTTTTAGTCACAGGGCAACGAGTCTGCGAAGACCCCGTATCAAGGGAAGAAGATATGCCTCGGAGAATACATGTGCCCCAAGTGCAAGAGGAAGTGGATCTCCAAGTCATCTCGAGCGAACACCAGCCAGAGCTGCATTAAATGCAAGATCGCTGTTTACCCCAAGAAACAGGTATTATGAATAATGTTTTTTTTAATTCAATTCGATAAACTTTTAAACCCAGTATAACAAATGTGCAGAATGGGGGGAAAAGTTGGTACCTACTGTGAGTACCAAACTCGACTTGACTGCCCACTAGTTGAGTGTCCCCACCAAGCGACCAGGCTATCAACCATGTGAAATATGTAAATGAAAAACAAAAGTTATGAAACAGAAATTCTAACTAACCAACTAACTAACTAACCATCACGCCGTTTCCCCGTAGGGGTAAGCAGAGAGGACGGACTGCCAAACAACTCGGTCTTGGCACACACTTCTTGCCTCATTCACATTCATACATCGTCTCATACACACTTTTCTATTATTCTGACTCTTGACATGACCCGACTCGAGTATCTGATTCACTTAATCATGCCATGTCTTCTCGGGCGTCCCCGACTTCTGCTACCATTCGCATTGGCATCATATATCCTCCTTACACTCCTATCTTCGCTCATTCACTCTACAAGCCTAAACCATATAAGCGTCCCTTTCTTAATCTTACTCTCTACGCTTACATCAGCCTTGCACTCTTTGCGGATCTCCACATTCCTCACACGATCAAACATGGTTTTACCACACGATCTTATTTCAACAGCATTCAATCTACTTTCATCCTTTCTCCCTCACTTCCATACATCAAGGTAGGTACCAGCACTCCGTTGTTGTGGACTGCTAACTTCGCTTCTTTGGACAATTTTTTTTTAGCGCCAACTACGTTCAGTCCTCCATTAACGGAATTGCCTGCATTAACCTTCTTTCAATATCTCTGTCAGCCTTCCCATCTCTCGTAAACATACTTCCTAAATACACAAACTCATCCACCTGCTCCAAGTATTCCTCATTCACAACTATATTGCACACTGTTTTTATACTCTCTCTTTCAAACACCATTACTTTAGACTTACTTACATTCACCATTAACTCATTCTTCATTTTAATCTACCCTGCGTACTTATTCCACAAACCTCTCTAGCAGATTCACAAAGACCATGTTTCGTCTATGCTTAGACCGTCCATTTCCTTCTCATTCAATCTTATCTCTGCACAATCCACATACTTACTTCTCACTTTATCATTTTGCAGTTTTTCTATTTTGACTCTTGTTGGAGTTATTACTGTTTTCACTTTAGAGCGCCAACCGCGAAAGAGGTTTACTCTCGACACTACAAGAAAGTGGTCAGTTTCGACCTCAGCCCCTCTGAAAACTCTTGTGTCTTCGGTAGCGGCTCTCAACCTAGAGTCAATTACTACAAAATCAATAATTGACCTCTAATTTCCTCTTTCCCACGTATATTGGTGGATACCTTTATGATCGAATAAAGTATTCGACACAAACAGGTTCCACTCTAAACATACTTCAAGTATTCTGTTCCCGTTGTCATTCGTTCTTTTGAATAAATACCTAAACCAATCTAATGTTGTGCCATGAGCTATAAATGTAAGGGAAGGCTAAAATAATAATATTGCAAAATTGTATGCAAAAATGATTATTACAGTTTTGTTTTCACAGCGTCCAATTGGTGGATATCAGCGAAACGTTGCCCGATCTACTTCCACCGTGAGTACCTGCCTTTCAATTGTTTTAAATCGACACATCAGTCATATAGATGTAATTACTTTTAAAATTTGACAAACGTCCATTTAAACAAGCAATGCTGCAACATTCAGCAAGATAGTACACAAGTTATAGTAACACAATCGACCATGAAATATCGAAGATTCATTAATAGATGAATAATGATAGATCCATTTTTATTCATTTATTAAATCGGATTTTGAGATTGTTTCCAGATAAACCCTTACTCTTCCAGATTACCCTTAAGGGTCCCTGTTTTCCTGCATATAGATCCCCTGGAAGATCCTGTACGATCCATCTAAAGACCATCCTTGTTTGGGCTCCCTGAAGGCCACACAAGGGAAGAGTCCACCGAGGTGGCCTCAGCTCTCCTCTCCACTCCCACTAGATTCCTCAAAGGCCCTAGTTTTTTGTTTGAATGGTCTATTTTTGGTCCCACGAAAGAGTATCTAGAGAAATAGAAGGTCCACCCCAGCGGTGACCCCTGGGGTAAAGATAGATCCATTGTAACCTCTCCCCTTTTCTCATAAATGTCACATGTATCAAAAATAATTATTACAACCTGCAACGGGGCTCTCAATGGGTAAACCTTAAATTTAGGGGCTATGGGTTGCATGTAAATTCGGTGGAAACATTTGTAGAGATACGTCATGTGACAGTGAAATTTAATATTTAAATTTTAATGCAAAAATTGATATTAACAAATTTTGTTCTTCCAGATCCCATCAGACTCGGAGGAAGAGGATCCGTGTTTTGATTTTTCAGAAGTAAGGATACCATTTGACTCTCTAATTCTTTATCTCGTAGTCAATCATAATCGCAAAGGGAAAAGTCACCTAAGCTAAGCAAATTTGGGAAATGTTGGTAGCAACATCCGTTAGTTTTCCCTCTCTGTATTACTGGTGCCTCATGGAAATTTTTAAAAGAGCCACTTATCCAGGGTGCCTTATGGGATTCATTAATTTCCTTATTCACATTCTTTCTCACATTTAATATCAATTTTCTTTCTTATGTTTAGTATTTTTCTGGCTAAATAATAAGCACACTTCTTGGTACTAAATCTTGAATCTGTGTATGATGTGAACATATCTTAGAAATATTTACAAATTAAGTAGACACGTTCATTTCTCAGCATACAAATAACTTTTTTTTCAATCCAAATTGTAATGTTTAGGTGAAAAGCCTATAACAGATGTCATAATAAATTAAAACCTTTATTTCAGCACCGGGCATTCTTGGAAAAAGAATATGGTCTTACTAAAGTGCGACAATATGGGAAGAAAGGGTAAATGGTTGGTGGGTAAAAATTTTCAACAATTAAAACAGATTTTTTAACACTACTCGGAGATGTAAAAGATTATTCTTCTGATTTCAAATCGAAAAATATTTATAAACAATAGGATTTACAAGCCTGTCTGTGCAGGCGGCCAAAGAAGGTATTTACAAACAAACGGCTAATTATTCTTTAAATTTGGGTATTTTTACTGTCAGGTTTTTTACTTCTGTGTCTACCCACTGAAAAGATAAAAATATCGTCGGCTTAATTCGTAGAATGCGAAACTACTATTTTTAAAATTTTACAGGAGGCGTTTAAATCCTCATAGTGAAAAAAAAATTAAAGACAGGTTGTTATTTTTACTTATGCTCAGAACATGCCATGTTTTTCTGTATTTATTTTCGATCATTAAACATATATAATTTAAGGGTTTCTATTTTAAAACAAAGTTTACTTAATTCTGCAAAATAGCACCATGGACATTTTACTAATTTACGAGCTTTACTATTCGAAGTGAGACTAATTTTTACACCAAATGACATTAAGATCTTATTTTCAAGAAAAACAGAGCTATGCAGCCTACGAATTAAGCCGATGATATAGAAGTGTGTTGTTGTCTAGTCTGTGTTCCCGCAATTTTATTGTGTATATATGGGAAATTCATCAAATATTTTCAAATGTCAAAAATCTTTTTGAAAAATAGTCAATTTCATTGGCTAGTCTGGAGCCAATAATCGAAAGGTCTTTTGTAAATTATTGGCAAGATCAGTTTTATTTTAAATCATTCCCATTTTCTGTTCAGTGAAGGTACGCATTTATAATTTTAAAAAACTAGGTTAGGTTAGGATTACAAGATGCCATTAAATTATTTGCATTGAAACACTGATCATCAATCTATTGTAAGTCCATTATAGCATTTTACCATGTGGTATGGTCTTGGCAGACATGAAATTAATATTACTTTAATAATCCGTGGGGCATATGTACGACAAGGGAAGGTATTCACTCAAAAGCTAAACACAATTGATCCCTCCAGCTGCATAATATATATTTTAATCATGTACCCTGACCACAGATAAAGAATTATCTCTGGAGTGATCCTGACTCTAAAGCTGTGTACACACATATTCATGCTCAACGGTATGGCTCGATCGAACATGTTGACTTGGAGCTATGCTCATCGTTGTGTCCATACTCGACACAAGATGCCAAAGATATACCACCAAGACGCTTAGTCAAATCGTAAATTTGAATCTTTTTCGCATCGATCGAAAAAGCATTGAGTGAGACGGTACACATGTAAGGACATTTTTGAATGAACATTAAACCACCAAACAAGAATGCGCTTGGGTACTGGGCAAGGAATATGAAAGTGTACTCATTTGTTTTCAGTTTAAAATACCTGCAACTACTATAAATCCTGTTACCTACGAACATTATTATGAATGTTATTAATTATGTAAATTGACCAATTTTTACCATAAATTTTTTTGGCAAAACTAAAAAGTTCAAACCACAATACAAAAATATTATAAATAAGATTAATTAACATCTGGATAGAATGTGTACTCTTTATTCTAGAATACTTTAAATATAATAATATTTCTTTAGACGAGGAAGTTACACAGGGTTGAACTATCCATAATTTTTAAAAGGTCTTAGTAAGAATTTTGTAGACTTTGTTTGGGGTGCAAAGTACTTATTACCCTTGAGGTGTTTTTGCACAAAAACGGCGCTATACAAGTCATCCAAGTATTATTATTATTATTATTATTATTACATGCATAATGCAAAGTTAAAAAAAAAAAATCATTTGAAAATGAAATAGAAGTTTAAAAAGAAAAAAACTTATTTAACATTTTGAAAAACAAACTTATTTTTACAATTTTAAAGTTTACAACTTTTTATACATTTTATACATATATGATTGGAGAATCGAGCCCCAGTACTTTATGTTGTCTTTGTCTTGCCAACGCAGCACAGTGGTCATTTATTGGTGAAATTACTAAGAGGATTTATCATGATGAAATCAGAAACCACATAAGATATCAAATGAATTTTCAAAAATGAACCAACCAAATAAACTGTTTTTCCTGATTTCGCTGACATAAATAACTCGCCAGTGCAAAAAATAATACCTTGATGTTTTAATTATCAATTTGTATAAAAATTACTTTTATAACAATGAATATGTATTCATTTTGCAGTATATATGTGATCTTATTACTTAACTATGAAATAATTGTTTTGGAATTAAAAATATGTATTTTGGCTACCAACTTACTTTATTGTTATAGTCATAAGGGACCAATAGATTTAATTATGCAGTATCACTATGCTCCAAGTACTTGATTAACAATGTGCTTTTACTTTTAAGATGTTTAATAGTAAGTACCTACTTATGTCTTTAATTTGAATTTATCTACATAGATACCTACTTACATTTTATCAAAATCTTTCCACACTGTTAATATGTAATAATATTCAGTTCAGGCTTTGGTATGTACTTAAATAATATAAAATATACTTCTGATTTTACCTAATTGTGTTGTGTCCATCTAGTTCATAAAATATGTTTTTGTTTATTTTTTAACCAATTACTTATAGTTGTTTTTATTTTTTACATTAATATATTATTCTCATAAAGTACCTAATAAGCTTTTATTTAACTTCCCATGAGTTCTCGTTTCCCAATTTCAGTCAAGGTGACAGGTTGCCACAATATTTGAGTAACATGATTAGATTTTTTTGGCGCCAAAGCAGGACATTGGTATAAATGGTTGACATCTGAAAAGGGCTTAGAAACTCCCTAACAAAGGCATGATGCAAACGATATTTTGAAATTTATTTTGCACCCGTTTCTCCAATTGCAATTAATCCTTAAAATAAAACAATGATGATAACTTTAGTCTTTCTCTCAAACTAGCTTTACAATGTGGCACTCGATAAATAATCTATCTATCTATGCATATATTGGAGCCAGGATGCGGCTAAGGGCCTCCGCCAACATGGTGGTGACCGCAGCCTACGAATACCAATCGCCACTCCCGAGTGAGCACTGGGCCCAAGCTCACTTAAGACCACGCCTTACATAGTTGTCCTTAATTGCTAATTTATTTTTCTTTATCTATTTTTGCATTTAAAAAACTTTTGTACAAAAATATGTATATCTGTATGGGAAGTGTAGGATTGCACTAACCTCCCCATATCCTGGAATAAAAATTATTATTATTATATAAATAAAAATGTAAATGTTCGTTTGTTCAAAATCTTAAATCTCCGAAAGTTCTTCACCGATTGCTGTGAAGTTATGCTTTTTGAAAAAAAGCGCCATCGGTTGGATGTAAAAGCAACACACGCTATTGTTTCTCTATTTGTATAGACAAGACTGAGCTACAGCAACGCGTGGCGGGGTACAGTTAGTATTTAAGATAATATTTTGCAATCAATTTGATGTCGCGTGTGGCAGACTTTCTGAAAACGGGACTTTTTTATTTACATTAGCTCCACACAGGAAACCCTGAGGAAAATAATAATTAAAAAGGGTGTACGTCTTCTTTGAGAATGCTGTGTGGAAAGGTCTTTTTAAGAAAAGGAAGGAGAGGAAGTTCTTGGAAATAGGTATGAGGGGTGGGTAGGAATCCGGGGGTCAGTCCATCCAGGAGTGACAGACATTTGAATCCATCCCTCCCACTGCGGTGTGATGCGATTTTTAGAGAGTCCTAATGGAGAGGTCAAAACGTCCCCCTCAACTAGTCTCCTAATCCAGCCTGTCACTCAGTTGGTAGGTAGGTGCATCAGACGGGACAGGATACCGAAAAACTGAACAGTCCCGTTCGAACCGGGTGCATGATCACACTAAACATGAGGAGAGTATGAAATCTAGATAAACTGAGAGTGTTACCACTTTTAATAAATAATTATAATGATACAAATGTACACAGAGTGAATACTCATTTGGTGCAGAGTTATTTTATCCAACTCAAAATCCTTGTAATATTACAAAAGGACTTTGCCAGGAACTGAAGAATCACCCCGGCCAACAGACACCACTCTTGACTCCAAATACATTATATTAAAATGCAGACTTTTCTCAAGAACAAAACCAACTTTCAATTATCAGATCAGTAATATCAAATACCCCATATATTAATAACACGTCCAACTCCAGTAAAATATTGGCAGTATCAACAACGCTGGTCGCTAGAGTAGCATATTGACATTGACATTTCCAACATTTCTTTTAATATCAGCAAATTGAATTTATTTATATTTTGATCAATGTGTATCGATTAAAATATATTAAAAAACGTCCCAAAAAGTGGATTCTGTATGTGCAATTTACAGATATAATAATTACAAACAACAAAAACATTCCAAGTTGTTTTTCAAGATGCTGAAATATGTTGACAGGTTAGTTATAATTGTGGGAATTAATTACAATAAATAATAAACACCCCATAATATTAATTAGACCCCATTAAAGTATACATACAAAGAATTAATGATAACAGTTTATGAAGTGAAATATACAAATAAGAAATTAAATAAAATTTCTCAAAATTTATAAGTATTTCATTACCTTTCTAAACCGTCAAAGACAAAGTTAATAGTCACTTTAATATTTTTTTAAAGTATGAGTAAAAAAGCAGTAAGGTCGTTTATAGATTACCTATTTTTTTTTTCAATTTCTATCAATTACTATAATTTATTAACGTAAAACAAAGAAAATATTTCACATAAAATCCATTACAATGGATGAAAGAAAACCAAGGCGCACAACTCACACCGCTAGGAGGCGATAGTGTAGCATGCTGCTATCAGAACGTTTGGGAAATGTCAGAAGTTGGAGGTATTATTAATATTATAGGATATATTTCTTTTATCATCATCGCTTTGCATGTACAGTACATCTTTATGTCATATTAGTTATTATTGACCTGTGCTATAATAGATTTTTTAAAATTCTTTAGTAAGGAATTCTGGTACATTTTTTATCAATGTTTAGTGTCTATAAATTAAGGATATTTTATTTTTCTTGACATCAAAATTTCATACGGAAATTAATTGTTTTCGATTCTCGCCAAAACATCTCCAAACAAAGCCCATATACTAAAATCTACGCGGTATCATCGATGTACCTACGTAGATCACGATGCGGCAGTACGGCGCATTCTCGGCAGCAGGGTTATTGTCATTGATTTTACGTAAATTTGAAATGAGTTCCTACTTAGGGCCCGTTCCCACTTCCGTTTTCAAATCGGAGGCGGGTCCCGTTTTAAAAACGGATGCCCTAGTGGCTGTAGTGGATGTATGGAGCTGTTCACACTTGTCCGACACGATTTGAAAACGGATCCGACATCTTTTGTCGGATGGCTCGCCTACGCAGCGCGTCCGTTTTCAAATCGTGTCGGAACACGCTCGCTCATAGTGTTGTATGGAGCTGTTCACACTTGTCGTCCAGTCGTTCCGGCAGAGTCCCCGCCAAACCCCGACCCCGCCCCGCCCGCTCCCAGTCGCAAGGAAGCAGGCACGCTGCGTGCTTGTATTTGGTTATTTTGTTAAGTAAATAAATCAAAACTACAATAATGGATAAGGAAATAAATCCCGAAAATTTAATACCACTGGTCGAAGAAAGAGTATGGTAATATTTTATCTTTAACTAAATAAAAACAAAACACTTGGTGTACACAACTTTTGTACATCAAAATTTTAATTTTAATTTTTTAAAGTTTACTTTTTTAAAATTTTAAAGCTTTAATGAGAAGCACGGAAGAGCGTATTAGTTAAATAAACACATAATAAAAAATATTTGAATGTTTATTGTTTTCTTACTTTAAAATATCGATAGCCTTTCTTCAGGACAAATGCACTTTCTCAATTTTGTATTTTGATATGTTAAGCTCTCTGAAACTCATTCCAGTAGATGGTTAAAGGAAGTGATAGACATTCTCTTAAGCCATTAAGCGCCCTTGAGGTGATTTTTCATGGTGAAAACGGCGCTATATAAATAATCCAATCATTATTATTCTAAAATAATTAAAGAACTTTAGTTCATCACTTCTCAACTCACCAATTAACACTTGGAAAATTCCTACAGAAAATCATTCGGCTATGATTGGGTGTACCCAAAATTTTCTTTTCACTTTTTTCCTTCTTTTTAATAAGTACAACATGACAACAAGAGCTTCATCGTCGTCCATTGCGCACCATTACTGAAAAATGAGCAAATAACATGTTTTTGTTGAATCGACAATTATTTTTTTTCGTAGAGTATGGTCCGTTTTTAAAACGGTAGTGTGAACAGGGCCATTGGCCATCCGTTTTTAAAACGGGACCCGCCTCCGATTTGAAAACGGAAGTGGGAACGGGCCCTTACTCATTTTTAGAAAAACCTTAAATTGGCATCTAGGTGATTTTAGTTGCGGTAGCGCTAGTTGTTTGAGTTGCATTATATTATGGAATAGCTTATATTTTACCGCTATGAATTTAACAAAACTTTCAAAAATGTCAGGAGACAAACACAAATCGTCTCAAAAACTCAGAACAACATACCTAACTACACAATTCAAAAGTGTAAAGCGACCTCTCCCTCTCATTATCAAAGTACGCATGCAACAGAAAGAGATGTTTAATTATTATGCTGTACAAACTTAGCACGGAGTAGTACATTTGACATCAGATTTCGTTCGACCAATCATGCAGCGTAAAGCTTTTAAATCATTTTTCAAGAACTATTTATTATTCTGAGAGTAAAAATATAGAAATATATAAGTATAGGGTTGAATAACCCCGAATAACCCGCTATTTCGGTAGATGTTACTTTTGAAGCTGTCATTTTTAATTTATATACATAATAAAATAAAAGAAGTGATAAGAAAGTGATAAGAAGTGATGTGTAGTTTGTGGCAAGTGTGTTTATGTATATAAAATAAATAAAAATTTAATTTATATACATAATCAAATAACACCTCTCATTTGAAAACCCTATATATTCGGAATCAGTGTTTTTTGACTTACGTGAATATATTTAAATAAAGATTAAATATTTATTACTCAAATTCCTTTTTCAGTTATAAATATGAATCACAAAACATATAACCAATTCATTTTTATGTACTTACTTGTCTAATGAAAATGATATACTTAGTACTTCTTCAACCTAAGAGCACACTCAGTAAACATTTATACATGGGACAAATATTATGTTATTACGCAAGTGTTCAATTTCATATTGTATAATGATACATACACATTTGCGAACTTAAATCTGAACCGAGCCATGAATTACGGGAAAGGAACGAAGTAACTGCAAGGGGTGTTTCGCGTCATTTGCGGTTGCTACATTCCTTTCCCATAAGTTGAGGTTCAGTTCGGCTCGCGTATGTATACATAGCATAAGAAGATAAATGTGCTAATCATATTACACAATGTGTCATAGGCACAAGAATATCATCTAAATATATACAGCGGTAAAGTTCGCTAACTTCGAGAGGTGATTCGACATGATGGTAGAAGTAAAATGTGTAAATAACTTTAATCGAAATTCCAATATTTATTTTCCACTACAAACAATTTAACGTTATAACCTAAAAACTGCATTAAAACATTGAAATTTCGAAGAAAGTTTTTCAACTTTTTTACTTCTAAAATCATGTAGAATCACCCCCCGAAGTTAGCAATGGACACCCTTTATAAAAATGAATGTTTCTTTGGCTGTCTCATGTACGTTCCTATACCATTCATCCGATTTCGCTGAAAATTTAAAAGTTTGTTCTTAATAGTGCCAGCAGTGTTTAGAGAGTAGTTTGAATGGTAGAAGAAGTTGAGGACGCTTAAGAAAGATTTAACGCATTATCTCTGCACTAGAATGAGATACGGAGTCGACTTAAAGTTGACATAATGTAGATTTTAACAGTAACAATGTGCATTTCATGATACTACATGTTCGAAGTGACTGGTAGAAAAAGTAGGAGATGCCTGAGGAAGACATGAATCAAATTATTTGTGGTAAAATGAGACGGAAGCGACGAAAGAAGAAAGAGGTGTAAGGAGAATGTGTGTCTTGGAAGTCAATGGTTGAAGAGGTCGAGGACGCCTGAGGAAGACATGGCACGATCAAGTGAAACAAATACTTATTAAAATAAAATTATATCATTTCCATCCTAAAAATGCTCCCAGTTGTCAGGTACTCTAGAATTCACGTCCTCACAACTTTACCCCAAACCATTTGTAAGTCCCCGAGCAACGCTGGGTACACATCAGCTATTAAGTAAATAAACTCAAAGATCATAAGATCTGTAACCTATTCGGTAAAACACATAGCCGGTTGAAAATGTATTAAGATTAAGATAGTTATTACAGGTAAAAAAAGATGGGCAAAACAGATAAAACATATTTATCATCACCAAGATAAGGCAGTCAAAATAACTCAATTGATTATACTTATGGAACAACACAACATGCATTGATACAGAATCTATTTAATTTTGAACAGTTTTTTCATAACTGTTAACCTTTCCATTACATTCCTGAAGCACATAGATTAGTGTTGTGGGTGACACTTTTTGACGGGCATACATTTTCTGTTAAAACACATTTAATCGTATAGCGCTGGATGCGCGGATTATATGTACATAGCAGCATATGGTTGAATTACTTTTAACCATAGAATAAAGAATGACACAAGAAGTGTTGTTTGGGCGTGTTTCGTTATCCAAATAAAAGCCCAATTTGGGCATATATTTCCATGCAATGCTGTGTTTTACTCTGATTACGAAATTCAAATGGGATGGCGATATACAATGTCAGGCAAGTGTAAGAGAGACAGACCACACGCTAAATGGTCTAGAACCAAAAGGTACTAAGTCAGTGGCACATTTGTTTCCATTCAAATTCACATAGAAGGCGCTTCTAGTTTTCTTCTTTATTCTATGCTTTTAATCATCAGGAAACATTTTAACAAGCTTAAAAACTGATTCAACATTTTTTAAAACAATTTATTCAGGAAAACACATTCAAATAAAAGTAATTACTGCGTATATATGTCATATTTACAAAGAAAATTTTATAAATAAATCTGAAACTAAAACAAAAGTATGGCGGACAATGGGTTGGTCATGGGTCTATCTGTTGGGAGTTCACCTGTTTCGCCTCAGGGCTGGTTGAACCTTTAGAAGCACTTTGACAAGCATTAGCGTCTGAAGTCTCCATTGTATTTTCACAGGAACCGTCATCATCTTCATCTTCCATCAATTTTCTGGCTAATTTAATAGCCTGGAACTCGTTATAGTGTTTCTTACGTTTATCCTGGAATTCTACACGAATTCGCCGCTCTTCCGGTGTTTCATTATCGTCTTCTTCTGAACTAGAGGAATAATCCGGCCGCGGATTGTTCATTCCTGCAGCAAGTTTAGCCGCGAGGATGTTGGCATCTATTTCATCTCTCGTTGGATTTAAATCGGGATCTGAATATTCAGAATAAGGTGTCTTCGGTTCTTCAATTTTCATATGGCCATAATCCTTATCAGGTGGATGAAGTGTAGCTATTATATTCATTTCATCGAATCTTTGTTCTTTGGGTTTTTTCGAAGACGAAGGATGTTGTTCTTGGCGTTCAATACTAGTTGACGATTTGAGAATACTTTTAGAAGGACGTTTATTTATATTTTCTGTCATCTTAATGCAGCAATAATTACCTATAATGCTGGGTAAAACACAATATAATAACCAAACCACTCCCAACAACTGTAGGTTTGACGTTTATCAAATAATATAATATAATATTATGGAATAATAATCATCTAAAATGAATCTATGGTTTGTCAGCTTTGTGCAAGTATGGCAAACGTATAGAATTTATTATATTGATTATTTCGTCTTTAAGTACCTAATAACTGTGTTTTCTATGGAATTGTTGTATCTTGTGTATTTGTATCTTTGGTTTTGTTTGAAAATGGCGTCCTGTTTTGAAATCGATGACAGTTCGAGAAAATAAAATAAATAATGTAGGCAAATGTCAGAACTTAAAATTTCAAATAAAATAAGATTTAACCATGGAAAGTGGCAATAATCCTGCTCAAAAATCAGGAGAAGGTCAGGTAAGGATACACTTGGTCAGCAGTACGTGACCTTTTTGCGTGTTATTCAATACATACTTCAATCTGCACTTTATAAGTTATTTTTAGTTGCTAGTAGTTCATATTGTTTCCTATTTAAAGGTGCGCATCTACTTTGCACGATTTATTGTAGAGTTCTTATGGATTTTGTAAGTGTTTTTTTCTTTATTTTTATTGTGTTGCTTCGACCCTCTGAATACTATTGATGAATGATTTTATTTCTTTGTTTGCAGCTGAAGTTCTTGTCGAAAGCTTGTGACGAAAGTGTACAAAATGTTGAAAAAAGCCCCATACTTAGTAACAAAGATGACGAAAGTGGTGCATCGTCAGTTATTCAGACAGAAAGTATAGTTTATGATAAATCTACCATTAGTGATGAAAATATCCTTGATAAACAAATCGTTGCACCCAAGAACTCCCAGGTAGAGACCCTCAGAATGAAAAATAAATCTGAAACCAATTCACACACTAATAATACTGACAATGAGAATATTAATTATGAAAATAATAGTGCAGCAGAAGAAATTCTCACAAATTCATCACATCTTACCATTCCTAGTTTAAATTTGAATAGTTTTTCACTATCATCTTCAGAGACTGAAAAGGAACAGACTAGTGAAAACTCCGTGCATTTGGACAAAGATAATCACTCGGGAACAGCTGAAAGCCCGGTCGGTAGTACTCAAAATTATATTAACATTCAATCAGAAGAATCATTAGAACCAACAAGTGACGTTCAACAAACCAATAAAGTCAGTTACGTTGATAAGTTTTCTTCAATATCGCATGACATTGAAGACAATATGAGCAACGCCAGTTCCATACATACCCATCTTGACTTGTTAGACTCATCGAAATCATTGGATATAGATCTGAATAAGCATGAAGCCAATGTGGATAGTGCAAATTGTGCAATTCCCATAGATGGCGAAATTATATGTGAATTTCCAAGTGTAGGAATATCTCAATTGTATCTGGAAGAATCGGCTATTGATCCCCCCTTGCAGATGAATGCAGAGCTTCAGGAAAGCAAGCTGACTCCTATAAATAGTATCTCTTCTTCATCATCAGCATCTGAAGAAATTATCAAGTTAGATATTCGAGGACAAGCCACTGCCAATCGGAATTTTCCCTATTCTGGCAATATCTTTTTTTCTAATCAAGATTGTTTTTTAACTCCTCTTAATCTCAATAATTTAATAGGTTTAAATTCTATACCAAAAGGAATGATTGTAGACAATCAGAATTTACAGAATGATGACAAAGAAGGTGATGAAATTTCGCAGTCCCAACTGAGAAATGAAAAATATCCTCAAGTAAATGAAGATGAAGACGTTCTTCTTGATAATGAGGATTCTAAATCCGGGAATGGAGGCTATGAACAAGATTTTGATATTGAAGAGATGATCATCAACCAGTCTAAAGATATTCCAGACCTTGACGATGGACACAATAAACCTAACATCGAAGGAGAGTTTTCCATGAGTACTATTACTACCGATTATAAAACATTTCATGAAGACTTTCAACATAAGGTAAAACTCCTTCCGTTACTTACTAAGTAGTGCCTCTTATTAATGCATCTCTAAATGGGCTTTCACATTGGTATTGATTAGTTGACGTGTATTGGAATAATAATCATTTTCTTCTAGATTCCGGATATTCAAAAATTCCTTTTACAAAAGATCGAGGAAATGAAGTTATCTGCCCAAGAGTCTGCCGAGCAACGAGAAAGTCTCCAACTTCAAAATAATCATTTAGTTTTGGAAATATCTCAATTACAGCAGCTGCTGAGCGATGTTTCCTCGTCAGGAGTGGAAGTCAAAGGACAACTGTCGGACTTTGTGAAACACGAGAACTTAATCAAAGAAGATGCTTCAGATTATTTTGTACATTCTGAAGGATATCAACAAAAAGAAGATATTGCACCAGCAGAAACCGCACAAATATTAGATCCCAAAGCAGAAGATGTATGCGATTCTTCTATTAATACCAACGGTGTTAGTCTCATTAATTTAGAAAATTCGTTTAACCTTAGTTCTTTGGATAAAGTCGATTCAGAAAACCTCAAAAACCATATTTATGCATTATTGGAAAAAGAAATCTTGAGAGACTTTGAAAAAAATATCTCCAAAGTAAATAATCACCTCCATAAGAAAGAAAGTGACCTAGAAATAAAAATATCCCTGAATGAAATACTCTCCCATATGAAACCAGAAAATCATAAGTTGATTGAGTTTATTAAAGAAATTGAACAAAAACACCAAAAAGAAGTTGAAAAACTGAGGACCTACTTTGAAGAAAGATGTGCCAAGATGGAAAAAAAGTAAGCATAAATATATATGTATGTATATAAAATGATTTCCTTATTAAGTATTTTAAAAACAACCTTTGGAAAGCAACTCCAGAGGCTCTGCAAGGATTCGGGCCTGCAATGGACAGAGGTCGCTGAGTAGCGAAGTACAGATGTCAAAGTGCTGGCTCCCCCACCCGAATAGGAACATTGGAAACAAAATGAGATGTGATAAAAATTGTGATTTGAATTGGTTTTACTGATCAGATTGTTTTTTTCCTTAGTTACTCAGAAGATGTCTTCAGCCAGCACAGTAAAAAATTGTCAGATTCCTCTACAGACTCTCTGGACAACTGCCCTGAAGCCCTGCCCTTTGGCAGCCCCCTGCACGGGGCTGGAGACAAGGGCTTTGAAACGCCCAATAACAGAATGAAAAGAAGTCATAGTGCCGAGTTCTGCTTGGGCCTTGATGAGGTAACTAATTAAACACTGTGATCATTCCGACCTCAGCTTCCAATTAAATGTTGGGTACACAATCACACTTTTTATTTATTTAAATTTTTTTTTTCCTATATAAGTACAGCTTTACAGCTAATTGAATACACTTTCCTTTCTACTTTGATTAGCTATTTCTGCTAGGAAAAAAAACCTAAAACCAGGAAGTAAGCATTTAATTAGGTAAAATGTTTGTATTGGGGGCCCTATTACATTTGCACCATCCCCAAATATGCAGGCTCTGAGGTAAATTATTTTCCCAAGGCCTCCTGTCTGGAGTTAATGTAAAAAAATCCCACTTATGGCAATGCACCACATCATGTAACATTTGGAATCGGGCCTCTGACAATAATACTCCCTATGTAGATGGCAATAAGGTTTAGTAGGTTTATTTACATAAAAATTCTCATGTTATATTTATATTCATTCCAATAATGTGTTTTATTTTTACAGGTTACCATCCTTCAAAAGAAAATTTTCAGCATGAAGAAAGAGCACCAAACGCAGATGAAAGTTTTGAATTCTCACCACGAGATTGATATGATCGACATAACCACGTCGCACGAACTTCACTTTGCCGAAATGGAAGAAAACTACAAGAATCAAATAGCCGACCTCAAGGCACATCTGCAGACCCTGGAGAATACGGATCATGGAGATTTGCTGCATTTTGAACATCGAGATGCTGATCTTGAGTTAGAAAAGGTAACAAAACCACTAGATTTTTATATTTTTAAATAAACAATTGTTTAAATCACTTTTATTTTTATACTTATGGACAAATTATATGTAAATAGATTTTTATTTTTTAAATTTAAAATAAAACATTAACTTAGTAAACACCACTTTTATTTTTTATACTTAATGCCAAACGGGTTTCGCTACAACTATAGCTTCGTCAGGGCTATATAATACTAATATAATCTATCATATACATGGTGTCCGGAAACTCGTAGTACAAGCGGGAAACTGGTGAATCTACATCACATTTGGAGTCGATTTTGTAGTATAATTTTTTTTTATTTGAGCTTTCGTTTTCGAGTAAATCGAGTCAGAAGTTGATTTTTTTTTTGATCAAATTCTTATAAATTATTACTGAAGATCAAAGTACCCAACTAATTAAAACTATTTAAAAATTTAAAAGTAAAACAAATAATGACAAAAAAATTTGAACCCTGAAATAGCCGAAAAATATATTTTTTTGGTTTTTTTTTTATTTTTATAAAAATGCTCAAATCAAAAAACTTTATGTTTATTTGGGTTCCCCGTGTGGTATACATTCTCCAGTTTCCGGCTTGTACTACGAGTTTCCGGACACCATGGATAATGGTGACCGGATAAATCATCAAAATAATAATTCATCACATCTTTAAAAAGTTATGGAAAGTGATGAACAAAAACTTTATTAACTGGGTTAAGTATGTTAGATTAGGTTAGGTTTAATTTATTTTTTTTCATCATTTCGAATGACTTTATATCAATTTTTAAAGGTGTGTTGAATTGTCACTGTGTTGAGTTATCATGGAACCATTTATAATATATCACAAACTATCTGCTTCATATGAACATAGATATTTATTTATTTGCGCTGATTAACGAATTTTAGTTTTTAAGAGATACGTTAAAAAAAAAAAACTGTTCTCAAGGGTATTACTAGGGGGTATACTTCTCGAATATAGTGTCTTTATTGAGCCCCTGTAATGTGGCTGGCAATACAAGGAGGGGTACGAGAAATGCGATGACGATGGTTGCCATGTTCTTCCCTTTCAGATCTAGTCATTGAATATCTGCATTTAAAATATTTTCGTATTATTAATCGAAATAAATTTATTTATTAAATAATAGTTCAATTTACATTATTTATTTGCCTCTGGGTTTTGAGACCGCGTCCGCCCAGAATACCCGTCAAAATTAATGCACTTACCATTCTTCCACTGAGGTAGTTAATTAATGTTATTTTAACTAACTAATCATCACCTGTTTCACCTAAGTGGTAGGCAGATAGGAAAGAATGCCACACAGCACCGTCTCGGCACACACTGCTTGCTTCATTCACATTCAATACATCTTGTCATCCCTTATTTATTTACTGTTATTCCCAAAGGCGGCGCTGCTGACCGATCTCAACGCTGGCTTGTCCAACTGGCCCTTGGAGTTCATAGCCATACGGGACAAGGTCCAGGCCGAGATGCAGCAAACTATTGAACAACTGAAGATAGCACACGCCAATGAAGTAAGTCATTATTTTTCTTTAACCCTTAGCGTGCCAGTTAAAATGCCGAGCGGCCTGCCGTACGCTGTCTGACACTGTTTTCGTAATAACTTACTTAGTTTTTTAAAGCAAGATGATATAAATTGTACCGTATTAACAGATACTGTGTTTATATATTTATATAAAATCGTATATATCTTTTGTCGTTAGTCATCCCCAGAATTAAAAAAAAAAAAAATATATATATATTTATTTATTTATTTATTACACGCCCTAGTGGGCTTTTCTTTAAAAAAAAAATACAAGCATTTTGTATCAGAGTAAACACTTAAAAATTAATACAATAAAGAAGAATGTAAAAATAATGGCAAAAATGAATCCTCACGCATATAATTGAGTTTAAAAGATTCAACAAAACAAAATAGTAGAAGCGGAGAAGTTATATGGGTACATAGGTTTATTTGTGTCTAGAAGAATAAAAGTGATAGAATATACAACATTTATACTGAATAGTTTTCAAATGAAATATATCACCCAGGGACCCAATTTTCATTTCAGTAGACAATTGCTCGCATGCGAGGATCGTGCACGATAAATTATCTACTGTTTCGATAAATGCGTATTTTCGACCGTCGTAGATAATGTAAAACAACCAATATTAATACCAACATAAAAATGTACCAATTTTATTTTTTTATTTGGTAACCCGTGTATTTAACTCCATAGATTTGATACATTTTTCTATATACATCTGTTTACGACTGTCAATTTTCAATTCACTTTGTTGTTCGTTGAATAAGTAGTTGTTTATTTTTTATTTATTTTTTTATTTTTTATATATTCAATAATATTGTTATTGGGTTTATAAAAACAATTGATTTTTAAACAAGTTCTGCTGTGTAATTATTATTACGCGTGACAGCTGTTTCGCCCTCTGAAGGCATTATAAAACTGACAGTTTGATAATGCCTTCAGAGGGCGAAACAGCTGTCACGCGTAATAATAATTACACAGCAGAACTTGTTTAAAAATAAACTGTTTTTATAAACCCAATAACAATATTATTGAATATTTAAAAAATAAAAAATTAAAATGGAGTTCTACAAATTAAACTTAATAACAATAAATAGTTGTTTCCTCTTGCGTGTTTTTCAAAATATTTTTAGATTTTGATACAGTAGATTGCGATACTGCCATATTTAAATTTGACCCAACAGGATGTTGGTAAGATCCTGTGCCAAAAAAATTCAACGCAATTAAAATTTAAAAAAAACCAATTTTTTTTTATCATATCACTGATTGATTACAAAAAATGATTTGTTTGCATATAACGGGGATCATTAATCGTTCTTACCTTCGTTATAACATCTACAGACTTGATTTTATACAGTTCTTTCATCAAAGGCGACAATAGATCAATTAATTTGAGCACCAATTGTTTAGATATTCGAAATTTTTTTATGAACAGTTACTCAGACTCAGACTCATACTAAATGCATCATTTCTTGAAAAAAAATTTCTTGGTGGCCTTTCAATTAAATATTCGGCCTGTTCCATGTCTTCGATCGCTTGTATGTGCGTCAAATCTTCAAAACTCAGCATTTTTATAATAATTAACAAAAATACGACACACGCAAACCGTACAAGTAACACTTTTTGACAGTTGAACTACTACTAAAACCAATAGTCCAATTATCTACTGCTTTGTAATAGATAATTATCTATTAGAAATTCCAAAATACGCTTTCTATCGAAAATTAGTAGATAATTACTCGATGATAGAAAAACCATAGACAACGTAGATAATTATCGCATGCGAGCAGTTGTCTACTGAAATGAAAATTGGGTCCCAGATCAGAATATTTGTTTCCGAGATTGTGAAGTCTCGGAATCGGAGAATTTTGGTAAGTTAGTGTCCTGGTGTTATTGAAGTAAAAAATAAGAAATGTCGGCATGATTTTTTGGGAACATGGATATTGATACATTGAAGTAATTCGGGATAGTCAATTTTAAAATGTAGTATTCTTTGTAACAGTATTAAATCTGTGCTTATTCTTCTCTCTGAAAGTTTCAATAGAGACATTTTATCCAAGAGGTAATTATTATTGAAGAAATATGAGTTTTATTCATGTATATACAGGGTGTCCGGGGGTAAAGTGCAGTAACTTCGTGGGGGGATTCTACATGATCGTAGGAGTAAAAAAGATAAATAACTTTTTCCGAAATTCCAATTTTTTATTTTTCATACAAAAAGACATACCTGCTAAAAAGCCATAGTGTAGGTGCAAACTTACCCGATAAATTCGCAAGTGTGAACGTGGCAACGTTGCATATTTGTGAGTGGCGCGTATCCATGGAAACCGCATGTGAATTGTAAACAATAACAACACAGAGTTCGCCGTATGTTTTGATATTTTACCAAATTCAAAAAGAGAACTGCACTAAAATCACGTTACACTTTTTACTATAAAAAATATTAATAACTCATTGAACACTTAACTAATTTCATCGCTTTTTACTAATAGGCCACTTGCATCATATTTTTTAATTTTTTTTTTCGGTTAAGGAAAATATTCTAAGACATTCTGTATTATTATTATTTTTTTAATCGTATTTTTGAAACCCTGGGGATTTTTTGAAAATTTCAATCCGAAAAATCAGACCTTTTTTTATAAACCGGAAAGACGGGACATAATTTTATAGGTGAGAAAAAACAATGATTACATAGCCGAAAATCATTTAAAAAAAAAGAACGTTTTCCACACGAATGACACAGCAGAATAACGAGGCATACCAAAAATATTACATCTCATAAATATTTTTTTCCTTGATCCATCTTATTGATCATAAATCATTATAATGTACAACGTCTATATTAATAAATCCAATGTAATATACTTGTACTTGTAAATTATAATAATAATAAGAATATTATAAAATTTGATTTTGATAAAATCAGCACCATAACCATTATACCTCTAAAACACGTACCGACATCTAAATTGTACGGGGTTCTCTTCACATCTGTCAAAAATTCAAACCAAATGAAAAGTTCGCAGAGAACAAACAATAAATCTAGTGAACGAATTCAAAAATTCTTAGATAAATTAAATTTTCAAAGTTGTTTACTCCGCCCGTCAAATTTTGTGACACATTACATTTAAAGCACAATTTACTAATAGCGGGGGGTGCAGGAGGGGGTGCGGGGGACAGTTTACCAGCTGACCGACTGAATTCGGGTGCCGGGGGTAGCGGGGATTAGTTACCGGGGGGGCGCGGGATGTAGATTTGGCAACGACGAAAAAAATAATGCCGTCTAGGTACGTCGGAGAAATTTTTCGTTATTAGCTTAAAAGTACATCTAAAAGTTGGAATTTCAGAAAAAGTTATTTATCTTTTTTACTCCTACGATCACGTAGAATCACCTCCCGAAGTTACTGCACTTTACCACCGGACACCCTGTATAGAGTAAACGTCAGCGTTCGAAATATGGGCAACAATTTTGAGCCAATTGACTTAACCTCTCAGAAAAGGACTTTTATTTACTTTGTGTTCCTTTGCGAACTGTCAAAACGCGAAAATTTTTGTGTTATTCACGAGTTTTGTTAAAAGCTTCATAACTCACGTTTTGGGAAGCGTAGCCTCATTCTAAAAAATGTTTTGGAAAGATTATGAAATTCACTATCGTATTGTTTTGTTATACGTAAATATTTGCGTGTCTAAATATACATTTTCTGAAAACGTCAAAAATATGTAAAAATCGCTGACCATTATTTCAAAGCTGTGAAAAATGTACTTTTTTCTGAGTATCATAAAGAAATAAAACTTTATATATTGAAGAAATATAATTAAAAACTATTAGTCACCTCAAGATAGAGGGTCGCAGAGGGCCTGGTAGGAGACAAATGTCTTGGCTGCGAAATATACGAGAGTGGACCGGCATTAGAAGTGTGGAGGAGCTATTCCGGGCAGCGCAAGACAAAGAGACATTTTCCAGAGTGATCGCCAACGTCGGGGGGACCTGATACGGCACATAAAGAAGAAGAAGAAGTCACCTCAAAATATTAACCGTCAAAACTAAAATATTTTTAATAAATTATTTAAAAACGCAATAAATTATGAACGAACAAGATGACAGATTCAATCGACTCAGATAATGCACCTCTACATTTCATAGATATTCTTGAATGCAGACGCGTAGCGTTATTCATTATCGATACTCTGTTTTTTAAATCATGGCAATCCGTATACTAGTGATGGAAATAAATCGATTTTTGTAAAATCTCGCGCGTTTACGTGAAAAGACGTACTAATGTCTTGACCGCTATTATCATATTTACGTCTTTTGACGTTCTAATGTTCCGAGTGGTTAATAGAGATAACATGGGCTGTTGGTTCCAAGCGCTGCCGGGTATGGGTCTGCAGCGATCACTGCACAATGGCTACATGTACGCTAAGGTACTGCACAAATCATTCTGGAAAAGCTTTCATCGGTAAACATGGTTTTAGCATAATAAGTAGTCATGTAAATTCGCTTTTTTCATTAAAAAACTCTAGGAGCACTTGAAGTAAGCTGGTAACCCAAGTGCTCCAGGCCAGTGCAAGGAATATAGATTCTATTTATACATATAGCTCTATGGTTTATGTTTTCCAGCTAAATAAGCATTCTTCACAATAAAAATAACTTATATATAGCTTTCCTATAAATACATAGGAGTACTATGAAATTGCATAATTATGACATTAAATGTGGACTCGGAAATTAATAAATCTAATTTTCCACAGAGCCCCACACTCGGGTGGGGCACAGGAAATTTTTTTTCACATTTAAGCGGAAAATGTTGCTTGTGCAATGATGGAGGACTTAGCTAGTATTAGATTGAACTCGCGACGCCTGGATGGGAATCCGACGCATTTGTCCACTCGGCTATTAGCTGGTTAAGCTGATATGTTTTAAAGGCTTTTAAGAAAATACTGAAAGATTTTCATCCTAATATCATCGGGATGCTGACTTTCCATATAATATATAGCATTTATTGGTTTGCTCTCCGACCTAGAAAAAAATTTGCCTGAATGTAATAAATAATTTAAATTCCACTTCCTTCTCCCACAACACAATGGTCTCAATTGGGTATACCATCTAAAAAATTTCACTTGGCTCCGAGATAATTGAGGTACTGGGACTAATGTCCAACAAATATGTGCTAAAAATATACCATTTATTAAAAAATACAGAATCCTTTACTATAACCGCGTATTCACCACACCAGATCAAATCACAATCACATGAAAAATATTCCAAGTTATAAAACCACATTCGGACAAAGAAACTACATTTATTTTACGAAAAAACTCCACAACATCCTTTTCCCAGATGAAAAACGAATAGAAAAGTTTAATGATTACAAATCAAGAATAAAAATCTGGCTTCAATGAAAAAACATTAAAAACGACACGGAAAACATTTTTTTCTCTACCAAGAAATACAAGGCCAAAGTTTATAATAGCCAGGTAACATTTTAAACACCCAAATGAGGTAAAACTTGTGAGGCGCAATGACGCCGTTCTATTTGTATAAAGAACATTAACTTTAAAAAACTATTTAACCCTAGAAGCCGTATCTACGCCTTCGAGGCGGACACGCTATCTAAAATTATCTTTCTCTTTCTAACGGTTGAAGTTACCACCTCATGCTCTTTAGCGAACCCAGTGGCCGACGGGAGCTTGCCGATGGTACCTGTGTCACTAAGGTAAGTCCCGCCATTTTTGACTTTTTGAGGTATAGTACGCCTGCGAGACATGTGTTTAGGCTTTGTGTAACTTTTAACTAAGATTATGTATTTTTACTTTGGTTAATTTTTCGTACATTTTATATATATTATTACTTTGTTTCAGATACCAATATGTCACGGTCTAATATATTGAACAGTGACTACATTTTGAAAATCTTAGACAAAGAAGATAGTATTTCTCTGGAAGAATCAGCTTCTGAAGGCGAGGACAACCAGTTTGTGAACGTCGTTCAAAGTGAACATGAGAAAAACTACGTAACCGAAGATTCTTTCCCTTTGCAAGAATCTGCTCCCACTGAAGAAGCCGACTAAAAGTTGCAGAAGCTGACCCTGCATCTGATTCTGCTCATGCTTCGCGATCTGCTAACTAATTGCAAATTTATCGTGTTCCTGGAAATACTTTTCGCGGTAAGAGTGGACATGTTTGGTCAACCAATAAGGGTCAATCATCTCAAAGAACTTCAGCTATGAATATAGTCCGCATCTCTCGAGGACCAGCTCAAATTACAAATTAACTCTAGTGGGCACTATTCGATCAAATAAGCGGGAAATCCCTGAACAATTGAAGAACTCTAGATCTCGACCTGTTGGCAGTTATACGTTTTATTTTGATGGCCCTCGGGCACTTCTATCGTACAAGCCAAAACCTGCAAAGATGGTTTACTTTTATCCTCTTGTGATGAAAATGCAATAATTAATAATTCAAGTGGCAAACCAGACATGATTCATTTCTACAACCAAACAAAAGGAGGAGTAGATTCATTTGATCAAATGTGCTCCTTAATGTTGTGCAGCCGCAAAATTAATAAATGGTTAATGGCTGTATTCTATGTTATCTTGAACATGGGTTTTGTCAATTCTGCTGTAATTTATGGCCACAACATGATCAAATAAACCCTCAAACAGAAGAGAATTCATTAAGCAACTCAGCACTATTCGGTCAAGCCTTGGATGAAGATGAGACTTGAAGCTCCGACTTCGAAATGATCTTTACGAGATAATATAAAAATATAAGCCAAATTCTCGTAACACCTACTGATTCAGGTAATAAACTTCAGACAGGAGAACCAGAGCCCAAAAAACGTAAATACTGCGCTTTTTGCTACTACAAAAAAAGAGAATGTCAAAATTAGTGTGCTGTAAGTGCAAGAAGTCAGTATGTTCTGAGCACAAAATTGATGGCTGTGTAGATTGCTCTAAAATTATAGCTAGTATTTTAAAGTATGATTACTTTTAATGTTTGCCCTTAAAATAAGTAATTAATGTTAAAAAAATATTAGATTATTTAAAAAAAACATATGTTTAAGTTGATTTTTAAGAAGCTGATTTTTTAGTTTGAATATGAGTATTATGTTTTGTTTCGTTCTAATAAATACCTGTGATGGTAGTTTTCATTGATAAAACTGTGTTTTATTATTAGTTTATATACCAACCTTCACTTTCCATCGAAAAATAGGGCAGAAGTAGGTATATTTTGGCCTACAGGCTGTCATTTATATATGTACGCCTCTGAGACTTAGGCTAACGCTTTATGTACCTCTAAGATAAATTAGGCTTCTAGGGTTAAAAACGTCACCAATAGGTATTTTTATTTTTGTTTAATTCAGGCATAAATATTGAAATGGTTATTTTCTAAATAATTTAATTTGCCAGATTATACTATTAACCGTATCCCAAAACGAGTTTGTAAGTAGGAGATTTTGAACTTTTAAGCAGTTTTTGTGAAAACTCACCCCAGGGAGGCGGTAATATCCTTCTTTTCTTATATTTTTTCAATATTTTATTGTATGATATGCCATATACGCAATCCAAAAAACCTAATCATCTTGCATGTGTTGCTGTATGTTCATTATTTTTTTAAGAATTTTGAACTTACTTTGTAACTAGACGTGGGATATGTAAAAAATGCTTAGTTAAAAAATTGTCCGATGTGATTCTAAAATTGAGAAGAAATCTTATTCTGACCTAAACACAAAACAATGTTGTATTTCACCAACTTATTTTAATTTTTTTACAAAAATAATTATTTGCTAAGCAAATTTATTTCACTATTTAATTACGAAATTTTTAGACTTATGACCTTTGTATAATATGTACAAATGTATCTACCCGGTGAAAAATGATTATTGCAAATATCTTCAAATCATTGGTAATCCGGTTAAAAACGGGATCGCTGGTCGCTAATCGGGAAATGGGTCGCCGTTGATAGACGGGATTATAAGAGATTAAACAGATTTATATTTCTTACTTAATAGATAAAACGAATGTAGAAAAAAACAAAGCGCCCTTGAAGCTATTCCATTGCCACGCGAAGCTTTTATAAATTAGTCCAATTATTATCAATAGTAGTGAGGAATAGATCAATTTTGCCTCGGTAACTTTATTGCCTGCGTAATAATATTATTCTGTCTTTCTTTTAGCACGACAGGCATGAACCTAAAATATATCCTTTTTTTTAATCACATGCAGACAGGAAAAATTATCAATACACGGAGAAAAATCAGTATTGCTAATTTATTAAGAATCTCTTCAAATTATTGGTAATTCGGTTAAAAACGGGATTGTAGGCCTTAACGAATTAATTAATAGGTTTCCCGATAAACTTTTAGTAATCTCTTCAAATTATTGGTAATTCGGTTAAAAACGGGATTGTAGGCCTTAACGAATTAATTAATAGGTTTCCCGATAAACTTTTAGTAAATTCCTAATAATAATAATATTTGGATGATTTTTATAGCGCCGTTTTTGTGCAAAATCACCTCAAGGGCGCTATATCGGATCACGTGTTCATGCACGTGCATTTATTTGCCTTGATAATATATAATGATGAAATGTTCCGACAATGTGATTATATATTCATAATTTACTAAAAGTTTATCAGGTAAACCTATTAATTAATTCGTTAAGGCCTACAATCCCGTTTTTAACCGAATTACCAATAATTTGAAGAGATTCTTCATAAATTAGCAATACTGATTTTTCTCCGTGTATTGATAATTTTTCCTGTCTGCATGTGATTAAAAAAAAGGATATATTTTAGGTTCATGCCTGTCGTGCTAAAAGAAAGACAGAATAATATTATTACGCAGGCAATAAAGTTACCGAGGCAAGATTGATCTATTCCTCACTACTATTGATAATAATTGGACTAATTTATAAAAGCTTCGCGTGGCAATGGAATAGCTTCAAGGGCGCTTTGTTTTTTTCTACATTCGTTTTATCTATTAAGTAAGAAATATAAATCTGTTTAATCTCTTATAATCCCGTCTATCAACGGCGACCCATTTCCCGATTAGCGACCAGCGACTTGCCGCCCACCCACGGAACATTTACCCACAGTCAAGTTTTTTTTTCTAATTTTAAAGCGTTTTTCACGGGATTTTCCCAAATTTGTCGGTGATTTGATACCTGCCCGTTTTTATCCGGAATTCTCAACATTTTCGTAATCAGCTCCTTGCAAGTTAAATAAATAATATAAAACCACATTTTTTTTAAAGATATTAATCATTTTGTTATTTCACATCGATATCTCAATACTTTATAAGTAAAAAATGTTATGTATTAGGTTAAATTCGATAACGTCAGTTTCTTTACAGCAATATCATAAAGCACAAAATACAGAACATTGATTTTTCTATAGGACTAAAAAAGATAATATTATGTACAGTCTGTACACGGTGTCCGGAAACTAGTAATGTGATACAAACGGGAAACTGGTGAATCTACATCACACAGAGAACCCAAAAAAAACTATTTTGTTCCTATCTGAGCATGTCAATTTTTATATTTTTGAAACTTTTTTCTTTTTTTTCGGCAACTAAAGAGTTATAAAAAATCTTTTGGAGCCGGGTGTAAGCTTCGACGCATTTAAAATACAAATAACAGCCGATAGTAATCGATTGTAATTAAAGTTTAAAAAGTTTAACCTAAAAACTTCCAGCTTCGGACTCCATTTACTCGAAAACGAAAGCTAAAATAAAAAAAAAATATATACTTGTGCCTCACAATCGACTCCAAATGTGATGTAGATTCACCAGTTTCATGCTTGTACCATCCGTTTCCGGACACCACGTGTAATAATACCTACGTATGATTGTAAAGCCAACATGCATAAATTGATTAATTTATATCAAAATACAAGAAAACATAATTAATTATTAATATTTGAAACTTCATAATGTACACCTTTGTACAGAAAAACTTCGTGTTTATTTATTTATTCCTACCGCAATCAATTTTGAACCACAATGCTTTCTTCTAAAATTAACTTTAACCCTTTGTGGGGAATGTTTCCTCAATGCTCTGTCACTTGTTCCTTTCCACAAAAATGACATAATTTAATTTCCAAATGGAGCTAAAAGGCCCGCCTGTTTTATTTATAAATACTTGAAGTCGCGTAGTCGTTTCCATTATAGTTCCCCTCTTTATGTTTTTTTTCCATCCAAATATAGAAATGTATCGCGTATGGGTTGTGGAAGTATTTATTCTAGCAATCTGGTTTGCAGTTCATAAAATACGAAAGAAGCTCTATCAATGAGCAATTGTGATTTACAAGCATTGCAAATTAAATTTAATTGAATATTTTAACCCTGGTTACAAAACCTTATTTTACGTATCGCAAACCTTCGTCTCTTCGGCTACTCTTTAAAAAACAATAACAAATGCATACAACTGACCAGTTATTGCGAAGAGTGTTTATATCATATGTTATTTGGTTTGCACATGTTTATTGGAATTTGCACATTTTTATTGAAACATGTTAATTTAAATTATATTGTTTATAAAATTTTGGGAAAAATCAGTACCCTTCCTTCATATGAAAAAAATAGTATAAAATAAAGCCGCTATCCGCCTCTGTCTGTTTGCGCGCTTAGTTCTTCTAAACAAAGAAAGAGTTTTCACTATCATTTAGAGAATTCCTTCCGGAAGGTTTAAATATATACATGGTTTTCCAATAAGAGGTGTTATTTTGAATAGCCCGCCATTTCGGTAGATGTTACTTTTGAAGCTGTCATTTTTTGACATTTGACAAGTAGAAACTACGCCATTAATAAAAATGGAACGATACACGCTTCAACAACGCATTGAAATTATTAAAATTCACTTGAGTGAATCAAATGCAAATCATCTTGAGTGATGAGACCCATTTCCACCTCGGTGGCTTCGTCAACAAGCAAAATTGTCGCATCTGGGGCTCGGAAAACCCAAGAGTTATTGTTGAAAAGCCTCTCTATCTTCAATGTGTGACTGTTTTGTGCGGTTTATGGTCCGGCGGAGTCATTGGACCTTACTTTTTCGAAAATGAGGCTGGAGCAACAGTTACGGTGAATGGATTGCGCTGTCGAGAGATTATTAATGATTTTTTATGGCCGGAATTGGATGGTATTAATCTGGACAACGTTTACTTTCAACAAGACGGCGCTACGTGCCACACAAGCAACGAAACCATTGATCTTTTACGATTGAATATCAAAATAACACCTCTTATTGGAAAACCCTGCATATTACACTTATAGAAAGTAGAGAAAAGTAAATGTAATCAAGTGGTAAAAAAATATTTTCGGGCGCTTACATTGTTAACGCTGGCTAAACCTTGTCGGATATATAAGATACATAAGCCATATCAGATATGTAAGATATACAATTGCATATCTTAAAAAGTTCTACAGAAAAGTTAGTGATGGTATATGTCTATCTCCTAAGGATAATCCCCAGCAACGCCGGGTACACGTCAACTAGTGTGAAAATAATAATTACTGTTACCAAATATAAAAAATAGAAGTCACACGAATCAAACATAAATTCGTTAAAGATTAAAAAATAAAGTTATAAAAATGAACGTTGTTAGAATTTATGCATTAAAGTGACATTAATCACACGCTATTAATCTATCGGTCCGTTAATTCGATTCACAAAAAGTTTAAAAAAAATCGACAACGCGTGAAAAAAGTACGACATTACATTCGGCGTAATCGATTCGACGAAGATCTAGGGTTAAATACTGGGTACGTTAGCAGAATGTTAATTTTGCCTAATCTGCTTAATTAACCTTTTTTTACTGCACACAGCCTCTTCATTCTTGCTTTCTTCCGATGAATGCAATCATTATGCAACTACAATCTAATTTGAGATTAAACTTGATGTTTAACGCCTTTGTTGATGCCGATTGCCGACGCGTCCGTGGATATCCGTTTATCCGCTTCCTGTCTACGAGATGAACAACTTATCTCCTAATTTATTTTTTTTCGTAAATCAAAACTTGATTGACTCGTATTATTAATGTATACAAATGATAACTAATCGGGATGCTGGAAAAAATCAAGCATATATGTAAGTACATACAAACAAATACATCACGGGGAGCCCGACAGTACAAACACGCAAATGTTTATTAGTTTTTGCAGTGAGTTTTTACCTATGTTTGAATATTCTAGAATTAGGTATAAGTCATTGTCATTACATTGATTATACCTAATTCTAGAATATTAGGTATAATCAATGTAATGACAATTACATTGATTATAAAAAGTACATACAGACAAATACATCACGGGGAGCCCGACTGTACCAACACGCAAATGTTTATTAGTTTTTGCAGTGAGTTTTTACCTACACAATGTTGGAATATTCTAGAATTAGGTATAAATCATTGTCATTACATTGATTTATTCCATCCCAATTTCAGATTATTTTTTAAACTTGAAAAATAACCGTGTCGTAATATTATTAAATACCTGGCAGTATAGATGTTTTAATAATTGAAGACAATATTAGCGAATTGAACCCAGGACCTTAGCCCTGCCGGGCCTTTTCTCTACCACTGAGCTAATTCGACTCCATCCCCTTCGGTGATATTTAACTGTAATACTTCGACTAAAAACTACCAACATTATCTTCATTTTCGTAACGCATATTTTTTATTAGCTGCCATCTTTTATATGATTTTTCCCGAACTAATAAATGCAATCTAGATAGTGTCTTCGATAAATATATAAATTTTTATTTTAATGTGCGACATCGATGAATATTTATTTTTATTTTTAGAATAACTTAATGCGTAAAATCTCAGATTGTAATATGTAATCATCGAAGACAATATTAGCGACTCTAAAACGAATATTTGAAACAGAAAAAGATTCGGTCACATCTAGGAATTGAATCTTTTTCGGTTTCAAATTTTCGTTTGAGAATCGCTAATATTGTTTTCATTGATTAAATATTACTATTTGGGGTTTTACTCATCTCTAAATAGTATAAAACAAAGTCGCTACCCGCGTCTGTCTGTTTGCGCGCTAAGTTAGGAAGTAGAGAAAATACAATGTTTTGTAATCAATGTCGTAAAAAATATTTTCGGGCGCTTACATTGTTAACACTGGCGGCTAAACCTCATGAGATACGTCAAAATAATGTACTACGGAATTGTATATCTTTAAAATGCCTACAGAAAAGTCCGCGGTGGCATATGTCTATCTCCTAAGCATAACTCCCAGCAACGCCGGGTACACATCAGATAGTTAAGTTATAAAAAAAAGTTTTTTTTTATTGACGACATTAGTTCTCTTGCATTAAAAATCATCATCATTTGACATCATTACGAATTAGATTAATATTCACGACAGCATTATTTTGAATATTAGTTATACACGTATGAATGGGTGGGAAATGTAGAAAATAATTTGAATTGCACCGAGGGAATCCTTTATTGAGAACATCTCTCCCAAATTAGTTCGTGTGCGCGCAATTAGACGAAGCTACCACAGTTGGCTGCGGTGCATTCGGATTAAAGCTATGCACTTATACTTACTACGTACTTATACTACTGACTGGAAGCTCGTCCGTTGGTAGGTAGTGTCTGCCAAACATCGTATATATTATATTATTTCGAGCTATTCCATCGCTCTCTTCGGTCAGCAGTAGTGATGGACTTATCGAAATGTTTTCATGATTTTATTTTATTTTTAACTAGCTGACTTTTCTCTACACTCTATAAATATAATATACATTTATTATACAGGGTGTATCGGCACGTACCCGACAAACTTTAACCAGCTTTTCCTAAGCACATTTGGAGTAAAAAATGTTATGGGCACTTTGCTGTCCGGTAACATTTTTTTTCAATTAAAAACAAAAAATGATAAAAAAATCCACACTCCGTCACTGTCATTGGCATTGTTTCTTGTGTTCAACAGCTGTTATTAGCAAGTGTGTCAAAAAGCGTGTTCGCTCTTTCATACACACTAAATAATAATAGCTAAAAATGAGACGAATGGTGCCATGCCATTTGGTTGTGATCGTAAAAGCGCGCTAATGTAGGTACGTACGTATATTATTCAACGAAACTCGAATAAAATATTGCCAGGTTGGTTTTCAAACTTTGACAAAGGATAAAACAGTGGTGACATGTGGTGAAAATATGAATGGTAAATTTTTTATTAAAAAAAATGTTACCGGACAGCAAAGTGCCCATAACATTTTTTACTCCAAATGTGCTAAGGAATAGCTGGATAAAGTTTGTCGGGTACGTGCCGATACACCCTGTATATATAAACCTTCCGGAAGAAATGCTCTAAATGATAGTGGAAACCTTATCAAAATTGGATCCGTAATTTAGAAGAACTAAGCGCACAAATATACAGACGCGTATAGTGACTTTATTTTATACTATGTAGAGATGTGCATAATGGACAGAAAAAAATACAAAGAATATATATCAACCGTCCAATGACGGTGTACAACAATATGCAAAAATATAACTATAAATATGTAGAACAATAACCCAAAAATAAGAAACTCAATGTCAAGTGAAGTTAAGCGAAAACAAGAGATTCGAGTAATGTTTCACCTAAAGTTCTGCATTCGTACAAGATGTTGGGGTAGGGTTAAGAAAGTTCTTTGGAAAGGAATATGGAAAGTTTTGGTGTTTTAGTAGACGGATATTGATATTGATTTTGATTGTGGCTAACAGGGAAGATTCTAAATTTTTATTTATAATTTTGATGTCGTATTTTTCGAAATATTTGAAATATTCTAAACGTTTCTTAGGACGGGTTGTTTCACAGAATTTGAACAATCCATCACATTACAAAGTTGATTTTCAAGTTCAGTGAAGGTTCTATTCAAGTTATTTCATCATTTCAGTTTTGTGAAACAACTGGCCAATAATGATATAATAACGGTATTTTTTCGGATTCATTGCCCAAATTCAAACGTGGCATCATGTCAATAATATAAACTGTTAAATGCACATACATGCACACATACCTAAACACTCACACATATATTACACACACACAAACACACACACACCTATATACTACACACGTCACCTGGTAATTCAGGAGTGAACATACCACTTAGCAGACATTACAAGGAAACATACAAGGGAGGTACCCAACATGAATTATCTAATTCCTGTATATTGTTTCATTACTGTAAATCATGTACTGTTTGTTATATAAAATAAATAAAAAATCAAAAAAATAACCGAACTTGAGTAGAACCTTCACAGAACTTGAAAATCAACTTCGAAATTTGATGAATTGTTCAAATTATGCGAAATAACCCGTCCTTACAGTCAGTAAGCAATGTGGACAATTATAATATATATGACTAGCACTATGGAAACTTCAGCGGTTCTTTTTGAAAATAACAGAAGGCGCCACTTCCGTTAATGCCCGAGTTAGTCTCTTTTAAACTGATTCGATTCTTATTGTATGAATGTAATCTTTATGTATACATTTCCCAAACAATTTAAAAATTGATTTGTTTTGTAATCATCGTTCGGAATTTATCCGTTCGTAACGTCGCATCGGCGCGTCGCGGTCGTAAAGAAGAAACGATGCTTCTGATTTTGGGTCTCTAAAAAGCGACGCCCACCATGGATTCCGGTCGTATCGTATCTGAGTGATTAATTCGAAATATTCGACCATGAAAATGTTTTGATTATTGCTATTACCAAGTCATTTGAATGGATTTTGAGCATCCAAACTATTAATGCGTCTATTCATTTACTCATTCGAACAAAAAGCGTAATATTTTGATGGAAAATATTTGGCAAGTTTGAAACACGCTCTTGGCGTAAATTAAAAATATTTGGCGAGTTTGAAACACGCTCGTGGCGTAAATTGAAACTATTTGGCAAGTTTGAAAAACGCTCTTGGCGTAAATTAAAACTATTTGGCAAGTTTGAAACACGCTCTTGGGGTAAATTGATACTATTTGGCAATATTGAAACACGCTCGTGGCGTAAATTGAAACTATTTGTTAAGTTTGAAACACGCTCTTGGCGTAAATTTCAGAAAAAAACACGTGCCCAGAAATGAACATAATAAAAGCAATAAATATCAAAACGACTCCATATTTACAGGCATACAGGTATGGTAGTAACTGTTCGCAATATCTAATTTTTGTTTTTATTTATACCCATATTATTGGGGTAAAGAGCTCATTTTGCAAAAATGAATCGATATTTTCGGTGATTCGATCTTTTGCAGACATATTCACCGTATCGATTTTTTTGCCAACGCTAATTCGCGGTGAAGTGTACAAGCGCAATTCGGTTTATTTTGCTCCCCTCCCGGAATCATCTGACGCACACGCGGTGCAATGTGAAATTATTAGGGTTGCCACCAATAATCAACAAAACATGAAAGGAGGACACATAACTTGAATGAGAAAAAACTATTTATCAACCATGGCCTTTTAAACGGGAATAAATAATATCAATATCATACTTTTTTTTAAACATAAGAAAACTGCCCCAGCAAAAATCTTTAAACTCACCCACTACTTGAAATAAAGCTTGCAATTATATTGCTTTCAAATATTTATTAATGAAAATGCTCTTTTCACATTGCCATTGTGGCCAAATATGCAAGATTAATTTGTTTTATAAAAACATTTAATGAAATAGCAAGTTTCAAAAAATGCTCTCTCGTATTTTCAAAATGTACCGCAGAAACTCTTCTGCGTTACATATTGAAAATACTAGTACGAATACACAGTATACTTACTACAAAACGTAACTACAAAAACTGAAAGCTTGGTTTAGGTAATGCCATAATCAAATTATTTATTAGTGACATGAAGCTATTTCTCGTACACGGGCGAATGTGTCTACCTGAAGTTTTATCTTATTTCGAAATCTTTCTAGAACAGATAATCAATTTTATTGGCCTATCTAGGTCCTAGGAGTCGAACGATCTTAACATGTAAATTGGCAACTCGGTTTTCTTTCAATTCGGTTTAGATTTAATTTTAATTCATCTAAATTTATCTGTTCATTGTTCACCATCTCTAAATAGTATAAAATAAAGTCGCCATCCGCGTCTGTCTGTTTGTGCGCTTAGTTTTTCTAAGCTAAGCAACGGATTTTGATAGGGTTTTCACTATCATTTAGAGAATTTCTTCCGAATGGTTTATATATATAAAACACTCATATTACACTTATAAAAAGTAGAGAAAAAACGATGTTTTGTAATCAAGTCGTAAAAAATATGTTCGTTCGCTTACATTGCTAACGCTGGCTAAACGATACATCAAAATAATGTACTACAGAATTGTATATATTAAAAAGGCCTACAGATAAGTCAGTGATGGTATATATGTCTATCTCCTAAGCATAAACCCCCAGCAACGCCGGGTACACGTCAGCTAGGTACTGAATAATTTGAAACGGAGAACGAAGGAGGATTGTTTATAAATTGGATAACATCTTCTGGCAACCCTGTTCGTAATTATGTGTGTCTCCAGTGCGCGTTGATCTATGCGCAGTGCACCCGTTTCCAGTGCCGAGTGCTTCCCAGTCTGCCCAGAATGCCCTGTCTTCCCACTTCCCACGACAGATATAAGATATAAATAACCGCAGAGAGGCAGAGGGGCGAACCGCTCAGATATTCCAACCATTCATTCCATGGTGACCTTATCGCCGTATCCGATTTGGAAAAGGGACATTATGTAAACTGCGATAAATAGATTATTTTGTATTGCAGTCCTATCACCACCGTTAGCTTACGGTCGCCTTCTAATTACAGCGATAGACTTGTTGATTTTTCCCTATACAGTGAGAGCTCGATTATCCGGCGCTCGGTAGTTCGACACGCTCAGTAATGGGATGTTTTATCACTTCCAGTTGGGCCAAAGATAACATTGCAACATCGAATACTAATACCTACATTACTTGCAATAACAATAAGACATGCCGGAAATAAACGTCTGCATCTGTTTTTTTATAGTTTGGTTCTGCACTAAAAAGTGGCCCCAAACATCACATTCAGTCTGCTAATTCAAGTAAAACTACAAATGATTTATCTATAAATTCTATGCGGGTAGTTAGGCAAACGTAAAAGGTCTCCAGTGACAAAAATCCTCAAACTGTAATCTCTTGTAATTCTACGAAATACATGTCTGTAATTGGTGCAGTTTGAAAAACTAGTTAAGGCATTTTTGAACGTTTTGTTTAAAATTCCAGTACGCATTTCAAATTATAAATAAAAAGTTTACGGTCTAAGAACTTGTTCTTTGGAGACCTTATACATGTTCCTCTACCTGTATAGAATTTACTAGATAAATCGTTCGCAATGCTCACAAATTGATAATTTTTGAGTGCTGAATTGTGTTTTTCTGCATAATTCTAATAATCTAATACTTGCAGTAATCGGCCGTCCGGCTGTTTTTCTTGGCATCAGATTATCGAGCTCATACTGTATTTGCAACTATCAAACTTTCAGCAAACAAGCAGCAACCATAAATTCTGCACGATACTTATTTTTGTTTATTTACACGCAAAGCTTTCTTGAAATCGTTGAACTTATATCTTATCTGACAAACAGACAATCTATTTGTTTTGTTCCAGTAAAAACTTTCTAACGATTATCTCTGACTTCATGCAATTCTTACAACTTTGTCTGTCGGTAATTTATAGATAAACGCAATTATTTTCAGTGTCCAAAGTACAGTCATTATGGAATATCTAAATTAAAAAAAATAAATCAGACATTAAGGACGGGTTGTTTCGGAGAATTTGAACAATTCATCAAATTTCAACGTTCATTTTCAAGTTCTGTGAAAGATTTTTTCAAGTTCTGTTTTTATTTCAGTTTTTTCAAGCAACTAGCCTACAATGATATAATAACAGAACTTGAATAGGACTTTCACAGAACCCGAAAATAAACGTTGAAAAATGATGAATTGTTCAAATTCTCCGAAACAACCCGTCCTAAGTATAAATGAGAAGCAAGAATGCATTAACATAAGCTAGAAGCAGCACGCGTAAGGATGATAATACGTAAGTAAACAATAAGTTACAATGTTTAATTCATTTCATAATCCCTGTCCATTCTAAATTCCTATATTGGTTCTAGATTACCCTGTGTACCGACAGATTGAACTCCCTAATGAGCTAATGATTGTATAGAGGTACCCACCGCGCCGAGGTTTGAGAAGCGCCGCCGGGTGCGTATTGTTTATAAAATTATTACAACGTGCTGTCTGCCAGACAACACAGGACCGTCCTGCAGTCAGTATAGTGTACGAGTTTACGAGACCCGCGACACGCGCTACATCCTTTCAATAAAATCGCATTATCGTTTTGTCACTGAAAACTTTCTTCAGCGCGATTACTGATAACAACTTCTAATAACATACGCTCTTGCTTACTGTGCCGTGATCTACGCCGGGACTTGCCGTGTTATTTATTCCATTACTCGTGTCTCCGACCAACAGTGGCCAGCGGGCGGTTAATAATAGCGCCCTGTTTTGTGTTTTTATTTAATTAAACGCGACTCAATACAAAATAATAATCTAACTGAACCAACAGAATTGATTCAGTGAAGTGAATAATACAGTTTCATCAATCGGATTACTCGACGAATTGACTATATAGAGTGATGTTTTATAACACGATAGACTGTGAACAAGTTATAGTATTAAGTTCTAGACTAGATAAGTGAATATTAAGTGTTGGTGTTGCTCCAGTATCACGACGTGTGAATGGAGATATACATTTTTGAACTTTGGCTTCCCTCGATAAAATTAATTTATCTGGTCGGTGATGGCGGTGAAGAATATGTTCGTGGTACGTTTTGTGTGTTTGTATTCGTTCCGTTGTTTGTTTTAATATTGAAAGGCGGGAGATTTTGTATGTATGTCAGTTGTTTATTTATGCTATGTTGTGTTATATAGGAGGCGGGTGTCCCCATTTTTAAAATGCTCGAAGGTCGGCATAAATAGAAATTCACGAACAAAATATTTATTCGACGTTTCACTATCCTTTTGTATCTAAGGATTTGTGAAATTTTATTTTTCCTCTGCGGATTTTTACGTTGTTTATCCACGATTTTATGAATGGAACGCAACAGTGCACGTACGAGGATGTTAAACAAATTAAATTTTATTAATCTTTCACTTCCTGAATGTTGATTATTCCATTTACTGACTGAATATCTACTTTCATAGCCTACCCACCAAGTCCACTGTCCACCGTATGGGTGGTATGGGTCGGCTGAATTTATTAATGAGTACATTCGTTGATTTTTTCCAGTGGTGTAGATCTACTTACATGTTTTACATTTTATGTATAAAAATATAATTTTTTGGTTAAATCGTTCATTATATTATTTAAATTGAAGAATGCTTCAGTTACAGTATTGGCGACCGTTGAATTTTGTTGTGCTTGAGAGCTAAGAATGGATTTATTGATATTTTTGTAGCGGAATAAGTAAAAAATTTCATGAAATTATTGAAAAAGTTATGTGGAATATCATACCATCTTCGCCATAAAAACCGAATTCCGCTGTACGCTTATTAATACGTAAAAAAATAAAAATCACACTTGGTTTCGACTTAATTACTACACGAAACAACTATTTATGTTAGGGCCGTTAGGGGAGATGGTAAGATGCATTAAATTAACGTTTTTTTCAACCAAAGTTATTTATTTATTTTTGTTTAATTGCCGGCAACCTGGGCGTTTATTGTAATATGTTTGAAGATTAGGAAATACACATAAGTTATTTAAATAACCCAAACTGAGAATCTAATAACATATTCTCTGCACGTTTTTCTACCTCCCCCTATTTTAATTTTATCTTAATTACTACTGTAAACAACAATTCAAGAATAGAGATAACCAGAGATTATTATTACTAGAGAATAGATTTTATTAAGAACAAGAACCTACATTAAATTTAAGAATAGTTGTTTCCAGTAGTAATTAAGTTGAAATCAAGTGTTATTAAAAAAATGCTTGCGTGCAGCGGAATTTGGCATTTTTACAAAACCTTTTATATAAACACAACATTTAGAAAAAAAACTGCTATAACTATACATTATGTAAATAACGTTTTTTCTCGTTTAGCTTTCTACCACGAAAAGCACCCTCCGCCATTGTTTAAACTGCAACTCGTTCTAAGCAGATAACTAATATATGTATATGGAATCACCTAACAGGATGATAAATACTATACATAGTTCTAGAAAAAACCCTATGATAAATTAGTATACATAGTCCTAGAGAAAACCCTATGATAAATTAGTATACATAGTCCTAGAAAAAGCCCTATGATATTTTTTACAATGATTTATTACACTTTTCAAATGAATTTGTTTTCATAACGAACAAAAGACATCGGGTGCTTATTTTTGTACGTTTGGCAAAATACTCTTCGCATATCGTGGCTTGCTTCAGTTTCAACATAGTGTCGCCTAGTTAGCCTTAACACTGTGATATTCTGCACTTATAGGGGATAACAGCACCCTTCCGTACGTCACAGTTCAGATGGGGGCGGAAGTCGTGCGAAATGTCATAGGGTGGGATTCTTATGAGAAACCAGAGGGTTGGAATGCTATCGTTTTTGTTTGAACTCTGCAGGGATCGAAAACTATCTATTGATTTGGTATGATTTGAATAGTCGGAAAAAAGTCGTATTAAATGTCACTTGGCTGGGATTCTTATATAAACCGGTGGGCTGGGATCAGTGGCGCGTAATCAAAGATATTAGAAGAACGAGATATGCTATGTTGGCCGCCGGACCGTAGGCGGAGTACTACCTAATTAGGGTACTTTGAACGGTATCGGGACGTGTACGCAAAGAAATCTGTTCTATGTATTAGTGCGGATACCTTAGCGTAAGCGAAGGTGTGCAGTAGTATTGGTGAACAAAACCGGCGACACTGGGCAAAACAATTCCACACAGTATGAACTGCTCATAGCACATCTCGTTCTTCTAATATCTTTGCGCGTAATCCATAAAGACTGAAAATTTGTTAACCTTAAAAATATATATTTTTTTAAATATCCGTCACGGGACGCCTGGCAGTTGTCAATCATCGAAATTGATTTTTATTGAAGGAAGTGAAAATGAAAGTAAACAAGTCTTTGTATTTTGATAATAAAACAATTCTTTTATTATTATTATTAATAAATTTTTGCAATTTTGTTAAACTACAACACTCTTTTAAAATAAATGAAAATGCTTAAATTGTCTTAAAATAGGATTTTCACTAACTTAGTATTTCTATATAAAATTCTAAAATATGCATTTGATAGTCCAGAATTGCTTGCATTGATAAGCTTTCGGATTCCACTACGTAATACTAGGCGGGATTTATTTCAGTGCACACGTTATGGGATTAACTTCTGTATGTATTCCTCACTGCCCGGTAACTCAAGGAGGAAATAATTATACCGTGACAGATAAAAACATATTTTTTAAAAAGAAAAGGGCTATCTGTTAGACGTAAAAGCAACACACGCTATTGTTTCTTTCTCTGCATACAGATTGTGACATAGCAACGCGTGGTGGGGTACTCCTAGTTAATAAATAAAAAATATTAAAATATATTACAAATTAAAAATTCGTCACCATTTAGTATAGATCCATTGCCAATTTTAGTGAGAATAGAAGCTAAAATGTAATCCAAAAATGTATTTCTTCCATGAATTTGATAATGAACTTGTACGCCCATATTCTGTTGGCCACAACAATCAACGGAAGATGATAATCAAATATCTTATGTTCAAATATTCAATGTACAATTATTCATACCCGAACTTTAAAAAGAAAAACATATAGCAATATGCGTCACTGGTCGGGATTTTATTGATATTGCTGGAATACTGCAGAGATTGAAAACTATCGACTGAAATATTACGAATAATTAAGACGCTAGTCAAAAGTGTTGTGATTTGTCGTGGGGTTGGAATTTTTATATGAAACCAGAGGGTTTTGATGTTGATAGTATTAATGGAACTCTGCAGGGATGGTAAACAGTCGAATGAATTATTGAACGACCATAAAAAAATCGGACTAAATGTCGTAGGGCTGGGATTCTTATCACAAACCAGAGGGGTAGTAATTTTATTATTTTTTGATATTTGCGATTCGTTAAATTCTTGTAATTGCTTTGTTTCCCGGAAGAATAACCGTAACAACTGCGTAACCGATTTTTTTCAGGGTTTTCACTATCATTTAGTTAGAGAATTTCTTTCGGAAACTTCTTATATACAGGGTGTATCGGCACGTACCCGACAAACTTTAACCAGCTTTCCTTAGCACATTTGGAGTAAAAAATATTATGGGCACTTTGCTGTCCGGTAACATTTTTTTTTAATAAAAAATTTATTATTCATATTTTCACCACATGTCACCAATGTTTTATCCTTTGTCAAAGTTTGAAAACCCATCTGGCAATATTTTGTTCGAGTTTCGTTGAATAATGTACGTACGTACCTACGTTGGCGCGCTTTTACAATCACAACGAAATGGCACGGCACCATTCGTCTCATTTTTAGCTATTATTATTTAGTGTGTACGAAAGAGCGAGGACACTTTTTGACACACTTGCTAATAACAGCTGCTGAACACGAGATACAATGCAGATGACAGTGACGGAGTGTGGATTTTTTATTTATTTTTTGTTTTTAATCGAAAAAAATGTTACCGGACAGCAAAGCGCCCATAACATTTTTTACTCCAAATGTGCTGAGGAATAGCTGGTTAAAGTTTGTCGGGTACTTGCCGATACACCCTGTATAATACTTGCAAATTATATTTATAGGAAGTAGAAAAAAGTCGATGTTTTATAATCAAGTCGTAAAAATATATTTTCGGCGCTTACATTGTTAACGTTGGCATAATGTACTACGGAATTGTATATCTTAAGGCGAAGCATAATGCTAAATCACTATTTTGATTAATCTTTATAACGATTTGGAGTATATTATGAATACCAAAACATATGCTTTAGATAAATTGAAGGTTTTCCTATCGTTTCGCTTGAGTAGAATACAAATAAAAAAATAAATTACTCAATAAAAAATATAAATGTAAACTACTAAAAAAATACTTTTCCAATAGAAATGTATGAAAGCGTAAAGGAAACAACTTAAAAAAAACAGTATTAAAGCTAAGATTATCTGCGACAATTTCACTTGATTAACTTTTTTGCTTTCTTATAAAATTATTTACAAAATAAATAAAAACCAGTTTTGTGCTTGAAATCGATCGTTCCTAGACTGCGTTTGTCCAGCGATTTTAATGCCTATTACCTACAATATAAGGTATACCAAGAATATACACATTTTTGGCTTGTAGCTTCCTCTTAAAAAGGTCTCACAACCTCAAAACTTTACCCAAAACCATTTATAATTCCTCGAGCAACACCGGGTACACATTAGCCAGTCATTCCATAAATATTTTATTTATTTATCACATTCACGATTCAATTTTTAAAGTAAATTTAAAAAATACCATTATCTAATAAAATAAAGCATTCGTATTTTACTTGCGTAATTTAGTTCGGAAAATTAATAGACAGGTTGCTGTGGTTTTGATCGCTTTTGAACTTGTTGTTTGTCTTAAGTATGCTTAGATTTATTTTTATATAAATACAGGTATATTATTAAAATCTATTAGCAAACATCGATTGTTAACTAACCCTAGACTCCCATACAAAAAAATACATTTCTGGCAAATTTCGTCTGACAACTAATTCGGCGGAAACCGCCCTTCCTTTCACCGGTTTCTCGTTCAAGTTCATAATATACCCAAGTTGTTTTTTTTTCTTGTTTAGTTTTCGAGTGTAAAATGTCTCGAATAGCGCGCACGTGGCGTCTAGCAATCTCCACGAGTGTAAAAGGCGATTTCAGGTACCCACAGCAGCTTTCGTTATTTCATTTTACCATCTAAAAGTAGACTGAGATTGGGAGGGTCGCCCAAAATCCTTGAAAATTGTGTTTCGTTTCCCTACTTTTTGGCAACTACATCTTATTTTCTAGAGTCATTGCTTTTTCTGAGTTTAATATGTTTTATTTATAGAGACGCATGGTCTTCGTACTTTCTTATGAATCACTTCGATACTTTCAATTCGTAGTTCATTGATTTTGGGTTTTCGGAAGAGCCTCGCTTGTCTCAATAAGGTATGGGGTTCTATCCACAGATCCAACGTTTAGATGGTAGACAATCGGTGGCGTACATTATATTAAAAATAAATTTCGGATAATCCCTAATCACTTCACGTTAATCTATGTTTTAATCCTTCTGTTTACCACAATCGTGTTGATGCTAAGCAACAGGCAGTTTACAATATGATTTTATTAGCCTTTACTTCACACTAATCTATATTTACGAAAACCCACCGTGTTTATGCTATGCAACAGGGAATCACCATATTTATTGATTTAATATTTTATTCTAATAATAAGTATAATAGACGACTTCGTCAAATCACCTGTAGAGCTTTATATTATCGTGCTTTACTGTTTTAGGTATAATACACGACTTTTTCAAATTAGGTACCTGTAGAGCTCCGTATTATCATGCTTTACTGTTTTAGGTATAATGCACGACTTTTTCAAATTAGGTACCTGTAGAGCTCCGTATTATCATGCTTTACTGTTTATGTATAATGCACGACTTTTTCAAATTAGGTACCTGTAGAGCTCCGTATTATCATGCTTTACTGTTTTAGGTATAATGCACGACTTTTTCAAATTAGGTACCTGTAGAGCTCCGTATTATCATGCTTTACTGTTTTAGGTATAATGCACGACTTTTTCAAATTAGGTACCTGTAGAGCTCCGTATTATCATGCTTTACTGTTTTAGGTATAATGCACGACTTTTTCAAATTAGGTACCTGTAGAGCTCCGTATTATCATGCTTTACTGTTTTAGGTATAATGCACGACTTTTTCAAATTAGGTACCTGTAGAGCTCCGTATTATCATGCTTTACTGTTTTAGGTATAATGCACGACTTTTTCAAATTAGGTACCTGTAGAGCTCCGTATTATCATGCTTTACTGTTTTAGGTATAATGCACGACTTTTTCAAATTAGGTACCTGTAGAGCTCCGTATTATCATGCTTTACTGTTTTAGGTATAATGCACGACTTTTTCAAATTAGGTACCTGTAGAGCTCCGTATTATCATGCTTTACTGTTTTAGGTATAATGCACGACTTTTTCAAATTAGGTACCTGTAGAGCTCCGTATTATCATGCTTTACTGTTTTAGGTATAATGCACGACTTTTTCAAATTAGGTACCTGTAGAGCTCCATATTATCATGCTTTACTGTTTTACGTATAATACACGACGTTTTCAAATTAGGTACCTGTAGAGTTCCATATTATCATGCGTTACTGTTTCAGGCACAACAAGTTTTTCGTGTTGTGTTTTGTGTAGCGCCGTTTTTGTAAAAAATTACCTCGAGCGCGCTGTGTACGTATTATGTATATTAAATCAAAGGGTTTGGAATAATACATTACATAAACACGAGCCAGTTTAGAAAATAAGGGAAATTCTAATAATACACGGAGAAACATTAGTATTGCTAATTTCTAAGAATCTCTTAAAATCATTAATAATTAGATTAACAGGACTAAGGTAAATTGTCTTACAATAGGATTTTCACTGACTTAGTATTTCTATATAAAATTCTAAAAGATGCATTTGATAGTCCAGAATTGCTTGCATTGATAAGCTTTCGGATTACACTATATGTAATACAAAAAAATAGTTAATTATATAAACTAATTTATTAAGAAGAATCTCTTAAAATTATTAGTAATTAGATTAACAGGTTTCCTTATAAACTAATAGTAAATGACGCATATATTATCACGATGTCGGAACACGTGTTCATGAAGATCCTAATATTTTCGCATTTTGTCATAATAATATATTATTATCAAGCAAATGCACGTGCATCGTGTTCCGATATACCTATTATGAATTTACTAAAATATTATCAGGAAACGGCCTGCAGTCCCGCTTTTAAACGGATTACCAATAATTTGAAGAGATTCGCAATATTAATTTTTACAAACGTGTATCGTCGAATAATTTTGGTGTGAAATAAGTTTCGTGACAATTTTCAGTAATTTCATTTCGTATATTCAGAAAATATTTCTTACTTTTCGTTTGGAAAGATGCCTCTGATCATGACTTATTTGGATGAAAATTCCATAGCTTGATATTATTTTTATTCTTGTAACTAATGTGACTAGTTGTTTTTCGGTTTTATTTGTAACATTGCGATTTGTTGTGTATACACTATAAATCCACTCTGATCATATTTATAAGATTCTCGTGAGTTGTAGAATATTTATCCTGACATAAAATTGTTTTTATCGATGATTTAAATGCTGTCAAATCCGTGTTTAGTAGTGATGAGCATGATCATGATTGGACCTGGAAAAATCGAATCGTGTTTCGAATTATTTTTCGCTAATTTCGCAATCGCATTTTTATTTCCCTACAAGGTTTGTTTCCTTTAAAAAAATGTTTCGAATGAAATAAATGTTAAACTGAATTATTAGATGAAGGTTGAAAAAAATGAACTATTTCGCTGTTGTGCCAAATTATAAAAATATGTATGGGAGGAAATTTATTCGCCTCATTGAATTTGATTGAAAAGTGTTGTTTGAACAGTAGTCTATCAACACTCGCATTATACATGTTGATGATTACGGAATTGTCTAATAGTAAATTTGATATTTCATCACTGGGGTAAATCCAGAGAGGAGAATCAAGTAATTATAGTGCCAAGTCAAAGCGGGAAATAGGAATGGCGAATGTTATTATTGTGTTTATGATTTAGTGATGTTCATTGTAAGTCGTAAAACTATAATAATTTTAGATAATGATGCCGGGTTCAACAGTCCAGTAAATAGCGTATTATTTTGTAAATGTTGCTTTCTGGATTGCTTTGAATTTAGGAATGATGTGATTAGTATATTTTGTTCCACCATAGTTTTTGTAGATAATGCTGTTGGGTTTAACAATCAACAGTCCAGTAAATGGTAAATTGTTTTGAATATGATGCTTTCTGGTTTGCCCTAAATCCAATGATGAATAGTTTTTGTTCTGGCCTAATTATTGTAGATAATGCTACCGGTTTCGTAAATACCATTCTATTTTGAAGATGTTTGTTTTGTTAAAATTGTAGATGTTAGATATTATTGTGATAAGTAGTTTTGTTCCATCTAATCATTATTTTGGATAATGTCGCCGGGTTCAACCCAAACCCAAACCTCATTCAAAGCAGCCTCCTAACTTGCACGGGATTTTACAAAAAATTTCGTTTTATTTTTTTCTTATTTTTTAAAACATCTTAAATAGTTTTAATTAATTAAAAAAAAATTCTTTTGGAGGTTCCCATAAAAATTAGGAGGCTGATTTGATTCAGTTTCACGCCAATGTGATATAGGAGGTTTTGGTTCAACACTGAACAGTCAGCATATTATGTTGCTTTCTGGATTGCTTTAAATGCAGGGATGATGTGATTGGTATATTTTGTTCCGTCTAAATATTATTGTGGATAATGATGTCGTATTCAACAGATCAGTAACTAGCATTTCATTTAAAACGTTGCTTTTTGGATTTCACTAAACTCAGGAATGGTGATGTGCTGAGTATTTTCTCATTTCCTGAGTCTGAAAATTATTTGGGTACAGGACTCTTATAAATAAAACTGCAATAAGTAGTTTTTCGTTTTTTGTTTGGCTCTGTGGCTGTATTGAAATTCTCACGATTTCATTGTGTTTGACCCTAAACCCAATGGCGTTCCTTTTTTGCCCCATTTGGCCAATCATATATACGGTCTATGTGTTCGGTTAGGTTAAGTTAAGAAGGGCAATCATAATACAATTGCTCAAAAACTTAAAGTTTTTTTTGATTATATTTTGTAGTACGTAGGTATCTTATTTTTAAAATGGTTCTGGGTTGCACTAAATCCAGGTATGATGAGTTTAAAAAGAAAATTATTTCGCCATCTCATTTCCTGATTCTGAATGTTCTTTGTGTTTAATTTGAGTGTTTTTTGCAGTTGTCCGCAGTCCAGAGTGAAAACTCGAAACAGTTGGCACTTATAACTGACAAGTACAAAGTGGAGTCGGACAAATGGAAGCAGAAGCGGAACGAAGCTTTTGACAAAAATAGAAAACTGGAGGAGACAATCAAAGAGAGGTGAGTTTGGGTCACTAACCATAAGGTCACAAGTCCCTGAGCTTTTCTCTTCGTCTCTCTTTTTAATGTGAATACCGCATAATTAAACCGCTCCCCACTGTCCAGAGCCAGTGGGACTATGGCCTTTACAATTAGGGTATATTGTGAGGCTGAAGGAAGTGGGGAAGGGAAGGAGATGTGGAGGAGGAAGGTTGGGAAGTACCTGGCTATTTATATCTGGTCTCCAAACACTGCTAAAGCCATTCGGATTCTGAATGGTGGTATCACCAGGGCGATACTGAGGGTATCCTCCATTCTGTCACTGTTTATTTCATCATTAAATCGATCGACTTTTGTGGCACAGAACCTTAGTTCTTGGTAGACTAGGATTCAAATACTGGCGAGGGATAAATAATTATAAGGGTTTTTTTCAGAGAAATTTAATTTTTATAATGTATCTCAATCAAGAGAACAAGATATTCTCTTATCGCCTTGGTAGAAGACCATCATACAAAATTGTAATATAAGTTAGCAACCACTTCTCCAGCTTCCTCTTCCCCATCTTCTTCCCCCTTCCTTCAGCCACGCAGCATTCCCCAGATTGTTGCTGATCATGTTCCTGCTGGATTCAAAACTCTAAGCAGTAAAAACGCAATATCACATAAAAAAATAATTGTACTCAATTACTTCTTGCATTTTGCAACAATAATTTATTGCTAATGAGTAGAGCAATTATTATTTATTGATTACTGTCTCTTTAAGATTCAGGGTCACTCTTTACTTTGAAAGACCTCCCACATAGCTTTCAAAAAAGAAACCAACTCTGGCATTTTATGTAAGAAATTGATATTTTTAATTTGTCACTAAGTTTGTTTGTATTTTATTGCATCTTAGGTGAATGAGACCATATTATGAGTCCTACACTGATTATTTATAATTAAAACCATTTACGAAGTTATGTGTGGATCATCTGTATAGTAATATATTTATTTCATAATATCTTCGGAATTTTTTGAAAAATAGTTTTTATTTTTTATTTTAAAAATAGTGTTTATCTAGGGTTCTTTTTAAATATTTTTTGTTAATTGTTTGTATTAATAATAATAATAAGAATTTATACTAGAATTGAAAATTGTATTGAAAACAATTTCACAATTAGTTTAACAGTAATCGAATTGTTTTAAATTTAAAAAAAAATAGTTAATCCTTTTTTCTCTTCAAATTAGAATCCAATCGAGCTTTAAATTGGTTTATATTAGTAGCATCGATGACATATTACAATATGCAGGGTGTCCGGGGTCAAAGTGCAGTAACTTCGGTGGGTGATTCTACATGATGGTAGGAGCAAAAAACTCTAATTCCAACTTTTTTTTTTCCATACAAAAAGACATACCTACTAAAAATCCTTAGTGGAGGTACACACTTACCCGATAAATTCGTGGTGTACTTGTCGAGCGCGAGACTGGTGACGTTGTTTATTATTTGCCAGTGACGCGTAAACCGAGAGTTCGAAGTTATAACAATGCGCTTCAAAATCGTCTGTTTTAATAATAATAATAATAATACTTGGATGACTTGTATAGCGCCGTTTTTGTGCAAAAATACCTCAAGGGCGCTGTACAAACTTATAATACATTTCAACAGTGATCTATGTTATTACTTAACTATTTATGGAGAAAATATACAGTACAATACTTACCTGGTAGGTCACTTGAGATTAACACTTAATTAACATTATCTAATTGTTTATTGGTGAAATTTAGATACAGGATTTAGGACTTAATTGAAAAATTGAATATAACTGGACTTTTTCTTAGGATTGGTATATTTAATTTAAGGGTACAACAGCTTAAAAAGGTAAGTTTTTAGTTTAGACCTGAATTCTGTTGGACTTGTTATGGATCTTAGTTCCGGAGGGAGTTTATTCCAAGCCTTCGGCCCAGATACTCCGAAAGCGCGATCACCAAACTTAGTATTTGGCTTGCGCATAGGTTCTATCAGTCTGCCTACAGCTGCTGATGTTGCTGATCTAAGCGTTGACTGCCTCAGACCAGTGTTTTCCGGGAAGCATAGTTCAGAGATGTAGGGTGGGGCCATTTCATTGATGGATTTAAACACCATCCAGCACAGTTTGTACTGGATTCTTTCAGGGCACTTGAGCCAGTGAAGGTTACGAAGGTGTTCTGAAATGTGCGAATATTTTGAAACCCCGGTTATGAGCCGTGCCGCTGCATTAAAAACTGATTGAAGTTTGTCAATTTGATATTTTGGAAGGCCGGCATAAATGCCGTTGCAGTAATCAAGACGTGAGACTACGTAAGAGTTGATAAGTAGTTTTGTTGCTTCTGAAGGAAGGTTTCTTCGGACAGACTTGAGTTGTCTTAGTTGAAAAAAACCGGTGCTTACAGTCCTATTTATTTGACTTTTAAACGAAAAGTCTGAATCTATGATGTTTTAAACCAAATTCGAAGAACAAAGAGAACTGCACTAAAATAATAATACGAATTTACATTTTTAACGATAAAAAATATTAATAACTTATCAAACACTTAACTAATGTCATTGCTTTTTTACTAATTTAACAGATTTTCAAAATTTCTACTTTCAGCTTGCATGCAAGTATATAAACGTAAAGTGATATTATTTACAACTCGTACGTTGTTGCGTATTTCATCTGCAGCTTTGTGAATACGTAACCGGAGTTCTTCGACAGTATTTACTTCTTTGGCGTAAACTTTTTCCTTTATTGCACCCCAAAACATGTGAGGTATTTGTTTATAATATTTCTTTAAAGTAAACAAATCACAGCTGTTCTGTTATCAGCTGTAAAGCGCGGGAAGGGGGGTAGCGGGTGTTAGTTCTAGGATCGGCCGGTCGATTTCAAATGATCCAAAAGCCATAATAATGCAGTACGCACACGCCGGCGCAATTTTTAGTTTGTAGCTAAAAATTGCCCATCTAAAAGTTGAAATTTCAAAAAAAGTTATTTATCTTTTTTACTTCTACCATCATGTAGAATCACCTTCCGAAGTTACTGCACTTTCACCCCGAACACCCTGTATATTTTATTTTCGAAGATTACCGAAGACATATAGGTATTATATTTGCAGCACATTCCATAGTGGAAAATACAAGTATCACCCTGGTAAAGGACCTCCATTCAGAATTGAAACATTGCTTAAAATCGCTTCAATTGTTTTTGGTGACAAGATCTGAATAGCTAAATACTTCCCCACCTTCCTCTTCCCTTTCTCCTTTTCCGAACACTACCTTCGGCCTCTCAATATCCCTAATTGGGTATGCCATAATCCCACTGGTTCCAGATGGTTGGGAATAGTGAAATTCTTTTGCAGTATTCACATTAAAAAAAATATATTCTCTTCTATGTTCCAGAGATGGCTTGAAGCACATGACCGTGACGCTGCAGAAGGTTCTATCGCAACTGGTGGAATACTTCAACTTGTGCGAAGACGAGTTGAACAACACTTTCGTTGGAGAGTTGCTTAGGCAAATTATCAATGCTGACGATAACTTCGATAACACTATCATCTTGAGGTCAGTGATTCAAATAACATGGGATCATTTTAATTATGTGCTCTTTACTTGTAATAAACAACACTTTAATTTAATAATAAAATAAGTCTTGTGCTAATAAATTACGTAAACATTGCATATTTTTACATTCTTATCCCTTTATGAATGTAAATGCAGAAAAGCTAAAATACCACCAACTCTAATATGCATAATATGTATAAATATACAGTGAAACGTCTTTCTATTATTTTTGAAGGGACCTATTGAAAGAAAAGATGAATGCAGAAAAACAATGGATGTAGAAATGTAGAAAAAAGTTACATTCATAGTAAAGTCTTGTCACTTGGGGGAACTACACAGTTGTCTACAAACAATTTCCTTATTTAAAAAAAAAATTAGAAATGTCTTTAATCATCCATGCCTTTTTGTTTGCGTAATATTTTATAGTATTCCTAAAACACCTAACAAGGGGCTTGCGTATGTCGGTTCCATCACTGTTGACGTAAAACAACAAGGAGATCCCCTCTTTCGACCCTTTCGTGGCAGGACTCACCCTTTAAAATGTCAATGTGTCTTTCTAGGTTTTGAAGATTTTCCGCACAGTAAAAAGATCACACGCGCACACAGCGGTGTTTGATTGTCCAACGACAATTAATGACTGATGTGAAAATTTTCGAATACGAGTACCGTTAGTCGAAACCAAGCATTTCGCTGTGAAATATGGTTTTGTATGTTAATATTTTGAAAAACGATTGATAGAGTAAAATATGTAGTGCAAAAAATGCATGCTAAAATAAGATTTGATACTCCGCGAATATGTCCGAAACGGTGCGGCCGTGGCTAAAATTGAAACGATGTCATGTTTAATGCAAATATTAAACCTTTTTTTTTAACTAAAGTTCATTATCACATTTGGTTTATTTGCGTGGATTGATTTCAATGTCATTTTCATTCAAAATATAAAATTATGATAATAAAATAAGATATCTATGATAATAAAATAAGAAAAAATTATTTCACAATAAATTTAACAGTAATTGAGTTTCATAAAATTTGATTTATATTAAATTTAAAAAATAAATGGAGTTATACGAATTAAACACAAAACAATCAATAAGTAATTGAGTTGTTTTAAATTAAAAATAAGTTAATCCTTTCAATTAAATTGGTTTATATTAGTAGAATCGATGACATGTTGTGGAAGTTTGTTCCATGCATCCACTACTCTATTTGCAAGGAAGTGTTTCCTAGGATTGGATGCAAAAGTTGTTTTATTAATTTTTTTGAGTGTCCACGGAGATTTATATTTTGTTGGTGGAGAAGATTACTTGAATGCCAGGGCAACTAGTAATGTCCAGATAAAATTTTGAAAGTCTCAATCAAGTCACCTCTTTCTCTTCATTTTTTTAACATTGGCAATCTTAGTTCCTTGAGTCTATCTTCATATTGCCGGTCTTTCAAGGCTCTTGGTATCTTTGTAAATCGTCTTTTACTCTCTCCCTAATAGATCTATATATTTTGCAAAATATGGACTTCATATTTGGAAAGCATATTCCAGGAGAGGTCGCAGGTTTTCCTGATTAAATATGTTGTAGAATTGGCTCTTTTGACAATCTCTGCGATATGCGGTTCGCATTTCAAGTCTTCTGATAATGGTAACTCCTAGGTCTTCTTGTAACGTCACTGCTTCAAGTTTGACAAAACTCACTAGCCGATAGGTTAATGTGGTAAAGCGATACATAGAGGAATGATCGATGTGATCTATTTTTACGAGTTTTGTTGGAAATTAATTCGGGAAAAGAAAAAACCATTATTCAAGGAACGATCGATTAAGTTTCACTGTATTATATTTATATTGTTGCTATTGGTATATTATATTAATAACGTTTCTTCGCTCTTGTAAAAGACAGCAATCATAGCGTAATGGTCTATTCTTTATTATTTTTGCCCGGTTTGTGGCTGAATGGTGTTGGCTTCGCACCCTGACATCGCGGGTTCAATCCTATGCAGGTTAAGCTATCCGTCATTGCAAAATAATGAATATATTCACATGTAATAGTAGGTACATATTATCTGTGGATTCTGCTAGCCTGGGCATTCCCCTCACCAATCAAATGTTTAGTCGAAGAGTAAACAAATAACACCTACGTGACATCCCCGCTAACATTAATTTGTTTGTGTAATTCATTAGATCATTCTTTTATGTATGTTGTTCTAAACAATTTTGCTCATATCTGTATTCATAATTTACAGTCCAGTTTATTATTTTTCCACTATAGCTCACAGCTCGAAATAAGCGACACATTTATGTTGTGTGAAGTGCTGCCCATCATCATCTCTTTTCTTGACCTTCTTGCTTGAGATTGATTTGTTTTTTAATCATCAATCAGTAACATTAGTTTATTGTATAAATGATGTACAAGAACCAAAATAAACATAAATTATATTTAAAAGAAAGTAATCTTATTTGTAAAATCAGGATTAATTTATTTTATCGTCTGATGCATTATTTGTGCAGATGCACTTTTTATTCTATATTGAAAGAGTAGTCACTTTACTTGGCACTTCATTAAATAAAAATGCTCTTGAATATACTGAGCTAGTTACCTGGACTCTTAAAAACATAAAACACACAACCATTCACCGTCTGCCGTCAGCCTGTCTACCCGCCTCTCTTCCACACATCACTCATTCAATTTCTTACTTGCATTAATATTCATCCACATTACAGTTCTTTCACCACATCCCACGATGCTGACTCCCGACACGGCTCCGTTCACGGATCCCAGGAAAACCTGAAGCTGGACACCAGCGCCCTGTCGCAGATCAGCCGACACTCCAAACGGATGCATTTTGCCCCCAACGTGGATGGGATCTTGCCCTTCATTGAGACGGACAGCATCCTGGATTGCCTGGACAAGAGCCAGGACGTCAGTGTCAACTTCAAGCATGACCTTGACTACTGTCTGAGAAGGCTGAAGCAGGAAGCACAGGATTTGCTCGTACTGTCGTCACAGCCAAAGAGACTCAGTATACTAGGACCTAGTGGTAAGAATATATATAGAATATTTATTTTTTATACCATTTGTAAATGTTTGCATTTCTAAAAATTTGGCATAAAAATGACAAACTTAATATTTTATTTAACCACAGGAAAAAGTTTCCGTACCGAGTTATTGTTTGGGTGAAATGATAACGAGATGAGCCAAAATTCGCTCTAACTAAATGATTACACTCAACGGTTTATCTTTGCCTTGTTTTTCTAACGCTAAATCATGCCAAATGTAATTTATTCCTTGTTTCAATGAGTCATTATTATTTTTGTTATTTTGACTCATTTGCATTATTTTTTCTTTGCGTAATCTGTATGTAACACATTCGGAGCAATGTATACTTAATTTACATTTTCAACTAAAATCAAAATTATAATTGCTTTTTTGAAAAGTAATCTATTTTTACTGTCAAAAAAAGTTATGCATAAACTATAATAATTCAATTAAGGTTATTGTTACGAGTAGAGGTATCTAGAAATAGAGTCTTCTTGTGAATATATTGTCATTGAACTTGTTGAACTGATAATTAAATGATAAAACAGAAAGAATATACATAGTAGATTTTGTAAATTGAAGTGCTGTTGCATAAGTTATCAAATAGTATGCCATTGTGTGTTTAGTTGTCCTAGCAAAATGCCCGAGTATGTTCATAATTTTGCAGATGAGCAAAAGCCAACCAAGGACTTTGCAGATGCAAATGAGCTGCTACAGGAGCACAACGAACTGCAGGATAAATATGACAAGTCTGAAGAAGTCCGAAAGGTAATCATTATTGATGTTGAATCAATATTTTTATCTTATTGTCTTATCTCAATTTCCAAGAAAGATTTTTGTCAGTTTGTGCATGCAAATCAAAGATTTTTGTTTAGTGAATATCTTTGTTGTTTTGGTTATGTCGACAACCTTTTCTATAGGTTTAAACAATATCTATAATAAAAGCGGTGAATTTAAAGTTAGTCATTTTATAAAAACTTGTTATGTTCATTTTAACATAAATATTGAGAGAAGAAACTTTTAAAAGATTCAATGGTGTGAACAAAATGATTTATTTTTGAATATTCAGAAATGTCAAGTAATACGATTTTCCCAAACTCGTTACAATATATCATGAATATACATTAAATAATATTAAATTAATACCAGTGTCACAAATTCGTGACTTGGGTGTAATATTCGATGAAAACTTGACATTCATATCACACATTAACTATATAACTAATAAGGCTTTAAATTTAAAGATGCTTGGCTTCCTTTGCAGAACTTTAACTGATTTTGAGTCCTTAGATTGTAGGAGTACCCTCTATATTTCATTAATTAGTCGAGTGGAATATAATTCACATATTTGGTACCCTTTGTATAAAGTTAACTCACTCAAAATTCCAATTGAATACATTAACTATGTCAGTTTGATGAATCAATTGCATCCAATAAAACTCTAGTGATTTGCATATGTAGTATTGTTCTAGTTACTATATTATTTTATGTTACTGTTACATGTTTTACTAATACATATTGTTTCATATTCAGTTCAAAATTTTAAGTATAATTTTTGATAGCTCACTACATATTATATTCTGTTCTTAAAATATGTACATGTAAAAGCCCGGCTAGGCGTAATACCAAATACATAGAATAAAATAAAAATCAACAATGGCCATTTAAATTTTAAAATTTGTAAGCATATCAAGAAGATTAATTACAGGAATGTAAATCTTCATAAATATTTAAAAAAAATAGCCATTCACTATTTATTTGTTTATAATGTTTGAAAATAGACTTTGGCAAGACCATTACAAATACGCTAAAAAATAACTACGCTGATATTGTCAAACTTTTCAAAGGTGTTCAAAGTCACATGGATTCCATTCCTCAGCAGAATGATCTTGATTCTCTTTTAAAATGGTTGGAACTGAACACCTTATTTTTTTTTTTCTTCAGCATCCAGAAATGCAGTGTCGTCACGTTAATATGCAAAAGACAACGTCACGTTAATATGCAATCACAAATTAATATGCAAAAGAAGAAGTTCTTCTGGCTAGTATTAAGTTTATTACTAGTTTTAGTATAATTTCAGCTACAATTAAAGCAGGAAGTTTATTGTCCAATCCATTGGGTGTGTGAATGAATAATTGATAAGATGTGAATGGATGTAGGAGTTGGAGGAGTCCCTGGCTCAGAGCATGTACCAGGAAGAGATGCTGCGGGGAGAGCTGCAGGAGGCCCTGGAGAAGGTCGCCGAGCTGGCCAATGACCACCCTCTGCACCAGGAGATCATCTCTGAAAGGTACCAATAGCTATTTTATTTTTGTAAATGATGAATACTGTGAAAATAGTTGTATTAACCTTGAAAATGCGCATTGTCGTGGTGTAGGTCAGCAAGGAATGTGTGGCCACATCACTGTATCAAGCCACATGGTTCTCGTGTTAATTGTGGCCGTGCAGCATTGTGCGCAGCTATCTGTGGCAGGCTTAATGTCCAAAACACAAATTCTCGTAAAGATTTCATCCGAACTGCTTGTGATTGGTAGTTTTAAAATAATCTTTATAATTAGTTTCTGAGCTTTAAAGATTGGATCAATGGCAGCAGCGTTTACTCCTCCCCAGGCTACAAAACAGTACTCGATTAAATATTGACATGGTGCGTAGTGGTTCGATTTAAGCTAAGACAGTTGCAAATATGTCTAAAGAGGGTAATGGATTTTCTAAGCTTGTTTCCTTAAGTGATAATATGTTCTTTAATTTTTGATTGGTTGATGGATTCTTTGGCCGATGTTTCACAAAAATCACACTATTTTAGTTTGCCAATTACTGTAATATTTATCACTTCCTCAGGTACGGCGAAGTGGCCCCACCGGCCCGCCTAGCTGCCGAGCTCCAGGCGGCCACCACAGAACGTGAAGATATGCAAATGCAGGTAATTAACTTTAACCCAACCATTCAATACATACACCTCTCCAAATGTTGTCCACTTCAACTTGCATACATCACTTGTTCACCTTTTCAAATTAATAATATTTTTATTGTCCAGTGTCTTAACCAGTTGCAATAATGTTCCTATTTATGTTTGCTTTTATCCTGGTTTTCTATTTTCAAAATTGTCATAATAAATTAAAAAGAATTGATTGACAATCAATAAATTCAAAATTGACACAATGTGTCAGTAGCATGATATAAAAAAAATACTAACAAAATTAACCAATATCGCATTCATTTGGTGCTAAATCTAATATTATGTTATTGCATGGAATAAAATAAATATTTGTACTTCCAAGTCAATGATTGTCACCCCTTTCTAAGCACTGTACTCTATTGTAAATAAGTGTTGGTGAGAGCTCCACTAATATCAATGAAATAATGACCAGCTGGAGGCGGCCAACAAGCAGTTGCGTTCCACTAGGCTATTCCTAGAGGAGCAGGCCGCAGAGAGGGAGCATGAGCGCGATGAGTTTCAACAAGAACTAAAGCACTTGAAAGATGAAAATTCTAAATTATTGGTGAGGACTCAGCAGAATGTGAGAATCTCCAAGGAGGTAATGTTGTCTTCTTCACTTCAACTATCTACACTGTAATATAACCTGAATGTTTATCTTAGTTCAATGGGTAGTGTGCTAAAAATATTGCCAATCTATCCCTACGTCAGGGCGGGTAAACTTTCAGCGGTGAAAGATACAAGCAATTAGCAATTTTGAAGCTTATACCGACCTGCTGGAAGGATCGGTATGCGAACTGTAAACTAAAGTGGCGCCATCTCACCGAAGAGTTTAAGAGGCATTGGCGAGCGCCGTTCAGTTTTCGGAGAAATTTCAATATTATGGTCAACATCGACGCACTGCGCGTATAGATAATTGATGTTTCCGGGTGACTTTTCTCGATGAGCGATATGGAATTCTCTCGCACCACGTGACCTATGACACATGATACAAAGAACTAAAATTCAAGCCGGTTGAATTTAACCTAATAATTTTATAGTATTAATTTTATTACTCTTCTTTGCTTTGATTTTCAATGAAATATCATAATATCACAATACCGATAGTAATAACTATCGGTTGATAATAATTATTTTTAGCTTGACTAAAATTTAGGGAGTAGGTTTCTCCAACGCTCTTTAGAGCTAGCCGCCACTGTTCAGAAGTGACGGACGTAAGAGTGAAATTCATTCACAACACTAAGCACATAATATACATGCTTGTTATGGGTGCCAAGTCTTTCATAAAGTTTATTTAGCTTATTTTAAAGTTTTCAATACATATAAATAACTATTCTAGTCTATGTCTGACCAAAAAGACAAGGAGAGCTATAATGATTTGATTTTATTAACTCTTGGTGTGCCGCCGCAAAATTTTATGCCACGCGCCATCCGATTCTATTTTCACCGTTACTTATTTGTTTGTTTGCAAAATGTTTTTGTAAATTCTACCGTCGTACCTAATAATGCTTTTATATATTGATAAAGATAGTATATAATCTACCATAAGTAGTTTCTCCAGAATAGCTCAGAGAAATGATTTTTTTTCACTGTTCCGCTGTATTCATATGAATACGTCAAGCGATTAAGAGACTGTTCACTTTGAAGAATATTATGACTCAGATTCCGATGAATTAGACTACATTTAATAGTGCTTGTTCTATGTTTGATGCAGTAAATTACTACGTCTTACATAAATGCGTACTTTTGAAAATGAATACATATATTCACTCTTTTTCGTGATCGGGTAGGACGTATTGAATGATGTGGAATGTGATTTCTGCAAAGCAATCTTAATTTAACAAGCATTGACCTTATAGAAAATATGGGTTCTATTTCCAACTGATAAGAATAAAAAAAAATTGTCCAGGAACCTTTAAGATTATATGAGCGGGGATCTGCTAAAGATATTCTGACTATGATCCATTCCTATCTTATTTATGTGTATTTTATATTGGGATCCATTTTGACTAACAAATAAATGTACTTCACTTAATGTATTTAATAAAAAAGCTTGCGGGAATTTCTTCTTTTAACATTCAGCATTTTCTCCACCGAACTTCATTCACAAAAGATAAAAATCTTCATTTATGATCATTTTCCTTTTTCATAAAATAATTCACTTATTCATTTCCATGGAATTTTGCACCGAATGTCCTCCAAAACACGGATGAACTCCCAGCGTGGACGGTAAATATCAGCTTGTATGTATTAAAAAAAATCCATTTTAGGTGTTAAATTGTATGCTTGTGTTTTTTAAGGTTGAACAACTGGAAGCCCAGATCAAAGATTTGACAAATCGAATAACTGAATTGGAGACTGAAAACAATAATCAACTATCCGAATTGAATTCTGCCGAAGACAAGATTGGCTTACTCAGAGACATAATCCTTAATTTGGAAACTCAGATAGAGACCAAAGCTTCCCAAGAAATGGAAGTTCTGAAAGACCTGGAGTTGTACAGACTGCTGTCTGAAGAGAGGGAGTTGAAGATTGATGACCTGACGGAAGAGTTGAAGGTTTCTAGGAACGATATAGAGAAGAGAATCACGGAAGGACTGTTGGACGCAAACAGGAAGAAGCAGGCCGGAGGAGCAGAAGGTGAAGTGGATTCTGATAAACTAGAAATTGAAGAAATGCGCAGTGAGGTTGGTTGTAATTTTTATTGTTCCTTATGTTTTCTAATATTTATACATACCTATGTAAAAAGTAGTGTTGGAGAATGTTGGTATCAATAAATAAACAAAAGACTTTCTGCCTTATATTTAGTAAGATATTATGTAAAAATTGCGATCTGGTGTCATAAAATTTACAAAGTTTTCAAGCTAGCAATGTCATTTCCATTGTGAGCTTTGGAGATTTGAAAATCCATTTAACTGTCAAAAAAATAAGACGAGATTTATTTATTTATTATGAGCATGTATTATTTATACATGAACACAGTAAAGTCATATGTCAACCAAAGCCTGAACAAGGTTTCGATAAAGTCTAATAATTGAGTCTAATTAACACATTCTTTGCGGGAAACGAGAAAACTCGTCATACGCCTTCTCATAAGCTGGAGACGAGTTTACTTGTTTTGTTGCGCAAAGCGGTAAGGAGCGGGAAACTTGTAAACAAGGGGTTCTAAATGGGTGCGGGGTCATGTGTTTTCTATTGTCGGCGGTACCCGATCTATCTACCTGTCAATACAATGAGTTTGAAACACAACAAAAAATAAAATCGTTGTCTCGTATGTTCCGCTCACAAACTACGCAGTGAAACGCGGTACATGTGCAAGTTTTGCAATGTGCCCCTGCATAAAGGAAAGTGTTTCGAACGCTATCACACATTGAAGCACTATTAGGTTATAGTTTTTTTTATATGTATTGAAAATTTCTAAATAATCTTGTATGAATAAAGTTATTTCGATTGTGAAATACTGTTTTTTCTATGATTCCCAAGAAAGTAGAATGTTTTTGTTCCAAAAAAAAAGGAATTACACATACATTGCTAAGTAAATCAATAGAGACATCTTTTTAAAGTAAAACACTGAAAGTTTCATCGAAAAATATCAAATAGATCATAAGATATGAATATTTTGCGGAAAGTCTAATTTTGAAAAGTCTAAAATCTAATTTGGCGGTAAAATGCCCGACCACATAGTGTTAATAGAAAATATTGAATTTATTTGCATAATGACTGAAAAAATCATTTAGAAAAAAAAAACCTAAAACTTCAGTGCACCATATTGTCTCTGGCTCAATGATCTCTGGAACTCTGATTTGCTTTGAATTTAAGTGTCATTTTCAAAATTTTAACTGATTATGTGAAGAATTCAGACAAGCGATAAAGTAGGTACCTACCTACCCTGCCATCATAAGTAAAAAGGCAGCTGGGAGTTTGCAAAAGTCACATTATTTTATATGAGAACTTTCATGTTTATCAACCTAATACAATAGAAATATATATATTTTTTATGTGACCTCCCAAGTCTGTACATTGTAAATAAATATTTGTCGAAACGATGTTGCCACCCGGTTGGGCAGCTTTGTGAGCCACGATAAGTAGGGGCTGTAGGAAGGGATTTATTAATGCGGGTCTTGAAGAGGCCAGGATTATACGAAGGAGGGAAAACAGGTAAACAAAGACAGTATATCAGTATGTAACTTTTGCAAATTCCCAGCTACCTTTTTGCTTATGACTGCAGTAAAATATAATATGTTAACAGAAAATTATTTTAATTGTCTTTTTCAAAATTGGAATTATAATATCCCGTGATTTTTCATGAGTCTGTTCTATTAATGTTATAAAAGCTGTGATGTTTTACCATCTACTATTTTTATGACCAAATAATAATTTCTTAGAATAAGTGTGACATTTTCCCAATCCTTTATCACATCTCTTGTTGTGCTTCAACAGCTGCAGGCTTTGCTGAAGGTCTTATCGGAGCAGACCTCCACCCTGGAGAACTTGCACGAGGCCGTCTGCTCACAGAGCTGCAGCTCGCCCAGCGAGGATGTCTCTGTCAGGGATCACAAGAAACATCATGCCAAAGTGAGCTCTAACCTTTTAACAGCTCTCAATGCAAGCTATCCAAATTCAGGGTCTTTAGAGATGACCCTGGATGTCTCTCCCTTCTGGATGGTCTGTCAATTTACTTTACGATTTGGAATATTGTTGTGATATTTTTCCACCTCCACGCAATACTGAACTCTAGGTGCACGTGGTAGATGCTACATTAGCCTGTGGCCTTCGTATGTAGGTGAAAATTGCGTTCCGTTTAGCTGTTTAAAATTATTACCACTTTTTGTTAAATTTTTTTGTATTACATAATGTGTTTGATCTAAGCAAATATTGATTGATATAAGTTAATCATTGAAGAAGATAATATCAACAACTCTCAACGAAAATTTTAATGGGATAAAGACACAGAAAATAAAAAGGTAACCGACGCACCTGGGACTTGAACCCAGAACTTCTAGCCTTAATTAATTACATTCTGTCATTTTATCAATCTCATACTTCCAGGGTTCGAGTCTCAGTTGCGACTGTTATTTTATTTTCTGTGTCTTTCATATTTTTATTATCTTCTTCAATGATTGAATATTACTACATATGAGGTTTATAATCCTAATTGATATTGATATAATAAGTTAGTTTTGTACTTACGAGAACTAAACCTTCATCAACACTAAATCGATTGTTATGTTATAATTATTGTGTAGCTCGAAAATATTCCTTAAAGTGACTTCCTTCACACTGAAGCTAATGCAGATGTCGTCCAGAACGCACTGCTGCACCTGGGTGACTCAAGCATTCATAGAATTCATTGTTCTTCTTTCCGTGGAATTCGGAAAACAAATCAACTACTGGGGATTGTTAAGGATCTGGGCTGCTGTCAAATCATTTAGCACAAAGGTTCTTCACCTCAGTGCTTACAAGAGCTACCTTCTCTGTTTTTACACGACAATAGCTACGGCTATAACATTGACTGTTTCTGTTTGGTTTAATTGCAATTTTTCTGTCTGGTTCCCAAGGGTGATCCGTCCCCCATAAGCGTGCGAGTGGCCCGACTCCCCGTGTTGGAGGTGCTGCAACTGGGAGACAGTGTGCACCGCCACCTGAAGGCTGAGGATGCGGCCCTAAAGCGGATCCGCGACCTCGAGATGCAGCTGACGCAGCTCAAGGATGTGACGCAGGTAATGCTAAACATAATATACAGTACAACCCACATAACAACTCCAGCGATGGCTACCCAAATTTAGGTTGGTGATTTTTATGAATTGAAGTGAATTATAAATTTAACAACTTAAAATTATTTAAAAATGGTGGAATCATTGTCATTAAACTGTAGTAAGCAGTTTATATCTTTTGAATTTTAATATTTATAGGTATGATATTAATTTAATCGAATTGCTCAATCGAAATTCGAACACCCGGAAATCTCCATCACTCGAGTCAACCAAATAATTCCACAAATAAATGTGTACAAAGTTTTTTATTCCGGTCCCTTGGAAAAACTTATAGCCGCTCAAATGATTTTTGGCATATTATAGCGAGTTTGCAAAACGTCTTGAGTAATCCCTTGCCATAATGTGCCAAATTTATAGAACCTAAACATATGGGATAATAAGCTGAAATCTAGGTGAATTCATTGGCTTCAAACTGCAGTACTACTGCAGTTTCATATGTTTTTCTATATTAACCACTCAGAACATTAGAACGTCAAAAGACGTAAATATGATAATAGCGGTCAAGACATTAGAACGTCTTTTCACGTAAATGCGCGAGATTTTACAAAAATCGATTTATTTCCATCACTAGTATACGGATTGCCATGATTTAAAAAACAGAGTATCGATAATGAATAACGCTACGCGTCTGTATTCAAGAATATCTATGGATTGTAGAGGTGCATTATCTAAGTCGATTGGATCTGTCATCTTGTTAATAATTTATTGCGTTTCTAAATAATTTATTAAAAATATTTTAGTTTGGACGGTTAATATTTTGAGGTGACTAATAGTTTTTAATTATATTTCTTCAATATATAAAGTGTTATTTCTTTATGATACTCAGAAAAAAGTACATTTTTCACAGCTTTGAAATAATGGTCAGCGATTTTTACATATTTTTGACGTTTTCAGAAAATGTATATTTAGAAACGCAAATATTTACGTATAACAAAACAATACGATAGTGAATTTCATAATCTTTCCAAAACATTTTTTAGAATGAGGCTACGTTTCCCAAAACGTGAGTTATGAAGCTTTTAACAAAACTCTTGAATAACACAAAAATTTTCACGTTTTGACAGTTCGCAAAGGAACACAAAGTAAATAAAAGTCTTTTTCTGAGAGGTTAATAATTTGAAGAATGAACACCCAGCGCTCCAGTGGATAAGAGAGTTTTAGTGTAAATACAAATTTGACTTTAGGTATCAGAGACACGTCCACAACACAATTCTTTCGGTTTATCACTTCAGTGACCGTCCTAGTTTTGGTGGATATTCAAACAATCAAATCATACTTCAGAATATTGATAATCTTATGCATATAAATTTTGTACATGAAATAAGCGAAGCTAGCAGTTCATAATGGAATGCTGATACCAACCCTGATGTTTGGCAGTGATGATGGAACTGTCATAGTAATATGACTGGATGCTGTGGAAATGAGATTCCTGCGGCATATGTGTGGTAAAACCGTAAACGAATATGTTTAAAATGAATTCGGAATGCAAGCGTAGTGAGTAAGTTTAAGAAGAGGGAAGCTTAGATGGTTTGGGCATATTGAGCGGCTGAACAAAGAAAGGAGTGTATATGGCATAAATGTGAATTGCAGAAGAAGTCGGGGATGCCCAAGGAAGAATATGCTGTTGCACAAGTGAATCAAATACTAGAGTCGGGTCATGTCAAGAGTCAGAATAACAGAAGGGTATGTATGAATGCGAATGAAGCAAAGAGTATGTGTCGAGACCAAGTTGTTTGGCGGTCCATCCTCTCTGCCTATTCCTGGTTAGTTAGTTAAAAAAATGTGTATGTATTTTTCTCTGAACTAAAGAACCATGCTGAAGCCTCATTTGTGTGCTTGCCCGGTTCGTATATCCTCTTGTGTTTGTGTCTTTTATGCCAACTTTTTTTTTCTTTTAGTCAATATGCATAATAATTGTAACAGGAGCTGAGGATGGAGCGAGACGTCCTCCAGGAGCACGTGAGCGAGAAGAGCCTGCGCATCTCCTCGTTGCAATCGCGGCTGGAGCAGACGCGCCACACAGTGGAGGCGCAGAGCTACCACAGCACGGAGGGACTGCGGCGGCAGCTGGACCTGGCAGTGGCCGAGGCGCAGCAGCTGCGTGAAGGCCTGCGCAGCAGAGACATGCAGCTGAGGGCGCTGGAAGGGACACCAGGTGACTATATCCGCTATATACTCTCAGTATCTTCCTGGAGCAGACGTGCCACAATGTGGAGTTGCAGAGGGAGGGGCAGCGTTGGTGGCTGGACCTGTCCGCGGCCAAGGAGCAGAAGCTAAACCTTTTATGTGACACCTCACATAAACTCCCCTGTGTGTACTGTATACAAAAAGGTGTGTCATTTTTGAAAATTAAGGGATGACTGATATCTCAAAAAAGTTGTATATTGCAAAGATAATAAGAACTGATTAAATAAAATTATCCTTAACCAGAAAATCACTCTGAAATTCCAAATGGTTGAAGGATGCTTTGAGAAAGGTTGTGATGAGCTGTTTGATGTTTTGTGACTAAAATTTATATAAAATTTCTATCACAGAATAAAGGCGAACACAAGAAATGCCAAGTGGGCGTTTTTCATGATCAAATATTCGCCTAATCGGGTCTTAAATTTCCAATGCAAAACTGTGTTTCACCATGATTACGAAATTCAAATGGGATGGAGATCTACAATGTCAGGCAAGGGTAAAAGGTAAGTGAGACAGAACGCCGGACTATTGGCCTAAACGTAATATTTGTTTCCATTCAAATTTGTATGGAAGGCACTTCCAGTTTTCTTCTTTATTCTATGCTTCCTTTTTCGCTCCCCTATTTACTTTCGCCTCTTATGTGGCTTTCATTTACTTAAAAAAATATGTTGTGTTATCACATTTGGCTATATTAAGGTGAAATCCCCACTATTATTGTCAAGGTCCCTTCAATGTCACTATAAAATCGTCACCGATCAGGCAAAAGTTACCAACACGAATTTTTGAGATACTGCAAATTTGAAAGCTAAAATATGTTGCATACACTTTTTAAAGTTTATGTTACGGAAATTTATTTTATATTATTTCTCTAACATTCAAATTTAGATATGGTGACTTCCTGAACGGCAACGAAGTACAATGTACGTAATTGATTATTCAATTACATAAAAAGTAGACGTTTGATTTGCCATGTATCTCGACATAATAAACCAAAATAAGGAGATTTGTTGTAAAGTTAGTTTATTTTATTTTCCAGATTCCAGTAAAGAGATGGTTCAGAGACTTAGAAGAGAATTGGAAGAAAGCAAGTCAAAGTGTAGAGAACTCCAAAAGGAATTGGAGTCATTCCAAGCTCAGCAAGAAACCCTTTTAGCCGATAAAAGTGCTGATATAATTATCTTACGACAGCAGCTACTCGAGAAGGAAAAACACCTTCAAGCTATTTTAAGTACGATTTACTTTTCACTACTTGGTTAATTGATTTTTTTAATCTCTTTTACTTTATTGATTAAGTTGCGTTAATTTAAAATTAATAATGATTTTTCAGGCTTGCAAATTGATGAAGAAAGAGAGAAAGATTGCATCAACGATGGAAAACTGTCTGCTCGAACTTTGAGCGATATTTTGTCAATATCCGAATTTGATGAACCAGATCTAATTATGAGAAATGCTGATCTGAGGCCACAGAGTTTTGTTTCGGGCCATTTTATGTTTACAACTAACAATGATGTTAAGGAGCAGACCGCAACGGTCGTACAAGAGACGGATCAAATCATTCCTATTGCCGCTTCTTCTGGAATCCTTCATCACCCCCTTAAAGAATCTAGTCCCGCATTGCAAAAAGAGCAAAGCTTGCCAACTATAAATAGTGCACATAAAGGTGATGACGAATTCAGCATCTTAGAAAACTTTAAACTACACCGAGCTTCACTTACATCTCCGAGGAAACGGGAAAATACGTCATCTGTAAATTTCAAAGCCCTGAATGAGAATTGTTCAATGTTCCCCAATAAAGATGCTTCCGGTGATAAAAATGTTACGATTGAACCAAAAAGAATAGATTTTTCTAAAGAAAATTACTCGGAACAGAATAGAGTTGAGAAAAGTGATGTTAGAAAGACAAGTTTATCTTTGAATGATGCTGACATTTATCACAACATTGAGAAAAATTTTATAGTAAGTCAATCTAGTTTTCAACTGCCAAGATCTCTGAAGGATATGGGCATCAAAGTTGATACGCAACAAAAAGATTTCCCTGATATTTTGACACAACTTAAAAATGAAATATGCATTTTAAGAGATGAGCTAAATGCTAAAACAAACGCTCTCAAGTTGGCTGAAGAACAACTGTCAGAGTTTCCAATTGTGAAGAATGGAATGGAAGATCTGGAACGAGTGCTGCAAAACAGCCTGGAAACCATGCAGGAAGACAAGAAGTATTTTAATATACAACTTGAAAACTTTGCTAAAGGGGAACAAATATTAAAGGAGAAACTAGAAAATGCTTTGAGTGAAGTCAAGGAAAGAAGTAAAGAGATTAACATTTTGAAGGATGATATTCTAAGGCGGGAAACTATGATCTCTGAAATTTATAAAGAAAAGAGAACCGTGGAGGTAAAGCTATCTCAAGTTGAGGAAAAGTGTAAAGTATTAGAAAGCAATTCAATGGAGAACCATAATTTAAAACTCAAGTTAATTGAGCTTCAGAAACTCGAGAACACCATTGCCGAGAAAAATCTCCAAATTGACAGTCTAAATGAAAATTTGGATAGACTGGATGATCTTCAAAAGAGAGTAACCGAGGAAGACGAACAAAACAAAAAGCTGAGCAGTCATCTACTAGAGAAAACTTCCGCCCTCACTCTTCTGCAAAAACAACATCAAGATCTCAAGTACGCCACTGAGCAGTCCAATGCTGAAAACTGTAAACTGACGGCTGAAATACAGAACTTAACCGGGAAGAATACCAATTTACAAAGTGTCCTCTCCAAATTCAAAGATGCCGTGTCAAAAATTGAGAGTGATGTAGAAAATGTCATCCAACGAGATAATAATCAAATAGAGCCAACACCCGATCCAAATAATGAAGATATCATTAAATTAGAAGAGTTTAAATGGCTCCTGAGTGGTTTGGAGGGACATAGATCTCCCACAGAAAACATGGGAGATGATGATGTCGACGATCAGTACCAGACAAAACTAGAAAAGATAAGATTGAAGGTGCAAACTCTTCAAAATGACTTGATCTCGAAAAGAAAAGAACTGAGTTCAAAGGTAGGTCTTGTTAAATATAATCAGCCTTACTAATAAACGTGGTGAAAATTTTATACAATTGATAAACAACTGTGTAAATAAAACCTTACTGATAAGCTGAAATTGACCAAACTGATTTTTAACAGCCGTAAAAAGTTATACACATTGTTTATACAGCAGAAGAGGCTAGTTTATTTGTTGTGTAAACGTAAAATTTCTCATTGAATTTCGGAATATTACCTAGCTATTTTAAATGTGCTATATATTTCTTCTTTTTGAAGATGTCCTAAAAATAAATAGGATTTTAGAAACTATATAAAATTACCTTTTAGATTTTGTATATTTGAAATATATGTAAAATTTTATAATCTGCAATATTTTAATTTCAAGCATGAACAAAAAAAAACCGCATATATGTACTACTCCAAATGTCGAAAAATTTAACAGAATACAAAATTTGCAAAACCCATTCCTCTTATTTAGAGAATCTGCGAGAAAACTGTCACATCACTTTTTATCTTGTTTATACAATAAATTTTCTTAGGAATTCCCAGTGAAAAACCAAAAAAAAATTACATTTTGGATTCATTGTTTTCAAAATAGAAACATTGATTGGTTGTGTTTATATTTACCTACACACGCATAAGGCATTTATGCTGTTAAAAAACATCACTTTCTCATAGAACTCTCGTTAAATTCACACGGTCATCTCATGCGTCAGTCTGCCAAAATGCGATATTGCAAGTTCTTTCGTGGCACACAACTAAATTTGATGTTAGTAAGAATTCAATATGTAACTAAAACACCGTTTATTAGTTGGGAAGTGTTTTTTTGTATTAGTGAAGCTGTAAATATGTACATATTTATTTTTAAATTAATGCTATCGAAGGTTTAATTTACTTATCGAAAATATTTTGCAGGTGCTGCAATTAGAGAAAGCCAAACTTGAGATTGGAGATTTAAAGTTGAAAGTGAATTACCTGAAGAATGATGAATCGGATAAGGACAACATGCTGAAGGAATTGGTCTCGGAAAGGCTCACTCTTAGAGCCAATCTGAAGACCCTGAAGAACCAACTGAGCGAGGAGGGAAATATGGAGGAACTGGTGGATAAACTCAACAAAAGAATAGATGACTCTAATAAACTGCAAGAACAAGTTTTTGAGCTGACTGAAGCTGTAAAAATGTAAATTTTATTTTAAAAATGTTTTCAAGAGTCCAACCACTTTTATTATTAACTTCTGGTGTAATTTCTCCGCTATCTATCTCTCTATCGCATATTTTTGTCAGTTTTAGTATGTAAGGGCTCTCAAAATATGCTTTTAGCGGCGATGTCCATCTGTTAAATTATAATTAAAAGTTTTTGGCTCTTCATTATTTCGCTGTATTCTTATCTTATTTGATGATACTTGAATATGCATTAGAAAAAGACATTAAACTAACTGTAACAGGTAATGAAATGCAGTGTTTTCTTTAATATATTTTAGACACGAAGCCAACGCTATTCACAGCTTGGAAAAGGACAGACATCTACAAGAACTATTGTCGGAGAATGAGCAGCTCAAGATCGCGCTGGGAAGTTTAAAGAAGGTGCTTAATGATCGTGAAATTCAGCTTGACAACTTGTTATCAAATGCTAAGACACAGAAGTCCGCAAGTTTACTGAATAGAGATACTCAGACCTCCTTTGATGAAACAGAGCAACAAATGATGCAGGTATGATTAAATTATTTTGTTGTTGGCAATATGTATGCTTTTGAGATCCCTATTTATCATTTGCAATCTGAAAAGAGAGACAAGACATCAGCACCCATTGAAAAATTAAAAATATTTTTAGAGCAAACAGATAGGGTTAAATTATCCCATATTGAAAGGTCTCTGTAACATAGTAACCTAGTGGATAACCACAAAGAAAAGATAAAATGATTGATAGGATAGGTTAAGTTAAAAAATAATGTTAATTTGTTAAGAATAAGTTTGTAAACCTTTTTGCACTTTATTTCATTTTTCCCAAATACATAATCCTAAATATTATGTATGTAGCCACACGCTACTGACCATAGGGCCACAGCAACACACCCAACACACCCAACACGCCCAACTAGCGCCCGTCTACAATGTTGTGTGTACGCCCAAGAAAGACATGACACTACCAAGTGAATCAGATACTTGAGTTGGGTGTCCGGTCATTTCAAGAGATATGAGATGTCATAAGAGTATGATAGATAGATACATTCATTATTTCATGGGTAGAATGGAGTATTATATTTATTAATTTATTTTGTGAAATTTAATGTAATTTATTCTGTGGATGTTTTTCCAAAGGAATTTTTGATTTCCTCAATTTTACATATTTTTTCATTGTTCCTTATTTTTTTCACAGAATCAAGACGCTGAAGTTATTAAAATACTGAAGGACCGTCTTGAAGCAGCAAACGATTCAGAATCTCAATTGCAAATGCAACTAACGAGGGAGAAGTCCATCACAGCACAATTACAAAAGCAATTGGAGACATTGAAGCATGAGCAATTAGCTTCTGAACAGTCTAGTAATGACTTTGAAAGAGCCCAACGCGGAAAGTTGGACCGACTCTCTAGTAAACTAGAGGACCAGGTTGATTTTCATTTAAATTACAACAATTTTTCCTCAGCTTGACTAACAACATTTTTTTGAATCATCGCCTTATCTTTGTTTATTATTTGCAACCATTAATAACAAATCACTCATTTAACTATCTTGCCTGTTATTACTAAAATATAATATTATTCATATTGAATTTGTTTTGAGATTTGCAATTTGTGGTTTTTATATATGACCTGCAATTTAGCATGATCTAGGTCTGAAAACTGACTATGTAATAGAATATTTTGAAAAGAAATGAGTTTCGATAAGTGATGTCATTGCCAAACAGTTTTTTTTTCTTCTTAAAAGTGTAGTATTTTTCAGTTGTTTACCGATAATTAAGACAGGTGGAGGTTTTTTTAAAAATTCTGACTGCCATTAAATGAGGTGATTTTGATTTGTCCAATTTGTGTATTTATTAAAGGTGGAAATATCAGAGTCGTATAAAAGTGAAGTAACTGTGCTAAAGACCCAGTTGGAACACGAAAGAACTCAAATAGTAAATCTTCAAAACATCTCTCAGAGAGAGATGCTTCAATTCCGGAAAGAACTTGAATCTGATTATAAAAACATAGTGGCAGAACTACAGAAAAAAAATCACGAACTTCATTTGCAGATGGTGCATTCTAGTGAAATGTTGCATTTGCAGAAAAATGAATATACTAGTTTAGAAAAGAAGTCAAAGAATCTTAATTCTCAACGGAAACTTGAGAAAGTGGAGATGTACGAGGCATCATTGGTAATATTTTATTATTTTTGTAAAAATCAAAACTAATGATTGATTAGCACAACTTTTTATCATAATTTATTTAAATATAGTTATGGGACGATAACACTTCTAGATACGAATGACGAATTAATAGATTAATAAATACACATAGGTACATACTTCTTATTGTCGTTTATAATGAATGCTGAATGCTGAATGATGCTAATAAATTACCCATTAATATCGGAATTAAATAAACTAACTCACAAAAATATATTTATACTACAACAATGTGCATGATGAATAGTTTTTAGTATAATTGAATTTTCCAATTATTATGTAAATTTTATAAACTTTACTTTATAAAAGGTTGTGTGATTTTGTAAGCTAGTATAAATTATTACTATAAGATAAAAAGGTGTATATTTTGTTGTCAGAAGATATTCATCACTTTAGAATTTTCAGGAATTACAGAATTTGTTGAGAAGGAATATAAAGGAAAACATCCAGATGTCGGAAACAGTGAGAGAATTAACCTTGGAGAGGAGAGAGCTGCAGGCCAAGGTGAAGATGTTGGAGAACCAGATAAAGATGGGAGGGAAGATGTCCCAGTCCTTGGCCAACCTGCCCGAGGGCCTCGACCAACAGGTACACAAATCACCTGTTGATAATATATGTATTGTATTTGTATATCCGTTTAAAGCATTTAAGGCGATGCACTTACGTCGTGTAATACAGTAAAACCCCTATTTTACGTTTTTTAAGGGACTGAAAAAAAAAAACCTAAACGGAGGGAAAATGTAAATGGGGGGTATTGAATTTTATTTTTTATTACAAAAATTGTGTATAAATATATTAGGGATACTGAAGAAAAGAACTTTTTATTTAAAAAAAATCATGTATATCATGGGGGGTATTGAAGAAAAACAAATTTTAAATTTTATTTTTTATTAAAAAAATCACGTAGATTAGTTTGTTGCATTTTTTTTTTCTGTTCCAATTCTTTTTCGATCCTGTACAGACATTTAAAAGTTTCTTCTCGAACACCGCCAATGCTTGAAAAATAGGTTTTAAGACCCTCGATGTACTTCATCGCTTCTTCTTTTGTTGGGATCACATTCTCTTCTTCATCGGATGGCTCTTCTTCACTGGACGAGTTTTCTGGTGCCACATGACTGTCCACAATGTCGTCCACTTCCACCAAGTCTGACGTCATCACGTTGGAGTCGAGGTTCATGAAGTCCTCCAAGGGTTGATCAGAAATCCTTTCCCAGCTATCAATAAAATGATCCTCGGTATCTTCTTCTGCCGCTGCCTCCTGCTCCTTGTTTATCCCAGCTTTCCAGAAACAATTTTTTATCGTAACGTCCGTAATTTCACCCCATGCCTTTACAATATAATGCATTGCATCTAAAATGGATATTTTAAACTTTTTGGGGTCCTCACCTCGTTCTAGCTCAGACAATAACTTATTTACCAAGTTTTTTCTGTAGGAGTGCTTGAATGAACGGATTATCCCCAAATCCAGAGGTTGCAGTTCACTCGTGCAGTTGGGTGGAAAAAATGCCAACTTAACATTCCTCAGTGTCAGATTTGTGGGGTGCGCAGGGCACCGATCAAGGAATAATACAATTTTCCGATTTTTTACTCCCATCAAAGCGTCTAATGCAGTAAGTTGCTTTTCAAATAAGGTTGAAGTCATCCATGCCTTTTTATTAGCTGCATATTTTGTTGGCAGCGACCTCACATTTTTGAAGCAGCGGGGCTTTACAGACTTCCCAATTACAAATGGGGGAAGCTTCTCACTGCCATCTGAATTCGTAATCAAAAGAACAGTGAGCCTCATCTTGCTCAATTTTCCTCCGTGACAGTCCTCCCCTTTAAAGCAGAATGTCTTAGACGGTAGTACGCTGAAGAACAGCCCAGTCTCATCCGCATTGAAGATATCTCCGGGAGCATAGTCTGCAATTAACGTCGGAACATCTGTCTGCTTCCAATCTTCAGCAATATCTAAATCAACACTTCGTGATTCTCCGCAAATCGATCTGTAGACCACATTATGCCTCTGTTTAAAACGGTCTATCCATCCATTTGAGGCAGTAAATCCTTCGATATTGAGTCGATCCGCGATGCGTAGCGCCTTTTCGCGAATAATCGTACCACCGACGGGAACATTGCTGGCCCTCGCACTGACGAACCACTCTTTCAAAATTTCTTCCAGTTTTTCATACTTCGACGTAGTAATATATTTACGTTTTTTCGCCATGACACCACATTGAATCGCACTTTTTTCGATAGATTCCCGATTTTTAATGATTGTAGCCAACGTAGTTATGGGTATACCCAAATCACGAGCCAGCGAAACACGTGAACCAACGTGTTTATTAACCTTTTCAAGAATGTTCCTTTTCTCTCGCACTGACAACGTTTTTCTTTGTTGAGACATAATAATAATATATTTATACGTAATACACTTTAGATTGTAATAAACTTAACGAAAACAAAACAAGAAACGTAAAAACTATGTGATGATCGCGAATAATGTCAGAAAGAAGTGTCACAAATCGAGTTGAAAACCGAATGACAGATGCGTAAATAAACCGAACAAATGATGCTACAGTATTTTACACATGGCTAAAATTTAAAAATGTCGGCCAATCACAGCGTTATGCTCCGTACCCCGACCAATCACGGAACGGCCGGCTAAAATTGAAATATGTCAGCCAATCACCGCGTTATGCTCCGTACCCCGACCAATCACGGCACAGCCGGCTAAAATTGAAATATGTCGGCCAATCACCGCGTTGCGCGCCGTAAGCCGACCAATTACGGCACGGCCGTGTCAAGACCGCGAAACTAACATTTTTTGAATATTTTCGACGTAAATTGCGGGAAAAAAAACGTAAAAAGCGAGTATCAAATGTACTAAAATATATCGGGACTGAAATAATTACGCGTAATTGGCAGGAAAACGTTAAATCCGGGGACGTAAAATTCGGGTTTCACTGTATTTTGAATCGAGCCGCTATCAATAACACACCTTATGTAGATGGCGATAAGGCTTCAATTCCCGCTTCACACCATCCACCTGTTTTGATTTATGCAAGAAAAAAACATGGCCAAAAAGTGCCTTTTATTTTATTTTGTGGATGTTCAGGCACAAATATTTAAATGTTTTTCGATCATTTTATAAATAACTTAATTTGCCACATTATACAATAAAACCATAACCGAAAATGGGTTCGTAGGTAGAAGATTTTTAACTTTAAAGCAGTTTTCATAGGCCTATACATAATTTTTTTCCGGGCTTATAAAAAGACCTAAAAAATACTCGATTATTTCAAAGTCCAGGATGTATTCTACTCGCAGTATTTAATTAAAGCATCTGAAACATTTCTAGGTGACCAAATTTTCAAACCAAAAACACATAATTTTAAATTACTACGTAGTGCATCGCCTTAAAGCTTTTTCTCTTTTGTATTTTTGTTGAATATCCTCTTTGTTTTGGCTTGTTAGGTGCGCTTCTTATATGGGCGCTACATGCGGGTTGACAGCTACCGCAAGGCTCTGGTTTGGCAGAAGCGCTACCTCATGGAGGTGGCCAACGCCAGCTTCCTCATGCAGAACTGGAGCAACCCTTCCACACCCACCACCAACCGATTCAAGTTTGTAACCCTTACCACATTTAATGAAACCCTCATGAAACTGACTTTTTAACATCCATTTGTTGTTAATTTATTTTTTATTTATTTTAGATGCGTTGTGTTTTCAATCATAGCAGTATTCAGGATGAAATATCTTGTCAGAAGATGGCATACAGGGAACAGAATAGGCGCCAACATTCACCTCAATATACCAAATAACTATCCTACCGAGTTGCGGTAAGTCCTTCTCTGCGTTAGTTGTATCATAATTGCATTACGTTGAAATCATCAATGTATCATAATATTTCAAATGTCCTTTCAGTAACTGCAAGTCATATACTCACCTACCAACTACCTCATATACGCAAGAGAAATCTGACATAAAGATTAATCGTTCATTCGAGGACCCGGCAATGGCCAATCACCCATCCAAAACATCGAGCAAAAGTTGGTCCATGGGAAGTAAAAACAACACTTTGGCCAAAAACCTGGAGGAGTCAATGAGCAGTCGGAATCCTCGCAATCATAACAGAATGGAGCAACTCGCTTTCCTGGAAGAGCCCTTACCACACAAGCGGGAGTCGTCCAGCCGACCTCACGATAACTCTGAAAGAACTCATTTCACAGTTGTGTCATCGCGTTTGCAAGACCCACAGTCCGAAGCGGTCTCTCACGATGTTAGCGACATCAAATACCCTAGCAGATTGTAAGTATTGGTGTTTATATACTATTAGAGAGAGTTGATGGTGGTTATATTAGGATGCTGATATTTATCAGTCATCGAATAGCATTGATTGTTGCTTTGTGCAGCGTAAACAATGTACAGTAGAACCCCGTTAATTCGAACCCCGATAATTCGAAAAAACGCGTAATTCGAAATTTTCGCCAAAAAAATTTCCGCAGAAAAATTTTTTCATACAAAATTTTTTTTAATTCGAAATTCGTTAATTCGTAATTCGAAATTTATTTTTGTCCGCGCACGAAAATTTGTTCGTGTAATTCGAAAAAGTTTGATTTTTGCGAAAATAAATCATAATATTTCGTAAATCTGAATCTAAAAGTCAGCCGTGGCGGTAAAACGCCGAAAAATGTATTTTTACGTGGTTATACATCTTCCTAATAAGTATTATTATTTTGTAAATCTGAATCGATTTACACTGGAATGTCGTACTTTTTCAAATTTATTTCGAATATCCGAGTTTGAAGGGCCGAGAAAATACGTTTTACGCGGATATATGTCGTAGTTTTACGAGTTTACACCAAATATCTGAATTTAAAGGGTCGGCCGTGACGAAACTCGGCCGCGAAATTTCGATTTACGCGTAAATGTATCGTATATTTACGAATTTATTTCGAATATTTGAATTTAAAGGGCCGTCGCGACGGAAATCGGACGCGAAATTTGAATTTACGCGGAAATATATCGTAGGTATTTTTATTAACTTTACTTCGAATATCCGAGATAAAAAAATACGGCGCGACGGAAATCGGCCGAAAAATTTCGATTCACGCCGAAATATGACATATTTTTACGAATTTACTTCAAATATCTGAACTTAAAAGGCCGGCCGCGACGAAAAACTGCCGATAAAATTCGATTTACGCGGAAATATATCATATTTTTACGAATTTACATCAAATATCTGAATTTAAAGGGTCGGCCGCGACGGAAATCGGCCGCGCATTCTCGATTTACACGGAAATATATCGTATTTTTGCGAATTTATTTCCAATATCTGAATTTAAAGAGCCGGCCGCGACGGAATACGGCCGCGACGGAATACGGCCGCGAATTCTCGTTTTACGCGGAAATATATCGTATTTTTACGAATTTAAATTCAGATATTTGAAATAAAGGGCCGGCCGCGACGGAAAATTACCGCGAAATCTCGATTTACGCGGAAATATATCGTATTTTTGCGAATATCTCAATTTAAAGGGTAGGCCGCGGCTGAAATCGGCAGCGAAATCTCGATTTACGCGTAAATATATAGCATTTTTACAAATTTATTGCGAATATCTGAATTTAAAGGGCACGCCGCTACGGTAATCGGCCGCGAAAATAAAGAAATAATTGGTATTAATACGAATTTACAACTAAAATACCACCCGGATTTGAAGAGGCGGCCGAGAAAATTGATTTTCGGCGTTTTTTTTTTTTTTTTTTTTCATAAAATTTCGAATTACGTGGGAATTCGTTAATTCGAAATTTGATTTTTGATGTCCCGTGGATTTCGAATTAACGAGGTTCTACTGTATTTAGAAGTTCGAACTTTCTGCATTCACATAGTGAATGAATCCGGTGCTGACTGCACTGGATTGTAGCTGTACTAATACTACATATTGCTATTTGTACATTGTACATATAAGAATGTCCCCTCCAATAGTTTTCCAGAGGCATTGCTGAATCAAGCGGCTCCCAATGTCTTCGACCTCCAACAACTCTACTCTACCATAAAAATAAGAAGTTGAATCTCATGGTTACGCTGGGTGGTACAGAGGGGAATTATTATTACTTTTTTTTTCAAAGAAAGAAATATTCCAGGGTTACGAATAACCTAACAATATTTGAAAAACTCCTACTACCATAATTAAATGCGGAATATGTTGCTTGTAATGATGGAAGACTGAGCTAGCCAAGGAAATTAACCCTAGATGCATGACTGGAAACCAGATCTGTTTGTCAACTCAGCCCCTTAACGATCGAATCCATGTTTACTTGCCCGAATATTGCTCTATTAATGGTGTGTTTTTGATTGAAGATTACGAAATAATGATCCGTCCCCTATCGTGTCCAAGTACCTGGAGAGAGTGAGCCAGTTGGACGCAAAGCTGCAGAAGGCGCTCAAGTCCCCCCGGGACCCCACATGAAGCTGTCCAAGTCTATTATTATTTTATTTATTTATTAAGTGTTATGATAGGGGTTTAAGATCTTTGACAATATTTTTAGTTTTCTTTATTTATTACATACCTTAATTATCCTAGATTATTTGCTCATTTTACACCATTGTTTATATACTACCAATGCTTTTCTAGCAAGGAAGGAGCAATTAAATTTTACAAGTCATGTTGACACACCTGTGCTGTTGAATGAATTGCCTTATAATTTAAGGGTTTTGTTAAAATCTTACATTTTTAAACTTAATGCACTTTTGTTACCTACAGAAAAGAATGATGTACAAATTCATTGCACAATTTTTGCATATGAGCAAGAAAAAAACATTATTTTAAATGTTAATATTTATTTAGATGTGATATTGACTTGGTTGTACTTTATTATATTATTATTCATGACAAAAATAAGTTTTCATATTTGGTTCAAAATTTGTTATCATTAACACAAATAGTTCGTCGTTAAAGTTATAGTGGAGTATCTTTTTTGCTTAGTATTAAATTTTCGTTAGTGGAGGTATAATCTACAGATGGCATCCCTGTGATGCCACGATGGCAACCTGTCAGTAGTATAGGTCTTATCAACTGTCGATATAAACATTGTAACAAACTGTTGATGTTTACGGTGTTTTTAACTGTCAATTTTAAGTGTGTAACAAACTGTTGACATTTGCAATCTTATAAACTGTCAATGTTAACTATGTAAAAAAACTGTTGACTTTTACGGTTTTATAAATTGTGTTAACAATTTTAACTGTCAATTTTAGTGGCGTTGCAAACCGTCAATTTTAACGGTTGATATTCACGGTTTTATAAACTGTCAATGTTAACAATGAAACAAACTGTTGACATTTACGGAGTTATAAATTGTTAATGTTAACAGTCAATTTTGTCAAAAACTGTCAATTTTAAGGGTATTTAAACTATTGATATTCACGGTCAATGTTAACGGTGTTGGATATTTCAATGTTAACCATATTGTAAACAGTTGATTTTAACTTTGTTTATAAACTGTCGGTGTTATCTTAATCCTTAGCTGGAAACACTGGGCAAGAGGACCGCTGCCAGTAGACTCCCGGGTGCCGTGTCCTTACCTTTTAAGGTGTGATTTTGAATTTAACCTAAACATAGACTAACATATTACCTGTACTAAGATTATTAATTATTACACATTATAGAACTTTACATCGACGTAATTTAAGTACGAATAAAACTTAATCAGTATTCCTCTAGAAGTGAGCGCACAATATGCCGCAAACAAATTTATTATAGGATTATGACATGATTACGTACAATTAGCCTTTATTCATTTCACTGTAAGTTACCAATTTCGTAGTATGTACTATTATATCTTATTTTAGCCTGTATCTTTTTGTAACATTTTGCCATATTGTTTTTAACGAAACGAAATTGAATCGAATGTGTTATTGCAACATTTCTGTGCCATTTTAATAGAAGCAACAATCCTATTTTGTTGCAAGCGTCGCATTTATATTTATTAATTTTATTATATAGGTATTTAGCATTTTTTTTATCAACAAAATGAATTAAGGTCGATATTGATTAACATAAAAATAAAATTTATTCATGATATTTCCATATCAAACATCTATCATGCCAAAATATTCAGGGAACAATAAAAAACTTTATCGTTTTAATAGATTTTATTATTCAATTAAATTCATTTTAATACATTTTTTAAAAACAAAATGGTTTTTTTATTATATAAAATATATTTTTTTTTATTCTTGCAATTTTTTTTATGTTTTCAAATTTCTTTCTCAGTTCACCACTCCCAATATAATGGAATGGAATGATTCAGTTATTATTTACAAACCCATAAAAAGTGTACATATTATTTAATACCAAAAAACAGGTACAAAGCAACATTTTGAAATACATTTTTATTTTTGCCATATTTTTAATATATTACATAATGCCTACTCCAATTCTGCCTTTGAATGTCCATAAGAAAGTTAAAACAATCAACAGAACAATAAGTTTATGATATAAATACATAGATTTTATAAATAAATTGCCATTGAAAATATATTAATTTACTAATTGAGCTCATTAACAGATATTTAAAAGTTATGAGATAGGTGCGCCATGCTATATGAGTGTTATAATTTATTATAAACATTATTACTACATATTTAAAGAGTTAATGTGAAATAATATTTTGGATTATGCAGAGTCCAGTGTACCTGTGTAACTGAAGCTGACAAACTTTCTCCCAAAGAATAATAAATAATATATATATTGTATTGTATTGTATGTTGTGTACCTAGGGTTTACTATCACAAAACAGAATGTACAAATTTAAGAGTATGTTGTAATAATATTACGAAATCAAAAAGTGCAATAATTGAATTTGTGAAACTTTTGATTTTTATTCACTTGAAATTAAAACGAATTTTCTATTGATTATTTTGTTTCATTAATTTTTATAGCGAAAACTTCAACACCAAATCAAAAAAACGCTAGAACACAAGACTCAATTCTAATACTTCTTACGCGGCCAAAACAGGAACTAACAAATGAACAAGAGACAGCCAAACAAATAGTGTCGCCCTCAACTGCGCTGATAAGTTTATACGTACATCTCCCCTTCTGATTTCATGATTTTAATGGATTCAAAATTGAGGATAACTTTAATCTAAAAATGGTAATGTGAATTTAAAGTCCATTCTTGCATGGGCAATCTCGAGGTTCCCTCATCTCTGGATGCTTATCCAAGTTTTTATCCGTGTTTTCCGGCCTCATGCCTTTCTTTACAATCCTCTCCTCCAAGTCCTTCCCAGTTGGAGGGAAGTGCGTCTTTAGGTGCTTTGGCAAGGCTTTGGGTGGATTCATGTATTTAGATTTATAATCCTAGAAAATTTAAACAATTTATACATAATACTTTTTCCAGAAGCAGTCTTTTGAAAACTACATATAACCCTTTACGACCGGCTTCATATGAGCGTGAGCTTACCTGGGACTTCATGCGCTCATGTTCAACCAGTAAGTCACCTAGACATATGCGATTATAACTAAGAACTGTACTGGTGTGGCCCGTAACAATTCGAATTTTTTTTGCCGATTGTATAGGGATATAATACTAGCACTGGGTAGTCTTACTAGTACTGGGTAATTTTGAAAATGGCAATTAAAATAATTTTTATTTTAAAAATATTATATTACTTGTGGGTACTTTATGGTTTGTAGGCTTCGACCAACAAAGTCTAGACAGGGCTTGTGGATGTTAAAAATAACACCAAAACCAAAATTATTGGTTCCAAAAATTGGGCTACAAAAACATTTATCGAAAAGAAAGCACATTATTTCGCAGGATTTGCAAATAAGAAGCATTGCTTTTATCTTTTGTTGGTCTGTGAGGACCAAATTTGTCCCCAAGATTGCATTCAAAGCAAATTTGTGTTCATTGAACAAGATTTCATGCCAGAATAACTAACGTAGAGCACAGACAACCGAATTTAGTATGTTTGATTAGTTATCAGTTAAAATCACGGAATGTAACTTGACTTGCATGACCACAAAAACGCCCTGTACAGTTACGGACAGACAGACGGTGTCACAACTGAAATCAGTATTTTAGTTGAATTGTTTGTGTACTTACATCAATGACTTTCACCAGAGGATAGACAGGTCTGTTGAATTCTTCGCATTCTTCTACGAGATCTGTCGCATATTTAATGAACTTTTTGTCAGCGGCGTCAAATTCGGCCAATCGCTCTGTGTGATAGAAGTTGTAAAGCTCATCAGCTTGCCGCTTCTTTTCTGCATCTACGTCTCTCTGGAATAAATATATATATACATATATTTTTTTTTAAATTTTACAATGTGAATTTATTTTTAATCATTTAAATGTTTTATTTTCTTCCTTTTTTTTAAAAAAAAAAGAGATAATGATGTCTTCACTGGAATCTCCCGATTGCTCTGGATTTCTTTTACATATTATTCAAACTTTGTAGTATGGATAATATGAAGTAATTATAAATATACTAGCTGATGTGTACCCGGCGTTGCTGGGGTTTATCCTTAGGAGATATACTATACTGGACTTTTCTGTAGGCCTTTTTGAGATATCCAATTTCGTAGTACATTATTTTGATGAATCTCATAAGGTTTAGCCAGCGTCAACAATGAAATCCCCCGAAAATATTTTTTTTACCACTTGATTAGAAAATATTTACTTTTCTCTACTTTCTATAAGTATGCATGTAATATATATATATATATATAAACCTGCTGGGAGAAATTTTTAAATGACTCTAAATATTCTATCAAAATACGTTCCGTAGTTTAGAAGAACTAAGCCCACAAACAGACAGACTCGGATAGTGAGTTTATTTTATACTATTTAAAGATTATGTAGTTTTTTTCTGAAAAAAATATAAATATATCACATCATTTTTTTTTAGTGCAGTTGAGTGGTTTCGGTTGCAGACTGTATTTGGTTTCAGTACATTTTCTATTTCTGATCTCCCTATGTTATGTTTCCAGTTTTTTTTTGAGATTTGAATGTTATAATTTTAGTTTTGAATGAGAGTGGGATTTTATTGCAGAGTTTAGTACCATACTACAGTATATATAGGAAGCTTTTTTGCCCAAATGTTGTATGTATTTGTAGTTGCTTGTTGGATATGTTTTTGACCCTGAATACTAGTGTTTATATTCGTGTTATTATTTCTTGTGTTTTGTATTGCATTGGATTTGAAGATGCATTCACCGTATTTCAATCTCACAGATAATATACTAACAGCCGAACCTGCTTCACATGAATACATATAAATAATATACGATTCCACTTAATTGGTACACCGGTTTATCGGGATCGCCGGTTATTTGGGACAAAAGCCAACAAACAGAAAACCAAATAAATAAACTAATACTAATTTTCTTTGGTTGTCTGAGACACCATTCCGTTTAAGGCGATGCCATACGTAGTAATGCAAAATCATGTGTTTTTGGTTTGAAAATTTGGTCGCCTAGAAATGTTTCAGATGCTTTAATTAAATACTGCGAGTAGAATACATCTTGGTCTTTGAAATAATCGAGTATTTTTTAGATAAGTCTTTTTATAAGCCCAGAAAAAAATAATGTAAAGGCCTATGAAAACTGCTTTAAAGTTCAAAATCTCCTACTTACGAACCCATTTTCGGTTATGATTTTATTGTATAATGTGGCAAATTAAGTTATTTGTAAAATGATCAAAAAAAATAAAATATTTATGCCTGAACATTCACAAAATAAAATAAAAGGCACTTTTTGGCCATGTTTTTTTCTTGCATAAATCAAAACAGGCGGATGGTGTGAAGCGGGAATTTAAACCTTATCGCCATCTACGTAAGGGTTGTTATTGATAGCGGCTAAATTTAAAATATTACACGACGTAGTGCATCGCCTTAATTGGGACAAATTCCCATCTCAAGTCCATGCAAAATGTGTCCCACAAACTCTCAACGAATTTTAGTTAAGGAGGGGGGCATTCGGTATGCGGTGCGGGTGTGGAAATGGAACGCGCTACAAGTATTCCAAGTTTATTCGGCAGAAATTCGGTAGACTTTGCCAATGCCAGATTTTTGCCGTCCGCCGACATTTGTCAACATAATGTTATTTAGTTCACAGTACACTGCCGCACATGTAAGAAGTCATTTTTGAGGTTAATGTTATCATAACAAGTATTTTTTTGAATTGTACCCATATTTGATTATTTTTTCTCTTCATATTATTAATAAATTATACTAGTAGTTATTATTATTCTCTAAGTAACTATTTTTTTCAAAAATTTAAGTGTAAAAATACATTCCAGAGAACTCAAATATAAATGTAATATGTATACATTATAAGAAAAGCTCAATAAGTATAAAAAAAATTCCTACATACCTTAACCTTTTGAACGCGTTAATTTGCTCCGTTTTATCTAAACCCGTACGCGGTACATATTTTCAAATACCTATGCACGCAATTAAATGTCAAATTATAGCATTCTGGCATGATTTATTGGACTACATATATAGACAGAACAGATTATTCTCCACAATATGAAAACAAATCCTCGTGTGTCAACACTCTTAGATGTTTATAAAAACAAAAACATAAAATTTCATACAAAGACGTACCATATCTTTTGAATGTGGTCCCGCCATTCACTCGGTGTCATAAATAAACCACTCTCGGTGTGTGTGTACTTAGGCCACTGCGTTGATAGACACAAGTGGGACACTATGATCACTTATCATTTTTAGTTATGAAAAGTTGTGAATGACATACTAGTACTAACGCCATCCGTTGAAAAAAATGTAAACTAAAGGACTAAAAGGCGCGAAGAGGCGCGCTTGATTATCGATCTTTTTTTATGAAATACAATTTTATTTTTGAGAAATTCTCGTAGATGTCAGCATCGTGATAGTTCTACGAATGTCCAAGTGAGCAAGAAATACATTTATGACGAAAGAGCGCTGGAATATCGGCCGTCAAAGTTTCCGTATCAACTGTTGATACAGCCGCGTGTGAGTATAGACTTTTTGCCGTAACAACAGTTGATACAGCCGCGTGCAAAGATTTAAACGTCGCTTATTTGGGACAGCCACTTATTAGGGACAAAATGTTTGGCCCCGATATGTCCCAATTAAGTGGAATCGTACATAGTAGATATGTTTTGTGAGAATAATATCTGCTCTGAGTCTACAGACAATAAATAGTTCAATTACCTTCTGTTTCAAAATGAATGCTTTATACTCTTCAATATTTTTCTTTTTCATTTCTCTCATGTATTCCTCATATTGCTCGGTATGTTGTGTATTTTCAAACCTAAAAATTGAAAAGGAAAATCACTATGCTGATACACTTGTGTTACACTTTCATTGCTTGACTGATTTCAGTATATCACTCGCTATACATTCCCATTGGGAATGCCATAGTCTCACTGGTTCCAGACAGTTGGGAGCAGTTGAGACTCTTGTGCGGTACCTGCTCATATAAAAAAGGGTAAGATAAGGTAAAGATGAACAGTGTGCCACTGCTATTTTGTACCTATCTACTTAATGTTTTCGGCTAGATACAAACTAGTTATTAACAATAAAGGTTTTCACACACATATCAGCTCGACATTGGATCAACACTGCCTCACCTCGTTTCTCTAGCTTGTGTCAAGACGTGGCAATACCGTTACGATACTGATTAGTGTGCGTTGCAATATGGAATTTCATATAAACAATTCTAAACGGCTCGAGCTGAGGCAACGCTGATTTGCTGCCGGGGTGATATCTGTGTGATAACCTTGTGTATACCATATTAGAAAAACAATACATATCTAGTAGTTATGCAGCATGCATATAATCCCGGCAAGCCCAAAGTTAAAGGTAGCCAATAAAAACATTTCAGTATCGGCTACCGTAACTAATATGTAATAACAATAAAAGGAAACCTGTTAGCTATTTCCCAAGCGGTGAGTGTGGCTTCATTCTTGCGTCTTTCTGCATCTTTAATTTGCCAGTCGTCGAATAATTTCTTCTGCGCTACTTTGGAGTTGTATTTCTTTTCTATAGCCTTTTCATCCAAGGCTGCCTCTCTATGAACACAAATGATTGAATAATTTATTTATTTCTACGCCTAAAAATACTTTTACATAAAAGTTATACATGATGCAGTGTACATAAGAGAATATCTGTATTATATAAGAAATAATAACAGTATGTAGATGTAATCTATTATAACCACATGAATGATTGTTTTTATATATATATATATATGTATGGATGAAATAATGTGGTTAGTCAACGTGTGCTTGCTTCTAATATAAATTTTGCAGGGCTAAAATTTGTGCTCCATTCGTGAAAAATGGATACAAATCTCTTTCTTCTCATAAATTTTTTTATGTGGAAAATCATAAAAATTTTACCTGAATCAGTAGAATTTTTTTGTGTATTTTTGTGGCACTTAAATAATTATGTAGGTACTATCGATTTTTACCTTTTTTGGATTTCTTCCCTTGCCTTTAGATAATTGCGCTCTTCCATCTCCAAGCGCTTTTTCAACAAATCCGGATAGTTGTTTTTCAGAATGTTTCTAATTCTTGTCTTGTTGTCTACTATCTGAAAACATCAAGGCAATTATTACAAATTAACATCAAAGTTCATAAAAAAGTTTTTCTGACAAGTCATGAGTAACTTTTCTGTTTTTGTTTATATAATTCTGTTAGGAATTTAATTTATTTTGTGTACATACGTTCTTCTGTCTTTTTATTATATTTTAATATTATGGTTTTCTGTTGTTTATATAATTCTGTTCATTTCGTAACACAAGGAAAAAATCTATAATTGGTTGTAATTTTGGTATAATGTAAAAATTGTACAAAATTATAATATTCAACGTTGATTTCTCAAAGATTAATAAATACATAATTACCAGCAATAATTTATCACCTTTCATAATTTATAAAGATCTGCCTGTATAAAAATCGACTCTCTTATAAAAAAAATTGACATACATATTCCTATAATAATAATATTTGGATGATTTGTATAGCGCCGTTTTTCTGTAAAATCACCTCAAGGGCCCTGGTATTGTGTTGTTAATTACTGTCTGTATCTGCGTTTTCTCCTTAAATAACAAAAAAGTACATTTTATAATATAATAGGTGTTACCTCTTGTTTCCTTTGCTGTGTTAGATTTTTAATTTTACAATTGGTCCGCTCCCAAATATCAATAAGTTTATCTTCCAATTGCCCGTTGATCCTTTCTTCTTCTTTCTTGTTCTTTCTGACTCTGATAGCATCGGATCCTTGTTTTTCTATTACTCTGCGCTCTGTCAATTTCTGAAAACATTGAATACTTTCAGATAAAATTCTAAATCGTACGCATAAAAAATCTTAATTTTTACAAAAAGGATAATAGAACTTACGAAATCTTCCTCGAACTTTCGAATGGCTTTCATTTCGTTGTGGATATTATCAAAGTCCTGAGTTTCGGCTAGAAGTTCTTGATTTCTTTTACTGGCTTGGCGATTTTTTCTGTCTTTATCCCTTAAACAATTTAATCCATTTTTAGTATACATTTTAAATCATAAGATATTCATTTAATGTGGCGGTTCAAAGTCATCCCGAAGGACGATTGAGGCAAAGAGCCTATAAGGAACCAAGAAGGACGACAAGGAGCACACCCAGGAGACGGTCCGCGAAATGTTGTGCATGACCAGCGAGCAGCCGGAGTACAAGTCTACGAGTGGAAAGTTAAATATTGTTTTGCGGATTTTTCTGTATGAACAATGAAATCGATGGATTTACCTAGGTTTTGTCATTTGATAGAAGGATTGGAGACATTTTTTCTTCAGTCTGGACAAAAATGAGCCATCGTCACATTTTACGCAGACTAAACAGGAAAGAATATACACTATAGTCGCCAACAGCACGGCAAAAATTAAAGAAGATCTTACACATAAGTTACAAATAGGCTCCAAATAACATGAATTTGATGCCGGTATCAAGGAAGAGGAACATTGGAAAGGACCGACTAAAAGAGCAATCATCACATTTAATTGATGGAACATTTGATTAGTTGTTGTACTAACTGCGCTAATATGATACTGGCGACTTCCCTGTTGACTTCTCGTCTTCTCTCTCGTTTTATTTTCTGTGTTTCATTCCACTCATCGGCGTTCTTCTTAACCTCCTCCGAATACAGTCTTTCCCTTTCTTTCTCTTCCTTCCTGAGCTGATCATTGAACTGTCTCTGGGTTTCTTGTTCACGTAATACCTCGGAACATCTCAGGGCACTGCAATAAACTTACAATTAATACTTGGTTGTCATTAATGGATCTTACATGTCCTGCAATAATACTTTTATAATAAAATAATTTAAAATATGGTGTCATAATACCCACCTTTCTAATGTCTTTGGTTCGTCTTTCTGTTGGAAGAAGGAATACCTCGCCTCGGCCAACATCTGTTCCCTCTCTCTATTCTTCCTTGCCAGGAGGTCTCGGTAGAAGTTCATCCTTGAATCGTCCTCGGCCTTTTTCTTCGCTATTCTTTCGTCCTCTTGGCGTTGAAGAACGCTCTGTGCAAAAAGTTTACATAGGAGTGATAGATTTTCCCAGAACAATGATTTGATTTGATAATTTGTGTATATTCTAACATAACAGAGAGTAGATTTGAGGATAAAAATACATTAGTAGCTACGAGCTATGAGCAGGGGTGCTAAATCCTTACGAATATGTTGAAGTAAGAGATAACTGGTGGGCTTGCTGAACTAGACTATACTATCACAGTCCTAATGACTCTGCCCTCGGTAACTTCAGGGGAATAGTTCTATTCATCGTTGAAGGAAAAAGGTGAAACATTTTCGAAAAATATCACCCAGAATGGGAGTTGTATGCAGAAAGTGTTGAAATGTCTCCCTGATAAAAATAGTATTTTTATTTTTTTATTTTTTTTATATTAACTCCACACAGGAGGCCCTGAAGAAAATAATTTCCCTCAGGGCCTATGTCATCTTTGGGGATGCTGTGTGGAGGGTCTTTTTGTGGAGAGGAAGGAGTGAACATGGGTCTTGAAGAGTCCCATGTTGTAGGAGGGAGGAAACACAGAGGCCGGCAGTTCGTTCCACAGCCGAGCTGTTGAACTTAAGAACGAATCGTAGAAGCGACCCGTTCTCATGTGACAGATGTCAACCGTGTACAAATGTTGGGCGCGCGTTTGGCGTGTATCCCGACTACGCACCGGTGCCGAAGGGATCAATGACGCTAGTTCCTCAGAGCATCTTCCATTGTAATACCGATAGAACAAGGACAGCATACCTACCTGACGCCTGTGCTCTAAAGATTGCAGTCCGCTTGTTAAGATTGGGGAATCTATCAAACGGACCGCCCGTTTTTGCACAGAGTCAAGGGTTTTTTTCAGGTATTTAGGGGCTCCGGACCAGAGATGGCTGCCAAATTCGACAGTAGGGCGCACTTGCGATTTGTACAGGGTCAGCAGTTGTGTACTATTAAAGTATCTGCGGGCCCTGTACAGTACGCCCAGCTTCTGAGAGGCCAGCTTTACTCTGGCTTCGATGGAGCCCCCATACCTGAGCTGGTCACTTATAGTTACACCAAGCATATCAATGGAAGGCCTGTTCGGAAGATTGCTTCCGTTGAAGGAGACTAGGTTATCATTTAGATCCCTTTTAGACGTAATCAGACAGGATTGGGTCTTTAAAACATTAAATTCGACGAGATTATTTTTACCCCAGGAGGAAATACTCTCGAGATAACCGTCCATTCTCTGCTTCAAAGCCCTCCGAGCCGTTGGAGTTTGTGTGCCCTTTGGGGGCTTGTCAAACAAAAAGCTATCATGAACTGTACTGTCATCCGCGTAACAATGAATCGGGGCACATGTCAAAAGGTCATTGATGTGCAACAAAAACAAAGTCGGAGACAGAACTGATCCCTGTGGGACGCCAGCATTTATAGAGTGTGAGGATGAGGTGAAACCGTCAGCAACAGCCTGAATCGACCTATCCCTTAAAAAATCAGCAATCCACGTACACAGGGATGCGGGAAGTCCGTAAGAAGGCAATTTGTTGACAAGTCCTCGGTGCCAGACCCGGTCAAAGGCCTTGGATATGTCTAGTGCGACCGTTTGGGTCTCACCGTGACGTTCCAGGCACCGCCCCCAAACATGCGACACATACGCGAGAAGATCACCGCACGAGCGGTTCCGCCGGAATCCGTATTGACGGTCGTTGATAATTTTGTTCTTCTCGAGGTATGTGAGCAGTTTGTCGTTGATCACACGTTCCATCACTTTGGACAGAACTGATGTGATCGCTATGGGGCGGTAGTTGGCCGGGTTGGAGCGGTCACCTTTCTTGGGAATAGGGTGAATGACCGCTTTTTTCCAACCAGAGGGCACAGTGCCACACTTCAGGGACATTTTGAAGAGCTTTGTCAAAACTGGAACTATTTCCGCAGCACACCTCTGCAATACCAGGGCAGGTATTCCATCAGGTCCACTAGCTTTGTTAACATCGAGCCCCCGTATAACGTGGAGTACATCCCGATGCCGGATCCTCAGCTTTTTCATATAGAAGCCGCAGTGAGGAACCGACGGCGGAACAGCACCTCCGTCATCGAGGGTCGAGTTTTCCGCAAACATTTTCCCTAATAAGTTAGCCTTTTCGTTGGCGGTGTTTGCTAGTGAGCCGTCAGGTCTGGTAAGAGGTGGCAAACTGGGTTTGCAAAAATTCCGACCTATTGAGCCTGCAAGGGACCAGAATGCTCTGCTGCCATGCGGGCAGGCAGCCAGCTTTTTGCTGATCTGCAGGTCGTGTTCGAATTTTGACCTATTAATGATTCTCTTGCATTCCTTTGCCGATTTGTTGTATGCTGATCTGCTTTCGGGCGTTCGAGATGTGTTGTAGGCTCGGTAAGCCGCGTTTTTTCGTCGAACTGCTTCGGAGCATTGTCGACTGAACCACGGCTTTGAGCCCACACCAGTTTCTTTAGTAGTCGATTGTATGAAGCCATCCATCGCCGATTTGATGACTTCACCAATCTCCTGGGCACATCTTGAAGGGTCCGAAGTCCGAAAACAAACAGCTGACCACGGAAAAGCGTTGAAATGGGCCCGCATACCGAACCAATCTGCTGACCTATAGTGCCACACTTTTCTCCTCAGCCTCTCATTGGTTGGTCTGAGGCTAACGGGGATTGATGTCGTCACTAGGCAGTGGTCAGATGATCCCAGAGGCGCTGTGACGTCAATCTTATAACCGTGTGGCACAGTAGTTAAAAATAGGTCTAACAGATTGGAACGGTGAGTCTGGACATCAGGAACCCTTGTAGGCTCCTGAACCAGTTGCTCTAATCCGTAGCAAATGGCAAAGGATTCCGCCTGTCGGCCAGCCGAGTCCGGTGGGCCTGAGAACTTCAACCATGGTTCGTTATGAACATTGAAGTCCCCCAGAACAATAAACTCGGCCGAAGGGTAGCGGGGCAAGAGATCATCAATAGTTTCTCTCAAATGTTTGAAGAGCTCGGAAGTGTCTGATTCGCTGTGGTTCGGTGAGCGGTATAGACATGCGTAGAATCTTGCCGTACTGGCAAGATTGACGCGCACCCACATTACGTCGAATCTGGAGTTTTCCAGACTCAATAATCGTACACAGTTGACGTCAGCTCGACTATAGAGGCAGACTCCTCCTTTGAGTCGGAACTTGCTTGCAAGGGTAAAGCCCGGGCAGTCCAGATAGGAGGAGTCTGGCGGCTCGGCTATCTGAGTTTCGGATAGGAAAAGAAGGTTGGGACGTTGGGACAAAAGATGGTGATGAACAGGATTTAAATTAGTATGCAGACCGCGAATGTTGGCAAAATTTACCAGCAGTTTTGGCCCGCACCGGGGACGCCTGCTACTCGCCGCTGTAATGACGTTAAGTTTGTTTTTATGTATATTCATGATTTTACTTTTTTTTTTTTTTTTAAATGGTATGAAGTGAAAGGAAGGTCTGGAATGGAAAGGTATGAGGAGTGGGTAGGAATATGGGGTTCAGGCTTTCCAGGAGTGATGAGCGTTTGGTTCCAGCCCACTCACTGCGGTGCTAGGCGATAGGCTGGGAGAGTCCGGCTGGAGAGGGCATCCAATGCGCCCCAAACGCTGCTGCTGGGTCCCCTCCGGTCACGAACCGGCACAACAGCAGTGGCAGGGTTTTTTCACTCGCTGATGGGGCAGCCCACCCTTAGTCGTGAGCCTGAGGGTCGGGCCCCTGTACTATCGAGCGGCCCGGACAGCGGTAACCGGTTGTAAAGGGTCTCCCTCAACCAGCATCTCCCAACCGGCCCGCCACGCAGAAGGTGGGCCGACGCACCCGCCACCAAGACCTGGGCAAACCTTAACCCATGAACCCGGGCACCCCTGCTAAGTCACCAAACGTAGCGAACCACTTGGGGTGACCTGTGGCAGAGGTGTTGGTCATCCAATAAATGGTTCCCAGGGCGGCGGTACCCATTCCCGCCTACCAAATTGATAAGTATGTGCCCGACTAAGATTATTTTGTAATTAGAATATTATTTCTAACGAAGGTGGCTGTTTTTTAATGCAGTCGTTTGTACCCTTCGCAGAGGATAGAATAGTGGATGGCAAAGGTATATCTAATAACCTCATAAGAGTTATCCCACTTCCTGGTCATCTCGTTGGACGCTTCATTGAGGGCCTTGACGTAGGCTGTCTGCTCCTCGGCGATGCTCAGTCCCTTGCTGGCGTTCACCTGCACCTTCAGTCGGTCCCACTCCGACCTGTGAACCACCAGCGGATTCCGTGGCATTTTACTGCCTGAAGTTCACTAAAAAATTGTGTTTGAATCAGTGGGATTATGGAAATAATGAACAGGGGATGTTATTACCAATTCGACTATTTTCACTAGTGTCGATTACCTAACCTAGACAACCCAGAGCACTTTATCATTTTATATCTACCATTCTATGTTTGAATATTTTTTTAAATATTTTATCTTTGTCGTCTTTGGCTGTGACTACTTTGTGGAGGGTATTTTTCAGGAAAGGAAGGAGTGAACCTGAGTCTCGCAGACAGCATGTTGAAGGAGGGAGGAAACAAGAAGGAGATTGGCAAATCATTCATCAGTCGAGCTGTTGAAAACAAGAACGATTCGTGGAAAATACCCGCTCTCATGTTGCGGTGAACCGTGTACAAATAATCATAGGCGCGCGTTTATCGTGTTTCCCGACTTGGCACCGGTGCCGAAAGGATCAACGAAGCATTCTCCATTTGAATACCGATAAAACACAGGCAGCTTTTCCACACGGCAGCCCTTTCTGTTTGAACGATTTATCAAAATATTACTTTATAAAATTACCGATTAAAGTTTGTTGTTTGTTGGCAGATGATCAACATAATATATAGCGATACATTTTATGCTTACGAAAACTATCCTAACCCAACCTAAGTAACCATCACGCCGTTTCTCGGCAGGGGCAAGCAGAGAGATAGACCGCCACACAACTCTTTCTCAGCACACACTCCTTCATTAATTTGTATTCATTCATACTCTTTAATTTGACATGACCGTATTTCATTCGCATGATCCTGCAAAGTCTCCCTTTGGCGCCCCTGACTTCTTCCACCGTTAACTTCTGCGTTGTATATTCTCCCTACACTCATTTCTTCGTTCATATGCTCTACATGCCCTTAGATGGTGTGGGCATATACTCGCAGAGCTAGTTTTCCATGTTCAAAATTGATTATTCATTCTCGTGCTTGGTAGTATTGAAGCTAATAATACAAACACAATCACACAGTGGTCGAAAAGGTAATAAGGAGATAATATTGTATTCCCTGTCCACCATCGCTTATCATTTAGAGATATTAATAATAATGAAAAAACTTATTTATCTATGTCTATAACTTGACAAAACTACGCAATTGTTAAACAGAATAAAAATGCTTTTACAAACCTCTCACCACAAGCCAAATAACAGTGCCACACACGCAGCAGTTATGTATTGTTTATGATTTATGAAAAAAAAAACTGATAATAAATTTATAATTTGCCTGAAATTACGTTAAAAAACTATGGTTTGTTATAAATGACTTCTCGTTTTTGATATAATTTAGATTGGTTCCGAATGCAACTAGAGGGTGGATCGAGTGGATACGGAAAACAAACATTTGCAGTCGCGGCTTGGCAACAGTTGCTTAGGAGAATAATATTCTACTGTGTAATTTATATGCAATTAAAACAAAATAATGCCACCAAGCACGAATAATTTACCGAAACAAAAATTTTGTGTAAATTATTTGAGGCCTAAATTTAAACGTCATTGTTTTGCCTAAAGTTTTAGTACCATGCCGTGTAAGGAAAGCTCACCCAGTAGGTACCTAAGGGGAAACGATTTGCCAAAACATTCGACAACCTACGTTTGTATAAATTTAATACCATTCGGTCAATGCACCTTTTTCGTGATGATAATAATAATAAAATTTATTCTTTTGAGGTTATGTGGGGTGTGCATTCACACGATGTGCATAAATCGTTTAAATAAATTCAATATGTAGAACTAATGTGTACAAAGTAATAAGTACGTACTTAATAAGTTTAAAAAAATATGTATTTTACTTTTTACGCCCATAGGGCTTTTACATTGGGTACATGTAATGGTTTCAATTTTTATACAATGGTTGCATACAAGAATTCCTTACATTACAATGGTTTACAATTTGATATTAAATAATTCATAAAATACACCTAATCTAATTTTTAGATACATGTTTTATTTATTTTACTCTTTTCTAAATTAACAAAAATAAATTAGTAATGTGTGGGTACCTAACTACTTTCCTACTTACATGTACACGGTGTCTGGAAACTAGTGGTACAAGCGGAAAACTTGGAAATCTACGGCAACTTTTTTAATTTTCAAAATTTAGATTTTTATTAAAATACCTTTTTTCCATTTTTTTCGGCGACTAAAGGTTATTTAGATGTACACTAGTTTCCGGTCACCGTGTATAGAATAAATAAATTTACACCTACTTCCCTAGCGATAGAATAATAGTAGGTACGAACCAATATATTATTATAAGTAACTCTGAAAGTAAGATAAAGTAACTCCAGAGTCAGAGTCCAGGCTGTGCGAGGAGAGGCTTCGAAGGCTGAAGTAGCCGGACAGGGACGCCAGGAGGCGCCTTGTCGAAGCCAGGGTCTCTTTCTTGAATATGCCAAGGGAAAGAAGATGAGATAAGACACGAATTATAATTATTTCTTCGGATAAGAACAGAAGGAAAAATAACGTGTATTCTATTTACATAAGAAGTATCATCGAATAAAGAAGAAAACTAGAAGTGCCTTCCAAACAAATTTGAATGTAAACAATTTTTTTTAGCCCAATAGCCCAGCATTCTGTGTCACTTACACTAGCCTGACAACAAAGATCTCCATCCTAGTTGAATTTCGTAAACACAGTTTTGTATTGGAAATTTAAGCCCCGATTGGGAAAATATTTGTATCACGAAACACGTCCACAAGGTATTTTTTGAATTTTTCTGTACTCTATGAGTAGAAAAGTCAGAAAGTCATAAAATGTTGAACATTTTTAAAATGAAATTAGTAAATTTAAAAATTAAACCCAAAAAATTGTTCACCGATATTTAGTGTTTCCCCTTGGTCTTCGGCCCCTGATTTTGTTTCAACAGATATTATTCTTTTGCTAATATTCAATTGTGGTAAATTATTTTTACTAAAGAAATCTTTATGTATTTGTAGAAGTGCAATTTTGTCATAAATTTTTGTAAGTGGGGGAACCGGGAAATCTTGAAAAACATTTATAGTTGGGTAGTAATATGGCTTTTTTAAGATGATTTTTATTAGTATTTTTTGAATAGTTTCCAGTGGGAGTAGGGATGATTTATATGCACCCCCCAAGCCACGATTCCATATTGTAGGACAGAGTGCGCCAGTGCATAATAAATATCTTTTAGTATTTTTAATGATACAATATTTCTTAGTCTAAAAAATATATTATTTTACAAGCAATAATTATTCGCCTGAAACACTCATCCACATTGAAAAATCTCCTGATAAAAGATACATGACGCCAACGGGACTCGAACCCGTGTCCCTTCGATTTCCGGTCGACAGCTCTGACCACTGAGCTATGGCGGCTTATCTCTTATCCGCGAAATAATTCAATATATACTAGTGTTTCATTCAATAATTACTGCTTGTTACATTTTTTCACCTGAAAACAACCAACTTTATTTAATATGAGAAAGGCATTGTAAGTGCTAACTCTCTCACTAGATGGCGTCGAGACAAATTGTCTACATTTTTAGGTGAAATACTTGAACTTGTCAAATGTTAATTATTATTTTTTTTGGTAAACTAATGTTTAAAACAAGATTTTTTATGCATAGCACAAAGGGTAACAATTATTTTACAAGCAATAATTATTCGCCTGAAACACTCATCCACATTGAAAAATCTCCTGATAAAAGATACATGACGCCAACGGGACTCGAACCCGTGTCCCTTCGATTTCCGGTCGACAGCTCTGACCACTGAGCTATGGCGGCTTATCTCTTATCCGCGAGTGGTCAGAGCTGTCGACCGGAAATCGAAGGGACACGGGTTCGAGTCCCGTTGGCGTCATGTATCTTTTATCAGGAGATTTTTCAATGTGGATGAGTGTTTCAGGCGAATAATTATTGCTTGTAAAATAATTGTTACCCTTTGTGCTATGCATAAAAAATCTTGTTTTAAACATTAGTTTACCAAAAAAAATAATAATTAAAAAAATATATAGATTAGTTTCTCATTCTGTCTACTTTGGAATTTATTTGACTTTTCCATTTGATGTTATTATCAATAATTATTCCAAGATATTTCATTTCTTTTTTAGTACTAATGTTTATACAGTTTGAATTACAGGGTGCGAATTTAAGGAGGCAATTTCTTTCGTGAATTTTTATGTTTAGATTTACATTTGAGTTATTCCCTGTTAGGCTATAAGGTATAAAATGGGTTTTTTCGACATTCAGTGTCAATAAGTTTTCAATATTTTGTCAAACCATATATGCTCTACATGTCCTTAGATGGTGTGGGCATATAATCGCAGAGCTAATTTATTAGAAAAATTCCAGTTATCCATGTTCAAAATTGATGATTATTCATTCTCGTGCTTGGTAGTATTGAAGCTAATAATACGAACACAATCACACAGTGGTCGAAAAGGTAATAAGGAGATAATATTGTATTCCCTGTCCACCATCGCTTATCATTTAGAGATATTAATAATAATGAAAAAACTTATTTATCTATGTCTATAACTTGACAAAACTACGCAATTGTTAAACAGAATAAATTAATGCTTTTACAAACCTCTCACCACAAGTCAAATAACAGTGCCACACACGCAGCAGTTATGTATTGTTTATGATTTATGAAAAAAAACTGATAATAAATTTACAATTTGCCTGAAATTACTTTAAAAACTATGGTTTGTTATAAATGATTTCTCGTTTTTGATATAATTTAGATTGGTTCCGAATGCAACTAGAGGGTGGATCGAGTGGATACGGAAAACAAACATTTGCAGTCGCGGCTTGGCAACAGTTGCTTAGGAGAATAATATTCTACTGTGTAATTTATATGCAATTAAAACAAAATAATACCACCAAGCAAGAAGAATTTACCTAAACAAAAATTTTGTGTAAATTATTTGAGGCCTAAATTTAAACGTCATTGTTTTGCCTAAAGTTTTAGTACCATGCCGTGTAAGGAAAGCTCACCCAGTAGGTACCTAAGGAGAAACGATTTGCCAAAACATTCGACAACCTACGCTTGTATAAATTTAATACCATTCGGTCAATGCACCTTTTACGTGATGATAATAATAATAAAATTTATTCTTTTGAGGTTATGTGGGGTGTGCATTCACACGATGTGCATAAATCGTTTAAATAAATTCAATATGTAGAACTAATGTGTGCAAAGTAATAAGTACGTACTTAATAAGTTTAAAAAAATATGTATTTTACTTTTTACGCCCATAGGGCTTTTACATTGGGTACATGTAATGGTTTCAATTTTTATACAATGGTTGCATACAAGAATTCCTTACATTACAATGGTTTACAATTTGATATTAAATAATTCATAAAATACACCTAATCTAATTTTTAGATACATGTTTTATTTATTTTACTCTTTTCTAAATTAACAAAAATAAATTAGTAATGTGTGGGTACCTAACTACTTTCCTACTTACATGTACACGGTCTCTGGAAACTAGTGGTACAAGCGGAAAACTTGGAAATCTACGGCATCTTTTTTAATTTTCAAAATTTAGATTTTTATTAAAATACCTTTTTTCCGTTTTTTTCGGCGACTAAAGGTTATTTAGATGTACACTAGTTTCCGGTCACCGTGTATAGAATAAATAAATTTACACCTACTTCCCTAGCGATAGAATAATAGTAGGTACGAACCAATATATTATTATAAGTAACTCTGAAAGTAAGATAAAGTAACTCCAGAGTCAGAGTCCAGGCTGTGCGAGGAGAGGCTTCGAAGGCTGAAGTAGCCGGACAGGGACGCCAGGAGGCGCCTTGTCGAAGCCAGGGTCTCTTTCTTGAATATGCCAAGGGAAAGAAGATGAGATAAGACACGAATTATAATTATTTCTTCGGATAAGAACAGAAGGAAAAATAACGTGTATTCTATTTACATAAGAAGTATCATCGAATAAAGAAGAAAACTAGAAGTGCCTTCCAAACAAATTTGAATGTAAACAATTTTTTTTAGCCCAATAGCCCAGCATTCTGTGTCACTTACACTAGCCTGACAACAAAGATCTCCATCCTAGTTGAATTTCGTAAACACAGTTTTGTATTGGAAATTTAAGCCCCGATTGGGAAAATATTTGTATCACGAAACACGTCCACAAGGTATTTTTTGAATTTTTCTGTACTCTATGAGTAGAAAAGTCAGAAAGTCATAAAATGTTGAACATTTTTAAAATGAAATTAGTAAATTTAAAAATTAAACCCAAAAAATTGTTCACCGATATTTAGTGTTTCCCCTTGGTCTTCGGCCCCTGATTTTGTTTCAACAGATATTATTCTTTTGCTAATATTCAATTGTGGTAAATTATTTTTACTAAAGAAATCTTTATGTATTTGTAGAAGTGCAATTTTGTCATAAATTTTTGTAAGTGGGGGAACCGGGAAATCTTGAAAAACATTTATAGTTGGGTAGTAATATGGCTTTTTTAAGATGATTTTTATTAGTATTTTTTGAATAGTTTCCAGTGGGAGTAGGGATGATTTATATGCACCCCCCCAAGCCACGATTCCATATTGTAGGACAGAGTGCGCCAGTGCACAATAAATATCTTTTAGTATTTTTAATGATACAATATTTCTTAGTCTAAAAAATATATAGATTAGTTTCTCATTCTGTCTACTTTGGAATTTATTTGACTTTTCCATTTGATGTTATTATCAATAATTATTCCAAGATATTTCATTTCTTTTTTACTACTAATGTTTATACAGTTTGAATTACAGGGTGCGAATTTAAGGAGGCAATTTCTTTCGTGAATTTTTATGTTTAGATTTACATTTGAGTTATTCCCTGTTAGGCTATAAGGTATAAAATGGGTTTTTTCGACATTCAGTGTCAATAAGTTTTCAATATTTCGTCAAACCATATATGCTCTACATGTCCTTAGATGGTGTGGGCATATAATCGCAGAGCTAATTTATTAGAAAAATTCCAGTTATCCATGTTCAAAATTGATGATTATTCATTCTCGTGCTTGGTAGTATTGAAGCTAATAATACGAACACAATCACACAGTGGTCGAAAAGGTAATAAGGAGATAATATTGTATTCCCTGTCCACCATCGCTTATCATTTAGAGATATTAATAATAATGAAAAAACTTATTTATCTATGTCTATAACTTGACAAAACTACGCAATTGTTAAACAGAATAAATTAATGCTTTTACAAACCTCTCACCACAAGTCAAATAACAGTGCCACACACGCAGCAGTTATGTATTGTTTATGATTTATGAAAAAAAACTGATAATAAATTTACAATTTGCCTGAAATTACTTTAAAAACTATGGTTTGTTATAAATGATTTCTCGTTTTTGATATAATTTAGATTGGTTCCGAATGCAACTAGAGGGTGGATCGAGTGGATACGGAAAACAAACATTTGCAGTCGCGGCTTGGCAACAGTTGCTTAGGAGAATAATATTCTACTGTGTAATTTATATGCAATTAAAACAAAATAATACCACCAAGCAAGAAGAATTTACCTAAACAAAAATTTTGTGTAAATTATTTGAGGCCTAAATTTAAACGTCATTGTTTTGCCTAAAGTTTTAGTACCATGCCGTGTAAGGAAAGCACACCCAGTAGGTACCTAAGGAGAAACGATTTGCCAAAACATTCGACAACCTACGCTTGTATAAATTTAATACCATTCGGTCAATGCACCTTTTACGTGATGATAATAATAATAAAATTTATTCTTTTGAGGTTATGTGGGGTGTGCATTCACACGATGTGCATAAATCGTTTAAATAAATTCAATATGTAGAACTAATGTGTGCAAAGTAATAAGTACGTACTTAATAAGTTTAAAAAAATATGTATTTTACTTTTTACGCCCATAGGGCTTTTACATTGGGTACATGTAATGGTTTCAATTTTTATACAATGGTTGCATACAAGAATTCCTTACATTACAATGGTTTACAATTTGATATTAAATAATTCATAAAATACACCTAATCTAATTTTTAGATACATGTTTTATTTATTTTACTCTTTTCTAAATTAACAAAAATAAATTAGTAATGTGTGGGTACCTAACTACTTTCCTACTTACATGTACACGGTCTCTGGAAACTAGTGGTACAAGCGGAAAACTTGGAAATCTACGGCATCTTTTTTAATTTTCAAAATTTAGATTTTTATTAAAATACCTTTTTTCCGTTTTTTTCGGCGACTAAAGGTTATTTAGATGTACACTAGTTTCCGGTCACCGTGTATAGAATAAATAAATTTACACCTACTTCCCTAGCGATAGAATAATAGTAGGTACGAACCAATATATTATTATAAGTAACTCTGAAAGTAAGATAAAGTAACTCCAGAGTCAGAGTCCAGGCTGTGCGAGGAGAGGCTTCGAAGGCTGAAGTAGCCGGACAGGGACGCCAGGAGGCGCCTTGTCGAAGCCAGGGTCTCTTTCTTGAATATGCCAAGGGAAAGAAGATGAGATGAGACACGAATTATAATTATTTCTTCGGATAAGAATAGAAGGAAAAATAACGTGTATTCTATTTACATAAGAAGTATCATCGAATAAAGAAGAAAACTAGAAGTGCCTTCCAAACAAATTTGAATGTAAACATTTTTTTTAGCCCAATAGCCCAGCATTCTGTGTCACTTACACTAGCCTGACAACAAAAATTTCCATCCCAGTTGAATTTCGTAAACACAGTTTTGTATTGGAAATTTAAGCCCCGATTAGGAAAATATTTGTATCACGAAACACGTCCACAAGGCATTTTTTGAATTTTTCTATACTCTATGAGTAGAAAAGTCAGAAAGTCATAAAATGTTGAACATTTTTAAAATAAAATTAGTAAATTTAAAAATTAAACCCAAAAAATTGTTCGCCGATATTTAGTGTTTCCCCTTGGCCGGGAGACCTGTCGGTCTTCGGCCCCTGATTTTGTCTAATTAATTTGGAGACGGAGGCCCACTACAGATTTTGCCGCTGCATCTTTTAGTTTAGAGAGGCTCCTCCGATTGCATCTCACTCCAGAAGATGGGTGAAAACTTGAATGGCTATTGGGCGACGTGAGAAATGCCCATCTCGTGCACGATCCACGATTCTCACTGCCTCGTACACTCTGGTCCGCCATCAATAGGATAAGGTCCTTCCATAGCCGCTGTGCCCACGTAAAGAGTCGGCGATGTGTGAATGCGGTGCGGTACAGTCCACCGAACATGTGGTCAAAGAATGCCCGCTGTATTCATTCCCCGGCGGGATTGAAGAGGTCCACAGGGCGACGCCTGAAGCTCTAGACTGGCTTACTGACCTAGATGTTCCACTCTGATCCCCCCATTTTGAGTTAATGAAGTATTGAAAAATTCCAACCCATGAACCACGCATAGTTTTTTAATGTGTTTTTTTCTATGAAGAAATGAATCAATATGAGTGTGTTGTGGTCGTGTCTTCGTGACCGAAGTAAGGTCAATTCTACCTTACTTTCCAACAGTTTCAGATTTCTTTTTAGAACAAGTACGTTATCGATTTCAGAGGCCTAGGAAAAGAAACGTCCTATGTAAATTGTTGACATAAATACGTTGGTTTAATGACGTTGTACAACTCCAGATCTTCACGGCCCAGGACGCATGTGCAATTGTAAAGTTACTGGACTTCATACGATGCACGTGGGTAGCCCTTGAAATAAATAGTCTGATACCGTACGGTGGCTATATCACGCGTGGGCATTTAAAATTTATAAATTATATCTTGGCGCTATCATATTTTTATTTCTTATATCCTGCGAACGGAAAGTGTTGGGTCCAGTGGAATAAATTAACTTTACCCATTCTATCTTGTGGGAGTACTGTTGTTAGATCAGTTGTAACCTCTCACTCTTTCTCGTAAGAGAGGCACGCAACTGAAAGAGGTTTCAGAGCGGCAGGATCATAATGTAACCCCCTGTGGATATACCAAAACCCTAGGCAATATTTTAAATATAGATTTAATACTTGGGTCATGTATTACAAAACAAATAGTAAGTCTACTCGTTATTTTATATCAAAGTTTTACAGGAATAATAATAATAAATATCTTTATTGTGACAAATTTTCAAACTATAACTATGGAAATACATGTAAAACTGTTTTGTGTACATTGGTTTATAAATTAGAAGAGTATATAATTTTATCAATGGAAATTAATATATAAACAGTAGGTAAAATAAATGTAAATAATAGAAATGTTAATGTAGTTATATGTTAAGGTTTATCATAGCCCGCCTCACTAGGCTTAGCCTGTGTTGAGGCAGCTATCCACCAAGTTTATTTATAGTACTATAACGTACCTACAATTATATAAAAATACGAACACTCAATAGTTAGGTAGCATCAATATCAATACATCATATACCAAGTTCGTTTCTAGTCCTAATAATATACCTACAATTATATGAAAATACATACAATAATTAGGTTGCATCAATGACTGCGAATTTGGATGAGTGCACCGGTAAAGGCCCTATCATTACTTTTAATCCAAATTTTTACGCTATCTTTGAAATTTTTTTGTGAATGACATGTTTTTATTTTATCAGGAAGAATGTTATAAAGTCTAGTCGCAAGATATCTAAAATTTCGTTGTCCAAAAGTAGTGTGCGTTACAGGAATTTGAAGTAAGTCTTTGTTATTGCTTCGAGTACAGCGAGTATTAGATCTTTTTTCGTAGTATGTATGTTTATTTGTGTATAGGTGAGTGAGTATTGTTTTTGCGTATGTCTGCCGAACATCAAACACATTCATAATTTTAAAGATCAAGTTCGAGTCAGTAATTAGAGGAAGCCTAAGAATTATTTTTATAATAGTTTTCTGTGCCCTTATGATTGGGTCTAGTGCAGATGAAGTTCCACCTCCCCACGCTATGATACCATACTCAATAATAGATTGACAGAGTGCAAAATAAACCATTTTCAAGTGTTGTAAGTTGAGGAAGTTTCGTATCGTTCTGAAGAAGTGCATGGTTTTTCTTATTTTGTTTGCAATACTTTGAGTGTGAAGATTCCATTTGAAGTATGGATCAATGGTGAGGCCGAGGTACTTTATCTGAGCAGTGCGCTCAATGTAGGGACACTGACAACATTCTTCAGAATTCAAACATGTGTGTATTCTAATAGAGGCATCGTCATGAGGTTGACCTGTAATATTAATGCTTGATGTGATGTATTTGGTTTTCTCGGCATTCAGTGTGAGCGTATTAGTATTCAACCATTTTTTTACAATGCTTATGTCCGTTTCAGCTTTTTTGTAGACAGCTGGCCAAGTGTCAGCTTCAAACAGAAGAACAGTGTCATCGGCAAAACTAACTATTTTCCCCTGAATATTAATGTTACATAAGTCGTTAATATATACCAGGAACAAAATCGGTCCTAATATGCTTCCTTGTGGTATACCATAATTAGTTGAGCAGGTGTTGCTTAATATGTTATTTATTTTAACTTGTTGCTTACGCCCATTAAGGTAGCTTTTAAAGAATTTAAGTTCGTTGTCCGCAATACCGATTTTTTCAAGTTTATTTGTTAATTTACTGTGCGATATGGTATCAAAGGCTTTAGATAGGTCTAAGAAGATTGAAATACATTTTTTGCTTTTATCAAGGTTTTTAACAATGAAATCAGTGACAGCAGCAATAGCGTCTGAGGTACTCTTGTTTTCTTGAAACCCGTATTGATTTTCTGAAATCAGTTTATGGCTCACGAGAAATTTTACCAACTGTGCATTGACAACCTTTTCAAATACTTTAGATTGACTAGTTAGTAGAGTTATTGGTCTGTAGTTGTTTATGTCTGTCTTGTTACCTGTTTTATGTATAGGAATAACAATACCTTGTTTCAGGTTTGAGGGGAAGTGGCCCTGAGTGATACTAGAGTTTATTAAGTGTTCTAGGGGCAATGCAATTTCCGTAGACAGCGTTTTTAAAATCTTGGTTGATAACCCATCAACTCCGGCACTAGACGTGTTTTTTAGGGAATTAATTATTTTTAGAATCTCTTCCCCAGACACTTTTTGAAAGTTAAATCTTCTTTGAGAAAATTGGAGTCCTATTTCAGAAGTTTGAGCATTCCCACAATTTGGTAGACGAGAAGCAAGATGTGACCCAATATTAATAAAAAAATTATTGATGTGATCCGCAACGAGCTTTGGGTTTTTTGAGGTATCAATAATTTCTCCATCAATGCAGAGTTTACTTATGTCTTGTTTGTCTTTAGTGTTTTGTGTATTTGTGGCTTCTCTTAAAATTTGCCATATTTTTTTGGGATCGTTGTTGCTTTCTTTGATTTTGACTCCGTAATAGATTTCTTTTGCCTTTCTGATGATGTCACCGCATGTATTTCTGTATCTTTTGTAGATGTTTATTGCTATTATGTCATATGGATTTTCTTTCACTTTTTTGTGTAGTGCGTTTCTTCTACGAATGCAGTTGATGATTGAATGACTTATCCATGATTTCAAGGGTTTAATTTTGTTTGGAATTTTTTTTGACAAAATTGTGGTATTATTACTTAATTCATTTTTCAGAAAGTCAACAAAATATATCCATGCATCATCTGAGTTTTTTATTTGGAAAAGCTCTTGCCAAGATTTATTTTTAATTGAGGCTTTTAAATTTTCAAAGTTAATATTATTGTATATAAGAGACTGATCTCGTCTATTTTTTGTGGTGTCGGATTGCAAAGTGAAGATTGTTGTGTAGTGATCTGTAATTGTTGATTTGTAAATGATGCTTTTGTTTTGTTTATTAGTTTTGACCATTATGTGATCAATACATGAAGTTGATTCATTGACTATTCTTGTTGGTGTATTGATGGTACTAATTAATCCATGGAATTCTAACATGTTTAGGTAGTCATGACATTGGTGATGTGAATTGTTTGGGAGTATGTTGATATTTAAATCTCCCATAATTATCAAATTTTTAGTATGGGAAAGATTGGATAATATGCTATTAAGACTATTTAGAAATGGTGTAATATTACGATTCGAAGGAGAGCGGTATATTGCTAGAATGCAAGTGTCATTATTGTATGTTATTTGCAAACAGTTCGCGCCAATAATGTCTATTTCCGTTACAATGGGGTTAAGATCATTTTTTGTGTATACCACGACTCCATCGTTCTGGCTATCATGTTTTGTCGAATTGAAGGAAGAGTAGTGATTTATTAATTTTGGAGTATAAATGTTTGACAACCAACATTCCGTGAGAATAATTATATCAAAGTCTATATTAAGGTGGTTAAGCTGTATCTGGAGTTCGTTAAAGTTTTTATTAATTGACCTAATATTTTGGTGCATAATTGTAGTGTTTTTTACCTCTGCTATAAGATATTTGCAAATTTTGGCATCTGAAGTAGTAAAAGGGTTGATTTGATCACCATGTTCTGCATACATGCGATTAAAGTTAATAGCCATTATAAAATTTATACTAAACAAAAAAAAGAATTGTTTAATTCCCTTGAATGAGAGCTCCACTAATCCGTGGCCATCACTGGGGGTTTCAACCTTTCATTGCTAGTGCAGGAGTTCATTATTGTTACAGTGCGAAAATAAGCATAAAAGATATGACTCACCAATATTGGGGGAATCGACCCAGTGAATGACCGGTAAAAGTGGGGCTCTCAATCAAAGAAACTAATCAATTTTTTTAAGATCATCAGAATGTTTGATGTAGTGTATTTGTCTGTCGCCGTCATTTTTCCTAATCATTATTTTACAGTCTTTGTACCAGACATATTTGAAGCCCATTTCTTTTGCCCTTGTTTTAGACCTCCACAGAAGATCTTTGAAATAGTGACCAAGGATTTCACCAACAAAAATCTTCTGGAATCCGTTTCCTTGTGCTGTAATTGTATTAAGTTGCCTTTTGTTCAGTAGAATTTGTCGTCTTTTTTGGGGGTTAGTAAATCTGACGTGGAGTTTTGGGGGGACTCCAGGTCGTCGGTCCGGAATTTTCTTGATGTCGAGGATGTCATCGCTTTTTAATTCGATTCCTGAGACTGCGGCAACCCGTTTAATCATTTCTGCAGGCTGCTCACCCTCTTTTACTTCGATCCCTGTAAATTCAAGGGTGTCTTCATGAGTTACTTGCTCCACTTCTGCCAGTCTGACTTCCAGGCTCTTTATTATTCTGTCCTTTTCCGTTAGCTCCTTTCTCATTAATTCAACTTCCGAAACCAGTTTGATAATGGTCTCCATCTTAAGATGAATGTCATCGTACTGACGGCTGATGAAGAATGGACATAAATAAACGACTGATTTTTATGAGATCAAATAATATAAAAAATATGTATCATTTATGAATCGTCCGAAATTACGTAATATCATAGTAGACTATTTAATAAAACACCACGAGTAGAATACATATTGACCATTTTTTCTGGTAGACTTTGGTAAAACTTTATTCTCTCCATCTCTTTCCCCCACCGCCTTCAGCGTCACACCATACCACAATTGGTTATTTTCACCCATTTTATTTTTATGTTTAAGAATACATTTTCTGTTACAATGTGCCATTTTCGATTTTCCGCCGAAACGACATGTTCGTTTTTATTCGTGAATTTTGCGGCCTTGACATTACGCCGGGCGACGTTAGTGACAGCAGTCTTACCAGACATTGGCGGTAAGACGGCTATAATGACGTCATAATGACGTTGTAGCCAATTGGAACCATTGGAACCAGTTGGAACATTTTAAAATTACAGATTTTTAGTACATTTACTAGAATCAGAAAAATAAACTTTATTTCTTAGAAAAAATAACTTTTATTACAAATAGGTAGGTAGATACTTACACTATTTTGGAAATTAGTAACATTGTGAGGGACATTAAAGTAACAGAAATCTGAAGGTAAAAAAGTGAAGTATAAAGTTATTGTGTTTTGTTTTAGAAATATACCATGATGGTGGGCAAAAATAACTATCTATTTATAGATAAATATTCATCGATAAGAATTTTCCGGATGGTATTTATTTTTTATGCAAATTTGCAGCTTTATTTCGATATTGTTAAAATTTTGAGGGAGGTAACTTTTGGTGAATTTTTCAACAAAATAATTGAAATTATTGTTTACATCTGATTTCGAAAACATTGCAACCTCGGGGACTTCAGCTGGTCTATTAATATATAGAAAATTGTCTGTAGCGGGAGGTGTGGTTTTGATTTTTATAGAAATATACAGTTTATTCCGGTATTAATAATTTGACATTCAAAACAAGAGGAACGTCACTGTCTACATGAGGTTTCAAAAAACAACTCCCATCCCCTTTTCCCACCTCGTGGATTTTTTTACACTTAACGTTCAAAATAAGGGGAAAATTTCTGGCTACACATGATTACGAAAAATTCTACGTAAAGCCTGGGCAACGCCGGGGACTGCAGCTACCAGCTGCTAATATAAAATGCAGGCCTTTTCCACTGTAACTTCTGTTTTAGAAACACGTGTAAAAATGCTTTGCATTCCTTTTGATTGTTAATTAAAATACGATTTTATGAAAAAATTTTGATTTTGTTTCCAAAACTGTGATAATTCTGACACCCAATTTGTTATTTTGACAACATTGCGATTTTTCCTGAGATTCAAAAACTTGTAGCCTGGATATTTTTGGCAAAAACAAACGGAAACGAAACGTAATCATAACAGTACTAAAAGTTAGCAAAATATTTTTTTCAATTTGGTAGGCGGGGTTGGGTACCGCCGCCCCGGTTCGACTCTAGGTTCGTCCATTACGCCAGGCCGGGCGCCGAACATTGTTTTTACACGATGTCATCTCTTATGTCGTTAAGATTCCCACTTTATTTTAGAGAATTGATAGGTCAAATTCAACCGCAGATCCAATACACTAGGGTCGCGCGTATCATATTTTTGTGCACGGCTGCTTCACTGATTCTGGCTTTATTTTTGGGTATTGTCTCGTTTTAATGTAAAAAAGTGCGTTAGTATATTTTTCGAATTGACCGATAATCGAAATGTATTAATCGATTATCCCACTGTAATTAAATGATACGTTTGTTGCAAAGAAAGCTCAAATTAGTATTTTGGAATCTGATATTAACATTATGCCGATAAAAATTGCAGAATCTTATGAAACCACATAATAAAAAAATAGGTAGGTATTAAAAGATTATTGGGTGTATGCGATATATTAGCTTAAGGCGATGCCATACGTAGTAATGCAAAATCATGTGTTTTTGGTTTGAAAATTTGGTCGCCTAGAAATGTTTCAGATGCTTTAATTAAATACTGCGAGTAGAATACATCTTGGTCTTTGAAATAATCGAGTATTTTTTAGATAAGTCTTTTTATAAGCCCAAAAATAATAATTTAAAGGCCTATGAAAACTGCTTTAAAGTTCAAAATCTCCTACTTACGAACCCATTTTCGGTTATGATTATTTTGTTTAATGCGGAAAATTAAGTTATTTATAAAATGATCGAAAAAAATTTAAATATTTATGCCTGAACATCCACAAAATAAAATAAAAGACACTTTTTGGCCATGTTTTTTTCTTGCATAAATCAAAACAGGCGTATGGTGTTAAGCGGGAATTTAAAAGTTATCGCCATCTACGTAAGGGTTGTTATTGATAGCGGCTCAATTTAAAATATTACACGACGTAGTGCATCGCCTTAAGAATGAATGTCCTTTGCCGTCCCTTTTTAGTTTTTATTATGTCGATGTTTAAAAACATCGTGATTTGCACAACAGGCTGTGGGCTGATTAAAATCCAATTGAAATGCTTAATAGAATAATGCAGTCAGACATTACGTTGGTATAATATTGTCGTGAAAATCAATCAATTATATTTAAATAATTTTCTGGTAGGCACTCAATTATATGAAAATTGGAAAAAATTAAACAAATAAATTTTTATTTTATTTTTTTATTTAAAGAAAGCAAGACAAAAATATATATTACTGTAAATAAAAAAATAAAATACAGAAAAGTTCCAATAAACTACTTTTCAGTAGTTTGTCGATGGCAACTTTTCACATAAAAAATATTAAAAAAAGATAAAACTTATTTTACTTAATGACAACAGTGATAACAATAAAAAATAACAATTTGTTTTAAAAATATAAAAACATATACACATCAGTGATAGTATCTACCTATAGTTTGTATTAGACTCTAATACAAACTATTTCTTTCAGCGAGCCAATTTTTCAACATAATATTTGTTTTTACATTTGTAAACTTTTTTATTTCAGCAGGTAACATATTTAAGCAACTAGGTATCATGTAGTCCAGTGTTCTTTGTGCATATTTGTTTAAATGTTTAGGTACAATTAGTCCTTCGTTTAACGTAAAACGAGTATTGTAAGTGTGGTCCAGTCTATTTATATATATAGGGCTATTTATATGCTGAAATATAATTTTATACCACAGATTGATCTTACTGAGAAAATTTTAAGATTCTGATAAAGGTATGGAACATTATGCCTTTGTTCGTATAAACTTTTATGAGCTAATAATTTAACTAGTGAATTTTGAACTGATTGAAAATGGTTTATATTTGTTTTACATGAAAGTCTTCAAGCTGTGATTCCATACCTTATAATAGATTCAGCTAGTGATAAATAAATTATTCTAAGTGTACGTATTGGAACATGGAATTTTAATTGATATAATCTATTAACAATAGATCTCAGACGTTCACAGACTTTATTTATTTGTAAGTCCCATTTGAAAAAACAATCAATAATAATACCTAAATATACATACTCTGTGACCAGTTCAATATTTTCACATGTACATAAAACAGAATTTTATTAACTTCTAGCTGAAGTACCTACTGCAGTACCACGTGTGCAAAATTTAATCAAGAAGTATCAACATTCAAGTGGAAGATACTCTCAGTATCGCCCTGGTGTAAGACCACCATTCAGAATTGAAACGTTGCTTGAAATGGCTTTAGCCGTGTTTGGTGACCAGATCTGAATAGCCAGGTACTTCCCCACCTTCCTCTTCCCCATCTCCCTCCCCTCCCCAATACCCTCAGCCTCACAACATACCCCAATTGGGGATGCCATAGTCTCACTGGCTCCAGACGGGAGCAGTTGGGACTCTTGTGCGGTAATACTGTAAAAAAAAAAAAAAAAAAAAAAAAAAAAAAAAAAAAAAAAAAAAAAAAAAAAAAAAAAAAAAAAAAAAAAAAAAAAAAAAAAAAAAAAAAAAAAAAAAAAAAAAAAAAATTCTGGTTTAAGGGGATGGGATGATTTTTCCAAATATCATATTTAAATAATATATTTTAAAGGTCAATTGTGCAACATTTCATCAATATCGGAATAAAACTGTAGATTTGTATAAAAATCAAACCCGGGCCGCCCGCGCAACACAGACATTCTTCCTTATAAATATAAGGAAGACCGGTCGGTGGCCGAGTTGACATCGCGTTTGGGTCCCACCCAGGCGTAGTGTGTTCAATTCCTCGGCTGGCTAAGTCCTCCATCACAACACAAGCAACATTTTCAGCTTACTGTGGTGGTAGTAGGAGATTTTCAAATATTTTCAGGTTATTCGTGACCCGGGAATGTTTGTCTTTCTTTTTAATAAAAATAAAAATTAAATATAGAAGAAGATTTTAATAAGTAAATCAAACAAAATAAGTAAAGCAAACAATTATTGAAAAGTCACCCAGCTAAATGCTAATATGACTATGTAAAATTGTACTGTAATTGGAATAAATATTCTGTTGTACAACAATAAAAATAAAAAACTAAAAAAAATGTGTATCTTTACCTTACAATATATCAAACTTTTAAATAATTATAAGCAATACAAATTTAAAATATCTCCCGACTAAAAATAAATGCCGCCAACGTGAATTGAACTCGTACCTTCTGATATTCGGTCAGGTGCTCTGAACTACTGAGCTATGTCGGCTTATTTCCAACCCGCCAAATAATTCAATAGTACTAGTACTTCAATCAACAATTACTGCTTATTATATTTTTTTTTCGCCTGCTAACAACCAAATTATTTTTGTAGGAAAGGCTTTGTTATTGCTAAATTTCCCACTAGATGGCGTCGAGACATATTACATCTACATTTGTTGGTGAAATATTTTTACTTGTCACATATTATTATTTTTAATGATAAACTAATGTAGGGTTCAATTCCCGTTGGCGGCATTTATTTTTACTAGGGAGATATTTTCAATTTGTATTGATATTTCAGGCGACTAATTATTTGTTATCCTTTATACTATGCATAAAAACTTGTCTTATAAACATTAGTTTATCATTAAAAATAATAATCAAACACTATTATACTCAATGCAAAGCATCATATCTCCTGATTGAAACGGCTTTGCGACATAAAAATAGTTGTATTGGCTTAGAAATTACAGACACCACAATCAAAGCGAATTTCATGACTTAAATTTCAGGATTCTACTGTTTCAGGAAACAGATTTTCAGCTTTATATTGTTCATTTTATTTTCATTATATCTAAGATTTAGACTGAATTTTCAGAGTGCTTATAACGTCTTAGTTCGTGATTATCCCGTGGATGTCAGAAAATCGTGTAACCGTCCCGGGATAAAGTTCAAGCTGGATTCTGTTTGGGTTCCCGGGCGCCGGGATTGGGAAACACGTTCCGCTTGCGCCGCGCCGTCGCTGCTTCGCCAAAGCGATTTTGAAATCAGTCGCCTACCGCGCTCGCCTCTTGGAGCTCGTGCTTCCCGGTCTCCGCTTTATCGCACATTACACACTAACATGTCCCGCGAGTTCATCTCTTGTTTACCTACCGCGGGATCGTGTAGTTGACAGTCTCCGAAACACACTAGTTTTATTCGGAATACTAATGCGACAATCAATGAATATCAAAACAAGAATGCAAAGTTATACAAAACAATGTTTAAAAAATACATAAAGTGATGCTTTTGTCTATTAATCATTGGAGCAACAACATCTTAAATCCAGATTAATTTGTTTATTTATTCAAATTTAATCAGTTAAGTGATTTCATAATCAATTTAGTGTCGAATAAATTCAAATGGTGCAAAGATGGAGCGCATGCATCTAGCGGATGTACCGCATAAAAATGACGGAAGGATTCGGAATTACAGAAGTTTACGACGCAAATTGCACCAGTGGAAGTGTGGAATATACTGCTGGAGTGTTCTGTCGGCTCTGGTATTCGTCACATGTATGGGCAGCGCCGGGGGGCAGGGTAAGGAGCTCTCCTTCTCTACTTAATTGACTTAATTAATCATGTTCAATTTGAATGACGCGCCACTCCAATTGAGACTCCTTAAGGGCGCTACACACACAACACTAAATAATTAAAAATGTTGTTTAAAAAAAAAACATCATACAAGCTCTGCAAGATTGGGAAACTGGATCTTTCATCATATTTAAACGTATTTTACAACAAACATGTTTAACTAACTAACTAACTAACCATCACGCCGTTTCGCCGCAGGGGTAGGCAGAGAGGACGGACCGGCAAACAATTCGGTCTTGGCACACACTCCTTGCCTCATTCACATTCATACATCCTCTCATACATACTCTTCTATTGTTCTGACTCTTCACATGGCCCGACTCGAGTATCTGATTCACTTGATCGTGCCATGTCTTCCTCGGGCGTCCCTGACTTCTGCTACCATTCGCATTTGCATCATATATTATCCTTACACTCATATCTTCGCTCATTCGCTCTACATGTCCAAACCATCTAAGCGTCCCTTTCTTAATCTCTCTCATTACGCTTACATCAGCCTTGCACTATTTGCGGATCTCCACATTCCTCACACGATCAAACATGGTTTTACCACACATACGCCTCAGGGATCTCATTTAAACAGCATTCAATCTACTTTCATACTTTCTTTGCCAGTTCCATGCCTCACTTCCATACATCAAGGTAGGTACCAGCACTCCGCTGTGGACTGCTAACTTCGCTTCTTTGGACAATTTTTTGTTAGCGCCAACTGTATTCAGTCCTCCATTAACGGAATTACCTGTATTTACCCTTCTTTCAATATCTCTGTCAGCCTTCCCATCATGTTTATTTTTATAAATATCAACAAAGTTACAACACATTGATCTGTAACTACTTACCTACCTTAATTACCTATTTTGTACTCTTGTTATTATGTAAAAGTGTTGAACTCTTTTGTAAAACAGAACTCTCTATGATAACTTGTATTGTACCTGCTTATATCGTTCATACTCATTTATTTATGTTATGTACTATATGTACTCCTGAACAACTTACCTACAACAATGTACATATGTTAAAGACCTCAAGGCGTGAATAAATAAATACATAAATATATGTAATATATCCCACAAAATATATGTAGTATATCCCACAAAATATATGTTGTATATTCCACAAAATATATGTAGTATATTCCACAAAATATATGTAGTATATCCCACAAAATATATGTAATATATCCCACAAAATATGTGTAATATATCTCACAAAATAAATGTAATATATCCCACAAAATCTGATTCCCGAATGATCGATTTGAAATAAACGACGAACGCACTTTGTCACAAAATATTATTAAGATACATCGCCCAAACTCGAAATATCTTATTGTAAACTCGTAATCCAATTCAAATTACTCAAAAACATACTGATATGAATCGTTTTTTTCCCATGTGGGCAAATATCGTGTAGATATTATATTATGTAAATTAGCTGCTTACTGAGTACTCGTTAGTACGTTATTGGCTATATACGCATCAATTATTTATAGATATTATTAATTATTTCTGTGATGAAATTTCATTCTACTGATCTTTCTAACTCTCTAGAAAAGAAAGAGTATGTAGTATATATGTAGGCTATTACATGAATAATTTCTATGCAGCATTTCCTAAGACAGAAATTCTCTCGCGAGTACATAGACAGGTACTAATCAAATATAATTTAAGCTAAGTGCGCGCGCGACGGGACACAAAAAGGAGTATCGTGTTTCATCAATCACAATTTTGCGATTTTTATTTCATAAACACTGTGGAGACTTTGTGAAATAATATCTTTTCGGCACGACTTCCATATCGACCTACTGAGCGTTATTAGACGCTGTGTTTTTACAACAGTTTATAGGGGAATTTTGTGCATTTCACTATTAAAATATTCGACCACCCTCAAAGTGTATTCAATTGTACCTCTCTAAACAAATAATATCCTCTCGTCTATCAAGCCTGTACCTATTCAACACCTCTTCTCTGAACTCGAGTATAATCTTCCATATAATTATGAAATTTGTCCTTTAAATTCACCATTCCTCCATAATTTTATTATTCGCAACAGACCTAATGTATATACGTAAAGTGCGCTAGCTTCGGGAGGTGATTCTACATGATGGTAGAAGTAAAAAAGGTAAAAACTTCTTAGAAATTCCAATGCATTAATATTTTTTGAAAATATACAAACAATTCAACTTTTTTAACCTAAAAACTACCTAAAATTTTGAAAAAAATTATTTATCTTTTTACTTGTACTATCGTGTAGAATCACCCCCGAAGTTAACGCACTATTCCCCGGACGCCTTGTATTTTTAACATCAACTCCACATAGGAGGCTCGCAAGTAAATAATTTCCCTAAAAATAAAGAAAATAAAATTAACATACATCAAATAATGAAAGTTAACATAGGTTATTTGTCTCTAGAAAAATGAGCACATTAATTTATCACAATATATTTGCTACATGTGCATTTTTTTATTCCTTTTATCGTTTCCCCTTCACTACGCATAACCTTTCTTTTGCAACATTTAATTTTTCCAAGTTTGACAATTATTTTGGTATAAATGATTCCTTTCCTATTGCAATGCATGGCTATTCTTTTGCCACGTATGATTTTCCTTTAGCAACGCACGCTTTTTATTTTGGTATGCATCATTTCATTTTTCTACGTACGCCTATTCCTTTATCATATATTTTCCCTATTTTCATGTTAACCTATTATTTCTCCAAATACCTGTTTCTACCCTGTTTCTAGAAAATGACTATTATTTAATAATACAACGATTTGTATTTGATATACACCCTGTTATTTTGCCACATATCTTTTTGCTTTCGATATGCGCGCCTTTTCATTTCCATTTCCTATTTCTTATTTACCTTCTTAGATTTCCTATGTTCTGTTCTTTGACTGACCAAAGATTTTTCTTTTCAGAGATGTCCTCCTGCTGCACGGTGGCTAGTGGTTCGTGCAGAACGGTCTGCGAAAAGGTAACTCTCCTTCGAACTTTGTGCATTTACGCAAGTGGCGATTAAACATGGGCACTTTAATACCTTTGGAAAATAATGAATATTGTATTTTCTTAAACGTATGTATTCGTGTTTAAAGCGTGCAAAAATGTAATTATTGCACAGATTAGAGTAATTGCTGCCCACGGGGAATGGAACGGGTTCCTGAACATGTTTAGATTATTATCGTTGGAGGGAAAGATGTCAGAACAGAATCGGGGTTTATTAAATGTATTAGTCACGGGATTGACAAATTAATGTTAATTCCAGGCGATTTAAAATATAAAAGCTTACAAAACATACTTGAAAAAACTATTTTAATATGTTGATGTTGAACCCACCGACCAGATAAACCAATAGAAGTGTGCAGTGGGTGTAGTTGTATGTCCTAAATAGAGTCAATTTAATATGAAAAAATATTTCAAATTTAAAAAATATTTTTGAACAGATAATCTTTTTCAACAGCCTGTCTGGGGCCTAGGAGTAGATAGTCAAAGAGGAAAGTGTAGTCAATTTTTTTCAAATCGGTATAGATCACGCTTTTGGGGATTTTTGTTTAGTGGTTGTAACTATGTGATTGAAACATTGTAACTTTATATATTGGAAAATGCCAACCGGTTTCCACAAACGTGCATTCGTCCAGTTTTCTATTTGCCCTGACGAAAGCACAATTGTGTTGAAATAGTTTGGCATAATCGTATAATTAAAGCGATGCACATAAAGCTATAGTATTTCACTAGGATGTTTTAATTGCCGTTTTAATGGAGCAATTTATTGCCTCATTCAGCAAAAACTTTTATACTATTTTTCGGAACTACCGTTTGATCTATAATGACTTTGTTGAAATACTTAATATCGTTTTTATGACACTTCTAATCAAAGAAATGCCGGTATACCTCTTTGAAATATAATACCCGCTTACGTGTGCCCGGCGTTGCTGGGAGTTATCCTTAGGAGTTAGACATATATCGTTTTAGATTTTTCTGTAGGCCTTTTTAAGATATACAATTTCGTAGTACAATATTTTGATGTATCTCATATCCAGTGTTAGTAATGTAAAGCGCCCAAATTTTGAATTTTGGTCCATTTCTGAGGAAATATACACTAGAGTAAGTGATATTTTCCTACTTCTACGAAAATTTCTCCTTGTAAACTGCTTCAAAATTTTAATTCGTTTGATGATAAAAATTATAAAATTAATGAAATGCATCATTCAACGTGTATGATATGCAAGCCGTGACACGTTGAATATTTATAGCAAAAATTTTGAACCATGGTTGTGACTACAAAATTTAATACAATCGAGCGTTTATTGAAATTGTAGCAGATTTGAAAATATTTTTTGGCTTAAATAGATTTTTAGATCACTATCCATGTATTATTTATAATTGTACATCGTATTGAAATATTAAAAAAAAACTTTTATTCTACATAAATGAAAATTAAATATTCACTTATTTACATAACAACAATATTATTCACATTCAGTGTTTTGCTGATTTTTTTTTAATTTTTAATTTTTTTTGGAATACCATTATATTTGTTGCCCCCCTCGTAACCAATGGATTGCTTGTCACAGTGAGTATGTATGGTGTTTAAATGTAAGTTATCGTGTTGCCGTTTAAGGTGTGTGTGTACTTGGGACGTTTTAATGAATTCTGTATTTGTATGTATGAGTTTATTATTTATTTTGTATAAGGAGACATATTGTATTCATATAGCTTAACAGTTTATCAATTATTTTACAAGCAATAATCATTCGCCTGAAACACTCATCCACATTGAAAAATCTCCTGATAAAAGATACATGACGCCAACGGGACTCGAACCCGTGTCCCTTCGATTTCCGGTCGACAGCTCTGACCACTGAGCTATGGCGGCTTATCTCTTATCCGCGAAATAATTCAATATATACTAGTGTTTCATTCAACAATTACTGCTTGTTACATTTTTGTAACAAGCAGTAATTGTAAGCAAGTAACAAGCAGTAATTTTGTAACAAGCAGTAATTGTAACAAGTAATTGTAATGTAACAAGCAGTAATTGTTGAATGAAACACTAGTATATATTGAATTATTTCGCGGATAAGAGATAAGCCGCCATAGCTCAGTGGTCAGAGCTGTCGACCGGAAATCGAAGGGACACGGGTTCGAGTCCCGTTGGCGTCATGTATCTTTTATCAGGAGATTTTTCAATGTGGATGAGTGTTTCAGGCGAATGATTATTGCTTGTAAAATAATTGTTACCCTTTGTGCTATGCATAAAAATTCTTGTCTTAAAAACATTTGTTTACCAAAAAAAATAATAATTAACAGTTTATAATTTTTTTGGATGTTCTGGATTTGAAATGAAATACCTTTTTGATTACTTTGTTTTGTGTTACCTGTAGTTCATTTATGTATGTTTCCCCAGATTTCAGTCATGTAATTGAAATGTGAATTTACGAGGCTATAATATAGACCTTTTTTAATTTTATTTGGTAACAGTTAAGATAACCGGCTAAATATGTTAATTAAGGGGGTGATTTTATCTTTAATATGCTGTTTAAATGTTAGGTAAGTGTTTATCAATAGACTAAGATATTGGTTATGGGATTTGCAGGATTTGCAGGTTATTATATTCAATTATTAAGGGTACAAGGAGGAATGATTTTACGGGTCGATCTTAAAATCGTGTATCCTGTTTTTTTTTACATTCATAGTTAGGATATTTTATTGTAGTCAACTGATAATTTTTTCTAGGTCTCTTTGTGAATTTTCTAGTAAGATGTCTAAATCTTTACCCCAGTAGAAAATAAGAAAGTAGAAACAGTGCGTAAGACTGGTGCTGTGCTGATAACAATCATCTATTTAATTCAACATAATATTATTTAAAAGTATTCCGATGACGATGACAACATATTTGTTACCAGATACTAGATTACGATGACGATGACAACATTTTTTAACCAGATACTAGATTCCGATGACGATGACAACATATTTGTTACCAGATACTAGATTACAATGACGATGACAACATATTTGTTACCAGATACTAGATTACGATGACGATGACAACATTTTTTAACCAGATACTAGATTACGATGACATGACAACATTTTTTAACCAGATACTAGATTCCGATGACGATGACAACATATTTGTTACCAGATACTAGATTACGATGACGATGACAACATTTTTTAACCAGATACTAGATTCCGATGACGATGACAACATATTTTTTACCGGATACTAGATTCCGATGACGATGACAACATAATTATATAAGTTATGATAAAAAACATCATCACGTTCTGCTACTATTGGAGGCTGGACAACCTAGTTAATAATATTTAATATCTGATCCGTTGGCAGTCCTTCAAATAAAAATGGCCTCAAAGATTCAACCGGCATTTAAGTTCACTTTTTCCACGTTTAAATTATTTACTGTTTTTTTTTATTATGTTGACAATTTCCCAGTCTTTGGACATTGTGACTTTAATTTGGTCACCCGTTCTGTCCAAATTTAAAACATGCATTATGAACATGACATGACCACTGGCGCTTATGATGTGAACGTGAAATACGACATCGATTCTCGGAAATGTGGTATCATTATTTGACTCTCCATAAAATATGAACCGATGCGACTGCAACTGTTTGCTGAACAATGCACTTTGGCTCGATGTCCAGACAATATTTTCCTTACTCGCGTTACAACTACTTGGCATGCACTTGAACGAGCTATTTAATGCAACAAAAGCACAACCACCCACAATTCAGTTGAAGTTGACTTACGTGCATATTTGAAATCAGATCCTCTTTAACTATAATGCAACAAACACCCAACTCCGAAGTAAAATTCTAAATGATTTGGCAGCGTAAAGTTTTTGATTACATTTAAGTATTTTCATGTCATTGATATTGCAACACGAGTCCATTGACGATTGGGCCATTATTCTTGCTTACTGATAATTTACTCCAAAACAACAAAAGCCTGACCCACATTTTTCTCCTATTTATAGATATTTTTCAAGAACCTTTGTAACTCAGTTCGAACTCATTGGGGTCAGGATTTTGTTGCACTTAACACCTCAGTTATCACACTTCATACAGCTGATAGAATCCGGTTGTAACAACTCCCCCTTTGTTATAAACGATGCTTGTAATAGAAAAAGAGAGCAACGGAACCCTCAGTGGCAGAACCATATAGCATTTCTCTTGCATCAGTCCTTTATAGTAGGTACTTTCATTGCACAGGGTTTTAAGGGACGTAATTGACTTGATTTAACCAGTGATCCCTGACATTATTTAGAGTAAAAAATTTGAACAAAATTTTGGTCTCCAGTAAAATTTTCAATGTTTTTTTTTTTTTAACAAAAACAGGAATTGGACAGCTAGGGTCGATGTTGGGGTTTGGGCGGTTACTCGACAAAGTAACCAGTGGAGATATGTGGATGTGGTTTTTGATTAAAATATTGAAATTTTTTCGAAAAAAAAACACAATAAAAGTCACTGGAGACAGAATTTAAGTAAGTCAAGTACAACCCTTAACACCCTGTATACCGCCAAACTAACAAACCTAACAGTATCTTAGTTTGTAAATAACTACATTCAATTGAACGTCAGAAAAAGATCTAATAGATTTTTTGTTTGTTTTGTATCTATTTTGTATTTTGTCATTTGTAATCTACTGACAATCTATAGAAACCAACCTTTACCCAATAAACCTGTGAGGTTTCACAAATTTTTTGAATGGAAATAAGCCATAAAAAGTTAAAACTTCATTTCCTTGTGGTTTTCAACCTCTACTGAACTGAATAAAGCTCAATCATCATAATAAAATTTATGATTTATGTTTCAACTTGTAAAAAGATACATTATGTGTAAAAATTTAGAAAGAGAAAGAGTTTTCTCTGGGAAACTTCAACAAAATACCTACTACTGTTTTGGGAAACTACTTACCAGCGAAACTTGTTCAATAAACGGACACAGCTTATTTTTATTGCTAAACTTTACACAAATACCTATTACAGGCGAACAGGCTCTAATAGAAAATTGGGGTTTTCAATTATTGCAGGAAGGAATTTAGGAACAGACTATCAAAATTAAAAAAATATATCATTATAATTTAGAATTATCTTTTATAATTTCTTTTGGAACCATTTTCGTGAATTATTATTTTTTTATTTATTTATTATAAAATAATACAAGATTTCAAATTATAACAGTACGCAAAATAATTTTTTTCTTCCTAATTATTTTACTACTCCATAAAAAGAAATATCATTATGCAATTTCAGGGAGTTAATTTGCTTTTTGAATTTTTCATATTTCAATGTTTCAGTTACATTAATTTTGTACAATAATATATTGTAATGTACGTAACTAGAGCAGACATTAAGTTGCACCTTAATTCTCGACAAATTAGTTACAATTTTGACAGTGGCAATTAAAATACTTTTCTGCTAAAAATATTATATTATATAGGTAGATACGTAATCGCTTTTCTGAATTCATCAACCAGTAGTCAGCTCAAATTTTGAATATGATAATTTCAAAGCTAATTTGAGTTCATTAAACCATATTTCAAACAGGACGAATTCTCGCAGGATAAATTAACGCACAGCACAGAACCGAAATCTGTATGTTTGATACCTAAATCACAGAACCGAAATCTGTATGTTTGATACCTAAATCACAGAACCGAAATCTGTATGTTTGATACCTAAATCACAGAACCGAAATCTGTATGTTTGATACCTAAATCACAGAACCGAAATCTGTATGTTTGATACCTAAATCACAGAACCGAAATTTGTATGTTCGATACCTAAAACACAGAAGAATCACAGACTTAGATGCCAAACCAGCTGCATAATGTAATAGATTCGTTTTGCTAGCTACCCAACATCAACGTTGCAATTAAACATTATAATAATATATTATTACGTTGGTACGAGAAGTGAACGTGTTAAATTTACACGTAGCATAAACGTACCAAACACACATTTGAATTTAATGTGGCCAAATCGAATCGCGTAATGTTTAATACACAGTTATTCTTTTGTAGTACGCGGGGAATATTATTATTATGTCTCCATTGAATATAATATACAGCAGTTAGTTGGTTTGTTTGAACCCAAGTTGGAAGGCTGCCCGACGCCTGTTGTGGGATATGTGGGCGGCTTGCCCATCCAATATCCCCGGCGATACAACTTCTCTTCAAACCCTTTCAGACCTGAACTAAAATATGCTACGCAAATTTAGTGTATTGTTTATTCAGTACTTTAGAACAGCGGTTCCCAACTTCTTACGGATCGCGAGTGTCGCGACCCCATTTTATATAAATATGTTTCTGATTCCACAATAATTGATTTAAAGTCGAAGATGATCGACAGTAATTATTACACCTATTATTTTTTAATGTAATGGTTTGGGACAACGACTAAACAGAATAGAGTACCAAAAATCAATAATGTACTGGTAAAATCATTACGCATGATCATCTTAATTTTATAGAAACTAAGTCATCCACAACCATGATGATATTTATATTTTAATAATCCTATTTTGATTGCGTAAAGACATATGTTAACACTTTTTTTCAATATCCATACCTTAACTTAAAAATATTTTTAATTTAAGTGTATGTACGTAAACATAATATTTTTTTTTAGTTTAAGTATTCTTTCTGGCAGCGACCTCACAGCAAACCCATCGCGACCCCATTTGGGTCTCGACCTAAAGTTTGGGAATCCGTGCTTTGTAAGTTATTACTAAACAAGGTCTCATAGGATGTGTAGATATTCGTCTCTAATATGACAAATCATGCACTGTAATTAATATTTTAATTTATTACAGTTTACATTAAAAAAAATAGTCGAAACATAGGTAGGTAGGTACACTCAATACATAGAAAAATTACACGGTGCTGAAATCAAGGTAAAACAAAAATATTACCTGTTAAAATATAAACATGACTACCGCCTTCGGGGTGGCGAGAATTCAACGAAAAAAATACAAGAGTCAAGTCAGAATTACCAGAAAACGAAAACCGTCAATAATTTTTAGTCGATTAGAAGGAAAAATTGAGAAAATCTATAAATTTATAAAGTATGTTTATACGTACGGTCCGAAAGGGTTAACAGCATCCCGAGCAGACGAAAGAAGAATAAAAACCTTCACAACTTTGTCATGTCGGATAATTTAATCCCACGGTTTACATTTCCATTTTTTATTGCAAACGAAATATTTACGTCATTCGCTTGCACTTTCAACTTGCAACCTTTCTGGTGTGACTTAATTAAAAAAAAAACGGACGAATTGATTTATGGAAGGGTTTTTTTTTGATTTGTCTATATAGGTTAACTGATATTTTCATGATATTTCCACGGCAACTCGGGAGAGTGGTATTTTAACATAAATTCATTAAAATTTATGAAAAAAACGCAAATACACCTAATATAACGTAACATGTTTAACATAGTTTTTTTTCATCACTTTTCATGACTTTATATCACCTTTGAAGTGTGATGCATAAGTCTTATTTGGTCGATGTAGGTTACCTTTCATGACGAATCATCATCACGGCGTTGCACAGATAAAGAGGATGGAACCCGCGTAGCTTGTCTTTTACGTATTTTCTCTCTTTCCATCCGCTTTACAAGATATACCGAGATTTTTTCCATTTGAAATCACATTCTAGGAGCAAATCGTATTTCAGGCATAAATATTTTTTTTTTCGATCATTTTATAAATAACTTAATTTGCCATATTATACAATAAAATCATAACCGAAAATGGGTTCGTAAGTAGGAGATTTTAAACTTTAAAGCAGTTTTCATAGGCCTTTAAATTTTTTTTTCTGGGCTTATAAAAAGACTTATCTAAAAAATACTCGATTATTTCAAAGGCCAAGATGTATTCTACTCGCAGTATTTAATTAAAGCATCTGAAACATTTCTAGGCGACCAAATTTTCAAACCAAAAACTCATGATTTTGCATTACTACGTATGGCATAGCTTTAACCCAATCTTTTTATTTTTAATTTAGTGCTAATTTATTTGTTGTCTTGCAGAATTGAGTTAGAATTGCGTCTGGTTCCCACATAGGCATCGTGAGTTCAATCCCTCGACTGGCAAAGACCTCCATCATGACACAAGAAACATCTTCCGTCTATCTTTTAGCCTTCAGGCTAATTTGTTCGGTTTAACAGCTAATACCAAAACCTCCTAGATCATCCTCCTATATCACCAATTCCACTTATATGTGCCAAATATAATACTAAATTTCAAAACATAGACATTTTTAGCAATACACTTCACAAATATCGATTAGAAGTAACACGTACGATCGAAAATTAATACAATAGTATGAATTGTATCCAGAGCATCTGCTATCCTCATCCTAAATTCCTATTCCTCCCCTCCTCACCTATAATATATTTATATATATATTTTTTTTTTTATGCAATAAAACTCCATCTCCAATCAATTTTAATATAGGAGACTTCTTTGGCTTGACTATAATTAACATATATATATATATTTATATTTGCTCTGTTAAAGCTGTTTGTCTCTCTACAAAAAAAAAATAAGGCCGGGACACCCATTTAAAGCAGCCTCCTAACATGGATGGGATTTTACAAATATAATCGTTTTAATTTTTTTTCCAATTTATTCTTATTTATTAAAACATCTTAAAATGTTTTGGTTAATTTAAAAAAATATATAAAAATACATTTTTTGTAGGTTCACATACAAGTCAGGAGGCTGATTTAATTCAGTGTCCCGGCCTTGTGTTCTAAGAGGTTTTGCTAGTACCCGTAGAGTCTTGTTCGCTTTTTTGTATCTTCTTTCCTTTGATTATATAAATGTCTAATCAAAGCTTCTTTCCTATATTGAAATCTTTGTATCTTCTTTCCTATCTTGAAATCTTTGTATCTTCTTTCCTATCATGGTGAAAAACATGATATAAACGGTTTTTGAAAGAAAAAACACGACGCTACATATTTATATATGGAAGTTAACCACAAAATAATTTAAATGTACACCTATATGATACTAAATGTTCCGACCGCAATTTGAGATAAATTTATGAAACGTGGTGAATTTTTTATTAATTATTTTTGTATAGATAAAAAGAGAAGTGACAATAATATTTATAATCCATTTGACTATTAAAATATATGTTTTTTTCGTTATCAGTTATTTTAGTTCTTTGCATTTTATTGCAACGCGGTAATACACCGCCATTTGACAGCGTCGTTAAGAGTCATAACAGACAATATGGCGGAGGTCTGAAAGTAAAAAAAACGTTTAATAGGTACGTAGGGTTCCTATATTAAATTTGAAACAGTTGTATAAAGTGTGACCCAATGAACGTGTTACGTAATACGTAGTTACCGAATATTTTCCGATGTATAATCAAGATTCCGGTGAACAAATAAAAAAAAAGTAATCAGTAAGTTTTCTCCGTGCAGTAAAAGGACAACTTTTTAGTTGCAATTCGGTGCTTACTTGGAAGTTTTTATTTCCAAATATTTTATAATAATTGCTAATTTACTTCCCTTATTAATATTAGACCTCACAATCCTTATGGTTCCTCTTTAATATTACCAAAATTCCGGACATTGGTAAATAGGTACCCAGTACCCACCTAATAAAAGATATGATATTGTTCTTTCCTACTTATAGATAATATTATGCATGGCCGGATTCTATTATCCTGTTTTGGTAAACGTCCTGTGGTGTGATTATATCAAGCCATGATTCATATGTCAGCATTACGATTCAATGACAACCGTCAAAACGAACCCAAATAAGTTGTTTTTAAAAAGTATTTAATTAATATTTGGTCAAATGAGACTCTGTTTTGTAACCCGATCACGATCCAAAATTTCGTACAATGGGTCAACCCACAACAAAATAGGGTTTTTATAATAAATCACAATAAAATGTTACACACACGCTAAACTGCTTTGGTAGTTAGTAATGAAGAATAAAAAAGACAATTTTAATATTGAACGGCTGAATTCCAGAATATAATAAAAAGATAAACTAGTAGTTCTGCGAGGAGTTTGCATAAGACTCTAATAACGGGGGTTCGCTCGACGCTCACATTTTAATTATTTCTGATGTACGTATTACTAAAATCTCAAATGTTTCTAGAGGGATCACTACGAATATAAGTTATTTATATTCAAGATTAATAAAAACAGGACATTACCATTAAAATATTTTACGTAAAACTGTTTGAAAATTTTATTAAACGTTTTTCAATTATAAAATTAGTGGTAAGCACTAGATTTTATTTTTCTAGATGATGAATTAGTAACTTCCCAATGGATCCCTCTAAAAACAATTGAGATTTTAGTACTTAATACGTTCATCAGAAATAAACCCCACGGAAAGATCGATTTTTCTAAGCCTGCTAGGGCAAAGTCGGTCGTTTGTGTGAAATACGAGTTACCACAATTTGAAAAATGCTAATAAAAAGTCCAAATAAACGCGACGATTACACATTTGAAAAACTATCTTTACTGAATCATTAAAACATCCACTATACTGAAACGGAATAAATTTACAGACAGACGAAATGTAAATGTTCATGTATAACTACCACAACACGGGCTAATGCCCGTGTTGTAGTAGTGAGTATGGTAGTTAAAAAATGTCAAAAAATGTAACATGTAAACATTTATTAAATAATAAAAAATAAAATAAAAAATAAAATTAAAAAATATAAAAAAAAATATAACAACTTCTTTCCAACTTGTCTCATATCACGAAAATTAAAATTAAGTGTTGAACATAAACATATTGTTTTATAGATAATACCTACGATAAATAAACTTGCACACAAACAATTATATGCATTAAACAATCTATATTAATTATGTTTATATATTTTTTTTTTTTTTTTTTTTTTTTTTTTTTTTTTTTAACATACAACAAACGATGTTGTATTCCCATGAGTTATTAAACTCATTAAGGGATCGCCAATTGGTAGTTTTCAAATAGAAAAGTAAAAAAATTAAAAAAAGAGTTTTGTACAGAAAAATTAGATTAAAAATTAAAAATAACCAACCCAACCCAATGTGCAGACACAATGTATGAAGAAAACATTTCACAGAAGCAACATACAGACACAACATATGAAGAATCACTTAACGTTTAATATTTTTAATTTTTATTTGTATCTTTTTAAATATACATATACTTTTTCTTTATTTTTCAGTTTACTATTAATGTTAAAATATTTGTTTTTAGTTTTATTTATCATTAAATTTTTTTTTTTTTAGCCTAGTATGGTAGTTAAAAAAAAAACGGTCGAGTTAAAACAGGACTTCTGTACGCTCAGTCAAAATATTCTTTTGCAAGACAGACAGACATTCCTGGGATACGAATAACCTGACAACATTATTTGAAAAACCCATACTACAATCATTATGAGCGGAAAACGTTCCTCGTGTAAAATGGTGGACTTGGCTATCAAATGAATAGAACCCACGACGTGCGTGGTTGGGCGAAAATTGATTTCAACACAATTTTTTTTATCATTATTGAAGATTTGAAAATATGGCGTCTTGTGTATTTTTACGCATATTCAAAAACACCGTAAATCTTGATGGAAATGACGTAGCACCCCGAAAATAGTAGCATTGAATTAGAAATCCAGAGGGTAAAATGTCCGAATTTCATAACGCCCGTCATCACTGATACATCTGATTAAATAATGTTTGAGTCGTCTTGGTATCCAGAAACGAATAACCAGATTAGCCAAGTAATTCCCTTCCTTCCTCTTCCCCATCTCCTCCCCCTCCACACTACTTTATCCTCACAATATACCCCAACTGCGGATGTCATAGACCTGCTGGCTCCAGACGGTTGGGAGCAGTTGGAACTCTTACCCGGTATTCACAAAAAATAGACACACAAACAGATATTCTGCTTTATGGTTATGATCACTTTTTAAATCTGCCCAAACCCAACAAGATGTGATATATGTATTTGCAACACATTTAATATGTATTACCAGCATGTGGTTGAATTGCGAAACCATCCCATATTCTACAAATTTATGCCGTGTGATGTAAAAAGCTCATGCCAATATTTAAGGTTTCATCCACTGAACAGACAATCCCCAGAAGTGTGATCCTTAAACCAAAACTGATGTCGCCGAATTGCATTAGACCGTTCGACCTTACTTGGCAAAATAATATTGAAATAAAACAAAATAAATTGTGAGTATTCCAGCAATTTTGTTGAACTACACCACTTTAAATGAAATGAATATGGTTAAATTGTCGGACAGCTTTTTTTTTCACTGACTATATAAAATAGTAAATGATGCATTTGATTAATCCAGAATTGCTTGCATTGATAAGCTTTCAGATTCCACTACATAATACTAGAAGTCGGGATTTATTTCAGTGCAGAAATTCTGGGACTAACTACCATATCTATTCCTCATTGCCCAGAATACTTATGGAGGGAAATAATTATCACTTAACAAATACAAAAAATTGCTACTGAGGCTGTTTTGTTTTGTATAATAAATATGTACTGTATAATTTCACTATTCATTTAAAAAAGCTCCCAAAAATGACGTTAGTAAAAAATAAAATAAAATAAGTTTGCGGCACGTTCCAGGAATTCCAGGGTGGAAGATACTGTCAGAATTGCCCTGGTAAAATATAAAAAAATCATAATAGTAACGTTGCTTGAAATGGCTATAACCATGTTTGGTGACTAGATATGAGTAACCAGATACATCCAAACCATTCCTTTTTCCATGTCATTCCCTTCCTCTTCACAGTGTTACCCAATTGGGGATGCCGTAGTTCCACTGGCCACTTCAAGACCCGTCTTAATAAATCCCTTCCTACTGCCCCTACCTTAACCCACCTAACAAGGCTGCCCAACCAGGTGGCAAAGTAGCTCACTGCCTTTACACAGTACAGACAGGGGCGATCTTGTACGGTGAAAAAAAATCAATGACATGATATTGATCATCTCGGGGTGCTTAAGCATACCCAATTTCTACCGATTAATAACAAGTTTCTTTTTAACTCTTTAATTATATGAAATTCCCTCGATAGAAAAAAATAGCGAAGTTAGCTCCGAAAATTATTAAAACCACGTTTTGTTCCGTTATTTAATACGTTATAGGCATGAAAAAAATCATAGTGTATTTTTAAATGCAACTAAACCATTTGTAGAGAGATTTTTGCTATATTTGTTTAATATTTTGTATTTTGTTTAATATTTTCACCATTTTCGCTTAATTATTATCGTTTTTTTTTAATATTACCGCGCACCCCAAAATATTCATATCTCCCTTTCAAACAATCTCACTACGGGGCCTTAATGAGAAAATTCCGCTTACTTCTGGCACACTGACACGCCCATGTCTCACTTTTATTGGTTCATCTCTTCGGCGGTTTCATCTGTGTGTGGGATGGCTACATCAAACTTTTTACTCGACGGATAACATGCAAATTCTGCTGCCCAATCTCGATCAAACCACAGCAAGTGACGCGCGGCGGTCAGGTGACTATGGTCCTTAGGGGCTCGTGTTTAGGGGGCACTGTGCAATGCGGGTGGCGGAGGACCTGGGTGGTACTGTAGGATGGAGACAGTGCACCATGTGGCTCGCATGCCGGTCACGCGCTGCAAGGGAAGTGGCAAGCCGTCACCTCGGTGGCCGTTGAATTAATTCATTGTTTATTCCGAGTGTCAGACCCGACTGTGCTGTCTTCATTCATCAGGATACTGACCGAACCCACAATCAATTCAAACCCTCCAAACTCAAAAGGACTTCTCCCTATTTATCATGATTGTAACTAACATATATGAGAGAAACAGTTCAAAAAGTACACGGAAAAACTTACCGATATAAAATATTGTTAATTTATTAAAAATCTGATAAAATGATTAGCATTCCTGTTAAAAATGGGCCTTTGACGTACGTATGACTTGACAGATTTTCTTAGAAACTATAATTAAAACACGAATGCGTTATGAGGACGTCAGAACACGTGTTCATAAAAATTCTAATATTGTGTCAAAAATCTGTCGCAATGGTTAATATCAGCTGATTAATGTATTTTAGTACCAAAATCAACAATTACTGCTTATTTTATTATTTCCACCTATGAACAACCAACTTTATTTTTGTAGGAAAGGCTTTGTTAGTGCTAAATTTCTCACTAGATGGCGTCTAGACATATAATATCTTAATTTATTGGGAATTTTGGCGGATATTTTTTTGGAGATATTTTCAATTTGTATTGATATGTCAGACGACTAATTATTTGTTATCCTTTATGCTATGCATAAAACCTTGTCTTATAAACATTAGTTAATCATTAAAAAATAATGTATTTTATGCTTCAAAGTGTAGAAAGTCTTAAAGTTCTAAGAGTTAGTTTAACCCTTTAGTTTGCCGAACAACATCGAAAAAGTTAAAAATAAAAACGAAATATATGAATCTAATGGAGCTGGTAGACCGAAAACATTTAAAAACAGAAACAAGGGTTTGTTCAGTAGGATCTGATTTAAACGCAAAATAAAAGGCTTTTTTTTTTTTTTTTAATTAGCACTTTTTTGTTAAATGGTTATTTTTTCAATACTTGCTGAAACCCCGATAATAAAGGCCAGTGCCATTTTTTTCAAATAACTCGATGTCCTATGTTGAGTTAGCTCTTTCTAGCATGTTTCAATTTTAAGAAAAACGATTATCTGATGTAAGATTGGCTCCCGAAAACCGAAAAATCCTTCAGGAAATTCGGAAGAAAACCCAATTTTGAGGCGAAATGTACAAAATAATATTTATCGATAAACTGAAACCTTTTAGAAGCAAGTTATAAAATTATTACCACCCATAAATATTGTTTTGTATTGATCTAACGAGAAATAAAAATTATTTTCATATCTATCTCTTCAATTTTTTTTTGGATTCATGTCTAGCTGTACCGCGCCACGCGTTGATGTGGCTCAGTCTGTCTGCGCAGATAATAATAATATTTGGAAGATTTATATAGCGCAGTTTTTGTGCAAAATCACCTCAAAGTCGGAAACAATAGCGCGTGTTGGCTTTACGTCTAACCACAGGTAACATCTATATAATATATGTATTTATATTGTTGTGTCAAAATTTCAAAGCAATCAAAACTTTCAAAGATTTAAGATTTTGAAAAAATGAACATTTAAATTTTTATTTATATAGATGACCTCCATTTGGCCAAGAGAAGGCCATCCATAAGTTGCGGGTTCGAAATACGCTTTAGCAAATAAATTACATATAAATTTATGTGTGTTATTTCACAGAAAATAAATTTAAATAGTAGAAATTAAATTATATTAAAACACGAAATCCATGTTGAAACTACGTAAAAACACTTTTTCTCAGATCGAAAAAAAGATTCTTTTAAAAATTTGCTGTTTGATGTAGATTCGCTAGATACCGATTGTACGACGAGTTTCCGGACATCGTGTACAGGACAGAGCTTGCAAGATTGCCCTGTGTCTCTTCTTTTTTATCATCTGTCGCTCGAGATAATATATTATGTTAATTACAGTCTATTTTACTATTATTCCGCTATTCCAATATCACAATTCAATACCTATATACAAAAAGTAAAGACTGCCAAAGACAAGAGAAGTGACATCGGTGGCTGCTGAATTAATAATTCATTGTTTATTCCGAGTGTGCTGTCTTTATTGTCTTCATCCATCGGACTAATTCTACATTCAAACCAAACTGCTTGCGCTGAAAGTTCCGTTGTAATCACTCGCTTTTTTCATAAATATGGCTTGTAACAGATTGAGAAATTACAGATGACCTCTCGGTGGTAGGACAGTACAAGCAACCAACTACAAATTTCAAGACACGAAACTCAATAAAGTGCTCATCAAAACCACTGTACCATTTCTCTTCGGTTGTGAACGTAATAAAATATTTTAAATTTTCCTCACGCAGACTGACATCTACCAACAATACTCGTAAAAGATATATAAAATTAATGTCATACCTGTACCTATATCTTTTGAAAGCCTCCGTGGTCGAAAGGTAGCGTCTTTGTCTACGAATCAGAATGGTTTGAATCTCGGCATTTCACAATGCATTAATACTAAATAATGTTTTATAGTACACTTAGATATCTGTACTTGTAGATACACTGAAATTACCTATTTCAAAGACAGAACTATTTCAGAATTGAAACATTATTTGAAATGGATTTAGCCGTGTTTGGCGACAAGATCACATTTAAGTACTTACCCCACAATCCTCTTTCCCCATCTATTTCCCTCCCCATACACCACAGCCTCACAAAATACGCCAATCGGGAATTAAAAAGATTAAAAAGCAATCAGTTATTCTGTATTTAAAAACACTTAATTTATATCCGCAATAAAAGACCAATATTTAAATCAATTACTCGACCTTTTCACAATCATTGTACGAAATCTTTTTTTTACAGTTAAACAGAAAAACAGCTAATGATGCATGAGGTTGCGAAATGATAGTAGAGTTGACCCAGAATTTCAGACAAAAAGCTGTAGGCACAATTTTCATGATGTCAAAGGGCACCGTTCGAGAACTTTTATTCCTGCACAGATTTTCTGCTGAGTTGCTGACATGATCATTAAAATACATGTAAGTATGTCGGAATGTTCATCATACATTCATTTCAGCAATTTTCAGCGTGCTTGCAAAGGAATTTTTTAAATCTTTCGCTCCAACCTACTTCCGACAAAACTGAAAACATTGTTGAAAATATCAATGTAAAAGTGAATGTGAAAATTCCAGACATATTTCCGAACCGCCATTGAATTAATATATTTGGAGCTACGAGCAACAAGGCGAAACGATGTCTTGTTCAATCAATTTTTCCATCAATCTTTGAGAAGGAGGTGACATATAATGGGATGATACATTCTTTCCGGCATTCTCAGATGAGTCTGGGATATTATAAGTGTAGGGGGAGCAGCAAAGCATTTAGAATATTATGCAAACGATGGTTCAATATCACTCTCTTAGTGTATGATTTGCAGTTTCTCTATAAAATATGTATTTTGTGTACCGTCGCGCAGTCATACTTGTTCAGTGAAAGTCAGTGCAAATTCCTGAAAAAGGTTCATATTCAAATTCCTAAATCAGGATCAGTAACTTCATTGGGTATTTGAAAGGTAAAGTAACCAAAATGCAGTCCATCTAAAAGATACTGCTTTCACTGAATCAAAATAAAAATGAACCCCATTTAGAGCAATGCTAAAAACTAAGAAGCTTTCTTCAGAAAACATGCGTAGGTACACGTAAACAGTGGAACCTCTCATAACGAGTTTAATTCGTTCCAGAATCTTACTTGTTATGTGAAATACTCGTTAAGAGGAAGCCAAAAATGTGTATATTTTTGGTATACCTTATATTGTAGGTAATGGGCATTAAAATCGCTTGACAAACGGAGTCTAGAAATGTTCGATTTCAAGCACAAAACTGGTTTTTATTTATTTTATAAATAATTTTATAAGAAAGCAAAAGTTAATGAAGTGAAACTGTCACAGATAATCTTAGCTATAATACCGTATTTTTTAATGTTGTTTTCTTTATGCGCTCGTACATTTCTATTGAAAAACTATCTTTTTTAGTAGTTTAAATTTATATTTTTTATTGAGTATTTTTTTTTAAATTTGTATTCTATTCAAGCGCAACGATAGGAAAACCTTCAATTTATCTAAATCATATTTTTTGGTATTCATAATGTACACCAATTCGTTATAAAGATCAATCAAAATAGTGATTTGGCATTAAGCTTCGTCTTAATCAAAACAATTTTCCCCTATAAATCAGTGTAAAATACTATAATGCGTTCCATGCCAAAAAATATATTTTTTTTCATTCTTGACAATTTTTCCAAAAATATGAACCACAATAAATTATGTTAAAGTATAATTTTCACCATAGTATTTTTATCCGACAGGGGCTAAAAATGGGACTACCGAAAACTTGCTTTATTGAAAGAGATTCTTTTGTGAGTAATGTGTAGCGCATTCTTTACCATTCTTTCAACAATGAGTAAAGCTGGCGAGCGAGAAGATATATCTGTGCGGAGCTTTAAAATAGCTGGTGTGAAGAACCGAAGCTGAGTAATAAAATGCATTGCCACCTCGTTAGTTAGAAGTGCAGGAGATAAGTCAAATTAATTGCCACGCTTAGTTGCACCCCACATACTCCCAACTGCACTTACCTACCCGTATGAGCGCACCGCTGATAGCTCCGTTGCAACGTCTTCCTCTTTCTCGTAAACGACGCATGTAATAGTCGGAGAGGATGCAACGGAGATCAGTTTCAGAACTATGGTCAGTATAGTGCTACAATTGGAAAAATTTTGTAGTTGCTCGCATTCAATTATTTTCACTGCGCTAAATAAATATAAAAGGGAGTCTTATGTATCCGATCCTGCTACTGAGAGATCTCTTGTAACCTTCTATTCTGTTACACAAGTTTTTATGTGTATGAGGAAAAGGTTACAACGGAGCTGGCAGATATATACAAGCAGCTAAATATGTCATTATGTTATTTAAAAAGTGTCCAACTCCCCTTTATGGTTTTTTCAGGAGGGAAAAATCATCTAGCCCATCAGCGATAAAAACAGTGGTTGAAATACCAAAAAATTCTATTTTGGCATAAACTCCCGCTTTATCAACATTCATACTTACCCATTTGGTATTCCGGCTCTTGACACGACGAGTCGAGTTCGAAGTCTTCCTGGAGAACCTCACAGCTTTTTACATCAATTTCATATTTTCCTGACAGTTATTTTTCAGAAATATAATATATTTGATAATACATGTGTCAAGAGAGTGACATTAAGTCATCCAAATGTGCAGTTAGTGAGCTTGCACCGTGCCATCGATAACTTCATTCATATTACGCTTTGTATTTAGGTTACATTTCTGCAGTATATCGCGAATGATAAATTTGTCTCCACCAAGTAGGATATAATTATATTTAGGTTGCCAGTAAATTGGCTTCCGATGATTCAACAGCGGTGAAGCATTTTGTCTTCAATCGCATTAAACACTGTCCACGAAGCACAGAATATTGTGAAAGACATTGGTATATCATCTGAACTGACTACTTACCTAATTGACCTTATCGAAAGCTAATTTCGCATTATGTAGGTATACATAGCTAATATTATTACTTTATGTGACTTCCACAAAATCATATATAATCCAACACATTCTGATCAATAAATCAATATCAACTAAACCACACAAGTACTTAATTATTTTAGCGAGATGAGACTATTTCAGAACTCTGAGAAATCATTTCGATTTACCATTTTTTTAAATTGATGGGATTACTGCAGTTTTTGCAAACTTCATGTATGTATTTGTGTGTTATGTAAAAAAATGCGGAAAGCTTTCGGTACCTATTATCCTATACTATGGTACTAAAATCCCACCCTCATTCAAAACTAACAAAAATATTATAAAATTTAAATGTCAAATATAAATATGGATACAAAACATAGGGAGATCAGAAATAGAAAATATACTCACACCGAAACTATTAATAATTATTTAAGAAAAAATCTCTACCTACATAATATACTTATAATTACTTCATATATTATCCATACTCCTAAATTTTAATAATAAGTAAATGAAATCCTCAGCACGAGAGATCCCATGATAATAGGATAATGATCCACATTGGACGCTCAGATAGTGGAGAAGCAGTAGACTTAAAATTAGTTTGAAATAAAATTTGAAAATTTAAAATTAAAAATAGTGGACAGAATAGACATCTCTGGTCAGTTTTGTATAGATTTGCTCTGCAGGTGAGTGATAATGAATTACAGTCATCTTTGCATTAATCAGATGGATTCATCCGAATTATATTATTTGACAAAAGAGGGTAATGTATTAGAAATTAATTAATTTAATTATTAGACTCTGTTTGGTCGATTTAAGACTAAAGGATTAAAATATTTTTTGTCAAAATAATGTGGCAGTACTTTTGGAATTACAATGTGCTAATTCAAGATTATTCTAAATTCCACTCTCTTGAGAGCTGGTGGTGACAGATTATAATTTCATAGTGCGAACGCAAATATTATTGTGCCGATTGCCGTCCGCTGCCGAATTTGAAGATTAAGGAGCTAAACTCAATGCGAGTGATATTTTCGGTGAGTCTTCTGGTTTTATGTATTTGGTGGCTGGATTATAATTTGTTACCTTTCCTGCAGAGTGAATTTTGTAATCAATCCATTTTTTCATAGGGAATTAATTATTCCCTGATGGTCTGTGTGACTACAACCGAATTATTACCTTGTCGCAATTACTGATCACAAACCACAAATGATATCAAACACCATTTTAAAAACATTAACTACTGTTTGTATCAATCACGTCATCTTGGGTATTAGTTTTCGGGCTATTCATTGTATGGCTGCAGCCCTTCAAGCCTGGAACATGTTTAAAGTAGTGTCCGGAACGCCTCAGCTGCACTGTGTGAAATTTATGGCTGGATCAGGCTCGTCTGTCTGTTCGTTGCAGTAAGTAACAACTACGGCTACTCCAAATAGAATTATTGCGCTGAAACTGAATAAATTCTATAAATAAAGTGATGCAGTTTTACGGCTGAAGCTGAAAGTAATTGTCTCTTGCCTGCATACTGCGTCCCACAAAGCGGGGATAGTCACTAGCGGTGTAAATACCATTCTGGAACTTACGAATATACATGTGGATTTATTTCCTGCTAGGATTGTTTTTATAGACTGAATATATGTAGTATCCACCGGTCGGTGGCCGAGTTGACATCGCGCTTGGGTCCCACTCAGGCGTAGTGTGTTCAATTCCTCGGCTGGCTCCTCCACCACAACACAAGCAAAATTTTCAGCTTACTGTGGTGGTAGTAGGAGATTTTCAAATATTGTCAGTTTATTCGTAACCCGGGAATGTTTGTCTTTCTTTATAAAAAAAAATATATATACAATTAACTCTTCAAGCCTCCGAAGGACATTACTAGCCACAAACATCATATTCAATTAGAGGCTCCAAAGGACAGATCTGTCCGGGACGTCCATACATTATAAAAGTATTTTTATATTTTTTCTATAATTAATAATTGTTCTTCTTAGTTTGCCTCAAATATATATACATGGATAAAATCCAAAAAGAATGTTGAAGTTTGTGATTACAAAATGGCGGGATTTTCTCTGACAGTTGAAAGTTTAAAAAATATTTTGTTCCTATACAAACGGCATAAAAAATGAAGTGACAGTTTTATTGATAATTCCCTACACAAAAGGAACGTATTTTCTAAATATCAAATTCCTTCAAAATTATGGACTTTTCGAGTCTAAGCGTAGTAGACTTAAAACCTGAAGGGCTAAAACAAATTATCAGGCTCGACTATATAAATCGACTTCAAAATTTTGGTAATAGTTTTGAAAATTATGTGGACATCTTTAAAGATTCCGTATTAATTCACGAAATCTTCATAATTTACAACAAATACGTAATTAACATAACTGTATTACTTACCTACATTTACATTTATTTATTGTAATAACCCACTAGGGCGTAAATAAATAACTAAATATTTCGCTCTACAAATTAAGCATTTACCTACTCGTACGCGTGAAATATGGAAAGTATTGGTTTACAATCATCACAAACATTACATTAAATGGTTTACGAACATTAAAAAGACGACTTAATGACAACTTGAAACTAAATAAAAAATAATCTGTGAAAATATTGAATTTATACTTTTATTATGTTTTATACCTACATCAAGTACAAACTTTGATATTGAAAGTAATACATTTAAAAAAAAACTAGTGTTCATTTTTCGAAAATCTATGTGTTAATCATTTCATGAAAACCAGATTGATGGAGGGCGAATTACAATAAAATTTGATTTGTTTTCTCGCTTATCCCTCTTGCTAATAATAGAAATTAATCAGGATGTTGATATTTGCTAAATATAAAATTTTATTTTTTCAACGTTTGGAGTAGGAAACCAAAAAAAGATCATTCTCTCAATTTACTTACGTAGATTATCAAGTTGAGTTGATAATATCGTTGACATACCAAGACATTGTATCTCCATTTTTGGAAAATATGAGTTATTTTTTATTAGGTTTGTCAACAGGGTTTCATACCAAAGTTCTCGCAAATTCAATTACATTTAACATGGTTTATACTATCACTAATTGCAGACAGACACAACATTGATGGCATACACACTCACATATGCATTACATTCATACATACACTTACATATACATTACATAACAGTAAATAATAGTAAATAATAATTAATAGTAATAGTTATGAACTAGATCTGTAAAAATGTGGTATCTCTATATTTTTAAGATTTATACATTTCAATCATCTTTTTTCAAGAAATACTATATATTTACTTTTGTTTATCTCAAAAAAATTCTTTATTGATATTATGTATATTTAAATATTTTGGCTCTAAGAGCAACACAAGACAAACTTTTGTCTATTCTTAGTGTGGCTTATGTATAGTATAATAAGCCTACAATCATACAATACATCACTTGGCAAACCGACTAAAGTAAAAGTGGTTTTTATTTATTTTGTAAATAATCTTAGCCATAGTATTGTAGTTTTTAGTTAAATTGTTTTTTTGTTTAATTGTTACTTATTTGCGTTTATAATATTCTAATTAAAAACGAATTATTTAGTAGTCTACGCTTATATTTAAAAATGTCATAATTACAATTTTTATTTAAACCTACTCAAGCAAAACGATAGGAAAGGCTTCAATTAATCCAATGCGTATTTTTTATTATTCATAATGTAAACCGATTCGTAGTAAATATTATAGAAAATACCGATTTCTGCGAAATCGGCAGTTGACAAATACAATTTTATTTAATTAGCTAACCCAACATAATTGTATTTTAATAAAAAAAAATTTCAAACAGCAGTGTTCAACGAAAGAAACAAATAATTTCATACTAAATTCTCTAAAAATAATAGGATTTTTCTTTGCATGTAAAAAAGTTTAAATTCCTTCACATTGGTGTGTAAGTACCTATTTTAGGTGAAGTTTGTTCATGTAGACTAGACAATTTTAGAAATATAAATTGTCACTATACTCTAGTCAAAATTTCGTTTGAACATTGGGAAAATAATAATTGTAAAATATGTGTATGGTGAGTCCAGGCGCTACGACAAAATAAACTAATATTTCATCTCTGTCGCAAAACATCTGAAGATCTTTTCCACATCCTGAAACCATCCGCATATAGAAATATAAACGACGTTGTTACGTTAGATTTATTGGTTCTAATTAAACTTTTTACTCGACTGGGTCGTCAGATAAACACGCTCATAGAAAGTTACTCTCACATTCAAAGTATTTCTTTATGAGATAATGAGATCATTCTTTTAACTTTTTATTTATCTAAATAAACTAAAGACATCAACTTTTGTAATTATATAACTAACTGTGTAACTTTCTTTGTCAATTTATTAGATTTCCACGAAACACATTGTGTGAACCCTTGATCTTTGCATTCTTTCCACTTGTGAGCTAATTTCCCATGCAGTCCAGCTCAGCCTACACAGTTCCTTCGACGTCACCGAACAGATAATTCCTAGTCATCTTACTCGTAATCACGGTATAAATATTATACGGGCGAATAAGGTAGGGATAGTGGAAAACTTTTCTCATAATCGCTGCTGATGCGTATACCGGCCGTATTAGTAGCTTTCACATTTATATCGGCTGGCCCCTTCATATAGCGTCAGTATAGCGGCGCAATATCGTTCCTTTCGAGTAATGAAAATATAAAATGCAGTAATATCCATTTGCAGCACTATCGGAGGGATATTTTAAAACTAAATATCGATTTACCAAAGCAAATTCAGGACGCATAATCGAATTGGCTGGATTTCGATGCAAATAAAAACAGACCGGGTCAATGAGATTACAATTGCCATTATTTATGACATCTGAAGAAACGTGAAGTTAGCAACAAAACGCGAAATGCAAAAATGACCGTGTTTTTGAGGTTAGGGAAAATAAGGAAAATTTAACTTGCAAAACAGACACCAACATCATTCAGTTCTATCTATTAATCTCGTCAGTGTTCGTCGCATTCTTAATAACTTAAATTCCACTTCATTCAATCAGCTTTCATTCTGTTGTCAATAGTTTTGTCCAGACAGCGAGCGGCTAACGTACGAGGCAGTTCGCAACTTGGCACCTACTAAATAAATAATTTAGTAGTCAAAAAGCCAAAAAAGTGGACGAAATCAATTGTAATAAATTATAATAATGTATTCGAGCCTTTCCATTATTGTTTAACTATTGATGCTTGTTCGCGCTTATCTAACTCATTCGACACACGCCAAATGCTGTCTGGACGAAGCTTATTATTAACTCCCTATTGGGCTTTTACAATAATATTACAAATTAAATTAAAAGCATCAGTAACTTATGATACGTCAGGGAATTTTGATTTTGTACTGTGCTATTCATAGATAATAGAAACAAAGGAGGGGCTATGAAAATGCGCGCATAAAAGTGTCGACAACATCCTTCACCCATACCACTGCAAATTGCATAAACACGAAGAGAAATCGATTTTTGCCCTGACTACAAATTACCAGGATTAATAAAAAGTCAATTTAAGAATGGTTGATCGATTTGCCTTTATCATGACGATAAAAGGGATTTCCGTCGTAATGCAAAAAAAAAACAGATTTTCGTGAACACATCAAGTTCCCTCATCATGATAGTATATTAGTAAGAAACCTGTTAATTCATTCGTAGGGCCTGCAATCCCGTTTTTAACCGGAATCATCAATAATTTGAAGAGATTCTTAATAAATTTACATTATTCATTTTTCTCCTTGTACGCACAGTGTAGCCCCATTGTTTCTACTTACATACAACGCATAATTTCCATTGGCACCGCGCCGATTTGATAATAAGCGACAGTCGGCACGCTTCAATGTCATATTGAATTGTTTCTATTATCTATGTTGTTGATGTCGTTGATGATAGCTTCATCATAATGAGTTAATGGTTATAGCTTATGGCCGATAAAATAAACCCACATAAAATCGACTATCATAAAATAAACTGAAACTATTTCAATTGCTATTCTATTGTCTGTCAATGATAACCCAAATAGTGGTATAGTATAAGGTGTGACAGTAAATAATAAGCAATTAGATCTACTTTAGTTTGATGCAAGACATCCGAATATTAATGGATGATGATGCCTAAATCATCGCTGGTAACCAGACGTATTAAGAGGATACTTAAAGCACAGTGAGTTGGTCACACATGTTAATACTAAATGTATTTTTTATCACATTTGACATCCATGTATCAAAATAGACGAAGTAAAAAGTACATACGGACTACAGCGAGAAGGCGGTGGTGACCTTTGTTTAATTTGTGTTTATTTTGGCTCCCACAATAATTTAATATGTCACTGAAAATAGAGATTATTTTATTTTTGATTATTTATACGCTTTACCGGAAATATCTCGCATCAAAAGCACTACACATGTTATTAAGATAATATTTTATCGTAATTATAACGACAATTGAAATAAAGCAAGTTTGTGTCAGTAATGAGCAGTGTCAAATAATATCATTAATTATAAACCCCTACAGGATTTTTACTTCTATGAAAACTATTGACGTTTATAAATCCTGTTAATAAACGAAAGTAAGTTATTAATGAATTAACAATTTTAAAAAAATATGATAATTAATAAAAATAATATTGTGATATCCTTAATATTAGTGTATGAGCCCGCAGATGGCACTAGATTAGTCTATTAGGTTACCCATAGATGGCGTTAGCTGTCGAGTATTGTAGAGGGGATAATAAACATGGTGGGAACCTCAAGGTCGGGGTCCATTTTATTCCAAACGGCCGCTAATTAAGATATCAGTGCCCATTGCCAACCTATCACATTAAAAGTAAAAGTGTTTTGTTGAAGCCGGAGTTTTATTTAATGAGAGAGTTTTTGAAAAACCCAGGAGACACAACAAATATTTTAAAGTGTGCATGTCATAGAGAAAAGAAAAACGATTAGGTAAGACCGGGACTCAAACTCAGGACGTCTCTTTTATCCGGAAGGAACACGCGACATGCATCCGCTAAGATATAAGAAATAGCAGTAAATAAGTGCTATTTCTAACATTTCTTGAAAATTATATTTTTTTATTTTAATGTTAGATTAGTTAATTGGCTTAAATTGGCTGCCGTGTGTAAGATATCTAAGTTATTTTCATTAAGGTGTCTAAGATATCTATTTTATTTTCATTAAGATGTGTAAGATATCTCAGTTATTTTCATTAGGTGTGTAAGATATCTATGTTATTTTCATTAAGATGTGTAAGATATCTATGTTATTTTCATTAAGATGTGTAAGATATCTCAGTTATTTTCATTAAGATGTGTAAGATATCTAGGATATCTCAGTTATTTTCATAAAGGTGTGTAAGATATCTAAGATATCTCAGTTATTTTCATTAAGGTGTGTAAGATATCTAAGATATCTCAGCTATTTTCATTAATGTGTGTAAGATATTTATGTTATTTTCATTAAGATGTGTAAGATATCTCAGTTATTTTCATTAGGTGTGTAAGATATCTATGTTATTTTCTATTATTTTTTTGGTAAACTAATGTTTAAGACAAGATTTTTTTTTATGCATAGCACAGAGGGTAACAGCTCAGTGGTCAGAGCTGTCGACCGGAAATCGAAAGGACACGGGTTCAAGTCCCGTTGGCGTCATGTATCTTTTATCAGGAGATTTTTCAATGTGGATGAGTGTTTCAGGCGAATAATTATTGCTTGTAAAATAATTGTTATCCTTTGTGCTATGCATAAAAAAAAATCTTGTCTTAAACATTAGTTTACCAAAAAAATAATAATTAATATTTGACAAGTTCTAGTATTTCACGTAAAAATGTAGACGATTTGTCTCGACGCCATCTAGTGAGAGAGTTAGCACTTACAATGCCTTTCTCATTTAAAAATAAAGTTTATTGTTTTCAGGTGAAAAAAAAATGTAACAAGCAGTAATTGTTGAATGAAACACTAGTACCTATATATTGAATTATTTCGCGGATAAGAGATAAGAAAAAAATGACCTCATTTGCTTCTTCAAAATTATAAATGGTATTATTGATTCACCTACTCTACTGCAACTCATTCCTTTCAATATCCCTTCGCAAAGACTCAGAAATAATGAACTGCTCTTCCTCAACCATCATTCGACAAATTATGGATATTATTCACCATTGTCCAGAATGTGTAGACTGGTCAACTCAAGTCAAAACCTTAACTTTTTTGGGATAAGTCTAAATGATTTTTGCCAGTCGCTAAACAAGTGACGGAATATTATAAGTGTCCCGTGGTCCTGACCCACGGCGTTTTCTTGACTTGATTCGACTTGTCACTTTATTTTCTTATATTATATCTACCTTAAGTCTTTGCTTTCATGTACCTTTGTCTACTCCTATATTTTTCAATTTACTTTATTCGTGTTATTATTTTGTAATTTGGACAATGTCCGTTAATAAATAAATAAATAAATAAGCCGCCATAGCTCAGTGGTCAGAGCTGTCGACCGGAAATCGAAAGGACACGGGTTCAAGTCCCGTTGGCGTCATGTATCTTTTATCAGGAGATTTTTCAATGTGGATGAGTGTTTCAGGCGAATAATTATTGCTTGTAAAATAATTGTTACCCTTTGTGCTATGCATAAAAAAAAATCTTGTCTTAAACATTAGTTTACCAAAAAAATAATAATTAATATTTGACAAGTTCTAGTATTTCACCTAAAAATGTAGACAATTTGTCTTGACGCCATCTAGTGAGAGAGTTAGCACTTCCAATGCCTTTCTCATATAAAAATAAAGTTGGTTGTTTTCAGGTGAAAAAAAAATGTAACAAGCAGTAATTGTTGAATGAAACACTAGTATATATTGAATTATTTCGCGGATAAGAGATAAGCCGCCATAGCTCAGTGGTCAGAGCTGTCGACCGGAAATCGAAAGGACACGGGTTCAAGTCCCGTTGGCGTCATGTATCTTTTATCAGGAGATTTTTCAATGTGGATGAGTGTTTCAGGCAAATAATTATTGCTTGTAAAATAATATGTTATTTTCATTAAGATGTGTAAGATATCTCAATTATTTTCATTAAGGTGTGTAAGATATCTATGTTATTTTCATTAAGATGTGTAAGATATCTCAGTTATTTTCATTAAGATGTGTAAGATATCTAGGATATCTCAGTTATTTTCATAAAGGTGTGTAAGATATCTAAGATATCTCAATTATTTTCATTAAGGTGTGTAAGATACCTATGTTATTTTCATTAAGATGTGTAAGATATCTTATTTATTTTCATTAAGATGTGTTAGATATCTAGGATATCTCAGTTATTTTCATAAAGGTGTGTAAGATACCTATGTTATTTTCATTAAGATGTGTAAGATATCTCAGTTATTTTCATTAGGTGTGTAAGATATCTATGTTATTTTCATTAAGATGTGTAAGATATCTCAGTTATTTTCATTAAGATGTCTAAGATATCTAGAATATCTAAGTTATTTTCATAAAGGTGTGTATCTAAGATATCTCAGTTATTTTCATTAAGGTGTGTAAAGTATCTAAGATATCTAAGTTATTTTTATTAAGGTGTTGTTATGTTTTTTTCTGTATGTAACATGAATTTTACGTGGAAACTTCATTGGTTAATGCAACATGTAAATTGTAATTATTCATATAAAATTGTAAAACTGTTTGTTTCCTCAATACACCAAAATAAAAAGTAATTAGTAGGATCGTTGTACCACTGGTACAACGAACCTATACACGGTGTCCGGAAATTACTGGTTCAAGCGGGAACTTGTGAACCTATGTCCCAAAAACTTTGTTTCGATTTGAGTATTTCGATTATTTTTTCAAAACGTGTTTTTTCCTTTTCCACGCTTTGACGCATTTTAAATTAAACAGCTGATTAACAGCCTCTAGCAAATATTTTCAAATTTGATCGAAAAAATTCCAACTTTGGACTCGATTTAAGTTCTCGTTTCGAAAGCTCAAAGGCTTATTATTATTAGCTGATATTAATTTCGTCTACAAAAAATGCCAACATATGAATTTCCAAAGATTTTTGCCCAGCTCGTGAAAAAGCAGCGTTTCATATCCAGAGTTGCCTGTGTCACTCAAGACTCAATCTATGCACCGTACGAGGAACAAGGACTTCTATGGGTCATTTCGCTACAATTATTTTTTGTACAAATCAAGTACAAATTGCATGATTACTAAGCAAGAGCATGGCTTTTAAAATTATTCAGCATTCGGTTGAAAAGTTGACCACATAAAGAATTTTTGTTTCGGTATCGCCAAATAGTTGGCGACAAAAGAATTGCATTCACAGTACATTAAAATGCGTGAAAATCATTATTTATTCTTGTGGCACCCAGATATGACAGTAAAGATATGTCTCTCCGCCTGACTTTCACGTGCTTTCAGACATAACAATAATAATAATTACGAGTTACCGTGGGGACAAGGACACAGTGTTAGTGACGTGTGTGAAGTAAGATACATCACACAACGCATCATCTCTCGTCTCTTGTCTCTCATCTTCCCTACCTCCGAGAGACGGGAAGCCGATATGGTGGGATGGTTAGAGATGATGTCGCTGGGGACTGGTAGAGGCTGATCAAAGCATTCCTGCCGGAACGTCTGTTTCTGCGTCCGACGCTTTTTTGGCATCGCATCAAAGAAAAGCGGCCGTCGTTCAGTCACGGAATAAAATGCCCAGTTGAAGAATTATCCAAAGAATCTTTTCATTGACAGAACATTAGGCATTAGATACCTTTTTTCTCTGATCTGTTTCTTTCTTCTCGTTAAACGAGGAGATAATAGTTACAAGTCCATAAGCAAACATCTCTGTATAATATGTGTAGGTATCTATGTGTATTGTGTGTTATGAACAAGACGAGCGGTGGCTGTGTTTGCCGGCAGATGTTTGCACTAAATATCGCAGCAGCAAGCCGTGTTGATTTTATTATTATGTAATGTTTTACGCGGCTATCAAATATTGAACAAATAATAATAAAAATCTTAAACATGCATTAACACGTAATATAATCGCCCACGCCGGGCTGTGTTCGCATGTGTTAGCGGCGATAAAGTGTTGTGTTTGTATCCGATTTATTTTTGTCAGCGCGGAAAAACGTCTGATAATAAAACCGCATGAAAATATATGTATGACGAAACGATGAAATATAAAAGGATTGAACTAGCTAGCTACATCACTGAACAACTACGTAGGTGTTGTGGTTACAAAAGTCAATCTTGTGAACTAATGTGATACTTTTGTATAAATATGAAAATTAATTTATATATGTGATGACAGCTTAATAACTTCTTAGTATTCTAATAAAGTTATTGATAATAATGTTTATAGATAACTTTTATTACGATAAATACACTTGTTTATAGTTTATATCATTAGTAGCGGTGCGCGTCGGGGTGCTAAGTGGGTGCCATAAATATATGTAAAAAATGCATAATATTTCCCACAGTTGGTATTTAATTACAAGAATTGATACTTATTATAGAATAACATTGAAACCAACGTATATAATATGTGTACTAGATTTCATGACGGTGCAAGTCAATTTACACCGATCATCAACTTTCATCAAACTAATTAAGTTGCTGGTACACGGATTGTACGAGCAGCGATCAGCAAGGCATAATCAACTGATAAACCCGGCACTTGGGTATTAAAAGTTGAAATAAATAAACACTTTCATAGTGATACTGATCCAGCTCAATAAAAGTGTGAAATTACCTGTAAATGAAAACAAATACATTACTCGATAATCTCATGAAAAAAGTTTTGTATATGTAAGTTTTATAGAGTAAGACAGGGATGCGAATGTGTGCACCAGTTCTAATAAAACCAGCATTGCTGCTTTGGGGTAAAACCTGCTATACACGATACTTTTTTTCATATCGATCTCCATACCAAATTTTTTATACTTACGATTTCATACAAACAGTTGCCATTAGAGAAAAAATAATATTTTGAGACGGTACTCGATCGTCAAAAAATGGCAACACCTTGAACATAACCACAGACCAGGTAAATATGGTATTGTATATTATCTCCATATATGGTAAGTAGACACTTAGTAGAAGTGTATTATATATTTGTACAGCGCTCTTGAGGTGATTTTGCACAAAAACGGCGCTTTATAAATCATCCAAATGTTATTATTATTATTATTAATACATGAACTTTTTATTAAAATTTTAAATATAAAACTGAATGCAATACTACATTTTCATGTAAAACAATGAGAGATGGCAGAAACAAAATGTCAAATCATCAAACAGGCACGCGAAATTCACAATACCTAACAGTAATACACATTCACAGTAATAAATAGATGTTATAGTCTTTTTACTAATATTTTAAATATAAAACTGAATAAACATGCAACATTTTAACCTAATATAGTTACACAAAGCGATGAGAGATGGCAGGTGTCTAATAATGTCTACCATCTTAAACTGTACGAAAATCACTAATACCAACACAGGTCACTCACGGTACCAACTACCAAAATAGAAGACATCCCTTTTTTCACCCCGATTATATTTCATTTCTGTATGAAAAAAAGGTATCGTGTAAATCGAGCATTATGCTTGACCGGTCGGGTGTGTGTCATATATTTGAGTCTTACATTGTGAATATTTGTTGAATTATTTTTCAAGTGAAGCTGGACTTGTCATTAATTCACCATGATATATCTAAGATATAACATTTAGTTAAATTATTTCTCCTATCTTTTTGTCATAAAATATATGTGTGATGTGGAGTATTATTCATTTTTTTTGTGGTCGGGTTACTAGTCCGTTACTGATGCAGATGCATACATTGCATATAAGTGTCAACGAGTGTGGAGGATTATGTTTTAGACACACGCATGACCTATGTATGTACTCACGACATGAAGTTATCGCTGTGACGTTTTACTTTCAGGGTCATGAAATATGTTACAGGCAGACGCACCGATATTACGAAATAGAAACGTCATCATTTTATACCAAATAAGCGCTTTATGAATTTGTATATTTTATGAATAAATTATTTATTCATTTTATCCTGTGTGCTTTACTCAATTATAAGTATTCGTGGAAAAGGTGTTACTGTTATGAATAATTCCAAAATTCTAATCTCTTTCATATATCAGATTTTTTATTGTTTATCTTATTATACTTGTCCCAACCGCGTGACGTGGTTTTACAAAAAGAATATGCCTCGTTAAAATAATATTATTCCACGAACTACTCCAGGGATATTCGTTATTTGCCTTGTGTTATTTTGTTCGTCATTTGTGATTCGTTTTCTTGACATGTATGTCTCCTAAATAAATCGACGAATTATTTATTGGATGTTTTCCCACAAGAGCTGTGACCTCCCACCTACCACCTGCTAGCTCACATTGAACTTTAAATTCAAAGCATTTTTTTAAATTTGCTAATTGAATCAATACCTATATAAACAATAAATTCTTAAAACATTCCATTGAATAGGTACTGAATATTTCTAAAGATTTTATTTATTCAAAAAATCACATCCACACGGAGAAAAATGAGTATTGCTGATTTATTAAAATCCGGTTAAAAACGTATTGGTAGGCCAATTCCTAACAAATTATTAGTATATTCGGAATATTTCGGAACACGTGTTCGTGCATCTATGTTTATCCTAATAAATATATTGGCGTAATGCAAAATAATCTAACTTTTATGAATATGTATTCCGCTATCCCCATAATGTATTCGTATTTTACTGATAGTTTGTTAGGAAACCTGTCAATTCAATCAGATTTTTAATAAATTTGCAGTATCAGTAAGTTTTCTCCGAGATCGTTACATAACATGGAGATTGGTCTCCAATCGTTTTACCTTTTTTTGCGTGAGGCTTCCGGCAGTCTTTTTCGAGTTTTCATCCCATCTCATCCTTCGACAACCTTAGGTACTCATCCTTGCACAATTTAACGAACTTATAGCAAAACCTTCATCACAACTGACTACTCACTATCAATTTAATCCTGCTTTTAATGAAAAAAGTTAATTTCATTGATGACATAAATAGAATTATATGCAAAACTGTTGAAGACAAATGCTACCTAAACAAGAATTTTTTTTCGTGCAAAAGAGCACCAATTTTGAACTGAAGAATAACTATCACCTATCAATGTTATCCCAATATCGCTATTTACAACAAAATCTCGGATAAAGTCAACAAAATTAGGAATCTTCGAGTTATATTTGACACACAATAAAATTTTGTAAATCAGATACAACAAATAACTAATAAAGGCATGGAGACATTGAGATTTGTAAATCAGATTCAACAAATAACTAATAAAGGCATGAAGACATTGGGATTTGTAAATCAGATACAACAAATAACTAATAAAGGCATGAAGATATTGGGATTTCTAAATCAGATACAACAAATAACTAATAAAGGCATGAAGACATTGGGATTTGTAAATTAGATACAACAAATAACTAATAAAGGCATGAAGATATTGGGATTTGTACATCAGATACAACAAATAACTAATAAAGGCATGAAGACATTGGGATTTATAATCAGAACTATCACAGACTTCGATTCATTGGAAGTTCAAAGAATGGATTCATTAAAATTATATCTTCGTTAACTCACGCAGCTTGTTAGAATACAATTCAATAGCGTGGTCTCTATACTATCACATTCGGTTCCTTGATAACTCAACACAGTGACAATTCAACACACTTTTAAAAAGTGATATAAAGTCATTAGAAACGATGAAAAAAAAATTAAACCTAACCTAACCTAACCTACTTAACCCAGTTAATAAAGTTTTTTTTTCATCACTTTCCATGACTTTATATAACTTTTTAAAGATGTGATGAATTATCATTGTGATGATTTATCCGGTCAACATCAAATTCATATAAGACATAAAGATTTATTAACTTCAAACTTCTTATACCTATTCAACACACAAACTATACATTCTTACTAAATACGCTTAAAATACATACCCTAAAAAATAGAAGAAAAATAAACGACTTAAGTAATAATAATTCCGGTCTAACTACCACACATACGCACTATATCTCGCCTTCATAAATTTTACTCAAATATCGACACATTTAATATAAGTTTATCATTATATAAGAAATACCTGCATTGTATTATTATTTAGGAGTATCGCGTAGGAGCGATACTCCAAAAATTTTTTCATTTATTTTTTATTGTAAAATGACTTCTTGTTTTCAAATTACGTATTGTCAACCTGTTCTATTAATTTATATTATTTTTATGCCATCTTCACTTTTAAAACTGGTTTATTTAATTTTTCTCTTTTCTTGTATTACGTACATAAAAATAGAAAATTATATGTACCATGTATTATGTGCATTTTTTAAGTGTCTGGTTATTTATTTTGTTGTTATTTTTTGTAGTTAATTATCATGTAAAAGCCCACCAGGGCGTTTAAATTAATAAATAAAATATAATATGTATATTATCCTAGCAAGATGCGAAATATATATCCCATTAGAATGTTTCATTGTGACGTACATACGAGCTCTGCCTGGGATGATGGCAACAATTAAATGCAATGATAAGATGTTTTATTTTTAGTTTGTGATTGGAAAAAATATTATACCAACAATAACTTCTTTATAAAAAGAAAAACAAACGTTCCCGGAATACGAAAAACCTGACAATATTTGAAAAACTCCTACTATCATATTTATAACCGGAAAATGTGCATGTGCAATGATGGAGTACTTATAACTTATCTAGGAAAGGAATTGAAGGCACAACGCGAACCCAACGATTTGTCCATTCAGCTAATAACCGGTCATTAATACATTTATTTACCCGAATACTTTTTCAAAGTTCCATGAAAAGTTACGGTAAATAATTACCAAAATTACGATTTGTCCTTTAAGCCATTTTGGCTTGGGACATAATAAAAATTGCAATAACATTGATAACCTTATAACTCATTCGAACTTTGACAGTTGAAGAACTCTCTTGTCTTTTTCCGTTCGAATACAAAAAAAATCTAATTTTATTGCCTTTTGTAGGTTAAAACTATATTTTTTGTCCTCTTTGAGTTCCTTTATTGCTGACCAAGTCCAGTAAGTGTTATTTTATATTAATATACATTCCTTTTTGCCCCAATGGCCTTTGCCATGGGGAAGAAACCACCAGATCCCGTCCCCCCTGATCCTGACCCTGTTAATTTTGAACATGACATTGCTAGCTAGGTTGAAATAATGACTGATTCCTCTACTCCCAAAAAAAGAAAAGTCAGCGTCCTTCCGAAAAAGGAATCTTCTCAGGTTACAGTTCCTGTAGAGACTGTCGCTCCTCCACTCGCTTCACTGTACCCGACTTCAGCAAAAGCCCCCTTCATCGTGTATGTGCAAAACAACACACAAGGCCACTCACTGCATCCCCTTGATTTTGGTAAATTTATAGGAAAAAAACCACTTGGCATTTCCCCAGGTGGTATCAGATCGGAGGGAAGATTCCGCATTTGTGTAGAGTTCACAACTGCACTCAATGCCAATAAATTTATAAATTCCATTGACTTCCTCTCTGCCAAAAAATACAAGGCTTACATCCCTTCATTCAACATCTCGCGCATGGGTCTAGTGAGAGGTATCCCCACAGACCTATCCGATGAAGAACTCATCACGGAACTTATTATCCCAGCATCTTCGGGGAAAGTTTTAAAGACTAGGCGGCTGAATTATAAAGATAGGACTTCCGATTCTATAGTTTGGAAACCCTCCCAAACTGTAGTTCTTACATTTGAAGGCCAATCTCTTCCCTCTCATGTATACCTTTTCCACAACTCTCTCCCAGTGGAAATTTATTCATACCCGACAATTCAGTGCTTTAACTGTTGTCGGTTCGGCCATTCCAAGCAATCATGCCGTTCTTCTCCTCGCTGCTTTAAATGTGCAGAAAGTCATTTAGCAGAGCAATGCCCCTCCCCTTCCAATCCCCCTACTTGCATCAACTGCTCAGGCTCTCACACAGCCATAAATCCATCCTGCCCCGAACTTTCACGCCAAAAAAACATTAAAAGTTATATGGCTTCCAATAGCGTATCGTACTTCCACGCTTCTAAAACAATAGCTCCCTCTAAAAAATCTTTTGCTGAAGTCGCCTCTCAACCCCAGTTATCTCAAAACATTATTCCTCCAAACTCGTCATACAGGAAGACTGTAATGACAAAATCTGCTTCTCGTCCTCTTAAATCCCCCGGATATGATCATCTTGGCCATAACTCCCAGCTCTTGTTCCCAAATGGTAACATCAGCTCCCCATTTCCACAAAATACCGTCTTTCCTAACAGCAATACTTTGAACTGCAATTCCTTTATCCCTGATTCAAATGGCAATTCTTTAAAAAACATAATTTCTAATGACAAATCTAATATTATTCAAACTCTCATCATGTTACTTATCTCTATAATTAATAACAATAATTCCCTACCGTCCAACGCTGCCTCTTTACTCTCCTCCTTAAATTCTCTTGTTTCCAATGGCTGCCCTGACAGCAGGGATTCTTCAGTGGAATAGTAGAAGTGCCTTCTCCAATAAAGCTGACCTCATCCGCCTTCTACAATTACACACAATTTCTATTGCTGCCATCTCTGAGACTTGGTTTAAACCATCTCAGCTCTTCACAGTGGCGGATCCAGGGGGGGGGTCACGGTGGTCATGACCCCCCCCCTGGGCCCAAGCCCAGGGGGGTCATGACTACCTAGGTCCTGGGCCCATCCAGGACCACTAATTAAAATTGTTAAACATAATGTTTTTATATATTTTTTGTCACAATATAAATTTTATTTAAGTACTTTCAATATTTAATGAATTTAATATAATACTTTGTTTGACGGCAAACGCATTATTCGGGAACGAACGCATCGAAAATTCGAATGTTACCGCGTCACCGCGCACCGCCACCGGCGCGCGCTTCGGCCCCCACCTTTCATATTATTATGACACATTTCGTGTAACCACGTGTGACGCTTGCGCGCGCTTTGTTTCGACTAACGTCTAGCGTCTAGCAAAACCTAACCTCAATCGGAACGACTAAACTTTATTAATAAAGTGTTTACTTTTATTTGTTTACTAAGTTAAAAAAAATAAATTCCAATATAAGTAATAGTGTTCTTAAAAATTGTTGCTGCAAATTCAATTCATTACAAGAAATGGTAAGTAATCTAATCAGTTTCTTCATTATGCCAGTGTATGTGTGTTTAAACTCAAATGTTATTTGTTAATGTTCTAAGGCTGGGGTTAGACTCGTAAGTTTTTTTCCTGTAAATCGCTCTTGAAGGCGAGTTTGGCCAAATTCCCAATGTAAACGACACCAAAAGTCACTTAACGTAAGTTACAGAACTTATTCTTTCGGAAGTTTTTTGACAGGTCTGGACAGGTCTAACGCGCCCGCGCGAATTACCAGCCTTCCTATACTTCCTAAAGCAATTTTTAAGGCGAGACACAACCTCGTTCATCGAGGTTTTGCCCAAGGCTAACATTTTAATTTATTTCGGCGAAATTATAATTGAATTTAAAAAAAATAAAATTATGCCGCACGAGGGATGCAAGTTATTTATATTTTAGATTAATAAAACAATACCTTACAATTAATATATTTTACGTTCAACGATTTTAAAACTTTATAACCCGTGTATAACTATAAAGTTAGCGGACTTAGCGGTAAGTACCAGATTTTATTTTTCTAGACGATGAATTAATAACTTCGGAAGTGGACACATTTTTAATATTTGTAACAAATTCTTCAGAATCAATTAAAATGAAGGCTAAAAGTGTGGATAGATTTTTTTACTAAGATTACGAAAACGTTAGTAATTTTTTTTAGAAATGCATAGTATTATTTTTAATGATGGATTTTGAATGATTTACATGAAAATGTTCCGTCTCCGATTATGTTCCCTTAATTTTGTAAAATTCCACACTGATTATTTTTTTTATACGGCAACACTTTGATATCCGGCGAATTTTTGAATTTGACGTTTAACGTTCACTAGATTTATTGTTTGTTCTCTGCGAACTTAACCACTTAACCTTTGATTTGACTTTTTGCATGAGTAGGTGGTTTGGTATATTTATGCTTTTTGCTAAAGATGGCGGTGTTTTGACAGATGTTATGAACAGAACTCCGTACAATTTCATGCCATTTTTGTGACATTCGTGTGGAAAACGTTCCTTTTTAAATGACTTTCGGCTAGTTAATTACCGTTTTTTTGCACATATAAAATTATGTCCCGTCTTTCCGGTTTATAAAAAATGGTCTGATTTTTTTAGTTGAAATTTTAAAAAAATCACCAGGGTTTCAAAAATACGATTAAAAAAAATACGGAACGTCTTAGAATATTTGCCTAAACCAGATTTTTTTTTAAATGTGATGCATGTGGCCTATTATCGGTCCAATCCTTTCTAATCCTAATGTTTCTGTTTTTAACATTTACGTATTTGAAATTTTGAATACGAAGCCGGTTGCAAAAGCAAAAGACAATCTTAATGATATACCTAGTGTTACCATATCCAACAATACCTACTTTTTACTTGTATATATTATTATCAACATTAAATTATAACTTCTTGTAACTGTAACTGACCGGACCTAAGTCCTCCATCACAACACAAGCAAGCATTTTCGGCTTTCTGTGGTGGTGGTAGGAGTTATTGTTGGGTTATTCGTAACCCGGGAATGTTTGTCTTTCTTTAAAAAAAAAAAAACTTGACCACGACTACGTGACCCCCCCCTGGCGCCAAAGCTGGATCCGCCCTTGGCTCTTCAAGGTGAGTGGCTACCAATGTCTGCGGGACGACCGCATTGATGGGAAGGGTGGTGCAGCCCTTCTAATCAAAAACTCCCTGTCCTTCACCCCTATTTCCATTAAACCCCCAGATTCATCCTTCCAGTTAGTGGCAGCTACTGTCTCTAATATTACGTTTGTATCCCTCTACATTCCCCCTTCTACCCCATTTGACATTTCATTATGGATCCACATGTTTAGAAAAATATCTTCTCCCCTGGTCATTCTGGGTGACTTCAATGCCCACTCCCCTCTCTGGGGTTCTTCATCAACGGATCCCTCAGGAATCAAAATAATTGACCTTATGGACTCCTTGAACATGTGCCTTCTAAATGACGGATCTCCAACAAGGTTAAGTCTGCCTGGGCAGAGCCCTAGTGCGGTGGATATAACTCTTTGTTCCCCAAGTATATATCCAATAATTTCCTGGAGAACTTCATCAGACCCCTGCGGCAGTGACCACTATCCAATCATTATAAATCTGGCTCAAGGGTTAAATACTAACCTCTTTAAAAGAAAGCCAAAATTTATCACAAAAAAAGCCGACTGGTGCCATTTTAGAGAATCTGTCCAGGGTCACACCCTTTCCCTGCCTACCCCTTCTTCAGATAACTGCACCTCCACTTACAAATCTTGGTCTGATTCCATTCTAAAATCTGCAGTCAATTCTATTCCCAAATCATCCCCTGTAGGCACGAAGGCTCACCCTCCCCCCTGGTGGGATGAAGAATGCCTTCGAGTGCTGAAGGAGAGGAAAGAGGCCAATAAGACGTACTGCCAACAGATGACAATGGAAAATTTCTTGAAAGCCAAGAATGCCCAAGCTGTTGCTAAACGTACATTTCGTTTTAAAAAAAAAACAGCTGGCGTAATTTCTGCACTAATATATCCCCTGCTACTCCGGCGGGGGAGGTTTGGTCCATGATTCGCAGGTTTAGGTCTTCCTTTTCCCTGCCGAAGTCATCTCACAATTCTGATATTTGGATTTCTGACTTTCTTAACAAAATTGCTCCCCCTTATGTACCTAATCTTGACGAAGTGCCTGTTTTATCTTACTCCCCAAATTCTTCATCTTGGTTAGATGCTCCATTTTCCATAGACGAGTTAAAAAGAGCCACGGAAGACCTAAAAGACTCAGCCCCGGGCAATGACGAAATCTTGAACATATTCATCCGCCACACTGATGATGATTCCCTTTCCTACTTTCTCTCTCTCATCAATATCTTCCTGGACTCTGGTATTATTCCCCCGGACTGGAAAATTCAAAAAATCATTCCCATTTGCAAAAGTACCAAAGATCCAAGTCTAGGCTCAAGTTACAGACCGATTGCTCTCTCTTCAACACTTTGCAAAGTAGCTGAAAGAATGATTAAGAATAGATTAGACTGGTTTGTAGAGAAAAATCATATTCTTCCCCCTTCCCAGTTTGGATTTAGAAAGGGTAAAAGTACCCTTGACAACCTTTCCTCTCTTGTTACAGATGTCAAATTAGCGTTATCTAAAAACGAATATTGTATTGCAGTATTTTTAGACATCTGTGGAGCATACGACAATGTAAATATACCCATTCTTAAAGAAAAGTTACTGGCGATTGGTATTCCTCCTAAATTGGTTCAATTCATTATCAATTTGCTCTCCGAGAGAACTGTTTTTGTAGATGGATCCGAATCCTCTCCCCACATAAGACAAATATTCAAAGGACTCCCGCAAGGGTCTGTCTTATGCCCGATACTGTATAATATTTACACATACGATCTGGAAAAATCTATTAATTTCATGTGCAACGTACTCCAATATGCTGACGACTTAACGTTTTACAAAATATCCGCCAATCTTTTCATCGCAGCATCAGCAATTAACAACGCTCTTAGAAAACTCTTGGCGTGGTTAAATATTAATGGTCTTGAACTTTCCCCTGCCAAAAGCAAAGTTGTCATCTTCACTCGTCGACGAAAGCTTCCGGATATTCAGGTAATATTTGGCGATGAAGTGATCCCTATCTCGAAGGAAGTTAAGTTCCTTGGAATGTTTTTGGACTCCAAGCTTACTTGGAACTCTCATATAAATCACGTTGTTACAAAATGTGAAAGCAACATCAATCCTCTTAGATTTCTAGCCGGAGTGTGGTGGGGATCCCACCCAGCTTCTTTAAAACTTCTATACAATGCCCTCATCCGAAGCCATCTCGATTACGGATCTTGTCTGTTTGATCCAATGTCCACGTCAAATTCTCATAAATTAGATAAAATCCAGTCAAAATCACTTCGCCTTGTCTTAGGAGCCATGAAATCTTCTCCAATCAACGCAATGCAAGTGGAATGTTGCGAACCTCCCTTACATATAAGAAGGCGATGCCTGGCAGAAAAATATGTTTACAAAATATGTTCAATAACATCCCATCCCTTGATTCCTATACTTCAATCGTTAAAGTATGAGGTTAATTCAAATCACTTTTGGAAAAATCATACCCCTCCACTTTTTTATGATTGCTACAACTCTTTCCTGGATTTATCTAGAAACACCTATCTCAATGAATCTCTTCCCTTATACTCATACCCCTATGAAAGCCTTACTTTCTATCCGAAGGTCCATCAATTTATCGGAATAAGTAAAAAAAACATTAAAAACTCAACTCAATTAAATAATGCAGAATTTAACACAATTATTGAAAACAACTGGCCAAATTACATAAAATTTTTCACAGATGGCTCCAAACTCAGTCAGGACTCCCATTGCGGGGCCAGTGTCTATGTTCCTCACAGACAATTGTGTTTCCCACACAAACTTCCCAAAGAATGCTCCATTTTCTCTGCTGAATGCATAGCTATCATAGAAGCTCTTCAACTCGTCAAATCATTAAATATTAAAAACGCACTCATCCTTTCAGACTCGCTTAGCTCACTACAAAAAATAAGCGCATCCCCACTCAATTCCAGTAGCGACTCTCTAATCTGCTCGATCAGGAACCTACTGCATTCCATGTCACTGGTTCATGCATCAGTGGTCCTAGCCTGGATACCGGGACACCTCGGTATTACTGGGAATGACATGGCTGATTATATTGCTAAGGAAGCCACTGCCCATGGTCCGATAAGTGATATCCCTATTCCGGTTAGAGACCATTTCCCTATTCTAAAAACTAAGTACCAACTCCAATGGTCTTCTGAATGGAAAAAATCTTCTCTGATAAAAGGTCACCAGTACTCATTAATCCAACCTTCTATTCCTGTTAAGCCCTGGTTTCACAAATACACTACCATGCCTAAAAAATATATTTCTTCCTTAACCCGAATGCGGCTGGGTCACACTTGTTGTCTTAGCCATCTTGCCAGGTTCCACATAGTCAGTTCGCCGTACTGTGATTGTGGGTCAGAGGATACTCTGGACCATAATTTTTTTGAGTGTCCTATCAATGACCAATTTCCAAACTTCATGCATGAATTGTTAAAACTTGATATTAAATTGCCTACCAGTATACCCTGCCTTCTTAGTCTAAACACTACTGAAATTTACTATTTGTTGGCAAAATTTATTTATAAAAATGGCCTTAATATCTGACCATTATAATAAATATAAACCAAATTTCTTTCTTTTTCATTTGTATTCATTTGTTCAGGTTCCTATTTTCATCTTTATTTTCATCTATTTTTACTAATCCCAACTCTGCATATTTTGACTGAGTTAAAACACTATTCTTTATGCATTTGTATATTTTTCTTGATTCTTTTATTGTATTTGTTTATATTCATTTCATAGTACTGTTTTAAAAAATATAATGCTTCTAATTTTGGAAAAATCTGTTCTTTTAAATAACAAAAATGCCCACTACTATTGTGCACAGGTTCCTATTTTTATAATTTTGTAATTACCTATTATTACCAGCTCTGTAATGTTTTTGTTAAGTTATGTTTATGTTACACCCATGTTATGTTTATTATATGTTATGTTCATATTATGTTCTGATATGTTTATGTTATGTTCATGTTATGTTATGTTATGTTATGTTATGTTATGTTATGTTATGTTATGTTATGTTATGTTATGTTATGTTATGTTATGTTATGTTATGTTATGTTATGTTATGTTATGTTATGTTATGTTATGTTATGTTATGTTATGTTATGTTATGTTATGTTATGTTATGTTATGTTATGTTATGTTATGTTATGTTATGTTATGTTATGTTATGTTATGTTATGTTATGTTATGTTATGTTATGTTATGTTATGTTATGTTATGTTATGTTATGTTATGTTATGTTATGTTATGTTATGTTATGTTATGTTATGTTATGTTATGTTATGTTATGTTATGTTATGTTATGTTATGTTATGTTATGTTATGTTATGTTATGTTATGTTATGTTATGTTATGTTATGTTATGTTATGTTATGTTATGTTATGTTATGTTATGTTATGTTATGTTATGTTATGTTATGTTATGTTATGTTATGTTATGTTATGTTATGTTATGTTATGTTATGTTATGTTATGTTATGTTATGTTATGTTATGTTATGTTATGTTATGTTATGTTATGTTATGTTATGTTATGTTATGTTATGTTATGTTATGTTATGTTATGTTATGTTATGTTATGTTATGTTATGTTATGTTATGTTATGTTATGTTATGTTATGTTATGTTATGTTATGTTATGTTATGTTATGTTATGTTATGTTATGTTATGTTATGTTATGTTATGTTATGTTATGTTATGTTATGTTATGTTATGTTATGTTATGTTATGTTATGTTATGTTATGTTATGTTATGTTATGTTATGTTATGTTATGTTATGTTATGTTATGTTATGTTATGTTATGTTATGTTATGTTATGTTATGTTATGTTATGTTATGTTATGTTATGTTATGTTATGTTATGTTATGTTATGTTATGTTATGTTATGTTATGTTATGTTATGTTATGTTATGTTATGTTATGTTATGTTATGTTATGTTATGTTATGTTATGTTATGTTATGTTATGTTATGTTATGTTATGTTATGTTATGTTATGTTATGTTATGTTATGTTATGTTATGTTATGTTATGTTATGTTATGTTATGTTATGTTATGTTATGTTATGTTTATGTTATGTTTATGTTATGTTTATGTTATGTTATGTTATGTTTGGTTTATTTATGTTACGTTATGTTATGTCATGTTGTGTAATCAATTTTATCCTGTAATTTGTTGTATTTATTAATAAGAAAAATGTTGTATTGTATGGCCAAGATCACTCTTAATGGGTGAAAGCCAATATAAAGAATAATAAAAAAAAAAAAACCTTATAACTGGTCACTGTTAGTTGAACAATGTTTGAACACCGCACCAATAAAAACACAAAAACAAACGTATTTACCTTAAAATTAAGCAAGTGTAAAAAAAGTTTTGGTTTAATTAATGCCACTTATTGACTGACCTTATCGAAGTCATGTTTTAACTTGACCGTTTGGCATTTGTTTGCATATGTTTGTAAAATTTGTGTTGCCGTGTTGAAAACTAGCATTTAGCACTAGAGTTCGCACGACTTTGGTACCTACTAGCTGTCAAATCGGAATAATCAAAATTGTCGTACCTACCGTCCTGAAAAAAGAATTGTCATTGAGATTATAAAATAAATAATTCCTTATTTGAATTTCTTTAAATTACGTGAAATATTTATACTTTAGAATTAAGTAGGTAAGTATTTTAGTACCTACTTACAAATCTTATTCGATTTAAGAGTAAATTTTGGTTTGATATATTAAATTCGAAAATCTAGCGAAGTCTACTACTGTTCACAGAACTACTATCAGTAGGTACCTACAAATATGAGAAACAGCCGTTTGTTTTGCCGTCATAAATAAAATTAAACATTTTTAATTTCTCGACGTCCGACACAAAGTTCGCTATAAAATAGCCTCAAACCGAGACTCAGGACTCAGGACTTCATATAGCACGTGACCCGACTATGGAACTGCCGAATTTAACGCTTAGTTCGATGTGGCTCATCCATTCCGAGAAGATTAGATCACCCTGAGATTGGTACATTTTATCTTATTCGGAGATGCATAAACAATTTGAATATAGATACATTGGAAATACAAGCATTGAGGGTGACACTTCATTTATTTAAATTAAACTTTTATTTTTTAAACAATCTTTTATTTGGTTTGTAAATGATTTTTTCCCTTTCATACACGAAGAAAAAAATACTACTATTGAATATTGCTAATTTATCAAAAATCTAATTAAATTATAAAAAACGTGATTGCAGGCCCTTAACGAATGAATTGATAGGTTTCCTATGCTCTTTAGTATTTAAAAAATACGAATATTTCGTCATTGTATATTATCAAGGCAAATCCAGATGCATAAACACGTATTCCGATATATATATTATAAATTTAATAAAAGTTTATCGGGAAACGGCCAGCAATCCCGTTTTTAACCGTATTACCGATAGTTTGAAAATATTTTTAATAAATTAGCAATCCTCATTTTTTTCCGAGTATCAAAAACATACATACCTACCTAATATCAATAATTTTGATATTTCCCATTGATTATGTCAGACGTTTTTATTAAAAAGGGATTAATAATGAAAAAATGAATCCAAAATTATCACTTAACGCATAAAACAATACTAATTTACTGTGGCAATTAAATGTGTAGCCGACCGGTTTCGTTAGGCGTTTAGGTATTTAAACTTCATTAGGACATTATATTTTTTTCAACTAACGTTAGTTGATATCTTGGGGCCCTGAAAAAACTGTTAGTTAAATACTCAGTGATGCAAGTTTTATCAAAAACGGTGATAAAATCACTAACAAATATTTTCTTATCTAATATATTATTCTCTGACTATGGGATTTGTTGGACTGCACTAATCTCCTTACGTTTTGGAATAAAACGTTATTAATTACATGCAATATACATATATATTACAGGTAATTATTTGTTTAGAAAAATTAAAGGGTTGTCGAAGTACCCTTGTTATTTTCTGCACATTTGGGCATTGTTCATGAGTAGACAACAGATTATAAGCACTTAGGTAGGTAACTGAACCTCATTAAATTGCAAATATGCAAATGCATATAGTCCGAAATAGATTATATTCATGCGGGTGTTTATTCTAGGTAGATAACATATATTTATACGTATATGCAGGAGGTTAAGTAATAATAGGGCAACCGCCATCCTGCAGGCAGTCGTCCTGGAACAATTTAGTTTACAAATCGACATTAAACTTACTGTATCGATTAACGAAATCAAATGAATAATGACTGACCGAGGACGTTTAGTTACTTGTACCCATTATTTCAATCAATATACTATATTTAAACTTCCGTACAACAACATACATAAATGATTCCTTTTATCAGAGTCGACTCGATGGCGCATGGCGCCCCTGTAGCAGATATAATTATTGTGTATGGATGCGGGGTGTGAGTGTAGACTGTGTAGTGTTGTATATAGGGTTGTCTCCACACATGATTACGGATTACATTCCTGAGAGTGGCGAGTTGTTGACAAGCACGTTGCAGCGTGTCAGATGTGAGAATGGCCCCGACCCGGCGGAGAGGCACGCGGAATACATGATTGGATTAAACAATGGGAATATGGACGGGCAGAACTGTCTGTGGTGTTTGTTAATGCTGGCGGTGCGTAGGTGCGGCTAATGCGGTGAACACGGAACACTCTACCTACTGCCTAGTATCTACCATTACCTGTATCTACCGTGACACGTTGCTCGTGGCTTGTGGCGACCAGGAAACGAATGTGCTTTGCTTGTAAGGGCTTTTAGGTATCATTCTAAATCACCCAGAGTCTCACCCTTCAAGTGGCCATCGATTCAAAAGGCGGAGAGAGGAATGTTGGAAGTTGTTAAATTGAATTAGGTACATTTTTTGAAAAGTGTATCGAGACTACGTATATAATATAATGTTGAAACGGGAGAAAGTTGTTTCGGAAAAGTAAATTGGAGGGGCCCACCACTTTTCCAACCACAGCAGGAAACTGCTTAAGCATAAGGAAAGTTTACCTCCTTCGTCGTACACGTCAAGACTCCAATTTAACCTTCCCGCCGCCAAATGGGGCGGGATAGTTAAATTGACATATCATTTTAGTATTTTACGTATTTTTGCGCAAATACATAAGTTACCATTAATAATTGACTGAATATTAGGGATTTCTATAGTTTTAAAGCCAATAAGGCATGGGGTCGTCGGAAGACCCACTTGGTTACAGACGTTTTGTTTGGCATATTCGCCTGTCAGGATTTAATAAAACGAAGCCACATTTAATTGTTATGAACGACTCTCGATCCTCCAGGGTGCCTGCATACATGGTTTGTTAGTACATATACATATTTACACTCAGTAACAAATATACGGTACATGAAAAAATAAAAATAAAACAATTTGAAATAATCGTTATTGCTGGATAAAAGAGAAACAAAATTTAAAAAGTTTATAATAAATTTATATGCAAATTTTGAAAATAATAAGAAAATAAGGGCAGTTTAACTCACTATCACAGGGTTGTCCCGTCATGAATATGCGTTATAATTAGCCTGGTATCGAACAGACCAAACGTTTAATCATGTTCACCCGTTCGTAAAAGTACAATAGAAAATAAGTTATTTCTTCAATAATGACAAAATTACTTTGTGGCGTCCCTTCAATTACTTACATGAAAATAAAATTCTTTGAGTACACCACTATTTAATCACAGTAGTTCATTTTCATTTATTTTTATAAAACAGTGATGCAAACAAGGTATTTTTATGATATAATATTTTATTTATATACGGTAAGACATGACCTGAAACTATTTCGTTTTTGTATTTTTAAAGTGTCTACATATGTAAATATATATATATATTATTAAGACAGTAGTTTTAGTCGCAAGTCATTATGTTTAAGTCTTAGATGTAAGTCACTAGTTTTAAGTCCGTAGTTATGAACCTTAGTCGTAAGTCACTAGAAATAAGTCTAAGATGTAAGTCACTAGTTATTATGAATCCTAGTTGTAAGCCAGCTGTATTTATTAAGGCGATGCCATACGTAGTAATGCAAAATCATGTGTTTTTGGTTTGAAAATTTGGTCGCCTAGAAATGTTTCAGATGCTTTAATTAAATACTGCGAGTAGAATACATCTTGGCCTTTGAAATAATCGAGTATTTTTTAGATAAGTCTTTTTATAAGCCCAGAAAAACATAATGTAAAGGCCTATGAAAACTGCTTTAAAGTTCAAAATCACCTATTTACGAACCCATTTTCGATTATGATTTATTGTATAATGTGGCAAATTAAGTTATTTATAAAATGATTTATAGAATGAAAAAAAAATTATATTTATGCCTGAACATCCACAAAATAAAATAAAAGGCACTTTTTGGCCATGTTTTTTTCTTGCATAAATCAAAACAGGCGGATGGTATTAAGCGGGAATTTAAACCTTAAAACCATCTACCTAAGGGTTGTTATTGATAGTGGCTCAATTTAAAATATTACACGACGTAGTGCATCGCCTTAATTAATAAATATATTTGTACATCGACCTACATAAATTATTATTATTATTATTATTATTATTATAGTGATAATGTGGATATTTTATTTTTGGTAACTAAGCGAAGATTTACCTAACGAATGATTTCTTTTTTTGCAGATGTCGCTGATAGAAATTGCCGAGGACACGGCAGTACGAGACGAAAGACTGGGAAATATCAATAAGTTTTGCTCCACAGAACTGGTAAGAACCATTTAAATAGCCTTTATTTTCATTTTATTTAAGTATCTACATAATATTATTTTATATCAGTGAGTGTTACTATTAGGTATTTTAGTTAAGTTGCATAAGTACGATATTACTGTAAATTCTTCAAATAAAAGAGGAATTCCTACAAATAATCATCAGTGTCAGTATGTGAATGTAAACATCCACTGCTTTTCTTGTAAAGATTCTTCAAAGAATGTTAAACTAAAAAACAATTATTATTCTCTCCGATAATTTGGCTCTTTTCCATTTTTGTCGGAACATTTGACGTGAATGAGCTAGAACTAATATATCAGGGGACAGCGCAGTGTGTGATGTGTCCTGTTATTTATTAACTGGAATCTTTTATCTGAAGAAACATGTCACTGGGGTCAGCCGCGGGGCAACTCCATCCATCTCTGACAGATTTATTAGGCTTCATCGTCACCTTCTCAGCTCTTCTAGGCTCCTGGTATCCGGTGTCGTAACGGTACCTAGCTGCAGGGTTCTAGGGTTGCATCCGGTCTGGATATAAACATCTCAAGCTTCATTGCCTTTTGTTTTTGAGTCGTTAATTCATTATGCTGTTTCCCAATAGCTTATGCTCCCCGTCCGGCGTTTTGTCCTCCGCGCCTTTCTTCTATTGTTAGATGAACATGTTAGACAACACCATTGTGTGTTTTGACAGGTCTGTCGGAGATCACAAATGCCGAAACTTCTAGAACCTCGTTGAATGATGCCGTCAAGTATATCGCTTGTTCTTCGAGCACGTAGAACCGTTTCCTTGCCAAGCCGACTCTAAACAGGGTAATTAGATATTGTTTGGTCGGCTACCCGGGAACCTCTATCTACATCTTTGTTGTGTCGATCTAACTATTATGATAAACACACTGTTCATTTACTGATAAACGACGATTACACGGTATTTAACACAATACATTGAATGATTGTGTATGATTACTTGGTATCCAGGGCTGGGTTAATCCTAGAAAAATAAACACGTGGTTAGGGCATCAAGGAAAGGAAATTTCCTATGAACCATGTGGTGTAAAACAGCAAACTAATTTAAAGTTTTATTTGTATTAGTAATAATATTATTATTTAATTCATGAAAATATTTATAAACAAGTTTTGCAGTCTAATTAATCTATTTTAATGCCTTCGCACGACAGATAACACGCGTAACGATAATTACACTGCAAAATTTTTTTAAACAAACTGTTAAATAATAAGATTAAGTATTAAAAAAACTTTATGTTTACACATGAAATTTTCAAATAAATGGTTGAATGCATTTCGAATCTGCAATTAAATGTGCAAATTAATCACAAGTAAAGTTTAAGTTTTTTTTTATTAAATAGAACTTTTACAGGTTATTTTCTTAGTATTATCCATACTATGTATGAGGGCACCAAATCTACTAGCTAGGGCTTAAAAATATCCTCATCGGTCTCTGCTGGTATCCATTTTCATTCAAAATGCCAAGAAGTTTTTTTTTATCTACACTGTCTTTTTCCATTGATCCCTCGGCACCGGTGAAGTAGTCGGGAAACACGTCAAACGCGCGCCTAACATATGTACACGGTTGACAATTGTCATTCTTGAGTTCAACAGCTCGGCTGTGGAACTATTTGCCGGCCTCTGTGTTTCTTCCCTCCTACGACATGTTCACCCCTTCCTCTCCTAAAAAATACCCTCCAGACAGAATCCCCAAAGGTGACATAAAAAACTTGTGAATGCGAAGTACCTACTAAGACGTTTAAATCCCTAGAAAAAGTTCTTAATTTCATGCAATTACCATCTTTACCGTAATGTATGTGCATACTATATCAATATGTTGCCAAATAATGTTGTTCACTTGCATTCATTACACGAAACTGATTACAAGTGCATCTTTTGAACGCCATGTGACGGTCCCCAGTCGCAGTCTCCACTCGCCTGTGATTCAATAAACAACTTTGCAGTTCTATCCGGGAGAATCCGAGTTCTATAATTAAGTTGCAGATAGAAAGAATGCAAAGGAAACACCAAGCATCTTGTCTGAAATGCGCCGCCGCGTCTTGAGAATAAATAATAAGATCGTGAAGATAATGGAACAACTTTCCAATGTCCTCAAAGTACCTACATAAAATCCTGATTAACGCAAACCATTATATTTTAATAATGGGAAAATAACGTAATTAATTTAACATAAATACGTACACCAGTAATGGCACCAATTTACGTTTCATAATTAAATTTGTTATACCTAGTTATTTACTCAACAGTGCAATATGTTAAAACATATTTTAAATTAAAATGATTTTACGTGAGATTATTACACCATCATTTACAGAATAAGATATCTTATTTTTAAATTCTAATAATTTTGGAAGATAGGTATACAAAAAGTTTTAAGGTTATTTTAAGAGTAATTAAACACGAGTTTATCTACTGTTTTGGAAATTTAATTCAATAATATCATTCCTCTTTTCACGCTGTGCTGTAATAGAACATTTGTTCTACCGTGTGGTATCTTGAACATGTCTTGGCGACCACTACAACTTTTCTGTGACTGCGACCTAAAAACAAATTTCAGAATCAAAATAGGTATGTGTTAGGTACCTACCTACATCATATCCATACAGATTTTTTCTATATTCGTCTGTTTCGACGATTTTTTTTACATTTATGGAAGCTCTAATTTGATTTCTTGGACGGATACTCAAAATTCCCTGGACAGAAAGGATGACAATGTATGGGTTTTTCATCGTATTGCCAAAAATTGCGAAGTTGTAATAAATGTAAGAAAACTCTTCTATCTTGGTTAGAAGAACAAGAAAAAATAAAAGACCAATATTATCTTAGAAAAAAAAATATCATCACATCAAATGATAAATCGGTCAGTGGCTAAGTTGGCAAAGAGTCGATTTCCCATCTGCGTCGTGAGTTCAATTCCTCGGCTGGCTAAGTCCCCCATCACGACACGAGAAATTAGTAGGAGATTCAAAAATATTTTTAAAGAAGTAAAAAATTCTAAAACAATTTTATGAAAAGTTATCAATTGACCAGTCCACTAATTTTAAATGGTAACCGGGCAACTCAGGACCGTGGCAATTTCAACACACTTTTAAAAATGAAATAAAGTCATGAATTACTGTTATAAAACTAGGTTACTTTAGATAAGGTTTACATGCCATTTTTTTTTTACTATTCTGAGTTGCCATGGAACATTTTTAGGATAATTATTATTCAAATTTTTTAACCTCACCTAAATAATGACGGGTGTTTTCCCCGCAGAAAATACTTTATGAATATCACATCCTGCAACAATGTATAATTTCTCTTTATTGATACCCATTTGTCCCCATTTAGTCAGCAGATGGAACGCTTCCCATAGTTTCCGTCCAGACGTCAATATTTTACTGATGTCAACGTATTCTTCATATCAATTACACATCTAATATTCTGTCTGTTCTTTGTTGCAGGTAGAATTCTGGAAATGTATGAACGAAACACTTCAAGGTAGGTTAAAAGTTCAAACAAAGATATTATCAAAATAAATTTTATGATTTTTTTCTTTCGATCATTAAAATATCAATATATATCTAAATCTATGTCAATTTTTATTAGAAAATGGAATTATTGGATAGGGAAGTGCAAATAATGCCACTTTAAATCCTCTATACAACGCAAAAAGCCATCTTGAAAACACTACTCAAAGTACCTATCAGAACTTGCTCTGACCATATTTTTAATAATCAAAACATCATGTAATTTAAACAACTCTATGCTAAAACCATACTCATTAATAGTCACGAAAAATATACTTGATCTACTAACGAACATACTTACAAAATAACTAGCTAGATCCTTCAATCAAAAATACATCCAACAAGCAAAAACGGATACAACTTTTGGACAAAGAAATCTCATTTACTATGGCAAAAAAACTTCCTTTAAAATTGACAATTTGCTACAAAAAACAAATAAATGTCAATATATTCCAAGCATTCATAAAAATAGATCTGGGACACAGGGAGACACGAAATTGATAGAACATTGCAACCAAACACAGACTCACAGACATAGGAATTATCATATGTCTATGCACAGACTGATTAAAGTGAGACAGATAAATAGCTTACATTAGATATGATTTTATTAAAATTAAAATTTATTGAAATAAAATTCTGAAAATGTTCAATGTCTTCCCCAGCACGCAAAATCCCATTGAGGAAAACATTATGAAATTCAATTATGTTAAAAAAGGGACTAACTGTTGTCAGTCATGTTTTATTTTTGTCAAATTGTATTGTCAATTTTTAGGTAATTTAAAAATGAAGTTAATCTTTAATTGATCAAAAGATAATCAAAATCTAATGCAGGTAGATATTTGGGATGAGTATATAAAACATCTTCTTTTTATTATTCATTATTATTACGTCATTTTTATTCCAAGATTGATGAAGTTTTGCACACTTGACATTCAAAACAAGAGGTCACTGTTTACGTGATATTTCTAAAAATCACCTCATCCCCTTTTCCCACCCCATGATACAGAATTTTGATGCTTCTTGATAAAATTTCGTAAATTTGACGTTCAAAATAAGAGTAAAATTAATGTCTACTATGTGCTTTGTAAAAAATCTAAGTTAAGCCCGGGAACTTTCATATCACCAAATAAAGCTTAAAATCTATAAATATTAAATTTCTGTCTAGAAATTCGAGATATTTTAGCTGGAAAAGCCTTATCCATCTTAACCATAAGCTTTCAAATATTCTTTATACTGACAATTTCATAGAAAAATTTCACATTGTAAATTCGTAAAATTTCAATTGTTCAATAAGAAAAATATTTCAGATAGCAAAATGTAATGTAAGCCAAATTTTACCCTAGGATGTAGTGGCATAGTTAACATAAAGAAATCACTAATGATAAATAAAACGAAAATGGGAATAAACAATCAAATATGATTGTATTTGTGCACACCGATTGAATCGAAAGATTAAAAACTGACCATTCAGATCTAGTCACCAAACACGGCCAAAGCCATTTCAAGCTAAGTTTTAATTCTGAATGGTGGTCTGACACCAGGGCGATACCGAGAGTATCTTCCACTCTGGAACTGATATATCTCATAAGGTTTAGCCAGCGTAGCAATGCAAGCGCCCGAAAATATATTTTACGACTTCATTACAAAACATCGATTTTCTCTACTTTCTATTAATATAATATGAATGTTAAATATATACATATAAATATAAACCTTTCGAAAGATATTCTCTAAATGATAGTAAAAATCCTATCAAAATCCATTGCGTAGTTTAGAAGAACTAAGCGCACAAACAGACACGAACAGCGACTTTATTTTATACTTTTTAGAGATTAGCCTTTATTGCTATATTATGTAAAATTATTATTGTAATATTAATTTATATATGGATTCGAATTATGCTGTTAGTTAGAAAGCGAAATGTTTATAAATTTATTTAATAAATAATAAAAACATAAATAAATAAAAATTAAACAAGCTGTATCACCCTCACGAGAATAGCATATGATTTCAATTTTACGATGTACGGCTAGCTTTTCCGACTCCTGATGTATAGGCAATCAGTGTAACACTGTTTATCTCTGTTCTCTGCATTCAGTGGATATTTTATCAGGCGCAGACGTTACACCTGACCGAAGTCGAACGTCGAACATCCTGGACCGATGCGATTAATATTCTACCCGCGAGGACACGAGGCAAGGAGATGTTGTGCAGTGTTTCCTAGATTTTATTGGTTCCGTGCCAAACTTTCTAGATCTTCTGGGATAGGAAGCTTTAACGGTGGTCGAGGTTTATTTGTCATGGTAAAGGAATTGTGTTCACAATGCCTACTTATTATAATACTAATACTACTTACATATAATGATATGCCAATATTTACATTACGTGCCAATAATACATTACTTGCCAATATTTACATTACGTGCCAATAATACATTACTTGCCAATATATACATTACGTGCCAATACATACATTACTTGCCAATATATACATTACTTGCCAATATATACATTACTTGTCAATATATACATTACGTGCCAATACATACACTACTTACCAATACATACATTACTTACCAATACAAACATTATGTGCCAATAATTTCAAAAAATCTCGGTAGACAGTAGGTATTTAAAATTAGTTACACTACAAATCCATGGTTTTTTTAATATTTAGCAATGGAAAAGCTAGATTTAATTTGATTAAAAGTTCAACTTGCTCATTTTTCTTATTCACTTAACAAAAAATCACTAGAAGTGGGATCTATACCGATGTGAAAGAAAACCGATGTCGCCAATTTATTTTTTGACTCAGTCAAACAAGTTATTGAAATTATATTTTTGTTCTAAAAAAAAAAATATCGATCTTTGAAAAACTTTGACATGCCTTTTTTGGGAACGATTTTGTCGAGAGTTTTTACTGATTCAGGCTCTGCAGACTATTTAGACAAAAGCTGGTTTTTACCAGCTTTTGTCCTGAATGTAAAGTAATACAATTATTTTACTGTAAATTAATTATAACTTGTGTTAAGTTAGCTGTAAGAAATAGGGTAAATTCTGTAAACCGAACCCGTTGTAGATACACTATATCTACTTTTAGTTATTTTTAATATAAATACAGCCCAAAAGTCACAACTATAGGACTATAGTGTACCCCATTGGTGTGTGTTATTTTTTAATTTTATTTTCAATTTTTAATCCAGCAGGACAGGTAGGATATCGCAATATTAGTCTACCATATTACATGAGATAAAATTAAAGAATGGTCCTTCAGGGAGGTCGCCATTATGAAGATGAACGTGATGGGGAAGAGGAGATGGGGAGGATGAAGGATTGGAAATACCTGGATATTCAGATATGGTCACAAAACGTGGATAAACAACATTAATTAGTAAGGAGTTTTATTAGTTTAAATTTTTTTTAAAATGATGTGTGTTTTGCAGCGGTCCTGCGGGGCTCCGAGTGGTGGGGGCGCGCGTGCTGCGGACTGGCGCGGTCGCGGGGCTGCGGACGGGCCTGCGCTACGGCCGGAGCTCCCGAGGCGCTCAGCCCCGCCTGCCGCCACAGCGATGAACAGGCCTTCTTCGAATGCATGGACCGACAGACACACGGACAGGAGTGCTGCTGTAAGTTATACATATAAGAGTCGGGGATTTAAAAAAGCCGCCCCGGAATTTTTCGGAAATCTGGAGATGGTCACGAAGAACTGTTTGGAACGGTTCCATGATAAATCAACACAATGACAATTCACCACACTTTTAAAAAGTGATATAAAGTCGATAAAAAAAATTAAACCTAACCTAACCTAACCTAACCTAACCTAACCTACTTATCCCAGTTAATAAAGTTTTGGTTTCATCACTTTCCATGACTTTATATAACTTTTTAAAGATGTGATGAATTATCATTTTGATGATTTATCCGGTCACCGTTTGGAACTCCTTGAATATAAAAAGAATGTACCTTTTTAGTAATAATACATTATTTTATTGATATGCAGCGAAAAATATCTCAAATACTTTTCTTATGAATTTATCAAAAACAGCAGAAATTTTCAGAGCGGATTTCGCATCTCCACGACTCATAATACCTATCCAAAAAGTTGCATGTTTTGTATGTTTTTGTAAACTTAAAAAATATATTGTATGTACCTAATCTAACTATTTATTTTAAACATTGGTTTTGTACTTTAAATCCCTTGTTATTTTTTTTTATTTCTTAATAAAAATCCAGGAAATGGATGGCAAATCAGGGCAAAGTTGTCCTTAAGTGAAAGTCACTTTGATCCAATATTTTCATGAAAGTTTTTAATTTGAGTAAATAATCATACTATATAAATAAAATGAGAATTTTCTTTTGTTCAAAATCTTAAATCTCCGAAAGTTCTTCGCATTTTGACACAACGTTGCATTCAAATACCCGTGTGTTTTTATATACTTACCTAAAAACTTTATTAACTGGGTTAAGTAGGTTAGGTTAGGTTAGGTTAAAAAAAATTTTTTTCATCGTATCTAATGACTTTATATCACTTTTTAAAAGTGTGTTGAATTGTCACTGTGTTGAGTTATCATGAAACCCTAACAGTGCCATACGTTGGACATAATTATTTTTTTTTGGTCGTAAAAGCAACACGTGTTATTGTTTATCTATCTGCACAGACATTATAAACCACATCAACGCGTGGCGGGGTACAGCTAGTGTCTTCAATAATAATAAAAAATCACCGTACGGCGTCATTTTAATGAAATAAAATAACAAACTTTGTTTCAATCACTATTTAATAAAAATTATAAACGTGTTTCAAAAAAAATGTGTTTTGATTATATACTTTGCATCCTGATGAATAAACCATTGGTTTTATAGGTGACCCGAGAATTGATCCCCCGAGTGGTATCCATCGTATTTTGTTAATCGGCTGTATATCCTCACTGCATACTCCTCCGGGGACATGGCATCATTGTTATAAAACATATTTGAATAGCGGATTTCCACGACGCCTGCAGATATCGACTTTTGCTATACGCCCGTATATTCTCTCTGCATACTTTTATTTTTTTTTTTTATTTATTGAATATACAAACACATTACAATAATTTACAAATGTAGATATTTTGAGGCTGATTGCGAAAAAATTTGAAATTTTTAACAAAAAATTACCCAACTCAATTGAGAAATTATTTCTCGTGTTTGAGTTGGGGAGTGTTGTGAGTCATTATGGTTTATAGGTTGTAAAATTTCACTAGTTGATGTAGCTAAAAATTAACAAAATAGCTATAAAACTAGATGATAAATTCGATAACACTATATAATTAAGAAAATAAGAAATTTAATTACAAACTAAAAAATAAAAAATATAACTTAAATAATATAATAGTTATTAAACTTAGAAAAAATAAGATATAAAAATATATAATTAAGAAAAATAAGAAATTTAATTACAAATTAAAAAATAAAAAATATAACTTAAATAATATAATAGTTATTAAACTTAGAAAAAATAAGATATAAAAATAAAAATGTACTTATTAGGTACGAAATAATAGTAGGTAGGTACAGTACTGGTAGTAAATTGTTCAAAGACCGAGCTGGCAATCTTGTATGAAATGGGTACTTAATAAAATGCAACAACAATAAACGCATATTAGCACATATTAGGAAGCGGATAATATAAATTTAGAGGATATGTATTTTTTTTTTTAAATATTAAATTTTGTTTATGTTTATTTTTTTTTATTAATCATTAATCAATTTTCCTAAATTCATGACGTGAATTTAGGAAAATTTAATCAATAAAAATTACAAATGAGTTCATATAAACAATTTTTTGAAAAATGTATCAAATGAAATTAAAACTTGTGATTACCGTTGGGTTTATCTAAAAGTTGTTTGATTTGTGATTTGAAAGTTTTGTAATTTTTTTCAGTTTTAATTTTATCCGGAAGGGCATTAAACAATTTTATACCTTGATAAGTATAATGGTGTTGACCAGCACTAGTATTACATTTAGGAATTTCTAAGTTACCACGTGATCTAGATCGGTTACTTATTTTTGTAGAAATTGTTGAATTGAAATGGTCTTTATGAATTTGTAACAGTGCATTCTTTTTAAAAATTTTGTTTAAGCTAAGAACCCTAAACGAGTCAAACAGCTGCGTGGTTGGAAATATCGATGGTTTCCTTAGGATGACTTTCAAAATTAACCTCTGAACCTTTTCTACAGGTGACAGGTTAGTTTTGAAAGTCCCTCCCCAACCGATTATACCATATTGTAATATGGATTGAGCAAGAGAAAAATATATAATTTTAATCATACTGGATGATAGGATTGTTCTTAATCTAATAAATATATATATTAGTTTTCTTACTCTAGTTATAGTATTTTTAATTTGCTCGCTCCATTTTAATTGACTGTCAACTATTACACCCAGATACTTAATGCTATTTTTTCCGGTTATGGGTGAACATTTCACATGATTACATTCTTTTTTATTTTCACACTCGGCAGAGTGGATTTTAATTCGAACATTATTTTCGACGTTTTTTTCTTTCAATGAGAATGGGATAAAATATGTTTTCTCAGTGTTTAGTGACAGGCAATTTTGGTCAAACCATATTTTTAGAGTGTTTATGTTGGAATTTGCCATCCTCGTTGTTTCCTCCCATGTTTTTCCCTTTGTTATCAGTACAGTGTCGTCTGCATACGATATGATATCTCCAACTATTGGGAGTGTGAACATATTATTTACATAAATAGTAAAAAGGATTGGACCGATGACAGTTCCTTGCGGAATGCCAAAAGAGGTGGTTTCAGGTTCACTTAAGGTATTATTTATTTTAACGTATTGGAGTCTCTCATTTAAATAACTTTGGAACCATGATAGCGCTATTCCATCTATTCCAATTTGCTTTAGTTTTTCTATTAGTTTGGAATGTGATATGCTATCGAATGCCTTGCGGAGGTCAATGAAGATACCGAGGCACTTTTCTCCATTATCTAACTTTTGCATGATTGTCGATGTTAGTTTAGCAATTGCATCTTGTGTGCTGAGATTGTCCCTAAAGCCAAATTGATGAGGACTCATTATCTTTTTGTCTTTTATGTAGTCGTTAAGTTGTTTCTTAACAATTTTTTCATAAATTTTTGCTATGTTTGATGTAAGAGCTATTGGACGATAGTTAGAAATATTTTCTTCATCACCCGATTTAAAAATTGGGGTAACGATAGTTTTCTTATAATTATTTGGGAATACACCTTTTTTTAAACTGGTATTAATTATATGAGCAATTGGTTTACTGATTTCCTTATGTACGGCTTTCAATGTTGTAACCGTTATATTGTCGTATCCGGGACTTGCTGATGATCTTAAACTTATTATAATATTTTCAACATCTTTGTCAGTTACTGAAACAAAGGTTTGGAAACCTTCCCCATAAAATGTGTTTTGTTCTGGTTGGTTAGTTTGTGTATTGTCAAGGATAATATTACGAGCAAGGTTTGTTCCAACATTTGCAAAATAATTATTAAAAACATTACCACATAGTTTTGGGTTTTTTTCGGTGTCAATGGTGATTCCCTGATGTGATATTTCCTTAGGTACTTTTCGATTTGTGTTTTTGTTGGTTATTGTGCTGATGATCTTCCAGAATTTTTTGCTGTCTTGACCAGCGTCTTTTATTTTTTCACGAAAGTACTTTTCTTTTGTTAGTCTTATTAGGAGCGTAAGTTTATTTCGGTATTTCTTGTAAAAATTAACTTTTTTTTGGTCGTTTGGGAATTTTTTGGAGTCCTGATAATATTTTTCTTTTTTTCTGATTGATATGACTAATCCTTTTGTTATCCATGGCTTAATTAATCTATGTTTAGATTTTGGTTTGTAAACTGTTACTATTGTAGATAAATTTATGTGATCTTGAAAAATTGTTTCGAAATTTTCTGAACATGTATCTGGATTTTCGGATTCAAATACTGATGACCAGTTTTCCGTTTTAAGTTTTGCTCCTAAAATTTCCAAATTCAATTTTTTTTTTTCATTTTTTTTTTCACCAATTTGATTAGATTTTATATTTCTTTTATCAATATTGTAAACAAATATACAAGTGTAGTGATCAGTAATATTGGTTTTCCATAATATTGACATGGTTTTTTCAATGTTATTTGAGTTGCACCATACGTGATCGATGCAGGAAGGTGTTTGTCCGATCACATTTCGTGTAGCATTATTTATATATGATTTGTAATTTAGTGATGTCATTACATTTATATAATCTTCTTTCACTTTACTACATATACTGTCATCAATATTTATATTGATATCGCCTACGACGATATTGCAAGTATCCTTCAGAGTTAGTAATAATTGTTCCATTTCTATTATAAAATTATGTTGATCAGATCCATGTGTGCGATAGATAGCAATAACATGGTGAATGATTTTGTTCACTTTTAGACTCAGTTTTAAGCAGTTCGCTAATTGCATAGTAATTTCGGTAACTGTAACATTGTTGTGTTTATTCAGTATAAACACCGCAATACCACTGCATTTGTTAATATGAGTTGTAGACGAGTGATATGTATAGTTAGGTATATCGTATCGGGCGTCAGCATTATATATATTTAAATGCGCCTCTGTTAACACAATGATGTCCGGTAATATTTCAATAAGGCTTAAAGTTAGTACAAACTCTTCCAGGTTTTTTTGTAAACTTCGAATGTTTTGATGTAGAACAACGAATGCAGTCGGGACTTTATTTAATAAGGCATTACATTGTATTGATTCATTGCAAGTATACTGTGAAACTTCAGTTAATTTGTCAATTTCCTCCGTTATAAAGTCATCCATGACTTATTCATAGTCGATTCTCTGCTGTGCTATGATGGACATTCTTTTTCGGTAAAGGCATTTTTCGCTATTTGCACTGTGTTCAATATTATTTTTTGTCCCAAACGATGCATTGTTTTTATGGCAGTTATAGCATTTTACGATATCTTTGGTTTTTTCGCATTCGCTAAAATAATGATCTTTTGCACAGTGTATGCATCTGGGCTTGTTCATTTTGTTCAGACATTTTAGGGAAGTATGTCCGAAACCAAGGCAGTGATAACATTGCATTAAGGGATTGCAATCTTCTATGTGCGCTCGGACAAAACCAATATTGACCCTTTGTTTATCAAGTAATATCTTTCGGATTGGGCCTGTTGTTTCTATTATTACATTGCGCAGTTGGTCACTTTTCTTGTTTTTTAATATTTTAGTTACTTTAATTGAATCATGTGGGGCATCACTTAGTTCATTGTTTTGCAATAAAAGGTCGTTAAGAAAATTATCTTCACTATACTCCCCTCCCACACCTTTAATGATCAAGCACGGTCTCTTCTTTTTTAATTCTGTAGCAGATATTCCGTTTTTATTTTTATTTATTTCCGTTTTTAGTTTGTCTGCGTCTTCTTTTTTCGAGCAAGTCATAATTATTTTATTGTTTGATGCTTTTTTGATCCCATTTATACCAATTCCTAGGTTAGGTGCTTTGATTGTTTTTGTAATAATTTTCTTTATGTCCTCAGATGTTTCTTTGCCTTCTGCAGCAATCATAACGGCATATTTAGGTTCTTCGATTTGTACCGTTCGTTCTTTTAGTACCATTGCGTACGATTTTGGTTCATTATTTTTTTCGAGTTTGGTGATAACTTTTTTTTGGAGATCTATTATTTGTTCTTGGAAATTGTTTCTCTCTTGTTTCCAGGTTTCTTCTAAGAGGTTTATGGTTAATTCGAGGTTATTTCGCACTTTCGAATCTTTTACGGTAGTTATATTTTTTAGGTCACTTTTAATGTTTTCGATTAATTTTAGCACGTCCATAATGTGTTAAAACTTGAGCAGCCGTGCACAAAATGCACGTCACTCCGGGTCAAACTATGTGACAATACTTACTTTACCTATGAGGACGTACAGCAGAAGTAATCCTTTGGGGGATCAAGTGTCCGAGGGATCAACTGGCACAGGGATCAATTGTCCGCGGGATCAACGGTCGGGGTCCAACTGTCGGGAATTTGGTAGAATTTGTTACATGTTGATAATTTTTATTAAAAAGTGATGTAATTAAATTTGGTTAATTTATTTAGTAATTTTTGTATTTAGATATGCATGTTTTGCCTAAAATTAAGAGAAAGAAATAATATCATTTTATTGTCCTCTCTAATTTTTATAAGAAATCAACAACCTTCAACCAGTTTTTTTCATTATCGTACTATCATGGATATATTACGTACTATCGTTAGATGAGACGATACATACATATATTCTTTTCATAAAACAACAGCGCTCGTTGTAGAATTTGTACGTTGTCTGAAAACGAACTAACACTGTTTTCTTGCGCGATGCGATCATACCTGTTTCTCCTAATACTTCATTTTACGCATCAGTGTATTTTCTAGCACAAATTTTTTATTTTAAATATTTGTTCATTAAGGTTGAAGATAATAATACATGTTTACCTTTAAGAAAAACTGAAGTATTGAGCCTTTAAATTTTTTTGTTGTTTTTCCAGCAAACACTCGTTCAATCAGCTGCCACGAGGCCTGCAAGGATGTGTTCAAGAGTCAAACTACTCCAACCAGAGAGCTGAGGACGCGGGTAACGGATTCCTGTGAGGAAAATAGTCCACAAGTGATGCAATGTGTCAGAAATTATACCAAAGTCACCCCTGCTAGCAACCCTCTCAAATGTAAGAATCATAATTTTATTTTATTTTGTTGTGTAGAATACGTTATGTGAAAACGAATCATTTCACCCTAGGAACAATCATAGGCAAACGTTTGTCTTCTAGAAGGGTGAATCAAATACAAAAATTTGCCTTAACTAATTGGTTCCCATTGATTTTGGCATTACACACTATTGAAAATGTGACGTTTGCAACAGTTACCCCCAAAAAATGTTTAAAAAATGCTTTTAACTTTGAGGAAAACTTTACGTTTCGGGAAAATTACTTTTGGTTATTATTTTTTTTAAATATTATAATAGAGCATATCGATTTTTTTACGAAAGCTTTCCCTATTAACACATTGAATACCCATTGCGGAAACCAAACTTGTCAATATTGTGGTAATGCAATTTTCTACTGTTTATATTAACAAAAAAATTATCCCCGTTTATAGCGCCGTCTTCGTCAGAAAATCACCTCTAGGGGGGCATACAAATTTACAACCAAATTTAATTAACCAATGACTTGTTATATTTTACTAGGAAAATTTACAGGTTAATAACATTACACGAATTTTAAAAAAATCATCCCAATTAAGTCATAACCAAATGACTAATGTTCAAATCGTGCAAAATGATAATTATTGTAAAAATAAGCAATAAAACCAAAGCTTTATTATAAGCGGCTAATAATACCTTTATTATAAGCGACCAATATATTTATTAAAAGTGACTTACAACTAAAATTTATTATAAGTGACTTACAACTAAGATTTAAAACTAGTGAGTTATAGTTAGCGACTAAATGTGACTTTCTTATTTCACAATTTATTCATCTAATAAAAAATATCATAATTAATTAAAATAATGAAAAAAGTATATTTGCGGCACGTTCCAGCATGGATGATACTGTTAGTATCGCCCTGGTGTAAGGTCACCATTCAGAAGTGAAACGTTGCTTTAAATGGCTTTGGACGTGTTTGGTGACCAAATCTGAATGAATAGCCATGTACTTCGCCCATATTTATCTTAGCCATCTCCTTTCCTTCCCTAAAGGAAGTTCACTATTTATTTACACAGATACTCCGGGAAAAGAAAATATAAGAACAGGAGCCGATGAAAAAGAAAGAATAAAAATGCTAGCACGATAAAAAACAGTGGAAAAGAAAAAGAAGACTAAAACAAAATAAATAAGTCGAAATAACACTTCGAGATCTGATAAAAATGCTAAATATTTAGTATGTGGTGAAGAATATAATTATAATAGGACATGTACCTTCAGTCTCACAAAATACCCCAATTGAGAATGCCATAGTCTCACTGGCTCCAGATGGTTGGGGGCAGTTGGGACTCTTGTGCTGTTTCTCGTATAAAAAAGACCAACTATTGATTTAATTTTTTTTTTTTTTTTTTTTTTTTTTTTTTTAATATTTGTATGTTTTTTACAATAATTATATACAATTTATACATATTATACAGTGTTACAAAGGTAAATAATAATAGCTTTTCCTCACCATAAAAGAAGGTATATTTATGACCAAGTGGGTATTATAAATTATACTGCTGCTATAGGTATATAAACTCTGATATACTATGAAATTAGGGAAGTTAGAGTTCCACTTGCTTGGCGTACGGATTTCTTATGTAGTAGTTAATTGGTAAGGTTTTTTGTTGTTATTTTTCATCAATATTCTGTTTTTTACTGTTCTTTTGTAATTGTTTTATCTCGGAATCAATCTCCCGTACATTCTAAAGATTTACACTGCTGTGCGGAATCTCCGTCGACATCGTGTCGCGCCAGCTGCCACCAGGCTCTGCAAGGCGGCGGCAGCAGCCAGGAGATGGGTGACGCACTGCAGCGGGGCGGCTGCGGGCCCCCTCTGCCCGACCACCCTCTCTGGCAGTGTTTTCTGCGCGCAGACTCCACTGTAGCCAACGTGCGCGCCAACGGAGACCGCCTCGGCGTGGACTCAGCCAAGCTGCACTGCTGCCACAAGGTAGATTACCAATTATTAGACACAGAGGGATATGACTACCTCAATTAAACAACCTGCAGAGAATACACCAGCACGTAAGCACAAACAAAAGTTTTCGTATAGATCAAAACACAAGGTACACATTTTTTTCCAAAACTTAATAACCCCAAACCAAACATAATACAATAACATTTACGTTATATTATCTACACCTCTCAACCTGGGCAATATCACCCACCAAAGTCGCTTGTTGGATGGTCAAAAAGGTACTAATAAAAGTGATTGACAACAATTTAACATACATTATTAGTTGTTTGTCATTTGTGTAAAATTTAGAACCCATTTATTAGTAATACCATGATTTCGGGTAATAGGCATATTTTGTGCACTTACTTTACTGTAAATACTGTAGATAATTAATTCAGCGTTTTTTGTTGAGATTTATGTTTAATGCAATAGGCTTCGTTTCATAAAATTCAAAAAGGTTTTGTGACAAGAAAATTCTTCGAATTCTGATTTTCCGAATGATTAGAATCGACAGCTTTGTTTTGTCTTTGGGCTTGATAAATTTTTCGCCTGGAGCTCTTTCTTCAAACACAGTATTATTGACAGGGGGGAGTACGTTAAAGAAAGATGTACGTGAAAAGTGGTAAATATGCTTAAAATAGTAAGGAACCTCTGAACTACATAGTCAGAGACAACCAACAAGAAGACAACCAACATAGAAAGACAACCAACAAGAAGACGAACATTTTTCGAAAACGCTTTAGCCGTTTTTGTTGTCCAGATTTGATTAACCTGATATTACCCATGCTTCCTCTCCCTCTATCTCCTTCCGTCCCCACTACCTTCATCCTCACAACACACCCCCAATTGGAGATTGGAGATGCCATAGTCCCACTGCCTCCGGACCTTTGTTGGGTGTTGGACTAGTTGCGTGTCTTGTGTGGTAACATAAAACAGGTTGAGATTTAACATCCTCCACAAATCATGCTCTCCTCCATTTCTGGTCCCTTGCTTTTCACTGGCAATCATCATGCCCCATGCCTTTCCGTCCTGCTTCAATTCTATTCCATGCAGTGGACTCACTCTTCCTCTTTCAATGGGCACCCGTTTAGTTTCGAGTCATGGCTTTCGGAACCTATTACACACATATGTAATGCAAGTTTTGTTATCGTTTCAGTCTAATACTAGTCAATGCAGAAGGCTCTGCATAAACACCTTCACAAATGACTGGGCTGGCAGATGGGAGAAGTTTGATACAGAGTGTCTGAAGCAACCCCAACAGTCCGCTCTGGTAAACTGCATCGATGAAGGTACAATTTATACTTATGTCGGGTGGCGCAAAATTACCTTCATAATTTGAATCCATTATAAATTTGTACATAAATGGGGAAATTTACTGGCCTAATCGTGAAAGATTCTCGCAAATGGTAGCCATTTTCTGCTTCGCATCATTCCTGCTCTTTCCAACGCATTTCCATCACCTTCCGCAAAACTTCAGGCATGGATTTTATGGCGAATATTAGTTTTCAGTTGGGGGGGGGTCGCAGGCTTATTGACTTACACTCGTACTTTCAAATAGGCCCAAAGAAAATGGTCGTGAACGCGGCGGCCAATTGAAGTCGCTACTGCGCGAAATAAAGCGCTCGTCGAAGATGTCCCGATATAGAATGATTTTTTTGTTATTGTACGGTTATGTATTTTTCCATATTAAATTCCCCAAATACTTGTTATCGAAATTATCGAAGTTAAAAAGTTAGGTATATCGAATTTAAACCATAAAAGTAATTTTCGCCATCCTGCATTTCTTATTTTTATTTGATTTTGATGAGATATTATAATTTTTTTTTTAATGAATGACAATCAAAGACAATGAAAGCGAAGACGGCTTTTCGAATAAGAGAAAATACCGATAAGTTCTTGGTTGGTTACAGTACAGAATAGTAAATAGTATAAAAAAAGATTTGTAGTGAATTTCTACTGTGTTGCATTAACCTTAAAGAACTCTCCTAGAAATGTAAATCAATAATTTGATACAATGCGAGATTATAATTGTGCAATTTTATGCTGAATTACAAAACGAGAGTTAAAAAATCACATTATTTGTGTCGATTTTGGCTTATGGTCAACAATTACCAGTTACTACCCGGTTTTGGCTAGATTTTTTGTTGTTGTTTATGTTGTCATTTATTTCGATAATGGGATCATTTTTTTGTTTTTAAACAATCAAAAATTTATCCATGATGTAAATGATTTAGAAATGCCTGGCAGAAAAAAAGTTGGGTAAAGTATTCTGAGAGCTACTTCAAGCAGCAGATTCATGCTTCATGGTTAAGATTTATAAAAAAAATTGCACAAAGTTTTTTCTCGCTTTTCGAATACCACACAAGGAACATGCCCGTATCACGTTAGTTGAAAGTTGTGCATATTATTAAATTTAAAATAAGTTTATGAAAACAACATATCTTATTAAAAGAATGGAAATATTGTTTAATTTTTTTTTGTTAATTAAGAAAAAAAAAATAATAAAGCAAATTAACTTGTTTTAATGATGTGATTCTTTAAAATAGTTCCATTCCTTAATAAATAACCAATTCTGAACACTTATTGTGTAAAGATCATCAGTTTTCGATGTACTATGAACATTTTGGGAGCAATATAACATAATATCGCTGAGCGAAAGCTGTTTTCGTTTTAGGAATTATGCATTTTAGGGTCTAATTCTGTAGTTGTGCATAAATATGAGAATTGTCGAATGTCTAACATTACAAATTGAATAGTACCACCAAAGTTAATAAAAGCACCTACCTTTAAACAATGAATTTGGTCACGAGCTGATTTGTATTCAGTGACAAACGTTTTAAAGAAGCGTGTTTTCATCAGCGGACGTTGCGGTTCACATTTACGTGGTTGAATAATAAAACTAGCTCGGTACCTACGTATTCAATTGACTTACAATCCGTCCTTTGTGTGTGGCAGTGGAGGAGCCATGTGAACTGGGCTGCGAGGGCCTGTCCTACTGCACCAACTTCAACAACCGGCCGACGGAACTGTTCCGCGCCTGCAATCCGCACGCCGACCTGGCCGCGCAGTATGACGTGGCTACCTGGCAGTCGCAAGGGTCAGTGCTCACATATAATTTTCAAGTTTACAACTGGATTCTCGGTCCTTCAGCATTTGATCAAATATTAATTTGGAGTTTTTGAACAGCCGTCAAGCTTAACGTTCATCTAAATTAGAAATAAACGCTGACGGATCGAAATCAATTATAGCAAAGGTTATTTAAAAATATCACTTATTTTTCATTTTAAGTACCTAATTTTTTGTATATTTTTTATTATTTAATATTTGTATTTTTTACAACAGATATACAATTCTCACCATGAAGAGACAGGGATCTTGTGTTTGGTGAGGGAATAAGGGAAGGAGGGAAAAAATTAGTTAAATAATTTTTTTTTAAATCGGGAAATGGAAATAATATAAATATATCGTCAGTAAGTGGCGATTGGTTTTGTGAGAAGTTTATTTATGATGCCTTCAGAAGGCGAAACAGCTGTCACGCGGAATAATAATTACATAGTAGAACTTGTTTATAATAAACTGTTATTATAAATTGAATAGTATTATTGTTCAATATTTATATATATATATATTTTTTTGGTTTATTGGTTTAATAGGTACAGTTATAATGTATACATATTACAAAGTTGTTTTTTTTTTAAATATCAGAAAGAGTAAAGTAACACACCTTTTCTTTGAGCAAACGCTCGTGTTAAAAAGGTGGGGAAACGTAATTAATTACTATTTTAACATATTTTAAACAAAGAAAAATAAAATACAGTTTACAGACAATTGTTGTAAAAAAAATAATAGAAAAAAGGAAGAGAGAAAAAAAGAAGAAAGCAGAAAAAACGATATCTAATATTATTTTAGAGAATTATGATATTATTTTAAAAGTGTAATAATTAAAGAAATACTGCTGAATTATATTTTAAATTGTGAATTTGAATTTCAACAATTTTTTTTGTAATCTTTCATCTAGAGGTAATTCGTTAAACCATTTCACTCCATTATATTTATAAAATGTTTGGGCTGTGGTGGTTTTGCAGCACGGGGAGGTTATAGAACCTTGCACATTTGGTATGTTGCTGTTTGAAAAAAGTATTTGGTTTTCGTTGTTGAAAGAATCTTTATGAAATTGTAAAAGTGATGTTTTTTTTTAAATGATTAGCGGAGAAGGGACTTTAAATTCTATAAATAATCTGATGGTGGGGTAATCACATGTCTTATATAAAGAAAAACTTTAAATTAAAATGGAGATCAACAAATTGAACTTTTATATAAATAATAATAATTAAATATGTGTTAATTTAAATCGATTTCCATGATGTACCTACTAAAATTTGCTAAAAACCTACACAAAATACTTCCCAGCTAATAATTAATAAATAATCCTCAATTTGTGATACAACTCTGTATATGAGTAGCAAGGGTCAGTGTACTCTCAGCACAATGTTGACATAACCTTTTATCTGCGTATACACTTTACCAGGAAGCTGTTTCATAAACAAACATTGACATTTCGGATGAGTTACTTTGTTGAAAAGCGTCGTTTATTCACTGTCATGAATTTATTGAAACAGACGTTGCCTGCAAAACGTTCGCAAATAAAGCACAAAGTTTAAAATACAATGGTGAATCAATACTTATTGAACACTAATTTAATATGTTACACAGATATTATTCATTTTTGAGCTGTAATAACTCACGGGCTATTATAATTCCAATTTTAGATATTATTAATATAATTTTTTGCTAAATATTATATTAATAGGTAGGTATATTGATACCTATATATACCATACTGTAGATTGCTACAGTATGGCTTATATGAATTTGTTCAAACACAAAAGCGAATCCGAGTTCAATTGTTCATTGAACTGCAATTACAAACATACACTTTTATAATAAGTACTTACCTATGTAATTTACGAGTACTATTATCTTTTTTCTGGGACCGATGGGAGAGCGGGGGTTGAACCCCCTATACCCCCCTATTAAGGCCCTTGGCATCATCAAGGGCGTATATAAGGTGGGTTTAGGGGAGATTTAGGGGGTTTAAGGGTTCAACCCACCCTCTCTCCCCCACTGGCCTCAGAAAAATGAATAGTACTTTTAGATTACATTCCTGGTCAATGATAGCTATGCCAACGAATTAATAATTAATGAATCAACCTATTAATATTCGAGAAACCATTGAACATTATTCAGAAATAGTTTTCATAGATTATTTATAACGACTTTACTGTGCATTATAATTATTTAAATATTTAGATACATCGATCTTCCCGGGCTGCGTCTGCCCGTGAGCAACGGCTCCAAGTGCGCGACCGGCGTGCGGCGCGCCGCGGCGTGCACGCTGCAGGTGAAGCCGTGCTCGCGCCACGAGCACGCCACGCGCATCTGCCGCGCGGACTGCCACGGCGTGCTGGCGCGCTGCGCGGACTGGGCGCGCCTGGGGAGCGAGCACAACGCGGACTCGCTGTGCTCCAAACTATCGCCAGAAGACCCGGAGGAACCCTGTATATCGTTGCAGAATTTCATGGAGCCGAGTAAGAGATTAATGACATATTTTATGAACGTATCATGGTATTAGTAAATAAATTATATAGTGAAATTACTATAAAACATAGTGTCCGGAAACTAGTGGTACAAGCGGACATGTGGTGAATCTACATTATTTTTGGTATAACTTTTTTATCATTTGAGCTTTCGTTTTCGAGTAAATCAAATACAAATCGATTTTATTTAATTGCAATTGATAAATTGGTAGTAAAATGTAACAGAAAATAAAATTATCTCATTTGAATTTTTTTTTATATTAGCTAAAATACCTCCATGATTGGCCTATTTGGTTTTGAATCTATTGAACAAATCTATAAGTAATGCTGTTATTTTAAATGAAACTTTTATTATTTTCGTTGAATAAGAAAATTATACTAATGAATCTAAACGAATCATGAAACAAAACAAGGCACAGAAAAATAAAAAAGATAACGGTCACAACTGAGAATCGAACTCAGGATATCTGTCCGGGATAACGTCTCTAACCACTCGAAGATTGGGACCTAATTATTCATACATCGATCTCATATTTGAAATTCCAAATTAACAATAATATCTCGCAACTAATTTTTCCCATATTTTTGGCAGCTATCTTTTTGAACAAATAGTAATTTCTAAAGAATTGGTTTGTAACCTAAATAGTGCATATTATTTTTATTTCCTACATTGCTCATCTTAACCATGGCACTTAAATTTAGTAATTTTAGTTTCTTTTTTTTCATTTCCATCATGAGCTATTGTGCTTTGAATTTTCCACTGAACCGTCAGAAAGACGTATAATATTATATAATTTTTTTTTTTTTTTTGCCTCTTTATTAGTTAGTTATTTATAATTTTACTGGTCTTCCATTAAAAGCCTTAGCTTGTGGATGGAAGAAGAGTTAACATTTCACATATTATGTACAAATAAAGTCACGTGTACAGTTAATACAATGCAGTTAATACAGTTAATACATTTTATATAATTATAATTACTATTTACTATAATCATGTATTTCAATATATATGTATGTGTAGGTAATATAGACACATGGCAATCAGACCCGTTAACTAAAATATGTAAACATATATGTATTCAGTAAGAAGAAAAACAAGTAAGATTTTTAGTGTGACATTCTCTAAAATACTCTTTGATGGAGTTCAGCAATTGAATTTTGTTCCTAATGCTTCTGATTTCTATTGGTAGGTTATTGAAAAAGAATTTTCCTTGGTGAGTATAATGGTGTTGTGCAAAAGAAGTGTTTAATTTGGGGCACACAAATACATGTTTAAGTCTAGTACGATTTTCAGTTATGAATGCGTATTTATCTTTTTCTTTTATAATTTGTATAATTGAATTTTTTATAAATAAGTTTTTAAATGTTGGAACTTTGAATTCTTCGAATATGCTGTCAGTTGGGAAGTCTGGAGGTTTTTTTAGTATAATTTTTATTATTAGTTTTTGAACAATTTCTATGGGGGTCAGATTAGTTTTGTAAGCTGCTCCCCAACTGATAATGGCATACTGAAGAATAGACTGTACTAATGCGTAGTATATTGAGTATAGGTTTTTCGTTGATAAAAAGTTTCGTATCCGTAAGAATATATGAATTAACTTCCTAACTCTTTTTATTGTATGGTCGATGTGATCTTTCCATTTTAGGTTTTTATCTATGATTATTCCAAGATATGTAATTTTATCCGCTATTTTCAGAAGTGAACATTTTTGTTAGCAGTGATTAGTATCGTGTTGTGCGAGAGAATGATTATGTAAGAATATTTGAAGATTTGGAGGTACAATGTTAGTGTTAATTTCGAAAGGAATGACATATGTTTTATCACTATTTAACGACAAGAGGTTATTGTCAAACCATATTTTTAGATTATTTATGTCTTCTGTAGCTTTTAGATTAATTTTTTCCCAAGTTTTTTCTTTTATTATAAGGACTGTATCATCAGCGTAAGAGATAATTTGGCCATGCAATGGTTGAATAAATATGTCGTTTACATACAAAATGAACAATATTGGTCCAAGCACGGTGCCCTGTGGGATACCAAAATTTGATGTTTCTTGGTCGCTAGTTTGGTCATTTATTTTAACAAATTGTGCACGATTGTTCAAATAACTTTCTATCCATTGGACGGCTTTATCATTGATGTTATTTAATTTCAGTTTTTTGATAAGCTTTGCGTGTGAGATACTATCGAATGCTTTTCTTAGGTCTATGAATATTCCTGCGCATTTATTTCCTTCATCAAGTGCAGAGTATATAAATGATGTTACATTTGCTATTGCATCTTGTATGCTTTTTGTTTTTAAGAATCCGAATTGATTGGAATGTAATATTTTATTGTTTTCTAGAAAATCAACAACCCTTTTTTTCACAATCTTTTCAAATATTTTTGCTATATTTGATATTAGTGATATCGGTCGATTATTATATAATATATAATATATATAATATTATATAATATATATAATATTATATAATATATATAATATTATATAATATATATAATATTATATAATATATATAATATTTTTGGCATATATATATTATATAATATTATATTATTAAAGGCTGTATAATATTATCCAATTCTTAAAAGATTTCGAAAATGTTGTGTTGAAATTTAATGTTGCGTAAATAGTTCTCATAAGAATACAGTGTTTTCCTGTCGTTGATTCATCTTCCTTATTCTGCAAAATGATGATTTTTCCAGGTGACAACCCTTACACCGAGCCCTACGAACAAGTGTCCTCCCCGTGCAAAGGGGACCCCTGCGCCCTCACGCAGGTCTGCACCATCAACAGGAACTGTCCGCACGGGAGGTCCTGCAACGCTTACAGCTGCACCAATGGATGTCCTCTAGGTGAGACATTATGCTTGTTACACTTGATGAATATAATATGTGGGCGTGGCCTGTCTCAGGATATTGCTCGCCATACAATCCTGTACGGTCGTAACAGACTGGTAATATAGCCAATATATCTGTGACAGTTGAATGTGATTGTATGGTCACGCCCACAAATATTTATAAATTACAACACTCGTGTGTCCCAAGCTTTATTTGGCCTGTTTCCCATTTTCTCACAACTTGCAACAACCCAACTTTCAACAACATTTGCAATACCTACCCTTTTAAATATTTATATTGAACATTACCACTCTAAGAGAGCATTTTCGGCCGGTCAGCGTTTAATATATATATATATTTTTGTTCGGTTGTTTGTTCATCAGTCGATTGGCATAAGAGCCATCAAAATCAGTCCCAATTTTGAAAACCACCCGTATATGATATAATGTTGTTTAATTGCTACCCCTCCAGGAGAGGCGAGTCAATTCCTGGTGCCTGAGGGCACGTACGTGCGCATCCCCATCTCAAACTCGCAGAAGGGCTGTCTCAAGATCTGCCAGTGCTCGGGCAAGGGCGTCATCGACAAGTGCCAGCCGCTTCCCTGTTTCTCATACGACAACTGTAACTTGGCCAACAAAAATATTCCCCACGGTAAGATGCTAATAATATTATGTTTAATCATTGAAGACAATAAACCACTCCCAAACGAAAAATGAGAAACAGAAAAGGTCGCATTTGGGAATTGAACCCAGGACCTCTGCCTTGCCGGGGTAGTGCTATGACCACTGAGCTAATTCAAACACACACGTGAGATTAGCAAAAGAGATGAAATAAGACTCCTATAATAAGAGTCAAAGTCATTGATCTACGGAACAATGAAGGTATTTGGCGAAATAAAATTAGAACAAAATATTTCATCATAAATTACGAAAATATGTTATTAATGTGATACTAAAATTAAGGATTTCAGAACCATCGAAGAAATGGTCTGAATCGTGTACAATCTTCTTGAAAACGTCTTGATCATTTTTTTATTGATGCATTAAAAATATTTTTTTATAAAATATTATTTTGTAATGTGCGCCTCACTAGGTGCTTTACCCGTTTTGTCTGTCCTATCATTAATATTCTTCGCAGTTTATCACATACCTTATTACCTCACTGAACTTTTCACAAACTGCAAAAATATTCTGTAGATATCCTACATAAATATTGCCATCATAAAAAAATGCAGATATGCAGTTGGCAGCTTGCTGTTGTATATTCTCTAATAAGATTTGTATGTGTTGAAATCAGGGCGAAACCGTAATACTTTTATACTTTTATCTTCAGGGTCGGTGTTCTACATGGAATGCAACGTGTGCTCTTGCTTCGCTGGTGAGATAGTCTGCAGCAAGAAGCAGTGCGAGCTGGAGGAGAAGGCCATCACTGCGCACCCCCTGCTGCCCTGCAACTGCCCAACGCACCACGTGCCCATGTGCGGCTCCAACGGGAACACCTACCCCAATGAGTGCCTGGCCAAGTAAGTTATTAACTCCATGGATAGTCTGCAGCAAGATAAACTGCAGGAGTCCATTTCTGCTTTCAATAAATTTGCGATGAGCTGACAACCCCATCAACATGACATGCGCTTTTCTGCTGATCAAAAATTATTTTGAATAATATAATCAATTATACCAACAGTTGGGCAACTCGCCGCTGGTCAGTTTTTACTAATAAATTTACGAAAAAAATGGTTGGATAATCTTTTTGAGCAATTTCACTTTCGTACAGCCCCGTTCTATTTTTCTAACCTCACCATGGCTGTCTATTTGCGAATAATACATAATAATGAAATGATTGCAGGTGCTCAGGGCTGGGAGATGCTGATATAGAATTCGGGCCCTGCTCATCCAAAAAGCCCTGCGACGATTCTCCGTGCTCCGTCAACTCCACGTGCCTTCCTAACCCAACTGTTTGCCTTTCGTTGATGCATAGGCCGTGTCCGCAGTATATTTGTGGTAAATTACTTTTCTACATATCTTAACGAATTAAAACTTTAATCTTAAATCTACCTATAATCAATCAACACTAAGTAACACATTTATATACATAATATACAGGGTGTTAAGGGTGGTACTTGACTTACTTTAACAAGTGATTTCTGATATTATTTGGAGTAAAAAATGTGAAAAAAAATTTTGGTCATCGATGACATTTTTGATGTTTTTTTTTTACAACAACATAGAAAATCAGCAGGTATTGGACAGCTAGGGTCGATGTGAGGGATTGGGCGGTTGCTCGGGTGAGTGACCACAGTTGACATGTGGAAGAAGTTTTTAAAAAGAACTTCAAAAAAAGTCACCGGAGACCAAAATTTCCTAACATTTTTTTACTCCTAATAATGTCAGGAATCACTGGTTAAAGTAAGTCAAGTACGTCCCTAACACTCTGTGTACAGCACATACATAACTTGTACAGTTTTTCAATCCCGCAATATGCGTTGCTCAAAATGTACTTATATTGTAGAAAACAAGATGTTCTCGACGCCTAAATCATTAATAATGCCGACAACGGAGCCATATTTCTGTTTTTCAAATATTATAAATCAAAATGTTTCTAAATGTTTTGTACGAATTTGGTATTTTCAATTAAATTTTTATATAATTTTATATCATTATCACTTGGCAGGCGGGAATGAGTACCGCTGCCATTCATCGGATTACCAACAGCTCTTCTACAGGTCACCCCAAGTTTTTAGCTGCGTTTTTTCGTTTACCTTTTCCTTCCCAGAACTTCCTTTCCTTCCTTCTAAGTAAACATAGAAAGACTCTCCACACACCATCGTCAAAGTTTTATTTAAAATTATTTTCCTCCCATTGACCTCCTATGTGGTGTTAATGTAAACAAAAATATATTTATCCAATTTTTCAGTGAACGCATCCACGTGTGCCCATCACCCGAATGAGCCAGTTTGCGACACGACTGGGATAACTCACTCCAACGCTTGTCAGATGATTAGCGCTGGGAAGCAGCTGGCCTACTTGGGCAAGTGCTCCACTAAGTGCCAGCAGGTTTGTGAATACCTTCAATCTATCAGATTTGGCGTTAAATCTGGGATCTTACCTATTGTTTTCTAATGGATGTCATCAAATCGTACTATTTTAAGTCTTTTGTATTTTTTAGGACGGAACCGTGTGTGGAATAAACGGCAATACCTACGCCTCCGAATGCGCAGCGTGGGCAGACTTTGTTAGCGTGGACTACACCGGTGTCTGCGTGGCGGTGGGAATGCTCACCCCACCCATGAGTAACAAGTGCGTGCTGGACAGCGTGACGTGTCCGCCCCTGGTCAGGGAGGACTGCCTGGGATACACCCCGCCTGGAGCGTGCTGCCCCGTCTGCGGAGGAGCCCTAAAACTGCTATACTCGAGAAAACAAATAGATAGAGCCTTATACGCTCTAAGAGGGAACTCCCTCACATCACTGACATTAAAATCTGTGCTTAACTCCCTCCAAAGACAAGTGCAAGTGGCTGAATGCGTCGTAAGAGGTTTCCTCACAGTTGAATTAGACATTTTTATCATGGTTCAAAGTAGTGAGAAGAAGGCTTCCGATCTCCAGATCGAAGCCTGTGTCCGAGAAGCGGAGAAGCTCGCCAGCCTAGTGAGAAGGCACAGTGCCAGAATAGCGAGTGAACTGAGTTTAAGCTCTCTGACTGTTGCGACGGAAGTGCATACTCTGCCGTCCAAGGGATCCAGTGTTCATAATATGTTACCAATCACTATACACGTTATCATTCTGCTTATGTATGTTTCAGTCACAGTGTTTGCTATCAAGTTTTCATGATATTTCAAACCGTCAAAAGACTGCATTTAAGACTATTTCGAATTAAGGAGGTCTAGCATGGACGCTCGATAAAGCCGTATCAATTAAATTCGTAATCTATGGCCAGTTAGCGATATTTGCGAGCACGGTCAGAGATTAATAAGAAATGTTCCGACAGCCGATAGACAAATTTTAACGCGGCCTCCATAGTATTAGATAATATACACATATTCTTTAATAACGTTGTTCGTTATGCAAAATTATAGGCTTATTGACGTACAGAATTAAAAAAAGTAGTATACGCGGCGAGGTTCGGACTTGGAGAAATGAAATTTGTTCAAATAAAAAGTTGTGAATAAAGACGTCATTAACTTATTAACTCACTTTTTCGTGTCAAAAAGTAAATGCGAATTGCCAATGCATATTAAGGTTAGTATACTTCAATTCAACATTGTCAATTAATTAATATTTTTGAATAGCTATATGACGTTTAACGTTTCGGATGTCAATTTGTAGACAATACCTCCAGCGTTATCAATATCGGTCTGGCTATCAACAGCGCGACCGTGCTCGGGATATCGGTATAAAATTGTCGGTAGTTACGCCTATCGATCCGATATCGTAAATTTATCAATTTATCTATGCTAGACTCCCTGGTCTGTTCATACCTACACACAACGCCAAAAATTCTGTATGGATTAGTCGGTGGACACATTACGCTATACGCATCATGGCTTGGCCTATTTCAGCATATCGCTCTACCAACGGAATTGTATGGCGAGCGATATGCTGAAATAGTCAAGCCACGAGAATATAGCGTGTCACAAGAAAACATATTATGTATATGAAAGCTTAGAAGAAAGAAAATTTAGATAGAAAATTTCTTTATTTGATGACGTCAGTCATAAAGTCTAAGAAGTGCATCTTTGACGTTGTGTGTGCAGACCTCTTATATATTTAGGATTTAAGGTAAAGCATTTACCGTATTACCTACGGAGTACTGGGATTTATAGTTGTTTAATTATGAGTCAAAAAAACCAAATAAACTTTCTACAAATGGATTATTGCGTTGTGAAATATAATGTGCCATGTAATGAATAATCTCTCTATTGTAACAACGCGCTACCATTCTAGGTATAAACAAAAATAAACATACCATAGAATTGTGTACATAAAAAAATATTTTATAATGTTTTCTGCGTCAAATTATTATATAAAAAGTGTACAATTTGTTAATTTATATTCACATGATATTATTATCTATGTAAAATGTTCGAAATAAAATAAATGTTACGAAGTTATTTGTGTTTTATTTCTTTTATGATATGTAATGTAGTGTTTTGTCTTTGTCTGATATTATTAGTCACCTTACCCGGCTGAACAGAAGTGTGATCTAAGGAAAACTGATGGCAGTCATACTGATTTAACCCTTTCAGACCTGATTTAAAACTGACAGTGGTAGAATATATTTGATGCTTTATGACAATTGTTAGAGTTTTTTGTTTTTAATTTAGCGGTTCATACTACATCCATTTTAAAGAATATTAGGTCTCAGAGGGCATGTTAAATCATAGCATAAAATTTACATTGTAATAACACCTCCAAAACATTCATTTAAAAAAAACTCGGCGAAAACATTCAGGCGATATTAACCATAAAAATCACCTTTCAATATAAAAATGGCTTCCTAAACTAGCATGTAAAATCCAATAAAAAATTTATCCCACAATAAGAATAATAAATTTTTATTTTCACTAGGAAAATTTTTTTAAATCCATATTTTTTCAAACTTACACAAGGTCTGAAAGGGTTAAGATCTTTCTACTCCTAGTCCCAGACAGGCTTGTAAAATCGTTTATGTACGCAAGAAAGAATTTCGATTTTTGAATATCTTAGAAAAATTTCATAAGAAATAAAAAAAAAAAATGCGCCCTTTGGCACACGCCCACAATCCACTTCTATCATTGTAACTCTTCACTGTCAGTGGCGTTCTGTCCATAAAGGCTTAAAAGCCGTACCTACCCTAAAAAACGAATGATTAAAATAATGCAATAAAAATTGTTTCACAAAATTATCACTTCACAAAAATGACTCAAAGTGTTCAATCAAGTAATGGAGAGAATACATAGACTGGGCAATAAAATAATAAATGTCGCTGTTATTTGAAATTTTAAATTTGAATTAATAGATGTCGCTGTTATTTTAGATAATAATTTGAATCAATAGATGTCGCTGTTATTTTAGATAATAATTTGAATCAATAGATGTCGCTGTTATTTTAGATTATAATTTGAATTAATAGATGTCGCAGTTATTTCAGATTATAATTTGAATTAATAGATGTCGCAGTTATTTCAGATTATAATTTGAATGAATAGATGACGCTGTTATTTTAGATTATAATTTGAATGAATAGATGTCGCTGTTATTATAGATTATAATTTGAATTAATAGATGTCGCTATTATTTTAGATTAAAATTTGAATGAATAGATGTCGCTGTAATTGTAGATTATAATTTGAATTAATAGATATCGCTATTATTTTAGATTATAATTTGAATGAATAGATGTCGCTGTTATTTTAGATTATACTTTGAATGAATAGATGTCGCTGTTATTTTAGATTTATATTTTGACCTAGCACCTAAAAATAACAAGTAATCACTAATAATTTACGGTTTTCACAATATCTTTATATTTTTTTTATTACTCTTATGTACATTTGAAGGGTTCTTTAAAGTTAGTGTGAAAGAAACATAACAAGTAAATATTGTATTTTATGCATTATTTTTTAAATCTTTTATTTATGTTATACTGTTGTTTTTAATTTAATTTATAGTTGTTATGTAAAACACCCTGGCGTTAGTAAATAAATAAATAAAATAACTAAAATAAATCTTTAATTTAAAATATGTTAATTATTTCACCAAATAATGTATTATATTATTGGTGACCGGATAAATCATCAAAATGATAATTCATCACAGCTTTAAAAAGTTATATAAAGTCATGGAAAGTGATGAAACAAAAACTTTACTAACTGGGTTAAGTAGGTTAGGTTAGGTTAGGTTTCAAAAAAAAATTCATCGTTTCTAATGTTTTTATATCAGTTTTTAAAGGTGTGTTGAATTGTCACTGTGTTGAGTTATCATGGAACCGGTCACCAAATACGGCCAAAGCCATTTCAAGCAACGTTTAAATTCTGGATGGTGATCTTACACCAGGGCGATACTGAGAGTATCCATACATAGATATAGAGAGCAAATATACCATATTTTTAAATGAGTAATTTGTGTAATTAAACAAAAAAAAATACTTGCGCACGCCGAGATTCTTGCCTTACCCCTCAACCACCTCTTAGCCTCGTCAGTCTATCATGGTTTAAAAGTAATTGACGCCACTGTTAACCTTAATAATGTAATACACCCTTCTAAGTGCGTAGTTTTCATCAAATGATACGCGATTTCAGATACGTTTCCTTCCCCTAAGAAACACAGCTCACTTTAAAATATTTAATCTCCTCATCACAAATAAATTATGTCTGAAAGCATTTATTTTCGGCATTTCAAGAAATGGGTCAATTGTCTTTACAGCTCGTTGTGACACTACTTATAGAATGAAAATCTTTTTGTAGGTATCTATTCCATTTTTTTACTCCTGATGTTTTGTTTATAAATATTTTTTTTTTATTTTTATTATTTTAATATAGATATGGGTTACATTAATATATACATATTTTGCAAAATATAATATTAAGGTTCATAATTGGTCATGTATACCTTATCAGAAAAGAGGAGCTCTTGTGCCTGATAAGGGAGCCACGATTCTTACTTAGATTCTATGTTATAATATTATGTTATGTGTAAAATATATAATATATATATATATATATATTTTTTTTAATATAAGTTTTTTTGGAAAAAAAGTTTGATTTTATTTATTTGTTCTTGTTGGTTCGTAATACAGCGCAATTCGGAAGGGAGATTATTGTAGTTTTTTATGGCTTGGTAAATATAATGGTTTTGCATTTGAGTTGTTTTAAAAATTGGCGTAATAAATAGATTTCCATTTCTCATGAGTTTGTAAAATTCATGATATTCTGTGTTATTTTTTTCTTTACACATTTTTATAATGGAAGTTTGCTTAAATATATCATCAATATTTGTACTGGAAACAATTTAAAAAGCAATTTTGTTGGGAAAGTAGAGTTTTTTTTAAGTATTACCTTTATAATAATTTTTTGCGAGACTTTTACTGAGTTTAGGTTGTTTTTATAAGATCCTCCCCAACCTATGATTCCGTAAATAAGCAGGGAGTGGACAAGAGCATAATATACATTTTTTAGTATTTTCACATTTAAAATATTTCTTAACCTAACAAATATATATATACATTTCCTTATTCTCTTTACTAACTCCGTAATATGGCTTTTCCATTTCAGATTTTCATCGATATATGTTTATTACATTGTCATTTCAGATTTTCATCGATATTTATTATGTATTTGGAAAATTACCAGAAGACACAAAAATTCAACAAATAAAACGAAAGACAATAATTTATCGTCGTTAAAAAATACATTACAAAAATGTGCACTAAAAACTATTTCATTCTAGTACATATTCCGCTGCCGATTATTGAAATACACTGAAACGGCGGCAGGATTCTCATTAACCACTTGTAGTGGTATCATCCAATTTCCGTTTCATTAATCCATTACATTACTGGTAGGTACTGACTTAGTTACAAAAGAAAAATTATAAACTGATGATATTAGATACATATAACTATGTATTTTATACCAACCGCATGCAACATAGCATTTATATTCGAATTTCAATCTGTAATATTTGTATTTTTTGTATTAAGTAGATACTAAATCATTTTATGCAAATAGTTTCTTGCTTTTGTTTGGCCCAGCACGTCTCATCAAAAGTCGTGTGAACATCATTACTCCTCGTAGCTTTTGAGGAATTAGTCACAAAATAGGATTATTACAGTAGATTTTTTAAAGAAAGACAGACATTCCCGGGTTACGAATAACCTGACAATATTTGAAAATCTCCTACTACCATCACAGTAAGCGGACAATGTTGTTTGTGTTGTGATGGAGGAATTCAACACACTACGCCTGGGTGGGACCCAAACGCGATGTCAACTCAGCCTCCGACCGGTTTATGAGTAATTTAATTGCTTTTTTAACTATCCCGCAGCCAAGTGGTGGAGTAGGTAGTGCCCAAAATTACTATCCTCCTTATATTAGCTTAAATACTTGACATATCATTTTAGTATTTTAGGTATTCCTGTGCAAATACATAAGTTACCATTAGTAATTGACTGAATAATTGGAATTTCTATAGTTACAAATCCCATAAAATCATGGGGTCGTCGGTAGACTCACTTGGCTACAGACGTTTTGTTTGGCATCTTGGTCTGTAAAGAGTTAAGCTCGGCTTGAGACATATTTACGTTCGTCAATTTGCAATTTGGTAGTTTTTCTGACCTAAATATCTCTCAAGGTCTCAAGCCGAGCTTATAAATCAACTGGCCCTAAGAGCCACATAACGGAGAAGACCCATAAGTACAATGTTTATTATTGGCAAATAAGAAAAAGAAATAATGTTTGGAAGATATTTACAGATTTATTAATAAATTTATTACAAAATGCATTATGCTCTATACAATAAATAACACAAAAGGGGAACTAACACAGAATTGCGCTAAGGAAATCATGAAATTATAAGTTAAATTGAATTAAAGCTATTAAAGTGGTGGCGTCTCTCTTTAATCTCCGGTCATCATCTCCATGAACTCTGGAATAAGAAGAAAATAACTCATTAGTGTTATGTATATTTGAAAACAAGAAATTAAAACCTATCTTTTTGCTTCATAGAAATTCCTAACCATTTTTACATAAGCTTAGTGATTTTTAAAATGAGTTAATAAGATTCTAACTACTCATAGTTTTACTACACGTTTTCGTCCGAGATTTGTAATTAAAGATTTATTATATCTACGACAAAAAAACCGTTCATTTGCTATAAAACTAACACCTGCGTTGACCTCTTCGTTTTGAAAATCAAAATTTAACAACAGATTTTCGGCTTTATAGTTAAGGTGTGAATAAAATATGTAAAAATTTGTTGTCATCACATTTCGGTTGCATGTGCGTGATGTGAAATATTTCGGCGTAATGATTTTAAAAATTGGAACTGATCAATTTTCAAACAAGCGATAAAGCAGGTACCAACATTATTTTATAATAATAATAAACCTATATTTGAATTGTGAATTGAATTTCGTTTAAATTTTTGACTAAATCTGTCAAAAATAATTTAAAAGCTTACTATTTTTTTTTAAATTCGTACTCTCAAATTATTTGTCAACAAAAAATATATCATAAAGAAAATTGATAATATTTGTTTTTGATAGGCAATGGTCATGAAGCAAATATTTTCAGCTTTACAAATCCTACAATTATTAAATATTCCGTGATTTTTCACGGGTCTGCGCTAGTATTATCACAACTTTTTCAAAACCAAGACAAATTATGAGACATGTCATTATTACATGAATTAAAAATGTCATTATTGTTGTTGTGGCTGAAAACGATTTTTTTTTGTTCGAAAATTCGATCTTTGTATGAAGATTTTCAGGAAATCTGTGCGGCGAAACTGAAATTTCCTGAAAAGCTTCATAAAAAAATCGAATTTTCTGAAAAAAAAACATTGTTTTCAACTAAAACAACATCAATAATGCCATTTTTGTAATATTAGCACTCAAGTATACCCAAGTCACGAGCCGCCACGTTCGTAAGTGTAACGTTTGTTTTTTTAGCTAATAAATAAAAATTGTAGAAAAATATAATAATAATTTAATTACCATCGAAGTCCACAGTTCCTGAGCCGTCAGTATCAATTTCCTCAATGATGCCATCGAGGTCCTTGGAGCTGAGCTTGTCGTCCAGAGCACCCAGGATCTCCTTCAGGGTGGAGGTGGTGATGTAGCCGTTACCTTCACGATCGTATAACCTGGGAACAACAACATTACACCCATTATTATCCGATACCGGCAGCCACACATAGAGGAACGCTGGATATCACAAGAATGAGATAACATGATTATATTCATATTTGTAGTGGATATAAACCGTTTTTGTATTACACCGTTATGTTATCATAACACAAGAATGATATAAAGTTATTTGTTTTGCATTTTTGTGGTATACCGTTGTATTATTAAAACACAACAATGAGAAAAAGTAGTAATTTTTGTAGTAAACCGTTATATCATTATACTAAAAAAATGAGAAAACATAATGTTGATTACACATTTTTGTGGTAAACCATTATATTATTGTTGCACAAGATGAGATAAAAACGTTTGTTATTTATTTTTGTTGTACACAGTTATATTATTATAGCACAATAATGATATACCTAACGTAATTTGTTATGCATTTTTGTGGTATACCGTTATATTACTATAACACAAGAATGAGAAATTTGAAATGTACATCCTTATATTATTATACCACAAGAATAGGAAAACATAATATTTATAATGCATTTTTTGTAGCATTTTAGCCGTTTTGTTATTATAGCACAAGAATGAGAAATAATCATTTAATATGTGTTTTTGTAGTACTTATAAAGTTTTATCTTTAATCTTAGCACAAGAATGATATAACCATAGACATATGAATATTAGTAGACCTGCCCTAAGTGATTAAAAGCGTATTATCCCCACTCCCCATACCGGTTCCATTGAGCCGGCTGGGCTCGCATTTGGCTTCAAGTGAAATTTGAAAACGTGACGTCATCATTCTTGTGCGAACTATGGTCGAGGCATCATCGGTTCATTTTACGAAATAACACGGCAAAATGTTGACTTTTGATATGAAAACTTGTAAAAATAGATGTGAAAAAGAGAATAAACCCAATTGTCGTATTACATTCCATAAGTAAGCATTATTTTACTTTATTTTAAGCTTATTCACACCGTATTATATGGATCAGTTTTAGAAACATATACTATCACATCACAATGTAGCGATTCTCAAGTGTGCTCATCGTTGTTTACTGGGGTAAGTAAATTATGAGACATTTGTAAAAGTGTCTTAACTAAATACTCTGAAACTAACTACGACTCTGAAATAGAAGCTGCCTTACTTTGCCGAATTTGGACTTCGCAAATTAGTTCATAACGTGGCGAGTAATTTGCGCTCCCATGTAAAAATGTCTATTCATTCAAACGCAGATTTTACTTTTAAGAAGTAAATGGTGATATTATAATGCGAGATGCCTATTTACTGTCAGATTGATTTATTGACGAATCACAGTCAGCCTTACTCCCCTCGTTCTTCAACAGTTGATTTTACCCCTCGCCCTTATCTTCTCGTCTATTAATTCCTATGTCTGTGGATATAACATAATTTGTTATGCATTTTTGTGGTATACCGTAGTATTATTAAAAAGAAAAAAAATTATACAAAAGTGGTTAAGGCAGTACGTAGTAATACTATCACACCGCAAGAATAAGAAAACATATTTTATTATGTATTTTTGTAGTATACCGTTATATTATTAAACCACAAAAATGAGAAATCTTAATTTTGAATGCATTTTTTGGTAACGTTTTTGTCTTCCCTTCTTATTTTAAGTTAATTTTTTGATTGAAAAAAAGTGAAAAGGAAAGTACATACATGTGTATTTCACTGACTTTTTTATGAGTTGGGGGCAACAACCACATTAATTAAAATTGTTTTCTTACTGTATAATGCAAAGATAAACAAGTACCTATGTAAACGCAGGTTATCGCATTTTACTAATGTGCGAACTTTTAATCGTAAGAATTGTTTTCGTCTCACATAAAGATATCTTTTATTTTAACGATATCTGCAATTATAAAATAAATGTTATTACAATTATTATTATTAACTTCTCACGTAACGTGGCCGATTTGATATAAATATTTTATAACAATACACTTTTCATAAAGTAGTTTTAAGCTTTAGAACAATGTACTCGTATTATTTAACAAAAATGATAAAATTTAAATATTTTCGATCAATGAAAATTCACAACAAGTTAATTTGTTCTTATAAAAAGAGACAAACGTTTCCAGGATAATAATAATAGCCTGATAATATTATTTGAATCCTTCCTACTTACATCATCATAAGTGGAAAATTTTGCTGCCGCAATGATGATAATACAATACTTAGCCAGAAGAGGATTGGCCATTGAACCCTCGACGCCTGGAACGCTTTTGACCACTCATCTACTGATCGGTCTTATCAAAAATTGATGAAATTTGTCCTAAAACATAAAGTGTAAATTACCTGAAGGCTTCCTTAAGTTCCTGTTGCATGGCTTCCGCATCCTCTTCCTCGAGGAAGTGGGCAGCAATGTTGCAGAATCCGTCGAAGTTAACCTTTCCGGTTGCTAAAAATTAGATAAATCAAAAATTGAAAAACAACCATCATCAGTAGTATTTGTATGTCTAGACTAAAAAACCATCATCAGCAAGTATTTGTATGTCTAAACTAAAAACAACCATAATCAGTAGTATTTGTATGTCTAGACCAAAAACAACAACCATCAGTAAGTATTTGTATGCCTAGATTAAAATTTATGAATATTTTGCTACAGAGTTTTAGATATATTTTTATAACACACACGAAACTAGATATTTTTACAATTTTGGAGGGGGATTTGGGTACCGTCGCCCAAGGAACAATTTATTTCATATCCAACACCTCTACCATAGGTCACCTCAAGTGGTGATTTAGGTTTATTTTGGTGCCCGGGTTCATCGGGTGAGGTGTGTTCAGGATGCCCCTGCCCACCAGCTGCGTGGCGTGCCAGATCGGGAGAGGCTGGTTTGGGGAGATCCTTTAACCTCTCCAACTGGCCGCAGTGGGAGGGATATATTCATACGTCCGTCACTCCTAAACACACCGATGCCTAGATTCCTACTCAACCCTCATTCCTTTTACCTGCCCTAATCTTCCTTTCCTTAAAAAACACCCTCCACACAGATGACATAACATGGCCTCCTGTGTGGGGTGAATGTAAAAAAAGAAAGAAAGCTGAATGATTAATAATTTCTGTCGCGCATCGCATGACACGGTAAATATTTATATAGTACTAATCTATAATAATTGTGCGATATTTAGCATTTTATCTTGCTTGACAAAAGCATTGTTACTTTGACCCATGAAGAACTGTGATGATTGCACCTCTATTTTGTGTCGACTCATCTAACAATGTTATGTCTTTGTTGATGGTGGGTATATTAATGTGTTTTTGTTTTATCAATTCAAATAAATATAACATGCTAGTATTTAATGCATTGTGAATACTATTACATCATCGGTCATCGGTGCAAGAATAAATATAAAGCCATGCATTCGCCATGATCCTAACAAAATACCATCGATGCTTATTTATTATCAATTACGATTTTTCTTGGCCTCTTATATAAAAATAGACGATAAAAATAATCGTACCATTGTTTTTGGATATCTCATGCACTTGGTGGCAATTTACTAGGCATCAATTTTTTTAGAATATTTTTAGTGTGGATATTGGGATTATTATTAACTGCAAGAAATGTAATGAAAAGATGGGTCCGCCGACTATTGGTCCCCGACAATTCATCCCCGTCAATTGTACCCTCAGACAGTTGATCCCTTACATATTGATTCCCCGGAAAGTGTGAATGGAAAATTATCTTTTAACATTATTTCTGAATCGCTCGCGCGTTTTCTAGCACAAGGTATTTTTCACACACTATTTTCTATTACAAGGAAAATCTTGACGGCCTCCGTGGTTGAGGGTAAGGCTCTCAACTGCGAATGCGGAGGTCTTAGGTTCGAATCCCGCCGAGCGCAAGTAAATTTTATTTAATTAATAGAAGTTATTTCACAATTAATTAATTAAAAATAGAATTTAGTATATTTGCGGCACGTTCCAGAGTGGAAGAAATTAAAATTAAGAAGACGTTAAAGACCACCGTTGAGAATTGACACCAGATATTAAACCAGAATTGAATTGCCAGGTATTTTCCCACCTTCCTCTCACATTCTCCTCCCCCTCCTCACTACCTTACAACACATCTCAATTAAACTAAGTTATTTGGACATTTTTATCTGTGGAATTGAGATTATTGTCTATATACATACAATTGGTTACGTAAACTTCTCTAGATGTCGTTGGTATTTATTCAATGTATGGTAAAAAATGTTAGTTTAAATACTTTAAATGGAAAAAAAAATGGTGTTTACATTCTGGGTCATTCTCATCGATGAGTGCCTGCAGCTCGCTGTCGTCGAAGAGCTGTCCCATGGTGTTGAGGATGGTGGAGATCTTCAGCACCTCGATGTAGCCAGACTTGGTGGTGTCAAACATCTGGAACGCCTTGCGCATGATGGCCATCTTCTGTTCATCGTCGGAGTCCTGAAACACGAAGAACACGTCTGTTAGTGACTTCATCCTTATTATATTTAATGCGCTAAATTCATTTCCTTTCACGCCAATGACCAGTGACCACACTCTGCGTAATTATTTGGTTATAATTCTAGATAGATAAGAATAAGGAATTGTCCTTAATCTTAAAATAAATTACTTTTTTATTTCCATCCGAGATAACTGGAATAGAAGGTAATGAAAAGGTTGTTATTTTAGTCATCCAAAGGAACTGTAATTGCAGTTAACAAGCAATAAAAGTCGTTAATAATTTTAAGGTTAAGGACAATTCCTTATCCTTAGAACCGAAATCTCTCCCCCGGGAACACAAAGATCATGCCTGTTAGAAGACGTCACATATCTCCTTTCTTTTCAAATACCAGTGATCCCTGCTGACTTGGATACAAAATTTCTGTCCGAGTAAGGAATCGAACTAGGATTTCTATTTTCCACTTCGAAAGTTCGCAGCGCTAACCGCTACTCTATGATTGTTGTTCTAGTGTTTACAACAGACCTACGAACCTATCACTCACTCTTCACATTTGATTTTCATTCAATCAGAAATGATACAAAATATCGTATTGATATGAAATTAAATTCTTTGCTTTCATGTTAGTTTGCATACTTCAAAATTACCTACGCCATTCAGCATCAACGGCGTAGGTTTATTATAAATACTATGTCCACTAAATGTAATAAAAAAACCAACATTTAAAATATTGTAATAATTACCATTTAACCTAAACTAAACTTTTTCAAAGTGATTTCGGATAATATCAAAAAACGCAGAAAACCAATTCATGTTGAAAATTTTTTTAATTAAAATATACCTTTAATTTCTTGCACAAAAAGTGAGAACATTCTACTATTTTCAATCAGATTTTAATACAATTACCTAAGAATTTATCAATATTCTAATATGTATTTGCATGTAATATGATTCTTCATTTCTGTCCAAGGACCAATGAAAAATAACTCGGTAATATTAGATTTTTTGTCTTCGCGTAAAATGTAGCAACGAATTTGTCACCTGGCCAAGATCTGAGATAAACAAGATGAGATACTGTAGATGGAGGCCTAGGACGGTATGTGTTATGATTATTTATTTCTCCACGGTCTAGTACCTCTTAATGTGAGACGTGGGCAGATCTCGGAGCCCTGACAAATGACATTCCCGACTTATCTTCTCACATTCTAATACATTCATTACGTACATTACGCAAAGTCCTCGAACATTCATTATTATTGCACTACCACTGACAGATCCATTTAAACTTCTCCCTCTCTCTCTCCAATGAACGAAGCATGACGCATGTAACTGAAACAACTTTTGTGTTTCATGCGTCGTTTATGAGAAAAGGGGAAATGTTTTATTTCATAATAAAGAAAACATTCCTGGGTTATAAATAAATTAAAAATAATTGTATTCTCCATACTCCCGTAAATAAAAACGGCTATGTTGGCTGTGCAATCATGATGGAGAATCTAGCTGGCAGGGGCATGAACAAGCTACGCCTGAGTGGGAACCCAATGCTTTGGATCACTCAGTCACTAATCAGTTACAGCGGATACATCAGCTGTATATGGTAGGTATTAACGATCAGTAGTAAGACGTATCTAAAAGAATGCGGCATCAATTTTTTCAGAAGCCAAGACCACCTAACGGCAATAAGTAATATAGGAAGGAAGTCGGTACCTATCCGCTATGATTAACGAACTTAGTCCACCGACGGGGCTATCGACCACTTCTACGCGATTCCCGACAGAATGTAACATGAAGCGTGAATTTTTTTTTATAGCATCTAAATTAAATAACGTTACTATTACATTATAACATCAATTTTACAACCATCAAATAATTTTTACTACTTGAAGTTTTTTTTTCTAATTTTGAACCATTGAATTGTGGAATTTCAATTTAGTATGATTTTTTAACGTAAGTTAAATTTTAAAGATTCCTCAAAAATTTCCTTTCATACTGATGAATAAACTGTTGTACAAACAAATCGAATGCTTTTATTTCGTCAGAAGATTCAAAATACCATAAAACATAACTAATTTCGACTGTCTGTGAAAAATTTGAATCAGTTGTGTCTATAACATAATAATTTAACAGAAATTATTTAAATTGCCGTTTTCAAAATTTGAATAATAATATCCCGTGATTTTTCGTGGATCCGCGCTGGTATCTATCTATTTTTATAATGTTCATGAAATTACTTCGATTACTGCCATTTTTCCTGCGTTTTTGATTCCATTATATCAAAATATTGGTTAATCAAATAGTATCATTTAGAAATCAGACTAATTTAAATTACAAAGGCATCTTATCTAAACGTAACATCTAATACTTCTAAGATGATATTATCAAAAGCTATAATTTTTTTGTACTTCATCGAACACAAATCACACCACAAAGATCTGATCACAAGCGTCTAAAACGCATCACTTATCACAAGTACACAATGCAGAAGTTATCCAGAGAACAGAAAGCAGCAGGAGCTCACCATGGTGACGGTTTAGTAGTACAGCAGCACAAATCACTCACACTGGACCCGCGGCTCCAGCCTCCCTTTATATGGGATCGGGAAGATACTGAAACGGCTCGCCGCATGCACGAGGCGGCTCAAATAATTGATTTTGACGATTCTGAAAATAAATCCTATAATTTTCCCTTACGGTGATATGATGAAAATTCCGCTCGCTTCGTTGCTGTACACTCAGTGTATACATTCAGATTTATAAGATTTTAACTATAAAGTAAACAATCTTCGTGTTATAACTCTCGAACGGTGAGCTCTTGCGTCATGAAACTACCTCAGATTTATTCAGCTGGAGTTCTAGTTCAGCACAGGTATTTTCAGTTATTAAATGTTATGTCCAGCGTGAGATAATATGCTTTGAAATATAAATCAAACCAAGAAAACATGTATCCAAAACAATGTGCCTAATTTTATCTTCTTTTGAAAACTAAAATTTCCTCTGAAATTATGATATTTTTTAAGTAAGTACTTTCGTTACTAATACCTACTATATATTTTTTACTTTATCTACACACAACAGTGTGGAGGATGTATTTATGTCATCTTAGGGGATGCTGTGTGTAGTGTCCTTTTAAGGAGAGGAAGGAGAGCAAGTCGTATGAATCCATCCCTCCGACTACGGTGCAAGACGACAGGTCGAGAAAGTCCGACTGGAGATATCAAAAGGTCTCCCTCAACTAGTCTCAATACCTAGACAAACCTCACTCAATGAACCTTATTACAGTATTTATTATAAATAACAATTATTAAACACAAAACTAACATTGTTTAAAAAAATAATAATATTTCATTGTACAATTTTATAAAAAATGTTTATATTTCATCACTTAAATTAACCAACTAATAATCTTGGTCTTGGATCTCACTCCTTTTACATTTATACCTCGCCTCACGCACGCTTTTCAATTATTCTAACTGTTGAGATGGCTTCTTTAAGTATTTGATGCCTTGATCGTGCCATGTGTTCCTCCGGCGTCGCCGAATTCTTTTGCCATTATCTACGGCGTCGTACATTCTTCTGATTTCGCTTGCATTAGCCTTAAATTATTTGCGAATTTGCACATTTCACATACATTCGTACATTGTTTTACACATGACAGATAATTTCTACAGCATTAAGTCTAGTTTTAATAAGTTACCTTAATAATATTAATAATTTGATGGGAGTGCTCTTGGACGCTATGGCGAGGCGATCACGTGACCGCGTCCACAAATAATACAGAAACTGAAAATATAACGGGTTCGTGAAATATCTACCTCGGGAACATCGTTCAGGAATTGTGGGAAACGGACTGTATCTAAGGAAAATGTAGTCGGTGGCCGGCGGGAGGGGCCAGGGCTGCCCCAAGCAAGCTTTTATACATATTTTTGTTGTTGTTTTTTTTTACGTTTTTACTGCAACCAATTTTAACATTTTCTAAGGACTGACTATTTTCTTTATTTTTCGTGAAATAAATTGTTTTTTATTTTAATTTTAATGTGAGTACCATACAAGTCCCAACTGCTCCCAACACACTGGACCCAGTGAGACTGTGGCATCCGCAATTTGGGAATATTATGGGGCTGAAGGTAGTGTGGAGAGGAAATAGATGGGAAGATGAAGGTTTAGAAGTACCTGGATGTTCAGATCTAGTCACTAAAACACGTCTAAATCCATTTCAAATCGGGTTGCGGGTTTGAGGACTGCCGCCCCGTTAACCATTTATTGGAAAACCAACACCTCTCCCCAAGTGGTTAGTTACGTTTGGTAACATGGCGTCCCCAATTGGGGTATGTTATGAAGCTGAATGTCATTAAGAAGGTAAGGAGATGGGGAAGATGAAGATTGAGGATTACCTGGCTGTTCAGATCTGATCACCAATCCACGGCTAAAACCATTTAAAGAAACATTTAAATTCTGAATAGTGGTCTTTTAGTAGGGCGATACTGAGAGTATCTTCGTCTTTTGAAAGTGACGCAAATATATTTTTTATTTAATTTTACTGAATTGATTGTGAAATAATACATATTAATCAAATAAAATTTACATCCACACACTGGGATTTGAACCCACCACCTCCGGATACGTAGCTAAGAATCATAATCACTCAACAACGGAGGCCGGCATGTTATTTTTTTTTAAATATAAAATGGTTTCCTTGTGTTTTCACTTATTTAGTTATGAAGGATATTATGTCAATTATGTTTGTGTAGGTACTTATTTGTAAAACTCATAATCATAATTAAAACTACAATGGTTATTGTAGAGTGTTAATATTATTTAATTTATTGGAAACAACATGTTTCGGTGTTTGTTTGTTAGACAGCCCTGACAGTGTGTTTAATCCGCAGTATAATGAAGGAATTATGATATTGATGTACAGAAGCGCGTCAGCGGGCCAAGGTGAGGATCTTACTTCTCACTTCCCACATCCCAACCTTCCTCTATTCCTTTCGCATCAAAAAATTAGTCAAGCCCTCTCAATTCCATCATATTAACAATCCGCATTTTACAGCCATACAAATTGATCCATTTCCTGCGTGGAAAACACTATATTCACCTCAGAAGGGGAATGCTTCTAAAATAGAAATTTTCATATTACTTTCACTGAGGCCACGCGTCAGACAACGAATGAGAGTGTTATTTTTGACTGTTCCAAAATAACACAATATCTTTATTGAAGAATATATTAAAAATATATGTAGGTACCTACATATATATCGTAGGCATATATGCATTTAACCCCACGGGTATTTTTGTGTACCTTACTTCACATACCGAAACGGACTCATAAAAGTCGTTTTATCCCATTTTGTTATGTGATTAAAACACTATTAGAAAAAAGAATACACTACGCTTTGTATTTGCATTTAAAAGTTTACTATAGACGTTCTTAAAAGTGTTTATATAATTCTATGAAACAACATTTCACATTCGAAAAACATTTGTCAAGGTTTGCAAATTTTTTTATTTAATATTTTTAATTTCAACAAAAAAAAGTGAAGTGATAAAAACTTTTGCAATACATTTATCTATTTTTCACAGTTCAATGTATATCAATAGTTTCTTGTAAAGAAAATATTTCGATTCTTGTAATGTTTACACAATAAAAACCATCGGTAAGCGTCTTTAAAAACCTTATCTATGTTTGTGTTCTAATTTTAATATTTTTAATTACATAAAATATCGTTTTGCAATAATCAATACTGAAAGAGTATTTAATTTGCTTTCAAAAACAGGATTTCATTTTGATATTTGTTCAAAAACAGCGAATTTATTCAATAATTAATGTAATCCGGGAATATTTCAAAATATATCCCATCTCGAAATACCCGGGGGGTGTCTTTGGCTGGTTGGATAAGTAGGGAAATATATTTATATAGGTAGGAAGACATTTTTTAATTATAATTGTTGTGTAAATATTACGCGGCGCGTAAGGTTGGAACAAACAAATTACCACGGCGCCCATGGGTACGTTTAACCAGGCTTAAGGCCGGCTCATTTATACCAACGCTAAACCTGTGCGTAAGAATATAATAAGAGGGATTACATATCGTTTTTTAAGGTATTTAACATTATACTTATAATGCCCAGAGCCAGGGACAATGATATCCCATTGAATGTTGTCATGCCGAATAAAACAGGAACGGGGAAGAAAATTACGAGAAGAAGGTAGTTAACTTTCTATAAAGAACCAATCATTATTAAACCAAAGCTTTTTTCAACACAACAACAAAAACAATTAACAACTTCTATAATTTATATGTGAAATAACTTAAAATTGGTCATCATTTCGTACTCCCGACCACTGGGTCCAGAACCGAGGAACATACGAGTAACATTCTATTACGGAGGTCATCGGAATACAGACTCGTATGTATATAGTTTATAATCGTTTGAATGGAGCTCAGAGACTGTCCTCGCATTTACTTTCCGCAATTTATTGGACAAATTAAATCCCCAATAGATGGCCAATAAAATTGTTTCATTCGGGTATTTTGGACGTCCATCTAGTGACGTAACGTGCTAAAAATAAATCGAAGGAAATTACAATGAAGCTGTTAATATAATCATTTTTACTGTCGGCGCCGAAAATACGATAGAGTTTTTTCAAAGGAAAATATAGTGAGCGAGAAACGTGCTATAATGTCCGCTACAGGAATGCTACCTACCATAATTTTACGAGTATTTCTGTGTTCATTTCATCGAGATTTTTTACTGTTTTTTTTATTATTACTAGTTTGTTAGGTGTGAAGAATCACGAGATACAACTATGCGATCACTGGATAGATAATGCACACACCCTCAAATATAAATGCCTTTTAATGAAGATTTGAATGGAAACCAATGTCGCCACTGACATTGTACATTTTGATTATTAGATCGTGGCAGCCAATCAACATTGCTTACTATGTCTCTCTTTCACTGCCTGACATCGTATTTGACATTGTAATTTGTACTGAGAGTAGAGGTGAGGCGTATTTATCGTACCCAGTAAAAGTACCGGGTATTTCCATGCGATACTTTGTACTTGTGACAGATCTCTAAAATACCTGGTTCCAAAATACTCATGAGTATTTTATACCGGGACTAAATATTTTTAATAGGTACTTTTACCAGGTATTTTTGGTAGGTATTTTTGACAAGTATTTTTAGTAGGTATTTTTGATGGGTATTTTCAGTAGGTATTTTTGATAGGTATTTTCGATGGGTATTTTGAGTAGGTATTTCTGATAGGTATTTTCGATGGGTATTTTTGATGAGTATTTTTGTTGGGTATTTTTAGTAGGTATTTATGATAGGTATTTTCTTGACGGGTAGTATTTGTGACTGGTATTTGATCTGGTATGGGAATTTTTTTGAAATGGAATTCCGTAGCTAAATTTTGTGGGGAGTATTCATTTTGAAATATTTTTGTGGGGAATAAGGTTTTTCAGAAATTCTGTAAAAAACCCCCCCCCCCAGAATTTATGCGAGTTCATTAGAATTACTTATTCAGAATCAATACCTTTGAGTATATTGTCACCGGTATTTTTACCAGGTATTTTTTTGTACCTGTACTCATTGTACCCAGTAACGAAAAGTACTCATAGGACCCACCTCTAACTGAGAGGCAAAATTTCTGAACTCGAGGTAGGGTCAGACTTTTGTGTCACGAAGCACGCCCCCATCGCATTTCTTCTATTCTTTTTTCTTAAGTTTGTTCCTATTATTTCCTATAGTGTTTAGAGAATGGGGACACCCGGTGAAGACTTCGCATTATCTCTGCACTGGAATGAGATACGAAGTCGACATTATGTAGTTATCTAATATTAAAAATGTGGTACGAAATAGTGAATGGTAGAAAAAGTCGGGGACACCGATGCAGGAAGACGGCACGAATGAGATAGACATGGCTCGATCAAGTGAAACAAAAACTTATAAAAAGTAAACTTTTCAATTGTTTATTCATATTCAATTGTTCATATTATTATCTCTACCTTAAAAATAAACCCAGTTTTTAGATAGGTACACTAGAATTCACAATCCCAAAAACTTTAAGGCGATGCACTACGTATAGTAATGCAAAATCATGTGTTTTTAGTTTGAAAATTTGGTCACCTAGAAATGTTTTAGATGCTTTAATTAAATACAGCGAGTAGAATACATCTTGGCCTTTAAAATAATCGAGTATTTTTTAGATAAGTCTTTTTATAAGCCCAGAAAAAAATAATGTATAAGGCCTATGAAAACTGCTTTAAAGTTCAAAATCTCCTACTAACGAACAAATTTTCGGTTATAATTTAATTGTATAGTGTGGCAAATTAATTTATTTATAATATAAATAAATAAATTAAAGGCACTTTTTGGCCATGTTTTTTTCTTGCATAAATCAAAACAGGCGGATGGTGTTAAGCCGGAATTTAAACCTTATCGCCATCTACGTAAGGGCTGTTATTGATAGCGGCTCCATTTAAAATATTACACGACGTAGTGCATCGCCTTACTGAAAATCATTCATAACCCCGAGCAACGCCGGGTAAAAATATAATCTTCTTGTGAAATAAAATATCACATTATAATGTAGGCAGGTACTTAATCGATTTTTGAAAAAAATTTTATAATTTAAATAACCTTCTTAACCTATACAGTAGTTCCAATTTTAAAAACGATACACTAACACATGCAAATAATTTTAAAGAGGACATCGTTCAATGTATTTGTCCCCTCTTAACCTCCCAAATGCACAAATGGGTGCATAACGAAGTTAATTAATATTTTTGATCCACCCTACACACCACTATACAAGCAAGGGTCTAGTTAAAATAATTTCTATGTAGTTACCTATCTACGAACAAGAAAATTGTATTCTTGTTTTATATATTTTGGAAAATTATGAATACCTACTGTTTCAATTTTTCCAGTAGAGGAATCCATGCCATTGAAATCTAAATATTTTACTCTCCGTTTGTTTTCACTTTCATTGCTTGATATTAATAACATTAATAAATTATTATAAGCAATAATTAGTCGCCTGTAATATCAATACAAAAAAAATAAAAATAAATGCCGCCGACGGGAATTGAACCCGCGCCTTCTGATATTACAGACGAATAATTATTGCTTATAGTAATTTGTTATCCTTTGTGCTATGCATAAAAACCTTGTCTTATAAACATTAGTTTATCATTAAAAAAATAAAATATATATATTAATAACATTGTCTTAATAATTAATATTAGACATAATTTTTTTAATTTTTTTTTTCATTTTATTATAGCGGGTTTTGAAGCCTTTTTAAATAATTACTATAATGTGCACTTTGTGAGACAAGGAGTCAGGTGTTTAACTTCGTCAGTGTAGAGCGAGACAGATATATTTTAGAAGTATAAAAGCCCACGTATTAGAGTCATATCTCTCTCTCACACATCCCAGGTCGCAACTAGATTGCATGATACGTGATCTTTGTTCACGGTTAAACAGTGAACAAAAATAATCTCACTTGGAGTACCATTATAGTAATCATCCCGTAATATTGTTATAACAGTAATGCAATGTTCATTTTTCCAAGTATATTTAAATGCGCTTTATGTAAAGAAAATTAAGCACACACGTTTCTTCAGCCGCCCAAAATGACAAGAATTTGGGTTGCAAGAACAGAACTTTGTATTTCCTAATTATCATTTGTGGGTGCTATTTGATTCAAGTTCTTCCGTCCCACGGAAATAGTTCGCATTCCTAAGAGATTAGGTCATAATAAACCACTATACTCGTGAAGTGCGCTGCGATTGATAAATAGTATTATTGGATTTAGAATAGATATGTAAATACGAATGTTAGAGGGAGCGCGCTAATATTAAAAAAGATTAATAACTCATTTGCAATGGAGCAAATATATCACGACACATGCTTTAGTTGCATTTAATGATACACTGTGATTATTTCATGCCTATAAAATATTAAATATCAGAACAAATTTTCGGAGCTTACTCTGCGATTTTTTTCCATCGAGTGAATTTCAAAAAATTAACTTTTCGGCATAAAAATGTATGGATATTATCTTTCTTTTTGGAACTTAAAAACTTTAAGAGTTAAAGAGAAACTTGTTTTAAATCGGTAGAAATTGGGTATACGGGGGCCTAAAAGTTGGCATTAAATTACATTATTTTTATTTTGAAAAAAAAATGTTAATTTATTGAAAAAGTGTTATTTCTGCTGTAAACCATATTTATTTAATTCTTGCGCTTTTCGTGATTTCATGACAAAATCAAAGGAAAATATAAACGAACTCACTGAGGGAAATGGACAGTCAAAAGTTAAAAACAAATAATTATAATAATGTTATTTAATTCGAACTCCTTCATATAAATAAAGGGGCCTTCGCGTGGACATCCAAAAGCGGACTTTTTTACAGTTCAATAGCTGTTGTTAAAGCTCCGTAGCTCACGATAGAGATGCCATTGTGAAGAGAAAACAGATGCGTTGGCCTTGATCGTACTATTTCTCAGATTGAAATATCTACCACGGATTCTAAATACACGCCCGGCTGGGCTTTTATATGTTATTTTCTTATTTTTTTTACAAATAACATCCAAGTAAACACAACAAAATCAAAACTAACTAACTAACTAACTAACCATCACGCCGTTTCCCCGCAGGGGTAGGCAGAGAGGACGGACCGCCAAACAACTCGGTCTTGGCACACACTCCTTGCCTCATTCACATTCATACATCGTCTCATACATACTCTTCTATTATTCTGACTCTCGACATGGCCCGACTCGAGTATTTGATTCACTTGATCGTGCCATGTCTTCCTCGGGCGTCCCCGACTTCTGCTACCATTCGCAATTGCATCATATATCCTCCTTACACTCCTATCTTCGCTCATTCGCTCTACATGTCCAAACCATCTAAGCGTCCCTTTCTTAATCTTACTCATTACGCTTACATCAGCCTTGCACTCTTTGCGGATCTCCACATTCCTCACACGATCAAACATGGTTTTACCACACATACGCCTCAGGGATCTCATTTCAACAGCATTCAATCTACTTTCATCCTTTCTTTGCCAGTTCCATGCCTCACTTCCATACATCAAGGTAGGTACCAGCACTCCGTTGTGGACTGCTAACTTCGCTTCTTTGGACAATTTTTTGTTAGCGCCAACGGCGTTCAGTCCTCCATTAACGGAATTACCTGCATTTACCCTTCTTTCAATATCTCTGTCAGCCTACCCATCTCTCGTAAATATACTTCCTAAATACACAAACTCATCCACCTGCTCCAAGTATTCCTCATTTACAATTATATTGCACACTGTTTTCGTACTCTCTCTTTCAAACACCATTACTTTAGACTTACTTACATTCATCATTAACTCATTCTTCATGCATACTTCGTTCATCCTAGACACGAGAGACTGTAGATCTTCTATACTATTAGCAATCAGCACCGCATCATCAGCATACAACAGGCAACATACTTTCAAATTATTCAAATTCGCGCCCAATCCCACCTCTTTCAATTCTTGCATACAATTATCCATGTATAGATTGAATAACCACGGTGACATTACGCAGCCTTGTTTAACACCTTTTGTGATATCAAACCACCCCGTAAAATCACCGTTCACCCTAACACATGCAACGCTTCCCTCATACAGAGACGCAATTGCCTGAGTCAGATTTGTATTCACTCCATACTTGGACAACACCTTCCATAGCTTTTTCCTGTCGACTCGGTCGTATGCTTTTTGTAGATCTACAAAGGCACAGAAAAGTTTCTGGTTTTTTGCCAGAAACTTTTCAGTGAGCATACGCAATGAGAAGATCTGGTCCATGCACCCCCTTCCACTCATAAAAGCACCTTACAAATTCAAAAAGAAAATAAAACACAACCTCTTAAACAAAAAACAATGTCAAAACGAAATAAAGTGGAAACTAGACACTCCACCATGCAAGATGGAAAAATATAAAATTACAAAACTTTGGTAAGATAAACAGAGCTACGTAGTTTCTATAGTTAAATTATATTATATTATTATGATTTACCAAAGACCAGATCTGGATAACAAGGCGCCATCAAACATTCCAATTCCCCACCTCTTTCCCTTCCCCACTCTTTTCATCCTTAAACATACCCCGATTGGGGATGCCATAGTCCCACTAGCTCCGGACAGTTGGGACTCGTATGCGGTATTCATATAAAAATAAAATATAAAATCTACAAACAATCATAACTTCATGAAGCCAAAACTCGCCGTTCTAGATGTTTTTGTTTCTGCTCGATTCATATTTTTCACATTTTAGGATTCATAGATACAAGGTTTTCCAATAAGAGGTGTTATTTTGAATAGCCCGCTATTTCGGTAGATGTTACTTTTGAAGTTGTCATTTTTTAACATTTGACAAGTAGAAACTACGCCATTAATAAAATTGGAACGATACACGCTTCAACAACGCATTGAAATTATTAAAATTCACTTGAGTGAATCAAATGCAGATCATCTTGAGTGATGAGACCCATTTCCACCTCGGTGGCTTCGTCAACAAGCAAAATTGTCGCATCTGGGGCTCGGAAAACTCGGAGTTATTGTTGAGAAGCCTCTCTATCCTCAACGTGTGACTGTTTGGTGCGGTTTATGGTCCGGCGGAGTCATTGGATCTTACTTTTTCGAAAATGAGGCTGGAGCAACAGTTACGGTGAATGGATTGCGCTATCGAGAGATGATTAATGATTTTTTATGGCCGGAATTGGATGGTATTGATCTGGACAACGTTTACTTTCAACAAGATGGCACTATGTGCCACACAAGCAACGAAACCATTGATCTTTTACGATTGAATATCAAAATAACACCTCTTATTGGAAAACCCTGTATATTAGCTGACGTGTACCCGGCGTTGCTCGGGGACTTATAAATGGTTTGGGTAAGGTTTTGAGGTTGTGTACAATTTTTAATTTACCTTTTGAATGTGTACAATTCGTAATACATTGTTTTGATGTATCTTGTCAGGTTTAACCAGCGTTAGCAAAGTAAGCGTCCGTAAAAAAAAAATTCTACTGGATTACAAAATATCGACTTTTTTCTACTCTCTATAAAAATAATATGAATATATTATAAATATATATAAAATTCCCGGAAGAAATTCTCAAAATTATACTGAAAACCCTCTCAAAATTCGTTGCGTAGGTTGCGTAGTTTAGAAGAACAAAGCGCACAAACAGACAGATACGCAGAGCGACTTTATTTTATACTATTTAGAGAAAAGAGATCATTATATCGATGGTTTGACATAACTTGTAGAGAATTCAGATAGTTGAATTCTCAAGATATTAGTTCCAATTTTGAAAATGGCAATCAAAATAATTTTCTGTTCATAATATTATATTGATATGATTTGAGATTTTCACGGTCAAAAGTAATATTGTGATTTATATTTGAGTTATTATGCCGCGTTGCGCTACATCTTTATTTAGCCCACGTTTCCGATCACGTTACAGGGTCCTTCATCAGAGCAGATGTGAACAAGGTTAATATTAAATGTAGGTACTTTATCGTTGTCAGAATCTTCAAACAATCAGTTGCAATTATGAAAATTATACTTAAATTCAAAGCAATTTTGAGTACATTGAACCAGATTTCTTCCAGGAATAACTAAGGCACACCACAGATAACTGAAATTAGTCAGTTTGACAACTGCCGTGATTACAATAATAATTGAACGGAAATAGATACGCGTTCAGTTAATATATTAAAAAATGTCGCTTCGTTAGGTATCTTCAGTAGTATAGTGGTAAGTATCCCCGCCTGTCACGCGGGAGACCGGGGTTCGATTCCCCGCTGGAGAGATTTTTTTTTATTTCATTCCCTTTTTAATATTTTTTCTTATTATTGATCATTAAAGACGTTTATCCCAATTCATCATTACACATATATTTTGTATTTTTAATTTATACGAGATTTTCTATTATGCAAGATGTCTGTTTTACAGTAACGATGGAAATATTTATTGTGTTTAGGATTATTTCCGGACATGTGATTTGCGCCACTTGTGTAGGTGTTCACAATATTATTGTTTTATTTAATAATCTTCGGTGTTATCTTATTATTTTTTTGTGCATTACAGATTGATGCAATTCTATTGCAATACACATTAAATATACAAAGATTTAAATGAAACTTTTTACAATAACCGATATTTTAGAGTACAAGGCCAATGTTGAAAATGTCAAGAGACCTAGAGGTATCATTTAGCAGCACCATACCTCTTGTCAAGCTATGCTGGGCTATAACCCACGTTATGACGTCCGTTCTTCCGTGTGGAATACAGAGCAAGTCGTGGCGTCGACCCTGACGGTAGTTGTTCGGTAAAAAACAATTTATAGCATTCCAAGAGGTATGGGCTGTCAATTTTCATGATTTTAAAAGCTGTTACTTGAAGGGCCCCATTTCTCCTAGATGGGAGACTTTCGTAGTGCGTTTCGGAAAGCAAATCTATGTGATGCATAAATCGTGGGTATTCACCAAGCGTTCTCATATAAATATATCTTAGAAAAAAAAATTGAATTTGTTTTAATAATTCTATGTATTTTTGCTGGTTTAGATCGTATAAGGCAGTTGAACATCGATGTCATTGCTTACGGGCTTGGAGAATTGTTTTCTTATTCTTATCACAAATCCAAGAACTTTATAAAAAGATGATACCAATCCCACTATAAGATCTGAAAAAGTACTAGTAGTAATCATATCTACAAATTTGTCGTCAAGTGCATAGCTGTGCGTTAAAATTCGATTTATAAATTAAGAGGGAAGATAGGTTACTGATACAATTCGCGCGGTTGCACTAAACTGGATCTAATGGACAATGGACAAGCTGGTGTTTTACTGCGTTTAGCATCGCACATAAGCCAGTTGGTCAGACAAGCTGTCACCTGCTGCCACTCATATTCTTTTTGTGGAAAAAACGCCCTCCTGTGCTTTTGATATGTGCACAAATCATTTTCGAAGAAAAACTAAATTTGATTGAGTTTCTTTCCATTTTCATGCACCCAAAAATCACTTATTATTTGCAATAAATACAATTAAGCCTGCGACCACCGCGCTATATTTTCGTGGCTTCGCCTATTTCAGCATATCGCTCGCCATACATTCCCATTGGTAATGTATGGCGAGCGTTATGTTGAAATAAGCTAAGCCATGGTGCGTATAGCCTAATGTGTCGCTTACCTTATTTATAATGCTTTTCGAATAAAATAAAATGAGACAGCGAACCCAGAAACACATAAGAGTATGAAGGACAACCTAGTGACTTTTGAAATAATGGCATACAGAGCTCCGGGCCAAAAAGGCCCCTTTCTCTTTCATCGTCATTTAAATGGTTGTAGGATAAATAGAGTTTATTTTGGTTGAGTTAGAAAAATATTTTTGCTAGGCAACATGGCTGCAATATGGAGGGATTTAAACTTTACGAAGGATTTGTTTAGGTTTTTTATGTGTCGTTATTCTATTTTCATCGAAAATGATTATTTACATTCATGATATTTTTTTTATAAAACATCAAAGATTTATGTTATAATTTATATACAATGTTCTTTAAAATTATATTTAGTGAAACAGATTTGGTAAAGGTCCAGATAATTTTAAATTTTCATATTATTTTGTCCTTACGTATTGATTTATTTCGAATTAAATATTATATAACAGCAAAAAAATAGAATACATGATTATCCAAAAAGTTGTAACAACACAAGATGGAAAAATAGTGGATTAGGAATATTACAAAAAATAAATGAAATAAGTCTTGGCAGTTTATTTAATTAGGTTTGTTGTTCTGCTTGCCCATATAAATTCTATTAAGAACTATTTATATTTTTATTTATTTATTTGTAAGAAACAAACAGCTTTTACATAATATACAATGATAAATGCTAAATAAAATAAATGCTAAATAGATAAACGCTTACTTAATCTCTAAAAAGATATATTATTTTAATCATCTTTAAAAACACACTTTTGTAATTTGTGTACCTATGTTAATATTATGTTTGTATTTATATCATAAGTTTTTGATTATTGTTTAAAAAATCATTAGAACTAAAGGTAAATACTCCTCCCATTAACACGAGCTCCTGGAGCTCAACTTATGAAGTAGTAGAATAATAATATGTTATAAAAAAAATGTAATAAATTAAAAATATATATATAAATATACAAGATAATTGAAGTCAAGCCACAGAAGTTTCTTATGCTAAAGTTCATTGGAAATGAAGTTTTAATATCTATATATATATATATATATATACGTTAAATATGTGAACAACATCCTTATAATCATTACCCATATTATGTATACGGCGAACGGAAGTACACAATTGTTATGCCTTGTTGGAGCTGTCGCAATAATACGGTAGATATTGCCGCGATTTCGGTTCGTGCATGTTTCGCAAATATTTTATTACATACGCAGGACTTGTGCAGTGCTATTTATTTAGTAGTGTTGTTATATGTACGTAGGTACTCGTAAATCCATTTTTTTACACAGCATGCAATATATCACCAATGGAAAAAGCTATTCCTTAGGTCCTCGCGGAGAACGGCGGTGATATTATCAATCTTTATATGCTTACAATTTTAAGCTTCTTTGGGCGCCTTTCGGCTCAGGGTTTGTGCTAACTCAATGAACGATAAGAAAGGCGTCAACTATAACAATAAACAATCATCGGGTTACTTTAGGCTATTAATTTAGTATTAACTAGCGCAGACCCGTTTACGGAATAGTCATAGAGGCGCTATTGCGTATTACGCGAGTAGCATTGCGCGAGAACCGGATTCGGTAGTTTCCGGTCGTTCGGCGTTAGAGCGTCGAGAGCATCGTTGTAGGTCAAATTGGCATAATTGGAGGTAAAAAAGTGGAATCAAGTTTTTCGCTTTAGGTCTCACCTAAATATAATGCTTCAATGGACGGAGTCAGAATTCTCGCGAAATCTGTTCCAATTTAAAAAAATATTATGCCATAGGTAGGTACATACGTGGGTAGGTAGGTATTGCATGTCTGAATTCTCCAAACAAAACATCCGATTTTGAAAATGATGACATATAGGATATTCATTATTGAAAAAAATTACGATAATGAGGATATTTTTATTTTATTTTATGTTTATTTATTTATTTATACCGGGTGTTTACAGATGTTCTCACGTAAGTGACAGCTATCCAGTTACAAAAACTCAGTTAAGTTACAGGAAAAAATCTACAAATTGCATACATACAGGTAAAAATGCAATTAAATACAGGTTACGTACAATTAAAAATCCAAACAAATAATAATATCAAATTATACATAAGTTCAGTAAAATTACAAATAATACTAGGAGAGACAAGAGACACGAGAGTTATAGTGATACATAATATATTATAATTACCTAAACATATTATTTCGCAGCAGCAGAACATTTTTAATAATCTGTATAGATTATCGACGAAAATATCTACTTCGGGGGCTAAAATAGGCGATATTGTTTTTAAATATATTCAGGTGAAAAATGCTAGGGAATTGGGGACAATTATTTCAATATTGCTAAGACATAATGAGGTATCAAGATGGCCGTGGATAATTTTATGAAAACATATTAAGTCAGTCAATTGCCTTCTTATTTTAAGTGTATTAATCTTAAAGTATTCACGACGTACGTCGTATGATCTAAGATGGTCATGTAGTCCACATTTGAAAGATAATAGTCTAAGCATTTTTTTTAACCGATTCAATAACGTTTTCATACTTGCAATAATGCGGATTCCAAATAGTGCTTCCATATTCAAGTTTACTTCTAATTAAGGCATAGTAAGGGGTTAGAATTGATTGAGGATCTTTGAAAGGTTTAGTTATTCTGTGAATAAATCCCATCATTTTAAGTGATCTGGACGTCATTAATGTGCGAATCAAATATGAATTTAGAATCAAGAGTAATTCCTGATCTCTAATAGAAGAAACTTTTTAAGAATAATCTTATTAATGACATAGGAAAAATTCTTTATAGCCTTATTTCGAGTAAAGTTTAAAATGTAACATTTTTCATCATTTAAGTGCATATCATTGACAGTACACTAATTATTTAGTGTATCGAGATACTTTTGAAGCAGTAGATGATCGGTAACAGACTTAATGTTGATGAATAAATTTTCTATAACGATCAAAAAAGTTCCATTTTCGATTTGACGCTAAAATGACATGTTCGTTTTTATTCATGAATTCGGCGGCGTTGACGTCACGCGGGCAAGGCTGGTCGTCAACTGTCTTACCAGCCAGTGGCGGTTTCTTTGTCACCAAAGATATTAGAAGAACGAGATATGCTATGTTGGCCGCCGGACCGTAGGCGGAGTACTACCTAATTAGGGTACTTTGAATACGGGAAGAATTCGTTCATTTAGTTGATTTGATGTCGTAACCGTGTACAGTTTGTGCCCGTTTTATTCAAAATGCCGTCTTGTTCAGTGGAACTATGCAAAAACACGACAAGTAATGTTAACTTTAAGATGAATGGAATTTCATTTCACCGGTAAGTACAAAATTAGAGTACTTTATCAATTTTTGATTATTATTCAAAGTTTTTATTGACGTAAGGCCCCGAGCGAAGCGAACATCGCCGCCACTAGAGGCTAGTGATGGGGACGCCAATTTTTTTTTAAATACCGACTATCGATTTTTCGTAACATTAGCAGGGCCATATAAAAATACATAGAAACTTATTATTTCTTTTGAATTTTTTTGGAGATAATTATTATGGTAGATGCTGATTGGTGGTAGAAACAAATGCAATGATTTTCTTTTAAAATCTTTATTTATTAAAATTAATGTTTCTTTGTTTGTTTCGCATGCGTTCCTGTATCATTTATCCGATTTTCAATGAAACTTTGGTGATTTTTTGTACCCGAGCCCGCGGAGGTTTCTATATACGAGTATAATGGTGAGCTGTAGCATTATGAAATTATTTCCTATACCATTCATCCGATTGGGATGAAATTTTGTTGTATAGTTATAGGCATGCCCGTGAAGTTTTCTATAAATATAATGGTGAGCTCTGGCGTTATGAAATATGTATATTTTTTTGGCGCATTATCAGTTTGAAAAATGTTTGTATTTCATATAGTTTAACGGCAGGAAAGGAAGGAGAAGGGAAAGAGAATCCGGGACGAGGGATCCGATAGGGGAGGGTTATTTGAGTTGGGGGGTAAACGAAGAAGAGGGTTGGAAGGGGTGACAGAGGGATGAGAGGGGGGGGGGGGGTTCGCGGAAAAGGAGAAGCATAACAAAAAAGTGTGATAATTTATTTATCTTAGGTAAAGTATAATTTATATCCGTTTTTAGATGTTGTAACATATAGTATTTTAATTGTTTCAGATTTCCGAAGAACGGAAAAATTAAAGAAAAATGGATTGACGCAACGGGGAGAAAGGAAAACTGGTTTCCGACTCCCCGTAGCATCATTTGCTCGTCTCACTTTGGCCAAAATGATTTTAAACCAGCAACAAAAATTCGGACCCTTTTTGCGTGGGCTGTTCCTACATTTAAACTGCCACTTATTTATGATTCGGTGTGTTTTCAAAGCATATTTAAGAAGAATAAATATTTTTTCTCCTTTTGCACAACTTTCTGCACTTTTAACCAGTAATTTTGGTTAGTTACAGCTCTTAAGTGAACCCACATCATCTACTTCGCTCACTACCGCTGCATCGCAAATACCAACTTCGCTCATTATAGCTGCAGGACAAACATCAACAATTGAAGATTCATTCAAACTGCCTATTACATGTGATTCGGTATGTTTTCTCTTTAGTTTTTACAAAGCATATTCAAGAAGAATAAATAGTTTTTCTTCTTTTGCACAACTTTCTGCACTTTTAACCAGTAATTTTGGTTAGTTACAGCTCTTAAGTGAACCCACATCATCTACTTCGCTCACTACCGCTGCATCGCAAATACCAACTTCGCTCATTATAGCTGCAGGACAAACATCAACAATTGAAGATTCATTCAAACTGCCTATTACATGTGATTCGGTATGTTTTCTATTTAGTTTTTACAAAGCATATTCAAGAAGAATACATATTTTCCCCCATGTTTGCACAAGTTTTGCATTTTTAACCATTAATTTTGATTAGTTACAGCTTTCAAGTCTGTATATCTATAAAAAATAGAGCAAACAAAGAAGAAAAGGAATGCATTATTTGAAAGTTTTAATTCTAATATAAATTAATGTATTTATTTTATTTTTTATTTTTTTCACTAACAAGCTTTTTATTTCCAGAAAAAAAAAATTAAAATAACATTTTTCAATTAGTTAACTAGAATTTTAATTCTATTACATTGCGTTACAGTACGATGTTATTCACTTTCAATGTGTGTTATCGTATTTGTATTATTTTTGAATGTGTGTTATCTGTGTGCTATATTGTCTTGTACTTATGAATGTACGTTATCGTATTGTCATTCAAAGTGTTAGTGTAGTTGTATGTAAGAGTCTGTTATGTATTTTATATAACGGGAGACTTATATTATATTATAATTGTAAATTGAGATAGAACCTGCAGACAAGCAGCCATGTGGCAGCTTCGTGGGACTATCTATACATTGTCTAAAAAAAAAAAAAAAAATGTAAAAATTCAGTCAATAAAGCTTATTTAAAAAAAAAAAAAAAAAAGTGAATCCACAATATCTACTTCGCTCACTACAGCTGCAGCGCAAACACCATCTACGCAAATTACAACTGCAGGACAAGCATCAACAATTGATTCATCTCGAGAAAAAAAGTTGCTGTTATTGATTGAAAAATATAAAAGTATAATTGGATCTCAAAAATTGCATATAAAACGTCTTCAAGCAACCAAGAGGCGATATAAAAATAAACTGATGTCAATGACAGATGTCATGAATGCATTAAAAGAAAGAAAATTGATTAATGCAGATCAACAATCGTTGATAGAAAGCTCCGACGTTGGAGTCAGAGACCTAATGACTCGGTGTAACACAAGGCTAACATCAGGACATACGATTAAAACAAAATATACTGCCGGACTCAAAACGTTTGCGTTAACACTTCACTTTTATTCGCCAAAGGCATATGAATATGTCAGAAAAAAGTTCGAGACATGTTTGCCTCATACACGTACTATAAAACGGTGGTACATGTCTGTAGATGCACGTCCAGGCTTTACAAGAGAGTCTCTCAACGCACTAAAGGCAAAAGTTAACTCTACCGACTATAATATTGTATGCAATTTGGTAATGGATGAGATGGCTATTAGGCAACATTTAGAGTGGGATGGTACACAGATGCATGGATATGTAGATATCGGAAAAACAGACGGAGATTATCTACCTGAGGCCAAAGACGCCTTAGTTTTTTTAGTAACTGCAATCAATGGTGCCTGGAAACTTCCAGTTGGGTATTTTTTAGTTAACGGTGTGTCAGGTGAGCAGCGGGCTAATTTAGTTAAGCAGTGCTTAGAACTGGTCCATACAACAGGAGTCCAAATAGTATCATTGACTTTTGATGGATGCCCAGCCAATACTACAATGGCAAAACAGCTAGGGTGTTTATTAGATACTGGTGAAATGATAACTAGCTTTGATCACCCTGTTTCAAAACAGCCTGTTTATGTTTTTTTTGATGCATGTCACATGCTAAAATTAGTTCGAAATGCGTTTGAAGCAATTGGAGTATTTAAAGATTGTCACAACAGGTCTATTAAGTGGTCTCATTTACAAAATTTAAATAAGCTACAAGAAAAAGAACACCTTCATTTGGCTAACAAAGTTAGACATGGTCACATTTTTTTTAAAAATCAAAAAATGAAAGTTAAGTTGGCTTCTCAATTGTTCAGCAACAGTGTCGCAGATGCTCTAACATTTTGTACGGGTCTAAACAATTGTGACTTTCAAGACGTTGAAGGTACCGTTGAATTTTTAAGAACTATCAACAATCTATTCGACGTTCTTAATTCGCGCAACATGAGTCAACTTCATTTCAAAAAGCCACTAAATATGTTTAATAAACATTATGTTTTTGAATTTTTGGTGAATGCAGAAATATATATTAAATCTCTAACTCTTTTTGACGGATCTAAGGTGATAAATTCTAGTAGAAAGAGGGGGTTTTTAGGTTTCTTAATATGCATCAAAAGTCTGAAAGAGCTATATCTAAGACTCATCGAAAAGGAGAAAAATTTGCAGTATCTTCCAACATACAAATTGAGCCAAGATCATATTGAACTGATGTTTGGCCATATACGTGCCCACGGGGGGTGTAATACAAACCCGACGCCTCGGCAATTCCAAGCAATTTACAAAAAACTTCTTGTGAAGTCAGAACTGAGAGATTTCCAAACAGGAAATTGTAAATCATTGGAAGAGATATCTTTATTGTGTTGCTCGTCTGCTGTCGAAAAAATTAATATCTCCACTGATAGAACAAATCTCTTAGAGAACTTTGATGACGAAGTACAATTACTCCACGAACAGGCATTGTTTGATGATGAAGTTGATTTTCTGGTACGAGATACTTCACAATTTAGTTCTCAGGTGATAGCTTATATAGCTGGCTTTGTTGTTCGTTTTCTATGTGGAAAATTAAAATGTGATACTTGTGTCGGTGCATTGATTGCAAACGAAATTACAAGTCATCATGGATTTATAAAGTTAAAAGATAAAGGTGGCCTTTTTTTCCCTTCCATTGATGTTATAAACATTTGCAAAACAATGGAAGTGATAATAAAGAACGCCATTGTAGATGAAAATAAACTGAAAATTAAATCAAAATATAATATTAAACAGGAACTAGTAAACAAAGCCTTAAGACATTTTGTTGGAATGAAAGTATTTGAAAATATTTATTTTCATCAATATGACCAATCACCAATGGACAATCATTTAGTTCAACTCGCTAAAGCCGTTTTGGAAAAATACCTTGATATCCGTTTACATTACTTGGTTATAAACGTAACACCAAAATTGTCGAAGCGACAAGCACTAAACAAATATCTCCACTTTACCGGTCAATAGTATATATTTAAAAAAATATTTGTTATTTAAATGAAATACCTCTCGTACATATATATGTGAATATATTTTTGTTAATTTGTTGAAATTGTTGAACACACTTGACATTCAAAAGAGGAGGAAAACAACTGTTTACATCTTATTTAAAAAAAAAACTACCTGTAAAACACGGGTAATAAATAGTTCTTGAAACAAAATATGAAATCGCGTAATAAAGGCCCTAACACGGGTAGAGCACATAGCGTTGCCCTAAATACTTGTCAATATTATTGTAAAATTATTAACTGTGAAACAGAAATGTAAATATATTCAGTATAATCCTGGTTAAAGACCACCATTGAGAATAGAAACAATGATTTGAATGGTTAAGCCGTGTTTGGCGACTAGATCTGAATAACCGGGTACTTCCCCACCTTCCTTTTACTCAGCTTCTTCCCCACCCCATCACCTGAAGTTTCACAACATACCCCAATTGCGGAAGCCCTAGGCTCACTAGCTACAGATGGTGGGGAGCAGATGGGACTCTTGTGAAGTACTCAAATACAAAATAAACTAACATTAGGTAAACACTGAGAATCTCATTTTGTGGATTTTCACAACATTGTGAGTATAATTGTGATTAAATTGTTGAACAAAACCAAAAAACTGTACAGACAAAATTTAATTATAGATTAGATGCAAAAAAAAATGATGAGGATTGTTATGTATCGCACTTATTCCGATTTATCTGTTGTGAGAACATGAACTTTTCATCAAATAAAATTTTTAACTTGAAATTTTTTTTCATTTAAATATCGATATTGCGATTTTGTATTATTGCCATCCCTATTAGACTTCATTTGTATGTATTGCTAATCGCCAATGCTATCGGGACGTGTACGCACAGAAATCTGTTCTATGTATTAGTGCCAACTGAAACGATACGTTTTTTGTGTGAGTTCGAAAAGGGGCGGATACCTTAGCGTAAGCGAAGGTGTGCAGTAGTATTGGTGAACAAAACCGGCGACACTGGGCAAAACAATTCCACACAGTATGAACTGCTCATAGCACATCTCGTTCTTCTAATATCTTTGTTTGTCACTGTAGCCAGTTGGAACCGTTTCGTTGCGGTTTTTCAAATCAGTTATCAATGAAAATATTAAAATTACACATTACCAGAATCTTAAAAATAAACTTTAAATCTTCCACCCATTTCTAACGGTATTCACAGTTTGTGAAAATGCACTATTCAAAGCAAAAGTTCTACATTTCAACGAACCGGAGTTACAGACAGAGGCACAACCGAAAGTAGTATTTTTAAATATAATATACACCCCACGAAGGACTTATTTATAGACTTCAAAGTTCTTAATATAAAATCCTTATATGTAAAAAATATAACCTCTCATTTCAAATTCCAATTTACAAAAAAAATATTATTCAATCAATCTATAACACAAGATATTCCAACCAATCCAACTATATTATTCCAGCAACAAAAACCTCGATGGCACAGTCATAGTTTAATTTTCTTGCTCCTAAAATATTTAATAATTTATCAATTGAAATAAAGTCAATGGCCAAATATCACACTTTCAGAAAGAAGCTTGCCGACTTTTTGATGAGTGAGTGTGATAATGTTAGTAGCCTGTTTTTCATACTCAGATAATGTTGTAAATGTCGATAAATATATATTATGTGTGAATAATTAAGTTTGTACTTATATGTATGTACGTGCATATGTTACAGTCATAGTGATTAAATAGTAATTAAATTGTTTAGACAATGTGATAAATTAATCACTTTATCCGGATATTATTCATAATATCGGGTCAAAGTTAGCCAAAGTAATAAATAGGGTCCAACTGACTTGTTACCCCCCTATCCTAACCTTACCTATAATAACCCAACCTAACCAAATCTAACCTATCATACCCCAACATAACCTAACATTACCAATCATAACCCAACCTAACCTAAACTATCCTAACCTAACTCAACCCAACCTAACCTAACCTAAGCTATAATAACCCAACCTAGTTTAATTTACCTTATAAATTAAACGCAAATAGAAATATAATTTTACAATCTTTACCTATATTTACTTGTTTTATTACTTTATCCAAGTCTTCGAAGATATTATATAAAATTGTTAGTTAATGTGATCAATTCTGTGTCAATTATCACTTTGTATAAATTGGGTTGTCTAAATAATGGCTGGATAGTATATATATAATATCCCGATTTATTACTTTGGCTGTAACATAATATATGTATGTTTACATATATATGTATATATACGTAGGAATATGTATGCGTCTATGCATATGAATATGTGTGTGTGTATACGTGTATTTACGCGCTTATGCATACATGCACAACTAGAAAATAAACAACTAGAAAAAAGAGTTATGTATATGATCCAACCCTGCATAATAGCATGTCTTATTCTTCTTTATTCTTTTTTTTTCGTTTTTCTGTTTTCTATTTTATAATAGCATATTCTTCTTTACTCTTTTTTTATTTTCGTTTTTCTGTTTTCTATTTTATATATTCTATAATTTTCAACACGTTTATTTATTTAGTTCATATGTTCACACTAGACCTCACATAACTATATTCCATTGGTCACCATGAAACAGGCAGTCGCCTAGTATGGTGATTTAATGAATCTAATGAATTAAATGTATTATCATGTATTTTATAAATAAATAAATTAAAGTAATTGTAAAAATTGGCCTTCGAATAGATAAAGGGGACGCCAGGTGAATGATCTTTCAGCTACTTATCGGAGAGTTATCCAACGTGTGCTAAATAATAATCTCATACTAATGGAAAAAATATTTAAAAATATATTCATCAAACCGTATAAGCGTGACATAATATGTTGACCTCTTTATTTTGGACATAATATTATTTAATTGTTAAAAATAATAAAAGATGATTGCATTGAGGTTATTAACACTAATGATTGTTTTAAGAACAATGTTTTGGCGAATGTTGGAGTAGGCACGTGTAAATTTTGAAGTAAATATTTTAACTAATATCTACCAAAAATTAATCCAATCTTTTTTTGTTTTAGATTTTGACAATATTTTTTCTTATTTAAAAAAAAAATTATGTTGCAAAGCTCCATATCTCATGATGGATATGACATCATTGCAATTAAATATGGCTGTATTGGCTTATGAAATTAAGCCCGTCGTCTCTTTGATTCGGTAAAGGTATGAAATCGACAAAAACCAAAGACCCTGAGCAGAAAAGTCCCACAATGGCTACTCTGCAAACCGTGGTGAACTTTACTTTTCTGCTCAAGGTTTCCTGTTTTTGTATATTTCGTACCGTTACCGATCCAGTGGAACGACGGGACCACACCTTTCGGGAATTTATGCATTATTAGTAAACTGATTTTATAATTATTTGCTATACATGAAAATTTGAGGAAAAAGTGGATACATCGGAAAATGCGCACCTGTTTGAGAAACTTGTACTGGACTCTGCAAAAGAAGATGGTTGATCTTCGTGCAGAAGAGTTATTTTTCAGACTCCAGCCCCAAACTCCTGAATTGGCCTGAATCAAATATTTAAAAAATAAGACTCGATAGAACAGAGTACGTATATTTGTTTAGAAAGAGGCAACCAACAAATGTGTGATCTAAAGTTCCCACTTCTAGACCACAGAAAGTACAATCTGGGGGGTCAAGCCCACGAATTTTAAAAAGGTGAGAGGGAACGGAGCAATGATCAATTCTTTTTGGAAAATGAAAGTCGTTGAAATCTTACTTTTTGTGATAATAGCCCTTTGCATCGAGACATGAGGCTACCTTAGACTGACCAGCTCTGCCCAACATTTTGGGATCTATCTCTTTGAGGATGGAAAATATTATTCTTATTGTTATATGCTATTGGTTTTGTATTTTGTTCAGCTGTCAGGGAATTCCTTGTGAAGCAAAGGTTGTTATCGTTAACTATGGTTGTTGTTGTCGATCGTTGTACCTTCGGGCAGGCTTCCTGATGCTTGTTGGGCTTTGTTAGCAGGTGGAGATTTTCTGGTATACTCGCATGTTATAATTCAAAACACTTTTTGAAATATCAGATCGTATTCACTTTGATGTCCTCATTTGAGTTCTGATCTGAGTATTGTTCTGAAGGAACCCTTTTTTGGATTTAGCGTTTTACAATGGAAGAAATTGATTTACTGAATTGACATGTTGATATAAACGTTACTTTGTACCTATAGTAGAAATATATATTTTGGTGAAACTGTTATTGATTTGAGATTTTGTTATTTATTAATTATAATCTCAAATGATATGTATCAATTTTAACCATTATGTAAAATATAAATTAAGATGTAATTGTTGATCTAAATACCATTGGAAGAGAGACTTCCAGGACTTTGTAATTAAGCTTTTTAATCATTGACTAAGAAAATATCAACATCTTCTCCCAATCAAAATATGAAAGTGATAAAGACACAGAAAATAAAAAAAAAAGGTGATGGCAGAGAATGGGACTCGAAGCCAAATCCTCTAGAACCTCTGGTCTTACCGGAATTGACGTATCTACCAATTGAGCTATTTGCCAACTAATTACATTTCATCATTTTTATCCATCACATACTTCCATTTTTGAATTAGTAACATCAACTTCAATAATTAATTCCCTTATTTTTGACTGCCGTCTTTTTGATGTGATTGCAAAGTTCTATCCGAATATTTTTATAACCTAGTTCGATTCCCGGATGCGACCGTTACCTTTACCGTTATATTTTAAGTGGGAATTGTTTTGATGTGAAACATCTTTTTGTGCGCCTAGGGGGGGTAAAACCGACTCTTGCGTAGCAAACGTGGCAAGACGGGACGACGCTCTATTCGGCCAGCCTCATGACTCGTCAGCTCTTTCCGCCCCACCGCCAAAACTCTTTGCGGGGAAGGAAAACTTCGAAGAGTAAACGTTACATAATATAATACATTATTGTTATCGTTATTGATATTGATTATTGATATTGTTATCGATATTGATATAAGTTATTGATATTGTTATCGATATTGGTTATTGATATTCTTATCGATATTGTTTATTGATATTGTTATCGATTTTTGTTATTGTTACTGATACAATATACGTTGTATATTTCTTTCGGTATATCTAAGAAACAATAAAAAAATATTATTAAAAATATTAAGAATTGTTTACTTTTATTTTCACTTAAAAAAATGAACTACGATGTTTCAAATCGATATATATATATATATATATATGAAATAAAGCCTGTCGTCCCTTTGACAAAAGCCAAAGACCCTGAGTAGAAATGTCCCACAATGGCTACTCTGCAAACCGTGGTGAACTTTACTTTTCTGCTCACAGTCTCACCTTTCGGGAATTTCTATACCTATATATATATTTTATTTTTGTTTTTGTTTTTTCCAATGATCAAATTTATAAACATTATTTATAAAAAAGTAAATCCAAATGAATCGACTGAAGATTTTTAATAATGTATACCCAATATAATATTATTAGTTAAAGCAAAAAATTAAATATTTTGGATCCTGACGTGAAATTTCTCCGTACATTATAAGTTTGGTTGATTTCGGTTTTGGTGTCAAGACACTGACCTTTGAGTTCAATAAACTTGAGTATGGGTTCACAGCTGATGCAATCGCAATCAACATTAAAACAAACAAAGATGTTAAAAAAAATTCCGTTAGCTGAAAATTGGCAAGGTAATTTATACAATATTATAATATATTCTATTGTAAAAATAGCAAGGGTGCTTTCGCTCGTATTTCTAACTTTATTGCCATAAAACTTAAATTACATTGACACAGGTAAACTGTTTAATTTAAAAAAAAAAATAATTCATTTTATATAGACAGAAGAATAAGAAAAGTTGAAAACATAATATTTTTAAATAAATCTACTTGAATTTCCAAATCTTAAACAATCTTAAAAAAATCCGAAATAACTGAAACTCGGCAGATAGACTCGTTGTCTAATAAATTTCGATCTTACCCAATTGGGATTTGGCTCAGTTGTTAGCACGGTTGACTTCAGTCCCTGGGGAGGAAGGTTCGATCCTCATTAAAACCTAAATTAATATATATATATTTTTCAAATACATGTACTATTGATAAAAATTGAAGTGTTATAGTAAAATAAACTTTGCAAATTCGTAAGAATAAAAATATAGGCTCAGGAATTAAAGAGAAAATAATTTGTAAAAATACGAGTTACCTGCACCACAGAAAGAATATTTCATCTTGAAGCTAACAAGAATACGGTTTAAAAAAAAATATTAGTGTTACCCTCTTTACGAAAAAAATTGACATTTATTGTTCTATGCTTATCACTTATCAGTAGTAGCAGACATTTGACGTTTAGTATATAAAGCCCAACTAGCGTACATTCCTCACAGTTGAAGCGAAGACACAAGATGAAGTTCCTGGCCTGCTTTCTGCTGCTTGCCTTGGCGCAAGCTGCCCATTTTGGCGACCACAGCCAAGTTGGTGAGTTAAACCTTGACTTTTCAAAAAAAAGCTTACAAAATAATATATAATACCTACTCGAAAACTTCATTTTTGTCTAAATTTTTTTTTTCGAAAACCATTTAATTTTAATGGTAAAAAAATTCTGTTTAAAGATTGGGGGACAATAGTACCGTGCATATCATGTACAATGCTATAATAACAATACGATAAGGGTCATTACAAAAATTCTTTGATCTCCCAAAATGTGTAGGTAATTATAATGATAATAAAATAGATGATTCTGGATAAATTAAAATATAAAAATCTTTATAAAGAAGATCAGAAATTTACCTTTCAAATGAACTTGACAAATTAAAACATCTGTTAAAATATTTAACAAAATAAATACATATAATTGTTATCACCAACGAAATAAGAGCAAGTGTCTAGTGTGGTAGCCAAAATAATGTAAAAACTTTATGCGATTAAAGAAAATAATAAAATATATATATTTCAAAAACGCAATTAGTAATAAATTAATTTTAATTAAAAATCGTTAGGCTACATACGTACTTTATCGCTTGTCTGAATCGTTCCCACAATCAATTCCAATTTTGAAAATCGAAGCAAATCTCAGTTCTAGAGTTCAATGAACCCGAGTTACATTTAGAAACAGAAACACAAAGACACCACTGAAATCATTTTTTTTTCAATTGCAAAATTTCATATCTGTACGAAAAATTGGAGTCGAGTTCAAACTTAGAAGAGAGATAAAGCGTGATCGAAGAGAGTAAATTTGTTTAGAGAGGGACAACAGAAAAATTTGTGATTTGAAGTTTACCGTTCAACGCCACGAAGGTACGATCAAGCAAGTCAAGCACGTGAATTTAAAAAAGGTCAGAGGGAAAGGAGATGTCCCATTCTCAGTCGAAAAAGGGAGAAATTTTTTTCGCATTGGCGATTTACGTATCTCTCTGAGGATGTAAAATATTATTGTTGTAAAAGGGATTTTTTTCATATAAACATTTTGTGCTAAAATCGTTAGTTTTGTATTTTTTCAGCTGACAAGGAATTCCTTGTAAAGCAACGGAGCATCTACGACCTGCTGTACCACATCACCCAACACAGACACACCATTGAATACGTTCCTGTTGAGGAGTTCTTCTCTTCTTTCAAGAGCTCATTCACTGTGAGTACTGAGTACCGATAATTTTATTACTAAGTGATTGTTAAGAATCTTATTATATGGTATACAGTACATTATGATAATAACCGAGTCTCGTTAAAATGAACTGACTTATCCTATTTATCCTTACAGAAACCGGAAGTGATAACCCAGTGGACCAAAGTCGTTAAGAGGGGACTAACCCCAAAATACAAGATAGCTTCATCTGCTTCCTTATTCGAAGCAGAAGAGGCCAAGGCCTTGTACTACCTGCTCTTCAGCGCCAAGGACTTCGAGACTTTCCACAAGGCTGCCGCTTGGGCTAGGGACAATGTCAACGAGTTCATCTTCACATACTCCTTGACAATGGCCGTCCGCCACAGAGAGGATACCCGTGAGTTCATCCTCCCAGCAACCTATGAAATCTTCCCCTCTCTGTACACCAATGCTGATGTCCTCTTCAAGAGCATTCGCGTCAAGACCCAGGGCTTCCTCACAGATCGCTGGTTGGCTGAAAAGAACGGAGTTTTCTCTCACGATGATTACACCTACACAATTGCTAACAACTTCACTTTCGATTTCAACGATGAGGAACAGAAGCTCGCTTACTTCACCAACGATGTGGGTTTAAACAACGACTACTTCAACTTCCACATTCTGTACCCCTACTGGCTGGGAGGTGAAGAGTTCGGCATTGATTCTGATAGGCGCGGAGAGATCTTTTACTGGGTTCACCAGCAACTGTTGGCCAGATACACGATGGAAAGATTCTCCAATGGTCTTGGAGATGTCCCCAAGTTCTCATGGAAGAAGGCTATCAAGACCCCATTCAACCCCAACACCGTTTACCACAATGGAGTACCAGCCCCCAAAAGGGGTGATTTCTTCGATATCACCGAAGAACACAACTCATACGACATCGATGATGTTGAAGACTACGAAAGGCGCATTCGTGATGCCATCTACAATGGATACGTTACTCTGGTAAATATATCACCCTTTAATAATTCTAATAGTAGACATACTACAATAAATGTACTTGTTAATAGCGCAAATTATTATTATTTTAGTTCAATGGGACTAAATACTCGCTGACCAAACCAGAAGATATCGAGCACCTAGGAAACTTTATTCAAGGAAACCCAGACTTCGGATATGTTCGTTTCTACAAGCAGTTTACTAGCCTTGCAAAGTTTTTACTTGGCGGAGGAATATACAGGTAAACAATCTTTAACACTATTAACGATTGTTTTAGATTACGATGTTTTTACTGGATTAAATCGGATACTTTTCGGTGCGCTATGATACCAAGCGAGTTCATTTATGTCTATGATTTTACAGAAACCAGGATTATGTCCCATCTGCCCTGGAGGTATCCTTCACCACGACACGTGACCCCATGTTCTACCAATTCTTCTCTCGCGTCCTTCATTACTTTTACCGCTTCAAGGATACTTTCACTCCTTACACAAAAAAAGATCTGTTCTTCGATGGCGTTAAGGTCGAGGATGTCAAGTTCACCCCCCTGAAGACATTCTTCGAAACATTCGAGTTCGATATCACCAATGAAGTTTACCAGACCAAGGAGGAGATAGAAAGCCGCAAGAACAAGTTCACCTTCTTCGCCAGCCAGAGTCGCCTGAACCACTTGCCCTTCTCCGTCAGCGTAGACGTCATTGCCGCCAAGGACGTAGATGCCACAGTCAGGATCTTCTTGGGACCCAAGTTTGATGGCTACGGCCGCAAGATCGAGCTGAACGACAATAGGTTCAACTTCCTCGAGATTGACTTCTTCAAGTTTGAGCTGAAGAGTGGCAAAAATACCATCAATCGCAAGTCTAGCGAATTCGCTCACACCTCTTCCACACAGACTTCTTCCCGAACAATTTACAAGAAGTTCACAGAGGCTATCAACGAAAAGCAAGAGTTCTTCAAGGACCATTCTGAGAATGTTGCCGCCTGGCCTTATAATCTGCTGCTTCCCAGGGGATGCAAGGGAGGACAGGAGTATCAGGTATTCGTGATCGTGACACCATACCGTCCGGCCAAGACTCCAAGCAACACTGACTTCCAGAAGTTCAGTTCTGGAGTGGGATCTGAGGGCCGCTACTTCGAAGAGTTGCCTTTCGGTTTCCCCTTCGACCGCACCATCGAAGAAGCGACATTCTTTACACCAAACATCTTTAAAACCGATGTGACTATTTACCACCAGAAGGGCGAGTCCCCTAACGCCACATTCAAGCCCTACGCCTCCCGGTCCAAGACATACGCTTCAGAAACCTTTTAATCAGTCTACTAAGCATTTTCAAGCTTGAATGAGTTAATTTACTACTTCCCCCGTCAGTGGGAATTCAGATTAACAATTTTATTCAATAAAATATTTACCTTTCGAATTATTGTACAAACGCTTAATAAATAAATAAATATTTATTACCATAACTATTTTATCACTTTCATTACTAACACTTCAATTTATGTAATGAACCAATAATTCGATCATGTAGTGCAAAAAAACCCTTACCTGTTTTGAGAAAATTAAGCATATTTTGAAAATGTTAAATGTTTAAAATTTGTCCATAAGCTTAACTTACATAAAACATTATGGGTGAATGTTTTTTTTAACAGATGTCAAAGATGAAAACCAAGTTGATAATATTTTAAAAAAATGAATATTTGGGCACTTATTGTTCTTTTGCAATACAATACAATCGATTTGCAAAAAACTGAGTAATCACAGTCGTACCTTTCATTTAATATATTCAGAAGGTATTAAAATATATGAATAGAAAAACCAAGAGAAAACATCCTTCGCTACAGATCACTTCGAATAAAATAAGAACACTTGTGCACAGTTGTTTGTTCGTTTGCGATCTACAGTCGTGCTTGGGAGCGACAACAAGTTATCGACATTATGGATCGGCCATTCTAGGTGCGCAGGGGCAGATATTTATTAGTAACCGCAGTTTAATTTAGATTTTTATATAATAGTTATTATCAGTACTATGGTTATTTATCAGTATTATACTAAGTACTCACTTTTAAACATTGAATTAATAATTTTAGACAGTAAAAGGAGATCAAATGTTATTCACATTTCCGATAATTTAGATAAATTGAGTTTACTTCGTAAATTTACATAATTGATTTCATTTATTGGATTTATTGGACCAATTTTGAAATTAATAAAGTGGATAATAAATGAGACCGAATGCATGAATTATATTCTACTTGACTTCTAACCAGAGATGTGTAAAATAATTTTATGTATTTTAGGTTATTAAAGACTTTAGCGATTCTGAGAATAAATCCAAGCATTTGTAATCCTTTACTGGTAATAGTTGTAACATGCTGCGTAATTTGGAGTAAAAAATAACGCCAAGGTCATAGAATTCATAGACTCTTTAAAGATTGGTGTTATTAATTGAGAATTCGAATAAAAGAGAGGTTTTTGTACTGTGGAAATTGATCGAAATTGGTTTGATTTGGTTGATTAGTTTTGTTTATTGGAAATTGAATTGGATTTAATTTATTTACGAGGCACCATTTATAAAGTTTATTTAAGTTCATTTGCAGAGTCAAACAATCAGAAGAATTTTCGATTTAAATATCTTTAGATTGTCGGCGAATAGAAAAAATTGAATATTCTTGGAAATTGAAGAAATTTCATTAATATATAATTATATATATTTAATATATTTTAATATATTTCAATAAAATATATAAATAGAACTGGTCCTAGGGCTGAATTTTGGGGGACCCCACGTAAGGCAAAAATAGTGTACCAAGATGTAGACATGTTTTTTTTACAGATAGTTTTCTATTTGATAAATAACTTCTAAGCCATTCGAGAAAGTTGCGGTTTATTCCCAAAAGTTGTAACTTTCCCAATTAGATTTCGATAAGAAACAGTATGAAAGGCTTTACAAAATTCAGTGTAAATCGAGTCAACTTGACAAAGCATTGGAAATAAAATTTTCGTAAACCAATCAGTTAGATGTCGTAGATTTACCTAGCATAAAAACATGTTGATACGACGTTATAAGTGGTTTAAGTTGGTGAATGATTTTACTAAATACGATCTTTTCCAAAATTTTAGGTAGTGCTGATATAACACATATGGGTATAAAATTTTCTATTTGACTGTTATTTCCCCTTTTATGTTAATAAGATACTTTTCCAAATTTAAGGAAAGCAATCTGTTGGTAAAGATCAATTGGAAATTATAGTAATGAGAAGAGCTAGAACATGAACACAGTTTTTAAGTAGTTTTGAGGGAATCATGTGGCCTCGAATTCCCGGCTGTTTAATAAAGGTTACAACATTATTTACTTCCACATCACTCAAAGAAATCTGTAAATAAATTTACAGAATGGCTTTTGTCATGACCCACTTCGTACCAGAAAAGTTAAAGTAATTTTTTCCGAAAGGAGTTAGTGTAATTTCAAAATGTATTAATATATGTTAAAATAGAACATTCAACATTGCTGGTGTATGTATTTCTTAAAACATTATTTCTATTTCATGGTACAATCATTACGCAAATTGGAGAATACGATATAATCATCTAATTTTCTATGCATTTTATAACGTTTATGGGCAACTTTTATGGTAAGTTAGATTAAGGAGTTCAGAATCGAACCATTTGGGGAATGCAGAGATGAAATATTTTTGTAAGGGTACAAAGCTACCTATTGCTTGATATATTATATTGTAAAAGTATTCGATGGCCTCATGTAAACACGTCATCTTACAAATGAGATCATGAGCCCAATTTTCTTATTAGTAGATAAAAAAAAATCTCTAATCTTTGGGTAATCTGCTTTTTCAAAAGTACGTTTAACAAGATTGGGGTCAATTACCTCAACCTAAGTATTGTGGTAATCGATCATTAGAGAAGGGGAAATGGTATTTATCGATTGGAAAAATCATTAAATCAGACATTAAGGATGGGTTGTTTCGGAGAATTTGAACAATTCATCAAATTTCAACGTTCATTTTCGGGTTCTGTGAAAGACTTATTCAAGTTCTGTTTTTATATCATTGTAGGCTAGTTGCTTGACAAAACTGAAATAAAAACAGAACTTGAAAAAATCTTTCACAGAACTTGAAAATGAACGTTGAAATTTGATGAATTGTTCAGATTCTCCGAAACAACCCGTCCTAACTCTAGAAGAATTTGAAAAAACGAGAATTGATGTTGTACACATAGTTTCTTACTTTATTGCCATAAAACTTTGGTAACATTCACACAGGTAAACTGTTTAATTTGTATACAGAACAATAAAAAAAGTTGAACACAGACATATTTTGTTAATATTTTAAGTATTTTTAAATAAATCTATTTCGATTTCGGCTTTGTTTTCATGAATTAATGAATGCAAATCTTGGAGTGGAAATTATTTTTCACTTCCCGACATCCAAAAAAGCTTAAACTCGGCGGATAGACTCGTTATCGATAAGAATGGAATCCATCTATGTGGCAATCACGCACACATACATGGCCATATACGCATTTCTCTGAAATCGGATGACAGCGGTTAAAATACAAAATAAATATCAGTCCTACCAAATTGGGATTTGGCTCAGTTGTAAGCACGATTGAGTTCAGTCCATGAGGAAGAAGGTTCAATCCTCAGTTAAACCTAATTAAATATATATTTTATTTAATACATGTACTATTAATAAAAATAGAAGCATTATAGTAAAAAAAAGTTCGTAAGAACAAAAATATGAGAAACATACGTAAAAAAAATATTAAAATGGCATCATACAGAAAATATATAAATAGCTCATGCAAATATTTTTAAAAAGGACATTTTTAATGTAATTATACACGCATATACCATTGATATTAAAAAAGTTTTTTTACTATTTGGAACTTTTACTCGCTTACTAGTTGACCCCTCAGGCCTCTGGCACATTAATCATCATATTGATTTAGAGGCTGTCAGAAGGTGGGAGAATTCGAGAGTCTTTCCACTTTGCAGTCATTTCTTAACAAAAATAACCGGATAACCGAAAATTAAAAAAATATATTTTTGTAAGGTGATAAAATAAGCTTTTAAATTTTATTGTCAGAAATAATTATATAATTTTTTAAATATTAAAAAGTTTATAAAATGCCTCTTCTTACGGTTTTTCGTCTGAACACTGAACAAAAATTAAGAATAACCTAAAAAAACAACCATTTTATACAAAAAAATAATTTTTAAACACCACTGTCACCTCACTTTTTGTATTTTCAAAAACAAATAATTCATAAAGTTTCAGATTTTTTTCTCAAATTGCGGTCGGAAATTTCGGCTTCATGGAGGTGCACATTTTAATTCTTCTGTAGTTGACTTCTAGATTTGTATATAAAGTGTAGTATAATTTTAAATAAATTCTTAAAAATCCCAAGTGTTGACACTATTATTATAATAATTTATTATTTGACGGTATAACAACAGTGGAATTTGGACTAGAGGCGAACGCGTTAGCGCCGAGTTTCGAAGAACGATAGTTCGAACCCCATTAACTCCAAATAAATAATTACCGTTTTTTTTTTTTTTTTTCCCATAAATATTAATAAATATAAAAATAAATATACAAGTGAAAAAAAACAGGACATTACAATAAATACAATACAAGTCTTAGTGACATCTAAACATTAAAATAAACTTTAAATGGCAGATCCCCCGTGTACCCCCCAGGGGCTAAAGATCCTTTTAAAAAATCGGGAACCACGCCGAGGTCACCGATAATCCGGAGCAGTAGCAGTCCAGAACTAGTTAAGTCCCTAAGACAAACCCGAACCGAAAGCAGAAAAGTTGTGGATAAACGACAAAAGAAGGAAATTAAGACTAATAAACAAGCGTCAATCCCCACTAACACCAACTCTGCTCTTTCTACCACCACCGCAACAACATTCTCCTCTACTACAAGATCCTCACCAATAACACACGAGTCCAGTCCAGCGCTTCCATCTATCAACGAAGACAAAATTCCTCCTCTCAAAACCAAACCGATTCTGACTTCTGCTGAAATCCCCCAATATACTTCTCTCCAGAAAACGAAACAGTCCGAGACAGCCATGAATATTGTCCAAATTGCCACTCTGGCACTGAAAGCAGCCGAGCCTCTCAAAAATAACATAACCAAAGAAGTCCGCGACACAATAATCTTATCTTTACTGGAGATAATTGAGAAAGGAGCCACACTGGGAAAACAACTTCATGCTCTGGAAGTCGAATTACTTGAAACCAAGGTGCAGAATGCAGAATGTCAACTGAAGATGGAAGAAAGACACTGTAGGGAAATGTCAGCTTTCTTCGCCAACGCTCAAAAAGAACCCGTACTCAGTTACGCCTCGGCAGTAGGGAATCGAGGAGATCGCACCAGACATGCCATAATGGTGTCGTCATCAGACCAAGAAGCGACGTCAGAATCCATCACCTCAACAATAAAAGATATTATCAAGCCAGCCGACCTCAGAGTGGGTGTCAGTGGTATGTCAAAGGCCAAAAATAACAAAGTCATAATTACCTGCCCTAAAAAGTCAGATGCACAGAAGATCCTAACAGCAATTCCAGGGCTGACCAATGGTAACTTGGTTGCTCATGAGGGCAAACGTCTTAGACCTAATGTTATCTTGAAGGGGATCGAAAAAGAAACACAAGATTCTGAAATATTAGACATGATCTTGCAACAAAATGATACTATCTACGAAGCCAATGGAAATGATAAGGAAGCTATTAAAATTCTAAGATTCACAAACAACAGGAAAAATGATAGGCTACGAAATGTTATTCTGATCGTCAAAAAAGAAGTACATTCAGCTATGTTAAAACAAGAAAGAATAAATATAGGTTTCCAGCGAGTCCGAGTCGAAGACAGCTGCCCAATCATGCAGTGCTATAAATGCATGGGATACGGTCACTCCGCCGCGAGATGTACTGAATCAAAAGATCGTTGTCTACACTGTGCTGGTGAACACAAATCATCTGACTGCACAAAAAAGGAACAAAAAGAAGAATTCCGTTGCTGGAATTGCTTTAAAATGGCCAAAGGCAAAATTGAGGCACCAAAACACAGATCAAACGATAGGGACTGCCCCTACCGTACCATAATGATGTCACGCACAATGGAGAGAGTTGACTATGGCTAACTCAACTGTAACTACAGCATCCGGGACCCAGGCCAGTATAAATGAATACAAATATGAGAAAATTGAAGAATATAAGCCAATAAAAAATAGCCTTCGAATAATGTATCTTAACGCGAGAAGTATCAAAAATAAAATTGACGAGATTGAAGAAACTTTAAAGAGCATCAAACCCACTGTACACGTACTTGCAATATCCAAAACCTGGTTGGAAGATGGTGAGGAGTGCTTCTTCAACATCGACGGCTACCAAAGTACATTTGCGTCTCGCACCAATGAAAGAGGAGGAGGGGTGATTCTCTACACGCACCATTCACTAAATGCTACAACTATCGAAAAACATTGTAGTGAAAATTCTTTCTTAGGAATTAATATCCGTAATAGAAATTTTAAACCGTTAAATATTTATGTTATATACAGAAAGCCTACCTCAAACATTAACGAATTCTTAATGTATCTTGAATCTATTTTAAATAACTGTAGAAATGATACCCTTATCTTTGGTGATTTCAACATTGATATTCTTCAAAAAAATAATACATCTCTAAAGTACATCAACACGCTAGACTCATACAACTGTTTCATATGTAACACATCCTATCCTACACGAGTAACAGATACCTCTACTTCTCTAATAAACCATATCATCTCAAACAGACAAAATATTTCCTCAACTACTGCAAATATAGATGCCTACCTAAGTGATCATAACATTTTGATATTAGATTACCAAAACAGCTTTAAACATCACACTAATAATAGAATACATTCTTTTTCAAACAACACCAAAACCGATAAAAACATGTTAAAAACATATGTAGAATCCCACAACTTTCCACACGAAACCACCAGTAATGCCAATGAAAACTATAATAATTTTAATGAATACATCAAAACAGCAATAAAATCATCCCAACATAAATCTGAGTTACGCATAGGACACCAACGGAGGGGCAATACTCCATGGTTTGATGCAAAATTAAATGCACTTATCAAACAGCGCAACAATGCGTTTAAAATCTGGAAAAAAAATCAGCAAAGTGATATATTCACAGCACTGAGAAATAAAACAAGAAATCAAGTTACCAACTATAGAAGATATGCTAAAACCAAATACTACACGACTATATTTAAAGAAAACCTGCGTAATCCGCGACAGACATGGAAAATAATAAATGCAATTCTAACAAATAGCTCGACACCCCAGAAAGATGAAATTGAATGTCTTCTCATTAAGAATGAAGAAATAACATGCCCAACATAGATAGCTTCAACTTTTAACAACTTCTTTATATCAGTTGGGGAAAACTTAGCAGCTACAATTGCATCATATCCAGATGATTCTATCACTATAAACACGGATCAAAAAGCAATCCAGTCCTTATACATGGCCAAAACAAATAAAACAGAAGTTCTCAGTATCATCTCTCAACTAAAGTCTAATGCATCTCCAGGTTTAGATGGAATTACACCAGTGTACCTGAACTTTTGCAAAGATATATTAGCTGACCACCTTGTTTTTCTTATTAATCAATCCCTGGATAGTGGAATCTTCCCAGATCAACTAAAGATAGCAAAAATAATTCCGATTTACAAAGATGATTGCAAAAAAAATCCTTCTAATTACCGTCCTATATCCATCCTCTCTGTTGTCTCTAAAGTTTTTGAAAAGGTTATTAAGCTTAGGCTCACTAAATATCTCCTATCAAACAATTTACTCGCATCCCAACAGTATGGATTCAGAAACCAATCTAACACAAAATGTGCTGCCTTCGATTTTGTATACGCCCTCCAAAAGCATATAGACCAGGGTAAGCATGCTGCAGGCTTATTTATAGATTTAAAAAAGGCTTTCGATACGGTTGACCATGGGATACTACTAAAGAAGCTAGAACACCTAGGCATAGTAGGCACTCCCCTGAAGTTACTGTGTAGCTACCTCTCTAACCGACACTGTCAGACCTTTGTTGGAAAAGGGACAAGCAGCATGGGAACGATAAAATGTGGCGTGCCTCAGGGCTCCGTACTTGGACCATTACTATTTTTAATATATATACATGATATTGCTAAATGGGGACTTAAGGGTACAATACAACTCTATGCAGATGACACAGTGATTCTTTATCACAATAATGATTTAAACGAACTTGAAAAGGAAATGGAAAGGGATGTAGCTTGCCTGGCAAACTGGCTGCGATTAAACAAACTTAGCCTAAACATAAAAAAAACACATTACATACTGTTTGCAAATAAAAAAATGTAAGTCTTAATATAAGTCTTGATAATAACCGCCTTGAAAGGGCTGATGTTACAAAATATCTTGGCCTTTTCATTGATTCACAACTCACATGGAATCACCAATTTAAACATGTTCTATCCAAAATTACTCCTATAACTGGTGTTTTATATAGACTTCGCGGGTTACTTCCTCCCTCTCTATTAAAATCGATTTACCATGCTATGATTCACTCACATCTAATATATCTCGCCGGAATCTGGGGATTTGTTACAAAAAAAATGATTTCAGAAGTCCAAGTCGTCCAAAATAGAGCCCTGCGAAATATTTTCAGTTTACCTTGGGACACACATGTCAAAGACATCTACAGAAACACCCAAATACTTCCTTTTAATACCATTCCCACTTTTGAAATAACGAAAACTATATTACAAGTAATTCAACACTCGGCACATTCCAACACTACACTCTATTACAATTACGACGTACACCAACACAACACAAGAAATCACAACAAACTACATATATCAAAAATCAAATCAACAAAATATGGACTAAGATCCCTAGAATACATAGCTCACACAAAATATAATCAACTACCCAACGAGATCAAATGTGCAAGTCAATGTAAAAAGACCCAAACTAACATGCTCAAACTTCATCTTATTAATGACTATCTGAAATAATAATGTTGTGTATGTCCCATCATATGTCCATTTAATACATACAGCTATATGTTTCATGTAATGCGTATCATTCCCGAAATGAGTTTATTAACTCCTGGGAGTACAATGCTTTATATAATATACTATATTCTGTATTGTATACTTTTAATAAAAAATAAAAAAAAAAAAAAAAAATAAAAAAAAAAAAAAAGTATTTTCTCTTTCTAACACCGTTTAGATCTTAGATCATATTTCTCACTGTGACGGTAAGGGAGACAACGACTTCTATGAGACCAATGAGCTGATCCGAAAAGCGAACAAATTGAATCTACTGGTTATAGCTATTTATTAACAAAACTGAACAAATTTACCTGAGAAATTAAAAATAAAATAATATGTAAGAATACGAGTTACCTACACCACAGATACATTTGATTTACGGTCAGAATGTTTCATCTTGAGGCTATCAAGAATACGGTTTCACAAAAAATAGCATTAGTGGGACCCCTTTCACGTAAAATTTGATAATAATTTAATGTTCTATGCTTATCACTTATCAGTAGTAGCAGACATTTGGCGTTTAGTATATAAAGCCCAACTAGCGTACATTCCTCACAGTTGAAGCGAAGACACAAGATGAAGTTCCTGGCCTGCTTTCTGCTGCTTGCATTGGCGCAAGCTGCCCATTTTGGCGACCACAGCCAAGTTGGTGAGTTACACATTGACTTTTCAAAAAAAGCTTACAAAATAATATATAATACTCAAAAACTTGATTTTTGTCTAAATTTTTTTTTTCGAAAACTATATAATTTTGCAGGTCATAAAATTCTGTTATGGCGATGCCATACGTAGTAATGCAAAATCATGTGTTTTTGGTTTGAAAATTTGGTCGCCTAGAAATGTTTCAGATGCTTCAATTAAATACTGCGAGTAGAATATATCTTGGCCTTTGAAATAATCGAGTATTTTTTTAGATAAATCTTTTTATAAGCCCAGAAAAAAAGAATGTATAGGCCTATTAAAACTGATTTAAAGTTCAAAATCTCCTACTTACGAACCCATTTTCGGTTATAATTATATTGTATAATGTGGCAAATTAAGATATTTATAAAATGATCGAAAAAAAAAAATATTTATGTTTGAACATCCACAAAATAAAATAAAAGGCACTTTTTGGCCATGTTTTTTTCTTGCATAAATCAAAACAGGCGTATGGTGTTAAGCGGGAATTTAAACCTTATCGCCATCTACGTAAGGGTTGTTATTGATAGCGGCTCATTTAAAAATATTACACGACGTAGTGCATCGCCTTAACTAAGAATTTTCAAAGATTGGGGGACAATTAATAGTATTGTACATATGATGTACAATGCTATTAAAACAATATGTTAATGGTTATTACACAAATTCTTTGATCAATTGTGCATGTAATTAAGATGGTAATGGATAAATTAAAATCTAAAAATCTTTACACCTTCATTTCAAAAACGTTTAGTTTCTTACTTTCACCCTACCTAGGCTATCATTTGAAATTATGGAGAGAAGGAAGGCGAATATATTTATGCATTATCTAGCACAGATTCGTGAAAAATTACAAGTTATTATTGTTATTGTAGGATTTGTTAAACAAAAAGTATTTATAAAAAATATATCTGCCTCAAAATCATTACCTTTCGAAAAACGATCAGAAAATTACCTTTCAAATGAACTTGACAAATTACGACATCTGTTAAAATATTTAACAAATAAATACATTTAATTATTATTACTACCGAAATACGTACGAGTACAATTGCTTGTGGTACATACTTTATCGCTTGTCTGAATCGTTCCCACAATCAATTTCAATTTTGAAAATCGAAGCAAATCTCAGTTCTAGAGTTCAATGAACCCGAGTAACACTTAACACTTAGGACGGGTTGTTTCGGAGAATTTGAACAATTCATCAAATTTCAACGTTTATTTTCGGGTTCTGTGAAAGATTTATTCAAGTTCTGTTATTATATCATTGTAGGCTAGTTGCTTGACAAAACTGAAATAAAAACAGAACTTGAAGAAATCTTTCACAGAACTTGAAAATGAACGTTGAAATTTGATGAATTGTTCAAATTCTGACAACAACCCGTCCTTAAACAGAGACACCACCGAAATGATATTTTTTTTCAATTGGTATTATCATAGTTGTACGGAAGATTGGAGTCGAGTTCAGGCTAAGAAGAGATGATAAAGCTTGATCGAAGAGAAGACATTTGTTTAGAGAGGAACAACAGAAAAATATGTGTTTCCAGTTCTAGGCCACAGAAGGTACGATCAAGCATGTGAATTTCAAAACGCTGAGAGTGAAAGGAACAATGTCCCATTCTGTATGAATAAGATTTTTTTAATTAGCGATCTATGTATCTCTCTGAGGATGTAAAATATTATTGTTGTAAAAAGGTTTTTTTGCTAATGAACATTTTTGCTAAAATCGTTAGTTTTGTATTTTTTTCAGCTGACAAGGAATTCCTTGTAAAGCAACGGAGCATCTACGACCTGCTGTACCACATCACCCAACACAGACACACCATTGAATACGTTCCTGTTGAGGAGTTCTTCTCTTCTTTCAAGAACTCATTACCTGTAAGTACTGATTACCGATTATACTATTATTTAGCTATTGTTAAGAATGTTTTGTATATGGTGTAGAGCACATTTTTATAACAACTGAGTTTCGTTAAAAATTAAAATGCCTAATCCTTTGTTCTTCACCTATTACAGAAACCCGAAGTAATAAACCAGTGGACCAAAGTCGTTAAGAGGGGTCTAACCCCGAAATACAAGATAGCTTCATCTGCTTCATTATTCGAAGCAGAAGAGGCCAAAGCCTTGTACTACCTGCTCTTCAGCGCCAAGGACTTCGAGACTTTCCACAAGGCCGCCGCTTGGGCTCGGGACAATGTCAACGAGTTCATCTTCACATACTCCTTGACAATGGCCGTCCGCCACAGAGAGGATACCCGTGAGTTCATCCTCCCAGCAACCTATGAAATCTTCCCTTCTCTGTACACCAACGCTGATGTCCTCTTCAAGAGCATTCGCGTCAAGACCCAGGGTTTCCTCACAGATCGCCGGTTGGCTGAAAAGAACGGAGTTTTCTCTCACGATGATTACACCTACACAATTGCTAACAACTTCACTTTCGATTTCAACGATGAGGAACAGAAGCTCGCTTACTTCACCAACGATGTCGGTCTAAACAACGACTACTTCAACTTCCACATTCTGTACCCCTACTGGCTGGGAGGTGAAGAGTTCGGCATTGATTCCGATAGGCGCGGAGAGATCTTTTACTGGGTTCACCAGCAACTGTTGGCCAGATACACAATGGAAAGATTCTCCAATGGTCTTGGAGATGTCCCCAAGTTCTCATGGAAGAAGACAATCAAGACCCCATTCAATCCCAACACCGTTTACCACAATGGAGTACCAGCCCCCAAAAGGGGTGATTTCTTCGATATCACCGAAGAACACAACTCATACGACATCGATGATGTCGAAGACTATGAAAGGCGCATTCGTGATGCCATCTACAACGGATACGTTACTCTGGTAAATAAACCCTTTAATAATGATAATAGTAGATATACTACAATAAATATACTTGTTAATAGCGCAAATTATTATTATTTTAGTTCAATGGGACTAAATACTCGCTGACCAAACCAGAAGATATCGAGCACCTAGGAAACTTTATTCAAGGAAACCCAGACTTCGGATATGTTCGTTTCTACAAGCAGTTTACTAGCCTTGCAAAGTTTTTACTTGGCGGAGGAATATACAGGTAAAAAATCTTTAACATTATTAACGATTATTTTGGATTACGATGTTTTTACTGGATTAAATCGTATACTTTTCGGTGCGCTATGATACCAAGAAAGTTCATTTATGTCTATAATTTTACAGAAATCAGGATTATGTCCCATCAGCCCTGGAGGTATCCTTCACCACGACACGTGACCCCATGTTCTACCAATTCTTCTCTCGCGTCCTGCACTACTTTTACCGCTTCAAGGATACTTTCACTCCTTACACAAAAAAAGATCTGTTCTTCGATGGCGTTAAGGTCGAGGATGTCAAGTTCACCCCCCTGAAGACATTCTTCGAAACATTCGAGTTCGATATCACCAATGAAGTTTACCAGACCAAGGAGGAGATAGAAAGCCGCAAGAACAAGTTCACCTTCTTCGCCAGCCAGAGTCGCCTGAACCACTTGCCCTTCTCCGTCAGCGTAGACGTCATTGCCGCCAAGGACGTAGATGCCACAGTCAGGATCTTCTTGGGACCCAAGTTTGATGGCTACGGCCGCGAGATCGAGCTGAACGATAATAGGTTCAACTTCCTCGAGATTGACTTCTTCAAGTTTGAGCTGAAGAGTGGCAAAAATACCATCAACCGCAAGTCTAGTGAATTCGCTCACAACTCTGCCACACAGACTTCTTCCCGCACATTGTACAAGAAGTTCACAGAGGCTATCAACGACAAGCAAGAGTTCTTCAAGGACCATTCCGAGAATGTTGCCGCCTGGCCTTATAATCTGCTGCTTCCCAGGGGATCCAAGGGAGGACAGGAGTATCAGGTATTCGTGATCGTGACTCCATTCCGTCCGGCCAAGACTCCAAGCAACGCTTACTTCCAGAAGTTCAGTTCTGGAGTGGGATCTGAGGGCCGCTACTTCGAAGAGTTGCCTTTCGGTTTCCCCTTCGACCGCACCATCGAAGAAGCAACATTCTTTACACCAAACATCTTTAAAACCGATGTGACTATTTACCACCAGAAGGGCGAGTCCCCTAACGCCACATTCAAGCCCTACGCCAAGACATACGCTTCAGAAACCTTTTAATCAGTCTACTAAGCATATTGGAGGTTGAAAATGTTAATTTACTAGCGGGAATTTTTAACAAGTGCTTGATATTCAATCAAATGTTTACCTTTCGAATTATTGTACGAACGCCTGATAAATAAATAAATATTTATTTCCATAACTATTTTATCATTTATATTGTTAACACTTTCATGTAATAATTCGATCATGTAGTGCAAAAGAACCTTAGATGGGAAAATTAAAAAATGTTTAGAATTTGTCCAAAAGCTTAACTACATAAAATATTTTGGTGTATGGTTTTATAGCAGATGTCAAAGATGCAAATCAAGCAGATAATATTTTTAAAAAATTACATTTGCGCACTTACGATTCTTTTGCAATGCACGATCGTGAGTAATCACAGTCGTACCTTTTATTTTATATATTCAGAAGGTACTAAATGTATATGAATAGAAAAACCAAGAGAAAGCATGCTTCCTATGTGAAGGAATTACACAGGCGAAATTTTTTTTAACAAATAAATATGAAAGAAATTTCACGTACTATAATTTCATATGATGAAATAACATTATACTTTAATTGTGCTAAACAAATATCATAGAGCAGGGGTTCCCAACCTTTTTGTACTTTAGAGCACATTCTAAAATATCGGTAGTGTGGCGTGCACCACCTATTTTTAATCGACAAACTCGGGGCAGCAATCGCAATGAAAATGACAACAACGCGGTTTCAGGCGGGGAATGCTATTTGCACATCACTCCTTGTACACGCCGAAAACCCGAAGTGAGCCGATGATCGCCGAACCGATCGTGACGGTACGAGCACGTGACTACTGTCAGTTTGGCTGTCGGGGCCATGCTTATTGATTTCACTGGACAGAGCTGGCAGAGTCATGTGCCATGTGTTTTGGAGCCTTCGGCGTTCATCGGCTCAGTTCGCGGCGTTCGTTCACTTCGGGTTTTCTGCGTGTACAAGGAGTGATGTGCAAATATAACTCTCCGTTCCAGGCTGGCGTGAAGAGTGCAGTCTGGCTCACCGCTAGACAGATTGCGACAAGTATTGTCAGCAAAGGAACCACTCATACATACATTATCGCAAACATATGAACGTATTTAATAAACCTAGGCACTCAAAAAAATTTAAACCCTAACAAATAAATAAAAATAATTCACATTTTTAATTAATGTTTGTGAAAAAATTATTTGACTTTCGAATAGTGGCGGGCACATACGAATCGTTCCGCGGGCGCCATGGTGCCCGCGGGCAAGGTGTTGGGAACCCCTGTCATAGAGGGTAAACTCGGGTTTCTCGTTTGGTATCCGACAGGAGAAGCATTTCAACAAAACTCTTTTGGTTTTTGTTGGGCAACAGATTGTCCCGTTCTATTATTTATTTATTTGTAAGAAACAAACAGCTTTTACATAATATACAATGATAAATATAAATATACAAGTTAACTGAAGTCAAGCCACAGAAGTTTCTTATGCTAAAGTTCATTGGAAATGAAGTTTTAATATCTTAAAATTAATTTTGTGTTAAAGGAAGGGGAGAGGAAGAGGAAAATAGGAAGAGGATAGGAGATGCTCCCGATACATTCTATACTCTCATATTAATAATCGATCGTACGCATTACTTCATATCGATATTTCTTTGGGTTATTACCAAAAATGTCAATGCTGTAAAATTTTGAATTATATTGTGCACATATAAGAGGAATTGGGGAATTTTTTCGAATATTTGTTCTACACGAGGGTAAATAAAATAAATCAGATTGTCGGGTTGATCTCGACGGAATATAAAGATTTATTAAATTGGTAAGTTCTGGTGAGTCTAGATCATTATTTAGGATTTTAAACAATAAGATTTGATCAAAAATTAGACGTCGTGTTTGGAGGGAGTTAAAATTGTGAAATTTAATGGATTCGGTATAATTTGAGAAGTGTAAGTTTAGTTTATAATTTATGTGTATAAATTTTTTTTTTAATTCTTTCTATTCTTTCAATATGGGCTTGGTATAAAGGAGTCCAGATCGGTGTACTGTGTTCCAAGCGCGGGCAAATATATGAGGTGTAAAGGGAATATAGTGTTTATGTTGTGGAAGGGTTTTGCTATGCGAATTATAAATCCTAGCATTTTATTGATTTTGTTAATGATTTCCATATTATATTATAAATCTACCTAGCACGGTTGATCGATAAAGGATTTATCGCTAATGTCGATAACTTGTCATCGTTCCTTAGTACGACCTTAGATCGCTAAGTAACTATGGTAAAAAGAAATTTTGAATTAAGACAGAGATTGGTTAATTAATCCGTTGTCTTGTCAAGCCATTATTTCATATTTTAAAATATATTTAGTTTTCGGGGTTTTTAAATTAAGTAATTTTCTGAAAATAAAATTAATAATTGTTTTGTGTTTTCTAGCGACCATTAAATTTTTCCAAGGATGATAGTTATTTTTTCGTATTCAAAACAAAAAAAAACTTTTTCGACCATCTAAGCTAGTCGTTACCAAATTTCGTATTTTTTTAACCACATTTGAACCTTACTCATATAGCAATAATATTATCATTAATATCAAAGCGTAAAGCTTTTACGTGTTATTTAATTCAAGTAGGTAGGTACTTAATACAGAATTTTCAAGGTTCCCTCTTTAGTATTTTAAAACAATGTTTAAAATAGAACGGTTATCATTTTTTTTATTTTATTAATGATAAATTAATGTTTATAAGACAAAGGATATCAAATAATTATAAGCAATAATTAGTCGCCTGAAATATCAATACAAATTAAAAATATCTCCCGAGTAAAAATAAACGGCATTAATTTTTACTCGGGAGATATTTTCAATTTGTAATAATATAGATCGGTCTGCATGTGTGTAACTCTGGTTCAATGAACTCGATTTTGTTTTAAATTGAAGTATCATTTTCAAAATTGGAATTGACTGTGTAAAAAATTTAGACAAGCTATAATTTACCTATATGTACAATACATATAATATTTGAACAGAAAATTATATCAATTGTCATTTTCAAAATTTGTAACTGATGAGTCATGAATTCAGACTATTACGTGTTTTTCACGGATCTGCTCAGAAGAGCGTGGTTGTAAGTCAATGTACTCAGATTTGTTTTGAATTTAAGTGTCATTTTCAAAATTGGAACTGATTGTGTTGAACTGATTTAATAGTGTGTTTTTGAAGGAAACAAACGAATTATTTCCATCATCAAATCAAGGGATATTTTTTAATTAATTGATTTATTTTTCAATGCCCTACTAGGTTATTACACAAAGATCACTAAGTAAATTTAAAACCACAGTATAACATATGTAAAAAAAAATTTAAAAAAATAAAGTATTAACTTATTTACTTTTATATGTAACTAATAATAATGTAAAATAACGGATTTGAGTGACTCGGTGTCGAAAGACCAATCCGGAGACGTCATTTTGCATAAAAACAGACTCTAAATCTGATTCTCCAGTCCTCGAGTCCAGTCCTATGTCCTACCCAGTTCATCCATCAGTCCAGTCCTGTCCAGTCCAGTTTTCCATTCAGTCAGACCATGATTCTATTCAGGAAGTCTTTATCAGCCATTCCGTAAAGCGTTAGCTTCCGTATTATATTGCTGTTGCGGTTTGAATCCATTATATACCCAAGGCGCAAGGAATATATGAAATCGTTGTCCAAAGCTTGTATTCATGTTTGGTACTTTTACTCTTTGTTCTCTTCCTTAGACTTGTCATGTATTGTATATTATCCCACTTACTTAAAAAAACTCTTGAAATTTATATACGTGTAATAAAAAATAAATAATTGATTATAACAATATTTTCATTTATTGATTAAGCAGCAATTAATTAATGATTAAATAATGATCACTGGTTCCATGATATTTCATCAAAATGAAAATTCAACACACCTTTAAAAAGCGATATACGAGTAGAGCCATTAAAAGCGATGAAACCAAAACTAGGTTTAATAGTTACCCATGTAACCTATTTAACCTAGTTTTTGTTTTATCACTTTAAAACTAGGTTTAATAGTTACCCATGTAACCTATTTAACCTAGTTTTTGTTTTATCACTTTAGGGAGGTATATTGAATTGTCATTTTGATGACATACCCGGTCACCTTGATTACTTAATCGTTATTTACATTATCTAAAGAGTGATGAACTAATTTGGATTTGTATGTCTTTAAAGATTTAGAACGAAAATATCAGCGACATCCATAAACTCATTGCGCAGACAATGTACCCTAACCATAACAGAATTCAATACAATTGAGCATTGGAAATAAAAAAATTGTAAAGCAATAAGTTAGATGTCATAGATATATATAGTCGCTGTTAAATCAAACCGGCATATGTGCAAAAAAGGAGCTTTTGAGTTATTGGTGTCAAAAAATTTATTTTTTTTCCCTTCTATTCTTATGTCGAACCGGCATGTCGTATAGTTGAATAAAAATCTGTCAGATAGCGTTGGGCCGGTATGCATTTACGCGGGAATCGCCACTTTTTTAGCCGAAGACAGACCTATTCCGCAATACGCCAGTTGCTTCAAAACTTTCAAGGGGGAAATGCATCCATCATGTAAGTAAAACTGAATTATCTCATAATAGTACATTTTTATTACTACCCAGATATGACTTATTGTATGACTTATTGGCAGATAATCCGGTTTGCACTTAACAAAAGCGTTTATAGCAGCCTCAACTAAAACAAACCGGCATATATGCCAAAATGTCTGATCCGGATAAAATTTCTCCCGGTTAAAAAAATAAATTAAAATTTAATAAAAAAAAACTTTAGTAAACTGAAAGATGCGAAACTGCGGTGACGAATACGAGTCTAAAACCCGTGGAAGAGTGAACCAACGAAGCATGAAGCCTCCTTGCCACAACTGTAAACGCAAGTGTTCCTAGTCATTACTACAGATCTCAAAGTTCTCGGGAGTATATTGATGGTGGAAAATCTATCGCCGATCACAGAGATTATCTGAAAGAAAGAAAGGAATCAAACCTTGCAGGAATCAGCTACTACCAGTACAGAGGTTTTTTCAAGTCATACAAACTTTCACACCGAAGAAAGATCAGTGTGATGTATGTCTCTTTTACGAAACAAAATACGACATAATATGATAATCATATTCCAGAAAAAGGACTTGTCCAGACTGGAAAAGGAGAATGACAATAAAAGCACAGATTCAACCGTCGCGTCGTAGCAGTATAGGATCTACAGGCAGTGCTGTCGTATCCGCATGGGGGGGCATCATCCTACTACTACATTTCAAAGCTAGCCGTTTACAATTTAACAATTGCTGAACTGAAGGGCGACAAAACAGTAAATTGTTACACTTAGGATGAGACACAAGGAAAAATAAGAGTTATTGAGATTGGGAGCTGTGTGCTGAAATGACTGCAACATTTAAATGACAAAGCTGACTGTCCAATAGACGTTGTCTTTTACAACGATAATTGTTGTGGACAACAAAAAAATAACTTTATGATGGCAATGTACAAATATGCTGTTACAATATTAAAAAACATAAAATCTATCACTCACAAATTTTTAGTAAAGGGCCACCCCCAAAACAAGGTGGATTCGGCTCACTCAACCATTGAAAAATAAGTTAAAAGAGCACTCCGAAGCGGACCGATATACTTACCTTCCCAATACGCCATGGCCATGAAAACGGCAAAGAAAAGTGGCAAGCCTTACCTGGTTCATGAGTTGAGTCATGAGGACTTTTTGATATAAAAGCTCTGAAGGACCCCCAGGTAATTTTACCCATTTTGGACATTCGAATGTTTAAAGTAATTAAAGACGACACGGCAACTTTTACTTCAAAACATCCTGCGGATCACATGCCTCGGAGGAGGCGAAGAAAGAGAATAAACGGGGCAATGGGAGCGTGAATCCTGTTCTGATGCAAGCTTATTCCAAGAGACCATTGATGAGAAGAAGAAAAATGGTATCCTAAAGTTAGTTACCGCCGGGATAATACCGTCAATTTATTCAGATTTCCATAAACGATTGGGAAACTTTGAAGTTACCAGCAAAGGGAAGAGCAGTTTTATGTCAATTGTTTATAAAAAAATTGTGAAGCAATAAATTATTTTTTCATTGACAACATTATCTTTTTTTTATACGTAAAACAGGTTCCAAAAGAAGAAGCCACTGTGACACAAAAGCAAATATTACACTGATTTTAAAGCCATACTGGCATATCTGCATTTTACTCCTAATTTAAACAATTTTCGATTTATTTGCAAGTACTACTTCAATAAGCAGTATTCGTCTAACTTTTATTCATTCATAAGGTGGCTTTGAGGTGAACCAAACGGACGTTAAAAGGAAAATATCATATGCGAAATCTTTAAAGCGCTCTGGTGAAAAACAAGCATTTTGCAGATATGCCGGTTTGATTTCACAGTGACGATATGTTGATAAGACGTTATATGTGGTTTAATTTGGTGCATGATTTTACTCCATACAATCTTTTCGAAAAGAGGTAGTACTGATATAATACATATGGGTCTATAATTTTCTATTTGACTATTATCTCCCTTTTTGAAAATGGGTGTTATGAAGCTACTTTTACAAATTTCAGGAAAGCAACCGGTTTATAAAGATAAATATAAAATTATAGTATATAGAGCTAGAACACGAACACAGTTTTTAAGTAGTATTGAGGGAACCATATCTAACCCCCGAATTTCACCAAACATCCAGTTGTTTAATCAAGGGTACAACATCATTCACTTCCACATGTATGTCATGTATTTTGTCGTGACCCACTTTGTGCGGGAAAAGTTCAAATATTTTTTCCGAAAAGAGTTAAGTGTAATTCAAAAATTTATTAATATTTTTTAAATTTAAATTTTCAATATTGCTGGTGTTCTGAACATTCTTTTCATTTACTGGTACAATCATTACGCAAATCGGAGAATCCGATATAATCATCTAAAGTTCTATTTATATTATTACGTTTAGTTATATTAAGTATTTCAGAATCGAACCATTTAGGGAATTTATAATTGAAATATTTTTGTAAGGGTACAAAACATCAATGGGTACAAAGCTATCGATTGCTAGCTAAGCCGAGGTAAGCTGGACTTGTGGTTTGAAAATGTCAGCTTGGGATCAAAGATCACCCCAAGGTCCTTGGTGATGTTTACGCGTGTAAGTACTTCACCATTCATTCTATACTGGCAGAATAGCGGATTTTGTGAACGACTATAAGTCATAACAACGCATTTTTTAATATTGAAGCTAAGTTTATTTTCTACCGACCATATCATGATTGAATCGAGGTCGGCCTGCAGTTTCGAATAAGCATAATCTGATTCGATTTCCTTCATCAGTTTCATGTCATCCGCGAATAGTAGACATGAGCTGTGACGTATGCAATCCTGAATGTCATCTATCAGAATAAGGAATAACATGGGACCGAGATTCGATCCTTGAGGAATTTCTGACAGAGCTGCGAACTTATGGGAGTCGTATTCATTTGTATTTACATACTGACTTCTATCTTTTAAATATGACGCAAAAAATGTCAGTAAGGGTTGATCAAAACCTATTTTATGCATCTTTTTTATTAGAATATCGTGATCTACTCGGTCAAATGCCTTTGCGAAGTCTGTGTAGATTACGTCCGTCTGATGCCTACTCTAGGCCTTGTGCTACCCGTCGAGAGAAAGAGAGTAAGTTGGTTACCGTTGATTTCTTCGGTAAGAAGCCATGTTGATTACCTCTTAAGAAAGGCGTGATTTGTGGATGATTTTATCACAGATAATCATTTCAAAAATTTTTGGAATTGTTGACAGTACTGCAACTGGTCTGTAATTTCTGACGTCAGTCTTTTCATCAGCTTTGTGAATGGGGCTGACCCTCGTTAGTTTCCAACACTGTGGAAATGTGGAAGACATGATGCAGAGATTAAATGTGTACGCAAGGGGTACACAGATATTTGGAGAGATTTTTATAATTATTGAAGGAGGAATACCGTCCGGACCAGTAGCCTTATCAGGTCGGAGATTCCGGATACAAGTTTCTATTTCCTGGATGTTGGTCAATCCGAGTGAGATATCTCCAACGTTCCAGGGTGATGCTATAATATTTGTCTGAGATAACGATTCGCTTTCAGAATGTTACAAATTATATTTTTTTCTCTATAATTTTGCTCATTAATCTCAGCAATAATATAGGTAGGGGAGTTATTTTTGTAAACGGACAATTTGCCTTCTAGACCAGCCATTCTCGCGCGCAATTGAACGAAGAATATTATTTGTTATAGGCATTATTTTTCCAAAATACTTATTTGTAAATTTGTTGTTTGGATCCATCACGATCTTAATGCATTGATGGCGTCGTTTTCCAAGGTTGTGTATGCCTGCTCATCCATATTTAGTTTGGATTTTTGGCTTAACAAATAAAATTAATACTTGGTTGAACCCTGGTCAGCGGCTCGCGGTGTGATATATCGTTCTCTAAGTTAGAAGGAGTGAACAGTCACTAAACGTGCAGAACTGCAAGGTAGGTACCCGCCAAGCGTGAACAATAATATAAGATACGGATATTATTGATAGAAGTTATTATTGTTTTTGACTAAAACACTGTAGATGGGCTAGAGATTATTATTGTAAATGTTTGAAAAAACCAAACAGAGAAACATGTTCCACGATGATAGCACTGGGACATTGTGTTTAACGCTTTAATTTAAATATTAGTGTAAATCTTTTACTTGGATTACCAGCACTATGGTCAGATACATACCGAAAATATTTTCCAATGGTCTTGGAGATGTTCTGAAGTTTTCATGGAAGAAAGCAATCGAGACCCCATTCAATCCTAACACCCTTTACCGCAATGGAATTCCAACCCCCAAATATGTAATTGATTTAATACTTTTAAATTTAATTGTTACTTAACATATTTTTATGAGATTTTTTAAAGTGAGTTCTCCATATTATGTAATTGAAGTTACCCACATCAGAATGTTCAAGGGTCTATCAATAGTGTTTTTAAACAATTGTTAAAATAGAAATCTTACCATTGAAAATAATTTGGTCATGAAGAACATTTTTATTATTCTGAAATGTGAAATGCTAATTCAGTGTAAAATGCAATTAATTTCTGAAATTTTAGAATAATCATTATTGTCAAAGTTAGCCAGAGCTGTAGACTAGTAAAATAATTTTTTTATCAATTATGTACAATGTTATCATTTTTTAACGGTGGGTAGTACCTAATAAGTACCACTTACCCACCTTATATATTCTTAAATGAACATGTTTCCCTAGTAGATTTTTGTCGCCTCGTTGATTGCTTTTCTATGGACGTAAGTTTTCACCATCTTTTTTTATATTTTTCTACCGAAAGAAGAAAGAATATTGTAGATATGTTACATCGGGAGCATTATGGACTTAATTAAGAGTATGTACCTAATGAAAATCTACATTTCGAAGTACGTTTTTACACATAGTGTAACGCTCATTTATTTATACGCGGCAAATATAAGACGAGCAAGGGTATCGGGTTGCAATGGCAACACTATTACCGCCGATCGAGCGATGTAGAAGACATATAACGAACTGCTAGATACGTCAATTAACAGTTATATACAGATTTATAGACTATTACTTGAAACTCTCCTGCATAATATGATATCAAGTGTTAATATTATGTCGAGTGGGAGAATTCTCACCATGAACTTGACAAATTTAAGTTGTTGCAATTGGTACAACACAGTGATCAGTTAATTGCATAAGAAACAAAAACAAACGGAATTCGGGTTCTAAAGTGACACATACTCATAGACTAAATACAACTACTCGATACAGTCCTTTTCATCTAAGATACAGTCAGGCCACTTGATTGCTTGACACTCTACACAAAGGGTTAGTTGCGAACGAAAACAGTGTTATCCTAAAAGATATTGAGTAAAATCAGTGATCGAGCATATTTTGCAACGTAAACAAATGCCTACCGCGATGTATTGTAACTGCAATGTACCCCAACATCTACTACCTAGCTTACATTACCTCATAATATGTAATATATGATTATTTATCAACGATAACCTAATTTAATTACGCACTTTACTACTCAGTTGAGCTGCTTAAAGGATATGACTAAAACCACATCCCAGTAAAATATTATATTTTAAAAATCTGTACCACAAAACTTCCAGGATGTTTGATACGCAATAAACTAACAAAGGATTGAATAGTATTTAAACCCATACAACTCGTCAATCATTGTCATTCGTTGTTATACCATCATCACTATAACTTTGAAACTTGTCTATTGTAAAATTACTGAAACTTAATCTATTAAATAAATTACTACATTCTAAATAAAACTTACTTATTGTGCATTCACTATCTAAATATAATCACGAAAGCAGCCTCTTCACATACGATATCTAACAAATATCAGGAGATATTTGAAGAAGGAGCTAAAACAAACTAGACCTCACTAACTAGACATCAACAACCTTGGTGTCAGAAGTCGGATTTGATATCAACATCAAATCATCGATTACCTGAAGTTCAACAAACTGAAGTCTACATCCAATGCGACTCCAGCCGAACTTTGAATCGAAACAGACGTTTCCAAGAGGACCACAACTACACGTTGCAGCCCTTGAACTGAAGTCATCAAGACCTAATCTCCAAAAACCTGATAAGAGAGCTACATAGGAGAGACTGATCACCCCTCCAAGAAAGGAACTTCTCGGAATGCAACCAACCATACAAATGTAAGTTATGTTTACAAATTGACAAGTACAAACTAAAAAGACGGTGTCCGCAGACACAAAAACATCAAATTCCAACACTAGAAGAAAGAAAATCTCTCGATAAAATAAGTAATTGCGATAATTAAATCACTTTCAACTTAAATAAAATTATTTAGAATCATTTAAAAAAATATATATTATTTAATTTTTTGAAAGAAAGTAAACAAAACAAAATGGGCTTCCGCTGTAAAAGGGAGAGAAGCAAGTTTAGCCATATTATTATTGATGAAATTCATCTCCCCATTTGATGGAAATAGGGACAAGCTAACGCCATTTTTATTAAACTGTGAAAGGGCGATTCACCTGGTTAATGAAAACCAAAAACAACTTTTGCTCTTCTATATTTTATCACAACTAACCGGACCCATTGACAATATAATAAATCAAATGAAATATAAAATAGATATGAAATTCAATTGATAAGGTAAAAATTATACAGAAATTAATCATTCTTCTTTATAGAAATAAATCATTCTACTTTATAGAAATTAATCATTCTACTTTATAAAAAATAATCGTCTTACTTTATAGAAAATAATTATTCAACTAAAATATGCAACCAATTGAAGTCTTATAAAAATTAAAATGTAACGAATAAAATGGCCATAATAGTATGCATTATTCAAACGATATGTCAGACAATTTATCTTATTTGAAAAACATTGTTTATAAAAAATAAAATTTAATTGAAATTTTAGAATATAAAACCAATTATGTAAACAAAACTGTTAATATGATTACTGAGGATAAATATACAGAAACAACCGAAAATGTTAAAAAGAAAAATTATAAACCAGCACTAGAAAGCTATAAAGTTGCAAATAAAAGACTGATAAATCAGATGATAGCCTGCAGATTAAAATATAATCCTTAAGAATATAATTACGACTATTTTTGATTAAAAAGCTAATAGTTTCCATTCTAGGGGGAGAAGTTATGTACCCCAACATCTACCAATGAACCTAGCTTTCATTACCTCATAATATGTAATATAAGATTATTAATCAATGATGATCTGATTTAATTACGCATTTAACTACGCAGTTAAGCTGCTTAAAGGATATGACTAAAACCACATCCCAGTAAAATATTATATTATAAAAATCTGTACCACAAAACTTCAAGGATGTTTTGACACGCAATAAACTAACAAAGGATTGAATAGTATCTAATCCCATACAACTCATCAATCATTGTCATTCGTCTTTTCGTTGTTATACCATCATAACTATAACTTTGAAACTTGTCTATTGTAAAATTACTGAAACTTAATCTCTTAAATAAATTACTTGTTTACATTCTAAATAAAACTTACTTATTTTGCATTCACCATTTGAAGATAATCCCGAAAGCAGCCTCTTGACCTACGATATCTGACAAATATCAGGAGATGACAAATATCGTCAGGCTGGACGAGTGTAATGCCCATTTATTTAAACGTTGCTTCTTTTCTTTCCCATAAGTCGAGGTTCAGTTCGGCAGTTCGGCTCGCATATATATACGTAGCATTAGACGAGGAATGGTTTCCGGTTGCAATGGCAACACTACTTCCGCCGATCGAGCGATGTAGAAGACATATACCGCACTATCAGTTACATCAATTTGTGATTGAATCATCAATAAACAGTAATATACAGATGTACAGCCTATTATTTTTTGACATTATCCTGCAGAATAATATATCAAGTGTTACTATACTCGTACATATGTATTTAAATATTTACGAATGATTTAATCACGGTTTTAAAATAAAATTCTTAGTAATTGTTAATAATTTATTAAAATTGTGTTTATTTAATATTACTTGGTAAACATAACATTATTGGTTGATCAAGAAGTCACGATGTAGCTATTTATATCAGTGTTCTGTAAAGGGTAAATTGCAAAACCCTATAAAGATATTTCTAGTGAGATACTGGAGCGTATCCTTTATACCGGTAGGCATAGGGCTTATGGCTAGCGTTAGGGGACTCGCTCTCCTGGTGGTAGATGGTCACCTCAGTGGCGAAGATGTTGGGTGTGAAGAAGGCCAACTCATCGATAGTGCGATCGAAGGGGAAACCGAAAGGCAGTTCTTCGTAGTAGCGGCCCTCATATCCCACTCCGGAGCTAAATCTCTCGTAAAATTCAGTGCTGTGGTGAGGGGTCTTGGCTGGACGGAATGGAGTCACAACGACGAACACCTGATACTCGTGTCCTCCCTTGGATCCCTTGGGGAGAATCAGGTTATAAGGCCAGGAAGCAACGGTCTCGTGATTGTCCTTGAAGAACTCCTTCTTGTTGTTAATAGCCTCTGTGAACTTCTTGTACGTTGTACGGTAAGTAGTTTGGTCGACAGAGGTGTGAGCGAATTCGGTAGACTTGCGGTTAATTGTGTTCTTGCCACTCTTCAGCGCATACTTAAAGGAGTCAATCTCGAGGAAGTTAAACCTGTTGTCGTTCAGCTCGATCTTGCGGCCATAACCATCAAATTTGGGTCCCAAGAATATCCTGACGGTGGCATCTACATCCTTTGTGGCAAGGACGTCTACGCTAACGGAGAAGGGCAAATGGTTGAGGCGACTCTGGCTAGCTGAGAATATGATCTTGTCCTTGTTGCTTTCAATCTCTTCCTTGGTCTGGTAGACTTCGTTGGTGATATCGAACTCGAAAGATTCGAAGAATGTCTTCAGGGGGGTGAACTTGACATCCTCGACCTTAACGCCATCGAAGAACAGATCTTTTTTGGTGTAAGGAGTGAAAGTATCCTTAAAGCGGTAGAAATAGTGCAGTACGCGAGAGTAGAACTGGTAGAACATGGGGTCTCGTGTGGTGGTAGCGTATACCTCCAGGGAAGACGGAACAGAATTCAGTTTGCTGTAAAACAAATGTAAATATTAATAATATCACTGCCCACTTTAAAATAAACAGCTCATCAATAAAAACATGTTTAACTATGATAACGAAAACCGATGCTTATCTTAACCAACTATTTACCTGTATATTCCTCCGCCAAGTAAATACTTGGCCAGGATGATGTACTGCTTGTAGTAACGGACGTACCCGAAGTCTGGGTTTCCTTGAATGAAGTTTCCTAGCGTTTCGATGTCTTCTGGCTTGGTCAGAGGGTATTTGGTTCCATTGAACTAAAAACAATTTAATCGAATATTAACGCAAAATCTTATGTAATAATGATGCTGTTCATTAACAGATCGCAAGATATTTACCAGAGTAACGTATCCATTGTAGATAGCATCACGGATGCGCCTTTCGTAGTCTTCAACTGCATCGATGTCGTATGAATTATGTTCTTCGGTGATATCGAAGACTTCGCTCCTACGGGGTGTTGGTACTCCGTTGGGGTAAACGGTGTTGGGATTGTATGGTGTCTTGATTGCCTTGTTCCATGAGAACTTTGGAACATCTCCAAGACCATTGGAGTACCTTTCCATCGTGTACCTGGCCAACAGTTGCTGGTGAACCCAGTAAAATATCTCTCCACGTCTTTCGGTATCAATGTTAAACTCTTCACCTCCCAACCAGAAGGGAAACAGAATTTGGAAGTTGTAGTAGTCGTAGTTCAGACCGACGTCATTGGTGAAGTAGGCGAGCTTCTCCTCCTCATCGTTATAATCATAAGTGAAGTTGTTAGCAATGGTGTAAGTATAATCATCGTGATAGTGGATTCCGTTCTGTTCAGCCAACTTGCGGTCGCTGAGGAAGCCCTGGGTCTTGATGCGCAGGCTCTTGTAGAATACATCAGCGTTGGTATACAGAGAAGGGAAGATTTCGTAGATTGCCGGGAGGACGAAATCATGGGTATCCTGCCTATGACGGACAGCCACAGTTAAGGCGTATGTGAATATATATTCGTTTACATGCTCACGAGCCCAGACGGCGGACTTGAAGAATGTCTCGTAGTCCTTGGCGTAGAAGAACAGGTGGAATAAGGCCATGGCCTCTTCCGTTTCGTGGAAGGATACGGCGGAAGCAAGCTTGTGTTTGGGGGTGAGTCCGTACTTGACGATCTTGATCCAATTTGTCAGAACTTCCGGTTTCTGTAAAGAAATAATAGTTATTAATTATTTTGTACCTATTTTAGAAGAAATTTGAACAAGAAGAAAATTACTTACAGTGTAAAAATCTTTGAATGAAGAGAAGAACTCCTCGGCGGGAACATGCTCGTGGGTGTGTTTATATTGGGTGTTGTGGTACAGCAGCTCGTAGATGCCTTTCTGTTTCACAAGGAATTCCTTTTCCACTGAAATTAACACATTACCAAAATAAATATTATTACGTACATACCCAATGTATTTATTTTAATTTTGTTTAAGTAAAAAAAAACTTACCGGGCTTGTGACCATCTTCAAAGTGAGCAGCTTGCGCTAAGGCAAGCAGCAAAAAGCAGGCCAGGAACCTCATCTTGAATCTTCACTTCAACTGTGAGTAATCTCCATTTTATGTGCCTTATATACTAAACGCAGCAGTCGAGATTCGAATGCGAATCGCTGATAAAGCCATAAATTCTCCAATCTTCCAGAGGCTCCAGATTCGTGATAAGGTTACTCAATAATTTTTCAAGGAGAAAATCATTATATTGTTGAAGTAGACAATCATTTTTTGCATCGTCAGTTTTAATTATTATCAGTTACACCTTTAAACTCCAGTAATCTCTTCAAATAATATTATGCAAATACAAGCTGGCTTTGTACTGCTTATAGCTAGTGGACCGTGGTTAGACATCGATGTGACTTGGAAGATGGCGGTAGCCATATTTACAGACAGTCATTGTCGACAAGGACATAAATGCCACCATCAGGATCTTCTTGGGACCCAAGTTTGATGGCTACGACTGGAAGATGTATTGCCTTACATGCCCTGCAAACATTCAAACTGTTTTATTATTATTATTACCAAACAGCAAAGATGTCAGAGTTCACACGAGAATGGATCCTTCTACGAGCTGTCAAACTGAAATAATCGATATTATGGTAGCTAATCTGCCTGAAGAAGGTTTTAACTAAGAATAAGGTACTCCAGTGCGTTTTTTTATTATTTTCTTTTATCATTAATGAAACTCTAACATAAATACCAGTAAAACATTTTATTTTTATTTAATGGTTAGTTTTGATGGGTAAAATATAATAAGTCAAATTTTTCGGGTACTGTATTTTACATGGCGGCGTCAAGAGTCAAGACGTTTTTTATTCGAAAGTTTAACCATTTTTTAAATTTATTTATTTAATATCCTTTGTAGAAATATATTAAACACAAAAATTGCATATCACAGTATACAAGCATAATCAAATACTAGAAGTAATTTAAACAAAAATAACAATCAACTGTGTCGTTTGATCGTGAAATGACGATAGAAAGTATAAAATTAATAGAATGAGAAACAAGTAGGTGCTTCCAAAATATAATAATAAGTATAAGTAGACTTAGGTTTTAATATTGATTTAAAATATATGATAGTCTTCATATACCTATCTTCCATGCAGTTAAACAGATCCACCACATCTGCATACCTATTACTAACTTCTTGTAATCTAGGTACAAGCGAGTGTTTGAAATGATCAGTCATGGAATTGTTACATTTAAACAGGATTTTGGATAGAGTAGCTCTCGTAGGGTAGTAGGTGTATGAAATTCAATGAGGTTAATTAAATCAGGGCTGTCTACACTACAGATCTGAGATATATTTTAAAATAAAAAAAAATTTCATCAAGTAATTGTAGCTTATGCTTTCAATTGGAATACCGAGCTTAAAACTTAATAACGTGTCTTAGGAATTTATGTTGAATTTTTGCGGTTGAATCTGAATGTATTTTAAAATGGGAGGACCAGATCGAGGAGTTATATTCAACTTGACTTCGAACTAAGATGTATAGTTTCGGTTTCACCTCATCCTCACACTCTATAAATGCTGGCGTCCCACAGGGATCGGTTCTGTCTCCGACTTTGTTTTTGTTGCACATCAATGACCTTTTGACATGTGCACCGATTCATTGTTACGCGGATGACAGTACAGTTCATGATAGCTTTTTGTTTGACAAGCCCCCAAAGGGCACACAAACTCCAACGGCTCGGAGGGCTTTGAAGCAGAGAATGGACGGTTATCTCGAGAGTATTTCCTCTTGGGGTAAAAATAATCTCGTCGAATTTAATGTTTCAAAGACCCAATCCTGTCTGATTACGTCTAAAAGGGATCTAAATGATAACCTAGTCTCCTTCAACGGAAGCAATCTTCCGAACAGGCCTTCCATTGATATGCTTGGTGTAACTATAAGTGACCAGCTCAGGTATGGGGGCTCCATCGAAGCCAGAGTAAAGCTGGCCTCTCAGAAGCTGGGCGTACTGTACAGGGCCCGCAGATACTTTAATAGTACACAACTGCTGACCCTGTACAAATCGCAAGTGCGCCCTACTGTCGAATTTGGCAGCCATCTCTGGTCCGGAGCCCCTAAATACCTGAAAAAAACCCTTGACTCTGTGCAAAAACGGGCGGTCCGTTTGATAGATTCCCCAATCTTAACAAACGGACTGCAATCTTTAGAGCACAGGCGTCAGGTAGGTATGCTGTCCTTGTTCTATCGGTATTACAATGGAAGATGCTCTGAGGAACTAGCGTCATTGATCCCTTTGGCACCGGTGCGTAGTCGGGATACACGCCAAACGCGCGCCCAACATTTGTACACGGTTGACATTTGTCACATGAGAACGGGTCGCTTCTACGATTCGTTCTTAAGTTCAACAGCTCGGCTGTGGAATGAACTGCCGGCCTCTGTGTTTCCTCCCTCCTACAACATGGGACTCTTCAAGACCCATGTTCACTCCTTCCTCTCCACAAAAAGACCCTCCACACAGCATCCCCAAAGATGACATAGGCCCTGAGGGAAATTATTTTCTTCAGGGCCTCCTGTGTGGAGTTAATATAAAAAAAAAAAAAAATACAAAATTTTCAAGGTTGAAATATTCTTGAAGCCTTAGGAATTTCTAAGCAAAGCATTTTCATTCCCTTATTATCAATTGCGTTTATTTGTGATATAAAGTTTAATTTAGAGTCGAATATTAGGCCAAGGTCATTAATTTCTTCAACAGGGGTAAGGATTTGATGAGTTCATATGAACAAATAATTGACCGACTTATTTTGTAAAATCTTATTGAACGACACTTATTTATTTACGTTAAGAGTCGCTAATTAATTATCCTGTTTAATTTATTTTGTAGACAGATACAATCTACGATGGTTTTAATTTTTAAATCATCTGAAAAAAGTAATGCATTTATAACCTCTTTATCAAATATGAATATTAACGATGTCGTTAATAAATTTTTGACAAATGATTTTTCAAGTTTATTAACAGTGTTCAATCTATTTGTCAACAAAAAATATATATTTTGAAGAAAAATTGCCAATATTTCTTTTTGAGAGGCAATGTGATCCTTAGGCAATTATTTTATAAATACTTTCAGCTTCACAAATCCTGCAATAATTATAATATCCCGTGAATTTTCACGGGCCTGCTAGTAATATTTTTCATTTTCAAAACCGGATTAAAAATTTATCAATAATTCAGACAAGCTATAAAGTACCTACCTACCTACAACATAACATTTTTTGACAGAAAATTATTTTCCTTCTATTTTGAAATCTGATAGTATTATTCATTTAGTTAAGGTTCATTTCGGTTTGCAGGCGACCAGACCCAAAAAAAAAAGACTTGAAAATTAAGACCCGATTTCATACCTGACCCGATTTTACCTGCGACCCCACGGCGACCAAAACTGGAACCTCTCATAACTCACCGAAGAAATTCCGCCGTAGTTATATTTCCAGTGCCTCCCGCAGGGCCTAGCAGCAAAAATCATCCGCTAGTGTGTAATTATTTGTTTACATTTCTTAGGGTTAATCTAACTAAAATCAGATTAAACCGCCTAGATTTACATAATTAGATTAACATCATTTCACAAATTAGTCATTATTGTAGTGCTATAAATTGTCATATTTGATTTATGTTGTTTTCATAATTTAAATATTTCAAAGATAGAATTTTTCAAATCCGGCCTAAACTATTGAAATCTGACGGGCTACGAGTGACGTTATATGTACCTATGACGAAAATCAAAAAAATCCCAAATAAAACTTAAGGTTCAAGGTTCGTAGATATAAGGGTTCGCTTACACACTAGCAAAATAATGCATCGGGTTCATGACGCAGCTTGAAGTCCCGAAAATAGAGATGGTTGGCACCTGAAATAGGTTGTCAGTGCGGTTCCACTTACCGAAGACCGATGCGGAACCGGTTCTTTATCCATTTATATTTAGAACGGGTTTTTCAAAAAGAAAAAAAATCTATGAACCCATCCTAATGTACGACCACAAGTGTACGACGATTTTCCTGTAACGTTTTTTTTTGTCCCGGTGACCTTCCTACTACTGGATTGCACGATTTTATTTTTCCAAGTAGAAAACAGGTTATTTTTAGAATCGGTTCCTTTTGGCTTTTATATGAACAAAATTTAATTTAAATGGTAATCTTGAAATTTTAGAGCTCTCAAATCGATTTGAACCAAAATTGCTATAGGGGAAGTTAGTGAAACTCGAATTTTATGTCAAAACCCACCATTTCGGCGGGGTTCTGTAATTTATTGAATTCTAATAGTTTTTTACTTCGTAGAGTTTAGAATTAAGTTATATGACGTATTATTTCAACATAACGAACTATCAATTCGCTCCGTACAAAAAAGTGAAACATAGTACTAAAAGTCATTTCATGGTACTAAAACATAAAACATTTGTAAATTTAGCTTCACAATGCTGCAATAGTATTGAAACAAATACTTTTTATGTAAGTGAACTCTATTATTAAGGCCCCGTAGTATGCGTTCATGGTTTGAAATGGAGATATGTAATACGAATGTTAGAGGGAGCGCGCTAATATTGAAAAAAGATAATAACTAAGCGAAAATGTCTCTTTTGAAATAGAGCAAATATCTCTCGTCAAACGCTTTACTTGGATTTAAAGTTACACTGTGATTTTTTTCATGCCCATAACATATTAAATAACAGAACTAAACGTGTTTTTAATAATTTTCGGATCTTATTTTGCGATTTTTTCTCCATCGAGGGAGTTTTATATAATTACCGTTTAGGCATAACAAATGTATGTATATTATTTAACTTTTTTTTGGAATTTTAAACTTAAAGAGTTAACAAGAAACTTGTTACAAAGCGGTTGAAATTGGGTATGCGGAGGCTTAAGAAAATCTATATTTTATAAAGTCAAATCATTGTCAAATTTGACAGATGCCTAAAAACATGAAGAGTCCCAGATGCCTCCGCTGTGCAGAAGAGCACAAAACACAACACTGTACCACAATACAAGATCCTGCCAAATGCCACAACTGTACCAACAGAAAAGGTTATCACAATAAACAACCAGACAACAGTGACTTCTGTGAATTTCGCAAGAAAATGCTACAAAATGCGCAAATGTGAATTCAATATGAGTGAGTCGCATTTCGATTACTTATTTTTTTATCCCCCTAAAAATGAACACTTTTTGCACCGAGGAATTAGATAAAACACATAATATTTCGGAATATATTTGTCCCACTATGATTGTAATAACATCGTGGATAAAATACCGAATTCATTCTCAATATTACAATTGAATATCAGATCAATGAATTTTTTGTAATAATTCATTTGCTAAATCATATTCGGGCTTGTATACCGAATTAACTACTTTGTAACATCTTGTGCGATAAACAGAAATAGTGGTATTGGTGTATTTGTGAAATCGTGTTGTTCAAACATCACAGTGGAAGAACTATACACCCAGTCAATTGCCTATAATTAATCTAGATGTAAATAAAATATGTTTTAATATTATCGCGATTTACCGAACACACGGATCTAATTAATTTACTTTTATGAGTGAATTCAGAAACATTATTTTATCAAAAAATAGTAAAAATATATCACATAAATCGGCGATTTTAACATTGACGTATCAAACGAAAATAAAAACTGATTTCATTAATTTCATCTCCGAATTTAAATGTATGTATTAAAAATGTATTATATTAAGTATGTATTAAATATTATGTATTAAAAATATACTAGAGAAATGACGGGCCAACGTCCATCATGTATCGATTACATATGGTGTATCACAAAAGACCGACAAATTACATACAATAATATAGAAAAAATAATGACTATCACACGTGCATCCATGTACAACAACTTAATATTAATGACCATCACACGTGCATCCATATACAACAACTAATATTAATGACTATCACACGTGCATCCATATACAACAACTTAATATTAATGATCATCACACGTCCATCCATGTACAACAACTTAATATTAATGATCATCACACGTCCATCCATGTACAACAACTTAATATTAATGACCATCACACGTGCATCCATGTACAACAACTTAATATTATTAATGACCATCACACGTGCATCCATGTACAACAACTTAATATTATTAATGACCATCACACGTGCATCCATGTACAACAACTTAATATTATTAATGACCATCACACGTGCATCCATATACAACAACTCAATATTAAGATTGATACAAATTAAAAAGCAATGCTTACACAAAAAAGTCACTAAACCATAATAAATTAATTTTAAAAATTAGTGTGGAAAGCTGGCATCTCGTGTTAGAATCCTCATGTGCGCAAATATGTTTGATAATATTTTCTGTAATTATATCTCAAATCAACTGATATTAAAACTATAAAATTATAACGCATGACGAAAAATTTCCGTTTGTTAAGATAGGGGAATCTATCAAACGGACCGCCTGTTTCTGTACAGAGTCGAGGGTTTTCTTCAGATATTTTGGGGCTCCAGACCAGAGGAGGCTAATACAGTCAACCGTAGGGCGCACTTGCGATTTGTACAGGGTTAGCAGCTGTGTACTATCGGCAGTATCTGCGGGCCCTGTTGGTGCAGTACGCGCAGTTTCTGAGAGACTAAAATCTAACTTAAATCTGGCATCTAGCATTCCAATGAAAGGCATGTTGGTAAGATTGCTTCTGTTGAAGGAGTTATTCTTACCCTGAGATGAAACCCTCTCGAGGTGACCGTCCATGATCTGCTTCAAAGTCCTCCAAGCTGATTATGTTTACTAATATTGATCCATTCTTAAATATTTGAAAATTTTTTATCCATCATCTCGGCGTTCTTTATATTTTTTTTTCGTTTTTTGTTCATCGGATTTACAGAAAATCGTCACATGTTCTGTCTTTCTTTCTGGCTACCTACTTTCTCTTCAAGCGAAATCACAGAAAAATCCTGAAACATCTTTGCTTGGGCGCTCAGAATAATAGTTGTTGATTTGTGTGCCTGATTTTGGAATTTAAAAAATGCCCTCTACTTGCCTGCAGTTTACCGCAAAATTAACATTTGGTTTTCTTTGCTTCGTATTGTTTGTTATCGGGTTGCTATGGCGGCAATATGTTTTTATCGCGTTAAGACCATTCGAGAACAATTTGAAGCCGCCGGGTGAATGGGAATATGTTTGAAAATGCCTTAATACATTATGCATTAACGATACAAAAATAAATAAATATCATATTAATTAGTTAATTTTGTACCACTTTGCATGCAAATAATTTAAAAAACGTGTTGTACAAGATGGCTGCCAGGCAATTTCCCCTCACCCTATATTTGGCTTCAATGTCGTTCATACTAAATCGCATCCATGGATTTTTAGGTTCATGGTGCTGTGTCTGTGCTGTGCCGGCAGATGTGAATGCTCGCGTCTTCGCCGTGTCTGATACGCTACTCTGTGCCGGTAGATGTGTAGACCTTAATTTGTGGACTAACATATTTTTAGGAACATTTAAATTCAAATATTCACTTTTGAATTACACGCTGTAGAGTGAAGGATTGAGAAGTGTTAGCTCTATTTAAACTCGTTGCCCTCGAGAGCGAAGTACATTCTGGCTATCCGATACAATGATACAATGGATACCAGCTTTTCGTCCACTCTCACTCGCTTTTTTCAGGAAATTTAATATTGTTGACATTAGAAAATTGAAATGCAAGGTTTCTTATGTAATATTGTTGTCATTAGAAAATTGAAATGCAAGGTTTCTTAGTGATATTGTTGACATTATAAAATTGAAATGCAAGGTTTCTTATAATAATTATAATGAATAAAATAAAATAAAATAAAAGTGACTATAATTCCAAAGTGCAAGACTTTATTAACACGGACAAATTTGACATTCTACCTAAAGACCCCACTACCAAATACCTAGATAACATTAAAAGTGCCTTGAATTCATGCAAATCCCCAATCTTTCAAGACAATTCATACCAACAAGTAAAATTTCTAACAAAAAATCCATTGGCCCCTAAATTATATGGTTTCTTAAAAATCCATAAAAGTGACAAACCTATTAGGCCCGTCGTGTCAAGTTGTAATTCTCCGAATTTCAAAACAGCGTCATTTATAACTGAAGTATTTAATAATTCTAAAGTGTTTGCTCCGAAATTCGCCATTAAGAATTCATTCGCTTTGATTGATGAACTGAAAAATCTACATATTCCGAATAATTCAAAATTAGTCTCATTTGATGTTGTTAACTTATTTCCAAATATTCCCGTAGATGAAAGTAAAAGCTTATTGTCCAAATTATTACAAAATTCAAAACTACCAAATAATTTCTCTAAGGAACTTTCTCACCTATTTAATGTTTGTCTAAGTCAAAATTATTTCCAATACAATGAACTTTTTTATCAACAAACAGATGGCCTGGCAATGGGAGCTCCGACCTCTCCCCTCATCGCCGACATATTTATGGACAATCTAGAGAATAACATTTTTAACTGTAAATCGCCATTATTAAGGAATTTGTTATTGTGGAAGAGATATGTCGATGATGTTTTCTGTATTTGGACAGGTACTGAGCGCCAACTTGATTCCTTCCTAAAACTAATAAACTCTTTTCATACAAAAATTAAATTCACAATAGAAATAGGAACTAATTCTAGCTTAAACTTTTTAGATCTCACCTTATCAATCATTAACAATAAAATAGAATTTAAAATCTATCGTAAACCCACTTACACTGATACAACTATTAATAATTCATCTAACCATCCCATCTCCCACAAACATTCTGCTTTCCATTCCATGATCCATAGATTAGTTACCGTCCCGTTATCAAATTCCAACTTCTTATTAGAATTAGCGACGATTAAACAAATAGCAATTAATAATGGCTATAATGCAAATATGGTCAATAACATCCTAAATAAGAAATTAAAAAGATTATCGACAAGTAAATTTTTATTTAACAGCTCCCCTCATAATAATAATAAAACAAAAAAAAAAGTTCTACCTACTGAGTCTAGTGTTGACATATTCTTACGTCTGCTATAATTTAATAAAAATCAACATAAAACTGAAGTGTACTAAACTCAAAGATCTAAACTATTAGAAATCAAAGACCGCGCTTCAAATCAGTGCATTTATATCTTGTGAAGTGCTATTTTTTCATGTTTTTTTGTCTTCACAAAGAAATTGCATGTTAATTGTCAAAAAAAAAACCAAATAATAAAAATAAATCTGTCATTCTGTACTAAAACGAGCCAGCTGTTAAAAAATACAAAAGTGCCTAAACTGTGTTGAAACTATCAATATTAAACATCATTCAATCAATTTTATTCACAGCGAAATCACTTTTTATAAATTTATCTCAACATGAATACACTATGCATCGTTTGCGACAAAAATATTGACAGTCCAGCCGAATACATATCTTGTGTTGTCTGTGATAATGGCTATCATCTTGTTTGTGCAGAGATTGGTGAAAACATACGTGGTGCTCGTAATTCTCAGTTGAAATGTAAAAAATGCTCTAAAGCTTTTTCTAAAAAAAAGACCAGGAATATGAATTATTGTGATGAAAAAATCGATCAAGAACCATCTACCGGCAAACCTACCAAACATCTAACTCAACAGTCAACAGACGCAGAGAAATTTCCTTCATCAAACGTAGATGGCGCAAGCGGTATACTTACATCAGATAAGTTCATTTTAGAATTAAACAATTTCAAAAAAACAATAATGGATTTTGTGGAACAAAAATATGATTCGATTATCGCACAAAACAAAGAAATCCTTGATTCATTTAAATTTTTAGCGGATCAGCAAGACCTTCTAAAAAAACGATTAACTGACATTGAATCCTCGCATGAAAGGGTCATTACTGATATGCTAGAATTAAAAAAACAAAACGCTGTATTAGAAAATACTACTTCTCATCAGGACGACAAAATTGACCGGCTGGAGTACATTACACAGATGTGCAATATCGACATTAGAGGCATCCCTGAAGCAAACAATGAAAATATTATGGAAACTCTTAAAAAAATATCAAAAATCATAAATTACGGAGATACCACGATACCTTTACAATCTGAAATCAATAAAATGTACAGACTAGGACCAAAACTGTCCGAAAAAAATCCCAGATCTGTAATATTATCGTTCAATAGTATTAAATCTCGAGATGACTTCCTACTCAAAATCAAAGACTATAAAAAATCCTTTACCTCCAGTTCAAGCAAACTCAATACAGCAGATCTAGGGCTATCTCAAGAAGCAAAACGGATTTACGTGTCAGATCATCTTACGCAAAAAGGAAAATTCCTACTCTCCCAATCTAAAAAATTCGCAAGAGAAAATAACTACAAATACTCTTGGTCATCTTCGGGGCGCATTCTGTTAAGACAAACGGATGCATCCAAAATTATTTCGATTAAAAACATCACTGATCTTGATCGAGAAAAACGCCAACAACTGTGACAGATGATAAAAAGTACCTCAACATTTACTGCACTGCTAAACAAAAATATTCCGGATAATATCATCTTCATCGCAAGTTTTCTTATGAGTTTTTTCTTTGTCTTTAAAAATAATAATGTTTTAATTGAAAATAATGCATTCTTACTCTTTTTAGGAGTTCTTTCATGTAGCAACAATATCAGTGTGAAAATTGTTTATATCAGTATTCACTATTTTTATTATACTTTACCTCCTTTGACTGTAACTCACATTTCTTCAACTCTCTCTAAAAAAAATTTATTTATCTACATAAATAATACTTTCACTACAAGTTTTTATTTGAATATTTATTTATTTATTGTTGTTATACGCCCATAGGGGCTTTTACATAGATTATAAATAAGTTTTACATAAGTTATCGAGTTTGAATTTATACTAAGAGTTATAAAAGTGAAGAATTTTTAAAAAAATATACAAGTAGTTTTTGAAGAATATGGCGTAAAGAAACATTTTAAACAACATAATATTTAACAATAACAAAGAACAAAATATAATATAAAACATTACAATAACATATCTAATCGTTAAATCTATTACAATAATTTGTATGATTCCACAAAGTGTTGGTTTAATTTGAATTTAAGATTATAAAGGGAATCATGGAATATATCTATAATACCACCAAACTTGTTGCCCAAATCATGCATCCTATTGGTAAGTGAGTTTGACTGATAGTTGGTTTTATATGTGTCGCAAAAGAATGTTGTATTTTGTCTAGTATTTCTTGTCGGTACATAGAGTTTAATAGCAGCAACGATGGCAGGGCTGTCAATAAGGTTGTTCATGACTCTGTATAATAAAATTAGGTCTGAAATGGTTCTTCTGTCAGACAGCGTAATTAAATTAAGTTCATTCATCAAATTTACATAATTAATGTTTTCTATTGGAATTTTAAGCTTGAAATTAGTACCTAAAGAAATTTGTGTTGAACCCGTTCTAATTTGTTAGAGTGTACTTTATAGAAAGGAGACCAAATAGGTGAATTATATTCCACTTGGCTTCTAACTAGTGAAATGTAGAGTGTTTTCATGCAATCCAAGGACTTAAAATCAGTTAGGGTTCTACAAAGGAAGCCAAGAATCTTTAAAGCCTTATTAGTTATATCATCTATATGCGCTGTGAATGTTAAGTTTGATTCGAATATAACTCCCAAGTCACGAATTTGTGATACTGGTGTTAATTTAACATTATTTAAATTATATTCATGTAAGATATGAGAATGAGTTCTGGATAATCGTATTACTTGACATTTCTCAATGTTCAAAAATAACATATTTTGTTCGCACCATTTAAAAAATTTATCTAAATTAGCTTGTAAAATTAGGCAATCATATATATTTCGTATTCTTTTAAACAATTTTAGATCATCTGCAAAAAGTAGGACTTGTACATCTTTAAATATGTTTACAATGTCATTAATGAATATTAAGAATAATATTGGGCCAAGGTGGGACCCTTGCGGGACACCACTTGTGGCCTCGAATACATAGGATTCTATAAAATTAATCCTGACACAAAGAACTCTATTACTGAGGTAACTAATAATCCATGTCAATAAACTACCTTTGATGCCTAACAGTCGGAGTTTGGATATAAGAATATGATGTCGAACCTTATCAAATGCTTTACTGAAATCGGTGTATATAGAATCCACTTGTTGTTTCAGACTGAGCGATTCAGATATGTAATTATTGTAGATAGTTAAATTACTTAAGGTAGATCGACCTCTGATAAAGCCATGTTGGTTAGGAACAATAATATTGTTGATAGGTTTTACAATGGTATCTAATACTAATGACTCGAAAAGTTTGGGTAAAGCAGACATAATACAAATAGGTCTGTAGTTAGATATATCGCTTTTGTCGCCTTTTTTATGAATGGGCGTTAAATAACTCTTTTTCCACAGAGCCGGAAAACAGCCAGACGCTAAGGATTTGTTAAAAAGTTTATGTAAGGGATATATCAAACTATCAATGCAAGTTATTAAAAATATGGGAGGAATACCATCCGGTCCAGCAGATTTATTACTATCTAGTGCTTTTATGCTTCTTTCTATGGAATCTAATTTTATGAAACATTGACTTAGGTTTAATGACTCTTCCACTGACGTACTGGAGACTGCTTTGATGGGAATATCTTTGTCGTAGACACTTTTAAATGAGTCAGCAAAAAGATTAACTATACCCTCAATACTGTCGGCACATTTTTCTTTAAAGAACATGCTATTAGGATATCCACAGTTGTCTTTTCGTTGAGATTTAGTAAAATTCCAGAATTTTTTCACATTGTGATGATGTACCTCATTTTCAATTACGTTAACATAGTCACTATAGCACTTTATTGATAATTCTTTACATTGTTTTCGTAGTTTAGTAAATGCTATATAATCGTTAGAATTTCTGGTATGTTTATATTTTCTGTGGATACATTTTTTTTTATTAATTAAATTAGTTAGTTCCCTTGTAAACCATTTCGGATAATTAGATGATGTAAAGCTAACCTTGGGAACAAATTGTTCTATAGAGGTATTTAAAATCGAGTAAAAGTATTCTAATTGATCATTTATATTATTTTCCTCATCTAAAAAGGACCAATCTGTTTGGGCAAGGTACTCCGTAATATGATGGTATTCAGCTTTGGAAAAGTTATACGATGGGACACTTGTTTTTTTTGAAGATGTTAAAGGCCTATTTGTTATGATAATGTCCAACGGTGGGTGGTGTTGATCTAATGGTAATAATAATTCGTCGGATAGCTCAACCACTAATTTCGAATCACTTGAAAACACTAAATCCAACATTCGATTGTTAAAGTTGAAAATCTTGTTTGATTGAGTTAGTCCCAAAAATAAAGACATATCACGAATTTCACTACATTTAGCACACTGTAAATCGGCTTGGTTTGTAGCAGGTCCGTTGTCATCTTGGCTGGTCCAGTTAGGAAGGTTATAATCACCAGCAATAATGAATTTTGCTTTAGGATATTTGAATTTGAGTACTTCTATGTCCTCATTGTGATTTTTATACGTTTGCAAATCCGATGCAGGTGGGATATAGACACAGCCAATAATAATTTTTCCATTAGGTATATTGAGCAATACAAAAATTTGTTCAACACTTTTGTGTTTTACCGGTAATTTAGTAGATGATATATTCTTGGATACGCACAGCATCACACCTCCTCCGTTAGACTTTTTGCTCGTAATAGAATTTCGATCAGAACGATATGTGGTATATTGATGTAGGCCTAATTCTGACGAGCTGATATCAGCATTTAACCATGTTTCAGTTAAAAACAGAATATCGTGTGAGAAGATTGGGGAGTTAATTTTAAGTTGGTGCAATTTTGTACGCATTCCCCGTACATTTTGATAATATCCTGTAAGTCTAGAAAATCTGTTCTGTTTGTTTTTTAGTTTTTTGCTTGGGTTTTGATGATTTTGGGAATTCCGTTGAAATGTTTGATTCGTAAATCGACTTCGCCCTTTTCTTTCCTCTCTTCTAATTCCTTCCAGAGGTCAGTTAAGTGATTTCTTTGTTGTAGTGTCCTGTCAGGTTTGATTATAATTCCATTGGACAGAGTAGTTTTGTTAAAGAGTATTAGTTTCGCCTGTTTGACTTCATCAAATTCTAATTTAATTGGCCTGGTTTTGTTTGGAATTTTACTTCCGAGCCTGTAAATTTTCACATCTTCTAGATTGAACTCGCTATTAATTTCACTAATAGCTGCTAATACCTTTTTTCCATCCTCCAAGACGCTCACCGCTACCGCTATATACTATTCACACACCCTAAGCATAATACCTAATATTTATCAAAATAATTCATTCTTACTTTCATTAGTAGCTTTCCCTAGTAACATCAAAATTATTATAAAAATTGCGAATCTTACAATTAAAAATTCTAACCATACTCTTCCTCTAAGCAACAAAAACCACGCTGTTTTAGTATTCTTTAAAATATCTGTTTACTGTGTAAATATTATTCTTCCTGCATGTTCTCGTAGAAATCAGAGTAGTAATATCTTATTTACTCACTATATGATGCTCCTATTTTCTTCAATAATCTTTTTATTTTGGTTAACTTTTATTAGCACATTGTATTTAACATTAGGATACAACAGATGTATACATAATGTTTATATATCAGGGAAAAAATCCCGCTACAAATGCCCACCCACATTTTTAATCATACTTTTCCATTTTTCACATGTTACTAAATTTAATTATTGTCCTTTATCACACCTAACAATTACATTCAGAAGCATTATACACTATAGTATGCACTTTACGGTTAAAATATATTTTAAGTTGGAATACTATGTATCAACATTATCATTCATGTTATATAATGTTCTCTCATTATCTCACAATAATGCCCTCTCTCTATTCTCTATCTCTGTGCTTCAATCAAACTCATATGTACATATCATAAGCAGCGAGAGTCTTTGTAAGATTATGTTCCCAGCAAATCTATGTAAATCTGGAAAAAATCTTAATTTACATAAATATGTCCTAGTATTTGTTCTTCTTTGCATTTTTCGCATGTTATGGTATTTAATTATTGTTTTTTGGCATTTTTTTCGCATCAACTCCCCTACAGAATCAGCACATACTTTGCATTTGGCCATTTTATTGATTTTATTGTTTTCATATTTATTGTATTTGCAGCCTTCATGACAGATATCTACATAATCATCAACTGCTTAGATTGCTCTTTACGAAACATACCAACACCATCATCTTTTATAACATCTTTTATATCTAATATAATTAGTGGAATCAACTTTCATCTCGAAGTAAAATACGCATCATACTCGAATTATCAGAACTCACAATCTACTATACATTATATTAATAAAACACTGATTAACAACACAGTAATTTACACATTCGTTTTTAACTTTTTGTTTGCTGACTTTTCACAAAAGAACTACGGGTTCACCACCACACATCATAGTAAATTTAATCATAATTATGTTTCAGTTACCTTCGGATAATTACAATGATTCTGTAAGTAGCATTAATATGAATATAATTCGAGATCTGGAGAATTTAAACAACTATAACTGGGACTCATATAGTCTAAAAATCATACAACAGAATATTAGAAGCATATCAAATCTCGATGACTTTACAATTTTTCTTGATCTATTTAATTCATCTTTCGATGTTATAATATTAACCGAATGCTGGTTAAATAAATACTACACCGTAAAATCAATACACAATTACTCTGAATATCACACCACAACCAACCTCAACAAATCTAGTGGAATTGTTATATACATCAAGGACGGAATTAAAGCTCATGTTGAGGAAATTACTTTAGCACAATCAAACTGTATGAAAATAGTATTGAATAATAACATATGCATATTTGCCATTTACAGATCTCCTTCCTTCATCAATACTGACCCCTTCCTTTTTTCATTGCAAGCAATTTTAAACAATGCGAAAAAATTTGAACAGCAAATTATAATGGGAGATTTAAACATTAACACTATCCCTGACTACCACCGTCAATCAATCGATTATCTATGTCTACTCGCGGAAAATGGTTTCACACAGACTATTAACAGCTTTACTCGTGAACAGGGCTCGAGTAAATCCTGTCTTGATCACATTAATGTAAAAAATATTAACTTTATTGACACTTTTGTTATACACTCAACTATTTCAGACCACTATACAACATCTCTTTGTCTTAAAAACAAGCCTCCCACTTCTTCGAAAATTAAATACGTTGCTAAAACTAATTTCAACAATTTAATTGAGGACTTGAGCGCAGAAAACTGGCTAAATGTTCTAGATAAATCAGATACTGACTTAGCAATGAAGGAATTTATTATCAAACTACACGAGTATATATCAAAACACACAAGCAATATAACCGTATCTAATAAACAAATTAAATTCACACCATGGATCACCCTGGGGCTAGTTAAATCGATTCACAGAAGAAATCATCTTCATGAAAAGGCAAAAACATATCCTGAGAATTTGGTATTGCAATGTTATTATAAAAAGTATAGGAATTTGTGTAAGAAATTAATTACATCGGCGAAAGAAAATTATTATAAAAAACTCATTTACGATAACAACTGCAATCCAAAACGTTTTTGGGATACCTTTCGCAACATAACCAAATCTAAAATCAATAAATCTTCTGAAATAAAATCGCTTTACATTAACACATCAAACTCTGAAGTCCCCAAAGATATGGCAAACTTTGCAAACAGTTACTTTTCATCTGTGGGTGACACACTTGCGAAAAAAATTCTCGATAAGTGTAAGAAATCAGAAACCGCTCTCGCCAATTTAACTATCCCTAGGATCGGTCACAAAATAGACTCAATCACAACTTCAACTAACGAAGTCATGAAGATAATTGACGACCTTAAGTCATCAAAAGCATGTGGTCCCGATAAGATTTCATCAAATCTTCTAAAAATCATTAAAGTATACATAGCCATACCGATTGCTTTCATTGCGAATCTTAGCTTTAAATCAGGGAAATTCCCTAACCATTTAAAGCAGTCAATCGTTATTTTACTGCATAAAAGTGGGGACAAATCACTGATACATAATTACCGGCCTGTTTCCTTGCTCAACTCTATCTCTAAAATTATGGAGAAAATTGTAAAGAACCGTCTCATCCATTATCTCGAAAATAACAAAATCCATTCTAGTAGACAATTCGGCTTTCGCAAAGGTTTAAGCACTGAAAACGCCATCGCTAATTTGACAAAAATCATCTCTAATAATCTAGATAAAGGTAGTAAATGCATTGCACTTTTTTTAGATCTAGCTAAAGCATTCGACACTATCTCGCACAAAATTCTGCTGAATAAACTACAGCGAATTGGGATACAGGGTCAAATTTTCAAGTGGTTGGTTAGTTACCTAGAAAACAGGAGCCAAAGAGTGGATATTAACGGTACTCTAAGTGATCCAGCCAATATTAAATATGGCGTACCACAAGGAAGTACACTAGGTCCCATATTGTTTAATGTTTATATAAATGACTTATGTAATACTTCATTTGCAGACCACATTATTACATTTGCTGACGATACAGTACTTTTATTCGAAGGCAAAACCTGGAATGGGTCTTGCAGTAAAGCTGAATTTGGCATAAACAAAGTTAAACAGTGGCTAGATAGTAATCTCCTCACTCTTAACTCGGATAAAACGAAATTCATCTGCTTCAGTTCAACTCCAGCGGGTCAACCACAAGAAATTATTAACATTAGAATACACCATTGTTACGACATTATTACATGTAAATGCAATACCCTAGAATGTGTGGACAATATAAGATACCTAGGAATTATCATTGATAAATTTCTGAGATGGGACAAACACATAGCCTTTACTTCCACAAAGGTCAGGAAACTTACACATCTGTTTATAGCAATAAGAAATATTCTATGTCTAAATGATTTGAAACGTATTTACTTTGCAATGTGCAATTCCATATTAGACTATGCTTCCTTAGGTTGGGGAGGTTGTGCTAAAACCATACTCGATCCCTTAGCTAAATCCCAGAAATCGATTATAAGAGTCATACTGAAAAAACCTTTCAGATACCCCAGCGATTCATTGTTCGCAGAGTTTCGCGTTCTTGATGTAAGACAATTATACATGAGGAAAATCATATTACATACTCAAAAACAGAGGCACTACTTAGCTTCCGTAAACCACTGTCATAATACACGACATGCAAAAAAAAACCCAACAGTTCCGCCCACCACTTCCTCATCTTTAGCACAGAGACAATTCTCATACTTAGGCCCTAAACTGCTCAATCTCATACCTGATGCATGGAAGGCAAAGAGTACTAATATTCTACGCACGCAGGTAAACAATTGGCTTCTGGTCTTGGGGAGAGCTGAATGCGAGAATATGCTAAAAAACAGTAATTGAATTGTAAACTTTGTTTTTCTTTACATTCTTTTTTACATTTTAATTTATATTGGTATTATATTAGCATTACAGGAACTGTATTTTTACATAAAGTAAGTTCGAAAATTGCTCAATTCTTCGTGATATTTTTCCTTAAATGAAAAGTTCCTTCTTTACTTTCATTTTTTAATTTTTTTATTTATCATTTCCTTGTTTTATCTATTAATATTTCTTTAGTTTATTATATCAGCTAAACAATAGTAAAAAAAAAAAAAAAAATAAATGTCGTGGTATAACTGAATGTATACTAGATTATGAATATACATTTGTATTACTTTACCAACAGAATTTCTTCAATTCAGTTTCATTTGCAAATTCATTTTCTTGTTTTTATCTATTAATATTTCTTTAGTTTATTATGTCAGCTAAACAATATTAAAATATATCATGGTATAACTGAAAGTATTCTAGAATATGTATATACATATGTATTATTTTAACAACAGAATAGTCAACACTATAATTTACATGTAAAAACATTATCATATTGGAATGTCCTAAAACGGGCAATCGCCTAGTTGGACATTTTAAGTTCATTAATTGTATTATGTAATATTTACAAACAAACAATAAATAAATAAATAAATAAATAAATAAATAAACTAATAATAATCAACCTCAACAATGGCGTAGAATTTTGTACATCGATAATTTCTCTCAAAAAAGCATAAAAAACCTCCCACCAGATATCAAACCAGCTTTTTACACTAACAATAGTATAAGTAAATTTTTGATGAACGTTAAGGACAAAGAACATCCGTTAAATCACTCAGGTATTTACTCACTGCAATGTAGTGACTGTCCCGCGTTTTATATAGGCAAAACAGCGCGTAATATCAAAACACGAGTCAAAGAACACCTAAGATGTTTATCCAGCAATGGGTTCTCCGAATTTGCAAACCACCTCATAGAAACCAACCATACGTTCGACAAAAATACTGGCGTCAGTCTATTACATAAAAACGGAATAGGTCTTAGGTTAGATAACTTAGAAGCGCTAGAGTTAAGGAAAGCCAAAAACGTCAATAGCAAAGTCATCAACAACCAAATAAACCTAAATAAAAGCCCTATACTCAGATTGTTCCCTATTGACAAAGAACACTCGCCCCTCAATCTCCCACATATCCCTACCTCTTCCACTGTAGCTCAGACTGTCCACTTACTGTAAAATCCACACATGTTAATTTTAAATTTTTAGATTGTTAGTATTATACTGCCCTGATGAGGCTACGTGTTGTAGCGAAACCCGGTCGGCATTAAGTATTTACCTATAAGTGATGTTTACAAAGTTATTGTTTAATTTTTAATTATAATGTCACATCACAAAGTAACCGCTTCATATGAAGAAATAATATTGTTGACATTAGAAAATTGAAATGCAAGGTTTCTTATGTAATATTGTTGACATTAGAAAATTGAAATGCAAGGTTTCTTAGTGATATTGTTGACATTATAAAATTGAAATGCAAGGTTTCCTATGTAATATTGTTGACATTAGAAAATTGAAATGCAAGGTTTCTTATGTAATATTGTTGACATTAGAAAATTGAAATGCTAGGTTTCTTATGTAATATTGTTGACATTAGAAAATTGAAATGCAAGGTTTCTTAGTGATATTGTGAACATTATAAAATTGAAATGCAAGGTTTCTTATGTAATATTGTTGACATTAGAAAATTGAAATGCAAGGTTTCTTATGTAATATTGTTGACATTAGAAAATTGAAATGCAAGGTTTCTTAGTGATATTGTTGACATTATAAAATTGAAATGCAAGGTTTCTTATGTAATATTGTTGACATTAGACATTATAAAATTGAAATGCAAGGTTTCTTACGTGATATTGTTGACATTATAAAATTGAAATGCAAGGTTTCTTATGTAATATTGTTTAAATTAGAACATTAAGATGCAATGTTACTTATTTGGATTTTAGTTAGTCCGTGGCACATTTTTCCAGCAGTCTTTAAATATGAAGCAAGGAAATCTTCATGTTTCAACGAAAACACTCTTATTTCCTATAGTAGGTCTATAATAAAATTTCATTCTACGAGATATATCATCCTTTGCCTGCTTTACATGCCTGGCAAGCGCAGGTTTTCCTTTTCCATATATTTTTGCAACCGATTTCGTAATTTATTTTTTGGTTACAACTTCATCGACCGCAGCTTTTATTTGTGCTTTAGTTTTCCTCATTTTTTGCATTGTTATAAAAATAATAGTAAATGTCATTAGAATACGTCTAATTCGGCAGTGTAAGAATTTTTCTTAAACTAAATTTAAAAAAATATTCATCCATGAATGGGACACATGCCAATGAAAGGGAATTCCCTATCATTGGCATGAAAAATCTCGTGGTATTCACTTTAAACACGATACAAAATATGAATTCTGAGATAGTCCTCTTAAATAATGATTCGAATTATGTTAAATTTTATTTTTTATCTTCCAAGAGGCTATTTTATACTTAAGAGAGATAAGGATCTAAAGTCTTTATTTCAAGTTTAAAAATGGTTATTTTGGTTCTTAATACTTGATCTTCATTGTTGTTATTATTTAAATTTAAATTTGCGAATCTTTTGCGCGGTTTTATTTCGATTACTGTATAATAATGACTAGCCATTTAATAAATAAAGATTCGAAATTTTAAAATTGGAAATTCATATGTCATACGGCATATATTCTGGTCTAGTAATGTGTATTTTCTATCACCTAAGAAATTCTAAAAATATAGTACTATAGGATTCATATGTCTTATACTGATTTATAAATGTGGAAATTCTAACTATACAATTGTAAATGTTCTCCAAAATGCCCTGGAAAGAATCTCAGACTTGTGATATCCCGAAAGAAACCATTCATCTGTTCTGAATGCAATTACTAATGTTATCCAAATTGACCCTGGTAATAAATTAAATCTTAGCGATTCTTTCAAGGATAAAGAAACCATCCTGTCACTTCGAATGCAATCAACAATGTTCTCAAAATTTGTTTTGACAGCATCGCCATTCCATTGTAAGAATATTATGTACTAAATACACAATTTGGCTATCCTGAAACGGGAATCCTTCCAAGTTGGACAGACAAAGGTTCATTTTGTTTTGTATTGTTTGTAATTTATATATATATATATATATACCTATATATAAAATAAAAAATATTTTTTTTTATTTAAGCACTTGTAATAACTTCAAAGTAAAATATAAATATAAAGTCGTAAATTTCTTGTCGAATGCTGTCCATTTCGCAGCGGTTGTGACTATATTCTGCTAGTATTTTAGACTGAATGACGAAAGTTTCTTTCATGATCGAACATGGGAATCCTCCCTGGTTTTAATAAATAATAATTAGTATGATTCCCAATGTATTACAAATAAATCATTTAAAATGTGTTCTGGATTGCTTGACGCCACTTGTATTGCAGTAAATTCAAATCACCCAGTGGAAATGAAAAATGAACTTAAAGCAACTTTCTAATCAATCGCCGCCCCAATCTACCCCCTCAATGAGCGAACCTTGGAAAGTATACATTTTCTAAGAACCTACCTAAGTAGCTACCTTGGTATACTAGCTGACGTGTACCCGGCGTTGCTCGACTTATCTCTACTTTCAAAAAATATAATATATAATCTTATTTTATATAATCTTTTGTTTTGTATAAGTTTTTGAATTCATATTCCTTTCTTACAAATTTAGTTTACTTATTCCTTATTATGCTGTCTCAGTAGAGGTAAAGTCACAAGGAGGAAATCCATAATTGGTTTTATTTTGGCTATAGGTATAATACTTTTGTACAAACTGAAATATATGTAAACTGTCGATTTTCCAAAAAGTGATAAATAAATAATATTACATGTATTAAATACATAAACTTTCCGGACGAAATTCTCTAAATGAGAATGAAAACTTTATCAAAATCCGTTGCGCAGTTTAGAAGAACTAAGCGCACAAACAGACAGACACAAATAGCGACTTTATTTTAACTGCTTAGAGATATATCAATAATAGATCATCAAAAAGCCGTTGATTTAGAAGTCACATCGTTCTTAAATAGATTTTTTACTTATATTATTGGGTACGTAGTTGATCATGTTTCCCATGTAGATTATAGTCTCCTCATTGATTGTTTTCTCTAGTCCGTAAGTTTTCAATATATTTTTGAAATTATTTGTTTATTGGGAAAAGAAGTAATATTGTAATATATTATATTAGAACAGGGGCTTATAAAGGTAGGTATGAATAAGAATCTTCGTTACGAAATAAGTTTTTAGACATAAATATGAATTTGAGTATTTACGAATATTTAAAACATAAAAGAAAATGCTTAGTAAATATTATTAATAATTTATTTAAATCATGTTTTTCTTATATTATTTAAGGAACATTATAAGTGGATCAACAATTTTTTTTTCAGTAGTCTCTAAAAGGTAAATTGTAAAATACTATAGAAATATTTCTAGTGAGATACTGGAGCATATCCTTTGTACCTGTAGGCATAAGGCTTATGGCTAGCGTTAGGTGACTCGTTCTCCTGATGGTAGATGGTCACCTCGGTGGCGAAGATGTTGGGTGTAAAGAAGACCAACTCATCGATAGTGCGGTCGAAGGGGAAACCAAAAGGCAAATCTTCGTAGTAGCGGCCCTCATGTCCCAATCCAGAGCCTAAGCTCTCGAAAAACTTAGTGCTGTGGTGAGGGGTCTTGGCTGGACGGAATGGAGTCACAACGACGAAAACCTGATACTCGTGTCCTCCCTTGGATCCCTTGGGGAGAATCAGGTTATAAGGCCAGGAAGCAACGGTCCCGTGATTGTCATTGAAGAACTCCTTCTTGTTGTTAATAGCCTCTGTGAACTTCTTGTACGTTGTACGGTAAGTAGTTTGGTCGACGGAGGTGTGAGCGAATTCGGTAGACTTTCGGTTAATTGTGTTTTTGCCACTTTTCAGAGCATACTTAAAGAAGTCAATCTCGAGGAAGTTAAACCTGTTGTCGTTCAGCTCGATTTTGCGGCCATAACCATCAAATTTGGGTCCCAAGAATATCCTGACGGTAGCATCTACATCCTTTGTGGCAAGGACATCTACGCTAACGGAGAAGGGCAAATGGTTGAGGCGACTCTGGCTAGCTGAGAATATGATCTTGTCCTTGTTGCTTTCAATCTCTTCCTTGGTCTGGTAGACTTCGTTGGTGATATCGAACTCGAAAGATTCGAAGAATGTCTTCAGGGGGGTGAACTTGACATCCTCGACCTTAACGCCATCGAAGAACAGATCTTTTTTGGTGTAAGGAGTGAAAGTATCCTTGAAGCGGTAGAAATAGTGCAGTACGCGAGAGTAGAACTGGTAGAACATGGGATCACGTGTCGTGGTGGAGTATTCTTCCAGGGCAGATGGAACATAATCCAGCTTGCTGTAAAAAATGTCAATGTCAATGTCAATGATATCACAACCCACCTCAGAATTAACAGCTTTCCAATAAAAATATTTTTATCTATGTTTAACATAAACCCATTTGTTTACCTGTACATTCCCCCGCCAAGTAAATACTTAGCCAGGCTGATGTACTGCTTGTAGTAACGGACATACCCGAAGTCAGGGTTTCCTTGAATGAAGTTTCCTAGCGTTCCGATGTCTTCTGGTTTGGTCAGAGGATATTTGGTTCCATTGAACTAAAAAAAAAACCGGATATTAATGCAAAATCTTTTGTAATATTAAGAGACCGTCCGTCAACACAGTGTAAGATATTTACCACGGTAACGTATCCGTTGTAGATGGCATCACGAATGCGCCTTTCGTAGTCTTCAACATCATCGATGTCGTATGAGTTGTGTTCTTCGGTGATATCGAAGAATTCGTTTCTATGGGGCGTTGGTACTCCATTGAAGTAAACGGTGTTGGGATTGTAAGGGGTCCTGATTGCCTTCTTCCACGAGAACTTAGGGACATCCCCAAGACCGTTTGAGTATCTTTCCATCGTGTACCTGGCCAATAGTTGCTGGTGAACCCAGTAGAAGATCTCTCCACGTCTTCCGGCGTCGATGTTAAATTCTTCGCCTCCCAGCCAGTAGGGGAAAAGAATGTGGTAGTTGTAGTAGTCGTAGTTTAGACCAACGTCATTGGTGAAGTAGGCGAGCTTCTCCTCCTCATCATTATAATCGTAAGTAAAATTGTTAGCAATGGTGTAAGCATTATCATCATGATAGTGGATTCCGTTCTGTTCAGCCAACTTGCTGTCCCGGAGGAAGCCCTGGGTCTTGATGCGCAGGCTCTTGTAGAATACATCAGCATTGGTATACAGAGATGGGAAGATTTCATAGATTGCCGGGAGAACGAATTTACGGGTATCCTGCCTGTGACGGACGGCCACAGTCAAGGCGTATGTGAATATATACTCGTTGACATGGTCACGAGCCCAGGCAGCGGACTTGTAGAAAGTCTCATAGTCCTTGGCATAGAAGAACAGGTAGAACAAGGCCTTGGTCTCTTCCGTTTCGTGCAAGGAAGCGGCAGAAGCAATTCTGTATTTGGGGGTGAGTCCGTACTTGACGATCTTGATCCACTCTGTCACGACTTCGGGTTTCTGGAAAGAAATTGCAGTTATAAATTAGTACGAAAATTACCCATTTTGGAAAAAACTTCGTTAATGTTTAACAAGAAGATAATTAAACTTACAGTGTAGAAATCTTTGAATGAAGAGAAGAACTCCTCGGCGGGAACATGCTCTTGGGTGTGTTTGTATTGGGTTATGTGGTACAGCAGCTCGTAGATTCCTTTCTGCCTCACAAGGAACTCTTTGTCCACTGAAATCAGCACGTTATCACAGTAAGCCTCCCATTACGTACCCAATGTGTACATTGTTTTTTTTCCAAATTAGTAAATAAAATCTTGTTTTTGTGAAAATAATCTTACCGGGCTTGTGACCATCTTCAAATTGAGCAGCTTGCGCTAAGGCAAGCAGCAAAAAGCAGGCCAGGAACTTCATCTAGAGTCTTCACTTCAACTGTGAGGAATATACGTTTTCTGCGCCTTATATAACAAACGCAGAAGCAGAGATGAAAATGCGAAACGCTGATAATTGCATAATTTTATCAATCTTCCAGCAGCTTCAGATTCGAGATAAGGCTATGCCATCATTTTTCAAAGAAATTGAACATTTTTTTTTACAATCAATATTTGTATTGTCAGTTTTAATTATTATCAGTTACACCTTTAAACTCTGGTAATCTTTTAAAAGAACATGTTACCAGAAAACGACCAAATTTTTCATACTTTGTACTGGTACATCTAAGCATTCGAAAACTGTAATAATTGAACGTGATTTTTACATCAAGTATTACCTTTTTTGTGGAAGTGAGTACCTACGCAAAACCGCTCATAGCCAGTGGAGTGTGGTAGTCCGTAGCCATATTAGGAGAATGCATTTTATTTACAATAATTTACTATTTAATTGTAATTTAGGTGGCAAATTACTTCATTTATGTCGTAATATAATAACATATTATGCATTTGAATTAATCGTAAAACTGTAATGGCACTTATTTTTTAATGATAAACTAATGTTTATAAGACAAGGTTGTATGCATAGCATAAAGGATAAAAACTAATCATAAGCAATAATTAGTCTCCTGAAATATCAATACAAATTTTGTATTAATAATTGTATTGATTAATATTGATTAATTTGTATTGATTAATATTTGTATTATTATTTCAGGAAACTAATTATTGCTTATAATTATTTGTTATCCTTTATGCTATGCATAAAACCTTTTCTTATAAACATTAGTTTATCATTAAAAAATAATAATATTTGACAAGTCAAAAATATTTCAACGATAAAAGAAGACATAATATGTCTCGACGCCATCTAGTGAGAAATTTAGCACTAACAAAGCCTTTTGATGCTGTGTGGAGGGTCTTTTTTGGAGAGGAAGGAGTGAACATGGGTCTTGAAGAGTCCCATGTTGTAGGAAGGAGGAAACACAGAGGCCGGCAGTTCGTTCCACAGCCGAGCTGTTGAACCTAAGAACGAATCGTAGAAGCGACCCGTTCCCATGTGACAAATGTCAACCGTGTACAAATGTTGGGCGCGCGTTTGGCGTGTATCCCGACTACGCACCGGTGCCGAAGGGATCAGTGACGCTAGTTCCTCAGAGCATGTAGTGGGGAAGGGAATGAGATGGGGAAGAGGAAGGTGGGGAAGTATCTTGCTATTCAGATCTGATCACTTTACACGGTTAAAGCCATTTCATGCAACGTTTCAATTCTGAATAGTGGTCTTACACCAGGGCGATACTGAGAGTATACTTCCACTCTGAAGAGTATCATTCACTCCACTTATTTACTTAAAATTAAGTTACATTTTTAATCCTATTATTTATTGATTGGCCAACTTTATCGGTGAAATGTTTGTCTACATCGGTGACTTGGCCATCGGCGAAAATTGGCAACAATCGCAAAATAATATCCAAACTATCCTTGTCTCCTGTTTTCAGTATTTTTAGTAATACTTTCAATAAATCAATCTCTCGACACAGGATATCCCTAGTGAGGTGTGAGAAAGCCATAGTAAAAAATATGTGTACACCCTTCTTTTATAGATGTGCAATAAATCAAACAACTTTATTAATCACCATACTATAAAAATTCTTAATCTCATCCCATACTATAAAAATTCTCTATCTCAATATATTCCCATGTAGGTAGTGGTAATAAATTCTCAAGTTATAAATGGATGTTAGAATTATAAACAGTGATTATCAGCAAGAGAAGTATCGGCGTTTGATGTTTTGTTTACATTTTACTCACTTCCTGGACACAAGAATGGCGGATGTTATGTTGGACTGAGTAAAGCTGTCCCAGAGAGAGGTCTTATGCACGTCTTTTGCAAATCTTTATTCTCACGAAAAACGAAAAAGACAGAAGATGTCGTAAGGTTGAAGTCATGTACGACCTCTCCCTGGGACTACTTTTTTGTATTTTTTTATTTAGTTATAAAAAATTACATTTTTTATATCTAGTATTAACCTTTTGACAACTTATTTCTATGACATTAAGGACACTTTACAAAACATCTAAAACTTATTATTTATAGTATTTAGGTATAACCCACGAAAATTAGCAAGACTTTAAGCAGTAATTCATTAAAAATTATTAAACTTTAAAATAAATATTAAATTTCAATTTTTTTTTAAAGTCTTAAATCTCCACAGGTTCTCGTGCTTAAATATAAATATTAGTGTATTGTAAATTATTCGCTGTCTCGCACTTAATTTTTCTACATAATAATTATCTTAGAATGAATATAGGTCGGTGGCCTAGTTGACATCGCGTTTGGGTCCCACCCAGGCGTAGTGTGTTCAATTCCTCGGCTGGCTAAGTCTTCCATCACAACACAAGCAACATTTTCAGCTTACTGTGGTGGTAGTAGGAGATTTTCAAATATTGTCAGGTTATTCGTAACCCGGGAATGTTTGTCTTTCTTTTAAAAAAAAAAAATTAAAAAAATTAATTAAAATTTATTACTGCTCGAATGCCTCGATTTTGAATTATTTGCGATTTCTTAATCTGTGTTTGATTGCACAAGAAGACACTAGAGCAGTAATTTAAATGAGATTATACTATATTATTATAAAGTTTATTTACTTATTATTATAAATTAATTTACTTTAAAGTGGATCAAAGACATCAGAATCTGTCGAAAATTCCAGCCCGTTGGCAATACTTTCCGCCCCGGCTAAGTTATTCGAATCGATACTTCATAAACATGTGCTGTTTTAAGTAGAACCGTTCTCAATATAGGAACAGCATGGGTTTAGAAAAGGCCTATCTACAGACACTAATCTACTGGTACTCACGGATTATGTTTCCAAATCTTTAGATAAGGGCTACCAAGTAGATTGCTCATAAAATGATTTCTCAAAGGCATTTGATACCGTAAACCATGACATATTATTAAATAAATTGTCAACTATAGGTTTTTCTTTACGGTTTCTAATATTCTTTGCACTGCTATTTTATGGGAAGAAAGCAAATTGAATCACATGGAATATTCTTATCAAAATTATTCCTTGTGCTCTCGGGCATTTCACAGGGCTCTAATATAGGACCGCTCCTCTTTCTGATTTTTATTAACGATATTACAGAAAATAATCTGCATTCCAGGTCACTTCTTTTTGCTGATGACCTAAAACTCAAACTTTAGAAGACTGCATTCAGCTCCAATCGGACATTGGTAGAATTGTTGACTGAAGTAAACGGAATCAGATTGAATTCAATGTTTCATTCATTCTTTCACAATGGCATGTCATACTTGGTTTTACCGGTATACCATGAATGCCCGAAATTTGAATGTCTCCACTATAAAAGATCTTGGCATCATGTTTGATAGTAGGCTGACATTTCATACTCATATCGAAATGACGTGTAGTGCTTCACTGAAAATGCTGGTCGGGGACACCCGGGTTCTCACAGTGCTGGTTCTCAGAGTGGGTTGGTGGTTTAGAGCCCACATCAGGTGAAGTATTTCCTCGTGTTGGAGAGAGTGTAGAAAAATTTCTGAGATTCCTCTACCTGAGGGAGTATGGCTACTACCCGTGACTCTATCCTACTGAATTTCTCTTGGGCATGCTCGGTATGAACCATCTACGGGTCTGAAGAGATGTGCATATTGCATCACACTTCTTCAAACTGATTCGTGGATGGTTTGAAAATCCGACTATCATGGAGAGTATTGGTCTCTATCTTCCTGATGGTTATCTCCGTCACCGACAGCATAGACTGTTTTATCTCCCGGCCTGCAGGACTAACTTGCCAATGGTCATTCCGGTGGGGAGAGCAGTCTTGCTTCGGATATCGACATATTTAGCATCGGTGAAGCTGCCTTTAAAAGGCAAGCTCTATTAAGATCTACAAAGGTATAGTTGATACATTGCTTATTTATTATGTAATACCTTTTTAAAAATGTACTGAAAAACTAATTAAAATTAAATTCTGTAATGTTTTTAAAGCAATAAACAAATTGAAATTGAATTGAAATTGAATTGCATTGAATTGAAATTGAATTGAAATTGAATTGAAATTGAATTGAAATTGAATTGAAATTGAACTAAAATTGAATTGAAATTGAATTGAAATTGAATTGAAATTGAATTGAAATTGAATTGAAATTGAATTGAAATTGAATTGAAATTGAATTGAAATTGAATTGAACTTGAATTGAAATTGAATTGACTTATTCTTCACTGGGTTAAATGGAACATTTGTTTCCATTCAAGTTTGTACGAAAGGCACTTCTAGTTTTCTATTTATTCTATGGCTAAAAAGTTATGCAGATATATGTACAACGCCGTAGTTAGATGCTCAATATAGCTTTTGACTTTTGTGTTTTGATATATTGGCATGCAGAGGTACGGGCCAAAAAGGTACCTTTCTCTTTCACAATATGTATTTTAGCTTTGTTTTGAAAATTATTTGCAAGGGAACTTGGCTGCAATATGGGTAGATTAATCTTTACGAAGAATCTGTTTAGGATTCTTATGCTTGGTAAGTACGTTTTGTAGACCCGTTTTCATGGGTGTGAATTCCCGCATAAAATGTTTCCGCGAGATTTAAGATATGTTTAAGAAACTTCAGAGTTTCGGTGGAATTGGGAAACCTTTGTTTGAAGTTTTTTTAATGGGACTCTAAAGCGTGGGCCCAGATGGGGCTTGCATATGTTTTGACCTAATCGTTGATATGTAAATTAGGAGTTTGTTTTTTGTAGATAGTTTATTTTTTTGAGTAGCATGGGGTAGAGGGCTGCTCGGGTTTTATTTGCTGAGTTTAGGGTTTCATTGATATGCTTTTGTCAAGTGAGTCAAGGGTTACTCCTAAGGATTTGATGCTTTTTTTCCAAGGGTCGTTTTCTCCGAACAAGTGGATATTAGGTGGCCTTTTAGGGAATCTGCGTGAAAAAACACAGGCAGCGCTTTTGGAGGGATGCGTAATATGGCTGCTTAAAAGTAAAGATTTCTCTGTAGTGCCGGTCATTAAAGTTAACTGAATGTTTGTAAAATCTATATCTACGTAGGTATAGGTAGGTACTAATTGTGTGGGTTAGTATTTTGTTATTACACAATATTTGCTCAATAATAAGAAAGACTTTTGAGTGCTAGTGATTTATTTTTATCTAATCACATACATTAACGAACACTGTTTTACGGTGATCGGCGGCACATGTCTGTAAACCAGTTCGGTGCCTAACATGACAAAATCTAGATCAATTTTCATAAATAAGAAGGTGGTGCTTAATCTTGAACAGCCATGTTGATATCGGTCTCCTTCTTGTGGAAGATGACAACATCCTCGAGATGCATGTTGTTGGTGAAGAAGTATGTCTCGTCGATGACGCGGTCGAAGGGGTATCCGAAAGGCAGGGAGTCAACAGCGCGAGCCCCGGAGCCTATTCCGCTAGACACCACGTGGTCGTAGCCGGTTCCCTGGGGGGTACTGGGGGCGTGGTAGGGAGCCACCATCACGAACAGCTGGTAGGGCATGCCTCCCTTTCTACCGCGGGGCAAGCTCAGCCTGTTGGGGAAGCCGTTGTGGGCCTCGGACATGTCAAGAGGGAACTGAGTTTGGCCAGTCAGGGCCTCTTTCAGCTCGTGGTAGATCTGCCTGGATGGAGTCCAGTCCTTGATATTCCACATGAAGTCGTTGGAGTTGCGCTCAACCTTGTTCTTGCCAGCCTTCACTGTTAACAAAAGGGTGTATTAGAACATGGGCGTACCCAAACATTGTTTTTATAAACTCATCTGTTAATAGTTCATAACTTCATAACACCCGAGAATAGAATCTCATATATTCAATAAATACTTACATTCGTATACGAACTGGTCTAGTTCGACAAAGTTAAGCCTGTTCTGGTTGAAGGACAAGGGGTGGCCTTCGCCGTCGTACTTGGGTCCCAAGAAGTACTTGAATACGACCTGCATGGGCTTCTCGGCAACCACGTTGGTGGTCACTGTGTAAGGCTTGTGGTTCAGCCTATGCTGACGGGCCTTGATGACGTGGTTGTCTTCCATCTTGGTGGCTGTTGGCACAATGATGATTTTATATTAGCTTGGAATCGGAGTAATTGCTTTGCCTTTTTTTATTTTGCAAGGCAGTCGCTGAAATCATATTTCAGAGATAATAGAATTGGGTTTACCTTCTTCCTTGGTATACCATACGCCATTGGTGATATCAACATCGAAGTGGTCGAAGTATGTAACCATCTTCTCGACTTCAACGTTCTCGATCTTGACTCCGGGGGTGGTGAGCTCTTCCTTGGTGTAGGGCTCGAGCGTGTTCTTGAACTGGGTGAAGAATCCTACATAACGCTTGAACATCTGGTAGAACATGGGGTCACGCAGACTAGTCTGATACTGCTCGAGGGCGGAGGGGGCAACCATTTGCCTGAAATTAACAACACACAGTATTACACTCATGGAGAAATTTAGCAGAGAATTTTACTATCACGTGTGCTGTTAAATATTAGAAAACGGGTAAAAAAACTTGCTTACCAGTTAAGGGGCTTGACGGAGTTTCCAAGGAGCATCTTAGCGATGAACAGAGGGTATCTGTAGTACCTAAGGTTCTCCATATCATCATTGGATTCGATAACGCTAGCGAGGTATTCAATATCTTCGGGCTTCTTCAGACTGATATAAGTACCATCCTTCTGCAAAGAAAAGTGATTATTTTCTTTAAACTTTAACTACTTTATAAAATACTGTATAATATAATTTTGTAGTAATATTACTCAAACGTACCTTGATCAGGAATCCAGAATCAATGCTGTCGCGGATGCGGCTTTCGTAGTCCTCGACCTGGATGAGGTGCTGGAGGAAGTCGCCTTGCTTGAGATCAAAGTGGTTTGGCCTGACTGGGAAGGACATGCCATTGTGGTAGCTGATGGATGGGTAGTATCCGGTTTCGACGGGCCAGTTCCACGAGAAGTTGGGGATCTCTCCCAGTCCGTTGGATAACCTTTCCAGGTAGTAGCGGGCCAAGATCTGCTGGTGAGTGTAGTAGAAGTTCTCTCCGCGCCTGTCCTTCTTCAAGTTGAACTGTTCTCCGTTCATCCAGAAGGGATAGTCCAAGTGGAAGTAGTAGTAGAAGCTATTAAGGCCGATATCTTCGGTGAAGTAGGACAGTTTCTGCTCCTCGTTGAAGTTCACATACCATCCGGTGTAGTTGCTGTTAATGATGACGGTGTTTCCTTCTCCGGAATGGACATGAGGGGAGACATGCTCGCCGCTCTCCTGCATCTTGACTTGGTAAGCCTGGTGCATAACTTCATCACTTAAGAAGTAGTATGGGTGGATCTCATAAGGAGGAGGGAGGACGAATCCCTGTGTGTCGGGGCGGTGGAGCACGGCGATACTCATCACATAAACGAACATCTGCTCGTTGAGGTGTTCACGGGCCCATAACGCGGTATTGTAGAAGGTTTCGTAGTCCTTGGCGTAGTACAGAACCTTGAAGAAGGCTTCAGCCTCATTCATGTGGTAGACATATGTGGGAGAGAAGATCACGCCTTGGGACAGCAGATGGTTCTTATATTTCTGAATGATTTGCTTGACTTCTTGGGGCTCCTGTAGGTAAAACAGAAACGCATTTCAGATACCTACATACATATACACCGAATAGAATATTATTTTTGTTGTTTGTTTTTGGGGTGTTATGCCGTGTTGCGCTAACTCCTTCTTTAGCCGACGTTTCGGACAGCGTTGCAGTGTCCATCATCAGGGCAGATCCGGTAGATCCGAAGATCCGGTAGAATATTATTTAATTGAAAAACGTGGAATAGGTTTTTATGATTTAGTTTAGTAGGCAACTTACGTTGTATTGATCGAGGTGAGCTTCGATACTGTACTCCCTACCAGCGGTGACCTGATCCTGGTGGATGTTGGGCTGATGGACATGGTACAGAAGATGGAAGATGTTCTTTTGCCTGGCTAAGAATTCCTTGTCCGCTGTTAAATATGAAATAAAGACTTGTTAATTTCGAACACAGATATCAAATAGAAAGGAACCTACCCAACAGAAGAGTAGTAATAAAATAGTTGACTTACCAGACTTGGTTTCATGTTGTCGGGTGACTAGCGAGGCCGAAGCCAACGCTATGCAGAAGAACAGGAACACTGAGAGACCCCTCATGGCTGTAGGAAGGCAATGAGTGTAGTGACTACCATCTGCCGCCCCGCAGCTTATATACTTCGGGCCTCCCTCTAATCTCCGTGACCGCTACCTGGCCTAGCCGATATCTCCGACGCTTAGAGCAATAGCTCCCTAATCAGCTGTGATTGCCGGTTGCTAAGTTATTATTTAAACATCGAGTGACCTTACGCGCGATTTCTTTCTCATTCATAAGCAGCCTTTCGCGAACAATAATTCATTATTAATATGTGAGTATATTATAATCTAATTTCTAATTCTAAGTTTTTGACAATATTTGATGGAATACTTAGAAGGCGAATGAAAGAGGCTTGATGTCATTATTTTGATTATGTGAGTACCTAGACCAAACCATATAGGACTAATAGAAATAGGTAAGAGCACAAAGAGTCCTAACTTCTCCCAACCGTCTGGAGCCAATGAGACTATGGCATCTCCAATTGGGGTATGTCGTGAGGACAAAGGTAGTGAGGAAGGGAAGGAGATGGGGAAGATGAAGTACCAGGCTATTCAGATCTGGTTACCAAACACGGCCAAAGCCATTTCAAGCAACGTTTCAATTTAGAATGGTGGTCTTAAACCAGGGTGATACTGAGAGTATCTTCCACTCTGGAACGTGCCGCAGATATAATTTATACTATTTTAAACGAGTAAATTGTGAATTAATACAAATAAATCAAATAAAATAAATTTTAGGGATTTGAACCCGCGACCTCCAGCTTGCTAGTCGAGAGCCTTACCACTCGACCACGTAGGCCGTCAAGACTCGTTGTCGATGACAATGCATTCTATCAATTTTTGGTGGCAATCACGTACACACATATGCGCATTTCTCTGACATCGGATATCATTGCAGGAGTTAATATACGAAATAAATGTCGGTCCTACCCGATCGGCATTTATCTCAACTTCAATTCTCGGTAAATTAAAAAAAAAATTAAAAGACGTTCTAAGGGCTGATTTTTAGATATTTAAAATCTTAATCGATTTTTCTGTAAATTTTATGTGCATGTTAGTCACTGAATAGATCAATATTTATTCTATGATGCTAGTAGAATTGATGGTAAATATTTATTTGAACAAAATAATATAAAGCTTTTTAATAAACATTCGCTTCAAAGCGCATTCTATGAACAAGATAGATACCTAAAAATAACTTTTCCACATCTGAGGAATTATTTATTTTCCTTGATGGAATTTTATTGGAAGATTTCTCAATGTAATATAATCTTGTGCGGTGATATGTACTTAATTCAAGTTCGCTGGTGAAATTGGTCCCAGATCAAAAGGTCGTCTTTAATCAACTCCTGTACTTACTCAATAATGACAATGAAATTATCTTTCTTACTTTCTCATCATTTGAAAAAGAACAATACATTGTTTATTTAAATTAATTATTATTACTAGCTAATTCTGTGTGCATAGTAGGTAGGTACCTATACAAAAAAAAATTATATTTACAATAATTAGGTACCCTTGCAGGTACTTAAATAATTTTAAAAAACGGTGATAATTAGTGAAAAACCAAAATTATTCTTACAGGTCGTAATTTTAAATAATTAACTAATAAAATTAAAATAATTAAAAATTAAAATAATTAAATTGAAATAATTAAATAATAACTAATAAAATTATTAAAAATGCTCATAATTGGAAAGCCACGGGTTGCGATTGGATGCATATTTTTGGTACAAACGTCTGACTACTTTACATCCTCTTTTGGCAAAAAATCTTTCAAAATTTGTTAGACAATAACTAATAAAATTATTAAAAATACTTATAATTGGAAAGCCACGGGTTGCTATTGGATACATAATTTTTGGTACAAACGTCTGACTACTTTAAATCCTCTTTTGGCAAAAAATCTTTCAAAATTTGTTAGACAACCTCAAAATTTTCTAACTAAGGGCATTACTTATATGTTGCCCAAAAGCGAAAATATTAATAATCCCTCTCAGTATAGACCCATTACATGTTTACCGACAATATACAAAATTTTAACCTCTTGCTTGACACATTTAATATATGTATTGTTCGGGCATAACGCTAATAAATTATAATTACTTTATTACCTACATCCTATTGTTCCCACCTTGCCATCGGGAGACAGGGATTTTGTCTGACCGGCGCGCGCTAGTACAATTTCTACCACCTACCGATACGCGTCTCGGGTCATACATTTCAATGGACATTTCTTTCGTGGTCGATATCTAGTGACGGAAATAGATTAATACTGTGTGAGTTTGGTGCTACCACGGAAGCTGTAAGGAGATACCAGTACAAGGTAGGACTTTCCCTTAATTCTGGTGGCATCCTCAAATTTCCTATTCCCGTTCCCGTATATCGATCAATTTGCACCCGACACAGACGCTAAAGTTTTTCAAGAGCTATCGAAACATGTATACTCATTTAGATGAAAAAAATATTTTATCTGAACAGCAAAAAGGTTGTCGCAGAAATCATATGGGATGTAAAGAACAATTAGTAATTGATTCAGTAATTCTAAAACAGATTCAAACTCGAAAGCGTAATTTACATACTTGCTATATAGACTACCAAAAGGCTTTCGATAGTATCCCGCACTCGTGGCTGATCAAAGTATAAAGTATGTATAAAGTTAACCCCATTATTATTAGCTTTTTGGAAAATATTATGTCCTTTTGGAATACCAATTTACTTATCGCTTTAAAAGGTAAGAAAATAGTAATACCGGGCATTATAATAATCCCTCTTTTAATTGAAATCAATTAAAAGAGGGATTTTTCAAGGAGACTCATTGAGTCCTCTTTGGTTTGGCTTAGCATTAAAACCTCTATCTAAAATGTTAATTAAAAGCAAGTTTGGAATAAAAATTAAGGGTAATACAAGGGAGAGTAGTACAATTTCGCATTTATTATTTATGGATGTTATAAAATTATTTTCGAATTCTGAACAAAATTTAGAGAAAATTATCGAGGTAGTCAAAAACTTTTCAGATGATATCAAAATGTCTTTTGGTTTAGATAAATGTAGAACTATCCATATAGAGAAAGGCAAAATTGTAGATGGGGACGAGAGTATATTTAGAAATTTCCAAATTACTAGTATGTAAGGGATAAGGTTTATAAATATTTAGGATACGCACAATCAAATAGATTAGACTATACTAGTATTAAAAATGATATTAGGATTAAATTTCAAACCCTAGTTTGAAAATTTAATTTTTTTGATCCTAATCAGGAAAATTTTAAAATGCATCCTACTGCTAAAAATTTAGTAAAAGCAATAAATATTGGGCAATACTTCTATTAATGTACTCATTTGGCATAATTAAATGGTCCAATACAGATTTAGATAACTTAGAACGATTAATTAGAACTACGCTAACAAAGTTTAATTGCCATCATCCAAATTCAGCTATAGAACGAATTAATTTACCTAGAAATTTAGGAGGTAGAGGTATAATCAAAATAACTTCTTTGAAACATAATCAGGTAGAAATGCTAAGAACTTTTTTCCATAGGAAAGCTCATAGCTCAGAAATGCACAAAATAATTTGCAAGGCAGATAGAAATATTACACCTTTAAATTTATACAACGAGAATGCCAACATTTTTATAAATCCCAACCAGGAATTATTAGATAAAAAATAAAATTTTACACGCAAAACACTTCAATTATCTCAACCAAATGTATGTTGACAAATTTTCGTCAAACAAATGGTTGAGTATTGGAGAGTTAGCAGTGCGCAGAGAGAGTTAGCAGAGCGCAGAAATATAAGGATTTATGCTTGCCATTCAGGATAGAGTCATTAATACTAAAAATTATAGGAAGCATATAATCAAAGATACAAATCCAATTGATGATTTGTGTAGAAAATGTTTGGCTTTTCCGGAAACTATAGAACATATTATATCGGGATATTCTACATTAGTGCCGTCCGAGTATACATTTAGGCATAATCAAGTTTTAAAAATAATTCACCAAAGTTTGGTAATTAAACATAACTTGATTGACTGCCGTAATATAGTACCATATTATGAATACGAACCTTATTCATTTTTAGAAAATGAATTTTATAAAATATATTATGATAAAACTAAACAACAGACCGAACGATTAGTCATAATAGACCCGATATTGTTTTTTAAATGACATAATTAAAAAAATAACTTATATCATTGATGTCGTTATTCCAAATTCCTGTAGGTAATATTAAAAAATCTGTTTCTGAAAAAATAAGAAAATACACAGATTTAGGAAATTAAATTAAAAGAATTTGACATTCTCAGACTATAAAAATATTACCATTTGTTATTTCGACTAATGGCATTATACCTAGCTCTCTCATTCAAAATTTAGGCGTATTTGATCTGTCAAAGAATTTATACATAAAAATGCAAAAATCAGTCATTTTAAATACATGTAGGATTACGAAAGATTTTTTTAAATATTTATATTGAGGGATCAGTAGGATTTATAGGTCCAATTAGAAGTTCTACCGAGCTGAACCCTCTGATATGAAAATATCTGGAGTCGGTGAATTATTTTCCCATTTGATCTCTGGTGATTTGACATTTTGTTTTTGTATTATTTTGTATTTATTGTGCTTATGTAATGCACTTGCATAATGTGGATTGACTAGATGATCATTTGTGGAAAAGTGTGTGGAAGGGTTTAGTTTTTCCTGTGGGGAAGATTTAACCCGGACATAAAGTCGTAAGAGAATTTTTAAAAAAATACAGTGTGTGGCAAGCCTACGCACGACGGAAGTGAAACTTTTAGTATTCTTCTCTCTCTCTTTTCATTTCATTCTCTCTTTTTTTCTGTCTATTGACATATTTATAAGTAGCATGTGATAAAAAAAAAATAAAAGTTATAAAAATATGGGATTCGAACCTATGGGTCCTGCATAACGAGTGTCGAACGCTCTGCCTCTTGACCGCGAGGAGAGATATTTCGCGCGACGCGGCGTTATAGGCCTTGATTAGTAATTTTAATGATTCAAAATAAAAATAATTAATCAAAATACCGAGCGACTCTACCGGCTCAATTTGTAAGCTATATTTCGACCAAAATATCATATAGGTACCGTAAATTAAAGTAAAAGTAAATTAACAAATTTATGTAATTTTTTACTACATTATTACAAATCGTTGATAAAAAAAATAATTAATCAAAATACCGAGCGACTCTACCGGCTCGATTTGTAAGCTATATTTCGACCAAAATATCATATAGGTATCGTAAATTAAAGTAAAGGTAAATTAACCAATTTATGTAATTTTTTGGTACATTATTACAAATCGTTGATAAATAAAAATAATTAATCAAAATACCGAGCGACTCTACCGGCTCGATTTGTAAGCTATATTTCGACCAAAATATCATATAGGTACCGTAAAGTAAATTAAATTTAAATTAACAAATTTATCTAATTTTTTACTACATTATTACAAATCGTTGATAAAAAAAAATTAAAAGATATAAAAATATGGGATTCGAACCCGGGTCCTGCATAACGAGTGTCGAACGCTCTGCCTCTAGATCGCGGTTATTACGTATTCGACCAAAATATCATATAGTCAAAATATCTAAAAGTCGCAGCACGAGAGCATTTTATCTCTTTTAAAAAAATTATTATTAAAAAAATCACAAAAGAAAAAAAAAATTAGTTAAAGCGGGGATCGAACCTCGGTTCTTCACGACGATAATCGGGACCTCTGCCTCTAGACCGCGAAGCTGAGTTTGGAGAGTGACCTAAAGTAGGTATATAATATTGGCTAGGCTCCTATAGCGAAATGATCACGGTTTTTCATGACGGTCATGAGTTGGTTTTACTCCGGTCCTCGAAATTGCTTAACGCGCGTAAAGAAGTTTCACTTAAAAAAAAATATGATTTTTATAAATGACTTTGTGGCTTTACAATCAGTTTTTTTTTTAAATCCACGTCATTATCAAATAAATTTACTATGTCAAATTCATGAAAATTGAAAAATCCACAAATTTGTGCTACTTTGTACACTAGTTCAAAGTAGCACAAAGTACCTGCTCAGTACTCACAAAGTTACTGCAAAGCTATGCTATTCTTGTGAGGGCTCTACAAAAGCCTGCTCAGTACCTACAAAGTTCCTGCAATGCCTACAATGTCCTACACGGTACCTACAAAGTTTTTGTAAAGTGCTTACAATGTTTGTGCATAGTACTTAGTTCCTGCTCAATTTCTACAATATTCTCACTCAGTACCTGCAATGTTTCTGCTCTGTACCTACAATGCTCCTGCACCGAACCTAAAAAGTTCCTGGGCAGTACATATGCTACTACATGATACCTATTGATGGTATACCTGAAATTTTTATTTCCCTAAATTTCCCTGGAATTGCCCCAAGATTTCAGAATAGATTTGTCCAATTGCCCACTACAATAATTACCCAGAATATTTTTTCGAATCCATGGCTAGATTATTTCAAGACAAATAATTCCCCACAATATTTTTGTGTCCTCTCGTACATTTCAGTTAAAAATTTCCGCAATTTTTTTAAATATTTCGAATATGTGAATAATGTGCAAAATTTTGTGCTTTTCCCTTTTCTCTAAAAAATATTTTTGTCCCCTAGATCTAGGGCAATTTATCACATTACTGGCCATACCCACATTGTTCCTGCTCAGTACCTACGAAGCTCCTGTGCAGTACCTACTCAGATTTATTTTATTTTTTGTTCAGGAAATCTATCATAAACATCTCCAGTGTTATATTGACCTGATAAGGTACAATGGTCTGCGCCAAACCGTACCTACAAAGTTCTTACAATGAGCAGTTCCTACAATATGATTTAAGATTTTCACGGCCAAAAGTATTTTTGTTATTTGTTTTTGGGGTGTTATACCGTGTTGCCCTGATGATGGACACTGTAACGTTGGCCGAAACGTCGGATAAAGAAGGAGTTAGCGCAAAACGGCATAACACCCCAAAACAAATAACAAAGAAAAAGTAAGTTTTTAGATTCTCACGGCCAAAAGCATTTTTGTTGTTTGTTTTTGGGGTGTTATGCCGTGTTGCGCTAACTCCTTCTTTAGCCGACGTTTCGGACAGCGTTGCAGTGTCCATCATCAGGGCAGATCCGGTAGATCCGAAGATGTGTGAATCATCTTCGGATCTACCGGATCTGCCCTGATGATGGACACTGCAACGCTGTCCGAAACGTCGGCTAAAGAAGGAGTTAGCGCAACACGGCATAACACCCCAAAAACAAACAACAACAAAAAACAAAAAAAAAGTTCCTACAATGTTCCTGTGCAGTATCCACAACCTCCCATATGGTACCAGTGACAGCTCAAGCACTTATTTGATGGTGGGAACCGACATTTTGTTATGTACTGTTCCGTAATTTCACTACACGGAGAGTATAATATAAAATTTCTCAAACAGAAATGTTCATAATCAAGTCAAGCAACCTAATTAGAAGTCTATACTTAAAAATAAATTAAATCTTTGAAGATGTATACAGGTGCTGTTCTTCTCTTGGGTAAATTGGTGCTTGACCACCCAAAAAAACAACAATAATAATAAATTATGTGCATCAAAACAACTGGACTTATTCTTAATTTATTTTAAATGTACTGCGAAATAGCAGGGCTGCGAGCGGCGTTGGCGAATGATGAGCACTGACATCTATTGTCTCTAATCTATTAGAAATGAAAGTAAATAAGTAAAATAAATTACTTGTAAATGAAAGCTTCTAAGCTTTCATTTACAAGTCCATATGATTCGTTGGGTCAATTTAAAGAATGTCCCCGGCTTTGGCATCTTCTGTCCCTATGTGCACCATAGAATAAACGAGATGGCACTATGTCTTTCGTATAAGTAAAAATTAGTACCGAAGAAAGCTTAGGGACGCTTAAGTCATGGCCGTGAGGGAGACATCATGATGATTATTATTAGTTTTAAAGAGATGGTGACATAAATGTAATATATGTCGGTTTTTCATTTTACCCGCTTGTCGTGTGGGGAATAATAGTTGTTTTTCGATTGGACAGTTCGGGAAAGGTTTGGAATCATTATTTATGTTGTTGTAGATGTAAAATGAAAACAAAAAACGAAAAAGATCATTGTCAAATAGAATCGCAAGTCTAAATTTAAATGGAATTGATAAACGTCGCGTCGCTTCACACCACGGAACCACCATACTCTTAGCTTCGCTCCCAGTATCTTTGGATACTGCGGACGAGCGTTTCAAACTCTAATTTTATTTACTTTAATGTTGTGCACAACTACATTAAAACGTAATCTCTTAAAAATAATTTGCCATAAGTAGACGAATTGTGTAGTTATTTCCAATTTACTATATTAACATAATATGTATTTTGAGTCGCGGACTCATGACGTACCTAGTTAAAAATTGATATAGATAATAATATATGAGCATTTTTCATAATATCAAATAAAGATTAGTCACACACTAAAGCCGTCTGTGGATGTATACCAATTTCTAATAAAGTAGACCGGTCGGTGGCCGAGTTGACATCGCGTTTGGGTCCCACCCAGGCGTAGTGTGTTCAATTCCTCGGATGGCTAAGTCCTCCATCACAACACAAGCAACATTTTCAGCTTACTGTGATGGTAGTAGGAGATTTTCAAATATTGTCAGGTTATTCGTAACCCGGGAATGTTTGTCTTTCTTTTAAAAAAAATAAATAAACTTTAAATTTAAAAAAAAAATTAAATATAATAAAAATAACACTCTAATTTTGAAGATTATCATCGAACATAATTTGAATGTGAGCGATTCCCGCCCGAAACTACACAACTTTCTTGAAACATAAACAAACAGTTCAGAATTTTTATAAAAAGGAATTTAATGAACTGTCCCTCTCTATTTGAAATTCACGTACAGGTGCACATGCGCGGTTTACAGATTGTCGACAACCGAGAAACAAGTGCAAGAAATGAACCAAAATAATTAAAGGGACAACAAGGTACCCAAGTTTATACCCAAGTGCGCGGTAGGTTCTGCTCACTGAGAAACACACAGGCTGGGTGATCGCCGGATTGCTGCTAGTAAACTTCAAAACACGGCGTGGAGTGGGCGCCTGTCGAATGAAAATTTATCCGGAGTAAATTTATATCTACAAATGTTAATTGACTTTATGTTTGAAGAATTCATTAATTGTGTTGTACACAAAGCAACAACTGCTTTTTTTTTCTTTTAGTAGGTTTCGAATACCTGGTGCAGACTCACCCCACTGTCCCTTTGTGAAGAACCGCCACTGCATGGTACCCACAAAGTTCCTGCGTGGTACCTAGAGAGTTCCTGTGCAGTACCGAAACTGCTCCTCCACTTTATTACCTACAAAGCTACAGGTAAAAAGGTACAAAGTTCCGGCACAGAACCTACCTACAAAACAGTAAATTGCTGCATCCACATAGCACAGAGGTAAGAGCTTTGACTTTGGTTCAGTGGTCTTTGGTTTAATTTTGATAAAAGAAAAGTCCAAATATATAAGGGTCTTTATGAATACATTTTATTTTAGCTTACAAAATAATGATTAATTTTTGGACTCTACGAGAAAGAAAAGTGGATACAACTCAACAAACGAAAATATCTTTTAATTCATTGTTACCATCTCAATAGCTTTTTGAAGTATTCTGACTCAATATTTTTTTATTGTTTCGATTAATAATTTCTGTAAACATACAATATTTTATTACGTTGCGTTAATTGGAGTATTTTTATCAAGTCTCATTTAATTATTAATTATTGTTGTTAAAATAAAACACATAGAGATGTATTAGGGTAATTTTCCAAAATGACCAATTAACAAAGATATGATAATGAGTTGATCATGATATATTACCGTATAAACTGCATAAACTAGGTATAGATGGATCACTATATCAGTGGTAAAAAAGTTATTTAATGAACAGAGTACTGGTTGTTAAAATGTATAAGGGATTTTCATCATATAAATTCATTACTATGAGTGGCATTCCCCAAGGGTCACATTTAGGACCGATCTTGTTTTTGTTTTTTGTTAATGATGTTTTATATATTTTCCATGATGTTCATGTCCTAATGTTTGCAGATGTTCTAAAATTATTCAAGGCAATAAGACATGTTAATGATATTGTCAATATTGCCATATATTGTCAAATAACTTGTCCCAACTTTTTATATTGGGTCAAGATAATAACTTACAACTAAACATAAACAAATGTCAAATTATGAGGTTTTATCACATAAGGAATCCTATTATTTTTTTTATTATTCTATTAGTGATATATCGTTAGTTTCTGTCTCGGAATTCAATGACAATGTATATGGTTTGATATAAAACTCAATTTTATAAAGCAAATAGAAATCCAATATCCAACAAAGCTTTGAAAATGTTGGGCTTTATTTTAAGATTATCTAATGATTTTCACAATATCTACACAATTAAAACATTGTATATGTTACTAGTAAGGAGTCATATTGAATATAATTCCACAGTTTGGTCACCAAATTATGAAGTTCATTGAAAGAATCCAATATAAATTGTTAAGATATATAAATTTTAGAGTAGTTCTTACTAGAGAGTGCCTAGATTACGGCTACCTTCTTCACTCATTAAATTTATTAAAATTAACGTGAAGAAGAATTATTTGTGATTTAATGTGTTTATTTAAAATTATTAATTCGTTATTGAATACCCCTTGGTTGCTACATTTAATTTCGTTCCATGTTCCTGACAGGACAGTTGCAAGTCAGTACCTACCATATTATTGTAGCAATTTTTCTACAACGTCACAGTCAAAGATATTAGAAGAACGAGATATGCTATGTTGGCCGCCGGACCGTAGGCGGAGTACTACCTAATTAGGGTACTTTGAACGATATCGGGACGTGTACGCACAGAAATCTGTTCTATGTATTAGTGCGGATACCTTAGCGTAAGCGAAGGTGTGCAGTAGTATTGGTGAACAAAACCGGCGACACTCGGCAAAACAATTTCACACAGTATGAACTGCTCATAGCACATCTCGTTCTTCTAATATCTTTGGTCACAGTATTATGCGCCGATGAGACGAATCTAAAATTTGAGAAACATATACTCCGATGTTGTAGATATATTTAGTTCAACAATGTTGCATTATAACTTGGCTTTAATACGTTTTATGTCTTCAAATGGAACTGATTCATTTGGTGAAATGTGAACCATTAAAAACCGAACAGAGTTAAAACTCCGGCAAAATGAAGTTGGTCGATATGTCTGATAAATTAAAAATATTTCTTTCTGTTTTCCTGGTTTATGTGAATATATTGTATAAAATATAATTTAAAACTTGTACTCCTTTATGCAAATTCTACGACAATGTAATTACAAATTAACATGAAAAGTATTTATTGTTTCTAATCATATTTATTATATGTACTTAGGTATTACATTTCAGCATTATTTTATCTGTATTGTCTGTAAAAAACATACGGGTGTTCAATAAATAATTATTGTGTTGTATTGGGGAATAAAATTGTAAGAATGAATCTAATTTCGGGCTATTTTTATTGTTGTGCTCATCTAAACTAATGGCTAGCCATGATAACATTAATACAATATGGAACTTACATAGCTGCTAAACAAGCATCATTGTAGGGTAAATGATTGTTAATCAATTCTGTGAAATTTAAAACACTTTTATTAATAAGGGGGTATGTATTTAAATACTGGCAAAAAATTGAGAAGATATTTGTATAGAATATGCAACTGAAGTCTTGTACGTGAAAGATGGCAAGCTAGACAACTTTGGATATATAAAGAGTGTGTGTTTTAGATACTCTCAGTATCACCCTGGTGAAAGGCCACCATTCAGAATCGAAACATTGCTTGAAGTGGCTTTAACTATGTTTATACCAGATCTGAACAGCCAACTTCCCAACCTTCTTCTTCTATCCTTCTCGAAATAGGAAATATTTATCAATGAAACTCTGTTATAATATTCCCATATAAGAAGTTTCATGTTTAAGAAGTTTTGTGTTTTCATTCCCTTGAAGACTGCAATGCAAAAATGTCCCAAATAATTCTATATCGTCCGTGTAAGTTCAATAATGGTTGTATATCAATTATGTTAAAACTTGAAGCACGTTTATTAATAAGACCGATAGTGTACTGCTTGTTCGTAATGTTCATTCACATACCTACCTATAAATTTTCACAATTCATTTATTCCAGAACCAACAAATATATATGCTCTACACGGGAACATCTTAAATATAATAAAATTACCTGCCTGGCAACAGAATTTGTCCAGTGAGGCGGATAAAGAATCTACGTAAATAAATATTACGATAAAATAAATGCCCGGATTGCCGGCATTGAAATTGAAAATACCGCATAATTTTAAAATAGTTAAGCCAATAATTTTAAAATAGTTTTTTTGGCGTTTTCAGTTGAACAGCACAAGACGCGTCGATTTGTGCTTTCAAATTTTGAAATTAGGCCAATAAACTGCTTGTACTTGGTTAAAGTCAACACCGCGAAAGAACTACCCCCGAACATAAGCAATCAAGAGCGGGTATATCCCTTGATAGTGTTGTGTCCCTCCTGAACATTTTTACAAATATTTCTTCCACGGTATTGAACTTACCAGGTTTTCCCACAAAAAATGTTTTTTCCAGTCTTTTTTAGTAAAGCTTTTACTTCCCAAGTGCCAGAAGTACCTATCGGATAAGAAAAATTCGTTGAAAGGGAGTTTCACTGTATTGTATATTAAACACACGAAGTGATTCAATGAAATTCATTTAATATTTTACAAATCTGAATAACGACATTGCAAAGTGTCAATCATAAATAATAATATAACATCTACACGACTTTGTATCGCGCCTTGTTGACGGAGTGATGTGAGGATGTCTGCAGTTTGAGGAGTTCTTCCTTAATGATCCTGGTGATCTCAGACTTGGCCTTCGCTATGGCCAACTCCTGCGAGCTCTCTATAGCAAGGTAGAGCTTCCTCTCTCCCTCTGGTGGAGCCTTACCCGTCGGAACGTACGTCCCTCGGACTGTGATGCCGGCTTCGGAATATTCGCTGATGAGTGCCAGGGCTTCCTGCAAACAAACAAACACATACAGTTAATCAGCTACTTCTCAACCATCCTCTTCCCATCTCCTTCCCTCTCCCATTCACTTTGGCCATACTACTTGCCGTAGGCTAGGGGCAGTTGGAACTCTTGTGCGGAATTCACTCTTTTTTTTTAAAGGTGAGCTCTGGCTACATGAAAATTGCACAACTTTTTCCAACATGAAATTTTAGGACAATGCAACTATTTTCATCTCGCAAGTCATTTCTATCATGTGATAAAGAGCTTTGAAATATCTTTGCAACTGTAACAAAAAATACAAGATGCCATAATGTCTATTCCACATTACTCAATGCATGTATAATAAAAGTTATATTAAATAATAAATCTTGTATAATTAATGGAGAATTGAATAATTAATGACCCTTACGACTTACGACCCGGGTTTACAAAAATTGGAATATGCATCTGACCCTTACTTCTCAAACAATTATAATATATCAGAAACAAAACAATATTGAAAAAATTACTGGAGAAATTCTATTTTTGCAATTTAAAAATCAGAATCATAATCTTAGCAGAGGCTAATATTACGGATCGCTGCCAATTCGACAATCAAAACACCTCTCGTTTATTGTGTTGTTACTAGGTGTATTTTGCATGTGTGATGAAACCGTAATCGTTAATTTTATCTATATTTAACTGATTTGTTTTGCAGAACTTGGGAGGCTAACAAAACAAGTAAAGTACATTATATTGAAACTCATAATATATTCTATCCACTACAAATTTTTTTTTCCTTGTGAGCTTCCGTCAGCATTTTGGGCAGCCAATGAGACAATTTTTTTCTCAAAATCTTTTACACACCTGGGACAAAATTACCCTCGACAGGGCAGACTCCACTGGTTGAGAAACCGTATAATTGAACGCACCTCGCAGGTGTAGGGATTCGACAGCGGAACGTCTATCTCAAACAAACTTAAAGATCGCACTAAAGCAGCTACCGAGCCAGATCATTGCTCGTTTTAGAGCGGAAAAACAAAGCATGCTAGTGCTGCCATATTATGAGAAATAACGTTTGCATCGCCGAAAATGTGTAAAGATCTTTTATTCTTGGACAGCCTATGTATATTATTTAGTTTCAGAATTTTTGAGGTGTAAAAGAATGTAATTCTATGCAAAATATTGCGAGAGTTTGAACTTAATTAATTTTATCATTAAAAATAAAAATTCTTTCTATTAATTATAATAATAGTGGTCCACGAAAATTCAGTTTTCGATATGAAAGAATTTTTCAAGTTTTTCCAGGAGTACCAAATAAAAAATAACTTTTAACGCAACAAATAACAGAAATTCCAGAAAAAAAGATATTGATAATTTGCAAATGCGCATTATTCTTAACAGCTGATCACTATTTGATTAAAAGCTGAACCAGAGAACATGCGAGATTATTCTATTATTATCCCTGTAAGAATAATTTGCGATGCGATTTTGACCTTAATACTTTGAAAAATGTATGAAAACAAAATGAACATCGCTTGGGCTATTAAAACTTTAGATTCCACTTATGATGTTATGAATGGCGCCTCTCTGGAGGCTTAAAATTTTTTTTTCTGTTTTCTGCTCCGGCCTTCAACAGATGCAGATTAATTAGATGCAGAAAATTCAAAATGGTGCTGGTCGTCAAATTGGGCAACCAGATATAACAGAGTACGATTAAAAAGATAGATTATATTGGTTTGTTAAGGTTAGGTTAGTTGACTGAGCGTAGTGTTGTCCTTGTTAGATACTACCTTTTTATCCCGCCAGAGTTCGCATGATCGAGGTTCCTACTACAAACTGCCAAATCATAATCAATATTATGGTACCTACCGGCCTGAAGAAAGTTTGAAAAAAGAATTGTCATTGAAAAGGTGCCATTTCTTTGGACAAATTGTGCACCTAATCTACTTTTATCTATTTCATATAAATAGATTTGTGAGAACATGCTTTTCTATGGAATAGAAACTAAGTTGTAGTTGTAAATATGTAGTTGTAAATTAGAAACTAATAGTTGAAAGGACTTCAACTTTCGTTCTAGAAATTGACCTGTTGAGAATGCGCCATTATTTCGAATAAAAAAATATTGCATAAAATATTTATGGTTATAAAGTAGGTAGGTATTGAAGTACCTACTTGCAAATCTTTCGATTTCATAGAGAATTCTGGTATTTAATTATTAAATAAGAGAAAATTATAAACATACTTTTTTGGATTACATACTTGTCAACTGTTCACAGAACTACTAGTTTTTGGTTCATGTTAGGTTAGGTATGCGGGTTCAAATCATATTATTATTATTTGATTAATTTGTGTTGATTCACAAAATATTCATTAATAATAATATATAGAATATTTGCGGCACATTCCAGAGTGGAAGATACTTTCAGTATCGCCCTAGTGTAAGACCACCATTCAGAATTGAAACTTTGCTTGAAATGGCTTTGACCGTGTTTGGTGACCTGATCGGAATAACCAGGTACTTCCCCACCTTCCTCTTCCTCATCTCCTTCCTCTCCCCAATACCTTCAGCCTCACAACATACCGCAATTGGGGATGCCAGTCTCACTGGCTCCAGACGGTTGGGAGCAGTTGGGACCTTGTGCAGTTTCATACAAAAATAAAATTTGTTCTTTTTCTGGCAAGGTGGACATCCTGGGTTCAATCCCAGATGTGACCGAATCTTTTCTGTTTCACATTTTTCATTTGGGATTGGTTAATATATATATTTTTTTTCTTATATTAACTCCACACAGGAGGCCCTAAAGAAAATAATTTCACTCAGGGCCTATGTCATCTTTGGGGATGTTGTGCGGAGGGTCTTTTTGTGGAGAGGAAGGAGTGAACATGGGTCTTGAAGAGTCCCATGTTGTAGGAGGGAGGAAACACAGAGGCCGGCAGTTCGTTCCACAGCCGAGCTGTTGAACTTAAGAACGAATCGTAGAAGCGACCCGTTCTCATGTGACAAATGTCAACTGTGTACAAATGTTGGGCGCGCGTTTGGCGTGTATCCCGACTACGCACCGGTGCCGAAGGGATCAATGACGCTAGTTCCTCAGAGCATCTTCCTTTATCTTATTATGTCTTCAATTATTAAATTTGGTGGTGTCCAAACCTAAAAGAAAGCAACGCTTGTGAAGAGTTGATGAGGTTGTTGGACTGACCTTGCTGGTGACCCGCCACCTGGCCTGCTGCGGGAAGTCGTTGATCTCCAGCTCCTGCTCGTACTTGCGGAAGGTCTCCTCGGCAGAGGGCTGCCCGGCAGTAGTGCTACCCCCCTCGCCCCCGGCGCCCCCGCCTGCCCCGCCCGCCTCCTCGCGCGGCTGGTAGTTCAGACGCGTATTCAGCTTTGCGGCCAGCTGCTCCGCCACTGTCTTGGCCTGGTAATATAAAAGATTATGATAAATTGGTAGATACTCTCAGTATGCAAAAAATATTTATAAATTCCCTGACATTTCCCTAGTAATTTCCGGTTCGCTAAAATACCCTGATAATTCCTGGTTTTCCCGGTTTTCCAGGTCTGTGGCCACCCTAGTAAGGAACACAGATGGTTTGGGCATGTACAGCGAATGAACGAAGAAAGGGGTGTAAGGAGAAGATATGACGCAAATGTGAATGGTAGAAGAAGCCGGGGACGCTCGAGGAAGACATGGCACTATCAACAGAACCAAATACTTGAGTGAGGCCATGTCAAGAGTCCGAATAATAGAATATGTATAAGTGTGAATGAAGCAAGGAAAGTGTGCCAAGACATAGTTGTTTGGCAGTCCGTTAGATTATTACTTCATCGGTAGATTGACAAGTTTAGTACCGTTCGTTATGAAATGAAAATGACAAATGAAATGCAAGTGAACAAGAGTGTCAACTTTTTGAAAATTATTCAGATAATTTTTAAAAAGTTGTTGAAAAACTCTTGTTCTTCTTGTTGATTTTCTTCATGACTTCAGAGTAATGAAGAAAATCGACATAACAGCTGGTCATGTATTATTTATAAAGCTGCTTTTAATAACAGCTTTTGTAAACACACCTCCAAACTGTTCAACAAAACTTCAAAGAGTTGTCTGTAGCAGTCTTAGTAAATTAAACTGATGGGTAGTTTTGCTTCATACAACTGACCATAAAACTTAATTATCTTTTGGAATGCAAGGTACAAGTCAAAATGAAATATATAGGTATTTCAGATTTAGTAGTTAAACAAATGAATTCCTGTAATAAAAGCTTAGGTACACCTAAAATGCATCCGCATTGGAAAGAAGTTCTTTAAAAAAAAAAAAAGGAACCTCACAAGAGTTTGTACAGTATAAGGAGAGTAACACTATATAGCCACCGGTTGGGCAGCATTGTGAGACGGGTTAAGGTAAGGGGTGTAGTAGAAAGGGATTTATTAATTTGGATCTTAAAGAGGTCCGGATTATATGAAGGAGGAAAAACAGACGCCGGAAGCTTGTTCCACATGCAAGCCGATGAAAGGACCAACTGTAAACAGGTGTTCCGCTCGTGTCAAATAGTGGAAATTAATTTTGAGACAGCCCTCGTATACGAATATATATTTTTAGAGTAAATCTAGGTTGGAACTTTATAGGTCAAATTTTAAAAAAAATTGTTCACTAGGGGGTTAATATCAGCTGTTTAATGTCCATTAAAATGCATCATCAATGACTGATCACTGATCAATCGCCCAGCAAGATCATTCAAGTTAGTTGGTACTTTTCTCAAAATCAATTACCTAACTTTACAAATAACCATATTATACAACAGAACATATTACACAGAATTGTAGTTAGTTACTAAATGGTACATATTCATTTGCAAACCGAAACGCGAGCCACAAATTACGGGAAAGGAATGAAGCAAACTGCAAGCGGCGTTTCGCACCATTTGCAATTGCTTCGTTCCTTTCCGATAAGTTGAGGTTCAGTTCGGCAGTTTGGCTCGCGTATGTATACGTAGTAAAAGACACATGATTCTTTTGTTTAATATTAGCAATATTTTACAATGTAATTCTTCATTGTGGTGATCGTTGGCTTGATGTCGTAAGAGTGTTGCAGTCGGATGAATCGAGTTCGATATCCATAATGGATATTAAGATAAAGTTCAAAATCTACTCCTTTTTTAGAACAAGTCGCTCAAATTATAAATCAGTGTACATATATAGCTTCCTTATTTCAAATGAAATAAGCATAATACAATAAAGTAGCTAAGTAACTCACAGTGATGAAGGTGTGCGCATGGGAGGCCCCCTTGAGAATGGCCTCGGCAGCTTGCTGCGTGGCCCCCTTGTGCTCGGCGCCCAGGTTACGCTGCAGGTGGATGCGTGAGGCCAGCTTCTTGGCCAGCTCCAGCTTTTGGCCCCCGGCTGCCACAGCTCCAGTGACCGCGGGGCCCACAGCACCCACCACTGCCGTCGGAGCCTTAAACACAAATATAACGGTGAGATAGATTGGAAATTGGACACTCAGAATTTACTGAATAGATCACTGTAGTATAGTTGTTTATTTTTCTTAAAACCTAATCAACACGGCTGTTACGTATATGATCCACTGGCCACTATCGCTGCACATAGATGTTGCATGCATGATCCGTATTTCACTACAACACATACATTGTATCAAATACGCTGGCTGTTACAACGCAATGATGAATCCAACAAAATTGAAAACATAAATAGGCAATTCAAAAAAACCAGAAAAAAAAAGTCTGATAAAACCTTACATTGTCGGCATTCGGGCAAAAGTCACCACAACACAAATTTTTGAGATACTGCAAATTTGAAAGCTAAAATATGTTACATAAACATTAAAATATGGTTCTAAAGTTTATGTAATGGAAATTTCAAGCAATGGAAAGTTTTATCTACTCGCGTAACAGAAAAAAATTAAAAGCATTCAAATTAGAATATTTCTTCAACATTGAAATATAAATATCTCAAAACTTATTCCCGAATGGCGACGATACTATGAGGGTTTAATTAGGCAATTTTAAATTTCTATTTTTATGGGACTGAAAACATAAAACAAACTTTTCATGTGTTCACTCTAATATCTATTAGAATAAAAACAAATCGCTCATCGTTCATTATAAAGGTACCTTGCGTATTTATTGGTCCTAAATTCAATTGAGTTGCATTTAAAAAATATTATTTTCTGAAGATTAGTCAGCAGGTTTTTTTTTTAATTATTTAAACCCAAATGAACGCTGTTGATTTTGAAGTGCACCTAATTAAAGTTAGTTGAATGCAGTGTATTAGGTTGCAGCTAATTTTAGACATTTCAATGGACAACAGTCACAAGTCACAGTCGTACATTGTGATAATCATTATTTAGTCAACATTTGAACCTATGCTTTAAAAGATAAATGTATCAGAATTATTTACTAACTTTCCAGAAAAATTTTATAAACAATTCAAGTTTTTACATTGGCTTCACACCATGGGAAACCAATACACAATGCATTAGTATTGGCACATTGCTAGTCAATCCAAGGGAGTCTGCTAGGTCCAATACAAAGGACTATCCCATCAAAATCGTGGTTTCAACAATTTCAACAAGTTTGTACATCGGCTTCACACTACGGGAAACCAATACGCAATGTTTGCTCCAGAGTATTGGCACATTGCTAGTCAATTCAAGGGAATCTGCTATGTCCAATACAAAGGACTATCCCATCAAAATCGTGGTTTCAACAATTTCAACAAGTTTGTACATCGGCTTCACACTACGGGAAACCAATACGCAATGTTTGCTCCAGAGTATTGGCACATTGCTAGTCAATTCAAGGGAACCTGCTATGTCCAATACAAAGGACTATCCCATCAAAATCGTGGTTTCAACAATTTCAACAAGTTTGTACATCGGCTTCACACTACGGGAAACCAATACGCAATGTTTGCTCCAGAGTATTGGCACATTGCTAGTCAATTCAAGGGAACCTGCTATGTCCAATACAAAGGACTATCCCATCAAAATCGTGGTTTCAACAATTCCCCGATTTCTCCAAAAAAAATAAATTTCTTCACATATTCGAATGAGGATTGGACATTGTTCCGTTCCTTCTTATGTTTATAAAATTCACCTGCTTGACTCCTACGATTGTACATTCTGTGGTCTAGAAGTGGGAACTTAAGATCACATATTTTTTGGTTGTCTCTCTCTAAACAAATACCCTCTCTTCTATCAAGCCTTATCTAAAATTGCCTCCCTCCATTCAACATCTCATCTGAATTTAACTCCAATCTTCAATATAATTTTGAAATTTGCCCACTTAAACAAAATTGATATATAAATTCACCTTCCCGCTCTCCATAATTTGAAATGATGGCCTGAACACCAGAAACAATTAAAAGAAGAAAAAAAATCAAAGCCAGAAACAATTGAAAAAAGTGTTGTTTATAATATGACATATCTTAGCCTGTAGTGTTGATTAGAAATAAATCATATCACTGTTTGAAGCACCTTTTAACCCTAAAGCTATTATTCAACTTTGCTTGTTGTTTAGCCACATTGTTACTAACCAAAAACCAATAACTAAATACATATTGATCAAAAAAATAACATATGCTTGGTTTTATAATAAGAAATATAAAAGAATTCACAAACATTGTCATTATCAAACAGTTATCTTTGTGTATGTATAAAGCCATCTAGAGTTTGCGTCAACTGTCTCCGTTTTATGAACTACATGTAAACAAAATTGAACAAAATCACGTAGACAATATTCAGATTTTTCTATATAAAATCGTAAACAACATTACTGACAATACTAATTTATTAAACAGAATTGATTTGAAAGTACCTACACGTCATACACGATTGTACAATATTTTTAATGAAAACAATGTAAAACAAAGTCAAACAAAAATGCCTGCCTTAAGGGTCTGTGTTCAACATATAATAAAATTCTCTCTGATGTAGATATCTTCAATTGCAACGAAAATAATTATAAAATGTCAATTAAAAATGTATTTACTTGTACACCAACTAACCCAAACTATGTACATAAAATGTAATGATATATTATGGAGTATCTCTTGTTATATGTACATAATTGTATATTTTAAATATAATATTTGTTAATTTTATAAATATATACATACTGTTTAATTGTTTAATACATAATGTATAAGTATAATGAGGAAATCTATAATTTGTTTCACAGTTGTGTAAATTGCATATGTATAAACCAACCATATTGTAACTAATGATTTCCCTAAAATAAAATAAATGAATATGGGGTGAATAGGGCAATCCCGCACATTCTACATATCATATTTTTACCAATATCTAATAGCTTATTAATATGGAATATTTCCTAACCTTTACTTCCTTTATGATCTTCTTAGCAGCAAACATAGTCTCAATATGCTGGTCGAGGTCTCCCTCCACATCCTCGTCATCGGAGTCCTGCAGTCCCAAAGCTGCTTTCTGGAACTTCTTACGTTCATTTGCAGCCATTGCCTCGGACTCATCAAACTTGAAACCTAGAATGAACCAAATTTTTAGTTATCTATATATCGCCGTTCGGCATGCAACCCAAGAGAGAAAAAAAACTAAAATTAAAACTAAATGGTACATATTGATAATCACATATGCAGTGTTATATATATGTAACATACTCGGAGAAAGTGATTGTAAATCGAATAGCTTTAAAATTTAAATGTTGAAAATTTGTCACATTCGTGGTGTTGCATGACAAACTACGATATATCTTGATAGAAATGTGTAATGTTGTTGATGAACAAGAAGTCAAGGACGGCCAAGGAAGATATTACACGGTCAAGTGAATAAAATATTAAAATTAATACAACAGAAGAGTACAAAAGAATATGAACGAAGTGTTTGCCAAGACAGATTTGTATGGCTATTCGATTATGCAGTCATATACATGCGGAGAAACAGCGTGGTGATTGCAGTTAGCTGTCCTGCCATTTGTCTCGGAACGGAAATTGTTTAATAATTGCAGCAACTACTCAATATGGACAGAAACTCACTAAGAAAACTACTAACGGGACACTGCCATCTCAGGAGACATGTGCAGTTGTTGGGAGTGAAAAACCGCATTATGCAGGAAATATGAAGAGGATGAACAGACTCCAATTCATTTATGGTGCATATGTCGCGCACTGATAGGAACAAAGCTCAAATACCCACTTGAGCGTTTTTTTTGAGTTTTGAGCGATTTTTTAAGTTTTGAGCGATTGCTTGCTATTAAGTGCCAAATTTATAGAACTTGAAAATATGGGATTAACGGTGAAATCTAGGTGGATTCATTGGCTTTAAACCGCAGTAAACAGTTTCATATATTTCCATGTTAATATTTTGAGGAATGGTATTAATTAAATAATATGGTAAATATATATGACCGGTCGGTGGCTGAGTTGGCATCGCCTCTGGGTCCCACCCAGGCGTAGTGAAGTCCTCCATCACGACACAAGCAACATTGTCCGCTTACTGTGATGGTAGTAGGAGATTTTCAAATATTGTCATGTTATTCGTAACCAGGGAATGTTTTTCTAGCTTTTAAAAAATATATATTATGACATCAATAGCTTGAGTGGATACCTGGGAAGACACATTGCACACAGCCAAATATTCAATGGCAACCCTGGTGAACTTTATTAAAGGGACCGGGCTACTATTAAAGGAATGAGGTGAAATAGGAGATAGCACAATGGGACCATGGCCTGAGTGCTCACGAGAACTATTCGTAAACCGTCTCGGCTTTTCAAAATAATGATAATAATTGCAGGGGAAGGCAGAGAGGATAGACCACCACGCAACTCTGTCTAGGCACACACCTCTTGCCTCATTCGTAAACATACATACTTTTCGGTTATTCTGACTATCGGCATAACTTACGCTCCTTTCTTAATTCATCATCTTTACATGCCCAAACCATTTGAGCGCCCCAATACTCTTACATCAACCTCACATTCTTTGCAGATTTCCACGTTTTTAAGGTCAAGTTAAGAAGAAAATATAAAATAATAAACGTTGTGGGCGATAAAATCTTTATCGGTTACCTTTTCCGCTAAAGCCGCCCCCAGTGTGCACCTTCTTGCCGTCCTGCTCCTGCTGGGACTTGTAAGTGTCCCACAGCTGCCGAAGGGGGCCCGGGGGCGTTTGCCCCGCCAGCTCCAGGGCGCGCATCACGTCCCCTGCGTGGCGCCCCTGATCCGGCGTTATGAAGGTCCAGGCGAAGCCCTTGTTGCCGGCCCTGCCTGTGCGCCCACACCTACAAACAGAACAAATTATTATTTACATTACTTAGTGAAGCTGGCAGTTCACAATGGAGTACTTATACCAACCCAGTAAATGGGATACCCCTGAAGCAGCAATTGAATCAGATAGTAAAGGGGATACCCCTGAAGCAGCCATTGAATCAGATGGGAAAGGGGATACCCCTGAAGCAGCCATTGAATCAGATAGTAAAGGGGATACCCCTGAAGCAGCCATTGAATAAGATGGGAAAGGGGATACCCCTGAAGCAGTCATTGAATCAGATAGTAAAGGGGATACCCCTGAAGCAGACATTGAATATTTGGTTTATTTAATTCCAGAAATAATCATAATAAGATTGACATACCTATGAACGTAATCTTCGTAATGATTAGGGCAATCGTAATTAACAACCAATACTAGTTGTTTGACGTCCAGCCCGCGAGCCGCCACTGAAGTTGCCACCATTAACTTCACCTTTCCCGACTTGAAGTCCACTATGGTGGAGTCACGGTCAAATTGGTCGATACCTGAAATGAAATAAATCATTTTATTTATATTCAAGGTGGCAATACCTGAATAACATTATTTCAATCCAAAATGTGGAGTGGTATAATTCAATTTCAAACTGAATCAAAATGTCAAATCTAAAACAGAATTCCCATCTAGTGACACAGTCAGATCTGTAACAATGTGTCCATCTAGTGACATAGTCAAATCTAGAACATTGTGCCTATCTAGTGACAGAGTCAAATCTATAACAGTGTGCCCACCAAGTGACAGTCAAAATTTAAAATGAAATAATACAAACTTACAACCTAGTTTAGCTATGGACTAAAATATAAAGAACACACAATACGTATAGTCTTATTTTTGGACACCCAAATTAAATTTCAAGGCCCCTAGTGGAGGCTCATGATGGAAATAACACTTAAAACGGTTAGTAAATATAGTAATAATAATTCCAGACAGAAAAAATTACAGCAGAGCTCACCACAAACACAAAAAACTAAGGGGTTATTCTGTGTGTAAAAAGGATTCAAAAAGATTTTGATTTTTGGTATTGGAAAAAATTTATTTTATGAATTTGTAAAAATTTACCTCCATGTAGACTCATGCAGTTGTAAGACGCCTTCATGAGGTCTTTGAGCAAAATGTCCGCATTCTCTTGCTTGTCCACAAAGACAATAATGCTACCAGACTCCTGGTAAATGCCCAGCAATTCCAGCAGCTTGAAGAACTTGGCCTCCTCCTCCAGGACTGCCACGTGCTGCTCCACATCCTTGCACACCACACTTCGACCACCAACCTGGGCGGAAAAATAATTACATAAATAAAAACAAACCAATAAGTAAGTACTCAAAATAAGCTAGCTAAACCCAAACATTTAAGGGCGGCTACTAGGCTGCAGACAAATATACACAACAGCCTGTTGCTTGCATGGGAAGTGATGTGCATCTGGGAATATTCACGAACCTAATATAAATTCCCCAAAGTCGCGCATTTATTTATTTTTATTAAGAAAGGTATTCTGAATGAGGTTTTTTTTTTTAATGAAAATGTATTATATTTAAAGATTTAATAACGACAGTAAAATTAATTTTTCAATATCTCCAAAAGAAGTTAAAATTATGAGTTTTCAAAGTGGGCAAAATGTATACAATCACGTCTAACGTCTTCACGCGATACACAATTCATAATACTAATGGCAGTGCTGCAGTACCGCTGCGCCAATCATTTTATGTACCGTAACACCACACGCTTATCGACCGGCTGTAAATATCAATTTTTTGACGGCTTGTATCGTTATAAAAGTCAAGTTAAGTTAAGTTATTTTAATTTGTTTCAAATCGCTATATCTACGAATCTAACTCAGCATACTCAAGCTATTAAATGACTAACCGAAAAATGACTTATTTCATTAATCTTCAAACGCATTGCTTATCAAGTGTCAGGTATTCAATAATAAAAGGTCGCTTTGTTGAAATACCGATGTACATGAAAGATTCAAATATAAATATAAAAAGAAGAATTGTATTGCTATTTGATAATTATGTACATATAGTTGGTACCTTTAGAAAGAGATTGGCATATAACATTCATACAAAAACATTAGATAAATAATTTATTCTTTTCTGCCATTGAAATGAAGCCGGCGCAAAAGGTAAAAATACCCCTCCCGTCCTTAAGCAACAATCGACCGAACGAGTAGAAATAACTTTCCCATCCAAAGTGCGGTAATATGATAAATTGTAAATAACATGAAATTTTGTTGTAGGATACAAGCTCATGGGGATTTCGCCATTTACATGAATATTCCCACAGAATTCTCCATTTTGAAATATTCCCCAAAAATAAATTCCCAGGAATTTACCAATCACCATACACGGGTGACCTCTTTAACCCTTTTAGTGCCAGTGTTTTTTACTCATATATATGTACATAGAAATCTTTTGTTTTTGATGTCATTTACCCTTGTCTCGAAAAAAAAACCGTATCTATTCCAAAAATTTTAATCATGTTTTCTTAATAAAGGATAATAAAATACAAAGAAAATTATGGAAATATACAGGGTTTTCCAATAAGAGGTGTTATTTTGATATTCAAAGAAAAATGCCATTTTTTAATATAAATTATCAAATGTTTATTTCATTATAAAGAGGAAGGTGTGCCGTTAATAGTGAAAAATAATATCAGTCAAATGACCACCACGACCACGCCTACAGGACCATATCCTTTTCATGAAATTTTCCATGACAAAATCGCAAAGTGGCTGCCTTATGTCCTCGATAGCCTCACGAATTCCATCTTTGAGGTCTTGAATCGACGCTGGGCTGTTGGCGTAGACCTTCTCTTTCACGTGGCCCCAAAGGAAGAAGTCGCAAGGTCTTAAAACACAAGATCTCGGCAGCCAATTGTGATCACCTCTTCGAGAGATAACACGGTCCGGAAACTTTTCCCGTAAAAGATCAATGGTTTCATTGCTTGTGTGGCACGTAGCGCCGTCTTGTTGAAAGTAAACGTTGTCCAGATCAATACCATCCAATTCCGGCCATAAAAAATCATTAATCATCTCTCGATAGCTCTTTAAATATCAAAATAACACCTCTTATTGGAAAACCCTGTATATTGTGAAAAAAATATATAACAATAACTGGAATATAAAAGTAAAAAAGTTAACATGTGTGCTTTCCCGCACAGACTCCTGGAGCCCCTTCTTACAGCGGGCACAAATCAAGTTGCTCCTCTTCACAGCGCTGTAATCTTTGCTGCTGCACACTACGCAGCGCCGTAAATTACGCCCAGTAACTTTTCTAATCCAAAACTTTGAGGGGAAGATGTAGTAGTAGGTTCTTGTCTATTTTTGTGGAGCATCCATTTCTCTTCTAAATAGTCAATTATACTACATGTAAATTTCGATCTCGTCATTTTTTGCCAATATTTTTCTCACTATACAATATATATGCATTCACCACCATCCTTCCAAATACATTAAATACAACCTTTTTCCAAAATTTGAGAGTTCTTCGTTCATCTAAATAGGTGTATGGCGTTTTGTCGCTCTCGTCTACTCCGCCCATCCTCCGTATCAGCAAATTGTTATCGTCACTATTATCACTATCACTCAAAATTTGCATTACGCGGTATGAGCGCACCACAATGTCGCTCCCACTATCACTTTCTTCACAACTTGAAGAACGTTCATTTTCACTCGAACTATTTTCGTATTCTAACATTCTGGGTTCAAAATTTTCTTTTCCTAAATCCTTTTTATATTGTAATAAATTAATAATATTATAATTTGAACTTTATGTAACACGTAGAAAGATAAAAAATTAGCGATGCGTGCGAGCGACCTCCCCTACCGCGCGCTAAACAGTAATTGATTTTGCGAGCGCTATCGCACTTGTGGCAAATTTAGTTACTACGCGCACGCGCACGATGCCGCTCGTCGGCACTCTAACGGATATTGATCAGAAATGGTTTATTTATTACCACCATTTATTTATATGAAAATTCCCACAGTATTCTTGATTAAGGAATATTCCCCACAAATAAATTCAAAGGAATTTACCCATCACCATACACGGGTGACCTCTTTATTGATCAGAAATGGTTTATTTATTACCACCATTTATATGAAAACTCCCAAAATATTCCCTATTTTGGGAATTTTTCCCAAAATTATATTCCCAGGAATATACCCATCAAAATGAACCTCATGACCTCTATAATATTTTTATTTTTTTTATTTATAATTTTATTTTAGTAATTTGTACATTTAAGTTTACAAATGACTAATTAATTTGTTACATATAAATATACTATGTTTTTTCTACACAACATCTTGAACTTTCCAATTGGGGCAGACTTTAGGTTTTCCGGCAGCGCGTTATAGTATTTCATCCCTTTATATAGTATACTATTTTGAGTATTCGCCTTGTCCTTTTTTGATAGCCTGATTTCATTGCACGTCCTTATTTTATGTTTGTGTATGTCCTTGTTGTATACAATTTTATTTGAAAAATATTTGGGTAGCAGGTTGTTTACTATTTTGTGTACAAATATCATTGTGTTCAAGGTCAACATCTGTTTCACCGTTAGCCAATTTAGTTCGTTTAACATTCTATTTACTTTTGAATATCTATTTCGTCTGAGTATTGTTCTCACTGCCCATTTTGGAGAATTTGAAATTTATTTTGTTCTCGATCGTTACACAAGAAAAGGATAGTTGAGCAGTAATTAAAATGTGGAGCAATAAATGGTGATTGCAGTTTTTTCGGACAGTTTTTGGCGAATTCTTCCCAAAAAAGATATATTTTTTCCAATTTTCTTTTGGGTATTTATTTATTTATTTCTATACATACATTACAGTGTCTACCAAATATTTACATTTGTTTATGATACATAAATTTAGAACTGTTGTTAATATGGTGTTTTTTTTATGCTGGGTGTGAGGTAGGTTTGAGTAGGTGACACTGTGGTGGGTAATGTTATATGTTTCGTGAACACCTCACTGGGAGAACCTGTGCTGAGGTGTTTACGTGGTTATGATTAAATGGTACATGTATTTAAAATGTATTGGTTAAATTTTCTTATATAAAAGTGTAAGTTGGGATTTTAAATTTTTTTTTTTTTTTTTAATGGTTATTGTACATTGTTATTTAAAGAAAAATGAAAAAAATATTTATTTATGTGCATATATATACATACACCCATGTATACACATACATACATAAATACACATATATCTTTCAAGATGGTTGGTATGTGACTTTGAGGACATGTATCCTCATCATCTTCTTATCTTCCAGTGTCCCCCCATCAGAGGTTGGCTTTCGTTAGGGAAATCTTCACCCTCAAGCCTGGAATTGAACTTGTACCAGTCGCCTATATGTCGAATCCAAGAATCTCAGCGTCTTTGCCTATCTCTCCAGGATATGTATCCTCATAGAATAAATAAATAGAAGTAAGTGCATACCTGAATCTGTATAGGTTTCTGTAAAATTCTTCTGGCCAAGGCCTCCATTTGTCTGGGGAATGTTGCACTGAACATCACAGTTTGTCTATCTGGTCTTACATTATCTATTATGCGCATCACCTAAAGAAAAGAAAAAAATAGTTGTTATGAACATACACTTGAAACAAGGTATTTAACTCGGTTAATAGATGGGAGTTATGTTTGTAAAAATTTAATACAATATTTTGTTCAGAGATGCCACTCATCTAAGGGATCTACTTACCGACATTTACCTACACAATTTAAATAAAATCAAGATTTATAATTTTCTTGTCTTTCTGCACAACAAATACGAAGAGCGATATCTAACAAAGCTGTGTAGCGGCCCCCTTTGGTCAAATAAGCTGATTGAATAGAATAAAAGACTTGTTAGACCAAAATTATACACTAAAGTTATATTATTTATTTAGCCATGTAATAATAATCCAACAATCTTGTTGAATATCAGACCCTGATGCGGTGGGGGCACCACCTGGCTTATTTGCAGTAAAGACAAATGTATTGATAATTGAATTACCTGGGGTTCAAATCCCATATCGAACATCCTGTCGGCCTCGTCAAGGACTATGTAGGTAACTCTCCTCAAGTTGGTCACTTTCCCGCTGTTGGCCGCCAGCATGTCTATCATCCTTCCTGGAGTACAAACAATTATTTCAGCACCTCGTTTCAATTCGGCTATCTGATGGAAAAATTCAAAAGATTACATACAAGACACGCAACATCCCGTATTGGCACCAATAGGTAATGAATACTACATTATTTTCATCAATAAAGGTAGACATGTAACTAACTAACCATCACAACTTTTCTCCGCAGGGGTAGGCAGAGAGGACAGATTACCAAACAGCTCGGCCTTGGCACACACTCCTTGCCTCATTAACATTCACACTTTTTTTTTTTTTTTTTGTGATATACATATATATATTTCACTAGTAATAAGATAAAAGATATTATGATATGATTAATATTTATTATTTTTCAATGTTCTCCCATAATAAGCAATTGCTTGTGTGTATGGGATGAGGTATTATATATAATAATAAAACATTAGTAGCCGAAATATTGCTTCTAATATTTGTTTTCTTTCAACTCCATGAAACTTGACCAAGTTAAAGAATTTTTTATCAATTATTAATTTTTTACCACTAAAAGACCTTAGAAATATTTGTTGGCTAATAGTCCTGCGGCTGAGACCATCTTTTTTATTACGTGTACAATTTATAAGAAAGGGAGAGATTATAATGGAGCTATCAGCCGTCTTCCTTGACAACAAGATTTTAAAAATTTGGACCAACAAATAAAGCAGGTAAAAGTGAGAACATATTATGCATAGATATGTTTTAAGATTTTCACGGCCAGTTATATTACTAACATACTTCACATTGTACTTGGTAATGAACCATGTTATAATTCCTTCACCTTCTTGAACCAATATTTTAGATAGCTTGCCTTTTAGATGACCTGCCCTGATGATGGACATTGTAAAGCTTTTGGAAACATTGGCTCCCGACGAGGAGGAAGCGAAACACAATTTAACAAGTAATACCAATGTATGGTCAAATAACGCAATTGAAAGTAAATTAGGACTGATTATCATATGGTCAATTCCGCTTAATAATTCACTGGTTTATCGGGCCAAAATCCAAGGAACAGAAACCAAATAATAAAGAAAGTAATACTAATTTACTTCGGTTATCTCAGACACCATTCCATTTGATTGGGATAAATTCCCATCTGAAGTCGATGCAAAACGTGTCTAAAGCAACGAATTTTATTTGAGAAGGGCAGACATGCAGTATTCACCACGGGTGAGGGGAAGCGATGCGACATGCTACGGGAATTCCGAGTTCATTCGGTAGTAATTCGGTAGAATATTCCCATGTTTTCCGTCCGCCGACATTCGTCAATGTAAAGTTGTTCAGTTCACAGTATACTTTTACGAGTGTAATAAATCAAATTTTGGGTTACTTTTATTATACAGGGTTTTCCAATAAGAGGTGTTATTTTGAATAGCGCGCTATTTCGGTAGATGTTACTTTTGAAGCTGTCATTTTTTGACATTTGACAAGTAGAAACTACGCCATTAATAAAAATGGAACGATACACGCTTCAACAACGCATGGAAATTATTAAAATTCACTTGAGTAAATCAAATGCAAATCATCTTGAGTGATGAGGCCCATTTCCACCTCGGTGGCTTCGTCAACAAGCAAAATTGTCGCATCTGGGGCTCGGAACACCCAAGAGTTATTATTGAAAAGCCTCTCTATCCTCAACGTGTGACTTTTTGGTGCGGTTTAAGGTCCGACCTTACTTTTTCGAAAATGAGGCTGGAGCAACAGTTACGGTGAATGGATTGGGCTATCGAGAGATGATTAATGATTTTTGGTGGCCGGAATTGGATGGTATTGATCTGAACAACGTTTACTTTCAACAAGACGGCGCTACGTGCCACACAAGCAACGAAACCATTGATCTTTTACGATTGAATATCAAAATAACACCTCTTATTGGAAAACCCTGTAGTATGAAATGTTTGTTCATAATTTTTTTTTTTTAATTTGTACTTATTTGCATTTGTACTTGTAGTTGTATGTAATTATTTCTCCGTGATTAAGTATTTTCTTCAAAAATTTTATAATGTTTAAAAACACATTCACACACACTCAAAAAAATGTTTTATGTATATATACATACGTATAAAAAACGCTCAATAAATAATAATCCTTTTTTTTTACCTACCTTAAGCTTTGATATTTGGAACAGCCACCTATTTGGGACAAAATGTTTGGGCCCGAAGTGTCCCAATTAAGCAGACTCGACCATATATCAATCAATGTGTGCAGGTAATTCAGTAATACATAATCATTATTATTATAACATGTTGAGTATTAAAATGAATCGTACCTGTTCTGATATGCCAGTCCCGCCATAAACGCATACTACGTGTAATCCCAGCGATTTACAGAACCGTTTGATATCTTTGCCAATTTGCATGCACAGTTCTCTCGTGGGAGTCATGATCAGGGTTATGGGACCGTCAGTTTCCTCCAAAGGCGGCTGGTCTAACACGTGACGGAACATCGGTAGCATGAATGCCAGCGTTTTACCAGAACCTGTCTTGGCAATTCCAATGAGATCTCTATAATAAAAATGAATGATAATTAATAAGCATTTTTTTTTACAAACTATGTAAAACTTTGATTTGAATACATATTTAATTACATCTTCGTAAAAATTAGATGTTACAAATCCTTTTTTCAAATTACTAAAATTATAACTGGTGCATTGTATTTAAAAATTCCTTAATAATTAAATGTATTACTAAAAAAATTATGTAGTCCCATTCTTAATATGTTCCTCGTAAACCACTTGCTTCTTCCATATACCCTGTACCTATCATTCTCCTTGTGCTACTTCCCTTTCAAACACTTAGGCCCGGCTGTTTCGCAGAAATTCAAATGTAACATTGTCATCAAATGGGCATTTGGCGCCATTTTGTTTTTTTGACATTTGAAAGATCCCCATTAAACGATGATTCAAGGTGCGTTTCAGCTCTCCATTAAATTGCAATAAGCTGACAAGCTTAACAACATGATATTTGTCCTCTTGATCACAATTTGTTCAATAGCTGAAACGGACTTAGAATCGGCATTTAATGAGAACCTTTCAACTATCAAAAAAACAAAATGGCGCTGAATGATCCTTTGTCACACATGAATTTCTGCAAAACAACTGGGCCTTAATGACACTAAATCATTCTGTATTTTTCGTTGCTATAACATTTGTCTTGACGAGGAAAGGGTTTTTACGAAACCAGTTAACAGTTGAAGTAAATTTAAAACATATCATGTGCTTCATTTAATAGATTTATAACTAAATACATAGATGAAAAGCAAATATATATACCAATTAATCACAAAAATATTATACCTTCCAGACATGATGGCGGGAATGGCCTGTGACTGGATTGGCGTCGGCTTTTCATATGCCAACTTCTTCAATATGTCCAATTCCTTTTTACTTATGCCGCACTGAGCCCAGTTCTTGATGGGCTTGGGGCAACCTTTGCCCCTTACGTCAATTCCTTCTAGTACTACTTTGTATGCATCAACTTCTGTTTGTGTCATCCGAGCTATTTCTGGAACCTGGAATGTTTCAATAAAGAAGTTTGAATATGGCATGCATTGTAAGCAATGGAGCACACATCCAATATGAAAACGTCACATAGTATTATTTTCATAATATAGCACGGCTGGGTTTGAAACATAGCAAGAAGAAAGTCAATGTTTAAAGAGGCTTCTTTTTCATAAACTTGCAGGACAAAGAAGTGTTAGGAGGCCTAAGCTTAGTTGATTAGATAGTGTGGACATACCACAGGCTTTAGGCCCCTCTTCCACAGGGATAAACAATCCAATACTCATGTTGTGTACTCACGTCGCAAACAATATGTCGAGCACGGTCCGTACACACCGTTACTGAAATCACAAGACCTTCATCGCCACCAATCATTGTTTAATTCTCGAAACATCAAAACTAGACTGCTTTCATAGCCTCAGTCACAACCAAACAGTTGGCGGTAGTCGCCAAGATACTTGAATCGTTGAGTATCAGATATTTGCTAACCCCTATGGACGATGGGTCTTAGGCAAAAGGAACAGGATGGAGACAGCAGTGGTCAAGACTCTCCAATGTTTGTAGCGCCGATGATGAATATAATAAATGTCATACCTCTGTGTAGAATGATTTAGTGAATGGCAAGTAAGTAAGGGCGGTGTGATCAACTTTAGCAAGATCTTTCCTTTGCCTCGAAGCTAGATTAGCGGCAGTGTCCTTTATATCTTCAGTTTCTTCTTCAGATGAATACTCAAGGCCATCTTGATTCTGTTCTATCAATTCACCTACAAACACACACGAACAAGTATTATTTATGGAATAAAATGTGAAAGAAGAAATAAAATATAGTATAATAATACGGAGTTAGAAACATCACCTTTGTTTTTCTGTTCTTTGGTTTTAGTGGCATTTCCAGATAAAATAACAACACCAGGATTGGCAAGTGGTTGCCCCTTCTTGCCATCAATGATTCCCCTGGCTTGATCTAGTTTGTTGACCTTACGAACTTCCTGTAAAAGAAACGATGAAGCAATGTTCATTTTATGTATTTGTAGGAATATGCAAGCCAAAAATGTATATATTCTTATGGTGCGTTACATCACCACGAATATAGATAATAGGCATAAAAATCGCTTGACAAAGGCGATAAAATAGAAATGGTCTATTTTAATGCAAAAGAGGTTTTTATTTATTTTGTGAATAATTTTATATGAAAAAAAAAGGTTAATCAAGGGAAACTGTCACAGATAATCTTAGCCGTAAAATTGTATATTTTAAATGTGGTTTCTTATGTGCGATTGTACATTTCTAATGAAAAAATACATTTTTTAGTAGTGTACGCTTATTTTTTTAATAAAGTAACTAACAATTTTATTATATTATCAAAGGAAGCAAACACTTTGTGGCTTGACATTATTACACAAATGAAAGAATATCTTTGTTTTAAACCACTTTATTACATTTATATACGTCGACCGGTTTCGGTTGAACTCAACCTTCATCAGGACAGTACAAATATAAATTAAAATATAATACAGAGGAAGATTATTAAGTAAACAATAAAGAAAGAGAAAGTATATAAATGTGAGGGAGAGAGCATCAGGGCAGCAGAGTAGGTAGTGGGGTCGGGGAGGGGTGGGGATTACCCAGGGAGAAAGGAAACATCTTTAAAATAGGGCTTTTAGTAAGTTCTATCTGTTTGTTTAAAATTGGGTAATTATTTTTATTTTTATTTGCTTTTGAGATTTCCAATGATTCTAAATTATTGAGACGTATTCCTATTTTATTTTTATGAAGTATTTGAACTCTTGTCGTTCTATTAAATGTATGATTAGTATTAATTAGGTGTTCGGCAAATTCTGAAAAACCGGTATTTGTTAAACACCTGACATGTTCTTTTACTCGAATATTTACATTACGCGCAGTTTTACCAATATATATTGCCGGGCAATCGTTGCAATTAAGTTTGTAGATCCCAGAGTGGCTAAACGTATCTTCTTTATCTTTACAATTATTTAAAAATTTGGCTAAGTTATTATTAGTATAGAAGGCCGGCCTAATTTCTGATGGAAGTTTAGATGTGCAAAGGGAAGAGAATTTACTTATGAACAAAATTCTACGCCATTGAGTAGTTAAATTATTATTATTAATAGTTGGTAGAGCATTATATAGAAATTTATGTTTACTTAATAATCTTCCTCTGTATTATATTTTAGTTTATATTTGTACTGTCCTGATGAAGGTTGAGTTCAACCGAAACCGGTCGACGTATATAAATGTAATAAAGTGGTTTAAAACAAAGATATTCTTTCATTTGTGTAACAATTTTATTTTAATTCTACTCGAGCAAAATGATAGGAAAAGTTTCAATTTATCAAAGCACATTTTTTGATATTCACAATGTAAACCGTTTCATAGTAGTAAGAATGATCAAAAATAGTGACTTAACAGAATCTTTACAATCAGATCTTACTTGAACAAAAATGTAAGTATATAATGAAGAATAAGCAACAAGAGTAGATAACAACTGACTTGCTGAACTTCCATCATGAAGGCATCCAGGGGATCTATTTCTTCATCTTTCTCTTCTGCCGGGTCTCCCCCTGCACCGTCTTCTCCTAGAAAAACACTCTCCATGATAATTTCAATTATTTAGTAGATTGCTCTATGAGTATTACTGGCTCATGAGCATTTCAATTATGTAGTAGATCGCTCTACGAGTATTACTGGGTCATGAGCATTTTAAAAAGTAAACTAACTAAATTTGATGAAGAAAATTCTAAAAATCGAAAAAATTACTTAGCAACACTTGCTTTATTTATTTATTTAGTTTTTTAAGTATGTACATAAATTATGTTAAACTTTTATCATATAAACACTCGAGCGATAGAGATTTCCGGGTGTTCGGTTTTTGATTTAATTAATATTAGTTGACGTGTACCCGGCGTTGCTCGACTTTTCTATAAACGTAATGTGCAAGTATTATATATTTACAGGGTGTATCGGCACGTACCTGACAAACTTTAACCAGCTATTCCTTAGCACATTTGGAGTAAAAAATGTTATGGGCACTTTGCTGTCCGGTAACATTTTTTTTCAATTAAAAATAAAAATCCACACTCCGTCACTGTCATTGGCATTGTTTCTCGTGTTCAACAGATGTTATTAGTAAGTGTGTCAAAAAGTGTCCTCGCTCTTTCATACACACTAAATAATAATAGTTAAAAATGAGACAAATGGTGCCGTGCAATTTCATTGTGATTGTAAAAGCGCGCCAATGTAGATACGTACGTACATTATTCAACGAAACTCAAATAAAATATTGCCAGATGGGTTTTCAAACTTTGACAAAGGTGACATGTGGTGAAAATATGAATACTAAATTTTTTACTCCAAATGTGCTAAGGAATAGCTGGTTAAGGTTTATCTGGTATGTGCCGATACACCCTGTATATATATATATCCCTTCTATATTTGTCTGGTATTTCCTTCATTCTTTATCTGGTATGTGCCGATACACCCTGAATATATATATATATAACCTTCCGGAAGACGTTTCCTAAATGATAAAGAAAACCCTATCAAAATCCATTGCGTAGTTTAGAAGAACTAAGCGCACAAACAGACGTATAGCAACTTTATTTTAGTATAATAGAGATCATACCTTTAATATTAATAAGGAAACTATTATGAACTGCTTACTGTGGTTTAAAGCCAGTGAATCTACCTAGATTTTGCCGTCTATAATTCTAGTCTAGGTTTAATAAAAAAAAAAATCAAAAAAACAGTTAAATTTATAATTCATAAAAATCACCTATTCTAATATAATATAATCACTCAAACGAATAAGCTTATAAAGTAGACACATATACATACTTTTTTTTTAGAGAACACTTCTGTTTTTCAAAATTATTGAGGAAATCCTAAAAAGAGTTTATTTCCAAAGAAAATATTTAAACTCATGTACTATACAATTACGTACATACAACGGGTTAAGCTGTATATCTGTTGGGGGAGGGATAAATGATATAAACCGGTCTAACCAACCACAATTTTATATTAAATGCACACGAAGAAACAAATCATTTTGTGTAAGGTATTAATTACATTACCTTCGTCGGCAGAGTCATCTTCCAGAGACCACTTCTTGGCGGAGGAAGCGTGGTGTGTGGCAGCGGAGATAAGGGTGCCCCGCGTGAGTTCTCTCTTGGCGGACTCCAGCTCCTTGCGGCGGCGCTCCACCCGCCAGCGCTCGATGCGCTCGCGCCGCTTCTGCATCTCTACTTCCAGCTGCTTCTGCTCTTCTTCCTGGAAAGTAAACATCGTTATGTTTTATACTTTCAATTTATGTCATGGAATTAGGTTTTATGGCAGTGGACCGCAAGAAAACGGCCTAGCTTGTGTGGGTTTATGCCAGTCCAAGTGCATTTTGCTAGATGTGAATCAAAATTATTTTTTGTGGAATTAAAAATGAAAAGATTACGAAAAATCTTACTTTTTTTTTTTTTTTTTTTTTTATTTTTTTTATTCACATTTAAACCCGCTAAACTACTTATGTAGTTTGTCAGCAGGGACATAGAGACAACATTTATACACTCATAAGATACAATTTGAACGGTACATAATTACATAAATTGGTTACATTGCAGAAAAGTTTAAATAGCAGCATAAAAGCCTTATATATTAAGCAAGTAAAAATAAATGTATGAACAAATTAGTATTATCAACAAGTACATCAATAGTTTCATAAATAGAGTATTACAAAATAATTGTTTTTCCATTTTCTAAGAATATGAATTCCATTTCAGGGGCATCAGTATAGATCATTATTATCCAATAACCATTTCCTTAGATTATATCTAACATTAGCAGTATACATGTTATTATTTTTAATTGTCATTGGTAATAGGTTAAAAATTTTGGGTACTATATAGTTTAAAGTTCTTTCACCATATTTATTAGTACATTTCGGAACTACCAGTCCTTCATTTTGAGTGAATCTTGTGTTATGTTTATGGCAAACTCTTTCCCTATACAATGAATCAGACAATATAACATGTTGACTTACAATATTATAAAACAATAATCCTCTGACAGGTAAAATATTCAGAGACTTGTATATTTCTGTGTTGATTGTCATATTTATGGATTAACAATTTTATAATGGAGTTTTGTAATGTTTGTATATAGCTTATATTAGTTTTACAAGAATGTCCCCAAGAATTAATTCCATAACGTATAGTGGATTCAGCCAGAGATAGGTAGATTAACTTTAAAGTACTTATAGGCACGAAATATTTTATTTTATAAATCCTACCCACAATAGCTCGTAGACGTTTACAAACATTAGCAATGTGTACATCCCATTTCATGTAGCAGTCAATAATAACACCCAAATATACATAACTTTTGACAAAATCAATGGTTTCACATGAACAGGGCTGTGCAACATTTTTATGTATGCAGTCAAATGTGTGTGTATATAATGAAGGAATTACATTACATCTGGCGTGTGGAGATCTGATGTGCATAATTTTAGTTTTTTTGGCATTTATAAAGAGGCCTGCGTCATGCGACCATTTCAGCAGGGCAATAAAATCATGTTGCATAAGGTTCATTGCAGTAACCAGATCTTCGTGCGATATTACGAGCGCCGTATCGTCTGCATATACAAAATGATTAAAGGAATGAAAACAATTTTCTCATAATTGAGACATAAATAATATAAAGGGTTGGCCCTAGAATTGACCCCTGTGCAACACCTGTTGAGATATATTTTCTTTTGCTGAATTTTTTAAGAATTTTTACTCTTATTTGTCGATCAGTTAGTAAATTTTTTAATAAAACTAGCAGCTTTCCTCTAATTCCTATTGTCTCCAGTGTTTCTAATAGTTTATTTGTATCAATGGTATCAAATGCCTTAGAGTTATCGATGAATAAAACCAACACTTGTTTTTTTAGATTTAATTCATAATTTATGTGATTTGAAAATTCCTGAAGCAGCATTTCCGTACTTTTTTTCTTTTGAAATCCATATTGGTTGGGATCCAACAAAGAGAAAGATTCTAGATATTTATTAAGTTTTATGGAAATGTATTTTTCAAGTATTTTTTCTAGGGCTGGCAATATGCTTATTGGCCTATAATTTTGAATATCTGTATGTTTGCCCCCTTTGTAAATTGGCCTAATGATGCTACTTTTTAGTTCATCTGGTATTACTGCTTGCGATAAAATTAAATTGATAAAGTGTGTTATAACAGGCCCTAAAATATTAATATGTGTCTTAATGTCAAACATTCGAATGTTGTCAATCCCTGGTGACTTTGAATTGTTTAATTTGCTAACAATAATATTGATTTCTTGGCAGGTAGCTCTGGGTAGGTACATACTATGTTGCACTTCATTCGGCCTGACGGTCGATGCTAAATAATCACATTTATGTATCATAGAGCTAACACTATTTGTAAAATATTCAACAAACTTATCTGCTACGGTTTCTTCATTATTCGTATTTAACATATATTTCGAGATTATTTCGTCACAACTACTTTTGGACTTGCGTCCTAATAATTTATTTATTTCATCCCAAGTTTTTTTTGTATTTCCAAAATAATTTTTGAATTTATTGTTAAAAAAGGTAGACTTACATTTAATAATTTCTTTTATCACCTTATTTCTGAAAGTTTTATATTCCAATTCAAAGAATTGATTGCTAGGAAAATTCTTCCACCTTCTGTACAATGAATCTTTTTTTTTTATGTTTTCTAAGATATTAGAATTTATCCAAGGTTTTATTGACAGAGGTCTTTTTTTGGGTTTATAATTCATAACGATTTTACTCTGTTCATACAAATTCTTAAAGTTGTTTTTAATTTTACTATATAATATATTGCAATCTTGTTCCTCAAGCAAGGAGTGCCACTTAAAATTATGAATGTTTTTGTCGATTTTGTTTTGCGATAAAAACGAAATTCTTTCCCCGTGTTCTGGGGCTTCTTTCCTTGCACTATATTTAATATTAACTGCAGTTAAAAAGTGATCCGCTATAGTAATATTATTACATACACATGAGGAAAGAGAATCGCTTTGTTTACATCCACTGTTAAATCGGACAAATATGTGGTCTAAACAAGTACGAGTAACTTTTCCTGCTAAAACTGCTTCTCTAGTTACGTCACAAATACATTTGATTAAATAATTATCCGACATTATATTTTCATATGCCATAATAATAGGGTTTTGACAATTTAACAAGTCTAGATTAATATCTCCAATAAGTAAAACATTTTCTTTGGGGCTTATAGTATGCAGAATGGCAGATATTTCATTAAGAAATTGTGGTTGGCTAGAGTTGGGGGGACGGTATATTGCTATGATGTTTAAAATACTCTTGTTTGGAAGTGTCATAGAGCCAAGCACACATTCAAAATGATTTGTTTCTATTGTTTTCTGTTGAAATGTGAATTCATTTCGAACATATAGCAATATACCTCCTCCAGATTTTTTAGTTCGGCAATAGTTGTAACAATTAAATCCAGGAATATTATACAGACAGACAAGATTCGGTGTTATAGCCGTTTCACATAACATTAACACATGAATATGCTTCCAACAAGTATTTAGGTAGACATTCAAAGTATCCCAGTATTTATAAATCGATCTAACATTCAACTGAACAATATTAATATTTTCCATATTGTAGTTGCTATGAAACTTTAGCCAATCACAGAAATTATGAGTATTTTCGTAATCTACCTCGTCATCTTCTTCAATGTAATTAGACGCCATAATCAATAGTTGCAAAGTCCTTGGCAAGGGCAGCCTTGTAGGCCGGGCAGGAGTCCTTGTCTCCAGTCGGATGTGCAGCGGGCTTCCCAAATCTTGTACAGGTGGCGCAGACAGGCTTGGCGGCGGCTTTTGGGCAGTTTATCCGGGCGTGACCTTCGCCTGCGCAGTGTCCACTTAAAGGTATACTTAAAAGAATGCATAGTCTACTGTTTCATAGAAGGCGTTAATTTAATTATTTTAGAAAGAAACGCTTGTGCATGTTATACTTTAAAATATTAAGGGGGCTTCAACGAAGATTGGAATAATATTAAGGAATGAGGTAACTAGCCACGAAGGAACACAAAGCCCGTGCGAGCAATGGAAAACTCTATATTTTAAGAAAAGGTCCCTAGCGGGACTGTGTGGTCTGCTCGAAAAGGGCAGTAAGAGGTGAAATACAGGAAACCAGTGAGTACTGTGACACATGTCCTAACAAGCCACGTATGAATTTAGGCGACTGCTTTCTAAAATACCAAACGTTAAAAAATTATAAAGATTAGAATATGCAATTTTTTTCTTTTATTAACAATCTTATATTATAATAAATATATTTCTTAACATAACTATATCATTTTATTTACTGCCTTACCAAAAAACTTTTTTTTTCTAATTTTCTAAAAATATCGTAATTTTTCCTCATACACTACATTACACTCTATTGAGTAGCTGGTATACCATATAAAAATAAAATAAAACAATTTGTAATACAAAGGGTTAAGCACCTACTTACAAATCTTATGATTTCATAAGAAATTTTGGTTTTCATTTATTAAATAAGAAAAATTTTAAGCTTATTTTTTCGAATGTGAGGTCTAAGTTCATTATTTTTTCTTTGTTTATTTTGCATTGTATTCTAAAACCCCAATGGTGGTTTTTATTTTTATTGTTTTAGACTTTACTAAATCAAGTAAGATAATGTAGAATTTTATCAAACTCATAAGGTATTCTCATAACTCATTTTGGCTTTGTTTGAAAACCTGAAGTCATCATTTTGATAAAACCGGTAAGATTGGTAAAATTCTGCCTTCTTCCATTATCAACCGTCAAGCATGCGAGGTTCTTACGACAAAGAGGTACCAGGCCTCTTTTTAGTGGAGATATCTGAATTAATCATGTGATTGTTCCTTTGTAAATAAAACTCACTAAAGTTTAAAGATGTCATCTTTATTGAAAAAAAAACCTCAAACTTTAACATATGGTCCTTCAGCCGTATTAGTAAATCGGTGAGGTAATTATGGAGAAATCATGGCGATGAAGAAGCAGATCAACACAGAAGAAATCTTCACCATAAATCACACAAATCACCCCAGAAGCAAATAAGTATTCATTATCCTTCTCAAAAACCACATTTCCAATCCCATTCCACAAATAAATTTATTATATACACAGGGTGGCCACAAAAAACGGATTTCAAAATTCCCTGATAATTCCAGGTTTTCCAGGGCAGTTTCTATATTTTTCCCTGATATGTTTTATTTGGTATAAGGACATATCGTTCAAAATTTTATTTTTGAAACACGATTTTCATCTTCGCCAGAAAATTAGAACAGATACATAAATAAAGGGAATTCCGTCATCTAAAGCATTTATTATTTCCTTGCACCACAATGATCAATTCAAAACAAAATACACTTATTACAAATTTATGATATTTCGCCTGAAGACAATTTGTGTACAAATGAAAATACCAGACAAAAATAGACAAATAAACAAAAGTAAGTACAGTAGAACCCCGATAATTCGAATTTTCGCCAAAATTTTCGCCAAATTTTCGCACAAAAAAATTTCCTCAGAAAAATTTTTTCATACAAAATTTTTTTTAAAAAATAAAAGTCAGCCGTGGCGGTAAAACGCCGAAAAATGTATTTTTACGTGGTTATACATCGTCCTAATTAGTATTATTATTTTGTAAATCTGAATCGATTTACACTGGAATGTTGTATTTTTTCAAATTTATTTCGAATATCCGAGTTTGAAGGGCCGAGAAAATACGTTTTACGCGGATATATGTCGTAGTTTTACGAGTTTACACCAAATATCTGTATTTAAAGGGTCGGCCGCGACGAAACTCGGCCGCGAAATTTCGATTTACGCGTAAATGTATCGTATATTTACGAATTTATTTCGAATATTTGAATTTAAATGGCACGCTGCGACGAAATCGGCCGCAAAATACGATTTACGCGTAAATATATCGTATTTTTACGAATTTATTTCGAATATTCTAATTTTAAAGGGCCCGCCGCGACGGAAATCGGACGCGAAATTTCAATTTACGCGGAAATATATTGTATTTTTACTAACTTTACTTCGAATATCCGAGTTAAAAAATACGGCTTGACGGAAATCGGCCGAAAAATTTCGATTCACGCCGAAATATGACATATTTTTACGAATTTACTTCAAATATCTGAACTTAAAAGGCCGGCCGCGACGAAAAACTGCCGATAAAATTCGATTTACGCGGAAATATTTCATATTTTTACGAATTTACATCAAATATCTTAATTTAAAGGGTCGGCCGCGACGGAAATCGGCCGCGCATTCTCGATTTACTCGGAAATATATCGTATTCGACGGAAATCGGCCGCGCATTCTCGATTTACACGGAAATATATCGTATTTTTGCGAATTTATTTCGAATCTGAATTTTAAGAGCCGGCCGCGACGGAATACGGCCGCGAATTCTCGTTTAACGCGGAAATATATCATTTTTACGAATTTAAATTCAGATATTTGAAATAATGGGCCGGCTGCGACGGAAAATTACCGCGAAATCTCGATTTACGCGGAAATATATCGTATTTTTACGAATATCTCAATTTAAAGGGTAGGCTGCGACCGAAATCGGAAGCGAAATCTCGATTTACGCGTAAAAATATAGCATTTTTACGAATTTATTGCGAATATCTGAATTTAAAGGGCCCGCCGCTACGGTAATGGTAACGGTAAAAATGTTGATAATGATGATCTTTAAATTTTATTACGACCGTACTGGGTGTCCGACCCTTTTGACACTTTGTTGTAACTTTGCTAGCTTTTTCTTTACAGATTTCGCACCTACATAGTATAGGGGAAAAACCAAGGAGGGTGGTTTACGACATGATTGTGTTGCAAGGGCTATTTACGAAAATAATAATAAAAAAATACCTACTTATCTAGTTCGTCTTTGTCGGCGTATCTTTTGTTACACACGCCGCAATAAAAGTAATAAAACACAACTTTGGGACTTCACAAATCGTAAATAACGAATTTCGTTTTATTTTTGGAATTCCCTGATATTTTAAGAATATTTTAAAATTCCTTGACATTTCCCTTATAATTCCCGGTTCGGTAAAATTCCCTGACAATTCCCGGTTTTCCCGGTTTTCCAGGTCTGTGGCCACCCTGATACAATGGTTTGCTAAAATATTAATGATTTATTTACTAGTGTGATCAATAAAATATTTATTAAAGTAATTAGATATGTTAAATTCCTTTATATCTTTTGGGAAGTTTATCGTTCTTATGTCATCATTGTTTTGTACAGCAGTTTCGTGAAATTTTACTGCATGTGCAGTTTATCACATTACACTACATTATACTATACAGGGTAAAACTATTAGCTAACTTCGGGGGTGATTCTACATGATTTTAGAAGTAAAAAACGATAAATAACTTTTTCTAAATTCCTGTTTTAAGGTAGATTTTAGGTTAAAAGTAGAATTTTTTGTGTGGGAAAATAAATATTGGAATTTCGAAAGAGGTTATTTATCTTCTTTACTTCTACCCAGTTGCGGATAGTACTCACAGAAAGGGGTGGTGCGCTAAAAATATTTCCAGTCCATCCGTACGTCAGGTAAGGTAAACTTTCAGCGGTCAAGGACACTAGCAAATGGCAATTTTCAAGCTTCGGTATAAGCTTGAGATAATTGATGTTCCTGGGTGATATTATACAAAGAACAAAAATTCTAGTCGGTTGAATATAACTTAACTCTTATGGTACTCTTAGAGCAACAATATAGTTTTACTCTTATTACTGTTATTTGCTTTGCTTTTCGGTGATATTATTATCGGTTAATAATTATTATTTTTAGACTGGTCGAAAATTTGGGAGTGTGTTGCTAAGAGCTAGCTGCCACTGCTTCTACCATCATGTAGAATCATATCCTGAAGTTAGCGCACTTTACCCCGGGACATCCTGCGTACTTAAAAATTAAATTGAAGGTATTCAATTAAAATTACTCCAGCAATGGTACCCACTTCATAATGTACATTAAAATCAATACAAAAAATAGAACAAGTCCTATTTTCTGTTCTGAATCTATATGGAAAGACAGCCTGCATCGATCTGTACGAAAAAACATATTGTGTAAAATGCTCAGAATACTGTATTATACAGCCCTAATGAAGCTACCGTTGTAACGAAACCCGGTCGGCATTACGTATAAAAAATAATAGTGGTGACTAGGTTATTGTTTTATTTTAAATTATCAACTTCATATGAACAAAAAAAAACAAATAATTTATCTTAACATTTTAAAGATTGTAAAAGTGTTTCTTCCTAAAATAATTTAATTAGCGCCATCTATGAAAGAGGTTCTAATGAATTCTTTTAACCTATAAGCTGCTCAAATAGCGCTGACATACTTTTTTCGCCGTGCTGGATTAATTTTCAGAACAATATTATTATCAAAAATACGTATTTTTACCTACTTTTATCGATGAAACTCCAGTAAGTCGTCTGATTATCTATTATAGATGTTTCTGAGATACAATTCACTTCACATATTAAGTTTTCATAATGTATTTACACAATAAACTAGCAAAAACAACACAGAGCATGTGTTCCCCAAGGACTGTACAAAAACATGGTGGCGGTATAGTCGGTTTGTTGTTGTTGTGGGAGGTTTTTATTTACATATTATTAAATATATATATTTTGTTAGCTGCATATTTAAATATTAGCACCACAGTCATTTGGTTCGCTCTCATGCCGCCAGAGGTGTGCTCTGTCGGCCAACAGAGAAACTACTACAGCTGCCGTGCGTATCTGCCGGTAAAGAAGGGATGGATTGGACCTGCTGGACACCCAGGAAGAGGCAGCCCCCGGTGCGAACTGCTAACAGCCAACGGCTGGGATTTTGAACTGCGCAATGCGCGATATAACTTTACTGAATATTAGATGTTATTATTGTCATAGACAGGGAAGACAATATTATATTTCATCATAACCATTTACCTAGCGTTTTATTATTGCTAACAATATATTGAAATATAGCATGATTTGGATACAGTTGTATAAAAATAATATTGGAAAAGGTTTATGATTGATTAATATTTAGATATTGTGTGATACTCTTCAAAGCAGGAATCAACACAAAGAGGCATTTTGCACGTAGGACACCAAAACTGGGTGACTTTTCTCCTCTTTTCGCGTTTTGTCGTATGAGAGCAAACATGACAACTTTTATAAGCCTTTGCCCTCCCTGGTGTTGCTTCCATACTTTTCATGAAGTGTCTGTCAGTTAATCTCAACGGGTGATCACTTTTGCTTGTTGGTCGTCCTGCTTGTGGAACAGGCACGTTGTGCCTTTCAATTAGCTTCGTAATCGCGGCACCTTGAAATTGTAGAAGTGTCAGTCGTTTACCTGTTACGGTTAAAAAAAACTCTGTGGGAATTCAACAGGATCATGTGGAAGGCCAGCTTTCTATACCATTTTGTTTTTTTGCACGCACTCAACAGAACTAATTGGTGAATCACTACGATCTACCGCACCCGTGTTTTTATTGTACTCGAGAACACATTTAGGTTTTTTTATCGGCTCATTGGTAGCCTAATCTTTCTTTCCTGATTCCTCCATGGTATCTTTATGTTATGTCGTCAACATTTGAATGCCTCTCTTGTCTCGCCACTTGAGGGCCATCATGTTTTCGGAATGGAAAGACGAAGTTTCACCCTTTTTTAAATTAGGAAAAGAAGGAAGCCACACTCTATTTTTCTGGACAGTGCCACACGCATTCGTACCCTGCACATGAAGAACTTGCAAAAGTTTCGGTCTTGTGTACCAACTGACTATCCATAGGGTGTGACCTATGTTTACAAAATCTGTCATCAATGTGGTTACCACCGCACCAGAAATGCCAATTTTATACACGTCTTCAATATCGATATTTTTTCCTGCACATATAATGAAATGTACAATATATCCAGTTTCAACATCACACATTATAAACAATTTTATACCAGAGCGGTGCCTCTTCGAAGGAATATATTGTTTGATTGACAATCTTCCCTTCCAAAGGACAAGACTCTCATCAACGCAGAGATGTTCAAATGGCACCAGAGATGATTTCAATTTTTCTCTGACATGTTGAATAAACATTATAACCTTGTAGAGTTTATCAGTTTTGTGCAGCATACTCAAAATTAGTAGATATGTATCTCTTGACATGAGACTTTTGAAAATCGGAAGGTTGTGTATAGGGTTTGTTAACCAGTATTCATGAATATTACATTTGACGTTTCGCGCCATCAACATGGTAATAGCAAAAATAAGTAAAGTTTTTCAACAGTAACATTTTTCCATTTGTGAAGGCGGGAATATGGTCCCAATGTGGTTGATGTTGTGACATCAATGTAGGACCGATTTGTTTCCAGAACAATTTTATCAAGAGAGTCTCTTGACAAAAAATGTTTGAATACTTCTACTTCAGAAAAATTTGCAGGAAACGCTGGCATACCAGAACCTGATGCAGCATGTTCGTGTTTCTACGGGATGAAATTACCCGTATTATCACTATCCATTTCATTTTCCGGTGGTGTTAGCTTATGTGCAATATCTGGTTGGACTACAACTGTCATTACATTAAAAAATTCTTCATCGGAGTCTTCGTCACATTCACCAATTTCGTTTTCCGAATCACTGTTGATTCTAAAAGTTATCCTACGAAAACCATTTATATTTCTAACAACACAGTTATTTAACTATTTTAGGATTCTCAGTCTAAGTAATATAATCAAAAAGAACTCACTGTTACAAACTCACAAAGATCATTTCAATACTGCAATAACATTTCCAAAATAGCCCAGTCAATGAAGGGAAAAAAAGACCCAATGTCGGAACTAATTCCCCGGAAGCTGAATTTTTCACAGATGTTAGAAGACCTTTAGACATGTATTTTTACAAAAGTCCCCGACTTTCCCCCTTGTGCTTCCTTCCCCACCCCCTCTTGAATATATTTTTGAAAGCCTTTCGGAATCTCTAAAAGCTATAAAATCTCTACAATTTATTAGTAAAGGAAAAATATCAGTTTTTAAAATAGTATTTCAGAATATATTTGCACATAACTTTGTTCTGAGCCTGTTAAAGAAAAAAAATAAATCAACAAAACTTGTAGACAATATTTTTAGCTATAAAATAATGTATATAACGATGGGTTTTAATTTATAATAAGGCACGTAGGCTGTTAATAAGGAGCACAGCGCGTGGCGGCTCGAACGCGCAGCAGTTCGCGGCGCCGCGAGAATTTACAAAAACCTAAGGAAAGTAATGATTAATTCATGTGTTTTTTTTTTATAACAAATTCGTCTAACGTTGAAGAGTTTTATTGTTATTTACCAGTTTTAGTTCGGAGGGGAGGGGGGTAATATAAATATTTTCCCCTGCCCAATGAAGCGCTTTCATTATCCACCAACCGCCGTGCACCGGTCTGGCTAAACAGTCAAATTATGTTGTATGATTGTTTGTAACATATTATTTTTTTTTTTTTTATATTTACTCCACACAGGAGGCCCTGAAGAAAATAATTTCCCTCAGGGCCTATGTCATCTTTGGGGATGCTGTGTGGAGGGTCTTTTTGTGGAGAGGAAGGAGTGAACATGGGTCTTGAAGAGTCCCATGTTGTAGGAGGGAGGAAACACAGAGGCCGGCAGTTCGTTCCACAGCCGAGCTGTTGAACTTAAGAACGAATCGTAGAAGCGACCCGTTCTCATGTGACAAGTGTCAACTGTGTACAAATGTTGGGCGCGCGTTTGGCGTGTATCCCGACTACGCACCGGCGCCGAAGGGATCAATGACGCTAGTTCCTCAGAGCATCTTCCATTGTAATACCGATAGAACAAGGACAGCATACCTACCCGACGTCTGTGCTCTAAAGATTGCAGTCCGTTTGTTAAGATTGGGGAATCTATCAAACGGACCGCCCGTTTCTGCACAGAGTCAAGGGTTTTTTTCAGGTATTTTGGGGCTCCAGACCAGAGATGGCTGCCAAATTCGACAGTAGGGCGCACTTGCGATTTGTACAGGGTGAGCAGTTGTGTACTATTAAAGTATCTGCGGGCCCTGTACAGTACGCCCAGCTTCTGAGAGGCCAACTTTACTCTGGCTTCGATGGAGCCCCCGTACCTGAGCTGGTCACTTATAGTTACACCAAGCATATCAATGGAAGGCCTGTTCGGAAGATTGCTTCCGTTGAAGGAGACTAGATTATCATTTGGATCCCTTTTAGACGTAATCAGACAGGATTGGGTCTTTGAAACATTAAATTCGACGAGATTATTTTTACCCCAGGAGGAAATACTCTCGAGATAACCGTCCATTCTCTGCTTCAAAGCCCTCCGAGCCGTTGGAGTTTGTGTGCCCTTTGGGGGCTTGTCAAACAAAAAGCTATCATGAACTGTACTGTCATCCGCGTAACAATGAATCGGTGCACATGTCAAAAGGTCATTGATGTGCAACAAAAACAAAGTCGGAGACAGAACCGATCCCTGTGGGACGCCAGCATTTATGGAGTGCGAGGAAGAGGTGAAACCGTCAGCAACCGCCTGAATCGACCTATCCCTTAAAAAGTCAGCAAAATAAAGTTATGTGAAATAAGCCAAAAATACCTACAACAGCGTGGGACTACCCTTTCACAACATTAAAATATTACAGACCTTATGTTATGGCGAAGTTCTAAAAAATCTTTTGTGGAAATTTTCACTTGTTTTATTATGTGCACCTATCAACAATAAAATACCGAAACAACAAATCACTTAAAATAGTGCATAGATCTAAAATGGTTTACTTTCAAACAAGCTTCTTAAAATATACCTCAAAAAATAATATAATGACAAAACGGTTTGTAAATTATATTATATACTTATCAAAATTATCTATGACAAAATTAGGCAAATATTCAAATAATTTTCTAGTCAAGAGAGTCTTCCATTTATTCGTCATACTGGGGTGTGTTCAGAAATGATAATCCGTTACGGTTGTAGCACATGGCAGAGCAGGTAAATCCAGATTTTCTGCAGCCACAGTAATTTTCACATCCAGACTTGCAGGAACAGGACACGAGAGAAAGAAGGTCATCAGGGGCAAATGGTGTCAAAAATTTCTTCTTTCCACCATTTTCATTTACATTTTCATACTTCCATCCCCAGTTTATAGGGTTTAGTTTGTTTCCTAACCAAAACTGTACTTGCAAATAAACTCTCAACAAATGTTGATGACACGATTCTGAAGTAGGTGGTAGTTTCGCCAAGTCAAATTTAGATTTAAAAGCTGATTTTGTCGTTAGTCTGGTAAACTTATAGTATCGAGCTTCATTTCAATTAGAGTAGCTACCAAGACCATACATGGCGAGAGCGAATTTTTCTCCATTTTGCAACAAGTTCTCTTCAGTTGCATCTTTTTCCTGAAATGCCTCATGTTTTTCATCATGTCAACAGCTTTTATCTTTCCTAACCCATATAAAGATGGGGTCGTATCACAGCCCGTAATGGTATTGGTAAATAGCATGTGTTTTCGAATATCTTTATGTAACATTATAGGTTTCTCTATGATGTAGAAAGTTCTTGAAGGGGCCTTTCCACCAACATTTTTACAGAAAAAAAAAAGATTTTCCTTCAGGAGCAAGACTTACAAGTAATACCAAAAGATCACTATGCGTGCCAACAACAATCACTTTTGAGAAGATGTTGAGTTGTTCGATGCCGGTTAGTACAATGTCAATATCGGCATCACCTGCGCCAGTAACAGTTTTCTAACCAGATTCACTAAGTTCATGACACAGTGCTTCAAGCATTATTTTTGTTGTTTTTCTTATTAGATAAGAAAGCTTCCTTCTTAGTCAAACAACGAGTATTGAAGTTTAATTAAATATCGCACGATGAGTTGTTAGCCGACCTTCGTCTTTGCTCTTCATATTTTACAGTTGGTTCTTCAGGGTATCCATCGAAAACGACAAGAGAATGTTTGCCAAATTATATGGACGAAACGTGAGTATGATTTAATGATGTCTCTAAAAGTAGTTTCAGTTTGCCAAACAAAAGAGTGTAAGAGGTATCCCCCATCGACGACTATTGCAGCATTTTCCAAATCAACTTCGTCATGAATAATTTCGCCATACATGATTTTGTTCCTTTACGAAGGGAGACTTCATCAAAAATAGAAGGGGTCTTGAAGCCAATTCATATCCTAAGTAGGTCGAAAGCTTGATAGGACTATCACTAATGCACAGCATTCTGTTAAATAGCTGCTGGGGGTTTACTGCAACTTGTCTCGTCCTGACAGTTGCTGATTTGAATCTTGCTGGGTAGTCACCATGTATTTCCTTTTTAGTCTATATCTCCAAAATTAAATCCTTTCATTTTTTGCAAAGCTGCCAGGCCCACCTCATAAGGGTTATCACAATTGACACTATTATCTGAAATAAACCCTGAAGATAAAGACACCAGCTCCCCCGAGAGCTTGGTGAACGGGCTGTGCTGTCTTAGCCATGATGTATATTTTCCTATATCTAGCTCATCCCTTTTCTTCCGTGATTCGTGCAGCTCAACATGCTGTTCAGTAAAATTAAATTCTATACCGATGAATTCTTCAATGCTCTCTTGCACTTTCACGTAGTAAGTGGTTCCAAGTTTTCACTTTGACAAAGCGCTGTCAGTGATTCCGCGCCCAAATGACAAACCTGCTACTGACTTCATTGGTCGCATGAGACACTGCTCGATGATCATGTCCGTCCACGTACCGGACCAATATCTGTCGCTTCTTCTTATTGTAAAGTACCCATTTTCAGTGAATAGTTTATATTCTTCTTTAGTTATTCTTGATTCGAGTTGCAGCATACTTTGAACGTACATATGTGCTGATTTTGCGTATGGTAAATGTCCTGCCGGGTGGAAAAATGGATGCATATCAACAATAGTATTTAGGTGCATTTTCCGATTCCCGGACTTCTCTGCAAATATAAATCTAAGAATGAGGTCGATGCAATGTAGAAGGTAAAGCCACAACTTGGCAGTCCTACTCGATGATTCCTTAATCTTGTTGTCACTTGCTTCAGTATATGGAATCTTCTCTTTTAGATTGTCATCATTATTAACCTCCTCCATATCTCTTCTCCACGTAACTAAATCTTGATACATATTTTCTATTTGTCTTAATTTCCCATCAATATCTCGGTATTCTTTTCACATTACGCGGACAAGAGACGCTGCTGTTGAAGTGTAGGCTCTGTTTGCCCGAGAATATTCATGTCCATGGAGCATGTGGGTTACTGTTGAGGACGCGTAAACTGATTCCAATAATTTCCCACATACCTTTATTTAAATAATAAGTAACAAACAATCATACAACATAATATGACTGTTTAGCCAGACCGAGGCACGGCGGTTGGTGGATAATGAAAGCGCTTCATTGGGCAGGGGGAAAATATTTATATTACCCCCCTCCCCACCGAACTAAAACTGGTAAATAACAATAAAACTCTTCAACGTTAGACAAATTTGTTATATAAAAATAAAACAAGAATTAATCATTACTTTCCTTAGGTTTTTGTAATTTCTCGCTACGCCGCGAACCGCTGCGTGTTCGAGCCGCCGCGCGCCGTGCTCCTTATTAACAGCCTACGTGCCTTATTTTAAATAAAAACCCATCGTTATATACATTATTTTATAGCTAAAAATATTGTCTACAAGTTTTGTTGATTTATTTTTTTTCTTTAACAGGCTCAGAACAAAGTTATGTGCAAATATATTCTGAAATACTATTTTAAAAACTGATATTTTTCCTTTACTAATAAATTGTAGAGATTTTATAGCTTTTAGAGATTCCGAAAGGCTTTCAAAAATATATTCAAGAGGGGGTGGGGAAGGAAGCACAAGGGGGAAAGTCGGGGACTTTTGTAAAAATACATGTCTAAAGGTCTTCTAACATCTGTGAAAAATTCAGCTTTCGGGGAATTAGTTCCGACACAAAACCTTCATTGACTGGGCTAAAAATAAGTAACCAATCAAGATCACGTGGCAACTTAGAAATCCCTAAATTTAAAATGAGTGCTTCTTAACACCAGTATACTTATCAAGGTATAAATTTTTTTAATGCACTCCCATATAAAAGCAAATCTGAAAAATTTATATAATATTTATGTCCGAATTAGTGCGTAGAAGTGAAAAACGACAATGAATGTGACCCGCAGTAGCCGGTAGTTTTACGGGCGACGACAATGCATGCGATCCGTAGCATACGGGTTAAGCATACACTTAAAAAAAAAAAATTATTTAAAACACAAACAAAAATTGTGGGTATTTTGCAATTTGAGAAAATATTCTCTCAATCTCAGATATTTTAAGTTCAAAATGTTCTTTACCTATCATATTATATAAGAAGAACTAAGAGAATAGTGACAATGATTAGAATAATTAAGAAAATAGTGACAATTATTAGAATAACTAAGAGAATAGTGACAATAATGAAGAAAAAACCATACATCATTTGCACTATAATGAACTTTATGTGAAATTTGTATATATTTTTTGCTGTTTGATACAAGTTCATATTATTTTTTTTCAGTATAATAAGACATATTTATTATTATTATAATCATAATCTAGAAAAAATAGCGATTGTGAGTGAGGACACTGATTTTCTTTTGGGAAAGGATTCCTTGTGTTACTAGAATTAATATATCCATGTTTTACCTTATCAACATTCCCAGGATCAAATTCAGACTCTTCTTCTTTGCCATGTTTCTCTATGGATCTGGACCGCTCATTGTCTTTAGGCCGCTCTGAATCCCTGGAATGTCTTCTGGAGCGAGATGAGGAGGAACCCTTAAAACTGTCACTCTTAACACTGCAAAAAAAATATTACAGTGTTATGAAATCATTGGCAAATAAACGGGAAACATTAAAAAAATATTATTTCAAATGTATATTATACAGTACAATAGTAATAATAGTACGTATTATAATATAGTTTTAGTTGTTATAAATCATTAAATAAGGAAAACATACGATTTGCGGTCTCTGCTGTGCGAACGCCTTTCCCTTTTACTTTCCCGTTCCCTGCTGCGACTGCGTCTGTGTTTAGAAGACTTAGATGGCCTGTCTCTGCTTCGAGAGCGTCGTCTTTTCCTCTCGGGACTTATGGATTTACTTGTAGAGCGGCGTCTACTCTCCCTATCCCGGCTAAATAAGGTGAAATTTGAAACATTAATTCATGGTAAATCTTAAACTATTGAAGCTTCAATAAAGTATATTGTGTACTAATATTTATTATTTATTAAGTTAAAAGAAATACATATTTCGCTTTGTTAACTTAACTGTACATTGATTAAGACATAATATATATATATATATATATATATATATATTAATAATTATATCATATTTTTATTAAGTAAGAGCATTTTGGTTTAAATAAATTTTAATAAACTTCTATAACTATAATACAAATATTATCGAACTGATAGGATAAACAAATCGAACAATAGTAAACATAATTATTATACTTCTGTCATGTTATGTTAAATAACCTCAATTGGTATTTTACTTACCCGCTTCGTGTCATTTTGTTATTAATTATGAAGATTAATCTGACGCTTGGTCAGAATAATGAACAAGAAGATCAGGGAAATCTGAGATTCCCAACAAATTATGCACAACAAAACGTTTGGTTTTTATAAACAAAATAACCTATTTGTACGAAAATTGACGCAGACGCCATAGAGAAGCATAGATTTTATTTTACAAAAGATATCATTGAGTTCAATTTAGGTAGAAATATTCAAAGGTTCATCTGGGTTCATCGGCTCATTTTTTTCTAGTCAAGTGTAATGGCTGTTTTACATGACTCCTTTTTTCATCCAGTTTGTCTTATAGGGATGAAAAAAGGGACGTGTTCTATTCTGGTTGTTGGTACCGTAAGAGACGAGTGTTGGTATTACCGATTTTCGTACATTTTAAGATGGTGGACATTATTTGACGTTTGTGTGAAAATGTCTCCCGCTAAAGTTAATAAGCCGTGTCGTGTGAAAGGCTGTACTGTTGATATTCTACTCAACATAAATATCCGACCCACGGAAACTATGAGGAGAGATGCTTCCGTGAATCAATGATCATGGAGAATTGGCAGATGTGAATACATTTAGTATCCAATATTAGCTAGATATGCATCAGTTTGTGGCTCCAATTTCTCGATCTGAAGCAAAAAGGCGAATGGATCATTAAAAAATTACGCGCTGCCAATGTTAAATCTTCCCGATATCGGTAAATACCCGGATTTATAACAACATAAGAACCCATAATTGTAACGAAAGTACAGGCGCCAATCTCTTTTTTGTTTGTCTTCTTTCAGTGTTCGGCTCGCAGTCGTGGTACAAATTTAAAATGTATTTTATTCTTATAAATTTATTTGAGTTTCCTGTTTCTGTTATCATAGATGTTATTACTTTACGTAAGGGGAAGTTTAATATTAACACTTTGCATCTAAAAGAAAAGAAGGAACGAGTAAAAAAAAAAAGTTACGTAGTTACAAAATTTTTACACATTTAAAAAAAAAGTGTATAAGGTTGAGTGTTAGTTTAAATCTAGGCTTAATACTATTCTTAATTCTAATTCTTAAAATTAATTGTCCTTTTTCTTAATCCTAAATTATTGTTCATTCAATGTCTTTAAAAGTTGGGTCGCGTTATGAAATAAATATACAAAAATTGTTCAGGTACTTCCCTTTATGATGATTCTGGAACCGCGAATCTCCACGTTCGCACTTATCACTGATAACACAAGCGGCAACTTGGACTGGTTCCGAAGGGCGGAATCAGTTCAGCCTGGGCCAAGGCTCCGAAGGGCGGAGTCAGCAGGCAGCGACTCCTGAGAGGGCAGCTTCCTGGGCGGAAGTCTGGTGACCACTCTGGCTTCTTGGGCGGAAGTTCGTGGGGTTACGGGAAGAGCTTCGGCGACCGCTCCAAGGGGGAGGGCAGAAGGTTCCTCGGCGGAGGCGAGATGGTAACTCCTGAGAGGGCAGCTTCCTGGGCGGAAGAGCCTCGGAGACCGCTGCAAGGGGGAGGGCAGGCCGGGTGATTATAAACAGATAAATGTCATACTTTCATAAAAAACCACAATCATTGTTTGAAAATGTTTTACTTTATTTATTGTAAAGGAATCAAAAAAAATAAGTTATTTTTACGACGTTTTGACATTTCAAACATGTTATTTTTATATTTTTGAACATTATTTTAGGCTGATGAATGCGTAGGCTCCGATGGAAGATCATATCATGTCTATGGTCGCGCCTTTTTAAGGATTCCCTTTATCCTTGTCTAATGGGCCGTTTTCTGAGTGATTTCAAAATATCCAAGAGATGGCAGCACGGTGTTTACCGGTCCTCCTGTCACCTATTCTGTCGACCAAATCTATGGACTGAGGTCTTCCAATGATCTGTCATTTCGATAGCTATTTGATGTTTATTTATGGCTATTTGCAATTTGTTTTCCGACAACAAACCTAGTTTGCTCGATTTGTAAGTAAAATGCACAGAAATTACGGTCAGTGGACTATTTTCCAATTGAAGGAAGAATTAAAAGGACGTAATGCCAAAACTGTTGGTAAAAAAGCAATTCTCGTAGAAAGGTTAGTAAATACACCACTATTGCTTATTTATATTGCCTACGATAATTTCTTTTCTAATTTATCAATAGTTATTATCATAATGCGTTTTATTTAAGACTCGAAGACTATGATAAACTTCACAATTTCAATCCTGCTAGCGTTGCAGACGAAGATGTCTTGGAAATGGTTACGCCGAAGCCGGAAGATTTTCAAGACATCAACATGGCCTCCAATATTCCAGCACTGACGCGGGAAGAACTACATAAATTCAGTGTTTCCTGGGAAAGTTTGAAGAACACCGACAAAGCGTTAAATATGTATTCTGAACAATATTTGCTGAGTGTTCGAAGTGCACATGAAAATGGCACAACCTATATTTTAGGAAAGTGTGCTTCGGAGTACAGGAAACATCTTTCTTATGCTGTCTATATACACTATAATTGTAATACTATATTGGAATGCCAATGTGAGTGTGCAGCCGGCGTGGGGCCTAATGCACATTGCAAGCACGTATTTGTAGTTCTACATGGAATAGTAGATTTTAGTGAAAATAAAAAAATTGTTGTTCAACAAAGTTGTACAAGCATGTTACAAAATTTTCATACACCAAGGAAATATCATGGTGCGCCTATAAAAGCGGAATATCTGCAACTAAAAAAACAGCAGTTGTCTCAACAACAGCTCCTTGATTTTGATCCTAGGCCTACTACTTCGATTAAAAACAAAAATTACCCGACTATGTTCCGTAATTTAGCCATAGGATTTTCTGCACATAATTCAAATTTAAGGCACATGCCTATCATGGAAATTATTCCACCAGCAGACAAATATTCTGCCACGTTTGATCATTTCTATGAAAGGGAAACTGTTGAACATTCTTTCCTTAAGATTTATAAAAAATCACAAGTAGAACTTGATTTGATTGAATCCTCAACTAGACTTCAGGGTAAGTCTAAAAACTGGTTCACTGAACGATGCCTACGCCTAACTAGTTCAAATTTCGGCAAAATATGTAAAAGTACGGTGAAAACTAATCATAGAAATCTGGCAGGATCTTTTTTGAAAGTTTTTGTTGTCAAAGTTGCATCATTAGAATATGGATCAAAATTTGAGGCTGCAGCGATAAGAAAATTTGAGCTTGTAACAAATACTTCCACTTCTCCCTGTGGAATTGTCATTCACCCTGAACATCAGTTCTTAGGCAGCTCTCCCGATGCACTGATTGGTGAAGATGCTCTATTAGAAGTCAAATGTCCATATACAGCCAAGGACAGCATCATATCTGTGGAGACTGTCCCATATTTGTATTTAGGTGAATTCTCGGGCCAGCTTGTAACAATTTTTAATGAAACATTCATGATTAATGTAAATCAAATATAGATTGCGTGTATTCTGAAATAAAAACATATTCAATCAACTGTAAATTAAAGAAGGATGAGTTTAACAAATAATCGTTTATTCAGAATGGAGGCTAGCACAATATAAGGTTAATTAAATAAATGAAGTAGCAAGAGACTCTATTTTAAACTAAAGGATTCTCAGGGCCGTGTGCAGGACTCGAAGAGCATCTGCATGTTGAATTTTATAAATGAAAGTCATCATAAAAGTTAAGAGGTGAATTTATAAAGGGCGCCATTTATTTCTTCTAGAAATAAAAAAGATTTAAAGGGATAAAGATAACCCGTATAACTATCTAAAGTTAAATGATGATTTACGTGAAAGTTTCTTCCAACCCGCCATGTTGTGGTACTGGTCGCCGATGGTTCCGCAAGTCACAAGTAGTCTGCTCCGCTCCCAAAATCTGACTGGCTGGAGAAATTAATGATTCTCCTCTTCTCTGCGCAATCTACTGCGCAGCTCACCGGTAGCAATAAAGATGTCTCTCATCGATCGATATCTTGAAGAATCGATCTCAGTCCGGGGTTTGTAGTTTTCTCCGTTACATTACCCCTCCACCAAAGAAAAGAACGGACCACCTGGCTCCGAAGCACATGACTGCATTAGATTTCTTCCTGGTGTTGGAGGTGTAGAGGAACCCTCAGGCGTCATAGTTTTGCTTCAATAGATGTGTATAATTACAAATGTTGAGATTTCCATCCTCCAAATTGAAGCAGTTAAACTAGTAGACCATCTACGATGAAAACAGGGAATATTAGCTTGAAATTCTTCTGTAAGCAGCAGCAGCAGTCCCAAACCATGAAGACTTCCAAAGATGATGGTGAAAATATAAAAATCTTGTCTTGTTAGCAGATATTTTTGAGCAGCCAGTTCCGCTTCTTCAGGGTGAGCGAGTCAATTTCTTTTCCCTACATAATTATCTACCTAACGGGTTAACCAACAAAAAACAAGATTATACAGAAAAAAAATTTCATAAAATGTTGAAAACCGAAAAGCCTTTCAAAAGGAAAACACAGCAGCCCTTTTACTATAATGTAGCAAAATGACAAAAATTCTAGTAACAGAATGTAAACCTGGAGAAACAATATTTATAAGTTTTTTTTTTTTTTTTTTTTAAAATGAAATTCAAAAGAAAATTTATTTATTAAAATGTTTTGTTAGAATTAACACCATCTAGTGAATTATCCTGCAAGCATATTGATATCAAGGACCCAAACCCAATCAATAGATCTAAGACAAAACCGATTGAAAAATAAATAAATCGATATTAAATAACAACTTTTAAAAACATCCGATAGATGTCAGCTCTGTAAAAATTCGGAAGAATTTAATAAAATATTACTAGTACTTGTGTTTTAAAACCAAACAAAAGTTCAAATAGAATAAACTATTTTAAGAATTTAAGATATTTGTGTAGATATCCAAAACAAAATTCAATGCGAAAAAAAAAAAAAAAACCCCATAAAACAACAAACTAATTCATTATGCAAATATCAGAATTGTAAGGATATTTGCAGAAGGAGTTAAATGAACGCACAACATATAACATTCAACAAAAACATTAATTTACTCAGGTACAAGATTATTAATTTGCGATGCAAAATTAATACAAAAAACTAAGTACCGTTTATTTCGCCAACTTGTTAAAACATCCCCGAAGGTTAACAGTTAATACGAAAAACAAAATTACTTTTTGGTAATCAGAAAATTACTCGGAAAGTCTGATTAATTTAGTATTGATGGTTTTGTACCTCAGATCCTCATAAAGAGAAGGTAAACCTAATCAATATAAAAAAAATACAACGTGACGTTCGTATTTAGTACGCGCATATGAACGTAAATAAAACTTCTACCAAGATTTCACACTATCAAATAGTATCAAAAACAATATCAAATAGTACATGGCCTCCCCGTAACCTCAAAACTCTTCAGTGACAGGGTCCCCATGGACTAATGATAAAAAAGACAGGAATCAAACCTGAAAGTACAATATCGTACTATCGCATATCAACAATGCATACTAAACAAAGCCTATCACAAGACTCGTGTATATGTGGGATAATAACAGTTCTCAGCGGTTGTAACAACATGTAACTGTTCCCACTAGATTGACAAAACATGACAGTACATGACATTAACATGACATCACAAAACAAACACAAATGGAGGATGGACAGTTCCCATTCATGGCGGCAAATAGAAATGTCGTCCACCAAAAACATAAAGTGAATTTAAAGATAAAAAGAATCTTTTCATGCAACAATGACATGAAAATTTTGCACCCAACAACCATGTGTTGCAAGTGACCTCATGCGTATTAGCATGATACGTTTGAAAATAAGTGACAAGATAATGTCCTTAATAGTGCCTGAGAATAAGGTACTCTGTGCCAATTATAAGAATAATATCAAAGAAATTATTGTTTCTTAAAATGATCAAATTTGTAGTAATTTTCTACATTTAAAACGATATTTACGGATAACGTTAAAACTAAATTTATGATAATTATAGTCATGTGGAAGTTATTGAAATAAATTCTTTTCAAATAGTATCTATTGAATAAGAACAAATTACACGGCAATAAACTTAAGCTAAGTGTAAAGATTAAAACGATTGCAAAGTATATCGTATAAACAATATTGAATATAAAAAAATCCAAAACCCAAATTACAAAGAAAAAGGTAAACAAAAGGGTAAAACCTTCTGTAAAATATCTTGTTTAACGAATGTTTAGAATGGAAATTCCTGTAGAACTTATAGATTTGATATTTTAAATTAATTAAGGTCATAAAAATTGTATTATACGCCTTAACACAATGACTATTAACCTGTAAAAACTAATTTTCCTGGACAAGCATACAAAAACTAAAAAAATATGGTCGTAGGTGAAAATTATGTTTTGTTTAATAATTAATTAAAAACAGAACCTTGTATGAATTGAAAGAATGGAAATTCAGAATTACTTGAAAACAATTGCCGACAAATAAAAATTAACCTATAAAAAATTTAGTTCCAACTGAGCTCGTTGAAAAAAAGATTTAAAACATTCCCTGTTTGTTGAAAACCCTTTTCCCATAATAAACAAAATATGAGCATTGAATATTAATGGTCCTATCTTGTATATTAAAAGTTAAAACTAAATAAATTATAAAAGAAAACCTTCAAAAAGCAATTTGCCGACAGCAAAGGAAAACGCAGATCAGGCAGGTGTGACGTCTCGCTCCTAGTCCTGAAGCATTTATCCAATGTTGAAACAGCATTTACTCTGAAAAGCATGTTTTGTGTATTTCATTATTGAGTAAAAACAAATGCAACATTTTAATTTTAAAATACAGTAATTAGAAAAAATATATTTTGTTAAAGTATATTGAAAGTGACAATAAAATTCCAAATTTAAAAATCATAAATCTTTGTAACTATATTTTTATAATTTAAGAACACAATAATATGTGTAAATGGTTTTAATAAGAGTTGAACACTTTTATGTAACAATCATCCACATGACAAACGTAATATTAACTTTATAAGGTAAAAAAAGGTTATTATTGAAAGGAAATTACGGATCAATAAGGTTGCTATAATATTTCGAAATAATACAATTACGGAAATTAAGGAACCTATAATATAGTTTCATTCACTGAAATTCAAAGAAAAATTAACAATCGCATGATGTTAAAGTTATAGTAGAGGTTAAATAAATAACTTACTCCGTATTTTTTTTTTTTAAATGAGATGCGAAGAACTACTGTCCGCATCATGATCATTTCTAGCGCCATTCGTGAACGATGAAATATGTACCTAAATACTCTGTTAGGACAAAATAAAACAAATTAGCACACAATAACCATTATCTCGTTAGGATTTTAAAAAGCTACGTATAAAACGTGGTAAATAATGAGTAAATACTCAAGATATAGCTAGCGGCACACAGGATGAGTTCAGATTTGAAAGCGGGAACCAAAATAAAATAAATTTTAAACTAAGAAGAAGAAAAAAAGTGTGAACTTACGAAATCATCGGTGAACCAAACCACAACGTTGAAAAAAACTTTAAACACGACCAAAATGATATTGACCACACGTGTCAAAAAAAAATTCTACCTACTGGGGTGAAAAAGATGACATTCAAAATGAAAAATTTACAAAAAAAAATTCAACCGATATACACACGTTGGGCGCCATTGTAACAATTTTTAATGAAACATTCATGATTAATGTAAATCAAATATAGATTGCGTGTATTCTGAAATAAAAACATATTCAATCAACTGTAAATTAAAGAAGGATGAGTTTAACAAATAATCGTTTATTCAGAATGGAGGCTAGCACAATATAAGGTTAATTAACCCCTCCGACTTTTCGCGAACTTGAAGCTAAAATGTCTTTACCGAAATGTCAATTTCACGAAAACGTTGTGTTATTACCGCCTCACAATCAAAGCTCTATAAATGAAACATTACTGAACGGAGCCGAATAGTAAAAACTGTTTTAGAAAGGTTACAAAATAGGCTTTCAAATTGTTGTATCATAAATAAATATTAACATTTGTAAATATTTAAATTTAGAATGGAAACATGAAAAAATTGTAAAAATGACTCACCTGTAATGTTTTATGTAAAAACGATACTAAAATCACGGATAATGTTAAAAAAAAACACTTATTTCATCGTACAAATGTACAATAAACAATTCTGTCACTTCACTTTTTGACCATTTCATACAAAATATATTTTTAAAAAAATAATTAAAACTGGGAGGCGGGTCGGCACGTCAAACGGCTTTCTTGGCGTCGTTTTACGATTTGGCGGGTAAAATTTGCTTCCACTGAGTAGGTCTTTTTACGGGTTTCTATGGATAACTTTGAATAGAGATGTGAAGCTTCATTCAATACGAATATTCTACTTTTTGTTTTAGGGATGTCACTAGAAGAATAACGGAGTTATGACGATTTTTGTGGAAACACACGCGTTGACGTGTAAACACGCTTATTGTACTTGACTGCTATCGTTATTTTATCGTGTATATCTGCTTACGTTGCTGACCGGTTAAATAAATGAAGTAGCAAGAGACTCTATTTTAAACTAAAGGATTCTCAGGGCCGTGTGCAGGACTCGAAGAGCATCTGCATGTTGAATTTTATAAATGAAAGTCATCATAAAAGTTAAGAGGTGAATTTATAAAGGGCGCCATTTATTTCTTCTAGAAATAAAAAAGATTTAAAGGGATAAAGATAACCCGTATAACTATCTAAAGTTAAATGATGATTTACGTGAAAGTTTCTTCCAACCCGCCATGTTGTGGTACTGGTCGCCGATGGTTCCGCAAGTCACAAGTAGTCTGCTCCGCTCCCAAAATCTGACTGGCTGGAGAAATTAATGATTCTCCTCTTCTCTGCGCAATCTACTGCGCAGCTCACCGGTAGCAATAAAGATGTCTCTCATCGATCGATATCTTGAAGAATCGATCTCAGTCCGGGGTTTGTAGTTTTCTCCGTTACAAGCTGGAGTTAGACAAAAACCATAACTATTATTATCAAATACAAGGACAGCTGCTATGCACTCACAGGTCTAAGGCATTCTTAGCAATATTTACCTTAAAGGATTTTCAAATCATTGAAATAGAAAGGGACCAAGATTTTATTGAGAAAATGTTACACAAATTAATAAGTTTTAATGAAGATTACTTTAAACCAGCTTTGTTAAAGAAGCATGTTTACAGGGACAACCTTTGGTGAGCTGACAGAGGGAACGGCCCCACTAGGAATTGGCACAATCGGGAAACCGGCTGAAGGGCGTGGGCATCTGATTTCGCTTACGGTCAGTCTGAAGCCCTTGTGCATTCTCCTGGGACCTGCCAGTTGTAAGGTGGATTACCAATTCTGTTTCTTTAAACCATATGTATTTCCAACACAATTTACAGGTGCTTACAGTATACAGATAACTACCTTGCTGCTTCTTCCTGCCTCTTAGTTTTTGACGTACTTACTTGACGCCCTTCCGCTCCCCCTCCGGCAACTCGACGCTTCCATCCTTAAGGTGTGTCCCCCCACTCACTATCGTCAAGGCATAACCGAGAAACCGACTAAAGGACGTGGACGTTGAGATTCGTTCACGGTCAGTCCGACAGTATTCTCGCTGGTACTGCCACATGACGAGAGAGGTATCCCACCCGATATTAGCGTTCTTCACCATACTTGTTTTTGTTATCATTTCTTGCAGATGCTTGCAGCATACGCAAGATGCCAATACCAGCAGCCTTGTATGTTTATGTTTTTAATTACTTTATATTATTGATCATATATCATTCGCATTTTGTATATTATGTAAGCACTGCTTCCTAACACCGACACTGGAGGTCTAGATTCGTTCAAACTTAAATGTAGATTCGGAGCCTTGAAGGAGTAACCATCTGTTATTTATACCAGGGCGGGTATGTGGTGGATAACCTCCAATGCCTTTGTTTACTAACAATCACTGTCTTGTGTATTTGTAAGCACTTGCATACTGCTACCTAACACCATATGCACGGACATTGGAGGTCTAGCTTCGTTTTATTAAACGTTCTTATATATATAGCGTCCTTGTGAGAGCCTTGAAGGAGTAACCTTATGTTACTTATACCAGGGCGGGTAAGTGGTGGACAACCTCCAATGACTGTACAGAATGTAAATAAGTAGTAATATAAATACATGTCATCCAAAATTATTATTGGAAAAATAATATCTTGTATATTTTTAATATAATTATTTTAAATAAAATAGGATTTAAAATGTTTTACTAAGTGTATCTATTACTATGCATGGCAGCTGTTTCGCCTTCAGAAGGCATTGATTTGACAAACTTACTTAAAAATATTTATGTTTTTATTCTGCACTAGTTGCATATTTAATTTGCTAATCTTATTTTCTTTATTTTAACAGGTTGACTGTTCACAAGGTTATTTAGGATGTAAAAAAATAAAATAAATGCCAAAACAATAAATAATTTATGTATAATGTTAATTATTTGTTGTACTGATATGTTCTTCTATGTGTATAATGTTTGTAAATGTTTTACGACAGATTTATACTATGTCTGTAATCTTGTTCTTTTCATATTGACCTCGAGAAATAAAAGAATTTTTTAAATTAGAAGAAACGGTTTTTATTCCAAATAATGTCAGGAATTACTGGTTAAAGTAAGTCAAGTACGTCCCTTAACACCCTGTATATTTGTTTAATACATATAACAAAAGGAACTTCAAAGAAGGGTTAAGTTAGAAATCGTGCGCGCTGATGAATGAGCTCTTCGGGAAGTTATCTAAAATATATAATCTAAAATTTGAACAATATTTACATTAACAGTTTTTGAAGTAAAACTTCTTTACGCACGCTCGACACTTGGGGGGTAAACTGGTGCCTTACGAAAAGCGTTACGAAAAATCACATGCCAACGCTAATCGATGAAACGGTGATCGGAGGAGGGTCTTAATCGATGCAAACAGTGATCGGAGGCGGGAGAAGGAGCTAGAGCTAGCTAACGAGTACTACCGTATTTCGTATTTTAGCATTATATATAGCGTGTACCCGGCATAAGTTAGTGAAGTTTTACTTCACTCGTGTGGTCTAAAGCACACTATTTTTTTTTATATACAATTTATTAAGCATCTTTATCTATTATACTTGATCTAAAATTACACAACATGCAACATATAAATATTATATCCGATGAAAGTATTGTCTCGGTATAGTTCATAGGGGATTTCAAAATTTTATATGTTTTTAAAAGTCCTATTACTCTTTCTATGTGCACCCTTTTGCTAGCAACTTTTCTGTCATTTTCTAAAACACTCCTAGTGATTCTGTTTGTTTTTTTGAAAAATGTAGGAATGTTTATGGTGCCACCATATGGTGCGAAGATGTCCTGGACATTAAAACCTTTGTCAGCCATAATAGAATCACCAACATCACACAGGGATAAAAGGTTGCTTTTTTCAATGATCTGGCGATCACTGGCAGAGCCTGCATAGCTTGGAGACACATAATTTATGAGGCCACTAGGAGTAGCACCGATAAGTACTTTAACAGTATTTCTGTTTTTATAGGTAGAAAAGGTTGCTTGCTGGGCAGTCGGTAGTGTAGGCCGTTTAATTGGACATTCCGTGCCATCAATCATTAACCTCGTGTTAGGGTATTTGTCTCTAAAATCAGTTGGAGAAAAAAATTTTACGTTTGATTTTGATGTCCAAAGGTTGAGCTCTTTCCACTGCTGTGATATGAATTTCACCCATGTAATAAAAATATTAGAAACGTCTTTAATAGATATAAGATACATTCTTGCAATTTCAAAAAATGTTTTGTGTGTTCTCAATATCATTAATGTTAAAAAAAATTGTTCAAATGCATTTATATTATTGGGAGGATTACCATAAAAGTATTTTAAACAGTGTGAGGCTTGTCCTAAGGATTGAAAAACAAACAGCACTTTCTCGTATGACTCTAAACCGGTATAAAAATGAATTGAGGCAGGGTCTTTCTTGTATGTCATTATACTGAACTCAGAGTGTTTTATAGTTTGACTTGAAAATTCTCTTGTTAACCTTTCCTTTTTATTATCTGTCTGAGTGTCTTTATCTAGAGTCGGTCTATCACACGGAGTATCAAAAGGCAATATGACTTCCACTGCCACGTCTTCTAGATTCACAGGCAACGCCGCGTCTTGTAGATTCACAGGCAACGCCGCTTCATCTTGTGGTTTTGGTTTTGTAGAATTTATATATGTTTTTTCACGTTTCAGATGCCTTTCCAGTCTGTTTCTTAATTCTAAATTACTTCCTTCTACTTTTATCCAGGGAAATATTGAAGGAACTACACCTTTCAGTAGCTTTTGCCTGTACAGTACATCTGAAAATAAAATTAGGCTCAAACTTCCATACTTGAATGATATAAAATACAAAATGGTCTACGTTAAGAAATAATAACAATTTGATTTTTTTTTCCTAAAACACTGCTACTGAAAATTAAATTACAATTACGAGATACACAGACATTGGACGAGAAATGCAAAGTAAATTAGATTGCCAACAATGAAGAATCAGCCGCCCAGAAATCTCGTGCCAGACAGTTTGATAACCGTGTAATAAAATTATTGCAATAATTCAAAATATGGTTAATTTAAAAAAAGGAAATAAGATATTATGTCTACCATAATTATTAATGTTAGTTGTGATTGGCTACACTTATATTTGCGGTTATTAGGTACGTTTGTTAAATAATGTCAACTGCGAAAGAAGGCAAAATATTGTGTATAAAATTTTGTGCATTCTATGTAAAATGTTTCTTTACTTGTTCATTATACTATACAAGTACTCTTTATATTATATTGGGTATTCAATTATAGTAAGATATTAATTAAATGAGTCATGTACTTACTGTTATGGTTAATATCATTGACTACATAATCTGTATCCTTGAAATGAGCTTTACAGACTACAGATGTAGGAGTCGGTGCCCATTTTAGACGTCTGATGGAATGAATCCATTTGGCTTTTAAGTCTCTATCTTTGGGAAACTCGTGCCCACCCCTATGTCTACACATAGGAACACTACAACAGGTTGACGGCATTAATGTAATATTTAAAAACACTAAATTGCGTCAAACGGCCTAAAAAATGTATGGGATCTGACAGTTAAACACAAAAAGTTGGACCGGTAGAACAATAGCGCCTCTAGCGACCAAAATCTTGCGAAAACGGCCCATTGCTGTGTCTACGTCATAATTAAAATTTATCTAAATATCGGCAGATTTATGGTTAAATGGTAGAGAAACTTTTTCCATACAAAAAGCTAGGAGTTATCAATCTAGTGAGTTGCTTATTTATGGCTATATCTGTGCATGTCACTTTCTTTTTTCTTGTTTTGATGAATACCTAGGTTATGTTTTATAAGGTTACTCATAATATTATTTTTATTTATGTATAATAATAACGTCGTATGAATGAGCAACACGTCATGAAAATAATTCGTCCAGGATAACGACTTTACTTCATTTTTCCTAAATAAGAGACGAACAGTCAAGAAGCCACAATCATGGAAATACCTTACATGAAAATTTTCATTTATTGTGTAACATTTTTGGGCTACGCTTACACCGGCATGGGATCTGGTATCTTACAAAATTTGAAAGATGCCGTTCTGGCTGCAGAATCTGTTTTCGGCGATGTTCTGAAGAATGTTATCACTGTTGCCGAAAAATTCAGATCCGTGCATGATGTTTTTGATGCAGCTGTGGAAGAAAATTGCATATTTAAATGTCCAGATGGTAAGTAAACAAAATCACTTTGGAGTCAGCGTTTGATTAACCACAAAACAAGGCAGAATTCACACTCAACACACCAAATAATGTGTTTCTCTTATCATCGGTTTCAATAATGAATAATCAATTTCTAACTCATTTCAGTTTCTAAACTAATATCACTCATTTTCTATTTCAGGAACAAAAACTACTAGGAACAGGAATCACGTTCCTTCATCAAACGGATGTGGTCCTCTTGGATTTGAAATTGATAAGCAATATTTGCCACTGCAAGAAATGACTTCTTGTTGTGACAAACACGATATATGCTACGATACATGCAATTCGGGAAAAGAGAAGTGTGATATGGATTTCCAAAGATGCCTGTACAACTACTGTGATACTCATAAATCCATGGCCGTTGCAGCGGATACAGTTGTGAAAGGTAAACAGATACATATTCTATTCAATATTTTTTTCACACTAGTTCCTACTTAATGCACTTCTGGCGGGAAGGGTAGTTTTTCCTTTTACACTGGACCTAATTTTTTAGTTATTTAAATTAAATTTAAATTAAATGTCATGAAAGGTATTGCTGTCCTATAATTTTTTATGTATATTTTATACTAATCTCTTTGTAAGCCCAACTATATTATAATCACAGAGATATGAAAATATAGACTAGAAATTAAAGGTGAGGGATAAAATCAACTGTTGAAGAACGAAGGGGGTAAAGCTGACTGTGATTCGTCAATAAATCAATCTGACAGTATATAGGCATCTCGCATTTTAATATCACCATTTAGTTCTTAAAAGTAAAATCTGCTTTTGAATGAATAGACATTTTTACATGGGAGCGCAAATTACTCGCCACGTTATGAACAAATTTGCGAAGTCCAAATTCGGCAAAAAAAATTTCTTCTATTTTCAGAGTCGAATATTTTGTTTACGTATTTAGTTAAGACACTTTTATAAGTGTTCATAATTTACTTCCCAGTAACAACGATGCGCACACTTGGGAATCGCTACATTCGACCAATGTTGGAGGATTGTCACAACCGCTATGTTCCTATTAATAATAAAATATTGAAATCTTTGAAAGAAAAGTAAAACAACTAAAAAAACAAATGAAATTATATACACACAGTTTTTACCAGCGATTCCTAAGAGTATTTAGAGTAAAAATTTGGACATCATTTTGCCTTCCGATGACATTTTTTCAATTAAAAACAAAAAACATGATTTTCTATCACACATCGCCACTCGGTATACCTAGGTTATAACCTAGCGCATTACGTGATATGCACTCCTTCTCGTTCCAGCAGTACCGTACATACGAAACAAGCGCGTACCTAACACGTGGTACCTAAAGCGCAAAAGGCAAAGGCACATCCCTGATTCTTATGCGAACGGCTTTGTATTTTGCGTCCAGATGTATCTCGATGTGATATTATATGTTTCTACAACTGATCCATATTATACGATGTGAAAGAGCTTAAAATAATGCTTACATATGGAATGTAATACGACAATTGGGTTTATTCTCTTTTTCACATCTATTTTTACAAGTTTTCATATCACAAGCCACCATTTTGCCGTGTTATTTCGTAAAATGCCTCGACCATAGCTCGACGCTAGTTCGAACAAGAATGATGACGTCACATTCTCAAGATTCACGGGAAGCCATACGCGAGCCGAGCCGGCTCCAATGGAACCGGTATGGGGAGTGGGGAATAATACGCTTTTAATCACTTAGGGCAGGTCTACTAATATTCATATGTCTATGATTATAATAAAAATAACAACAATATTTGGCTGATTTGTTTTGTGAAAAATCACCTCAAGAGCGCTGATATGCGTAAAAAAGTGTGATACAAGTCTTCCCCATTTTATCTTGTCTTTTGTGTGGATGTATATTTTATCTAGAGGAAACTACGTATATATTAAATCTGGATAGTGGGTAATAAATCCTCGCATTTATGGCATTGGAGATGCGCAAATGGAATGATAAAAGCATACATCTTTAATACTGACTAAGTTCGGTTTATGAAGTCGTATTACAAAGTAGGCTATAATTTCAGACAATACTTTTATAATTGGGGTGTGGTGAGTACTAATTAAAAATTCCTTTCAAATATATGTATTATTTTCAAACATGTAGCGGTTTAAAACAAAATCCATTTTCTCCAAAGGGACCCTTGTTTCACCTGAATATTTTTATTATTTTTATTTTTAATCTTTTTATTTAGGAAGCAAACAGTCGTACAGTAAAAAATTATAACAATAAACATTCATATGTTCTAGACCAATTAAGTTCCATTGAGTTAAATGTTGATTTAGTATTTTTTACCTACACAACATATTAAATGGCAAAAAAATAAACATTATAAAGAAATACATAAAATTAAAAACAAAAAAAAAATACAACTTTTCGCATAGATATACTATTCACTACGGGTGATAATAATGTAATTTTCACAACAAAAAAATCGAATAAAATAAAAGTATTTTAATTTATTAATTTATTAAGCTGAATTTTTATACCATGTCTTCCTCGGGCCTCCCTGACTTCTGTTACCAGCGTCATATATTATCCTGGTGCTCCTTTCTCCTTTCATCATTAAGCATACATCATTAATATTTAAAGTATACATGCATTACCTATTTGGTCCCCTTTATGTAAAGTTCACTCAGACAATATAGAAAGAGGACAAAAAGCACAAATTTCTTAGGTACGTAAATTTTAAGCCGAAATTCCAATTGAATACATTAATTATTTCAGTTTGATGAATCCATCGCATCTAATAACGCTGTCTGTCAGGAGAATTATGTCAGACCTAGTTGTGTTACACAGAGTCATTAAGGCGATCCAATACCAAGTAATGCAAAATCAGATGTTTTTGGTTTGAAAATTTGATTGCTTAGAAATACTACAGATGCTTTAATTAAATACTGCAAGTAGAACACATCTTGGGCTTGTCAGCAAATGATCATTTTTTGATAAGACCTTTTATAAGCCAAGAAAAAAATAAAGTATCAGGCCTAAAAAAAAACTGTCTAGTGCAAAATATCCCATTTTTGGATATTTTTTTTATTGTATAATGTGGGAAATTCATTTTTTTATTCGATTATCGGAGGAAATTTTCATATATGTACCAGAACTTCACAAAATAAAACAAAATATGCATTTTCGCGTTGTTTATTTTTACACGAATATTGATCGATTTTCGGGGAGGTAAACATTGAATTTGCCATTGTGAAATAAACTCTATGCCGTCTACGTAAGGGTTTCACGCTTTTGTATTTAGTTACCGCCCGGCGCTGACGGTATGAAGACGTTCTTTATCTTAGTGCCGCTCTGTTCTGTGAAATTTTTTCAACTAAAATCAGTTTACGTGTAATCGTTTTTTTTATACAATGGGGAGGAAAGATAATAAAAAACTGGGTACGCTCAGTGACCTAAAACAAAATAAAAAACATGCTGGAATATTTGGGTTAGTTCAAATAATTTCTTTCATAATTAGGTACCTAGAAATAATAACGCAAGAAATATTTGGTAAGTTTTTAGATTCTCACGGCCAAAAGCATTTTTGTTGTTTGTTTTTGGGGTGTTATGCCGTGTTGCGCTAACTCCTTCTTTAGCCGACGTTTCGGACAGCGTTGCAGTGTCCATCATCAGGGCAGATCCGGTCCACATCTTCGGATCTACCGGATCTGCCCTGATGATGGACACTGCAACGCTGTCCGAAACGTCGGCTAAAGAAGGAGTTAGCGCAACACGGCATAACACCCCAAAAACAAACAGCAAGAAATATTTGTTTATTTTATGTTATTATGTTTAGAAATTGTAACGTATTGATGTTTACAGGATATAATACTGGGCCCTTAATCTCCAGTATTATAACGAGGATAGGGATCTGGTAATATATATTATTAATAGTCGTAGATACTGATATACGGAGGTTGTTTAATCGTAATATAATAAACTGACAATACAAGTAACAAGTTGCCTGAAGGCCGCCTAGCGACAGAATGGCTTCCCGCCACCCGACGATGTAATCCAAGGCCCTTAGTAGCGTTCGGTTATCTTCGGTAGAACCCGAAGCTACCCGAGCGCAAACACCAAACACTACACCTTCCCTCCTTCAACTCTGAAGCCACTTACAAACCAACATAAATATTTTACATATATAAATCACAACATAGATATTCATTTTATATTACATTTGGTTTTAACAATGATTTTAAAAGATAGACAACTTAGAAATTTAAATATTAAGCCCAAAACACGATTAAATCAATTGTGCAGAGATCCACAGAGATTTCTCACAGAGCTGCGCTATGCAGTTATTACAACAATTGAAGTTATTACATTTGCTAACAAATAATCCTAAGACTAACAACCGCGGTGCCTGGGTCAAGTTGCCCCGTTTCCTCTGGAAGATGTGGGTGACTCGCGTCTTGGCCGCAATCTCCCCGACCATGGTCTCTGTTGCCGGGCCTGTGTCTGCTCCGACACCACCTCCTCTGCCGCCAACCTGAAATCAGGAGGAAAACCAGTGAATCCACGCAATAAGGTTGAAGTCTCTAACTCATGAGGCTCATTCCTCGAAATTTCAGACGCGGGATGCTGTGCACTATTGCCATCTTCCTTCCAGCTCTCTGACATTTCCCTCATTTGATCAACATGCCTCTTCCATGTCACATCTGTGTTCCCTATCTTAATAATATAAACTTTCTTGCCTAGCTTTCTAGAGACTACTCCCTTAGCCCAAACTACTTTATTATCCTGACGATAATCTTTTGTTAAACACTTTTGTCCAACTCTAAAAACCCTGGTTTTAACCCCTTTGTAAAACTTAACCTGATCAGATTGAGCTTTAGAAATGTTAACGTTTGCTTGCTTGACTTTTTCCGAAAACTCATCACCATTTTTCACTGGAATTAAATTGTCGAAAGTAGAATGCAGCCTCCTTCCTAATAACAGTACCGCTGGTTCAATACCTGTCGAGCAATGCAAAGAATTTCTATAGTCCATTAAAAAATTTAATAACTTGACATTAAAATTTAGTGGGAATTTACCGTTTACTAACAGTTTCTTGAGGAACGTTTTCGAAGTTTTAACAGCGTTTTCCGCCAATCCGTTTGACTGGGGGTGTTTCACAGGAGAAGTCATAAGTTTAATATTGTTCTCCTTTAAGAACCCTCTAAATTTCTCACTTGTAAAAACTGAGCCATTGTCAGACACAATAAACTCAGGGTTGCCAAAATTAGAAAAAATTTTCCTCAATTCCAAAATCGTATGAGTTGAATCTGCCTTCTGTACTTCAATACAGTCCAACCATTTCGAGAATGAGTCACACACCACAAGGAACATCTTCCCCGCTAAAGGCCCACAGTAATCTACGTGTACCCTACTCCAAGCTTTACCTGGATTTGGCCAAACCGCCAATTGACTTTTTGGTGCTGACTGTTTTGACAACGCACAATCTGAACATGATTGAACGACTTTTTCCAAGTCTTTGTTCAGAGCTGTCCACCAAAAATATGCTCTAGCTATTCCCTTCATTTTAACAATACCAAGATGTGACCTGTGTAATGAATCTAACACTTGCTTTTGGAGAGAAAAAGGTATAACTATTCTATGTTGCCAAAACAAACAATCTCCTACGATAGAAAGTTCGTTCCTTTTTAGCCAATATTTCCATATACTGCTATCACGATTTACTCGTTTGGGCCAGCCCTGCCGCAAAAACCTAAATACTAGCTGTAATTCGCTATCCGCTGCGGTGGCTACCACAACTGCTTGAAAATTTACATGTTCACAATTTTCAATAAAACAGATTTTGTCCTTGATTGATGAAACCAAATTATTCATCACTGGAACTATCTTCAGATTAAAAATCTCCATAAAATCCCTACCCACTATCAATTCCGTGCCATTAACCACAACAGTAAATAATAAATTATTTTTAAGATTATTGTATTCTACGGTAAAACAGGCACTACCTACAAGATTAAGTGGTTTGCCATCGTATCCTGATAAAGTACGCTTATCTGGTGACAATGTTACATTTCTAAAATAACGATTGAAAATAAAATCCGGCATGACCGACATGCTTGCCCCTGAATCAATCATAGCAGCACATTTCACTTCGTTAATTACCACATTAGCCCTAAACGGATTAATGTATGAAATACTATTATTCTGGGATTGTTCAAAAATCGGATTAACCTTGTGATTCCTACAAAATTTCTTCAAATGCCCTACCTTGTGACAATTAAAACATTTTGCGTTCTTGAATTTACAATATTTTTCTACATGATATTCACCGCAAATCGTACATTTTTTATTCCTCGGTTCGGGGCTCTTTGAACGAGATAACCTTGAAAAACCTTGAGTTTCTCCCGAACGCGACGAAAGTCTCCCGGGCGAATTTGAACGATTCGAAATGGCGTTCACATCCGAATTCCCTGCGGAAAATTCAGATTTAATTTCCGGAACCAGATTGTCTAAAACTGAAACCGTTATTGCTAACTCTTCCATCTCGTTAAATGTTAATTTAGTTCCCTCTAGAAAAATTTTCTCCTTAGCCCGGCCTGGTAAAATACCGATTGCAAAGGCATCCGCTAAGCTTTCTGGCAAGCGTGTTCCAAATTCGCAAAAAGAAGACAAACCCCTTAGACGGACCGCGAAATCTCTCACCGATTCCCCATGCGATTGCTTGGCCTGATAAAATTTTTCTCGTTCCTTGAATACCGATCGCGGTCCGGAACAATGTTTCTCAATTAATTCTATTAACTGATCGAATGCCACGTCTGTAACTTTAGCAGGGAAACATAAGTTGATCAAAAGAGTTAATGTCTCCGCTTCCAGAAGATTCAGCAAATAAGCGCGTTTCTGTGCAGCATCTAACTTAGTCGTTTTTATGTCATCACTAATTAGAAGGAACTGTTCTAACCTCAAGCGGAATAGACTCCAATCTCCATTAACGTGGGAGAACCTGGAATATCCGCCCGATTCCATGATTGCAACGACAACAACAAAAAAAAACCCACCCGGCAACAATAACACCTTCCAGAAAACAAACAAGAAAACAAGACAACCTGACTCCAGGAACCGGCGCCGATGCAGTCCAGCGCCCAGCCGCTTCCCGGACTTCCAAGTCTTCTTCTTCTGTGAAATTTGTCTAGTCTTTGTTACCCAGAGCCACCGGTCTGGCCTTTGTTACCCAGGACCACGTGGTTATTTATTCTTCGCTGGATTCTTCGTCTGGTCTTTGTTACCCAGAACCACCGGTCTGGCCTTTGTTACCCAGGACCACGTGGTTATTTATTCTTCGCTGGATTCTTCGTCTGGTCTTTGTTTCCCAGAACCACGAAATTATTGATTCTTCACTGGATTCTTGGTCTGGTCTTTGTTACCCAGAGCCACGTAATTATTTACTTCCAATTGTCCTTATTATGCCCAGTTTATCTCCATTTATTGTCACCTTGACAATAAAATCCCGGAGATTTTTTTTTTTTGCAAGTCACTGGTGTGAAACAGATCCACTTGCCGGCAATCCGAAAAACTGTTTCCGTATACTCCTTTTAAGCTGCGCCACTGTAACGTATTGATGTTTACAGGATATAATACTGGGCCCTTAATCTCCAGTATTATAACGAGGATAGGGATCTGATAATATATATTATTAATAGTCGTAGATACTGATATACGGAGGTTGTTTAATCGTAATATAATAAACTGACAATACAAGTAACAAGTTGCCTGAAGGCCGCCTAGCGACAGAATGGCTTCCCGCCACCCGACGATGTAATCCAAGGCCCTTAGTAGCGTTCGGTTATCTTCGGTAGAACCCGAAGCTACCCGAGCGCAAACACCAAACACTACAGAAATCAAACAGATATACACAAAGAATAATAACAAATATACATTGCAAAATGAACGCACGATAAAATAAGTTACAATCATTATTTAAATATACAAAAAAATTATTAAAAATCGGTCATCATCGATTATCGAACACGATTAGACTATTAGGCAAGATATACTCATGGAGTAGGAATTAATTTTTATTTTTTCGATGCATGCAATGTCTTTTGTAATGTAATTTATCTAAATGTTTTTTTACAGGCCTCTACGTAATCTTTCCTTAAAAAAAATTAAAAAATACTGCTGTTTCAATAATTCCTAACTATAATTAGGTATTGTAATTTATTTAATTTAGTCGATTTATATGATAATACTATTTGAAAAACAACCATGCAATAATTTCTTTGCCAAAAATATGTAAATAATGCAGCTGAACAAAACAACGAGTAAAGAGTAAAACCAATTTCAAATTTCGCGCGCTTTTGCGTACCGAAGCGAGGCACAGTGGTAAAATTTAACGAAATTTGGGACGTATTTGGTCTTAAAAAGTTCCAAGGGTTAAGTTTATTACTAGGATTGTTATAAAGTGGTCATTTATTGTCAATTCACGCATTACAGATCGCTTGTGTTTTATATGTTTATTACTAGGATTGTTATAAAGTGGTCAGTTCACGCATTACAGATTGCTTGTGTTTTATGTGTTATTCTAAATGGTCAATGCAGGTTTTGGAATTGTTCATTTTTCGAGTGAGTTCATTTATAAGGCTTAAAAAAAGACCATGAAAGTCCTTAGATATTTTTTTAGGGATCACAATTATCCAGAATAATGATGTAAATCTCCAATAACTTTTGATCGATAGATTGATACCATAGTTGATTCCTTTCCAAATAAGATTTTGAGACAATTGGCATTTATTATTGTGATTTACTTCACCTCGGCTTTTATTTCATTTTTTTGTTTATAATTTGTCTTTGCGTAGCATTAGGTTTATTTTAAATTAAATTTGAGTAAGTATTTCATCCAACAAATTTCCAGGCTTGGAGATTTTTAGTTTATTAAGTTAAAACACGGCTTCGCTACATTCCGTCCATTATTATTATTTTTTTTGTGCATTACAGATTGATTTAATCCATAGACATATGAATATTAGTAGACCTGCCCTAAGTGATTAAAAGCGTATTATCCCCACTCCCCATACCGGTTCCATTGGAACCGGCTGTGCTCGCGTATGACCTCAAGTGAAATTTGAAAACGTGACGTCATCATTCTTGTGCGAACTATGGTCGAGGCATCATCGGTTCATTTTACGAAATAACACGGCAAAATGTTGACTTGTACTATGAAAACTTGTAAAAATAGATGTGAAAAAGAGAATAAACCCAATTGTCGTATTACATTCCATATATAAGCATTATTTTACTTTATTTTAAGCATATTCACATCGTATAATATAGATCAGTTTTAGAAACATATTATACTATCACATCGAGAAACGCCTGGACGCGAAACACAAAGCTGGTTGGTTGCTGGGAAGTAAATTATGAACATTTATAAAAGTGTCTTAACTAAATACTTAAACGAAATATTCGACTCTGAAAATGGAACCGAATTTTTTTGCCGAATTTGGACTTTACAAATTTGTTCATAACGTGGCGAGTAATTTGCGCTCCCATGTAAAAATGTCTATTCATTCAAAAGCAGATTTTACTTTTAAGAAGTAAATGGTGATATTATAATGCGAGATGCCTATTTACTGTCAGATTGATTTATTGACGAATCACAGTCAGCCTTACTCCCTTCGTTCTTCAACAGTTGATTTTACCCCTCGCCATTATCTTCTCGTCTATTAATTCCTATGTCTGTGATTTAATCCTATTACAATACACGTATATTTATTATTATTTAACTGTGAACAAAATGTTTGCATTAATGAACACTTCTCCAAACCAAAGCTGATGATTCTAATTCTGTATTGTAAAACATTACGGTGATGTTATTGGAATGTTATTCCTATTTTGTTGGTATAGATAACCTACCTTATATATTTGGACCCACCTAAAAATTTACTTCATAAAAAATGATTTAAAAATTGTTGCATAATTTTATTATACAAACTGTACAAATTTTAAGTACATTTCTCTCTTCAAGACCCGCATTAATAAAACCCTTTCTTCAACCTCTGCCTTAATCCGCCCCGCAACCCTGCCCAACCAATGGCGATATAAATATATATATCTGTACAGACAGAGGCGCTCTTGTGAGATGTCACATAAAAAAAACGAAGAGTTTAAAAAACGTTGGCTAAAGAAGGAGTTAGCGCAACACAGCATAACACCCCAAAAACAAATAACAAAAATACTTTTGGCCGTGAAAATCTTAAATCATGTTTGAGTTTAAAAAACAGTTTTTTGTGCCTCCTGTAAAATTTGATAAATGGAAGAGTTGTGCATTATGCCGATATTATATTATACCGGATTTTTGATAAATTTTACCAGTGTGCGTTTATGGGCGTAACTGGGCGGATTGGTTCTCAAGTTTTCTATAACCAACCCCAATAGGCCGCGCCCCTTCCGAATTCGAAGGTCACCTGAATATGAGATCGCCTTAACAACTAATTGACAGCCCTGCCATCGTTGCCACTATTAAATTCCATGTGCCAACTAGGAACACAAGACAAACTGTAACATTCTTCTGCAATTCATACACAACCATCACACTCACTAACCAATAGGATGCATGATCTGGGCAACAAGTTTGGGGGAACTATTGATATATTTATTGGCTCCATTTATAGAATTAAGCGTAATCTATACCAGCACTTTGTTGAATCCTACAAATTATAGTAATGTTGGTAATGTAGTTTTTAGTTATTTGTCTTATATGTAGTATTGTTCTAGTTTATGTATTATTTTATGTTACTGTTACCTGTTTTACCAATATTGTTTTATATTCAGTTTATTAGTTTACTGTTATTTCATGCTTTAAAATTTTCGATAGCTCATTAGGTATATTCTGTTCTTAAAATCCATGTAAAAGCCTGGCTGGGCGTAAAAGCAAATAAAATAAAAATTAATTATTGAATAAATTTTTTGCAGGTTGTAAAGCAGCGGCGAAACTGTCTTTCACCACCATAACCGCCCTGGGCTGCAAGGCCTACCTGGATTCACAACAAAATGCCTGTTATTGTCCAACTCAAAAAAGTAAATTTAAAAAGCGTCCAAATGGAGCAGATTTGTGATAGAATGACAGCCCCTGTGCTCCAATGAAATGTATTCACATATTTTATTTTTTTCTACCTCAATGGTGCCTTCTTCCCGTTAAGTTTTTTGTTTAACTTTAAAAAGATGTATATTATACTCTGGTTGGGTTATTTGCAAGCTCTCTCTAAGCAGTTACAATATTTTTGTTAGTTACTGTAAATTTGTATTTATGTAGAGAAATATTTTTCCCTCGGAAAGTAAATTCAAAGTTTTCTTTTGGGAAATGTTTCTTGATGCCTCATCGCCAATAAAGTGTTTTATTTGACATTAAAATGTGCAAATGTATTAATATTATACTAGTCGGTGTGTTTGCAAGCTCCTACGGTAATTATTTTTGTAATTTATAAAATAAATTTATATACGGTTGAAATTGTTTTTTTTTATTACATATATAGTGTAATCCAATTTATGTTATCCTCCATAGACGTCCTCATTGCATAAATTAGTCATGGAGTTGCAAAACCCGCTCTGGAAATTTCACAAAAAATTTTAGATAGGCAGTGTAGGATACTGCTGCAGTTATTTTCATGAAAACGTCAATTGTATATAGTCTAGGCCAGAATTCGGCTAACTGCGGCTCATCAATGTTGCCAACTCAGTTCTTGCTAGATTTTTGCAGATATTCTAGAAAATTACGCTGTTTTCCGCCGAGACCGGGGTACGAGAGCCGAATGTGTTCTTCTGGTTGTCTGAACGCTCCGAATCCGTTCCGCTGCATCTTCAATGGACCTTCCTGAGGTCGAATCGATGTGTTAAACTAAAATTTAAAGCATCAACATTTGTATCATACGTGTCCAGAATTATGCTGACATTTTCAAATAAAATTAATATTTACATTTGACAAATACCCAGACTCCGAAATCTTTAGATACCGTGTCGCCGACATAAAAAATATTTATGTAAATTAACTCTATTAAATAATATGCCATATTGTAGCGTTAAAGAATTGTGCAAGTTTGGATTGCCAGGGTAGTGCCCGATTATTGTTCGGTTGAGAATTTTTTCGGGTGGCTGCCCTGCGATCGGTTGGACGAGCGGGCAAAATAACGCGGGTAGGGAGATCGGGGTGACAATACGGGAGAGGACGAGCCGCGGTGTGCGTTGCGTTTTGCGCCTATTGCGGTTGCTTCCTTCCTTTCTCATAATCCGTGGAAATTTTGTTGTTTTTATACGTAGCATTATATTCTTCTATCTCCTACTTCTTGCTTCATCCGCTCTAAATATTCAGACAATCTAAACATCTTATTTATTTCGTTTACAATGGAATCACTTTGCTCGTATTTTGCTAATCGTAATGTAAAACTTATTTATTTCTACTTGCTTTGTCTTTTATGTACATGTGCGGGAAGAGACCTCTCTTTCGCGTGGTTTTTTTTGTTTTTGTTTGAGAGACAATCTCTCTGAGACACCGGTGAGTATGGAGAACTCAAGCTCCCACTTTATTCTTTGAAGAAGAACACAAAAACACATATATATTTTGAACAGAAAATAAACAAAATGACTACCTAAACTCTCTTTCTCTCACTATGTTTATATAAAACAAATTTACCATTCTAAGATAAAAACTTGAAACAATAGAACTTAACAAATAAAAATAAAATCTAGATTGAAGTAAATCTCTAAGAGATCTTCACAAAATTGGCCTAAAAAATGCACCACAACGCTTTAATAATTTCAGAATTAAGGGTAATGAACTCTTTCGACATTGCAAAACTCGTTTCGCCCTTTGCGAAGATACGGCGTGGAAATTAGTAGTTCCTTTCGAAAAACATATGTCAATATTGACTAAAGAACACGAATCAGATCTATCATGTCATCCTGGAATATTCAGAACTTATAATATTCCAATGCGTTTACTATTTTTCCTGCAAATTTCAAAGTTCAACGACATCTTCCCACCGTCGTTGAGACCCGGCTCGTGGACTGCATAGGCAATTAGCGACCATTTTGTGAATGCTGAATCTGAAATTGCTACCTACCAAGACCTGACTAACTACACTGAAATCATTTGCGGTTCTGTAAAAATAGACGGTATCCGGATACTAGTGGAAAAAAAACGAGAATGGTGAATCTACATCGCATTTGGAGTCGTTTTTTTTTGGAGTATTTTTTTTTATTTGAGTTTTCTTTTCATCGATTCAGAAGTGGCAATTGCAAAAAACAAAATTGAAAAAAAATATGTCCAGATTTTTTTTCATTTTCAGGATTTAACCGTTTTTTTAAATCGTTTTTTTGTTCTCTTTGTGATGCAGAATCATCAGTTTTCTATATATATTAATATGAAGATAAATAGAATTTTTAAAATTCCCAAATTTTTTTATGCATTTTAATATGTTATTGATGATACTATCTACTGCTAATAACGGAAAGATTGGGGAGAATATTGACGGAAGTGTTTATTAAATAGAAGTTTAACTGAGAATGCAGTAAAATAATATGCCAACGGAAGACGAGTCAAACAGTGGATTTATAAAAAATAATTTGAAACTACATTTAGTCCTGTAGAAATGAGAATAAATGCTGAAACGTACTTATTATGCGTGTGTACATTTACGATTAGCAAAATACGAGCAAAGTGATTCCATTGTAAACGAAATAAATAAGATGTTTAGATTGTCTGAATATTTAGAGCGGATGAAGCAAGAAGTAGGAGATAGAAGAATATAATGCTACGTATAAAAACAACAAAATTTCCACGGATTATGAGAAAGGAAGGAAGCAACCGCAATCGGCGCAAAACGCAACGCACACCGCGGCTCGTCCTCTCCCGTATTGTCACCCCGATCTCCCTACCCGCGTTATTTTGCCCGCTCGTCCAACCGATCGCAGGGCAGCCACCCGAAAAAACTCTCAACCGAACAATAATCGGGCACTACCCTGGCAATCCAAACTTGCACAATTCTTTAACGTTACAATATGTGTAATTAGTAAAGAGAATTATGTGTCGATATAATAACAGATTCTAAAACACATCTATCTCTTCACCCGGAGCCACCAGACGAGGAAAAGACTGCCGCCAAGGAACTGCCTCAGTATTTACATTGTCCCTCTCTACTGTTCACCGGATGGAATTTGAACTCTCAATGGCCGAAACCTATAGCCAATCACAGCAAAAGAGCATAATTATTGGCTATTATATAACACACTAGTCTTAAGTGTATTGGAGCCAAATTCAATCATTTGGGTCCCGCACAAACTAACATACATTTTGTGCTTTGAAAGACTTCACAAGAAATTTTTAAGATTTTTACTTTTGCATCTCTACAGATATTACCCCTGGCTATACGCATCTATTTATATCCTGGGCATGATCAATTACTACACTTAAGATACACATAGAGGTTGAATATTTTTATCTTTTACTAAACGGTTACATATCTGTGTACCAGAGTCTCACTCCCGAGGACTTCTCCATAACCACCTTTATTCTAGAGCGAGCCGCACAAATTTGTTCATGAACTTACCCGTGGGGAGAGCCACAAAATTCCTAAATGTAGTTGATCAAAAGATCAATATGTTTTTCATGTCCTACAATCAGAGATGTGATTTATTTCAAATAAATCCATTTCAAATGGAAATGCAAAATGCAAAATGGGTATTTTCCATTTTGCATTTTAAATGCTTTTCTAAAAGCCATTTTGCATTTTGCATTTTAAATGCTTTTCTCAATGCATTTTCCATTTTAAATGCTTTTTTGCAACATTCTTCCTACCATCTCCATTCATCTTTTTTTCATAAGCCCCAAATATCAGTCGGTCCTCAACATCGCTATGAAAGATAATTTACATTTGTCAAGTTGCTCCCTGGTAGGAGCCCTGGCAATTGAGTGATACCATTACAAAAAATACTGATTCAAATACTGAACATGGGGCCATGACGCTGTAATATTAAATGTTAGATAGCAGTTTCTATGTTTTTACGTTGGCAACATTAGTCTAGCGCAAATTTTTTGTTGTTTCATAATCTGTAGTCGTAGTATTTTTGGATTTACCATCATGTAATATGTTTGTTCTACATTGATGTCCATTGTTAAAAGACAAAATTGTTTAAAAATAATCTATAATTATTTTAATTGTTTGACCTGAGAAACCATTTTGCATTTTCAATGCATTTTGAAAATAGGTATTTTGCATTTTGCATTTGAAATGCTTTTCTAAAAACCATTTTGCATTTTCAAATGGAAAAGTTTTGATCCATTTCCATTTTGCATTTCAAATGGTTTTGGGTACCCATTTTGCACATCTCTGCCTACAATGCACTTGCAAGGTTTTTGTCTCTGCAAATACATTGTATAAACGGTACAATTATAACAACCTAGACCCCAATCTGTAATATTATATTTAAAAAAATTGTACAAGATGAATTAAATAACTTCAAGCCGACTTACACAAAAACCGGTTGAAGAAACAAACCATAATTAGATTTTCATGAAGCCAACATTCAATCTGAACAGGTGTTCTGCTCGTATCTGTTGAGTTTCACGCACGTGGACCGGAGATCAATGCTGCTAGCTCGTTAGAGTATGCGCCATTAAAATACCCGTAGAACAGGCTCAGCATGCCTACATTGCGTCTGTGCATTAGAGATGGCAATCGGTCTGTTAACACGGATTGTCAATCAGACGGACTGTCCTACTTTGCATAGAATCAAGTAGGATTATCACTATTTTGGGGCTCCAGCCCAGAGGTGACTCCCAAATTCAATTTTTAGGTATACTTGAGATTTGTAGAGGGTTAGAAGCTGGTCACTATTGAATTGCTAGCCCTACACGAGACGTCCAGTTTCTTGGAAGCCAGATATACTCGGGCTTCTATGGAGTCCCGATACTTGAGCCGGCCTGATATACTTTCTTCAAGCATTTCAATGGAGTATTTATTGGAAGGGTAACTTCAATCAAATTGCACCAAACAATCACTGATATCTCTTTTTGCCGAAATCAGATACTTTAGGGTTTTTGAGACGTTGAAACTCACCAGGTTGGTCTTCCCCGGGCATGAACCTTTTTGAGGTGGTGGTCAGCTTTGGTCTGAAAACTTCTCGCGCCGTATGGGCATCGTAAGTGAATTTAAAATAAAATGAAAGTAAATATAATATTCTTTGCTAAACATCAAATCTAAATGCTAAACTAACAATCAAGAATCTCTTAGTTCTTCTAAACTACGCAACGGATTTTGATAGGGTTTTAAATATCATTTGGAGAATTTCTTCCTGAAGATTTTTATATATATAATACGTGCATATATTTATAGAAAGTAGAGAAAAGTCTACGAGCAACGCCGGGTACACATCAGCTAGTCGTGTAAAAAATAATATTTAATATAAAATGTATATTCTTTTTATGTTCAAGCTGTTCCAAGCAGTTTTTGTGACCATCTCCAGATTTCCAAAAAAATTCCACATCAGGTTTTGCAACTCCACGACTCGATTATATTTTGGAGTACCTCTTTAGCAAGATCAGGATTGTATTTAATTTGCAAATAACTTGTTGAAGGTTGAAGGTATTTTATAAATTATGCGGATGGAAAACCAAGAGTAACTGAAGTATAGTAATCCCAGGAAGAGGTCATACATGACGTTATCGTTCTAGTATATTGTCTTTTTCGTTTTCATGCACGACGTGTGAGAAAGAAGATTTTTTATCAATGACGTACGCTTTCTATATCGGACGTACAGAGCCAAAGTCATTATGAGATAACAAGATCTCAAGTTTTTACGATGTCCTTAATATCTTTGATAAAACCATTGAGATATCTGCGTCAAAATAAATATGATACTATAATATTATTCCACATCCTTAATGTGCGACTGCTATAGTTAATATTAATGGATTTTCGGCGCCACCATACATTTAAAAACTATGTTTTGTTTTGTTCAACACAGTGAAGAGATAAGGGTGATCGCTAATTACTCTCATTGAACATGTGTGAGATTTAATGTATAATTTTGTCCAATAAATAGAGAAGTAACTGGTACAAACAGTCACTTCTCATCCGAGAGTACTCGGGAAAGTAATACTTGTTTTCCTACTGCCCCTGCAAAAACTCTCAGATCAAGGTGTCAATGTGTGCCGGTGCCCTATTGAATTTGCAGTATTTGTGCGGGCTTCACTAACTTGGTCCCGTACAAATTGGTCCTTCGTGCCGGTTCTACTCATTACGCCTTTAATCGTGCTTCAGTAAAGATGCCTTCGCTTCGCAGTGGCCTTAAAATCTCTACGTCATCCGGGGCGTCGCGATCAGCAACCAGCGTTCCCGCAGACCGAGACAAACGTATGTCTCGCCGAGCCCCGGACCCTACCTCCAACTCTCCGACTGATGTTCCCATTAGCCAAGATGCACCCCAGCAAGCTGATCAAGCTATGCTTGCCTCGGACTCCATTGAACAATCAACCACAGCTTGGGGTCCCATCCTGACCCACAGTTCCCCGGCCCCCCAGGAGTCCGACGGAGAGGATGATGACCAACAGTCAGAGTCAACTGAGGATGCAATACAAATGTTGCGCCGTGAGTTGCGCGCTCGAGAGAAGCAGCACGTTAAGCACACCGCCAAACTACTTGCAGCCCTGGCAGCAGCAACAAAGACATCCGCCGCACTGCAAGCAAGCCACCAACCTGCCGATTCCAGGTTCACAACTACCCAAGCCCCCGTGGCACCTGAGTTAAGGCCCGCCTTAAATGTTGACCAACCTCAACCTCTTACGATTACGGATCAACTGTTCGAACAGACTTGGTCACAATTGACGGACTACATTGCAGCACCCGAGGCCGCCTTGGATGCGCGCCCTGTGTACACCACACGCGCAGCACCCGGACAAGCCTCGAATGCATGCCCGGTGCAAACAGCGCCTGGAGCATGGCCCGCCTCGAATGCCGGCTACGCTATTACAGCACCCGGGCAAGCCTCGAAAGCATGCCCGGTGCAAACAGCGCCTGGAGTGTGGCCCACCTCGAAAGCCGGCTACACTATCACAGCACCCGGGCAAGCCTCGAATGCATGCCCAGTGCAAACAGCGCCTGGAGCTTGGCCCGCGTCGAATGCCGGCTACACTATCACAGCACCCGGGCAGGCCTCGAATGCATGCCCGGTGCAAACAGCGCCTGGAGCGTGGCCCGCCTCGAATGCCGGCTACGCTATCACAGCACCCGGGCAAGCCTCGAATGCATGCCCGGTGCAAACAGCGCCTGGAGCGTGGCCCGCCTCGAATTCCGGCTACGCTATCACAGCACCCGGGCAAGCCTCGAATGCATGCCCGGTGCAAACAGCGCCTGGAGCGTGGCCCGCCTCGAATGCCGGCTACGCTATCACAGCACCCGGGCAAGCCTCGAATGCATGCCCGGTGCAATCAGCTCCTGGAGCGTGGCCCGCCTCGAATGCCGGCTACGCTATCGCAGCACTCGGGCAAGCCTCGAATGCATGCCCGGTGCAAACAGCGCCTGGAGTGTGGCCCGCCTCGAAAGCCGGTTACACTATCACAGCACCCGGGCAAGCCTTGAATGCATGCCCGGTGCGTACACTGCCGGTAAAACGGCCCGCCTCGAATGCTGGCCACGCTATCATAACACCCGGACCCGCCTCGAATACACGCTCAGTGCACATACTGTCGGAAACTACGGGACACACGGCACCCGTGGCAAGCATTCCCATAGCCGATTATACTCTACCACAGTACCCTGAGCGACAGCCCCAAGCAGCAGTACCTGGAGAAGTGGAATTTACGCATAACAGACCGCAGCAATTCCCTACAAGTCAGGATTTTTCACCATTGTTTCCGCCACTGCCTACAGCCGATGAGACAGCACAGCACACTCACGAGTGGGTGCAAAAAGGCGCTGATCAGCTGGCCCAGATCACCTCAGAAATAGCAGAGGGTTTTCGCACGTCCCGTGCCCAAGAAAGCCCTCGCACGATAGAGGACGATACACGGATGGCCGCCTTAATCGCAAGGCAGACCACGGCCAAGGATCTTCCCCTCTTCCTGGGTGACCCGCTCGAGTGGCCCACATGGAAAGCCCAGTACACCCAATCCACAACCACTTGCAGAATGACTTCATCCGAAAACCTCATCCGGCTGCAGCGTGCACTAAAAGGGAAGGCTCGGGATGCAGTCGGCCCTCTCCTCATGGATCCCGCTCAAGTTCCAGAGATCCTCTCTGTCCTCGAGCAGCGATACGGTGGCGCCAGCGCAATAGCCACGCTGATGTTGGAAAAGGTGAAAAAGCTGCCGTATCTCACAATAGACGCAACCCTCGAGGACCTGGCAGACTTCTCCGGAACCGTCCAGAACTTGGTGGCATCACTTAGGATCCTTAGGACTGACGGATACCTGACCAATCCCACCCTACTGAATGACATCACAACAAAGATGCCGATTACGCTACGGATGACCTGGCTGTATGAGACACGTGGTCTTACGAGTCTAGCTACAATAACTCAGCTGGCAGCATTTCTGATAAGTATGGCTAACGCTATACCCAACAGCGGGATGATCGACCCAGTGCGACCTCGACCGCGACGGACCGAGCAGGTGCATGTAGTAAACGGTGAAGAAGTTAAACCAGACTCTAGACCCCCTGAATTTGTTACATCGCGAAAGAGGAGTGAGCCTCGCGAAAATAAAATGAACAATACGCGTAAACGCAAACTGTCTAGTGAAAGTTGCGGCCAGTGCGGTGGCAACCACAAAACTCGCGAGTGCACCGAGTTCGCGGAGAAAAGTCTCGCTCTCCGGTGGACAATGGTGCGACAGAAGAACCTGTGTCGTAAGTGTCTGGATCGACACCACTCGCGGGACTGTAAAACCAAGGCATGGTGCGGCATAGGAGGGTGCAGATCACCACTTCACCATTTGCTTCACGACCCACAGTTCGTACCGGAAGGTGCCGTCGGTGAGGTTAACTTGTGACGCCAGACGACGGACCGGAGCGTGCTGTTAAAAATTGTGCAGGTTATGTTGGGCGTCCCCCAAGGAAGAAAAGTTTTGGTGTTCGCGCTCCTCGACGAAGGATCAACTGTGACACTTGTCGACGCTGACATCGCGACACGGATCGGGGTGAGCGGCCCAGTCCGCGGCATACGGATCCATGGCGCCAAAGGGATGTGCACCTCTGACACACTCTCCCGCCGAGTGAAGCTGACCATAAGAGGATGTGATAGCAGTGACACCTACTACATCATCGAAAACACGATCTCCGACCTCAACCTGCCAGAACAACAGGCCCAGGGAAACCTTGTCACCCCAAAACTTTTGATAGGGCAAGACAATGCTCATCTGATCGTTTCACGGGAAGTGTGCGAAGACCATGACACTACGCGAATAGTGTCACGAACCGCACTGGGGTGGATCGCCCATGGGGGTGTCGGGCCTGGCAGTGACAATAAATCCACGACGCTGGCACTACAAATTGAATCAGCCGCAGATATCCGCCTAAGAGAATTGGTAAAATGCAACTTTGCCGTCGACTCTCTTGGCGTAACTGCCGCGGTGAGAACCCAGGCAAGCGAACAAAGGGCCATCGCACTAATGAACACGACTACCCGGCCTCTTCGCACTGGGAGGTGGGAAACTGGCCTCCTGTGGCGTAATCCGGAAGCCACATTGCCTGACAACCGGCAGTGCGCGCTGAAACGACTTCATTCCCTTGAGAAGAAGCTGGCAGCAGATCAGAATCTGGCAGCAGCCTACAGCGACAAGATGAGCCAGCTGGTCAACAAAGGCTACGCCAGGAAGCTGTCTAAACTGGAAGCGTCAACAACCGCACCCAGAAAATGGTACCTGCCCCACTTTGCGGTGACAAACCCCAGTAAGCCAGGGAAGATCAGGATAGTGTTCGACGCCGCCAGTCGTTGCCGAGGGACCTCCCTTAATGACCAGCTGCTTACCGGCCCTGACCTGCTGTCTTCCCTCTTAGGGAATATTCTGCGCTTTCGAGAGGGAAACATCGCCATTGCCGCAGATATCAAGGAAATGTTTCTGCAGATCAAGATAAGGCGGGAAGATCAGCTGTCCCAACTCTACCTCTGGAGATTACCGAACCAACACGAACCTGATACTTACCAGATGTCATCTATGATGTTCGGAGCCACTTGTTCACCGAGCAGCGCCCAGTTCGTCCGGAACAAGGTAGCCGGGGAATACGAACATGAGAACCCGACTGCCGCAGCAGCCATTCGTTCTAAATTCTACATGGATGACTACCTAGATGCGGTAGACAGTTGTCAGGAGGCTGCCTCACTCGTCCACGGTGTGAGCACCCTCCTCGCGAAAGGAGGATTCCACCTAACGAGCTGGGCATCTAACAGTCCAGCTGCCATAGCCTGTGTTCCCACAGAAGACCGGGCCAGTTCCACAGTGCGGATCAGCGGTGGAGGTACCGAGACAGAACGAGTGCTCGGACTAGTTTGGGACCCATCCACTGATAACTTCCTGTACTCATTCCAAGAGACGATCACCCCAGAAGTGGCCACGCGACCCACGAAAAGGCAGCTGCTCTCAATAGTAATGAAAATCTTCGACCCAGTAGGCTTCATTTCCTGCCTTACAATCCGGTCGAAGATACTGCTGCAGGCCGTGTGGCACTCGAGTATAGGCTGGGACAACCCCATTACCCCTGAACATACACAGAGGTGGACCGAATGGCTGAGCCTGTTGAATACACACAGCATTTCAGTTCCGAGACGCTGCCTCCATCTCAAGCAGAGCAGCGTGACCCTACATCTCTTCTGCGACGCGTCAGAACAAGCCTGCTGCGCTGTCGCCTATTACACCGAAGAAGTAAATGGAGCCCTACAGGCGACATTTCTGGCCAGTAAATGCAAAGTGGCGCCACTGAAGCCCCTCTCCATTCCCCGCCTTGAGTTACAAGCCGGACTCATCGCGGCAAGACTAGCCCAGACCATCCACAAGGAAAGCCAGGCCCGTATATCCCAAACGTACTTCTGGACAGACTCTGCAACCGTATTGTGCTGGTTACGAACTGACCCACGTACGTACTCTGCCTTCGTGGCAAACAGACTGGGCGAAATAGATGAGTTAACCAACATACTCGACTGGAGATGGGTGCCAACCAAGCTCAATCCCGCTGACATCGGTACAAGGGACTCAGATGTGCCCGACCTATCACCCAAAGGAAGGTGGTTTACCGGCCCGGCCTTTATCATTTTACCTGAGAGTGCGTGGCCAAAAGAGCGTGCACCTGTCAAAAGGCCTGACGACCAGACACTAGAGGTCAAGCCTCACTACGTCGGCCTTCTATCAACTGCAAGGGAAGCATTACCATCCATCGAGCGATTCTCCTCATGGCAACGGCTGATCCGTGCAACAGCGTGGGTTCTCCGCTTTGTGAAACAATGTCGGATGAAAGTTAACAAATCTGTAGGGGGCCCACTGCGAGCGGAGGAGATCAAGGAGGCGGAAGACAGATGGATAAAAAGGTCTCAGGAGGACGCCTTCAATACTGACATGACCACCCTCAAGCAAGGCCAAATGCTGCCGACTGGTAGTCGTCTGAACCCATTAAACCCCTTCTTCGGACAAGACGGCGCCCTGCGGATGGGTACCCGGCTGCGAGCTCTAGCGAAAACGAAGTATGTAGCACGGACTCCCGTCATCCTGGATGGAGACCACCCGTACACTCAGCTCCTGATTCGCCACTACCACCAGAAGGCGGACCATCCCAGCACGGAGAAGACGGTCGCAGAGGTGCGGGGCGATTTCTTTGTACTGCGTCTGCGCACTACAAGCAGGAAGATAGCACACGCCTGCCCCACCTGCCGCATAAGGAGAAGCAAACCCTCTCCACCACTAATGGGGGCGCTACCACCACCTCGACTGATGCATCACATCCGCCCATTTACACATTGCGGGCTCGACTACTTCGGGCCTATGGAGATCACGGTTGGCAGACATCGGGAAAAACGATATGGAGCCATCTTCACTTGTCTCTCGACCCGCGCCATTCACTTAGAACTGGCCGCCTCACTGACCGCAGACTCAGCCATCATGGCCATACAGCGGATGACTGCGCGAAGGGGACAACCCGCAGCCATTTACTCCGACAACGGAACAAATTTTCATGGAGCCGATGCAGAGATGAGAGACGCTCTGGTATCATTGAGCCACGATGCCAGAATGCTTGATGCCATAGCCACCCAGGGCATTGAGTGGCATTTCATACCTCCAATGACGCCCCACATGGGGGGAGCTTGGGAGAGGCTTGTACGGTCAGTAAAAAGAGCCCTGAGCACCACACTTAAGGAACGGGCACCTAGAGAAGATACCTTACTCACGGCCCTGGCAGAGGCTGAATTCACAGTGAACAACAGACCACTCACTCACATATCAGTTGACCCACGCGACGAAGAGCCTTTGACCCCCAACCACTTTCTTCTAGGGTCGGCTGGAAAGCGTCCCCTCTTGTCCATGTTTGGCAAAAAGGAAGAGGAAATATGCCTTCGCCGCCAGTGGCGTATCGGCCAGCAACTTGCAGACATATTCTGGAGGCGGTGGCTTCTAGAATACCTTCCCACCATGGCAGCTCGGCAAAAATGGCACAACCCGGTTACACCCATTAAGAAGGGTGACCTGGTGGTCATTATGGACTCCACGCTGCCACGGAACAGCTGGCCGCGTGGCCGCGTCCTTGAGGCCGTGCCCGCCGCCGACGGACAAGTCAGGACAGCCCGTATCCAGACAAGTTCCGGAATATATGTTAGACCGGCCATTAAAATCGCCGTCATACTACCTTCTTCAACAACACCAGCCGATCCAATCACCAGCACGACAACACCTGCCTAGCCGAAACCCCTTGCGATGACATCAACTGCAAACACGAGACGCTGGGATGAAACAGAACACGCCCGACGGAGTAGCTGGGCGCAGCAGAGACTGCACCGTGGGGAGTATATCGGACGTACAGAGCCAAAGTCATTATGAGATAACAAGATCTCAAGTTTTTACGATGTCCTTAATATCTTTGATAAAACCATTGAGATATCTGCATCAAAATAAATATGATACTATAATATTATTCCACATCCTTAATGTGCGACTGCTATAGTTAATATTAATGGATTTTCGGCGCCACCATACATTTAAAAACTATGTTTTGTTTTGTTCAACACAGTGAAGAGATAAGGGTGATCGCTAATTACTCTCATTGAACATGTGTGAGATTATTATTATTATTATTATTATTATTATTATTATTATTATGTAATGAGCAGGCAGCATTCTGCTGATGCGCTCATATCCGGTTTCACAACTAGTTTGACAGCAATTGAGTGTTTTATGTTTGAACTAAGTCCTTTCTTCTCTCCAAATGTGAATCCAATAGGGCTTTGAAATGATTTATATTTGTTGCATCGATGACATGTTGTGGGAGTTTGTTCCAAGCATCCACTACTCTATTTGCAAGGAAGTGTTTTCTAGGATTAGATGCAAAAGGCGTTTTGGTGATTTTTTTTGAGTGTCCACGGAGATTTATATTTTTATTATTAGTGAAGATTTCTTGGATGCTAGGGCAACTGTAATATCCAGATAAAATTTTGAAAGTCTCAATCAAGTCACCCCTTTCTCTTCTTTCTTGTAAGGTTGGTAATCTCAATTCCTTGAGTCTATCTTCGTATCGTAGATCTTTCAGAGCTCTTGGTATTTTAGTGAAACGTCTCTGTACTCTCTCTAACAGATTTATATCCTTTGTAAAGTAAGGACTCCATATTTGGAAAGCATATTCCAGGAGAGGTCGCACATATGTTTTATATATTTTTAACATCATGTCCGGTGTTAGGTCAAGGAAGGTTTTCCTGATTAGATATGTTAGTGAATTTGCTCTTTTCACAATTCCAGCGATATGTGGTTCCCATTTCAAGTCCTGTGATATGGTAACTCCTAAGTCTTGTTGTAATGTCACTGCTTTTAGAGGTGTTCCATTAAGTTTGTAGGCAAGTGTAGGGTTAGTTTTTCCAACATGTAGGACAGTGCATTTTTCGACATTGAGTTTAAGAAGCCAATCATTTGTCCATTGATATATTTCGTTTAAATCGTTTTGCAGTTGGTTGTGATGAGTGTGTGGGTTTGCAAAGAATTTTGTGTCATCTGCAAAGCAGCTGGAGTCTGATTTTATTATAGTATGCAGGTCCGTGATGTACAAAATAAACAGAACTGGACCGAGAACTGATCCTTGAGGGACACCACTGGTCACATTTCGCTCAGATGACAGTTGGTTGCCAATTCGAACTTGTAATTTTCTCTCAGTGAGGAAGGATTTGATCCATTCGAGAAGTCGTCCTCTTATGCCTAGGAATTTAAGTTTAGCCAACAGTCTATTGGTTGGAACAGTATCGAAGGCTTTCTCGAAGTCGAGATAAATTACGTCAGTGGGAATCCGTTTGTCCCACTCGTTTGTCCAGTAATCTATGTTAAGAATGAGATTGGTAATCGTGGATCTTTTTGGCACAAATCCATGCTGTTTGTTTGAGATTATGTCAAGTTTGATCAGGAATGAGCGTATCTCGTCCACTATTATTCTTTCCATGGTTTTGCAGATAATACTAGTCAAGCTTATAGGTCTGTAATTTGCTGGTTTGAGTTTATCACCTTTTTTGTAGATGGGTGTAATTATAGCTCTCTTCCAATCTTTAGGGAGTTTCCCATCTAAAAAGGATTGTTGCATAACCAGAGCTATGGGATGACTGAGAGTTGCTGCACACTTTTTGAGAACAATAGCAGGAATATTATCAGGGCCAGTAGCGCTATCTTCTCGCAACCCCTTCAAAATATTCTCAACTGCTGATGGAGTGAATTCTATTTCGCATAGTGAACTATCTACATACACATCTTGACTAATAGTTGGTATACTGGTGTCTGGTTCATTGACATAGGTTTTTTCAAATTGTGTTGCAAGGATGTTCGCTATGTCTATCTCGCTGGTAACTGTTTCGTTAGAGAAATTATATAGTATGGTTGGAGTAGACACTTTCGAGGCAATCTGTTTCCTTATATAACTGTAAAATGGTTTCTGTCCGCTGTCAATCAATTTTTGCTCAAACTTTTTTCTGGTATTTCTTAGTTGCGATAAAAGGTAGTTATTTTTCAGTTTATATTCTCTGTAATACTCATTTTCAATCTCATTTACATTCCCCAGGTGTTTTCTGGATAATCTATAACCATCCCAGGCTTTCTTTTTCTCTTTAATCAATGCTAGTATGTGTTTGTCGATCCAAGGTTTGTTCTTATTGTGGTTTTTATTGCCTTTGAATAGTGGTATTTTTGACACAATCTTCTCTTCAAACATGTTCGTAAAAAAGTTCCACTTTTCTTCAGTTGTAGTGGTTTCCATGAGAGACCACATTATATCATGAGTGCTTAAGGTTTCATTTATTTTATCATAATCTGCTATGTGATAGTTGGGTCTCGGCTTCTTGCCTCTCGGGCCGGAGGATCCGTTGTTATGGCTGGTACTTACTTGTAGAGTTGACAACAAACATATATGGTCACTTTTGCCTATAGGTGCTAGATATTTTATATCAGTAATGAGATGTTCATCATTGCACAGGACTAAGTCCAATAGAGATGGGGTATTGTTGTCCCTGTATCTTGTAGGTTTATCTACCAATTGCCAATAGTTACTGTTCAAGTACATATCCTCAAATAAGGCCTCGGGGCTGTTTGAATTACGCACTTCTGTAATGGGCCATACCAATTTGGAATAATTGAAGTCTCCAAGGATTATTACGTTTGACACGTCAGCTATTATTTTTAATTGGTGTAATAGTTTTTGGTGGTTTTCGTACGATGCATTTGGTGGGCAGTAGACACCAGCTAGGATAGTTTTGAGATTGTGTATTTGCATGTCAATGAATAATGCGTCAATTTGTGGGTAATTACTAGAACTGTTTTCCAGGGCTTTGTTCACCTGGGCTGAGATTGTCAGGCCTATGGTCCTTTTCTTTACATATATTGCTACACCACCTCCTCGTTTTTCAATTCGACGGTCTTTGCGGAAGAGTGTGTAATCCGGAAGATCCACTAACGTATCTGGTATTTCTGCCTTTAGCCACGTTTCTGTCACTATTAGTACTGTTGGTTTTATAAGGTTTATTTGTGCAAGAACAAGATCAAATTTCCGTGTGAGAGAGCATAGGTTCGTATACAGTATTGAGATATTGACTATGTAATTATTTACATGTTTTTTGGAATTTTTATAATTTTAGGGCATCCTTTGATGTATTTGATTGTCAATTCCTTCTCCCCCTTTTCTGTTCTTTGATGCAGCTCATTCCTTAAATCAATTAAATGCTGCCGTTGCATAGGAGTTTGATCCGATTTGATTGAGTTTGGTTTTTTTAGTTTATTTTTATTTTTGAGAATGGCCAAAGCTTCACCTCGTGTTTGGAAGATTATTTTTATCGGGCGAGGGAATTTTTTTTCTGCAGAAGGTTTTCCAAGACGGAGCACTTTTATGTTATTTTGACTTGTGCTGGTGATGCTTCCTATAACTTTCCAGCATTCGTCGGTGTCTCGTAATTTGCGTTGTTCGGGATCTGGTAAGTCACACTCAGGGATATCAAACATAATTATGTTTTTTGCTCGGGATTGCCGATCGCTAAGTTCACTAATCATGTCTTCTGTGCATCGCATTTGTTGCTGTTTTTTGCAGGCGTTGACTTCTTCTTGGAGGTCCCGAATTAGTTTGTGTAGTACAGGTATTTGTTGAAGGCCACTCTCACATTCAGGACACAAGAATTTCATTCTGCGGTTTTTGAGCTCTAGGCATCTGGTTTCCGTTGCGGATAAGCCCGAACATTTAATGCAAACATTTCGATTGCATCCATCACACGTGACTCCCACTCCTGGCTTGGCAACATCCCCATTACAGTTGAAACAATTCATGTTTTATATGTTGTTAACTGACACAGTTTTGGATAGGTAGTTTGTATGGGTGATTTTGTTTTTTGCTTTGTTGACACTGGGACACTAAAAACTGAGATATTAACACTTTATTTTACTAAAGTTAGCACTTTTTGTTAATATTATGTGACGTTTTAGTGTTTAGATATACTGTAAGATTGTTTATTTTTATTATTTAGACTGGAGAAGAATTGTTGACGTTTGCACTGTCAAAGAGTATTGTTATTAATGTATAATTTTGTCCAATAAATAGAGAAGTAACTGGTACAAACAGTCACTTCTCATCCGAGAGTACTCGGGAAAGTAATACTTGTTTTCCTACTGCCCCTGCAAAAACTCTCAGATCAAGGTGTCAATGTGTGCCGGTGCCCTATTGAATTTGCAGTATTTGTGCGGGCTTCACTAACTTGGTCCCGTACACTTTCTCTGGGATTACTTTATTCTGAAATACTTCCGCATAATATTTTGAGGTTTTTTATAAATGAATATGAACAAATGCGATACAATTTTACAAAATCATTTAATTTTCAAGGAATTCTACAAAAAACTTGCAATAAGTTACACCAACAACCAAATATTATTTGACAATCTAATATTTAAATATTATGTATGATATACATTGATGATTATATTGAATCTTAATAATAAAATTAATATTAAAGTTTTTTTAAAGATGAAAATAATATCTAAGTAAAATAATTGAAGGGCGAACCAAACATAGGAGTATTTAGCAAAACCACAAAATATACATGAAATACAAGAAGCTACTATACCACCTCTAGTTTATGATAACACAGGGACGCTGCAAGAATGGGAGTACAAACACTCTGCGATGTGCCTTCGGAGATCAAGTAATAATTTCCCAACATTGAATAAGTAGTAGGAATAAATATTTATATGAAGCATTTATCAATTCCTTAAAATCATGTAAATTACTGAGCCGCTAAAGCATTGAGAGAATGCGGGTAAGTTGTTGATTTTTAGATACAATAATGTTAGTAAAACCTGATTCAAAAATATTCTATCATTATTATAAATTGGCGAATTACAGGAAATTTTTAAAAACTTGATATGGACTTTACAGCAAATAAGCGAAAATAAAATAAAATATCACTGCACCCACATAGAAAAACGAAACACACTTAATTCTTAGACAATTCTATGTGAGAAGTTGTTTGATCTCTGGTGTCTCAGCTGCCTCCAAGTATGGGAGGCCATCTGGAGTTGTCCCACTCTTTGACGCCCCCTGAAATAAAACATTAAATTAATTATGAGAATTTATTCTATTTTTTTCTATTTATTTATTTCTATTCATACATTACAGTGTTTACCAAATATTTAAATTTGTATATAATACATACATTTAGAACTGTTGTTAATATGGTGTTTTTTTTTTTTTTTTTTTATGCTGGGTGTGAGGTAGGTTTGAGTAGGTGACACTGTGGTGGGTAATGTTATATGTTTCGTGAACACCTCACTGGGAGAACCTGTGCTGAGGTGTTTACGTGGTTATGATTAGATGGTACATGTATTTATGTGTATTGGTTAAATTTTCTTATATAAAAGTGTAAGTTGGGATTTTAAATTTTTAATGGTTATTATACATTGTTGTTTAAAGAAAAAGGAAAAAAAAATATTTATTTATGTGCACATATATACATACACCCATGTATATACATACATACATAAATACACATATATGCATGCATACACACATATAAGTAAACACATGTATACATACATACATACACATTCATCCATGATTATGTTTGGTTTGGTGTTATAATGTTTTGTATAAAATGGATATCTTGTTTTTTGATCCAGGCTGTGATCAGTTTTTTGTGAATGTTTGTGTATGTATTTCCCATTAGTAGTAGTTTCAGAGTGGTGGGCATACAATTAAAAAGTTTTGTAGCGTAATACTGGAAGTGTCTTTGTCCGTGTGTGGTGTATGTTATCGGTATGTTCAGGGTATTGTTTGTTGTCGACCTTGTTTTTATTGTTTTTTGAGGTGGTATTGGAATGTGTAGTTTCTGTTGGAGGAAATTTAGTAGTGCAGATTTGGCATATAGTTGTCTTATTGACATGACGTCTAATGTTTTGAAAATTTCGTTTGAATTTGTGTGGAATGGTACTTGCAAGATGATTTTAATTATTGCCTTTTGAATTTTATGTATTGGGTTGATTGCAGTGTTTGTAGCGCTTCCCCAAGCCAGTATGCCATATGTAACAATCGATTGACAGAGTGCGAAATATATAGATCTAAGTATTGAATGTGGGAAAATGTTTTTGATTGACTTTATTAGGTGCATGACTCTTTTTAGTTTATTAGTAATGAAAGTTATGTGGTCAGTCCAGCGTAAGTGTGAATCAATAATGACCCCTAGGTATTTTGTCTGGTTTACTCTTTCTATACGCTCGCATTGGCAATTGGGTGAAGTTTGTTCACAGTCATGTAGAAACAGGTCTATGTTAGGTGGAGGTTGACCTCTTTGTGTAATTCTATGTGTGATGTATTTTAATAATAAATGGAGCTTTTATATATATCTATTTATACATATAAAGAAGTCCGTGGTGGGCGCGCGACATGGATTTGATTTTTATACAAATCTACGTAGTTTTACTGATGATATTTTGCACACTTGACTTTCAAGTGTGCAAAATATCATCAGTTTTTTGCACAGAGGAAGGTCACTGTCTGCATCTGATTTCCAAAAACTTTGTGTAAAGCCCCTGCAACACCGGGGACTTCAGGTAGTATAGATATAAAGAAATGTAAATATAATGAGCAATCATAATATTACATAAAAACAAAAGTTCTTATAAATCATACATAAACATAAAATAATAATAAACACTACAAATAAAAGTTGATGTTATTTCAACATGTTTACAGTAGACATGGGCAGATTTATTCATGGTAGTGAATGGATTCAGTCTGATTCACGTGGCCTTGTGAATTGATTCTTTTTTTTTTTAAAGAAAGACAAACATTCCCGGGTTACGAATAACCTGACAATATTTGAAAGTCTCCTACTACCACCACAGTAAGTGGAGAATGTTGCTTGTGTTGTGATGGAGGGCTTGGCCAGTCGAAGAATTGAACACACTACGCCTGGGTGGGACCCAAACGCGATGTCAACTCAGCCACCGACCGGTTGTTTTATTTGTTCCTTTAATTCACAACAACAAAAAAGCAGGTTATTTAGTGGAAATCACATCTATGGTGAACCTTCACAAAGTTTATTATTTTTTATTGATAACTGTTAAAATTATCCAACAGGCATACATAAAAGTGGCCCTAAAATTTTATATTCTTTCTGAAAGACTGCATTCTTAACTTCTTACTTATTTTAACATCTTACTTATTTTAAAATTATTAAAAAAAATTATACTGATGTAATATTAATTTTCTTATAATTAAATTATACATAATATGTAAATGAAATCCTCAGCACGGGAGATCCCGGTGAGGATATCATTATATCTATTTGTTACACAAAAAAAAGATAATAAAACACTTATTATTATTATTCTAAACAACCCGCGATGGGGGTATATAATTTATTAATTTATGATATTTTGACAAAAAAAAACTAATAAAATTGGGATTAAAAGTGGATATTACAACACGCAAAATCAATTGAAAAATATATTTACATTAGGCTAGCACAGTTGCATTTAAGATTTTTTTGTGATGTAATAGGTCTACGATCAAATCTTAACATTTGAAACACCAGACCCTTTTTGCGATGTAACAGGTCTATGATCAAATCTTAACATTTCAAACACCAGACCCTTTTTGCGGTGTAATAGGTTTACGATCAAATCTGGATATAAAACTAATTTAATTTTTTCATGAAACATAAAATAGTTCCAATTCATTTGGTCTAATATAAACATACATTTTTACGTTTTAATATTTTATGACAGCCAACTGATTTCATTTCTTATCTGCAAATCTACATATTATATTTACCCAAAATCTAGATCTAAAAGTATGTGTACGTACGTACATGGAAAATGATAATATTATAATCATTGCATTGTTTCTTATGCATAATTATTAATTTCTATTCGTGCCACTTTCGTGTCCAGAACTATACCAGCATTTTCAATGACATTCATATTTACTTAAAAATTGAAAGAACACTCTGACCCCGAAATCTCTAGATACCGTGTCGCCGACACATTTTAAAATCTTTAAATCAAAATACCTCTACCAAATGATACGCCATATGTAATTAGTAAAGAGAATTACATGCTGATATAGTAACAGATACTGAAACACATCTATCTCTTCACCCGGAGCCACCAGTCGACGAAATGACCACCGCCAAGCAATTGCCTCAGTATTTACGTTGTCCCCCCTCCACTATTCACCGGATGGAATTACAAAATGGCCGACACCTACAACCAATCACAGCATAGTATGGCGTACTGTTATTATAATTTTGGAATAATTACAAGTTCTAAAGAACCATTTCTGATAACGTCGGACTAAAATTACAAGAAATTGGTCGTAATTATGACCGGGAAATAAATATCAACATCAAAAAATGATTATACGCTGACATAATAATTTGAAAATTTACAGCTAACTATATTTTTTGCACTTTGAAAAAATGTTCAAACCAAAAACTATATATTTTATTATAAAATAAATAAACGAGACTTAGGGTGATGGTTTAGGTAAGCTGAACTGACTTGTTAGAGGTATCGCCCCACGACGTTGCATTCCTCTCGACAGGCCAACAGCCAAGAGGAAAAATACCTAACTAATTCACTCCTCATGAAAGAGGAGGAACTCCTCCGGGAGGACCCGACTCAAGTTTGCCCTATAAATAGAGAGCCAGATTCGATGTCAAGTCAGTTCAACAACTACCTCAGAAAGAGAAATAACTCTGCTGAAAAACCAAAACCATATAACCTATTCTAGTGTTTTACTAAGTATTAAATTTAGTTTTGTCCAGTAATAGATACATGTGCCAAGACATATTTAGAAACCAATTCTTCTCTGTACTTTGACTTTGACTTAGCCTCACTCCAAATTTTCGCCACACTCCCCGAGGCTGATTACATGACGAGTTATGTCCAGCACCCTATTGTCTACAGTATCTGTGCAGACATATAAATTGCCTCGTACACCCTTGTTGTTGTAGTTTGTAGGTTTGAAGTCAGAAGTATTTGCCTGATTTTGGAGTGAAGGGACTGCCTTCTTTGAGGGTGCTCTGTGGAGGGTCATTTTAAGGAGAGGAAGTTCTGAGAAGAAAAAAGGTATGAGGGATGGTTAGGAATCTGGGCGTCAGTGGGTGACGTATGAATCCATTCCTCCCACTGTGGTGCAAAGCGATGGGTCGAGAGGACGGTCTCCCCCAGCCGGCCTCTTTGGATCTGGCCTGCCACGCAGCTGGTGGGCAGACACATCTGCCACCAAAACCTTAACAAACCTCACCCCATAAACCCGGGCACCCTGCTAAGTCATCAAGCGTAGTAACTTGGGGTGACCTATGGCAGAGATGTTGGTTATCCAATTAAGTGGTTCCCGGGGCTGCGGTACCCAAATTGTACATCAGCATCGATAGAAAAATGTTATCTATGCTACAATCACATATTACATGATGAATCAGCGAAGTGCTGGTATACAGTGTGCTTTATTTCATAACTAGGGTCACTAAATATGTCAACAATACCGCCAAACTTATTGCCAGATTACGCATCCGATTGGTTAGTGACTGTTAATAATAATAATACCTCCAATAAGAATAATATTTGGACGGTTTATTTAGCGACGTTTTTATGAAAACTCACCTCAAACTTCTAACACTTCCCATACATTTTGATGGCAACATGCTACACTAGCGGCGTGAGTTGTGCGCCTTGGTTTTCTTTCATACATTAAATAAATTTCATTACAATAAATAAATTACAGAAATCGAAAAAAAAAAGTATTAATTAAAACAGCAACTCACATTTTTCAAAAGAATTTTCACACACTCCGTGTGACCCTCCCAGATGGCCGCCAGCACTACGGAAATACCGTGCTTGTCCAACACCTAAATTAGAAATGCAATATTCATTAAAATTTCCAATAATCTTTTTTTATCAGAGCCCCTAATCCCGAATAGTCCAATTCTTATTGTTACTAGCCAGCGTCATGTGAGATGTCAACACCCTTTTGTTATCAGAGCCCCAAATACTGAATAGTCCAATTCTTATTGTTACTAGCCAGCTTCATGTGAGATGTCAACACCCTTTTGTTATCAGAGCCCCAAATACCGAATAGTCCAATTCTTATTGTTACTAGCCAGCTTCATGTAAGATGTCAACACCCTTTTGTTATCAGAGCCCCAAATACCGAATAGTCCAATTCTTATTGTTACTAGCCAGCTTCATGTAAGATGTCAACACCCTTTTGTTATCAGAGCCCCAAATACCGAATAGTCCATTGGATAATTGGATATTACAAAGCTCAAGACGGAAATGATGGTAAGGGCTCAAAACAAATGTGTTGACCTAGAAATTCAAGAGAGCTGTGAGATTCTAAGCTGTGCGAGTCTCATATCACACTGTTCACGAGTTTGTGCTGCATCAGGAAACAGATTTTCTTCTAAAAATCTATGAAAATCTTACATTAGGATCAGCCCCTTTGTGGAGAAGGTATGTCAGAACATCTACTTGTCCGTAGTCCGCTGCGTAGTGCAGAGGAACTCTGCCATCAATTTGAGCATTCACATTTATTTTCTGCAACAAAAATCACACATAAACAATAAAGAATAACATTTGGAGTACGTATATGTATCATTATCATTAATTTTACAAAAATATATATTTTTTAAAGAAAGATACATTTCCGGGCAACGAATAACCTGACAATATTTGAAAATCTCCAACTACCATCACACTAAGCTGAAGATGTTGTTTGTGTTGTGATGGTGGACTTAGCCAGCCGAGGAATTGAATTGGTGGGAACCAGCTGCGATACCAACTCAATCACTGACCAGTCATTTTATTATGTTAATTAATCTTATCAAATGCATTAACATTTAAGCCGAATAATCGAAGATTACAGTCATTTACGCTGATAATTTGAGCCTTCGGTCATTCGTCTTAAAAGAAAAAGTATGCACGCCCAATATTCTGCAAGCATCAGGAATGCTGTAATTAGGTACAGTGAAACTATACCTGTCTGCCTTTTTCAACAATGCAATATAATATTCCAAAGTGTTATATTAATCATATAAATATCAATTATGCATAGTGAAACAGAAATTACGGACTGTTAACTCAATGGTTGTGAACAATAAAAACCCTGATTAATTTTCTCTTATTCCGCTTCACTCTTAATACGCAATATTTCACTTTCAAATAAATGGATTTAGCTTTATTAATTCAAAACATGATTTATTATGTCGGGGGAGACGGAAATATACGCACTTTTAATTTTAATTTCGTTTATTAAGTCACTTACGCGATATGTCAATTAGTATGCGGCGCCGCCGACGGCGACTATATTCATATCAAGAGTTGGAATATATTCATAATTTCGTAATTCATACCTACAAAATATTTAATAGACAGTATAGACACTGCTGACAACCAAAAAAAAATTAGTATTGCCATATAAAATAAATAATATCATCGTGTATAATTAATCCATATTAATATGTAAGTCAATGTATTATTTATAACAAATAATCAACATATAACTAAATAAAATAACCCGAATAACAAACAAATAGAATAAAATGTGATTAAACGCATTCCGTTTAGGTAGTTTAGGTTAGGTTAGGTTAGAACATGGAAAATAGGTATTAGAATTAAATCACAAACCAGTCTATACAAACCTAGCGTAGCCCACATACTATTTGAAAACTGGGATGTAACTCTAAAGGGGACGCGAGCAGGCGTTATTAAAGGGGCATTTTTGTGCTATAGAAAATCACAGTTAGATTAGGTTAGGTTATATATATATTAATTTAATATTTTCAAGAATTTATTTTCTTTAACTGAATTAGTTCGTAGGTAGGTACTGTACCTGCGCACCTGCTAACTGCGCTACTGCTAACCCGCGCACTGGCTAGGTAAATAACTAGTTGTGGTATTTCCGGCAAATGTCACATTATTTTGTTTCTTTGAAATCTCGTGTGACATATCGCGTAAGTGACTTAATAAACGAAATTAAAATTAAAAGTGCGTATTTTTCCATCTCCCCCGACATAATAAATCATGTTTTGAATTAATAAAGTTAAATCCATTTATTTGAAAGTGAAATATTGCGTATTTACCGTGAAGCGGAATTCGTAACCTTTACCAAACCCTGTATGGCATAATAAGTGATTCTTCAGCTTCAAATTATTCAAAAATATATGAATTGATCATGCAGACGTTACGAGGCAAAACATGTAACTTTACAACACTGTAATAGTGTTAAATTTCTTAAATGCATGATATCTATCCACAAACTAGTTCCAGGTTGTAATCAATAAGGAAATAGTGTTTAATATCTTAAATGCACGATATATATCCACAAACTAGATCCAGATTGTAATCAATAAGAAGTTTGTCGCCACTCACTTTCATCAAGATATTTATATTTAGAATCAGAAGAGTGTAGCAAAATAAATAAATCGATCTAAGATTGTGTTTCACGCTGTTGTGAAATATTTAGAAGTTGTTTTTTTAGAGAAGGTGCAGTGAAGCATGTAAATTGTTAATTTAGCACATTTTTCGATAGGCGTTTTTCAAGCGTATTCGGAAAAAATTGAAATTTACAGCTGATTTTGAAGAGTAGAGAAGATGGGAGACAACCCATGCAATGTATTTGTAAGAAACATCGTACAGTATGCAGTTATAACAATATAACATGTGAAAGGTGACGTTTCGCCAAAAATAAACCATAACTCACCTTATTCTCGACGATATTCTTGACCACTTCGATGTCTCCATTTTTGATACCCCAGACCAATTCACTCATTTTGAATGATTTTGAATAATATTCTTCAATCTACAATAAAATTAAAAGCGACCGGCGGATGTGACATCTGTCAAAATGTAATAATGTATCATCTATTATATATCTATTCTCTTTGCCTAAAGTTGCTGATCCGTCACTGAAAATGCAAGTGGAAACTAAACTTGTAAATATTTGAATAAAAGCCCCCACACACCCATGACAGCATGTTATGGAAGCTGTTACACCCAAAGTGTCGATTCCAAATATTAGGTCAGATTAATTCTTAATTTGGTTATTCATTAAAAAATATATTATTCTGATTGTAGCTTGTATCCAGCAGAGCTTTTACCGAGTCAGCTCTGTGGGTGAGATGATATTTTTTTTGAGGGAAAAGTGAGAAGGTACTTTTTTAGCGAGGTATATATTTAAAATGTTTCAAAAAAGCAGGTAGCAAAGTTACAATTTTTTTATAGTGGTGTCCACTGTCCGGGGCTAAAGTGCACAAACTTCGGGAGGTGATTCTACACGACAGTTCAAGTAAAAAAGACAAGTAACTTTTTTTGAAATTTTAAGTTTCGGGTACAAAAATTGAATTGTTTGTATGAAATATTCTTCTATGGAAAAATATTTTTGTATTGGAAAAAAATAATGGAATTTCGAAAAGTTATTTATCTTTTTTGCTTCTGCTTTCTTGTAGAATCACCTGCAGATGTTAATGCACTGAACCCCCGGACACCCTGTATAGGTACCTACATATAAAAAAAAACTCCTGTAGATGAAACAGCATTTTCAGAGGATATTTTTTATTAATAAATTCAATTGGTACCTAATTCGAAACATTATTTAAAATGCTTATTTCAAAACCTAATTAACCTTACAAAATAAAGTCTCTTTCCCAATGTCCAAACTCCGAATCAATAATTTGATGAAAATTAAAAAAGCGTTAGAAGCAGTGAGATTTATGTACAATTTTTCCACTAACTGCTGGGTAAAATAAAACTACCACCATGGGAGTATTTCTGTCGCGGCCAAGCAGTGTGGATTTGTTTTTTTTTAATAAAAACCTAGTTTTATTCAGAGGTTGATGAAATTTTGCACACTTGATGTTCCAAACAATAGGAAAATTACTGTCTTCATCTGATTTTCAAAAACTCTGCTTAAAACTGAAGACTTCAGCTGTAATATATTATATAAGAGTATCACCAGCAGCGTGATTTTGTAATTAATACTAATCATTCAGATATTGACTGATTATAACTTTGATACTCAGATATATTTTTTGACAACTTTATCGACAAAAAAAGTAAATAACGCCACCTCATCATTTTGAATGACATTTTATATTTTTAAGCAATAATTGTTACAAAATTAGTTGCACTTTTATCAGTGTTCGATAGTTGTTTTTTGAAAGTGACATATCTTTTTTTTTTGTTATTTGTTTTTGGGGTGTTATGCCGTGTTGCGCTAACTCCTTCTTTAGCCAACGTTTCAGACAACATTGCAGTGTCCATCGTCAGGGCAGATGTGTTATTGTTAACACATCTGCCCTGATGATGGACACTGCAATGTTGTCCGAAACGTTGGCTAAAGAAGGAGTTAGCGCAACACAGCATAACACCCCAAAAACAAAAATACTTTTAACCGTGAAAATCTTAAATCATAAGTGACACATCTGTGTAAATTGACAAACAATTCAGCACCAGCCATAATGTGCTAGCGGACTAAGTTAAAACTTACCATCTCTTTCCCTTCAAAGCATGTTTGGTAACACTCTCCTAGATTTGATTGATAGAACTTTCAATAAAAACCCAAGCTAAAATACAATCCTTAACAATTGTTCCAATACTTACCTAATCAGGTACTTACTAAAATGTATGTTGGATTGTATTATGCCAGTTGTCCCACGAGTCTGTAAGCAATCGACATAAACCGGGTGGCGCAAGACCCTACACAGAAAATTAACTTTGTTATAAGTAAGGTAAAGGTCCGCAGCACAGTTAACTTTTCTGTGTAGGGTCTTACAGTATTTGGCTAATGTCGATTGCTTACTGACCCGTAGGACAGCCTAAGTGAAAAAAAACTGCTTGATGTATTTATTCCTTTTCCCGGGAGCAACTGCGGCCCAGTAATTGGATCACTTGGCTTATCCTTGTCATGGTTTCTAGCGTAAATTCTCTTAGTAAGCATAGAGAGCAACTGATATGCCAGCCCCGTGTCTTGATATAGTTACATACAACCAAATAATATGCATGTGTAGAATACTTCCATAAGACAATAATTGAGGGAAACATCTAGTAATAGGTCAAATATGTTTCATAATCAATGTTAACTTTTGTATATTTTTATTAAAAAAGAATACAAGTAATATTTCTGGAAGTCTTGGACACAATTCAACACCATTTTGGAAGAATATTTATTTGTGATGTATTGTATTGAAATAAAAAAAAAGGTTGTGGTTCAACTTATAATAGTATAATGCATGTGTCAATGTCGTTGATAATATATTATTAAAACCGATGTCTATTATTTTAAATCAGCCTTAGTTAGAATATTTAATATGTAACAACATGAACCATATAATAATATTAATATAAAATAATTTAAAAAGAAACACGGATTTGTGTGATTGCATCAAACCAATAATATTGGAACACATTTAATGATTAAAAATTTTTTAAAGACCATGGATATCCATCAACGGTTTGTTTACATAAGTTTTAAATTCAGTAATTAAAAAGGAATTTAAAGATAAGAGAAAGACTTCAATAGTATTACTATTGACTTATATTATGTAGATAAATGAATACAAAACCAAAACTCGTACTGTTTCAACGAAATAATAAATAATAAATTAATTCACAAAGTGTATAGGGCTTTAGTTGTAGAAGAGGGTTTATATAAATCTTTGTGTAATTGGAACATTATTAAAGTCCTTGGTCCTATCTTAAGTTTTTCCTTCAGTTTCTTTCCAATTTCCATAACAGCTTGGTTCTTGGTCCCGTCTCTCACCCAAACAGCTGGAAACAAACAAATCGTCAATATTCAATTCTTCCAATACAAAGACCATGAACTATAGAAAAAGGAGAGATGGACCATGAACTAATACTGTGTCGGTCGTGATTGACCTCAACATGAACCAGCAATGATCGATTGGGTCACTTTTACAAAAATGATTTGATCATTTGATTGATGGGCAAGGCGGGCGCGGACATAATGTATAAATTTTTTGGACCGGGTGCCTCGAATTTCATTCTCGCGACAGAAATAGAAATAGTGGACATCTGAAACAGCATGTGAATCAAGAGTGTATTGTTTAAAATGATCAATCAACTCAGGAACACCATGGATCATTAATAATTTGAAACCATGCTCACAAATGTGGCCAACATCGTTCACCCGCACTAGTACAAATCGCATCTATGCATAGTGTTGCCCAGCACTTGTTTCCCTCTACACACCAAAAGCATAACTTTCATTGGCTCCACCGCTCTTAATAGTGCATCTAATACAGCCTTGTAGTGTCCATTATCGGGGCAGAGATGAATAGATCAATGCGCATCAACAGGGCAGATGGCGGACACGCAAAGAGGAGGAAACCCTCACTCACAAATATTTTGCAAGACAAAGTACAAGCAATTATTGAAGAATTCAATAATAACATAATCCTATAACAAACACATACTTGTTATTGGTTTGAACAAAGGTGTTTTGAAAATTAAGGTAAACAAGTGCATTGCTTGAGTTAAAAATAATGATCGATTTGCACTTACCAACTTTATCCTGCTTTTGTCTAATATTAACTACAGCACCGTTGACATCTTCAGCATTATCAAAGGCTTCTCCGATCAGACATAAACACTGAAATTAATATAAAATATAATAAGCAACTAATTAATAATATGCCAAGAATATATTATTTTAGATAAGATAATTCATGTTGACTTTGAAATTTTATTAAAGTCAAGGTTCGGATACTGATTAAGAATCTTAAACATTTACAAAGCTTTCTAATATTATCATTATTATGGCATTCTTATGAATAACATGATTATGAAAGACTAAGTACAAAGTTTAATAATATCTAAATTGATAAGCAGATTATAAACAAAAGGGAAACCCCCAAATTTCAGGTAAAAATGAGGCTATGTAAAGATCCAACCCCAATAACAAGCTAATTACCAGAAGGGCAAATTAGCTATCTACCTGTTTTAGGTCATTTTACCTAAACTATAGTGGTAATAGTAATTACTATCTATTTTTTTTTTGGAAAACAAAGAGTTCAAAAGAGAGAAGAAAAGAAAAAGGTCAAAATAATATATTTTTTCTAAGTAAATGCAGATCAAAGAATAAAATACAATTATGGTAGCTTTCCTGGTAGGGCTGACGGCACAACCTACAAAACTTACATTAAGATATAATATGAAAGTAGTTAATACTCACAACGTCTAACCAGACCCTATCGAGGTCGCTCGAACGCTGCCTCTTGTCCAGGGTGACGAGCCAGCGGCCCCCGGCATTATTGGCAGGGTGCTCCCACATGGGCTGGATGCCCGACTTAAATACGGAGTAGTCGCAGCCTGTCTTTAGTTCCGAGGCTTGCTTAATGTGATTGTAGATGCTACAAATTCAATAGGATACTGTTCAATATACGGTTTGAATTTGGAGGTTGTTGGAAAAATTAATATTAAAAAATACTACTCATGCGATTGTTGAAAACTACGATAATAATCACCGGATGTTTATATTTTTTAATAAATAAATTTCTTGAAAAAAAATGGGGTTAATATGATAACATTTCAAAAGAAAATCAAATATTTTCAATTGTTCACATGAAAAAAGAAATGAAAAGGAGGAACAAAAAAACGGACAAGTGTAATACTGTGAATGTTGGTAAACAAGGTCATAAATAATGATTTTTGTTATAATTTACCTCCAGAAGTCTTCAACCGTGTCGAATAAAGTAATTTCTTTCTGCATCTCTTCCCAACTGACTCCCTTCATGGGTTCCAGGTACCATAGCTTCCATGCATTCTGAAGGGGGTGCTTAATTAAAAATTCTGGGGCGATTTCGGCTCCATCTTCCTTGGTGGGTGGATCAGCAGATAAAGGCTGAAATTGTTATATAAAATGTTAGCTTTGCAAGTATAAATAACTACAATCTTTCTATACGTAGCCACGACACTGAATCACAAAAAGAAATACTGATAAAAACGCTTATACGAATATAAATTAAAACTCCATTTCCAAACTTTCTAAATTAAGACAAGATACAAATCTGTGTAAATGTATCTTTGTTAGAATTCGCTGTTTATAATTCGTGTATAAATGAATGCATATAATGTATTTCTTAAATATTTGCTAATGTTTCTAGAGAACCAATCAACTTTTAGAACTATTTTTAGTATCTTAGCCTTAAAGTGAAATGTCAAACGATAGGAGTCGGCGTCCAAGTTCACACATATTGAAGTAATTTATCGTAAAAGGCAACAGTTTTGATTATATTTTTCAACGCACCTTACTAAATAAAACACATTTTTAATATTTAAATATGAACTGTCACAGCGACGTGGGCAAGAAAGCAGCATGCCAATTTAGGCATTTCAAAAACCAATATGGCATCCTCCATACAAAACTAGGATAGTGGTAGTCGGATTGTGAAAAATATACTTCAAAATAAATACATTTACAAAGCGCAGTATAAAGATAGACTTGTTTTCTAAATAATATTAAAATCTTACCTGTATTTCTTCAGCTCGCGCAACCTCCATCATGTTTCAAAATTCACTAAATTCGAAGTGTCCACCCGTCGCTGATTACTTTGGAAACGGCACAAATACAGTGTTGCCACACTCTCCGGACTGTTCACGAATCATCGCTCTAGGGATGAGGTACAGGATGCATCTATGAACACGCAATCGTCATAATAGATACGTAGGTACGGTACGTGCAGTGCGAAAAATAGTATTTATGTCAATAATTTAAATCAGATGTTGTTGTGTTACTGTAAAATAAAATATTTATTATTACTTAATACACTCTATGCAATGAAATGAAAGTAAAATATTTAATAGTCTAATTATTTGTTTCCGATCAGAAATTTTGTTCAGTTTTCTTCACGGAAAGAGAATTTAAAAAATATTTGAAAAGATTGTGCTGAACAATGTTTGGACTAATTTGGTAAAAGTTGTGATTTTTTTGTAAAAATAAAAACAAACGGAAATTGGAAAAAGTTCTCCAGCTTCTGACTCCGAAGTCCCCCTCCTCAATGACCACATCATAAGTCTCGCGGAATCTTTTTATTCGGGCATTCCAACCCATACGAACCCTTCCATTAATTTTCTCGCCCAGTACGACGCAAATGCCAAAACCCAGTTTAAAAAAACCTAAGAAAAACCTAAGGTGCCCGGCTAGTTCTTCTTTACAGGTTTTAAGGATGCACGGTGTTACTCCATCGATTCCCACCGCTGAATTCGATATAAGTTTCGAGACGACCCACTGTGTTTCGTTTCATACAAGCTAGACGGAAAAAACTCACTTTGGAATTCTTGAAAAATGACGTCATTATCATTATCAGTTGTTTTTATTCGCATCTTGTCGCGCGACCTGTAAGGTTGTTTAAGTGTTTAAAGTGTTTTGTTTTGGTTTAAAAAAAATGTAGGCCACTTTGGAAGGTATGTAGTATGTTTTTATTGTAATATTTTAATATAAAACATTAAAGTTGTTTTTTAAATAATGTTTAACTTGTATATTTTTTGTGGTTTAAAAATATTTAATTTCTAACTTCTCGAGAATTTATTTCGGATAAAGTATCAATAAGGTTCCGTGATTTTTTTTTTGTAGAATGAAAAATTATTTATCTATTCAAATCAGTTTCGATATTTTTGCTCATTAATGCTCACCAATCATTTTGTCATTTCACAGGCACCACATACCAGATTTCCAGGCAAGAATTTTTCGAGACATGGAACAGTTTACCCAAGAAAGAAAGGTTTCAGGGAATATATTATCATATTTTAAGTAAATTTTAACGTCAAATTTTCAGTGCAAGCAGTGAAAAAAAATGAAAAGCTAAGTACAGTTAATATCTTTGAATATAACCAAAATGTGGATCGCAACCCCTCGGATTCTCGAAAGATTTGTTGTTAAATTAATACAACTCAAATGCTGGCAAGTCAGAGGGGATGCAAATAAACTAATTTTAAGTACCTACTAGGAAAAAAGAATTACAGGAATGGGTTAAAGGTGAAATGGGATTAATTGTAGATAAGCCAAAACCTGGGTTTGGCAACACAAATGATAACAAGGTAACACGGCAAAGCGGTTTTTTCGAGAGCACGAAGAGAGTGCCGATATAACGGGTGTAGACTGTAGATGCGGGGCTCATCAAGAGGTTTTTGCATAATTTTGAGTACAATAGCTTCTGGGTATAGCATTAACATCAAACATTTTGAACAGTATGTGCATGACACTAAGGAGTTATATCTTAACCTGTACGATTGGTATACCATGCCACCAACTGTTCATAAACTATTACACCATTCATTTGATGTGATTAGTTTATGCATTGTACCTATTGGGCAGCTGTTAGAACAGGCGCAAGAGGCGCGAAATAAAGACTGTAGAAGATTTAGGCAATTGCACACCGGAAAAATCGACCGAACATCAACAAATGTTAACATCAGATCCAATAACAAATAGTTTTAGAGAGGTTCCCAGAAATCGGGCTCATCCCTCTGAAGTGTTAAATTTACTTGTTCCACCCAATTCCGAATCAAGAACACAATGCTTGCGATCTGATGACTCCTCTGAACATAACTCAGATGGCATCTAGATGGCATCTAGTTTCAATAAGCATTCTGTTTAAGCACTTTATTTTCTCACAAATCTGTTGGTCCTGTACTCTGTCTTAAAAAAATTAAAGATGCTTATGTGCAGTTTATGTTTATGTGCAGTTAATTTTTCTCGCCGCAAATGACTCAAATAGTACTATATTAGATAGGTAATAATTTTTTGTTTCGTTACTGTTCTTGTATAACTTTTGATATTATTATTTTATTTTCTGACTGTACTTTCTGCAACTAGTGCTTGTTTTTATAAAGTTCTGTTGCTAAATATGACTGAAATAGTTTTTTTAGTTTAGTAATAATGATTGTTTTGATTATTTTTTACCTATTTTTTTTACTATTTGTAAAAGTTGAGCAATGCGATTTAATTCATATTGGCATTTTATTTTTTTATTACTTTTTTAATAATAATAATAATAATATTTGGATGCTTTCTATAGCGCCGTCTTTGTGCATAATCACCTCAAGGGCGCTGTACAAATATATAATACACTTCTACAATGATCTACTAACTGTATATGGAGATAATATACAGTACCATACTTACCTGGTAGGTCACTTGAGATTAACACTTAATTAACATTAACTAATTGTTTATTAGCGCAATTTAGATACAGGACATAATTGGAAAATTTGATATAATTGGACTTTCTCTCATGAATGGTATATTTAATTTAAGGGTATGACAGCTTAAAAAGGTAAGTTTTTAGTTTAGACCTGAATTCTATTGGACTTGTTATGGATCTTATTTCCAGAGGGAGTTTATTCCAAGCCTTCGGCCCAGATAATCCGAAAGCGCAATCACCAAACTTAGTATTTGGCTTGCGCTTAGGTTCCATCAGTCTGCCTACAGCTGCTGATGTAGCTGATCTAAGAGTCGACTGCCTCAGACCAGTGTTTTCCGGGGCGCATAGTTCAGAGATATAGGGTGGGGCCATTTCATTGATATATTTAAACACCATCCAGCACAATTTGTGTTGGATTCTTTTAGGGCACTTGAGCCAATGAAGGTTACGAAGGTGTTCTGAAATGTGCAAATATTTAGAAACTCCGGTTATGTAATGTAATTATAATAAAGTCCCGCTAAACTGATCAGATAGCAGTGGGTTCTAATAAAAAATCTTTATTTATAAATTTAGGTTAGGCACCTAATATTCCTATATATTATTTTTAAAATTATATTTTTAATACTTGTAGAAAAAAAACAAAAAAAAAATAAATGTAAAATCAGAAAAAAAAAATTCAAATGGCTTTAGTCGTGTTTGGTGACCAGATCTGAATAGCCAGATACTATACCACCTTCGTCTTCCCCATCTCCATCCCCTCCTCACTCCCTCCTGCCTTACAACATACCCCATTTGGAGATGCCATTGTCTCACTGACTCCAGATGGTTGAGAGCAGTTGGGACTCTGGTATTCGCATAAAAAAAATTTCAGTATGCAAGTATCTCCTGAAAATTGATGACGTGTTATAAATTTTTGAATCGTAGTATTCCAAGTTTCTTTCTTGGACGGTATTTATAGCGTACTTCAAATATTTTAGTTCCAAAAAAAAATTCCTTTTTAAGATAATATTTATACATTTCTTATGCCGAAACGTTAATTATATGATATTAAATTGAAAATCGCAAAGTAAGCTCCAAAAATTATTAAGAACACGAATCACAAATCATCCACATATTATTATTATAAGAGTTTTTTTCCGTTTAGCTTGTATGAAACGAAACACTGTGCGTAACCTTTAATACCTCATCCTTATTCGTCCTAGTCATATATAAGGATTGTCGTACCTTTGGTTCTACATATATTGTATTATAGTCATCCGGGAATGATGGAATGGCAGCTGCCAATTTTTCTCCAACTGACAGGAAAAACTCATTAAATGCAAGCGCAATTTGACGGGGTTCCCTAATTTCACAATTATTTACGATGAGAGATTCAATGGTGCTGATGGGTTTATGTACACGGTTAGACAGAATTGAGTTAATGGTTTTCCAAGTTTTTCTTGGGTTAGTTCGGCTTAATAGTGTTGTATCTTTTTACAAACTCTCGTCAAGTTTTTCAAACAGCTTGTTTGCTATGTTCCGCCGATGGCAAGTTTGTATAAAATATGGCGGTTTTTTTAAAATTAATTTATTTCAACACTAACTTCTTTTACTAAAATGCCTTACCGCTTTCCGTAAGCCATCACCGAAACAAACTGATTTAATTTTAGTAATTGATTTCATGTAGAGGTATATATATATACATATCGGATCTACCACTCTTGAACCAGATAACTGTGTCATAATATACTCATAAAAATTAGTTTTATTTATATGTAAAAATAACCCATACTTACATTAGGTCTGTCACGGAGGTCGATATTGAAATAACCCATACTTCTATTAGGAGCCTAAAGGTCTGTCACGGAGGTCAATATTGAAATAACCCATACTTACAATAGGAGCTTAAAGGTCTGTCACGGAGGTCAATGTTGAAATAACCCATACTTACATTAGGAGCTCAAAGATCTGTCACGGAGGTTAATATTGAAATAACCCATACATACATTAGGAGCTTAAAAGTCTTTCACGGAGGTCAATATTGAAATAACCCATACATACATTAGGAGCTTAAAAGTCTTTCACGGAGGTCAGTATTGAAATAACCCATACTTCTATTGGGAGCTTAAAGGTCTGTCACGGGGGTCATTATTGAAATAACCCATACTTACATTAGGAGCAAAGGTCTGTCACGGAGGTCAATATTGAAATGATTAAAAATTGGATTTAAAAATATCTCTCAAATCTTTTGGCCTTCACTGCTTGAACTTCCTGACAATATAATAAAATAATTTGAGGTACTATATGTAGGACCACCAGCGAATAGTTTTTCAAATAAAAAAAAATCGCGTAAGTAATAAAATGAAACAACACATTTAAGTATAAAAACGTATATTTAAAAATGTACAAGCTTTTAATACTGAAAAAACTAATTTAAACCATCAAGGACATGTACGTATTAAATATTATAAATGTTTAACTCGCCATCACTGCCGTTATTCGCACACAAACTTCCAACTGTGGCGAGTTACATAATTAAGTGTGTTCTTAAAATTAAAATTAAATAAATTAATACAAAATAGAAAACATTATTATTCAAAGCTGCAATTACATTACATCGTGGCTGCGAATTACAAACATTGATTTATTTTTATAACATTTAGCATATTTTCTTTATTAGATAATAATAATCAATAAATAAAAGTGCTTACCTACGTAATAGTTTTCGCATGTCTGCTAATATAAGAAAAACTATTATTAATTGAGAACACAATATTTTGTATCTGGTTTGGGTTTGCGTTTAACTTGACTACAAAAAGTCTTTCGACCATACTAATTCCACTCTGTAAAACGGGAGGAACGTTGTTGTGGAACAAGAGTTCCACAACAACATTGAATCAACGAGTTCCCGCCCGACTAGGAAAACGAAGAAGAAAATTATTGTGGTTATTGACGGTGGTTATGGAAAAGCCAGGTTCATGTTTGAATACACCCATAGACAGGTAGGTACCCACACCTACCTAACTCAATGCCGCACATAACTTATTTATTTGACGTAAATGCAAATTTTCTGTTTAACATTACATATTTTGTTTTAATTCTCAGAAATCTAATGGATTTAGAGCATTTTAGAGACACCACAATGATCAGGGTTCGTTTGTACATGAATACTTAACATACCTACGACATAATCTAATCAGAAAAGCTGTGAACTTCGACAATAGGTTTTGGGTGTAAGGCACTCAGTTGGTTATCCACAACGTAGGTCTTTTGCGTTACGTTTTCAAAAGTGTAGGTAATTTTTTTCTTGTTTTTCGGTTTTTTCGGGTCCCGCGATTTGGCGGCTCCGTCGATGAGGTTTCTGCTCCTGATGTTGCTGACCTTGGAAGCCAGGGAGCTGTCGGGTAGGTCTCCGTCTGACTGGGCGTTCCGGTGCCTGTTTTGTTGGTCATGAAGTCTTTCCTCGCGCAGCTTGGTCCTTTCTTCCTTCCTCCGCAACCTCTCCAGCCTTCGCAGGTTCTTCTCTATCTGTGCCGGGGTGAGGCCGCTCTTCCCGGATTTGAGAGCATTCACGTTGTGGATATAGGCTTCGGGGTCTTCCTTGTTGGATACGAATCCACGGTAAGGTTTCTTCCTGTTGGGTTTTCGCGGGCTGTTATTTTTTCCGTCTTGTCTGTGAGCGTACGCGGATTTTCCGACGTTTAACAGATATTCTGGTATTGAGTTTGATTCACTTGAAGGCGAAACATTATTGTTTCTTTGAACAGGCTTCCTTCTACCTTTACGTAACTTCACAACAGGGTTGAGGTCGTTGGATGCATTCACATCATTGTTTTTGTTGTGGTTTTCGTAGTCTATTGTGCGTGGCACTGAGATTTCGTTCGGTTTGTGACCGGTTCCATTTGGATTCCATCTCTGTCGGAGCTTATTTCTTTCAGCTTTGGGGACCTTGAGCAGTCTTGTTTGGCAAATGTAGTTCTTTACCTCAAAACAGCTCATGGCGGCCCATCTGTGAAAATAAATAAAATATAAGTTTTAGCAATAACCCGCGAATATTCTATTATTTTAACTACTTTTCGAATTTCCGACGCGTTTGGAAGAAAACATAAAAAAACACTAGTTCTTAATTCTCAGGTAGGTACTTTGGAATAATACACGGAGAAAAATCTATGAAATAGATCAGTGAAAACAGGCTTTCTATGCGATAGAATCTTAAACTTGAATATACTTCAAACTTTCGTTCTATTAAATATAACATAGAATAGATAAGGAGGAAACCCAGCATTCCATCTTGTTTCCACCTTATTTGCTCATTTACATGGAGAAAAATGAGCATCGCTAATTAATTAAGATTTTCTTAAAATTATTGGTAATCCTCTGAAAAACGGGATTGCAGGATCACAAATAATGAATTAACAGGTTTCCAATCTTTTAGCAAATTTCGAATATATTATAACGAAAATGTCTTCTAAATTTACTAAAATTTTATCAGGAAACCTGTTAATTTATTCGAGGCCTGCAATCCGTTTTTAACCGGATTATCAATAATTTGAAGAGCTTCGTAATAAATAGCAATACTCATTTTTCTTCGTGTAAATTAGCAGATAAGGTACAAGATGTAATGCTGGGTTCCCTTATCGATTCTATGGTACATTTCATAGAACGAAAGTTTGAAGACGATTCATCTTAAAGATTCTATCGCATAAAAAGCCCGTTTTCACTGATCTATTTCATAGATTTTACTATTTTACTGCACTCCGCCACGCGTTGCTGTGGTTCCTTCTAGAGCTATCAAGAGCATTCTCGAACTTTCTGGAAACTTCTAGACTCACCGACACACTCCGCCACTCAGCTTGGAACCATATAGAACCTTCTTGAACTTTTTCATTCCAGAGACTTCCATAGCATTCGAGAACCTTCCAGACTCACCGACACAGTCGGCGGGACCATTCTAAAATAAGCTGAATCATTCGCGGCCTTCCCATAAAAAAGCACATTTTCGTCACCCACGCTCAGCCACAACCACCAAACTCTATTACTTTCGATACTTTTGACACCAAGGACTATCTACCACCATAACCACCGGTTATATTATAGGTGGGTAGGAAAACACGGGATTCTTTTTATAATTAATATTAGATACATAATTGATCAGGTAGGATATCAGCTTGAGATGGTATTAGCTACCTGTATTGCAGATCTGGGATCATGGCAACACAGTGCCAGCTCAGGTCCTGGTCGGGCAGGTGGCGCATGTGCGAGAAGGACTTGTACTTCATGGTTCTCATCTCCCCACCCCACTTCCACTCCTTGGCCATCGTGTCGTACACCCCGCCGATCCATCTCTCTTGTTTCTCTGAAAAGAAAAAAATGATCTGTTTTGATATATTGGCTTTGGAACCTACGTAACTTATACAGGAGTGACATGTACGAATGCAGTTTCGCTCAGTTGTTTCGGGCTGTAGCCTACAAGCAGAATATTGGCTTGTTGATGACCAACTTCCAACATAACAGTGCACCAGGAGAAGAAGAATATTTTTTTTTTTTTATTAGGTACAATATTTTTTACAATTCAAGGTTTTCAGTAATGTAGGCCTCACTGGGTGGCTTGCCCGTGCTGAGGCCTTCATTTTATAATAATAAAAAAAAACTACATAATACATTTAATGAGAAAAATTATACATTTAAAATTAAAAATACATAATAATATATTTAAAATTAAAAAAAAAAAAAAAAAAAAAATAGTACATTGAAAATAATCTTGTGTGTTTGTGAGTGATGTGTGTTTATATTGGTTTTGTGTGTTACGTGTAGGTTTTATTTTTATTTTATGCTATGAAATTTTGGTAATATTGTCTTTTTTGTTCTTTAATCCATTTTGTTATTTTGTGTGTGAATTTATTTTTATTTTCCTCAATTTTAATTTCAAGTTTTAAACTATAATGCATTATTAACTTCTTCTTCATCTTTATTAGCCTTCTGACGTCCAACTTTGAACATAATATACTAATCTTTCACCGATCCGAAGTCGACTGTTCTTCGAAGATGCCATTCAAAGCTAACAATATTCTACAAGTCAAAACGTAAAATATTGTGATTATAATCAGACAAAAAATTGTTTTCATGAAATTCTAATTAAATTAATAAATTTAATATTTATACCTTCTCCTAGTTGAAATCGCATGGCATTAATAAGTATACATAAAAACGTGACAAACTTTGTAAATTTTCTGGGGTGCAGTGATAAAAGTATTTATCTGGTTGTAAATGTTGTCTGTTTCAGGAAATTCGCAGCAATATTATTAATCCACATCTTGACATTTTTAACAGTAGCCTTTTAAGGATCCAAGGGCCATATAAATGCCATTCATTACCCATTATAGTATAATACATATTAAATATGTATTTTTTGTTTTTTATCTTCTTTTAATATGTAGTTTATATTACACGTGCATTATAAATAGACAAAAGTCTGTTATGGCCAAAAAAATTAAAAGACCTGGTAAAACGGACATATAAAAACATGTTTTAACCATTTTATTTTATTTTTTAATTATGTTGTTACGCGTTCATACAGGAGCGACTAGTTTATTTTCAACAAATTTCGCAGAGCCGGTGAAATGGAGCAGGTCATATTTACAGATATAGAAATACAATGTAAATAGTATTTTAGTCATAAAATTAGAATCTTATTTTTTATGAAGTTAAGTAGATACTATATTATAAATATCCTTGTAAACACATATAGTAGTTTATATACCTAAGTGTTTTATTGTTCTAGCACACTAAGGTACGTTTTCACAATAAATTAACACTTTTCGTGTTGAAACTTTGTGCCGACTCCACCAGTTGAATGGTAACACACGAACGAAATTTCCTTGTCGTGAAGTAATTTATGCGCGTCTTCTTTATTGAATAGAAACAAAGAAGTCTAAAATGGAGATATTACCAAAGCCGTTAGCAATAATTTATTACTAACGGCAATGTTAAAAGGTTTTTTTCTGGTTTCGCACCCATTTTTTATCCAAATTCGTTTGCAATTCGTGACTCTATTATATTTACGATTTGTCGTTTGTATAATACGTTGTGCTGAAGGCTTATGTTTGTTCTTGTGTTTTTATCTGTGAAAGGATTCTGTAACAACTTCCGTTCACATTTATTTGTCAAATACATGTTTTGTTACGACTTTTGATTAAAATCAACATATCACATTTAAATAAGAAATTAGTAGGTACCTATTCATCTTCGCGTAAGAAGGGAATATTCAACTAATATAATAGTAGGTACCTATTCACCTAAGTGTAATAAGGGAATATTCAACTAATATAATAAACAGGAATCTTATTAGAAAAACTAACACACGAATGAAAATAGATTAGATAGATCCAACCAAGGATATTAAAAATACTAATTTCGGTTGGACTTTGTAACTTCCGTTTAAGCAACTCTAGAACTTTTGATTTGAGTTTAAGAGTCATCGTTTTGTAAATTGGAAGTGTTTCTTTAAAGAATTCAGACAAGCGATGAAGTACCTAACTAAGGTATAATATGTAATTATTATTTTTTTGGTAAACTAATGTTTAAGACAAGATTTTTTATGCATAGCACAAAGGGTAACAATTATTTTACAAGCAATAATTATTCGCCTGAAACACTCATCCACATTGAAAAATCTCCTGATAAAAGATATTCATGAAAAATCTCCTTTTAAAAGATACATGACGTCGATACATACATCGAGTCCCGTTGGCGTCATGTATCTTTTATCAGGAGATTTTTCAATGTGGATGAGTGTTTCAGGCGAATAATTATTGCTTGTAAAATAATTGTATAACATGTTTTTAACAGAACATTATTTTAATCGATATTTTCTAAATTGGAACTCATTTATCGAGAATAAGATCGTCAACAACTAAATTTCATGTTTTTACAAATGTATCATGATTTATCTTTAATACTTAGAATTTGTTATTCATATACATGTTTTGAAATTAAATAAATTTAAAAAAAGTACAAATTAAAGCACGCTGAGTGGTACTGCAGCACTGCAATTCGATTTTGAATTGTACGGAATCGTATCTCGTGTGACGTCACGAGACACCATTACATAAGTTTTACGTAAGTTCATTTTGAAAGTTCAAGAATACGTCATTTTTGGAGATCGATAAACTAATTTTACTGTCATGAACTCTTTAAATAAAGATTCCGCGGAAAATATTTTCGCATTTCGTTTGTTTCTAGATAAATTCACTATTTTTTAAAATACTGTTCGTGAAAGTAGATGAAAGATTATTTCAGATTTTAGTATTACAAATGGACATATGCAATTAAAATTTTGAAAGCAATTAGCAAAGATAAAGTTTTAAAGTCGTTTTCAGATGGTTTTTATCGTGAAAACTATAATTACTACTTTACACAAAACTAAAAAACACGTATAACTAGACAAATGTATTATACAAACGTACTGTCACTTCCCTTTTTTTCGTTTAATATAAAAACATATTTATTTAGAATATTTGTCAAATGTTTAATGTTGTTTCATAGAATTATTTCAACATTTCCTGGAGCGTTTACGGTAAATTTTTAATGCAACCTAAGAGCGCGGTTTATATCATATTTCTCATCGTGATGCAAAATGAGATTAATAAGTATTAATTAACTCGTAAATAAGCATAACTCTTATAAGACCGTATCAGGCTGGGAAATACGAGTACATCTGCCAAAAATACGGTTTGTTTGCTGTCTGTGAAGAATATCTCCCAAGAGATTAAATATAATATATTCTAAATATTTTAAAAAATAGAACACGACTTCAATCAGACTATCCTGTACTTTTAGTAGACGACTTCAATCAGACTATCCTGTACTTTTAGTAGACGACTTCAATCAGACTATCCTGTTATTTTAGTAGACTACTTCAATCAGACTATCCCTTTTAGTAGACGACTTCAATCAGACTATCCTGTAGTTTTAGTAGACTACTTCAATCAGACTATCCTGTACTTTTAGTAGACGATTTCAATCAGACTATCCTGTAATTTTAGTTGACGACTTCAATCAGACTATCCTGTAATTTTAGTAGACGACTTCAATCAGACTGTCCTGTACTTTTAGTAAACGACTTTAATCAGACTATCCTGTACTTTTCACGGCTCTAGTTAGGTACTAAAAATAGTGCTGAGAGTCGGAAGAGGACGAAGCTGTGTGTAAGATATTTATTAAAATATAGTGTTAGGAAGCTTTGTAGATGCACGCACAGATGGCAGTGCATAGAGCTTGCGGGGAAGTCCGCAAGATGGTCCGCAGTTGTCGCCATGGCCAGTGCGAAGGCTCTCAGACAATCTCACTGGCCCAGATTCCAATTAGCAAGTTTGTAGTTAGGTCGACTATCGAGTCACCAATATAATACGCGGAGTATTAATAAATCCCTGATTAATATTAATGAACCTATTATTTATAAAACTCATTCCAAGACGAGTTGGAGACCTGTTTGTGCGAACACAACATATAGTGTATAATAATTAGAATAAAATAACTTTGTTTTTAATACCACTTTATTGTATATATATATTTAATATTTGAATAAAACAACCGGTTTCGTTTCACCCCGAACCTTCATCAGGGTTATATAAAACATATTAAATCAATAACAGAGTTACAGTGCATTAACACGTAAGATATAAGAAGGAGAGAGAACATCAACTTTGGTGGGGGGGGCAAGGTGGAACTAGGGGTGAAACTAGGTAGAGGGAAGGGGAATATGTTTAAAATGGGGCTATTTGAAAAGTCTAATTTTTATTGAGTAGATTGGTTTTATTTATTCTTAGGGATTTTTTTATTTCCAGAGCTTTTAGATTGTTCAAACGTAAACCTCCCCATTTCTGTGCAGTACATTTGTACCCGAGGATTTATTAAAATAGTGATCTATTATTAGGTGTGTTGCGAATTCTGAAAAACCTACACTATTTAGGCACCTCAAGTGTTCAACCACCCCCCTTTGTCATTTTAATTTTATTTTCATTATTATAATTTTTATACCCACAAAGGATTATGCAACGAACTTCCTTTATAAAAACGCAGACGATGGTGTCGGGTTTATGATAACAATATAATATAATAAAAATAATGCCTATATTTCTCATAAATAAACAATATTGCTGTTTTACATCTTTTACGATATCAAGTCGCTGAGAACAGAGCGCAAATTCTGTAGCATTGTTTTGGAGCGAGGGGTGTCGCGGGTGTTTAAAACGGTATTGGTTGACGTTTGTAAATATATTTTTCTCCATTCTTTCATTGCCTAGCCACTCAATATGAAAGAAATTTGAAGCCGTTCTTTAATGTGTACGCCATAATAATAAAAGAAATTGGCATAATATACATATATCTTCTATACCCACTAGAACCACTCGATCCAAAATTCTTTTTAATTTCAATAACAATATCAGGACTGAGTCATTTAGAAACTCGCTTATACCTAGATTGCATGCAGTTGGCAATGCTTTCTCAGAAGTAGTAGATGTGTTCAACTGCACGGAATATAGTTATAAGAAGGCTATAATAACATACCTCTGTCGTAATTATCAAAGTTATTAGGCATAATACCATTCTATTCATAAGTTATCACAGAACCTAAACTATGCACTTACATCAGATATCAGACAGAAGAGTGTTATATACTTAATCAAAACTATATTTTTTCCCAAAATTGTTATGAGATGTCTTACTGACAGCCCTGATTCAATAGAGCTAACTCTTAGTTCTCAGCAAATTCAACCAAATTCAATATTGAAGGTAACAATAACCTCAATACTAAATTACTGTACGGATTGAAAATAAAAATGCTATTGTACCTATGTATACCAGATGTTATTCTTGTTTAATTTTCAACATAATTTCTCAGTAATTATTCTGTTTAACATAATACTGTTTCGCTCCTGTGAACCACTGTAAACATAAATCATGTATATTGTAAAAGCCTTTTACGGCGTCTAAATAAATAAATAAATAAATAAATAAATAATATAATGACACCAAGAAATTGACAAACCTTTCTTGAACATTCACATTTTTGACATATGCACTTTTTTTATAAAATAAGCCTAATTAGGGCCTATATTTCCACACAAAACTGTGTTTCACCATGATTACGAAATACAAAAGAGATGGCGATATATAATTTCAGGTAAGTTGAGACTAAATGGTCAAGAACCAAAAGGTACCAAGTCAGTGGTAAATTTGTTTCCATTGAAATGTATATGGAAGGCACATATAATTTTCTTCTTTATTCTCTGGTTTTATCTTTCAGCATTCCCCCAAATACATACCGATATTTCATAGTTCTATAGCTCTTGTTGGAAATTACGTTGCAAGGTGAGAATGGTTGCAGGTTAAAAGTTAATCAAAAAACCTGTTAATTCCTTCATAAGGCCTGCAATCCCGTTTTTAACCAGAATTGTCAAAAATGTTGAGAGATTCAGCAATACTCGGTTTTCTCCGTTACTAGAGACTCTTATTGAAAAGTACCAACACGGAGATCAAGATACTGTTAAAAATGTGACAACATGACCATTTCGTAATAATAAATTAGTCATTCAGAATATATCAAACACGTGTTCATGCAAGTGTCCTAGTCCGAATAAAAATTAAGAGGAAGCTACAAGCCAAAAATGTGTATATTCTTGGTATACCTTATATCGTAGGTAATAGGCATTAAACTCGCTTGACAAACGGAGTCTAGTAACGTTCGATTTCTAGCAAAAAACTGTTTTAATTCGTTTTGTAAATAATTTTATAAGAAAGCAAAAAATTTTATCAAGTGAAACTGTCACAGATAATCTTAGCTGTAATACTGTATTTTTAAAAAGTTGTTTCCTTTATGCGTTCATACATTTCTATTGAATTTACATTTATATTTTTATTGAGTAATTTATTTTTTGTTTGTATTCTGCTCAAGCGAAGCGATAGGAAAACCTTAAATTTATATCAAGCATATTTTTGGTGTTCATAATGTACACCAATTCGTTATAAAGATTAATCAAAATACTGATTTGGCATTACGCTTCGCCTTATGGACGATATGCGAAAAACGACTTCCTCATAACATATTCGTGCTTTACTGAAAGTTTGTTATGAAATTTGTCAAATCATTCGTTATATGACTCTAGTCCCGTTTCTAACAAGAAATTGAATAATTTTACTAAATATTTAATAAACTAACAATATCAGTAAGTTATATGTAGGTATTTAGATAATAAGTTATAATAATTATTATAATATAATTACAACTCATTATAATAATAAGTATCTGAAAATCAAAGAAATCAAATTTACCTCCAAGAACATACACGGAGAAAACTAATTGTTAATTTATTGAAAAATCTCTTAAAATTATTCGTATTCCTAATAATAGCTTACTAATAATAGTAAATTATTAGTAAGGTTAAAAACGGGGTTGCAGACATTTAAAGATTTAATTGATATATTTTCTAATATTTTTTTTATATTTATATTTTTATTGATGTAATTATATATTGTACGCGCATATGGGATTTTACAAACATTTGATATATCTACATAATAGTTTAGTGCGACAGTAAACGAGAAATAAAAGTTTGCATTTAGTAATATATAAATTCAATGCAGAAGAATAGTATTATGCTTAGCTTAGTTATAAATATTATTGAGGTATGTTAATATAGCATTCTTGTAACATTATTCCCTACAGTTGAAAACATCTACAATTTCTGCGAAATTTTTGCCATATGGAATGTTGAAAGTGATTATGCTCAATAAATCAGGGATGATTATAAATAAATTAACATTTTTAAAAATAAAAGTCAAGTAGAGAATTTTAATGTTTTGGCGATCTCAAAACACGTGTTTACAAAAATTTAAAAAAATCGCATTTAATTATGTAATGACAGGATAATCGCAGCTGCAAGAACAAGTATTCCGATAAACTATGAAAGTAATACTAGTTTATTATAAAATGGCCTGCTATAACCCTTTTAACAGGATTTTAATAAATCAGCAATACTCTATTTTCTCCGTGTAGGTACAAGAAATAATAAATATACAGGTATAGAAAATGATTTTCTTACCAACTTCAGGTGTGTTCAGGTATTCTCTAAGTTTTCGGTCTTCCCACCGCTGTGGTGCTGTCAGGTTGCTCTCTCTATCCTGTTAAATAAATAACATCATAAATTATATAAAATCACTAGTTGACGTGTACCCGGCGTTGCTGGGGTTATACTTATGAGATACACATATAGATTTTTCTGTAGGCCTTTTTAAGATATACAATACCATAGTACATTATTTTAATGTATCTAATGAGGTTTAGCCAGCGTTAGCAATGTAGTGACCGAAAATATATTTTTACGACTTGATCATAAAACATCGACTTTTCTCTACTTTCTATAAATAAAATGTGCTTGTATCATATATGTAAACCTTCCAGAAGAAAATTTCTAAATGATAGTAAAAACTATATCAAAATCCGTTGCGTAGTTTATAAGAACTAAGCACACAAACAGACAGACACGGATCGCAACTTTATTTCATACTATGTATTTAGTGATATAAATTCATGTGAATAAGGAGGTATTTCACCATCCTCTCGATAACCTGTCAAAAGAACTATCCATAAGATATATATATTTTCGATTTAACTATTTTTGTTATTTATAAAGTCCGAGTTTGCTATTCGGTACTTAGACCTATGATATGAATGGTGGCTATATTATTATCGGATAAGTTAGCCGAGTTTTCTACCTATTGCGAGTATTTATTTATGTCGGATTAGTTAGCCGAGTTTTCTACCTATTGCGAGTATTTATTTATATTGGATAAGTTAGCCGAGTTTTCTACCTATTGCGAGTATTTATATATATCGGATAAGTTTTTTTTAACTATTGCGAGTATTTATTTATTTATCTATCCATACTCTATTTACATAAAGAAGAGTGTATGTGGCGGACACCGGTGCTGGGCGTAGATTTGACTAAAACAAGAGATGTGTCACTATCTACATTAGATAGTACGCTATCACTATCTACACTATCTACGTCTGTCTCGACACAGGTTTATCCTAGTGAGACAGACATCGAAAAAAAAACCTGTAAAAAAACTTTATATTGATAATAAAAAAAATTAAAAAAAAGATTTAAAAAAAAACTTCGTAAAGCCCGTACACCGCGATTTTTTTTCTTTTAGAGCAATATAAATTTGTAGGTCCAACCTTTTTACGGAGAGTCCAAGTTTCGAAATAAAGATGTTATCTTTTATCAGCAATCTAATCTAATGGGATGATACACAGCCAAGTGCCGAGTTTCGGTCTACATTCGGAAGCAAATATGTACCGAGTGACTTCTGAAATCATGCATCATGAAGGTAGGTACATTAGGGTGAGCCGTCAAAGCCTTTAAATATATATTTATATATACTTTAGGGGTCTCAAAAATTTCACACTAGAATATGATAACATTGTTTTTCTTTTGATTTGTTGATTCAGGTTCTAAAGTTTTTTTTTTATTTATTTTTTATTTAACAGAAAAAACAGATACAGATATCAATTGACAAGAATATACAAAACATCAACTAGAGAATTCACCTGCATCCAAACTATTTATCACGTTTTTTTCAAAATCATACTAATTTATTTTAGTTAATTAAAAAAATAGGATTCCATAATTTACAGAAAAATAACTTCACTAACTTACACTAAATATCACTTAATTATATACATATAAGATAAACCACCATAATGAAGCTAAGATTGTGTTTATGGGGGCTTAAGAGTTGGGAGAATTAAAGTTTTTCTGAGTAATAATAATAGTATTTGGCTAATTTATGTAGCGCCGCACAGTGGGCTGAAAATCGCCTTTCATAGACATAGAGACTTGAATTTTCAAGGGTATTTTTTTTGGCTAGAAATGGATTCTTCTGATCATTACTATGCTATAAAATTTCGTACGAAGCAATTGCGTGTACAAATGAAGGAGTTATAATTTTTTTAAGAAAAATTTGTATGGCGCTGACATTAAAAATGAGGCTATCTCTGGAATCATAAGGTTGGCCGTTCTATCCTTACACACAGATAATACTACTATTTATTTGTATTTTTTTGGCATACTTCATATTGTGGCGCAAGGTGCGATTTTTTTTTTAAAATCCTATCTGGAAAAAAAAATTTTTTTTTGTTGATGATTCATTTTAATGCTTAAATGCTTTACATATGAGTATGCTTTGTCTAGTTTACAATATTTTATTTACACTGCAAGCCAAAACACTGTGCACAGTGGGCTGAAAATCGCCTTTCATAGACATAGAGACTTGAATTTTCAAGGGTATTTTTTTTGGCTAGAAATGGATTCTGCTGATCATTAATATGCTATAAAATTTTGTATGAAGCAATTGCGTGTACAAATGAAGGAGTCATCATTTTTTTAAGAAAAAATTGTATGGAACTGACATTAAAAATGAGGCTATCTCTGGAATCATAAGGTTGACCATTATATCCTTACACACAAATATACTACTATTTATTTGTATTTTTTTGACATACTTCGTATTGTGGCGAAACTTGTGATTTTTTTTTTTAAATCCTCAAAGTTGAAAAAAAAACTTTTTTATGTTGATGATTCATTTTAATGCTTAAATGCTTTACATATGAGTATGCTTTGTCTAGTTTACAATATTTTATTTACACTGCAAGCCTAAAAGCATTTAAGCATTAAAATGAATCATCAACATTAAAAAGGGTTTTTTTCAACTTTGAGGATTTAAAAAAAAAAAAATCGCACCTTGCGCCACAATATGAAGTATATAAAAAAAATACAAATAAATAGTAGTATTATCTGTGTGTAAGGATAGAACGGCCAACTTTATGATTCCAGAGATAGCCTCATTTTTAATGTCAGCGCAATACAATTTAAAAAAAAAAATTATAACTCCTTCATTTGTACACGCAATTGCTTCGTACGACATTTTATAGCATAGTAATGATCAGCAGAATCCATTTCTAGCCAAAAAAAATACCCTTGAAAATTCAAGTCTCTATGTCTATGAAAAGCGATTTTCAGCCCACTGTGCGCCATTTTCATGGAAAATCACCTAAAGGGCCTGTAAAAATATATTTATTAGATAATAAATCCTTCTGGCTTACAATTATGATTCATAATAACTAGTGACTTACATCTAAGACTTAATTCAAGTGACTTACGACTAAGCTTCATAACTACTGACTTAAAGCTAGTGACTTACATCTAATAATTGCATCTAGTAACTTACGACTAAGGTCTAGTAATGGCCGAGTAATATTATTTAAATATTATCTTGAAAAAAATAATAATTAAAAGTATAATATATTTAGTTTGGTGACCGGATAAATCATCAAAATGATAATTAATCACATCTTTAAAAAGTTATATAAAGTCATGGAAAGCGATGAAACAAAAACTTTATTAACTGGGTTAATTAGGTTAGATTAAAATTTTATTTTTTTTCATCGTTTGTAATGACTTTATATCACTTTTTAAAAGTGTGTTGAATATTCACTGTGTTGAGTTAGCATTTATGTGCTATGTTAAGCAGTTGAATATGTTTTTTGTAAATTCCACCCCACCCTATAATGCCATATTATATTATTGATTGGCAGAAGGAAAAATATGTCATTCTGAGTAAATCTTTAATTAGTATATGTCTAAGAAATAAGATATAAGTTAGTTTCCTTCCTATGTGTTTGAGTATCTTTATGTGTGTGGACCATTTTAGGCATTAGTCTACTGAAATGCCTAGGTATTTTATTTCGGCTTTGCTTTCTATTACAAAACACGAGACATTACATTTATCTTGTTGTGTATTTGCCCTATAGTGGATTATAACTTGCATTTCTTTAGAAGTTTTTTTTTGCTGAATGGCATATTTATCACAAATTTATCTCAAACTACGTTTTCAGTTTGTTTATATCTGTTTTGGCTATGTTATTTACTTCTGTCCGTGTATTCGCTTTTATTAGCAGTACGATTTCGACTTCGTAGAAAATAAATTCGCCATATTTAGGGACATTAAATATATAGTTTAAATATATGACAAACAGCAAAGAACCTAATACTATGCCTTGAGGTATTGAGAATTCACTACATTCAGAGTTACGTTATCATTCATGTTTATAATGTACCAAATATTCTCAAAAAAACCAACAGATACCTAAAATGAATTGGTTGTATGTTTTTGGAAACATTATACTCATTTAGAAATAAATGTGACTTGATCCCAGGCGGTGTTTGAGATTTTAAGCAAAACCATGGAAAATATGTGAAAAACCAACGGTTTGTTTCACTTGAGTCATCAATCTTCTGAAATGTAAATAGATGATTTTTGATAAAATCATCATCATATCTGTATACTGTATACATGATACTATCATAATATCATACTATCGATCCTTATCTCTTTTCCTCAAGCTGAGACCAATGCAATTAATTTTAATGAATTTTCGGCCTTATCAGGCATGTAAAAATAATGTAATTTGTTCAACTCTTCTACTTCATGCATTGCTGTGAGGAGATTTGTGTGGTCACCACTATTGAATTAAATACCCCATATTGAAGACACGTGGGAAATGTACAATTTTGCCCAATAAATAAAGAAGTGACTGGTACATGCGACATTACCAAAGAAAAGTAATACATGTTATTTTATTGATCTATCTTTCTACCGGTTCTACAAAAGCTCCTGACTGCCATTACAAGCTGGACTTTACTTGAACATCTCAGGGATGGAGGTGTCCATGTATGCCGGTGTCCTGTTGAATTTACAGTATTTGTGCTCCAATAATTAAAATCAAAAGGTACTATTGTATTGAAAAATAAATGAGGAATCGTCTTGACCCCGAGAGAGCGATATCTAAAAAAAGCATCAATTCCTTGACGACCCACCCTGTACAACCATAGTACATATCTAACCCTGAATATGAGAACAACAACATGTTATTATTGTGTTATGTTATGTGTTATATATGTATTATTACGTTTTATGGAATGATCTCTAAGTTTTATCTGGACGTCGCAAGGCGCGGCAGTTGCCGTCATAAAAAATAAGGTACGGTATTTCTATATTCATTTTCGTTTAACATTCAAGAAACGAGTAAATACGTTTCACAGCTATGAAAAATTTATAATGAACACTCTAGTGTTTAGTTTACCCAAACCACAAGGGAATGGCATTGTTCTAGAGGTAAAACGATAAAATTTCACACAAATTTCTCATAGTAATATTGCCCGTTTGTCCCCGTCTTGCAGTTTGCATATTATTCAAAGAATCGCCAGCTATAAAGACGTCTAAAATTACAGAAACGTTGTTGATTTTACAAAAATATTAGTTAATTACTACCCGACTTGGTCTGAGTTTCAACTCTGCACTTTTTAAAATTGTATGTCAAATAAATTAAACTTTATTTGCCCGCGCGTTCGACCGCGATAATACGGGCGTGTGCCAACATTTGCGTTGGCAAATTCCTAATATACCTGTTGGTACTAAATAATTATACGTTCTGAATAATGAAATATAGAGATGTAATAATTGTTTCGAACTTGCGATCTCTGAGTCCAGTGCCAAGGAGTTCCCCTCTATCACGGTGGTCTTGATTAAGAATAATTATATTTGCCAATCTTAACTACAAATCAGAAATTTGCTTACGTCCACTTTTGATCGTCCGACAAGTTCAAGGAATCGAGAAATATGATCCGAGTGTTTAGTTAGAGCTTCAAGAGGATTGATATTTGATAATCTTGAAAGGAATTAATTTCCACGAATCTGTACAAATCTGAGGTCTTTGCAATTATTTTTTGTAATATTGTGTAATTATACGCTATTGGCAGTATCGTATGTAGGTATTGTTGCCGTATTATCATTTTCAATACAATACAATACAGACGGTGACGACTGTAAGACTGTGGAATGCCTCAACTGCTACGTACAATTTTACTCATGGATCTATTTGTAAAAGCGTCAATTCAGCTGTTTAAATATATTTATGTTAATGTTCAAATTATTGATTTTATTTGACTCTTATTAAAAATATTTCGTAATTGCACGAAGCTCAAGTAGGTAGGTTCGAGTATATTGCCTAGTGTCATGTTTTTTAACCAAACTAGATTACTTTAATTATTATTTTGTTATGTATCTGGAGCCAGTAAGACTATATGAAATTCCCAATTGGATTTTGTTATGAGGCTGAAGGTAGTGGGGATAGGAAGGAGATGGGGAAGAGGAAGCTTGGGAATTACCTGGCTATTGAGGTTTGAACAAACACATCTAAATCCATTTCAAGCAACGTTTAGATTCTGAGTAGTGGTCTTTTAATCTTCAACAGGCCGATCCTGAAAGTATCTACCACTCCGGAACGTGCCAAAAATAAATATACTATACACATATTATTTTTAATGTATAAATTGTGAAATAACACAAATGATTCAAATAAAATTTTCTTGCGCACGCTGGGATATAAATCTGTGACCTACGGATTTGTAGCTAATGATGAACCACTCAACCACGGAGGTTGTCAAGTTTATTTGCTTTTTTTCTATTTCTTGATTTATTCACTCTAAATACACATAATAATTATTACAAAAGGTCTCCACTAGTGTAATTATTATTAGAATTTATTTAAGATTAAAAGGCGCTAAATTCTGTCTGCTTCAGGCGCCAATTAGTTCAAAGTATGGCTGTCTTCCGCTAGGGGTCAGTTTAAATAGCTTAAGTGCTCCTCAACAAATTGGACAACGAGCAAAACTCAAAATCACAGTTATTAAGCTATTATTGTTATTTATTAAACCCGTTGAATATTATTCGTACCAACCACTGGATATATAATCGCAAGAAGTGTGGTCCACACTGATTTGAAAGTAAACTGATGTCGCCAAATTAAATAAAACTTTACGATCCTGGACCACTTACGGGCTAACGAATAATACAAAAATGTGTGAATATAATAATATATTATCCGCCGTTGTTCCCAACTTTTAGATCTATCAATCTGAGGCTCCAATCAGCCAAGCTATTTATTCAATAACGCTCAATTCGCCTGTTTCCAAACATCTTTATCATTGATAATCTTAAGTGGGGGTCGAAGGGTTGGTAGGTCGTGGCGGGACACATCAAGCTGGATGATGCGCGCCTCAAGAAATGCTACAAATGACATAGCTGCATCAACAGCACTACCAACAAGTCCAACTCTCTGGCGTCCACGAGCGGTCATCATGGCCCCGCGATCCCTGGGCAATGTGATCACCGGTGTGGGACGACCATCCCACCATCGAGGTCATAGCCGACAGAGAGGGGGCGAATGGCGAAACTCTGGCGCCATAAAACCAGAACACCCCAGCTAAGGGAAGGATAACCCCTACAGAAAAACCCTCGCCTCCAGTAAGGGGTTGGGCGAGTGGCTAATAACCACTCCCTGTAAAAACAACATTATTACGAAACCGGAAACTAAGCGTCGGACAGCGAAAACACCCGGCAGACAACTTGGCAATCGAAATATGGACTTGAGAATGGCAACATGGAATGTAAGAACGATGTATAGAAGTGGGGCCCTCGGAGAAGTACTTGGAGAAATGGAAAAGTACAACATAGATATACTAGTAGTGCAGGAAACTAGATGGATAGGCACTGATACATTTGATACTAGAACGCATACAATAATGCACAGTGGCAATGAAAAACACCATGAGTTCGGAGTAGCCTTCATCGTTAATCAAAGATTGAAGAATTAAGTAATTGGTTTTAAGGCTGTAAACGAAAGAAAAAGCATACTCCTCATAAAAACCAAATTCTTTAATATTTCCATCATAAATGTTCAAGCTGAGACAGAAGATAAAATGAAGCAACTAAGGATACATTTTATAACAAACTGGAGCAGACATATGACACCATACCATCCAATGATATTAAAATGGTTATTGGAGACCTTAATGCTAAAATCGGTCAGGATCTGACACACCAACAGGTTACAGGAAAAAACAGTCTTCATATGGAAAGCAATAACAATGGATCAAGGGTGATTGACTTTGCAGAATCACGAAACATGATAACAGCTTCAACACAGTTCCCAAGGAAGAATATACATAAATGGACATGGACATCACCTGGCGGCAGATACCATAATCAAATAGACCATATCCTAATTGAAAGAAGAGGGGCGACCAGTATCACAAATGTAAGAAGTTACAGAGGAGCTAACTGTGATTCGGATCACTATTTGGTAGTAGCCAGCTATAGATGTAGAATAGCAAGAGATAGAAGAGGAAATCAGCCAAGTATCCCAAAACTAAACATCGATGCTCTTAAAACACCAGAAGGATTGGATAGATACCACGACTCACTGTCAACAAACCTACCAAACCAACTGAGTGATCAGCTCTCCTCAAACGATTTAGAAGAGGATTGGACCAGTCTGAGAGATGCACTGCTGACAGCGGCAGAATCAGGCATTGGAAATAGACCTAGGCAGGTTAGAAATCCCTGGTTCGATGAGGAGTGCATACAGAGCGTCTGCAAGAAAAATGAACTAAGAAAATTATGTATAGAAAGAGGAACAAGATCAAAAAGACAAGCCTACGAACAAGCACGAAGAGATGCTAACCATTTGATTAAAAGAAAGAAGAGACTATATTTTAACAACATATTGTTGAAAATGGAAAATGATTTTGTTAATAACAATCCACGTGAGGCATATAAAGGCGTCAATGTATTTAAAAAGGGCTTCAAACCCAACACATCCCTGTGCAGAGATAGTAATGGAGACATAATAGGAGATAAGGAAAAGATTAAGACTAGGTGGAAAGAATACTTCCAACAGCTCTTGAATCCCAATAACAACCTGACAGTCGAACCAACTCACATTCCGGATGAGCTAAATAATGATGAAACGACTAGAGCGCCATCGGTGGCAGAAGTAAGGGCTGCCCTAAATAAATTGAAAAACAATAAAACACCGGGAGGAGACAATATCCCGGCAGAGCTCTATAAATATGGAAACGAACATCTGAAAAACCTGCTACACAAACTTATTGTAAAAATATGGACCGCCGAAAGAGTACCAGAAGAGTGGCAAACTAGTATAATATGCCCCGTACATAAAAAGGGAGACAAATTGAAATGTGAAAATCACAGAGGAATATCGCTACTTTGTACGGCGTATAAAATCTTCACAACAATTTTGAAAGAAAGACTAGAACGTCATTCAGAGAACTTGCTGGGAGAGTATCAGGCAGGTTTTAGGAGGGGGAGATCCACCACTGATCAACTCTTTACTACTCGACAAATCCTGACAAAATGCTGGGAATTCGATATAGACATATATCAACTATTTGTTGACTTCAAACAGGCATATGACAGTATAGATAGGGAGAAAATATATGAAATACTCCAAAATTTTGGCATACCGCCCAAAATAGTCAAGCTTGTAAAAGCAACGATGGTTGGTTCACGATATCGAGTAAGGATAGGAGGTGAAACAACGGAGGATTTTAACGTCTCCCAGGGGCTGAAACAAGGTGATGGTTTAGCTCCCACTCTTTTCAATATTTTTCTAGAGCACGTCGTGAGGAAGACAATGATTGCTACCGACTCAAACATTTGCTACAAAAGCAATCAAATAGTTGGATATGCAGACGACCTTAACATTGTCGGAAGATCCTTACAGGCTGTAAGAGAGGTGTTTGACCCTTTGGAGACTGCAGCAAGAGAGGTGGGCTTGCAAATCAATGAGAACAAAACTAAAATCATGATGCAAACCAGAACCCCACACCGGAGAATAAAAGATAAAGTGAATTTTAAAAACTCCTATAACTTTGAAGTGGTCGAAGAGTTTGCCTACCTGGGCTCCATCATAACGCAGGACAACGAAGACCCAGTAGAAGTAAGAAAGCGCATCACAGCCGCTAACAACACTTACTTCGCGTTGCTGCCAGTGTTCAAATCCCGAAACGTCCATAGGAAAACCAAAATAACCCTGTACAAAACAATTATTAGAACGGTCTTGGCCTATGGATGTGAGGCGGGAACACTGACAGCAAAGTCTGCGGAACGGCTGGACACCTTCGAAAGAAAGGTACTTCGAAGAATCTTAGGAGCGGTGCGAGAGGGAGAGGCATGGAGAATCCGCCACAATAAGGAGCTATATGACATCTACCAAGCTCCCAGACTGTCTACTCATTTACGGCTCCAAAGACTAATATGGGCCGGACATGTGCACCGAATGCCAAGCACACGTGTACCAAAGAAGGTTCTAACAGGACACCCGGGAGGCAAACGAAAGGCGGGCAGACCTAGGCTGAGATGGGAGGACGATGTCAGGAAAGATGCCAGAGGACTACTCCATGTTGCAGATTGGAAGACGACGGCCGAGGACAGAGGGCGGTGGAGGCTCATGTTAAAGGAGGCCAATTCTCGAAATGGGCTGTAGCGCCATTGAAGAAGAAGAAGAATCTTAAGTGGCCCCGCCCACTTTCATAAACAATAAAATGACATCAAAGTAAAAACTTTAAATTTTAAATTAAATTGTCAATACGAAAAAGAATGCGTGCACCAAATGAAGTTGGGCATTTCGCTGTCATTTCTCACTATGTTGACACTTTTTATAACTAACCATTTTACTGAGCCAGAGGCTAATTCAGCTCTTTGGTTCCTCTAGCTTGATAGGAGAGGTGCATTGGGAAGAGCGTAATTGTGCATTTGAGGAATGTTGAGCCAAAATTTCGGTTCAACAGTTGATTAGTAGGATTGGGAACAACGGCCGTTAGCGAGTCCCTAGTCTTGTTGAGTCAACTACTCCGATCAGTCTGGAGCCATTGGAATTAGCAGTCCCAATCTGGGTATTTTTTGAGGCTGAATGGATAGGGAAGTAAATGAGATGGGGAAGAGGATGGTTGGGAATTACCTGGCTTTTCAGATCTGTTCACCAAACACGTTTAACGTTATTTGGAGAAACTTTTCGATTCTGAACGGTCGCGGTTTGTTGGGAGTTTAATCGGAGTTTCATCAGATAAAAGACGAAAAAATTCAATCAGATATGTGAAACATCCAATGTTGTTCTTTTCCATGTATGATGTATATATTTATTTTTCCCTAGATTTAAAATAATTTCATCATATCACTGCACCCGAGATTAGCAATCGGGCCACAATATACAATTCAGCGATTCTATAAAACATCTGTGACTAAAAATATATATTATAACGATGTAGGTTATAAAAAATGGTTTTAAATACGAAAATCACAATTAATGTAAGAAATTATTTATTATAAATTTATAATCTTCAGTAATTAACGTATTTTAATAATAACTGAAAACACCATATCTATCTATCTATATAAATAAAAATGTTAATGATCGTTTCTTCAAAATCTAAAATCTCCGAAAGTGCTTCACATTGCTTTGAAATTTTGACACAACGTTGCATTTGAATATGTGTGTGTTTTTATATACCTATATTATATAGACGTCACCAGTGACAGGTAAAACTTTTTTAAAAAAAAAACAGTGCCATTTGTTGGATGTACAAGCAAAACGCTCTATTGTTTCTATATCTGTACAGACAGACTGAGCCACAGCAACGCGGGTCGGGGTAGAGCTAGTTATAGAAAAAAATCTGTTGATTCTTGCAAAGTACTATTCCGTACAAATTTGGTAGGTGCTGTGCACTCAGGCAGCTAGTGTATTTCCAAGGTTTGCAGGTCTACCGCTCCGTCGCTACTAGATGTTTTGTATGAACCTAAGAAATATGACGGAAGGTCCCATATGTGCTGATGGTCACTACGCACCAATTGGATTAAGGAGCTCTCGGGCAGTACAGGGTATCATTCGGACGGGTAGATTTTTTTAACACGAAATTTGAAAGTTTGGTAAAATTATAAAAAAAGTTGCCCTATTTCCATATATTTTTTATTTGAGTTCAATGCACAAACGCACTTAGAGGCCGATGATTCTGAATCGTGGTATATCACCGATATACCAGCGATACTACAGAGGGTATCTACCAATCTTTAACTTACTTCAAGCATACGAACCAGCCCAAACGGAGAAAAATTACTGATATAAAATATTAGTAATTTAGTAAGAATCTTTTCTAATTATAAAAACGGTATTGCAAACCTTTAAAGAATAAATTGACAGGTTTCCTAATAAACTTTCAGTAAAACACGAATGTGTTATCGCGACGTCGGGTGTGTTAAAATAAGTGAATATTCTAATATTTTCGCATTTCGTCATTGTACATTATTAGCACAGATGCAGGTGCATGAACACATAGGAAATGGCCTGCAATCCCGTTTTTAACCGGAAATTAATAAATCAGCAAACAAGTTTTTTTCCGTGTACAACACACTTCTATACGGTTTTCTCTTCAGTGGTACCAACACCAACACAGTGGAAATGGTAGATATTAAAATTAGCATTCTATGGACAAGTTATTCAAATCATCAATTTATTAGTTTTAACTTCTTATTCATTTGAGAGCGCTTAAATGAAGCATATTATTAACCGATGCGATCAATTCGTTGGGCTTCGTTGATTTTTAATACGGGTTCGATTGACGCTATGTTTAGCTTTGGTGAACGCAGAACTGTGACACCCAATATATGACCATATAAATTTTGGATATTTGCAGAGATGACGAAACATGGAACAAACGTTATTTATGTTACTTAATGGCGTATGTAACTACGGTATGTAATGTACACAAATAGACTCAACTATTTTTTTAACCAGACGTGTCTGTGAAACCAATCACACGACACAAAACAATGTTAAATAATGTGTGTTTGGTAGCCGAGACTTCAAGGCTAGAATTACATGAATGTCATAAATACATAATACTTAAGAATAGATTTAATTACAAATTTGACACCGAATAGAACGATTAAACTTTCCAAGAGGACTTAAAAATAGAAACTGAAAATAATATTTACACAGGGTGTTCGGGGGTAAAGTGCACACACTTAGGGATGTGATTCTACGTGATGGTAGAAGTAAAACAGATAAATAACTTTTTTCCAAATTCCTTTGTTTTTCAAGATTATTTTATCCGTACAAACTATTCAACTTTTGTGCCTGAAAAATACCTTAAAATATAGATTACGAAAAAATATTTTTTTTGACTTATAATATCATGTAGAATCACCTCTCGAAGGTCGCAGACTTTACTTCCGGACACCCCACATATAAAATAGTGAATACTATAAGGAAGAGGATGGAGAAGTTAGAGAATTATAAGAAGATGAAAAATTTGAGAAATTATTAGTAAATAGATCACACTAATTAATTATGTACATACTATACCTCTAAGTTAGGGAATAAGGATATATTATGTTTTGTCTGAAAGGTGATTAAATCGATAGGGTGTAGAATTAATGGGTATTGTAGTTGTAATGTATTCCGTGTGTAAGGATCCATTCCGTAATTTGATTTTTAAAGGAATGGGGTTGACTCGCGGTTTTTAGGTTTTCAGGGATAAGGTTAAAGAATTTAGGAGCTAGGAAGAAAAATTGTCTTTGAGCTGACGTGGTATGTAGTGAAGGTACTTTGTAGTGACCGATGGTTATTGTTCTGGTGTTGTAGTTGTGTTGTAAGAGAGTTTTATTTTTATATTTGAACAGGAAATGTATTAGCGAAAATTTTAGGTGGAGTTGTCATAAACCTTATATTAGAATATGGGACCGAGGACATCAGTGGTTAAATTCAAATTCTTGACTCGAGACCAAAAGGTTCGGGTTCAAAAAGCGGCGTGGGTCAATAAATTTTATTTTCAATTGAATATTCGTTTCTGATATAAATAAAATCAGATAGGTGTATCTGAGGTACCAAAAAATTGGGTAGAAATTTGCAATCTCACCAAAAAAGATGGCAGTCAAGAATAAAGCAAATAATTTAAGATAATTTTGTCAAAAATGGAAATGTGAGATTAATAAAAATTAAGGAATGTGGTATTAGCTCAGTCGGTGCCAGTACCGGTAAGACTAGAGGACCAGGGTTCGAGTCCCAGTTGTGACGGTTTCTTTTTTTTTCGGTGTCTGTCTGTTTCATATTTTCTATGGCTTTCCGGCCTTCCTCTTACTCTTCTCCTTTGCCTTCACCCCCTCCTCCCCTTCCTTGAACCGCATTACATTCATGAACTATGAATGCTGTAGTTTTACCGATTGTGTGGAAGATACCACATAACCTCATGAAAAACTAGTCAAAAAAATTTAGGCATTCATCCAAACATCACTCGTCTAATTGCAGGCGTATCCTAATAAATAAATTAATCAAAACCAACAAGGATCTCGGCCGATTTATCAAAAGCAATAGGTCCACCCATTACATGACATCTTTACGATAAATCAAACCCAATCAAGAAACGACATAAATCTATTAAAATATTTACCATGGTCAAATATATTTTACATGGTCAAACAAAGTTAAAGGAGAATCGCTGGTAGCTCCGTTTAAACTTCTCTCGTAAAATACGAATTCAACCGAAAAAATAGAGGTTCTAATGGAATTATGTATCTGCATAGCCAGTCAATAGTCAGGTTACGGTCGGTCAAACAGATTTCGCATAGCGGTGAGTAGTGGGCGGTATAATAGGGATCGGTTACACATCGCACTAACACTAAACATAATATTCCGAAAATATATAATAATAACCTTTTTTGGCTTAACCCCTCAAGCGTTTTAGGGCCATATATGACCGTGCGTCCGTATTTTTATCTTTTTTTCTGTCATACAGAAATATGTATGTTTGCGATGTTAGAAAGAAAAATAATATTTTTTCTCAGTTAGACTCAAATATTAACTCAAAACTATAAAAAATAATGGATAAAATTCTAAGAATAGCCAAAATGAATAATTCATATTTCGCACCGCTAACGCTTCGGTGTAACTTTCATAGTTTCTATTATATGAACGAGATAAAAAGTGAAGTTACAGTTTTCTTACGAATTCCCCGAACAGAAGGAATGTGTTTTCGATATTTCGATTTCTGTACATTTTTCTACGTTTGGAGTAAAACATGAAGTAAAAATGTGGTAAGCGTTTTGACAACATTTTATTTATTTATTTATTGTTTGAAACATTTAGAGAGTGTTAACAATTATTACATTTATATTATTTGGGTGGGAATGTGCACAGATATTAACACCCCAATTAAAAATGTTCACAGCACGCGTAAACAAGGTCTAGTTGATATTAGGCGGAGATGCTATTCATAATTGATTAAAATATTACTTAAAGTTAGTAATGTTCATTTTAAATACATAAACCGAAAAGATAATTTTGTCTAGTTTCTAAAATAGTGTTTTTTAAAAGAATTTATAAAATAAATTGTATATAGCACATTTGAAATGCATCGGAAACATTGTAAAACAAGATAAAATTAAAAAACATAAATGTGTTATTATTTTTTCACGAGTTCTATAATTTTGCGGGAATTATAGATGGCAATTTTGTATAATTATAATGTAATGTTTGTTTTTAATATAGCACTGAAATGAATAATCTTTAAGTTTGTCATTGCGTAAACATCATCTCTGATTGCGATGCAGGGGGCAAGTAAGGTACGTCTGTTTTTCTGGGAAATTTATTTACATAATATTCGAATAAACGTTTTATTGAATCAACACATAAAATGAAACCAGAAATGGAGAAATGACGGTCTTTTAAAACTGGATTGAGTAAATATATGACATGATTACCGTTACGGCATCCGTATGATCTAGAAACTCGTATGGAAGATCTTTTTCCATTTTTAGTGGCTAGCTTCAACACTTCAAGTTTTTTATGCGAAACTGTACAAGGCCAGTTGAATTATGGCATCTCCATTTGGCGGGATATTGTGAGGTTGGAGGAAGTTGAGGACGGGATGTAAAAATGGAAGGTGAAGGTTGGGAAATACCTGGTTATTTGATCAAGTCAGTAAACACAGAAAAGGTCATTTCAAGCAACTTTGATTCATCACGGTGACTTCTTCCTTAAAGCGATCTGACTGACGCATCTCATTCGCCTCTGCATGCGATTACTATAAACATAACATTTTACATCTAGTACCGTCTAGTTTTATAGTTATTTTTTACGTTAAATTACAACGACAACCTTATATTCGATTGATTCATTTCATTCATACAACTCACTTAATAATTAAAACCTTTAATTCATTCGATTCATTTGATAATTTTGATCTATTTTCTATCCAGAACCCTTAAAAATGGCTTTAAAGAATTCAAAACACAACCATTTTTTTTAAAGAAAACTTAAACTTAAAAAAAATGTATGTAAAAAACAAAACAATATGAACTTTAAACCTTTATTGAATGAAATTTAAAAACACGACAACAGTAATAAAAATATTCTTCGTAACTAGAAAAATAAAACACCCCTCTCCCATACACACAAACATAGCTTGTTGTGGAGGTACGTCTTAAAATAAAAAATATATATATTCACAAAATTATCTTACTATATACTAAATGTGTGAATTATTAAAACCTGTTATCAATTATATGTAAATTTTGAATATTAAAATAAATTTCTTTAAAAAAATGATTACTTTGATTCATTTCATTAATTTGATTCCTTTGATTCATTTCATTAATTTGATTCCTTTGATACTTTTGATTCACTTAATACACCCAATACATTTGATTCACTTAATGCATTCAATTCATTTGATTCATCCGATTACATTTTGATTCTTTGAAGATAAAATAAACTCACCTTGCATTCGTAAAGAGCGCTTTTCCAAGATGCCTTGTTGGAAGAGAAGTAGTAACAGCTATTCCCCAGTCTTATGAAGTCCGGTGGACAAACATAGTACATGGAACGATTTTGTTGATACTCATTTCGAGCTGCAACACCTAAAGAGATACAAAATTAATTACATTTACAAAATTAAATAAAGGACGCCAAACATTATACATTATACAAATGAAAAAGAATCTTAAATCAATTTATTGTTGAATTCATACCTACTTCCCAAGTTATTAATAATAGCGTAAAAGTACAAGAAGATTAATTGATGGCGTAGAGCGTAGGTTAATATCACATTGCCATTTCAAGTAATTAAAAATGATCTCAAAATAAAAAGCGTAGGATGCTATATTTATCTAATTGGTTAATTTTCCAATACGATGTTGATCGTAAAAGTTGCAAAACTGAAATCCTTGTGCAGAAAACATGTTCTAATATTGGTGGCGGATCATTAAAATTGATAAACGCTGTTCTGCAATCATTTATTTACCAACCCCAGACGTCATCAAACCAATCAAGAAGCGTTCGATGTGTCTCTGATATGTAGTCGTATAGACGCGATATGTGACCTTGGGGCCGCTCCTCGCCGATAGAGGTCAGGAGCGAACTATCTGGACCGGACCAGGAATTGATTCATTTTATTACTAATTCACCTTGGTAGGTACACTCTTAACCTCAAAAGATTTTTTTAAAATTATTGTGTTTCATCGTTTTCCCTTGGCCTTCTAATTGTTTATTTGTATTACATTTTTCTTTTACACTTTTAACTATCCCGCAGCCAAGTAGGGGAGTAGGTAGTACCCAAAATTACTATCCTCCTTATATTAGCTTAAATACTTGACATATCATTTTAGTATTTTACGTATTTCTGCGCAAATACACAAGTTACCACTAATAATTGACTGAATAATTGAGATTTCTATAGTTTAAAAGCCCATATGACAGAAAAATGCATGGGGTCGTCGGAAGACTCACTTGGTTACAGACGTTTTGTTTAGCATCTTGGCCTGTCCAGAGTTAAATACGTATTTATGAGAAATCTTGTATTTTTCGAGTACTTTATAAAAGCTATTTTTAAAGGTTATGTATAATGCTTAAGATTTATATTAGAGAGAATAAATAAACAACTTACCATTTATCGGCAAATATAAGAAAAATCCCAGGACGATTCCCAAAGCATTCCATATTCTGAATGAATTTCGGTTGAAGGTCCCCATATTGAAGTTGTTTTGTAATAAGATCAATAATTTTACTCCCACGATAATGAAACGCTCATTTCTTAAACTGTTGTATAGTTTTGTGCATGCTCCCAGTCGAAGTTTTTTCTCGTTACATCGTGCTCTTTTTTGATCTCGGTAGAATGTTTACTCGACATCCGATTTTCTGTAACATAAAGAAAGATAAACAAAGTTAGATACACGCATTGCATCAAGTAACAATAAAATTACCCATCATCAAAGTCAAGCGACCTAATTACTTCTTACACAAACGTAAATAATTTCATAAAATTTAAAACATTCATTCGTGAGTACGTCAATGAAATTATGACACATATCATTATGGAAGTGTGAAAAACTTGTTTATTTGTTCAAAATACATAACAATAAAACTGTTTATTCTTAACATAACACAATTATCAAAATATTTCCATTCTTTGAAAAAGTACAAGTTGAATGTAAATATTTTCGATAGGAATCGTTGATTCTATTTTGTGGTTATACTCATTCTGGTTAGATTTATGTACTTTGTAAACAAATGGCGTTCTAAGTTATTGTTGACAAAGCTAAGCGTTAACCTAACTACGTTGAGAAATAGGAACGGACGTGTACGATCGTTTCGCACTAAAGTTAATATGCAAGTCGAGTGGCAGAGTACTTCAATAAACCACGAATCTGCAACTCGCTGCAAAAGATTACGATACACGGTACTAGGATTATTCCGAACATGACTTTTCCGACTGCTAATATTGCGCACAGACAATTCCTCGCACGAAGATTCCGCACAAAAATCCAAACACAGAATATTCCGAACACATATGTTTGCGCTCGTTGAAAACTATGAACCATGTTTTTCACAAAATTCAGTATATTATTTTAAGGTTAATATGTAGGTAGGTATGTTTAAATTTTAGTCAATTTGAAACATTTTGACTAAGTTTTAATAATAATTACCAAATAAATTTGTTTTTATTTATTATTTACATATTTACATTTGTTAACATGTAATTGTTGGGTTATGTAATATAATGTGTATTTGTTGGGTTAGCTGAAAGAAATAGGATTTAACCTGTAAGCCTTTGTAGGTACTCTTTTTGTAAAAATAATATTTTTTTGAAATTGAATTGAATTTGAAATAAACAAATTTTCTTCATGTTAAGTCTAAGCCAAAGGTCACTTACAAGTCAACATCCCAATTTTAATATAAATATGTGAAAACCACTTTTTTGTTGTTGTAAATAATCTGTTTTCGGAGTTTTTAATGTGCGAAATAATCCGTGCCCAATATTCTTGGTCGGAATAATCATGCGTCATGAGTCATTATTATTCTTGACTGCTTGGTTTCTTTTTCAGTTCGTGTTCGGGAACCTAATGGAAAATGCATGTAAAGGCGGACTACATTTCAGATAACATGGGTGCGAAAAACATTCGCAAGTCAGCGGCGTTTTTCATAAATTATTTAAGTCTGTACTTTATAAATACAACTCAGGTTGACTGGTCGAGTCTCCGTTTTATATACTTAGAATCAACAACCGATTAGCAATGAATCGTTTGTTTTTCCGTTTATAAATTTTATATTTTTCACTGCTGCATTTTAATAACATATTTCGTCTAGTCGTTAATCGCTAATATTATACTATGCTATGGCTTATTTAATTCCTTCATTAACAGACTACTCACAATTCCTTGATTAACAGACTACTCACAATTCATTGATTAACAGACTACTAAAAATTTCTTGATTAACAGACTACTCACAATTACTTAAAATTACTTGATTAGTGAATTTTGTGTTTGATTTATAGACTATTAATAACTTTATAAATACTACATACACATTATATTTATGCACGGAGAAAAATGAGTATTGCTAATTTATTAAAAATATTGGTAATCCGGTTAAAAACGGAATTGCAGGCCTTCTCAATTAAACTTTAATAAATTCCTAATATATCGGAACACATTTTCATGCACCTATATTTGCTTTGATAATATATAATTACGAAATGCGAAAATATTAGAATCCGTTTCGACATCGTGATAATATATTGTACTAAAAAGTTGATTAGGAAACCTATCAATTCATTCGTTAAAGGCCTGAAATCCCATTTTAACTGTATTACTAAAAATTTTAAGTGTTTCTTAATAAATTTTTTTCTTCGGGTGTAAATGTAAAAAATTAGCATTGCAAACACAGTGTTCCGCAAAGCGTGTGCCGCGGCACACTGATGTACCGTGGTCATCAGTTGGTGTGCCGCGGAAAAAAATCGCGGAAGATAATAAGAAAGCAAATGGGAGCAGGTGAGAGATAATATCACTCACTTCTGTTTCTCACTTCATTTGCGAGCTAAAAAATGAGTCCCAGACGTTTTTAGAGGCCCAGGGTTCAGATTTTGCTTCTGTATTTTAGAAAAGAAGAATGGGTAGTAAAACTTGTATATCTGGCGGACATATTCGCTCATTTAAATGAGCTCAACAGAAAAATGCAAGGTAGGAATTCTTATATTTTAACGTCTTCGGACAAAATTGGTATTATGGATCAGCCACGCTGTCAATGGTAGTAATGAATTGTTTCCAAATGTCATGGCTGCCGATTCAGAAACAAAGTGCAGGCTTTGATAGTGAAACACTTGGAGCTATTAGCAGAAAAAATTAACTGTTATTTTCCTAAGTGTGACCTACAACCTATGGACTGGGTACGAAATCCATTCTCGGATAACATTTCCCTTGGACACTTACCGATAGCAGGAAGAATTCATAGAGTTAAAAACTGATCGGACATTAAAACTAAAATTTTGCAAAGAAGAGCTAGCACATTTTTGGCTGCATATAAAAAATGAGTATCCACTGCTTTCAAAGCGTGCTGTTAAAATATATTACCATTTGACTCAACCTACTTATGCGAATTGGGATTTTCAACTCTCACTACTATTAAATCGATAAAAAGAGAACGCCTGAGGACGATCAATGAAGAGATGAGAGCAGCCTTATCAACGATTGCTCCAAATTTTGATCTCCTGTGCTCAGTTAAACAGGCTCACATTTCTCACTAAACAACTTTTCATATTAGGTATTTTGATTTTAGTAATAAATAAATATTAAATAAACATTGCTTTTTTTCTTTGGTGTACCTCTAAAATTTCTTGATTTGATAAGTGTACCTTGAACACAAAAAGTTTGGGGAACACTGGTCTAACATATCTATTATTATCTTACGCCCTACGCAAGATTGTCTTTGCCTTACAAGGGCACGTAGATGCCTTTATAATATTGTACCTTTAGTATGAAAGACAATGCGAATTTCTTAGATATAACTGTATGTGTAACCTTTTAAGATTGTAGGACAATTATTAATGAAGGTAAAAAGTCCACATGGTATCCATGGAAAATATCAAATAAAATATTGTAAATTATTCACGTTATTATCATAATACTAGAGCACCCCCTTTAAAAATCGCGGTATATTATGATTTTAGTATGTGAAGCTGTAAGTATTGCTTCAGGATCATTGTCTTTCAAAAACAATTATTTACATTCGTTTGTTCACAAATTACAGAAACGTCATAAATTTACATGAAAATGTTAGTAAACATGTGAAAAATATCTGTAAAAATTAAAACCAAAGAAATACACATTTAAAATTTTGGATTATTATTACTAAAGTAATTTGTTACCAATTTTATTGCTTGGTTACCACACTAAGTTTAAATTTTACACATTATTCAGGAATCACTTCCCGACAAACGAAATTAGCATGAAAGAAGGAATAAGTTAACAAGATTAAATCAGTTTTTTTTTATAAAAAATAGTATTTATGAAGGAAAAAGTGAAAGGGATAAGTTTATTTTATAATAATAATTTATTAATAAAGAAATGCAAATATGTAAAATGTTACGAATAACCTGAGAATATTTGAATTTCTCATAAAACACGGAGAAAAATGAGTTGCTGATTTATTAAATTCCTGTTAAAAAGGGGATTTCGGACCATTTCCTAATGAACTTTTAGCACATTCGCGTTTGTCCTGATAATATACAATGACGAAATGCGAAAATATTAACATATTCGTGTTTTACTGAAAGATTTTTAGGACACCTGTCAATTCATTCGTTAAAGGCCTCTAATCCAGTTTTTAATCTATTACGAATAATTTGAAGAGATTATTAAAAAATAGCAATTTTTTATATCAGTTGGTTTTCTCCGTGCACCATCATTACAAGCGGAAAATTTCTGAGGACTTAGCTGACAGATGTTTGAACCCGCCACGCCTGGGTGAGAATCGATGCTGTGGACCACTCGACCAATTAACAAATATTACTAAATAATGTATCAAAGAAAGAACTACATTTTTCTGGAATTTTTATATTCTTTTAAAGTAATTTATAAAAAAAGAAAATGATTTCTTGCGGAACACAATGGTAAATATATTAATTTAATATTTTAGATTAATTACGTAGTTAGAAGAAAATATCTTAACGTGGTCAGTTTATCAATTATTGTGGTATTGGACCTACATCACGAATTAAATTATTCAAATTCATAAGAAAATGGGTCGGTTATTTTTATTTGTAGGTCAGTAGGTACTTTATGATTGATGCCTCGAACACAATAGAAGAGACAAACTCAGTGGGATGATCTTTATGCTGATGAAGCAATGGTACTTTTCCCATACGCTCATCTGTGTCGTGAGTGATGTACCACTAGCCATTAATGTTTGCTATTGACCGCAACAAACTTCTAGAATATTTTTTATTCGAGCGGCTTATTCATTTTAACGTTGCAAAAATATTTGGAAACTATTTTTCTGAATCAGTGTGAATATTATTATACTAGATATAATTGCATGATATAAATAGTAGATGTGTTCAACAGCGAGGAATTTAGTTACAAGAAGGATATAATAACTCACCATATAAATAATTTTATTTAATTTTATTGCAACAACTTTTGGAGGTTATACCCATAAGAACAAGACATAGATAAATAAAAAACGCACGGTCTCAACTGGGAATCGAATTCAGGATCTCTAATCACTCGTTCATTGGGACTTCTTTATTTTATATCATTTTTGTCGATCTCATATTTAAAATTATAAAGTTATTTAAAGAAAGACATTCCCGGATTACGAATAACCTGAAAATATTTGAATATCTCCTACTACCACCATAGTAAGCGGAAAATGTTGCTTGTGTTGTTATAGAGGACTTGGCCAGCCGAGGAGTTGAATACACCACGCCTGGGTGAGATCCAAACGCGATGCCAACTTAGCCACTGACCGGCTCAACTAATTTTTCCCATATTATTGGCTGCCATCTTTTCGAATGATTGCAAAGTTCTAAAGAACTTGTTTGTAATTTAGATAGTTTCTAGGATAAACAAATACGTTTTTTTTTAAATTTTTATATGTATTATCTTCTTCTTCAATGATATATTGATGTTATATTTTATTATTATTTTGCACTTCTTTAATAATGTTAGAGTAAATTATTATGTATACCGCATGTTTGTAAAAGCCCCTATGTGCGTATTTTATAAATAAATATTTATTACATTTAATACTCGTTCGTGCGAAGACTTGGTTGACGTAGTTACTAGAGTTAAAAGAATTTCCATGAGAACAGAACTATTAGATCATAGTTAGTGAATGTAATAATATTACAGAAGAGGATTTATATTACACATAAATTAGCGTAATGCTACGTACACATACGCGAGCCAAACTGCCGAACTGAACCTCAACTTATGTGAAAGAAACTAAGAAGCAGTTTAAGCAGTTTAAGTTTAGCAGCTAAAAAACGCCGTTTGCAGTTGCTTCGTTCCTTTCCCGTAATTTGTGGCTCCGTTCGCGTTTCAGTTCGCAAATGTATACGTACCATTATATATACGTCTAGCTTAGATATTGCATAATTGGCTTAGTGGGTACAAACAACTTAAATAATTTATAACAGATGTGATTTGAGATTTTCATATCACGATTTTCGTATTATCTTGGTTTATTTTTGGGTTATTGTGCCGTGTTTTGGACAGTCTCACAGTTTCCAACATCAGGGCAGATGAGTATATTGTGGTGAGGTGTGTGTTTATGATTGTAAAAGCGTGTTGCAAGCTTTAATCCTTCAGTATAATAATGACTAATTAATGTGGTTTTCGGCATTTAGTTTTAGTGTGACCGTCAAGTACCGGATACCTGTTAAGCTCGGCCCCGTTTTCTCTATAAATATTAATATTTTTTGTGGATTTCAATTGGCACCGTAATTAGGCATGCTCGATGCGTTTTGGGTCTTCCCAGGACTTAAAGCGCAAATCCAAAGCAATGTCCGGTTTGAATGTTCAGAGATCCTTTCAGATCCCAGTGCCAGAATAACAGAAGAGTATGTATGAGACGGTTATGAATATGGAGAGACCATGGAGTGTGTGTCAAGAAAGAGTAGTGTGGCAGGCTATCCTCTCTGCCTACACCTACGGGAAAACGGCGTGATGGTTTATTAGTTAGTTAGCTAGGTTATTAACCCGGGAATTTTTTTTTATTTTTAAAAAGGTGCGGAAATAGAGTGATGGTTAATTAGTCAATTATCATGTACACGAATTTGTTCTGCTCCGAAAAGTGTCAAAACAAATAAATTGTCGTTATATTTAAACAGAGTGTGGCGCCGTTTTCACATTTCTGGCACATCGCACATATTTTTTTGCATCGGCGAATAATGTTTTTTTATTTTAGTTTGTGGGTGTCGGGTGTGTGTGAGTTTAAAACGCAAGCGAAAATAGCTGCAGATCACTTTGTTATCGACCGAGCGAATTGTCAAAATGCATGTATTTTCAATAACTGAATAAAAAGTGCATGTAAATAGACGTAGTCTATTCACCTTTTAAATATCAGGAACCCAAATTCGTATGATGTTTGGGGACAAATTTCGTCTCCTAATAATTAAAGGCTTGAATACGGAAATGCTACGTACATACACAAAATGCAAATATGTTTATTTATCTCATTACCTGGTTAAAACGATCCATTTGTTATACATGGAAAACAAAATATAAAGGAAACATTTTTTGAAATTTATGAATGATATTATTTTTATTTTTCTTGATTTTAGCAAGCAAACGTTATTTTAACGAAATCGTAAACTTACATAATTTTTTTGATTGATTTCAACAAATTTGAACAATATAGTTGAAAAATCCATATTGAAATTTTTTTTCATTTGTTTATTTAAAGCAGATACTTTGTGTTGTAGCATTATAATATAAAATAAAACAATAACTTATTAACCCTAGTCCTAGTCCTGGTAGTAAACCTGGACCTCCGCTATAGAAAAGTGCCAGTTCTAACCGTAAAACATCCATTATGATGAAAATTCGTTAAAACTAAAATGAAATAAATTTGGTGTTTACTAAGTTATTGTCTTATTTTAAATTAATTGACTTGTTTTAACCAGTGATTCCTGAGATTATTTGGAGTAAAAAATATAAATGAAAAAAATGGAATCCTACGAATTTGGAATCGTTGGTCGATTACTAGGCTAAATGACCGGTGATGACATAGGGCAGAATTTTTTTTGCTTAGTTTTGAAAAATAAATTGTCATGGGCTTTGAAAAAATTTCACATACATTTTTTACTCCAAATAATGTCAGGAATCACTGGTTAAAGTAAGTCAAGTACGTGCCTTAACATCCTGTATATCATTGATACTTATAATATTTAGTAGGTGTCTTGTTTTACGGAATATTCCCGCGTTTATCGGATTTCCAGCGTGACTGTCTAGTATACAGAGAAAAATGAGAACCTATTGCTAATTTATTAAAAAACATCTTCAAATTATCGGTAATTCGGTTAAAAACTGGATTGCAGGCAGTTTCTTGATAAACTTATGGTATATTATAGACAATATGATATGACGTAATGACGTTCCGACATCCTAATGATACATTCGTATTTTACTGAAAGTTTATTAGGAAACTTATCAATTCATTCGCTAAGGGCCTGCAATCCTGTTTCTAACCGGATTTCGAATCATTTGAAGGTATTCATAAAAAATTATCAGTATTTTTAATCCGTAAGTTTACTCCGTGTGGTGTTGTTGTATGTTGAGATGTCTATTTCACTTTAGAAAAAAATATATCCTTTTTATACAAGGTGTCGAGGGGTAAAGTGCACTAACTTCGGGAGGTGATTCTACACGATAATACAAGTAAAAAAGGTGAACATGTTTTTTTTTAAATTTTAACGTTTTAAGGTAGTTTTAGGTATAAAGTTGAATTTTTCGTATGGAAAAATAAATATTCTTCCAAGGACAAATATTTTTTCATCGAAAAAATGAACGAATTTCATAAAAGTTATTTATTTGATTTGTATTTCTACTATTATGTAGAATCAGCTATCGAAGTTTGTCCACTTTACCCCCGGACACCTTTATAGTGTTGGATATCAATATATTATAATATCGTGAATTTTTAAATCTATATATTATAATAATAATAAATGTTTATTCCGGTATGTGGGGGTACCACATTATGCATTATTATATTTCCGAATCCTAACAGTTGGCCACGTTGCCAAGTAGGTTATATTAAAATATGACTGTTCAAACGCCAATAAAAATGTACCATTTAGAAAAAAAATCCGGTTTTGAAAATATGTTTAAAATTATTTTTAAAATCTGAACATGTAAGGAACACTAACGAAAAGGAAAGCAAGTGGCACATTAATATTATTAGTATTAAAGGCCAGATAAATGTAGTGGCGGAATGCTCACAGTACCCAGTTCCCATGCTTATCTTCTGGGTGTCTGATGCTAATGAAATGTTTAAGTGGTCAGGTGACGTTATTATGCACGTTCAACTTCTTCAGCAGATAAGCGAAATGGAAACCATGGAAAATAAAGAAACGTTGGAGTCGGAATAATAAATTTATTATTGGGAGCTTAGCCAAACCATTAAAATTTCATTGCTTTTAGTAAATACCGCAGCAAATTACACGTACTAAATATCGTTATGTAATTTTGAAGATTTTCAATTATTGGTGCATTTGAGATCGTTACTCCATTTAAAAAAAGTAATAAATATGATGATGTTCTGTTTTTAACCTTTCCTTTGCCATGCTGTCAACTGAGTTGGCGTTGTTTCTGTTTTAAATTCGACGTATTGAGTCGCGTTGCGGTTCCTTCTCTTTTAACCTAATGACGGACGTTAAAATTCTTTCTGAATCTTTAGATCATGATAATTTTAACCTAATGATGGATGTTGCAATTTATTCTTTTAAGAGGAAGCTACAAGCCAAAAATGTGTATATTCTTGGTATACCTTATATTGTAGATAATAGACATTAGAATTGCTTGTCAAACGGAGTCTAGAAACGTTTGATTTTATGCACAAAACTGGTTTTTATTTATTTTGTAAATAATTTTATAAGAAAGGCAAAAAGTTAATCAAGTGAAACTGTCACAGATAATATTAGGTAAAATACTGTATTTTTAAAAGTTATTTTCTTTACGCGTTCACACATTTCGATTGAAAAAAAATTTTTTTTAGTAGTTTACATTTTTATTTTTTATTGAGTAATTTATTTTTTTATTTGTATTATACTCAAGCGAAACGATAGGAAAACCTTCAATTTATCTAAAGCTAATTTTTTGGTATTCATAATGTACACCAATTCGTTATAAAGATTGATCAAAATAGTGATTTAGCATTAAGCTTCGCCTTAATCTTTAGATCATGATAATGCTTACGAAGTCATAAATCATGTCATTTTATATTTTCATAATATAGTTCCACAGCTATTTTAATAGATACAGTAGGATAAAACAACAATTTAATTTAACAGCAAAGTTGTCGATAACCTTTCCCTGATAAATATTCCGATCTGTTTTGCTGAACCTAAGAACTTATTACCTACGTAAAATAAATCTACCTTATCAAAGTACCTTGTTGACTCTGCTATAAGTTCATTTATGTTACGATCAACATCACAACATCCAGACGTGGCTTTTACAAAACGAAAAAAATCATAAGTATATTATACAGAGGGCTGCAAATAATTTTAATTGGTTTAAATAGCAATACCAAGATAGTTCAAGTGTAAAAGTAAGTAACTTTAAGATAAGCTTCGGTTCTAGTGTACATATTCCACATTATTACAGCGTTCAGAAATTAGTGATGGATAAGTTCTTTAGATTAGATTAAGTTAATATAATTTTTTAAATGCTTTGTAGGCATACATTTATATAATAAAAGCATAAAAATGGAAAAACGTCTTTTTGAAATATACATAATATATCAAAGAGGTCTTATATTTAAAAAAAGGTTCCAGCGAAATGTAAAATTCTGAAGTACATTATTTATTCTGTGGGAGTGGGATCTAATACAAGGTGACCGGATAACTCATCAAAATGACAAAGCAACGAAAAGTGATATGAAGCCATGAACAGTGATGAAACAATAACTAGTTTAAATAGGTTACTTTATTTTTATTTTTAATGACTTAATATCACTTTTTAAAGGTATGTTGAATTGTCATCGTATTGAGTTAACATACATAACCTCATATTTGTCAGTAGAATATGTGGTTATTATTTGTACCAAAATCAGCGTTACTCGCATTTTTTGTCAATTATATCACATAAAAAATAATATATGTATATATATATATATATATATATATATATATATATATATATATATATATATATTGTCAAAACTGTAAATACGAATTAGGAAAAAAACAGGAGTTTTAGAGTAGTGTCAAAAGTTTAACCCGTAAATTAAAATGAATGTTTTAGATTGATTCCATTACGCTACGGAATACGAATACCGATTTAATACCGCGTTGCGTATCATCCAAAATGTAGTCATATTTAATTGCAATGATAAATTAACCATTAGTAAAATGTCACGTGCTGCTAATGGTAATCTTTATAAATATCCAACCAGGTGATGGTGATTCTCTTTTATGGTATCTCGTCTTTAAATTTGGATTTTGATTACGAAAAAGAAAGCTTACAGCCTCAATATTTCATGTTTTTATAATTGCCAATTATTATTTGTGTATTTAAGGCGAAGCTTAATGCCAAATCACTATTTTGATTAATCTTTATAACGAATTAGTGTACATTATGAAATCCAAAAAAAAAGCTTAAGTTAAATTGAAGGTTTTCCTATCGCTCCCTTGACTAGAATAAAAATAAATTACTCAATAAAAAATATAAATCCAAACTACTACAAAAAATATTTTTTCAATAGAAATGTATGAACGCATAAAGGAAACAACTATTAAAAAATACAGTTTTATAGCTAAGATTATCTGTGACAGTTTCACTTGATTAACTTTTTTTGCTTTCTTATAAAATTATTTACAAAATAAGTAAAAACCAGTTTTTTTGCTTGAAATCGAACGTTTCTAGACTCCGTTTGCCAAGGGATTTTAATTCCAATTACCTACGATATAAGGTATACCAAGAATATATACATTGTTGGCTTGTAGCTTCCTCTTAATATCAAAACATTTATTTAGTTGTTGGTATAATTTTTTAGTTACTTCATTACTTGGCAGTTTAGTAGATGGTAAAAACATTATTTTCACGCTAAGGCAAAATTTATTTTATCTTTCGTTGCACACATTTACATTGATTGCATTTAGTTTGTCTCTTGCTCAGGTATAGGCAGACCACTAAACATGCACATTTTATATTAGTGCAACACAATGTGAATATGCACAATCGGTACATTACAATTATTTATTGCATCGTCAATCAAATATGCCATTTGCTTATTCTCTTTATAAGTACAAAAAATATTTCGAAGTGAAAACAATTGAATTAGGACTAAAAATAAATATCTTAAAAAACACTTAACACAATCATAAATACTTTTTGAAAAAATGTTAACACTAAACAAGCAGTTAATCATGGACGCAACCTTTTACAAACCTTTCGATAACCTTCAAGTAACTTCGTGTAAATCAGTTTCCAATAAATAGGTAAATTTCACACCTTTTGTTGCTAGACTTAAAGCTTCTATTCATAATTTAATATTTACGACATTTTCAACTACAAAGGAAAAATGTCAAGTCCCTGACCCTAGAATACACTAAGCTACAAAATCTTTTTAATTATTATTGGTAGATACTTTGGTAGATGTCACCCTGGTGAAAGACCATATGGTACTAGATGCCATAGTCCCTCTGGCTCCGGACAATTGTGAGTTGTGAGGTAGGGGCTTGTGCGGTATTCACAAAAAATGAGGTTGTGTTAACAAGTTAAAACGTATCACGTTTTCTTTAATTGACTATTAATAAAAAGATTGTTTAATATGATCCATGTCGATATGTTATGAAATTAAACGAGTCAGTGGGTGTTGCTACTGTTTTGTAGTATAAATGGTGTTTACTGAATGTTTTCAGAATCAAAACCGATTAGTTAAAAGCATTAACCCTTCTCCATCCAAACTTAATAAATTTATGGATTCAAACATTTTTATGTTTGATTATGTAGCAGTTTTAAATTTTAAAAAAAGATTTATGATATTTTATATGCCTAGACATTTTATTATCTATCGATATATTTTTTTTGCAATTAAATTTTATAGTACACTAGGTATACCCAGCTTTGAACGACTTACTGCACAATGTTTTCCAATTGAATAACGGAGTATTTTCACGAACTATGAATATCAAAATCTGATTCTGAATACCGTGTTAAAAATGTGTAATTTTAGTATTTTCATTTATAATAATTGATTTTAAAAACGATCTAAAATCGCACATTCTAAAACGGTTTAAACTGACTATAATTTCATTATGACGTAGAAAACGCTTGTGGCTGGTAAGACGGCTTTCCCTGACGTTGGCCGGTGTAACGTCAACAAAGCTATATTAATGAACACAAATGAACACGTAGTTTTGGCAGCAAATTAATAATGAAAAAAAATTATAAAAATAAAATGAAAATACCTCCATCATCGTGATTTTTTACTTAATTATTTTCAACAATAAAAAAACAGTGCTAGTACCTTTAGCCTATTTTGGAAAGAATTTAAGTGCACTCAAAATTTCACAAATTGAAATGTATACTGATATCAAGATGTCAAAGATCACGGAGAGTTTTAGAGGCTTTCTAAATCCGTATCATACATAAGATTAAAGTTTTCTGATGTATAGTTACGATTCGACAATTATAAATAAAAAAAATAACGATGATCTTAGGAAGATAAACAATATCCGCAAAAAAACACGAATTGAATAGCGTTACATAGTTGATCACATGCTTTTTAAATGTATTGGTCGACGATTATCTTTAGATAGTGATAGTTGTTATTTGTGTGATTTTTTACATGCATACGGTAGAGACAATGCAACTAAAAAAAGGTGATGTCAAGAAAGGTTAAGAATGTTAAACGCATAAATACAGTACTCACTCAGTGACAAAAAACTCGAAGTTTGTGTGGTTTATTTCTATACCGGTTGGGAAAGGGTTAATAGCGAGAAGCTAGTAGCTATTATAAGTTTGTTATGTATTCGGTGTACGTTTCAAAAGTTTTACATGGCCGATTAACGAGTTTGCTATTGCAAATGTCAATTAGCGAATGACCTAAATAAAATTGAGTACACTCAGTCTAATACCGACTCTATTTTATGATGCCAGATCTGATATGAGATATGAGCCATATATTTTAATTCCTCTAGATCTAGAATAATAATAATCATAGGGTACTTAGACTTAACTCTGTGCCGGCTATGGATAAATTCACTTTTGACTAGTTCAGGGAACGGACCAATAAGATCAAGTGTTTGGTTATAGCTACAAGAGGAATAATCTTGAAAGGATTTCAACTCCACGAATCTGCACAAATTCTGATCAATTAAAATAGTTTTCAGTTTCCAATTTCAGTAGCATTATAAAACAACATTCAACATCTTAAGCACATACACACGTAGGCACTTGTAATTTTCATTAAAATAAGGCAGACTGTTATCGGAAATCTCCAGAACTGAGAGCTTTTAATTTTCATAAAGCCAAGCTTTTTATGCATATAATTTGTAGGTTAACGCAATGATTTTGTCACTTCCATAATGAGCTATAGAGTTTTGAACTATAAATGTAATTATCAAAAATAAAACATTGCACTAAATTGGCTATTTTGTATTTTTAAATAATTCCATTAAAAAAATTTGCTCGACGTTATTATAACCATTTTCCCAAGATTTGACAAAATATTGGAAATTAAAAAAAACTGTAATTAAGTATTGAATGTATAGCATATTTTAAAATAATAAAAAATGTGTAAACATTACGCTTGCAACAATTGCCTGTAAGTTTAGTGATTCGTTAGTGTATACCTCACAAGAGTCCCAACTGCTCCCGTCTGGAGCCAGTGCGACTATGGCATCCCCAATTGGGGGATGTTGTGAGGCTGAAGGTAAGTGGGGAAGGGAAAGAGGAAGGTGGGGAAGTACCTGGCTATTCAGATCTAGTCACTAAACACGGCTAAAGCCATTTGGAGCAACGTTTCAATTCTGAATGGTGGTCTTACACCAGGGCGATACTGGTAGTATCTTCCACTCTGGAACGTGCCGCAAATATACTATATATTATTTTAATTAATTAATTGTGAAATAACACAAATTAATCAAATAAAATTTATTTGCGCACGCCGGGTTCGAACCCGCGACCTTCGGAATGGCAGTCCAATGCGTTACCACTGGACTATGCCGGCAGTCAAGAAAAAAGGTTAGAAATTGAAGTGATGAAAATATTAAGTTTAATTACCATTACAATTACAAAAGGAATGTGCAGTTCAATAATTGCACCTCGCCTGCATTTTAATAATAAGTTCTTTAGAGTCGACAGAAAATGAATCTCATTTACAATTCTAATATAATCTGTAAAAAATATTTACATAGCATTCGTAATAACATCAAAAAAGTATTAATATTTGCCGTGCATATAATTTGATAGGCTTCTTATGAGCACTGCATAACTTGGCGGATTAGATCATAAGATTCAGACCAAAAAAGTTTTCGTTTTTAAATACATATAGGTATCTATTTGAATTTCACTTTTGTTGTCGGTAATGAATGAATCCAAATCTTAGAAACAAAAATTAACCCACTTCCCGATATCTGCTCGAACTGAAACTGACTGGTTGTCGATGACAATTCATTCTATCAACTTTTGGTGGCAATCACGTACACATACGCGGTCATATAAACATTTCTCTGAAATCGGATGGTAGCAGTTAATACAAGGTTAGTAGAATTGTCGACTTCAGTTTCTGGGTAGGAAGGTTCAATCGTCAGTCAAATAATTTTTTTATGTATTAAAAGACAATTTTAAAACGGATGTATTTTAGTAAAAAAAAACTTATATTGAAGTGAAACTTCTTTACGCGCGTCATGCATTTTCGAGGACCGGAGTAAAACCGACTCATGACCGTCACGAAAAACCGTGATCATTTGGTGATGGGGGTACGGTACCCCCACCACCGCTCACCGTTCACTGTCGCTCTCTCACCGTAGTCGCTTACTGAGGTGAGAGAGCCACTGACGAACGTCCTCTCTCTCTCTTCTCTCTTTTCCTCTCTCTCTAACCAACGACGCCACGCCAGGCATCAGCTGCTTGCTTCGTGTACTGCGCGGTGAGTGTAATACGAGTGAAATACGTAATTGATTGTGGTTTATTCGATTTGGAACAGAGTTTTAGTGTCAAAAATGAGTAGTGACGAGATAGAAGTGAGAAAAAAGAGAGAATGAAATGAAAAGAGAGAGAGAAGAATACTAAAAGTTTCACTTCCGTCGTGGGTAGGCTTGCCACACACTGTATTTTTATTTTATTTTATACGAGTGTAAACAGGAACAAAAAGCTTTTTATAGATTTAATTGTTTAGTTTTGTTGATAAAACTGTAATCTGATGATACAGTTGGAGTTGATAACTAAACATTGTATACGTATATCATAAAAATTTTGATATTACTGTCGACCAAAACAGTATAATAAATAACTTAGTAATAACTAAACGTTGTTCTCATTCACGATACACAACACAACAATTTATAAAAATACTATATTTTTGTAAATTTGCAAAGTAATTACTTAAACCTGTACATATATGAACAACGTTTCCATTACGCTATTTAAAAGCACCTGTGTAAAAAATAAAGATAAGAGCAATAAATTTAAAATAAACACAGTTTTTAATGAGCTCCGGATAGTGCTGCCGGTAGCTAATACGAGGGCTTAAAAATACCGTGCATTTTATGTAATTTTACGCGGAACGAATGTCACACGAGGAATCCGCGACTGTGGAGAATTCCTAACAGGCCGTGAAGTTCACGTGAATGGCGCAGACGGGGATAAGTTAACCGTGGCCTATCACTCAATTCGAAATAACTCACCGACAATAATAAGGCCCGATAGAAGTGGCCGCTAGCTAAGCTATCGATAAGAAAATCCAACATTAGTTGATGAAGTTATAAGGTAAGAGACAACTAATTTCTACCATAAAGTAAAAAAGATTGGTGTCTGTGAAGCCTAATATTGAATATAATTAGTTGCATGATTTAAATCGCTTCAGTTTCTTTTTTTTACCATGAAAAAATGAATATTTGCCAATTCTTGCGGATATTGCCATAGTATGTTATGTCCATAACACTTTTTAGTCACACAAATATCGATAGATTGTATGTTATGCATACTAACCTATGGTGTACATACTAAAGTCGATGGTCAGTTTGCTTGAAGAGATGTAATTTTTTTTCAACCAGCAACGCAATGTAAAAAAAATGATTCCAGGAGTTAAAGTGTTCAAAGATCTGGTACAATACCAATTGTCTTCTTATTTGGAATTATTAAAAAATTTCATGTATTATAATGACGTTACTTAAAAAATATATTTATTAGAAAAAAACATAATTTACAGAAGAAACAGTAATTATTTCACCTTATTTTATACATAAGACGTACCACCATAATAAAGGTAGGCTTGTGTTTGGGAGATGTGTCATTTAGTTTGTTATTTTTTTTATGTATATGCCAAATTAATCAGTTTATATTTTCAGTGTGTTTTTAACGTGAAATTCAAAATCTTTGTTTTTATTTATATTTACAAAAATCTACTCCAAGATATATCTGGAGTAAATTTATAAAAAGTTAAATGTGCTATTTTAGATCGTTTTTAAAATCAATTATTATTACTGAAAATACTAAAATATCACATGTTTAAAACGGTGGTCAGAATCACATTTTGATATTCATAGTTTGTAAAAATACCTAACATAATATATTGTTATCGGCCGACGTAGATAACAGATGCACCTCTCATTAAGAAATCTTCCCGATAGAAACAGAACATCCAGATAGCGTTACCGACAAGTAATATATCAGATTGAATATCTGTTACCATCCATATAGGGACAACAACATATATGGCCTAAGATAGAGAAATTAAGTCACACAGATTAAAACCAGGTCTCAGACCACGCGACACGAAATCAACAAGGCATTAACCCTTGTAGGGAACTGTGAAGGTTAAGCCGAAACATAACCTTGAAGAATCGATTTTCCACTCAGTTAATACTTTTGCAACAGAGGTTAACAAATTTCTCATCACCTCTTCATATCCATACTCGTCGTGGGTTTTTGGCGCTTAACACCATCTGTCACAATTTGTTCCACTTGGTTCTGGCACCTTTTTAAACAATTTCTTCACCAGTGTCAAGCGTCGGATCATCTGGTACGATATTCTGATTAAAATTGCATGTCTGTAGATAAAGAGTATTCTGTGAATACGCCGCAAAATAAATAAAAACGGGTTTGCGACGAGTTAAATGTTTAAAAATGTTGATGGAATGGAGTATCTTTTAACCATCCGTTGCTGTAATATTCCTGTTATGGTTATGACATTACTTAAGACAAAAAGTCTTATGATAAATACATTGAGTAGGATAATAACAGATTTCAACTTCAACCCATTTTGATTAACAATTCGCTAGATTAGTTATCTAGATTCTCTCTCTCTCTGGTTTCAATCCTGGGATTGGTTTGCAGCAATTTCATCTAATCTCCTCTTCCATTCTTCCCTGCCTTGTGCGGCTCTTTTGACTTCTGCATATGATGAGCAGCGCACGTCCACCAGCAGGTCCTCCAGGTACTCTCGTACTACCTAGAGTTGGTCCCCTCGGTCATACCCTCCATTATGACATGCAAGAGGCCTTCTTGTCGTATAACATGGCCGATCCATCTTGCACGCCTTTCGGACAAGGTCCTGAGCATATTATTATATTACAGATTCTATATATGTGTTATTATTATTATTTAATTTCGGGAAAAGGGGAGTGGTATTTAGAAATCTCATGTAACCTTTCTCTTGTTTTGAAGGTCAAGTGTGCAAAATTTCATCGATCTCGAAATAAAACTGTAAATTTGTATGAAAATCAAATCCACTCCGCCCGCCCGCCACATAAATTTTTTATCTATATTGTGTATACTCGTAAATAAAGAGTTTTAAAGTAATAACGTCTGAATGAAATGGGGCAAAGATTAACGAATTAATGATAAAGGAAATACAAATTAAAATGATACTTTCAAGAAGAACATTTTTTTCAATTAGGGAGGCGGGTTTGGGTATCGCCGCTTCGGGAACCATCTATTGGATACCCAACACCCCTGCCGTAGGTCACCTTAAGTGGTTCGTTACATTTGGTTTGGTTTGGTTTGGCTAAAATTTTTTAGCAAATATTTATTAGATCATCAAAATTAAACCATCCCCCAACAAAATGAAGTTTACCTAAGTAATAAAGGAGCATTGGTTAGTTTGATGACGTCACACCATTTTCTTCGTAGCAATGCAATTTTGGAAGACTGAAATTGTTTATCAGGAGCGATCACGAATGTATTTTTGCACTTTGGTAGTGTACAATAACAGTAGTGAAGAGGCTCTTCTCCCGACACCGCCGTGCCTGCTGAAAAAGTAGGCTATTTGTGACTGATAACGTCGCATAGACAAACCACAGATTATGTGCGTTTTTGGAAGCGCCGAAAAATTAAACCTTCGAAAATTATTTAACCATTTAAACTAACTATAACAATAAAAACTGGTATTTAAGTTAGAATGTGATAAAAAAGGACTGGAGTTCCTTGATGTTATTATTGATTTTAATTAATGGTATTTGCAATGAAAACGTTAGATGTTTGGTACGTGAGAATTTACACGTTTAATCACACGAACTATGAATATAAGGGTTTACCAACTGGCTAATTAGTTCATCAACTAACAACAGGAAGTTTATCATTTTGAACTTATACTATTTAACATTAAATATTATTTTAAAGTCAAAGGAGATGTTATTCAGAGAAAGCATAGAATAAAGAATAGTACAAGAAGTGCCTTGTGGGCGTGTTTCGTGATCTAAATATAATCCCAATTCGTACATATATTTCCATAAACAAGTGTTTCACTATGGTTCCAAAATTAAAATCGAATGACGATATACAATGTCAGGTAAGTGTAGGAGACAGACTGTGAGCAAAAGTCAGTGGCACATCTGTTTCCATTCTAATTTATATGGAAGGCACTTTTTCTAAAAAAAAATTCATTATACTATGAGAAATCTGAACTGATCTCCCAATATGGGATTGTGGGATGGGGAAGTTGTGCATATTCAATTCTCCGTCCCTTGATCTTAACTCAAAAACTATTGCTAAGGATAATATTCAAATGTCACCCGTCACACCGATCAGAGCCACTTTTCAAAAAAACTATAATCCTAGATATTCGTCAATTTTACATTAAGACTATTCTTATATACATATGGAAAAAAAAATATCATCAAAAAGAATATTCATACGCGTTACTCGTCACACCTAAAATGTGCAATTCTTCCAACAAAAAACAGCATTTGCCCAGCGACAATTTTCCTATATTGTTCCCAAGATAATCAATTCACTCAATAAGATACCAGAAAATCGGAAACTGAACATCTTTATATGAAAAATATTCAGAATTAGCTATTGATAAAGGGAAGGAACTATTGCAAAGAATGTCTCGTGTCATTAAATTAAATTAACTACACTTTTATTCCATTATATTCATATGTTTTCTTCTTATTTTTATTTTTATAACTTATTTTCTCTGTCTTATTTCTGTAAATCCTAACATTTTAATCTAAAGAAATATGGCTACCATAATACGGGCATGTGTTTAGTATTGTGGCTGTAGAAAACAAAAAACTGTAAACATTTAAATTTTTATGAATAAAGAAACACCAATCAGTATAATCGTAGGATAAGACAAACATTGCCGGGTTAAGCATAACATGACAAAATTTGCAAATCTCCTACTACCACCATAGTAAGCGGAAAATGTTGCTTGTATTGTGATGGAGGACTTGGCCAGCCGAGGAATTGAACACACTACGCTTGGGTGGGACCCAAACATAACAAGTTTGTACATATACAGGGAATGTTCAGTATAGAATTTTAGAATATTAGGCACATGATTAACATCAATGATTTTTTTATAAATTTGCTCAAGAATATTTTTAGTAGAACTATACACAACATGATGCAATGAAACCGTACGCCATTTATTATGTATCTGTCCTTAAATAGCAGTTTTCAATTTTATACAACGTAATTATGTTGATTTTTCGTTATTGTATGACATGACATAAGCTACTAAAGCTTGGAGGAATTTAAATGGCACATTGAAATAACAATTCCATCATAACCTAGCTATGTATATATATATATATATATATATAATACCGTCATCAGTTGTAAATGATACGATTGACGAATTCCTTATTGGTCATTTCGTGAATATTTTAAATGTAGCTAGTTAAATATGTATTTGAAATGCTTCCAGGAATTTAAATGGCACATTGAAATAAGAATTCTCTCATGTAATAAATCGTCATCGGTGGTAAATGGTCCGTTTGAACTGATTCTTTATGAACCGTTTGGCGGGTATTTTGGAATTAGATATGACCCAGTGAATACTGATACATGGGTATTCATTAAATTGGAGGTCGCGAGGATTGATGACAGCTTTAAATGATGAACATCATCGCTGCCTGACAGGGGCGTCGTCACTTCTAAGTTCGATGCGTGAGGGACACACGGGCGGGAAAAATTAGGGAGGTCTCTAGAACTTGACTCAACGTAAAAAAACTTATTACCCAATTACAAGTTTGCATATAAAAAGAATGCAAAGTCTTTTCGATTGTATTGTTTTGTTTTAGCCCAATAACAGAAATGAGATAACGACCGAATAACGATTGAGAAGATCTAAAAATAATGCTAAGAGCAGTATTAAGAAAGATATGCTTTGGTATGTTGACGGACTAGGAGGAATAAACATTACATAATATAAATGACATAGAACGCCAAAGAATGATCGTGCGAGCCAACATGCTGGTCAGGAGATTCAACAAGTGCATGCACTTTTCCATATACTGTATGAGCTATTACACTGGCGAAGTAACAAGGTACACACAAGGCGTCATGAACAGAATACAGAATAACCATGCGTACAGGGCGCTGTTCGGCTTCCCTTGGCGATGCAGCGCCTCAAAGGTGTCTACCAATTACACTACATCAGCTTATTCAAAACCCGCCAAATTATTCAATATGTGCTGGTATATTTCATTGAACAATTATTGCTATTAGATTTTTTCACTAGAAAACAAATAACTATATTTTTGTAGGAAAGGCATTGATAATGCTAAATCTGCTCCTCGATGGCGTCGAGACATGTAATCCTTAATGATATGTATACAAAACCTTGTCTTGTAAACATCAAAAATATAAATATTTGAGAAGTCAAAATATTTCACCAGTAAATAAAGTTCACTGGAATCGAGGAAATATGAAAACGTGCAAACTACACGATAGCAGGAACATTCTGGTCAGCGGACAGGCTTATTAGGGACACGGGGCTATAAACAAACGTTTACTAGGAAGGCTATTGAATATAGAATATCATAGCAGCCATGTCGTTTCTGTGCTATTTATAAATTAGCGCGCCTCATTAAAGTCTAAAAGACCCGCCTTTATTCTCGGAAACATTTGACCTATGCAGATTTGCGTTTCCCTCGGATGGTTCTATAGTAGCTCAAAGAATGCCTGAGGCCAGTACGATGGAATTCCATACAATACCACACCATAGATACCATACACACATTTGAAAAATAAATATCCACGTCCACCTTGTGACCGATATGTTAAGAGAAAGGATTGTACTGACTTTAATGTATAATTACATACAATCATAAAAGATTAAACGCCTTATATTTACCCCTCTGAAATTTCTACTACAGGCATTGAGCTAAATATTATGTAAATCGCAAACTTGTTCGGACACCTATAAAATTATACAGTCATTTTCAAATGCGTGTGTGCTATATGTGTGGTCTAACCTGTCGACATCGGTTTATAGTGTTGTACTACAATCAAAATGACAACTTTTTTTGGCTTGTTTTTTTTTTAAATTTTATATAAGTACCTACCTATACTTATATCATCAAGTACAAATTCTTTACTGTTTTAGTAAGATAATTTTGCGGCTACTAGTGGGAACAAATTTAGTTAGTTCATTTTTTACTGCTTATTACTAACCGGAGCCAGTCGGACTACGGCATCTCAAATTGGGGTATGTTTAGATGTTAAAGAGAGTGGGGGGGGGGAAGAATAAGATGGGAAAGAGGAAGAGGGGGTAGTACCAGACTATTCAGATCTTGTCTTGAAACTGAATGGTGGACTTTACTAGGGCGGTACTGAGAGTATATACTCTTATTACCTGTACACTACTGTACAGATTGGTTTTTAGACTTAATGATCTCTAAAAACACGTATTATTCATATATACATATAGTGCATATTTTCATCAAACATGAAAACATTTTCTCGGTATGTTTAAAATGTTACAATTTTATATCACGTTTTCGGTTGTATTTTTATATAAAAAAATTATATTTTTATACATTGAAACAGTAACAAAAGCCGAGCAAACTTAGACAAAAATGATCGCTGTTCGCAGTTATAATAGTACCTACGTACTAAATTCAACAACTAGTGGAAAATTTTTGGGACGTAACTTTAGTTGAAGTTTTAAAAATTACCTGCACAAGTAAATCAATATTTACGCACGTTTCAAAAATAGAAACAGCTGTCTGCTAAAATATAATATTATAGGTAGGTACTTTATAGCTTGTAAAGATCGGTTTATAATTTTATTTTTCTCAATATTTTCCTATTTTGAAAATTCACGCACCAAAAATGACCAGCGAAAGTGCCATATCTACGCACATTTTAAATATAGATAAATATAGATAAACAGATGTTTGCTAAAATATAATATTATAGGTAGGTACTATGTAGCTTGACTGGATTTGAAAATATCTGTTTACAATATTTTTCTCAACGGGTTCCAATTTTGAAAAGTTCACGTACATGTAAAAGTGCCATAGTACGCACCTTATATTCTATTATCTTTGGTACGCACATTTAAAATATAGAATTACAATAATTTTCTCCTAAAAAAGTACTTTTTCAGTTTTGATAAGATTTTTTTATATTTTTCTCATCCGTTCCAATTTTGAAAAGTTCACGTAAATACCTAATCACAAAGGGAAACTATGTTTTGGTGTTTGCAGTGAACGTAGTTTATTTTCTGACTAACAAAATCCATATATCTCCAGAGTTTGTTCAGAAAAATACCTTGAGGATTGTAAAATTTGCTTGTGTGTACCTTACCGATAACAATACCAAATTATTTGTGATAAGGTTCTATGTAGATGGGTTACGGTGCTTATCAGCGGGCTTACTGTTTAACTATTAGTGTCAGATGTGAGCTTAACATATTGCATAATGTTTTATTGCGTCTCTGGAATTTTGTTCGTCTGGGTGTTAACGTGTATCGTACAAGCGGCCCTCTGCTTTAGCAAAATTCTTGTAAAAAAAAACGCTTTTCTGCTATCCTAACGGTAGTCACAGGCAAATCATTTTAAATATGACACGTTTGAATGTATTTGTGCACAAAAGTTTCAAAAACAGTTAACGAACTAGTAAATGCCAAAATATATTGGATGCATAGTGTACATTCATCGATTTCGGACTCACGATGCAATTTACAATATATTGTTTCAATCTTTCCTAACACAAACAAAATTAATATTAAATTAATATGGTAAGGTCATGCCACTGAGAGCTTAGTTGTAACATCTCTTTCATGCCTCATGCCTCGTTTATGAGAAGAATGAAAGGTTATGGCCGATCCATCAGAGGTATGCCTACGTGATCATTAATTCAATAACGATTAAGTACACAATAACCCAATTGATTAATTCTTAAGTGGGAGTGCTTATCCGAACAGAATCGGTGGCAGAAATATTGACATGAATACAATTTATGTGAGTTTATTCGAAACCATCCTTCATAATAACTTACATAGCTTCTTATTCGAAACCATCCTTCATAATAACTTACATAGCTTCTTACATAGCACTTCTAGCGGCAGATAATTGGTTTCATGTTCGAATTCGTACAATTCACAACTGATAAACGGAGTCACTGGGAATCACTTACTTTAGGGAACGTTGTAAGTTTGAAGGAAGGAGATGGGAACGGGAAGTTAAAAAAATATCTTAGAAATTCATATCTAGTCACTAAACATAGTCGAAATCCAATTCAAGCAACTATTCGATTCTGAGGACTTTCTCGCTCCTCTCAAAAAAATTAACAATTAAATTAAAGAAAACTCTTAAAGAGTATTATCTACTTTACAACGAACTATAAATATAGGTAGGTACTTTGTATAACAATACAATGTGTTAATTTCACAGACAAATCGCAAAGAAAAGAAAAAACAACCTTTTTAAATTACTTTAAAAAATATATTTTTTCCTTATTTTTTGTGGCAAAACTAAGTACTTCAACAAATAATATAAGTTACCTTAATTGTAGACATTTTAACTGTAGTCATTTTAATTGTAGACATTTTAGTTGTAGTCATTTTAATAACTTTTCCTGTTTTTAAATACATATGAATATCACCATTGTTTTCGTGAATTAATGAAATCTTGGAAGCGGAAATTAATACACTTGCCGACATCCGATCGAGCCGAAACTCGGCAGATTGACTCGTTGTGGATGACAATGCATTATAGTTTGGTAACAATAACTTACACATACGCGGACATTTTATGAATTTCTCTGAAATCGGACGACATTACGCCAGTTAATTGTCAGTTTTACCTGATGGGCATTTGGTGATGTTGGTAAAGTTGTAGACTCCAGTTCTTGGTTAGGAGAGTCAAACCATATATTTATATGGTGACCGGATAAATCATCACAATGATAATTCATCACATCCTTAAAAATTTATATAAAGTCATGGAAAGTGATGAAACAAAAACTTTATTAACTGGGTTAAGTAGGTTAGGTTAGGGTAGGTTAAAAAATTTTTTTTTTCATCGTTTCTAATGACTTTATATCACTTTTTAAAAGTGTGTTGAACTGTCACTGTGTTGAGTTATCATGGAACCATTTATATATACTATTTTTTTTAAAGTTTCAAAAAACATTTAGAATTGATGAAGGTATTTAGTAAAAAAACTTTATTTTATGAATTGATTTTTTTATGAATGTGTAATTTTTCTGAATTTCAATTACCTACTTGAGTAAATAAATAAACATCAACAATCTAAGAAACCATTTTTAAACAAGATCAACACCAATTGTTCTATAGCCATCTTTTCAGTCTCTGAGTATTTGAATAATACGCTGGTACGCTGTGATTTATTCCTAATACTAATAATAACTATTATTATTGTAATTTAATGTATGCATGTGTGCTGTGTACCAAACTAACAACGTGCAGTTTTAATTGAACCTTTCTTTTATCGTCGAGACCAAATAAACTGAGTTTACAAAAGCGGAATATAAACCAGAACGTTGAACCGGGTTTATTTGAATAGGCGTGTACAGCGTTAAATTACAGTTCTTGATTTTCACCTATCAGAAGCTGTCCCGTGCATTGGTATTAAAAATTTCACGCACAATCCATTGGAAAACTACAGATTGAATATGATTTAAAAAATGTGTAATTTGGTAATGTAATTTAATTATAATGCCTACATCTTACGTTTGCTAAGTGAAATTCAACAGGTTCTTGTTTTTCTGATATCTATACTATTTACCGATATAAATTACAGAAACATTCTCGACTCTACGAGTTTCGTAGAAAATCTCAAAAATTTTATCGAATTGACATTATTAATTCATTTCAATTAAGTAAAATGGATATAGCAGCCGCTAGATTTGCGTGTTGTGTAGTTGCTATTTTTGATTAATGAACCTAACTTAAAATGGCTTTACAGCTGCAGCAAGAAACTTTGAATAATTTAAATTTAATCATTGACGACAATTTAAACGACTCTCAAACTAAAAATGTGAAATAGAAAAAGATTCAGCTGTATTTAGGAATTGAAGCCATGACCTCTCCCTTGCCGTGCAGTGAAGTACCCTGACCACTGGTAAATTGATATGTTCGAATTAGCTCAGTGGTCAGAGCACTTCCCCGGCAAGAAAGAAGTCCTGTCTTTCCATTTTTGTGTCAGTTTTGTTTAAAATTTTTCGTTTGACAGTCGTTAATAATATCTTCTCTGATTAAATATTACAATTTGAGGTTAGTCCACTACGCAAAAAAATATATTTACTTTGCAGAAATCTGTTTGCCTAGTACTGCAAAAACTCAATAAGGGAGTGCTTCATCGTCTTGTAAAAGACACGACTTATTCTATATGTTATTTCTTTTAAGCTCTAAACGAAACTTTATTTATGAACTGTGGACTTTGTGGCATTGAAAAATCAATGTAAATTTTAAAATAAGGTGAAATGTCGTTTGACGCATATATTTTTAACTGTTCAGTGAAAAAGTTTTTTTTATAAATGAGTGCTAAATATTGGGCGAAACTGGAATACAAAAAAATATCACAGCTTATGACTTATAAGTCATAAGTATAAAAAATGTTTTGTATTGATAACTGTAAATAATTTTTTTAGTGTCATTGGTAATAATGTTTGAAATTTTCTGAGAAGCAAAACATGTTATAGTTTCGACTGAATGATTTGTATATTTCAGTAAACCTAAGGAACGGGTACATACATTGTAAATATTATACAAGAATTCAATTAATAATTCCGTATAATATTATTATTTAATTCCTTAGTACCTTGGTAGTAATGCAGCTAAATAAATAAATAAAGATTTAGAACGGCAAAGGATTAATATCAACAAGGAAATTTAATATAATTTGATAATATAATATATCAACAAAAAATAAGCTTTGTTGTGTTTACTTAGGGCTGCGTATCGGGGGAGATTAAGTAACATGAAATGATGAATGCATTCTTTTGTTGGAGTTACTGAATGCATCGAACGTTCGCAATCCCATATCGCATTATTGCAATGCACATTTGCACAAATGAAAGTACCTAGTACATGTTGAATTATTACTATTATATTTGTGTGGTGAGTTGTGGCTAAGGACGCAATGTAGGAGGACGGCTTTTATTTAGCGAAGGTGGGTATACTTTTATCTGGGATTAATAATTTATCTTAATGCATTTCCTGCGAATACAATTTGTAAATCATTCTGCCCGTATAATATTATTATTTAATTCGGTTTATCTAAATAAACCAGTCTTATAGCCTGATGTTGAATGAATTCTATACGCCTAAACTGCAAAATTTGTCGACTTATTTGATTGTCATGCCCCTAATATAGAACGCATTAATTAATCTTGTACGACGGTTGTTTCCTGGTAAATTAAATTATTATACTTGATTATAATCATTTTGGTAAGTAGGTACCTATCTACTACCTTTTTTAATGTGAAACCGCACAACAGTCCCAACTGCTCCTAACCGTCTAACCCAGTGAGACTATGGCATTCCCGATTGGGGTATTTTGTGAGGCTGAAGGTAGCGGGGAGGGGAAGAAGTTGGGAAAGATGAAAGTAGGGAAACACCTCGTTATTCAAATCTGGTCACAAAATACGGCTAAAGCCATTTAAAGCAAAGTTTCAATTCTGAATTGTGGCCTTACCCCAGGGCAATACTGGGAGTATCTTCCATTCTGGAAACTACCTAAATCTTCTGTATTTTCTTTATATATTAATAAAGGTTATTTACAGCCGTTCTGAGGCCTAATATTCGAAAGGTTTATGTAAAACGGCGACATCAGCTTTCTTTCTAGTCGGTATGATCTGTATCACTGATAATAATAATAATATTTTAATTATTTCTATAGCCTACATCAATGGCCTCAGTGATCAAGAGGTGAGGCTCTCGACTAGCAATTCGAAGGTTAAGGGTTCAAATACTGGAGTGCGCAAGTAAATTTTATTTGACTCATTTGTGTTTCACGTTTGAGTGAATGATACTTTCAGTATCGCCCTGGTGTAAGATCACCATTAAAATTGAAATGGCTTTTTATCATCATTATTATTTACAATACATTGGTGATGTGTTGTGCCTGTCTCATTAGGAACAAGTGTGTTGAGAACAGTTTTTTTTAGCCGTGTTTGGTAACCATATCTGAATAGCCAGGTATATCCCCACCTTCCTCTTTCCCACCTTTTCCCCCTCTCCAATACCTTCAGCCTCACAACATAAATTAATTGAATATGCTAGTCTCACTGGCTCCAGACGGTTGTGAGCAGTTAGAACTCTTGTGCGGTATTCACATCAAAAAAATATATTGTAATAAATAGCGCCGTTTTTGTGGGAATGTCACCTTTAGGGCGCTCTAACATGGGATGGTCTTTGATCAATATATCTCTTTTCAGTGGCCATAGAAAAAATATAACGTATTGACGGTACCTATGTAGTGTAAATACAAATGTAATTTAGTTTCTTCATTCATAAGGCGGCATTTCACAATAAAGTCTTACGTTATTATCTTTGAATCGCAGGTAAATAAATATTAACTCTTATAAAATAAATATAACATCATCTATGGGTATTGACATCTTTGATAACGTACCTATACGATTGCCATTTCTCTGATAGTGATGTTTACATTACGCGCGATTATAACGCATTGTAAAGTTCAATTTATACGGATTGGAACATTGCATTTTTAGTGTTTGTTTTGCGAATCGTACTAATCGAATGAAGTGGTAGGTACATATATCGTTAAGTAAAATGATACGAAGTAGGGCGGGTGAAAATAATGTTTTGCAATAAATTGCAGTGACTCATAACGTTGCGCTTTGAAAGAGTCTTGCTGCGATGTTTAAATTCAAGGGAACTATTACCTTGCTACATGGTTGGAAATATTTTAGAGGTGTGTTAAGGGTGGGGCTATCGGAAGGGATTTATTTTTGCAAATCTTGAAGCGTGGCCGGTAATAATGTTCCCAGTTAAAACGTTCCTCTGTAAAAATGCTCCCAGTTAAAATGTTCCCTACCAAAATATACCCGGTCAAAACACTCCCTGCCAAAATGATCCCAATTAATAATCGCACAGGCGGTTACGTTAGGTTAGGTTAGGCAGGCTGATGTCGGCAGACTAATCGTAATGACATTTTACTTTTTTATAATTGGGTAAATTTCTGCAAGGAATATTAATACTGGGAACATTTTGACAGGGAATATTTTATCTGGGAACATTTTTACCGGAAACATTTTATCTGGGGACATTTTTAGTGGGAACATTTTGGTAGGTAACATTATTACCTAGAACCATCTTGAAGAGACCGAAATTTCGTCAAGGAACATTATTACTGGGAATATTTTGACCGGGAACATTTTAACTAAGGAAATTTTTACTGGAAACATTTTGACCGGAAACATTTTAACTGGGGACATTTTTACTGGGAAAATTTTGACCGGAAACATTTTATCTGGGGACATTTTTACTGGGAAAATTTTGACAGAGAACATTGTTACTAGGCAAATTATTACCTAGAACCATTTTGAAGAGACCGAAACTATATTACCACAACATAACTACGTTGCAACCGTGTTAGGAAGCTTGAAAACACGCTTGAAGCGTGTTAAAGATGGGGTTGTAGAAACATATTTGTATTTGGTATGACGAGTGCTTATCTTTCGTGCATGTTGTTTTGCAACATGACTAGTTGGTAAAATGACTCATGGTGCCGACATCAAATATCATGATTGTAATACTAATTTGTAATTATTGGTAGGTACATTCGGAAAATATTTCTTAGTTATTTAGTTTTAGTTATAGTTTTTTAGTCCAGATTTGCGATTTTCGTTAAAGTTACAAGTTGTAGGTAATACCTTCTTCATGACTTGATGTGAGTAAATTTTATATCCACCATCACGAAATAAAATGTGCAGCAGCTGTTTGAAGCTTGTTTATCAGAAAGAAAATTCATTATTTTTTAGCTACTCGAAACTATCCTAAATTTTACCTTTCTTACCTACCTTTCGTCATAATTCCAGTTTTCTGTGTTATTGAATAATTATATGCGAATCTATGTACCATGCTCCAAGTTTTAAATTAATGCCAAACATTATTATGGTAGATGAAAACAAACAAAAAAATTATTATCAAAAATAATTTGTGATGAGTGATGACGTTACTTCCATGTCTTACCTCAAATTTTAAAAGAGAAAAACCTTCGTAATATCATCTTGATTTACGTGTTAACACGATTTATGAAAGCGTGACGCAATACGTTGTATATTGTTATACAGTAACCACTCCCTGTATGTAAATGTAAGCGTCGGCATTTTGTTATGCAAAAAACACCGAAAAATATTATCGCATGGCCCTCTGTCCGTTAAAGGAAAGGAGGTCATGGGAGATGTAGAGAGATTTAAAAGCTTTGCTTTAACTCTGGGAGATCGACAAAACAAAGATACAGCAAATATCCGGGCCATCGATCAAACAAAACAACATAAGGACGCAATCCAAGACAATCGCTGGTAAAATGCAGTTGTTGCGTTCCATTGCCCAGACTGAGAGAGACTTTAAATCTTCGAGTACATCCATATTACATGCAGAGGCGTATTTTCTATGTGCACAGTGTGTGCGGCATATACGGGCTGTCGAACTTAAGGACGGCTTCTTGATCGTCTTTTAACCGGTTGTCTTCACATCCGGACTTATCATTAAAGGACTCTGCCCACTAATACGTATCATACCATGACCGTGCTATGACCGGGCCGCGAATTATGGAAAATGTACGAATCAACCTCAAACAGCGCGGAACGCTGGTTGCGGTTGCTTTGTTCCTTTCCCGTAATTCGTGACTCGGTCATAACACGGTCATGATATGATGCGCTATAGTTTGTAGTAGGCAAACTATTTTATGTGCAATGTGTAATGTGTACGGCGCACAAGGGCGGTAGAACTAAGTCAGTCTCCTAAAATCCTAAAAATTACATGCGATCTTCACACGACTTGGTAGTCTTTATTCTTAAGAATTAATCAAAGATAAATTCTTATCTTATATTATGTATAAATAATTTAAAGTCTTACCATGAATTTAATACTAAGAAACATTAATAGATATACCTTTGTGAAGTAAAACGTTGCAGGACCGAATTACAAATGGGATGATCTGAAAATAATTCGTTGTGAAAAATATGGAGAAGGGAAACAGATCATGTCAAATTGTCTTCACCTTTTCCAAGGCCACTCTAACTCTTGCGACGGCCCTGTAATATAAATGGTATTGAGCCAGTTTGCCCTGAATGGAAGAAGGTGCTTGATCGGGGCAAGATCGTGGCAAAAGTCGCATTCGCTTCGGGCAATGCCTTTTTTGGATATTTTTCTAGCTATGGAAAGTCAGAGAAAACAATCTCGCTGGGGGCGTGTGCAGAATACAGTAAGCCACTGGTCGTACGGTGATTATTACGGTAGCTTCAGTCAATCATTGCAACTCTATCCATCAGTTACCTAGGTACGATACCTCATGACTCCATCTCATAGATCTTACATGAAAGTCCTAAACAAAGCACACTATTAATTGTAACTGCTACCTACTGTAGTTTTATTTGAATACCAGCTGATGTGTACCCGGCGTTTGGAGTAAAGTTTTAAGATTGTGAATTTTAGTTTACCTGAAAACTGGGTGTATTTTAAACGTTGAAATAATACTATTCTAAAAAATTTAAAAAGTTTCCTTTTATAAGTATTTGTTTTACTTGATCGTGCCATGTTTTCCTCAGGCTTCTCAGACTGTTTCTGCCATTCACTACTGTATACCATATTGTTACAGTTAATAAACTATATTACATAATATGGTCTTCCTCTTTAAATAACAAACCACTCTGTAAATTCTCTTGGCACCAATAAGAACAAAATTTGAAAACTACAAAATCGGTACAGTAGTTGTTCAGACTATGTATAGGGCACTCATACATACATTGCATTTTATTTATTTAAATTTTCGCTGTTAATGTTATCACGTGAGTTGAAATAAACAAAATAAACACAACACTTTCTCATCAGGAGTATGCGATAAATGTGCAGAGGATGGAATGCCCCACAACTGTCTTCATGCTGACTCCTCGCTTCATTCACATTCATACATCGTCTCGTGTATATCGTGTATTTTGTAAAGACCCGAGTACGCTATATCTTTATAGGACACCATCGACATTTTCTACCATTCACTTGCTCGTCACGTACTCTTCTCCACATTCCTTTATTCATGCCTATCTTAATCTTGTTCGTTATGGTTACAATTTCCTTTCACTACTTTCGAATCTCCTCATTCTTATAACTGATTTAAAGACATCTCATTTCTACTGAATTCAGTACATTTTCGTCCTTTCCCTGCCAATTCAAAACAATATTTCAAAATGATTAAGTGCTCACTGAACTTAAAGAGCAAGATACCTGTTATAATATAAATTTCCAGAAAACCGAACAAAATGATTTATGCACGTTTCTAGCAACACTTCATTAAACACCGTTGTAGCGAAATTCCTTACAAATGTTTGAAAGATCATTGAACAGGTTTTCTTACGAATTTGTCCCACCTCACAGTTTTTTCGATAATCCGTTTAAGTTTTCGTGCAAAGGTGGGTGCTGCTTCGTGCCAGGCCTTTATTAAAACCGCAACCAAGAAACATTGTAGATTTCAATCGTGCAATTAAATAATAAATATTATATAGTTAAAGAGAGAGAATTGCAAACAAAGTTTCGCAACATGGCCAAATATACACAGATTAATAAAGCATAGGTACATGTATAAACATGCGAAACGAGTACATTTCGCAATTGAGTCTGAAAAATAGTCCTGCTCCCGATTTTACAACTGGTTAAGACAGAAAGAATTATAAAAAAACTCGTTTTACTACCCGGCTTCGCCCGGGTTTCAACACGCCTTTATCTTATTGATCAATATAATTACGATGATGAGAGTACATAACATCCTTTTTTTATTTATTTACATAAAATTTTACAGTTTATATCTATTCTCAAACTACCTATGACATATTTGGACTTCATAACTTTGAGACATAGTGAGACTTTTAGGTTAAGGAAACCCAAACTAATCTAACCTAACACTTTTAACATACTATTTCTTTAACAAAATTAATTGATATTTTAATAATTTTTTTTATTTTTTTTATTCAAAAATTCTTAATTTCAGTAATTATAACAAATTTATGCCGCCGTTCTTACAACATTTGGTGGTGTTTTGAACAGCATAGTTGTCTTCCAAGCAGTTGATCGGGTTTCGATTCTCAGTCATATTATTTTTTTTTTATGCTGCCAAAAAAGTCCCTCCGATTTTTCACGGGTCTGCGTTAGTTATGAAATAAACAATTATCGTATTTTTTTAATTGAATAAATGGATATATACCTATATTTGAACGGATGTATACATATTTTTAAATGGAAATATACCCATATTTAAATTGATATATACCTATATTTAAAAGGATATATACCCATACTTAAATGGATATATACCTATATTTATTACTGGGTTTAGAATCACAGAGGCGTACAGGTATCTAATTCCTATTTTGCATATAAGATATACTTCTTGATATCCAAGCCCCCGCAAATAACGTTACCTGCTGAAAATAGTGGCGTCGACCTAGAGATTTCAGCCAGCAGATCTGCAAATTTCATGACGTCAGAGCTCAATGACCGAGAATGCTTCAGACGGGAAATTCTGCTTTAAAGTTGATATAGTCTAATATTGTCCTATAAAAATATCTTAATTATTTTTGACTAAATTATATAAAATGAGTGATTTTAATGCCAGACCAAATTTCTAGACACCAGAGCTGAACGTTTGATAGTTTTTGTATAAACGTATAAACTGATCTGATATGATGAATTACATTTAGTTATGGGAAGCGCGGTCCACATTTTAAACCGCGTCTGATATGAAGTACTAAGCGTTCAAAAAAAGAAGATGGTTTGAAAGGGAGATATGTGAATGTTAGAGGGAGAGCGCTAATATAAAAAAAACGATAATAATTAAATGAAAATTGTCAAAATATGTAATAAAACACGACTCGTTTAAAATAAAGCAAGAATCTTGTGAAAAATGCTTAAGGTACATTGAAAGATACACTGTGACAAAATTTGTGATTTTTTTCTAACCAGGAAATTTCAAATAATTACCTTTTCTAGTCTAAAAATGTGCATATATTATCTTAAGGCCATGCACTAAATAGTAATTTAAAATCATGTGGTTTTGGTTTGAAAATTTGGTCGCCTAGAAATGTTTCAGATGCTTTAATTAAATACTGCGAGTAGAATACATCCTGGCCTTTGAAATGATCGAGTATTTTTTAGATAAGTCTTTTTATAAGCCCAGAAAAAAAGAATGTATAGGCCTATGAAAACTGCTTTAAAGTTCAAAATCTCCTACTTACCAACCCATTTTCGGTTATGGTTTTATTGTATAATGTATAATGTGGCAAATTAAGTTATTTATAAAATGATCGGAAAACATTTAAATATTTATGCCTGAACATCCACAAAATAAAATAAAAGGTACTTTTTGGCCATGTTTTTTTCTTGAATAAATCAATACAGGCGGATGGTGTGAAACGGGAATTTAAGCCTTATCGCCATCTACGTAAGGTGTGTTATTGATAGCGGCTTGATTCAAAATATTATACGACGTAGTGCATCGCCTTAAAAGCAACATTTTTTAGGAACTTAAAAAGTGTTCAAGAGAAATATGTTATATTGACATAAATAGGTAGAAATTCGGAATGCGGGGGCTTAAAACTGGAAAACATATTTCTCCGTCCTGATTCCGTTGAGATTATGTCTGTTTATAAAAGCCTATAAAGCAGAAATAGGTATCACATTATTTGGCACGGTTTACAAAGAATGCGCCACTTTTGTAAACAGTGTATTTGCCCCCCATCATTTACACAATATCTATAATTTATAGTCCACTTGCGACCCACTTAATTATTATTTGACTTCCACAAATACTGCGTGTGTCACTTAAGTATTTTAACGCGTTTCTCAGTAATAATTCTCGTTCTTACTCAAATGAGCGTATTTTGTTTTTTTTGAAAATAAAAACACGTGTTTCTTCTTCTTATTTTCTCTGATGATCACTTTTATCGGAGATTGGCTAACATCACTATAATCAGAAAAATCTTTACCGTGTTAGCTGCAGCCAAAAACCATATATGACGTACGCAGATTTACTCTTTTACACTGAGAAAAATGACTACGGCTGATTTATTAAAATCATGTTAAAAACGTGACAGCACGCCATTTCCCAACAAAATATTAGTAAATTCAGAATATATCGAAATACGTAAAAGCAACACTCACTATTATTTCTCAGACTGACAGGCAGACTGAGCCACAGCAACGCATGGTTGGGGACAGATAGTTTTAAATAAAAGTAACGTTACCAATTTGTATACGGCGTGGGTCTGGATGTGGCCATCGCCAAGTTCTAGCAGTACAGAAACGTCAAAAATATCTCGGATTGTTTGACAAACGAGATATTATTCCCGTGGTACAGTTTCACAGATATAATGGAGCTTTAGCGTACATAATTACATGAATAATGCCACCGGCTCATCTTCGACTCCTAACCTATACCTCCTATTCTAACAATTCTATCGACTTTTTGCTTCAGTGGTCCAGGGAATTTTCAGGCTGCGCCAATGTTACATGTATCCTCATTTCAAAGGCTTCCATCTTCCGTGTTGAAATTTGGTTTCGCATGTTTTTGCGTTGTGGTTAGCATTCAACATGCCGGCGCCATAAAACTAATTATGACTTAATTGGATATTTCACGATTGGTGATTATTTATCTTTTATAACCTGAATGGCAAATGGAAAAGTGATTTAGCGATATACTCCCACTAATATATTGCCTTAAACGTCTTACTGAGATCCCGCCCCATCGCGGTGTTTACGTTTAGAGGCATTAATAAATGCAAGCATTTAAAAATAAATTGAATCTTATAACTTATAATTAGATGGGTACTGTGAGATTCATCAAAGTGATTTATAGATGAACGAAATTGAGTAGTTACTAACATGTCTTTATCATCAAGTTTTTTGTTTAAATTTTATGTGAATAACGCACCATAGTCCCCACTTCCCGGAGCTAGTGGAACCTTAGAAGGGAATTTGGTAGGGGTGGGTGAGGGAGAAGACGAAGGTTAATAGGAACATGAACTATTCAGATCTGGTCTTTTAATACGGTTTAAGGCAATTGTAGCATTTTTCAGATTATAAATGTTGTCTTTCATCAGTTTATAAATACTTTAATTTAGTAAGCTTTTATTATCGAAGGATGGGTTGATTATAATAATTTTAACAACTCTTCAAATTTTAAAGTTAAATTTCAATTTCAGCCTCCCTGGTCGGGGAATAAGGCCCTCGACTAGCAATCTGAAGGTCCTTGGTTCAAATCCCGGCGTGCGTAAGTAAATTTTATTTGATTAATTTGTGTTATTTCGCAATTTATTCATTTAAATTAATATATAGTTTATTTGCGGCACGTTCCAGAGTGGAAGATTGAAACGTTACTTGAAATGGCTTCAGCCGTGTTTGATGACCAGAACTGAATAGTCAGGTACTTCCCGCCTTCTTCTTCTCCACATCCTTCCCCTCCTCACCACCTTCAGCCTCCAACATACCCCAACTGGGGACGTCATAGTCTCGCAGTTGGGACAGTTGTGTGGTATTCACATAAAAATAAAGTTCTATTCAAGTTACTTTATTATTTCAGTTCAGTATAACAACTAACCCAATATGGAATAAAAACAGAACTAAAGTAGAACTTTCACAGAACTTGAAAATTACCTATTATTATCGCCCTAAAACTCTTTCTGAATTTAAGTTGTTCCAGAAAATTATTTTAATTCTATATTTGAAATGTATATTTCTTTTGTTTAAATTTCTTATGGTCAAGCTTGACAATGTAATTTTTCAAGGGTCTGCGCTTTTCCATTTTTAAGAAAACGTTACATTTCTATTCACTAACTAACTAGATTTACTAACATATTATCCCGTGATTTTTCACTGGCATGCGCTAGTTAGATAATAAAAATACAGCGTCAATCTTTTAAATTTGGTATTAATCTTCAAAAAACATTACTCGCATGGCACAACAGGCAGTATACAAAATAAATATATCACAATCAAAGAAAAGTCTGCTGTGTAATTCATGTGGTTTAGGCAAGTAATATAATACTCCTAACCCTTTCAAAGTTTTAAACAAATAAATCAAGTTTTTTTAGACTAAAATGTTTGCTCGTCGAAATCACTAGCACCGGGAGCTCCCAACACCCGCCAACATCAGACATTAAAGGCTGAATATCCCCAATAAATAATAAATAGTACATAATGATTGAAGCTTCAGAAATGACGTCCACACCAAGACCACTAATTCAACAGATTATGATCCGAATAACTGGTTGAAATAAAATATTACGTTACGCTCTGACGGTCAAAAATTGGATATCGGTTACTTGGCTTGGCATTGATCTTGCCTCAGAATCTCGTGTTACAACCGTTTATTTATATGCCATTCGCACAATACACGTCAAATAAACAGACAGATCTATTTCAATTTACTTAAATGTAACAACTTATTTTTTCAGAATATTTTTTTAATTATACATTTTTTAGAGGTTCCAGCGTAGTAGAAACACTTAGCATCACCCTGGTGAAAGACTATTAACGTTGCTTGAAATGCCTTTATCTGTGTTTAGCGACCAAATAAGTCAGGTAGTTAACAATCTTATTATTCCCCATCTCCTCACCTTCCCTATTCTCTTCAGTTTCGTAACATATCCCAATCGGGGATACCATAGTTCCAATGACTCTGGACAGTTGGATTCACTTTTAGGCACAAATTATGGAATTTGCGGTAAACGTAAAGGGTAACTAGGGACACGCTTACGCACTTAATATAAAATACTGTGGAAATTGAAAAAAAAATTATGCATTTTTTTACATCTCCCGAAGTAAAAAGTCGTTTCTTGCAGTAATTAAGTTGAAACGAAGTGTAAATTCCATAATCTGTCCCTATTAAAGGTAAATATTTATCATTTTTTAAATTATTTCAAGTTTTTAATACACTGTATTTTAAACAATAATACTTACCGAACGGACGCTCTACCGGTTGCGCTACCGAATCTAAAGTACACTACTATAATCTATAATATAATACTGTGATCACTTTTAATCAACTGCATCAAAGGTTACTAATAATATTGTTTTAATACTTACACGATGTGTGCATTCGATTTGCCAACCGGTGTATTCAACTGGAAAAATGTAAAACTTCAACTTTTTTATCATAAACAACAGCGACACACCAACTGCAGAACACTCGCACCCAGTTTAATGAATTTTATTTCACTCCAACTTATTTAATGTTCATTTGAATTTGAAATGTTTTTGTTTTAGCTGCGTTCGAAATTTAATAGATGCTTCGGAATGCGCGCGGTTGAAATGTTCGATTTTCAAATAGAAAATTAGGCTTCCCGCCAGTAGTGTTGTCAATAGTACCGCTTCCTAGGCAGTCGAGTTTCGAGTAGGCACTAGACGTTGCGCGGACGCCGCTAAGCCGAATGAGCGGAAAAACGTAAATATGAATTCGGTAATGTCAACCGCAAGCTGGTACGCCGGTAGAGTTGTGGACAATGCTGAATTCTGGGCTTACGTTGAACGCTGCATGCCGCGCGCTGAACGCTGAACGACAAACTGAGCGGTGGCAGTCCCGACGACTCTGAGCGAGACTCATTCCCGCATACATCTCAATCTGCCATCTATCTAGAATCTACCGTCCAAAGACATTGTTAAAGTCTTATCGGCCGAGCGAACTCGAGAAGCGAGCACTTTATTCTATTCAATGATTTTTAATGGCGAAATGTGACAGTTATTATTGTGTTCTGATGGCCGTTAGGGCCGTTTTGGACAGCATTAATGAAAGAGAAATTAATTGAAATGCCGTTAAATTTTATGCATCTTAAAGTGTTGATGCGTCTAATTGAGATGTTTAAATTCACAAGGACGTATTTAAACCTCATCCACCGGACATATTTTTTTGTGGAGATTGCTATCTTATCTTGCCTGTATGTCTAATATATGTCTAATGTTATGCCTTTTATATGTCTTATGTGTGCCTTATATATGCCATATTTATGCCTTATAAATATTACTTATGTATGATTTATATGTACCCACAGCCTTACTAAAACACGTGGTGTAAGGTCAGAACAGTGAAAAACTTGTCTTATTACCATGTTGTTCGTTTGGTTAAAACTTGAACATTTTATTTAAAACGATTTGTCAAATCAAAAAGTATTATACTAAAGACTCCAACTGTGATGTAGTTTTCCGTTTGGACCACGAGTTTCTGGACACCATATATAATAGAGTTTTAAGTATTTATGTAAATTAAGTCATTAAAAAAATTTCACTTTGTTTTATTCGAAATTAATGGGAAGCTTAATTTGGATGATCACTTTTAAATCAGAATTTAAATTATTCACATTAAAAAAAAATTGCACCTAGTTTCGTGACATCTTCAGGGCTTACAAATACAAATTAAAAAAAAAACATTTTACAAAGTATTGAAAATATATTTTTTAAACTAATAATAAATTTGAGGTGATGTCATTCGTGAATAGGTACGCTGAAAGCGCAAACGAATTCCGATCGAGCGAGTTAACCGACGCGGGATCTGCAACCAACGGGAACAATTAAAACGAAAAAAATATCACTCTTTTATTAAAAAAAACATCCATTGACTCCAAAGAGACCAATGTTAAAGCAAACGCATTATCAATGTTACAAATCAACATCATAACATCGTCTAGTGGGCGTGTGTCGTGGGGCGCCTGGGAACTCAATGTTTTTTTAGTTTTTATAAGACTTGAACGATCAAATTGATTATATTTATTGGTGCTTCTTGATGGTTTTTTTGGTCTGTCGTGGGATTGATTTTGGGATTTTTTGATTGCAGATAGATGTTGTTTTTTTAAAACCTGTCGCACAATAATAATATTGAGCGAAGCTAAAATTTTATAACACCATCGCACCGTCAACCATAATAATAATAATAAAAAAAAAATAATGTGGCAGTTTATCTCTGAAATAGTTTGTAGTAGGTATCTAATTTATTTTGTATTGGTATCTCAATCATTAGAAAAAAACAAAAATTGACGGCTTCGTTGTAGAGGATTTCTCCTCATTCAAAGCTTTCGCTTGGCAATAATTGAAATATTTTATTTCACATTTAATTCATACAAAATAATACTTCGTTTGCTCTCAGTATAGCCCTGGTGAAAGACTGCCATTCCGAAATGAAACGTTGCTTGAAATGGCTTTAGCCGTGTTTGATAACTAGATCTGAATAGCCAGGTACTTCTCCACCTTCCTCTTCCCCATCTCCTCCCCCTACCCATACCCCTAAGCTTCAGAACATTCCCCAGCTGACGATGCCAGAGTCTCACTGGCTCCGGTTAGCAGGGGGCATCAATTACACTTAATTGATAACTTAAATGATAATCGGTGGATTGCCTACACTGGTACCGAGATATTATCGAGATAGACAAGGAAGTGCATCCCTGATTTTATACAGGAATGCACTTCCTTGGAAAGCGATACACGTTAATTATTGCGAATTTTCACATAATTCATTTTCTTTTCTTTTTTTTATTTATTTATTTATTTTTTTAAACATACAACAAACAATGTTGCACTCCCATGAGTTATCAAACTCATTAAGGGATCGCCAATTGGTAGTTTTGAAATAGAAGAGTAAAAAAAATAAAAAAAGAGTTTTGTACAGATAAATTAGACCCAACCCAACCCAATGTGCAGACACAATGTATGAAGAAAACATTTACAAAACATTTTACAGAAGCAACATACAGACACAACATATTATATTTTTCTAATCTTCTTAATGTATGTATGTGAGTAAAATTTTTAACTTTAACAAATGGTTGGTTTTTTTTTGGTTTTTTATGGTTTTTTGGTTATTTTTTTAAATGAGTTTTACTTTACTTTTGAACTGTTTAATGAATCATATTGAGTCTTGGATAAATACCTTTGATACAAACATTTACTTGCCGTAACATCCGACCTGCTGTAACATCTGACCTGATGTAACTTAACATTTTTAATTTAATTTTTTTTATATGTCTTTTGAATTGTAATTCAGTAAACACTGATTTTTTTTTCTTCAATTTTTTTTTCTAATCTTCTACAAAGATAATGTATGTATGTGAGTAAAATTTTAACTGTGTGGCGCGCGGCATTTCGACCGACGCACGAATCCGAATACTTTCTCCCTCACACGCATAGCGCCGTCTCGCTCGGCCAATCACAGCGATTCCCCGTACAGGAAGACACCCCATTGGCCGAGCTACCCCCACCCCTCCGTCAGCGGCCGATACTGCTCCGGCTAAAGGGTATATAACGCCGTGCAGCTCATTTTGACGGCAGAGTACCCAGTCTCCTGGTTAACTAAGCAACAGAATCCTAGTGGTCATTGCCCAGTTAAACACTCCCCAGTACCAAGTCGAGAGAACCCTCCGGGTCCTCCTTGGGAATTCAAGTAACAGCTCCCTCAGGGACATTACTTGTTGGGAGAAAGTTAAACACTCCCCAGTACCAAGTCGAGAGAGCCCTCCGGGTCCTCCTTGGGAATTCAAGTAACAGCTCCCTCGGGGACATTACTTGTCGGGAGAATCTCCACCCAACTAAGAGACCCCCCGGGTCCTCTGTTGCGGCTATTACGCTGTGCTTAAGTGATATTTGAGAACTTTAAGTGATCATTGTTTTTTACCATAAGCTGTGAACCCTTTATGTAAGATAAATAAACTGACCGACGATAAAAGCTATTTTTCTTACAAACACCCTGACACAGTGGCGCCCAACGTTACAGCTTTTTTAAAGTGAAAGACAGTGATAAAACGGAACTACGCGGAAAAGTCCGACGAGAGTGACGCCCAACGTTACAGCTTTTTTTAAAGTGAAAGACAGTGATAAAACGGAACTACGCGGAAAAGTCCGACGAGAGTGACGACCAACGTGACAGTTTTAAGTGAAAGACAAAGTGGAAAAAACGGAACCTACACGGAAAAGTGCGCGGATAGTGGCCAAATCAAAAATGGCGATTTCCCAGGACCAACTCCGCGAGTTATTCCAGAGCGCGAGGATAAAAAACCTCGCTCACTGTTCATCCCGGTTCAATGGATGTACAGACCCACAGAAGGTGGAAGAATTCATCTTGACGGCAACGCTGTACAAGACATCTGAGGGAATACCAGATGACAACGCCTTGGAAGGACTACCCCTACTCCTCCAAGAAGTGGCTTCGCCGTGGTGGCAAGGAGTCAAAACCGGCGTCAAAACATGGCAGGCCGCCATGGATCTGCTCAGGCAGACATTCGCGCCGAGACGACAAGCGTACAAGGTGTACATGGACTTGTTTGAAACCAAGCAGGAAGGACCACGAGCCACGGGCTTGTTCATTACTAAGAAAAGGTCCCTCCTGGCGGAATTGGTGACCAAACACCCGGAAACACAGGAGATCGACTTTATATACGGTCTCCTGCACCGAGAAATAAGGGAGCGGATGCCAAGAGAGGACATCCAGACCTTCTCAGATGTGCTCTGTAAAGCACGATGCATCGAGGAGATGATCGCCGAGCGTGAGACGATACCTAGATCTCACGATGCGGAGAAAACTCGCTGGAATGAGGACAATAATGTCCGCAGAACACGACCGAGGTGTGCAAACTGCATACTATTCGGGCATACCACAGATGCCTGCCGGAAGCAGCCTCGAGAGCGGAGCGCCACCCGGAACCTCACTCCAACGAAAGGACATGGCCAAGCAGAGGGGCCAAGCAGAGGACCAAACACACTGGCATGCTACGGTTGTAATCGACCTGGTGTCACACGCAGCAGATGCCCGACCTGCAACCCCAAGCAAGGAGAAATGAGAAACGCTCAGTTCTGCTCCCTCAACACCCGTACGGCCCTGGCAGTCCAGCGACACCGGCCTGCGGTGTACATTGAAGTGGGAGGAAACGTCGGAACGGCTTTCTTGGATACCGGCGCTAAGGCCAGCGTCGCAAGCCAGGAACTATACGTGCTGCTAAGCCGACAGGGCTACCATTTCACGTCGGAGAGGCTCACCATCATACTTGCTGACGGACACACCAAGGACCAGCTAGTCCTCCGTAGCAGAGTAGATGTAAAAATACAGAACCGGTCAGTCTCTACCGAGTTCTTGGTGCTACCAAACGCATCGAAAAACCACACCCTCCTGGGAATAGACTTCCTCGAGGATGCAGCGATGGTGCTGAACCTGCCTACCAAAGAATGGTATTTTTCAGACATGCCGGGAAGAGCCCATAGGTTCATTGTGCCCACACATGAAGGGGCGAATCAAAAGGAACAGCCACGGGCGGCTGAGCAGATTACCCCTACCAGCATCGAGGATGAGCTGGATGTAAGGGCGTACGGCCCTCCACCGCCAGGATACGCCGGAGAGATGACGCCTACCAGAGAGATCGGGTCAGTGATGATACTGCCCACGCCAATCAGTCCCTTGCCTCCAACCCCAGATAAAGGCATGATAGGCTTGGCGGACCCGTTTATAATAAAGACCGACGCCAGCGGCTACGCCGTCGGTGCAGTTCTACTCCAGGGGGAGGAGACGGAAGAACGTCCAGTGGGAATACGACAGAGCTTTACACCTCTCTACCACCCCGCTGCTAATCCGGTAGAGCGAAAGAACCGAGACTTGAAGCCTCAACTAGCAATTCAAGTTGGGAAGAAACACGATCAGTGGCCGGAGAAACTACCGACCATTCGAATCGCCATGAACACGGCAAAGTGCCAGAGTACGGGATACAGTGCCGCCTATCTGACCTTCGGTAGAGAACTCCGAACCCCAGATGACGCAAACCGGGACTTACGCAGCATCATCCAGGCTGAAAACTTTATCCCCGAAGTTACTCCTCGCCTACTACGCCTAGAAAACGATCTACGGCAGGCCCGCGAGATCAACGAAGTGCAGCAGGACCGGCGCAAGGAAACCGCCGATTCCCACCGCCGACCGGATCAACGTTTCCAAGAAGGAGATCTAGTCTGGATCACCACCCATGTGTTGAGCAACACAAACAAAGGGGTCAGCTCCAAGCTAGCTCCTCGACGGGACGGCCCTCACATCATACTGAGACGCAAGAGCCCCACCAGTTATGAAGTCGCAACTCAGGAAGCCCCAACAGTTCCGATTGGGACCTATCATTCTTCAACCATTACGGCCTTCAAGAGCTCCTCTGGTGCAGTCCCAGAGCCCCTGGTGCCCCTACGAAGACGCGGAAGACCCAGGAAGACACCACTCGTCCAACAGCAGAACTACCAATAAAAGGATCCCAAAGCGGGGCGCTTTTTGGAATCCTAGGGGGAGGATGTGGCGCGCGGCATTTCGACCGACGCACGAATCCGAATACTTTCTCCCTCACACGCATAGCGCCGTCTCGCTCGGCCAATCACAGCGATTCCCCGTACAGGAAGACACCCCATTGGCCGAGCTACCCCCACCCCTCCGTCAGCGGCCGATACTGCTCCGGCTAAAGGGTATATAACGCCGTGCAGCTCATTTTGACGGCAGAGTACCCAGTCTCCTGGTTAACTAAGCAACAGAATCCTAGTGGTCATTGCCCAGTTAAACACTCCCCAGTACCAAGTCGAGAGAACCCTCCGGGTCCTCCTTGGGAATTCAAGTAACAGCTCCCTCAGGGACATTACTTGTTGGGAGAAAGTTAAACACTCCCCAGTACCAAGTCGAGAGAGCCCTCCGGGTCCTCCTTGGGAATTCAAGTAACAGCTCCCTCGGGGACATTACTTGTCGGGAGAATCTCCACCCAACTAAGAGACCCCCCGGGTCCTCTGTTGCGGCTATTACGCTGTGCTTAAGTGATATTTGAGAACTTCAGTGATCATTGTTTTTTACCATAAGCTGTGAACCCTTTATGTAAGATAAATAAACTGACCGACGATAAAAGCTATTTTTCTTACAAACACCCTGACACAACTGTTAATAAACACAAGTATACCCACGAACGATGGGATTTTTTTGGTTAATCTGCTAAATGTATTATTCTTTACTTTTTAACTGTTATATAAAAAAAGTGTTTCCTTTATTGTAAAATTATACCAATTAAATATACCAGAAAAATTATTAATAATAAAAAAATATCAGATAATAATCAGTGGCCTAATATGGCCGTGAAAAAATCTCAGAAGGTGAGAACAATTATTATTGATCTTTTCTCCATCATATTTCACCGTATAACCAGATAAAATCAAACGGTTAAAAAAATATTATCTTCTCTATAATCAACAAAAAAAGCTTGATGGTTAAATGCCACCGGATTCGCCCATGAATAAAATTTATTTGAAAAAGACTATGCAATGTAATATATAACGGTCAAGCGATAATTTATTTTGCCTCGGAGGTTTTCTTAACACTCTTTTTTTCAACAACTGGGAGCAAACTAACCGTCTTGGAGGAAATTGAATATTTAAGTGATCCGTAGCTCACGATTGAAATGATATTTAAAGTTGTGTTTACGTTCAAAATGGCAAAGGGTTTTGAAAATTTTGGTCAAGCGATAATTTACTTTGCCTCGGAGGTTTTCTTAACACTCTTTTCAACAACTGGGAGCAAACTAACCGTCTTGGAGGAAATTGAATATTTAAGTGATCCGTAGCTCACGATTGAAATGATATTTAAAGTTGTGTTTACGTTCAAAATGGCAAAGGGTTTTGAAAATTTTGGTGGTTACATTGTCAATGTAAACAACATACGGAGGGTAAACTTAAAAAATACAAACAAATGTCAGAGTATACGAGTATATACCAACGGTCCAACAACGGTGTACAACAATACGTAAACAATAAGTGTGTAAAACAAAAAAAGGAAAACAAGAGACAATAAAGTTTCAGAGTCAAGTGAAGTAAAGTTAAACAAGAGAATCAAGATATCTAGTAAATTTGTTGAGGATATCACTAAACACGCCTGAAATCTTTTGCCACTGGATGTTATATTTATAGTGGACACATTCGCACAAGAGGTTGGGTTCAAGGTCAAGTTGGTTCTTTGGAAAAGAAATATGGACACTTTTGTGTTTTCTTAGTAGACAAAAGGGAAGATTGTACATGGGTATTTACACTTTTCAAAAAAATAGAATTTTTATGACATTTTTGTTAAGTTCTAATTCGAAATATTCTGAAAGTTTCTTATAAATTAGTCGGTAAGCAGTTGAATAAGATGAAACAAGCAACGATACCATGTTATTTTGTCTCATTTTTTGACACTTAATTAGATATTTCAAAACTCAATTACTCTTAATGAAATTAAATTGCGAGCCGATAACAGGTAGAATGTCAACACGGTCAAATTTCTTGACGCTGAAGATTACTTGATTAAAATTTACTTTTGCACGCCAGGATTTGAACCCGCGACCTTCGAATTGCTAGTCGAGAGCCTTACCCCTCGACCACGGAGGCTAGGTAGCTTCTTTAGCACGCAAATATTCTGCTGTATCTACAGTTGTTAGTTGTTATATAAGATTTATAATTAGGTCCTAGGATAATCACGGGGGTACACCGAGGAATGCGAGTCATTAATTAATTACCGTGTCACACACATCTACTGAACACTGCTGCGGCGAGATCAACTAGGAAACTGGGAATGTTTGCTTTAAATTGGGAGTTTTTCCCAGTAACGCTAAGATAGAGTAGTTAACTTCTTGGAACAAATAGCTTATTACTGGAGCGTGGTCAGTAAGGTGGTCTCAAAATGGATCATATTATAAATCATCGAAGAGAAGAGTGCTATTTCTAAACAATGTTCTTATATTTTTGTTCTGCTGCTGAGAGGTCGGTCGCAACAACTTTCTTGTTACATGCGCGTTATAAAATGCGCATTGCTGAATGGCATTTTGTAAATTCATAATATGTACTGAAATAAGCAATACTAAAAATGATTATTAAATTTTTTAAAGTTTTTACAGAAAATATATTAATCATTTAACGTAATTTTATGTGTGTTAAGGGATGTACTTGATTTATTTTAATCATTGATTCCTGACATTATTTAGAGTAAATAATACAATACAATTTTCGGAATCCGGTGACTTTTTGACGTTTTTTTTTCAGGTTAAAACATTAAAAAAATCAGTATGTATTGGAGAGTGAGGAGAGGGGGTTTTGGTGTTGGTCGGTTACTAGGTGAAGTGACAAGTAGAAGATTTTTTTATACTTGATTTAAAAAATCAGTTACCGGGTTCCAAAAATTCATATACATTTTTCACTCCAAATAATGTCAGAAATCACTAGTTAAAGTAAGTCAAGTACGTCCCTTAACACGTTGAACGCCGTGTAGGTCACCGGTGACTTACACGGCGAAAATCGTAATTTTTCTCCCATAGCGCCACGACGGTCACCGGTGACCGCAGTTAATTTTCTAGATTTTAATGGAAAATTTTGGTAAAAAAAAAAAAGCAATACGTTTTGATGGTCGCCGATGCCGTCTGAGTATTTTTTTTTCAAATTTAAAATGGTAATTTTTCTTCATTTCCACAATGGCATTCAACGTGCACCCTGTATAAGATGTACCACAATAATAAGGGTAGACTAGTGTGTGAGGGATCTTCTATTTTGTTATATTTCAGTATTCAGTTATTTTCAGTGTGTTTTGTAAGATGAAGTATAAAATTATTTCAGATACGTTCTGGTAATGATTTGAAAAAAATATTGCAAAATAGAAATTTATAGTTAAATTGCCCCGTTATTTTTTTACATTTTGGAGTTGGGAAAATTGACGTCTTTCTGAGTTTTTTTTAACATTTTGGAGCTGGGAGAATTGACGTCTATCTTAGTTTTTTTTTTTTACATTTTGGAGCTGAGAGAATTGACGTCTGTCTGATTTTTTTTTAAATTTTGGAGCTGGGAGAAGTGACGTCTGTCTGAGTTTATTTTACACTTGAAGCTGGGAGAATTGACGTCTGTCTGAGTTTTTTACATTTTGGAGCTGGAAGGATTGACGCCTGTCTGAGTTTTTTTACATTTTGGAGTTGGGAGAATTGACGTCTTTCTGAGTTTTCTATTATTTTTAAATGGTGCAATTTTGTTTAGAATATGGTAGAAGTATAATGTATTTAGTTTTCTAACTTTAAATTCTTTAAACAGAAGTTCTGATGAATATGTCTATGGTTTAAATAGAAATGTTTTTAATATAAATTTATGTGCTGTGTAATGCGGTTGTGTGTGTGTTTTTTTTTTACAATTTCCACCCCATCCTAAAATGCCATATTGTATTATTGATTGGAAGAAGGCAAAGTATGTCATTCTAAAATTATTTATTTAGGGTCTTTGACATCTAAAGATGTATATTAGTTTCATCACTCTGTGTTTGAGTATGTTTATATGTATGGCATTTTAGGCATTAGGTCTACTATAAAGCTTAGATATTTTATTTCGGTTTTTTAATGCTAAATGGTATATAATAACTTTTTTCAAATTTAGTATAAGTAAGTTTATGTCAAACGATTTATCATGTACGTGTAGTTGGGAAAATGTATTTATTATATACATGTAGTTGGGAAAATGTATTTATTATATACGTGTAGTTGGGAAAATGTATTTATTATATACATGTAGTTGGGAAAATGTATTTATTATTTGCATGTAGTTGGGAAAATATCTATAAATTACATATTAAAACCTAAAAGGTCTGTAAAGGTACCCACCTAACAGGTGCAGTTTGAAAACCAGCGAAAGCATTCTTGAACATTTTACCTAAAATTTTCGGGTGTAGCTATTTCATACAGAATTTTAAATTCAGCACACAAATTCCTACTGGCCAGTTTTCGTGGGACTATGGTATCCCTAATTATGGCTGAAGGTGGCGGAAAGGGGAAGGAGATAAGGAAGTACCTAACTATACAGATCCGGTCACTAAATATGGCTAAAACCATTTAAAGTAACCTTTCTAATCTATTTTTTTAGGTCCACACAGAAGGCCCTGAGGAAAAAAAAATCTCTCAGGACCTCTATCATCTTTGGGAATGCGGTGTGGAGGGTCTTTTGGGAAAACGAAGGAGATGAAGTTCTAGGAAGGAAAAGTTATAAGGGGTGGATAGGAATTTTAGTTCAATGTGTCCAGGAGTGACGGATGTATGTTTCCATCCTTCCCAATGCGCTGCAAGGCGATGGGTCGAGATAGTCCGGCAGGAGAGGACAAAAGGTCTTCCTCAACCAGTATCTCCAGATACGGCCCGCCAAGCAGTAGATGGGCAAACGCATCCGCCGCCAAAACCTAGACAATCCCATCCCATGAACCCGGGCACCTCTGCTTAGTCACCAAACGTATCTAAGCACTGGGGGTTACGTATGGCAGGGATGTCTTTCACCGAGACGAATTTCATACAGTCCAAGTCAGTATTCGTTGGTGTACTAAAATAATAAAACTTCCTACTTGTTTTGTTAAATATTAAATCCCCAGGTTATGAAAGCACTTGAGACTATTGCGGGCCTTGATACGATACTTGTAGACTTGATGTGGAATTTTTCAAAGATTGGTTTTATGCGTAGTAGCAATATTATATTTGCATTATGATCTCATAGGAAAAACAATAATAATCACGGCTATTCATACATTTCGAAGCAGTGGCGTAGCAACTATCTGGAAGACCCTGGGATGCCGCTCGGGGCCCCGAGTCAAGTGGGGCGCACGACCCACGCCAAGGCATTCAAATGCTAACAATAATATAAATTCTTTTTTCAAAATTAAAATAACCATCTAGAATCTTCCCTACTGGCCAAAATCAAAAAACAATAATTCTGCTAATTGATATTCCTTTCCAAATAATCAACTTAACCTTCTCCTAACCTCCTGAGCGAATTACTGCGAATGTGATGACAATATGACATCTCACATAACATCCACTGTATTGACAAGATTTTTGACATATTTAGCGCTTTACAAAATTTCTTTAATATCCTGTTTTAACTCAACTTCACTTGACCCAAACTTGTTATTGGTGTTTTTGAGTTAACATACTTTCCCCTTACTAACAAACGTGTTTTAAATTTTACACAACTTACAACCATAAGACAACCATTTACTCCACATTAATGGTTGTTTCAGTTGGGTAAAATTTAAAACATGTTTGTTTTTTTAATTATTTTTTTTTTGGATTTTATTAATTTTAAAAGATTACAATTTTGGTGATTTTCTGAACTACCATACTAGGTTTGTTTTATGTTTATATATTATTGTTGTACTATATTAACCCTTTCTTTCTTTCGTGTACATTAATAAAATAAAATTACATTACTTAACTGGTTATTTATCACATTGCTAAAATGCAACGAATAAAATATATTTTCACAACGTCATATTTCTGTATTATTTCGCCCCGAGGAAAACAATTTCCCACGTGGCCTATGTCATCTTTGGAGTTGCTGTGTGGAGGGTCTTTTTAAGGAAATAAAGGATGAAGTTCTGGAAAGGAAACAGGCATGAGGGGTGGGTGGGAATCTAGGGGTACTGTGTCCAGTAATGACAGACGTATGCATCCATTTCTCCTAGTACGGTGCTGGGTGATGGTCGATAGTCACCCCTGCTAAGTCACCAAACGTAGCGAACCACTTGGTGGTTTATGCACTGAAATGAAGATATATATATATCTATATATTTTTTTTATTGAATATACAAGCACATTACAATAATTTACAAATGTAGATATTTCGAGGCTGATTGAGAAAAAATTAGAAATTTTTAACGAAAACTGCCCAACTCAATTGAGAAATTATTTCTTGTGTTTGAGTTGGGGAGTGTTGGGAGTCATTATGGTTTATAGGTTGTAAAATTTCACTAGTTGATGTAGCTAAAAATTAAAAAAATAGTTATAAAACTAGATGATAAATTTGATAACACAATATAATTAAGAAAATAAAAACCATCCTAACCATCTAACAAAAAATCAATTTTCAGCTTTGAAAAATATCTCTATTATGGTGAGAAATGGCGTCATGAAATTTGCACAGGATTTACTAAGTTAACGCAACTATTTTCAGGTAACAACGGAGTTGTTGTGCATCCATTTAACTACTGACAAAAAGTTAGATTAGGCGCCGTAATTGTTATTGGTTTCATAATAATACATTTTGTTAAAAATCTCGGGCGAATTCGGGTAGCGAAGCTATTTATTTATGTGAACTTATTTATTTGTTTAACTACTATAAAGCAATAAAGTATCATAGGCGCAATTTAAAAAATAAATTTTATCTACTAAAGCCATCTGCGAAGTAAAAAAAATGTGGATAAGTTTGCAACCCGCAATTTTAATGAGAGTTTTATTGCAACTTTATCAAGGTCCTTTATTACTGTTTTTTGTACCAGCAGTAGTAAATCATCAACCTTTTGTTTATTAAATTAAAACATTTCGTAGAGATTTAATCACTTTAAATAGAGAAAGGTGGAAGGCAACCCTGAAAATAATATTCATTTTGTGCAATAAATTATTCCCACAAACATTAACCTTTCACGGATATTTACCGTATCAATAAATTAATATTTCCACAGAAAAAAATCTGCGATGTACGTGCGTAGTTTAATCGTGAATATTATTTTTATCACTGAATAATTATAATAATGCTGTCAGAGTGTTTAGCATATTTAATGGTTACCTCATTTGAATGCAAATAAAATATGCGACCAGATAATTGAACCAGTTTATCGTGCAGCCATTCATACAACCATGCAGCAAAAATCTGTTTGTGTGTCCCGCAAAAAAAACTCTCAAACGGTGAACTTTGATTAACCGGCTATGTAGTTTTTATCAGCAATATTAGTTTAACTATAAATAAGCAAGATTAAGAAAGGGACACCAGTTTATTTGTTCAAAACATCAAACTAAGATGGCTCGGATGGTGACCGTATAACAAGTTACAAAGTTATAAACTCATGAAAAATGATAAAACAAATACTAGGTTAAATGGGTTAAATAGAAAACTATTTAACCACTTAATGCTAGGCTTTTTATTAAAAAAACCATAGCATTTAGTGGTTAAATAGGTTGAATAGGTATATACTTTGAATAAAACATTTAAAAAAACATGTTAAAAAAAAAAAAAAACCTTTTATTAAAAAACCCTAGCATTAGGTGGTTAAATAGTTTCCTATTCAACCTATTTAACCACTGAATGCTAAGTACTGAATGCTAAGTGGTTAAATAGGTTGAATAGGAAACTATTTAACCACTTAATGCTAGGGGTTTTTAATAAAAAAGTATTTTTTTAAAAAAACAGGTTTTTTAAATGTTTTATTCAAAGTTTATACATTTTTCAATTAAAATATAAATAATAACAAAATAAGCAGATCAAAAACACGACCGATATCAAGGGGCAGGCAAATTCAAACCGAGTAAAATACATCGCTAACTTCCACGAGCGTTACTAGTTACCAGTAAATAGAACGTCGAACGGCGAGCGTCACTCGGGCGAGCAGAAATTGGAACGCATTTAGCGGGCGAGCGTGACTCGTCTAAAAGCATTTTACGGTTTTAACCTAGTTTTTGTTTCATCACTTTTTATGAATTTATATTACTTTGTAAATGTGTGTTAAATTTCATTTTGAACCGGCTTGGACAAGTAGGGCGAGTTTTAGATGAGATGACGCGTTCAAGTGATTAAAACACTCAAGATCAAGTCAAGAATAGGAATGAAGCAATGAGTGTGTGTCAAGGTAGAGTTATGCGGCAGTCTATATTATCTGCCTACATCTACAGAGAAACGGCGCGATGGTGGGTTAGTTCAGAAGAACTATGCTGAATCAGCAAAATCTCTAACGGTGAGAGTTTTGAAAATTGACTCACTATTTTATGCTAACCCTGTACAAATCTCAAGTGCGTCCAAAAATTTAATTTGGGAACCACCTCTGGACCGGAGTCCCGAAATACTTGATAAACCTACTTGATTCTGTTCAAAGAAGGGCGGTCCGTCTGATTGGTAATCCGTTTTGCCATCTCTATTTACACAGATGCAATCAATGTTGGCATGCTGAGTCTGCTCTACAGGTATTTAAATGGAAGCTGATTAAAGGAGATGTTGGTTTCACGAAAACGGGTCGTTTCTTCGGCTCGTTTTGCATAAATCGGCTCGTACGTGAAATGAACAACCGGAATATGGTTTTCCTTCTCCAAATAATCCGGGCCTTTTGAAAATCCGCTTTAATAAATTCCTGAGATTGCTGAAAAGCATTCAACAAAAGCCTACCTTCCCAAGTAGCGAAATGTGAAAGAAGATGCAATAAGAGATATGAAGAGCAAAGAAGAAACTAAAATAATCCAGAAGAGACGAGAAGCGGCGGTAAGAAGTAAAAAGATTGAAGAAAAAAAAGACTAACCGAGTAGGGGTGAGAAGATGCAAAAAGAGGCAAAAAGAGCCAAGAGGGGCGAAAAAGGGACGAGGGGATGAAGAAGAGGCAAGAAGATATTAGAAGAGACAAGACGGTGGTATAAGACGTAAGAATATGCAAGAGGAGACGAGAAGATACAAAAATATGCAAGATGAGGCAAAAGTAGCCAAGATAAACTAGAAGAAACAAGAAGAGACAATAGCCAATAGAAATAAGAAATTACCAGAATAGTCAAGAAGAGTCCAGAAGAGATAAGAAGAGACAAGAGGAGATAAGAAGAGATACGATGAACCAACAAGAGCCAAAAAGAGGCAAGGAATTTAAGAAAACGCAAGAAGAAGGAAGTCGTAAAGAAGAAACAATAACGCTCAATCAATTCCTTGCTATTAGGTTGCTAAACTCCAACATCATTCCGATGCTCAGAGCCATGTCCCAAGTCCTAAAAAATTAGTTCCCTCTGGTGTACCGGTCTCACCGGGACAGGAATACTCCTGGCTGGGGTGGTATAATCGTATCGTATCGTATCCTATGGCCCCTACCTTAACCCGCTTCACAACGCTGACCAAACGGTTTGCCATATATTTCCCATGTCTTAACACCGCATAGATTTTAACTTGAGAGATGTAACATCAAAATAAAAGTCAAGTGATTTCCGTCACAATTTAAAAATGAATAGATAGCTATTTTATGCGAAAAATCTGCATTACGTGAAGTATATTAAACAAAAAATATACAAACAGTTTGGTGGATTTTATTGGAAAAGCCATTATATTAAATAACAGCTCCGCCCAGCAGGTTTAACGTTTCATAGTTTCTCGGGATAATATTCGATACGAGTTGTGTTATTTCAAACAATAATTTTATGACATATTTAACAGTCGCATGAACATTTAACTATTCGTGGTTTGTGTTTGCGAAATATGTTTTGCCATTATTAGCTAGCACGCTCATACGAAGACGAAACACGTTAAACATTATAAAAAAGGAATAAACAAACCTACATAGTCTGCATACCTCTCGTTAAATTGTTCCCTACTTCCTTTGTTTAGAAATGGCATCTGCAGCATCCATGATAATCTTCGTCAATGGTTTCCTTTGTTTTATATGGGGGCAAGAACCATAAGCTTGCATCTATAACGTATATTTGTGGGTATAACTTGGTATAAGGTAGGCTGGGTCTTTACTTTTAAGTGTATGCAGGTATGTAGTTATATTTTTTTGACATCTTTCTAAGGGGTCTCAAAAATTTCCTATTGATGCTTTTGAGTGCAGACATTACTTCTCCTCTTTTAGCAAAACGATAGATGTTGTTGATATATTCAACACATCATTCACCACATATAAACAAGTCATTACCCAATTTATTTCAGAAAGAAGAATATCAAATATAATATAATTTAACTATATAAACTACGTAGCTCTGTTTATCTTACCAAAGTTTTGTAATTTTCCTAGTATTATATTTTTCTATCTCGCATGGTGGAGTGTCTAGTTTCCACTTTATTTCGTTTTGACATTGTTTTTGTTTAAGAGGTTGTATTTTATATGTCTTCTATTTCATTTTTGATTTTGTTTTTTGATTTTACTTTGATTTTGTTTTTTATTATTATTATTTTGTTGTGTTTATTAAGATGTTCTTTGTAAAAAAATAAAAAAAATAACATGACGGTCGTAAATTTAGAAATAAATAAATAAAACGAGTTAAGTACTAGAGTAGAGAACCCTTGAACTTATGTAGGGCCGGCCCTATGCGGGCACAATTGGAGCAGTCCAAGTCAGTCACACTATTCTAAGTAAACATATATGTGCACATATTTCAATACATTAAAATATAAAATTCTGGCCGACTTTGAACAGTTTTCTCAAAATAATGGTTAATGGAGATACAATATCGGTGTCACGACATGACTACATGTTTAAATTATATTCTGATTTTTAATTGTTTAAAGCAGTGGTTCTTAACCTGGGTTCGATCGAACCCCAGGGGTTCGGTGAGTCAGTCTCGGGGGTTCGGTGGAGGTCAACACCCCCGACTTATATGATTCGTGGTGACACGCCCCGCTTGTCCATCATTGGCTGTTATTGCTATGAAAGCTCTGGAGATTTTTATACCGTTTGTTACGACATATCTTTGCGAGCAATCCTTTTCGAAAATGCTGGATATAAAAACGAAGAAGAGGAATAGACTTTGTTGTGAAAATGACATGAGAGTGGCACTTGCCAAGGTAAAGCCGCGAATTTCTGAATTGGTTTCTGAAAGGCAACAGCAGAAGTCACACTGATTTGAAGTAAATATTAATTAATATGTTTCATGTTTTGATTAAACCATTAAAATTTAATGTTTTGATTTTTGTTTTTTATTTTTTTTTTCATTTTGTACACCTATATATAAATATACCATGTTTTGAATTTGTAAAAATCTAATTATATGTTTCAAATTAGGAGGGGTTCGGTGAATGGGCATATGTAACTGGTGGGGTTCGGTACCTCCAAAAAGGTTAAGAACCACTGGTTTAAAGTCTCAATCAATTAAACCTATTTAGTTCAGTAAATAGTAAAGTTTAAAATCTTATTTCAAAGCAATTACACCTTCTTCTGTTCTGATCATTTCGGAGGTTTTTGTTTACAATTTATTTCACATTTTTAAAGCTTTTTATAACTCTCGACACCTGTACATAATGTCAGTAGGTACATTACGACTAAATAGTTCAGTAAATAGTATAGTTTAAAATCTTATTTCAAAGCTATTACACCTTCTTCTGTTCTGATCATTTCGGAGGTTTTTGTTTACAGTTTATTTCAAACTTTTAAAGCTTTTTATAACTCTCGACACCTATACATAATGTCAGTAGGTACATTACGACTAAACTATTACACCTACTTCATTACAAGACCATAATATATTATACGATTTTTTTTTTTTAATTTCAAGTAAGGAATTACACAAATTGTTTCATGAAATGTCACCATCTCAATGACAATTCTTTTTTCAAACTTTATTCAAGCCGGTAGGTACCATAATATTGATTAGTCCGATTTGACAGCTCGTAGTAGGAACCACGATTAAGTAAACTCTGGCGGGGTAAAATGTTGTATCAAATGCGGCCGCCATCTTGAACCGCAACCGTAACGTAACAAAAAAAGTAACGACAGATGAAATGATAAATGGCCGAGGTAAAAAGAATTTCGCTGCGCTCCGTCAACTAGTGGCACTTTAACGAGGATTATGTATGGGAAAAGTTTTGATATATTTAAATTTAGACTGGAGTTGAAGTGCAAGTTCGAAATTCAAAATCGAAAAAATGCGATGGACCAGCCTAGTGTACATTTACCTTCCACATTCCTGCAGCCTTCATAACAATTAAGAAATTTCATTGAAGAATAATCTTGTGTTTATCACACCTTTTATTCAAATTTATTGTTAAATAATAAAAATAACAACACATGATACAATAGTTATAAAGATGCCATCATGATACGTGCGGTAGACCGTTGTAATCGCCGAAAAAATAAATAACAGATGTTTCGAACAACAAAAAGACTGGCGGGAGCACAAACAACCCGTCTTTTCAAATACCTTTTGTTATGGAAAGAAAGACATTTAGTATTATGATAATTGTTGTTTAAATTAAATAAAAGTAAATGTTATATAGGTAAGCGTGTTTGAAAGTTTCACCAAATAAAACTTTTTAACAAATATTATTTTCAAAGTGGGTAAAATTTTGTCATTGAAGTGGAGTCTATTTAATATACTATATTTGCTACATGCTTTGTTTGTCATCTTGTATCAACAGCTTTACCAGTTGCTGTGAATGATGTAAGAGATTGGACAAATTTGCATAAGTGTATGATATAAAAGATGAAATGTGATTCACTGACGGTAAATATTGATTTGTATTCGTCGACCTCCAAGTCCAGGTGGTGTTTGCGTGGAACGAGCTGCAAAATAGTAATTATACGAACATTTCTAGCTCTTTTTGTTATGCTGTAAGTATGCTGACGTACGTTTATTATGTCAATAGCTCTTATTTAGAGGGGTTTTTTGGGAGAGGTTTTTATATGTATTCCCCTAATAGGGGTGGACAGATATTATGTACATATTATGGGAGTACCTTTACCTATTCACTTTTAATATAAGTACCGAGTTACTGGGTCAACTACCACATTTGTGTAAATACTAATCCGATTGCATTATGTCCAGTTCCTATTCACACAGCTTTAGAGCGATAAGCTTTGCATTCGGTGACGTTTTGTACTGTAAATAAATATTTTTTTTTAAATGTTGTGAAATTTCTAAATATCTTTTCGCGTAAAAAAAACATAATATAAACTATTGAAAGAAAAATTAAAATTGTTATTCAAAGAAAATTTAAAAAAATATATCAAAAATTGAAAGATAAATCAAAAAGGATTATTTTTTTTAATTGTTATGAAAATTATATCAATAATTTAATTATTGGGAAGAAAAAGTCTAACGAAACGATTACTATGTAAAAATTGAAACATTAAACATAATATAAAAATAAAATTTAGGAAAAATAAAATAATAGGAATGTATTGAAAGGAAAATATAAATTGATAGATAAGTTAAATTGAACGATAAATTTGAATGGAAAGATAAATAGAAATTTTGATTGATGTTGAAATTTAAGTGAAATGGCGTCCGCATATATATTTCAGATGCTAGAAAGACAAAATACCCTTAAAATATAGAATCCAAACAAGGTGATAGTGACAAGATGTATTGAGAAAAAAAGTTTCAGATTAATCTAATTTCAATGTGTTGATCCAGTTGTCATTTATCATAGAAGCGTTGTAATTTATTGTACATAATAAGATTTATGGCAGATAATTCACTCTGCTTCCTCTCAAAGTCAACGAAGACTATTAATTACTAATGCAATTGGTGTCTATATGGAGAAATCGTTGTTTCAGGTAACTTTCGCTTGAGGACGTAAATTATTTATTTAAATTTGGAAATGTTAGTCGCTGCGGTCACTACGATATTTACCAACTTAACAGGCGCGGTTGCGGTAACACATAACACAAGATAATATGACATGTAACCATAGTCGGTGCAGAGCTGCAAGCTTCTTGGCTCCGGACCCAGGGTTTGCTGGATTGAAATCCAGCGCGTAAATAAATCAAACTAAATTTAAACGTGGAATTATACATATTTTTAGTTCCTTAAAATAATGTCTAGTACATTTGGCCCTCGTTTCAGGGCGGTAGATACTCTCAGTATCGACCTCGTAAAAGTCCATCATTCAGAATCGAAACGTTGCGTTGCTTGAAATGGTATTAGCCCTGTTAAATGATTAGCCCTAATTAGCTAGGTACTCTCATGCTACCTTCCTTCCCCCATCTACTTTCCTTCCGAACTAATTATAGATTAATAAATTAATAAATCCAGACTAATTTATGGCTAATTTGTGTTATATCATAATTTATTCATTAAAAAAAATATATGGCTTATTTGCGGCACGTTCCATAGTAGAAGGTGAAAGTTCACTTTTCAGCATCGAAACATTGCTTGAAGTGGCTTTGGCCTTCCTTAGTGAACAAATCTGAATAATTACTTCCCCGCAGTCTTCTTCCCCTTCTCTTTCATCTCCCCATTTTCTTAAGCCTCACAACATTTTCATACACCACTGACCCATTGGCTGAGGGCAGTCGGGACTCTTGGAAGGTTGTCATATAAAAATTACCCCATACACGATTTTCGACACCACGCTTTGAATTGACACAAAAACGAGCAAAAAAAAGGGCAGGCGAGGCCACGCGAAGAATGGCCTCTCACGTTTGGACTGTCTCGCCGAGAGTATCTACCTATAAATACCCTAGTGCCAGTGGCGGTTCTTGCAATGAGGCAGGGGAGGCTGTGCCTCCCCCAAAAAAGAGGAGACAAGGGAAAAATCCCACATGAAAAATATTACATAATTTCTATTTAAATATTATCGTATTTCACTAGGAGTTGTATTACATATTATGTAACTTATAATAGCATCGTGACGCGGCCGGCCACACATACATTTCACTAGCTATTACACAAAGCAATATAACAATAATTATTTTAATACGTTTTACGCTAGTGAGGCAGAGATGTGTCCTGCCTCCGGGAGCCGCTGATTTCATGTAGGCAGAGGGGGCGGGGAATTCACATGGAACCGAAATGAGCCGTAGCTGACAGGTCACGCATTGTTTAGTTTGAGGCGCGCTTCACACAACGAACAATTCCGAATTGTGATTATTACTGATACAGGTACGCACGGAGAGTGGGTATTTGGATTAATTCAATACAGTGAAAATAAAATAATCAAGGTGGTTATAAAAGCTAAGCAATACGTATGTAAGTATTAGTTCTGTTATGTACGATGTTTATTTATTTATTTACCAACGGTCCAAAACCAATTAACACATTACATATTACACGAACTCAATACAACAGTAATGTTACAATAAAATGTGCCATGACAAAAAATAGGGCACAAAAACAAGAGTGATAATGTCAATTTAAGACAGGTTTTGATGGAGTTCACGACTTCAGCCATATCAATACAAAATATTACTTGCGTAATGACTGACAAAAATCATTTAGGCTTACACCAAAAAATTCAAGGTCCTGACTTGAGTTAACAAGTCTGGACATTCTGGATATTGGTGAATGGTATGCATAATTTGTGGAGTGTTGATTGAGGGAAAGCAAATCATGATGAGTTGCAACAAAGTCCTTCCTACGTTTTCCTAAAGAAGAAAGAATTAATTTTGCTTCAAGTTCATCGTATGAGTAATCGCCTCTTTCTAGCCCTAACTTCCAAGCTATTCCCATTAAGAAGCGATGCTGTACGTATTAGAAATGATTAATGTGATCATCATATAATTGAGACCAAATAACGCAGGCATAATGCAATATGTGTACCATGTAGTTTAATTTGTTATTCTATTAGATTTTTTTTTTATAAATCCTTTATATTCTTTAACCCTTGTTTTCCTCGTTTTTTGCGTCAAGTGTAAGATTGTTAAACGCTTCTATTGCCTGGTATTTGTGGTGTCTTTGTGCAAAGCTTGTTCTTATCGACGGAGTTTTCTTATACTTGTGTTTCTAGAAATCAACTTCATCACGTTTGCACATTATTATTATTATAGTTTGACGTAGGTAACAGTTTGCGTTGTTTTTTTCTCGGTAATTTAGGTGTAGTTCGACCGTTAGACGTGTCAATAATACTTTTAAAAAGAGTCTGTGTCTCCCCAGATTTCAATTCCGCAAACCGCCACTGCCTTGGTGCCTGGTGCAGGCATTTGGTTTTGGTAGTACTAATTTGCCTTTTGACCACGGGCTCTGTTTTCAAGTAAAACAACCTTGTCCAATCAGTAGGGATGAGTAAGATGTTGAATGAATGCTCTGCCCAGGATTCCAAATAGTTTATTTTAACGACCCAGCTAAATATCAGTAGTAATAATAGTAAATGCCAGAGCAAACAGATTGATTTAGTGCTGGAACGATGATTTTAAGATGTGCCGTTAAATAATGTCCAATCAAACGGGATCATGTAGTAGGCCTTGTGCCAATTAATTCAGGATCGGCTAAGCACAATGATTACTCCAAAATGCATAAAACTAATTAACATGTAAACAAAAATATTAAAAATAGCCGTAACGGGACCACGGTCGAGTAAACCAGATACCTGAGTTGGGCCATGTCAAGAGTCGGAATAACAGAAGGGTATGTATGAATGTGTATGAGGCAAGGAGTGCTTGTCAAAACCGAGTTGTTTAGCGGTCCGTCCTCTCTGCCTACCCTTGTGGGAAAACGACGTGATGGTTAGTTACTTAGTTTAGAAACGCCTGGCAGATATGAAACATCGGTATTGATTTTTGTTGAAGGGAGTGAAAATATTTCTTTATATTTGTGGTTGAAAAAAACATTTTTTTTATTATTATCAAAATATACACAAAACATATTTTACAAATTTAAAAAATATACATTCATACATTAACCGAACAACTCATTATAATTACAATTCAACACACTTTTAAAAAGTGATTAACTAGTTAAAATAGGTTAAGTTTATAGTTACATACTTTTATGGCTTTTAATGACTTTATATCACTTTTTAAAGGTGTGTTGAATTGTCATTTTGTGTTAAGTTATCGAGAACCCATTTATTCAATGCGGTTAAGTTGAAACATCAGTTGTATCGTAAATATTCACTTTCAATGAAGAAATACCACAGATTACTCGAGAAAATATTGATGATTTTGTTGAAAATATTGATATTGAAGAAAGCCTCACCGCACAGCAACAAACATCACTTTGGAATGAAAAAAAATATTTGAGGTTAGCTCCAGAACAACAAAACATCCCACAAAGTCTACTTTTCAATCAGCCTTCCCCGCACAGAGTTTTGACGGCCGAGCGGAAAGAGCCGACGATTCAAGAGGCTGGCCGAATGTTTCGGTTTTGCCACGTTTGTTACCCATGAGTCGGTTTTACCCCCCTAGGAGCGCCAAAAATGTTGCAAATCAAAAAGAAAATTATTGTTTGGACGAATAAGCACCAAGTCTGTTTTCTAAAGCAGAAAAAGCTCCGCCGAAGACCTAAAATAAAATTGTATTTAAATTTGGTTAAGGCTTCGTAGTAAGCGTTCGAAGATGGTTTGAACGGGAGATATGTAAATATGAATGTTAGAGGGAGTGCGCAAATATAAAAAAACGATAATAATTAAGTGAAAACGGGGAAAATATAAATATTCAATAAAATTAAATAACAGAACAAAACGTGTTTTAATTTTGTTTTTCTACGAAGGGAATTTCATATAATTAACGTTAAGGCCGAATGTCTCCAATGACTTGGTACCTTTTGGTTCCTGCCCATTTAGCACGCGCTCTGTGTCTCTTAAACTTGTCTCACAACGTAAATCGCCGTTCCATTTTATTTCATAATGATGATGAAATACAGTTTTGTATTGGAAATTTATGTCCCGAATGGTCAAACTTAAGGATCGAGAAATACGCCCACATCGCTTTTCATTTGTTCTTTTTATTCTACGTATGAAACAGAAAAACTGTGCGCTGAAACAGTAAAACCTCGGCGAGTGTCGCAAAATTGGAACCATGGAATAAAGTGTTAATTCTATGATTAGAACAGAAAAGTTCCATCAGAATTTTCTAGATAAGCGCAACATTTTCAGCTCTTGACGCAAATTCTATCAAGAGATATGGAGCTAATAATCACAAAAATAAAGACAAAACCCCATATTATGACATATTTCAGAGTGATAGATACTTCAAGGAAGGGTTGTTTCGTAGAATTTGAACAATTTACCAAATTTCAACGTTCATTTTCGGGTTCTGTGAAAGTCCTATACAAGTTCTGTTATTATATATCATTATGGGCTAGTTGTATGTAACCCGTCCTTGTATGGCCTTGGTGAAAAACATCATTCAGAAATGAAACGTTGGCGTTCCGTTGATTAGAAATTGCTTTAACCGTGTTTGGTGACTAGATTTGAATAGGCAGATACTTACCAACCTCTCATATGCTTCCTTTCCCCACTTCATTCAGCCTTACAACATGCTTCAATTGGGGATGCCATGGTCCTACTAGCTCATTACAGTTGGGAGTTGTTTGAAATCTTGTATTCACATACAAAATAACCTGCATGTATTATATTGTATATATTGTGTCCTTCGTTTTTTGAAAATAATATCACTAATATATATATTAGTGAAAAATCATAAAAAGGCATTCGGGCTTAGCTGTGTAGTAAAACAAGTAAGATATGAACATGGTTTTGAATGAATGTGAAGATTTCACTGGCGTCAAAACATTTTCAATTAATGCCAGAATATTATTATCCTTTGTAGCCGCACCGAATCGAGCTTATTCAGTAATTATCATTGACAATGCACTTCAATTACTGCACGAGCTAAAGCACTGTTATAACTATACATAGGCATAGGTGCCATGCAGATATTTATAATTAATAATGATGATTCATCATTTAAACCACTAAGCCTTTGTGGTTTTTCTAAGAATCGATGCTAGTCACCAACACTTACAAAAAGGTGGAGGGGTTCAAAAAATGGGGAGGGGTTCAACCATAAGGAGGGAGGGGGAGAAGAAGAAGGTGGTGGAAAATTAATTAGAAAGTTTTTTGAAACCACAAAGAGAAAAATGAGTATTGCTAATTTATTAAGATATTCGAAAATCGGTTAAAAACGGAATTGCACGCCCTTACCGAATGAATTAATAAGTTTCCTAATAAACTTTTAGTAAAATAAGAATATATTATCACGATGTCGGAACACGTGTTCATAATAATTCTAATATTTTCGCAAGTTGTCATTATATATTATCGAGGCAAATGCAGGTGCGTGAACACGTGATATATTAGGAATTTACTAGAAGTTTATTAAGAAATGGCCTGCAATCCTGATTTTAACCGGATAACCAATAATTTGAAGAGATTCATAATAAATTAGCCATACTCATTTTTCTCCTTGTACTGCACAATTTATTATTTTATAACGTTGATAAAAGAGATGGTGCAAATTATATTATTGTACTCGTATTTTCCAGGAATGTAATAATCTACAAGTACTATTTTTTTCTGCGCAATTCTGTAGCCGACAGGGGGGGGGAGGTTGAACCCACAAGCCCCCATTGATATGATCTTCTCGATGATTCAAAGAATCTAGAATACTTCTAGATGTCTTTTTGCTTTCTCTGAAATAATGCACTTTATAAGAATGCACCAATATTTTCTATCACGGAAAACCAACATGTCTGCGAAACATTAGAGTGTTTCGCGGAAATATAACTCGGTCCCAAACAATTTACTAGCATTAATATTATGACTCATCACAAATCTGATAAAATCAAATCTGCAAATCGCTTTTAGGACGTCTGGAAATAGTAATTAAGCATCAACAATAATTTCATCTAAAAGGATTTTACCAGGCGTGTACTTACACACGCAGTTCCTATCCATGGTTACGCAGATACTGGAATCATGAAAAGACTCCAAGTGATCGAATCCAAAGCAAGCAAAGCACAGCATTTGAGTATCATGCTTGCACAGTTGATTTTTGTGGTCATACGATGCACAAGTGAGGCTCGAACGACTCGGTGATATGTGATCGACCACTGGACACGTTTTCCGCGGCGGCTTGAAGAGGTCCACAGGGCGACGCGACCCCCGAGGTCCTGCACTCGCTCAGGGATTTTGTTGTCCAATTTTGACCCCCACCATACACGACAGAAGAAGAATAACAAATCTGAAATCCTCAAGTTAAAAGATTTGATAATACTAGTAATAGAAGCCATATAAACAATTCGTCTAATAAACTTTTCAGCCTCAGAGTATCTACGACAAAATGTTTGCGCTAAATCAATCAAAATAAAAAAATAACTCTTACGTGCGTGAAATTTTTCACATTCAACGAACTCAAATTTACTTTAAATTTAAGTGCATTTTTAAAAAATTCAACTTATTTTTCAGACAAGCGATACCCAACTGTAATCAGAAAATAATATTTTTTTATTAATTAATAAGTAGGAATATATTTGACATGTGAATTTGCTTTGGTTCATTTTAGACAGATATTACCACAATAATAACGGTGTTCATTCGAAAAGGCAAATTATCTCTTAATTTGCCAACCAAAAATATATTTATGTTTTAATATAAAGAAATTTGGCAATTTTTGTTTTGGTAAGGCGATGAAACGATGAAATATCAAAACCTACAATTATGACATCCCGTGATTTTTCACGAGTCTGCTCTAGCAATATAATATAAATCCAAATCCATTTACGGCCATCTAAAATTACAAGTTTCAAAACAAAACAATAAATTTATATTCACATCATTTGTCCCTGTCTCAAAAATATAAAAGAGAGAAATCATTTTGACCTTTAGTTCTGCTTGCCAAAATGTAAAGTTTTAATTTATATGGCAGGTGATTCGTCTCTGTACTTTCCAATCGTCTGATTGACAGCTCAGCCGCGCCTGTGAACACAGAGTAGCAGGGCCGTATTTAGGATTCGGGTGATATGTGGGTAATCCATAACCCCCAGTAAAACGGGATCCGCCCCAGAAAATATATTGAAAATTAACCTGCAAAAGTCGCATTTCAGAGCAATTTTATAACTAAAAACCTAAAAAGAAACATTCAAAGTTCATTATTAAATTTCATAAGATGTCGCTAAACCTTAGGTACCAATTAATTAAACGATGAGATAAAAATGAACATAATTTGAAAAGCATTAATTATGATTTATTAACATTACTATGAACAACAAGTATTTTTATTTAAATTTGAGATTCACGTCTATATGTCTGTTTCCAAATATGCAAAAAAAAATTTTTTTCGAAATAATTTAACACAAATTGTATAGAAAGGCATTTATAAGAAATTGTAGTCATTACATAACTATAAATTAACTTAGAAGTACTAGTGGCTAATTAATATATTTGTATACAACACGGCAGATAAAACACGGCATTATGAGCTGTCGGAGTTGAGTTGATATAACTATTTGCTTGATATTATTGGCTCTACTATGAAATAGTATTCAAATTGGTATATTTGATACTGCTTATTCTATTTAGCATTGCTTATTATTCTTGATAGTTAAACAGCTTTTAATAAGTGATAAGAAATTTATAATTAAAAAAGTTTTTTTTAATTTTTCTATTAAAAATAAAAAAAATCTACAATCGGTGGTTTGGGCCCTTTTGTAATCCGGGCTAGACCTCGGTCGACCGTGAATGACCCGCTCGTTGAAACCTGCTCACGAGCCACCAAAGAGCGAGAGCGAGCGGGTTATTTTTTCGACAGCACTTAGGTCTTGCGACCCGGGTGCCGGGTGACGGTGTGGCGGGGCGAGCGACCATATAAGATATATTTTGTAGACCGTCTTCTCTTCTTGCTTTCATTATTTCCTACTATTTTTTTTCCTGTGTAATCCTTGAATTATTCATTTCTTTTGAATTTTCTCTGTATTATGTGTGTATATTTTGTTTATTGAAGTGAAACTTCTTTACGCGCGTCATGCAATTTCGAGGACCGGAGTAAAACCGACTCATGACCGAAACGAAAATGCGGGACCACCGATTAAAGTTCATTTGATCTAGTCAAAGTTTTGAAGTAACATATAAATGCTTCTTAGCTCATCCCGACAACTGGCGTTGGTGGTGTAATGGTCAGCATAGTTGCCTTCCAAGCAGTTGATCCGAGTTCGATTCTCGGCCATCGCACATTATTTTTTTGTTTTTAACGCCTTTTTCATTCAATATCTTATTTTTTAGTAGGTCAGAACATTTTTTAAAAGAAAATAATATTGCAAAATAATAAAAACACTTATCTCACTGTGATAAAACATTACTCCGCTAGAGCGCGCTTTGCGTTATTGTGTTGGATTAAAATTATTATCTAATCCGTATATTATGATAATTGTATTACATTTATTTAATTAATTTATTTATTTTGATAATATGTAATAATTTACAGAAAAAAAAATTAAAACTATCTCCCTCTGATAAAATATCCGTTCGCTAGAGCGCACTACGCGATCTTGTGTGGGATTCTATTTCTGTACATTGTACATTATTTTTAAAAATATATTATATTTTGGGTGTGATGTAGGTAACATTATAAAACATAACAAGCTCTCATATTTTCAGAACCTACATAATATAATCAATTTATGCGGCTTTGCTTACAGTTGGTGCTCAGCGTGGTTGGCTTTCAATCAGTTAAGCGAGGTTCGATTCTCGGCTGTGGCATTTTTGAAGTGAAACCTTGTTGAGGTGGGGGAGCCGCTCACGAACGTTCTCTCTCTTCTCTTCTTTCCTCTCTCTCAGACACCAGCGAACTGCGCCACGCCAAGCATCAGCTGAAACTAGAAGTTTCACTTCTGTCTTGCGTAGGCTTGACACACCCACTTTTTTTTTCATTAATATGATTAGATATTCGCATTAACATGCAAACACTGAAATCAAAATATAAATGTAATTTTAAGAGAGTAAAAATGTTTAAACATAATTAATAATAATTATAAATGATTATTTTATTTTGTAGATCCTCTTGTACTACTATCCCAGTATGAAAAAACATGAGCATATAACTACGGTTACTGAAAACTGAAACAGCAGTGATAATTCATTTTAGTTTCAGATTAACCACCTCTAATTCTATGAAAATGTGACTTAAGTCACTTGAGACGCCCGGTCTACACAATTTTGCATCTATGGCATGGTCTAATACAGGACCTACTACCTACCTACGTCCACCGAAAATAGCTGGATGACGGATAATCGGGTTTTGGGTCTATATGACCTGGAACTCAAATAGCGGGTTTTCACGATCCGCTCACGGTGTCAGTGGGTCGTGTAAAATGATCGATTGACTCTGCTCTAGTACGGGCCCACAGCTGCTCGTAAATGCGGACCTGTAGAGTAGTGAGCTATGAACAGATGTGCTGATTCTTGCAGATTGCGAATAGCTTCCCGGTAAAACATTAAATCAATGATAGAACAGCCTTTTAAACCTACGTACGTATGGAATGGCGGTCATTGGGTTTATTTCCAATCATACGCTATTGACTGACATTACTCTAACTTTTACATCAAAATATTGCTAAACAGCCGCAAATCTATTTCTGTTAATGAAATCCACGCATTTTCAAATTTAATGTGTGTTAATACGCACGTATTCAAAATGTTTTGATGTATGATCCGAGTAAAAATAATCGTTTGATATTTTTGATGTCTGTGCGGCAGTTAATGCGTGGCGTGAAAAAATATTTAAGTGTTTCTAAAAATGTGATATCTTTTCAACGAGAGCTTTATTTATTTGCAATTGAATATATCATCAGGTGTAATAATAGTTAAGTGCCCGCATAGCGGGGTAAAGATATTTTACCGTGGGAATGTCTGTCTAACTGTGAGAAAACTTGTTTTTTTTACTAGTAAATCAATATCTGTTTGAAATATTATTAGTAGGGATCCTCCGCCATGATGTCATGCGTATTTGATACCATTAAAAAATACAAGGATTTTAATAGGTGGCGGTACGCGAGATTGATAAATGGGTGTAATTAAAAAGGCGAAGGCGTTTGCTCGTTCCTCCACTTGACTCCACTGTGATAACAATACAGATTTTTAAATTGAACAAGTGCGGGCCACCAGCCGCCCGCTACGTCTGTTAGTCTGTTGGTAACAAACTAAAGCTGGCGAAATAAACTCGGACGAGATATTCGCAAGGAAACTGCATAACTTCAATCCAATAGTTGATGCTATTCATCAAGCTATTTGATTTAATATCATTACAGACGTGTACTGGAAACAGAAGCAGCGATGAGAATTAGGATTTGCAAATCCCGCAGGATTTGCAAATCCCGCAGGATTTCAAATTCCGCAGGATTGCGGGATAGAATTTAGAAATCCTGCAGGATTTGGCGGATTGATTGAAATAATGCCAACATTTCATGAACATTTTTTTTTATCATTTCGTATCTGTGATTCAAATATTGAAAAGGTAACTTTTCGTATCAACATCGTTGGTACTGGTTATATTATAAAAAAATATACTAAAGAGGTAATACAAAAAGAATTTTAAGAAGACGTTGATAAAAATATTAAAAATACTAATGAATCCCGCAATGCTTCGCTCTCGTTATGTCTTTCTCGGGCATCTCCAGCTTCTTCCACCATTCACTTCTGTGTACCACAATGTTACTGTTAAAAAACCACATTACATTGACTTTGATTCGACTCCGTATCTCATTCCAGTGCATAGATATTGCGTTAAGTATTCTCCGGACGTTCCCGACTTTTTCTACCATTAAAAACCCTCTTTAAATACTTCTGGCACTAATAAGAACAAACTTTTAAATTTTCATCGAAATCATTCGACTGCTTTTCGAGTTTTGCGAGCACAAACATATTTATTTTTTATTTATTAATCTTAAGTTAGCTCACATCTTCGTGTGTGCTAATAGTTTTATAAACATATAAACATGTACATTGTTTGGCAAACATAATCTTTCTTTAAATATTTCAATAAAGTCACAAAAAAAGAAACATTAATAATTGAGATAGACATATTTTCTTAATTCATTTTTGAACTTATTAATATTTTCTATCACAGCAATTTCCTTCGGGATTTTGTTATAGAGTTGAACGGCCTGGTACATCAGAGATTTTTGGGTGCTTGTTTTTTTTCTTGTTGGCAATCTAATTTGCAAATGCACGCTGAATTTTTATATATATAATAACTACTAGATATAACTGTCACTGGCAGGTCTCTCCACAGTCATTTGAGATCAGTCAGTTTTAGTACTTTTTTTTTTTTTTTACAGTAATACCGCACAAGAGTCCCAACTGCTCCCGTCTGGAGCCAGTGAGACTATGGCATCCCCAATTGGGGTATGTTGTGAGGCTGAGGGTATTGGGGAGGGGAGGGAGATGGGGAAGAGGAAGGTGGGGAAGTACCTGGCTATTCAGATCTGGTCACCAAACACGGCTAAAGCCATTTCAAGCAACGTTTCAATTCTGAATGGTGGTCTTACACCAGGGCGATACTGAGAGTATCTTCCACTCTGGAACGTAGTAATATAATAACTAGTAATATTATAAAAAAATACATTGAAAATGTATTTTCACACGTGAATGGACATTTCGCTCCAACTCGTTAGCACGTGCGAATCAAAACAGCATGTTTTTGGTGTAAATTTTGTTTTTTTTTAATCCCTCAATCTCACAAATCCAAATCTCATGAAAATCTCGTAAATCCTCGGAATCAAATATATCTGAAATCCCGCGGGATTGCTGGATGCGGGATAGCGAGATTGTAAAACCTAACGAGAATGAAATACCGGAAGTCAAAAGCTTTCTGCTTTTGTTCCTTAAGCCAGTCTTCGCTCTCAGTTGGGGCAAAAACTGTTCAGCAAAATCACCCGGCTGCATCTGCCGTTTGAACACCCTTATCATCTGTCAGGTTCCTTAAGATCAGGATGGCAGTAATTGAATCGCATTTAAAGAAACCCGTTAACGGAACACACCACACACTGGTAACTTTTACAGACAGGAGTTTGCTGGAGGCAGTAGTTGACAAGTGACAAGTTATGAGCTTCTCTCACGATGAGTGCAAACAAATTCAAGTAATTGACAAATGATGCAAAACAATTTGTTCTGAAAGCAATTGATACAAAACAATGCGGTTTAAAAGCAATTGTCCATTAAATCTCTGGGTGGTCCTATGCAGATTAACATATCGCCACCGCAAAAAAACTTTTAAGTATCGTTCGCCCAGCCTTTAAAACTGTCATTGCGTGAAGGAATTAAAAGAGTTATAAGTTTCTTTTGCTTAGTCAATAACACACTGACGTGATACGTTCTCCGGTTAGAAAATGGTAATTTTTAATATCGTAAACGTATAATTTATATACATAATTTCCACGGAGCATCTTAACCTTTATTCAGAGAAGATAAAACTTGTTCCAGACCGACCTGAAGGTACTGTGGTACCTACCACGTTGAGATGTCGATAATATAATATTTTGTGTTAGTAGGTGACATAGTAAATCAGAAAACCAACCCAGATTCCGTATACTGAATTAGCCGTTAAGGGTTATAAAATGCTGCCCTCGCTAATATTATAACAATAGAATGTTAGATTAGACTTAACAATTAGTGCGCTTTTAAGTGGGAAGGTTAAGATATCAGCAACTACCGATTTAAGGAAAGCTGTACTCCACCAGCATGCAGATAGAAATAAAATAATGTTGGCCGACCCAAGGCCAGCCATCTATGATACGAAAAAGGTTAGTTCCAACAATGAATTGAATTCCAAGTTAGCTGTAGAGTCTGTGCCACTACATCTATAGTCCAACCTGTTATTTGGATAAACAAGGCATTGTATAGACTCTAAACCTTGGAGCCATAGATTCTGAGAAAAATGCTTGGGTTAAAAGAGGTTTAATTCACACGTATTTGCCTATGTTTGGAACCTGGCACACGGGAGCTTCTTCCGACCCCTATAGAGGTTACCTACAAAGCTCACCACTGAGAACTTTATGGATCGAGGAGATAACTAAATAAAAATAACACTAGGAAAATAGCGTATGACATGGAGAAGCGGACCAATTGAACTGATTTATGTTTCAAGTAAGGAGATTTTCTAACCTAATAACTTACATATTAACTCCAAAAGTTATTAAATTAAGTCCATCATTATGGGTTTTAGTGATCCTTTTTGACATCACTGCGCGTTAACACCAGGAACACAGCATTTAACATAGAAGCAGATGTCAATGGAGGAAATTAAAAAAAAAAAAGAAACCGCACAAGAGTCCTGGAGACAGTGAGACTATGGCATCCCCAATTGGGGTATGATGTGAGGCTGAAGGTAGTGGAGAGGGTAAGGAAATGGGGAAGCAAACGGTGGGGAAGTATTCCGATCTGGTCACCAAACACGGCCAAAGCGTGACGTACTTCTTCCACCAGGGCGGTACTGAAAGTATATTCCACTATGGAACGTGCCCCAAATATACTGTGTATTATGTTTAATGAGCAATTTGTGAAATAACACAGTCAAATATAACTTGCGCTCGCCGGGATTTGAACACGCGACCTCCAACTTGCTAGTCGAGAGCCTTGCCACCACGGAGGCCGTCAGAGCCATTGTAGTATATCACAGATATTAAAGGTTCCTGATTGTTCGCTCGTATTGTGATAGTATTCATTGATCCTGGAGAGACACCTGAAAGAAGAACCAAGAAATCAGCTTTTGACGTAGATTAACGAAATTTCAAGAAATAGACCAATGGAGTGGGTGCAGCGTGCTGCCAACAGAAGGAAGTCTAATTGTTGATTGCTTAACACGAAGATGAAAACTTAATTAGTATTTTTTTACTCTAAGTCAGCTCCTGGGCTATTGGTGTGTCTCGCATGTTATGTGATGTGCTGTTGTTGATCCGAGCTATTCAGCGTCATTAATCACAGAACTCCTCTCGTCACTCGCGTCTCGCGCGTGTGCGGCCTGTGCGCTATCTTTGTCTTAACTCCATCATAAAAACCACACATTATTAGCTATTGTGTGTTTATAAAGGTCGAATGTTACCAGCAATCTGTCAAATGCTAAATGTTTGTTAAACATAGACAATTAAAATCTCACGGGGAACTCACTAAGACTTATTTTAAATTAGCTAGGTAGGTATTTCTACGGAAAGTCTGGGTTTATTTTAATGCCAAAACTTTCTTGTAACGTTACGTGTTTAGTTACCAAACTTATCGGTATTGTAGAATGTAGATATTAGCGTACAGTTGTTTCTGTTACTTACTTATTTTGTGACTAATGGTGACGACAACAATTATTATAAAAAATATCTTAAACGAATATAGGGCCCCTTTCAGGCAAAAATCATTAAACATTTTTCAGGTAACGAAATTAAAAAGTAATGATATGATGGTTAAATCAGCTTTGTTTGTTTTGATAATGCACATAATGTACACTTTAAAGTTTTTTCTATTGCACAATAATAAAAAAAAATTATATATACATATATATCGAGATATTAAAAATAATGTGTGTGATTTGGTGACTTTTGTCTGAACTGGGACGATTTTTTTATTTGGCTTTGCCGAGATTTGAACTCGCAACCCAAACTGGATTAATAATCGTAGAACTCCACCTGGGATATGGTATTAAATTATAATGGCAATAGTTCTTAAGCTTGGCTTCGCTTAAGTTTCTATATCATTTAAAACAAACTTTAATATGGAACAAACAATAATGTAGAAATATCAAAGTGGCAAGCAAAAAGTACGTCAATTGTAGTCAATTTACATCATCAATCAAACTGATATGCCCTAATGTTTAGTGAGAAAGTGTTTTGATTACTCGGCAAACACCAGCAAGCCAAGGAATAACATTTCTTTTGTTAATACACGCAAATTACTTATTATTATCGATTATTATAAATATTTCGATTGTTTCCGGCTCGAAGATTTTATGTTAGAGATAATGTAAGGCCGACTAGAGTATAGCTCTGAGCGAGCATCTGCCAAATTAAGAAGTGACTACTGTCGCTAAGTAAACTTCACTGTTTAAAATAGTCTAATCACCCTATTATATGCTTGCGATAAAACAACATACTAGTTAGCAGTAACAACTGGTCACTTGTCTTGATCACTTGACACCTCAAAATCCGTCAGGCGCTCAGGCGTGTACTCTAGTAAGCCTTGGAGTAGTATTCGACGCTACTTTTGAATACAAAAACGTAGCCCGGTTCTATTTCGTTCATACACATTTAGTTGTTTTTTAATTTGAATTAAGAATCTATTAGAAACATAAGAATGTTTGTTACTTTCCACGTTTTATCTTAATTTCGTGAGACATTAACAAGTCTAGATTTATCGTAACGTCATTGTATAATGTCGTTTAAGTACTTAATGTATGCTATTTTGACAGTTATAGAAATATTTCAGAACTTCATGAAAAATACCCTATAATTTAATAACGGAAAAAGCTATGATAATTTCATACAAGACTCACCGTTTAAGAGTGTAATGCAGATCTCTGCCTTTTTAAAAAATTTACCAAAAACACAATTATTTATTGTTGAATGTTCACTAAACGATAAATAATGTTCATTCGTCTCATCCCACCTACTATCAAAATAATTCCACAAAAATTTGAAGGTGAACACACAACACAGACATATCGTCAGTAAACAGCCATGCATATGTTTAGTGTTCAATCGTGGAAAAACATTACTAATTTTAGGCTGGCAATGACAGGCGGCAATGGATGATGAATTGGACGAGTGTTTTACTAAATAAATACCATCTAATCACTCTAATATGCACACGACTCGTTTGTACAACTGAGATCTTGGCATTATTAAGGAATTTGATACGTTACACAGAGGTCCGAACCGCAAAAAAAGCAAGACAAAAATACTTGTGAAAAAAAATCTTTTTTTGATTCTCACTCATTAAGAACTGTGTTTCCACGTGGAGCTAGATATGATAAATACGAGTAGGTAAGAACTATATAATGTTTTACGGTGTTAAATTCCAACACGGAATCACAATTATATACTCCCGTTCCCAGTAGGTATACAGAATTTGGGTAGCGATAATGAGGATATTGTTGACTTATTTACGTATCAAAAACTAAATATAAACAGGTCTAGTAGAATTTATATCGGAAAGCAGAAAAACAAAACTAATTAAACAAACTGCCTATGTATACTTCGAAATTTCATTTATTTATTGTATTGTTTTCCTAATCTACTATTTTTTCTTCTTGCATGATGGAGTATTTTTTGTGATATTATGCTTATTTAGATGTTGTTTGTGTTACATTTAAACAAATAAAATACGTAATGGTTATTAGATCATACACTATCTTTTCTGTACAAAGAATCTTGAAATTATCTGACAAACTTTTTCCACGGATTTTTTGTGGGTGAACCATGTTTCAAAAGATCTTGTATTGTCTTCCGTACGAAACAACCGTTAAATGTTCTTATAATAGTTCAATGAAAATAAGTTTTAAAAAGTTATCAGCAGTATTTAATGTATTTAAATGGTATAAAAATCGCAAACAATTGTTTCATATATGCACAGATGCGATCAACTGCAGGGCCGCTGAGATAAAATAAATGGCGTGCTTGCGCTGTTATTTCTGGTGATCAAATGTTGTTTTCCTAATTGTGATATTTATCTACAGTTCTATCGAAATAAATATGAGTTGACTCGAATTTGTCAAAATCGTATTCTTGTCCACCTACTGTAGCGATTCGAACCTTCGTGCACTGTCAGTGTCTTAACATTCTTTCTGTCCCCGAAAAACATTTTTTTTTAATGTTTGGTTTGTATTCACGCCCGTCATAATGCCAAATTGGCAATTTGCTTTGTTATTTACGAATACATGGTAATAATAGCAATTGTTTGCAGTCAGAGTTCTTTTGAAGGTCTCTAATTTGAATATCTATGCTTGTAGATTATTTAAGATTATATTAATTTCGTCTCATTTATGATTTTTTTGCGATTATTTTCGCTACCCTGATTTTGTCACACCGATGTAACAAAATAATTTCGTTGGGATATATTATAGTGCATTAGAACTTAAGCATTAACAAAATAAAATAGGGTAGAAGAAAAATTATTAAAACTAAAAAATATTTTTTTGACTTTAAAATGGTATTTTGCTGGAAGATTAATATGATTATAATATGTAAATAAATTAACTGTAAATGCAAATAATTAATTTGATATATCATGTAAATAAATAACTATTCTATATTGAATGGTCGACAAAACATAATAGGGGCTGACCAATGGTTTATGACGCCTGGAGAATATTGAATTTTTGTACATTTTGGGCCTCAAGGAAATTTTATTTGATTAAGTTGTGTTATTTCACAATTTATTCTTTAAAATAATACTAAAATTAATAATTAGAGTGGAAGATACTCTCAGTAACGCCCAGAATTGATGCGTTGCTTGAAATGGCTTTAGCTGTGTTTGGTGACCAGATCTGAATATAGGATGGTTGAGAGCAGTAGGGTCTCTTGTAAGTAGGAGGCTGGGCAAATAATACGGTGCCTTAGCAACGCACTGTCACGTCTGAGCAAATTCAGATTCAGATACATTCATATTCAGATTCATTCAGATTCAGATTCGTTCAGATTCAGATTCGTTCAGATTCAGATTCATTCAGATTCAGATTCAGATTCAGATTCATTCTCCAAAGAGGCCTGCATAAAACCGGACCTGCGTAATACTTTATAATACTCAAGAAGTAAGCATACGTAATATGTAATAGAAGGTTTACTAGACGTAATGAATATTTAATGTTTTTTTACAATAAGCTTGCAGAAATCAAATTGTGTCCATGTGCCAACATTTGTATGTAGGTATGCGCATACTAACACGTAGCTCATAGAAGCATGTTAGCATATTGATTCGGCCCGTGATTATAATTAATGTAATTATTTATATCTGGCATATATGTTAGGCATGTGGATTTATTAAAACCCTTTTGCAATGATGCAAACCGGTCCAGAATAATGCAATCAACCAATACTTGAGCCGAAAGGGGCTCGTCGTAAGAAATATCTTCTGAACAGATCATATATAACTCGATTATAGCATGATTTTATTTAGATTTTGTAAACTGCTAGATGATTGATATGTTTGCCTTGAAATATCAATCAATTCAGAAATAATTTTTGGTTAAATATTGTAATCCTATGTCGGCCAGAGCTAAGCGGAATTACGTCAAAGGTTTATTTATTACACTTTCATCGTTCCAGGCTATTTTTTAAGTGTCGGTTGGTACATATTTATAATTTTTCTTATAAACAAGGTCCAAATCTTTTTTATGTTTATAGACGTCAAAAAATAATTTGATACAATTGACATGTTTATGACACGTTCAGTGTAATGTCTGTATTTAGGCAACCTGTAACACTATGACATGAAAGTAATTTTTGATTCATGGACGTATTAATAATTGTGAATTAAGACAGTACCATTATATTCATGTTGAAATCAGACTTGTTCAATGACATTGCAAAAGTGACAATGAAGGAGAGCGAGAATTTGATAAAAATAGCAATGGTTTTATATTGTATGCACCGAAATTGATGCAAATGGGTCAATCGTGCATGAGCGGATTCCGAGCAAGAACAACACAATGGTACGTGGGTTCTATACACTTGCAATACTTGATTATGATTTGTCGGCAAGATCAAATAATGATAGCCTAATCCAAAACAACAGCAGAACGTGAGTGCATGATTTGGAAACCGCGAAACAATTGGCGAAACACACCTTCGACAAGACTAAATTGTCAAGCATTGTGCGTACTGCGCATGATCTCAGATCCCAGATCTAACTCCAAGATTCTAGATCTAACACCAAGATCCCAGATCCCAGATATCATATCCCAGATACCAGATCCCAGATCCCAGATCCCAGATCCCAGATCCCAGATCCCAGATCCCAGATCCCAGATACCAGATCCCAGATCCCAGATCCCAGATCCCAGATCCCAGATCCCAGATCCCAGATCCCAGATCCCAGATCCCAGATCCCAGATCCCAGATCCCAGATCCCAGATCCCAGATCCCAGATCCCAGATCCCAGATCCCAGATCCCAGATCCCAGATCCCAGATCCCAGATCCCAGATCCCAGATCCCAGATCCCAGATCCCAGATCCCAGATCCCAGATCCCAGATCCCAGATCCCAGATCCCAGATCCCAGATCCCAGATCCCAGATCCCAGATCTCAGATCCCAGATCCCAGATCCTAGATCCCAGATCCCAAATACATGATCCCACATCCCAGATCCCAGAACCCTGATCCCATATCCCAGATCCCAGATCCCAGATCCCAGATACCAGATCCCATATACCAGATCCCAGATCCCAGATCCCAGATCCAAGATCCCAGATTCCATATCCTAGATCCCAGATCCCAGATACCTGATCCCACATCCCAGATCCCAGAACCCTGATCACAGATCCCAGATTCCAGATCCCAGATCCCATATCCCAGATCTCAGATACCAGATCCCAGATCCCAGATCCCAGATCCTAGATCCCAGATCCCAGATTCCAGAACCCAGATCCCAGATCCCATATCCCAGATCTCAGATCCCAGATACCAGATCCCATATACCAGATTCCAGATCTCAGATCCCAGATCCCAGTTCCCACATCCCAGATTCAAGATCCCAGTTCCAATATCCCAGATCCCAGATACCTGATCCCACATCCCAGATCCCAGAACTCTGATCACAGATCCCGGATCTCAGATCCCAGATCCCAGTATTCCAGATTTCAGATCTCATATCTCAGATCCAATATCTACGACCGAGTTCCCAGATCCCATATTTGAAATCTCAGATCCCAGTTCTCAGTTTGCAGATCTCCTTGGATTGTAATTTATCTCGCTATATTCGTCAATTTAAACAACTGTACAAGCTTGCAACTAACACAGTGATAGTGATTAAAAAAGAAATAAAATGTGGCATGCGAAGGTCTCCCAGTCGCGCTGTGATCGAATAAAACATCAATTGATATTAAGTAAGAATTGTCTGGGATCCAAAATTATACAAACTGTTATTCACGATCTCCTTTAATTTCTTTGCGACTGAACGCAAAACAATAAACATCCGCCAAAATACACGCGGAATATTGAACAGCGCAGTATTCGTAAATAATGCTAATCACTTTGCCACTTTTATGACCCGTGTCTGCTTTTGATATGCAAATATAATTGAAATTGTGATTAAAACTTCATTTTTAGTAATTATTGATAGTGCTTTTTGTATACGTGTGTAAATCAAGACTCTCCATGTCTTTTCCGTTTACAAGAAATAAATTTGATTACATTACTCTGGTGTTGAAAGCAGTTTTCAAATTCGAGGAAAATATCGAAATAATAACCTTACAGTTGTTGTAGGCATATGATAACTGTAGAAATAACGAAATTTTTATTGTTGGTTGTCAAAAAAGGAAAAAAAAACAATGTATATTTTTTTTTACGAAAATAAAAAGAGAACGTTTCTATTATTGAATAGTGGAAACTTTCTTGATTTTTAACCCTAATAAAAATAATCATAAACGTTAGTAGTTCTAAGAACAATTGTATAAAAAAGCATGTGTCTAATCTTCATGAGAGTTGTAAGTTGGTACTTAAATATCTGCCGACTTCATTATAAACTAAGGGCCTTACTAATAAACGTGTTTTAAATTTTACCCAACAACCATTAAAGTATGGTAAATGGTTGTTGGATGATAATTTTGGCAATGGTAATTCTTTCCTCAGCAAAGACCCCATAAAAACACAGTTTCCTTTGACGAACTAAAAAAATTATGTTCTAATACAGGGTGTCCGGGGTAAATTGCGCTAACTTCGGTGGTGATTCTACATACATGTTCAAAACATGTGTAAAATTTAAAACATCGTTTATTAGAAAGGTTTAATGTAAATGGTTGTTTATCAGTTGTGTCAAATTTTAAACATGTTTATTAGTAAGGGTGAATATGTCTTCTGTAATTTTTTTTTCAAATAGAGAATTATACAATTTGTCCAAACAAACTTCATTATCTCAATTATAGTTCTTTTTAACAATTTTTTTAGGCAGGAAGGCACATATTGAAAAATGCAAATAAGATAGTTTAAATAAACACGACATTCCAAAATTTAAAAAAATATATATTTTCTGAATAATTAAAACGGCTACAATCTTGAACCGGAAACGGAATGTACAAACAAATTTTTGCGAAAAGACAGACGAAATGCAAAACGGTCATGTTAAAACAGGACTTCGCAATGATCAGTCAATAATATTTAGAATAACACAATTTAAGGTAAACAATGGTATTTTGCCTTTAAATAATTTACTTGACGTTATCATGTCTATTTACTTATTTACATGTGACCTTTTTGGATCCCATAAATTTTGGTCTTAAAAACTCCGGTTTCAAAATAGTTAAACTTTAATTCCAGCAAGTCAGGCACATCGACATTTTGTTACAAAAGTTACATACCGTTACCAGTACGAAACTGGTCTTCCGTTGTTTTTGCAGTGACAAAATTAACATTATTTCTTGTTTTGAGCTCACGGAGCCTTGCCTGCAGGAAATCGTTAATCGTTTTGCCCAAAACATCCACTAGTCAGAATGAACTAGTTAGGTTATTAAAAGTTTAATCAGGACGAATTTCAATACACACCGACAGTTCAAAACATTTAATTTTAAAAGGAATTATTTTAGAACAAGAAATCGAATTGATTATTTCTAAAGACTGTCAAGTAATACTTTACTTTTTAAAGTTCGTTTCAAACTGTTAAATATTGCTTTTATTTATATATACATTTATAACGACTTTGAGTATGATATATTTTTAAATTAGCTCCATATAGGAGGCCCTGAGGAAAATAATTTTATTAATTGGCTGTGTCGTCTTTGGGGATGCTGGATGGAGGTTATTTTTACAGAAATAAAGGAGTGAAGTTCTGGGAGGGAAACAGGTATGAGGGATGGATAAGAATCTGGTGGCCAGTGTGTCTAGGATTGACGGACGTATTTTTTTTTTTTTTGTAATTATTTTTTATTTTTAATAATATGTTTACAAGGTACATAATTCATTTTACATCTTGGGTCTTTTTACTACTCTTCCATTGAAAGCATTTGCTTGTGTATGGAAGGGGAATGAATCCATTTCTTCCACTGTCTTGCAATGTGATGGGTCAGTAGAGTTCTGCTGGGGAGGTCAAAGGGTCTACCTGAATCAATGTCTTCCGATCCGGCCTGCCACGCAGTACATGGAGAAAAATGAGAATTTCCTGAATTATGAAAAAGAACAGAAAACTTACTGATTAAAAATATTGCTTTTTGTTAAGAATCTCTTAAAATTATTCTTTTTCGGGTTAAAAACCAAAGTGACTTTGTAGGTTGCTAACGCAAGCAATACAAAAAATATTTGAGAATTTACATTTTAACAGTTAGGAAAATTTCTAAGGTTTTCCAATAACGAAAATACTTAAACTGTATCATACGATTTAAGACAAAAGAAAAATATCTTACCTTTTTCGCCAAAAGTGACTATTTTCAAGAATGGTGTGTGCTCCAAGATGTCACTTGAGTGCATGACGGCGCGCGGCGCGCACTCACAGATCACCAAATTAAGAAAAGTCAAAAAGGGTAAGCGACAACGCTGGCGGGCCGCTTAGTTATGAATGACCCCTGTTCATAAAAAGTTTTTTAACGTTACCAATATAAGGATAAATGTTAGATAAAAAGATTCAACATTTTTTATTATAATATATTTTGCAAATTAACTGTCATTAGTAAAAAGAAAAACACATAATTTTTTTTTTAATAATAAATCTTTATTTTTAATAAATGTACCTAAAATATAAATATTTTTTTTTTTTGAATAATTTAGTGAGTAAAACCTCAAATTGCAATATTTAATTATAACTAACAGAAATTTAATTAACAGAAAAATCAGAAAAAACGGTCACTTCTATCTCCTTCGGTCATATATAACTGTATCATACTTCGAATAATAACTACCGTCATTGCCTTCAGTTTTCTAGATATCCGTTTTCTAGATGATTCATTGTCTAGATGTGACCGTATCTTTTTCTGATTTTTCTTTATCAGATTTTCGTTTAAGAATCGCTAATATTGTCTTCAATAATTAAATAAATTTTTTGAGTTGACTGAGGATTAAACCCTCCTCTCCAGGGACTAGTAAGCGTTTAAAGATGGTTTGAAAGGGAGAAATGTAAATACGAGTGTTAAAGGGAGCGCGCTGATATTTAAAAACGATAATAATTAAGCGAAATTATTTAATAAAACACGACTCGTTTGGAATAGAGCAAAAATGTCTCGACTGATACTTAGTTAGTGATAAAACGGTTATCTAAAATGGTACCTAACAACATTGTTTTATTAACCTTTCCCTTGCTGTGCTAAAAAAATCACATCTCAAAATAAGCGATTTAATAACGAAAAAATATGAATATTAATAGCTAATCGATTACGTTTATTATATTTTATATGAAAAGTGATAATAATTGTAATTTAATTGCTGAAAACATGAAAAAACCATCGGCAGATGCTAAAGAAACGTGCGAGAAATCCACATCTAACGACGGTTCGCGGCCGACTGGCTAGCGGCTGGCGGCTGGCACAAACACAGATGCGATGACACAGACGTGTGGATGACTCATGTTCCCGCATAGCGAATTAAAGCGGGACATCAATAGCGTGTCATTTCCTCGCACACACTTGATGCACTCGATGATCCGGAACACATGACAACGACAACGAAAGCTGTCAAAGAGACATCCAATGCATTAACTGCAAAAAATGAATGATCGATTAAAATTACAACTGCCAACTGACCATTTTGCTTGGAGTGATGAATGTTCAGTGCACGTGAGAAAAGTTGAAGCAGAAAAAAAGAAAATTGATTTTTTATGTCACTAAAGACCTGCTCTAAGGTAAACAGTAACATAAAAATATTTTCGAACAACAAATTAGAAACCGAAGAGATCTTGTACCTTAATATACAAAGCTTGCCTACACACCATGAAGAGTTACAAATTTTACTCGAAAACCTCAAATGATCATGCTCAGTGAAACGCATGTCACAGAAGAAATAGAAGAAGTTGAAATAAAATTTACGAACTATAAGGTAATAAGATGTAATTCGAATAGTCGGCATACAGGCGGAGTAATAATGTTACTGAAAGATAATATAAATTTTGAAACAATTTCTAACGAAAATCACAAAAACTGTACCTGGATCTTAGCAATAAAAATTAAGAAAGGATTTAGACCAGGAGTATACTGCGTAATTTATCACTCCCCAAATGCCAGTAAAAGTGACTTTATAAATTATTTTGAAAACTGGTATTCAAATTTTTTAAAAGAAACTGATCTCACAAACAAAGAAAATGAAAAGCATCATCAACATTACAGGAATGAAACAGTTGGTCAAAGAATACACTAGGATAACACAATCAACCTGTACACTCATAGATCTTGTTTTATCAAATGATTATGAACTAAATGTAAAAATATTAGATACACCTAAAATAACAGATCATAGCATCATTAATATAGTGATGGCAAAAAATAAAAACATCAAAAATATCGAAAAAGTTATTAAAAGAAGAAACCTGAAAAGATACGATAAGAGTAAAATGATTCAAGAATTATTGATTCAAGATTGGAAAGAAGTAAATAACTTAGATTTTCACAAAAAAGGTGAAACTATAATAACCAATATGACTGATGCAATAAATAAAATAATGCCTGAACAACGTATAGTAATTAAAACCAATAATCAATGGTATTCCAAAAAACTAAGACAAATGCAATATGAACGAGATACTTCTTATAAAATAGCAAAAATTACAAAGGATAACGAACATTGGAATAGATTTAAAACAATTCGAAACAAGTACTCCAAACTTATAAAGGATACAAAAAATGAACATTTTATCAACAAAATTCAACGGGAAAGGGGAGATCCAACGAAAATGTGGAAAACACTTAAGTCAATGATGAAAAATAAATGTGAAGATGTGGAAAAAGATATCATATTCCCAACCGAATTGGCTGGCGAAAACAACATAGCTGATAAGTTTAATAAATATTTTGTGACAAGTATAGAAGAAATTAACAAAAATATCCCAATCATAGAAGAAGAAGAAATTTTCAATTTTGAAGAAAAAACTTGCGAATTAAAGTTTAAGAAAATAGACGGCCAGAAACTCCAAAGAATACTGTCCAAAATCAAATCAAAGCCCAGCCAAGATGGGATCACTATTCAAATATTAGAACATGCATTACCTGTAATAGGAGAAGAGTTTCTTAGTTTAATAAACGAATCGTTAGAAACAGGGAAGTTTCCTGAATCATGGAAAACGTCTATGGTGATACCGATTCCAAAGATTTCGAACACAAAAAAATGTGAAGACTTTCGACCTGTAAATATGTTACCAAAATACGAGCAAGTGATGGAATACATAATTAAATCTCAACTTGAAGAATACTTGGAAAATAATAGCATCCTTTGTGACGAACAATCTGGATTTAGGAACAATAATTCATGTGAAACAGCGTTAAATTTAGTAATTGATGATTGGAAGGAAGATATAGATAAAAACTTGCATATTGTTGCGGTGTTTTTAGATTTTCAGAGAGCTTTTGAAACAATAGATAGAAAAAGAGTTATTAAAAAATTTAAAAAAATATGGAATAAAAGGGAAAGAACTGGAATGGTTTAAAAACTACTTAAGCAACAGACAACAAACAACAAAGATAAGAAACAATATATCAAATCCGATTGAAAATAAGCTGGGTGTACCGCAAGGATCTGTATTGGGTCCGATATTGTTTATACTCTACATAAATGATATGGTAAAAATATTAAAACATTGCAAAATAAGACTGTTTGCAGACGACGCACTAATTTATATTGCAGAAGATAATTATGAGAAAGCAATCAAAAAGATAAATAGTGACTTAGAAACATTGTCAAAATGGCTCAAACTAAATAAATTAAAACTAAATGTAAATAAGACAAAATACATGCATATAGGCAGAACAAATACGCACGAGGAACCAAAGGTTTCTATAAATGGAGAAATCATAAAAAAAGTGGAAGAAATTAAATATCTACGTGTTATTATAGACTCAAAATTGAACTTCTCCAAAAATTCAGACTATACAATTAAAAAAATGCAAAAAAAATATCATTTCTTGGTAGAATCAAAAACAAAGTAAATAAAGAAACATGCCAGATAATATACAATACAATTATATCACCACACTTTAATTACTGTTCAAGTATTCTTTTTCTCTGCAATAAAGAGAAAATGAAAAAAATGCAAATACTGCAAAATAAAGCAATGCTAATAATACTTAAGCGCAACATATACACACGGATAAGAGACATGTTAAAGGAGCTGAATATTTTGACGGTGAAGCAAACTGTGTATTTGAATGTACTTATTTTTATACATAAAATTAACTTAGGGATGATGTCTAAGGAACTGAAAAGAAAAATAAATTACAATAACGAGATACACGGACACGGGACGAGAAATTCTAAGCCAATTAGATTGCCAACAAGAAAAAAAACAAGCACCCAAAAATCTCTGATGTACCAGGCCGTTCAACTCTATAACAAAATCCCGAAGGAAATTGCTGTGATAGAAAATATTAATAAGTTCAAAAATGAATTAAGAAAATATGTCTATCTCAATTATTAATGTTTCTTTTTTTGTGACTTTATTGAAATATTTAAAGAAAGATTATGTTTGCCAAACAATGTACATGTTTATATGTTTATAAAACTATTAGCACACACGAAGATGTGAGCTAACTTAAGATTAATAAATAAATAAACACTTCGCGTATTAGTATCACACGGTGTATTTTTTCCCGATTTTTAACAAAAATCTCTGATTTTTAATTGAATTTGAAAACTATGTCAAATATTATTTTTTTAATTCAGTGCATAAATGTATAACAGAGAAATACCTAAAATCTGAACCCAGAATTTATTGTATTTATAGAGTTATTAAAGTTATTAGAAACAATGTGTAGTAAATACACACCACAGATAAGGAAAGGTTAATCAATAATTCTTTATTTGTAATGTGTACATTTCCTTTGTTAAATGATTAACAAATATCGTAATTTTTCAAGTGTACTAACATTCAAACGCTAAATTTCTTCTTTTGAAAAGCATTTACCTCAAGTCAAATATTTAAAAAAAATAATATTAGCATAATTCTTCAATATAATGCTCCGTGATATTACACATTATTTTTTTCCATGAAATTGAAAACTGAAACCCCTATTTCTTCTATTCAACTATATCTCTTATTTGTAACTCATTATTTTTTAACGTGGCAACATTTTATGAAAGTACTCGTATCTTAAAATATACATAATAAAATCAACTTCCTGTTCTAAAATATATTGATGATCTGTTATGCGTTTTATTCACGATGTAAGTTTTGATGTATAACTTACAGGTTCTCTGATTTCTATAACTTGATTTTAACGAAGTAATGAAATAATAAGTTCCCTATATCAAAAGAGCGGAAATTTATTTAATTAGTTATGATATAATAAACAACATAAAACGGTAATCAGAAAGACATAATAAATTGATTTTATTACCCAATTAAACGGTAAAAAGAACATAACGCACCATAAAGGAATTCGTATGAAGACTTATTATTTATTTATTAATGTGTGACGAGTAATAAAATCCGACCTTCGAAAAAATAAAAGTGTAATTTTATTGTTTAATGTGTGGGATGTAGGAAGTACGTATGTGTGTATCTATCATTAAATGTACTTATTGTAGTGATGGTAGGACATATTCAGCTTTAAAAATATTTCTCATTTTTAATAGTAGTTTCTATATTATTTTATAAAATATTTCTCATTTTTAATATTAGTTTCTATATTATTTTATAAAATATTTCTCATTTTCAATAGTAGTTTCTATATTATTTTATTAAATATTTCTCATTTTTAATAGTAGTTACCTACTATTGGTCTCAAATTATTATTTTTTTTACATTAACCCCACAGAGGAGGCCCTTAGGAAAATAATTTCCCTCGGGGCCTATGCCATCTTTTGTGATGCTGGAGGGTATTTTTAAGGAGAGAAAGTTCAGAGAAGGAAAAAGGTATGAGAGATGGGTAGGAATCTAGGGATCAGTGTGACCAGGAGTGACGTATAAATATATCCCTCCCGCAGCGGCGCAAGGCGATGGGTCGAGAAACCAATTGGAGAGGTCAAAGGGTCTCTCCAAACCTGCCTCTTCCAAGCCACGCAGGTGGTGAGCAGGCGTATTCTGAACACACCTCACCCGATCAACCCGGGTACCCCTGCTAAATCATCAAACGTAGCGAACCACTTGGGGTGTACTATGGAAGAGGCGTTGATTATCCAATAAATGGTTCCCGGTACCCAAACCCCTCTCCATTTTTTAAAAAAAATATTGTTTGGAACGTAGTTATGATGTAGTTATAAATTCAGCATTGGAAAGTGCGAAAGTGTTAATAATCCGGTTAAAAATGTGACAGAATGCATAGTTTACTATTTATGTTTCACTGTGTAGAGATGCTAAACTACAATTAGAAATAAAAAAATACTCCTTTTTGGGCTATGTTGATCCGCCCTGTGTGAGTGCTTACGGCGGACCCCCATCCAGTTATTCCGTTCTCTATTAGTGATTGACACAAATCGCAGTATACGTTTTTATGTCGTACCTATATGTTGAGGATATTACGGATGTCTTCAAAGAAGTATATGTACCTTGTGAGTTTTATTGTAATTACTTCAATATGTGAGATCCATCGGAGATTCACATCATCGATTTCAATTCCAAGATATTTGATTCCTTTGGAGTGCGCTATAGTGGAACAGAGACATGGCAAACCTTGATTATGTTGATAGATTCCTTGGCATTTATGTAATTTGAGATTAAACTCATCCAAAGGCTATCCACTGGCTATTATAGAAAATATCAGATATTTTGTTTTGCTGGTGAACAAGTCCATGTTCCGCTTCTTCATAGGTACCGATCCTATTTCTTTCTTTAAATAAAATCACTGTATAGTCAGAAAAAACCAATTATTTTTCCCCTCGTTTCTACTTTACAGATATCATTGATTATATCAGAAATAATATCGGCCCTAGAACGCTCCCTTGCGGTACTCAATGGTTGGTTAGGAGAGGTTTAATTTGTTCTCTTGTTAATTTGAACGCTCTGTATTATATTTATATATGAAGTACTAATTTTTGAGAGTTTTGCAAAAAGGATTTTGTGATATATTGTATAAAAAGCCTTTTGGAAGTTTATGTAGATTGCCAATGTTTTATCTCTACTGTCTAAACTTTTTGTGATAATATCTATAATAGTTATAACCATTGTTTTAATATTTAGATTATCATTATTTTAAACTTAAATGGTTATTCTAGACCTAGAGAATACTATAAACAATAATGATAAAAACAAAAAATGACAACAACCGAGAAAATATTAAAATATAATAACATATTATCATAACAATAATAATAGTGCTCTAAAGATATAGAATACGTACTAGGAATATTTCAGTATTTTAAAGGTGATTTAAATCTGGCTCTGGCAAACGACGAAAGAAGGAACATAACAGAGAAGGGACAGAAAAGAGTAACTAATTTCTCATTTTACTGCCACCTAGTGGAAAACCTTCAAACTATCTATTGAAAAGCGGTTTCGTTCTTTGCTGACTTTAAATAATTTATCCTTCATAGCAGAATCGACAGTGGATTAATAATATAGCAAACCTAAGCAACGACTAAAATAAATACCCCAAGAGAACCAAAGGAATAAAAATTACACAATTTAAAAAGTTAGGATTGTAATAATATAAGATGCTGTTTAAAACTTTTTTCAGGTGTGGCTAGTAGCGTCATCTTTTGGAAAGCGAAGAAAACTTTGATATTAACCGTGCATTATTCCTACTTACTAATGGATAATAAGGTTCGTGACTTGGATGAAAATTTCGAAGAAATCGTCAACACAAAAAGAATTCGTTGACAAACTCAAAAAATATAAATTGATGTAGGAATAATTGCATCACTACTTCAATGTATTATTGAACTCATATCTTTAACGCTAAACCATTTTTTGGTTAAGGTGGGTAGGAGTCCGTAGAGAGTGTTAGAGCTTAATTGGCCGCTTTGATTTCCAAGATGTCTACAGTGCAATTTCAATCAAATTTATGTTATAATTAGCAGTAACAAAAATAAATAATTACCTAAAGGTGTTTGCAAAACTAATTTCCAATAATTCTCGGACCTCCTTCCTGTTTTGAATGTAGTCTACTTGAATAATAATAATCTTAGTTTGTAATTATCCGCTTCATAAAGGACATGACCATTGGGCTTATCGGACCGGCAAACAAGTAGTCAATAATATGATTAATTATTTTTCATATTTAATTAGTCAAATACAAATCTGAAAATCTTTTATTTCAGTTGGTATTGTGAAACACCTTGTTATCTACAGAGAAACGAAATGTTTCAAAAAATACTTTCTGCTATTTTACAAAAGTTTTTTTCTCATTATTTCTGTGAACCCACCATAATAAAAAAAACAAGTCATAAACTCCTATTCTACGCACAAGTAAAAGCTTTTGGTATATTATATATGTAAGATTAGAATTCAATTTTTAATCAATATCATTTATCTGATACACAACTCTGCACATCAAATTGATTAAATTAGATTGCCCTCACCTGGTTCCCAATAATTAACTTATTTCGGCACACTAGAAAGGAGATAGTGAAACCAATATAAAGCAAATAAAAATGTCCCTCATGGTTTATTAAGTAAAATGACACTTTTAGAAATTCAATGAGTATAATAGAGAGGTTATTAAAAGAGTTATACACTTTATACAGTATAAGTAGAAGTAGGTAACATCTAATTACTTGCTAGGTACTAGGTAAGGACTCTGCTAATAAATTGAATTTATAATATTCACAGTGCCTAGTCCAAAGATATTAGAAGAACGAGATATGCTATGTTGGCCGCCGGACCGTAGCCGGAGTACTACCTAATTAGGGTACTTTGAACGGTATCGGGACGTGTACGCACAGAAATCTGTTCTATGTATTAGTGCGGATACCTTAGCGATGCCTTAGCGTAAGCGAAGGTGTGCAGTAGTATTGGTGAACAAAACCGGCGACACTCGGAAAAACAATTCCACTCAATACGAACTGCGCATAGCACATCTCGTTCTTCTAATATCTTTGGCCTAGTCCTAGAAGTCTTTCGATTTGTGAACTTTAAACTAAAACACACCTAATTACCAATATAATTTTAAAGTTTTGTGAGAGTTCTATTCGATTTCTGTTATTATATCTAGTTGCTTCACAGGACTAAAATGATAGCAGAACTTGAATAGAACTTTGACGGAATTCTGTGAACAACCCACCCTTAATTATTCTATTCCAATAACTATTTTCATATTTTACTCTTTGTTCAATTGCAAAAAATTCGAAATATTCAAACAATCAAACATAACTTCTATGCTTATAACATTTGTTTTTTTTACTAATATTTTTTTCTGACATCGTATAAAATTTTCTGTCCACGTTAAAGTCCCGGAAAACGTCAATCTCTCAAATTTTCCGTAAAGATTCCAGTATCTGAAAAGTAGCTAAACCAAATAGGCTTGCTTTGGTTCGGATTATAGAGACTAACCCGTATCATATTAATTATTGAGCATGCTGAGAACAGAACTTGGAAAATGCCGAAGATATAAGCCATCAAAACGCAGTGGCAGTTCTTCCCTTAGGTCAATTGGTGTTTGACCCCTCAAAATTATAAGACAACAAACAATAATAACAAATTATGTGCATCAAAACAACCGTCTTATTCTTAATATATTTGAAATATACCACGAAACAGCAGAGCTGCGATGGCGGCGAGTGACGAGCAGTGACATCTGCTGTCTCTAATAGAAGCTTTCATTCACAAGTCGCTGGGTCAATTTATATCATGTTTCCTATCCTTTTTACTGTTATTTTAATATTTTTAAATTTGTTTACTCTGTTAGTTCATAGTATATAAGTACCCAATTGTTATGTAAAATCCCAATCATAACATGTTTCCTATCCTTTTTACTGTTATTTTAATATTTTTAAATTTGTTTACTCTGTTAGTTCATAGTATATAAGTACCCAATTGTTACGTAAAATCCCAATCATAACATGTTTCCTATCCTTTTTACTGTTATTTTAATATTTTTAAATTTGTTTACTCTGTTAGTTCATAGTATATAAGTACCCAATTGTTATGTAAAATCCCAATCATAACATGTTTCCTATCATTTTTACTATTATTTTAATATTTGTTTACACTGTTAGTTCATAGTATATAAGTACCCAATTGTAATGTAAAATCCCCATGGGCGGATATTTACAAATAAATCAAAAATATTTCCCCATAACTATAGAGGAGAAGGAGCGAGTTGTAGGATTGGAAAATGACTGCAGAGGGATGGAAAGGCTACCACAAAGCTCGGTGTAGAACCCTACAGTAAGTTGCCCGAACAGAATGATAATGAAATAATTGAATAAGCCTAGCGAAGTCCTGTTTTAATTCGAACGTTTTGCATTACGTCTGTCTGTAAATTTTTTTTTACGTTCCGTTTCCGTTTCAAGATGGTGGAAATGGTTCAGTTAAGATTATTTTTTCAAAAGTGAAATCGTCGTGCTTATTTGAACTTTCTAATTCGCATTTTTTCAATATTATGATACCTACCTATATGAAGAAAGTTTGATAACAGAATTGCCACTGTCCAAATCGTACAATTATTTATTTGAAATGAAATAAAATTTCATTTAAAATATATATGGTTTATAATTAAGCAGGAATGTATTTAAATATCTACTAACAAATCTTATGATTTCCGAGGAAAATTTGGTATCGATTTATTGAATAAGAGAAAATTGGTCTGTTCTTCATGTGTTCACAGAACTAATAGTAGTACTTACCCACCTACATATTTGAAATTTTTTTCCGTAAGTTTTTTTTTACATTAGCTCCACAAAAGAGGGCCTGAGAAAATAATTTCCCTCGTTGCCTATATCATCTTTTGGGATTCTGTGTGAAGTAGTTTGAGAGGTGGATAGTAATCTGAGAGTCAGTGTATAGTCAGGGTGATATAGTCCTGTTGGAGAGGTCAAAGAGTCGCCCTCGACTAGTGTCTGCCGATCCAACCTGCCACGTAGTAGGTGGGCAGAAGCATCCGCCGCCAATACCTGGACAAACCTCATCCCATGAACTCGGGCACCCCTGCCAAGTCACCAACGTAGCGAACCACTTGGGGTGACATATGGCAGAGGTGTTGGTTATCGAATAAATGCTTCTCTGGGTGTCGTAACCCATACCCGCTTCCCAAATTCAAGTGCTCAAGTTCACCAATGTATTTATTAACTATTTCACATGTATAACGGTTTTCGGGAGAGAAATAGTCTGAAGTTGAGAATGATTGATTGAAGAAGTATAAAGAAAACATCTTGTAACTTTAAATTTTTGATCCAATTTTTATTTCCATCTTATTTTAATTTTATTTATTCAGTTGTTTTTACATTTGTATTTTACATTGGGTCTGACAAAATTGAGTAGTATCTATTCAGTTTGATTGTAAGAAATCTCTCATTTTTACAATGTTACAATATTTAAAGGTAATTTTTTTTATAACACTTTATTTTATTCATTGATGCGTATTTTATCTTGATAATTAGATTTAGGTTTTAATTACATAAATAAATATATACATTTTTTTACGTGATGTATTAAACTAAATATTTGCAGTTTACTAAAAGTAGATTTGATTTCTACGACGTCCATCTTATAGGTATGGTACATCTTTTTACATGTTACATTTTAGGTATTATACATTCATTTATACTTAGGTATGCGTTTTCATGTTCTACGGAGGTAGAAAGACCTGATTTTTGTTTTTATTTTAGAGATAGTGTCTGTCTTTTTATGTCTTCAGGTAATGCGTTAAATATTTCAGGGATTTTATGCCTCTTTGTTCTATCTCCGTACACATTTTCTGATTTATTAATTTTAAAAATTTGTGCTTCTCTATGTCTAGTAGGGTAATAATTGTGGTTAATGGGTTTTTTGAATTCTGTGTTCCAGAATTCATCCAGCAATCTACCCTATTACGTATGGGGAGTACGTTACACAATAAAATATTTTTTTTATAATCGCCTTCACATAATTGGATTTTTTTTGCCTGCTATCAATTTTAAGAAACGGAGCTGTATTTGTTCTATTTTATTTAAGTACGTTTTGTACGTTAATCCATAGCTATTGACTCCGTATCCTGTAATTGATTCGGCTAATGCATTATATGTACAGTATAATATATTTTGGCTAACAATATTTATAGGGAAGTAAAATTTACCTAATACAGATAATAATGGATGACGTATCGGTACAGCTATGTTGATAACAAAGGCCCTCGACAGATGGCAGTGATCACGTCACATTCTAAATAAGATTATTAGATAACCAAAATATATTTTTCTTAGAAAATTTTCATAAAACATGTGTGCAGAATACCAAACTGAAAATAAGAAGATGATTTGTGGCTGTCAATGCTAACCGAAACAATAAAACAGTCCGGCGATAAAACGTAAGTTGCGTCAGCGCGGGGAATAGAAAATAGAATAAATGAATATAACATGAAGCATTCTTTGAGATATGGTACTTTTTTGCAATTTGAGACACAGCCCAAGGAAAAAGGCGAAGAAAAAAGGCGTTACGTCGTAAAATGGTAAATGCAGTGCCGGGCTTAGATTGTTGATAACCTGCCAATATCCAACATAAATGGAGCTTTTATGAGAATGGATAATATACAGGATAACATAAGGAATAATCCGCATAAAACCTTTTATTTTTATAAAATATGTGTGTAGTACTAATTTCGTTCTTTTGTTCTACAAAATATGTATACAAGTATGTATATGCCATGCAAACATCAATTACCAACCTTTATGTTTTAATCCTTTATTGTTAAGTATAAGTATCTCTTATTTTATTATAAGAGTCTCTACTGCTCCCAAACGTCTGGAGCCAGTGAGACTATGGCATCCCCAATCGGGGTATGTTGTGAGGCTGAAGGTAGTGTGGAGGAAAAGGAGATGGGGAAGAGGAAGGTGGGGAAGTACCTGGACATTACATAATATTATCATTATTTTAGTAGGTATGGTAAACAAACATCAACTAAATTTTTGATGTAATTTTTATTAATTTTTTTTAAATATCTTGTTCAACAAATGTAAATTTATCCTGTCCTAAAATGGGAATTCCTCCTAGTTGGACCGACAAAACATTTTCCAAATGTATATATCCTGTACCAAATAAAATAAATAAATAAACCCACCTGCATCTGATGAATCCTGTTAACTATCTTAAACAACAGCGGTACTTACAAACTATTTCAGACTATTAAATCTCTAATTGTTCTTTGTCTGGAGCCAAACGGTTATAGAGTCCATAATGCAAGCTTGCTTCCCACACCTGTCAAAATACGCGTTGCGTAGGCACATTCTCTGAGCGATTATTTTTCTCCTGCAAAAGAAATTTTTTTTTGGTAAAGGAAATTTTTTTATAAATCATCTAGTGTATAATAAGAATACATAGGTCGCACGAGGAAGACATGGTGCGATCAAGTGAATCAAATGCTTGAGTCGGGTCATATCAAGAGCCAGAATAACAGAAGGGCGTGTGTGAGACGATGTATGAATACCAATGACGCAAAGACTTAAGGCAGAGTTATGTAGTGGTCTATCCTCTCTGCCTACCACCGATGTGACGGTTAGTTATTTAGTCTCTTAATTTAACTAATTAAAGTGGTAAAACGTGCCACTTATTAAGGATTACATATTAATGTATATCGTGTACTGTATAATGTACATTTAAAAAATTAAGTTAACTTAATTTCTAAAGTTTAATGTTTTTTGACTTTATGATAACGCAATAAAATGACAATTCAACACACCTTTAAAAAATGATATGAAATTAAAAGCGATGAAAAAACTAACCTATATGAACCTAGTTTTTATTTCATCATTTTCATGGCTTATTATCACTTTCTAAAGAAGTGTTGAATTGTCATTATCTGGATACCATATTATTTGACTGAAAATATTTTCTTTAAAATATTGCAGAGGGTAACTTACAGCAACTTATAGGTAACTTGTAGGTAACTTATAGGTTACTTATAGGTAACTTATAGGTAACTTGTAGGTTACTTATAGGTAACTTATAGGCAACTTGTAGGTAACTTGTAGGTTACTTATAGGTAACTTATAGGTAGCTTGTAGGTAACTTATAGGTAACTTATAGGTAACTTATAGGTAACTTGTAGGTTACTTATAGGTAACTTATCGGTAACTTATAGGTAACTTATGGGTAACTTATAGATAATTTAGAGGTAACTTATCGGTAACTTATAGGTAATGCCCGTGGATCAATAAGCTATTCTTATTTAGGCGTAAAATATCATAATACAACCTCGAAAGTTTCGTCCAGTCAATAAGCCAGTAGTGGATTCGAAAATACCCTTGACCCGTCCCTGGCACCTGGCACCTGGCACCTGACACGGGTCCGCGTCCGCCCTAGTGCTATTGGGTCATAAAGTACGGAGCCCCTAATGAGATCGTTTGATTTTATTCGCTAGTGGAAAAACCTCGTCAAAGCTATGAAACGGCTAAATATAGGGCTCGTTTCAGTAAAACGTCCCGCGAATCCAATTCACCGTGGTTCTCTGATTTGACCGATTACTGGAAATGTCGTAAATCCCTCTTTAGTACGCCATTCATTGTTTTCTGAATAACATAGAACTGTGATTTATTAGCGCACTATTTGACAAATGAAGTCATTGTTTGATAAATCAAGTAAGCGAATAATTAGAGTATAATGGCTATTGGTTTCCATCAATCTTTTGTTCAATATTAAAACCTTTTACTTACCAGCAAAACTTACCAGAAGGTCTGAGTGTTTCTGCTTTGCAATAAAATCCAAACGAGTGAAATATTTCTGAACGTATCCGAAAACTGAAAACATATTTTGAAAGGTTATGAAATACGGTTTCAAATTTTATTATTTAAAATAAACATGTTTTTTTAAATGTAAAAATTTGGAATGCTAACATCAAAAAAAATTAAATGTTCCATTTAAGGTTTTTTGTAACCAAAATTACTGATAACGAAAAACGGATAAAATACACGTAGGTGTGTTTTATCTGTCGACAACAGCCCGACAACTTTAGTAATGTCACCTCACTTTTTGTTTCATGTAAAAATAAATAATAAAAATCATAAAGACGGAACCTTCGGTTTCATTTTTCATTCCGTGAGATCATATGGTTTACCTTTTAAAAAAAAACTTACCTTTTTAAGCTGTCGTACCCTTAAATTAAATATACCATTCCTAAGAGAAAGTCCAGTTATATTCAATTTTTCAATTAAGTCCTAAATCCTGTATCTAAATTTCGCCAATAAACAATTAGATAATGTTAATTAAGTGTTAATCTCAAGTGACCTACCAGGTAAGTATTGTACTGTATATTTTATCCATAAATAGTTAAGTAATAACATAGATCACTGTAGAAATGTATTATAAGTTTGTACAGCGCCCTTGAGGTGATTTTGCACAAAAACGGCGCTATACAAGTCATCCAATTATTATTATTATTATTATTATAAGCAGGTACAATAAAAGTTTTCATAGTGAGTTCTGTTGTACAAAGGAATTCAATCATTGTATATAATAACAAGAGTATAAAATAAGTACTTAAGGTACTATGGAAGTAGTTACAGAGCAATGTGTAGTAACTTAGTTAATATTTATAAAAATAAACACGGACAGTTTGTTGTAAAGTTTGTTTGTATTTGGCAAACCTTTATTACGCCAAATTGGGTGTTTGACACAACACAGCCAAATTACAGTGATAAAAAGTTGCACATGAAGAAGTATGAAAGATATAATCGTATATCTAAAGTTATACAATGGAGTTAGATAAGTGTATTATAGTAACATAACAAAGTTGTTAAAGTTTAAAAACAAACATAAATATTTTTTTGTATGGCACGTTTGTAATTAATAAACCTTTATCAGCTATTCATGCTTACCCATCCAAGTTATGTAACATGGAAGAAATATAAAAGTTATTGGTACCTACATATATTTAAACTAGTATTTAATTTAATTAGTTGGTTTATCACTCATAATTAAGTAGAAAAAACGATATAAAAAAAACTAGAAAGAAGAGCGAATCTTTAATCTCATTAAAACGTATAAAGTAATCACAGTAGAATGAAAGACTAATTTATACATTTGTGTACTGATTCGGCATGTGTTGAGATATTTATGAGATGGAAGTAAATAATTATTCATTGGCTTGACTTTAAGCCCCCGCATACCCAATTTTTACTGATTTATAACAAGTTTCTCGTTAACTTTTTAAGTTTTTAAGTTCCATGATAATCTCTATACATTTGTTATGCCGAAACGTTTTATATGAAATTACCTCGAGAGAAAAAAATCGCAAAGTAAGTTCCGAAAATTATTAAAAAAACTTTTTGTTCTATTATTTAATATGTTAAAGGCATGAAATTCACAGTGTATCTTTAAATGCAACTAAAGCATTTGACGAGAGATTTTGCTCTATTTCAAACGACTCTTGTTTTATTAAATATTTTCACAATTTTCGCTTAATTATTGTCGTTTTTTTTAATATTACGCTCCCTCTAAAATTCGTATTTACATCTCCCTTTTAAACTTTGTTTGAACGCTTATTACGAGGTCCTAATTAAGGACCTGCAATCAAGGGCGTGAAACGTGCACTGACGAATGTGTTTCCCGTGTTCATAGGTTTATATATTTTTCAAAATGTTTACGATGTCAAGATGCAAACGATTACCAAATAAGATTTTGGATAACATTTGAAGGATAATAGAGAACCAATGTATTGTTCTTAATGTATACCTACCTAAGTTAAGTGGTTAGGGGTAGTCACCGGCGTGAAAAAAATATTTTAAATAAATAAAAATTGACAGTAGTTCAATTTATTTTATAAAACAAATGATACAAAATTATTATTTTTTTGACAAAAATTAAAAAGATGTATGTTGATGGTAGACGAAGTAATCGCCACATTCGTTGGACTATGAAATTTATACAGTTTATTGAAAGCATAAAAATTAGTGCCTGATAGAAGAATTCGTTTTTTTCATTAAAATATTTTTTTAATAATAAATTAGCGCTTTTACCGTAAAAATCCGCCGGTAAATTATTATCAGAAGCCGCCATTTTGTTAATTTTAAAAAAACAAGCGCAGCTTGTTCAAGTACTAGATAACTAGATTAACTATTAACTAACGTTTTTTTTTGTTTGTTTAATATATATTAGATAAACCAGCTATGATGGTCACCGCAAGGCCCGGAGATGAGGTCCATCAAATATGGCGGTAATTTGGTATACAATAATTTAATTTTAGTTTTGATAATGTAATAACTTTGTATTGTTTCTTTTATAAATTAAATTGAACTACTGTAATTTTATTTATTTAAAATACTCTTTTCATGTCGCTAACTAATCCTAACCCCTTTGGGCAAAGTTTATAAATTTAAAAAAATAAGAAAAACGTCTCTATCGAACTATGCTCGTCGTTGTCTCCACACGCTCGAGCAGCTCGACACAAGACGCCATAGATATACCACCAAGACGGTAAGTCATATCGTAAATTTCTGTCGAACATCGAGCAAGAATTACGAATAAAAGAGGCGCTAGGTCGTAAAATGGCAAACGTAGTGCCGGGATTTTTCGATATCGCATCGAGTGAGACGGTACACACGTTGAGCCATATTCGAATGAGCGGTACGTATACATTAACCACGAATTACGAGAAAGAAACAAATCAACAAATTCGCGTCATTTGCAGTTGCTTCGTTTCTTTCCCATAAGTTGAGGTTCAGTTCGGAAGTTCGGCTCGCGGATGTATACGTAGCGTAACACCATAGAGCATGAACGAGCGAAGGTACCTACCTACTTAGCGATAGGTTGGCTACAATAATTCACTATTTAACTTGTATTCCTTCGACATAGAAAAAAAAAACCAAATGAATTCATTGCGTCGCGAATTACCTAACCATTTATTCAATTTACGTGCGATTTGTCTACTAGTTTGGGTGTTTGAACCTTTCTATAAGTAGTATATTATCGTATTACAAATTACAACCCAGGCTTAGTGTAGAATTAGCCTAATAGGATTACCTGGACTACCGGTTTCCGGGTAGATAGGGTTTTAACACGACTATTTTTATCTACCGAAGCGAAAAATATTCAACAAAGCCACTTGGAAACAAAAGACGACAATTATTTTCTAACTTAAATCGGTCATTTGTAAAACTTTTGTATTTCCATACTTAACGTATAATATTAATGAATCTGAAATCGCGATAAACAGAATTGTTTAATGACCTGTATTTCATAATTTGAAACACAAATAAATTAAAAAAGCACATATGCTTACTAGATATTTGTTACACCTTTTGATTAAAAAAAACATTATTCAGTTTGGTCAAGTGTTTTGGCCATAAATCCAAATTTAAGTTTTGTGTGAAATAGCCCGCGCAGCTGTTCAATAAAAGACGTTTTTAATCATAAATAAAAAATAAAATTATTGAAATACTATAAGTGTTCGGTAAGTAGGTAGGTACGCCAAATTTAATTATAAAGGACATACCATTATAATCGATGAACGAATCTAATATTAGGCCTGACTCTTCTCATCGACTTCGATACAAGGTGTCCGGGGGTACAGCGCACAAACATCGGAAAGTGATTCCATATGATAGTAAAAGCAAAAAAAGAAATTATTTTTTTCGAAATTTTAACGTTTTTTAGTAGTTTTCACACGGAGAAAACTTACTGATATGAAATACCTACTGTTGATTTATTAAAAATCTGGTCAAATTATTCGTGTTGCCGTTAAAAATGGGACCGCAGGCCACTACTCGTAATTCATACAAATACTGATACTGACATATTTATATTGTAGAATTCCGTCATGATATTTAATAGGAATTTACCACGTGTTCTCTATATTTTTGGAGTAATATTAGGAAGTTAGCATGCTAAAACTTTTTTAACTGGATCATTTTTCTCTGTGCAGGAAAATAAGTATTATCTTTATCTTCTTCTATATATATAAAAATCTCGTGTCACGGTGTTTGTGGTCGCACTCCCCCGAAACGGCTCGACCGAATTTTATGAATTTTTTTATGTATAATTTTTCGGTATGAGAATAGGTTTTAAAGTATATTTCATACCTTTAGGTGAATAGGGTGTCCCTATTCAGAAATATTTTTCTGTTTTTTTTTGACAAAAAATATTTTTTGTATTTTTTTTTATTATTTGGTATCAAAACATATCTACAACCTTAAATTTTCACCTTCCTACCCTCACCCTACCATTTTTTAATCGTGATTTTAGTATTTATGTATGAAAAAATTTAACCATTGGCATGTTCTCGCGTGGGCAAACCATCGAGCTTATTTGTTTTAGCTAACGACGGACTGACAAAAAATATTGTTCACTCAATTGCTCTTCGAAATTAATATTCATTTTCTTTACTTATTTAATTTTCCTACTTAAGGATAAAAAATATATTGATTTTTTTTCACATTTCATTTAACTTTTAAAAGATCGAACAATGAATTTGTCCGTTACTTTAATGAAACAAATTGAATTGAAAAAGTGAATGGTTAGTGTTTTTTTTTGTTTTTATCGGCGGTCATCGTCTTCAGTGCTCCTTTCTGCCATAGATCCCATCCCCACACACTTACAATACATTCGTTATTTTTTTATTTAACAACCGAAATATTCACTAAATATAATTTATCTGGCAGAACAACGGCTAGTAATATATATATATATTTTTTTTACGGGAAAAAAAAACAATGAAATATCAAAAAAGTTTTTTTCCTTACCGTCATCTTGAATCACCTCCCGGAGTTTGTGCAATTTACCACCGGACACCCTGTATAGCGGCTTCGCAGAAAATCAAACAATAAGTTAAACTTATTATCATAGTTACAAAAAATATTCCCGCACAATGAATATTTCCATTTCGTGTTTGATTTTCCTTAAGTTATAAATTAAATTCGAGGCCAACTCAATTTTAAATAGGTACTTGGTTTTAACGTCACTATTCATTAAAAATACAAACCGGAATCATACTGGATTTTATCGGATCGCATAAGACGATTTATAATAGTTAATATATATGTATAATTCTTATAAATGTATAAAGGGAATAGTATAAACTTGTGAATTCAAAAATATCAACGGCAAACAATAAAGTAAAGCATTGTCCAATGTCCATTCTCAGGTACCTACGTTTAAAAATATGACGTGGCACAAAATATCTAGAAGTATTTCATGATAAGTTTGTGTAAAAATAAAAAGAGATCATCATAATGTAAAAAGAAAAATGTCATCGACTGATCAATTTATTATTTTAAAATGTGGAGTCATTAAATAATTTTAAATAAAAACATTTCCTGCGGTTTTTCTCAGTATTACTCTGGTCGTAAATGATTCAAGACATTTAGCATCAATCGATTTATAATATGCACGAGCGAAAAATCACGGCATATTATAATTATATAAGTTTTAAGCTGAAGTATTGATTGAAAAAATATTTGCCTCTGTATACCATTGCCTTTCAAAAGGAGAAATTAAGAGTAAAATTAAACATTTGAAAATCTTTTCAATGACATTATAAAAAATCACGTTATATTCGTACTAAACAAACAAACAATGTAGCACTGCTCATGAAAAGAACAGCCATTCAAAGAATATGTATATGAACGGGCCACTAAAGTATGTCTACTGGACCCAGTTCATGAAACTACGCTCGCTGCTCGGTAACGTATCTTCTCTATTAATTCATGTAAGCATCAATCTGTCAAACAAACAAAATTAATTTCGCATTTCGAATGAAAAAACTATTAATTCAAAACATTATGTTGGGACCTACTTTATTTGATGTGATAAAGAGTTCCAATTTCGAAAATTATTTTAAATTGACTATTCAAGTTCATTGAACTTGAATAGTCATCGCGTATTACGCAGGAGTATTACACACATACTTGCAAACAATTTTCGTATCACAGACAACCGTAAGTGGTATGTTAAATTTTTATTTATTCATTTTGTAAGTAACTATCTTACGTCCCCAGCGTTGCCCAGGATTTAGTTTTTTTTAACTGAGATGTATACAGTGACCTTCCTCTTGTTTTGAAGGTTAAATGTGTAAAATTTTATCAGTCTTGATATAAAACTGTAGATATGTATAAAAAAAAATTCACCCCGCCCGCCCTCTTTCCAACCGCCCACCACAGACACTCTTCTTTACATAAACAGACTTCTGGATCCCCCGCAATACTTCGCTATTGCTGATGTCTTTCTCGGGTGCCTCTGACTTTTACCACCATTCACTTCAGTATACCAAAATGTTACTGTTAACTACATTACATCGACTATAATTCAACTCCGTATTTCATTACGGTGCAGAGATATTGTATTAAGTATTCCTCGGGCATCCTCGACTTCTTCTACTATTTAAACATCTCTAAAATCTGCTAGCACTAATAACAACGAACTTACTATATTTTCGAGTTTTGCGAGCACAAACATAATCATGCTAATTTTTAAGTAAGATGTTCCCAAACGTTCTAGACTATTTACAAACATTCCATAACATTCGAGAATGTTCCAGGATGTTCTGGAAAGTTGTAGAATGCACTCGAATACACTCGAATGTTCTGGACTGATCTAGAAATTTCTAGAGGACGAAACTTCCAGCCCTTACATCTTCAAAAGCACGCCCTTCAGGTAAAAACTGGAACCTTCTTGGGGGATAGAGGGCTACCACACCATATAACTCCCTCGATCGTACCGGGATTCATTTCTGAGTTTTAGCGGCACTTTGTACATTTACTTTTACAATATATATATATATATATAGATATATATATAATGATTAACTAACCGCTACTCCATTTTCTCGTAGGGAGAGGAAAACAGAATAGAACGGTATATATCTCAGTCACGCATTCCTTGCTTCACTTCAAATCATACATTCCCTTCTGACTTAAGTATTTGATTTAAATAAATTAGTTTCATGTCTAAATTTGCAGAGTTCTCTTTTTGCTTTGTACACACGTATTTCTACTGTAGTTAAGACTAGTTACTAGTATCCATCTTCACCGGTGTTTCAAATCTCGTTTTTCAAAATTTCTTTGCTTATTGAATACTCGAAAGCTTGAAATCAAAAATATGACAACTAATCGCATTTTCACAGTTAAACTGATATTTCAATGATCCATAATTCATGATTCAAATTAAATCATTTTCATACAATCAGATAATAATGAATAAGCAAACGTGATTCATGTATTATATAGCATTATTCGAGATCATCACTTCTGTTTTCTTAAGGTTTATGTTGTTAATAGTCCTAATCGTGGCATTGGTAGCAATGCATGCTAACCTTAGCCGATGATTCATCACTTCACGTGACATCATTAGATTTATTCTATCGGAAGATTTATTATGCTCCCGTAGTTTATAGTAAACGCCTTTATAGTAACCATTTAGAAAATACGACCATTCCTGCACAATGTTATAATAATGCTCCATTTTAATGGCGTATAATTTGCTTAATGCAATAAACGATGTCTATAGCCATACACCTGTTTGTAAGAGGCAGCACAAAAGGTGACATCGTGAAATTTGTACACCTTTAGGTGTCTGTGATTTCGATGTCCAAAAAATTGTCTGCTGTATGGAATATATATTAACCAATAGCGTTGGCCTTGAAATTCCGGACAGCAAAACGTGTTCAAATTTCACGATATCAACGTTAGGTCGTTTTGTATAATATATTTATAATACATAGTCCCAACTAAGGCATTCCTGTTTTGGGTATGTTATAAGGCTGAAGGGAGAGGAGATGAGAATAAAATGAGATGTATAGAAACACGGCTAAAACCATTTCAAGCGACGTTTGTTTTCCACACTCTGTTTGAACAACGCAACAACAACTATTAAACCTTGATCTCAGGAATCATGAAACTTGCACGGCTATTGAGTTTGTGTTTTCCAGGTCAACACAACTCTTTTCAGGTAGTAACGTAATTTTCCATTACGAATATGGGGCTTGGAAATATCCATCTAGATGTCAAAAAAAATTTTTTTTCAGGGAGTTTTTAGAAGGAAAGGTTTTTAAGGGGAAATTAAATTAATTTGTACAAAATGCTGTAAATCGGTGAAAACCGAGTAGTAATTAAATTATTCCTATTTGAAATGTTTGGAACTAGTAAACAGTCAGAACAGCAAAAAAATATTGTTATCTTAAGAATCCATCATTGTTATGATTTCAGTTATGATTATTTTTTATTCCCATTAAAACTCGCTTGATCTTTCGTGTTTACTTAGTTATAGAACTTTCTATTCTACTTCCGTCTATTAACGGAAGAAATTCCGAGGAGATAACCCGGTAGTAATGTGTAGTGGGCGCGCCGAAAATAAGCTCCTACTTTCGGTGAAAATCATCAAAATCTTCAAATATCGAACACTTTCTAGAAAACATTATCAATTTTTACTGACCAATCTGAAATCTGGTGAAATTCATTTAAAATTTTAAAATATCGAACACATTATCAATTTCATTGTCCTAGAATCTGGTGAAATTTATGAAAAAAAAAATCAAATATCGAACACTTTCTCGAACAGGTTCACAATTTTACTGACCAATCTGGAATATTATTATTATTGAATATTATTCACCACAAATGTTCAAAATCGAACAGTATTATTATTATTCAGTTACCAGTTTCATTGGCTGATATTGAGTCAAAAGCCCTTATGTTAACTGGCGACTTATAGTTCAATAAATCGACTTTGAGGTGAAAACTCACATCACTGGAGAGAACCAAACAACTACTGCTAGGTGCGGCATCACGATCTGCAATGCGTGCCACAACCGTGACAGGAGTATCGGTTCAGTACAGCATGTCACCGGATATGGTGCTGCTGAACAACATGTATCTTGATATCTTCAACAAAAACCTTGACTGTTTCCATACTTTCATGGATTTAACTTAAAAACTTTACACTAAAGTTCATTTTTATGTTGAAATAACGCATTATTGTATGTTTGCTACTGTTAGTGTGTAGGTACAGTAAATGGACGCAGTCTGTTATACACCATTAAGAAATATTAACAGATATAAGTTTATTGTAGGCGTTTCCGTGTGAATGCAGTTAGATCAATTTTTCCTAGCTTAACTGATAAAATACAGAGAGATTATCTAAACAGTGGGAAGAAGGATCACCTTCAAAGCAGTTAGAGTTATTTACGCTTTGTAATAAACATCACTAAGCCAGCCATTAACACTTGCTTAAGTAGCTGCCCGGATCTGCACATGCCGAAAACAATGCAAGCCAATTGTTTTGAATCGCATCGGTGCAATTTAAGGTATGTCGTAAAATGTACTCATGACAAATGTTTTGCCAATTCTCACAATCACTGGAATAAACGTTTGTAAAATCTGAAATCTAGTTATTGTTCAAGACAATAATTTCTTTTTCATTTGATTAACTTACTTTATTCAGATTTTGACTATAAATGTGCCTGCGGCGTGCAGACCCATTTTTTTCCGATTTTATGTCCGGGTTAAATCTTCCCCATAGGAAAAACTAAACCCTTCCACACACTTTTCCACAAATGATCATCTAGTCAATCAACATTATGCAAGTGCATTATATTAGCAAAATAAATACAAAACAATACAAGAACAACACGTCAACTCACCAGAGATCATATGGGAAAATAATTCACTGACTCCAGATATTTTCATATCAGAGGGTTCGGCTCGGTAAAACTCCTAACACGGCCTATAAATCCTACTGCTCCCTCAACATAAATATTAAAAAAAATTTCGTTATTAATCAATTATTATTATTATTTTTTTATTATTTTAATATTACGTTTATTTACAGTACTGACATATTGCACATCTTACTAGGTATGAAACGTCTGTGTTGAGATGGCGATTTACATAATTGTTGTTAGCTAGATTTTTTTTACACAATATTATGAAAATGACAAATAAAATAAATAAAAAAATTTTACATCATACAATTCAAGTATGCGTGTAGAAGATTATGAGGAAGCGAGAATAATTTTGAAGTAATTAAAATTACAGCGTTCGGTCATTTTGCACAAAAACGGCGCTATACAAATCATCCAAATATTATGTCGAAAAGCAAATCATTCATCAAAAAAGACTCTCAGTATAATAATTCTAGGACTATAATTCATTCTAGGAATATAATTAATTCAATGTGATAATTTCTGAAGTATAAACACATTATTATTAAATACCGTATGTGTAATTGTTGCAGAATTTAGTATGAAAGTGATGGCCATATCCGTGTTTTCGACAACAAAAAGAGAAGGGTTATGGTTATCTTGTACAAGTTCAAAACTCACACTCAGAAAACTTACTGATAGATAATATTGATAATTTATTGAAAATCTTTCAAATTGTTCGTATTCCTCTTGAAAACGAGACTGAAGGTCTTTAACGAATGAATTGGCAGATTTCCTTAAAAAACTATCAGTGAAACACGAACGTGTTATGAAGATGTCGGAACACGTGTTTATAAAAATTATAATATTTTCGCATGTCGTCATTATGTTTATTAGGATAAGCGCAGCGGCAAGAACACGTGTTTCGATATATTCTGAATTTACTGATACATATTTTGTTAAGAAATTGCGTGCCATCACTTTAAAAAAAAATCAGCGTACTAATTTTTTTCCGTGTAGAAACATTAGTTCGATGTTTCACCACCATAAAGCTATACAAATATATAAAGTTTAGTGAAATATTTATTTGCATGACCTAGGTTGCTTGTGTTGTAGGAATTCTAATCATATGCCTAAAAATGATTACTTATTTAAGTTTTTAACAAAGAAAATAACTATGTTAATATATTATGCATGCCATGCATGCGGCGACAAAGGAATTTGTGATCAAATGTGATCAGGATCTGTTGACTTGGTCAAGCCAGCTCTATTTTAAATTTAAGTAGTTATAATGTGTATAAACAGTTGGAAAGTGTCTGCCCAGGACCCTTCAAACCTCGGAAGAAGTGTTTTATAGTCCAGAGATGCAAACGTCGCTGGTTTTATTCTTGTTTTGATAGCCACTGCTGTTCAGGAATACAGCTTTTAATGTTTTGTTTGGACCGGTATTAGTGGAACAGCTGCTGTTCTGTATTGAATGAATCTCCAATCTACACTAATCTAAAAGTCTCTTGGCGAGTCAAAATATTAGTTCGTGCCAAAAGATAGTGGATCTTTTCCGTAATGATGAGAAGTTCATAAAATAATTAATAATAATGAATCTTGATGACAGGAACAACACCTTGACACCATATTTTGTGAAACTCAAATGAATTAAGTAATCTTTCTTTTAAAGTTTCTTTAACAGTAACCAAATTGTTGGTGGCAAAAAAAACAAAAACTCAAATGTGTATGTACGCCACTGTTCAGTGTAGTTTTTACATTAACTCCACACAGGAGACCCTGTGTGGAGTTAATGTACCCTTTATAATCTTTGGGGATGCTGTGCGAAGGGTCTTTTTGTAGAATGGAAAGAAATGAACCTGGGTCTTGAAGAGATTGATGTTGCAGGCGGTCTGGTACAAATTCAAATTATTGGTAATCCGGTTAAAAACGGGATTGCAGGGCCTTAAAGAATGAATTTATATGTTTACTGATAAAATTTTAGTAAAATGTGAATATATTTAACCTATTATTATCGCATATATTATCAAGGCAAATGCTGGTGCATTAACACGTGTTCCGAATTTACCGAAATTTTATCAGGAAACGGCCTGCAGTAACCTTTTTATCCGTATTACCGATAATTTGAAGAAATTCTTAATAAATTAGCAATACCATTTTTCTCATAAAATGTTATCACAAAAGTTTTTTTTTGCATTTCTATCGACACAAAACACAAAATAACTGAAGGGGGATAAGAATTTATAGATTAGATTTATATTACATATCAAATTTTTCATGTATAACTTTTGCCTGAGTCAATACTGCGTACCGAACTCTTCCATCATATAAGGTAGATACTAGATGAGCGTCGTTCCCACTGAGCTTTTAAATCAGATCTATTTTTGCTTATTTTGATATTGTTTTGACGGACATAGGATCGGTCGAATCAGCACAATATTTTGTGTTCACTATATAATACATACGAGAATTATACTCAATCTGTGGAACTGTTGTTGTAGTTTGCGGATAGGTAATATATTATAGTGGTAATATTGAGTCATAGAGGCAGGATTCTGATTTCAGAATCGATATGATTTTTACATCCAGGATTTAATTTACATCTCCAGAAAAATTACCTCTGCCTGGAGATAGGAGTAGCCTAATAAACTTATTTTATTTACAGTACAAAGCGTTTGTAATGTGGGAGGCGGGTTTGGGTACCGCCGCGCCGGCAACCATTTATGGATTAACCAACATCTTTGCCATAGCTTACCCCATGTGGTTCGCTACGTTCGGTGATTCAGCAGGGGTGCCCGGGTTCATCGGGTGACGTGTTTTCAGGTTGCGCCTGCCCACCGGCTGCGTGGCTTACCGGAATCGAAGAGACTGGTTTGGAGAAGGTTCCTTAGACCTCTGCAACTGTACACTCTTGACTTGTCGCTTTGCCCCGCAGCCGGAGGGATATGATATTATTTATTCACACTGATCCCCAAAACTAGTTGTTTCTATTTAAATACGTCTATTTGAATTTCACGTTTATTTTCGGTAGTGAATTAATGAAAATTTTGAAAGCTGAAACTAACCCACTTCCCGAGATCCGATCGAGCTGAAACTCGGCAGATAGACTCGTTGTCGATGACAATGCAGTAAATATAAACTTTTGGTGGCTATCACGTACACACACATATAATAATTTCTCTGAAATCAGATGAAATTACAGCAGTTAGTTTTCTTGGTAGGTAGTTTCAATCCTCAGTCAATCCAATATTTTTTTAAATTTTAAAATAATAATTAAAAGAATTATTTTTTGTTTAGCAATTAATTAATTGCGAACTTATTGTAAGTCATTTAATTAATTAATTGATTTGTTTATCTTCAGATACTGCAGTAGCCTATTTAAATAGAAACCATTATCTCTCTTGTTGTAAGGTGTCAAGTTTACGAATTCTATTATTTTTATCTTCCATTGTTGTAGGCCGTTAGTATGACATCAAACATGTATTGTACTTGTTATGTGTTGCTAAATGGTTATGCAATAAGGTTGATTTTATCACTATGATTTTTGTGGGTTGTCTCGTATTATAACTATTTATGTGGCGAGAGATGGTAAAAGATACATTAAAGTTAATTTTTTTCTCAATCAATGTTACGTTTGAAGGTTAAGAAATAAGAATAAATTATTATAATATCCCTAAGTAAACCCTAAAAACCTATGTTGTGCATGTTTACTTAAACCCCTGAATTAAATAGTTGTCTCCATTAGATATTTAAGTTGAAACCAATTATTGTTTTTTTAAAGACTCTTTGCATGCAGCGGAATTCGAAAAGTTTACCAAAAATTCATCTACAAAAAACGACACCATGCTCGTAGTCATTAAGTTCAGTTATATAATTTATGGTATTTTAAAATATTTCGTATTATCCGTGTCCAGCGATTCCGAATATTTACCTAATTTATTTATATTTAATTGTTTCATATTTTAAACTTCGTTAGCGTTAAGTTGTCGTAACTTCAGGATCTCAAATAACTAACTATGCACTTATTTGGTATCGCTCTATTTTGACTTTATTTGTTCAAAATTCCTTTTTGATATATGTTTACATAATTCTAGGAACCAGGTGCACCTTTTTGACAAATAGTCATGTCAGTTATTAAAATATTTTTAAGGCATAAGAGTTATTTTTTAAAAACAAAACATATTCATAAATATTCAAAATTCGAATTGTTATTATATCTTATTCTAAGTAAGTACTTATATGATAATAAATAAAAACAAATAAACTGCTAATTCTAAACATTCTGCCCGCCAAAAATGGGTATTTACATATTAAATGTAATCCTTTTTCAAAACAAAAAAATAAGCCTTATAGCAATTTTTAATTAAAGAAGAATTATTTCGAGATCAATAATAATAATAAAGAGAAAACAAATAAAAAAAATATTGAACACATCAAAGTATTGAAACAAAGAGTATAAATAAATAAAAATATTGTTTCCTTCAAAGTAAGGAAAGTGTACGGTGAAACTCCGGGAGGTGATTCTACATGATGGTAGAAATAAAAAAAATAAAAAACTTTTTTCATAATTCCAATTTTTATTTTCCCATTCAAAAATATTTTTCTTGCTTTTTTTCTTTTTTTTATCTTAATATTCTTTCCAACTTGATTTGAATCATGAATTATGGATAATTGAAAAAATTAGTTTAACAGTGAAATTGAGGTTAGTGGACCTACTATAGTGGCCCGTTCATATACGTATTCTTTGAATGGCTGTCCATTACATAAGCATTGTTATGTTGATCAGTATAAATATAACGTGTCTTTTTTATAATGTCATAATTTTTCGAATATTTAATTTTGCTAAATTTATTTTATTTCTTCTTTTGAAAGGCATATACAGACGTATACAGACGCAAATATTTTTTCAATAAATACTTCCGCTTAAAAAATCCTATAATTATAATATCCCACGATTTTTCGCTCGTGTATATTATAAAGCGATTGATGCCAAATGGCGTGAATTATTTACGACCAGTAATACCGAGAAAATCCGGACAGCAGGAAATGTTTTTATTTAAACTTATTTAATAACACCACATTTAAAATAATAAATTTATCAGACAATGACATTTTTCTTATTCCTAGGTATATCACATTATGATGATCTCTTTTATTTTTACACCAACTTATTATAAAATACTTCAAGATGTTTTATTTGTCATATTTTTAAACGTAGGCACCTGAGAATGGACAATGCTTCAGTTTATTGTTGGACGTTGATATTTTTAAATTGACATGTTCATACTATTCCCTTTATATCCATGCATTTACAAAAAATATACACGTAGATAACTATTGTAAATTATTTAGCGATTCGATAAAATCCAGTAAAACTCCGGTTTGAAATTTTAATGAATAGTGAGTTAAAACTAAGTACCTATTTAAAATTGAGTTGGCCTCGAATTTAATTTATAACTTAAGGAAATTCAAACACGAAATGGTATATTCATTGTGCGGGATTATTTTTTATTATTATGAGAATAAACTTAAAACTTATTGTTTGATTTTCTGCGAAGCCGCTTTACAAGTTTGTAAATTGCACAAACTGCGGGAGGTGATTCTACATGATAGTATAAATAACTTTTTTCTAAATTGCAATGTTTAATTTTCCATTTAAAAATATTTATTTTCCCATAGAAACAATTCAACTTCTTAACCTAAAAACTACCTTCTTCTTCTTCCTAGCACTATCCCAACTCATTGCCTAGGTAGGCTGTTGGGGTCGGCTCTTCTCGTTCTCAGGTTATAGCTTCTTCGGTTCTGAGTGTCGCTTTCATCTAGGCCGTTTCTTTGTAGGATTTTGGAGCATTGGGTCATCCAGGAGTTCTTTGGTCTACCTCTGGATGACTGTCTTTGAAGCTCTATAGACATTGCCTGCTTCACTGTGTGGTCTGGTGGTCTCCGTCTTATGTGCCCATACCATCTTAACTGTCGTTCCTCTAGCTTACTGTTTATGTCAGTGACACCCAGGCTACCACGAATGCGTGAGCTTTTGTGGTAGCTGTGACCTAAAAACTACCTTAAAACCTTGGAATTTAGAAAAAAGTTATATTCCTTTTCTACTTCTAAAATCTCTTTTTTGTACTATCTCTTTGTAGGTTGCTGACTTCGAAAATTAATTAACACAGCTTTTCGTAATTTACCTGAAATACGATATAGGATATAATAATATGTGTCCAGGAAACAACAAAAATAGACTAAACATAACCATTTCAGTTGTGGTAAATGTTACAAGTGCCATGCAAGATTCGTAAAATTTAATCCGGCAATCGACACATATGTACTTGATAATGCTAAAATATAATACCAATCGCCTAGCGACAGGTCAAATTTTTATGATATTTCTGATTTTTGAAAGAGCAAAGAGTTAAACACTGAGCAAGTGATTTCCTTGTCTCTATAGTCTTCTGATTGTGAGCACCTTCAAGTACTATATTGATTTACAAAGATACTGTGCTTTATATACCTACGCGACGTGATCATTTTTCATTAGCCAGAGCTGGTTCTAACTCCCAGAATTGTAAATGTATAGATAGTTTCCTGTGTGTATGAAAATTCCATGTCTTTCTCTTTTCAGATTTTCTCTAAATTGTTTGCATGCGACAGTGGATTATAACACCTTTAAATGATATGAAATAAGAACCAGTGATTTTTTTATTTATTTATTTTGTAATATTCGTTAATTTAATCGCATTTTTCCCTAAAATAACAAATAAGTTTTTCAGAATTATTTATTATAAACAAAATTTGAGCGGAAAGTGACAAAACGTAAGTAGGTACCTAGACTTGGGGTTCAAAGGGAAAATGCTTAAAATATATTCCTATCTAAATCAAAAAAAAATCATTTAAAAGTAGACTATTATCTAAAGTAGCAAAAATTGTTTTTTTTTTATTTATCTTATTCCGTAGTATAAAACCCGCTAATCTGCCAAACCAGTTTGTCAGGAAGTTAATTTAACAATAATTTTAAAACTAAAGCATAAATATAACGAACAATTACCAAACAGAAAATAGACAGAAGTATAATTTTACAATACAATATCAATTACATACTTAACTTATTCATAGGCACAAATATACTCAAACATACTCAGGCGTATCAAATACATAAATTAAAACACAAGGATAAATATAACTTTAAAAAAATAAATTATTATTCATAAAAGTAATGTGACATCTTTAAACATAAAAATGCTGTGATAAGTATTTAATATGAAAGATGTACCACAATATTTTTTTTAATTTTTCTCTATTTAGTGTTTTTTTTGGTTTTTTACTTTTTTTGGGCGTGTTAAGACCACCAAACTAGGCACATGCCCGTGAGGTGGTGGTTGATTATATATATACAGTACATCAAAATAATAAATTAATTATGAAATATAGAATAAATTAAAATTAGTACTAAGCTGAGCTTGTTTTGTATTGGGGGTGAGTTATTAGAATACTGTCGTTATTTGTTTGTTTATATGTCAGATTATTCAGTGCTTTTTTATGTGAAATTTAAAATCTTTTAAATTGTTAGTTATATTTCCGAATCTTTCTGGTAATGAATTAATTTTTTTCTTCTAGATATTTACAATTAAATTTTCCCATTATTTTTTTTAGCATTTTGGTATTTGAGAATTAAAATATTTATTATTTTTAAACTGTGCTGTTTAATTTAGAATATTACCTTCATAAATTTGTCATGATGCATGATAGAAATATACCTAATGCATTACGTAAACAAGCATACTTGATTCAATATATAGTCCCATTATCGCAAACATCTGTAAACCAAATTACACGTAAACAATAACAACAATTCAAATACTAAATAAAATAATAGAATCAATAATTTTATAAAAACCCCTTTGTAACTACGTCCTCCAATTAAATGCATTTATATTACATATATATTTACAATATTGTCATACCTGTACCTACTCTTTCTATTACCTATCTATTGACTCCATAATTTAAAATGTATACAACTTTGTAATTTGTACTTTGATTTTGATTTAGTCATGCATGTAAATATTCTATAAGTTTCTGTATACGTCTGTCTCGACACAGGTGTACCCTAGTGAGACAGATGTCGATAAATACAAGTAAAAACCTTTATATTGATAGATAAATAAATTTAAAAAAAAATATATATATATATATATAATATAAACACACATCTCTCACAAACACACAAGATTATATATTAAATGTATTATTTTCTCTTTAAATGTATAATGTAGATTATATTTTCATATTATAAAAAGAAGGCCTCAGCACGGGCAAGCCACCCAGTGAGGCCAACATTACTGGAAAACTTTGAAATGTAAAAAAATATTGTACCAAATAAAAAAAATAAAGTAAAAAATATTATTAGATATTATATATGATACATTAAGTATAATTATATCCTAAGTAAAAAATGTTACCTTCTTGAATCCTAAAAACACAATCGTTTAACTCTGGCGTCATTTAAATTGCACAGCTTTTCCATTTTTATTTTCTAGGTCATCGCAGCTATTTTCACAATTCGTTATGTAATTTTTTCATAATCATATTTGACTCTTCAAAGAGTTCAAATAAAGTTTAAAATTATCTTCATTTATTTTTGGGGTGTAATGCCGTGTTGCGCTACCACATTTAGCCAACATTTAAAATTAAACAATTATACTGAAATAATAGTCGGATTTGAGCACCCAACACGGTATCTCATCTACATTCAAAAAGCACGCATTTCACCACAATCTTCAATTACATATCTGTCTTAATGATATACACTTTCAGAAATATTTCATATTTCATATTTCAGAAACCTCCACTTTCACAGTTGACGGCAATTTAAATTTAAATTAACAAAATGTTAAAAATACTAAAAATAAAATAAAATAAATAAAAATAATAATTAAAAATAAATAAATAAAAATGATAACAAGTAACAATTTGTAGGCTTTTAAGACAGTTAAAATACATTTAAATTAAAATAAAAACTATAGCAGACTTAAGATCATGCGACGACCAGTGTTTTTTGATATAGTGTCCTCTGCGTGCAGTTCTATCTTTTATAAGCATAAACTTTTTAATATAAGTGTGTTTGTTGGAAGTGACTTGCCAGGTAAGTATGTTTTGGTATCTTTTCTAAATAACAAATGTAGATCCTAGGAAATAAATTGTACAGCGCCCTTGAGGTGATTTTTCACAAAAACGGCGCTCTACAAATTATCCAATTATTATTATTATTATTATTACTGTAAAGCTGACCGAAACCTTGGCTAAAGAAGGAGGAAGAAAAACACGGCATAATAGCCCAAAAATAAATCACGATAATACTTATGACCGTGAAAATATCAAATCATATCCAAGGTTTAAAATCTTTTTACAAACTTCTTTTTCGGCATTTTTGTAAAAATATTATAAGGGAATATGAAATTCGAATTCGGATAGCTAAAAAGTTCCAAATCACAAAAACGATACTTTTTGAACCATGCCGATAACGGACGCCCTTTATATTGTCCCTTATCTCGTCTGCCCTAAAGCGATAACTAAGGAGATAAAAAGTCTAAAGAAAGGGGCTAAACTGGTAACAGGGCGACTGCAGCCTCTAGTCCGCCCCTGGAACTACATACAACTAGCTGTAGTTTTCTAGTTTAGCTTATGACGTCGGTTAGAGCGGTCACCGTGTGCTCTGGAGTGAGTGACTAGTTTGCTGACTAGTACATAATACCTCTGACTTTAACGAATCTATGCAATGCGCGCGTTCCTGAACTGAATGGCTTCATTCGCCGCCCGTTGCCAGGTTGCTTGTTATCTTCTCTCTGTCTTGTCACTTGCGCGCTAGTTCGGGACGAGGCCGGTTGGCGTATCAGTCGCTTCAATTGGCGCGTGTTTAATTGAATGTCAAAAATATAAACATTGCCGATTCGTAATTTGAATTTCGAACGTGCGTGTAAAAACAATATAAACTTTGCGATAATAATTCTGACTAATAATACGAATAAACATTACAGATTCGTAATTCGAATACGATTGTGAGTGCGAAAAGCGTGTAACTAATTATAATTACAATATAAACATTGCCGATTCGTAATTTGAATTTCGAGTGCGAGATTGAAAAGCGTGGAACTAATGTAAACATTGCCGATTCGTAATTCGAATAAAAGTCGTTGTGAAAATCATTGAAATAATATAATAAAAATTTAAACATTGCCGATTCGTAATTCAAATAATTACGATTGTGAGTGTGAAGAGCATGAAACTGATGTAATATAAACATTGTAGATTAGTAATTATTAGAATTACGTTTGTGAGTGAAAAAAGCGTGGAACTAATTAATAGAATAACATTATATTTTGTGATTAAGACGTGTATATGTTGTGATTTTCGTGGATCAGTTCACAGACGTGTTATGACTTCTATAGCTGTTTAGGTATTTAAAAATTGCTTACATATTTAAAAATGCTTTTGTTGTTTTCTGATTACAGGACTGAATAATATTATGCCATTTATTACGTGGACTCTACACAGGAGGCCTTGAGAAGAAAAGTTCTTTCGCAGCATATATCATAAATGATTCTTTAACATCTATTTTAATTGAATCTGTGTTGGTATTTAAGTTCATTTTAAAACATTATAATTTCATATTATTTAGCATAGGTTAGGTTAGGTTGAGCTTGAACAGTCGCAATTTTAATAGACACAAATTATGGAAATTACACTTCGTTTCAACTTAATTACTACAAGAAACAACGATTTACGTCGAGGTAGATGGCAAAATATGCATTATAATTCCATTTTTATTCAATCAAATCCAAAATTTACCTTATAAAACGATCCACTTTGGATTTTTGTATGGAGTGACACTTGCGAAAGATTTGTTTCAATCTAAATGCGCATGAATTACTTAATTAACCCAAACTAAGAACTTATTAATCTATGTTGTGCATGTAAATAGTTGTTTCTTGTAGTAATTCTTAAAACAAAAATTATTACCCTCGGTATACCCTATTATTAAAAGTTAGGTTATGTTATGTTAGGTTAGGTGGTAGGTACTTAAGATATGTTTGAAAATTTACCAAAACCTTACCCAATCTCTTCTAAGTGATTCCAAGTAATACATAAGTCACAATGTATTTTTCATTAGGGAAAAATATTTTTTTAATATATTATATCTATGTCAAATTATAAACTTAACTAGTTGTAACATGTTGTGTTACACAAATTAACAAGATAACATTAGCGGTTTAATTTTATTTGACCTGACATAGAAACATGTTGTGGTTTCTTTTCCGGGAGGCCTGCACCTAGGTACCTACATTTTGAAAATTAAGTTGTTTACGTTTGGAAAATGGCCAAGTAATTACGATAACTACCACAAATAAAATTTAACAGCTAATATCGCAACTTTAATTTGCCCCGGCGTGTGATTCTGACCACAGTATAAAATATATCAAGAATTTTTATAAAATTAAAGCATCGCTCCATCATGAACTCTTTCATCTCGTTTTATATTTAAAAGCTTCACACTTCCTGAAAGAACGGATTTGTTACCGCAGCTACGTAGGCAGTAGGCACACTCATAAATCGAAAGAATACTTTGGACTTGAAAATAAATTAAAACATATTAATATTATAGGCCTACTGAAAACACATTTAGACTTGCAACGCCCTAGTTCTTTTAAAATATATGACACAAGATACGTTTTAGGTGTGCATATTTCCAAAAATAATAATCGAAAGAATGTATATATATTTTTTAACAAATAATTAGCCCATAACACCCAAACAAATTGAAAAAGAGATTATACCAATTTGTATGGGTGTTTCAGGCTAATAATTATTACTTATAATAATTTGTTATCCTTAAAAACCATGTCTTATAAACATTAGTTTATAATTATAAATAAAATACTTTTTTTTGTATTTTGTCTATAATGATAAACTAATGTTTATAAGACATGGTTTCTATGCATAGCACAAAGGAAAACAAAATATAATTTTTTGTTTGTAGAATTATGTATTTACAAGTTTATTGCATTTGGGATTTTTAAAATGGGCTTATTGCCAAGTGGAAGTTTCTTTCAACTAACCTAGATTCTTAGTGTGAATAAAAATTAGTCCCGAACAGTGTGAATATTGTAAAAATATACATATTTATAAATATAAAAATTAAAAAAAAACATATATTTCTACACCCCTCAGGCTAATTTGTTTGCCTAGGGGTATTTTGAGAACACCTCATACAGTTTCGTGGATTTCGTTGTTTCCCGTATTGTCGTGGTTAGAAATATGATCTAAATCACAAGTTCTCAAACTTATTTCAACCACCACCCACTTTGAGATTTAAAAAAATCTATTGCTTCCTATATTTTTAACGTATCTTTTTACACTATCATCTATTGCGTATCTCAAAAACAGTTATTTAAAAATATTTTTTTAATATGCATTATTATATGGATAAGATAGATAGGAATTGCCACAAACACGGCATGAACTGAAGGAGGATAGTCCGATACAGTTTTTCATACAAACTTTGAGGAACGAATGACGGTGATATAATTCCATTATTAGTGTTTTACTTTGTTCAAAAACTAACCAACAAAGTGGCAAATAACCAGATTTGTTTTAAGGAAGTAAAACAAACTATTATTCTTTAATTCAGTTAGATCCCGTCGGATTTTTATAGATAGAATTTGTCTGCCATCGCCCCTCTAGATTACTGTAACGCCCCCTAATTTTCTTTCAGCCTTCTACCACCCCCCTGAAAGCCTCCAGCCCCCACAATGGAGCGTTATCACTCTCTTTGAGAAATACTGATCTAAACGGTATTAGAAAGATATATAGAGAGCACACCACGCTTTATATTAAAATCTAGAAGTTAAACACAAAATAATTCAAATGAACACCTCAATAAAACCAAGGGAAGGCGTGGTTTAGACAAAATGAAAAAAATAAGCTGGATAGGTAAAGAGAATCGAATGTGGGTATAATGTGGTTCAGACGTACGTATAAGATATGGACTCGAGGGATATCGAGGGTTTTAAGAGTCCATGTTCGGATTGTCAATAAAATTTTAATTACGATAAGGACTTAAAATATTTACATATTAGAAAAGTGTATATGTTTGTTCGTCTCAGTAGCCGGGCGTAATGTAAAGAGCTCGCAGATCCCGTAATCGTACACAACTGCTGACCGCAGGTGGGCCCATATATTGAGTTCAGATTGTTAAGAAGTCACCTTAAGTCTGGAACCCCGAGACCCAGATTAGCTCCCTACTTTTATCAACCCATAGCATTCCTAAATTCGACACCTGAGTGGAAGTAATATTAAAATTTAAAAAAAAACACCAGAAATTCTCTCCTAAATAATCATGCCGTCCCGAAACATGGATAATTTTTTTTATCACTTGCAGTATTGATTCATTATAAAGCTATTATTTTCAAAGAATATTGCAAAATAATTAAACCTATGGAGACTCCTACACGTTTCAAAACACAATCTCATTTTATAGTCACTTGACGTCGTGTTTCAATTCATGTTTAATTCAGGAAGGTTGTTAACAATTTGTAACATAATCTAACGCAATTATTATGGGTCAAGATATCATTTACGTTGGTTGAGTATGCGATCCCCGTTTGACATATCCCAATATATATATATATATATCATTATTTCTGATATCAAGCCTTCAATAATTATTATCAACTACATCATTATCTTATTCACAAAGTTGCCTATTTGAATACATGTTTAATTTTGAGCAATTTGAGGAAAGTTACACATAAGTATTATATTATATAGAAAATTTACTAAATTTGAGGCTACGAAATGTTCTATGTATTATTTTGAATCTACGAAAAGTTCAACATATTATTTGGAAAATAAACCGAATTTGAGGCTACGAAAATATTCGACACATTATTTGGAAAATAAACTGAATTTTAGACTACGAGAATATTCAACACATTATTTGGAAAATAAACTGAATTTGATGATACGAGAATATTCAACATATTATTTGGAAAATTAACTGAATTTGAGGCTACGAGAATATTCAACACATTATTTGGAAAATAGACTGAATTTTAGACTACGAGAATATTCAACACATTATTTGGAAAATAAACTGAATTTGATGACACGAGAATATTCAACATATTATTTGGAAAATTAACTGAATTTAAGGCTACGAGAATATTCAACACATTATTTGGAATTTGAAGTTACTGGATATTATAACCTGAATATATTTTTTAAAAAGTTTATGGGATACATTTTAATGTTACTAATATTTGAATTTTACACTGCGGAATATTCTCTTCTGTATATGTAATCTGTAACTAAGGAATATTCTTTACTGAACAAAATATCATTAGTTTGTTTTGGCTTTATGAGGCAATCGTTCCGAGAGCGTCAACATAAAATTTGGCAAACCCGATTGGAGCTTATTACGTTGGGAAATACTGAATAAAGCTTTACCAACGTAATAATGTGATAAAATTAGCATTGATACAAGAGAACAATGTAACATTTTGCCGCGATGAATTTTAATTAAAATGTTTGAAGAAAACAAAGAAAAATATTACATTAACAACTTTACGTCTTCGTCTTCGTTTTCTTTCTTTTCTTTCCTTAAGTTCAGTTTGAAAGACCGATTTTCTACCCAACCAAGAAATTACACGGGAAACCGTAAGAAAAAATGTACTTTCTTAAAAATTAAATAAAAATAGTATCGCATATATTCTTATTGGAGTTGTTACTTAATATTGTTAAGAAAATACTAACTAAACATTTCGCCATTTTACCGTAGGGGTAAGCAGAGAAAATAGAACGTAGCATAACTCTGTCTTGGCACACACACTCATCGCTTCATTCGTATTCTCTCATCGACTCCTGCACACTATTATGTTATTTCGACTCTTGATATGACCCGACTGAGAATTTGATAGAACTCCAACTTCTTTTTGCATTTCATTCATTCTCCTTGCACTCCTTTCTTTGTCCATCAGCTCTACATGGCCAAACTATGTGTGCGTCCCTTTCTCAAGCAATCATTATGCTAACATTGACCTTGCTTTATATTCGTAATACGGTCGTACTTGGTTTAATGCACAGACCGACGCAGACGCCTCGACGAACGTATCCTCAATTTTGTTATTTATGCATTCATCGGGGCTTACACGTAATAATATCTGGATCATAAAAGAATTCATAATATGACAAACTGAATCAGAATAGCGTGCAAATTGGTCATGCCCCAGCTGTAGGCAGACTGATAGAACCTAAGCGAAAGCCAAATACATACTAAGTTTGGTGATCGCGCTTTCGGAGTATCTGGGCCGAAGGCTTGGAATAAACTCCCTCCGGAACTAAGATCCATAACAATTCCAACAGAATTCAGGTCTAAAATAAAAACTTACCTTTTTAAGCTGTCATACCCTTAAATTAAATATACCATTCCTAAGAGAAAGTCCAGTTATATACAATTTTCCAATTATGTCCTAAATCCTGTATCTAAATTTCACTAATAAACAATTAGATAATGTTAATTAAGTGTTAATCTCAAGTGACCTACCAGGTAAGTATTATACTGCATATTATCTCCATAAATAGTTAGTAATAACATAGATCACTGTAGAAATGTATTATAAATTTGTACAGCGCCCTTGAGGTGATTTTGCACCAAAACGGCGCTATACAAGTCATCCAATTATTATTATTATTATTATTATTTATCATTGGGTATTAAAAATATGCCCAGTCTCCTTGACTTCACTAGTTTCGTCCAGACAATGCGCGTCGTATATCGAATTGTAATCCCATCGTCGTCACTTAAATTTCAATGCTTCGGAGCTTTCAAAAGAGTGTAAATATGAAACATGAGCCGTGTAACTTTGTTTAATTGTTCATCGAGGACGCAGGGCCGGCCCTGATAATAATAAGTAATAACCTCAAGGGCGCTGTGTTAGGTTATTTTCAGCGCCTTGGCTTCTTCGCTCCTTGGCGCCTTGGCAACTGACTTTTGCATATTATTAGAGTTCATTTTAAAAAAAATTAAAATAAAATAATTTAAAAAAAACCTTTTCCTCAGTGAACCAATGAAGTGCTTATTGAAGTTTATTTGGGAGGAGCTATACAAGTGTATCCTGTTCCTCGGTGAACCCGTTGTAAAAGTTTATTTGCGAGGACCTACACAAGAAGTGTATCCTGTTCCTCAGTGAACACATGAAATGCTTGTTAATGTTTATTAGGGAGGATCGATGCAGATGTAACCAATTCCTCAGTGAACCCATGAAATGCTTGTTAAAGTTTATTAGGGAGGATCGATGCAGATGTAACCTGTTCGTCAGTGAACCCATGAAGTGCTTGTTAATGTTTATTAGGGAGGATCGATGCAGATGTAACCTGTTCCTCAGTGAACCCATGAAGTGCTTTTTAATGTTTATTAGGGAGGATCGATGCAGATGTAACCTGTTCGTCAGTGAACCCATGAAGTGCTTTTTAATGTTTATTAGGGAGGATCGATGCAGATGTAACCTGTTCGTCAGTGAACCCATGAAGTGCTTTTTAATGTTTATTAGGGAGGATCGATGCAGATGTAACCTGTTCGTCAGTGAACCCATGAAGTGCTTTTTAATGTTTATTAGGGAGGATCGATGCAGATGTAACCTGTTCGTCAGTGAACCCATGAAGTGCTTTTTAATGTTTATTAGGGAGGATCGATGCAGATGTAACCTGTTCCTCAGTGAACCCATGAAGTGCTTTTTAATGTTTATTAGGGAGGATCGATGCAGATGTAACCTGTTCGTCAGTGAACCCATAAAGTGCTTGTTAATGTTTATTAGGGAGGATCGATGCAGATGTAACCTGTTCGTCAGTGAACCCATGAAGTGCTTTTTAATGTTTATTAGGGAGGATCGATGCAGATGTAACCTGTTCGTCAGTGAACCCATGAAGTGCTTTTTAATGTTTATTAGGGAGGATCGATGCAGATGTAACCTGTTCGTCAGTGAACCCATGAAGTGCTTTTTAATGTTTATTAGGGAGGATCGATGCAGATGTATCCTGTTCCTCAGTGAACCCATGAAGTGCTTGTTAAAGTTTATCTTACTATTGTTAAACTGCAATAAATATCATTCTTCCAATTTGATTATACCCAAAATAAAGACTAAGTGAAAACTAAAGACTATTCAGTGTTAAAAATGTGCATTACGTAAGAAAATATTTCTAATTTATATATTCTAGCGTTATTTAAAATGTATATTGAGTAAATATTAAATGTATTTATGAGATGTGAATTATGCCACGATTAATAATAGTGCATGAAATCTCATCTTATCTGCCTACTCACTCGGAAACTAGCGTCATGGACAGTTCATTAGTTGAAAATATATCTTAAAATGACTCAAATACTCTAAAAATAAGTCACGTTACATGAAAAGTTATATCGGTTATTGAAAGCAAATTAGTACGCCGTGTAAAATGTGACATACGCACTTGGGCATGTAAGTATGTCACGTAAAATTCTGACCCAGTACAGTGCAGTACCGTGGGCGACAGACCGAGTGGACAGGGAACTGGGGCGGAGGGAATTTCCTATTTTCAGTCAAGCGTCTTGCTACGTCTTACTCCGTCTTGCTCGTCCGACCCTGGCTAATTATACTGCGACTGGCCTAAACGGGTTCATCAATCTATGTATGCATCCGCTAATTAAACTGGTTAACTTTTGCCGTCGTAAGTTAGGTATTGTAAGGCCTTTGGCATTAGCATGGTTAATTAGTTACCAATTGAGTATGAGATCGAATTCAATATTGATGATTAAAGTAAACTTTCTGACGAACGAGATTGGAGAGTTTTTTTGGTGAGTACCTACCACCCAAATTTACAGCTAATACTCCCTACTAACCGAAGTCAGTGAGACTATGGCACCCCCAATTGGGGTATGTTGTGAGGGCGAGGGGAGTTGGAAGGGGATGGAGATGGGTAGAGGAATGTGGTAATGTCACATAATGTCATCTTTGGTGACAAATAATGTGGTACTGACACAGTAATGTCATCTTTGGTGATGCCATATGGAGTGTATTTTTGAAGAAAATAAGAAAGGGAAGTTCTAGGAAGGAAAAGGATATGAGAGGTGTGTAGGAATCTGGGGGTCAATGTGTCCTGGAGTGACCTGAGTATGAAATCATCCCTTCCAGTGCAGTGCAAGGCGATGGGTCGAGACAGTCCAGCTGGTTCTCAACCGGCTCTCTCCTTCAACCGGCCTCTTCTGATCCGGCACGCCACTCAGTTGTTGGGCAGACATACCCGTCGCCAAGACCTCACCCCGGTTTCCGGAATCCGGACACCATTGCTGACCACTCGAGGTGACCTACGGCAGAGGTGCATCCAATAAATAGTTTCCGAGGCGGCAGTATCCATCGAATTGAGCCAAACCACAGACATAGGAATTAATAGACGAGAAGATAATGGCGAGGGGTAAAATCAACTGTTGAAGAACGAAGGGGGTTAAGCTGACTGTGATTCGTCAATAAATCAATCTGACAGTAAATAGGCATCTCGCATTATAATATCACCATTTACTTCTTAAAAGTAAAATCTGCTTTTGAATGAATAGACATTTTTACATGGGAGCACAAATTACTCGCCACGTTATGAACAAATTTGCGAAGTCCAAATTCGGCAAAAAAATTCGGTTCTATTTTCAGAGTCGAATATTTCGTTTTAGTATTTAGTTAAGACACTTTTATAAATTTTCATAATTTACTTCCCAGCAACCAACGAGCTTTGTGTTTCGCGTCCAGACGTTTTTCGATGTGATAGTATATGTTTCTACAACTGATCCATATTATACGATGTGAATATGCTTAAAATAAAGTAAAATAATGCTTATATACGGAATGTAATACGACAATTGGGTTTATTCTCTTTTTCACATCTATTTTTACAAGTTTTCATAGCACAAGTCAACATTTTTCCGTGTTATTTCGTAAAATGAACCGATGATGCCTCGACCATAGTTCGCACAAGAATAATGACGTCACGTTTTCAAATTTCATTTGGGGCCATACGCGAGCACAGCCGGTTCCAATGGAACGGTATGGGGAGTGGGGATAATACGCTTTTAATCACTTAGGGCAGGTCTACTAATATTCATATGTCTATGAGCCAAACTTATTTCAGCAACGTTTCGATTCAGAATAGTAATCTTTTACGGAGAGTCTATGTAGGTAGTCCTTATGTCTCTTCTAGACTCTCAGTGAAACGTGACGTGTGACATTCTGCGAGGCTTATCCCAGTTTCACTATTGATTGTATCTCGCAGTAACATCTCTTGTTGATTGGACTATAATTGGTTGTGAAGTGGCTGCATTTACCCATTAACCATGATTGGAAAATAAAACTCAATGAAACAAGAAATGTCTAGAAAATGTTACATAGTTAATGCAATAGAAATACAAAAATGCCTACCCTAACCTACCCTGTCATTCCCGTGGAAAGAGCCTCGTAAAATGGTTTTGGTTCAAGACCGATACTAATCTGCATGTTTTTATTCGAGGAAGTTTTTCGCTCCCGATGATGGGATACTGTTTGCCTAGAAGAAATGATGATAATGATAATGACTAAAGCAACCGTAAAATATATTGTGCTTTAAAAATATTCTTTACATAAGAGGGTAAGACTACTTACGCGAGTAGTAAATCGTTTGTAGTAGAAAAAGTACTGTTATCTTGTATTATTTTATTTTTTGAAAGCATGATACACATTTTGATATATTGATTCTTTACATGGTTGCATCAAACCAGTGAATTTTATACTAGTAGTATTTTTTATGATATTCTGAAAAATGTACATGAAAAATTAAAAACAAAAAACATTCCGTAAAAAAAATATTACTATAATACATCTGTTTTTATTAGTAGATGTATTTAAAATTCATTTTTTTAAATTTTACGGAGAATAGAACTTTCCTCCCAAGGTACTAGAAATCCCGATTGGGTAGGACCGACATTTATTTCTTATTTTAACTGCTACAATCATTAAAATTCAAATAAATGCATATATGTACAATGTACATGTGTGTACGTGTGATAATGTTTTTAGACTGCACAAAATGTTTTTAGACTGCACAAAATGTTTTTAGACTGCATTGCTATCAACAAGAAGTCTAATGGTTAGTTTCCACTTCCAATAAAAATAATAAAATAACAGAAATTCCAGTGAAAATAAGAAAAATAAATAAAGTAAAAAAGATATACAAGGTTTTAAGAGACGTACTTTACTTTATTAACCAGTGATTCCTGGCATTATTTGGAGCGAAAAAATGTCTTCGGTGACAATTTTTTTCCCACTAAAAACAGTAGGTATTGCACAACTATGTTCGATGTGAGAGGTTTTGCGGTTATTCAGTTAAGTGACCAGTGGTGACATGTGAGAGAATTTTTAAAAATTGTTTTTCATCATCAAAACATCAAAAAAGTCAACGGAGACAAAAAATTTCATTCACATTTTTACTCTAAATTCATTATCATGAATCACTGGTTAAAGTATGCCCCTTAACACCCTGTATAACATACAGGAGAGAGTTCATAATTAGTATTAACCTTGTGGCTTATTTTTCTCTAGTACCTCTGCAATTAGTAAATAGACCTGAAGATAAATGAAAGATATCGGCGCCTGAAAAGATGTTATTGTTTTTTGTTCATGTTCTTATGAAAAAGCTAATTTCTTAATGTGGGATGTGGAATAATAGGTTTGAGCATTTGTTTCGTACTGGACAGTGGAATGCATTACGAGAAGGATGTTTATTTCTTCTTTAATTAAGTCAGAATGGATTTAGCCGGTAGTTCTGGCAATATTAATAAAATGCAAAAAGCTACGGACATCATTTCAAACCATCATTTAATATATCTTAGATTGTGATATGACATCAAAATTGATTAACTGAAGATGATTATCAATTAAATTTGTCGGACCGAAAATAGATTTTGTTAGAACGCTTCCATGCCTTGTGGTTTTGTTATGGCGTTACATAGGTAGATGCGATATAATATGATATGTAACACCCCAGTCAGGAGCACTTCTGTCCCGGTGCAACCGGTAAGCCAGGAGGCACTGATTTGTTAAGACTAACTTAAGACGTGCTCTGAGGATGGGAAGGAGGTTTAACCTAAGCAGCTAATATTGGAATTTTATTTTATTTTATTGGGATAAAAGGTTGGTGGAGCGTTGTTGCCCTCCTTTTCTCTTAATTATGTCTTAAGGCGATGCCATACGAAGTAATGCAAAATCACGTGTTTTTGGTTTGAAAATTTGGTCGCCTAGAAATGTTTCAGATGCTTTAATTAAATACTGCGAGTAGAATACATCTTGGCCTTTAAAATAATCGAGTATTTTTTAGATAAGTCTTTTTATAAGCCCAGAAAAAAAATTTAAAGGCCTATGAAAACTTCTTTAGAGTTTAAAATCTCCTACTTACGAACCCATTTTCGGTTATGATTTTATTGGATAATGTGGCAAATTAAGTTATTTATAAAATGATCGGAAAAAAATTAAATATTTATACCTGAACATCCACAAAATACAATAAAAGGCACTTTTTGGCCATGTTTTTTTCTTGCATAAATCAAAACATGCGGATGGTGTTAAGCGGGAATTTAAACCTTATCCCCATCTACGAAAAGGGTTGTAATTTATAGCAGCTCAATTTATAATATTACACGACGTAGTGCATCGCCTTAAAGGACGTCTTCTATCTTTTTGCCTCTCTTGGCTTTTCTTGGCACTTCCTGGATCTTCTTGGCTATTCTCAAATTTTCCCTAATCTTCTTGGTTCTTCTTGATTCTTCTGAGTTCTTATGTCTTCTTCATGCTTTTTCTGAACTCTTTTTGGCTCTACTAGTCTTGCCTACATCATCTTGTTTCATCCTGATCTGGCCTCTCTTGGCTCTTATAGTTTCTTTTTGCATCTTATTGGCTCTTCTTGCCCATCTTGTTTCTTATTTCCCTTTATTGCCTCTATTAGCTCATCTTCCTTTTTCTTACTTCTACAAAAAAACTTGAATAATGTGATTAATTATAATTTCATTTTGTAATAATTATATCAAAAATTCTCTGTAATTCGACAGACCAAGAACGAATAATTCAGTAGCTTTTTCAGCTCGGCTTGATAGATATTTATATCGAGTAGGTTTCCCGACAAGCTTAAAAAGCAACTGAAATACTAACCCTAACAAATCTAACCATCTTGTAATAAAGTACTGTATTACTAGGCTCGGAACAATCATGTACCCTTTGACCAATCTAAAGGAATTACTCATTAGGACTCTGAGAAAACAAAGACCTCGCCCCCTTGCTAGCCCATCCCCGAAATGTGTTTTATATCTGTCCCAAATTGTGTTGTTGCCCTCTAGATCCGTGAGGACAAAATGGTCACCCTATACATCCTATTTTTAAATTTGTTAATTTTCATTATACGTTTAGGTAGACGACACATCGCTATACGCATCATGACTTGGCCTATATCAGCATATCGCTCGCCATACACTACCAATGGGAACGTACGGAGAGCGATATGCTGAAATAGGCCAAGCCACGAAAATATAGCGTGGTCTGTCACAGGCTTTATCCTAATGAAGAAACCATTGATTTTGAAACATTCCGATTCTTTTTGATTTTTTTTTATTTTTTTTTTATAGTGAATACCTCACAAGAGTCCCAACTGCTCCCGTCTGGAGCCAGTGAGACTATGGCATCCCCAATTGGGGGATGTTGTGAGGCTGAAGGTAAGTGGGGAAGGGAAAGAGGAAGGTGGGGAAGTACCTGGCTATTCAGATCTAGTCACTAAACACGGCTAAAGCCATTTGGAGCAACGTTTCAATTCTGAATGGTGGTCTTACACCAGGGCGATACTGGTAGTATCTTCCACTCTGGAACGTGCCGCAAATATACTATATATTATTTTAATTAATTAATTGTGAAATAACACAAATTAATCAAATAAAATTTATTTGCGCACGCCGGGTTCGAACCCGCGACCTTCGGAATGGCAGTCCAATGCGTTACCACTGGACTATGCCGGCCGTCATAGGTTTTAATATGCCGATCAAATAGTGGTTTACAAAGTTATTTATTTTATTTAAATTAAAATGACTCCAAAAAGCGGAGACTTTTCTCTACTTTCTAAAAATATAATATGCATGTCTTATATATCAATGACAAAAAAATACTCTAAAAGTTATTTACATATAAACCTTTAAGAAGAAATTCACTAACTGATAGTAAAAACGGTATCAAAATCCGTAGTGTAGTTTAGAAGAACTAAGCACACAGACAGACGCAGATAGTGACTTCATTTTATACCATTTAGAGATATTACGTTAAATGTTATTTTATACAAATTATTACCTGTAAAAAATATACCAAATGTTTAATATACCAATACCGAAAGTTCCAGTATTAAGAAAGCTCGTTTACAGCAACATACATAAGTTAGCACACAGTGAAAAAAGAAAAAAACGAATATTATTTTATACACGAAATACACATTGGTAAAATTACCCACAGTAAAGATAATCATGTCGAACTACACACAAAATCGAGTAGGTAGGTACGTTGCTTTTTAAGCGTCCAATAAAAAATATTCATCATTATTATTTGCTGAGCTTGAAGTCCTGTTTTGACTCGACCGTTTTGCATTTCGAATGTATGCAAATTTCTTTGCACGTTCCGTTTCCGTTTCAAGATGGTGACCGTTTTTTTTTATGATTCAGCAAAGATTATTTATTCACTTGTGAAATCATCATGTTAAAACATGCTTTTTTAGACGCTGGGTTTACTGTTCACAGAAGTGCAAGTGTGTAATATTATTATGACAATTGTCGGTTTGTACAAAATTTCAGACAATTCAAACTTCTTAATCTATTCCTGGAAAAGAAATCATGATTTTAATACGATATTACGCATTCATTTATGTCCACATAACAACAAAAATTTCACTCATTTAACAGTGAGCTCTCAATACGGATACATCGTGTTAACTTGTAGTACTAATTACTGGTAGTTTCACTTTCATAAATTTAACTACTTGTCTTCCATAATAGTTACATCGATCTCTCAATTGCTTTTAAAATCGTTCGTCAATTTAGTCAAAACAACAATCATGCAATAATAAAGAGTGATAAGTTACCAAAATACGGTTTGTTTTCAAAAGGTAGATAGATATACAGTAGTCTCTCGAAATAACGGGAAAAACATTTCGAGAAATATTTTTTTAAATATATAAATTCATAACTTACAATAAAATATGGGTGGTAAGAAGTAATAATCACAATAGTAAAAGTCTATTATATTTAAAAAAAAGGAATTAAATTCAAATAGTTTTGGTAGCTTGTTCGTATCCGTCGCGACGTCACAATCATCTGTGGATCTGTGTATGCGTCCTGTATTCGTTTGGTAACCCCATTCTTTAAAATATTTTTTTTTCTACAAATTCCAACGATACTAATTGTCTTCTGATGTATTATAAACGTGCTAAATAATTCAAATTTTTAAAGTTGTCTTAATTATTCTAAATAATATTATTTTAGTATCAAACATGAAACGAAACGTCTATAATTTTGAAAGCATCCCATATTTACAAAAAAAAAATCCTTTTTTTGTAGGGTATCAGTAAGAAAACTGTCATTTTGTCAACAGTTTTTATGATATTCAAATAAATATTTTTTTATTAATGAAAAATCCCGCCAATTTTTAATCATTTTTGACAATTTTTTGGAATTAATCCATGGAATCAAAAAAAATATTTGAGACAAAATAAGAATAATAATAATTTTTCTTTCCACCGACGAATAAATCACATATATCTCTCCATTATAGAAAAAAAAAATACTTTTGATGTATGGACGCCCCGGTCAGATCTGTCCTATAGAGGTATTATTTTAATATTATGTTAATGGCTAGTAATGTCTTTCTAAAATGGTTTGGTTTGGTTAATCCATTTAACCAGCTTTTCTATCTTTCCCAAATATCGTGATTAAACTGTATATAAATAGATTGTTTATGTTTTGATTTTTTTTTCTTCAGTGTTAGTGATCAATCGCGAAATCGGTTTAACCGGGGTTTTCACAATCCATCCCAAAAAATCGAGGTACTACTACCACATGTAAATAGATAGATTGTGAGTTTGTTGATTGGGTGTTTCTGTCCAGTGTTAGTGACTGCGCGAAGTTGAAGACGGAAGGAGTCGGTGATGCTGTACCTGTCGCGGCACGCCGGCTGCCCTCTGTGGAGGGGGTACGAGGGGCGCGAGGTGCCCTGGAAGGGCCTGCAGTTTGCCTGCCTGAACGTGCTGCAACTCTACTGCAAGGTCTTTGATAAGCAGGATGTCTTTTTGATGCTATTGAGGTTAGTATTATAAATCTTTATTTTTGTTGTTCAATAAAAAGGCAGCCAAGTTGTGGTTTTTTCATCTCTTATGGGCATTGATTAATTCAGACTTATGAATCAATCTTCTTGCATCAATGCTTAGGGAATAGAATAAATATGTGCCTTGAATACAAATTTGAATTGGAACAAATTTTCCATTTAGCCCAATAGCCCAGCGCGAATTTCGTAAACACAGTATTGTATTGAAAATTTTAGCCACAATTGGGCAAATATTTGGATCACGAAACACGTCCACAAGGCAACTCAGGGAATATATAACTTATATAAGAACATATAAAATAAAATGAAGTACGCGAAGTTATTGTATATATATATAAAATATATATATATAAAATAATATACAATAACTTCGTATATTATGCCTCGAGATCAAAAGAGTAGGTGTGTAGGTACTGATCTTTCGCTTTATGGTTGATCTTTTTTGTACATTAGGTCAAATTGGAATATGTTGAAAAAGTTGTAAAGCTGAAATGAATTATGATAAACAATTAATAAAATAACAATACAAAAATAATTGGAAATCGGATGACATCATTGCTAATGATCTGTCAAATGCGGGTAATGTTGCACGGTGACACGAGTCACATCACTGAATGGATTCAAAATAAATAATAACAAGCTAGAAGTTTCATTTTTGAAATTCCAGTTCCAGTTTTGAAAGAAATCCACTGTTGCCTTCCGCCACGACTAAGAACCTTTTGGTTCTAGCCCATTTAGCACTCGCTCTTTATCTCTCTTACACTGCCTGACATCGTATATCGTCATTTCATTTGATCGAAATCAAAATTTCATAATAACGGTGAAACGAATTTCTGCATTAGAATCAGACAAAACACGCCCATTTCGTATTTATTGTGTTATTAACTTTGGGGGTACTATTGATATATTTATTTTTTTCATTTATAGAACCAAGCTTAATCTATACCAGCACCTAGTTGAATCCTACATATTATAGTGGCGTTGGTAATGTAGTTTTACTGATTTGTCTTATATGTAGTATTGTTTTAATTTCTATATTATTTTACGTGTCTGTTACGCGTTTTACTAACATTGTTTCATATTCAGTTTATCACTTTACTGATATATCATGCTCACTAGGTATATTCTGTTCTTAAGGCCCCGTAGTAAGCGTTCAAAAATGGTTTGAAAGGAAGTTATGTAAATACGAAAGTCAAAGGGAGCGCGCTAATATTAAAAAAATATAATAATTAAGCAAAAATGGTGAAAACATTTAATAAAACCCGACTCGTTTGAAATGGAGCAAAAATCTCTCGAAAAATGCTTTAGTTGCTTTTAAAGATACACTGAATTTTTTCATGCCTATAACATATTAAATAACAGAATAAAACGTGTTTTTAATATTTTTTTCTGCCAAGGGAATTTCATATAATTAACATTTCGGCATAATAAATATATATAGAGATTATCTTAAAAAATAAACATATATTTTTTTTGGAACTTAAAACAAAGTAGAGAAACTTGTTATAAATCGGTATAAATTGGGAATGCGGGGGCTTAAGGCGATGCCATACGTAGTAATGCAAAATCATGTTGAAAAGGTTTGAAAATTTGGTCACCTAGAAATGTTTCAGATGCTTTAATTAAATACTGCGAGTAGAATACATCTTGGCCTTTGAAATAATAGAGTATTTTTTAGATAAGTCTTTTTATAAGCCCAGAAAAAAATAATGTATAGGCCTATGAAAACTGCTTTAAAGTTCAAAATCTCCTACTTACGAACCCATTTTCAGTTATAATTTTATTGTATAATGTGGCAAATTAAGTTATTTATAAAGTGATCGAAAAAAAATTAAATATCTATGCCTGAACATCCACAAAATAAAATAAAAGGCACTTTTTGGCCATGTTTTTTTCTTGCATAAATCAAAACAGGCGGATGGTGTTAAGCGGGAATTCAAACCTTATCGCCATCTACGTAAGGGTTGTTATTGATAGCGGCTCCATTTAAAATACTACACGACGTAGTGCATCGCTTTAATCTATTTGGAGTACATAACATTAAGCCAGAGGAAGTCAAAGCGTATATTTGGAAACAAAAGCCCAACAAGGCCACGGGGCCAGATGGAATCCCACCTCATATCATTATCATGTGGGAAGAACATTTGTTTAACCCGATATGCTTTATCTTCAACCTCAGTTTTTCAACTTCCACTTTTTCTCAATCCTGGAAACTTACCAAGGTTAGCCCGATACATAAATCTGGAACAAAAACGGAAGTCCAGAACTATAGACCAGTAGCGGTTCTGTCAATACTCCCAAAAATATTTGAAACAATAATTTGCGAAACGCTAAACAAACAAATTAAATTAAATTTCTTTGGGGAAACCAACACGGATTTCTATCAAATAAGTCCACCGTCTCTAATCGTCTAGAACTCTCACAGAGAGTATCAAGAAGATTAGATGCTCAAAATCAAACTGATGTAATCTACACGGATTTCGCCAAGGCGTTCGACCGAGTAGATCATGACGTACTGCTACGAAAAATACATAGAATTGGTTTCGACAAACCCCTCCTAAATTTTTTTGTCACGTATTTAAGTAATAGGAAACAATATGTTTGCATCCACGGATACAGGTCTAGAGAATTCTCTGCATTCTCTGGAGTGCCACAGGGGTCAAACCTAGGGCTTCTACTATTTATAATCTTAATTGATGACATTCAAGAATGCATCAAACATTCCACTTGCCTGCTTTTTGCTGACGATCTAAAATTACTTAAGAAAATTTTTCATGGTGAAGATTGTGTCAAATTGCAAACTGATTTAGATTCAATTTCATCATGGGCTGATGAAAACAAATTATTTTTTAATATAAAAAAAAATGTCGTATAGACGTTCGAGAAACCCTATCAAATTCGATTATTGCATCAAAAATAATATATTGTCAAAAGTAAAATCCATCAAGGACCTTGGGGTAGTCTTTGATCCCAAACTTACGTTTTCGGACCATATATTGCAGTTGACGACATCATGCTACAAGCTTCTCTGATTTGTCATAAGACTCTGCAAACAATTTTCCAATCCCGAGGCAATGATGACTTTGTACAACTGCATTATAAGGTCTAAAATTGAATACGCCTCTGCTGTATGGGCCCCATTCCAACAAAAATACATTGAAAAATTAGAACAGATTCAAAAAAAGTTTTTGAGATACATGTAATTGAGAATGCACGGAGAGTACCCGCGATTCATGCATCACGAAGATTTGCTTGCCGAAACGCTCTACCAAAGTCTCCACTCGAGGAGGAGTGGGGCCCTTGCAGTAACGGCGTACAAAATTCTTAATAATTTAATAGATAGCCCATACCTTCTGGAATGCTATTAGTTGTTCGTACCGAACAACTACAGCCAGGGACGGCACCATGATCTGCTATGTATCCCACGTGGCAGAACGGACGTACTGGCTCGGCATAGCATGACACGAGGTATGGCGCTGTTAAACAACGCCTCCAAGACTATCGATATTTTTAATAGTAGCCTTGAAGAATTCAAGAGGCATGTCAATGCCAAAAATACTATTTATAACTTGTTATTTCTATTCTTTTTTCTTTCATTGTTTCGTATCATCTATATGTAGTTAATGTTACATGTGTATTGTAAATGGACACACAGTCTGTAATACACAAAAAAAATAACACAACAGTCATCGAGTGAATTTCCTATAACTAACAAATGTATTATCTTCAAAAAAAAATTTTTTCGGGACTTAAAAACATAAAGAATTAATGAGAAATATTTTATAAATCGGTAGAAATTGGGTATGCGGGGCCTTAAAATCCATGTAAAACAGAATAAAAATTATAATCTTCACTGTTCTCTGAACAACCATTTTTTTTTTTTTTTTTTTTTTTTTTTTTTAATTTATTAAGTAAATAGAAACACAAATGAAAGAATATCTTTGTTTTAAACCACTTTATTACATTTATATACGTCGACCGGTTTCGGTTGAACTCAACCTTCATCAGGACAGTACAAATATAAACTATCATATCAGTTTATATTTGTACTGTCCTGATGAAGGTTGAGTTCAACCGACACCGGTCGGCGTATATAAATGTAATAAAGTGGTTTAAAACAAAGATATTCTTTCATTTGTGTAATAATGTCAAGCCACAAAGTGTTTGCTTCCTTCGATAATAAATAGAAACAATTTTTGTACAAAATTAAGGTAGTCCCACAAAGCTGTCATATGGCAGCTTGTCTGTAGGTTCTACCAATAAAACATTCTACTAAAAACAAGTTATACATATAGGTAGATACATCAAAAAAAATTCAAGGATACATGAAATTTTCATACATTAGCCACAGCTTTACCATTTTTGGACATAGTCTCTCATTTTTTTTCAAATTTAAGATTTTTATTGATTTTATTGAAAATCACTGGAATTACATATTGAAGAGTACGGCTTCCATATTTATTTAATATTCGAGGAGTTATTAGACCCTTTCCTTCTTTAAATCTTGTGGTATGTTTGTGTACCAGTGGGTGTTTGTATGAGCTTTCCCCCATGTTATCCATAATAATAGTGAACCATAAGAGACCTTTTATTGTAAGCAGGCTCTCTGATCCATATAGTACTTTTATGTTATGTCTCTGATTGTAAATATTAGATGTGACAATGTTTTTTACTATGGCAGTTTGTAAATTTTGAATATATTTAATGTAAATAGTGCTTGCGTGTCCCCAAGTTCGAATTCCGTATCTTAGGATGGATTCGACCATAGAAAAATATAAGAGTTTAAGAGTGCAATGAGGTAAAATAAATTTTAAATTGTAAAAGTTACAAGCTAAGGATCTGAGCTGGTTACAAATTTTTGCCACTTGTTTATCCCACTTAAAACTATTATCAACAATTATTCTCAGATAAGTATATTCATTTATGAAATCAATTTTTTCACAGTCGCAAATATTAACAATTTCTCTATGTATACAGTCAAAACTATGAGCGGTTATTTTAGGTATATTCCACATTTTCAAACTCGGTGATCTTATATACATGCATTTAGTTTTTGATAATTAGTCGTACATCATGGGTCCATTTGAGAAGCTCGTTAAAGTCTCTTTGTAATTCTTGTATAGCTATTAAGGGGTTTTCATTTGATACTACAAGAGCAGTATCATCAGCAAAAATGAATCTACGAGCTTTTTTGAAAATCTTACACAAGGCAATAACATATATAATATATAATTTTGAACCTAGAATTGACCCTTGCGGTACTCCTGATTTGATATATCTTGATTTACTAATTATATTTAAAATTTTCACACTCATTTTTCTATTTGATAAATAGTTTTTGAAGAATAAGAGGAGTTTACCCCGGATTCCTATAATTTCAAGTACTTTAATTATTTGTATATGGCTGAGTGTATCGAAAGCTTTTGAGAAATCAATAAATACAACCAGTACATGTTGTTTAGAGTTAAGTTGTGAATTTATATAATTAGAAAAATTTTCAAGCAATTTATCGCAACTTTTTTTTTTTTTGAAAACCATACTGGCATTCATCAATAATACTCAGATTTTTTAAATATTTATCTAAATTTATAGATATATATTTTTCCAAATTTTTTTCTAATGCAGGTAGTATAGAAATCGGTCTGTAATTATTTATTAAGGAGTGATTTCCATTTTTAAAGATAGGCCTTACAATGCTATATTTTAATTCATCAGGAATGTGGCTCGTGTCAATTATTCTGTTAATTAAGTGGGTAATTACAGGACTAAGTAATTTTACATACTTTTTTAAATCATACATACGAATTAAATCTACGCCTGGTGTCTTGGAATTTTTCATACCTCCGATTATTAATTCAATTTGCTTTGCATTAGCTCTTGGTAGGTACATTGAATGAGGTAAATATTCTTGCACGTATTTAGACGCTCGGACATTACATTCATGTACTAACTTATTGACTCCCTCATCAAAGAAGTCTGCAAAATTTTCTGCCACTACATCTGTCGAATTAGACTTTAAGAAATATTTTGATATGACTTCATCACAACCGGGTTTATCTTTCTTTCCTAAAATTTTATTAATTTCATTCCATGTTTTTTTAATGTCTTTGAAACAGTGATTAAACTTATTGTTATAGTATTTTTTTGTGTTTAATATTAGTTTATTTAATTTATTTCTGTATTTCTTGAATTCAATTTCATACTTTTTTGTTGTTAGGTGAGTTCTTCCATTTCCTCTAAAGAGTATCTCGTGTTTGTATATTTTCAATGAGGCCCTCATTCATCCATTTTTTTTTGGTAATTCCGATGATTATTAGTTTTTAATTTTGTGAAGCTACTTATTTCATAAATTTTTTTAAATTTTGATTTAATTACTTCATACAAAACGTTTGGTTCTGATAATTTAAGCATTTCATTCCAGTCGGTGATTGAGATAAATATTTCAACCTTTTTTTCGGAGAGTGCAGTATAGTACTCATATACTACTATTAAGGCCAGTAACTAAATTATATTATTTATAAAAACACCGGTTGCCGACAATGAAATTGGTTATTATGAATTGATTTTGGAGAACAGAATAATCCTTCTATTTATGAACATAATAAAAAAGTTTTTATATAAACTCGCTTGGTCAGCGCGGGTATAAACTGTGAGTCGAGAGTTTATGTTGAAATCGTAAATTCACAACCTACGTACTTTATTGCGAAAGCGCTATTAAAATACCTACTTACTCGTACGAAAATATTAGTCGAAGCAAATCATTAAATAAAGTATATTCATAGTACCTAGGAAGTCAGGAATCTCAAATCTTTCAGCTTCAACTGGTATAAAAGAATATAGTTTTGATATAGTGGCGTATCTTTAAAACGGATCTGGTGGACTGTATGAAATTTTCCAACGACTTCCAATTATTCGTCTGGCTTCATTATTTTAAAAATAATTTCATGCTGAACTGAAAAATCTGTGAACCTTGCAAAGGGCAAATTATGTGGGTATTTCGTGTATTTTTTACCTGTGGTCTAGTCATTTTGTAATAATTGTAATAACTTCATATAAGAAGGCAGACGATTTCGAACGATATATGAAAATTCGATGATACATGAAAAACTCTTGAACGGTGAGCTTGGGAGTCCGTAAAATATGCATAGAATTTACTGTCTTAAATTTATAGGTGAACACTAAGGACGGGATGTTTCAAAGTCAAAGTTATTTTTCAAGTACTGTGGAAAATCTTTTCAAGTTCTGTTATTATTTAAATTCTCTCAAGCAACTGGCCTTATAATAACATAATAATAGAACTTTCACAAAACACGAAAATGAACGTTAAAATTCGATAAATTGTTCAAATTCTGTGAAACCATTCGTCATTAACTTCTTCCAGGTCAAAAATTTTTAGGAGCTTTGAAATATCAATTTACCTGTCAACAAATAAGATCGTATTGTTAGATCAATATTGTTTCTATTATTCAATGAGAAAAAATATTTTAAAAAAGGGGAAAATTAAAATGAAAATATTGTATGGTAACTATTATTATTGTATTTACATAAGTATAGTTTAGTAACTAACATTATTGTGCTTAAATACATATAGTATAGTAACCACCATTATTGTACTCATTTATTTATTTATTTATACTGGGTTTTTACAGATGTTCTCACTTATGTTAGAACTATCCAGTTACAAAAACTCAGTTAAGTTACAGGCAAAAATCTAAAAATTACATACTCGTACATACAGGTAAAAATGCAATTATATAGGTTACGTACAATAACTTAACAATACTTACATACATATAGTATAGTAATAACCATTATTGTGTTTGCATAAATATAGTATAGTAACTACCATTATTGTGCTTACTTACATATAGTATAGTAACTACCATTATTGTGTTTAGATAAATTCATTTCGGTGGTGGGTCTCTGTGTCTGACGATGAATTAATTCTAGAATCGGGATTTGCTTTGATTTTTCAAAATTGAAATTAATTGTGGGAACGATTCAGAAAAGCGATAAAGTAGGTACCAATTTAAAAAATATTAACTAACCATTCTATATTTGAAAAATGCATTTCTCTTGTTTAATTTTTTTAGTTTGCTAACAGAGTTCATGTTTAAAAAAACTCATGGAAGGTTAAGCAAGTTCTTAAAATAATATGTATTTTTTATTTTTTAAATCCATTATCCTCTTCAAAATGTATTATTTCATCGCTTAATGCATCTGTCTGCGCTGGATTTCATCTTGTCAGCGTCTTGTCAAAATAATGCTAATAAACACAAACTATAAAAATCTGCATTTTGCTAAAATGTACATCTGCTCTTAAAATTACACTTTATAAACTTACTTAACATTTGTGTAATACACATTATGTTAATCCAACATGCTTGATTCGGTGTGAATGATGGGCCAAATATTTTCATTTGTGATATTCAGTTTCACAACAATTGTCATTTATGCAACTGAAGTTGTATTTGCTGAAATTTCATACATACCTAACGTTTTTATACTAGCCCTCTAGCTTAGCATATTTGACTTCGTACATTTTATATGCTAAATTTATTCATTGGAAGATTCAGTATGATATAGAATACATTGCGTTGGAGCAGCCAATCGCACCTGCTTAGAATATTATGTAAATATTATAAATATCTATTTATAATATTGTCATTCGTTTGATCTGCTTTTTATCCACTCGGCAAACTCAGCTATCAGCGTTTAACATTTAAAACATAAGAAAAGCAATATTGCGTATCGTTTCCACAAAATTTCTAAATTTGTCAAAGTGCGCATGCACATACAGCAAAAAAGGTACAAATTAAATGCTATGTCTTGTTGGAAATTAGGTTCATTCACTTTAAGGCGATGCACTACGTCGTGTAGTATTTTAAATTGAGCCACTATCAATAACAACCCTAAGATCGCGATAAGGTTTAAATTCCCGCATAACACCATCCCCCTGTTTTGATTTATGCAAGAAAAAAACATGGCCAAAAACTGCCTTTTATTTTATTTTGTGGATGTTCAGGCATAAATTTTTAATTTTTTTCGATCATTTTATAAATAACTTAATTTGCCACATTATACAATAAAATCATAACCGAAAATGGGTTCGTAAGTAGGAGATTTTGAACTCTAAAGCAGTTTTCATAGGCCTTTACATTATTTTTTTCTGGGCTTATAAAAAGACTTATCTAAAAAGTACTCGATTATTTTAAAGACCAAGATGTATTCTACTCGCAGTATTTAATTAAAGCATCTGAAACATTTCTAGGCGACCAAATTTTCAAACCAAAAACACATGATTTTACATTACTACGTATGGCATCGCTTTAACGAAAACAAAACATTATATTGTTATGATGTGGTTGTGATTCAATCTCCAACAAATCTTTCAAGTCATGTATGCTGTAGTTAAAAAGTTTTAACATTTTTACAGTTTATCATTTATATCAAAAATAAATTATTATGTATATGATCATCTATGATCTTTAGGGCTGTAAAAATAGCAGAATCAGTCAAAAGCTGTTTGGGGGTGATAAATGAACTGACATCGAGAAAATGAAGAAAAAAAACATACATTTTTTCTTATCCGGAAATTTATTTTTAATGAATAATATTCACAAAACTTTGGAAACCAGTTCATAGCACTGCTTGTATATGGGAGTCTTTATATATCGCCTTCAATTTAAAAACAGGCAATTATTTCACTTCTCAGAAATACGGCCTATGGAGTAGGTTTTATTGGCATTAGCATTGTCTTTTGATATTTTTTGTTTTTTTCCCCTGGAGATTTCCAACAATAATGTCTAAGTGTATTTTTATCAATACCCCATACCCTTGTTGAATTTTCGATGGCCGCACGCCTTGACATTTAGAACAGCCTCGGGCAGACCATCAGACCATCTCGCCGAGGGGTTGGGGATGAAGACCTTTAGAAAAGCTGTTCCAGTGCTTAATACCATTGCTATGACTGCCTACTGTAAATATCCGCTACATCAACTGGTGTTCACGAACGACCTTTGATGGAAGACTGGGTGGGGCGTGGGCAGGGTGGAAAGGGGGCGGTTAATACTCGTAAGGGGTAGTAAAATGATTATCACTTGTGGCCGTAAAGGCGACGGAGGGTGTGAAGAACGTTACTATGTATATTACCGGCTTTGTGAACTATATTTATTTTTCTGGTTCCCACTTCCCTCGGAGGTTTAGTTTCATCATTGCAATCTTCACTGCATTTAGAAAAAAGAATTACAATTCAGTCGCACAAATTTTAAATTCGTAATATTGAGCATTTGAACAAAAAATGTCTACAATTACTCCGTGGAGGGTATTTTAAAGTTGCAACTACTACAGACCCCTTTTGGATAGTTTCAAACTTACATTTAAATGCTTTTATTAGTAACAAGGTGTCCACACTCCATAAAACATTATAAATAATGGACAAAACGGTTCCATGATAACTCAACACAGTGACAATTCAACACACTTTTAAAAAGTGATATAAAGTCATTAGAAACGATGAAAAAAAAATTAAACCTAACCTAACCTAACCTACTTAACCCAGTTAATAAAGTTTTTGTTTCATCACTTTCCATTACTTTATATAACTTTTAGATGTGATGATTTATCCGGTCACCGGACAAAACATAACCACGAACCATTATTATTCTCATTTTTTCTGCATTACTCTAACAATCTTGCAAACTAGAATCCATATTGACTCATTCCGTTGTTCCTTTCCTACACACAGAAGCAGTTTCTCTATACTTAAAGATGATCATTATTATCTCAATGCTACCTTATTTCTCGTTATGGATCCCATTTGTCGATAGACCGTCTTCTTAAGTACTTGTGTATATTGACGTTGTATAGGTTTGTTCTTAATAACAATCTTTTTAAGGGACTTTTGTTTTGGAACGATTAATTTAATTCCTTGTTTTGTGTTTATTACTTTCTTCATTAACCTTTTCCATTATTATTTGTCTGTCATTGTTATTATCTAAAAATAGAAGCAATAGTCTGCCAATCCAATATTATTTGTCAATTTCTCATCAGCCACCATTCCAAGAATTTCATACAGGGGTTCGATAACTTAGCTTCAGAGTAAATATTATACAAAAGAGGTCATATTACACATCCTTGTGCGATCCCGCTTTTAACGAATTTTGGTCTCTTGACTGATTTTTTTATCAAGTTCAACATATTCAATTAAGTGTGCTTTTAATTTATATTAATTTCATTTACTTCTGTAATCTCGTAGTCTGCTTTGCCGTTTCAACTTTTCTGCTCACAAGTTAGATCGTGCCTGATTTATTACGTGTGAATCTATTCAATGGTGATTAAAAATATGTGTGAATGAATACGAGCAGATTCTTACAAGGAGACCGATGACGTATGAACAATAAACTTTATTTTGATAATAACATAATACAGGAGCCATTCGGTAAATACATACTCAAGGAATGAAACCATTTCCTTAGTACCTATTCTTTTTTCATTAACACATAATATTATGCTATGTTATAAAAAGGATATTATAAAAAGTCACGCATATATTTTTCGTATTATTTTAAGTGTGGACAGCCGAAGTAGACATAAATAACCATTCTATCAAAAATTCGAATCAGATTCGAATAAGATGATGGCACGTCCGTAATATTTCTGGAGCGGGTCCAAACCATCCGTCAGCCGCCCCGTCACCGATGTAACCACTGGACTATAAAATGAGATAAGTTCTAAAGAACAACTGTTCCAATCATCAAATGAGATGAAATTAGTTCAAAAGAGCGAGTGTTCTGATCATCAAATGATACGAGATAAGTTCAAAATACCGAGGGTTCGTACAATCAAATGAGATGAGAAAATGTTCAAAAGAAAGAGTGTTCTAACCGTAAGATGACAAGAGTTCAAAAGACTGTTATGACCCCTGATCATAAAATGGTATGAGATAAGTTTAAAAAAGCGAGTGTTGTGTTCCAGGAAGACGTGCCAGTCATGCAAGTGTCCACGTGAGGCCCACGCTTCCTACCAGAGGGAGTGGGAGGAGTTCGGGAAGAAACTTGACCTACTGGACCCGGGACTTCTGCCCTCAAAGGTATCAATGAAAATTATAAACATTAAGTGGAATTGTCTTTATCTGATTCTTTGACATAATTTTAGGAATACACGGACTGTTGAAAGCAGTCGGCATCGACAGCTACAAGCGGTAAAGGCACAACGATGTGCACTGTGCAGTTCTCGTACCAGAACATCTTGTGGAATGGAGTTTATTTTGTAGACACTGCTTAACGCTGTCGATACTGACTGCTTGCATCAATTCGTGTATTCTAACTTAGACACGAAATAATAGGACTTCAGTTAATAAGCAACCGATATTCGAAATACATGGACCGCCGTGTTGTTTTGTAATGTTTTTTTTAATCTATTAGAACCATAGTAACTATTTGAAGCTGTTCGTATTGATTTCCTCCCCAGGGTCAGCGTCTCAACTGCTGTGACCTTTCAAAATGTATTTTAAGCTTTTAAAATAATTAAACTTCAACTGACCCCAGGGACTGGAGTCAACCACGCTACCAACTGAGCCAAATCCCGATTGCAAAGACACACATTTATTACGTACATTAACGTAATGTCATCGAATTTCAGAGAAATGAGCTTATGTCCGCGTGTATGTATGCGTGATTGCCGCCATTTTATCTTGATTTTGTGAAACAATAATTAGTCTTGATGTATTGTAATTTGCAAACCTCATTGCTAGAATAAATCTTCTTTTAAACGTATATTAAAATTTAAAAAAAAAATAGATTAAACCTACCTACCCAGAGTTGACAACTCTACCAACCTCGCCAAATGCCGATCGGGTGGGACAGACATTTATTTAGTATATTGACTGCTGTAATGTCATCTGATTTCAAAGAAATGCGTATATTTTCCCGTGTACAAACAAGTACGTGATTGCCATCAAAATAGTGATTGATAGAATGCATTGTTATTGACAACGAGTCTGTCTGCCTAGTTTCAGCTTGATCGGATGTCGGAAAGTTAGTTAATTTCAGCTTCCAAGATTCCATTTCATTAATTCATTTATTTGTTCAATGATTCCAGAAAATAAAATCTAAATTCCAATAGAAATATTTAGAAACGTGCATTTAACAGCTTACCTACAGTTTTTTTTCAATATTTTAATTCGTCCACAATTGTACCTCGGAAGAAGCGGGATAATAACTACCAGGAAAATAACAGTTTGAGTTGTTATTTTCGTACCAAGTCTAAATCTATCATACATTCATCTGTTCTGAATGCAATTACTATGTTATCCAAATTGACCCTGGTAATAAATTACATCTTTGCGATTCTTTCAAGGATAAAGAAACCATCCTGTCACTTCGAATACAATCAACAATGTTCTCAAAATTGGTTTTGACAGCATCGCCATTCCAATGTAAGAACACAATTTGGCTGTCCTGAAACGGGAATCTTTCCCAGTTGGACAGACAAAGGTTCATTTTGTTAGTAATTTATATATACATATAAAATAAAATGAAATAAAAATAAAAAAAAATGTCAATCAACGTTGATATTTTGCACATTGACGGCGCTTTCAAGTTGTCAACTTAATGAGCGAAAAATAAACAATTTATAAATATTGCGTAACTTACAAAACCTCTAAAACTGCAGAGACCAGTGATTCCAACCTGGACAATATCGCCCACCAGTGGGCGATAAGCCGTGGCGCAGCGCCCTTAATTACGATTGTGCGATTTCTTATGGCTCCTTCGCTAGCTGTAATTTTATTTTTCACTGTTTGCTTTAGTGTTTATATGTTTTGTGATTATAGTTTGTGCAAATTAAAAACAGAGGTTGTTTTTTTTAAATTATAAATTTTTAAAAATTTAAGCTCAAATTTGTATGTTTGGATTCTGCAGATTCTTTGAGTTTGTTGACTTCGTAAAAAACATTGTGTCTTGCGTTAATTTACCCCAATTGAAAAAAAAAAATCAAAATATTTTTTCAACCCTGACCAGCTTCGTAAAACCTTTCAATCGTCAGGACGAAAAGAGACAAAATAGTTCTAATTACAAAAATGTATAGGCATTAGCTAAGGACGGGTTGTTTCGGAGAATCTGAACAATTCATCAAATTTCAACGTTCATTTTCAAGTTCTGTGAAAGATTTTTTCAAGTTCTGTTTTTATTTCAGTTTTGTCAAGCAACTAGCCTACAATGATATAAAAACAGAACTTGAATAAGTCTTTCACAGAACCCGAAAATGAACGTTGAAATTTGATGAATTGTTCAGATTCTCCGAAACAACCCGTCCTTAGTATTTGATTGAGAAAGAGCACAAGACGAAGGGAGAGGCACAAGGACTAATATTTTTAAGAGCCACAGTGGAACATATTAACAGTGAAACTTTTGAAATCAAAAGTACGTTGGGCTGCGATTTTAATACGATTCAGTGCTTTTTTCTGTTGAGATCTTCCGGAAGATCTACGTTTGATGCAATTTATTTCTTTGGAAGTTGATATTCCGAACGATAAGAATCAACCGATCAGTGGGTGAGTTGGCATCGTCCCACTCAGGCATTACATTTTAACATTACATACACCAGTTCCGGAGTGTAATGGAAGTAGGGTGATAGTACCTACGTTTGCTTGCTACATTAACATCACCACAAATAATATTCAGGAAACCATCGTTTTAAGTCGCCCTAAATTTCACCCTATTTAGGGAGACTTCAATAGAATCTATTTACTTACGCTCAAAGCATTCAATTTCCCTGTTGATAAAACAAATATAATTTAAAAGTAACCCAAACCCTAAACATGCACGGTACCTACTTTCTGCCTTTTGTTTTAAATGATTAATTTTTATTATTTATTTATTTCTACTTATTTTACAGTTACTTTTATTACAATTATTGACATTTAGATTCTGAATATATATGATATATTTCTAATTATATAAAAAAATAGTGTCTGTAGCGGACGAACGGGTGGATTTGATTCTTTATACAAATCTACAGATTTCTATTAGAAATATTTTGATATAGTATTGTTTATTTACGATAAAAAATGTTCATCGTGACGTATTGCCATTTTTAGAGCACGTGGAAAGCTGTCAGTTTCTACGTAATATTTTAATGGAGGTTCTTCACAGAACTAACATCCTTCACAGCCTCTCAATCAACAACTTTAGAATAATTTTGACATATTTCCGATTGAGAATGGATCGTTTTACGACTCATTTTTGCATTCAAAAGCTCGGATTCAGGTCAATTTTCTCACAACATACCCCAATTAGGGATGGAATGCCATAGACTCTCTGGCTCCTTCCTGGCGGGGGTAGTTGGCATTCTTGTATGGTAAATAATTAGGTTTAAACGTGTTCTTCACAAGCCCATAAATAGAACATTGGAAATCCCTATCGCAGAGCACTCTTCATAATTCAAGCAATAAATAAAGGGTTGGCCAAGCTCACCTCGACCAGTCGAAATAATGGTCATCCCATCAATTAGCCAGGTGTCAGGTGCCAGGTGCCAGTACTACGGGGAAAATCTACGTAATGAAGTCAGGTGTGTTTCGAAACTCGTGATTTATGCATTTATAACTCAAATAACATTGAGAAAATGATATACAACTTTAAGAACCGTGAAGCACAACAGCATTAATATTGATAAATATAAATATTTCTCAAATAATCACGATTTAATAAGCAAAGTATCTCTGCCAAAACTTTAAAGCACCGCGATGCAATTATGTTATGAAATAAAAGTCTAGACCTATTGGTAATGTTGATTGCAAAAACACATTGCTTGTGTAAGTAAACATTTTAATGAAATTTATTTACTCTTATATGCTAAATTCAACATAATGAAACTCAATTTCAAAAGGAATTATTTTGCTCGGGATTTATGCATTTGATTTTTAATTCTTCGTATTTTTAAAATACACTTTTGTATTCGTGAATGAATTATTGCAAATCTTTGATTTAAAATTTAACCCACTTCCCGACATCCGATTGAGCTGAAACTCAGTAAATAGGGTCGTTGTCGATGACAATGCATTCCATCAACACAAACGCGGACATATATATTTCTCTGAAATTCTACGATATTACATCAGTTAATATACGCAATAAACGTCGGTCTTATCCAACCGTAATTTTCATCGGATTGGTAGAGTTATCGAATCCAGTTCCTTAGTAAGAAAGTTCAATCCTCAGTCAAACCAAAAAAAGACATTTGGTTCTAGTAATTATAGTAAAACAGTATTATAGTAAAAAAACTTTTGTTTTTTACTGGTGATTAGTGACACTTTTACATTAAAAAAGAATGAAATTTTGATTTTTTTTCCAATTTCGGAAAATTAAAAAGAATGATGATTATCTTTGATACAATTTTTTTTTTCTATTAAAAAAATATTTTGCATGTCCTTAAGGATGGGCTGTTTCAGAGAATTTGAAGAATTCATCAAATTTTAAAGTTGATTTTCAAGTTCTGTGAAGGTTCTAGTCAAGTTCTGTTATTATATCATAATTGACCAGTTGAATCACAAAACTGAAATAATAACAGAACTGGAATAAAACCTTCACCGAACTTGAAAATGAACTTTGAAATTTGTCAAATCAACTTTTTGATGAATTGTTCAAATTCTCTGAAACAACCCATCTTTAGCACAATTTAATTTTAGTTAGATATGGCTATTTAAGAGCGGGAAAATTGAAAATATTTTTTTTACATTCCAACAGCGATGTTACAACAATCGTTTTCCCACCGGGGACATGCACACAGCATCAAATAAGTTTGAATTGTATTCACCAGGGCCAAATATTTTTTAAAATAATTTATTATATATTATATCATACGAGCAGTTTATTGTAAATTAAAACAGATAATTGAAGTACGTTGAATAACTAGTGTTTCCACATGATAAAACCCTTTTCTTCATTATTTCCTATTTAAATAATGTCAGTTATGCAAAAAATCCATACGCGTGGCGCATCGTGTTGATGGAGTTAATGGATTCCAGCCCGTTGCCCTGACATTTATTATTTGTTTCCGGCCATTTGTCGCCCTATCCGCTCGGTGTCCGTCCCGCGTGCCGCCCGATGTCCGCCCGTTCCCACTGATGTCCGCCTGGTATCCGCCGATGTCCGCCCTCCGCCGGCATATTGGCTCATAACAAAGCAACTAGAAAGCTCACTTTTTCAATATCGTTTATGGCACATCTAGGATTTTATCACCCTACGTCTCGCCAGGCGTAGAACAAACAAATGTAAATCTGGTATTAACTCGTAGGAAACGGGACAAGACATTAGGTCAGGGGGTAGTTAATAGTCTGGAGGGATAGGTTGTTCCTAAGGGGTGGCGGTGCCAGTTCGGGGTACAGTTGGGCGACAAGTTGAAGACTGGGGGTGTCTGGTCGAGGCCGGCTAATGGAGCCGCTCCCATCCTGCCGCCATTACTGTGTTTGCCTATCGGCGGACGTTTGCTCACTCTTCATTTGCGGAGTTTTTGAATGAATTCCTGATAAATGCTGAATGGCATTGGATTACCTGTTTGTACAAATTATTATGATGTTAGACCAGTTAGCAAACGTGTGTGAAAGGTTCCTTCTTCACTTTAAAGTAGCGTGTTCAGATCACATCGTAGTGAAATACTAACGATATTCAAACACCCCGTTAACAAGCAGATGTTGTTGTCTGCTTATGTGCGAATGGATTGAACATCGTGAGAATGTTCTATTCTCAGGTGAGTTATTTTTAGTTAACATAAAATTTCCATTTTAATAAAATTACGATCCCTATTTTGTTGTGATATTTGGGGGTTGCATCGGGGGCTTAAAATCACGGTGGTTAAAATCAGATGCAGACCCCCTTGATCTCAAACCATTAACATTATCTTGCGCCTTTGCCAATGATTGCAGTGCATGCTTTATTGATAAGTTCTTTTGCATTTTTCTCTTCTATGTCGCTCTTGCTCATTTAAAAAGAATATTATTTTTTTTACCGAAATCAAGTTTAAACAAAACTGTAAATATATACATTTTATATTTCAATTGATTATTTTATTGAACTTTCTAAACATTTTCCCAGCGGTGAAAGGAGTTATTAAAATCCATCTGCGGTGTGTTCCCAATTCGTTTTCATTTTTTTTCAAACGTGCAGGGCCATCCTTTGTGTTCTGTTCGTAGTTCAGTTTAGAGATATAAAGAATTATTTACATAATAATTGTTGTCCACCATAAGTCTACCAATGAAAAGTCCACGTGGCTACCACCAAACGTGCCGTATTTATGCATTGTGTAAGTAGTTCATTTATCAGATATAACTATAAACTATTTTAAAACATTTTTCCTGTCGCAATTTTCCTGCTGACCTTCTGTAATTAATATGTATTATAAAAGTAAGTGTAAAATGTGCGTGCCGCTAAAACTGAAAAACTATTCCCGGTACGATCAAGGGAGTTATATGGTGCGGTAGCCATCTATCACCCATCCATGAAGAAGGTTCCCGTTTTTACTCGAATGGCGTGCTTTTGAAGATATAAGGGTTGGATGTTTCGCCAAAGAAAATTCTATAACAGTCCAGAATGTTCGAGAGCATTTGAGAGCATTCCACAACATTCTGGAATGTTGTGGAATGTTCGGGAATTGTCTGGAACGTTCAAAAACATCCCAGAACATCCGAGATCATAATGGGTCTAAAAACTAAAACGGGTCCTGATAAACTTTTAGTATGTTCATAATCGTGACAATACATTGGTATCACTATCCGCGTCTGTCTGTTTGTGCTCTTAGTTCTTCTAAACCATGCAAAGAAGTTTGATAATGGTTTCACTATCATCTAGAGAATTTCTTCCGGAAGGTTTATATGTATTTAATACATGGATATTAAATTTATTGAACATAGTGAAATGTCGAGCAACGCCGGGTACGCGTCTCTACTAAAAAATATTATCTCACATCCACTGGTACCGTTTGATTTATATTATTTATGTTATTTCTTTTGTAAACCACAGAAAATTTATAAATAAACTATTGGAATTTTAAAGACATCGATTGTTGACCTCTCTGCTGATCGGCAAATTGACTCGGCATTACAATAAATGCCCCAAACTTAAACATGAATTTAACAAGATCGTAAATTTATTGATTGCATATACTGCTAGTTTTTATAGACGGGAGAAATTTGCTCAAAACATTCACACCCACGGAACAACATCATTGTCTAATTTTAAATAGAACTTTTAGTATCCAGCAGGCGGTGTAAGGCGTTTTATACTAAAACAAGAATTATTACTCTATGCTGATTCTAAACATTTTATTTATTTATTTGATATCGCGTGAAGATAGTTTTATTGCAAATTTGGTGTACTTGGCATGATGCAATTTCCAGGATAATGGGTTTCCAGCAATATAATTTAAGAATACTGAATGAGAAATACATTTTTTAAGCATTAAACCTTACAGCTTTTTTATGTGCATGAAATAATATCAATATCCCTTGCATATTGTGTATTAAAAAGCCTTAGTTACCTGTCTCAGATCAGACATTGTATATGTATATAGCCGGGCAATGTAAATATTTTCAAAGAAATATGCAATAATGTAAAAAATTAAAAACTGAAAGCCTTACTAAAAAACGTGGTGTAAATATTACGTGGCAGGTAAGGTCAGAACAGTGAAAAGCTCAATATATTACCAAGGCGTTTGTTCGGTTAAAACAGTCTTAAACTAGGCTCGAGGCCGGCTTTACCAAACCCCCGTTGAACGGACGCATAAGAATATAATCAGTGAGACGGTAAAAACCTTCCTTAAGGCGAAGCTTAATGCTAAATCACTATTTTGATTAATCTTTATAACGAATTGGTGTCCATTAGGAATACCAGAAAATAGTGTGTAGTAAAATGTAGATTTAACAAAAAATTTAAAGAAATATTCAAATTTGAACAGGTTTTCCGAAAACCCTTGAAAAATACTGAATTTTTTTTATTATTTTTTTTTATATTAACTCCACACAGGAGGCCCTGAAGAAAATAATTTCCTTCGGGGCCTATGTCATCTTTGGGGATGCTGTGTGGAGGGTCTTTTTGTGGAGAGGAAGGAGTGAACATGGGTCTTGAAGAGTCCCAAGTTGTAGGAGGGAGGAAACACGGAGGCCGGTAGCTCGTTCCACAGCCGAGCTGTTGAACTTAAGAACGAATCGTAGAAGCGACCCGTTCTCATGTGACAAATGTCAACCGTGTACAAATGTTGGGCGCGCGTTTGGCGTGTATCCCGACTACGCACCGGTGCCGAAGGGATCAATGACGCTAGTTCCTCAGAGCATCTTCCATTGTAATACCGATAGAACAAGGACAGCATACCTACCTGACGCATGTGCTCTAAAGATTGCAGTCCGTTTATTAAGATTGGGGAATCTATCAAAGGGACCGCCCGTTTTTGCACAGAGTCAAGGGTTTTTTTCAGGTATTTAGGGGCTCCGGACCAGAGATGGCTGCCAAATTCGACAGTAGGGCGCACTTGCGATTTGTACAGGGTCAGCAGTTGTGTACTATTAAAGTATCTGCGGGCCCTGTACAGTACGCCCAGCTTCTGAGAGGCCAACTTTACTCTGGCTTCGATGGAGCCCCCGTACTTGAGCTGGCCACTTATAGTTATACCAAGCATATTAATGGAAGGCCTGTTCGGAAGATTGCTTCCGTTGAAGGAGACTAGATTATCATTTGGATCCCTTTTAGACGTAATCAGACAGGATTGGGTCTTTGAAACATTAAATTCGACGAGATGAATAAGAGCATGTACTAGATGGTGTTGTGACGAAATGAGATGCAGAGGCTTGAATTTTGCTCATCGATTACACTGCCAAAATTATACATGAACGGAATTACATTTGGACGAAATTACATATCTCCATATTACACGAACTGGAATAACATAAGTCAAAATTCTGTTTTTAATAAGTAGGTTTAAAATTTAGAGTGAATGTGCTTTAAATAAATTATATTTTGCAACAAAAATGGTAAGTAAGTTTAGATTTCTTTTTTGACCGTCTAATTTTATTTTCTTCATGTGTAATTCCGTCCGTGTGTAATTCTGACAGTATAATATTGGTACGTGAAATGCACGCCTGTGTAATTTCGTCAAATAACCGTATTAGACGCACATATACAGAAAAAAAACTTTTAAAAAAAAAGTTAGTTATTCCTTTATTCTCTGAAAGATGAGCTACATAGTACATAGTACCTGTCACTTGAATGGTTTGAACAAATAATACTTCTCGTTAATGAAAAGCAATTAATTATTTTTTGATGTTTTATAGCTTTGTTCCACAAGAGTATTTTAATTTTCATATTAAGAGAACCCATCTGGTGCTAACCACAACATTAGATTTCAAAACAATTGAGATAAACTTGAAAAGATTCCCATAAAACCGCAAATAAACGCAACGAACGTTAGATTTGCGTTGCATGGGCTTGACACCAATCGCAGTATGATATGAGCGTGTCTGTGTGCCCGAATAAGGGTCAATTTTATTTTACTTCCAATTTTGAGATTCATAACTATAAGATCTGCACCATACAAAGAAAAGTAGCCCATATGATTCCGTATTATGAAGGTTTATCTGATCAATTTGGAACTTTTGTAATGATAGAAATTCTCACTACAAACTACACTCTCTGACAGCCAGACGTAAACTTCCTGATGTATAGCTTGTACACAAAATTATGCATCCATCAGTTGATACACTAAATAATATTAACACGAGTCGAGAAAATCAGCAAGGAGGAAGATACTCTCAATGTTACTCAAGTGAAAGACTACCATTTAGCGTTGCTTGAAATTACTTTTTTTTAATTACTGCCATACTGCCTTTTCCAAATTATTGGGAATGCCATAGTCTCACTGGTTCCAGATGGTTGGAAGCAGTTGGGATACTCACATAAAAAAGTAATGCATTTGATAATAACTTCCAAAAGAACTCTTGAATCCCCGCTTTTGTACTGTTAGTACATTTAGTCCAATGACGTTACCCCCTTAATCACGCAAATCATTCTAATGGACTCTTATGCTAAAACTCCAAAGTTTCACGAAAACATAACAGTATTATAATATAATATCATAATATATAACATAATAATATAATATAATATCATAATGTTTTAAAAAATATTAAAAATCAAATTTCTAAACCGTTAAAACACATAATAAATGTAAGTTTCCAAAGCGGAGTATTTCCATCAATCTACAAACAAACTACCATTACTCCAATATTTAAATCTGGTAACCCAGAAGAAGTTAGCAATTACCGACCCATATCAGTAATCTCGAACATAGCAAAAATTTTTGAAAAGATAGTTAAAAAAAGGATAAACCAATTTGTAAAATGTAATAAATTAATTAATGAAAATCAGTTCGGTTTTATGGAAGGTAGAAGCACTCAGGATGCAATTGCAAAATTAACTAGTCTTGTTCATAATTCATTAGATAAATCATTAAAATGCATTGGAATTTTCATAGATCTTAAAAAAGCTTTTGATAGCATATCACACGACAAACTTATAAGTAAATTAAGAAACATTGGATTAAGTGGTACAGCTATAGAATGGATAAAAAGCTACCTTTTCAAACGCCCTCAAGTCGTAAAAATCAACGATGTACTTAGTCAACAAAAAACAAGTCACTTCGGCAAACCTCAAGGTACAGTCCTGTGACCGTTACTGTTTATCATTTATGTAAATGACATATTCAATCAAAGATTAAATGGAAAAATAATATCTTATGCTGATGATATTATTGTATAATAATATATATACTGTCATAATAATTGAAGGTACTGATTGGAATAATGTTAATAACTTAGCAAATACTGATATTAATATACTGAAAAATTGGTTCGATAAAAACCTCCTCTCATTAAATACTGAAAAAACAAAATGTATCCCATTCTCTATCAACAAATTTAAATTAATACCAGAATTAAAAATTATAATACATCAACTTAAATGTAACAGAACTAAATGCAATCAAGAATGTTCTATACTTAGTCTAACTTCGGAAATTAAATATCTTGGTATATATATTATATAGATCAACATTTTAAATGGAAAAAACAAATTTGTGAACTTGTCAAAAGAATTAGAAAATGTATATATTTATAAGACTTAGAAATATTCTTAGACTAGAAAACCTAAAAAGTGTGTACTATGCAATTGTACAATCTATATTACAATATGGTATTATTGGCTGGGGAGGAACTTATAACAATATATTAAATTCACTTAAAATAGTTCAAAGATTGATAATTAAAGTAATATTGAAAAAACCATCCAAATTTTCTACTGAGATTCTCTTTTCAATATTCAATGTACCCACAATAGACAATATATATAAAAAATATTCAATTCTACAAATTTATAAAGAAATACAGTTAAATAACTTACAATTCAATTCATCAGCAAGATATCAAAAAACTATCAAAATCCCAAAACTTAATACAAAGCACACACAAAATACCTATCTCTATCTAGATATAACATATTTCAACATCCTTCCATTATATCTAAAAAATATTGAAGATATTCAGGAATTTAAAATAAAATTAAAAAATTACCTAAAACTACTATAAAAATCCATATCTTACTCTTATTATTATTTCCTTCAAATCTTGAAACTGTATTATTGATAAATCTTGCCTATTTCTTTGGTTTTGCAAATATATTATTTACTTACTTACATGATTACATATAATTGAGCTAGGATTCACTCACCAAACACAAGAGCCTCGTCTCTTTATGGTGAGGAAAAGCTATTATTATTTACCTTTATATCACTGTATAATATGTATAAATTGTATATTTATTGTAAAAAACATACAAATATTAAATAAATTTAAAAAAAAATAAATAAATGTTGGAAATATTGTATTTTCTTTAGCAAACAATAAATGCAAACTTTAAAAAATTGACCAATTCGATATTTCTGTACCTATACAGACTTTAACATATTGCGTTAAAATATATTTTACCTACGTACCTACTGGTTTTCTTCAGAAATAAAAACGCTAAAGATTTTCAGTATTGCGTTTTTATTTCCTTATTTGTTCTTCTTTAATTAAATAGTATAAAATATCCGCGTCTGTCTGTTTGTGGGCTTAGTTCTTCTAAACTATGCAACGGATTTTGATACGGTTTTCACTATTGTTAAGATAATTTCTTCCGAAAGGTTTATATATATAATACATGCATGTTATATTTATAGAAAGTAAAGAAAAGTCGAGCAACGCCGAGTCATGCGACTGTCAGCTAATTATGTTATAAAGGAAATCAAATAAAAATGTTGTGTTTTTCACAGAATACAGTTGCAAGATAATGTATTTTGCGATGTGATGTTTGGCTAATTAATATGGGAACCAGATGATAATGGAGAAATTATTTGTGCTATTATATTCCACGTCTTGACAACGTTACTTAACTCGGCCTCAGTGTGAACGCAATACAAATAGGTGACGTGATATCTGAGTTCAATTTCGCTTGATCTGAATTTTCATTAGAGGTTTAAACGTAGCGATGCCCAAGTTCGAGAAAGTAACATGTCCGAAAAACAAGGTTTAGTTGAATTCGTCCTGCTGAGATTAAATATTAATAAAACACATATATTATTCAATACTGTCGCCGAGATGTCAATTAAGTTGTAACTATGTTTGTGAACTATACTTTTTGCTATTTTCATCGAGTGTTTTTAAAAAAAAAACTCCCTTTATCTTTATTAAGCGCTTAACTGTAAAATACATCTGTCTCTAATACATGTATCTTCTCTTTTTCATTTCTTTAAAAGACCTTCCATCATCCCCTAATTTGGCATAAGCATATTTTCCCTCAGGCCTCATATGTGAGGCAAGTGTAAAAAAAAACTCACTAATCCAATCACATCCTTACTTGAATACAGTTCTACACAAACATCTTTAGTGGAAAACTTGAAGTGATTTTGGCATCATTTCAGGCCGAGACGCTAGTGGAGCAGACAGGTAGCCTGGAGCTAGAGCGGCTGGCCAGGCAACTACCCCGGCAGGACCTAGCTGCTGACCAGTGCCGCCACCTGCTGCCTAACCAGAGACATTCCTACGAGGACTTCATCGTCGCCAGGAATGAAATCGCTCTTGACATAGGTAGAATTATTAGATAACTTTTCATTATTGCTATGGAATAGACCGTGTGTTACGCCATTTGAAACCCAACCGGAGACACTCCTAGGAGGACTTCATCATCCAAAGGAACGAAATAACTCTTGCTATAGGTGGTATATTTAGATAACTTCATTTATATTACTTATCATGCTTATACCACTGAAGAAATTGAGCGTGTGTTACTGTGTTGCGCCATCTGCAACTCAAATGGAGACACTCATACGAGGACCTCATGGACAACTTTGTCATGTTATCGTATTGCTCTTGGAACGTTAATGTTAATACAAAAGATTATCATTATTTTCAATCAAATCTTTCATTTATTATTAATGACATAACATTGGCTTACAAATGTTGGGATAAATAAGTAGGTTAAGTATTTAGACATTCAACAATATTGAGTGCATTTTTGTTGAATTTTGCTTGTGTTAGAAGTCAACTTGATCTACAAGCTATTGAAAAAATACAAAATAAATTCTTACGCTTTAAGGCTGGCCGCATACATACGTTTTCCGTATTCGATTTCCGAATTCGTTTTCCGTATTCGGACATCCGAATGCACGGAATCAGTAGAAAATACATTAACTGCCGCACACGTTCGTTTTAGTTCCGAACGGAACAAATTCCGTACGCACGTTCCGAATGCGAGCCGGCGCATTCGGAGGAAAACGAATGGAAAAAACCTAATGACGTCATGTGGAACGCAGCTATTGCATACAGTTTGTTTGTGCCGACGCAAACGCACGGAAATTTCCGTTCGTAATTCAGTGTTGCCAACGGATCTTGACCTAATATCGCCGTTTCTCATACATAAGGTAGCGTAAAGTAGCCGAATTTGCTGTTAGGTGGGACATGTTTAAAATTGATGTTTTTACGTGAAAATAAAAATTTCGTGGGGGGGGGGGGTGGCTAGAGAATTTCAAAAAGATAAAATTTGTCCCCAGAAAATAAAAAAAAATCATGGGGAGGGTGGGTAGAGAGTTTCAAGAAAATATAAAATTTGTCCCCAGAAAAATAAATTGGGGGGGTGGGCTAGAGAATTTCGGGACATGTTTAAAATTGATGTTTTTGAAGTAGCTTAATTGGCGACCAGTCGCCTTTTAGATTTTTTCGGCGCCGATTCTCGCTCTGAGTAGCCTAAATGGCGATATATCGCCCTTGTTGGCAACACTGGTACTGACGTTTATACATTCCGAATGGAGAAAAACGAACGTTTGCGCTAGTCTCATGGAATTCCGAATACGGAAAACGAATTCGAAAATCGAATACGGAAAACGTATGTATGCGGCCAGCCTTAATGTGCATTTCAGCAATTTTGTTAAACTGCAACAATCTTTTAAAATGATCTGAATATGTTTAAATTGTCGGAAAGAAGGATTTTCACTGACTTGGTATTTCTATATGATATTTTAAATGATGCATTTGATAGTCCAGAATTGCTTGCATGAATAAGCTCTCGGATTCTACTACGTAATACTAAAAGTCAGGATTTGTTTACATGCAGAAATTAATGGACTAACTACCATTTAATATATGATGTACTCCTCATTTCCCAGAATACTAACGAAGGGAAATAATAATTACGAGTCAATCTTCATTTTATCACTAAAAAATACACTATTTTGTTCCTGGTGTGGTTATGTATACAAATAAAGAACAAAAAACCGTTTAATTTTTACTATTCCTATGGAAAAGTACATAGATTAAAGAATTACACAAGAAGTGCCTTGTGGGCGTGGTTTGTGATCCAATTATTATGGTCTCACCTGGCGTGATCCAATTATAAGCCTAAACGGGGCCTATATTTCCACGCGATACTGTTTTTCACCACGATTACAAAATTAAAATAGGATGGCGATATACAATTTCCGACAAGTGTTATGGTACGTATACATTTGCAAACCGAAACGCGAACCAAGCCTGGAATTACGGGAAACGAAGAAAACATAGCGGCGTTTCGCGCCATAAGCGGTTGCTTAGTTCTTTTCCCATAAGTTGAGGTTCAGTTCCCCAGTTCGACTCGCGTATGTATACGTAGCATAAGAGAAATAGACGGACCGTGTGCTAAATGGTCTAGAACCGAAAGGCACAAAGTCAATGGCACATTTGCTTCCATTCAAATTTATACGGAAGGAACTTCTAGTTTTTTTCTTCATTCCAGTAAGAGCCCTTAAAAAGGGCGTTAATAATTAATTAAAAATCAGGGTAATTTCGTGACCACTGATGAAATAAACACTGTGTTGTGGGCGTATACGAGTGAACGAAGCAAGTTATTAGGGAGGCAGGTTTGGGTTTCGCCGCCCCGGGAACTATTTATTGGATAACCAACACCTTTGCCATAGGTCACCCAAAGTGGTTAGCTACATTTGGTGACTTAGCAGGGGTGCCCGGGTTCATCGGGTGAGGTGTGTTCATGATGCGCCTGCCCACCAGCTGCGTGGCGTGCCAGATCGGGAAAGACTGGTTTGGGGAGACCCTTTGACCTTTTCAACCAGTCTCTCCACCCATCACCTTAAAAAACCTTAAAAATACTTATTTAATGTTGTATGTACTTATTTAAGTTAAGAAAGTGAAATGTAAAATTTCTTTAACTTAATAAATAAAAAATAAATAAAAATAAAAAAAAACCTTGCGCTGCAGTGGCAGGGTTATATTCATTCGTTCGTCACTCCTGGACACACTAACCTCTAGATTCCTACCTACCCCCCGTACACTTATATTTCCTTCATTTCTTTAAAAAGACCCTCCCACAGCTAACCCCAAAGATGACAAGTGTAAATTTAATGGAAAAAAGCTCAATTGTACCTTACTGTTAAAAGGGTCTAGTTTAGTGTAAATTAGCAACATCAGTTTTCTGTAAAATCGGTGCAGATCACTCTCATTGTGATTATCTGTTCTGAGTTTGCGACACATGGTTTTCAGTTGAATTGTTGATGATTTTGGAATGATATCACCTCCGTGACAGAATATTAAGCTTCTTGACTCTTGTCCCAGAGGTCATGGCATTCAAATCCGGATATGTAAATGTGTAAACTAGCACAATAACACTTTGTGGCTCGTCATTATATAGTAGATAACAATCTACTTTACTGTCATAAATACACTAGTCAACAAGTTTTAGTTAAATATAAGCTCTTTTTTATATTAATTTTATTGATTTATTTACAGATATATTTTTTATTTCTTTTGTGTGAGCATCGCACAAGTATCCCAAAATGCTCCCAACCGTCTGAAGCCAGTGAGACTAAGACACCCCCTAATAAATTAATGGGGTATGTTGTGAAAGTAATGAGAAATGGAAGGTGATGGTGGAGAGACAGGTGAGGAAGTACCTGGCTATTCATATCTGGTAATCAAACACGGCTTAAGCCATTTCGAGCAACGCTTAGATTCTGAATGGTGGCCTTTCACCAGGGCGATACTGTAAGTATGTATAACTCTGGAAATCAGACATTTCCCAGTCATCCACACATTTCAACCCCTTATCACTTCCTCCAGTCTCATAACTTTTCTTAGATTAGGGATTCATTGACTATCATATAAAAAAATATAGTTCACACAATGTTACACAGAGTTGAAATGATTAAAATTACAATCTACCTTCCAACAGAACGGTGAGCGAATAACACCTTAAAAAAGTATATAAGTCGTGAAAAGTGATGAAACAATAACTAGGTTAAATATATGACGTAGGTTAGGCACATTTGTTAGTTTCTTTTCATCGCTATCAATGACTTTATATCACTTTTTAAAGGTATGTTGTCGTTGTTATCATGTTATCAAGTTATCAACAAATAATATAATCTATCAAGTAACAACTTGTGTTCCTGGTATTTTTAATTAATTTTGTTTTATTATAGTTATTAAAGAATCGCATAAATAATGATAACAACATTATATTTTAGCAATCTTTCCAGAAGATTGCCCAACAAAGTAAAATGAATATTATTAATTCATTGATTTCCTATCGAACTTATCGTGTCAAAAACACGATTGATAAACTGATATTGATCGAGCCGATGTGTAAATACAAATTATAAACATGCCTAGGTAGTATCGAAAAATCGATGGTAATAATCAGTATATTTATTGCGGCAAAGATGATTCACGTCTACCGCAATCTCATATCTCTTTTCAAATGTATTATAACTCTTACCTGTATAAACTAGCAAATATAAGTCGTGGTTATAATTAGATTTTTATGTTCAAATGAATTATAATATAATTTATCATTCAAGATAAGGTTACACCTTGTAAACTGTCTGTGTTTTTACTGCGAATTTTATTAAAAAATGCTATGATTCAATCAGTTTTCCTTTCGAAAAAGTAAATCCGTTACCATCGCATTTAGTTGCGGTAAAAATATCGAAGAAAATAGACGTTTGCGTGTTGCGTTCGGTTCGTCTGTTCAACGTTTTTGTGGGCTCGATTATTAGAATGTGATGATTTAGTGTTTTTGTTTTAAAAGCCACAATATCCGCAAGACTTCACTTCAGTTCTTTATTTCTTATCCTCGAGGAAGTGGTGTACAGTGAACAGTGCGTCAGAGTCAAACCAGTTCCTTAGAAATATATTCCTCATTAAGTTTTCATCATTATATTAATATTGAATATATTAGTAATCAATTAAAGATGACTGAAGTGGGAAAACCTTACGAAAGCATCGCTACAATCTTAGACACCGGTTAGATATTAATCTTTCAATATTTTAATGTGTAATTTATAGGTAAATCGCAAGTATTTTAATGAGAGCTGAATTGTGTTCAAATCGTGTTATTTATTTATTTCACGCCTATTAAGGCTTTTACATACATATATATAAAAAATATTTACGAAATTATACACGAAAATAGTGCAGGAAACGACTATTTAAAACAATTGCAGAAAAATAAATATAGAGTCAAAATATCACTGAACTTGATCTACACAGCATGCAGGCACAAAACATAAAAAATCCAATTATGAATGTGTTAATAGCGTAAATGTTCAGAAAACGTAAGCATAACATATGAATAATTCTTATTCACATAATTTGTTTATTACACTTAACTTTTTTATTCAGATAAAAAAAAAATACATTTTCACTTATTTAACAGGAAATAACTAAAATAAGTACATTTTTACATTTTTAAACAAACACTTTGTATTTTACCACGAATATTTATTATTTTACACATCGACCGGTTTCGCTTCAACCAAGCTTCATCAGGATATAATAATAACTTAGTGTTTTTGTTTATTATTATATCCTGATGAAGTTTGGTTGAAGCGAAACCGGTCGATGTGTAAAATAATAAATATTCGTGGTTAAATACAAAGTGTTTGTTTTATTTTTTAAAATATAATGTCTAACCACAAAGTAATTGCTTCTTATGAAAAAAAGTAAAAGTGAACAATTTTTATAAACGTAGCTACACTTTTTTCATTTTTAATGTTGTCTGGAAGGCAATTATGCATGTTGCCTCTCTCGTAACCAATGGATTGCTTGCCATAGTGAGTGTGTATGGTGTTTAAATGTATGTTATCGTGTTACCGTGTAAAGTGTGTATTTACTTATGACGTTTCAATGAATTCTGTATTTCTATGTATGAGTTTATCATTTAATTATTATATATTAGATTATTATAACTTATCATTACGGAAACAATTCGAACTACGTTCTAAATTTGGCACATTATGGCAAGCCATCGCTCTAAACGTTTTTGCAAACTTGCCATAATATGCCAAAAATCGCTCGAATGGTTAAGACATTGTTTTATAAAATTATAATAGGTTTATAAAGTTCTTCAAAACATGTTATAATTTGAACAACTCATTATCATCATATATACTAATTTCTGTTGTGGGTCGGTCTGTGAGTGATTGTAAACTGTAACTCTGGTTCAATGAATTCGGATTTGTTTTGAATTGAAGTATCATTTTCAAAAATGTAACTGATTGTGTCAAGAATTCAGACAAGGTATAAAGAAAATACCATTTACAGTCCGAGCTTTTCCGTTTTCAAGAAACCTTATTTACTGACTAACTAGATTTACTTACACACAGTCTGCGGTCTGCGCTTGAACACCATAATATCACAGCACAATGTTCAAGGTGCTAAAGAGAAACAGTATTATATTACTATATTATTATTCAGCTTACTATTTATTATGCGAAGTATAATATTTTGCATAGTATTATTATGGACGAGAGTGTTTTTACTTTCTGAATAACTGAATAATTGTTTGAGCATGTACAAAAAAGTACATAGCTACAAGTAACATGGACGATGAATTTTCAAATAAAGACCTGACAATGTGTTCAAGATGTTTGGAATTTCGACTGAAAGTTTTTGTTTTCAGGATACTCTAAGGAGAGAAAGGGCACCCCAACAGAATGCCCTACCTGTCGGCTGAGTGTGAAGCCAGGAGACTTGGGGGTGGTGGCTACTAGACTGGGAGATGATGTAAGTATGTTTTTATACCCAAGCTTTCATTCAGCCAACAATTGACTGTTGCCGTTAAACATATTGATGTAAATATTCCACAGCTAACCTTGTACAAATCACAAGTGCACCCCACTGTTGAATATGGCAGCCACCTCTGATCTGGAGCTCCAAAATACTTGACTCAATGCAGAAACGGGTGGTTCGTTTGGTAGATCTTAGAGCACAATACTAGTTTCTAAATTTCCACAACTCGTTCATGAATTCAACAGTTCGGCTATGGAAAAATTTGCCGGCCTCTGAGTTTCCACGACTCGTTTTTGAATTCAACAGTTCGGCTGTGGAACGATTTACTGGCCTCTGAGTTTCCAAGACTCGTTCTAGAATTCAACGGTTCAGCTGTGGAACGATTTGACGATTTGCCGATTTGAGGAAAATTATTTTCCTCACGACCTCTTGTGTGGAATTAATGTTAAAAAAATAAAAAGCATATATATAACCTTCCTTGAAATATTTTCAAAGTGTATTTATTGTAGTCAAATTAGGATGGTTTATTTAAATAAACCTAGTAAGTTTTCCTGGCAATCACAATGTACGGAATGAAAATACGTTCGTTTAGATACAGTTGACGGCCGACATAGTCCAGTGGTAACGCATTGGACTGCCATTCCGAAGGTCGCGGGTTCGAACCCGGCGTGCGCAAATAAATTTTATTTGATTAATTTGTGTTATTTCAATTAATTAAAATAATATATAGTATATTTGCGGAACGTTCCAGAGTGGAAGATACTACCAGTATCGCCCTGGTGTAAGACCACCATTCAGAATTGAAACGTTGCTCCAGATGGCTTTAGCCGTGTTTAGTGACTAGATCTGAATAGCCAGGTACTTCCCCACCTTCCTCTTTCCCTTCCCCACTTACCTTCAGCCTCACAACATCCCCCAATTGGGGATGCCATAGTCTCACTGGCTCCAGACGGGAGCAGTTGGGACTCTTGTGAGGTATTCACTATAAAAAAAAAAAAAAAAAAAGTTAAATAATCATAAAACATTTTTTTTCTAGTTGTGTAGTCAAATCATTATATTTAACAAAAATTGTTGTCTATTTTTTTTTACTATGTTTTCTGTAACTACTAAATAAAAAAAAAAATGCTAAATCTTTTTCCTGAGGCAGCAAATCCTATCTGCCGGTGAGCTCTGGTGTCATGAATTTAGTACTGCTTTCAAATATTCCAAGTTAAGCATTGCTGGCATATTGCTGTTTGTTTCATGTTTTCAAAAACATTCATTACGAAAAAGTGTTTGAAACTCGGGCGAAGCCGGGTATTAGCTACTAGCATTTTACAATGATGTTGTCCTTGCCTACTATTGTAGATAAAAAAAATCAGATAAGATACTAGATTAGACGAGGTTACTAGAGAAGACGCTGGCGATTTTCTAGGTCAGAAACCCAAAAATGTTTATTACTTCCAGTTTTATCATTCTTTAAAAAATTGTTCATAGATTACGCAATGCAAATAACTTTTTAGTGGGTGATTAATTATTAATAATCTCTAAAAAATGTTTGAATCTTTCAAAGAAGCCAATAAATTTATACGTATTTGTCAGTATTCACTCAATGCTCAATTTCGATATTCCCAAAAGTAATGTCACTGTTTGTGAAGAAGGAGAAATGTTTATATAACCATAACCATAACTTCTATTGATAATTATCAAAAACCACACAATTTATTGTGAGTTCTAACATAATTTGATTATGCCCCATTTAACCTGTTTGTATAAAATCATTAATTCAATGTTTGATAACCTTGATTTATTATATGTAATCTCTTTTCATACTCCAAGCAGGTGAGTTACAAGACAGTACCTACCATATTATTGTAGCAATTCTATATCAACGTCCCAATATTACACTCCTATGCGACGGATTCAACAGCTAGGAAACAAATACTCCGATGTTTGAAGATATAAGCATACATTATTGAAGTTTTTTTCATCAAGTAGGGGAACATTTTGATAAAGCTATTTAAATTGACAGTATTACAGTATTTTGCACGTTAACAGTATTGTGTCGGCTGAAAGAAAAAAAATATTTTGAATTTTTTATTTTTATATTTTGTACCTACATACTGTGTGGATCAAATTCAACAATATTTGTATTTATATATGTGTTTTAAACAGTCATTTCCTGCACTATTTACGAGTATAATTTCGTAAATATTGTTATATATGTATGTAAAGTCCTTAATAGGCGTAAAATAAATAAATAAATAATATTGTATTTTGTTTATATTAAAACTAAAATATATAGACTGCGTATAATCAGGACAAAAATTCAGCAAGCGGTTCTTTCCCATAATTCGCGGGTCGGCTCGCGGATTTTTTTTCATATTTATACGTAGGATAATGCTGCGTATACTTTTGCGAATCGACACGCGAGCTAAGCCACGAATCATGGGAAAGGAACGAAGCAACCGCAAGCGGTGTTTTGCGCCATTTGATGTTGCTTTGTTCCTTTCCTATAATTCGATCTATCAAATGTATTCGTACCTTTATAGAACTCTCAAAATATAGTTAAATACTCTAATAAAAGTGACAGTAACGCGCTTTAAAAACAATAAACTTTTATGCGGTGTTGTTTAGTGTAAATTTATTCTTCTCTTATATTTTCCCAACGCTAAAATGTGAAAATCTATCGTAGTCCTCATCCTAGTATGTTAGTTCTGCTTGATCGTACCATTGGACATTGATTCTCGATTACAGACGACGCCGACGCGCGGCTATAATAAATCTTATCATTTTCATACCAGCGCGCGTTAACTACCAGTACCGCCATCTGGTAGTTTTACATTGAAACTAATCCAACAGCTTTGACCCGAACCATTCATAAATTGATAACAATTTACCTACGATGAATTTCACCGCTAGATACAACAAACGAACTACAGACAAACATACAAAATAATATTTAATAGTTATAAACACTAGGGTATATTTAATCTATTATTATTTAAAAAAATGTGAAAACTGCACTATCTAGTATCTTTAGTAACCATATGCATTTTATAACCTCAAAAACGTGCTCTTTGGATTCTTGCACTGCGAAGTTAGTCCAATAATTAATTAATATAACTTTTTTTTCATTTTGCATTCACTGTTCAAAGAATTATTTATTTGTTGGAAAAAAGAGGATTTAATAATAACACCTAAAAACAGAATTAAAATTGGACAACGTTCCAACTGACATTATTTTCAAAAATGATCTTTGAATGCAAAACCATTTCTACTCTTCTGAAATAATCTTCCGAGCCCCTTGTGTTGTATTTCCGTAGATACTTACTTGACCAAGTTCTAACATCAAGTTTTTAAAGCTTTTATTCATTTTACAAGGTTCTAACAGCACTTTGAACCTTTTGCAATTGCCATTTTGATGGTATACCATTGATGTATTATACTATTAGTCTATGTATCTGATACTTTTACGAGTCGCAGTTTAGTTCGTCACTTTAGTTGGATAGGGTTCTATCTTCACCTCACACGTCCTGAGGGTGACCGGATAAATCATCAAAATGATAATTCATCACATCTTCAAAAAGTTGTATAAAGTCATGGAAAGTGATGAAACAAAAACTTTATTAACTGGGTTAAGTAGGTTATGTTAGGTTAGGTTAGGTTAGGTTAGGTTAGGTTTAAATTATTATTTTTTTCATCGTTTCTAATGACTTTATATTAATTTTTAAAAGTGTGTTGAATTGTCACTGTGTTGAGTTATCATGGAACCGTCCTGAGGGGTCAAAATTTCGAATTAGCAAAGACAAATTCTCATCATAACAATTTCTGATTTTAAGGTTCAATCTTGTATAAAGTATTTTAGATGAACATATGTTAAAGGAAAATATTGAATTAGAATGTGGCCCTATTTTGGAATGTCATTAGGGAAATGTAATTAGAAACTTATGCAATAAATTATTTTGCTATTATCTTTATCTTGCTGTTATCTAGCTGGTTGCATATGGTTCAATCTGCATGTTTAAATGTGTTCTAAAATGGTAAGCATACGTCCTATTTAAATATTTTCCTTTAAAATGTGTTGAACTAAATTACTTAACACAAGATTCAACCTCAAAATCAGAAATCGGTAAATAGATTATGAGAAATCGTCTTGGCAAACTTTGACACCTCATATCTAACAAAGTAAAGTGAAGTTAGAACCCTGTCCAACCAAAGTGACGACATGAGAAAAAATAAATTATATTGTAAGGGTCTTTAACAGCAACTGAAATACCGGCACATTTTTGGGAGATATTTACTTTCGACAAGTTGCAATCGGGTAAGCTTCCTGACAATCCAATCCTACTCATAACACTCCAGGGTATACTGAAATACCGGCCCTTAGATTTAAAAACGTATTTGATACCAAAGTAGCTCAGTAATATGACATTATGTAAAAGTTGATTTTCCAAATTGCTTACAGATAGAACCTAGTCATTTTAGTAATGGGAATCAAGAAAATAAAAATTGCAATAATATAATCAATCAAATTTAATTTGCGTCAGTTGTAATTTTTTTTCAATTTTGTGTAGGATATTGAAAATAAATGAGTTTTAAGATTAGATTAGATAAGACAAAATAATTTTTAAACAAATTAAACACACTACGACGCTCACATTATATTGTCATTTTGCTTGTGTATTGGAAAAGAAATGTTCTAAAACACGATTTTGAGTTAAAAATGCAGAAATATGCTAATCTATCTAATTTCACCGTTATTGTTACATAATAAAAAAATATGTTTCTTTAGAATCATTAAAAATAACAACATCTTTTGTACCGATTACAAAATAAAACATAAGTACATATATTAAAGTTGTAAGATTTTGACAAATATTTGTAAATTCGTCAAATAATCTAAATAGATCGTTTTGTAAACGTATCTGCATTTGTCAAACATGACAAATGCAGATACGTTTATTTTGCATTACATGGGGGGTCGTTATATAAATAGGTAGGTCCTACTTTGAGAGTACACTTTTTGTAATCAGGTTCCCACTATAAAAGTTTACTGGTGAACATACACATAAGAAACCACAGGCTATTTAAAAAAAATAATTGTTTTTATTTAGTTATATTTTTTTACATTTTTATATCTAGTATAAAACTTTTAACTTATTTCTCTGGCATTAAGGACACTTTACAATACATCTAAAACTTGTTCTTTGTCGTATTTAGACATAACCCACGAAAAGCAACAAGGCTTTTAGCTTATTTACCATCTGTCGGTAATTCATTAAAAATCTTAAATCCTTTAAAATAGAGATTATTTTGGGGTTCCGACAAATTTGTGTTTGGAAGTCTAAAATCTCCTCAGTTTCTCGTGGGGTAGTCATGTATTCCGAAATTAAAATTAACATTCTTAAACATGTATGTAACATCTTATTTTTTAACTTAAATATAAATATTAGGGTATTGTAAATTATTCGCTGTCTCACACTTAAGAGGAAGCTACAAGCCAAAAATGTGTATATTCTTGGTATACCTTATATTGTAGGTAATAGGCATTAAAATCGCTTGACAAACGGAGTCTAGAAACGTTCGATTTCAAGCACAAAACTGGTTTTTATTTATTTTGTAAATAATTTTATAAGAAAGCAAAAAATTTTATCAAGTGAAACTGTTACAGACAATCTAAGTTATTATACTGTATTTTTTTTAAAGTTTTTTCCTTTACGCATTCATACATTTCTAATGAAAAAAAATTTTTTTTAGTAGTTTGCATTTATATTTTTTATTGAGTAATTTATTTTTTTATTTGTATTCTAATCAAGCGAAACGATAGGAAAACCTTCAATTTATCTAAAGCATATTTTTTCTACATAATAATTGTCTTAGAATATCTACTACAATTCAATACTGCTCGCATACCTCTATTTTGAATTATTTGCATTTTTTTATCCATGTTTGATTGGACTCAGAAAAAGACACTGGAGCTGTAATTTAAATGAGATGCTACCATACTATTATAAATTACTTTACTTGGATATTTATTTTATGTCTATGGGGCACAATGAATTTAGAAATATTTTATTTACTTTATGGGCAAGTACTGCTCCTTTCTGTTTTAGCCGGCGCCGCATGAGTGCAATTTTTTTATTACTTGTTTCAAAGCTCCGTAGTTCACGATAGAATTTATTAGAGATATTAAAATAGTTGAATTGACTTAAAAAAAAAACAAAATCAAATAACTGTGCAAATTTCATGACGTCGAAGCTCACGGTTCGACAGATTTTGCTGCTTTAGATACTAGATACTAGTAATAGATACTTTCAGTGTTACCCTAGTGAAAGATCACCATTCAGAATCGAAACATCACATGGAATGGCTTTAGCCATGTTAGGTAACCAGATCTGAAAACCCAGGAACTCCCAACATTCTTATTCTTCTCGTCTCTTTTCCCTCTCACTCTCTTTAGCCTCACAACATACCCCAGTTAGGGTTGTCATAGTCCCACTGGCTTCGTTGAGACTATAATATATATGTATTCCACATCAATCGCATTTGGTTACCCTTATAAACATAAATTATACTAGTTCATTTTTTTAATCAGTTGCTCTCAATATATAACACAATATTTTTATTGGTTTGTGTAGGTAGGTACCTGTCAAATTATTTAAATTTTCTCACTCTTTAATCATAAACGCCGCTTAATTAAATCACATATCGCAATTGACCCACATTGTTTTGCCAATATAATTGTATTATCTGATGTGGGTACCAACAAATAATATAATATTGCCGTGAAAGAAAATTGTTCACGTAATACAAAATAATTTCTCGCTGGCAACATTGGCAATGAATAATGAATGGTTCCAAAGAAATAATTGGTCATAATTTATAATATATCATCGGAGAACCGTTATATTATTATTTTATGATCATCTCTATTGTATATTTTAGTATTGATGTGCCAGTTGTCAGTTGTCGCAAGATGTGATTTTTGATTATATGGATTTATAAATGATTCTGGTACATTTTTGCAGTACGCTGATTTATTTATGTTAGAAGTTATTAGGTCCATAGAATAGAGAACGTAGGTATATGTAATAATAATAATAATAATTGGATAATTTGTAGAGCGCCGTTTTTGTGAAAAATCACCTCAAGGGCGCTGTACAATTTATTTCCTAGGATCTACATTTGTTATTTAGACCAACTGTGCCAACACGAGGTTCGTCATCCGTTCAGGTATGTGTCTGCCGCCAATATAGCGCTGACATGTGTCTGCTGCCAATAAAGAGCGCTGACACAACATCCTCACATAGATAACAAACCTTGGCAGCACCGCTGTGACGTTCGACGAAGACAGAATATGGAGACTCTGCAGCAAGAATCCTAGGTAGCGAAGGAACTGTACCAGCTGCTGCAGCGATAGAGACCATGAAAAGTAACTTATTTCAGAAGTTGCACGTAGTACGAGTACATAAAAAAATCACCTAAATGTACTTTAGTTGCGGTACGTGACTTTTCAGTGAACTAGAATGGTAAAAAAAAAATATTTTCAGCTGTGATTATGAAAAGTCACGTTTTATTTATATCTACAACATAATTTTATGTTTATTTTAAAATAACAATAATTCAAAGAGGGTTTAGCTTTTAGGTGTATCCCATTTTTTACAGTTAGCAAGTGAAAAATAAATTATATTAAAGTGTAAATATCATATAAAATTTAAAAAAAAAAACATAGAACAAAATGAAGAAAAGAAAATAATCATAAAAATATGAACGAGTATCTGTCAATGTTCTTCATTTTTTACTGAAATTTTTTTTACTAAGGTACCTTTATTCAATGCATTGACAATGCAAGACATTGGTTTAATGTAGATAGGTAACTATTAACTATGTAAGGTTTTTTCATAATCACAAAACGAATAGTTTCAATTATTTTCGCTTTAACGCTGTACATGTGCATTGATCTTTTGGAGATATTTCACAAAAATTACGCTATATAAATTGAATAAATATTATTACAAGTTTTCCCCACTTTTGCGGAAACTATTTCAAATATCGAAATCTGAGCTGAAAAACAATTTTATTGGCCTGTCTGAGACATCAGTTTTTTCAATTCGAATACTTCAACGTTTACAGATTGTTATATATTATTTGTTGTGTAGAAACCCTATATCCCACAAAATTCAAATTTTGACACAACATTAAAAATTCTGCTTCATAAGAATACAAATAGTAACGAAAATTCAAATGGTTTAAAACGTTTTCAAAATCTATCTGTCATAATCATATTATTGTACCTATAGCCAAGTATTTCAAGTATCTTGTAAAATATCCCACGCACGACATAAGAAGATACAAAACAATCGAGTTTTAGCGATCACGATAAGCCTCGTTAAAATTATATGTATATTTATTGCACATTATTAAATACTTCGTAATTTTGGCAAGCTGAGGCATAACATCATAATAATGTGTACAGGGTGTCTGTCACCCTGCGAAATACTGCGAACACCTTAGCATAATTTTAGTACCTAATCTATTCTAAGAAGATAGATGGAGGTCACTGCAATATCTTGTACACGTGGGAAGGCAAATTAAACTGTTATTTTTTATGGAAATTATGTTTTTTTCGCGTTAAATAGTTTCTTGCGAAACTACCCACTACTTCAATTCAGCCATTATTTCGGGGGTCAGCGAGCGAACTTCGAAGCTGGGCTATTGAAAACAAAATAACCACAACGCATTATGATACGTACTTCATTGTCCTGCCTTGGAGATAGGCCTCCCTCAAACAGTCAAATATCTGCAGTTTGACTTTTCTTTGGTGGTTCTTATTGATTAGCTGCTGGTAATTATTTTTTTTTATGTCAGCCCATATCTTTTGTGGGTGAACGTAGATTATCTTTTTTTAATTATGGACGCCATCAGATGGTCATTGGTAATCCCTCGCGCATCTGTTAGTTGCACTAGTTGTCCAGCATAGGGCTAGAAAGTGGAGATTATGACGTCATGTCTACTTTTGTCTTCCAATCCACTCATTAATCTTTCCATCTCGAAAAGCGATACCGAGCGACGCGCCTTCCATGGTTCTCGGTGTAAGGTGATGATGACAATGACCTTTTATGTCACAACTTTCTTCGTGAGGGTCCATGTTTGCGCTCAAAATCAGCATTGTTGTTTCCATGGTAATTACATACATAGGTATTGCCCATGTTTAATGAAAAAGAAACATATCTTCATCATGTGTCAGAAAATTATTTGACGTATTTTTAAATATTAGTCAAAAATCAAACAAGTGCACAATTACGATATGTTTTTTGTAATTAATATAAAAGATAAGATTATTTTTGACAAAAATATATTTTACATTAAAAATACATTAAATTTGTTATAATTGCAAAGAAACATAATCTATCAATAACAATGAAATAGAAATGGTCTTTTTACACAACAATTGTGATGAATTCACAGATATTTCTGCATTTTTAACTCAAAATTGCGATTTCAGCACATGTGGTCCTTTTGCATTACACGAGGGAAATGACAGGTTGTGTGAGCTTAACAGGCCATTTTAGTTAGTATAATGTCATATTGTCATTTTGGTTAAAAATATATTTTCTAATTTTGCCGAAATTTGAAAACGTGAACGAAAAATGACGTGGAACGTACAAACGCAAAAAAATGTATTGAAAAAAATTTCACCGCACGCAAAATAAATTTGATTGATTTTTTTTTATGTGACACCTAACAAGAGCGCCCTTGTCTATACAGTATTAAGGCAGGGGAGCTATGTCGCCACCCAGTTAAGCAGCTAGAGGCGGGTTAAGGTAGGGGCTACAGGAAGGAATTTAAAAATGATTTTTTTCCCAATTTTTACATTAATTACATACAATATTATAAAAATCAGTAAGAATAATGTGAACCCACTAAGGCGCAGCGGGTGCGTGGGTAATATAGTTAAATACATTATATTATTGTACCTAGAAAGAAACAAACTGTGGGCTTATAAAACAAAATCAAGATTACAATTTGTCTAAGCGGTTTGTATAAAAAGTGTTTACAGTAGTGTATAGTAAAGTTATAAGTGTTTAGTGTAATATATGGTGAATAGTTTGTGAGAAACATAAATTGATACAAATTAAATACAAAAAGTTTCAACTGCTGTATCAAAAAGCCATAATTTTAACTCTTTTAAATATTGAGGAAGTTTAGTAATCACTTGAATATTTTTCGGTAAAAGATTGAAAGTAAGAGGTCCAATGAAATTGCAGTGTGTTTGCATTTGTTTAGTGTTTGTGTTCGTTTGGGGAGTATAAAATTGATTATTATTTCTAATGTTGATTCTGTTATCATTTATTTCGAATTTATTTTTGTTTTTAAAGACATATTTCACAGTTTGCAAAATAAATAGTTTACGGAGACAGAATAGTTTAGATTCTTTGTATAACTCATCTGTTGAAAATGTTCTTTTCCGAATATACATACTCGTAACATTGATGATATATTTATAATGGGTGTTCCGCTTGTGTACGTCGAGGATTAATTCTGCTAGTAGAGCACGCTGTATTAAAATAGTGTAGAACAGACTCAGCATGCCCACATTGCGTGTGTGCATGGTTCCATATGGAAGGTAATGGGAGATAATGACACCCGAAGTGTGTTGCTTATGTTCAGTTTAATCCGTTGGTTTATTTGCTTGCTGCAGAAAAGCCCGCTTCACACAGATTGGATGTCGGAAATGGCAATAGGGATTTTAGTGCTGTGGTGGCAATCCCAGTGTATTATGCCATTCTGAACACCGGCAGAGTTATTGTCTCGAACGTAGTTTTAAAGCTGCCGTCTTTTGCAATCTCCAGCAGTTGATGTTCTTCTTTCGCAGGCATGCTAGATTGTTGACAAATGGGTTGCGGATCCATTCCTTACGAGTTCGTGGGTCTTTTGTGGTTGGGAAGGCCAGGCCGCCGTTGGTGTCCACTGGGTTTGGGACCACTGCCCTAAAGGATAGGGCCAACTGTCGGGGGAAGAACTGTCGTGTCACCATCTAATCAACCCCTCAAACATATCTTTGCTAGGGTCACACCTCACACCCTGTATTAATGTACTTCTGACCCGGATGTCACGGGTTCGATCCGCGTTAAACACCCACCTTCACATTTTCCTGCTTCATGACAACAATGAATTGATTGCATGGGTGTTCGTTTTGTTATGTTGTTGGTAAAAATCAAATCTCGCTAACATCAATTATTTACAGCACACATCAGAGAATAGAATAATATTATTATAATACTTAATACGTAAATCGTAGGCTGATTAAGTAAAAATGGTATTATTTTCGTTTGATTCGTTAATATGCGATGTTACAGAATCGAATAAAATCAATTTATTTCACAGAATTTGAACATTTCATCAAATTTCAAATTATTTTTAAGTTCTGGTTCTATTAAAGTACTGTTATTATATTATATAATTACTAGCAGTTAAAAACCCGCTCCGCGAGTTTTTTTCTGCTAGGCCCTGCGGGCGGCACTTAGTTGGGCTTCGCCCATTTTAAGTGATACTAACAACAGTTACATTTAATAGATAGATATTAGGTCATTCACAGAGAAACTGTGATTATATATTGTTAAAACACGAAACAGGAAGGAGTTAATGAATAATAACATGCTAAATTTACGCATAATAAGAATGACAGTTGTTTGAATAAATGAAATTTTACGTATTTGTGATGGATTATTTCAAATGAAACACTATTATTGACTACATGTCTACAACTGATATTAACTGCTATCGTACCTAATATAATTAGCTCATAGGAGACTTGCAGTGTTTAAATATGTGTTACAACCGTCAATGTCTATAAGTTGAATCAATATCGTATAGTTTGTCACAATTAAAGAGAGTAATAACAAAGTTGACTGAAATAATAAATTATTACATATTGATTAATTGTACCCGTGTTTATGAATAAAATAAGGGTTATTGTACGATGAGATTGGCAGTCGGTTTAATTAAAATGTGTTAATTTTACTCCAACTGGTGGTAATTCTTTACCTACAACTGTTACTGTATCTAATAAAGTTTAAAGTTAGATTATATATACACCTTCATCAGGAGAGTAAAAATCTATATTTAACGGTAGATTATTACAATATAGCGCCCCTGAGGTGATATCTCACAAAACCGGCGCTATGCAAATTGTCCAATAAATAAATAAATATAATGTTTACATTTTATTGTGTATACACCGAAGTCAAAAATTAAATATAGATTGCCATTGGAAAGAAGAAGTGGAAGGAGGGGGGAGGGGTAAGAGTAGGCTGGGTTTATAAGAATTAGGAATTACAATATCGTTAGACGGGAATTACCAGTTAGGTGGGAAAATATTTAAAAGAGAATTTATAAAAAAAATCTTGTTACTTATATCTAATTTTATATTAACATGTTTCCTAATTTCTAAAATTTCTAAATTATTTATTTGCGATCCTTTATATCGTGTGTGAAGTATTTTAAGACCTGAAAAAAACAAATAGCATATAACCATAAAACAATATATTCATAAGACAAATAGCATTTAATAACGGTTATTCTAATAAATTGATATTTGAAATACTAAATAAAAAAATTAAATATATTCTCTTCAAACGGTATTTCTAAAAATAGAAATAAACAATGGCGTAGAATTCTGTTTGTGGATAACGATACTTCTAAAATTATATATAAAAACAATCCTTGTACTATTCAACTGGCGTTTTACACTAATAACAATGAAGAAATATATTCTTAATAATAAAGATAGCAAAATTCAAACAAAAAAATCAGGAGTTTAAAAACTCAATTGGGATGATTGTAATTTCTTTTACAAAGGTAGAACCAATAGAAACTTTTAAGTCAGAACTAAAGAATATCTCAGGGCTCTAAATGGAAATAGTGAATCTGAGTTTTCAAATCATCTTTTGAATAATGATCACACTTTCGATAAAAATTCAGGTCTTAAATTACTTCACTCAGGATATAAAGCATCGCAAATAAATAATTTTGAAATTTTAGAAATTAGAAAACATGTCAATATAAAATCAGATATAATTAATAAGCAAAAAAAAATTATAAATAATAATGAAAAATGCCATTACAAAGTGATAAGCTTCCAGAAGAAATCTTCTTATTAAACGCTTGTTAATGGTCAAGTAGTCAAGTATTGTAGGCTGCATATTTAAATATTCGCGCCAGTCATTTGGTTCGTTTTTATACCGCCAGAGGTTCGCTCTGTCGGCCACCTATAGCCGTGCGTATCGGCCATATTGAAGGAACGCGTGATTTTTTTATAAACGTCTAACATAATCACGTAACTGTGGATAATTTTCATTGTATAGTAATTAATCCAATGGATTATGAACTTTCTCAAACATATTTTGAGAAAAAAACAAAAATTATATGAGCAGAAACGATGCTTTTGAAAAAATCTGGTGATCCTATTTTAGTATGAAATCGGGTCTTAATTTTCAAGTTAGCGGAATTTACACGAAACAGTCAATTTGAATTTGACCAATCAGAGGGCCCCTACATCGTCCAGACGATCGCGTAATAATACTATCAGATTGGCCAGTAGTTTCACAAAACCGATGTAAAAACAGGACTTGAATAGAGCTTTTACAGAATTTGAAAATCAACTTGATTTGATGAATCGTTCAATTTCTGTGAAATAACCCGTCCGTCTCAATATTTCAAAATATTTCCAACGCAGTCAATGTGCGATACTTTCTGATATATAAGGCTTTCTCTTACTGAAATTTTGACTTTTTTTAAACGGATCTATTTTAATTTTGATTTTGATTGAATTAGAGCTTAGAGTCAATCTGTCATTTTACATGATCCGGGTCGCTCACGACCCATTTTCGTTGTGAGCGGGTCGCGAAAACCCTCCTTTTGAGCTATTTAACATGATATAGGTATGAACAAATTCACAGTTTATCTTTAAATGTCAGTCGATAAATTTTAGAAATTTAAACGGGTCGTGTTTTATTGAATCTTTTTACAAATCACATTGGCGCTCTCCCTCTATTAACACTGGTTACATATCTCCCTTTCATACCATCTTCTTCTTCTCTTTGAATGCGTACTAGGATGAGGCGCACCTCTGAATATTTATTAAAAAAAATTAAAAAATACGTTTTGATTTTTCTCTTTTCTATTTTTCTATTTATGGTTTATATTCTTTAAATGGTTCGTTTTCAATGGACTGCACATCAGTGGCATATTGCATTTTGAGAACGCACCTATATATCCATATTTCAAAGGAATATCTATCGTTATAATGCTCACCTTAGTTCCAGGTTTACGTGCAACACAGGAGAAGAGAGAAAAAAAACGTTTCCATGATGCTTGATCCCACGACAGTTGATCCTCCGGAGAGTTGATCCCACTTCCAGTTCATCCCTCGAACACTTGATCCCCAAAGGATTATCTCTGTTGTACTTCCTCCCAGACGTCGTCTTATGTCCCTTACGGCATCAGCGACGAGGTAGAGCACATATAATCCTTTGGGGAATCAAGTGTCTGAGGGACCAACTGTCCGAAGGAACAACTGTCAGGGAAATCAACTGTCAGTGGATGAACTATTTCTTTATTTTTTTTAATTTAAGGTCATGGTTATCAAATATTTTTTTGAATGCACTTCTAACTATATTATTGCGATCTTTAATTACTTTTGATTGAGAAGGGTCCCATTAATCACTTGTGAACAATTTAAAACACGTTTATTAGTAACGCCCTTAGTATATATTTTCATGTATGATATTACCTATAGTCCTCATGGGGATTTCCTTTTCGGAAACAAAATTTGGTTGAAAAGACTTTACTACTAAACCTACTGTATGTTTATTTAATCTTTATTTAGGCCTTTATTATAGAGATTTTACACAGAACAAGTCTTAATTATATTAATGTATTAATAAATTTACACGATAATATTAATATTCCCAGCTACATGAATGGAATATACAATTCATTATTCATATTGGCCATACATGTTGCAAACAATAGAACATGACAAATATGATAGGAAAAAATTAATCAACTTAATACACGTACAATACTTACAAAGAATAAATAGCAAAATATATGATTAAAAGAAAAAAGTAAAGTAAAGAATCAAAATCAACACAAAAAGTAGGTTACAGATTATATTTCAGGTTAGCGAAACAAAACGTTAGAAATTTATGATAAAGATAAGATTATATATTTTAGACTATTTAAAACAGAAAATACATCATTTGAAAAAAAACAACGGTGGTCCAGGGTTCTACAAAGACTTCTTGTCTGCAGGGTTTATCTTAATGCGCCACTGAGGTGATATCTCACAAAAGCGGCGCTATACAAATTGTCCAATAAATAATACACTTTGTCTTAATTAATGCATTGTAGGTCGTACCACAGATGTCAACATCAATTTAAAAATATTATATGCAATCGACTTAGATCTTTGTTAGAGAAATTAAACTATTTGATTAGTAATCAGGTCTAAAGAGTCGATCTTTGTCTCTATGACAACCTTAGAGAAATTATATGTAATCACAATACTATCCAACGAAGGTTGTCATGACTTCACTTGGCCGTTAAAATACTTGTGTGGTACCGCAAAAAAATCTTATTTATAATCAAACCAAAAGCTATTCCCACTACCAGTAACCAGTAAAACGTGTAGAATCACGCGCCCATTCCGCGTCTGCCAAAGGTCGTTGAATATGCAAATTATTTGCAGCACAACAACAAGATTAAATTCCAGTCAGGTTGACGATATTGCTACAAACAACAAGACATGATCTTGATCAGGTGGGTACTGGACACTGGCAGGGTCGAACTCCATCTATCTTCGTATTTATAGATGCGTCGTTGTTCGAGTTTTATCGCGAGCTACAACTCACAGGGAACACTGTATGGAATTGGGTTCCAAGCGAACAATGTCGTTTCCTCGGAATAAACTGGGTGTGCCGGCTTGGACTGTGAATCTATTGACGGTATCAGTTGATTGTGGAAAGTTTAGAATGATAAAACGCGAAAGATTGATTGACGTTTTGCACGAAGTATTTTAGTGTTGGATAATCCATATTATCTATTTGTTTATTTATACTATGCGCCCAGAAGAGCTTTTAAAAAACATGTGATATCTCTAAATAGTATAAAATAATATCGCTATCTGCGTCTGCCTGTTTGTGCGCTTAATTCTTCTAAACTCCGCAACAGATTTTGACAGGGTTTTTACTATCATCTAGAAAATTTCTTTCGGAAGGTTTACATATATGATACATGCATATTATATTTGTAGAAAGTAGAGAAAAGTCAATGTTTTATAATCAAGTCGTAAAAATATTTTTTCGGGCACTAAATTGCTAACGTTGACTAAACCTTATGAGATACATCAAAATAATGTACTACGTAATTGTATATCTTACAAAGGCCTATAGAAAAATTCGCGATGGTGTATGTCAACATACGCCGGGTACACGTCAGCTATTAAATAATTATTTATTGGAACAGTAATCATGAAGTAAAATTTGCATTTAAAATTATGTAAACCCGCGTAGAAGATTAGTATTATACTAACTTTATTTATTATTACTACCAGAAAAAACCCACTGCCGCTGTTTGAAAACTTCAACGGTTCATTTTGAAAATAAGAGAGGGCGCCACTTCTGTGTACAACAATCCTAAACTATACAGTAATCAACATAATAATATAACCTTCTTGTAACTATTATTCCGTGCAGCAAAACTAACTGCGAAAGTCTTTCCAAATGCATGCAATCTAAGTACAAGCGAGTATCTAAATGTCTCAGTCCCGATATTGTTGTTAAAAACAATTTTCGATGGCGTAGTTCTAGTTGGTATGTTGAAGGTGATTGATTGGGTACAGTTAATCTGGGACTGTCTATAATTCTATAAACAATATTAAAAATATGGTGAAAACGAGAATAAAGCAAGTTCTTTCCTTGTACGTATTGAGAATGTATTTTTTTTTTGTGTTTCTTTATTCATAAAAATTTAAATGTTTACAGTTTTTTAGTCAGTAGCCATAATATTTGTTTGTGTGTTCCGTGTCCGGTCAATTCTGACAAGATGGTAGCCGTGTTTGATAGTAAGCTTAGATCTTTAACAATCTGAGAAAATTTAGAACAATTTTCTAAGGTCCATCGAGTCCCATCAACTTAAATACCAAAGATATTATAATACTTATATATTAATACAATATTAATATATATACACAATATTAAATTTTAATACAATATATTATAATACTTATATATTAATACAATATTAATAGATATACACAATATTAAATTTTAATACAATATATTATAATACTTATATTATATTATATTGCATTATATCACAAAACCAAGACTGGAAGTACCCATGTATGGAGCCCATGCTGTGGCTGGAGTCGAACCCAGCTTCCCGACTGAAAGATTAGCACTCAGCCAAACATGACTCTACGGAGGACGTCAATTAATGTCAATGTGTGGGAGTAAAAGTAAATGAGGTGACGTAATTGCGGTTTTACGTCGCATAATCATCACAGTTAATTTTATCACTTGTGACATACATATATCATAACAATATGATTCTTCGGTAAGTAAATAGATACACTACATACATCGCAGATCAGAGGTAGATTGTGGAATCCACACGAGTATTATAATTCTGGAATTCAGAAACAAAGATAATACGATGCTCGTTGGAAAATTTTATATGTAGCATATTTAATTACTTCTCATTCGTTTTAATCTAAGCCCCCGTATTCCGAATTTCTACCAATTCATTACATACTAGCTGTACCCCACCACGCGTTGCTGTGGCTCAGTCGTCTGTGCAGATGGAGAAACAATAGCGCGTGTTGATTTTATCTCCAACAGATGGCGCTGTTTAAAAAATATATTTACACTATTATTTTTATAGATTTCTCTTGAACGCTTTATGTTTTCAGTTCCTGAAAAAAATAGTCATAAGTTGTTTTTGAAGATAATATATATACTTTTGTAGAGCGGAAACGGAAATTAAGGAATCTGCGAAAAGTATTAAAAACACATTTTGTTCAGTTATTATGGGTATGAAAAAAATCGCTATGTATCTTTCAATATAATGGGTTAAATTCGTCTTAAATTATGAATTTGTAAAAATTTTAATTAATTATTGTAATAACCAATAAATAGTTAATTAATAGTTCTGTGAACCGCAGACCTTGCGTCCAAAAAAGTATGTTTCTAATATTCTCTCATTTAATAAATCAAAACCAAAATTTTCTCTGAAATCAAAAGATTTGTTAGTAGGTACTTAAATACCTACTTACTTAATTGAAAACCGTAATACTTGATGTAATTTTTTACCTAACCTAACCTTGTTTTAATTTCATTACTTTGGAATCATTTTTTAAATGTGTGTTGATTTGTCATTTTCATTTGTTATCCGGTCACTGTCAGAAAACATTTCGCTCACGAACCATGAGTCAAGGCCACTGCTGGAAGCTACAATATAGTGTATAGTGTAGATGAAGGAATTTTGGCTATAATTTAGAATAGGCATCATCATCATCATACGTTTACTGCAGAGTTGAGTGGGCACTACGCACTATGCATGTGCACTGTGCAGTGCTCCGCCTAGAGATAATTCTCCGGGCCCGCGCAGCCTTTAGCGGGCGACCAGTCGCGTGGGGCTAATTCTCCCCTGTGCCATTATCAAGATAAACACATAGATTGTTATATGCCCGATAGTCAGCCACTCCGCCATTCCGCCACTCTGGCATGCCGCATGTGATGGTCGCAAGGTGAACAGCTAACGGCGACCAACAAACACTGTCACCGTTCACCATCACACACTGTAGTCTGTACATCAGGCCGGCCGGCGCGCAACGAATTCTTCAACACTTATAAGGAAAACACACCAAGATCTATTCTCTAAAATTCTCATTTCCTGTGAGTCATTTTGAGAATAACTAGGTATTCATACATTAGTGAGTGCAGTTCGTGTTAAATAAGTGACTTCGATAGTGCTACAGACGCTACTGTTGTAACTTAATCTTTCTCATACATCAAGCGGACCAGTGCAGTGTACATTATTATTCACTACTTATAAGAAAAGTATATCAATAATTATCCTTTGTGAGTCATTCACAAATTCACTTAGTCTGTCATTCGTGAAAAAATATAGATGGTATAAGTGCAGTTTGTGTGAAATAAGTGACGTTGATTGTGTTTGGACTGTTATGGAGGTCATAGAGGTCATCACAACCAGTGTCAAAACAATAACATTGCCATAGAAGGTCACAATAATTCAAAGTAAAGGATGATGGGTTCGTATGTACAATATATTTTTATTTTATTTATGTGTCTACCTAACACAATAAGAAGTCAAGATTGTGTAGGTAGGTGCTGTTAAAATGTTATAGGGTAATTGCAGAGAATAAATTTTATGGTGTGTTATCTTTTAAAAGTTTAAAAGTTTTGTTAGAAGTCAAAATAGATTATAAATAGTGTCTTCCTACCGCAATTTGTACGAATCAAATATTCAGCATTTTTCGACGAAGTGTCGCTTACAACCCGTCGCCAGTTGGGGTGAATCAGTCAATTCCGAGAAGGTGGTGTAGGGTGATCTCATACACCCAAAGGTCAGGCATTATTTGCACAAACCAGGAGATTAATTATTTATTCATACTTTCTTATTTACAAACAATATCAAACTTGTAGTTACCTAGTACTCATAAAACGCTGTTATTCCACACAAGAGTTTTAACTGCACCGAATCAGTCCAACCAAATCATCCCCATTTGGGTAATATTGTGAGGATTGATTTTTTAATTATTTCGGTAGTTTACTTTCACATAAGGAATTATTTTGAGCATGTGAGAAAGAAATAATAAAAATAAATTTACGATGGATAAAAAGTTGTATATGAAATAAAAATACAAGAAACAAATTTTTTTAAAACTCAGTGATCAGATAGGTTACTAAAAAGGTTTAAAGGTTGCAGGGAAAGGGAGACAGAAGGAAGGGGATAGTTTGCAAGTATTTGATTTATGGTGACTAAACAATGCTAAAGCCATTTATAACAACGATCAATTCTGAATGATTAGCCCTCATCTGAAAGGCGATTTCGGTACTACTTAAGGATAAGGAATGGTCCTTTACCTTTTCTACTTTTTCGTTAACTGCGATAGTATCTTCCGCTCTAGGATACATAGTCGCGACCATAGAATAAACAAGAAAACTAGAAGTGCCTTGCAAAAAAGTTTGAAAGTAAACAAATGTGCAACTGGCTTAGTTCATTTTGGTTCTAGACATTTAACACGCGGTCCTTCTGTCTTACACTTGCCTGAAATTATACATCGCCATCCCATTTGAATAACGTAAACATGATGAAAGAGGTTTTGTATTGAAATATAGACCCAAATTGGGCGTATATTTGGATCACGAAGCACGACCACTACTCACATCTTGTTATTCTTTGTTCTATGGTTCCAACTGACAATCATATTTTATTAGTAGTGAATAAAACCGTAAAATTTATTTTCCAAATATTAACATCGGGTTTCAAACACGCGACCAGATGATTGCAAGAAAGATGTAAAAATCTAATCCCTGGTACATATTAGAAAAACATATCGATGAAAAATAAAATTTGAGACAATAATGTCACGTTATGGTGCAACTCACTTGTGTTCAATATAAACGACATTAAAATTGCGCTTTTGCGCAAATTTTGATGTTCTCTTTTTATGTTTATTCCACAAATCAGAACCCTTTCACAGCCCAGGATATAAAATAATAAGTCCCAATGTAGATACCAGTTCGGTTTGGTAAGTTATATTAATCAAGGCTTAGGTCGCTTGGTTTTGTAGTGCCCTTGAGTGAATTGAAATTTCATTGAATGTCATATCAAGTTTAATGACGAACTTAAAATGTTTTTAATTATAAGTTCCTGAATTTTAGGGTATGCCTGTAGTTGTTTCGGAAGAAGCTAACATGACTCATGTAAAGCATAAAATTGTGCCTAATACAGCTCGTACGTGTGTGTTCTCAGTTCTCACATTGAAACGCGTCGTGTAATAATTTAAAATGCGATTACAAATGTCTCTGTACTCTTCAGCGCAATTACCTGAGATTTGTGTGTGTTTTTGAAGGTACATCTGAAAATGTGTCTCAGTTTTGAGTTTGTATCGATGTAGTGCACATTGGAAGTAACCGAACAGTGAAGAAAACGAGTTTTTATTGTGTTTTGTTATACGGAAATGTTTAGTGAAAAGTGAGGTTAAGTAACAATAACAAGCATAACTAATCGATTTGGTTTAGCCGAATTTGACGTTCGTGTCAATGATCCCTAGGTAAGCCAAATTACTGTCAACATCGTCGGAATATAGCATGGAATACAACATGAAATAACTTATTATTATAAGATATTATAAGAATTGGACGATATGAAAGCTGCAATAAGTGAAATCGAATAGTAGCATAAATAAACCAAATTGTAGTTTAGAGGAATTAAATTAACAGTAGATAGATACTTTACCTGTAAAAATATCGAGTATATTTAGAGGAGCAGAAAAAATGTGAGTGGTTTATTTATGCTTAGCCATAAACAAAAACTTTTGAAAAAGTTCTGTCATTTTGATTCTTGTTAAATGATTAAAGCCGTCAACATAAATTAATGGTTAATGGTCACTGTAACGCGCGAAGATCGATATTATGTCAGTCCACAATGGAGTTCTGATACCAACCTTTGTGTTTACAAGTGAGGCAATGGAACTGACAGATCAAGGACGAGTATAAACGATCGTATTTCAAATGAGGAGATCCGAAAACAATACAAATCCGATGTAATAAAAATATAGAAAAATTAGATGGAAATACCTTCACGGAGAAAACTTACTGATATAAAATATTGCTAATTTATTAAAAATCTGATCAAATTATTCGTATTCCTGTTAAAAACGGGACTGCAGGCATTTAATGAATGAATTGACATGCTTCCTAACACGAATATGTTATTAGGATGTCGGAACAAGTGTTCATAAAAATTCTAAAATTGTCCATTTGGGAAATTATAATTATCAGGAAAAGCGCACGAACACGTTTTCTGATATATTCTTAATGGACTAATATTTTATGATTTGAAATGGATTGCAATCCCGTTTTTAACAGTATTTTAATAAATCAGCCATACTCATTTTTCGCGCAAGTGGATTGAAGAAGTGAAGGAAAAATCCTCAGTCGGTAAATCCGAGGAATGTGCAATATGTATATATGCATTTGAATAAAGCAAAGTTTGTGCCAAAACAGAGTTAAATCTTATCTGCCAACCCCTGCGATAAAGTGGCTTCACGGTTAGTTGATTTATGGACAATTTATTTATTTATTCCATTTTTGGTGTAAGCGAACGCGAGTCTGTTTCATCACCATCCTGTTTTGACGTCTGAAGGTGAAGTCATCGTCCGGTAAAAACAGTCATGCGTCAAAGAGAAAAAAAACTAAATGTAACTTGTAGATTTAATGATATTATTCCGCAAGCGTGGTCAGTGTTATTGCAAATATCCGTAGGTACATAAACACAGTCTCCAAAAACTAATATAAACGAATGTTCAAAACAACTAACAACTTTTCCTTTTTACAACAAAATTGTGAAAATATAAATACTAAGATATCTTAACGTTTACGATAAGATTTGGTACCTATATAGCTGTTATACCTGTACAGACGCAAAAAAAAAACAATTTAAAGATTGTGTGCGAAATACAATCGAAAATAACCTGAATGGGGCCCTTTACGTGATGACTTTATTGTCATGCATTATATTCTTCGGAATGTGCATGCCCATCTTAAGGCGATGTCATACGTAGTAATGCAAAATCATGTGTTTTTGGTTTGAAAATTTGGTCGCCTAGAAATGTTTCAGATGCTTTAATTAAATACTGCGAGTAGAATACATCTTGACCTTTAAAAAAAAATCGAGTATTTTTTACATAAGTCTTTTTATAAGCCCAGAAAAAAATAATTTATAGGCCTATGAAAACTGCTTTAAAGTTAAAAATCTCCTACTTACGAACCGATTTTCGATTATGATTTTATTGTATAATGTGGCAAACTAAGTTATTTATAAAATAATCTGAAAAAAATTAAATATTCATGCCTGAACATCCACAAAATAAAATAAAAGGCACTTTTTGGCCATGTTTTTTTTCTTGCATAAATCAAAACAGGCGGATGGATGGTGTTAAGCTGAAATTTAAACTTTATCGCCATTTACGTAAGGGTAGCTTGATAGCGGCTAAATTTAAAATATTACACGCCTTAATGTCCCGTAGTAAGCGTTCAAAGATGATTTGAAAGGTAGATATGTAAATTCTAATGTTAGAGGGAGCGAGTTAATATTTTAAAAAAAAACGATAAAAATTAAGAGAAAATGGTGAAAATATTAAATAAAACAGGACTCTTTTGAAATGGAGCAAAAATCTATCGACAAATGTTTTAGTTGCATTTAAAGATAAACTGTGAATTTTTTCATGCCTATAACACATTAAATAATAGAACGAAACGTGTTTCTAATAATTTTCGGAGTTTCCTTTGCAATTTTTTCGTGTCAAGGGAAAACCTTTCGGCATAACAAATATATATGTATAAAGATTATCTTAAAAAATTTAATATATTTTTTTTGGAATTTAAAACATAAAGAGTAGAGAAACTTATTATAAATCGGTAGAAATTGGGAATCCGGGGGCTTAATCTATATTTTAGAGTACACAATACATCAGTCTTCAGCGCATAACGGTGATATTTAAAAAAATATTATAAATTCACAAAAGCACACAATGTTATTGATTGGGTTATTGATATGGTGCAGCAGAAATCGATTTTGTTTTTTATTTATTTTAAAAATTACAGAAGTGACCACTTGTGGTCGCTAAAAATAATTTAATTAGGGATCCCATGAAAATAAAAATCGGATGTGTTTATCCGAGACACTATCTAGGTTACAAACCTATTTCATTAGAAACTTTGTGATCATTTAAAAAGGTAGCTGCCAAAAATATTGGAAAATCTAGTGGAAAAAAGATGTTGCTAATTCTGAATTTGAAATATGAGATCGACAAATATGACCTATAATAACTAGGTCCCAATGGTCGAGTGGTTAAGACGCCTGTTCTGGTGATAAGATAAGACAAGAGATGGTGGGTTCGATTCCTAGTTGTGACCGTTATCGTTTTATTTTACCTTGACTTGTTCTGTTTCATGTTTCGCTTTATTAATATTATCATCTTCAGTAATATAATTAATTAAATATTCAAATATTGAAGACAATATTAGTGATTTCTAAACGAAAATTTGAAACAGAAAAATCAGAAAAGGAAACGGTCACATCTGGGACTCGAACCCAGGACCCCTGTCTTTCCGGGACAGTGCTCTACCAACTGCGCTAATGGGACCCTATCCCCCTCGGTCACTTTTAACTGTATCATACTTCGAATAAGAACTACTAACATTGTCTTCATTTTTTTCACCGCACATTTTTATTGGCAACTATCTTTATGTATGATCGCAAGATTCAACCCGAACTAAATGCAATCCAGACAGCGTTTTTAGATAAACCTATCTTATTTTTTTTATTTCATGTGCGACATCTGTTGACTTTTCTGCAAGTCTAGAATGAATATTTATTTTTCGGAATAACTTTATTGAGTAAAACCTCAAATTGTAATATTTAAATATTGAAGACAATATTAGTGATTTCTAAACGAAAATCTGAAACAGAAAAATCAGAAAAGGAAACGGTCACATCTGGGACTCGAACCCAGGACCCCTGTCTTTCCGGGACAGTGCTCTACCAACTGCGCTAATGGGACCCTATCCCCCTCGGTCACTTTTAACTGTATCATACTTCGAATAAGAACTACTAACATTGTCTTCATTTTTTTCACCGCACATTTTTATTGGCAACTATCTTTATGTATGATCGCAAGATTCAAATATTTATTAATATTCATTTCATTGTTGATTGTTTTGTTCCTGGCATTGATCTAAATCAATGTTACAAAATATATGACACACGTGACGCCATGTTTAAAATCTCGTCGACGCGAGTCGGACCAACCTCGCCCGGCTGGTCATAGGAGACTGGCGTCGCCAACGAGTTTACAAAATGTCTGCAATGTGTCCCTGTGTACGAACCTCCACGCAGATGTATGGCGGTAGTCCCATAGAAAATTAAATCGTCGAGTATCGGATACTTGCGTTTGCGTATCCCTGTGCAAGAAGGACCTTAGAGAGTTAAACAAAAAACAAATCTAGTGACAACTAAAACTGGTTTATGTTAGTCTTTTATTCCACAAAGTAAAGAGTATAAATTTGTAAAAAAAATCATCAATAACAATGAAATTTTTGGTATTTTCAGGTAATGTTCCATCCCTCCTGCTTCACCTGTACAACCTGCGGAGACCTACTGGCGGACCTGGCCTACTGCGCTCTGGGGGACCGGCCTTACTGCGAGAGACACTATGCTGAGATGCTCAAGCCCAGATGCGCGGCCTGTGATGAAGTGAGTACGCTAACATTGAATTATAATCCAACACACTTTATATTGCTAGTTCTGAAATTATTATTGTAACCACTCTATCTGTTACGGTAACAAAGCAGAACGCTGTAGAAAAGAGTAGAAAAAGTTTAAACAACAAACCTAACCTAACCCTAAGTATTATCTTATCACGGTAAGTTTAATACGATTACCTTACATTATATACGCATGCGTCGTTTATGATAAATATGAGGATCAAACTTACAACGCATCTATCAGCACTCCTGATGTGATATTTCACAAAAGTGATGACTAGCCTTATAATGTCTCTACAATCTAGAACTACGAAAAGGAAAGCAAAAGAGAGGGCCCCTTTAAGAAACTATGAACATTCCTGATATTCAATACTAAAAAATATGATGTTTGAAGACTGAAATTTTTCACGAAAAGACGTAAAAAGTGGAAGTAAAAAATAAAAGTTTTGTTGTTTTTATTTTGTTTTACATCAGGATGTATACGGATGCATTCCAGGGAATGCATAAACCAATCTTATGATATGAAAAAATACAGACTTCACTTTGAAATCGAACGCTTAGCGAAGGTTTCCATGCAAATAGGTGACTGAGTGGAAATATGCTCCGTTACGTTAATGATAAAGAGATTGCACGATTTAGCCAAATTTTAACAATACCGCCATGTTGCTAAGTTTGATTGGTGAAAGCTATAATAAGCAACTATCTCTGAACCCATCTTATCAGCTGTTAATAATGGCCTAGGCATAGACACATGCACGTGGAGTTATTCAATGTATGATCACGAACTATCAAAAGCCTAGTATTCACAGACGAGCAAGTCCGGGCGAGCATGATGTCACAGACCGAGCAACGAGCATTTACGTATGCATGTCTGCCGGACAGATCCATTTGCATACACAGAAATGCTCGTGTGACGTCTGACGAACGGTCTGATGTGAATAATAGGCTTTTATGTCAAAGAGATTTGGCAAAGAGAACGAAGCGCACCGTGTCAAGACCTCGACAGGAGACAAAATATCTGGCGTTTGTGGATCAGGGCTGTCCTCTTTGCTTTTTGTGAAACATCCAATGAGTGTTCATCAGGTGGCATTTCAGTGTCACCACTGGTAAAGATAGAGGCCCAGACAAAAGAGACGACAGCCAAGATGGCCGACAAACTTTTTTAAACGTAATTTCTTGAATGGCGAGTGTTTAATTAATTACTCAGGTTCTTGTGCCTTCTCTCCATTCTTATTTTTAAATAGCTTTCCTAACTCTACAACTCCCCAACTCTAATTGTGGAATGTTGTAAGACTGTACCGCCATACGGCATTTAAAATAATAAAGTATTTTATTGACAGTCCCTACCTCTTGGAATCCTATTAATTGCTCGTACCGAACAACTACCGCCAGTGACGACACCACGACTTGCCAAGTATTGCATAAGGCAGAACGGACGTTCTGGCCCATGACGAGAGATATGGTGCTCCTAAATGATAAATCTAGGTCTCTTGAAATTACTAATATTGGCCTTGAAGGATTTAAAAGTAGTTTTAGACATGAACTCTAAAATATATTATTATTTTTTTTTTCATTTATTTATTTTAAATTAGGTTAATAAAAATAAAACTTTTTAAAATGATAATAGTTTTTCCTATTACATATTACATACTACTTATTTTTGTTCATATTACTCACATAGACATCGCCTTGGTGGGTTCACTTTACTTAGAATTATTTTATAATTTATATATCATAATTTTATTAATAAAATTGGACATACACTCCTATAAAAAAATAATGGAAAAAAGAAGCGATGAGGCGGGGGGGGATGAGCATGAGGATGTTTGGAAAGTAGCTGGATATTCAGATCTGGTTACTAAACGTTTTGATAAAATGCCTCTCGATCGTGGTATTTTAGTAATTTCACCAAAGCAATTCCAAGTATACCTATAATTTATTAAACCTTTCATCGCTTTCGGCATGTAACGTTTATCAATCTTAAAAAATTCTAAAAATTGCAAAAATTTGAACTTTTAAATACTGTGGACCCCGCAATGCTTCGCTATTGCTAATTTCTTTCTCAGGCTTGTCCGACTTCGTCCACCATTCACTACCGTATACCAAAATGTTATTATAACTATATTATACCAAACCATATCTCGTTCATAGATATTGCGTAAAGTATTCCTCGAGCGTCCCCGACTTCTACTAACATTCAAACCCAGCCAAACACTCCTGGTACTAATAAGAAGAAACTTTGAAATTTTCAGCCATATCGGCCGACTACTTTTCTAGTTTTGCGAGCACAAACATAAGCAGGCAATTTTTTTTATATATTACTAGCTGACGTCTACCCGGCGTTGCTCGTTGTTGTGAATGTTTTGGAGTACAGTTTTGAGATTTTTAATTCTACGATAAACATCGAATTTTCTCTACTTTCTATAAATATGATATTTATGTATTATATATATTAACCTTCCGGAAGAATTTCTCTAAATGATGATGAAAACCGTTTCAAAATCCGTTACGTAGTATAGAAGAAATAAGCGCACTAACAGACAGACGCCGATTGCGACATTATTTTATACTATTTACAGAAGAAGAAATGTTATTGTGTAGTTTAAAGGATAAGAGTATATGGAAATGTTCCACCGCTGAGAGCCAGCTTTGCTGTAAGTTGATGACTCTTTCTTTTGCATGCACCGTTTATGAAAAAGAAGGAAGTGTTTACAATTTTTTGAGGTAGTGGTATCCCTATATACAAATTTTCATACCTAGTTGTTATTTACGAAATTCGACCTAGTGCATCTAGATTACCGCTAGAGGCGCTGCTAGTAGCTGGGCATGGATTTAGGCGGTAACGCTTTGAGTCTACCTAAATAATAATATTATACAATTTTTACAAGTTTCCGGACTCGCTTGAGTGATTTATGAACTTGAGTGACGTGACATGCTTCCTTACTTTCATATTCTAATTTTATCTCTGACAATCTCTCTTATTCGTGTCATAGATCTAAATTCATTTGAATTCCGAGTGGCTGGCGGACGGCCTGCGCTGATCACGGCCGTGATATGGAACTGCCGCCGAGAGGGCCTTCGTGACCTCTCTTTCTGTCGGACGCGTCGTTTATGAAATAGAGAGAGAGAGAGGTTACTGCTGTCGAATAATAGATATATCATTATATGCATTATAAGTGATACTTACGTCCTAAATGCTGCCTATGTAAAAATACAAAGATCGTATATCAGATTTTTATATTTATTAAAAGAAGCAAGTTTTTGAGGTAATTTCGATGATTTATCCTTTTTTTACGCTTTCCTTAATTCAATCGCAGATCATATATTTTGTTTATTTCTTCTACCTATGTACTAATTTGAAGAGATATTAAGTTTTTTATGTCACTTTAAGTATTAGTAGATAGTGGAGTTACTACCCGGCTTCGCCCGTGTTACAATTATATTTATAGAAGCTCGTCTCATTTTGTGGGAGTTCAATTCATGTTTCAAAGCTAAATAGCTATATAATGAACTTTATAAGCTGATAATAGTTGTGTTGGCCTAAATATTCCAGACAAAAAACCAATTTCATAATGCCAGGGTTCACAATTCGTGAGGTTTTTGGGATACACGCAAAATATGTACTGCTTTTGAAGATAAAAAATAAGTGTAGGTTCATATTAACAAATATTAATTTCTTAACCATTGATTAATTTGACCATTATTGTTAATAAAGTCACAGTAAAAACTTTCATTAAAATTTGTTAACGTTGAATTCTAACACGTAGATTTAGGTACATAATTTTCTTGCGGTCTTGTAAAAAATACAAAACTGCGATGGACTCTTATGTCAAATTTCCGAATAGTTTTCTGCTACTTTTACAATATTATAAAGGTATGCTTGCTTTTATTAATAGATTGATTGATTGATCAAATTTTAACGTTCATTTTCGGGTTCTGTGAAATTTCTATTCAAGTTCTGTTATTATATCATTATAGGCTAGTTGTTTGACAGAACTGAAAATAAAACAGAAAAAATCGTTCACAGAACTTGAAAATGAACAATTCATCGAACTTCAACGTTTAATTTCAAGTTATGTGAAAGTCTCATTAGTTCGGTTAGTATATAATTATTCGCCAGTTGCTTCACAGAACTGATAACAGAAATTTACTAGAACTTGAAAATTATCTTGGAAATTTTGTGAACTGTCCAAATTCTGTGAAATAACCCGTGGTACATCATTGGATGGAATTTTTGTTTTTATGTTACAAATGATAATATTTTTAATAATTACGTCAAGTAATAATAAACACGTAGGTGAGCTAGTAGAAGCACAGGTAAAGCGTTGCAACAGAGATAATAATAATATAACGGTCGCACGCAGACATCGATTAGCGGGAGATGTTCAAGGACAGGCGCAGCTGAAAGTTAATTCTAGAATCGGTAGGTACGAGTATCAGCGGCTCTTGGCACCTCAATCCTCACTATTGGCCTTATTATTCTTTAGTTAGTTATGATACCGCCAAACATCTGTACATTGTCATCTTAGTTGGTGTGATACGGTCGGTCTGGCACCATGTAAATGTGATTCCATCGGGTGATCGATCAAGTGCGCAAACTCAATTTATGTAACATACTCTCGGGGTTGGTTGCCACCATTTTCAGTTCGGGACATTGCGAGTGAAACGAAAAGTTGCCAAAGTTTGGATTTTCTAATAATTGTTCAAGATGGGTCTTCTCATGTCAGTGCTCATCGGATATGCGGGGGTTGTCGAGGCCGTGACCTGTTACCAGAGGATCGTCGATGGCATTATTGACCCTGACTACCAAATCGGGATCAACACCCTCAGCAGAAGATACGATGACATGCTTTCCGAGTCTTTACATTCCTCTCCAAGGACAGACGACTGGAAAACAGGCGGCCAGGGATATCTGCACATCACAGGGGGCGGAGCCGATGGACCCATGGTCGCTTCAATCAGATACTTCGGAGCTACCCAGGACACGGCCAACATTATGTTTTCTACTAAAATCTCCAGCTTCGGTCAATATTCTACGGAAAATTCAGACATCTTGAGAACGAGCGAATCTCCCGAAAAGTTTGATTACGGAATCAAACCAACTCCGGAAACATTAATCCCTGAAAGTGAAAGATATGCTCGCAAAGCTTCGCCAGTGTCGTTGTGGGATGATGAACCGGAGGAAGTTGAGGCTGAAGCTTACTCTGAACCTGAAGTTAAGGAACCCACTGCCGATGATGTTCAGGAGTCCTTGTTCAGGGAAACTGAAAAGTTTACCCGTAGGGCTTCTCCCGTGTCGTTATGGGATGACGAACCCGAGGAAACTGAAAGATTTACTCGAAAAGCTTCCCCCAGTTTATGGGATGATGAACCCGAGGACAGTCTGCCCGCGGCGCAGACCCTGGCCCCGGAGATTGACAGGTCTGCTCGCAATGCCTCTCCGAGCTTTTGGGACGAGGAGCCCGAGGCTAAGCCGGAGACGGTAAAAGCCCCCGAAACGAAGGAAAAAATTAAATGGCACTACAGACCATTGAGCCCCACTAACGCGGCCGCCCTTCCCGAAATCCATTTCGATTCCTACGAACGAAAAGCTAGTGGAACAGACGATCAATCGGCGTATTCTGATGAGTTTCTCAGGTGAGAAAAAAATCACCTTTAACGTAAATAGCGAGTCACAGTGCTCCTTAAGTGTGATAATAAATTTATTCTTAAAGCTTTAATAAATAATACTAAATTAGTGATATGTATATTTTCCTTGTCATTAAAAAAAGTACAAAAAATATACGTTCCAAATATTAGATAAGTGCGATTTATGAGTTCTCATGTTATTGGTATATTGTTCAATTCTTAAGCTAGCTGTCAGTGCACAGATAATTTTGTGATTTTAAGTTTGAATTGAATTGAAACGTCCATTAAGTAGATTCAATTTGATTTCAAGGTCTTTAGACGGCGTGAAATTCCGACCACTCCAAAGAGACGACGGTACGGGGCGCCGCCGCAGCTTCAAGAAGCGCCACTCCTCGTCTTCCAATTCCTCGCGAGACTCGAAAGCTTCTCGCGAAGAGGAACTCAAAATATTCACTTCTTTGGAAGAAGACGAATTTGAGATAAATTCGGCCGAGCCTGGCAGCGCCAGCGCCCCGAACCTCTCAGCCGAGTACAAAACTAAAGGTCGATCGCGTAACAGGTCCCACGAGCGCAAATCCAAGAGTCCGGCGGAGAATCCCTCCATCCCAGCAGAGGATTCCGAGGGAAGAGGAAGTGCTAGTCCTCGCCCCTACCTTAAAGACTTGCCCAAAGTAAGTTCCTTCCAAGAAGAAAGCAATGAAGGTGCACCATCGCAAGTACAAGATTTCGCCTTGTCAACACTAAAGTCCAATGTAACGGAAGATGATACCAAACCCGAAGAAGATTCTGGAGTGTCATTTTGGGACACATGATATCTAACTACAGACAGTCCAACAGTCCACTAGCCCAGTGTGATTCGCACTCCGTAAATATTAGAAAACACTAGTTAAGCCACGCTTCTTTTTGTACCTTGCTGATGAAAGAAAATACCAAATTTTATTACTATTTCTTGGAGTGAATTGAAAAAATAAATCAAAATTGTTTTACGACAACAAATTTATTTTGTTTTATTTGGCTGTTCCTATAATGCTTTCATCCATTGGCTATTATGTAATATATTTCCGAAAATACTTATCCCACTAAATTTTTAAAATGATCGATGATCCCATGGTATTTGCTTTGCCTTGAGAAAAATCAGCATTTGAGTATACCGGTACATTATGTAAGAACATATTTTTGTATGTTTATAAGTTGCTATGAATTACCCTTTAGAAAATGTTGACTATGGTTTGATTTAAGTGAAGTAGCATTGGCTATTTGAGCTGATGAATCACACAAATTGCATAATGTACACCGGTACAGAAAGTATCAAGGATATGGAGCAATAACTCATAAAACAAAATGCCCTTATTGCAGGTCTATTTGCATATTTTGTATGCCATTGAAATGTAGACAGTTATTCCGAGCCAAAATTTTGCACGCTTTTTGGTCTTTAGACAGACAGATTACACACAAAACACACACACACACACAGGCTCTAGACACCCTTTCAACTTTTCATACACAGATTGCGACCGCAGCATTCATTCGTCATCCCGAAATGCTATTTCAAGTACACACACGAACAAATTATCATTATGTCATTGATTTGAATATGTCTCTAGCATTTAAAATACCTTCGATTTCGAAAGTTTTCATTAAAATATGCTTTTATATGAATGGCAATCTTTTCTTAAAGTTTTTTTTTTTTTAAATAAAAATGTTTTTACGAACTTTTGTTAAAATGGAAATTAATGTTTTTTTCCCGGTAATTAAAATATTTGAATGTTTTAAGTTAAAGAACGGTGAGATTTGGCGCAAAGGGTTATAAAAAATACTATTATTTACATTGGAAAAGTAGGTTGTTGGGTAAGTTAATGTATGGAACACTGTAAAATATAAGGTACAAAAAAAAACAAACGAAATAAACATACTACAACCGAAATAGAACAGAATCCCAAAAAACTTACAGGGTGTCTGGGGGAAAGTGCACAAACTTCGGGAGGTGATTCTACTTGATGGTAAAGTAAAAAAAAAATAATAAATTTTCACTTTTTTTTGGATATAAAAATATTTTTACAATTTTTTTTTCCATACACACTATTCAACTTGTTGAAACTACCTTAAAACGTTGGATTTTCGAAAAGTTATGCATCTTTCTTACTTGTACCATCATGTAGAGTTTCTTTTCGAAGTTTTTGCGCTTTACCCCCGGAAACCTATTATTATCAATATCGACGGGGTTTAGTAAATCCCTTTAAGCCATAAAATGAAAACTTTACACGAGACGATAAAAATGAGTAAAAAATCTCGAAGTTCGTATGAAAGTGGTTGATGTTTTTCAAAAATTCGATATAAAATAATTCTATTTATAATAATGAGAAATTTGAGGTTTTGGTAATTTTATGTACGGTTTTCTCGAAATAACCTAAAAACATTACATAAATTTAGTATTAAAAATGCCTAAACCAGCATAAATTATTTACCATTTTGTTGAGACTATTCTACGAGTATATGAAACTACTGAAAAGCAACATTTCCAAAAAATGTGACTTGAAGGGTTTTTCCACAACACTTTTGGATACACTTCCCATTGTGAATACGCAATTTTTTAACCGGTAATTTTATTCACCATTCTAATCAATCTATCAATAAAACTAAGCACACTTTTATAATATTACAAAAGTAGCAGAAAACTATTTGAAAATTTCACAAATATCATAGGACACGTTGTTTCGGAGAATTTGAACAATTTATCAAATTTCAACGTTCATTTTCGAGTTCTGTGAAAGTCCTATTCAAGTTATGTTATTATAGCATTATAGGCTAGTTACTTGACAGAACTGAAATAATAACAGAACTTGAAAAAATCTTTCACAGAACTTGAAAATTAACTTTGAAATCTAAAGAATTCTTCAAATTCTCCGAAACAACCCGTCCTCAGTGTGTCAATCACAATACACACAAGAAATTATTGATTACAATACGTACTTACCTATTGAGATACAACTAAACATATTGTTGTGATGCTTAAAATATGGGTAATGAAATGATATAACAAAAGTAGTTTTTAAAGAAATCACCTCTAATTTTAATGCCTTTGCGAAAATCTAGGAATCCAAATGAAAATGACAAATATACTCGTATTTTTAAAAAATTAATAGTGGTGTTAACAAAGTGTGTTTTTTTATTTATAGTGAATATGATTTTATAAATTTTATGCGATTTCAAAAAATCTGATGAGAAAAATTTACAGACTTTTATTGCAAAATATCTCATGTTGGATTAGTCAGAAAAAAATGTGATCTTGTCGTTTTAACTTACCTTTAATTCCGTACAAAAGACCCAACTGTATTTTTTTACATACATAATCTATCTACGTTTTATTTACCATACTAAAGAGATAGACAGACAGAAAAAAATACGCTGAAAAAAAAAACAAAACAACATTGGAAAATTTCTAAAACATTAACTTTACTATTATATTATTTTTCTAGTCTACTTCTACTGTTCTATATCTACTATTCCTATGACATCAGACTGTTATTTACTCTATCGGGATAGGTACCTGCATAAGAACACGGCACATTTACACTGCAAGGACCTTTTCATCTATCTAAAGTCATACTAATCAGGACACTGAAAACAGCTATTCGTGTAGCAACTCTATTTGCATCATCCTTTGCGAGTACTTCGAATTGGCATACCTATTTACACCGACAACGGTTTGGTTTGTTGTACCTACACTGTAAAATCCTGAACATCCCAAAAACATGACAAAATACTTCTCTAAATAATTTGAAACACTCCTGCAATAGAATAGATAAAACAAAACTTACATTCTCTCATTATAATAAACAGCTGAAGTCCCCGACGTTGCCCAGGTTTTACCCAGAGTTTTTCGAAATCAGATGTAGACAGTAATTTTACTCTTATGCAAAATTTTATCAATAAGAATCAAACCTCTGCTTTAAGCCATTATTTATAACATATTTCTTTTTAACTTTTAAAGTAAAAAAAAAGTTATTTTTGAAGATAGTGTCTATGCATGTATTATTCCGAAAAGGTAATTATATGAAATTCCCTCGATAGAAAAAAAACGGAAAGTTAGCTCCGAAAATTATTAAAAACACGTTTTGTTCTGTTATTTATTATATTTTATTTTAATTTTATTTTTTATTTTATTTTATATTATAGAAACAAACAGTACATGATTTACAGAGATGAAACAATATACAGGAATAAGATACTTCATGTTGTGTACCTATGATATGTTTCCTTGTAATGTCTGCTAAGTGGTATGTTTATTACTTAATTACCAGGTGACTTGTGTAGTTTATAGGTGTGTATGTGACGTGTGTAATGTATGTGTGAGTGTTTGTGTGTGTGTGTGTGTGTGTCTGCATGTATGCGCATTGAATACTTTAAATTATTGACATGATGCCACGTTTGAATTTGGTCAGTGAATCCGAAAAAATGTCAATGTTAGAGTTAAGACAAATATTATTTAGAGTATGAATAATAGAAGATACAATATAATAAAATAATACATAACAATCTTAATTAACTAATTACAATTCCCGGTTAGTGGAGAATTAATCTCGAGTCTAACTTGGTAGTTAGTCAATTTACTAATTTATTTATTTTTTTTATTATTATTACCTATTATTTTTTATAATGTTCTCCCATAATAAGCAATTGCTTGTGTGTATGGGATGAGGTATTATTTGTTCATATTTTTAGATTTTTATATATTTTTTTTTTTATTTAAGGTTTTCAGTATATAATATATTTAACAATATGTTGTAGGTATGAAAAAAATTACAGTGTACTTTAAATCAAAAGAGTCGTGTTTTATTAAATAATTTCACAATTTTCGCTTAATTATTATCGTTTTTTAATATTAGCGCTCTCCCTCTAACATTCGTATTTACATATCTTCCTTTCAAACCATCTTTGAACACTTACTACGGGGCCTTAACGGGTGAGAAAAGTGAATGGGGTGTTTTTTCAAAATCTGTGTTGTTCAGTTCAATTGTGCTAAATTTCATCAATCTCAGAATGAAACTGAAGATTTGTATAAACATCAAATCCACGCCTTGCGCCACAGACACTCTGCTTATAAATAGAAGATAGACGTTTCCTATCCGATTAAAAAATTTAACATGATCTGTGAATGGATGGACTGAAATCTTAACTTTATAGAAAAAGTGCAGACTTGGATTAGTTTAGGTTAGGTTAAGGGCCAGCTTTCCGCGTAAAGAATTTAGATTTGGGCAACACCCACAAAATAAACAATATTTAGTGTTAAAAGAATCCGACAGAGGTGTCTGAATTCGTATTAGGAATAATTTTGGGGATTATTTAATAATTTAAATAACGAAATTAAATTACCGACATCTATTGCAATTTTAGAAAAACAGAACCATTTTTAGTTAGTACCGAGCAAATTAGAACGAAGTCGAAATGAAGATGGTTCTCAAAATATGGGTTTTATTACGGATTTAATTATTATTTTTTTTTTTTAATTTTACAAAAAACATTTACGAAAGTTATTTGTATAGGTATACAAATTACTTTACTTTACTAAAATACTATTATCACTTTTATAAAAGTAATTTATAACTTTTATAAAATCAATAAATACATTTTTACATCAATAAGGTTTTTCTTATATGGTTATCTTTATAGGGTGTCCGGGGGTAAAGTGCTCAAACTTCAGGAGGTTATTCTAAATGCTAGAAGAAGTAAAAAAGAAATGGAAATTATTCGAATTTCCAAATTTTTTCCACAAAAATTTATTTTCCGTAGAAGAAATTGTTTTTTTTTTCTATACAAAAAATTAAACTTTTTTACTCGAAAACTATCTTAAAACGTTGGAATTCCAAAAAAAGTTTTCTTTCTTTTTTACTTGAACTATCAATTAGAATCACCTCCCGAAGTTTGTGCACTTTACCCCCGACATCTTGTATAATATGCGCAATATAATATTTATACACGTGTAATATCTACTTTTGTACATTTATATAAATTATATACACGTTTACATTTTTATGCTCATAAAATTTATTATATTATAAAGATAGATAGAAAGATCCTTAGTGCTTCCTGAGGACTTACAAATCAGAAGACTTTTTTGTAATTATTTATTTATTCATTTAAACAATTCAATAATTATAAAGAGTAATAAAACATGTAAGCAACATAAAATTACATTCTAAAATGTGAAAGGGGCTCTATTTATTTACATTTTTATGAAATTACTACTTTTAATAGTTTAAGCTTTCAGTGAACTTTCAATTTTATTTTTAACTTCTCTAAATATTATTTGTTTAAATTGTCAAATATAATTTAATCACAAACACAAGATTCACTCAAAATGAAAGATTGGTGGTTCCGAAATGTTCCCATAAATACGGTGAAAGAACCCTAAACTATAAACTTATTACCCTAAACATGCTTCGAGCGAAATGCGGATCTGGAAACCTTATCGGCAATCTGAGCAAAACATACCATGAACGTCAATACAGCAACAGCCTTTGTTCTGCTGCAGTTTCATTAAATGCCGAGAGATCCGTTTACAGTCTCCAAAAAGCAATACTGGGGCACAACCCTAGAAGCAAAGCTAAATGATTGGAATACAGAAAGATAAAAACACACCATTGTCAAAAATATCTTGGCCGTAAATGATTAAATAAAATTAGATTTATTCAGGAAGGCAAGCATTACGGTGATCGATGTTAAAAATCTAACATAGCCCTAGAATAACTCCAGTATCTTTAAGAAACCTTTCTCTTAAAGCTCAGAAAAAAACTTTCCATGACAGTTAGATATACCACTCTACAACAAGACCACGTACGGTAAAACTGTAAAAAAATAAAGTAATAAATAACAAAATAAATATTTCACAACACAATAATTTCATCGAAAATCTTAAATCCGTTTCACCTTTCTACATTTTCTATATTCTCCTTAAGAGTATAATCCTTAGATAATGCCTTTTCAGATTATTCGTGGAAGCTAGAAAAAAATAAAATCATTGATTATAACTGCACTTCAAGTGACCTTTTAAATAACAGTAAAGGGCTCAAATGATTTTATTATTACGTCCGTGCCTTTGCATCTTTACAAGACTTGGGCAAAACATTCTGTAGCGGAGTATAGATTTCACATCTGAAACATAATTAAAGAGTTTATTGAAAATAGAACACCAAGGTACGGTTAGTCAAAAAACGTACAATAAAGTTAATTCTGGGTAGAAATTGTACAGTTGACATTCAGGACAGGTTCACTCCCTCCTCCTCAAAAAAGACCCTCTATACAGCATTCTCAAAGATGACACAGGCTCTGAGAGAAATTATTTTCTTCAGGGCCTCTTTCCGACATAAAAAATAACATCACTGAACTAAATTATATTCTTGTATTATTGTAGAAAGCAATCACTTTTTGGTTTGACATATTTAATAAAATAAAATACTTTTTTGTTTTAAAACCACGATATTTATTTTTTAAGAACCGACCGGTTTCGCTTTACTTAAGCATCATCAGGGTACAAATTAATACTAAACAAGAAGTACATAATGTGTGCATATATATAACAAAATATAGAGGGAGACAACATGATACAAATATATTATAGAGGGAGAAAACATGATACAAATATAAGCAACACAAAGACGGTCATAAAATACATTAGCATGAGTACACAAGTAATGGAAAAACCGCTAGATAATTATGTAGACTAATGGGTTATACGAATAAATCGGGAGAAACAAAACATCAATAAAACCTCAATAATAACGGTTTTTCCGAATTCGCAAATCATTTGATCGATAAAGATCATACATTCTGTCATAGCACCGGTGCTAACATCTTACATAAAAACGGGCATGGTAACAGACTAAACAATTTAGAGGCACTAGAAATTAAAAAAGCTGTAAAAACCAAAAGTCAGATACTTAATAATCAATTAGACATATCAAGTAGTCCAATATTAAGTCTGTTTCCAATAAACCCATAAAAAATTCCCAGTTCTCCTTACCTCCTTACCACATTGCCAGTTGATGTTTTGTTTCTCCCGATTTATTCGTATAACATAGTTATCTAGCGGTTTTTCCATTACTTGTGCACTTATGTTAATGTATTTTATGACCGTCTTTGTGTTGCTTATATTTGTATCATGTTGTCTCCCTCTATATTTTGTTATATATATGCACACATTATGTACTTCTTGTTTAGTATTAATTTGTACCCTGATGATGCTTAAGTAAAGCGAAACCGGTCGGTTCTTAAATTAATAAATATCGTGGTTTTAAAACAAAAAAGTATGTTATTTTATTAAATTATATTCCCCACAGTTTCAGAACTTTCAATAGCTTTTTTCGCTCGCACGTTCATTATTTTTCTGGATTCCACGTTCAAGTATTGTTATTTGAAACAGATGGCCCATATATTATTATTACAGATTATATTATATTTCGGACATCGTTGCATAGTGAATCATTAGAGCAGATCTTAGAGTAATATTACTCTAAGGAGCAGATGTAAGTGACGTGGTATTTGTGTACGTAGAAAGTTAATTCACAAATAAATCACGATCATATAGTATCCTCAACAAGCAAACTAAATTAATAAGAACTTGCCCCGTAATTTCTAATGTTTTGGAATTAGTTTTATTTCCCAAAGTACGTATTCTGAAAAAAATAAAATAATAATTTTTATAACTTTTTACTACACAATACATAAATAAAAATAATAATTAATTTTTATAATAAATTATCGTTTATCGTATTCTGAAAAAAATAAAATAATAATTTTTATAACTTTTTACTACACAATACATAAATAAAAATATGAATTACAAATGTTTATAATAAATATAAGCTTGTAAATCAAATATTGTACTTTTTTCTTCTCACCTATCATGCGTTGAACCCTTTGGAGATATATTGTTTTCTTTGGAATACGAGATGTCTTTCGCTTATTTCCCATCTTTGAAAAAACAATATTTATTAACTGATATACGCTTAAAATTATCTATAAATAGGCAATAGATTTATCTCCCAAAGTACGCATTCTGAAAAATAAAACAATACCTGTCACCTTTGTTACACAATATATAAATAATTTATTTTTATAATAAATATTACCTACGTAATAGTAAATAATGATATATTCATCAATTCAAAATTTATATTTTTCTTCTTACCTTACAATGTCCACCATGCGTTTTTGTTTCGAACGAAATAGTCTTTTCTTAGAAATACGAGCACTTTTTCGCTTATTTCCCATTTTCGGAATACAATATTATTATTTACGATAAATATTATTTAGGAGAAATCACGAAACGGGGAACAACACGACCGTCCGCGAAGCTCTCTAAGCAGTGACTGAAAGGCAGATAGCGTACGCGCGTGAGGAAGTGAGAGGGGCTGCAATAATCATGCTTAGAATCATAAGACGTAAGCGACTGTTGTGAAAATGTTTAATAAATCACGGCGTATTTCAAAAATAGCAAAAATCACTTTTGGGGTCTATTGAGTAGCATTAAAAGAAGCATTGTGATTTTTTTCATACATATAACTTGTAAAATAACAGAAATAAACGTGGTAATAATATTTTTCGGAGCATACTTTGCGATTTATTTCTATCGAGGGAATTTCAAATAATTACCGTTTCGGCTTTTGGAACAAATAGATACTATCTTAAAGAATAACATATATTTTTTTAAGAGCTTAAAAACTTCAAACTTTTAAGGATAATATGTCGGAAATTGGATGAAATTCGAATAGTGGGCCCTTAAGTTAGCACTCTTGAAGTGGTTTTTTTCACAAAATCGGCGCAAATTATAAATACAAATTCTGTATACAGAATCATCCTAATTTTATTATTGTTTTTTCATTTTTTCCGGATATAATACAATGAATCACAGGGCCGGCAATACGCGGGCGCAATTGGAGCAATACACACCGGGCGCCGATTGCCAAGGCACCAAGGCGATAATGATACCTGACACTTAAGAGGAAGCTACAAACCAAAAATGTGTATATTCTTGATATTCCTTATATTGTAGGTAATAGGCATTAAAATTGCTTGACAAACGGAGTCTAGAAACTTTCGATTTCAATCACAAAACTAGTTTTAATTTATTTTGTAAAAAAAATTATAAGAAAGCAAAAAAGTTAATCAAGTGAAACTATCGCACATAATATTAGCTATAATACTGTATGTTCTAAAAGTTGTTTTCTTTACGCGTTCATACATTTCTATTGAAAAAATATTTTTTTTTGTAGTTTATATTTATATTTTTTATTGAGTAATTTGTTTTTTTATTTATATTCTACTCAAGCGAAACGATAGGTAAACCTTCAATTTATCTAAAGCATAATTTTTGGTGTTCATAATGTACACCAATTCGTTTTAAAGATTAATCAAAATATTGATTTAGCATTAAGCTTCGCTTTAACAGTCCTAACACATCACTCTTGAGATTATTTTACAAAAAAACAGCTCTACACGAAAATACAAATCATCCGAATATTATACACACAAACTCCAACGGCTCGGAGGGCTTTGAAGCAGAGAATGGACGGTTATCTCGAGAGTATTTCCTCCTGGGGTAAAAATAATCTCGTCGAATTTAATGTTTCAAAGACCCAATCCTGTCTGATTACGTCTAAAAGGGATCCAAATGACAATCTAGTCTCCTTCAACGGAAGCAATCTTCCGAACAGGCCTTCCATTGATATGCTTGGTGTAACTATAAGTGACCAGCTCAGGTACGGGGGCTCCATTGAAGCCAGAGTAAAGTTGGCCTCTCAGAAGCTGGGCGTACTGTTCAGGGCCCGCAGATACTTTAATAGTACACAACTGCTGACCCTGTACAAATCGCAAGTGCGCCCTACTCTCGAATTTGGTAGCCATCTCTGGTCCGGAGCCCCTAAATACCTGAAAAAAACCCTTGACTCTGTGCAAAAACGGGCGGTCCGTTTGATAGATTCCCCAATCTTAACAAGCGGACTGCAATCTTTAGAGCACAGGCGTCAGGTAGGTATGCTGTCCTTGTTCTATCGGTATTACAATGGAAGATGCTCTGAGGAACTAGCGTCATTGATCCCTTCGACACCGGTGCGTAGTCGGGATACACGCCAAACGCGCGCCCAACATTTGTACACGGTTGACATTTGTCACATGAGAACGGGTCGCTTCTACGATTCGTTCTTAAGTTCAACAGCTCGGCTGTGGAACGAACTGCCGGCCTCTGTGTTTCCTCCCTCCTACAACATGGGACTCTTCAAGACCCATGTTCACTCCTTCCTCTCCACAAAAAGACCCTCCACACAGCATCCTCAAAGATGACATAGGCCCTGAGGGAAATTATTTTCTTCAGGGCCTCCTGTGTGGAGTTAATATAAAAAAAATATAAAAAAAAAATAAAAAATTATTGCAGATTACAGTGATCAAATACCTAGGTGTCTACTGGTTTTGATAAGGTGCGACAAAATTTTACACGCGCCAAACGCCGTTTGTCTAGGAGCCGGCCCTGGTGTATCATACATAATTCTACGAAACTTGGTTTCCTCGTTGAATAATAGTCTAATGAAGAATCAGAAAGAAAATTTGTAATTATTTACTTCAACCATACACAAACCTTCAAAGATGCCGCACATTAGATTGAAAATAATCCTATATTAATTTGAACTATTTTCCGATTCGAGTAATTTTTTTCTTTCCGTAATTAAGTTGAAAGGAAGTATTTTGGTAGTTATGCATATTTAAGAGTGTGGCAGAAAAGTAAATATTTACAAGAAAATTATCATTACTTACCATGATTAGTTATCAAAAAACTTTTATTGTCATTATGTACTTACGCTAGGTTAATATTGTTTTGTATTTCCTATTTTCTCTAGCACTATGGGTCCTCTATTATTCCATAGACAACAGCGATTGGTTAAGTAGTGATGAGATCACGCAATAAAACTGCACTGCTAGTACATAGAGATAACAGTTTTATTAATAACTTAATTGATTAAGTGCTATTCTCGTAGTATGCAATGTTTTATCATAAGCTTTAGCCTTACACACATTCGCAAATACATAACAAATACACACATTATTATACTCGTAGATGCAACTGAATATGTTATTTACAATCGATAACACTATTATATTTACTGCCAATCTTTACCTGTCCAATTGACAAGAAAATATCGAACGCAATTAAACTTGTAGACATGTTTTGTATTATTTGGTATGCAATATAAATTCTGTAAAAATCTGCGAACATCAAACAAAGAATTTCGTAAATACACCAACCCTTACATAAAATAGGGATGATATCATTTTTGTTAACCCTTTAATTTGTGATAGAACTACTACTTTGTTAGGATTGAAAATATCACCTAATCCTATCATTGTGAAAATATTTATTATTTGTTGTTATATGTAATGAAGTATTTAGTAGTATTGTAAAAATGTGCAAATCTTTCCATTTTTGAAAACAAACAATACATATAAATCATACATTTGTAATGAAAATCTTGATTATCATACGTCCCTGAAAAACATGATTTTTATGAAAATGAAATGGAAGAGTGTTTGATTTGAAAAAATTATTTTTTTGCCGTCTAAACACAATAATTTTAACAAAAAAATCATGCCCATACCAGTGACGTGCCAATGTAATGAAAATTTATTATTGCAGAGATTCTGAACAAATAAAATTAACCTCATTAATTAGATAGAAAATATCTTGAAGCAAATTAGAAAATATCTTGAAAATCTGTTATTTTACTACCCACTAAGAACTCTCAAACTGTGAGCTCTGGCGTCGAGAAATTTAAATAGCTTTTTTTCCATCGGCATTTCAAAATCAATTAACTGTTTTCATAGGAGGTTCAAATTGGTTCAAAATAGTTTTAAACAACCACTCGCTGTCTCCGGTTACCCCACATTAATTCTACGATAAGTTTCATATAAAGAAGAGTCTCCTGTCAACCGTTGCCGCGGGGTGATTGATGGCTACAAGCTAGTGACTACCAAGAGCGGTGATGAGCTTTTAATAGCAAGAAGAAGAATGGCAAATTCAAGGCCGCGCCCTTGCCCTCCAAGGTAGCCCGAGATCGCTCCAAATTCCTCTTCCCGTCCCTCTCTCTGCGTGGCTGTGTCCTCGCGGTGAGTAGGCAGTAGGCACAGACCACTGCTGAGTGTCCACTGTCCCGGTGCGAGTTGTCCCCTCCACGAGCCGCTCACCCGCTCACCCGCGAGGCCTTTACCCACCCAGTATCAGTAATCTGTATCCACTACGGCTCGCCGGTACCTCTAACCGGCCACGTTCGGCCCCCCTGTACCCAGTACACTTTTTATAGGTAGTCCGCGTGTATTTGTACATTATACTTGTATTCCTGATCTAATACTTGTCTCTAGGGGTGATGGGCAATTAGGCGAGGGTGTCTTCTGTTTCTTCTGTCCCCGGTTGGCAGCATTGTTGGCAGTGTTGTGGTTCCAGTCGGGTTGGTTGAATGTGTGCGGCCAAGGTTGGTACCATGCAGCCGCAACAGCTGTAGGTGGGAGCGACCGAGACCTCCTTGCATCGCCGGCCCCGTCGTGTAAGTCTACTGAACGATAAACTGATAACTGATGCTGGGGTAAAACAACATATTATGTTTACCAAAGATAACAATTTTTTTATCCATACATTTTTATTCTTACGAAGCTTCTTAAATATCATTTTACTAAAATATTTTTTTAAACATATAAGCCTTTAATAATGTAGTAATGCACGTCTTGGCAAGTTTTTAGATAAAATCGAATTTTGAGACTGCAGGAACTGCTGCACGGCCCTTTTCATACAAAACTCAAATTAGAATTTTTGGCCAAAATACCCAACCAAACAAAATATTTTTTTTATTCAAAAGTTATAACAAATATTTAGTACGGATGTGTGCCATTTTATTTATTTGTGCTTTAAATTATGATATATGTGACCTTATAGAGGCTGAGCCGTTCCTCGTAGAATGTTGGGATTTTAGCGTCCATTTAGGCCACACAAACTTTATAATACAAAAGTTTGTTAAAATGTTATTAAAGCTCACACATTTTTTTCATTTGTTTCTGTGAGACTTATTTTTACTATTTTTAATTTGATCTATTTTCTGATCTCTGTAACTAAACATCAAATGAAAATTTTGAAAGAAAAAAAATACAGTAATAAAACACTTTCGTAGAAAGTCAACCTTTATCTGACCATTTAAATTAAATGTAACTCTTCCATTCTAAGATAATTAACCTATAACAACGGCAATACAAATCATGTATTATTCTCACCTAGAGACTTGAACAACTCTTCCCGGAAAGAGGTTGAATGTACGTCATCGGCAAAAAATCCTTCTTACACGTCTTGTAGGAACACGATAAAGACAGAAGATAATAAAACGATGACGTCACGTACGACCTCTGTCTGGGACTACTATACAGATTACAAATTGTGCAGTGTTCACGTAACATAACATCATAAGTAAATATTTAGAAACTTGGTTTCGATATCACTGGTAATGTGTATTTTTCAGATGCCGACCAAATATCGCTTGTAACCAAAAATCACCGCGGTTATATAATTCTCAGTATACATAATATCTTATAAGCCTTGCGAAGCTTTGGAACACACGACACATGATCTGCATCAAAAGTTTTTAATATAATATATTATGGTGCTGTTAACAAAGTTACTTTATGCAATGCGATGTAAAACATTGACTTCAACCGTAATAACATATTCAGAAGTATCTTAAAAGAGATCGGTTTCTTTCTTTAGCAAACTCTTGTCATATTTAAAATATGGCAAGTGGTCCACCTGTCTTCTAAACATTATAAATGTCAAACAAACATATCTGACTTCGAGCCAAAATATTTCTAAAGAGCATAAAACTTCAAGGATCTGAAAACAAATGCGTGTTTCACAAAGCCCTCCCATATAATTCTGCGGCTTTAACTATTTGTCGGATGATATCATTTTATAAGGACGAAACTCATTATTCAAACAATTTTTTCAGCTGTTTGTGTGATGTTTTCGAATAAAAGTATGATATACGAGTGGGAAGTATTGCAGAATTTTGTCTCTGAGCCAGCCAGCAGCCGGCTAGCAATTTGATGACATGATTACTAATTTTATGTTGAACGTTGCCAATTTATTGACATGATTTATCAATCTTACCTGCAAAAACTCATCTTAATGGTTTTATTAGATATTTGTATTTAACTATCGCACTAAAGGCAACTTTATCATTTACAGCAAACTTAAAAACACCGTACAGAACGGTAATCTCTATCCAGAGTCGAGAGTCATTATCTGGGGTTACAATTATGCTATTTCACATAGTATAAGTATACAGGTATATAAAAAAATGTACATAGTTGCACCTCATTTCAAGGTAAGCTATGTCATAAACGCCACTGTAAAACCACTATTCAGAATGGAAACATTATCTGAAATGTCTTTAGCTATGTTTAGAAACCAGATATCTTAACTTTTCTCCTACGCTCCTTCTCTACCGCACTTAAGCTCATAACATATTCAAACTGGGGATGCCAAAGTACCACTGGCTCCGGTTAGTATGAACTTTGTACGGTATAGTGCCAATTAGACAACTAAGAAAAGATATTACTACAAAAGCTTCGAAATGGCGATGCCCTCAATATGCAGGGTGTCTGGGGTTAAAGTGCATAATCTTCTGCAGAAGTAAAAAACATTAACAACTTTTTGGGAAATTTCAACGTTTTAAGGTAGTTTTCAGGTAAAAAAGGTGAATTTTTTGCATGGAAAAATAAATATTCTTCTATGGGAAAATGTTTTGTATTGAAAAAAAAACAATGGAATTTCGAAAAAAAGTTATTAATCTTTTTTACTTTTACCCCCGGATACCCTGTAAATATAGTTTTCTGTAAAAGTTGTTCCCGGAAATTGGAGCTCCTGTGAAATTAAACATTATAATAACACATTTAAAATAATAATTATTATGATAGTTAGGTAGGTACTGTTTTGGTGACAGGACCTAAGAAAGTCGAGGCGCGCGGAGGCCTCGGGTCTGCCCGATGACGCCACCGTTCACTCTCTGCGGAGCGGACGTCCCGCGCTGCATAGACGTTGTCAGTTGTCTCGACACAACTCCTAATACATACAACTTCCAACCAAATTCATACTACAATCTACATAAAAGCATGGTCGCATGTGGCAAACCGCTGATAGATCCGTTCTAACCTCTCTTTCATTCTCATTAAAGGTGCAATATATATTACTGAAAGAGAGCTTGCAAGTTGCAATGAAGCTCTCAATGGTAGGATTCTTTCAGATTCTTTCTCGAATGATAAAACATGGCAAATATAACAGAAATGGAGGTTAGAACGGAGGTCACAGACACAGGATCATTCAGACACAGATTATTTCTCAAAACATAAATGTCGAATGTAACTGTAGTTCACTGCTTGACATTGCTAACTTTGCAGGCTGCCAAAATATGAACCGAAGACACCATGTTTTTGTTATTCGGCTGCCAAAATATGACCATTATATTTATTTTTACTTGTGATATAAATTATAAAGCGATACAAATGGGAAAACTGATGAAAAGTGATGTACGAAGCATTTTTTTATGACTACATGAACTTTGAAAACCTTTCCAATTCAAGGTTTTATTTTGTATCCGTTCCTTGATTTTCTACAATGGCGACGTCAACGCCTGCAAAGTTAACCATGTCAAACTGTATTAAGATCATTATTTCTCGTAAACAGTAAACATCGCATGTTATAGAAAGATCGTTCACAACATAGATGGTTTAATTTAGAGCAGATGGTCGTCTAGTTTTGTCCCAGCTCATTACTGAATAGATAATCTTAGACTTAGAAGTGTGATCTACACCGATTTGAAAGTAAACTGATTACATACCTTTCAACTCCCAGGACACAGACAGGCCAATGAAATTAATTAATTTAGTTAATTTAATTAATTTCACCAAGTTAAGGAAAAGATGAGCTTACTTCAGGCGCATTGACACGCCCACAACACACTTCTATCGTTTTATATATTCAGTGCATACTGATAAACTGACATTACTGACAATACCGACTAACTGACAGCCGGCCGCGGAATGTACGTTAGGGTGGACACCGGCATTCGGCCGCAGGACTACCACAGCACCAGAAGTCGGGAAGCATGACTACAGATGTTTGGACAAATTCTCATCTTGTAAACAGTGGATGACAAAAACTGCGCTTACGGCGGAGCTCTCAAATTATCATAAACTATGCATAACGAAACAGCGACAACAGAAACGGACCTCTCACAGGCAGGTCCACAGTTTGACTTTTAGCTTACGAGCACAGATGTTAATCAAGTCCCTGGTGGCTGCTGATAATAATATAAGTACCTACTAACTACTAACTGACAGCCGGCCATGGAATGCGTGTTAGGGTGGAAGCCATCACGCGGCAGAACGTGTATTATCACAGCACTAGGAAACGGGAAGCAGAAACGCAGATAAGACAATAATTATTCATAAACAATGCATGAGAAATAAATACGGAGCTTTAAACGTCGTAGGCAGAACCTTAGATTGACTTTTACACAGATGTTAGTCTAGTGCCTGATAGCTGCTGATTCAGCCAAACTGACAATATGTACCTACTAACTGACAGCCGGCCGCGGAATGCGTGTTAGGGTGGACGCCGGCACGCGGCCGTAGGAGTACCGGGAGAGGCGGGAAGCAGGAGGCAAGAGGAGGTGTCGGCTGGTTAGCCCGCCGCTCGTCGGTCTGCCCGGTGACGACAGCTCCGGCTCTCGCAGCTCCGCGGTGCACGCGGCCCCACTGCCCGATGCCCGCCGGCCCAAGGTACGGGCCATTGCGTCATTCTATATTTAGCGGCTGTGGCCGTTTTGCCGTGTATTTTTTTTTCTGCACGTCAAACAGTATTATTATTTGTTTGATTTCTCGTTAACATTGGGCGGCGCGTTGTTTCCCATTATTAGATTAACGTCGATTTGTGCGGCGATGCGCCCTGTTCGATTAGGCCCGGGGAAATGAATCGAGAGCTTTTCTACGTCATTTGCATGCCTGATAATCGAAGTAATCCTCACGCTGATTATGCTTAGATATTGGAACGCCACAAAAGAGTGCCTTGTCACACTCCGTAGGTACTTTATTTACACTCAGACATACTTACTTTTATTTTATCTTGACATGACCCGGCTCAAATGTGTGATTCATTTGTATCATTATATTGACACAACGAAAACGAATCGAAAGCTTTCAATACAAATTTCAAAACTCGTAATTTGTTTACTGAAGTAGATTATCGTAACGCCATTTGTAAGTGTAGGAAGAGAGGGTGGAACGCTACAACCATTTTATATATAAGTGATACCAGACCAAGTGGGAGTTTTTTTTTAATATGAATACGGCACAAGCGTTCCAACTGCTCCCAGGGAAAGGATAGGAAATTGGTAAGGGGAAGGTGGGGAAGTACCTCTCTATTAAGATCTGATTACCAAACACGGCTAAAACCATTTCAAGCAAAGTTTCAATTCTGAATCGTGGTCTTACACCAGGGCGATTCTGAGAATATCTTCCACTCTGGAAGTGCCGCAAATACACTGTGTACGAGTATACATATATGTATATACTTTTTTGTATTTATATTGGGCATGCCCACCTCTATCCTCTCATACGTAGCTTCGACATAACCCGACTCAAGTATTTGATTAACTTGATCGTGCCATGGCGTCCGGGCTTTTCCATTGAATTTCACGTCAAAAACTATCTGTAATCGAATTGAGAGCTTTTCATGATAAGCTCCGAAACTCGTCAGTTGTATGCTTGCTGACAAACTAACCTTCACGTAACTTAGATAAGTAAAGCCTATATTAATAGTTTCCTTGCTTCATTCACATTCTCACATCTACGTATTCTATTCATACTTTAGACATAACCTGACACAAGCGTTTGATACTGGAGCTTCTCCGACTTCTCATTTCAGCCACCTGCTGTTACTTAACATCAACCCCACACATGGGGGGTCCTGAAGAAAATAATTTCCCTCAGGGCCTATGTCATCTTTGGGGATGCTGTGTGGAGGGTTTTTTGAAAAAAAGGAAGGAGAGGAGGTTCTGGGAAGCTAAAAGGTATGAGGGTTGGGTAAGAATCTAGGGATCAGTGTATCGCGGACATTTGAATCTCCCTCCCACTGCGGAGCAAGGCGATGGGTCGAGATACCAGTTAGAGAGATCGAATGGTCTCCCCAAACCAGTCTCGCCCGATCTGTAAAGCCACGCAGCTGGTGGGCAGGCGCATCCTAAACAAACCTCACTCTATGAACCCGGGGACCCCTGCTAAATCACCAAACGTAGCGAACCACTTGGGGTGACCTATGGCAGAGGTGTTGGCTATCCAGTAAATGGTTCCCGGGGCGGCGGTACCCAAACCCGCCTTCCAAATTAGAATTACATTACATTCCTTTCACTGTCCATTTGCGCTTTTGTTATTCCGATTCTTGACATTAGTGACATAACAGATAACCCAACCCAAATACAGGGTTTTCCAATAAGAGGTGTTATTTTGAATACCCCGCTATTTCGGTAGATGTTACTTTTGAAGCTGTCATTTTTTGACATTTGACAAGTAAAAACTACGCCATTACTAAAAATGGAACGATACACGCTTCAACAACGCATTGAAATTATAAAAATTCACTTGAGTGAATCAAATGCAAATCATCAAGATGATGGGCCTCATCACTCAAGAGTGATGAGGCCCATTTCCACCTCGGTGGCTTCGTCAACAAGCAAAATTGTCGCATATGGGGCTCGGAAAACCCAAGAATTATTGTTGAAAAGCCTCTCTATCCTCAACGTGTGACTGTTTGGTGCAGTTTATGGTCCGGCGGAGTCATTGGACCTTACTTTTTCGAAAATGAGGCTGGAGCAACAGTTACGGTGAATGGATTGCGCTATCGAGAGATGATTAATGATTTTTTATGGCCGGAATTGGATAGTATTGATCTGGACAACGTTTAATTTCAACAGGACGTGCCACACAAGCAACAAAACCATTGATATTTTACGATTGAATATCAAAATAACACCTCTTATTGGAAAACCCGGTAGTTGATTCGCTTGACAGTAAGTCAGTCATCTTGAGACACCCTTAACTTTATCTTCCATCCACTTGCGCATCATAATATAATCATCTGACACTCAAAAGAGTTCCACCCATTCCCTCTGCTTATCCAAACCGCCAGTGTTACTTTGTGTGTGTGTTTTTAACATACACATTCGCATTACGGTCGAATATTTGTTAATAGAAATAATTAAGCAAGAACTTGGTTTAATGTTGATTGAAAACATTAAACTAAACAAATATTATTTTAAGCACGCCATCAAATCATTTAAAATTAATTTGCAATAAACGTTTTAATGGTTTTCAGTTTTAGACGAAAATACATTAATTAATCATTACAGACCAATTTATCCAGTGACCCAAAATTACGCTGGTCAATTAAAATTAGCACAACAGAATGTGCATTACTCCATTATTAGTTTACTGGATAATTGGTGGAGTTAGCTGCTGTTAAGTGCTGGGGGATATACATAGTACCGAACATGGAGGATAGGCGTGCCGCTAATATATTTAATAAATTTCTCCTCTTTATCGTCAACGACACGTCAATATAACAGAAAGAGAGAAAACAAGGAAACTTCACTGGAAGCTTTACAAAATAATTTACCACTTTAAATTTTAGTTTTCGTATTAAGGCGATGCCATACGTAGTAATGCAAAATCATGTGTTTTTGGTTTGAAAATTTGGTCGCCTAGAAATGTTACAGATGATTTAATTAAATACTGCGAGTAGAATACATCTTGGCCTTTGAAATAATCGAGTATTTTTTAGATAAGTCTTTTTATAAGCCCAGAAAAAAATAATGTATAAGGCCTATGAAAACTGCTTTAAAGTTCAAAATCTCCTACTTACGAACCCATTTTCGGTTATGATTTTATTTTACTATGTGGAAAATTAAGTTATTTATAAAATGATCGAAAAAAAATTAAATGTTTATGCCCTAACATCCACAAAATAAAATAAAAGGCACTTTTTGGCCATGTTTTTTTCTTGCATAAATCAAGACATGCGGATGGTGTTAAGCGGGAATTTAAACCTTATCGCCATCTACGTAAGGGTTATTATTGATAGCGGCTCAATTTAAAATATTACACGACGTAGTGCATCGCCTTAAGCATTAATTTTTTTTGAGTATAATAACAAACTTTCATTGAACGTTTTTTAATACACTTAAATTATAATAGAACAATGCGAAACAGACGAAAATATTATGGTACCTACATTGCAAATCTTATCTCTGATTACAGAATTTGAACAATTCATCAAATTTCAGTGTACAAATTAAGTTCTATTCATGTTCTGTTATTGTTTCATCGTGGGCCGGTTGTTTCACAGTACTTGGACAATTACAGAACATGAATAAGACTTTCCCAGAACTTCAATATTGAGTTTGATATTTGATGAATTGTTCAAATTCCGGAAAACAACCAGTACTCTACTTGAATTATAAGGCAAAATTTCGCAAAAAGGGAGCTCTGGCGTCATGAAATTTGCCCAACTTTTTCCGTTTGCGGTTTCTAGGACAAAGTAATTAATTTCGGTGACCGTATAAATCATCACATCTTTAAAAAGTTATATAAAGTCATGGAAAGTGATGAAACAAAAACTTTATTAACTGGGTTAATTAGGTTAGGTTAGGTTTAAATTACTTTTTTTTATCGTTTCTAATGACTTTATATCACTTTTTAAAGGTGTGTTGAATTGTCACTGGAGTTATCATGGAACCTTAATTTCAGCTCTTGATGTCCTAAAAAGCTAGATAGCATTGCTATATCATTGTAATTGTAAATAAAAAATACTAGACGGTATATTGTTTATATGTTCCTTATGTGTCAATTGAACAAAAAGAAAAAAACCGAAAAATACAATGTTAAAAGTTGGGCGTAAATGGCTAACGAATTTGCTAACCACTCCGTCCCTCGTTTATATGTATTATGAAATATGAATAGAAGTATGAACTTTAATCGGCTACAAGGCACACTTAGTAACACCCACTTCCGAAATATTTTCTAGAAAATTCATTGATTCCCGAATAGTTTCCCGAAATAAGCATGACTGCATCCCTACTCAATCCGTAAACATGCAACAAGGATGTACCCGGGAAGGAAGGAAGCTATTCCCGGATTAACAGACCCAAGAAACAGTGGCTTTTGAGTAATGCGTTCTGATGGGAGTCAATTACTCCGATAGCAGAAATACGATAAATCGAATGCGCGATTTTTTTAGATTTAATGCAACGTTTATGCGTTTTGATGAAAATGTGTTTACTTTACGCTTTCGTACAGGACCGCAGCGAGGGTTTGTGCGAAAAAAAACGCCAAGCGGTACAAATTTTTAACTAATAAAAACATATTTGTATATTTGTACCTGATTCACGAGTGAAAAGGCTGGTGTAAAATTTCAGGTTCTAACAACAGGATATAAACGTCATGCAGGCTGATATGAAATGACTACCAATAATAATTATTTATACCACATGCAAACAAAACAATATTTCTAAAAGAACATTACTACATCGCTATTAAAGTATATAACCACGTATTTACATTACATTAAACGAATACACACTATATACCTATTTAAATAATCACTAAAAACAAGCATTTAAAAAAAATGTTGTGACATTTGCAGTGACACCAAGAATTCTTTACATGAAGTAAATACCTGTGTCATAGGTATTTACTTCATTTAAAGAAGGCATACAGGGTGTATCGGCACGTACCCGACAAACTTTAACCAGCTATTCCTTAGCACATTTGGAGTAAAAAATGTTATGGGCACTTTGCTGTCCGGTAACATTTTTTTTAATAAAAAATTTACTATTCATATTTTCACCACATGTCACCAATGTTTTATCCTTTGTCAAAGTTTGAAAACCCGTCTGGCAATATTTTGTTCGAGTTTCATTGAATAATGAACGTACGTACCTACGTTGACACGCTTTTACAATCACAACGAAATGGCACGGCACCATTCGTCTCATTTTTAACTATTATTATTTAGTGTGTACGAAAGAGCGAGGACACTTTTTGAAACACTTTCTAATAACAGCTGTTGAACACAAGAAACAATGCAAATGACAGTGACGGAGTGTGGATTTTTTTATTTATTTTTTTGTTTTTAATGGAAAAAAAATGTTACCGGACAGCAAAGCGCCCATAACATTTTTTATTCCAAATGTGCTGAGCAAATAGCTGGTTAAAGTTTGTCGGGTACTTGCCGATACACCCTGTATATATTGTATATTTAAACACTGTGATATTATAATACGTACTTTGTCTACTTCTTGTGAATACCCTAAAAGATTCTCGAGGAGTCAATCGTGGATACCGTTTATAATTTTTCGTTAGATGTTGGGATGTCCTCATACGTTATTCGGTCAATCGTCATTTATATTTTTGCCTAAAAAACAAAAGAACCAAAATAATACTATTTGGATAATTTACATGGCTCCGTTTTGGTGCAAATTAATCTCGGACATTCATAACTTTCGTAATATATTCAGTATTTCGCATTTAATTTTGCCTCCTTGTATTTTTAATATACATTTAATTTTCTCATTGTACACGTATAAAAATGAGTGGTGCTAATTTATTAAGAATCTCTTCAAATTATTGATAATCAGGTATAAAAAAGGGGCTTCAGACAGTTTTTCAAGAAAAATTAAGTAAATTCTTAATATATCGGAAAATGTGCTCATGCAGATTTGCCTTGATAATACATAATATTCGGATTTTTATGAACCCATGTTCCGCCATCATGGTAATATATTCGTATTTTACTAAAAGTTTATCAGGAAACCTATTAATTCATTATTTAAGGACCTTCAATGCCATTTTAAACGGATTACCAATAACTAGAAGAGATTCTTAACAAAACTAGTAAAACTCTCTTTTCTCCGTATAGATAAAAAAAAACTTTTAAATTAATGAAAATTATAACGAATGATTCGGTAGATTTTTATTTTAAATAATCGTTGCTCTTTTATCAGGCACAAGAGTACCTCTTTTCTGATAAGGTAGATATGACCAAGACTGTCCTTACATGTAATAAAAAATAATGAAAAATGGTGGACGATGCAGGGGTTCATTCAAGGGGCCGCCCCTGGTTTCGGCCGCCCGTGTACGCCACACACACTGTGCACAAGAATGTAGCAGCCCTGCCTGACTGACTCAATACTGTCACTGTTTTATTTGGAACCCACAAAACTCCCGTGGGTAGATCCTTCTAGTAAATAAGAATTATAGGAACCCAAGCAAAAGGGGTGATTTTATCTTGCCGTCATTTTATCATTTTGCATAATGAGCAATAATCATCCACAAACAAAACATGAGTCAAAAAATTGACAGTCAAATTAATTGTCGAAACAAATTTTGAAAGAGAAGATCATTCAGATTAATTTAGAGTGGGTACCTAATGTCTAGATTCTAGACATTATAATGCACTCTTTGTTAGATAATTGTTTAATCACCTTGGTCATTAGAAAGTCAACGTAAGAATACAAGAATGGTTGCCCCGATTTTGTCTTATTTTAGTATAGTTGGAGAGAACTACAAATTATCTGTCACATCAGTTAAAATTGACGACCTGAAAATACAAGCGGGGACTGAGTCTGAGATGCCTGGGGCGACTCCGGCTCTACATAAGGATAAGGAAGGAAGGTTAAGGAATTATCCTTAACCTTCAAATGAACGACTTTTTCGCTGACAGCCTCCGTGATCGAGGGGTAACAATCCGGAGGTGGCAGGTTCAAATCCTGTCGTGCCCAAGTAAATTTTATTTGATTATTTTGTGTTATTTCACAATTTATTAATTTAAAATAATATATTTTATTAGCGGCATACGTTCCAGAGTGGAATATTTGTTTCTGTTTCACACTGGTGTAAGCTGTAAGACCACCATTCAGAATTCAAACGTTACTTGAAATGGCTTTAGCCGTTAACCTTCAAGCCTCAAAACATACCCCAATTTGGAATGCCCATTGTCCTTCTGGCTCCAGACGGTTGGGAGTTGTTGGGAGCTGTTGGGACTCTTGTGCGCTATTCACATTAAAAATAATAAAAATCAAAACAATCGCAGACATTCACATAAAAAAGAATAAGAATGAAAAGAATCGCAGATATTCACATAAAAAAAGAATAAGAATCAAAAGAATCGCAGATATTCACATAAAAAAGAATAAGAATGAAAAGAATCGCAGGTATTCACATAAAAAAGAATGAGAATCAAAAGAATCGCAGATATTCACATAAAAAAGAATTAAAATTAAAAGAATCGCAGACGAAAAAGTTGTTAAATTTATGTAAGTACAATAATTTAATATCCTAAGGCGCAATTGAAAAGTTATGTAATATGTCAAACGAGCAAATAAATTACACGGACATTATAATATCAGGCAGAAATATTATATGTATGTAGGTGCCAGTTGAGAACGTTATTCTAAAAGTTATTCTACGCGTGCTTTGACAGAAGGTGCTCCGAAGATAAGTCAAACGCAAAACCAACATTTTTAAACGGTTGACATTTGTCACACGAGAATAGCGTTCAGTTATCAACAGTTAGGCTGTTATAAGAAAAGTAAACAAACCAATGTGAGGTGATTCATGGAGATATATACGTGAATCCGTGAAGAATTGACATAACACTCATCTCTTCTATTTTCATCAAACAACTAACACCTGCCGCGAGTCCATATGACGTTGATCAAAACGTCGGCTAATTTTTTAACGTCTTGTCGGCTATTCTGTGGATTTTTGAGTTTCTCTTCCCACTGTGTGTGCTAGGCCGTCAATCGTGACACGTGATTACAGTAGACTCTCGATCTGCCGGGATAGATAGTGAAAAAAATTCGGGAAAATTAAATTTCCGGTTAGTTAAAATTCTTAAAAAATAATTAAAGCCTGTGTTAAAACTTGTATGGCGAGCGATATGCTGAATTAGGCCAAGCCATGATTCGTATTGCTCGACCAATTATTTTAAGGGCAGCAAAAAGTATTCTTGCAAAGCTGCAATATGGCAGATTGTCTACAGGTTTCATTGCATATATTTTTAATAATTTACCTTCATCAACTTTTCCACTATTTCTCCTCTGTCTGGCCATTATTGTATAGAACGGAATCAATTAGTACTAGTTAGAAACAACGTACGTTCTGACCCGTAGTAAGAGTTCAAAGATGGTTTGAAAGGAAAATATGTCAAAACGAATGTTAGAGGCAGCGCGCTTATATTAAAAAACGATAATAATTATGCGAAAATGGTGAAATTTTTTAATAGAGCAAATCTTTTGAAATAGAGAAAAAAATCTCTCGAATGCTTTAGTTGCTTTTAATACTGTTAATTTTTTCATACCTATAACACGTTTAAAAACAAAACAAAACGTGTTTTCAATAATTTTCGGAGCTTACTTTGCAATCTTTTTTTATCGAGAGAATTTCAATGTAATTACGGTTAACAACTTTTTTAGATACAATCTTCAAAAATTACTTTTTTTTGGAACTTAAAAACTTTAAGAGTTAAATAGAAACATTTAATAATTCGGTAGAAATTGAGATTGCGTGGCTAAATTTCTATGAGCATTTGGTTCGATTTGATCAGTGGCGATTTGTGATGTGAAAAAAAACGGGCAGCAAAATGACATCCACATTGTTACTCCAAATTTGTTGAGAATCGCTGGTGAAATCTATCTAGTACGTGCTGTTACACCCTGTACAGATTACAGGACACCCAGACAGTGGTGGGGGACACGAAACTTTATTAGTATTGACGTAATTATTATTTATTTATTAATAACCCAACGAAGACTTTTTATTACAGTGGAAACAAAACATTGTAACAACAGAAAGGAATGTGACGAGGCATCCCCGAAAAGCCGATTCTCGGTTAATTCCAACCCGTTAAATCGAGAGCGACTGTACTTGAAGCTTAAAAATTGCTTGAACGCTTAGCCACTTTAACACATCATTAGAATAGAGCAACGCATCCCAAACTTTCATGGGGATTGACTTCTAACAAGGATCTTATAATTTTTTTTTCGTTTATTAACCCTTCATTACTATCATCACATTTGTTCAGTTTGCAATGTTTTCTGTGTATTTCAATTGCGCTATATACAGCTTTTAAATTTCCGTAAAAACAAATACTGTTTTAGAAACTAGATAAAATTATTAACTCTTACATTACTCTTTATAAATAATAAAATTTTAATATCAAACGTAAAAAAAATTGTCAAATACGCTAACCACATTTTTACATAATTTGTTTACTCAAGTCATAGAAAAATTCAGAGAACTCGATATTTTGAAAACATATTCGTTTTGTTTGGGAAATTTTGTTAGAAAATTGTACCTTTATTTTTATCTCATAAAAAATAAAAATATTTTTTTTAATGTTTCGATCGTCACGATAGAGGCGCCAAATATGAATTATTCATTTTGGCTAATTTTAGGATTTTATTAATGGAATCCAGTAAAAATATTTGAGGCAAACTTTATTTTTCTTTCTAACGTCAAAATTTTTTTGTATATCCACATGATAGAAAAAATATAAATTTAGACACAACGTTACATTCGAATACGCGTGTTATTTTAATATTATATAGATGTCACAGGTAAAAAAAATATTTTTTTAATAAAACAACGCCATCTGTTGGACGTAATAGCAAAACGCGCCATTTTTTCTCTATCTGCACAGACCGACTGTGTAGAACTAAACGGGTAGAACTAGTTTAAAATATAGAAATAAATAGTTATTGGTTACGTGTTGGGAACCCTTGGAACATAGGTTTTCACAAAGCAATAGTCTTGATTTGAATGGTTATTTAACGTTTAGCAAACGCTGATTATGTACCTACTATAAACGATCTTCTAAATAAATGCTTTTCAAACGATCTTCACAAAATATTTATAATATTTTTATTCTTATCGGTGATGTATTTATGTTATGCATTCAATTATCATTCAGCCTGAACATCTGGATAATTGAATTATATTAAAAATATACATTTTTTCATCTCGTATTGGATAGTACACCGTGGTGAGATATATGTTTTCCTTTCCGCACACAAAAGTGTATCGCTAAATAAAACGTTGAATATTTTGTAGAATTTTATTGGGTTATATTACGCTGCTGCGTATAGACATGAGAAAAAAATGCTCGAGATCAGCAATGGAAGCAACCGCAAGCGGCGTTTCGCGCCATTTGCAGTTGCATTCCCATGCGTCATGGTTCAGCTCGGCAGTTCGGCTCGCTTGTTTATACGCACCCTTGCGATTCCTACTTCATATCATGTTGAAGGAAAACCCGATTGAATGAGCGTAACGTAACATCACTAAAATGATATTTCCATAACGAACTTTTGAGCTTTGAAATATATTTTTTTTGTCTAAAAATAAGACAAGACGCGATATTATTTGTTCCACCTTTTTCAATTTCAATAATAGCAGTAATATTCATAATGCATTATCCACAATTAGTTTAAAATAACTCATTTCGGGAAAGACAAAATTATCCGATCAAAAGGAAATTATTTTTACATAAGAATACATGAATTTGAAATTGAGTTACACTTTTTCATTGATTTTAAAACAGACTAGACATACCACAGTTAAATGAAAAATATTTTATAAATACATTAAGGCGATGCGCTACGTAGTAATGCACAATAACGTGTTTTTTGTTTGACATTTTCATAGCTTAAACATATTAATACCACGAGTAGAACACATCTTGGCCTTTGAAATGATCGAGTTTTTTTTATACGTTTTTTTATAAGCCCAGAAAAAATTATTTATCAGGGCTTTAAAAACTGCTTTAAAATACAAAATCTACTACTTATGAACCCGTTTTCGGTTACGGTTTTATTCTATAATGTGGAAAATTAAGTTGTTTATAAAATGATCGTAAAAAAAAATAATATTTGTGCCTAAACGTCCGCAAAATCAAATAAAAGCCACATTTAGGCGATTTTTTTTTCATGCATATAGCAAAACAGGCGAATGGTGTTAAGCGGGAATATAATCCTTATCGCTATCTACATAAGGAGTGTTATTATAGTGCATCGCCTGGAAAGATATACAGAAGTAAGGGAGTTACAAAGAAAGATTGTGTCACTGGTTAAGAGGGAGCTACAAGCCAAAAATGTGTATATTCTTGGTATACCTTTTATTGTAGGTAATAAAGGCATTAAAATCGCTTGACAAACGGAGTCTAGAAACGTTCGATTTCAAGCACAAAACTGGTTTTTATTTATTTTGTAAATAATGTTATAAGAAAGCAAAAATATTAATCAAGTGAAACTGTCACAGATAATCTTAGCTATAATTCTGTATTTTTTTAAAAGTTGTTTCTATTGAAAAAAATATTTTTTAGTGGTTTACATTAATATTTTTTATTGAGTAATTTATTTTTTTATTTGTATTCTACTCAAGCGAAACGATAATAAAACCTTCAATTTATCTAAAGCATATTTTTTAGTATTCATAATGTACATCAATTCGTTATAAAGATTAATCAAAATAGTGATTTAGCACTAAGCTTCGCCTCAATAAGGCTGCTGAGAAAATATACTGAGCTCTTGACAATGATTTTATGTTGTTGTTTTGCGTATATGCGATGTATTGTAAGGAGATTCTAAATTTAGTCGTGTTATGATGACGATAAGCATATTTGATTTTGTGAACCTGTTTTGTGCTGATGTTTATCTTAATTAAATTATGGTTTATTTATTGATTAGTGAAAAAAACCGCCTAGTAAAACTAATCACTTAAACGAATACCATCATTGAAAAAAGAAAAGTTGCTTGAAATGGATTAAGCGACCATTTCGGTGACCACATCTGAATAACCAGGTTCTTCCCAACCTTCCAACCACACACTCCTCTCTCCACTCCCTTCAACCTGACGACACATATCAATTGGGGATGCCATATTTCCACTGTGAACAATTGGGAGTATTTGGGACACTTTTGCGGGATTAATTTTTTTTATATTAATATTATTTTCTAAAGAACGTAAGGAAAAAAAATTACATCTTAAAAGGTACGGAACGGTCCGATTTTATGATTGGAATGAATCACGAATTCCAAAATTCTTTTCTAAAAAGATTTATCTTCAAATTCCTCTGAGTTTAATAAATAACGTACCTACTGAACACACATCGTCCGCAAACATTACGGAACTCACTGTGTACTAAATAATAACTCACTCTTAACGAACAATATTATTTTACGTAAACAAGCAATTTTTGTTTCATTTAAGACTTGTTTGGTAGTATTATTTTTATTGTTTACCTATATGAGGCGAGTATGGGTATCGCCGCCCCGGGAACCATCTATTGGATAACCAACACCTGTGCCATGGGTCACCCTAAGTGGTTCGCTACGTTTGGTGACTTAGCAGGGGTGCCAGGATTCATGGGGTGAAGTTTACCCGGGTCTTGGCGGTGGCCGGATCGGGATAGACTGGTAGGGAGACTTTTTGACCTCTCCAACTCTCTCGGAACATTACCTTGCACCGCAGTGGAAGGGATGGATTCATTCGTTCATCACTCAAATATAGCATAGGCCCTGAGGTGAATTATTTTCCTCGGGGCCTCCTCTGTAAAGCTAATGTAAAAAATAATTTAAAAAAAATAATCACTACTGTAACCGTAACTTTTACAAAAAAATATCGTATGACCTTTCTTATGAACGTGTTTTAAAATTAGCACAACCGATAAACAACCATTAATGTATTGTAAACCGTTTTTTACCAGTTGAGAAAAATTTAAAACAGGTTTATTAGTAAGATTGTGAGTGTGTTGTGCGGTTTTTGCCGCGAATCAAACGCCGATCTACGCCGGAGCTAGCAGGTATACACTAGAGCCTACGCCTACACACTCGCCGTAAACCTTACGCGTGTGCTTACGAGTTTTATGATAAAATTTATGTATACATTTCTGGATTAACTGTTAAATGAATCATACCAGAATATGCGAAATAAAAATCAAAAAATTAATTGAATCGTTCTCTCAAATTTATTTATCAACAAATTGGTAATTAATTTCTCATAATTCGGAATTTTACTCAATTTTAGAACAGACCTTGTAGATATGATTATTTATATTTTATCTGCCAAGCGTTGATCTTTTTAATCCACGTTTAACAACGAAAAAAACGAATCATTTTATGTAGAAATAAGAAAAATTAAGTTAACTTAATCCAGTTAAAGGTTTAGTTCTGTCAAATAAATGTATTTTTGTTTGAAAAGTGTGTCAAAGTGTGGTCTAGAAATATCTAAAATTCTCTTTCACAATAATTCTCCAATAGCTGAACTATTTTCATCGTCTTGGTATGCATTAAAAAATAACAACTGACCTAGTTAAATTGTCATTTCTGATTTCTGATGACGCTTCGTCTCCAGTCTGAATAACTACTTGCTAAATGGAAACGCATCGGATCAGATTATATAACTATTTTGAAAGAAAATTGCAAACTGCAGTTATAACACATTATATTAAATAATATCAGAATTAAATAGAATTGCTAAATTGCGTTATTGGTCTTGATTTGCGATTTGCAAGCCATATTGCAGAAGCATTATTTTCAGTTTATAGATAATTTACGTGGCTAAACACAAATAATATTACTTAATATTTATATTGCGTAGTGTAAGGTAGGAAAGATGGGTATTGGGTATTGTAAAAGGTTTTGTGTTATATTGTGTTTCGTTAATACCTCTCGGGAAACCAGTTCTGAGGGTTCCACATGCTTTAGTTAAACTATTAGGTTTGTGCATGTGTATTAGATATTTTAATCACTTTAGAATGCCAAAATTCCGATTAAAGTGTAATATAATTGGTATTGCGTCATATTTGGTACCTTTTTTTTATCCAGACTGAAACCTTTTGTTTGATTTTATGTTTTGATGTATTCTCTGCGGGTTGATTATATATATATTATAAAACCAAGCCTCTTTTACAAGCGGTAAGAAAAAACTTTTTTTATTTTTTTTTATTAAAGCACGTAATTACATATAAAATCGTATTAACACTGTGATTTTACATATTAAGAGATTTGAATACTACACTTCCATAGAAGCGTTAGCTTGTGTTTGAAAAAGGAGGGCACAGTACATTATTGTGGTTATTTATAAGCAATTCATAATATGATAGGTATTACGCGTTATAGTAAGTACATTGCACTGATAATATAAAAAAAATTAGAAAAATACGGGGTTTTCCAATAAAAGGTGTTATTTTTTTATTCAATCGTAATAGATCAATGGGGTCGTTGCTTGTGTGGCACGTAGCGCAGTCTTGTTGAAAGTAAACGTTGTCCAGATCAATACCATCCAATTCCGGCCATAAAAAATCATTAATCATCTCTCGATAGCGCAATCCATTCATCGTAACTGTGCTCCAGCCTCATTTTCGAAAAAGTAGGGTCCAATGACTCCGCCGGACCATAAACCGCACCAAAAAGTCACACGTTGAGGATAGAGAGGCTTTTCAACAATAACTCTTGGGTTTTCCGAGCCCCAGATGCGACAATTTTGCTTGTTAACGAAGCCACCGAGGTGAAAATGGGCCTCATCACTCAAGATGATTTGCATTTGATTCACTCGAGTGAATTTTAATAATTTCAATGCGTTGTTGAAGCGTGTATCGTTACATTTTTATTAATGGCGTAGTTTCTACTTGTCAAATGTAAAAAAATGACAGCTTCAAAAGTAACAACTACCGAAATAGCGGGCTATTCAAAATAACACCTTTTATTGGAAAACCCTGTATATTTTAAAAATAATTAAATAAAACTTAACAAATAAAAAAAATTATTGAATGACAATTATTTTTATAAATAATTACATTTACCCGTATTTAATGTATGCATTTAGCCACGTAGGCAAGGCCAGTGCGTGGGTTAAGGTTAAGATTAAGGGTGTAGTTTTTTGTAAACCTAGTTAGCATACTCAAAAAATTTGTGTTTCGTAGCTCTGTTTTAGAAAACGAATTTATTTATATTGCAGTCGGATAGTGATAATCGTGTTATTTAAGATATCTATGTTAATGTGTAATTTCTTAATTCTCGTGGCTTTTTGGTAAATTTCTTATCGCACGTGTGAGTGGATTTATATGTCGCCACTGATCAACGACAAAGATTATTTTGCTAACCAACACGAAAAGAAGAAAAGTCTCCGACGTAGAAAAAACAGCATAATGAAGTCATAAGGCAGAAAGACAAATTAACATGGTTATTAAATTTTGATTTAGTAGGCTTCTTATTAAAGAACTGAAAAATATGAAACAATAAAGTAAAGTTTTATATTATTTTTTAAAATATTTTATTTCGTTTTTCTAAAAAAATCTAACCGATAAGTGTACATATTTCATGACGCCAAAGCCAGCAGTTCAAGATTTCCGCTTTTGCATTCATGCTCTATGATCAGCCATTCTTCTAAGAATTTTAAGATTGAAAATAGTTTAATTAATATTTGAGTAAAAAAAATTATACCAAGTAAATTTCGGTATAAGCGGAAATTTCTCCGAAACTTCTTGATACCAATCAATCCTCTCACTGTCAATAGACTCACAAGTGACATTTAACAAATGCGACCACTACTGACCACCTACGTGTTTCATATTGGATTTAATGGCTACTTGTCTATGTATGTTTCTGGGTGTCATCCAAATTATTAAATGTTCACAGAATAGTAAGGGGAATATTAAAAAAACGTTCCTAAACTATATAATATTATTCATTTGGTACTATAAAGCTGCAAAACTCCGTAATGTCTCCCTTTTTCAAAATTTTGGTCAATGTAAGAACAGAAACACAGTAGGTGATTTGGTCAATGTAGGAACAGTAAGACAGTGGGTGATTTGGTCAATGGAAGAACAGTAACACAGTAGGTGATTTGGTCAATGTAGGAACAGTAATATAGTAGGTGATTTATTTTTATTTTACAGAAAACTTCTGTTTTCATTTAACAATGGCGTCAAATCTTATGTCAATGTTTATAAATATTGCACAAAGTGATATAATGTTATATGTATATAGATGTAACATAACGCGTAAATTAAATGTTTACATGTCTTTATTTGATATACCTCAATTGGTTTTATTTATTCAACATTATTCTTGTATTTGTTTTTAATATACGTATTTCATTTATTTTATTTCATTTTGATAAAATGCAAATGTAAATACCCCATAACAGGTTACACCTAGTGAGTAAAATCAAATTATATATCGAATTATCGTAGATACTTACCTACGTTACATTGTATTAAACTGAACTGATATATCATTTCAATTCCGTAATGTGTATTTATACGCTGAAGTTCCACATTCATTAAAGCCAAATTATTTGGTAATCTAAAACAGTAACTGGGCTTTCAAGTGGCATTTGAACTTCAGTTATAAATAGCAGTTTAGAGAATCCTACAAAAACTTGATTAACCTTGTAACATAAGAAGAATAATGAGTAAAATTAGAATACATTATATCGTTCAGCTGCCAGGTTTCGGTATTTGGAATCGATCGAGATAAACTAGTGAATATAGTGCCCTCAATATTGGAAACGTGCTGGGCGTCCCTTTCCCTAGCGTTAGTCGCGAGTCGTTCTGGCCAAATCTCCAGCTTTCATGCACCGGAGCTTTTGCCGCCGACGCCAAAGTGTTCGCAACGGGAGCAGAAATAGACTCCTCAAGTGGGATGGTCGGATGGTGGGATGGCGGGAGGTGGGGGATGACGGGCCGTGTGTACCGGATCCCTGCATTCTGGAACAGCTCCTATCGCTTCCTCGCCACTATTCCCCCTGCCAAAGGCTCATTCAGACTCCGATTGCGAAGAGACTCACTTCTCATCAAGCAAAGCTAGCGACATCTGATCGCTGCAAGCAATCCGTTCGATTCGATATCCTTACACCGCGAGAGATAAGCAATGGCTGACGTCGACGTACAAGTACAGTTCACCACAACAAAGACCAGGAAGGTCAAGAAGACCACCAGCAGCAAGAGGCGCGAGTCCAAGGATGGCGGCGAGGTCACCGTCACGGAGATCGAGCAGAGCAATACGTCCAACGATGGGTATGTGCTGTGTGCTGTGAGCTGTGAGGGGTTCCCCAGTCAATCAATCAATCAATCAAACACCTTCACCTAGTGCAGTGCTTCCCTCCTGTGAACTGTGTCAGTGTTTATCGGACACTAGCCTCCCTCCTTCCACCAGTGATTAGAGTGATCAAATCCTTACGTTTCTTGCAAATCTGAAACAATTGGTGTAGATGTAGAAGTACCGAATGTGCCAAGCTTTCGAGGATAAATCAACCGAGGGAAGTTACGCTAAAGTTCCAATAATAAATATGTCAATCGACCGTGACCTGCGACAATATTGACATCCGTAAACCATTTGAGTAACGGTTATTTTTCTGTATCAAATTAGTAAACCAAACGCTATTAAAGTAAACAAAACTTTTCCCAAATGATTCGAGTTATGATCATTAATTATCAAGCGACTTGAATGTTTTTCACTGGTCAGAAATAATACTTTAGAGGCACTTAATCTTCCCCCACGCTACCTCCTACTTCATGAATGAAAAATAAATTCTCGGGCATTCTGCTAATCCAAAGAGCATATCAAAGTTTAAAATTACACCCTTTTTCAATCTCATAAATATTTTGTAATAAAAAATATCATTTTATCACACATTAAACGACCGAAATGTGTAAAATAATATATATAGTTTTTTTTACTATTCATTTTTGTATCACTAATTAGCATACTGTAATGTTATATTTTATCGTGAATCGATTATGAAGAGTATCAAATAATACAAATTATTTATAGAATGACTCGTTTTACATACGCCTTTTGCAGGGAACTAAATTTAGCGCGCGAAGTTTCCGCGTGAAAAGCTCACCTTTGCAACTGAGCTCACCGCGAGCTTTCAATATATATTATACTCGTACTTCTCAATATTGTGAAACTTTCAAATCATATCGGATATTGTAGAATTATTTCATTTAAAGTTATTTTTATATATTCAATAATTATTGTTATGTATTTATAAATAAACTGTTTTTTAAATATATATAATAAAAACTTTGAATTAAAATGGAATTCTACAAATTAAACTTGATAACAATAAATAAGAATCGTTAAGGTTGAACGTGACGTGCGTTATAATCTACGCGTTCATTTAATTATTTTATAAAAATACACTTATTGCAGTTACGCTTTAAAATATTAAGACGAATTATTTGTTTGCGCCTGTACATACGTTATATGAATATGAATAAATAGTTTTGTCGGTATAAAAACTCAATTAATTCAAGAAAGGCATTCAAATAAAATATTGGATTGAATACCCGATACAATATTGTATTTGAATGCCCTGGATTTTTATACAAAAAAAAACTATTCATATTCGTATTGCTTATGTACCAGCGCAAATAAATAATTCGTACATATATTATAAAGCATAACTAGCAAAAAAAGTAATTTCATAAAATAATTAAATTTACCCTATCTATGAACGCTTAGAGTATAACGTACGTTACGTTTACTTTTAAATACAGAACAGTTAAAATCAATCATAATACAATGTATGTTATTTTGTATTGTACATCGTTCAGTTATATGACATAATAACATTATGTAGGCCAATCTGAAAGCTTTCCAGATGTTTTCGGTTGCCACCCCATGAAAATGGAACGTCCACTCGAAGCGCGGTCAGTTTTGGCATGTTTTCGTACCAAATAGCTTTTCGGGTGCTTTGTTATTGGTCGCGTGCGCAAAACTTGGAAAAACGTTTTTCGTGAATCAACAGTTTATTTTTAATTTCGTAGTAGAGTGAAAATATAACGGAAAATCACTTCGATGGAAGTAAATGAGGAGTTTACGGTTGTCAGTATTGACATTCACTGAAATATCAACGAACATTTCCCAATTTTCCTAAATTTTAATTTAAAATGCTTAGCATCGAAATATTCAAAATCTTCGAACTCCAGCCACAGCACATACCCTCTATAATGAAAGGTACATTATATGAGAAATAATTTATTTATAATTAACATAAAAATAATAACTATTGTGGAATGTTTACTAATATTTACAACTTTTGAAAATCGGCAACAAGCCCTTTGACATTCATCGTTTGCGGTGCTATCCAGTGGCTTTACAGATACGATTTATAAAAAAAATATCCGGAAACCTATTGTTAAATATTTTCCAAATGTTTACTTGCAGAAATCTGCACAATTAATGAGATGAATGAATTTTTACAACTGCAATACTAGTAGATTTATATCGTTTTTTGTTTGTTTTGGAAACTCGCTGTTACAATAATTGGATGACACCATAAAACTGTTTTCTCAAGGAAGCCCTTGAGACAGCTGTCCGAAATGTTGACGGAACGCCAATGAGATGGTAGCACAATAGATTCAGTTTAATGGGCCTTACAGACCATTTGGTTTGTTTCAATTTGGTTTAGCGATTGTTATCTATCTGGTTGAGTTGAACGTAAAATCGAACCGTGCGTTGTATGAAAACCTCCTAGATCACAAGGCCGGGACACTGTATCAAATCAGCCTCCTAACTTGTATGGGAACCTTCAAAAAAAAATTTTTTTTTTTTAATGAACTAAAACATTTTAAGATGTTTTAATAGAGAAGAATATTTTTTTTGTAAAATCCCATACAAGTTAGGAGGCTGCTTTGAATGGGTGTCCCGGCCTTGTGATCTAGGAGGTTTTGGTTGTATGCGATAACGTTAACACTCGCAATTGACGAGTAGTCTGTAAGGCCCAAAATACCTCAACCATCAACTAACATTACTGAATCGTGACATTGTGTTCTTTCTTAAGATAATACTTTTTAAAGCTGTAATTAATCCGTCACTGGATAAAGCTTCCTTAAGTGTGCCACCAACTTTCTATAGTAAATACAACTAGTTTTACGGTCACAAATACGTTTCACGTATGTTACTTTGTAGTTTTATGGGTTTTTCTAAACATCGTTATAAAAAAATCAATCAAACAAAACTAAAAACCATATTTAATTGACAAAAAGTTTCAAATTTGTTAATAAATTTTCAACTTTTCGACATCGGCAATTGTAGAGCCAGTCCAAACTTAGCTTAAACTGGAAGAGCGCATATTATATGAAATCTAGATCGTTTTTTAAGCAGGGCGGAAATCTATTCCATAATCTTCATAATTAAAGCCAAATAGAGGCGGAATTTTTTTTTGGATTGTTTGAATCTGTTAGCCAATTTTAGCGAACTAATAAAAGAACTAATTCAATGTATTTGCATAATGGCCCATTATAATTTCTAAATAATATAACTAATCATTTATAAAATACTATTGTGGGCTAAAACACAAAGCAAAGTTTTATAATCAAAATATATGTAATGTTGACGTAATCGAGATCATCTGATACTCCTTATTACAGGATTAGTAGGCGGGTTAATGCCTTGCATAGCTGTCCGAAGTAAAGGTAGCTGTAGTATTAATAGTGCCAATACGTTAACCGGATAGGAGAAGGCGAAAGCGAAGTAAAACCGCTGACTATTTATTCGAAAATCATAATATTCTACTAAAACTCCGTGTTATCTATAGTGTTTTACTATATACATTTAATCAGGGCCGGATCTAGCATAGGTTTAGTCGGAAGGTGTTACCGGGCGCATAATCATAAAGTGCGTCAAGAATAGCTTATCATTTTTACGAAATAAGCTCGGAAAATCTTTTGCTCACTATTGCAAACTTTACCACCAAAATCATAACGCGTGCGTTTGGCTTACAAAAATATATTTAAATATTTAATGTGTTTGAACCTAGATTCACATTTTTTTCAAATGGAATATTGGAAAACAACAGTTAGAAATCGTAAAACCACCTGCGCCATTTTTTAAATAATTGATAGCCTGATTAGAATAGCTTGCAAATGCGAAAACTTGCCAATTCTGCACATTTAAGGCCTATTAAGATAAAAGCGATATTCGCTGCCGCTGTGGATTGCGAAAATTGAGTGGGTATGTGGTATTCTCACTGTTCAAACCTAGGCGGATTTCGCTTCTGATATGGGTAGCGATACGTTGTTTATTTTCGCCTGTGTAGTCGGTCAAGATCGTGCTGTCCATGAATAAATAAGATAAAAATAAATGGAAAAGATACCGCATACACAGGCGGTATTGCAGAATTGGCGGAATTCTACTTTCGCGCTAGCTGCGAAAACTCATACAAATACCCGGTGGAATCCTTGTTGGTGTTTTTCACTACCCACAGCGGCAGCGAATTTCGCTTATATCTGAATAAGCCTTTACGAAAATAATGTAACTTGAATACCTACTTAGATTTAACACATTAATTTACATTCAAAAGAAGTAAAAAAAATCTTTTGACTTGACTGATTTTAAACTCAATTCTGAATATCATTTACGTAGAGGTGTGTTTAAAAACTATGGTTGACTGTATGAGTCAAGAATGTATTGATCCCTAAGATTTAATTGTTATTAAAGTAGTTTTAATTAAATCAATTAAAATATACCTATGTAGGGCTAGTGACGATTGTGTTCACTAATCATCATATTTTTAAAAAAACCTGTCTTTATTTTGCAAATTATTGTAGGTTCGGCCCTGTATAAATACATCTTAAAAGTCCACGCAAATCTCGTCATCGCCGCCAGTGCCTAACTAATTATCTCGTGGGAAGACAGGAACATCAATGAAATAATAAGCAAAAGATTGTCAGTATCGCTTAAACTATAAATAACGTGGCTTTTTTATTCTAAGAACATCTCCAATGCGGTGTATTTTTTTAAATCTTAGGTAATATTTTATACGATAATTTACGAATTGGTAAAGGAACGTAAACACATTGTCAACGCAAATATTGTTGACAAACATTGCAAAAATAAAAATAGCAAAAATGTATTATTATTAGAATGGTTAGAGCACCTTTCGGAGTAGTTTCAGCAGTTGCTTGAAATAGCTTTCAGCTATGTTTAGTGGCTAGATCTGAATAGCCAGGCACTTACCAGCCTTCATCATCAATTTTCCTTCCCCTCAAAATGTATATTTTTTATGTGATTACCGCGCAAGTCCAGAGCTAGTGGGACTATGGCATACCCAATTGGTGTATTATGTTGTGATACAGAAGGGGAGTGGGGAAGAAAATAAGATGGAGAAGAGGAATGTGGAAGTATCTGGCTATTCAAATCTAGTCACCATGCACGGCGAAAACCATTTCAAGTGATGTTTCGATTCTCAATTCACCAGGGCGATACTAAGAGTACCTAATGTGAGGGCAAAATTTCCACTGACACCGGAACAGTTGGGACTTAAAATATATTTTTTGTTATAGTATATTAGTCGAAGATTTAAGTATTTTTTATTACATTGGCAAATAACAAATGAAAGCTATGTCAGAATAAACAGATGTACCAAACATAAAAGATGCTGTAACGTCTCACATCTTCGAGCAATATTCTGGAAAACTTTCACCGTGTTATTTTGACGAATGATCTCTGCTTGGCAATACAAAGATTAAGAAAGTTGCACGTCTGCAAATATCTTTGTTCTTCATCTCCTGAACCGAATTATTAAAATATGAAACATGAAAAAATAAGATATATAAAGTTTATCAAATATGCACCTTATCATAAAGATCCTACGCTTTTAAGTTCAGTTTCCCTTTCAAACAATCGATTCGTTTCGACATGGTTCAAAGCGGTTCTGTGACACATTAAATCCGCGTAGGCAGATTGGTTCGAAAACGAATCAACTCGAAACTGGTTGGTATAATTGGCTTTTTAGTTTTATCGTGGTCCATTAAATTGAATAAATCACCTCAATTATAGGATTTTAGAAAAAGTGGGAGTATTTAGTAAAAGACAATTGTAATTGTTAATCACGAAGAATAAAAATAAACACAAATAACATCACTATTAATCAATATTTTAAAAGAGGATCTGGTTTCAAACACCCAGGCCTTTTTCAACGCTATTGTGCCAACAATAAGGATGGGTTATTTCACAAAATTTAAACAATTCATCAAATTTCAAGTTCTGTTGTTATTTCCTTTCTGTAAAACAACTGGTTCATAATTATGCTATAACACAACTCGAATAGGACTTTCACGGAACTTGAAAATTAACTTTCAAAATTTGATGAATCGCTCAAATTTCGTTAAACTGACCCTGTTCAACTAAAGCTGGGGTACAAATGAATTGGCCATTTTATTATCACTGCCATTGACACATTAGAAAAGTACTAATTAGTATATGTTCTCCAGTTGATTTTCAGCGGCGAGTACACCAAGGCCATGAACAAGGACTGGCATTCGGGGCACTTCTGCTGCTGGCAGTGCGACGAGTCCCTGACGGGCCAACGCTACGTGCTGCGCGATGACCACCCCTACTGCATCAAGTGCTACGAGAGCGTCTTCGCCAACGGCTGCGAGGAGTGTAACAAGATCATTGGAATCGACTCCAAGGTAAATGCCTACTCCAATACTTCTTTATCAACCTGCCTACGCCCCCTGCTCCTTGGTTTTGTTCTCTCTCGACAAACTGTGTGTTTCGACTTGTGGTGAATACTACAATATTTACTTGTTTATCATCCACCTTCCTTCATCCCCTGTTTGCCCATATGATTCCATCCTCCCCGAATTTCATTCCTCCCGTAGGATGTACAAAAGAAAATAAGTATTTAGAACTAGCTTCATTCTCTTTGGTACCGGTGGACATCCGCGAAATACGCAAAACAATTTGTACGGGTCGACGTTATAAGCTGTGGAGTGGGCAGCATCGCTCCCGTACCATCCCTTATAAACCATGAAATAGTGATCACCTCATCCTAAAGTAGCACATCAGACTCTACGCAGCTTCACTCTGTATACTATCAATCAAAGTCACTAAAGATTATTGGGATTAACAGAGCATTTGAAAATAGTTCGTTCGTTAGTAGTGGTCCCCCTTTTGGCCACCTGGTTAATTCTTCAGTTGCCTTTTTGACAACATGCACAGATTAGTTTCTAGGTATGTCAATTTACATTGTACACGGTTCACATTTATCACAATTATGATCATTAGTCGTTTACGTCTCACTCCCTTGTATTCGATACGATTGTGTAAAAACTGGCTGATTTTTCCACCTTCCCACAATAAGATAAAAAATTCCCAGTGTTGAAGATTCAAAAACTATATTCAAAACAAATACTTACTTTCCTTTACAAGAACCTAAACACATTTAAAACTTCACAAACTTCTCGCAATACCAGAACAAGACATGCACACCAACTACTAATACCAAAAACCAACACATCTTTTGGACAAAAACACTACAGATTCCAGGCTATAAAACTATACAATTCACTTCCAACACAATATAAAACATCTAATCTTACAGAATACAAAAAACACATATGGAACTGGCTACAATTCTTTTAATATTTAATTTTTTATATTTCAATTTTTTTGGAATAACTATGGAAAAACTATTGTTATAACTATGGAAAAATCGATTTTATATTTTATATCTAAATTTTTAATGTTTCTCTGTGTAACCAACTCCACTGTATTGTTTTAGAATTATATAACTTTACAATTGAAAAAGTCCTCCACAACACAGGTGAACTCCTAGCGTGGAGGACAATATACTATACCATTGTATAACAAATATATTTAAGAATAAAAAAATAAAAAAAAAGATAATCCTTAAAACATTAATTTCTCTAAAAATACTCTTCGCACAGCATACCAAAGTATTGTGGATAATTTATTATAATTTATGGAGTAATTGTAATATAAAGATACAAATTCGAATGCATTACATAACATAGGTTATGGAAATTTGATTGGAAATCAATAAACTGTCCAAGAAACATATTTCTCACGTTATATCACCCAAAGATCAAATCACGTATTTTCCCCATCAATAACCTTCTCTGCATAGATACAAATATTTCGTTAGATATCCAGATCTTAGTTAACTATTTGGCATTAACTCTTATCATAAAACGTAACTGTACACTTAACAATATTAAAACTGCGCTCTTGGGCCAATTGGTATTTGGCAATGTCCACATGCAAAATGTCATGGCAGAGTTTCAAATGTTAATAGTGACCGTAAAAATATAAACCTTAAGAAACACGTCAAAATTAACTGTTATAGTTTTAAACTTTCAAGTCGTTGACGGGCAAATTTAACGACAGCTTTATCGATTAGTAACATAAAATGCTCTGTCGTTTAAACGCGAATATTTGATCATTATTTGTGGAAAACGTGGTTATAACTTTTGCAGGTGTTCGAGTAACTTTTTTCTTTTCTCCCACTTAAAAGCTCATCCATTGAGAGCGATTGTTGTATTTATTTCAAACATTTTCAATACCAGAGACTAAATTACACATAATACTAGACGTGACGATTTAAAATATCGGCGCTGAATTTTGCTCACTTTCACTCACAACAAAAATGCACTGATTATATACAAATAAATAACACGACGATCAGACACACAGAGCTCGGGTTCAAATCCGGCGAGTGCGAAGATTAAAAAAATATTCATATGTATGGGTTTATTCACAGTAAAAATTGAAACAATCAAAATGTAATTATTTGCACTTAGTCAAGATAAGGCATAAGATTTGGCAAGATATTCAATCATTCAAAATTTAAAATTGTTTTGAAATGACTATAGCTATGTTTAGAGATTATATATGACTAGCCATGTACTTACATAATGTTCTCCCTCCTCTTCTCCTCCCCCTCCAACACTCTTTGGCCTCAAAACATTTATTTCATTATTTTAAATGAGTATTATTACTCAATCATCTGACCTGCGCCGTATTACACGGTTTGTGATTGGTTTTGCTAAGCACACAAATTTGTTACAAGCACAAACACATTTTCCACATAATGGTCAACATAAATTCACATTATTAAAAGTAATAGTCGGATTGGATTCAATGCAAACATTAAATAACATATAATTAATTGTTGGGTGTGCGGAGTGGAGTGTTTAGTGTCGGGCAAATTGAGTGTATCTATTGACTTTGTCGCAGCCTTCATCTAGTACAAATATGTGTGCTCAGCCTTAAGGCTTAATAAGGCTATTTATTTGAAGTATCGAGTGATTGAATCGGAAAATGGTTTGTCTCTGTTGTGAGTTGTGACCTGCTCGCCAGACTCACCTGGCCGTGGGATCAGATATTGCCAGCCTCGATTACTGGTTTATATTTATGTCATGCCTTCTCTTCTTTTATATCTGTTTATTGTTTGTTCGTGATTTATCTGGTTTTCACCCTTCGACAAAAAAGGAATGAAAAGAACGAACATTATTATTATAAGCATGACGGGAGATATGCAATAGACAATAGGATGTTATTAGATATGATTGTTTGTCTTTTGAAGTTGATATTAAAATTTGGTGAAATAAGCCACAATCACTTCACAATTTCATTAGTATGTGAACTATGGCATTTCCAATGGGTAATATTGTGTGGCTGAAATATGGGAGGATTGAAGGACAAGTGGAAGATGACGGATGGGGAATAACAGACTATTCAGATCTTGTCATCAAGCATAACTAAACCCATTCCAAGCAAGTGGATTCTGGATGTTGGTCGCAGACCAGACCTATAGGGATTAATATAATAATCACTATTTTGAGATCATAAAATGCAGAAGTTCATTATTTTATTTCAGTTTTCAATACAGCAGGTCTGAACGGATGATTCAAATGCAGACTTCCATGTTACGTTATATTTATATCACATTATGTTATGGACGCGGACGGTAGAAGTACATTGACGCCTTTCAAGTCAGTTATTATTTTCCTTAGAAGCATCAAATGTACAAATTCTTATGAGAGTTTTTTTATTCCAGGATCTGTCTTACAAGGACAAGCACTGGCACGAGGCGTGCTTCCTGTGCGCCAAGTGCCGCGTGTCGCTGGTAGACAAGCAGTTCGGTTCCAAGGTAGACAAGATCTACTGCGGCAACTGCTATGACGCGCAGTTCGCTTCCCGCTGCGACGGCTGCGGAGAGGTCTTCCGTGCTGGTGAGTACATCAAACTTTCCTTTAACACTGCATACCTTGACCTCTGGAACAACACAGTAGGCACTTTTTCCAACTATAAGCAGCCTTCCTCATAATCCAATTACGCAAAACGTTCCTGGGTAAATGTGACCTTGTTTAAGCTAATGGGTCTATTTATAAAATGCCTAGTGAATACCCTGAAGCATTTACAAATAATTGTTCCTTAGCAGATATATAATTTTTGATTCAGACACGGTCTACATAGCTTCCGTAAGCATTCAGATCAAAGGGCACTGTTCCAACTCCCATGTTTCACCTTATACCTCTGAATGTGGGCCAGTTTTGAGTGTTTGATGATGTCTCTTATTTCACTTTGTAGAATTGTGAAACTTCCTTTATCCTCTCCACAGTTTCAACAATGTCTATTGATTTGGTAGAGATCTGTTGATGTCCTTCTTGCTTTCTCTGTGAGTTTTCCATCCATGAGTAGTTGCTTGGGGTTTGACCTTCCATGAGCACTTTAATACTGTCTCATTTCAGGTGATTTCTCCCATTCCTTTCAGTGCTGGGATTCAACCCACTTATAACCCCTAAAATAGTTTAGTAAGGCAAACCGTCACCCCTTCAGCCATGCCATGTCGTAGAAGTTGAGTTTTCAACAAGGTTAGCGAGTGATAACAAAAATCGAACCATTCTAGAGATGGTATATCACATTCATAAAAGTTGGTTATCTACTTGCTACATTGAATGCAGCTAGGGCGAGTCAAACAAATCAATACACATTCTTGGTTCATAGCAATAGCAAACGGAGATCTATCACGGTTTCAAAATTCTCTTCCGACTTCGATAAAAAAGAACATACATGACAATGGAATTTGTGTTGAATGGTGAATAAAGTAACTCAATATTATTCAAACTAAAGATACAAATTACACGTGTGCCCGTTTTAGCGACGATCATCCCCGTGAATAGACTGGACTTTTGTCTCGAAAATGTTTTATTAGAAGCTGTATCCAATAAATTAAATGTCGACTTGTTTACATCATTATTAATCACCGCAATGTAAATAAACTCTTAATTCACGCAAAAAAATACTAAAAGATTAAGTGTTTTTTGAGTAGAAGCATCATTGCTATTTAAAAATCATTATGGTAAATCTTTGATACAAATTATACATCTTTAGAATTTGTAGCTATACACTATGAACAGTGTTATCATTTAACGGGAATACGGAAACCAATCTGAAATATAAGTTAAAAAAGCTGGTTGGTAGAAAATAGTTTTATAATTTGCCAGAAATTACGTATTTCTTACAAAAATGTGTGTCTTGGAGAGGCTGGAAGCTGATTCGGAGATTAAAACATTTCAAATTCCTTTACTACATTGCAGAATTAACCAGGATCACTGCTTGATGACTTAAGAGCTACTAAATATACTCCAGCGGTCATTTTTTAAATAAATCTGTGGGAATTGTCTGCTTTTGATTGAAAAATTTGTGTGATGTCACTTTCGGTCTTTGCTGCAGAGATCAGCAACACTTTTTACAGTATTTTTTACGAGATTTGATAAAGATCTTAGCCGTCTAACTTAATAAATAAAGAAAACGACGATAGCTACAAGCACGTTATCTAATAAAAACGCATCCGCGTGTGCTGACAGCTTAATACATGGGAGCCTATAAACAACTAATTAATAATTAACTGCCCGACAGCAATCCCAACTACGTGACCAAAATTTAACAGATATTCTTTTTTAAACTGACTTCAGCGGTTCAATGTTAAAAACTCCTTAGTAATAATATGTTGAGGAGAAACAAAAATGTATTTTTGTTTACCTGGATTTTTGATTTGCAATTGATATACCATCTTACTTATAAACGCGGTGTAAATATAACTCGACGCGTAAGGTCGGAGCAGAGAAAAACTTGACTTATTACCACGGCGTTCGTATGGTTAAAACGGCCTTAAACTAGGCTAAAGGCCGGCTTTACCGTACCAACCTTGAACCGGCGAACATTTTATTAGTAAAAGACAGATAGTGTTTTATATTGGGAAAATCGCCAAAAAAAAAAAAAAGTACATACAAGCAATCAACACAGAGAATGTTGAGAAAACACAAAGGTCGGGTCACTTACTTTGTAAGAACTTCGAATAGACGAGCATCTTTGCACGACCGGAGACCGTTTTAGCGGCAATATTTTCAACAGCGCCGGTCCAAATAATTTTAATTAGCAGAATTATTTTAATCAACTGGACATATTTTAAGTTTCTCGTTACAATTTAGTTTACAATTCAGCAGCATTTTACTAAAATTTGTATGCATTCTCCTTAAATATTGGACAGCCGACATGATGGCGTTTAATATAACCGCATTTTAAATTTTTTAAAGTGTTCTACTCATTTCCACAACAATCAAAATGAATAATGAATACTCTTCCCACACCGGCGCATTACCATTACCTACGTATAGCATTATGGCTACTCGCCGAAGATGTTAATATTCATCATCACTATAAATAAATATTCGGAAGAAGTGAAATTCAATTCTTGTTTAAGGAGTTTTGTTCAAACAAAATGGCCTGAAAAAAAAGTTTTTCACGGAGTGTCAAAGCACTATTGCATTTATGGAATATTTGCTGAACATGTTTTTCCTTGACCTACTCTTTTTTAATGCAGCTAGTATATCACCGGCTTCAATCATACAATTTGTTCACAGATGGGCTTCTCTGTTAGGTCAATCTGAAAACGTTTTTTAAACTTCCAAAAAAGGATATCTGAAACATTTCTGTAAACATCTCAAATCTTCTAAAGACAGTAAGTTTAATCTCAACCAATATGCATAAATCTGTTTATCTGAAGCAGCGAAAACACCCAAACGGTAAACCGTGGTGTACGGGATCACGAAATTTGCACAAGGAATTTGTATTATCATTAATTGATCATTTTATCTTAATAACAAAGCAGACATTTTAAATTGTTTGAACATGAAATAAAGACATCTCTTTCTGCTTATAATTTACAAGTTAATTCAACTATTTTCAGCTCGCTATGTAATTTTCATCATGAGCTATAGAGCTTTGAAAAACATAATTTACAAACAAAAAATCGACAGGATTTCATATTTTTGGTGTTACCAAGTTTTCACTAAGAAAAAGTATAATGCAACTAGAACAAAGCCTGGTAGTTAACTATTAGTTAGTTATAAAACAAAGATTTAACGTCTTCCTGTAGAGTGTACAGCCCACAGTACGTCCGGAATCAGGTAACAGTAAACAGTTAACCGCGAAGCTAGCTCATTGAGCTTAGAAAGTCTTACAGTGTTTGTACTAAACCACAAGGAGGCCGTGTCCATTTTGAAGTCTCTCTCGGCTTGTATTCTATATATTATTCCTTCTATCGGATTGGTACAGCGCTTGAAATATTATAAAATAAATTATCCGTGTGGTTGAATTGAGTTCAACCACTTTATTGCAACAATAGATTTCGATATTGAGGGATAGAAAGGGAGAGAAAAGGATTGTTGTATTTTCATTAAATTTTAAGACATGAAAAGAAATATAGTTGTTTTAACTAGTGGGTAATAGATACCACCCGGTTTCGTCTTGTTTTCAAAAATATTATTCATGTCGAAAAAATTATAAAAATATGAAGAATGATGGAAAAAAATATGGAAATGAAGTAGCGCGCTGAAAATAATGGCGTTGGCTTAGAAATTTTAGGCAGATTTCATGACATCAGAGTTCACCGTTCCAGAGTTGTTGCTCCTTTTTAAAAGTCACATTCTGATGTAATTTTTTATTATAATAGCTAAAAGGTCTCTATATCAGAATGTGACTTTTGCAAATTCCCAGCTGTCTTTTTGCTTACGACGGCAGAATATGAACACAAATTGAGCTTACGAATTACTGAATAAGTCCCTTCCATCGATTGAAATAGGTATGTGTATTAAAAAAGAAAAAAAAAACACTTTTTGAAGGTATATTTCGGATAAGAAATTCTTCGTTTCAAAAGGTTCTACAATTTCAATAATATCCGCCCACAAAAGATGCATATTTCAGAATGCTACATCCCAATAGCAGTAAGGAATATTTGCTAAGAAAACTAAAACGTCACACTTGTAATTATAAAACCGTCCCTACAAAGTGTTCTAACTCATAATACAAAGGCGTGGACGTTATTATTTAACTTTGATAAATGTGTGTGTGACATATGTGCGTTGTATCATAATATCTACAAATATATTATAATCGATCATACTTTAAATCGACAGCAAAACGAACAATAGTTAACAACTAAATACTTATTCATTAATAATTTTATTAGTTAGATATCTCCGTAAGGTAATGTGCTTTTTTCCATACAATAATACCGATTCTATTAAATCTAAGTATGATATTTATGCAAATGATAGTGGATAAAGCCTTTTTTTCTTATTGAATTATTGAAAAAAAAACTATTTAGCGTTTTTTTTCTTTTTGATCTGTAGGCGGATGTTTTGAAGCTCCGTAGCTAATGATCAAAATGACGTTGCGAGCTGTTTGCCTACAAATGACTGAATGTTGATGACAGAGCTCACCGTTCGAATGATTTTAATAAATTTCAGGCGTTACAGTAAAAAAGTACCAATGTATCAAATATTATTTCAAATTGGAATTTAGCTGAAAGTCGTAAATACAATATTTTTTTAAAATCATTTTAGTGCTTACTCACGTGTTGTTTTTTTTTAATCTAGCTACGTGAAAAAACTTGTATTCGCGATTGTTGCCGATAAGAAATCCATTAATTTCCGATACACTGCACCAATCGGCATGACTTATTTTTTTATCGCCTTTAATAATTGCCCGGTGCAGCTCACGGCGGAAAATCTCAATAGTACCGAGAAAGATAAGAAGTAAGAAGTTAAAAGGAGTTAGTTGTTTTGCTGGTTGGAGACCGAGCGTAGTAGGAAGGTTTAGAATGGAGGGAGTGTGTCATCTGACGTCCCACTGCGGGGCGGACACCGCGGCCCAGGGCCCGCTGGCCCCAGTCCCCAGTGCTTCGCTGTACGCCGAATAGACGAGTCGCAGTGGCCTTACATATCCGCAGTTTGTACGATTTGCTTGCAACCAGGACTATACCCGTCTGCCTACACAACACACTTTTAGAGTCACGAATTCAATCGATACTCAACCGGTGAAATCGCCTCATTAAATGAAAACGCGTAAAATTAATCAAATATATGTGAAACAGCAAACAATCAATCATAAAAAATCATTGTGCGCGAGTTAAGTGTGTGCTTATTTGATCACAATTTTCATACCGGCTTCGAGATTCAACGACCAAAGAAAAACACCAGCATGTCCGCGGACGTGTTGAGTAAAGATCTGAAGTCGATGCTGCATCTGAAGACGAAGACGGTGGGTGAAGACAGGATCAAGAGGGCAAGGGAGACCAACGAGGATGTAGCCATCTTATCTATGTTTCTTCCCAATGCGACCGCAGACAAGCAGAACAGGAGCTTCCGGTGTGCGCTGCAGGGGGACTGCCTGATGGGGGATTCCACCAAAACTGTGGCAGGTTATTGTTCCTCTACTTAGGGTGGGGGTTGAATGGGTAGTAGGTAGATTCCTGCTTACGGGCGGTGTAATTTAAAGATTTTTGATCTAGATTAGATTAATTAGAATGATATTAAATCTTGTGGCCAGTTTCGGCCTAATAAATTAGTTCCCGCCTTGTTTTAATTTTGGTAAATGCAACCAGAATGCCGTAGGTAGCTAGTAAGCAAGCAGGATAGCACGTTTCCATTGTCGAAAGTTGTGAATTTCAATGATTTTTTTTGGAAAAGCTATCAGTCTGACAATGCTTTCGGTGGGCGTAATACCTATCATGTATAAAAATAACTAATATATCACGTGAAACCTTATAAAAAAATACATTTACTAATAGGTTGGCATAATTGCTTCAGAACGTCACCAACCAATATGTTAATATTATGTAAAATTATTAGTTTATTAACTTGCAAAGGCATTGGCCTGTATTTCAGCAAACGAGAACCGCTCACTACTTTTGCGTAAATCCACCAATACACGGTATCTATTATGGCAACAATCATATAGGTACAGCTATACACAACATGTAGCAACAGAAAACAGCAACAAACTCTAATAAGTTGCAACAATATGGGCAGTTGCTGAGTTGCTCAACGTGAGTTAGATGAAATAGAAGTATTGACGACCATAGGTTGCAATTTAATTATTTATTTATTTTATTCAATCATTCTACTGAATTACATCGGCCATATTATTTATGATTTTGTTTATTCAATCTTCAGTTGTACCCTCGTACAAAGGTCCGAAGTTATCGGACACTTGACCTAAGATTGAGTGCTTTCCTTTAGCGAGCCCAATGCACCAACGTGTTTGAACTAAGTGCATTTATTATTAAATTCGGTTTGTGGTCAGCAATATAAGCGATGTTGACCTATAAGAGGTTATGAACCACATGGGATTTTTAATTGTAGGCTGTACTTCGAATTTACCTTTCAAAAATATCAAAGGTAATATTATAAATACATATTTAATCGTATATGATTTGAGATTTTCATGGCAAAAAGTATTAAAATGATTTATTTTTGGGGCATTATGCAAACTCTTTCTTTAGCCAACGTTTCAAACAGTATTACAGTGTCCATCATCAGGGCAGATGTGTAATACACATACGGCTGTTGTTCCCAATCCTACTGATCAAATGTTGAACCGAATTTTTGGCTCAATATTCCTTAAATGCACAATTACGCTCTTCCCAATACAACTCTCCTATCAGGCTAGAGGAACCAAACAGCTGGATCGTAGCTGGATTAACCTCTGGCTCAGTAAAAGGATTAGTTATAAAAAGTGTCAACGGAGTGAAAAATGACGAAATGTCGAAATATCGAACGTCCTTTAGTTCACGCATTCTTTTTCGTATTGCGTATTGACAATTTCATTATTATCTTTAGTATCAAATTAATATGGACTGTGAATATGAAGATATTAATGATAATATTTATAGTAGATATTGCGGAATGGACGTACGTAATGCACGATAATATCCAGTTACACAGGCGGCGACAGCCAAACATTGAATGACAACGATTTCTTCCGTTTTTGATTATCAAAAATGCTGTATGATGTAAACTCCATAATATAAATTTTCCCATTCTGTTGCTACTTTTTGGTTTTTATTTTGCCCAAGTTGCTTAGTTTTTTGTTAACACACGGAGGAGAAACATCAATCGTCAAATTTGTATTAATGTATTATCGCGCTTTCGGAGCATTAGTAAAAGTCAAGCTAATGCTTTATTTTTAATATATTTACACGCGTTTGTTAAAACATATAAAAAGTCGGTTTATGTATTATGGTACTTAAAACAAATTATCTGTATTAATAATAAGTAAAATAATATCTCATCAATATTAATTTAACATTGAAAGTTTTTACTTTGTTGTCATTTTATTGTCTGTGAAAGTGGGCGGGGACACTTAAGATTACCAACGATAAAGATGTTTGGAAACAGGCGAATCGAGCGTTACTAAATAAATGGCTTGGCTGATCCGAGCTTCAGATTGATCGATCTAAAAGTTGGGAACAACGACCGGTAATGACGGATACTGTAATACTGTTCGAAACGTTGGCTAAAGAAGGATGTAGCATAACACGGCATAATTCCCTAAAATAAATCACTATAATAAATAAGTTAATCGTTCAGAAATATGAAAGCGAATATTTAGGGGTTCGTAAAACCAATTACAATTTTTTAAGTTTATATATATATATAAAATTATTCAGTATAATTTGCATACACCATTTCTCTAATTTTTGTCCTTCCTGTTCCGTGTTCTATTTCTTTCCCATAACTTCCCATCCTTCCTTTCTAATATTTTTTTCTGTCAACGCACTTGACGGCCTTATTGTATTCATCTCGCAATACAAACGCAAAAACTTTCATGTAATAAAACTATGTACAAACTAACTTATTACTGATTTTTCAAATAATTCCATATACCTTCAATTCATATAGATTTAATTTAGGTTTTGTTAAAAAATTATTTGCAATAAAACATGGCTGCAATATGGAAAGGGAACAATCTAAGTATCGGACTTATATTAGGGTTTATTTGCAGAAAAGCTGAAGCGTGAGTTCACTTTGTCTTTTTGATTGCTTTGTTGTTTTATTTCCGTAATTCACATTTGCGTCATATATTCCCTTTACAGACTTTTACAGCATTAGCCAGTAGTGGCCGATGGTACGTGTTCAAACTGGGAGTAACCAGAATATTTCTACTTATTGATTATTTCCATTTTGTACTTTGAAGAATATTTCTATACGAAACCACTGAAAAGTAACATTCCCAAAAAATGTTTACCGATTTACAATTTATGTCATTTATCAATAACACATCACAATTTCTGTAACATTTGCTCCAACAGTGGACTAAAAAAAAGTCTGAGGTCAATATTATGACAAATGGTAATTTTGTGATTAGTGTGAGTTAAATATCATTCTGAGTCCTGTTTCGTGTGACATTGACTGTGACACCATTGACTCTTAACTTAAAACACAAATGTTTCAAAAAAACAAAACAAATCATTGGTAGATAATCTCAGTATCGCCCTGGTTAAAATGCATCATTCTAAATCGAAACGCATCTAGACCGCATCTGAATTACCAAAATACTTTTCAATCTTCATCTTTCCCATCTCTTCTACTTCCCCACTCCATTCAGCCTAGCAGTATACCCCGATTGCGGTTTACATAGTCCCATTGGCTTCGAACAGTTTTTAACTGTTTTACTGAGAAATAAATTTTTTGCCCTTACCACATTTCGTCCTACGACCACGGAGTTATGTCATACATATCAAATCATTTTATGTGTGTGTCATAACCATTAGCGAAAATTATGCAGTCGGTACCTACTCTTTAATTTTAGTCAGAAATGACCAGCGACGACCCAAATTACAAACCAATCCCTCAGACGATAGCTTTATGACGCCGAATTATCTTTTTTCATTGAAAACATGGCGTGAATACTGGCATTATTTTAGAATTAAAACATAATACGTAATATGATGTCACCGCCTGTTACCAAGTAATAATACCTGGTCCAGGAACTTGTTGGCAAAGTGGTTTATGAAACAAATAACAGTGATGATGGTGACCTTTCTTTCTCTTTACCACAGTGATAGTAAGTACATCTGTCATCTGTCACAATGAATGAACGACTTACTTCTTACTATGATTGTGATTAATTTAGATCAGTTTTAAAAACAGGTTGTCCCATATGTCTAAAAACTACTGGATCTAATACTGTCCTACAATAGCAGTAACAACGGGTTTCTAACAAACAAAAAACTTACAGTACATAAATGCTGCCAGTATTCACGCCATGTTTTCAATGAAAAAAAGCCATTTATTATATCAGCTTATGCTGTATTATAGGTAGGTACATGAATGTATTTATTTTACATTAACTCCTTTGTGAATGCTGTGTGGATGGTATTTTTAATGAAAGGAATGAAAAGGGTGGTGAAAAAGTTGGGTAGGTATTTGAAGGACAGTGTGTTCATAAGTGACGGACGTATGAATTCATCCCTCCCTGCAAAGCTATGCTAAAGCGAACAACTGGGGGTATCTATGGCGGATCCAACGAATGTTTCACGGGGCGGCGGTGACCATACCCGCTTCACAAATTGAAATATGCAATAAATCATTATAAGTAGTTGATATTTATAAATGCATCATAACTCGTCAAATTGTTTCGAGAGTAATGAATAAACAGGTGAACACTAAGCGATTATAGCCCTGCGGGGTTCCTGGCTGTCAAAACGTCTTTATGTTTTTGCCATTGATCGGCGCTAGCAGTACGTTCGAAAAACAATATGAAGCCATTGAGATATATACCTCATACACTTCATTGCATAAAACAAGCATTACATTACACATTACGTTACTTACACTGTAGTTTAATTCTTGCTTTTATCTCTTTAAATATGCATTTATAGGTAAATAGTTCAAAAACACACTGCTGACGAATAAAAGATTATTTATGATGTCTTCACAAAATATGCATTGGTAGATATCAACACTTCAAAAACACACTGCTGAGGAATAAAAGATTATCTATGATGTCTTCACAAAATGCATTGGTAATAATAATAATAATAATAAGAATTGGATAATTTGTATAGCGCCGTTTTTGTGAAAAATCACCTCAAGGGCGCTGTACAATTTATTTCCTAGGATCTACATTTGTTATTTAGACCAACTGTGCCAGCACGAGGTTCGTCATCCGTTCAGGCATGTGTCTGCCGCCAATATAGCGCTGACATGTGTCTGCTGCCAATAAAGAGCGCTGACACAACATCCTCACATAGACAACAAACCTTGGCAGCACCGCTGTGACGCTCGACGAAGACAGAAGATGGAGACTCTGCTGCAAGAGTCCTAGGTAGCGAAGGAACTGTACCAGCTGCTGCAGGGAGAGAGACTACCCCGTCCACCAACTGTGCCAGCACGAGGCTCGTCATCCATTCAGGCATGTGTCCGCCGCTAATATAGCGCTGACATGTGTCTACTGCCAATAAAGAGCGCCGACACAACATCCTCACATAGATAACAGACCTTGGCAGCACCGCTGTGCAAAATCACCTCATCCTAGTTTACCTTAGTATCTCCAGTCACCTCCCAGCCTTTCATGCCACCTAGTGCATCCTCTCGACCCTTTCAGACTCCTTCCTGGCTCCAATACATTCTTTCTATTGTCGTGATCCGACGATTTCACACCTCTGTCTCAGACCCTTAGGGCTCGCTTATCGCAGGCTATCATAAGCAAAATCTTGAACCAAAGTCAAAGTGAAGTTTATGTGTGTCATCTGTAACAAAATACATAAACAAAAACAGAAAATAAAAACAAAACAAAAACTTTAAACAAAATATGGCTTATCTGTCCTCCAGGCAGACATCCTCGGTTGAAAAGGTCCCGTAAATCCCGACACCACTTGACACTTGAGTCAGGTATAAAATCTTCGACTGCATTGAGAAATCTTTGTTCTAGCTTCACTTTCAAAATTTAATCGGTTTAAAATGCTATAATAATTGCAAATTCCGGCTAAACGGTAGAAGTTACGCGCATTTCGTGAAATAAGAAGGTAAGCACTATATAAAACACGGATGCTGAACAATTTTCAGCGATCTCTTAACAAGGGAAACCTTCTGAAAGGATTAAACAAACCGGAGCGGTTAAAACACGTCCGCAACTAAGCGCAAAGATATCAATAGTTCAAAAACACACTGCTGAAGAACGAAAGATTATCTATGATGTCTTCACAAAATAAAAACCTGCCTTTAGAAGACAATTTTTCAAAAAAAATATCCATGAAGTCACTTAGGTTTTGAAGACCCTTGTAATTTCGTTCAATTACATTTTTTCATTCCTGAAACAAGCTTGAAACACATTTTACTAGAATGCATACAAAATACAGCTCCCATCAAAACAATACTGTAACACTATTTGTAACTATCTGTACCCCGCCACACATTGCTGTGACTCAGTCTTTCTGTGCAGATAGAGAAACAATAGCGTGTGTTGCTTTTATGTCCAGCAGATGACGCTGTTTAAAAAAAAAAAACTTTTTTTTAAACATTTCAAAGAAAACTAAGAAGAATTTTCGGAGATTTAACATATATTTTATTTTTATTTATATAGGTTAAAGATACATAAAGCTCACTGTTGGCACTCCTCTAATAGTTTCAGCTCCAACCTCTCATTATTTCTCATAAAAGACGTACTATGTAACTGAAAAAGAGGGCACGTCTGAGCTCTCCGTAGCAGGACCATAATACATAAATACATTAAAATGACATCTCTTTTTAATGAGATACAAGTCAATGTCTGTATGTCATGGATACATTCACAAATCAGTAAATGTAGGTAGTCACCAGTCATATCCCGTGATATTTGACGGCAAACGGGATTCTAATAACGGCGATGAGTGTACCAATCCATCTGTCAACTGTCAACACAATATTATGGTCCTGCCACCGAGAGCTGCATCGTGGCCTCTCTTTCTATTACATGCGTCGTTTATAAGAAAGAGAGATAGAAAACTATGGAGCTATCAGCGGTACCTTTACCTTGGACTATAAGAGCATTTTTGCACCTTCCCAACACAAACATAAAAACCTTGAAAGAAAAAATAAATACACTACTAATAGACGTAACAAAAAACCAATTGTTCCAACCTTGTGGCTACTTCGTTCCAAAATGCATCGAATCAAGTTTCCTTACTAAAAGATTCAAGTTCATTACACTGACCGATATAATTTTTTTCGTTTTAAATTGAAAGTGACCAAAATTATTGAATAAATTAAGATCCTTGTCGGACTACTCGTATAGTATAGTATGCACTGCAGCATTCATTTTAAATTACAAAGACGCTCATAAACATAAAGAAATTTCATCACATTTAAATAAATTATCGATTTATAATTTACTAGAGAGTTTCCTGATATATATCAACACATTTTTCTTCTCACAGAAAAGTTGAAAAAGATTAGTAAAATATATAATGAAAGTAGTCGCGTTGCCTTACAAATTACGAATAGATAAATCTGTGTAAGTTTCATTATTCCAGAGCTTACCGTTCGGTTTTTGCTGCTTTAATAAATATACATAAAATTATTTATATATAACGATATTTACATCTGTATACGTATCAGTGGCGTTCCGTGAACTAGAGTGGTAAGATTGAAAAATATTATTGTTATTGTAGCTGAAAACATATACCTATCTCAATATATGTATAATGTGTCACACTGTGAAAGACATAATATACTTCAAGCCAGTTTTAAAAGTATATAACGGCACCGGTCGCATTTTTACTTACTTCCTATCGTACTGAACAATAATCACAATCTGCTGAAATGATTGATATCAAATGAAACGTCAAAAAAATATCTACGATGGATGTGACTTGAGCAAGTATTCTATGTATGTCAAATGCATAAAATATCCGACAACAGCGTAGAAGGCGGTCTGGGGGAGGACAACGTCTGCCCGGGACCACTAGTATATATAATTTTGAAAAAAAAATGTAGATACATAAACACATATTATATTATGTATCTTTTTTTTTTCAAAATTTCGATTTTTTATGAACATTGTTAAGATTCTCTCAGTTTGGGGAAGCGCAGCACATATCTAAACTGAAAAATCTTCATAAAAAATACGCATTTTGAAAACATTAATTTTGTATTTTTTAATCTTCAAAAGTCACGGGCCGCCACTTTAAGTATACAAGTACTTTATTAATTGTATTGAGATTTTTCCAGATAGCGTACCTACACACAAAACAGATTAAAGATATACGATCACCTAATTGCGGGAAATTACGTAATATTAAAAAAAAAAAACTTACTCTACAACTTTTTTTCCTTTATTTAGTGTATGCAAAGGCTTAATTTAATTCATAACAGCCTACGGTGTGGTACCTACGCCATATCAATGATGTGCATAGTAATTATTATTTATTGAACACCTATCTGAAAATGATAAATGCACGGACAAACGATAGACAATATAATTGACTAGTGTAAAAATCATAGTGCAATAAAGATTAGGATTAAGGCTACAATCTTATCGATTAATATAGTGATTTTCTATCATTTCGTAATCAACTTTGTCATTTGTTGTGTAAATAATTACATACTTTCTTTGTGCAATTTTATTTTTCGCAATTCAATTACGATTTACAAATTTGGTGGGACAAATCCTTGGAAGTTGAAATGTAGGTACCTAACTATTTTCAAATTTCAAACCGTTTGCAAGGTTAAGGTCACAATATAAAATGTGCTTCCAAGGTTGAAATTTAATGAATTTGAAAAATAAAATAATACTATTGTTTTTTTAATAAAACCGAATGGCAATTTTAGGCCTCAGTGGGTTTGTTCAATGTGTCATGAATTCAGTTTAGACCAGCGAGAAAAACAAAACCTGAATTCAAATATAGACATTACATACACAGTACATAAACTGCTTGATCATCTCAACTTTAAAGCAGAACATCTGTTTGTTTGCGGCGGCAAATACTCAAGAACGGTGCGCTCTGGCAACGTGAAATTTACACAGGTTGTTCTGTCTGGAGTTTTAAGATCAATGCAACTATTTTCAGATCGCTACGCCATTTCTATCACGAGTTATGAAATAAAACGACATGCCTTACTGTTTTATTTTACCATATAACGATGTCTAGCGCACACATGTACAAAAAACAATTATGTGTTTTGTAAATTATTTATCAAATTACTCACTTTGTAAATAGATGTTTCGTGGGAAATTTACATTACTTATTTCATCTAGAATGGATAATAAGCGGATATTCATATTCATTTTGTTGCTTTTGATCCTTTAATTAATTAATTATTTTTAATTAAATTAAAAAATTCCACTTAACACATGTGTGCACTAGGCCATCGTTATTGTCCATAAAAAAAATACATTTCGAAGTAAGTGTTTGAAACTCTGTCGAAATCGGAAAGCAATTACATTTTTTTTACTATTAGTATATATAGATCCTTGGTTCGATTCCTAGTTGTAACCGTTATATTGTTATTTTTCTGTGTCTTGTTTTGTTTTATGTTTCGTATAGATATACGAGTATTAGCATTATCTTCTTCTTCAATGATACGCTTTCATAAATATTTCGAAATATTTTTTTAACTGATTATTGTTATGGCAAAAATCAGCGCATTATTGTAATACCATAGATACAATTACTACAACTGGAACGGGAAACTTTCCTAGTTGGACAGGCAAAGCTTCCTAATATATAATTTGTATTTTCTTTTGTATCTATCTTAGATATAAATAAATAAAAAAACAACTGGAGTCTGAAAACGAATTGTTCCAAGTATAACTGGAATCCGACCCGATGCTGTATTAATACATTGCGCTTCCCGCATACAATATAATATGTATTATAATACAACACCGCGCCTGCGGTTCGGTACCGCATATACGGGCTTTATAATATTACATCATTCGCGCGTATAACAATACAATAAACTATACCTATACATGCTGCAGAGATTCAAGCGAATTACCGCAAGGTAACCTCCCACGAGCCCGAAGCATTCATGTCTGACATGGATCTCCGTGCTCAAACACCACGCAAACTGTATTTAAAATTTTAAAAAAAATTCCATCTCTTTTACTACTCATTAATTCATTCATAATCTCTCGATCGAACGAGTGTCTCAATTCTCAATACAATGAAGGGCATGATAGGCACGATCCATTCATTTAGCAATTATTCTCTTAATTAAGGCTTGAACGTCTTTTGTGTCGTCCTGTAAACGTTGTAATTAGTATGTATTACTCTGTGATATCAAGAAACAAACTCGCGTCCTACTCAATTAAAAAACAAAGCTTTGGTTCAATTACGAACACAAATTACATTCATATTTTTGATTGGAAATACATAAAAGTTCGTGTGATTTTTACTTGCATAAGAATTAGGTCATCATTCATATATTTGCAATTATGTTCTAATTCCAAAAGAGTTGTGTATGGCAATGAGGCATGGAACTAGAAGAGGAAGGACGAAAATATGTAGACTAAATTTAATACTCCATAAATGAGATCTTTGAGAAGTACTTTGTAGTACTATTTGAGTGTGCTAAAGCAAAAACTATGTTATACGAATGAAATGTTCGAAAATATTGCAAGGCCCATGTTAAGTTTAATGAAAAAGATTTAGAAAGGGTAATTTAGGTGGTTTGGACATTGGACATGTGGAGAAAGTAGTCATGAGAATATACACGGTGTTCTTAAATTCGTGGTACAAACGGGAAACTGGTGAATCTAGGGTTTTCCAATAAGAGGTGTTATTTTGATATTCAATCGTAAAAGATCAATGGTTTCGTTGCTTGTGTGGCACGTAGCGCCGTCTCGTTGAAAGTAAACGTTGTCCAGATTAATACCATCCAATTCCGACCATAAAAAATCATTAATCATCTCTCGATAGCGAAATCCATTCACCGTAACTGTTGCTCCAGCCTCATTTTCGAAAAAGTAAGGTCCAATGACTCCGCCGGACCATAAACTGCACCAAACAGTCACACGTTGAGGATAGAGAGGCTTTTCAACAATAACTCTTGGGTTTTCCGAGCCGCAGATGCGATAATTTTGCTTGTTGACGAAGCCACCGAGGTGGAAATGGGCCTCATCACTCAAAATGATTTGCATTTGATTCACTCAAGTGAATTTTAATAATTTCAATGCGTTGTTTGAAGCGTGTATCGTTCCATTTTTATTAATGGCGTAGTTTCTACTTGTCAAATGTCAAAAAATGACAGCTTCAAAAGTAACATCTACCGAAATAGCGGGCTATTCAAAATAACACCTCTTATTGGAAAACCCTATACATCACATTTGGAATCAATTTTTGTATATTGACTTGGTGTTGGAATTTTTAATCTCAAATTTGAAAATAATCCGTCGCTAGGAGTTAATAATATAAGCTGTTTAATGTATTTTAATATGCATCTAAGCTTAGATTCTGCTCCAAAAGTTTTTTAACCCGAAAAAAGAAAAATGGAAAAATAATCTAAATGCTTAGAAAAACAAAAAAGTTTTTTAGGTATTCTCTGTGTAATAGAGATTCGCTAGTTTCCCGCTTATTTTACGAGTTTCCGGACACCGTGTATTTATGCAAGGGAAATAAAGAATGAGTCTGGTAAGCAACATGTGACCACGAAAAACGATCAAATTAATAAATATTTGAATCGGTGTTTGTCAATAGTCGGTGTAACAGAAGAGTGTGAATTAAACAAAAAATGCACGTCAAGATCTATAATGATACATTCTAATGTAGCATTTATTTGTTGAACGCTCTGCTTACCAATAAAAATTTTTTTTTTCGTGAAGAAATTCATTAAATTTCTATAAAAAATTGTGATTGTCAACCAATCGTGAGACGATTTTCTTCCGCATCTTAATATAACGACAGTCGTGATGTCGTGCTATCGCTATATCCTATATAATAATAATATGCTGATAGGTAGAGTAACTACCGCCATTCGTCACGATTTGACTGTACTTCTACCGGGAACATCATTAATATTATAAGGCCTGTAGTACATACGACTGACCTTACCGTGATCAGCACCAAGTGCCTCATTGAGGTAAAGTAAACTTTCTTCAATCAAATGTCATTTAAAAAGAAATTTATCCATTAATTAGTAATGTATGGGGTCATATACTCCATTACCGATAAATTAGCAAGATTTAAAATTAAATTAAGACCGAAAACCTGACTTGAATGCAATGTTTTTTTTATTAAATTTAATGCGTTAATATATATGGAGATGTGAATCATGATAATTTAGGTCAAGCTTATAGGTTTATAGTTCAATTTTTTAAATTGTGTTTTTTATCTTGAGACAAATTTACAGATAATTAAAGACGTACCTTATTGTTTACGAACATAGTACCAATTATCAATTTAACGCTAGATTGGTTCCTTGTACTTTGGATACAAAGTCATTTAGTAGTCGTGTAAAAAGGGAATCTCTTTAATTATGTATAGACTCCATGTAAAAAAAGAATATCTTTTTTAATACCGTGTTATTTAGAAGGCAGAAGGTGAATTACACGCTTTGTTTTTACTTTTTTTTTTTTTTTTTTTTTTATAGTGAATACCTCACAAGAGTCCCAACTGCTCCCGTCTGGAGCCAGTGAGACTATGGCATCCCCAATTGGGGGATGTTGTGAGGCTGAAGGTAAGCGGGGAAGGGAAAGAGGAAGGTGGGGAAGTACCTGGCTATTCAGATCTAGTCACTAAACACGGCTAAAGCCATTTGGAGCAACGTTTCAATTCTGAATGGTGGTCTTACACCAGGGCGATACTGGTAGTATCTTCCACTCTGGAACGTGCCGCAAATATACTATACTATATATTATTATTTTAATTAATTTTAATTAATTAATTGTGAAATAACACAAATCAATCAAATAAAATTTATTTGCGCACGCCGGGTTCGAACCCGCGACCTTCGGAATGGCAGTCCAATGCGTTACCACTGGACTATGCCGGCCGTCAAAATTTAGTAGTCGTTTAGAAAGCGAATCTCTTTCTTAAAAAAATTGTAATTTAATGGTCTTGTAAGAGGGGAATCTCTTCTTTAAGACACTGCCGTAAATAAAAGAAATCTCTTTTTAATATCGTGTTATTTACATGAAAATAAAATATCCTTTTTAAAACCGTATTATATAGTAGTCGTGTTAAAAGAGAATTTGGTGTATTTATAAATGACAAATTCTGACTTGTTGTGTGTTTGTTGTTGTTTCAGGAACCAAGAAGATGGAGTACAAGACTCGCCAGTGGCACGAGAAGTGCTTCTGCTGCGTGGTCTGCAAGACGCCCATCGGCACCAAGAGCTTCATTCCGAGGGAACAGGAGATCTTCTGCGCCGGCTGCTACGAGGAGAAGTTTGCTACTCGCTGCGTCAAGTGCAACAAGGTAAGACACCAAGTTAATCAGATTCATTGTAACAGCGGACAGGGTTAAAAAAAAAGATTGGGCCAAAACAACGCCAGAGCTTTGTTCGCTACTCGTTGCGCCAAGTGCAACAAGGTAAGGCACCAATTTAATCAGATTCATTGTAAAAGCGGAAAGGGTTAAGAAAAAAGATTGGGCCAAAACAACGCCAACGTTCGCTACTCGTTGCGCCAAGTGCAACAAGGTAAGGCACCAATTTAATCAGATTCATTGTAAAAGCGGAAAGGGTTAAGAAAAAAGATTTGGCCAAAACATCGCCAGAGCTTTGTTCGGTACTCGCTGCGTCAAGTGCAACAAGGTAAGGCAACAAGTTAATCAGATTCATTGTAAAAGCGGAAAGGGTTAAGAAAAAAGATTGGGCCAAAACAACGCCAAAGCTTTGTTCGCTACTCGTTGCGCCAAGTGCAACAATATAATCACCAATCAGTCCTTATTCAGGTTCGTTGCAACTTCAAAAAGGGTTTAGAATGAAAATGGATCCCCAAACAACGGAAAGCTTTGTTCACTAGGTACACGTTGGGTCAAGTGCAACAAGATAAGTCACCAATTAATTCTCATTATTATTATTCAGTTTCATTGCGACAATGAACAGGATTTGAAATAAATATGGCGCAAAAATAATTAAATGCTTGAAATACATATAATATCTGGTTCATTGCAACAGCAAATAGGGTTTCGAAAAGAAATCGACCTAAAACATCAGATTGCTCTTTTACGCCGAATACACTGAAATAAAACCTCCATCTTACCCTTCTCCTTATCCCCCCTACCTCAACATCACAACATTCTTCGAATTGGGATGCCATTGGTCCACTGACTCCGGGAAATTTACACTCTGCTATATCACATAAATTAAAATAAAACCTCACTGATAACAAGAGATAGAAGATATATGTGTGTCTATTTTAGCTATGATTCACCGCCAACAATAGATTCGTTCGAATAGGTATAGGTATTTTTAAAGATCGCGGTTAAAAAACCTGTCCTAGGATACGAAATAAATCAAATGGTCGGGATTGAACTCTCAACCTTTGGCATTGTCTGAGTGTCTGAGATGCTAGCCACTCCGCCATGCCAATCTCTTCTGGACTATATTGCAGGTGCCGCGCAAAAAGAAAGATATCATTTCGCTCGATCATTGGTCACGTCAATACAACATAATTTCATTTTTACGTACCCTACCTACTCATAAAGGAGCGTGAACTTTTCAATATTGAAACCTGTGGATGTGTTGAGAAAAATATTATAAAAATCACCGTTTGCATATTCAGATAATCGATGAAGTACCTACCTACAAAATATTATGTGTGCACACGTGGTTACTTTTGCCGGCCATTTTGAAAAATGAATTAATATTATATTATAGTTAGGTACTTAATCGCTAGTCTTAATTCTTCACACAATCATTTCCAATTTTGAAAATGATACTAAAATTCAAAGCCAATTCGTGTTCCGGAGTTAATTGAAACAGAGTTAGGCAGGACACACACACACACAACCGAAATTGGTATTTTTATAACTAAAAGAATTGTATTTACCTTATAACTGTTCATTTCTTTGAGAATTTAAAATGCCGGCTCCTGAAACGAAAATAAATTGAATATCGCCTTCCTGATTAGATGAAGTGAAGTGATGTCACCGATAAATGGGAAATAAATTGATCTGAAGTTACAGAAAGACTATCTTAATGGATTTGGTATCAAAATTAAAAGGTGCGGCTCCTTGCCAACTATTTTTCTTTGTACTAAACCGACTAATTTATTTATATCGTATTGGTTCCAAATTACAACACTGTTAAATATACGCGCATTTAAACAGGATTCAAATAACGTTTCAAAGCAGTAATTCAATTATGTCTAAATAACTATTTATTCAGGCTCAGATGTTTCCTATGTATGTTATGTCACTGACGGGAGTGTGAAGGGGACTTAGAAAGGGGAAATTGCGGGAAGTACCCGGCTATTCAAATCTAGTCACTAAAGACAGCTAAAACCGTTTCAAGCGATGTACAAAATATCTTAATTTGATTTTAATAGGCGGGTTCAAGTACCGCCGTCCCGGGAACCATTTATTGGATAACCAACACCTCTGCCATAGGTCTCCCAAGTGGTTCGCTACGCTTGGTGGCTTAGCAGGGGTGCCCGGGTTCATCGGTGATGTGTGTTCATGATGAGCCTGACCACCAGCTGCGTGGCGTGCCGGATCGGGAGACGCTGGTTTGGGGAGACCCTTTGACCTCTCCAACTGGTCTCTCTTGACCCATCACCTTGCACGGCAGCGGGAGGGATGGATCATTCGTCCGTCGCTCCTGGACACATTGATCGCTAGATTCTTACCCACCCCTCATACCTTTTTCCTTCCCAGAACTTCCTCTCCTTTCTTTCCTTAAAAAGAACCTCCACACAGCATCCCCAAAGATGACATAGACCCTCCTGTGTGGGGTTAATGTAAAAAACAACAAAAAAAACATTCCACTCTGTCACGAGGTGCAAATAATGCACTACATGTGGAAAGACTCATGAAATAAATATTTGTCTAATTTGATTGAAAAATACTCTAAGCCATCGTTTCTCAATCTGTGGAGGTTGCGACAGGATTGCCGCAGTAATAGGGTCAAGATCAGATATAGGGAATGGTCGCAATCTGTCAAAAAAATAAGACTCTTATGCGAAAAATTCTTTCATTTAATAGTGAATTTCAGGTTAAGTTATAAACAAGTGTTACATATACCTACTACACTTCCTATTTAACTAATAAATAAAGTTAATTAATTCATTAATATGAGTTAATCAATGCGGAGGGTTGAGTTTGAAATGGTTAAAACCTCAAATTGTAATATTAAGGGCGGCTTGCACCATAAGTTAAATTTGATTTAAATATAATTTTAAACACATTATTTGATTTAAGTCGACTTGGCGTCTTGCACCACAAAATTTAAGTCGTTAAATGCGTTTAAAGAACTGTCAAAGTTAAATACCCAAAAGCGGCTGTTTAACTGAGTTAAACGTGTTTAGCCCTACTCGTAAAGCAGTAATGTCAAAAATATTTTTATCTCTTCGATTTCTGATTGTGTTTAAAATCTATCTCATTTTAATTTGTATTCACAATGAACATTTGGGATTTGTATTCTGACGATCATGAAGAAATTATGTTATAGAAATTATAAATAACTTAAATAAATTATAATATAGTCAGAGAAGTAAACAAGAGAACAAATTTATTTGAAACACTCAGTGCCAAGAAGTTTCAAAGAATATTTCGTCTCAGTAAAGAAATGACATCATTATTAATGCAAGAAATTGAACCTCAGTTAAAATTCAACACCAATAAAACATCAGCGAGGTGCTCGTCACTTGGAGCTAACACTCCTTATCGAGGAGTACTTTGCAAGGTTGTAAACTTCTAATCATACCTACAGCATTCTTATAATACTTTAAAACAATATAATATGTAAAAGAAATAAAAAAAAACAAAATTACTCGGATAATTGTTTTATTTTTAATTCCAACAACAGAAGCTCTTTTTGTCTTATTTCATCATTATGTCTATTTGCTTTAACTTTTTCTTCATAAAATAAATGAACACACTATTAAACCACACACACAATCACAAAATATTTTGACACTTCAAGTAAAATGAAACATCGTAGCTGTTTTATTTACGCGTTAATGGCGGTAACCACGCGGTAACTGTTTTACCGACGCGTTAAACACGTTTAACTAAAATTGCCACCGAACTGCGTGGTGCAGGACGCAACTAAACGCATTTAAGTTAAATGTATTTAGGGTCTTAAATACGTTTAGTTAAATACAATTTAAGATAAAATTTGCGATAGTTGGTGCAAGTCGCCCTTAATCATTGAAGACAATATTTTCGATTTTCAAACGGTTGTGAGTCTTTCACATTACAATTTTCATTTTAGTAGTGTAATCTATCTATCGTATATATAAAAATAAAGATTTAAATGTTCGTTTGTTCAAAATCTTAAATCTGCGAAAGTTCTTCACCGATTGCTTTGAAATTTGACACAACGTTGCATTCGAATACGCGTGTGTATTTATAAACTTATATTACGTAGATGTCACCTGTGAGAGGTTAAAACACGCTTTTTTAAAAACAGCGAAGTCGGTTGAAAAAATATGCTTTTTTTGAAAAAACGGTGTCATCTGTTGGACGTAAAAGCAACACGCGTCATTGTTTTTCCATCTGTACAGACAGACTGAGCCACTAGTACTTTGATAAACGTTAAAATGTGTTGTGGGGGGGTCGTACGGCTTTAATTTTTTAGCTTTTAAGGGGGTCGCGACACTAAAAATGTTGAGAAACGATGCTTTAAGCAATCTACCAGCCCACGTAAATTTGACAGATGGATGTTTTCAATCGTTTTCAAGCAGGTTTATTATAATGCATAATACTATAATATAGGCACTTAATACTCACGTACGCTTGACACACATTGAGTTGCGTAATGTTCACTGGGCGAGATGAGATGAGATGCTCAAAGCTTTGTGCAAATAATCGACAAATACTAATTGACTGAGTGTGAAAAACAACCTGTTAAGAAAAATACAAAAAATTAAATAAATTTGCACATGAGTTTTAATGAGTATTGAACAAAAGTAAACACCGTGATTCGAAGATTTTAGTGCTAATCAATTTACACAGACATAAAAATAATCATAAACATCGGTATTATTTTTTATCGAGGCTCTTAAATCAAACCATTTGCATCGAGGCATGAAGAGTCCCGAATGAAAAATGATTTAGAGAATATCTTATGTAAAGCGGTTTAATGATGAAAGAAATATTCGGTAATCGTTGATTTGTGTAATGGCATAAATTGTTAGGATAAAAATAAAACCATAACCGCCAGATTCCTTCGATTTACACACAAATGTAACGCAGTAAGGGTTCGCACTCTATATTATTTTAAGATTCCGTAAATTTAACGACCAAATCAATGCATTCACCTAAATATAAATGTTTATTGCAAAGAAAAAACGCCTCGTTTTTTCGCGTGGTTTCATTTCTTCGTATTCATTTTATGCCTATACTTAAATTTGAGGTTTATTTTCAAGTTCCTGATTGTCATTTTCTGAAGACATTTCGTAGCTTTCAAAGCTTAACTGATGCAACCATGTTTATAGAAATAAGGGAAGTGTCGCCAACATTGTTCACACGTACTGAAAAACGAATACACGACACGGAGTAAAATGAGTATTGCTAATTTATTAAGAATCTCTTTAAATTATTGGTAATCCGATTAAAAACGGACATTGCAGACATTTCCTGATAAACTTTTAGTAAATTACGAATATATTATTGATCAATGTATTGTTTTGACACTTTTCTGTTTTGTCGTGGAACCATTATTTCTGACTTCTTTCCTAACTTAGGTATCCCATCATACCCAATCACCAAATGACTCACGACACACTTGTGTTTTCAGATCATCACTCAGGGCGGAGTGACGTACAAGAACGAGCCATGGCATCGTGAATGCTTCACGTGCACCCACTGCTCCACCTCGCTGGCTGGTCAGCGCTTCACTTCCAGGGATGACAAGCCCTACTGCGCCGAGTGCTTCGGGGAGCTGTTCGCCAAGAGATGTACTTCTTGCGTGAAGCCGATCACCGGTACGTAAACACTAACTTCCTCTTCAAAATACTTAAAGTTTTCTTTGTGTCTTTTTCTAGTTGGATATTTTAACTGATTAATTTTCCTTTTCTTCTTGAAATTTACAAAATAATTTCTAGTCTAGTAGGTAGTTTTCTTATTGGGATTATAATATTGACAACAAACTGCCCTTTTTGTTAGGTTCATAAATAGCACTGCTCGTTTGGTGGTCTATATATTCTAAATAATTGCATTACATTCCACAGGACGTTGTCTTAGTGGAACTTCATATACCTACTGTTAACTCAATAAACGAACAATTTTGCACCTTTCAGCCACTTGAGGCTTCCTTCGTTCACCAAAATGAACAGTGCAATATTGGAACTGTAAATGCCTTGATTGAGTTGAAGAATATTTATCATAATGTTTGTTTTCCAGGAATCGGTGGCACGCGCTTCATCTCGTTTGAAGACCGTCACTGGCACAACGAGTGCTTCATCTGCGCTCTGTGCAAGACCTCTCTGGTGGGCAGGGGCTTCATCACCGACGCCGAGGATATCATCTGCCCCGAGTGCGCCAAGCAGAAGCTTATGTAAACAAACAACACCAACCGCCACATTGGATCATCCCCCATCAACACCGGTGCTGTCCAACATCAACCAACGCAACATCATTTGCCCAAAATGCTGACACAAACCAGTCGAAGATTCTGCAGTTCCACCTTGCAACTTAAATGTTTAGTCCTTGATTACTTTTCAATCAAAAGCTTAACATTTTTTATATTAATTTGTCTCTCGCAATATTTTGTTAATATTAATAAAAACTGGGTGTTCTACCGAGGATAAATTATTATTTTCTCTTTCAGAAGAGACTTTTTAACACCAATAATCAATCACATTATATTTTGGAATAACTAACTTCCTTCACTAACATTTCTTTTAATTTAATACTACAATGTTTCCCAAAGCATTTAAAGCCAACACCTACAATATTATTAATAAGGACCATGTTTTTGTTAAACAATCAAAAGATACAAAATAAAAATCGTTTCATAATGTAGTGTTTGTATTGCATATTTGAATTATATTTTTGTTGATAGATGCGTTTTGTGTCGTAGATTATATAAAAGTAAATGTTAGAACATTATTTCTTTTACCTCGACCATTGCGGAATTTATAAAAATAAATGTACCAGCAACTTTAGATAGTGTGTTGCTAGTGCCAAATTCTGATACTAAACATATCAAGTTTCGATCAAAAAAATTCACAAAATTATAATTTGGAAAGGAGTAATAAATTTCTTTTCAAAATAAGATAAATAAAATTTCAAGTAATTGCATAATTATTTTAGACAATATAATCAAACCATGTTTAGAAAAAGTATTTGTAAGGCAATCGGTGTCCTTAGGTTACGAGAAGTTTTGTGTTAACACGTAGGAATAATCCATTGATTATTGCTTGAAGTTTTCCACCTCTGTATTGTTGCAATAACATTACTAGAGGGATTATTGCTTTAGATTCCTGTGTTAGTGCTTTCAAAGAATCTGAATACAACGTGAGTATTTTTCTAAACATGAATTTAACGTTTACGAAATGATCGCATTTAAAAACCTTAGCGCTATATATGTACCGTAGTCAAAAGAAAATACCCTAGATTAGAGTAAACCCATCAGAAGTATTTAGGGTTAATTAGATGTGGCTATTTTTGATGTGCGTCAAAAATATAATTAAGGTTTGAATTAACTTCTTTTGTATTTTTAATACGTAGGTCTTCTAACTGCCTTAAAGTACTTGTTAAGTATCCCACGTGCCTCTATATAACTTGTTGAATATCCCACAAGCTTCTATATAACTTGTCGAGTATCTCACACAATTCGTTATACGACTTGTGGGGAGTATCCCGCAAGCCATTATATAACTTGTCGAGTATCCTTCAACACTTTATATAACTTGTCAAGTATCCAACAATTCGTTATATAATTTGTTGTGTATCCGGCAAGCCTTTATATAACTGGTCGAGTATCCCACAATCCGTTACATAGCTTGTTGTGTATCCTGCAAGCCTTTATATAACTTGTCAAGTATCCCACAATCCGTTATATAACTTGTTGAGTATCCCACGTGCCTCTATAATTGTGTCAATTATTATTAAACTCTGCCTTATCTGTGCAGCTTTAATTAGCTGTATTTAGAGAATATTGTATAAAGATTTTATAAAATAACCTCCCCCTGCTTTCCACTCTAACAACCATTATATTATTATATGTCTGTGAATTACTATATTTTCACGTGTGACCTTAACAATGAATTTTACATTGGTTTACTAATATTTAAATATTTTTTTCAATTTTCGCTTTTGAGATACATAGTCTTATTTTAAATATTGGTATTTTGTATGTGTAAATTTGTAAATTATAGTGAATTATGCAAGAATAACATAATTTAAAATCATGTGTAAATGCTATTTGTTGACGACAAATAATTTATGTTTTTTTTTAGTTTAAATATTATTTACCCTATGTGTATCAATGTTAATATTAGTTATGTCAATATGTTGATAATTTACTTAATACGACCATAGTTTGTAACAGTTTCATCTGATATTTTGCTTTAAATATTCAGAAAATATATTATTACAAAATTAACCCTTCTTGTTTGTTTTGAAAACCCAATAATATTAACTCACTTCTAGGATAAAATAACATAATGATACAATACTGATATAATAATGATACTGTCAAGGAATAACACATTAGTAGTTAATAGAGTTCTCCAACAGATGTCTCTAGTGTATAGGTTTGCCCCTCCATGTTCAGAACTGAGTAAGGCAGAGGCTGAGAAGGCATAGTAAGTCCAGCTACCTGGCGGTATGTCTGGTGACTGACTGCTTCCCACACTTTTCCTTGGTCTGAATAATAAGAAATAAGAAATGGCTGCGGGCATTTTTCTTCTCTGTTATTACAAAGCGTTGTTTTGTAACACGCACTTTTGTAACAAGCTTGTTTTTTTGGCAAACTTGACACAGTCGTAGATTGTTTTTACTCCTCCACGATTTAGCACTTGCGTCTATCAACTGAGAAACACAGTTTATTCCGGAATTTTTTGTGGCAGTGAATCTTCTGAATTGAGTAGGTTTGGCCTCGGCAATGAATTATTTAGAACTGAGGTTTAATGTCCAGATGAAGCCAAGCAGCCAGTGTGATAAATTATTTTACGCCTGGATACAAATAATTTGAAGGGAAGTGGGACAATTCTTAGAAAATTGCCCCAAGCAATTTTTTTAACACTATCGAAGATTAAAATACTTGAACTGCAATGCGAGTTACCTACAGACTGTCGTATACATTTATTCGCAAAACACTGAAAAGTAGACGCCCGTGACCGCGTTAGTTTCTTCCCCTAATACTTAACAGCATATCTGTTTTTTTTCTTTAATCTGTGTAGCAAGTAATGTATAGATGGCATTAAATTAAAAAGTTATAAATATAAATTATGTATATAAGGATATTATGGAAATAAATATGCGTGAACATAATTAATAAATGTAAGAATAGCAAACATGATAAAAATAAAACAGCAATATAATGAGGCTGTCTCAGAAAATGAAATTTCATGCATGCTGAAGACATAACTCTTTGAATTTTTGGAAAATACCACCTAGTGCCAAAGATATAAGGCTTCAAAATGATCTGCTTCTGACAGAAAAGCTTGTGACATCTCGGTACACGTGCAGCGATACTGCAGCACTGCCATTAGAATTTTGAATTGTACTGAATCATATGTCGTGTGACGTCACAGGACATATTTACCATATCGACACCGAAAAGTCAAAAGGGTGTAAGTGACAATTTAGTCAAAAATTAGTTAAATATACAGTTTTGATCAAACAAAAATTCTAATCAATACTGTATGATTTACTCATTTTCGACTAAATTGTCGCTTACGCTCTTTTGCCTTTTCGGCGTCGATATTATGTTTTACATCATAACTTCGTAATTTTTAGAGATGTCAAAAAACTAATTTACCATCATTTCATCACTCTTTAAATAGAATAAATTTAATTAAAAATAAAAAATAAAATAAAATAAATAAATTAGATTACAACCTCATTACATATAACACCAACACAAAAAAAAAATAAAGCTAATAATGTTAGGAAAAATAGTGCAAGCAATTCATTAAAACCATTATTTGACAGAAAAATAAATAAGTGGAAAAAAAATTGCAAGCATACAATAGCATAGTTAGCAGAAGAAAAAAGTTGAAAAAGCAGTTGATAGAAAAAAAAAATTTCCTCAAATAAAAAATATGTTTTAAGCAATAGGTAACCAGCAAAATAAAATATGCGTAAAGCCGCATTACGCTATATTATGCGTGCATAACTTGGGCATGACATATATTTATTTATTTAAGGAGAAAACACAGATACAGACAGTAATAAGGAAGTTGAGTGAAAAATATTTTGACTTCTTTGAAATATGTTCATGTAGATCAAAAAATATCGATTCTAAATATATAAATATATTTCTATATTATTATTCTTAGAATTAGTTAAACGTTCTTGAAAAAAGCATTCAATAGCAATAGACTGTATACGCTCCACGATTGGTCGAAAGAATTCTGACGTCACATGTGTCGTGACTTGTACGTACAACGGATCACCTATGGTGCATCTCTTTCTATTACATGAGAGATGGTTGGTTTAGATGAGAGAGGTGTATAGGCCAAACGTTTATTTGGGCCAAATCACAGCCGGTCGTGGAGTTAAAGCTTCCAAGTAAGTATATCAAATTATTAATTGTGTTCATTTGTACGTTACGATAAATATAATACATTTTTACAGTATAATAATCATTGCGTATCTACCCATCTGACATTTCGCCATAACCACTAGTTTTGTGCAGGTATATTTATTGATTTCGCATGACATGATAATTATTCTCTACTCATTATAATGTGGTGATGGCTTTTAAATAATATTATTTCATCTTTTGTTTGCCATATAATAAGGCACTGCTGAAAACCAGCTGCATTCCCGGAGAAACCCGTTTGTCAATAGGATCTATGTGAAAAAAATAGCTCCCATCTATTGTCAAATATTTATGTAGGTATTTGTTGTTATTATTATATAAAATGGATTTCTAAAGATACATATTCGTATAGTGCTTTATATGTAATAATATGTTGTTTATTGCATCGCTTAGAAGTTTTTATTATTATACATGTCACATTCCATGTGATTACACTTCAGGCCTCCGCGCAGAAAAGTCTCACAGTGAACTGGGCTGTAAACCGTTATTTTACTTTTGGTCTTACTTTTCTGCGCGGCGGTCAACAAATAGCGTCTTCAATATCGTGCCGGGCAGGAGAAGCAAATATTCTATCTTAAAATATTAATTTAACTATGAAATCTTAATCAATTTTCATTTTTTTTTTAATAACATCAATTCTAATAGACGGTTAACATTGGTAAAAAAATTACTGGAATTCCTTATTGAAGAATTAAATTTTTTTCCATACAAAATGTTTAAGCGACGTGGTTCTCACAGTTTGAATGACGTCACACCCACACCCCGCCTCTTACCGCTCGGATTCCGCTCGTTTTGGCGGGCTTAATAAAATTTAAACTTTGAGAATTAATTTAATTATGAAAACAGACTTTAAAAAAAAAAAAAAAATACCAGTATTTAAGTTTGAATGAGAACATTGATAAAAAAAAAATAAAAAAAATGTACTCAACTTCCTTATTAAAAGATAATTTTGTAAAACAATAACTTGAGAATTCGCCTACATCCTAACTATTTCTCACAGATTGACTGGTAGATAACAATTTTAAATATTTATTTACATGTAAATAAGGAAAAAGTATAAAAGAAAATTATTTTGTAAATAGATAATGCTCAATGTCAAATAAAAGTGTACAAATATTTTTTATACAAGTTTAGAGATAAATCATAAAAAAGTAGTAAAAGAGTATAGTGAATGAAGTAAGTACACATTTTCTTTTTTTTATAGGAAAACAGACTTCAATTTCCTACCAAAAGTACTATATGTATCAAAAAATATGTCGGAATCCTTCAGGTTTTGGTTTTTATTATACAATTCGCACATTCTTCTGTTTGGAACCCTGACACCAGCATTTGTGCGCGTCCGGCTAATATGGAATAAGTCGTTAAGCCTCGTCGTTCTGGGTGGTATTTTAAAGTTTATTAGATTGAGTAAGCCAGGACAGTCGATAAAGTTGTTACTGATTTTATACAAGGTCATGAGGTCAAGATAAGTTCGCCGGTTAGTTAGTTAGTAACATTAATATGTTGGGGTGACACACTACGCTTCAATAATAATAATAACACACTAATCTTCCTCAGGAGAGGAAGCCAGATCAATTGGGGAACTGCTGCCGGATATAATTTCTTTGTATGGGATCTGTCACTTTCACAGATGACAGCCGCATAATTACGGCTCTCCGTAAATTGTTCTGACCCCCTCTCCTGCCGTAGGAGAGGGGGTCGCATAATTTTCAAATATCGCATGACTAGCAGATCACAGCGCATATCGTCACAACGCCAACACTTGTAGCACATCATCTTTTTAGGTGTAACAGGTCTGTATAGGATTCTATGGCGAGCAATATGGAGTTATATAAAACGCTTTGAACTTATAGCGTAATTTGTCAGGCCCTTTAAGGCGATGTAAAATTTAGAATGGGGCCGCTAACAATAACACTCCTTATGTAGACGGTGATAAGGTTTAAATCCCCACTTAGCACTAGCAGCTTGTTTTCTATCTATGCATGAAAAAACATTGCAAAAATTTTAATTTGCTAATTTTAGTCACAAATATTTAAATGTTTGATGATCATTTTCTAAAGAACTTAATTTGCCACATTATACAATAAAATCATGGGAGTTTTTAAGTAGGACATTATGACCTTTAAAGCAGTTTTTGTAAGCCTGACACTGTATTTTTTTTGGGCTTATAAAAATAACCAAATTTTAATTACTACGGTTAAATCCCATTTGACACATGATACGTGTCCGGTGATAAGCTTCAAAAGGGATTCTGCATCGTTAATTGCATGATAACAGTAAATATTAATTTCCTTAATTATTTTAATGATTATGTCCATCTGCCTGCTGTCCGGTACACTGTCCTTCTCAATTCGTGCCAGATTTATATTAAGGTAGTCAAATATCAGAAATATCATTATTTTCTCTAATCCAAGTTACAAGAGAAAAAGAATTCTACGACACAATATGGCATGGTAGATACTCAGTATCACCCTGTAGAAAAACCTCCTTTGACAATCGAAACGTTGCTTGAAATGGGTTTAGCCGTGTTTAGTGACCAGATCTGAAGTACTTAGCCAAGTACTTTCGAACCTTCCTCTCCCATCTCCTTCTCTCCCATCTCCTTGTGCGGTGCTCACACAAAAAAAAATTTAAACAGCAAGTAATATAGAAAATAAAAATATTTATTATCAACAAAAAATAATTGTACACGGTACACAAAATTAACCAAATGCATTATGTTTTGTATAGAATAATATAAAAGTAATAGACAATCATTTTTAAAACAGCTATAAAAACAAAAGTTGCAAATAAATATTGTTAATAATTACATATTGTTGAAGAATAAAAGATTACACAAAACCACAGAACAGGCAATACATACCTAGAAGTGTGATCTACACCAATTTGAAGTAAAACTCATGTCGTCAATTCACACAAAACCTTTCTCGACTCCTCGGCCACAGACCAATAAAGTTGGTTCATATGAATTATTCAATTTTTCAAAGAAATATGTTAAATGAAGAACTTCGATAGTAACAGTCTGATCAATCTTCACATGAAGTAAGGAGAAGTTGACCTTACTTCCAGCATGCCAGATACGTCCACAACACACTTCTATTGGCATCTCTCCAGGGCACAAAACAGGTAAAGTTATAAATTTAAATAAACGGAGATTTAATAAAATAAGTTATTGAAAAATTAACCTAAGGACGGAATGAACTATTCATAGTGAAGAATGTATTATTATGTACAAATAAAATTTAAATCATTTTCTTAAAAATAAATTTCCAAGCACCTTTACTTAAATAACCTTAATTACATTCATTTATATAACTTACAATTTGTAGTACATATATTATTTATTAAATACAACGAGAAATTTGTGACGAGATATATAAGTTTTAGGTACTCTTTGTTTTAAGAAGAAATTAATATATATGTACAGGGTGTCTGAAAACTCGTAGTACAAGCGGAAAACTGATCTATCTACATCACATAGAGAACCCAAAAAACCAAGCTTTTCATAATTAAGTAAACTAACTTTTAAAGCAGGGTCAGTGCTTCGTCGCATTTTAAATTCATTAAATAGTTGATTTAACCCTCAGGGACCGATTTTTATCAAATTTCACCTAAAAATTTCCAACTTCGGACTCGATTTACTCGAAAACAAAAGCTCAAATCGAAAAAAGTTATAACACAAATCGTCTCCAGTTTACCGCTTTTACTATGAGTTTCCAGAAACGTGTATGTATTAGCATAGAACAAAAAAAATTGTTCCGCAACACAAGAGTATGTATAATATGCGTATTGAAAAAAATAATTATCAGTAACTTGGCCTTGAAACTTATATTAAATTTAATATTTAAATTATATATAAGTTAGATAATACGTCTCTATAAATATAATTTTTTTTATTAAAAGAGGTTAATGAATCATTTGTATGTTTGTATTAAGAAATATATTTTAATCTTAGCAATACTCAATATATATTAACCTCTGGTGTGCCAGCGTGGCCATGAGTCTACGCCCGATTTTTAGGCATCATGTGCCGGCGTATCTTTAAGACTACGGCGTCCAGTATGTGAGTACTTATGAAATTACAGTCAGGAACCATTTTCCTTCCGCTTCACAACTGAAAGTTTTGCTCACGGGAGTCCGGAATTCCAAGGCTTAATAGTGTATTTTTTTTTAATAAAAAAATATTAGAATGTAGTTGAGAGAATTTGTGACAGAAATCTATTGGTGATCCTAAGTAATGCTTAGGAACTTAGATAAACTGTCACAGATATATATTAATTGAGCAATTATTATAAAAAGCGATATAAAGGTAACTGGGTAATCTAACAATTATGTATTAAGTCTTTTACGGGTAACTGGAATAACTTCTGCCACTTACAAATAAATACGTTTTCGAGCTACAGAACTCAGGTAAAGGGTGAGTTATAACTCTATTCCATACATAAACTATTCTCATATGTATTTGGAAGTAAGAAATCATTATATACTAACCTATGTGATATGTTTTATTAATAAAGATAAATCGGAAAAAAATTCTCTATACGTCGCTCCATAATTTAAATAATAATGGTCTACACATACATATAATATATGTCGTAATACAAATAATTTGATACAATCATAAAAAAAATGCAATCACACAATTTATTTGTGCAAAATTGCAAAAAAAATTGCATACGTTGTGAAATGTTACCTAAAATGATAAGAGATTATATTTCAGAGTTTCATGACAGCGAAGGGGACAACATAAAATATTAAAAAATCATACTCAAATTTATGATAAATTCTTGTCAATTTGTTACCCAGTGCACTCTCAAAGTAGTATGTAAAATAGACTTTAAAATTCTTCTTTAAATTTGAAGAAAATGTAAAAAGAAAAGTTATGATTGCCAGCAGTATAAGAAAATACACCTTATAGGTACATACATCTTCCTAGGTCCCTCACGGTCCCAAGGGGAATTGTAAAGGGCCGTGCGCTCTGCAATTTACAAGAGACTTTGTAAAAAGAACACCTTTAATTTGAAGAACTGGCATAAAGTCAGTGAAGATTGGCAGATGTTTAAGATTAAGATACCCCTTGGCTACTTAGAGGTCCTGCATGGCCAGGATGATGTTGTGCAGCGCGGTGCGTGCGTCGCAGTTGGGGAAGTTCTCCAGGACCTGCGTGGCGGCCGTACTGTGCTCACGCTGCAGGAGGCGCGCCCGCTCCACTCCGGGACCCGCCAACACCTCAGCATGAAGCTGGAATTATAGAGAAGTTTTTATGAATAAGGAAATTTACATACCTATGATTTACAGTGATTATCTTTTTTTACATCTCCGACAAAACAGAACAGTGAAGAAAAGTTAACCTAACTGATTATTCATTCTGTTTGTCTAGGTTCTATTTTAACCAGTTACCGTCTCTAATACCTCTTCGTCGAAGAATGTATAAAAAGAAAATCACCAACTAGGTCCTACCAAATACCCTATACATAATATGTCCAATTCCAGTAAAATGTTGGCAATATTAACAACTCTTGTCGCTAGAGGCGCTAGTGTAGCATATTGACATTGACATTCCTTTCAATGGCGGCAAATTCAATTTATTTAGTACTTGGTGGCGGTGTTTTGCGCTTCCTAATTTATTTTGATCAATATTGATAAAAATATAATGTTACAAAAAGTAGGTTATGTGTGTGCAGTTAACCGATAAGACGATTACAAACAACAAAAACAAATTGTTTTTCAGGATGCCAAAATACATTAGTATAGGTTAGTTATAATTGTGGGAATTGAATGGAAGCAATAATAAATAATTAATTACAGTAAATACCCAATTACGTTAATCAGTCCTCATCACAGCTTACGTAAAAGGAATTGATGATAATAATTGCTATATCTATATCGCTAAAAATAACACTGTTAATCACAAAAAATAATGCGAAATTTTCAGGTCCAAGCTGATTAATTGAACCTATCCAAACTCATGGTCAAGCTCAATCAATGCGGAAAGCAGAGGGAGCAAATGAAAGTTTAGACTATAAGTTCTGTGTCCAAAGCACTTTGTATACTCTTTGACCTTGGGAAGTAGGGAACCCCAGTTCATCTGTGAAATTGTCAATGGGAATCAAAATCACATGGGGATTAAAAAATATTCTTACACTATCATAATCCACATTGCTGATATCTTCGCGTGCGGACTCGATGTAGCTGTAGAGGTGGGGACGGTGCGCCAGGGTGAACATCACGGGAGCGCCCACCAGGGAGAAGGGGCCGGCGCAGGGCCCTGCGAAGGGCTCCAGGTCCAGGCAGGCTTGCCAGGCCAGGGCCAGGTGGCTGCCAAACAGGTACCCCTGGAATGGCAAAATGCACAAAGTTTTATAAACTAAATACACTCTTATAGACTTTTCCAAAGAACCGGTCTTAAGCATCAAAACTTCGTACAAATATAGAAGCTTTATAAGTGGGTTTCAACGTAAATGTCACTTTACAAAAAATAAAGCTACGACTATTAAAATATAACTCCCTTGCAGTCTCAGTAAACAGGAGTTGGGACACCATACAAATAGGTTGTATTTCTAACTCATTCTTATGTCAAACTCATTGAACGAGCTACCGATGATAATCTTCTCGAAACCGTGCCTCTTCAAAACCATGCTGTCATTCTTCCAGTATCAGTTCTACCAGTATTTCTATGAAAAACGCTGGGAGGAACTACCGTCATTGATTACTTTGTTGTCGGTGCACAGTCGTGAAACACACAAAACATGCGCCCAACATTTGCACATGGTTAGCATTTGTCACATGAGAAAGGGACGCTTCTATGACTTGTTCTTATGTTACAACTGCTCGGCTGTGTGAACAATTTGCCGGCTTCTGTGTTTCCTCCCTGCTACAAAGTGGGTTTCTTCGAGATCTGGGTTCACTCCCTCTTTCCCCTAAAAGACCCTCCACACAGAATCCCTAAAGATGAAATAGGATCAGAGGGAATATAATATTTCCCTCGAGACCTCCCGGCTTTGCTGGGCTTATACATGGCTTTAAACAGCTGATAACCCTGCTCTTATCTTTTTAGCGTTGAAATAAAGACTAGAAACCTAAATGAAAGCCAATGACAGTAACATCAGCTGTAGTTTCACTTTAATTACGTGAACACAATTCCGGTTAAGACAGACAGACTTACCAGTTTCTGCAGTTCCCTTGGCTGTTTGGCGAGGATGAGTGCACCCTGGCAACTCTTGCCCAGCAGAGTGCCGGCGCTGAGCTCGTGGCGCGCCGTCCACTCGGGCGCGGCGTGTCCCAGTAGTCCCGACACGCTCAGCGGCTCCAGGCGGCAGTTCCATTCTGAAATATGTACTACAACATTACATAAAAGCTATATCGTATCTAAAAACAAAAATTGCCAGGTCACAAATAACAATTTGTAGGTATTTGAAAAACTCCTATTACCATCATTATCAGTGTCGGCCGGCATAGTCCAGTGGTAACGCATTGGACTGCCATTCCGAAGGTCGCGGGTTCGAACCCGGCGTGCGCAAATAAATTTTATTTATTAATTTGTGTTATTTCACAATTAATTAATTAAAATAATATATAGTATATTTGCGGCACGTTCCAGAGTGGAAGATACTACCAGTATCGCCCTGGTGTAAGACCACCATTCAGAATTGAAACGTTGCTCCAAATGGCTTTAGCCGTGTTTAGTGACTAGATCTGAATAGCCAGGTACTTCCCCACCTTCCTCTTTCCCTTCCCCACTTACCTTCAGCCTCACAACATCCCCCAATTGGGGATGCCATAGTCTCACTGGCTCCAGACGGGAGCAGTTGGGACTCTTGTGAGGTATTCACTATAAAAAAAAAAAATAAAAAAAAAGTGTACAATGATGGATGACTTAGCTAGCAGACGAATTGAACTTACAATGCCTTGGTGGAAACCAGGCGCATTTGTCATCTACTTAACCGGTCTTCAAATTGTATTCAAATTATTTTAAATACTTTTCGTACCAAATGTTATCTAAAACAATGTTAAATGTTCTTAGTTGACGTTACAGAATGACATCAAAAAGAATTTATTCAGTTTAGAATGAAACCACAAAATAGAGAAACCGATAGAAGTTTGTTGTAGGCATGTCTAATGTACCCGACATAAGGTAAAAATTTTAAAATTGATATATAAAAATCTTTTTTTGAAATATCAATATTTTGTTTTAGGCTTGTTAATTTAAATTGTAATCAGTTTTCGTTAAAATCGGCATAAATCACACTTCTAGGGATAATCTGTTCTATGACCAGTGGACCTGGCATCCAAAATGTGTCTAATTTTCTCTAAATCAAAACCAAAATTTCCCCTGAAATCTCGAGATTTGTAAGCAGGTACACACTTAAATACCTAACTACTCAATTCTAAACGTAATTTTTTTATTCAACAGGTAATATTTACATATTGTAAATTTGTAAAATGTTTTGACTGCCCAACTAGGAGGAATTTCCGTTTTAGAACAGTCAAATTTGTCCATAGACAACTAAATTAATAGATAATCCAATCAGGGAAAGGAGAACTAACTTGCGCGGAGCGCAGGAGGCGGCATGACCGTCCCACTTTCAGTGATTTGCAAAAAGTGATTCTGACAGTATACAAGCAACTCGCATTGTAATTCATTTCTCGTAAATAAAATCTGCAAATGTGTTGTAATCTAGCGATCTCACTCAATTTTAGTGTCGTTACACCAGGCAATTCGTTTAAGAACGAACATTCAGATCCTGCGCAGAAAAGTCCCACAAAGGATAGCGCTGCAAGGCTTTGCCTTACCTTAGCAAACTTCAATTTTCTGCGACTGGTCTGGTTATTACAATGTGTACTCGTCGGTGGTCAGTGTACGACTGATGTCATAGATTATTCAAAGCATTCTTGAACACTCCAGGTGCCAAAAACTTGGCCATGTGATTTGGTCCAGCTCGTCAAAATGATACCCAGATTTCATGTTAGGGTAAATCTATTAATTTGAATGTCTATGGATTTGTCCAAAGAAATGTCACCATCTCAGTGAAAATTGGATATATGCCAGAATAAATACCTTTGAGAGGAGGTGTGCCACCATCTGACAGTGGCTTGGAAGGCAACGGATTGTTTTGCATGTCTCGGTCGCCCATAAACTCCGACTCCACCAGATCTCGCACAGCTGATGAAATCAGCTCATTAAGCTCCTGATTCCTAAAACAAAGTAATTTTTTTGGTAAATATACAGACACACGGAACATATATATATAATAGTTTTTTTATAATCTAAAACTATAATTTGAAATCAAAGGCGTAATTGCGTTACTCTGTAAAAACAAAAGATTTATTAACAATGCGTATTTACAACTCTTAACCATCACATTATCTGTTAACAAAAGATTCACTCACCTGTAAAAACAAAAGAAACAACATTTAAAGCCCTTATTTCAGGTTTCTATGTGATATATTATATTCAGGTGTAATTAATGAAATAATGATGACCCTTTTACTTTTATATCTCGCTTTAATTCGCAAATGTCAAAGCTGTCAGCAGTGACATCTAGCGGGCCACCAACTAACTTGTCGGTAACGCGGCAAATTCAAACTTAAAGAAAGCACTCCTGAGTGGTTTTCTTTACATATATTAATTCACTTTTTTTTTACATTAACTCTACAGGAGTCCCTGAGGAAAATAATTTCCTTCAGGGAGGAGAGGAAGGAGTGAACATGGGTCTTAATGAAAACCATGCTGTAGGAGGGAGGAAACACGCAGGTCGAAAATCGTTCCACAGCCAAGCTGTTGAACTCAAGAATGAGTAGAAGAAGCGACCCATTCTCATGTGGCAAATATCAACAATGTTGGGCACCTCGGAACTTCTTCCATTGAAATACCTGTAGAACAAGGACAGCATTCCCACCTGACTCCTGTGTTCTAAATATTGCCATAGGGGAATCTATCAAACGGATTGCATGTTTCTGCACAGAATCAAGAATTTTGGGGCTCCAGACCAGAGGTGGCTGTCAAATTCAACAGTGGGGCACACTTGCAGTTTGTACACGCATTATGAATCCAATGAAACTACAAATGATACATATTGATAATTATAGCTACCTTGTTTCATGATTTCTAGTTAGCTTCCTACTTTGAACTTTGCATACCAATGAGTTGAGTTAGTTAAAATATATATGTTTTAATGAAGACATGTAAAAACAACACATCAAATGTTCTTCTATGTATGTAATCTTAAATATCTGTAGACAACTATTTGTTTATCTGAAGCAGCAAAAACTCTCAAATGGCGAACTCTAGCATTATGAGATATGCACAGCATTTTCTGCGTAGGGATTTTTATCAGCTTGCAATGTCATTTCCAGAATAAAATAGTTATATAATATAATAATTTTATTAATATTTTTATTGGAATGTTAGATGAGTTGGATTGGACTGTCAAAAAATAAGACAATTTCAATTGTGCAATAAGAAAAAATATTTCAAAAAGAGTGTTTAAATACATGTACTTTAAATATATACAAACAAAATAGTTTCACTGTTTGATTAGGATTGAAGAACAAATGGAGAAAATGTTATGTGAATGTGTTGACACTCTTTTCGGCTTAGTTTTGACTCTATTAGTCAATATGTAAACATTGTCAAAGAATAAATCACCAAATATTGAATCATCGGAGTCGAAAATTTCCATAATTTATTAAATGAATTGGCAATTTTCTATTTGTCTCACCTGTATAATGTGACCAAAATACTGTTTTATGGAACCAGGTAATAAAACTACATGGTTGTTCATAAATTTACTGTGTGAATGTGGACATATTAACAACTCGAGCGATGGAGATTTCCAGGTGTTCGATTCGGCCATTCGATTTAATTAATATGATACCTCAAAATATTAACACGGAAACAAAATATGAACTGCTTACTGCAGTTTAAAGCCAATGAATATATATTTCATTGTTTATCCCATATTTTCAGATTTTATAAGAAAAAAAATTTAAATCGTTAAATTTATAATTTATAAAAATCATGTCACTAAATTTGGGTAGCTATCGCTCGAGTGTTTAAAGCAACATTTTAGAATAATGTTTCCTTCATCGGATAAATTTATCAGCGTTATAAAGGTTAATGTTTACCTGAGTCCAGCCAGTTCGGAACAAGAGTTGCCGAGCAGGTAGTCCCCACTGAGCAGTGCAATCTTGTTGCCGAAGGTCATGTCTCCGAAGTCGGTGGGGACGTTCCCCCCCTGCTCGTTGACGTGCTGCAGGTTCACCAGCCCCTTGTGCACCAGATGGGAGGTGCGGATCATCTCGGTCACCTCGGCCAGGGCGCGCTGGCTGGAAAAATAATAATAACATAAATTTGCCAATTAAATATGAACAAACGATGAAATTACTACAACATGTTTAAAAATGATAAGAGAATAAGTACTGCTTAAACATAATATTGAGATGAAATAGTTATGAATTAAAAGGTTCCATTACAAGTCAGGATAGTGACAAATCAACAAACTTTTCAAAAGATATATAAAGACATTAAAAAGTAATATTTAGAAGTGAAAAACTAGCCATTACATTAACGTAACTTATTAAAAAAAAAATTCATCACTTTTCAAAAGTGCATTGATTTGTCACTTGTCCTGAGTTGTCCACATACTGAATTTAAAAATAATAGTAAGATGAAAGTGCTATGCATTAAAATGTGATAACTTAAAATGCAGCATAAAAATAACAAGATGAAATTGTTACTTAAAAGCTTAGTGCAAATCTGTAAAAACTAAGGATGGTTGTTTCATAGAATTTGAACAATTCATCAAATTTCAACATTCATTTTCGGGTTCTGTGAATGTCCTATTCAAGTTCTATTATTATATTATTATAGGCCAGTTACTTGACAGAACTGAAATAATGACTTATTAACTTTGTAAAAAATTAACTTTGAAATTTGACGAATTGTTCAAATTCTCTGAAACAACCCGTCCTTAGAGAATCTGAAATGCATGTTTTTGACAAATATGTCAATTTTAAAAATAGTCAATACATAATAATCATAATACATATATTAAATTATATTATGAACTATTGCTTAGATACGAAATTCAATTTACCCAAGATCTATAATACAAACCATTTTGTGCAGTGCAGATGAGTTGAGTGAGCTTTAGTTAGTTGGCTCCAACGATACTGTGTTTTTTTAAAGATTTTCTTTTTCTATCAATTCCACTTTATGTTTTTCTTTAATCATTTATGTTTTTTTGTGTATAATATGTGGAAACATCATAGATTCATGTAACCTTGTAAACATATAATTTTTATAATAAAATATGTACAACTGTTTATTTCCCTAATAAACTAAATTAAAAATAAAGAATTGCGAACAGAGCACAGGAAAACTGTGGGGTATTAACTAATAAAAACTATTGAGTGTATTTACCTGTGCAGAACTCCAGCAGACTTGTCTTGTTCCATATCAGGGATATCTGCACTGTGCCCAGCTGCCTTAGACACCAGTAGGACAATGAGTCCCCACGCCTGCATATTGTTCTTACCATTGTATAGCAAGTTTCTGCAAACAAACAAACAAATAAATAAACGATTATGATAACTGATTTTTTACTATATTAAGCTGCATTATGCTTCCTTATCCTTTATCCGATGTTTCAGACTGACATTGACAGACTGTTACATAGAAAAACAGAACATTGGTCCTAGAAGCGGGAACATTTGAACAAATCATTTTTGGTTGTCCCTCTCTAAACAAATACTTAAATACCCTCTCTTCTATCAAGCCTTATCTAAAATTGCCTCCCTCCATTCAACATCTCATCTCTTCTAAGTCTGAATTCAACTCCAATATTCCATATAATTTTGAAATTTGCCAATTTAAACAAAATTAATATATAAATTCACCTTCCCTCTCTTCATGATTTGAAATTTGGCCTAGAACACCCTTGAAGGGTAAAAGCCAGAAACGTTTGAAAAAAAAACTAACCTATTCTTTCATCATGTTCGGTTTTGTAGCTGTTCTGTTTTACCCTGTTAACATTTCAGACAGCCTTGCATTGTCCAACATCACATATGTACCATGATACCGTGTTGACATTGTTAATTCCCTTTAATGTAGTGTCGGCAGACAGTTTTGTAATAACCATACTATGCCGGATACTGCAAAGTGTCGAGTTTAGACTCATCGTCTAGATTCTTGAGAGATCTATTGTCTTTGTAATTAGGCAATCTCGACACGTTTTAATCTCTTATTAATTTATATAGTGGTAGATAATACTATTTTGATTAAAATTTTGACCTTTTCCAGAAAAAAAACATCACAATTTTTTGGCTATTCAATAAATAAAACAAATTTAGAAAGAATAAAGGAAATGCGAGATCTTGGCATAATAATGGATGAGAAACTAGACTTTACGGCCCACATTCAACAAATTGTGAATAAGGGTATGAAAACATTAGGTTTTATATTAAGAACAATTAAAAACCTTGAATCTTTACAAATCATAAAACTATTGTACATATCCCTTGTTAGAAGCCAGATAGAACATAACTCCATAGTTTGGTCGCCCTTCTACAATGTACATATTCATAATGTTGAAAGAATTCAAAGAAAATTTCTACGCTTCGTCAATTTTAAACTTAACATCCCTTTAGAACACATAAATTACCAGTCATTATTGAATCTTTTAAATATTCCGACATTAGAAAACAGAAGAAAAATAAACGACCTAACCTTTTTATTAAAATTATTGAACTCTAAATTTGATTGTTGTGAACTCCTGCATTTAATAAATTTACACATACCTACACGAACAACTAGGCAAATATCAACATTTTACATACATACATCTCATTCCAACTATAGTTTTCACTCTCCAATACAACGTTTACACAGTCTTGGTAACAAATACTTAAACAATATAAATGTATTTGACAATAATTTGAACTTGGCAAACTTTAAACGGAGTATATGCGAACTATTTTTACCTAATTTGTAAACCATTGTTATACTTTCTTATTATCATTATGGTTGATTTGGAGGATTTTGGCAGATTTTCTATTTTTCGTCTCACTTATTTGTACTCTATCCATACCTATATTTTTTAAACTCTTATATTTTATGTAACTTATTTTGTCAACTCTGATATTTTTTTTTTATGTAACCTGTATTTTGTTAACACTGATTTTTTTAAATGTAATCTGTATAACTAAAAAATAAAGATGTACATTATTATAGGTAAAAGCCCTATGGGCGTTTAAATAAATAAAAATAAAAAATTATAATAATCTCAGTATCGCCTTGGTGAAAGACACCCATTCAGAATCGATAAGTTGCTTGAAATGACTTTAGCCATGTTAGGTGACTACATCACTCTCACAATGTACCCAAATTGGGATTCCATAAGCCCACAGACTTCAGACAATTGGGAGTGTGTAGTACACTGGACTACCTTTTTATACAGTTTTTTGGTATGATTTTTTAAAAGAAAATTAAGATATAAAAACAATAATGAATATACTTTTATATTATATATTTTTTATATACAAGCATGCTTTTATAGTATACTTTTTTATATATGTATACATTTATAGTCTACTATTTAAATACAAATATATTTTTTTATATACAAGTATACTTTTATAGTATACTTTTTTTATATACAAGTACAGTCTTACTTATAAAGATTAGCTAATACGCCGCTGCAGAGCTGGTATAGCTGCAGGGGCTATATACTGCAGGGGTTAAAATATTTACTCATAATAATAATCATGCAAGATTTTTTTAGACTAGCACCACTTTGTTCCAATCCTCAAAAATAATGTCATTTTTGCATTGCACATTTAGTTGCTAACATCACGTTTCTTCAGATGACATTTGCGGTTTGTTTTGAATTGCTTCGAAATTTGGCCAATTTGATAATGCGTTCCGTATTTGCTCTGGTAAATTGATATTTTGATTTAAAATATTCCTCAAATAGTGCTGCCAGTGAGTAATACACCTTTTTTACATTTCGTCAAATCAAACAAAGTCCGAGATCTCCATCTTAATACCATAGTAATACGTCCCTAATCCTGGGGGTCGGGCAGTTTAAAAATCTGTCAGCCACTAATACTGCAGTATTACGGCCGGTATACACAGTACGATTATGTGTAACGTTTTCTACTAGACTGTTCCTATCCCTCTGTATTATCAATTATGTGTAAGACAGTTTCAGTATACTTATTTTTATGAATATTTTTTTATACTGTGTTGCGTGAAACGTATCCACCGTTGAAAACGAGAGTCCAGTGTATTCACATAAAAATAAAAAACATAAACAATGGTCAAATTCAATTTTTCCTTCATAATAAGTACATAATTATATTTAGCAACACTGATAAAAGAAAATTGATTGGCCTTGGTTCTACACTTATTCAATGTATTACTATGTACAGTGTGTGAAAGAATAGTTAGAATCATACAACATCAGTGAAGGTTATATGCCTTTATAAAACATGACATGACCTTCTTGGGCATAGAGAATACTGTAAAGTAGGTACTTTCAATAATGAACTGCTAAACATAAAACTAACAATATTAGGTTTTTAACCCATTGAGTACCTACTGAATCGATTAGGAACAATAAATTTGAATCTTGAATTTGGAATGATTTTGTTTTGCAAATTGTAAATCTACAATATATATTACAAAATTGGAACCGAAATATTGTGACGTCATATGTTTGCCTAACTATAACCACCAATGAAAAACTCTGAAAATCTATAGAATAAACTTTCAAAGTTTTTCATTGGTGTATAGTATAATAAGTAGGCTCCGAATGAGAATTTTACTGTCTATATATTGGCATATCTGTGATTTTGTAGGTCCAATTTGTTTCATACAAAAAGCCCGAAGTTATTGATATTACGAAGTGAGTGGTTTATTTATGGGCCTCTGCCATATTGTCATTTGTCAGATTATTTCCGCTTTGTAATAAAATCCAAATTAATGGAATATTTCTGAACATATCACAAACACAACCTTTGGTTTCATAGAGGTACACATTTTAATTATTCTATGGTTAAATTTTAGATTGTAATATAAAGCTTGGTGTTTTCACTTTCTAACACCATTTAAATCATAGTTCTCACCATGACAGTAAGGGAGACATAACGATTTCTATGAGACCTATATTGGCTGTTCCCAGAAGCGAACAAATTATCCTGAGGGTTTAAGTAATCTAAAAATTTCATAATGCAGACATAAAATAAATCTAAAATGAAACTGCTTTTATGCAGGGCTGTTTCGACGTCACGGAGATTTATAATAAAATAGGTTAGGATAGTTTTTGTTATCTTAAAAAGGTATCAAGATGTTGTCTGACTGCTATCAAAAGAAACATTGAACAGTACCAGTCGCGGCTCGTGACTTTTGGGTGTACTAGAATGCTAATATTACAAAAATGGCATTATTGATGTTGTTGTAGCTCAAAACGATTTTTTAATTTTTTTCTTAAATTCGATTTTGTAGAAGATTTTCAGGAAATCCATGCGGTGCACTGCCAAACTGGAATTTCCTGAAAATCTTCATACAAAAAACCGAACATTCGAAAAAAAAAAAAATTTTTCCAGCTAAAACAACATCAGTAATGTCAAATTTTTCGAACTTAGGCACTCTATCGCACTGAAAAGTCACGAGCCGCCACTGATCAGAACTAGGCACTACTACATTACCTAGGCTTTGTAGACATAAAACCAAGAAGTACTTAGAATAATATCTAAGTTAACTAAATTGTTAAATATTATGAGTACACTTATACAGAACTGTTGACCAAAAAAAATTGGCGAAATTCATTTTATAGGTAAAAATCTTGATTTAAAAACCTGTTTGGCTGACTCATAAATAAACATTATATTGATGATAGAAAATGGGAATTACGTGCCTCTATTTGAATAAATTATGAAGTGCCACTATTTTGCGAAAACCATGTGCTAGATTTGGTTGAGAATTTTATATTAAGGAAAAATTTTCAAATTAAAAAAAATATAGAAAATGTATATTTAGGACGGGTTGTTTCGGAGAATTTTAACAATTCTTCAAATTTGAAAGTTAATTTTCAAGTTCTGTGAAAAAATTTTCAAGTTCTGTTATGATTTCAGTTCTGTCTAGCAACTAGCCTATAGTGATATAATAACAGAATTTGAATAGGACTTTCACAGAACCCGAACATGAATGTCGAAATTTGATGAATTGTTGAAATCCTCCGAAACAACCCGTCCTAGGTGTCACTTACTTGGCAGTTTTCAGTAGAGGATGATTACTTCCGACCAGTTTCCGGAGATGAAGGGCGACGTTAGCTATTTCATCACTCAGTAACCAGCGAAGACTCAAAAAAGACGTAGGATAACCCACTATCTTTTCGGCTTCACTCACTGCCCGATTCCAATCAGGTTTCGGCTGAGCATAGCTAGCCCGATGCGCGGAGGATATCGACAAATATCTACGACTCGCTTCGTGCGAAATCCGAAGCCCTTGCGGACCAACATTATTTTGATTTAACAAAATACTCGTAAGATAACTCCTCTGCAGAAGCGTTCTATTCAAACGGCTGAAACTCATCTTTAATCGGATTATCTCTATCGTAATCACGAGAACAATTGAACGAACACCTGATTACCTCGGGAATGTAAATGGGAAAGTTTAAGAGGAGAAAGTTTTAACGATTAACCTACTTCTTTTTCACGGAAAACGATACATCAAGCAAACAGATTAAATAAGTAACTATTGTCAATCTAAAAAATACACAGGAATTTTGACATATTTGGATATTCGTGAAAACAATTGTCTCCCGCGAGATGAAACTAACAGCAAACAAAACTACTAGCAAATTATAAATAAATAATAACTGGCGACTGTCGAACAGACGTTATTCGAGGTTGCCGCACTTGCATAGATAATCGCGAAAGTTTTGACAGCCCGTACGCCGTAGCTAGTGATGTTAATATCATAATCGATATATTATTAAACTAATCGAATTAATAGCTCGAGTATTTGAAAGGTTTTTTTATTTATTTATTCTTTAATATATTTGTTATACAATGGTATAGTATATTGTCCTCCACGCTAGGAGTTCACCTGTGTTGTGGAGGACTTTTTCAATTATAAAGTTATATAATTCTAAAACAATACAGTGGAGTTGTTACACAGAGAAACATTAAAAATTAAAATATAAAATCGATTTTTCCATAGTTATTCCAAAAAAAAGTGAAATATAAAAAAATAAATATTAAAAGGATTGTAGCCAGTTCCATATGTGTTTTTTGTATTCTGTAAGATTAGATGTTTTATATTGTGTTGGAATTGAATTTTAAAGTTTTATAGCCTGGAATCTGTAGTGTTTTTGTCCAAAAGATGTGTTGGTTTTTGGTATTAGTAGTTGGTGTGCATGTCTTGTTCTGGTATTGCGAGAAATTTGTGAAGTTTTAAATGTGTTTAGGTTCTTGTAAAGGAAAGTAAGTATTTGTTTAGAATATAATTTTTGAATCTTCAACACTGGGAATTTTTTAAATATGGTTAAAGTGGGTGTTAGTATTGGTACTTTAAGTATTACTTTTATTAAGGTTTTCTGAGCTTTATACAGTGTGTCTATGTATTTTTTACTGGCATAGCCCCAGGCAATAATGCCGTATTCCATTATAGATTGTGCTATTGCGAGGTATATATTCTTAATATCAAATATGTTTAGTATATTTCTCACGTTTTTGAAAAAGTAAATCAACTTGTTTATCTTTACTTTAACCGACTCAATATGTCTGTCCCATTTTAATTAACGGTCGAAGTATATACCAAGATATTTGATATTTTCGGTTTGTGTGATTGGAGGACAATTGCATGGGGTGCTCGCTGAGTGACAGGAATGTATTTTAAGGTAGATGTTTTTGGAGGGTTGGCCTCTCGAGTTTATGCTAAAGGTTATGAATTTAGTCTTATCTATATTTAAAGTTAATAAGTTAGAGTCAAGCCATTTTTTTGTAATATTTAGGCCAACTTCAGCTTTTGTGATTAGTGTGTTCCAGTCAGTGGCCTTAAAAAGTAACACAGTGTCACCAGCAAAGCTTATAATTTCCTCGTCAATTTGGAGGTGACATAGATCGTTAATATAAATAAGGAATAGGATTGGGCCAAGTACGCTGCCTTGTGTTACTCCGTAGGATACTTGTTCCTTGTCACTACATGTGTTTTCTATTGAGGTATATTGGGTGCGATTTTCCATGTAGCTTTCAATTAATTTGAGTTCTGTTCCCGTGATTCCGAAATATTTAAGTTTATTGAACAGGTTTTGGTGGTGAATTGTGTCAAACGCTTTTGCCAGGTCTAGGAATATTCCAAGGCATTTTTTACCCTGATCTATATTTGTTTTGAGGAAGTCTGTTACTGAGGCTATGGCATGTAAGGTACTCATATTTTCCCTGAATCCAAATTGATTTGGTGATAGTATATTGTTTTTGTTAAGAAAAATTAAAAGGTGGTTTTTGATATGTTTCTCGGGAATTTTTGAAAGCGTGTTTAGAATTGTAATTGGTCTGTAATTATTAATTTCTTCCTTGTTTCCTTTTTTGTGGATTGGAATTACTTTGCCCGTTTTCAAAATAGTTGGGAACACTCCTTCTTTAATGGACCGATTTATAAGTATGGTAAGTGGGATAAGAAGTGCTGACTTTATTATTTTTAGTGTCATCGGTGATATTTTGTCGCTACCCTGAGTGTTTGTATTTTTTAGTTCGTTTATAAGTTTTAGTGTTTGTATTTGGGTAATGTATGGAATTTTAAAGGAAGAAACACTAGTGTGTGTATAGTGGGTTGAGAATTCTGGGATATCGTCATTTGTAGTGATTCTGTTTGCTAATACCCTGCCGACGTTAGCGAAATAGTTATTCACAAAATTACATACTTTTAGTGGTTGTTCTGATATCTTATGGTTACAATATTTTGTTCTCTTAAATTAATTTGATATATATTATGGTGACACCCTACGTTTTTTTAACATACCATTTTAATAATAAAAATATTATGGCTTTGAAAAATCATATAGATCAATAAACGCCGATTCTGAATACAATACAAGTTTTAATAAGTCCTTTTAATTAATAAAACACAAATTACAACTAATCTGAATTACTGCAATTAGTCATTGGGGCTGGTGTAATCAAATATGCGACGTCTTTGGAACTCAATAAAGACAGTAATTTCGGAAGTCACTGTTCCAACGAAAATAGATATTACCCCGGAAGCTTTCTCAATTTTTTTTCGGGAAAAAATTGAATCCATTCGTGCTTCCGCATCTCACGCCCCTCCGCCAATATTCACTTTAAATTCTAAAGGTATTTTGTCTTCCTTCAAACCCACAACGCTGGAAGAAGTAATAAAAATTATTTCAAGCTCGCCTAATAAACAGTGCAGTCTTGATCCCATACCGACATGGTTATTAAAACAATGTTCTACTGTTTTAGCTCCATTCCTAGTTCATGTTTTTAATAAATCACTTAGCACGGGTGACTTTCCTGAACCACTCAAGTCAGCTGTAGTTACACCAATCCTGAAAAGTTCACATCTAGACGCCGATAACTTAGGTAATTATCGGCCCGTTTCAAACTTACCATTTATTTCAAAAATCCTGGAGAAAATTGCTGCCGCACAAATAACCAGTCACTTGAATTCAAATAAATTATTCGCAAAACGTCAATCTGCGTACAGAAAGTTCCACTCAACTGAAACCGGACTACTTCGTATGCTATCAGACATAACTCTGGCCGTAGAGTCAGGTAAGTTATCACTTATCTCACTCCTAGATATGAGTGCAGCGTTTGACACGATTGATCATGAATTCCTCATTAGGAGATTAGAGGAAACATTTGGTTTGAACTCCGACGTAAAAAATTGGCTGGTATCCTATTTATCCAATCGCTTACAAGCCGTGAGGGTTAGAAATAAATTGTCCAACTTCGCAACACTTTCTTCAGGGGTACCCCAGGGATCCGTTTTGGGTCCACTTCTCTTCATCCTTTTTACAAATGATGTCGCCAAAATAATCGAGTCATTTGATCTCTTGTCTCACTGCTACGCTGACGATCAGCAAGTTTATTTTTACTGCGCTCCAAATGAAATCAATAGTCTCAAGATCCGTATAACTGAATGTCTAGAAGCAATAACTCGTTGGATGTCTTCAAACAAGCTGAAGCTCAATCCATCTAAGACTGAGTTCCTCTGGGTAGCTACAAACAAACGTCAACATTTCATAGACAATTCACCTATTACTATTTCCGGCAGCGATATCATCCCAAAAACAACAGTCAAACTTCTCGGTGTCAATTTAGATTCAGACTTTTCGTTTAAAAGTCAAATAAATAGGACTGTAAGCACCGGTTTTTTTCACCTAAGACAACTCAAGTCTGTCCGAAGAAACCTTCCTTCAGAAGCAACAAAACTACTTATCAACTCTTACGTAGTCTCACGTCTCGATTACTGCAACGGCATTTATGCCAGCCTTCCAAAATATCAAATTGACAAACTTCAATCAGTGTTTAATGCAGCAGCACGGCTCATAACCGGGGTTTCAAAATATTCGCACATTTCAGAACACCTTCGTAACCTTCACTGGCTCAAGTGCCCTGAAAGAATCCAGTACAAACTGTGCTGGATGGTGTTTAAATCCATCAATGAAATGGCCCCACCCTACATCTCTGAACTATGCTTCCCGGAAAACACTGGTCTGAGGCAGTCAACGCTTAGATCAGCAACATCAGCAGCTGTAGGCAGACTGATAGAACCTATGCGCAAGCCAAATACTAAGTTTGGTGATCGCGCTTTCGGAGTATCTGGGCCGAAGGCTTGGAATAAACTCCCTCCGGAACTAAGATCCATAACAAGTCCAACAGAATTCAGGTCTAAACTAAAAACTTACCTTTTTAAGTTGTCGTATCCTTAAATTAAATATACCAATCCTAAGAGAAAGTCCAGTTATATTCAATTTTTCAATTAATTCCTAAACCCTGTATCTACATTTCGCCAATAAACAATTAGATAATATTAATTAAGTGTTAATCTCAAGTGACCTACCAGGTAAGTATTGTACTGTATATTTTCTCCATAAATAGTTAAGTAATAACACTGTAGAAATGTATTATAAGTTTGTACAGCGCCCTTGAGGTGTTTTTGCACAAAAACGGCGCTATAAAAGTCATCCAGGTATTATTATTATTTATCATGCTAGCCATTATTACTATACAATGGCGAAAGCTTTTACAAAAGTTTAATAATAAATTTCAATAATAGTAAATAAAATATCATTTAGACTCTTCGAGAACGTCTGAACATGGGTTTCCAAAAATGGACAGTTGAGAAAAAGTAGATTGTGCCTTAAAAAAACATAAATATAAACCAATAAAGATGCCTCTGGAATCTGTTATAATCGTAAGTATAGTCTAGTTTGAGCAAAAGGCTACTTTATTAGCAACATAAAAATAAATAAATACTATTTCGAAACATTAGTTAACCTCACTCTTCAACATTTCAACCCATAAAATCGTCTGAAAATGTTCATTTTTCGTAAGTCTATTGTAATTTCTTATCTTATTTTGTCACAATTTTGTATATGTAGAACAATTTAGGTTGCGATTATAAACAAACCAAGCATTTCTTTTTAACAATTTACTTTCGCATTTACAATATTTATCAATTCATTTTAAATAACTCCTTGGCATTCTGACCACCATATCTAGCAATTTTTTTAATACCTTTAAATTCTTTAAGAAATACCTTAAAACACCGTATCGCACAGCAGTCATATCATGCAAATGACATCTAAAACACCAGCGCCATTTGCCTCGAGCTTTTCAGATTAGCCGGCGTTGTAGTGGTTTGTTGTCGTTTTGCCACGTTTTTCCATGATTTTATCCTATTTCCGTTAGTATATATGCATATATATTATTTGTATTTTATTTATTTATTTACGACAATAAATTAGAGAGCTTGTCTTCCAAATAAAGTTTAAAGATACCTACATATGTATATATATATATATATAATTTTTTTTTACATTTGTTGAAAAGGATGTGACCTTACTGGGGTACGGAGGGGTCTAGGGGTACCCTTCGCGTAAGGCTAAAAGTTTTGGCGCGCAATCGAAAATCTAAGGATTCCATCTGTCATCGAGAGAACCGGAATCGCTTCATACGAATAAACCGAGAAAAATCGTTAATTTGAATGTAAGGACGATTTTAGTGTCGTTAAGTAGAACGAGAATCGCCCTCCTGGTCTAAGGTCACTAAGGTCTAAGCACAGACATAGGAAATAGACGAGAAGATAATGGCGAGGGGTAAAATCAACTGTTGAAGAACGAAGGGAGTGAAGCTGACTGTGATTCGTCAATAAATCAATCTGACAGTAAATAGGCATCTCGCATTATAATATCACCATTTACTTCTTAAAAGTAAAATCTGCTTTTGAATGAATAGACATTTTCACATGGGAGCGCAAATTACTCGCCACGTTATGAACAAATTTGCGAAGTCCAAATTCGGCAAAAAAATTCGGTTCTAGTTTCAGAGTCGAATATTTCGTTTAAGTATTTAGTTAAGACACTTTTATAAATGTTCATAATTTACTTCCCAGCAACCAACCAGCTTTGTGTTTCGCGTCCAGACGTTTCTCGATGTGATAGTAACAACTGATTCATATTATACGATGTGAATATGCTTAAAATAAAGTAAAATAATGCTTATATATGGAATGTAATACGACAATTGGGTTTATTCTCTTTTTCACATCTATTTTTACAAGTTTTCATAGCACAAGTCAACATTCTGCCGTGTTATTTCGTAAAATGAACCGATGTTGCCTCGACCATAGTTCGCACAAGAATGATGACGTCACGTTTTCAAATTTCACTTGAGGCCATACGCGAGCACAGCCGGCTCCAATGGAACCGGTATGGGGAGTGGGGATAATACGCTTTTAATCACTTAGGGCAAGTCTACTAATATTCATATGTCTATGGGTCTAAGGTATTTAATATAAAAAAACAACATCGACGCAAAATAATAGCCAATACCCAGTATGACGTCAGAGGTCGCCGATGCGGCGATGCCAACCAAACATGCTGTTTTGATATGATTGTTTTTCCATCGTTTTTAAATAACGATTTACCTGTGACAGATCACGCTATAAGCGCGCTATATTTTCGTGGCTTGGCCTATTTCAGCATATCGCTCACCATACATTCCCATTAGTAGTGCATGGCGAGCGATATGCTGAAACAGGCCAAGCCATGATGCGTATAGCTTAATGTGTCGCCTACCTTATGAATTATGAGCATAATTATTTATTATGCTGACTTTACACTCAAGTAAAATCTACGACTTACGTAAGTTTTTTATAAGTTACTCACAGAAGCGTTTATATATGCATTCAACTTATGGTAATTAATGCTCACGGAAGTTGTTCGGAAGTTCAACTTACGCAAGTGCTCCACCCGTAATTTTATTTGCGGCAAGATGGCTTCCTGTAAATAACGATTTGCCGCTGTCACTTTACGCGATTTTGTCAATAAAGACGAAAAGGCCCAAATAAAGTCTTAGAATATGAGTTGGCTTGAGAGAAACAATTTTCCCTGCGGTTTTGTTCAGTTAACAGCGGAATTGAATGGAGTTCTTTAATTTTATCCGTATGACAGCAAGATGATAGCAGCCGACTTGAATTCAAATACGAAATATTATCAGAAAGTCGAGATTAGAAAGGATTGGACCGACAATTAAAAACAAGGATGCCATTTTTAGAAATCTTTTTCCACCTGAAAAATAAATGATATCTCTTCGGTTTTTGGAATCAGAAAATTTTCTTTCCGTTTACATTCGTTTTCATAGTGCTCATTTTAAGCTTTATCTAGTGTTATTTTTTTATATTGTTTTCGTGAGTTATTGATGCACTTATTCTAATCAGATTTTAGTTAAAAACTAGTTTTTATATTAAAAAAATTCTAAGAAAATCTGGATTTTAATTTTTGACATCTCGCATTGGCTCGTTTTGGTCCCATTTCTTGCGGTAAGCCTCTCAACTTATCAAACTGATTTCATAAGATGTGAGAAGGCTGTAAGTTCGCGCGGACTCGATTAGACCTGTAAAAATTTACGCCTCTTACGACTTCTGAAACTTGCTTAAATTACGGTAAGGCTGCCTTTACACTTGTAAGTTTTTTCCTGTAAGTTGCTCACGTAAGCGACTTACGACAAATTTACCAATGTAAACGACACCATAAGTCGCTTACCGTAATTTATACCAAGTTATAGAAGTTTTTCTTACGTAAGTTTTTGACAGGTCTAATTACAGTGTCGTTTACATTGGTAATTTTGCCATAAGTCACTTACGTAAGCGACGAAAAAAACTTATATAAAAACAGCCATATACATAATAAAACTCATATCGGCGTTTGTCGATTTGTGATTATTTTAAAGCCATAATACCATTTAACTGGAGTGCCTTATTCTCTGTTACTTACTTTAGGACCACACAACCTAGGCAGCTGCCTGGAGCTAAATATTTATAATACAGGGTTTTGTACATAGCCCGCTATTTCGGTAGATGTTACTTTTGAAGCTGTCATTTTTTGACATTTGGCAAGTAGAAACTACACCATTAATAAAAATGGAACGATACACGCTTCAACAACGCATTGAAATTATTAAAATTCACTTGAGTGAATCAAATGCAAATCATCTTGAGTGTTGAGGCCCATTTCCACCTCGGTGGCTTCGTCTACAAGCAAAATTGTCGCATCTGGGGCTCGGAAAACCCAAGAGTTATTGTTGAAAAGCCTATCTATCCTCGACGTGTGACTGTTTGGTGCGGTTTATGGTCCGGCGGAGTCATTGGACCTTACTTTTTCGAAAATGAGGCTGGAGAAACAGTTACGGTGAATGGATTGCGCTATCGGGAGATGATTAATGATGTTTTATGGCCGGAATTGGATGGTATTGATCTGGACGTTTACTTTCAACAAGACGGCGCTACGTGACACACAAGCAACGAAACCATTGATCTTTTACGATTGAATATCAAAATAACACCTCTTATTGGAAAACCTATATGTATTTTACACATATTGCGCCAATAAAAAAATCTTTCTAATTTTCGACAAAAGCGCCTTGTTGCTGCTCTTCTATAAGCTTAAAATAATTACTTTATATGCGTCATCAACTGTCGTGGGCAGTCATGATAAAGCAGGCAATAAGAAGTAGGGATATTTAGGCCATTAAGCAACGATAATGGAAATTAATTCACTTGTCGAATAGTATATATTTGTTAGATGTTGGTTCCACTTGGATATTCTCATTTTCCTACACCTTTACCAGGATTGATTTTTCACGAAAACAGCGCTATATCAATTTATATAGCGCGGTTCTCGTGAAAACTCACCTCAAGGGCTAATGAAACTATTATTCTTGCTACGTTGTTTAATAAAAAATATTTGGTAAAGGTGTAGGGAAAATGAGAATGTCCAAGTGGAACCAACATGGAACAAATATATACCTACTATTCGACAAGTGCCAAATTTAATAATTTTCATTATTAAATCCTTTCACTGTTGAATATGCAGCAAGCGATCTTAAACCTTGTGCGGAGTTTATTTCACAATTAACAATAGTATTTAATTAAGGTGGGGTTAGAGCACTGTATAAAATGAATAGATGAAGTTTAAAGTAATTCTATACGTCACAGCATTATCCCATCGCATTCAAATTTTTACACAAGGAATATTAACTATTCCTTAATCAAATTGTTTTATCGCAAGAAGTTAATCTGCTGTTTTTATTAGATTTTAAAGTATTAAAAAAAGGTCTTGATAGATCCACTTACCCCGGAGGTGGGGTAAGTGGATCTAACCTCAATATTTTGATTATTGGCTAAATGAATAAAAATGTTTAATTGCCAATCCAATCAAACGCACTAAACACACAATTTCGCCATTTAAGAATATTGAATATAGTGGAATATACATGAATACGTGTATTAATTAAGTGCCCAAAAAATCGAAAACGATGTTTTTACAGAAATGTATTCTATGTACCGATGCCAATAACCCTAAATAGGATCCAAGTGCCTCGGCAGTTCAAAAAAATACAATAAATTGATGAAGTCTGGCATCGCTGTAACTCCGTTGGTATGTTATCTTTTAAAATGGTTTAAGTGCCACAACAGTGTTCATTCACATTCCATATAAAATGGCCGGCGATGGTGTGTTAACAGTCGCGGGCTTGCTTGTAAAACGCCGTCAAAAAGGTAAAGGAAGTGTGCAAAATGCGAAAAAAAACTAAAAACCAGTGGCCAAGAGTATTCCACACTAAATAATAAAGTCATTCCTGCCAAAAAACCACCGAATTCTGAGGTATGTGTATAATATTATTTTTCTGTACATTTTGTTAGTTTTGGTATTGACGCGCTAGTGATGTGCATGCCTGTCGTAATAATATTATTCATTCATATTGTAAATATTAATTTCGAATCCAATCATTTTGTAAACAGATAATTCTTTTAATTCCACTGTTTTTCTTATGTACTCGTAACTTTTAATTAATTATACCTAATTATTTCATGGAAAATAATAATTAAGTTTTTTAGTGTCGTTATGTTTCATAAAGCCGTTTCCAATGATATATTGGTCTTTCGTGATGTTGATAACAATAATATTAATAAAAACATGTATTTAATGATATGACCTCCGAACTTTTATTAATCAAAATGTATGCTTTCACAATACATAATGGGGTTGGCCACGCAAAGCTAATTGTGCCATCGGTGAAGAGTGTCAACTAAATGTCAAATACAAAATTATCTATGCTTTTTCCATACATTTAGTTTACGTCTTTGTTGGAGACTTAACCTCAAAGGTTGGCGAAGCGTTTTTTTAAACTTACAGCCTTAATAATGTATACATCGTGTTGAAACAACGCACATAGTTATTTATATGTATTTAGCCAATAAACAAAAATGAACAATAAATCTTGATTTGACCGTTTATTGAAGACCCCTCGATCATGTGAACCTGGCGGGATAAAAGTGCAGTAGCCAACCCCATTGTTTTGACTGTAACTAGATGTTATTAAATGATTGTTGGCTGACACTGTTTTTTTATTCTAAAAACTGTTTCATGCGTTCACATTGCTTCCATTACTTTTTTATGGATATTAATTTCATTTTATTTTTTAATCAATTAATTCAAAAGTATTTCTAGTTATATTAATGCATAATGTTTAATTGTTTTTAGGTGAAGTGCAAATGCAAATACGCGTGTAAAAATTTACCTTTTGAACATAAAACTGCTTTGTTCACTGGATTATATTCATTAAAAAAGGAAACCTGCCAGGGGACTTATTTAATGGGTCTTATGCACATCGTGGAAATAAAACGCCGAAGACATGGACAATACGATGACCCAACGAAAAGTCGAAGGCAGTGTACCGTTTACTATACAGTTCCTGATGGAAAAGGAAATATCGCCAGTGTTTGTCGTGCTACTTTTGCAGAAATATTTGCATTGACTCCGAAAAAGCTGCAAGTATTGACTGAAAAAAAGAAAAACGGTTTTACTAGCTATACTGAGAACCGAGGAAATAAACACGTATTGCGAAAATATATGTTACAGGATCGCCAATTAGTCATAAACCATGTGAATTCTTTTCCCAGGGATTTAAGTCATTACGGGCGGTCAAGATCACAGAAGGAATATTTAAGTCCCGATCTTAATTTTAACAGACTATACAAAGCATTTAAAATCGTACATCCACAATCGTCAATCACATACAGATTTTATTCCAATCAGTTTAAAAGGGAATTTAAGAACCTTAAATTTGGTAGCAAACGGACAGATACATGTGCCACGTGTGATTTTTATTTCGCCCGAATAAAGGCCAATGGGAACCAAGGAAACGATAAAACGATTCTCGAGCTACATCAAAGAAAAGCCCAGAGAGCTCTTTCAGACATGAGCTTAGATATTTCACGGTCTCAAATGCCAACCAGTGATACTTGTACAATTGCAATAGATCTCCAGCAAGTGTTATTAACACCAACACTAACGCATTCACAGATGTATTATTCCAGACAATTGTCGAATTTTAACCCTGGCATTCATATTGGAGACACAAATAATGCCCACATGTGCCTATGGCACGAGGGAATATCGGGAAGAGGTGGCAATGAAATAGCATCATGCCTATTCAAAGTGCTCTCATCAAGTATTACAGAAAAAAAAAAACTCACATTATGGTCGGATAATTGTTGTGGGCAGAACAAAAATCGTATGATGGTGTTTTTGTGTATGCTTCTTGTAAGTAAAGGAGTATTTTTAAAAATAAATCATAAGTTCCTGAAATCTGGTCACTCATACCTTAGCTGTGATAGAGATTTTGCACTTATTGAGAAACGGAAGAAAGTAACGCACGCCATGATTCCAAAAGATTTGGAAAATATGATTAAAGAATCAAAACACATAAATCCGTTCAATGTATTGCCAATAAAACTGGAGGATTTTTATGATTTTAAAAACGCGGCTAATACATTTATCAATACTACCACATTGGGTATTGCTAAAGCTCAATGGCTGCAGTATGATATGGAACATCCTTCTGTGGTGAATGTTCGTGAATCATTAAACGAAATGGAGGCGTGGAAGACAACAAGACTTCTAAGAAAAAATAAGACGATAAACAATTTAAGAATGTATAATCTTCCCAATCTCCAATGCACCAGCAGAATAACAGAAGATAAGAAAAAAGACTTAAGAAACATGATACCCTATCTGCATGAAGATCAACATAAGATTTTTTTTTTTAGTTTGATAATGCCTTCAGAGGGCGAAACAGCTGTCACGTGTAATAATAATTACACAGCAGAACTTGTTTAAAATTAAACTGTTTTTATAAACCCAATAACAATATTATTGAATATATAAAAAATTAAAATTAAAATGGAGTTCTACAAATTAAACTTAATAACAATAAATAAATAAGAAATTTTACCAAGATCTCACTGAATGAGCACTTGAGCAGCAATAATGTATCGATATTCAAAAGTAATAATTTTTTTGGTTAATTTATTGAAGTAATATTTTCAATTATGTCTTTTATTTTTATACCTGCTTGTGAGACATTTTCTTACATATAAAATGTTTTAATGATTGTGTAATAGGTTACATGTTACTATGTATATTTTTCTTAACACTTTTTTAATTAATATTTGTATTTTTTCTTTGGCAAAGAGGTACCTATTTGTGAAACACATTATTGCTTTTTAAAATAATTTGGTAGGTAGGTATTGTATTATTTTCTTAAACTGTTTATTATAATTTGCATTTTGTTTGGTAGAGCGGTACCTACTTTTGAAACACTGTATTCCTTTTAAAATATGTTTATAGGTTTTATGAAAAGTTATATTCCTATGTTTAATTTTCACACACCGACACTTTTTATTGTGTTTGAATCATTCAAATAAATATGTACTCGTACATCAGAATATTGTTTTATTAAATTAAACAAGTAAGTGATTTGTTTTATTTATATGCACATCCCTATTCCCCATGTGAAGGTTGTGCACTTAGATCTGCCAGAGCCCCTGAGTTGGCACTTAGAGCATTAAATAAAATTCTTATTGTGGAGCTTCACCGTAACCGTCGTTGTCCGTTTTAAACTTTTATTTTGTAGAAATGCAAAATTAATTTATGCTTTTAAATTATGGAAGCCGTCGAGATTGTTCTATACTACCAAGTAACATTTTTACAAAGGGTAGGCCACATATAATTTTATTAGACAAATCAATATTTTGTTACAGCAAGCAGTTCTAGTTTTTGGCACTTAGCGCTTTAATTAATACATGTATTCACATCATAAATCAAACATTATTTGGCAGATTGGGGTAAGTGCAACATTTTATTACTAGTGATGGGGCAACGAAAACAAACTTTTTTTATTTATTAGTAATATTTTTCACAATATTATTATAATAATATATATTTACTACTAATAACTGAACTTAATATGTTTATAAAGGAACTAATTTTTTGGTTACTAGATTTTTAAAAATTACACAATATGTGGAAATAATAACGCCTTTGCGGAACCTTTTGTTTCCGACATCAAAATGATAAAAAAATAACATATCTTTTACAGGTAAGAGTTTATCTCATACAAAATCCCTTATTGAATATTAAAACCATTAAAGGACATTTTGAAAACGAATTCTCCTCTTCTCCCAGTTAAGGGGTTTGGCAAAACAGATATAATATCTGCGTTATAAATATCGGATACGTCAACAACTTTCGGGAATGAAAATTCATTATGATTTTCTCTTGTTAAATGTGAAACCCTTCGTACATATTTGACTGTCTTCTTATATTCATCACTTTTTATAATATTTCCTATGTAATGTTTGAGGCTCTTCTTCGCTATAAATTTAGTAAGTATCCAATCACCAACTTTTGTCTCAACGTTTAAATTTGGTTGTATATCCAGTTCTTGCAAAATGCCATCAATGTCAATAGACAGAACATCATCTAAAGGTACGTTATTTTGATTGTCTTCCATTAATAGATTTTGGAAATAGTCGCATTCATCTTCAGAACTAGACTTCCAATCAGATTCGCTGACAGATGTTTCGGACTGGCGTCCGAAACTAGGCGTTTTTTTTGTGATTTTTTTTTTAATTAAATTTTTTATTAATCACTTTAGACTTCTTGCTTGAACAAATTTTCTTCTTCGAATCATTTAGTTTATTTTTTAAACGCTCTACGACATCATATGTTATGACCTCCGCACCATGTGCAACTTTCGTCGTTTTTACTTTAGCAGGTGCGTTTTTTTGTATAGATCTCAGCTATAAGCTCTACAAATGATTGTTTGACCTTTACAGAACACAGACAATCTGAATTAGCTGTTTTAATTATTCGGTCTTCTAAAATTGTAATCTTCTTCAACGGGTTAAGGGAGTGATTTTTGGTAGTATAAGTAGAAGACTCGGAATACTGAATTGGGTCATTTCCAACATGTGCTACAAATTGTTCTTTAAAAGGTTTGACTTCTTTAGATGTGGAAGGTATGGCATAAAATTTTTCAATATTTTCTATCGATGATAGTGGATTTTCAGGAAATGTTCTTGTTGGTTGCGCATTCCAATTGTGACTTGGTTTATCTATGTTTATGTTTTCCTCATCAATACACATTTCAAAATCAGTTGTAGTTATTATTTCTATGTATGATACATTCATTGATTTTTTTTAGAATCATATTTTAGCCAGCGTGCTAAAGATACAGGATCGCATTTTTCCATATTTATAGCCATCCTATCTAGTGGATGAATCCCACTTTTTTTTAAACCATTTTTTATTACCTGAGGATCAAGATTGTTCCATATATCTGTTAAAATCAATGAACAATTTTGTTAGCGTTGCCATTTCACAAGTCATCACAAGCATCTTTCATTGATTTCATCACACTTAGGTCTAATGGCTGGAGTATGTGACTGGAATGAGGTGGTAATTTTAATATGGTTACATTCTGTTTTCTGGCCTCCTCAATTAGACTTAAGCTTATGTGTGTAGTATGGCCATCATAAATAAGTAGAATTGGACGGCCTGGCCCTGCTGCTGGAAGGAAACCATTGGTAATTTTTTTTTCAAAAACTGTTGTCTCCATCCAACTGTTTTTGGTAGCAGCATACCGCGTAGCTGAATTCTTTTCAGGATTGGTCCACTCATCCCATACATACTTGCCCTTGAAGACAATCAGGGGTGGACATTTATCTCCGCTTGCACTACACCCCAATAAAATTGTAGTATTGTCTCTTCCCGGTGAACTAATTGTTCTGGTGGAAGGATATCCAATAAGACCAACTACTTTTGTTTTGCTAGGATCTTTAGAGAAACTAGTTTCATCCAAGTTTCAAATTTGATGAGGACGGTTTTGAAGGTCTAGTTTTTCGATTGTATCTGTCAAAATATCAAAATATTCATTTATTATGAATGGATCTAACACCCTTTTCCTGGCATATTCAACAGGCTGGGGTTTTTTAATTGACAAATTATTGCGTTTTGAAAACCACGCAAACCAATTGTGACCTGGAATGCCATTTTTTAAAGGGGTTTTCAAATTGTTGCAAGCAATATATTTAGAAACTAACTCAATCACTTCCTTTTTTGAAAGACCGAATCCACGTTTCTCCATAATGTGTAGATTTTCGGCTAATTGTTTCTCAACTTCAGGCGGTAGGGCTGTACTTCGTTCCATGGTGGTAGATTTCTTACCTCGCCTCCCAGAAACATAGCCCATAATAGTTAATCTGGGTATTATGAAAATTTTCTCAGCCTGGTAACCACTCATGCGACCGCTTTTTACTTCTTCCACTGCTTCCAACAGTTTTTCTTTCGTGTAAGAAGTAGCCTTAGAAGTCTTTCTTACATAATTCCTAGGCATTTTACTTTCTGAAAAAAAAACCTTCAAGATTATTTAGGTTTTTACCTACTTCATTTTATACTTTATTTTTGAAATATCTTAATAATTAACTAATCTCGTTTGTAAAATACATTTATTTATTTTATTCAATGTTTGTTTACATGGTAGGTTTTATAAATTTCATTGCAATATATTTAACCTCGCTAGGACAAGCCAGTGTTGAGGTTAATAATTTTATTAAGTATTAAAAAATATCACAAAATAATATGGGTATTTAAAGAACAGCATTGTTACGTTAATGTACCCATTCACAAACATTATAATATTGGTAATTTAGTAAAGCTCCATTAATGTACTTACAAACATGGGTTATTTTTGTTAATCTTTGTCATATTTCTAATGGTACTAATTAAGCTTGTGTTTTGTTTTTTTTAAAGTAGTATGCACATCACTAGTAACATTTGCGTCCATACAAAAATATCAGGGGGAAGTGGATCTACAGTTTAGTAGCACTTACCCCAGCATGATAATTTATGGGAGGAGTGAATCTAGTCTCATAAATCACAATTCTTTAAGATATTCATAATGCAAATATATACACATCAAACCTCAATTCAATTATAGAGTACTTACCAATTTGTAACTTCCTATCACAAGTTTTTGTCAAGTTATAGATAAATGAATGCAGCACTCACAACTCTCATGCAGACTAAAACCAACTGCCAAAATTTGAAGCTCTCTAACAACTCTCTGTGTTTATGAAGCAGCTCCATCTATATGTCAGAATGAGGATTTAGCTAATTACATTACATTCTCATAGATGGCAGCGCTTGAATATTGTATTCAAAGAAGGTAGAAGGCCCGGATGAACTTCCCCCAAAAAGTCACACCCCAACTCACCAAAATAAATATTGAAATAATGTGATACCTCCATCTTCGCATATTATAAGAACCACAACTATTTTTTATGATAATTATGACATAAAACATCAAGAATCCTTTAAAAAACTGATATTATCACCAAATCACTTTTTTAATAAATATGTTTTAAAAACTACACAAAACATTTAAAATTCTAAACCAAAATTAAATAAAACAAAATTTGGTATACAACTGAAAATTGTTGTAATAAAAGTACATATAACGTAAAATAATAATAAATAATACATACACTGTTTTCGTATATTTGATTATTATAAGCAGGGCCGGTCCTATACGGGCGCAATTGGAGTAGTTCGCTTCGGGCGCCGAATTGTCAAGACGCCAAAGCGCTGTACCTAATACCTAACACCTAATAGTCCTAACACATAGCCCTTGAGATTATTTTTCATAAAAAGAGGTCACATAAAAATACAAATTATCCGAATATTATTGATTACTACGGCGTCTACTGGCTTTAACGAGGGGCGCCAAAACTTTACTCGCGCCAGGCGCCGTTTGGCTAAGGGCCGTCCATGATTATAAGGGTTTATTTAATTTAAAACAACAGTAAATTTACCACACCTTCGTTTGTAGGTAAAATATATAATGACTAATTTATTGCGTTCTTTGGGTACAACCACGCCTGGAGTTTTTCGGGAATCACAACGTTATGAATAAAGTGATAATTTATTATTTATACTAAGAAAATTCTTGAAACGTTTATTTTTGGAGAGCCTTTTCTTGTTTTGTGGGCTTTACATGGCGCGTAACGGGTGGGACAAAATTATATAAATCACGTTTATATTCTGAAGACGGTTGGGGTGGCTCAGGGTTTGGGGGATGGGGGCTGTGTGTTGTGCCAAAAGTGGAACTATGCAAAAGTTAGTTTACAAAGGTCGTACAGAGGGTATAAAGTATCGCCATACATTTCTTTAAAAACACATAATTGGCAGAGATCAATGTGAAAAATCTTGTTTGTCAGTCTTGATGTTTGAAAAAAAATATTAGATAAGCACCAAGTTTTTGAGTTAAATAAAAAATACATCAAACAAACATAGATATATGGATGTTTCTATGCCATAGCGCATAGTGTAGAGGAATTTAAAAAAATCAATAAAACAGAATAAAATCATATAGTACCCCCACGGGCGAGGGTGGACCCGACGGGCTATGGGCGTTGGGACTCGCGGTTGACTTACGTCAATTTAGGTTAAAATGTTCAAAAGGCTGAAAAAAAAATGGATTTCCATTAGTTATTTTTCATGTACTTAGATCATTTAGTATATAGACATCGATGTATATTATTCATTCAATAGGCATGTGGTTTTCGGTCTCTTTTTATTTAAAAAAAACCTTAAAACTCTTTCGCATAGAGGACTTAATATACACGGTAAAGCAGAAAATCCGTCTGTATGACGCAGCAAAAGCTTTTGAACAGCAAGCTTAGGCATCACAAAATTTGCTAAAGCAAATATTTACTCCTCCCAACTTACAACATCATGTCCGCCATGAGTTATGTAGCCTTGAATTATCAATTTTATTGCGAAAAATAAGACGATAGCCCTACTTTCGTACTAAAAAAAATTAAAAAAAAGAGTGTTGAACTCGGGAAGTGAGCGGGTTTATAAAGGAAGAAAATGCATTGATAGTCCAGGTTTATTCATAAGTTTAAAAAATAACTTTACTCTAGGTGTGTACACCGTTTAAAAAAATATTTTTTTTAATAAGAAATTAATTAAAAAAATCTTCCCCTTTTCAATACGGAATAGTTATATTTACCTGAGGCCATCCCTCCTCCGCCCCCTCTTAGAAATAATTATTACGAAACTGGATAACCAATGAAAAATCAATTAAATTACCCTTGCCTAATTTCGTTTTCCGGTCCGCCTCTGATTTCTCATTATCCCTTTCCCTTCGGAAGCGTTCCACGATCTGTGATAATATAACATTATTATCTGAGAATTCGCAGGGATATTAATAGAAGCTGGATCGAGTAGTAACTGGTTAATAACAGTGATAGTCTGGAGTTCTGAAGATAGAAGATAACCATCCGAGATCCGAGAAACATGCAGCGAGTTGCGGCTACGAACGGGTAGACGACGAAATACGAAATGAGTTGAAACGAGGAGAAAAAAGAAATGAATGGCACAGATGTGAAGCAAGGATTGTCAAACGGTAAATTATTGTCAAACCTAAAAAAAATCGAAAAAACCGCTCGTGCACTTCTACCCAACCTAACTTAACCGAACAGCGCTCTTTGTCTTTTATTGTTTTTGCGCCTAAAAATAAAAATCAAATACATTTTTATACGTTTAAAAAAATGAAATCTTGTTATTTATTGAGTAATAAAGTATTTTATTAATATACCATTGGTCATAACGTAATAAAACTATCACATATTGGTTTTTAGCTGATGAAAAAATAATGGTTAGATTGGATTATAAGAAAAATGATAAAAACTTATTCCTCCCATTAGTTAAAAGTTGGTTATCGCAAGAATTATACCATATTGACGAGCGTTGCAGTGATAATTTAAATTTACCATGCACAATTATTTATAATACAAGCGTACAATCTAAAGAACTTATTTTTTAAAATTTTATTTGACTTTACGCCCAGCTGGGCTTTTACATTTAATATGCTTTTACATGAACAGAATCATAGGGAGTTATCGAATATTATATACAAAGATTTAAAGCATGAAATAACGTCAAACTGATAAACTGAATATGAAACAATATTAGTATGACATGTAACAGTAACATAAAATAATATAGAAACTAGAAAAATACTTCGTAATTAACTAAAACTACATTACCAACTTAACCAATTTGTAGGATTCAACAAAATTCTGGTATAGATACGGCTTAGTTCTATAAATAGAGTCGGTAAATATGTCAACAGTACCTCTAAACATGTTGCCCAGATCATGCATCCTATTGGTTTATGAGTGTGTCTGATAGTTGGTTGTGTATGTATTGCTGATTTTTTTTTACATTTTTTTAAATTTTTTTATTTTATTTATTCTTTAATATATTTGTTATACAATGGTATAGTATATTGTCCTCCACGCTAGGAGTTCACCTGTGTTGTGGAGGATTGTCATTTTGTCTTGTTTTCCTAATTTTAATAGTGGCAACAATGGCAGGGCTGTCAATTAAGTTTTTAATGATTGTGTGTAACACAACCAAGTCTGACATAATTCTCCTGTCAAACATTGTTATTAGTTGCATTTTATTCATCAAACTGACATATTTTCAGATGTAGTGAACAAATAATGTATTATTTAAAAAAAAAATCTTTGCGTTCCCTGCTTAAATGTTTATAAATTTACGAACGCATCGTGTAATTAATACATAATCACCACTTGTTCTACCACTTTTTGGGCAGACTGCAGTTCTTCATGTATGCCGCCTAAATGAATGCACAATTTTTTTCATCAATTAAATCTTATTTCACCTATACTATTACCAGTCTATCAAGTATCAACCTTAGTTGACTTCATCACTGTACACACAGATGCCTAACTTACACACCGCGTGTTACGTTTAGAATTTAATAACAATTTAAAAAAAAAACAAATAATGATTATTTCACCATTCAGAGTTCGAAGCCAAATCGTCTTAAGGTTGGTTATTTAAAATGAATTCTGGCATGTCGAATATTGTTTTATTTCATTGTTATTAAAATATTGAAGGTTTTTAAAATATACCTTCAGGGTTGAAATCAAATGGTTAATGAAAAACATATTTATATTGATAGGTATGTGCATGTATTATCAGCATCAGGCAGTGTCGGTCTCATATATTTATTAGTAGTATACATAGTCCAATAAATAAATAAGATGAATAGTAAAACAAACCGACATGAACCGACTTGAATAGGACATACTGTAAAATTACAGTAAGCTAATATACCTACACTTCTTGTCCCTCTTCTAATAGTGACAATAAGTAGGTGTAAACAAGACAAAGGGCAGTTCCTCAGATGCACAAATTCATTCAATGATAAGATGTTTTATTGCATCCAACACTCGCTGCGTTACCTATACCACACCTCAGTTTGGCGTGAATGGGCGCACGTGGGAGAGCCATGTACGAGTACTCTAAAAAAATAATCGAAAATGATTCACTCTTAATCGCGGGTCACAGACTGATAACTGATATTTCCGAAGGAAATTTTTGTAATGAGATAATAATATTGACGTTGCCATGTAGGATTATGGACATCTTCGCGAGTGTGCGATGTGTAAATTGCTGATTCTCTCAATTCTCTGTCCACAGTTTGACGTTCCCTGCCGCAGAGGGCGCAGAGCATGCGCGCATGAGTTCCCGCTGCTCAGTGTAAGTTAGTTCGAGATCGATAGCGGACAGTTCCCCTACCGAGCGCATGCTAACTTCGTTTACTAAATTCCGTGCAACGTCTATTCCGTAATATTACTCCGCGCGAGTAATACTGCTTACTCGTTGCCCTTGTGAACGTTACATATCCACATATAAATAAAACACAAACCTTCATCCTTGTCCTTTTCTATCAGCTTATCAAAGCTAATTTGAATTATAAAGTGAATACCAAAGTGAAATAAACGTCAGTTAAGTTCTGTTGTCATCAAAATTCTTACTGCGAGTTCTAACTGAACTAGAGGTGATTATTTTTATTTTTTTAATATATTCGCACAACTCCTGTGTTGCTATTTTGAGAAAGCACGCACCGAACAGGGTTTATATTTTAAATAAGCACATTGTCAAATGATTTTTTGGTTATTTCAGAGAGTGCCGGCAAACTGCAAATTTGACATTTGCCCAAGTTATTTACTATAAATGACTGATTATTTTGTACGAATTTATGGGATTTTTAAGTTTTATCACTGTTATCAGCTATTCAATAGTTGTAGGTTAGTTTGATAGTTGAATGGTAAATATAGCCACCCGTTGTGCAATGAGTTCTACACTATTACGTTTTAATATATTATTGATAATTATTCCCTTGGGCCGCCGTGGCAGTTCTTCGTTCTTTAAATAAAATCTACACGTGCATTTACTATGGTACTATAAATATGCGAAGTGGGACACGATAATAATACGAGAAGTACATCTGCTAATTAATTAGCATATGAGAATAAGTGCGACGTTAACATTAGGTATTACATATTATGTATTCATTCTTCCAAGATTTATATTGGCAATTAAATATATATATAACAAATAAAATTTAATGTCATAATAATTATTCATTGCATAAAACCATGAAGTTGCCACTCCATGAACTGTCACTCATAAATAAACCACTCACGTGTCACTTTTGCAAATTAAAGTTTAAAAAAAAAAATTATTTGTAGTTAGTACCTACGTATATTTTAAATTTATTTTTCAGTAGTGTACTTACATAAAGATATTGAGGTTTATATAACATTATTTTATGTATTATTTTTTAGGTCTTTACTGATCAATAATTTATTACAATTAGTGGTGTCGATAGTAATATATGTATAATAGAATTTTGTTTTCTTTATTTTTCAAATGTTGCAAATAAAGCACTTTTCACGAAAACGGCGGGAAAATATGGGCAAGTTCGTCACGCTCGGTTTTGGGGTACCTACCTAAATAAAACTACGAATGATAATATGTGAATACTTATACATTAACGCCGTCATTTTTATTAACATTAAATTGCGCTGACAGCACTTATCATTCGACAAATAATTGGATTACATTTTCAGTAATTATATCAATAAACTAGGCCAGGTTTCGGTTAGTCGTTACTACCCGGAATCCTCAAAGTTTCGACAGAAAAAATTTATCGCCATCTTTACATTTTTTTATTGATTACTAGCTAAAGTCCCTGGCGTTGCCCGGGCTTTAGAGTTTTTCAAACTAAGATTTAAACAGTGACCTTTCTCTTTTTTGAAAATAAAAACTTCCCTTCTCCTTCCCTTCCCCACTCCCGCCACACAACGTAACCCCAATTTAGGATGCCATAGTACCACTGGGTCCGGGCAATCGGGCTCTTGTGAGGTGTTCACTTAAAATAGAGATCGGTAGCTACATATAGTTTTTGCAATGGTTAATCCGTATTTTCGATTCTACCAAATTTAACTTATTGACCAAACAATATTCAATACTTGATAAAACTGTTATAATTTAATATTTGTGCCTCGCTGTTTGTTACCAGCTGTTACAAGGTTTGGTAGTTTGTATCGACTCAATTGCAGGGCTGAAGCATAGATATACCATTCAAGCCGAAGGTTGCCCTGATACGTACATAGTACTACATAATGTTATGTAACATCTGGTGCGTTGGGCAAAGGGAGATGGCGAGGGTGGAGGGTATGCAGGGGCGGGGGGATTTAATCAATGGGCGCCCAAGGCCTTCGACTCCAGCTGTTCATCTAAACACAATAATACACCCTTATTTAGCGTGGGTCAAACGTAGGCCCTTAGCAAATAAAATGATACAAGATTTATAAGGTAATTTCCCTCTTTCCACTGATAACTGATAAAGGCTATTAAAGAATAAAAAAACCTTATTTTAAATACTTCTTTCACAATTTTATTGGTTGAAATTTAAAATTTATGTTCGACAAGTTTTTAAATTAAATTTAAGCCAGTCAAAATGCTTTTTTTAAATAATTAATATGTTCATTTTAAATTTCAGTATATTTATACTGAAATTTGTAGTAAGTAGGGTAAAATGATTATTTTTATTATATTACAATTAACTCAAAAATAATTTCCAAAGTTGCCTCTAAAATCGTATAATGTCGATTTCTTTTTAATGGCCTATATTTTATAATTTGAATCACAAAAATAACTCACTGATAAAATATTACTAATTTATAAAAAAATCTCTTCAAATTATTCCTATTCCTGTTAAAAACGGTACTGCAGGTATTTAACGAATGAATTTCCTAATAAACTATCGGTAAAACACGAATATGTTGGCGATGTCGGAACACGTGTTCATAAAAATTCTAATATTTTTCAATTTCGTCATTATATAATAACACGATGAACGCTGCTGCATGAACACGTGTTGTGATATATTATGAAAGTACTAATAGTTTATTAGGAATTGGCCTGCTATCAACTTTTTAACAGGATTTTAATAAATCTGCAATACTAATTTTTCTTCGTGTATTACATTTTTACTACACTTTTTTTGGTATGTTTGCCAAAACTGGATTCTTGCAGAATTTACTGAAAATTTAAAAAAAATGTCGAACATCAGAGGTAATTGCCGGAGACTAAAAATAGGCGGCCTTCATAATATGTAATACGCATTTATTTATATGATCTACTCCGGCTAAGTTTAGTGTTGAACGACTTGAAAATTGGCCGAGGTCACCGACATTATTTTTTTAATAGACATAGTTTCGTAGCTTACTGGTCATTGATTAAATACACATCAATGTTACTGGTAGATTATAGGTTGGTTCCCTTTACAAGTTCGTCTTGTTAGTTTGTTACTCCGTTAGAGCACTTGCGTTATTCATACTTATTTACACTATGTGAACATAATTTAATAAGAAACTCCCGTAACTTAAATGCCAGCTAATATTTTTTATCGTATAGTTCCGATTGAGGTGATTTTTCAAGAAAATATAAATAAGCCAAATATTCTTATTTATAATTTTCAAAATTAAATTGTTCAGTTCTCCCGAAATCCTACCAAAACTATGGCTGTCTGTATGACGTCACCAGACACAGAAAGCTACGTTTTATCTCAACATATTTGTTACTGTATTTTGTATGGCGGCGCACTTGAATTTTCAAGGGTATTTTTTTTTACTAGAAATGGATTCTGCTGATCATTACTATGCTATAAAATGTCGTACGAAGCAATTGCGTGTACAAATGAAGGAGTTATAATTTTTTTAAGAAAAATTTGTATGGCGCTGACATTAAAAATGAGGCTATCTCTGGAATCATAAGGTTGGCCGTTCTATCTTTACACACAGATAATACTACTATTTATTTGTATTTTTTTGACATACTTCATATTGTGGCGCAAGGTGCGATTTTTTTTTTTAAATCCTCAAAGTTGAAAAAAACCCTTTTTAATGTTGATGATTCATTTTAATGCTTAAATGCTTTTAGGCTTGCAGTGTAAATAAAATATTGTAAACTAGACAAAGCATACTCATATGTAAAACATTTAAGCATTAAAATGAATCTTCAACATAAAAAAGTTTTTTTTTCAACTTTGAGGATTTAAAAAAAAAAATCACGAGTTTCGCCACAATACAAAGTATGTCAAAAAAATACAAATAAATAGTAGTATATTTGTGTGTAAGGATATAATGGTCAACCTTATGATTCCAGAGATAGCCTCATTTTTAATGTCAGTTCCATACAAATTTTTCTTAAAAAAATTATGACTCCTTCATTTGTACACGCAATTCCTTCATACAAAATTTTATAGCATATTAATGATCAGCAGAATCCATTTCTAGCCAAAAAAAATACACTTGAAAATTCAAGTCTCTATGTCTATGAAAGGCGATTTTCAGCCCACTGTGCACAGTGTTTTGGCTTGCAGTGTAAATAAAATATTGTAAACTAGACAAAGCATACTCATATGTAAAGCATTTAAGCATTAAAATGATTCATCAACAAAAAAAAGATTTTTTTTCAACTTGATGAATTTAAAAAAAAAAATCGCACCTTGCGCCACAATATGTATAATGTCAAAAAAATACAAATAAATAGTAATATTATCTGTGTGTAAAGATAGAACGGCCAACCTTATGATTCCAGAGATAGCCTCATTTTTAATATCAGCGCCATACAAATTTTTCTTAAAAAAATTATAACTCCTTCATTTGTACACGCAATTGCTTCGTACGACATTTTATAGCATAGTAATGATCAGCAGAATCAATTTCTAGCCAAAAAAAATACCCTTGAAAATTCAAGTCTCTATGTCTATGAAAGGCGATTTTCAGCCCACTGTGCGGTGTCGAGAGTAGAAAACGTTTTTTATTCGTTTAACTGCTTGTAATATCGAAGAACTCTAGGTAAAATGTCAGCATCTCACCACTACTGTTATTGTACTCTACCAAAGTGCAAAAATACATCCGTGATCGCATCTGAAAAAAATTTAATCAGTGGTCCCGCATTACTACGAAAAATGTATCGTATAATGTCTAAACAACATACTGTTATTTATAACACACTGATCATGACGACGGTAACAGTAGATATATTAAAATCCTTTGATGATGAAAACAATTGATATTATTGTAAAGAAAATATCAAATATGACATGTCATATCATCAGTCTGAAACTTATCATACATAATTAAAATATTTTTTAAACTATTATTTTTCACAAGTAATAAAGTGATGTTCTTACTAAGAGCCTTTATTCCAGGAAATTCTGCACTTATATAGTCATTATAATACTTAAAGAATAAAATAATCATCTCCTTATCAACTAAGTATCCGATTTCCGTCATTTTTCGTCCGAGTTTTAATTATATAGGGGCTAACAATGTGAAAAAATAAATTAAATATATTAAGGCGATGCCATACGTAGTAATGCAAAATCATGTGTTTTTGGTTTGAAAATTTGGTCGCCTAGAAATGTTTCAGATGCTTTAATTAAATACTGCGAGTAGAATACATTTTGGCCTTTGAAATAATCGAGTATTTTTTAGATAAGTCTTTTTAAAAGCCCAGAAAAAAATAATGTGTAAGTCCTATGAAAACTGCTTTAAAGTTCAAAATCTCCTACTTACGAACCCATTTACGGTTATGATTTTATTGTATAATGTGGCAAATTAATTAATTTATAAAATTAAATATTTATGCCTGAACATCCACAAAATAAAATAAAAGGCACTTTTTGGCCATGTTTTTTTCTTGCATAAATCAAAACAGGCGGATGGTGTTAAGCGGGAATTTAAACCTTATCGCCATCTACGTAAGGGTTGTTATTGATAGCAGCTGAATTTAAAATATTACACGACGTAGTGCATCGCCTTAATTAATGTATGTTATTTCTCAATGAATTATTTAAAAATACAATGTAAAATGTAAGTAGTATATTTGCAAAGACCACCATTCAGAATTAAAACGTTGCTTAAATGGCTTTAGCAATGTCACTACCTTTAGGCCTCACAAGCTCCAGATGGTTGGGAGTAGTTGGGACTCTTATGCGGTATTCACACTATTCAAAACACAAATATCAAAACAAAACCTCCGTTTCATTGTCTCAATATCCGTACAAAACCACAACGAAATGTTGACTTGTGGAAGAGTTCCGTGACTTGTGACGTCAGCATCAACAGATTCAGCCGTGCCAGCCAAACAGTGCGTTTTAATGTTATTGTGTTTTATTAGTTTAAGGGCGATTTATCAAATCTACGTATAATAAAACTTGTATATTCTGAACCTAAATAATATATGTTTTAAGCCATAAAATTTTTCACTGCAGTTCCTTATTATAACTTCAGTCCAGGATGTTTTTTTTTTGCAAATAATCAAATGTGCTAAATTTTTTTGTACTCGTTCTGCGTTGAACCTGTATTCTTAAATCTTCTTTACTACGCACTTCCTAAAAAACAAATATGTATTCAACAATAAAGTAAATTATTTAAAAAAAACCATAATTTATCGCAATCACTCACACTTATCTCGATCCTTCGTGGCGGTAACGTGTGAAACCACAAGAAAACACGCAAAACTAAATCATAACAATTGGAATATGCATGTCTGCTTGGACCCGGTACTAGGTTAAGAAAGTTATCATTTTTAAAGCGGTTTTAACTCGTTAGTTTGCGCCACTGATAAGAAAAAAACCGGTTCTTAGCTTTTATCTCAAATTTAAGTGCGTTATTTTAAAGACAATAATAATAAGATAAATATTTGGTACAATTTGGCTCGGTTTTTGTGCTAGTCATTGATCTCCAAGCGCAGGCGCATTTTTGCTACGATCGCAGACAGTTTGGAATTTACACATTGTAGGTTGAGGACTATAATATATATCGTTTTTTATAGATTTTCTAACAGGAGGGATGGAGTGCCACATCCACGTTGATTTGTTTCCTTTCTAACGAAGGCGACATAAATTCTCTAATATCAGGGATTTCTTCTACGCTCACATTTTCGTTATTTCTGATGAACGTATTAATAAAATCGCAAATGTTTCTATAGGGATCCCTACGGATGTAAGTTATTTATATTTAAGATTAATAAAAACAGGACCTTACCATTACAATATTTTATGTAAAACGGTTTTAAAATTTAATAAAACTTTATTCAATTATGAAATTAGCGGTAAGTACCAGATTTTATTTTTTTACACGTTGATTGGTAACTTCCCGAGGGATCACTCAAGAAAAATTTAAGAATTTAGTAATACGTTCATCAGATATAATTAAAATAAACCCCACGGAAAGATCGATTTTCTAGGCCTGTAGAGCAAAGTCGACCGTAGGTTCGTCCATTACGCCTGGCCGCGCTCCGAATATTGTTTTTACACGACTCATCACTTATGCCATTAAAATTCCCACATTATTTAAAAGATTTGATAGGGCATATTCAACCGCAGTGTTATTACAAAAGTATTTTTTTCAAAGAAAATTTGCATGGGATGATACATTTTGAATGTTATTTCAACCGCCATGGTTGCGATGCTCCTATATTATAGCGGGTAATACTTCGTTCGTTAGTTCTTATTTTGGCCGCCTGCAGAAATAACATGGTTCAGATACCAAAAAAACCAAATTGATGCACATACGATCTCCACATGCTTCAGTTTCTATTAAACCTTTAATATCGCACAACTTTTACATGCATTGATCAAAACGTTTTGCAGCCCTGAAAATGCGATAAAAATGAAATAGTAAATGAAAACGTTTATTTGGGAGTGACTTTCGATTACCATTTTAAATGGGACATTCAAATTACCAATATTTGTAAAATACAGAGCGATAGTGGTTAAATTATATAAACTGAAGTGTTTCGTTCTTGTGAATATTTTTTAAATCATTTACCTATCGCTCGCATATATGATCACTCACTCTACGATATGGAATAACCACTTGGGGAAATTCTTGCAAAACTAATTTAAATTACCTACAGTCAGTACAAAATTCTATGGTTAAATTACTAGTTTCAAAAGATATTTTTTCACAGGGACGTAACTTTTCACTGTTGTATCGAAACTTAGATATCTTGCCAGTGCAGGCCTTACTATGAGAAAAATATTGATTCAGCAAATATCTGACTCTGAATATAAAAAATAAATTGGAACATAAACACAACACTAGGTTCACAAAGAATGATGGCATGCATGTTCGAAAATATAGCAATAAATACGGACAGCGACCCCTAGAATATAACGTGCCCAAAATGTTGAACATGATGCCAAGTAATATAAACAATTGTAAATTCCCAAATAAATTCAGATATATGCTGAAAACATGGCTCATAAGTAGAAATTCTAATCATCACTATCAACCAATAGTTGTTACTCGTATTAGCATGTAGATTTATTGTTATTTTAAATTATGTGTGCCAATAATAATAATCTGAATATCTTATAAGTAATAACGATATTATGTATATTTATAATTAGAAATAATATTATGAATACATAATATTTACATTGTAATTGAACATGTACGACCTGTTGACAAACTTCTTAATTGTAGCTTAACGGAAGCTACAAGCCAAAAATGTGTATATTCTTGGTATACCTTAGGCCTTAGGTAATAGGCATTAAAATCGCTTGACAAACGGAGTCTAGAAACGTTCGATTTTAAGCACAAAACTAGTTTTTATTTATTTTGTTAATAATTTTATAAGAAAGCAAACAAGTTAATCAAGTGAAACTGTCACAGATAATCTTAGCTATAATACTGTATTCTTTAAAGTTGTTTCCTTTACGCGTTCATACATTTCTATTGAAAAAAATTTTTTTAGTAGTTTACATTTATATTTTTTATTTGTATTCTACTCAAGCGAAGCTATAGGAAAACCTTCAATTTATCTAAATCATATTTTTTGGTATTCATTACGTACACCAATTCGTTATAAAGATTAATAAAAATAGTGATTTAGCATTAAGCTTCGCCTTAAAGAACAATAGAAAAAAATATTTGTAGGTCGCTCATGTAATTTAAAATAACCGAAGAAACTCGATTTTGAGTTTAAATATCCGCAAATTCACCAACTTTATTGTATAAAAATACCACATCAGCTATTTATCTAATTTCACCGTTATTATTATATGTACATATGTGCTTATTTTACAAATTATTACAAACTTATTATGTTTTGAATGTAAAACATATTATTTTATATCATTATTGCAGTTGTTTGGTTGTTGAGAAATATTTGAAAATTTGTCAAATAATCTTCAGAACCCGTTTTCTTAATAATGAAAAATGGAGATAAGTTTCCTTTGAATTACATAAGCGAAATATCAGCTCCGGTTGTTCCAAATTTTGATTTAAATAGGTAAACATAACAATAGTATGTAAACATACAAAAAATTAAATTAATATTATAAACTAGGCACCTTTCGTTCTGCAAAACATGGTGCATCACTACTTGTTTTGATAGTGTGGTAATTAAATTAATTTAATTGGAAAGTTAATTGCGCTACAATCACCAATGTCAATCATCAATCAATCAGACATAAAATAATTGCATTATTGATACAAATGGCTTCATTATCATCCATTCAGGTAGATAAGAAACATTGAGCTCAAGAACCCTAGGCCAGTGGCCTCAAACTTCAAATTTGCACAGGCCGCAATCTATCGACGGTACAAAGTATTTAAGATATATCTGTTATTATTTATTTGTTTGTCTGACTCATGACGGGGGTCTTCGGAGTTGGACGGTTGCGATTATCTTGATAGCCATAATTATTTTTTTTATTATTTGCGGCTTGACATTATAAAAAAATATTATTTTAAACTTCTTTTAAACCACTTTATTGAGTTTTACAGGGTGTATCGGCACGTACCCGACAAATTTCAACCAGCGATCCTGAGCATATATGGAGTAAAAATGTTATATCTACTTTGCTGTTCGGTAACGTTTTTTTTTATCATATTTTCCCCACATGTCACCACTGTTTTATCCTTTGTCAAAGTTTGAAAACCCATCTGGCAATATTTTATTCGAGTTTCGTTGAATAATGTACCTATGTACCTACATTGGCGCGCTTTTACAATCACAACGAAATGGCACAGCACCATTCGTCTCATTTTTAACTATTATTATTTAGTGTGTACGAAAGAGCGAAGACGCTTTTCGACATACTTCCTAATAACAGCCGTTAAACACGAGAAGCAATGCCAATGACAGTGACGGAGTGTGGAAATTATATATTTTTTTGTTTTTAATTGAAAAAAAAAATGTTACCGGGCAGCAAAGTGCTCTTAACATTTTTTACTCCAAATGTGCTAAGGAATAGCTGGTTAAAGTTTGTCGGGTACGTGCCGATACACCCTGTATAGGTCGTCCGGTTTCGGTTGCACTCAACCTTCTTCAGGACAATGGAAATATAAACTGTCCATTGTCCTGAAGAAGGTTGAGTGCAACCGAAACCGGTCGACCTATATAACTAAAAAAAAAACCGCCAATTTATGTAAGACGTTTCTACCCCTTAGCCCACAAGCCAATGAAGTTGATCATCTGTTCAAGAAAGACATTCTATATATTTTTTTAATTTTTGATCAATTAAGATAAGATAAATTGAATAATAACCCACTTCTATCTGTTTTATTTCTAGTGCTTACTGTTAATTTTTGAAGATATCTAAACACTAATTTTACTGTCGTTAAACTCTTTAAATATAATTAATTTTCTTAAAACAAAATATAAATATATGAGATAACCTCATTACGCGAACTAAACTAATTGAGTTAAGCAAGTTATTGTTTTTGAAGTGTTTCCGATTCGAAGTATTAGGAACGCTAATATGAGAAGAGTTCAGCAGATTTATACGGCCAATAACTTTTTGATAATTTTTAGTGACTGGGTATCCGTTCGCGGGCCGCCAGTTTGAGACCGCTGTCCTAGACATTATCTCAAGGTCTCTCCAGGGTAAGCAATAAGTACCTGAGTACTGTGAGTAGAGTACCGATACCGATTATTGGTTGCACAAGACGTGTTGTAATACAAATTAAAATTTATTACATGCATGAACGGTACAGTTATTTTACTGTGGCCCAGGTCCGCATTGTGACAACGGCAGCTCTGGAAGTAAAAACAGTCGTGTAACTGGATTATTAAAGAAATGCACACTCTTAATGATGAACGCAATAAATCTTTATTTTGGGAGCAATCAATTTGCAAGTATGAAACGTATCTATAGCAGTCCAACAATGGTAATTATTAAACTTTTACACTTTATTGGTTCACTGAGGAACAGGTTACACAGGTTACATCGTTCCTACCAAAGGAAAGTAAGATGTTCTCTTAACCATTTTACATTTATTTCTCTGGGTTAGCTGAACTCCGAAGCAGGGGGTTTACGAAACGTCGCTTGAGTCAGACTCGCCAGAGGTTAGGTAACTTTGTCACCAAAAGGGTTTCAACGAGTATATTCTCTCTCCGGGTTAGCTGAACTCCGAAGCAGGGGGTTTACGAAACTTCGCTTGAGTCAGACTCGCCAGAGGTTAGGTAACTTTGTCACCAAAAGGGTTTCAACGAGTATATTCTCTCTCCGGGTTAGCTGAACTCCGAAGCAGGGGGTTTACGAAACGTCGCTTGAGTCAGACTCGCCAGAGGTTAGGTAACTTTGTCACCAAAAGGGTTTCAACGAGTATATTCTCTCTCCGGGTTAGCTGAACTCCGAAGCAGACGGTTTACGAAACGTCGCTTGAGTCAGACTCGCCAGAGGTTAGGTAACTTTGTCACCAAAAGGGTTTCAACGAGTATATTCTCTCTCCGGGTTAGCTGAACTCCGAAGCAGACGGTTTACGAAACGTCGCTTGAGTCAGACTCGCCAGAGGTTAGGTAACTTTGTCACCAAAAGGGTTTCAACGAGTATATTCTCTCTCCGGGTTAGCTGAACTCCGAAGCAGACGGTTTACGAAACGTCGCTTGAGTCAGACTCGCCAGAGGTTAGGTAACTTTGTCACCAAAAGGGTTTCAACGAGTATATTCTCTCTCCGGGTTAGCTGAACTCCGAAGCAGACGGTTTACGAAACGTCGCTTGAGTCAGACTCGCCAGAGGTTAGGTAACTTTGTCACCAAAAGGGTTTCAACGAGTATATTCTCTCTCCGGGTTAGCTGAACTCCGAAGCAGACGGTTTACGAAACGTCGCTTGAGTCAGACTCGCCAGAGGTTAGGTAACTTTGTCACCAAAAGGGTTTCAACGAGTATATTCTCCCTCCGGGTTAGCTGAACTCCGAGGCAGACGGTTTTCGCAACGTCGCTTAGGTTAGACTCGCCAGAGATGGCCGAAATTAGGTAACTTTGTCACCAAAAGGGTTTCAACGAGTATATAGGCCAGTGCAATTAGCGATTCGCGATTCGCGTACGAAGTAATTCCGGTAGTCGCAATTTTTTTTATATGTTATATAAACTGATCCCCTGATGTAAAATCTGAGTTTCCGACCTTGGCGCACCTGTGCTCGCGCCGCCATTTTGAAAAAACTGGCCGAAATCAGGCCAAAATCTAGTTTTTCCCAAATATCTCATTTTCAATGCAAATTTCGGCTAAAATATTTGAACAAATATAATAGAACATAAAATAACCTACAACTTTTGAAAAGACAATTTTCTTTTATCTCTAATAGATACCGAGGTAGAAAGTCGCAAAGGTGCGTATATTTTTGAAAAAACAAGTTTTTTGTGCTACTAGGTTTGGTTTTTTATAAATACCTCTTTTCCAGTACAATTTTGTGAAAAAATTATTGATAATAATTTTGTAGATAATAAAATTTCGTTAAAGAATCAGATATATAATTTATATTTTTTATCTCTATTACGTATCCAAACTCTAATCCACCAAAACCAGGCCAAAAATTTAAACAGAGGTTGGGTGTTTTAAACTTGGCATTCCTTGATTTTATTTTTCTTTAACAATTATTGTTCTAAGAACATATACGTTGACAACAATCGTCATGCCTGTGTCAGACCTAGCTATAAATATAGTAGATAGACTATTTCAGCATATCGGTCGCCATACATTCCCAATGGGAAGACCACTAAAATAGGCCAAGCCACTACATTTGTGCTCGCAGCTTGGTCTGACATGCCTATCAACGTAATCACAACATAAATTTAAGATTATTAATACAATTAAGATGATAAGGTACATAAAAAAGATAAAAATTTGGTGTTTTCGTAAAATTAACATTTATTGACATTCTTTTCTTTATTAGTTAAGTTGTCAGCATAACAAAAAATAAAATTAATGGTAGATCAGTTTAGACAGAAGTACGAGCCCTTGACTATAGTTTCTTACTTCTGGCCCTGAATAGCTTCTTCATCTGTCTTATCACCCAAATTTGTGGCGACCGGGTCATCATATTCCTCGTCATCGTCATCAACGAAGGCTTCTACAGCATTCTCGCAGGAGTTGCCATTGCAATGAATGCAGAGTAGGGAACATTTCAAACCCGACTTTCTTCAGGTGCACTTTCCAGCGCAACCTTTTCGGCATTGACATGATATGAAGTTCAGCAAGGCCTGAGGTGCAGCTTCCTTCAACATTGTTACTGGAGTAAGTAACCCAACAGCATCGTTTTTCCACCCCCATTCAGTCGGATCTTTATCGTGACCAAGCCAAGTCTGCACTTGCAAGTATGTTCTTGAAGCGTGTTGCTGAACTGCATCTTTGGTGGGTGGTAGCCTGGATAAATTGAATTTGTTCTTTTTTACTCCTTTTGTACAAAAATGATGTACCTACCTTAAATTTTCCAAATTTGATTTCTCGTTGCCGCCATACAAAAGTGCAAATAGTTGTTCGGCAGCCAAAGTGATTGTTTCTGTCTTTGCTTTTGGGTCTTGAAATACACGAACAAGTTCATTCACTGAGTGGTTCTTGAGAAGAATATTACAAAATTTGTGTTTGCCTTGACCGAACGGAGCTCCAGTTGTATCGCAACCACTTATGTGTTTAAAACATTTGTTCGAGTACAACGAGTTAGGTGATTTACCTTTTCCAACTTTTTGGTAATATACGTTGGGAGGTGAGAGAGCTGTGAGGAGTACCAGCAGATCAATATCCTGACCAACGATTATGACTTTATCATGTTGAGATGACAACGAATTTGCTGTGTTCACTATGAGAACGTCAGCATCCTCTTCGGCTTGTACTGTCGTTATGTGGGATCGTGCAAATGAGGTTCTGAGTAGGGAAATAAAACGAGACTTGTTCTTCTCATTTCCCAGAAACTTTTCCTGTGGCACTTGTGGGTGCATGCTTTCAAAAAACAAAACTTCAGCAGAAGTTGTAACTCTGGCACGCCGTGCTCTTTCCACCCCTTTAGTGCTTTTCTTTTCCATAGAATCTGGGTATCCATCGAATACCACTACTGCATTGGATCCATAATGATTTTGTACATACCTGACATATTGCTGGAAAATTACTGAAAAAGGTTGAGCACGACCCCATACAACTTTGTGCAGTAAATATCCTCCATCAATTACGTGTATTTTACTGCTTCCCAGTTCTGTATTATTTGGTAGAGGGTTGAATGATGAATAAAATATAGACTTCGTTCCTTTGCGCATGCCTTCCTCTGAGAAAAGAGACAATGGTACAGGAGAGAGTTCATATTGAAAATATTCTTTTAGTTCACTTTCAGACTTTTTGGCAATACACAAACGATGGAATAGCATTAATGGATCTATTTCCATAGTCACACCCTGATTTTTGATACTCCTGGTCACCGCCGCAAGAGAAACTATCGCATCATTACGTTTTAAGTGTAGGTTTCCAAAGTTCTGGTTGATAACTTTAGACATAGCTAATTTCCCCATCTTTTCAGCCATGTGACAAGTGACTTTGCTATCCCCGATAGTGTCACTGCTAATAGACATAATCACGTTTGTTTTAGGAAATGGTTCATGGCAAGCAAACCAATCAATGAGAGTTTGAACGTCTCGATCATCCCTCTTAATTCTTGTAGGCCTCATCTCTACATGTTGCTCTGACGTTCCTGATTCAATGTTTGGTAGTAATAGGTGCTGTTCCGCCGTCGGTTCCTCACTGCGGCTTCTATATGAAAAAGCTGAGGATCCGGCATCGGGATGTACTCCACGTCATACGGGGGCTCGATGTAAACAAAGCTAGTGGACCTGATGGAATACCTGCCCTGGTATTGCAGAGGTGTGCTGCGGAAATAGTTCCAGTTTTGACAAAGCTCTTCAAAATGTCCCTGAAGTGTGGCACTGTGCCCTCTGGTTGGAAAAAAGCGGTAATTCACCCTATTCCCAAGAAAGGTGACCGCTCCAACCCGGCCAACTACCGCCCCATAGCGATCACATCAGTTCTGTCCAAAGTGATGGAACGTGTGATCAACGACAAACTGCTCACATACCTCGAGAAGAACAAAATTATCAACGACCGTCAATACGGATTCCGGCGGAACCGCTCGTGCGGTGATCTTCTCGCGTATGTGACGCATGTTTGGGGGCGGTACCTGGAACGTCACGGTGAGACCCAAACGGTCGCACTAGACATATCCAAGGCCTTTGACCGGGTCTGGCACCGAGGACTTGTCAACAAATTGCATTCTTACGGACTTCCCGCATCCCTGTGTACGTGGATTGCTGACTTTTTAAGGGATAGGTCGATTCAGGCGGTTGCTGACGGTTTCACCTCTTCCTCGCACTCCATAAATGCTGGCGTCCCACAGGGATCGGTTCTGTCTCCGACTTTGTTTTTGTTGCACATCAATGACCTTTTGACATGTGCACCGATTCATTGTTACGCGGATGACAGTACAGTTATTTAATGCCGGAAACCCGGGCGTTTATTGCAATAACATGAACAATGATAGTTCATGATAGCTTTTTGTTTGACAAGCCCCCAAAGGGCACACAAACTCCAACGGCTCGGAGGGCTTTGAAGCAGAGAATGGACGGTTATCTCGAGAGTATTTCCTCCTGGGGTAAAAATAATCTCGTCGAATTTAATGTTTCAAAGACCCAATCCTGTCTGATTACGTCTAAAAGGGATCCAAATGATAATCTAGTCTCCTTCAACGGAAGCAATCTTCCGAACAGGCCTTCCATTGATATGCTTGGTGTAACTATAAGTGACCAGCTCAGGTACGGGGGCTCCATCGAAGCCAGAGTAAAGTTGGCCTCTCAGAAGCTGGGCGTACTGTACAGGGCCCGCAGATACTTTAATAGTACACAACTGCTCACCCTGTACAAATCGCAAGTGCGCCCTACTGTCGAATTTGGCAGCCATCTCTGGTCTGGAGCCCCAAAATACCTGAAAAAAACCCTTGACTCTGTGCAGAAACGGGCGGTCCGTTTGATAGATTCCCCAATCTTAACAAACGGACTGCAATCTTTAGAGCACAGGCGTCAGGTCGGTATGCTGTCCTTGTTCTATCGGTATTACAATGGAAGATGCTCTGAGGAACTAGCGTCATTGATCCCTTCGGCACCGGTGCGTAGTCGGGATACACGCCAAACGCGTGCCCAACATTTGTACACAGTTGACACTTGTCACATGAGAACGGGTCGCTTCTACGATTCGTTCTTAAGTTCAACAGCTCGGCTGTGGAACGAACTGCCGGCCTCTGTGTTTCCTCCCTCCTACAACATGGGACTCTTCAAGACCCATGTTCATTCCTTCCTCTCCACAAAAAGACCCTCCACACAGCATCCCCAAAGATGACATAGGCCCTGAGGGAAATTATTTTCTTCAGGGCCTCCTGTGTGGAGTAAATATAAAAAAAAAAAAAAAAAAAAAAAATCCCTGAATTCCATTGTTTCATTCAACTGAAGGGAACCGGAGGGGAGGAGTAGAAGGGTGGGGGGTAGCCCCTCCATACTGAAGTGCCTTCTAGTAAATTTATAGATGTATGTATTTAAAAATGCAAACAAAATTCTAATAACGTGATAATAAACCGTGATAGAGATTTTCTGTGCCTACCTACCTAGATTTCTTTATTCTTTCTATCGGTAAAAAAAATTATATAAACATAAAAACTGCATAGCTTTTTTTGAAATTTTATGTTCTACATAATTGGTATCAATAAAATTTTCATGAAATTCCACTGGAAACGAGGTATTTATAAAAAACCAAACCTAGTCGCGCAAAAAACTTGTTTTTTCAAAAATATACGCACCATTACGACTTTCTACCTCGGTACCTATTAGAGATAGAAGAAATTTGTTTTAATAATAATTGTAGGTTATTTTATGTTCTATTATACTTTTAAAAATACTTTAGCCGAAATTTGCATTGGAAATGAGGTATTTGGGAAAAACTAGATTTTGAACCGATTTCGGCCAGTTTTTTTCAAAATGGCGGCGCGAGCACAGGTGCGCCAAGGTCGGAAACTCAGATTTTACATCAGGGGATCAGTTTATATAACATATAAAAAAATTGGGACTACCGGAATTACTTCGATCGCGACCCCCTTTTTGGCGCTAATTGCACTGGCCTAATATTCTCTCTCCGGGTTAGCTGAAATCCGAGGCAGACGGTTTTCGAAACGTCGCTTAGGTCAGACTCGACAGATGTGGCCGAAGTTAGGTAATTTTGTCACCAAAAGGGTTTCAACGCGTATATTTTCCCTCCGGGTTAGCTGAACTCCGAAGCAGACGGTGTACGATGCTTCTCTTGGGTCAGACCTGCCAGAGGTTCACTGAAGTAGAGCGCGAGGCACCGGGAAGCAATATTGTGGCGCAACTTTCGATTTTTTTTTTTAAATCCTCAAAGTTGAAAAAAACACTTTTTAATGTTGATGATTCATTTTAATGCTTAAATGGTTTACATATGAGTAGGCTTGCAGTGTTAATAACATATTGTAAACTAGACAAAATCGCAAGTTGCGCCACAACACGAAGTATGTCAAAAAAATACAAATAAATAGTATATCTGTGTGTAAGGATATAATGGCCAACCTTATGCTTCCAGAGATAGCTTCATTTTTAATGTCAGTGCCATACAAATTTTTCTTAAAAAAATGATAACTCCTTCATTTGTACACGCAATTGCTTCGTACGAAATTTTATAGCATAGTAATGATCAGCAGAATCAAATTCTAGCCAAAAAAATACCCTTGAAAATTCATGTCTCTATGTCTATGAAAGGCGATTTTCAGCCAACTGTGCGGCAGTTTGGCTCGCTTATGTATACGTACATTAGATTATAAATTCTTCTCCAAGCAAAGATCCACGCGAACGCTGGCATGAGTTTGCAAAACCAACTCACCTGTGAGAACTGACTGATCCAATGAATACATTAGAATATTTAACCACCGAGGGGTTAGTCTGGGCGCCCAGACGGACGTGTAACAAACAGGTTTAGATCTCCGGGCATGCTTTTTAGGAGAGGAAAAGTACCACAAAAGTTTCCAAGAACATTTAAATTACAATATGTAAGTATTCATAGCGCTCCTACTTCTTCATCTGCATAATATGCATCTTCATAAGCTGTTGCTGAATATGATTGACTTGATTTTTTACTATTGTAATCGTATTTACTTTTTTACGGTACATACGAAATAAAATATATAAAAAAAAGGATTAATAAAAAATTACACAGTGTAAACATTCTAACTAATATGATAATTAAATTTTACTACTAAAATTTACAAACTGGCCGTAGGAAACAATATATTAACTAATAACTAAAAAAAGACAACTTCATTTTAAAGTTCTTTCGGTGCTATCAAAAATATCTGCTACTTCTGCATATTGGTTACCTAAGCTGTATATGCTTGGTTTAAGGGAGTTTTAAAAACGAATTGATACACGAAGAAAAATGAGTACTTATTGCTGATTTTTTTTTTAAATCTCTTCAAATTATTAGTAATCCAGTTAAGAACGGTACTGCAAGCCGCTTCCTGATAAACTTGGTCATTCACCTACGTTTGTCTTAATAATACAGGGTGCTGCAAAACAGACGTTGCAAAAACAGACAGTGCAGTTTTTTGGAAAGGCTGTTAAAAAAAACGGCCCAACTTAGGGAAATGGCGTTTAGTTTATTTTATTCGAAACTTCGTGTCGTTTTATGCATCGAGTCCTGAGGATGGTATCAGAAAGATGACGCCCCCCAGCCGTGATAATTGGTGTAGGTGATTTCTGAAGTTTTCGACCGCATTTTGGCACATCGCGACAGGCATAGAGACGATTTCGGGTAGCCCCACAGGAAGAAGTCGTAAAAGCTTAAATCATGTGAGCTCGCGAATAACCCCTCGTCACCCCTCAGAGAGACTAGGCGGACAGAACGGCCATTTTCAAGAAACGTGCGGACTTAAACTAAACCATGGTAACGACTGAAAACGGCACGACCCTCCCGACACAATGAGACCCCTCCCAGATTCCTACCCCCACCACACAGAATGAACCGGCCCTTCGAAACTGCACTGTCTGTTTTGCTGCATCCCGCATATAACGACAAAATGCGAAAACGTTAAGATTTTTATGAACACGGTTTACGACATCGTGACAAAAAATTGGTATTTTACTAAAAGTTTATCGGGATACCCATCAATTCATTCGTTAGTGGCCAGCAATCCCGTTTTTAAACGGATTACGAATAATTTAAAGAGATTCTAAATAAATTTGCATAATTTTTTATCAATCAAGTTTTCTCAATGACGCTATTGTTGCAGTGAAATATATTTTTAGTTCGTGTGACTCAATTATTAAGTCAACTATTAGGAACATGAAATGAAATCAATTTCAATAATGCACGGCTGTCAATAAGGGAATTAATGATTTTAAAATATCAGATACCAAGGTTGAGCCCTTGAGATGATTTTCTCACGAAAACAGCACTATACAAATAATCCAATCACTATTATTATTATTATTCTGTCGGACAGCTTTATTAATTTTTGTTCATATTGATTTAAATATTATGTATTTAGACACAGCAATGGAGCACTTGTCGGTGCTCGACGGATTGTATACACTTCCATTGAAATAATGTTTTGGTTGTCAGCGCAATGTAGAATATAGATGTTTATGGTTATGGGCCAAGTAAATACAATATGACATTTTGCATAGTGTAAGCCTTATTTGCATTGTTCTGAGAAGTCGAGCAGATTGTTCAGACTTGTCAAGAATGCCTAGGAAATCTACAGAATACCTTGAATAACTAACAGTGTGAAATTATGGTTGTTTTCACATTTTGGCTAGACATTGAATAGAATAGGTACATATATACAGTGGATGGGAAAAGTGTTCACTCAACACTTAACCTATTAATAGTACACAGTGATAACAGTGATGATTACGTTGCAATAATATGAAAGTGCAACGTAAAGATTTAACTTCTACTTGAAGTTTAATGTCAAGGATTAAAGCAACATAATTAGCGATGATACTAATAATGTATTATTTTTACGAATCAATTAATGTAAATTTAACATGATACGTTAATTTACTGATTAAATTATAATTATAGATGCGTTACGAAAATGGCAATTATATTTACATAAAATTGCACTTCACACTTTTTTGCTATACGCCTCCGATATATTTATGGTATTCGTCGACACGCATTGAAGAACGAAGAATGCTCGCGTTTTTCTGGACATTTGGGAGAATGTTCGCTTTTGTCTGGACTCTGGGCATTTAGAAGAATGCTTGCATTTCTCTAGACATTTGGAAGAATGCACTCGTTTTCTGGTTGTTTAGATGTTAGTATTACTCACCACGGCAGAATTGCTAACTGCATGAGAGTATTGATTTTGTTTGATAGCAGAGATATTATATAATATGTTATCGCCGTGAAAAGGTGTTATATTTATAAAACAGTGTAATATGATTTGTCCCCAGGTATGGAGTGGGAGGCTCCCAAGAAGCAAGGATTGTACGACCCTCAGAATGAACATGAAGCTTGCGGAGTTGGTTTCGTGGTCGCCATCGATGGAAAACGAAGTCATAAGGTATGTCCGATATAACTATTTCCTTATAATGATTCCCAACCTGGCCAATATCGCCCACCAGTGGGAGATTTAAGTACTCACGGGGCGATTAACAGTAAAAGTGTTTTGGGGGCGATTTCAACATGATTTTGGGTGATAGTCACCTGTATTGCTTTATTATAATTACACTAGATAATTCAGCCCTATTTTTGTTGAGATCATCGATGTAATTTAAATAAAATTAATAAAAACAAAATAAAATATAAATATAATTGTTGAATGTATGAAGTATAAAGTGTGTTTGAAAGAGAGACTACGAAAACAGTGTGCAATATAGTAGAATGATGAATACTTGAGTGTTTACGAGAGATGAGAAGGCTGATTTAGATATTGAAAGAAGGGTAAATGCAGGTAAATCTATCAAAGGAAGACTGGACGCGGTTGGCGCTAACAAAAGATTGTCCGAAGAAGCGAAGCTAGCAGTCCACAATGGAGTGCTGGTACCTACCCTGATGTATGGCAGTGAGGCAGACGTCAATCGGATTCTATCTGAACTCTCGAACCATTTCTTCAATTCAGTTTCATTTTCAAATTCATTTTCTTGTTTTTATCTATTAATTCAGCTTATGTTATGTTAATTCAGTTATTATGTCAGCTAAATAATAGTAAAATATGTCGTGATATAACTGGAAGTATTCTAGAATATGAATATACATATGTATTTTTTTAACAACAGAATAGTCAACACTATAATGTACCATATATTACATGTAAAAACTTTATCATATTGGAATGTCCTAAAACGGGCAATCGCCTAGTTGGACATTTTAAGTTCATTAATTGTATTATGTAATATTTACAAACAAACAATAAATAAATAAATAAATAAATAAAAAAAAAAAAATAAATAAATAAATATAAATTCTCAATTTTTATACACACACCCAGCACTTTGTTTTGGTTTTTTACCTTGATAATCTTTTTTTACCACGGAGATAAAAAAAATCAAGTTTATTTTTTGTTTTGAAGTTCATACATAGTATAATTAATTGAATGTAGGTGTAGGTTCATTGAATCACAATATTACTTGTTTATTCAAGTTGTTTTTAAGTTCATCAATGTTACCTGCAGAGGTTTATTCTGAACCATATGACTTCATGCTTCACGCACAAGTTTTGATGTTCATACGTTGTATATATAATATATTTTTTTATTTAACGGCAATATAAAGTAAAGTAAAAAAGATACAATATTAAGTAAATAAAAATATAAAGTGATGTAGTTTGTTCTCAGTACTCCTCACTAGGTATTCCCGTTCCGAGGTGGACTGTAGGTTGTTGTATGTGTGTTGATCATGATTTCCTCAACTTAATTTTCCTCCTAATTTGTTGGTTCCCACAAAATATAAAATAAATTAAGCAAAAAGTATATATGTTTGTTGTCTGTAGGTTGCGTTGGGGTTACTTCATAAATTTAATGATTTCCTCATCTTCAAGGGCGTTATATAATTTTATAGCATGGAAATAGTGGTTTTCCTGTCCGAAAGATGTATTTCATTTTGGAATGTTTAGTAGATTTGAGGATTTCGTCTTTCTATTTTTCTTTAAAATTGAGTAGTGCATTTTTTGAGTACAGTTTTATAATGCTGAACACGTTAAATTCTTTTTTAATTTCTTTTGATGGAGTTTTTATGGGTACTTTCAGGATTATTTTTATTATCACTTTTTGTGTGTTAACGAGCTGCTTCATGTGAAGGTTTGAGGCAGATCCCCATCCAATAATATTGAATGGACAATTTTCATTTTAAACTCGGTTTTAAAGATAATTGGCTCGTTCGCTGCTCTGCAGTGCAGTCGGCTATTTACGATATATATTTATGTAACTTACAATAATATTATTAGTATAATGTTAACACAGTGTGACGCGGGAAGCATTGCGCCGATTGGAGCTCATGTCGACATAATAATGTATTGCGCTTCCAAGTGTCCCAGCTGTTATTGCATGATGGATGGGTTTTTGTAGCTCTTTGCCGATCGGATTACCAGCCACTTGCATCAAGTGCGAATTAACCGAGCTAAGGGGACTGAATGTGATCGACCAAGCGGACTAAAGTACTGACGGTATCGAGTGGTAACGCTGCGAACATGAGATCCTAAACTCCAGTATTGAAAATGTTGTTAAATTAATTAAACTAATCACGGAAACATTAGCCTACCATGCCTCCCAAAGTCTTTGCAATGTGAACATCGAGGCTGACTACAGTACAAGCGGATTTTAAAATGTCACGTGATCAAGTCAGTGCCATCGAGCAACGACAGTTGCAAATGTCGGCGATTGTTGACACTCGTTTTACCGCAAGTATATTGAATAAACAGAGTGATAAAACTATTTAAATAGTGACATTTACATAGCGACCGCACTGACTTCGTAATTTGGCGATCGTTCGTCCAAGCCAGTACTTTTGGCCGGCCTTGGTGAGTATGCAATTATGCATATCGGCGCATCCTCAAAATACCCTGGATCAGTTGTTCTGGGCCTAAATGAGTTGTCGGTAGGATGAAGATTGCTCCTTTTATATCCAACATTCGCTAGAAGTGGGCACTTGGATCAGAATGTTAACAAAATGTCACACCTAACTCGAAAAATAATAAAATACAAGACATATACGAAAGATAGAACCTTTGAAATGAGGATAATGTGATAATTCCATCAGATTTATGTCTTGTTTTATTACTTAAGTTTTAAAATGTCCACTTACCTGTACAATAGTAATATTGCAGTACATCATGCTGTTCGCTCCTTATTTTTATTAGTATTTTTTACGTATTATTAAAATAAATACAGAAAAAATGCGTTGGAATCTACAGTAAGAAAAATAAAATCATGTGCGAAGTCGAGTTGTAACTCTGCTAGCAAAATTAAATATAATTGTTATGGCTTCAAAGACTGATTAAAAATGGTATCTGTGTAATTCAAATCCTCGAAATGGGGTCATTGTTGATGCTGCGCTTTTCATTATGTTTCATACGATTTTTAATTAACACCATTTACTTGACTTGATTTTCACTCATTGAAAAATCAAATTGAAAAATGTGTAATAAACAATATTGAGCTTTGTAAATCCGAGAGTACACAGAAAAAAATGAGTATTGCTGATTTATTAAAATCCTGTTAAAAAGGTGATAGCAGGCCATTTCCTAATAAAATATTAGTACAAACACGTATTCATGCTGCTACGTTTATCCTGTTATTATATAACGACGAAATACGAAAATATTAGAATTTTTATAAACACGTGTTCCGACATCGTCATAACACATTTGTGTTTTACTCATAGTTTAATTCATTCGTTAAAGGCCTGTAGTCCCGTTGTTATTTACAAAAATATAATAAAGGCCTGTAGTCCCGTTTTTTAACATGAATACGATGAATTTGAAGAGATTTTTAATAAATTAGTAATATTTTACACCGGCAAGTTTTCTCCGTATACTTGCTTCTTTAAACCTATAGAATTCTCTATAGCATAAGGTCTGTTTAATATTTAATCTAAATAGGTGCGCTGCTTCCATTGTGCGTTGTACGAATTCTAACTTATGATTTATTATAATTTCCACCTGTTTGTTACTGTGGCTTAATTTTTCACACTGACCGATTTGAGAACGAAGAAAATAGAGTCTTCTATTGTTTTCTTTGTCGCCATCTCACGATGTCGACTCCAGTTTTAACGGTCGCGCTAATGATCGTTTCAGATCGCTCATACCATACAAGATGGTGAATTCGGTTTTCTTGAATTGCAAATGTTTTCTGGGAGTGTCCAATACTTCGACAAAAATGTCACGAAAAAAAATCCTTTCATTGTTTTTTGGATCATCGAGATCATCACTTCCTGATACCCGTGCCTTTCAGCGTTTACACCATACGAAAGAATTTACAACGGTATGTGTCTACTTTACTCTACTCAACTCTTATAAGTTCAATTCTTCTTTAATCTGCCTTTGGGTCGATTTCAATCTTCTTCCATACAGTCAGTTCAAGTCTTCTTCGGTCTGCCTTTTGGTCGATTTCAACCTTCCACTTAGGCCTTGCGCGCACCACGATTTTCTGTATCACGATAATTTTGTCGCAGAAATGCAACATATGAGTTAGTAAGTATGTGCGCGCATATACGACAAATAAATAGTTGCGATTTTAAAATTGTGATTTGTCACATTTTTCCGCGACAGCGCGCGACGCGATTGTCGCAAAATAAAATTATAGCATTTGAAGTTATATGGACACGCGCGCACTGCGATTTAAAATCGCTACCTGACAACCTTTCTTCAGCTGAGATTGCATTCCGCCATCTAGTATTATTGTATGCAATTTGAGGTCCAACAATTCTTAATAGTTTGTCAAATGTCTGAATCGTCATTCTATAATAGCCAAAGAATTTTTTTGGATACTGTCGAAGATCATTGTATTTCAGATAAAAGAAACCTTCATATCTTTCTGCTGTAAAAGGATGAGTCCAGTATTTATGTTTTCTTTTATTCCTCCTCTTCCGAAGAAGCAAAACAATACAAGCAATTTGTTCGAAATCCATGTTGAGAATGAACAATTATCGCAATTTTAAATCGCGATGCGCGCAGTATTATTTTTGCGATTTATTGTAGCACGATTTTAAAATCGTGTCGCAAAAAATATAATCGTGGTGCGCGCTAGGCCTTAAGTCAGTTCAAGTCTCCTTCGATCTGCCTTTGGGTCTATTCAATCTTCTTACACGCGGTCAGCAGTTCAACTCTTGTTCGGTCTGCCTTTGGGTCGATTTCAATCTTCTTCCTGTCAGTTCATCTGTTTTGTTTTGTCTTACTTGGTCATGATTATCGTTGCCCTTTCATCTGGCATTCTTTCCAAGTATTCAGCCTGTCGTAGTCTTTTGGGCAGAAATAATCATATCACCTGTGATGGTTTTATGCTCAACTGAATTTCCACTTAATTCGTTTTATTTCTGTATAATCCATTTTTTAGCTGGTCTTATTTTGGCATTGTATAATATGGACAGTTTGATTATTTGACTCATTCTCTTACAGTTACGCAAGCGTCTGCTTGCAGCACGTAGGTTAATTTGTAGCTCTTTAGCGATTAGTTAAGTCAAATTATCAACTCTTTAACGTCACCTGCTCACGTAGTTGAAGACGAAAAAAGGCATTTTCGCAAAAGTTTGTACGTTGCGCTTTTGTCAGTTATGTATGATTTTATAGATTTTAATGTGGAAATTTACTTTATTAAGTCTGTTAAATACAACCGTCGAACCTGCACATATTTTTAATCAATTATTTAGATCAAAATGTAGTGTGTTTGTATTCCATCGAATGTAGAGATAGTATGGATGATTTTTTTTACCTAAATTTGGACCAACATTGAAGTAAAATCATTTAACATTTGATATAGAACAGAATTTAAATTGCGCTATCAAATCTCTAAAACAAAGTGGGAATCTCAACGACATAAGTGATGAAATAGTGTAAAAACAATATTCGGCGCACGGCCCGGCATAATGGACGGACCTACGGTCGACTTTGCTCTAGCAGACCTAGAAAATTGATCTTTCCGTAGAGTTTATTTTAATTATTTCTGGTGAGCGTATTACTAAGATCTCAAATGTTTCTAGAGGGATCCCTCGGGAAGTTACTAAGGTCCTGTTTTTATTAATATTAAGTATAAACAACTTACATCCGCAGTGATCCCTCTAGAAACATTTGTGATTTTAGTAATACGTTCATCAGAAATAGTAAAAATGTGATCGTCGAGGAAACCCCTGTTATTAGTCTTATGTCGCCAGTACCAACTTTGGCAAAAATGCCCGAATAAGTAACAAGATAATATAAGTACTTACCTATCGAGATAGTGTAATGTTAAAAGACAATTTAAATGTAAGGTAACTAGTAATAATAATAATAACATGGCATTTATATAGCGCAGTTTAGTGTCATTTCACTTCTAGTGCGCCGAACTATAACAAACTTAAAAACGGTAATTTAGTAATAGTGGTCATGTTCTTAAAATTATTCCTATAGTGTGCCTTACCCAATCCAGAAATTATTATTATTATAACACTAAATATACTGTTTATACAAAGTGATGACAAAACTTAGAATAACAATGACAGCAAGACAGGAAAAAACAAGAATATTAAAACTAAAGACATAATATAAAACAGGAGTAGGTGTTGATGTATGTTGTTGTGTTGCCAGATCGTCCGCGATGCAGAGACGCTGGCTCGGCGCATGGAGCACCGTGGGGCGTGCGCCTGCGACAATGACACGGGGGATGGCGCCGGGGTGCTTACCGCCATCCCACACCATCTCTACTCCGATGAACTCAGGTAAGACCTCCCTTCTCTAATATCTTGTGTCTATTAGTTACCTATAATCTTAGCAGTAAACCGAAACACGTGTTTCTATTACTAATCTGTGGGTGGGTACTGTAATGTGTTTTGCCAATAGCGTAAGATATTATTTTTTACAGCTTTCATTGTATTTCATCCGGCAGATTGTTCTTCTGGCCGCGAGACGTCTGACCCAGGTGCGTCTGGGGTCTAGATTTTGGCAACTACTGGCTACTGGCAAGTCTGCCTCACATCTCACATACACACTCACCGCTCGCACACATTAATTCGCTATTTTTTTATCTGAGCATTGAACTTGGCTGGCGCCCGTGATTATAATTCGCACATGTAAGGTCAAGGTGATAACATCAACATGATATTATAAATTTGATACATATTTTCAACAACATTTTTTTTAATAGAAAGACAAACATTCCGGGGTTACGAATAACGTGACTATATTTGAAAATCTCCTACTACCACCACTAAAATATTGCTAGTGTTGTGATCGAGTACTTAGCTAGCCGAGGAATTGAACGTGCGACGCCTTGGTGGGACTCCAACACGATGCCAACTCAGCTACTGACCTGTCAAATATATTATAATGTAGCTTTAAACCACAAGGTTTATATTATAGACTTTTTCACTTCAACTTATGTTGAAAAGTGGACAACTGGAGTACCTAGTGTAGTATCGAATTCGGTCATAATCGTAATCACGATTTTGAAAAAACGGGCGGTTTGCGCGACTTAGCAATGTCAACCATATCGCGACCTGCGCAAGAACTACATAGCCACCTCAGAATTTTAAGGTCACTTCAAAATACCCACTATCTTGTTTAATTTCGCGCTCGCCTAAAAGTTACCACGGTGGTCTTAATTCTTTATTGACCACGAAATGACAGGACAACGGTCGATCAATAATTGACCGCGGAAAGACGGCAATCGTTATGCGAATGGTTTATTCACTTGTGTAATTCGAAACAGATGATCAACGCGATGAAGTAATTTCAATCTCACCACAACCAGCTCAACGTATACGTGATCCCTCCAGAGTTTCTAAGTCATTACAGAACGAACATTAATTTATATTTTTTGCACTAAGGGTGTGGTCAAGTTATCGCGGTGGTCTCAATTGGCCGCGGAATAACAGGACAAATGTCGATCAAATGGCCGCGGAAAGTCGGGAACCGATGTGGGAATTGGAACAGGTTACCGACGCGAAGAAACAATTTCATCCTAATCTGCGCAAAGACTACGTGGTCACTCTCGAATTCCAAGGTCATTTCAGCTGTACATCTTTTCTCACTCGTCTAAGTGTCAAGTTATTCAATTGGCCACAGAATGACAGGACGACGGTCGATCAATTGGCCGCGGAAAGGCATCAATTGGTATGCGGTGACGTAATTTATTTAAACACTAAATAACTACGCCGTAATCCGTGCTAACCCTTTCAATAATATTATCGACTTTACACGGCGTACGGTAGACGCTGCTCGCTGTTGACTTGAGGATTAAGTGAGACCTACATCGTTCTTTGAGCAAATATTAGCACGGTATCAGTACGTGCTAATGATAATAATTATTATATATGTGCGCCAGTGCCTAATCCAATAGTTACATTAAACCTTGAGTAGGGCCTAGATTGCACGAATAAATCACATGTTTGTAAAAGGTAGTTATATTGTGGTTTGCCTAGATTAGATTAAATTGAACAAATATTTTGTTATGACCACTGTATTTGTTTCTAGTTTCGACTGGTTTATATAGAAAATATCCTTTGATTAAATTAGGAACTAATTTTGATATTAGGTTGCTTCTAACTGATGATGATATCACACTGAGAGTAAAAAAAATCGTAAATGTGTAAAGTAGTATTACATAATAGAATATAACGGATTCATGATTCATTAAATGTTTTACTAAGATAAAATTCTAAATGTATAATCCTACAATCTACGTGGTCGAATTTATCGCAAGTTTTATTGCTGTGTCCGCATTAGTTTATTAGTGAAGAGTTTTACATCGTAGGTACTTTGAAGTTTTAGTTACACCAATGCATACGACCGGCTTATTACCGCTGTACAATTTGTACATTTGAATAGCACTTCAGTAGGTAATACTGCATTATAAGCCGGGTCAAATCTTCTATTCTGAATTCTGACAATTTATCACAATCACCACATATATAAGGGAACGAACATTGAAAGTCTCTTCATCGTCGAAGGCAACCTTCATGTAACTGGAATAATTCTGAACAACAGTATCCTGCAGCCCAGACGTAATTCAGAAGCGAGTGTAGTAAATAAAAGTGGGTGATTGGTTATTCGTCGTTGGTGACCAGTGAAGAGGTGACAGATTTTTTTTATAAAAAAAATGTCATCAAGCAAAACTACGTCTTCTTTTATTATTATTAATAATAATAATATTTGGATGATTTTTTATAGCTTCTTTTTTTGTGAAAAATCACCTCAAGGGCGCTGTACAAATATATAATACATTTCTACAATGATCTATGTTATTACTAACTATATATGGAGATAGTATACAGTACCATACTTACCTGGTAAGTCCCTTGAGATTAACACCGTTTTTTTTGTTGTTTGTTTATTAGCTAAATTTAGATACTGTACGCACGCACAGGACATAATTGGACTTTCCGGTATTTATTTTAATAATATATATGTTTGCACGGCTTTTTCTCTCTGGACAACTCATGTGGTCTCACAGATATCGCTGTGTCTCCTTACTGGTATAGTGAGAAATATGATCGAAACCGTGTCAGAAAGAGAAAACACCACGCTTTATTTTCAAATATAGATGTTAACCACAGAATAATTGAAATATTGTGCACCTTTATGAAACCAAAGGTACCGACCGCATTTTGAAAAAAATTTATGAAATTTCGTGATTTTTTATTATTAATTATTTTTATATAAAACGACAAAAGGTGATGTGATATTAACGCTTGTAATACATTTGTCTAATAAAATACGTGTGTTTTTTTAATACATTTTTAATTACAAAAAACATAAAGTTAGCCATTTTTATTTATGTTTAATGTTTGCATTCAAAATTTTAGTATTTCAAAAAATATATGTGTGTTTCTAATAGTAAAATTTGAAAGCTTATTACATCACCTCTCGAAACACTGTTTAGTTTTCGGATACGTTCAGAAATATTCCATTTATTTGGATTTTATTTCAAAGCGGAAATACTTCGACCTTCTGACAAAATATGCCTGAGGCTGAGGAGTTAAAGATCGACGCAATAATTATCAATTATCTGCTCGTAAAATTAGACATAATGAATGCTGACTGCTTCACTTGAGGGTATAAAAAGCGTTTCAAATAAACGTACAAAATTAGTTATCTGCTCATATTCAGAAGATATACTCATTTGGATAATGAATATATACATATTTGGATAATAAACACTTGGATAATAACACAACTTGAATAGGACTTTAACAGAACTTGAATATTAACTTTTAAATTTGATGAGTTGTTCTAATTCTATGGATTCTACGAATATTATTTCCTCCATGGACTAAAATGAGCATAACAGTAAGCTAAGCAAACAACTATTTTTAAATAATAATATACCTATATATATATACAGGGTTTTCCAATAAGAGGTGTTATTTTGAATAGCTCGCTATTTCGGTAGATGTTACTTTTGAAGCTGTCATTTTTTGACATTTGACAAGTAGTAACTACGTCATTAATAAAAATGGAACGATACACGCTTCAACAACGCATTGAAATTATTAAAATTCACTTGAGTGAATCAAATGCAAATCATCTTGAGTGATGAGGCCCATTTCCACCTCGGTGGCTTCGTCAACAAGCAAAATTGTCGTATCTGGGGCTCGGAAAACCCAAGAGTTATTCTTGAAAAGTCTCTCTATCCTCAACGTGTGACTGTTTGGTGCGGTTTATGGTCCGGCGGAGTCATTGGACCTTACTTTTTCGAAAATGAGGCTGGAGCAACAGTTACGGTGAATGGATTGCGCTATCGAGAGATGATTAATGATTTTTTATGGCCGGAATTGGATGGTATTGATCTGGACAACGTTTACTTTCAACAAGACGGCGCTACGTGCCACACAAGCAACGAAACCATTGATCTTTTACGATTGAATACCAAAATTACACCTCTTATTGGAAAACCCTGGATTTATTTTAATTTATGTTCTTTTATGATCGTGTTTAGGAAAGGAAAAGCAAATTTTACTTTGGGCGGTACTACAGTACAAGGTTTCGATCAGAATTCAATTTCCTAAATGTGATTCGTCCCTCGGTATAAGACAGATTTCGAATAATGTAAATCCAATAAGAAAAGTGTGATTAGGATGTATTATAGGCAATACAAAAATTACTCCAAATCCAAATTAACTTAATAATCGCCGAACAGTCGTTCGAGTACGTCGTGACACATCCAGTGTATGTTTTTTCTTATTTATTTATTTAATTCCTAATAAGCATTTCCAGCTGAAGGGTTAGCTTGTAAATATAGCTAGCCCAATAACAGGCCAAGGATTCAGACATGTCAATTTCTCGTGACTGCCTCGACCGTTTCGGTCACTGCCGTCTCTATTACAAGCCGTGCTGTAGATTTGGCGGGAAGTCAAATTTCAAAGTAAAGAGGCCTATTTCCCCAAGAAGCAAAAACATCATTCCAGCTCTGATTTTAAAGGTTCTAATGAATTTAATTTAAAGTGAAGGCATGGATATTTCATATTTATAAATACTTACCTATTTTACCTATGCAAATCGTTTTGATTCATATTAATGAATACATACTCACTTAAATCCTATGGGTAAAAAAATATATTTTTATTGTGGGAAGTAGATATTTTAGAATTTCATGGATAAATAGTAAAAGATTTTTTTGTACAAGTATATATTTTATTACATTATACACAATACAATACAATTTTTGATGGATAAATAGTAAAAAATTTTTTTGTACAAGTATATATTTTATTACATTATACACAATACAATACAATTTTTCATGGATAAATAGTAAAAGAATTTTTTGTACAAGTATATATTTTATTACATTATACACAATACAATGCAATTTTTCATGGATAAATAGTAAAAGAATTTTTTGTACAAGTATATATTTTATTACATTATACACAATACAATACAATTTTTCATGGATAAATAGGAAAATAATTTTTTGTACAAGTATATATTTTATTACATTATACATAATACAATACAATTTTTATATCTATCTTTTATATATCTCTCAGATCTTGAAATTGGGCATGTCTTATTATTGAGTTGTCGTCAAAATCTGGATATGAGAATGATTTCTTAAAATCTTTTAAATTGATCCAATTATTTCTAATATTTTTAAATATGTGCACAAAATCATAAAACATAAAAATTGGCAGATTAGTGTGTAAAGGATTAACAAAATTATCCAAGGGAGATATTTGTTTGAACATATTTTGGTTCACCCGATTATTGTCAGTAATAATGCAAGTGACCGTAAAACCAAGTTTTTGAACAAAATTTAAAACATTTAAGGTGATTGTTTTCAAATCACTGCCAGAAATAGAACTAACTGGCATCAGTCGAACGACTTCTTTTAAACCACCAAAACATGAAGTGATCATAAAACATTGCACTGTTTTTGCTATTTTTGAGGAATCATTTGATGCATAACCTGTAAGTTTATTGGATTTATAAGTAATACAACTACTTATGTAAATTTCATCAATCAATAAGGAAACAAACTTTTCACGCTCCGAAAGCTCCTTTACTATATTTTTAAAATATAAATTATTTGAAGAATCAGGTGAAACATCAAACGACGAAAAAATGCTTTGTAAATACCTTTTATGTGGCAAAATAAAAAAATCTTTAATTAATCTGTAACATGTAGGAGACCTCGAGTAAATCATGAAAGCAAAGATTAAAGTGGTAGTACTATATCGTCTCCTTTTTGATGTTAATAAACTAACCTGATCTAAAAGTAGTTCTAAAGAGTTTTTAAATTCATATTCAAGACTACTGGCAGCGTCTAGTGCGGACTTTAAATAAATATGAGCTTTTAATAAATGATTATTTACAGTATTCTGACTCTTGTCTTCATAATTAACATTGTCATCTATATTAATATTATGATATCGTACCAACAAATTTTCTAATTGTGACCATAAACTCAATATCATAGTTTTGGGGAATAACCACTTCAATTCACTATGAGAAAGTTCATTTGTTCCGACAAATACTTTGATATTCAGATTATGGTCAACTACAACTTGAGAACTTAAATATAAATGTTTATCTACATTGTCAAAGTTTGTGGTGTATAAATATGTTATGTCATTTATAGTTTTTACATTCCACTCACCGAGTTTAATTTTTATTTGCATATTTCTAACAAAATCACTATAATTCACTATTGTGTCACTTTGAAAGAAAAGTTCAACTTGTTCCTCGTGTCGGTGTTTTATTTTTAACTTCCTATTTTCGGGATTCACTCTATCCAGTGCCTTTTTCTTTGTTAAATAACTTGGCAAACCTTTAAAAATACTTGGTGTAGCTCCGATGGCCAATTTTGGTTTTTTAGGGTGCGATATAATATCCTTTTTGTCAAAATGATTGATGCAAACGGCAGCGAAAGCACCTGGAATCCAATTTTTGCGAGGAATGGCCCTGATACATGACTGTATGCGTTCTTCCTCCGCTGGAAATTTGAAGATGGTAACCGCTCCTTCCTTCTTCAGAGAACTGGTGTAATTTGCTTTGCATCCGGGAACACAGCACTTATGAGGCATCTGAAAATAATATCCACTAATAAATATATTACGTATTTTCAAAACAAATCAAATTTCACTTTGAAAACAAATCAACAATCGAGTTGAAACGAAGTATCAATTCCAAGTGCCTACTAAAAACGTGGCGGCTTATGAATTACCCTATTATTCTCTCAGAAAGCTCTACACATGTTATTACATAGTACTATTATGAAGATTATATTATATTATGTAGATTATATTATATTATCTAGTAAATTACACCATTTCTAATGATAATCTGTACAGATCCAAAGCTAAGCGTCATCCGCCATTATGTAAGTTGTTGAAAACATTATTTACTACGTTAAAATTGTAAATATATTTAAAATTTCTTACCTTGACGATCGTATATAACCACCAACCTATTGTTTTACAAAAATGAAGTATAAATATTGCAGAAACGTGATGTAAAATAACTGCTTAAATCAGTTGCACACACTTTCCAGACGCCTATAAAATCCATACTGGCGCATAGAAAAAAGCTACCACGAAGTCCGAAAAACAGGACTCTTTGAATGTCAGTTGGTTTTCTACAGCACGGCCTGTGTACAGATGGCAGTGGTTTCGGCCCAATCATTTGGAACAAAAAAACAAACCCGACATGCAGGCGAGACGTTTTGAGGTAGAGACTGAACCTAAATTATGCTGGGGTACCTAAATACATCAAGCGATAACACGTAAATATCTCAATAAAAACATGCATATTTCACGTACATTTTCAACAACATTGTTTTTGACAAGTTTCCTTAAAAAATCCTGCCGTACTTTGAAAATTTAAAAATCTGTTAAAAACTTTTATTTATTTTTATACCTGCTCCCAATCACATGGAGCCAGTGAGACTATGGCATCCACAATAGGTAGAATGGTGAATTGTGGTCTTGTACCAGGGCGATACTGAGTGTATCTTCCACTCTGGAACGTGCCACAAATACAACGTATACTATTTAAATGATTAAATTGTGAAATAATAGAAAATCATCAAATGAAATTTTCTTGCGCACGCTGGGATTTGAACCCGCGACCTTCGGCTTGTTAGTCGGGAGCCTTACCCCTCGACCACAGAGGCCGTCACCTAGAGTAGTGTTCTGGATTTTCGCTCTAAAAATAATAAATGTAATATTATCGTCTTGGTTTATCTTGCAATATATTGATATATAAAGTTATTTGTAAGATTAGTGGTTGTTGAAGATGTAAATAACATATTTAATTAATACATCATAGCTGCTATTAACTTATAAAGTAGGAACTTGTATTCATTTACGTATGCATAATAACACTAACATCATTTTCATTGGGGACACTGGCTGTAACGCTGGGAAAGATATTTTATTTTATTTTACGAAATATCCCTTTGGGTTTATAACAAAACAATTTGTCATTCCTCTTTTAAATGGGTAAACGTGATAGGCCGATAGTGTCTTAAATTTGTTTCCAATATTTTTTTCACAGACAAGAAATATATTTGCTTAGCAATATTTTGTTTGCACGGCTTTTTCTCTCTGGACAAGTCATGTGGTCTCACAGATATCGCTGTGTATAGAAAGAGAAAACACCATACTTTATTTTCAAATCTAGAAGTTAACTACAGAATAATTAAAATGTGCACCTTTATGAAGCCAAAGGTACCGACCGCATTTTGAAAAAAAATTATGAAATTTCGTGATTTTTTATTATTAATTATTTTTATATAAAACGACAAAAGGTGATGTGATATTAACGTTTGTAATACATTTGTCTAATAAAATGCGTGTATTTTTTTATAAATTTTTAATTACAAAAAACATAAAGTTAGCCATTTTTATTTATGTTTAATGTTTGCATTCAAAATTTTAGTATTTCAAAAAATATATGTGTGATTCTAATAGTAAAATTTGAAAGCTTATTACATCACCTTTCAAAACACTGTTTAGTTTTCGGATACGTTCAGAAATATTCCATTTATTTGGATTTTATTGCAAAGCGGAAATACTTCGACCTTCTGACAAAATTTGCCTGAGGCCTGAGGAGTTAAAGATCGATGCAATAATTATCAATTATCTGCTCGTAAAATTAGACTGCTGACTTGCGCGTATAAAAAGCGTTTCAAATAAACGTACAAAATTAGTTATCTGCTCATATTCAGAAGATATACTCATTTGGATAATGAATATATACATATTTGGATAATAAACACTTGGATAATAACACAACTTGAATAGGACTTTCACAGAACTTGAATATTAACTTTTAAATTTGATGAGTTGTTCTACTAATTCTATGGAACATCATACTAATATTTATACTAACTATTTTTTAAAATCCATCGATAAAAAACTGATAAAAATCACTCGTTCTCCAGGCTTTTACAGGAATTAGATCATAGTTTTCTTTTTTAGGTTTTAGGTCCACTAACATTCAATATCGGAAATGAAATTTTTTTAATGCATTATAGCAAATGCAATTCATAAATGTAGAAAGCGTGGTATTATTAAGATTTAAACAATCTTTTTGAATGCAGTTTAATGATCTCAGCATAAATATCACAATTTTTCAATGCATTTATAAAATATGTTTATTCCGATTTCGGCAATTAAAAACATGAATGTACAGTTTCTGACTAATATATTTGGTTTAATTGCATATTATGTACATAAAAAATTCATAGAATAATTATTGCAGAGTTTCTGTTTTTTGCTTAGTTTGATAAATCTATATAAATAAAAATGTAAATGTTCGTTTGTACAAAATCTTAAATCTTCAAAAGTTATTCACCGATTGCTTTGAAATTTTGACACAACTTTGTATTCAAATACGCGTGGGTTTTTGTATGCCTATATTTTAAATAAGTCACCGGTGACAGGTAAAAACATGTTTAAAAAAAAAACAGCGCCATCTGTTGGATGTAAAAACAATACGCGCTATTGTTTCTCTATCTGCACGTATGACCCACAGCAACGGGTGGCGGGATACAGCTAGTTTTTATATAAAAATTCAGCCTGCGAATGTTTGTGCTGGTAAAACTCGAAAAGTAGTCGACCGATATCGCTGAAAATTTCAAAGTTTGTTCTTATTAGTACCAGGAGTATTTAGATAGTGGTTTGAGTGGTATAAGAAGTCGAGGGTGCCAGAGGAATACTTAACGCAATATCTTTGCACCGGAATGAGATTTGAAGTCGATGTAATGTAGTTTTTTTAACAGTAACATTGTGGTACACAGTAGTGAATGGTGGAAGAAATCGGACACGCCCGAGAAAGACATTAGCAATAGCGAACCATTACAGAGTCCACTAGTAATTAATAATAATTAAATCTTATTAATTAATCATAATATAGTTGTACAAGCAATTTTATGTTCATTTGTTATATTTTCCTCTAGTTGTTTTATTTAATTTAAATTATTTTTATTTATTTTACTGTTATTTACTACAGTTCGTTTTAAAGATTTTAATTTAACCTTTGACATAATAATATTTATTAATAAAATACCTACCTACAATAGTATGTAGCACAAGCGCATCTCCTCTGCCGCAAGTCAAAATATATTATGTACGCATGTCGAACTCTAGTTTAATGGAGGATAAAAGTAGGTATGAAGATAAATCTCGTTTTAGGTATGCGTAATTTAAAAACAAATATATGACGATATTGTCATAGAGTGGTGATATTCCAATTATCTCTATTCAGAGTCGAGTAATATAGTAATATTAATATAATAATAGTGTTTTAATAAAATATTCCTTAAACTTAATTATTCCATACAAAAAATATTCCGTACAATAAAATAATTTTAAGACTTTACCATACCCAGAGCTAGTAAATTGCATGTAATTGATGTCTGTTTTTTCACAATTAATTATTTTAAAAATACAGTATACGAGTATATATAATAAAATATAAGTAGTATATTTACAAAGACCACTATTCAGAATTGAGACGTTGCTTGAAATGGATTAAACCGTGTTTAATGAATAGGTCTGAATAGCCAGACACTTCCCAACCTTCCTCTTCCCATCTCCTTCTCCCCACTCCCTTCAGCCTTATAACATACCCAATTGGGGATTTCATAAATATGGAAAATACATATTTAAAAAAAATCTTTATCATTTTCCTTGATCTTACAACAAAGAGTTTATTCTGATATTTGTGTTTTGAATAGTGTGAATACCGCATAAGAGTCCCAACTACTCCCAACCATCTGGAGCTTGTGAGGCCTAAAGGTAGTGGATAGAGAAATCAGTTGGAGAAGAGAAAGGTTAGAAATACTACCAGGCTGTTCAGATCTGGTCACCAAACATGGCTAAAGCCATTTAAGCAACGTTTTAATTCTGAATGGTGGTCTTTGCAAATATACTACTTACATTTTATATTGTATTTTTAAATAATTAATTGAGAAATAACACACATTAATTAAGGCGATGCACTACGTCGTGTAATATTTTAAATCGAGCCGCTATCAATAACACCCCTTAAGTAGATGGCGAAAAGGTTTAAATTCCCGCTTATCACCATCCGCCTGTTTTGTTTTGTGGATGTTCAGGCTAAATATTAAATTTTTTTCCGATCATTTTATAAATAACTTAATTTGCCACATTATACAATAAAATCATAACCGAAAATGGGTTCGTAAGTAGGAGATTTTGAACTTTAAAGCAGTTTTCATAGGCCTTATACATTATTTTTTCTGGGCTTATAAAAAGACTTATCTAAAAAATACTTGATTATTTCAAAGGCCAAGATGTATTCTACTCGCAGTATTTAATTAAAGCATCTGAAACATTTCTAGGCGATCACATTTTCAAACCAAAAACACATGATTTTGCATTACTACGTAGTGCATCGCCTTAAATGAAATTTAGCTGCTAATCCGCGAGCTCCGGATTCGTATTCGAGAGCGTTACCCCTCGACCACGGAGACCGTTGTCGAAAGTGTATTGTAATATAGGTCGGTAGATCAATATTGATTTACAGAATGGCAGAAAATAATGTGAGAGTCGCGGCAGGTGGCATTTTTCTTATGTAATATGGTGACATTACAGGCCAATAATACTCGAACAGGTGAACTGGAAATGCACCTGTAATGATTCATGTTCTGAACAAAAAGATTACAAGTGCTGTAATCGAACGTTAAAACGCTTTCGATTGGCATAAATGACAAAATGATACCTGGAATTATTGATTTTTTCCGGCTCTGCTACATAGCAAATTATTTAGCAAGTAGTAGTACGGAATCGAAACATTTCAGTTCAATGTCGATAAATCGTCGTTTATATACAGGGTGTCAGGGGGTAAAGTGCGCTGACTTCGGGAGATGATTGTGTATGATGGTAAAATAAAAAAATAAAAACTTTTTTTTCCATAGAAAAATATTTATTTTCTCAACAATTCAACTTTTTTTAACTAAAACTACCTTAAAACGTTGGAATTTCGGAAAAAGTTACACATCTTTTTTATTTCTAAAATCACCGCCCTGAATGCATAGTAACATTTTGTTTATTTGTTTGTTGCATACGCGTTCCCTATAGCATCTATCCGATTTTGCTGAAAGTTTCACATGTTGTTCTTTTTAGTGCCAGGAGAGTGTTTAGAGAGTTGTTTGAATGGTAGAAGGAGTCGGGGATGCTCGAGAAAAACTTAACGCATTATCTCTGCACTAGAACGAGATACGGAATCGAATTAAAGTCGATGTAATGTAGTTTTTTTTTAACAGTAACGTTCAGTAGGAATGGTGATCTCGGAAGTATAAAACTCAACACAATGACAATTCAACACACCTTTAAAAAGTGATATAAAGTCATTAAAAGCAATGAAAAAAAACTAACCTACACAACCAATTTAACCTAATTTTTGATTCATCGCTTTTCGTGACTTTACATCACTTTTTAAAGGCGTGTTGAATTATGATTTTGATGCATTATCCGGAAAGCGCTTTACATTACCTACCTCAAGTAGGTGTGATCTGTTTGAGGTAGTTAACAGGAATGTACAGTAAAATATTTCATAGCCATGCTATTTACAGATTTAGGAAATTTTAAATTTAGAAGAATATTGATGGAGATTATTTAATAAAATTTAATAATTAGTGTTTAAAATAAATAAAAAAAACACATTTTTAGACATAATATGGTTCCTTTCTCATAATTAGATAATATGGTATTTAATTATGAGAAAGGAACGAAGCAGCAGCACCTTATCGGGTTTGGTTGACAATACATTATAATATTAAAACTAACGTTGAATTATCCGTCTATCCGACTATCGCGGGTGTCGATTACCCGCACGTTTGTTCATTCGGCTTAGCCTCCCTGACTAGTCGGCTCTTTCCGCTCGGCCGCCAAAACTCTGTGCGGTTTGCTTTTATTCCCACTAATCGTATCACTATACATTTTCTTGTATAATATATATTTTTTCTATTATTTCGCTTTATAATTTACCTCTTGTATATTTTGAACGATTACAAAAATTACTTTAAAAAAAAATTAACCAAATTAACAATTTATAGTTCACACAAATTACCATGTACAAGGTGACCTTAGAACGTGGTCCCCCAGTAAGGTCACTTTCTTTTCAACAAATGTAAAAAAAATCGTCTTATCGGTCTAACCTTTCCGCTTCCAGCCATCATGTTTGTGTGGGTACAAAAAAAAAGTGTAAAATACGAAAAGTAAGGAAACAAGAAAAAAACTCAGGAGCCAAATAGAAAAAAGGCTAAACTTCTTTTTTCAGATATTCTAGCTTATTATTTTATTCAGAATTCATGTAGGTCAAATGATTGTGTTAAAATATTTTTTTTAATCTCAGAATTCTCCAGCCATCTCACTGAAAATATTTTGAGGAGCCGGTTTCTGGTAGTCGCCCCGGCCCAGGATTATATGACTCTCTGATACATTTGTTTTCTTGACAACTTGGCTCTTCTGACTTGTAAGTCTGCCGACCTCTGCCTTTACAATTCCTCATTCAGCGCAGTATTATTGTTGCGATGTGGTTTCAAACGTGACATTGCATTTGCCACCATTGTGTGACAATCTCGATTAATAATATGATTCTCGTCCAAGTGTGAAATGTCCAAGCCGCATTGAATAACAGCTCTAGTTATCCGTGCCAAGCCCTGGGAGGTAGGTAGTGCAGTTATTATTGTATAATATATAACATAAACCACTTAAGAGGAAGCTACAAGACAACAATGTGTATATTCTTGGTATACCTTATATCGTAGGTAATAGTCATTAAAATCGCTTCTCAAACGGAGTCTAGAAATGTTCGATTTCAAGCAAAAAACTGGTTTTTATTTATTTTGTAAATAATTTTTATAAGAAAGCAAATAAAGTTATTCAAGTGAAACTGTCACAGATAATCTTAGCTATAATACTATATTTGTTAAGTTGTTTCCTTGATGCGTTCATACATTTCTATTGAAAAAATATTTTTTTTAGTAGTTTGCATTTATATTTTTTATTGAGTAATTTATTTTTTTATTTGTATTCTACTCAAGCAAAGCGATATGAAAACCTTCAATGTATTTATTTATTTTATAATAAGAACTTGTTGAACATTTATACATATTTGTGATAATTCATCCGCCATGCTAGGGATGTCCCTGTGTTATGGCGGGTGATGTTTACAGATTGGATTTATAAAATAAGTTAATTATAAGTTATAAAGTTATGCAAATTAGATTAAAATATAAGTTAATTAGATTATACAATTAAATTAAATAATAAGTAAGTAATAAAACTATACAAATTGAATTCAATTAAAAGTTATTAAATTATTCAAATTTAATTGCATTACTAATATTAAAATCATGGTTTCTAAATGTATTTATAGTAATAAAAATAGTATTAAATATTAATAATAATTGATAAAATTATAATATAATTTAATTTATGTACCAATTTTTATATATTGTATCTAATGCATTTTTTTTTGTATTCATAATGTACACCAATTCGTTATAAAGATAAATCAAAATAGTGATTTGGCATCAAGCTTCGCCTTCCCAACGCTGTATTGAGACTAATTAGTCACCCATAAGACAATGTACTCATTAGAATGACACTAAAAATCTGACAGAATAAAAGTTACTACTTATTTTTATTACTCTAATGCCTGCTCTACACTCACAGTATACATTACTTCCTCTTCACTGTGGTATGGTCGTATCGCGCAGTTTTGGATGGTCTGCGAAACAATTCCGCATCCAACAAACAACTTCTTATTTAAAAGTCTATGTAAACAAAACCCATCTGGTCACACGCTTTAGAATTCCACTTAGGGTCGGTATATCAGTATTTTTTAGTAATAATAATAATAATATTTGAATGATTTGTATAGCGCCGTTTTTGTGAAAAATCACATCACGGGCACTAATCACTGGGCTTATCTTGCAAGGTTTCCTACCAGAGAGCAAATTGACGTAAATATCTCAAACCGAGCTTATGCAACTGAGATACCGGTTCTTATTATCAAAATTCGTTCTGCAAATCTGTATTACGTTTCTCTAACCCTGTATGACGAAAGTATCCGAAAAAAATTTAAATGCCAGATTCTCCGTAGGAATCCCTCATGTTTTATAATATATAATATTTTCTCATGTGAAAAACATCAAAGATTTCTCAATTTTGGCCCGGTAGGTACCTACTCCATAACATACTAATTTATAAAGGATTGATTTGTATCTAAGTGGGAATTGAGTAATTATATGCGTAGTGTACTTAAGTAGAACAGTATTGTAAGTTGTTAACTAACCCCTCGGGTCTAGAAAATAAGATACCATGTTAGTTACAAAATCTGTCAGATTAGAGATTTATTTAGAAATACTCCTGCTTTATGAGTTATTATATGATAATATTTTAAATGCAAAGAGAAAAAGCAAAATCTTTAATTTTTTTAGATCAAATTCCCCTTTCTCAAACTGTTAATGTCATATGTCTGACCATAGTGGAAAAGAAGATAGATTGAGTTTTATGAGGACATTAGAACATGCGAAAGTGTAATTTGGAAAGAATTACCCAGACATCAGGTAAAACAGATTTACTTCGTTAGATTTAAGACGAGAGAATACCCTAAATTCTTAACGACATAAGTGAAAAAGCCACGCAGAAAAATGCGACGCGCGGCCCTGGTGTATTGAACAGACCTACGGTTGAATTTCTCCTAGCAAATCTCTAAAATAAAGTGGGAACATTAAGGACATAAGTCGTGTAAAACAATATTCGGCTCTCGGTCCGGCGTAATGGATGGACCTACGGTCGAATCTGCCCTAGCAGGCCTACAAAATTTACCTCTCCGTGGGGTTTATTTTAATTACTTCTAATGAACGTATTACTAAAATCTCAGATGTTTCTAGAGGTATCTCTCGGGAAGTTACTAATTCACCGTCTAGAAAAATAAAATCTGGTGCTTACCGCTAATTTTATAGATGAAAACGTTTTATAGAATTTTCAAACCGTTTTACATAAAATATTTTAGTAGTAAGTTACTATTTTTAATAATCTTAAATATAAATAACTTACATCCGTAAGGATCCCTCTAGAAAGATATGAAATTTTAGTAATACGTTCATCAGAAATAATTAAATTGTGAGCGTCGAGCAAACCCCCGTCATTAGAGTGTTATGTCGCCTTAATTGAATAATATATATTTTTTTTATAAATATATATTTTAAAAACTACACTCTCGCTGAAATTGTAGAGCAAGCATAACAATAATTGATTGTATGTCAAATCATAATAAATGTATTGTTGTTTTCAAGGTCTAATCCGTAGTAACTTGATCGGTTTCTCTGTCGAAGTTTTATTCGTTCCAATTAAAAAAAAATCAATGTGTATTACGTTTCGTTAGGCGATGTCGTCGCTAAATTTGTATCATAAAGTTCAATTGATTTTTATTGCTACATGCAATCATGGCATGATTCATTTTGATTTGCCACTCTTAGCAACTTAGATTGAACTCTGATTCGAAATAAGTAAAATAAAATATACCATCTTACATATTATGTGTATATTATATTCGTATAAACATGTTTCTTACATTTATGTAAATAATAATAAAACCACAAATTCACCATTGAGGTTTATAGCTCTACGAAATTCACGCATTTTCCAGGAAACGATCATTTTCAGAAACATATTTGATATACGCAGTTTTTCACACCCAAGGGGTGGTAATATTAGTATTTTTAATTTAATAAATTATAGTGTCGATAGAATGAGTTGTGAGCATAGACATGAATATTAGTAGACCTGCCCTAAGTGATTAAAAGCGTATTATCCCCACTCCCCATACCGGTTCCATTGGAGCCGGCTGTGCTCGCGTATGGCCTCAAGTGAAATTTGAAAACGTGACGTCATCATTCTTGTGCGAACTATGGTCGAGGCATCATCGGTTAATTTTACGAAATAACACGGCAAAATGTTGACTTGTACTATGAAAACTTGTAAAAATAGATGTGAAAAAGAGAATAAACCCAATTGTCTTATTACATTCCATATATAAGCATTATTTTACTTTATTTTAAGCATATTCACATCGTATAATATAGATCAGTTTTAGAAACATATACTATCACATCGAGAACCGTCTGGACGCGAAACACAAGGCTGGTTGGTTGCTGGGAAGTAAATTATGAACATTTATAAAAGTGTCTTAACTAAATACTTAAACGAAATATTCGACTCTGAAAATGGAACCGAATTTTTTTGCCGAATTTGGACTTCGCAAATTTGTTCATAACGTGGCGAGTAATTTGCGCTCCCATGTAAAAATGTCTATTCATTCAAAAGCAGATTTTACTTTTAAGAAGTAAATGGTGATATTATAATGCGAGATGCCTATTTACTGTCAGATTGATTTCCCCTCGTCATTATCTTCTCGTCTATTAATTCCTATGTCTGTGGTTGTGAGCATTCCTTTTGGAAATATAATTAAATTATTTTTACACTATTAAACTAGTATTGAAGGAAGTCGGTGGTCGTCCAGAGGGGTAAATAATCTCAGTATACCATCTGAAAATACCACAATTCAGAATCTAAACGTTGCTTGAAAGTGCCAGTTTTGTGTTTGGCGACCAGATCTGAATAACCGGGTACTTACCAACTTTCCTCTTCCTTACCTCCTTGCCCTCCACATTTTTCATTTCAACTACAATTAGGGATGACATAGCGCCGCTGCCTTTCGGCAGATGGGACAGGTGAGTGGCTGTGTCAGCATCGCGTTTAGGTCCCGCTCAGGCATCGTGAGTTCAATTCCTCAGCTGGCCAAGTCCCCAATCACAACACAAGCAACATTTTACGCTTACTGTGGTGGTAGTAGGAGATTTGTAAAAAAATATTTTCAGGTTTTTTGTAAATATCTTCAAAAAAAAAAGTTGTGAAAAAAGTACTTTTATGTATTACTTTGTAAAAGTATAATAAATATACAGGGTGTATCGGCACGTACCCGACAAACTTTAACCATCTATTCCTTAGCACATTTCGAGTAAAAAATGTTATGGGCACTTTGCTGTCCGGTAACATTTTTTTTTAATAAAAAAATTATTATTCATATTTTCACCACATGTCACCAATGTTTTATCCTTTGTCAAAGTTTGAAAACCCATCTGGCAATATTTTGTTCGAGTTTCGTTGAATAATGTACGTACTTACCTACGTTGGCGCGCTTTTACAACAACGAAATGGCACGGCACCATTCGTCTCATTTTTAACTATTATTATTTAGTGTGTACGATAGAGCGAGGACACTTTTTGACACACTTGCTAATAACAGCTGCTGAACATGAGATACAATGCAAATGACAATGACGGAGTGTGGATTTTTTATTTATTTTTTGTTTTTAATGGAAAAAAAATGTTACCGGACAGCAAAGCGCCCATAACATTTTTTACTCCAAATGTGCTGAGGAATAGCTGGTTAAAGTTTGTCGGGTACTTGCCGATACACCCTGTATAGCCTCGGGTTACATAAATCGTAATCGGCACTATTTACAGCGTTATCTGAGTAATGAGTTTGCGGCGCGACCCCCCGACCCACAACAAGGGTATCCGTCATTAGTCATAGGGCTTACAACTCACAACATTGGCTAATTAATTTACCAGCCTTGTTTATTCCCTATTTCCCAGAAACCTTACTCTAACTGGATTGTTCGCTATCTACGTCCATTGCTCAACTAACAAGCATTCGAATTATCCAACTGATAGGAATTATTGTAATTGCTATTGTCGCAATAATAATTACGATTTTTCTCTCTTTCCACTAGTTAAAAGGTATGTAATTTTCTTTTAACACTCTAGCAATCAATTAAGAAATCATATTTATTTTTATTTTTCTAATTCTTCTTCATTCGTATAGTGGGGGGGGTCAGAGGGGGATCGTCTAGGTCTGCGAGCCAGTCTAGGGCCTCAGGCGTCGCCATGGAGCGGCATTCGTTGACCACATTTATTCTTGTAATAAATTAACGAGTAAAAACTCAAGTTGTAATATTTAAATCATTTAAGACAATATTGGCAATTCTCAAACGAAAATTTGTAACAGAAAAATCAAAAAAATATACGGCCGCAAATAAGAATTAAACCCAGGACTTGTCCGGGATTTGCTCTCAATTTCTAGATGCGATCTATCTTCAAATTTTCGTTTGTGAATAGCTAATATTGTCTTCAATGATTGAAGGATATATTATTTGCGTATAGCTTGTGTATGAGGGAAACTAACCATCACGCCGTTTATTCGCAGGGGTAGGCAAAGGATATTTATTTATTTATTTTATTTGCGTACAAAATTTTTTACAACATTACAGATATTTTATCTAACTAATTGTAAAAGTACCATTTTCACAGTGAGAATGTAGCGCCAAAAACCTTACAAACTCATTGAATTTTCCGAAGAATATGTCGAAATTTTTATCTAATATATTTAAATAGCGTATCGCTCTTCCCACGGGCGAATTCGGGTACAGATTTGTACGACTCAATCGGCAATATAATATGTTATGGTGACGTGCCCGAGAGTGAGACTCTGGGACAAATAAATTGATTTGCGCCAGAATCTCACCGTTAGAGACGAGGCCATTGATTAATTGAAAGAAATATTTTAGCAAATATAACACCACACAACTCCGTCTCGGCACCTACTCCTTATTCATTCATATTCATGTATATATACATTGTCTTACACATACTTGTATGTTATTATGATCCTTGCCATGTTGATTCACTTGAACATGCCATCTCGTACCTGGGCATCCTAGACTTCTTCTATCATTAACTTTAGACTTACACTGCTTTCTTCGTTCATTCGTTCTACATGCCCAAAACACCTAAGGCGATGCACTACGTCGTGTAATATTTTAAATTGAGCCGCTATCAATAACAACCCGATAAGATGGCGATAAGGTTTAATTTCCCGCTTAACTCCATCCGCCTGTTTTGATTTATGCAAGAAATATTTTTTATATTTAGATTATATTTTTCCGATCATTTTATAAATAACTTAATTTGCCACATTATACAATAAAATCATAACCGAAAATGGGTTCGTTCAAAAAAGTAGGAGATTTTGAACTTTAAAGCAGTTTTCATAGGCCTATACATTATTTTTTTCTGGGCTTATAAAAAGACTTATCTAAAAAATACTCGATCATTTCAAAGGCCAAGATGTATTCTACTCGCAGTATTTAATTAAAGCATCTGAAACATTTCTAGGCGACCAAATTTTCAAACCAAAAACACATGATTTTGCATTACTACGTATGGCATCGCCCTTAGCGTCCCTTCCAGCCTTGCATTATTTCCGAATGTCCTCATTTTTAACACTATCATACAAAGTTTTACCACACATACGCCTCAGAGATCTCATTTCTACCGCATTTAGTTTATGAGGGGATTTTTTCTTATTATTGTACAAGACAAGGCCGGGTACCACCCACATATCGACGTGATTTTGATTCACTAACAATTTCATATTTTTCTTACTCTTCTTAAATCTGCGCACACGGCATTGTTCTGATTTTATTAAAAAACTGAAACTGGGTAAGATTTTCAATATCGCAAGTATTATTTAAAAATTAAATAAAATTCACTGTATATTATCTTCAGCCAATACGCAATGCACCCATGCTTTCCTGTTTCTGTATAAAATGTAAAAAACGGTATTTATTTATATTTCTAATTATTAGTGTTGTACTTCATTATCAGAACATGATTTTATCTAATCAATAGCAAAAAATATTGACGACCATAACTTTGTCATTTTCACACGAAATTACATATTTCACGATGTCATAATGCATAACGCATAACAGTTGCTAATAATAGTTGAAATAAAATCAAAACCAATCTAGTAATGTACACCCCACTTCCGTAGTACGAAGTAAGGTTATTTCTCTCCACCCTAATGGATAAACATCACGTTTCCTTGAAGCGGGTAGTACGAACTAAAATATTTTCACCCCACCCTAATGGATAAACATCACGTCTCCTTAGGGGGGCAGTTACGTAATACGTGTTCGATTGTGTTAGGGAAAGCGACCAAAATTTTAGGAATTTAAATATTGCTGCTTTTGTGTTAACATTGTTGAAGTATATACCCCACATATTATCAACACTCGGGTCTGAGGTAATTACTAATTACTCATTTATTATGTTTGGCGATGCTTACAACAAAACATTTATCTTTATGGTTCTATAATAAACAGGAACATGATGAAACAGAACAATTATAAAACATAATAATGAAAAACTTAATAATAGAAATAAAACATAACAATGTTCAAAGCAGAACAATTAAAGCATACTGATGATAAAACAGACGATGATAAAACAGAACACTAAAAAACATAACAATGAAAACAGAACAATTATATAAAATAACAATGTTCAAAACAGACCAATGAAAACAAAACAATCATAAAACAGACTAATGGTAAAACAGACTGATGATAAAACAGAACATTGATACAACTGAACAATGAAAAACAGAACAACACACCTACTTCTGATTCTGACTGGTCTAATGAACCAAGCGTACGTAACCTTTAACGTAGGCTTTTTGCGTTCCTTTGGTAATTTTAGAACCACGTGCTCGTAAATTCGTTTTCTAAAGTAACATTTTTGGATAACGCTTAAAATAGATACACCGTTTTGTACCGATGAGAAGGGGTCGGAAAATCGCCGCCCGCGAGCATGTCATGCTGTTCTTTTCTGTTCTGTTCTTTGAAAGAAATAGCTTTTTGTTCCTCAATTCTCAATCGGGGTATATTGTGAGGTTAAAGGGAGTAGGGCAGGAAAGGAGATGGGGTTTGAGGAAGGTTATAAAGTACCTTCCTAGCTATTCAAATCTGAACACCAAATACGGCTAAAGTCATTTCAAGCAACGTTTCAATGCTGATTCGAGTGGTAAATCTATAAAACTGATATATTAGTAGAAAGCGGCAAAAATTCAAGAACAGCGAGTTTTGGCGTCATGAAATTTGCACAGCCTTTTCTATTTCCAGCTCAAAATAATGTCTACCTTGAGCTATATAGCTTCAAAGTGTTTTTGCTACCGCAGATATCACACAAACAGATTTTCTGCTCATAGTTAAGATTGCTTTTCCATCAGTCGCTCTTTTATTCGGCCTTATACAATATAAGACCCGACTTTATTCGCGAGCATTCCTGGAGAATTACGTCTATTAATACTGGCTTCCGATAATGACATGACACATGACCCAGTTAGTTTTTTCCGCCTCACCGTCACGGCAGATATAAGTGACCCACGGTCCGCAAGTGTCTGAAGGAGAACTATTTTAGCAGAAGACAGAAGGACTGGACAGAGGAACAGGTCACGTTAAGGCCCTCAGCACTACCGGCCAAATTCTGTTGGAAATATTGTAAATTCTAACATTCAATCGAAGATCTGAGTTAAGATACAAAAATCGAAGAGTAGCTCTATTATTTCGATTTTATGTCCGGGTTTAATCTTTCCCACAGGAAAAACTAAACCCTTCCACACACTTTTCCACAAATGATCATCTAGTCAATCCACATTATGCAAGTGCATTATATAAGCATTATAAATACAAAACAAAACAAGAACAACACGTCAAATCACCAGAGATCAAATGGAAAAATAATTCACCGACTCCAGATATTTTCATATCAGAGGGTTCGGCTCGGTACAACTTCTAACTGGACCTATAAATCCTACTGATCCCTCGATATAAATATTTAAAAAATCTTTCGTAATCCTACATGTATTTAAAATGACTGATTTTTGCATTTTTATATATAAATTCTTTGATAGATCTAATACGCCTAAATTTTGAATGAGAGAGCTAGGTATAATGCCAGTAGCCGAAATAACAAATGGTAATATTTTTATAGTCTGAGAATTACAAATTCTTTTAATCTCATTTCCCAAATCTGTGTATTTTCTTATTTTTTCAGAAACAGATTTATGAATATTACAGGAATTTGGAATAACGACATCAATGATGTATGTTATTTTTTTAAATGTTGTCATGTAAAACTATATCGGGTCTATTATGACTAATCGTTCGGTCTGTTGTAGTTTTATCGTAATATATATTATAAAATACATTTTCTAAAAATGAAAATGGTTCGTATTCATAATATGGTACTATATTACGGCAGTCAATCAAGTTATGTTTAGTTACCAAACTTTGGTGAATTATTTTTAAAACTTGATTATGCCTAAATACATACTCGGACGGCGCTAATATAGAAAATAGATTTTTCTATAGGTTTCATGTTTTGATTTCTAATTTATATTCAACTGGCTTCAGTCCCCGGCATCGATTTTTTGAAATCAGGTGGAGACAGTAGTTTTTCTCTTATTTTCGGGAATTCAGCTAGTCCATAGCTGAGTTCCCCAGCGTTGCCCGGGTTTTACGATAAGATTTCTTGGAGTTTTTCTAAATCTAATCTAGACAGTGGTCTTTCTCTTATATTGAGTTTCAAAACAAGATTAACAAATTTTTGATAAAAAATTGTGCAAAATTTCATCTATCTCGGAATAAAACTGTAGATTTGTATCAAAATTAAATCCACACTGCCCGCCACAGACACTCTATAAATAGATAGATATAGCCGGGAAATGTTGAAATAGTCATCATAATTGAGCACTCAACGGATCATTCCATGATGTATGCAATTCGAAAAATCTGGTACACGGTTTCCGAAAATTTAAAGTAAATTTTTTTAAAGATGGCGGTGGATTGAGTCATTGGATAATTCTTTTTTCAAACATTCTTCAGGCCGCGAGGTACCATCATATTGATTAGTCCGATTTGACCGTTCGTAGTAAGAATCACAATCATGCGAACTCTGGCGGGATAAAAAGGTAGTATCGAATACGACCACCATCTTAATCATGTATTGTATCATAGTGCTTTCACACAAACGAATTATTGAATTCCGTCTAAAAGTCTAAACTTTATGGAATTTTGAACCGAAACCGAAACGTAACAAAAATGGGCGAGCTAAAACAGGACTTCGCTTCGGTCAGTCAATTAATTATTCGTAATACTTTGACAATGATTTGGTCGCTATTTGAAGAGCCTTTAAGGTCACCGGATGACATTGGGAGGCCCTGTCCTTCGCTGAAGAGCGAGGGAAGCTGTGGAAAATACCAAAGGTCAGTGGAAATTCCCCGCCCGGTATCGATCCGATGTCAGTTGCTCGCTGTTTATTGGAAATTTAGCTGCTAACAGAGCTGACACCACTGAATGCTGAGCCTTGTTACTTGTTATGTTCACCAACCCACAACAAATCGGGAGTGCTCTCTCTAACTCTACTACTTATCCCGGTGTTATAACATCACAACGTTATCGGTTATAGGTACCTACTTCATAGAGTTATAAAATAGTGTCAGTCTGTAGGAGACTTGCGTTCGCCGGTTCAACTAACTAACTAACCATCACGCCGTTTCTCCGCAGGGATAGGCAGAGAGGACGGACCGCCAAACAACTCGGTCTTGGCACACACTTCTTGCCTCATTCACATTCGCCGGTCCAACCATTGAATAAAGAATATATTTTCTTTATTCATTGGGTCCAACGATACTCACTCCACACAATGGGACAAAACTTCAATAGTATTATAATGTATCGATTCGTAGACACTTTTTAATGTCGAAATTTAAGTTAAATTAGGTTTTACGAAAATAAAAATGTTCTTTGTGCACGGTGTCCGAAAGTTCGTATTGCAAGCCCGAAAGTGGTGAATTTAAACCACGAACCCAAAAATTTTTTTTTTTGTTTTTTTTTAGTTCGTTCAAAGTTATGTTATCATAATTTATGACCCTTACGACCCATTTGGAAATTTCACAGAAAAAATAAAAGGTAGCCTTATATCGGTTATCGCTTCATCCCGGCACAAAAACATGTGGCATGCATCTGCAAACCCACACTGCACTGTTCAACAAACAATGTCTGTTAAAAGTTTTTTTGAATACAACTCTCTTTTTCAATATCTGAAATAATCATATCTATTAGAATTAACACTGTACAGTTATTTTAATATAAAAAAACATAATTTGGGATATTCTACTAATAACGACGCACTTTAAGGCGAATTTTATTGCTAAATAGTGATTTTCGATCAATCTTTATAACGAATTGGTTTACATTATGAATACCAAAAAATATGCTTTAGATAAATTGAAGCTTTTCCTGTCGTTTTCTTTGCGTAGAATTCAAATAAAAAATGTATTTACTTAGTATAAAATATAAATTTAAACTACTAAAAAATGTTTTTATTCAATGTATGAACGCATAAATGAAACAACTTTAAAAAATGCTATATTATGGCTAAGATTATCTGTGACAGTTTCCCTTGCTTAACTTTTATGCTTTCTTGTAAAATTGTTTACAAAATAAATTAAAACCACTTTTGCGCTTGAAATCGAGCGTTTCTTGACTTCGTCTACCAAGCGATGCCCGATGACGATGATTTTGATGCCCATTATATAGATTCGTAACGATATAAGGCATACCAAGAATATACACATTTTTGGCTTTTAGCTTCCTCTTAAGAACACTACAATAAAAACTACCCGTTTTTAAATTTTTGGCTGAATTCGAAAACGAATCTTCGTTCGGTTACTAGTTGTAACATTATCGGCGTACATAATTAGTGGAATGTGTTAATAATAATGGTTGGATTATTTGTATAGCGCCGTTATCGTGAGAAAATCACATCGAGGGCGCTTAACAACTTAATTCATACATTTAATTTATTCCTATCACTTAGACTTGCAACTTTTTACTTTTGGCTTATAACTAAGTTTCATGGGTAGAGAATTATAACTTTTTTTTTTTTTTTTTACAGTAATACCGCACAAGAGTCCCAACTGCTCCCGTCTGGAGCCAGTGAGACTATGGCATCCCCAATTGGGGTATGTTGTGAGGCTGAGGGTATTGGGGAGGGGAAGGAGATGGGGAGGAGGAAGGTGGGGAAGTACCTGGCTATTCAGATCTGGTCACCAAACACGGCTAAAGCCATTTCAAGCAACGTTTCAATTCTGAATGGTGGTCTTACACCAGGGCGATACTGAGAGTATCTTCCACTCTGGAACGTGCCGCAAATATACTATATATTATTTTAAATTAATTAATTGTGAAATAACACAAATTAATCAAATAAAATTTATTTGCGCACGCCGGGTTCGAACCCGCGACCTTCGGATCTGTAGTCAAAAGCGTATACCACTAGACCACGCCGGCCGTCAAGATTAAGATTAATGTCGAGTGATTTACAACCAAGACTTTTAACTAATGACTTAACCCTTCAGTATTTTAAATATGTTCTCTTATAAGTCCCAAGCGACATTGACATTATCATTAATTTTAGGAATATTTCAATATTTATTTTTTTATTTGTAACCATGCACTTTGTCATTTTTTAAGATTCTTTCCTTTGAATCGAATATAAATATTCCAAAGGCAATAAGGAACATCATTTCGTTCTCTTTCAGACATAAAAAAAATCACAAATGTTCGCATGAGAGGAACAGAGATATCTAACTTTTAATAATTTATGGTCGCTCTGGTACAATATTGGTTACCTGCATTCATAACGGCATATGATGTTTGGGACCAAATTTGGTTTCCTAATAATTAACGGGTTAAGGCTGGCCGCATACATACGTTTTTCGTATTCGATTTCCGAATTCGTTTTCCGTATTCGGACATCCGAATGCACGGAATCAGTAGTTTTTTTTTTTTTTTTTTTTTTTTTTTTTTATTAATATCAATAGCAAAATTTGTACAATATGTAGGTTTAAAGTATAATATAAGTATATTTTTTGTATTTTTTTCACAGTCCTCCTCACTAGGGTTTCCTGTTCTGAGGCGGCCTGTAGTTTTTCTTAAATTTTTGTATTTAGTTTTGAATTGTCTTTACATTGTCTTCATAATGTTTGTAAGTTGATTATTACTTTGATCTCTAAGCCATGTTTTGACTTTTGTTTTAAATATATTCATTTCGTTTATTTTTTTGGTTTCATTTGGTAGAGCATTGAACAATTTTATAGCATGGAATTTATTATTTCTCTGTCCAAAGGATGTGTTCAAACTGGGAGTAATCAGGATATTTTCGCTTTTTGCCCTGGTTGTGTATTTATGTTGGGCAGTGGAGTATTCGGATATGTTTTTTTTCAGTTTATAAAAATATTTTTTGAATATAGTTTCTGTACATTGTAAACATTGAAGTTTTTGAATATTTCTTCTGTCGGAGTTCTAAGCGGAACTTTCAGTATAGTCTTTAATACTCCTTTTTGTGCTATATTGAGCCGCTCTGTGTGAGTGCTCAAGGCAGACCCCCATCCAGTTATTCCGTACTCTATTTGTGATTGACACAAAGCATAGTATACTTTTTTAATATCGTTTATATTGAGGATATTGCGAATGTTTCTAAAGAAGTATATGTACCTGGTTAGTTTTTTTGTAATTACATCTATATGTGAGTTCCAACGGAGATTATCATCAATTTCAATTCCAAGATATTTGATGCTTTTGGAGTGTACTATAGTGGGACATGGGCATGATAAGGATTGATTTTTTTGATAAATTCCTTGGCATGAATGTAATTTGAGATTAAGGTCCTCTGACGGCTGCCCTCTGGCTGTTTTAGAAAATGTCAGATATTTTGTTTTATTGACATTAAGCGTCAGGGAGTTTCTTTTAAGCCAGTTTTGCAGGAGACCAAGTCCGTGTTCAGCTTCTTTGTAGGTATTTATCCAATCTTTTTCTTTAAATAAAATTACTGTGTCATCAGCAAAACTAATGATTTTTCCTCTTGTTTCTAGGTTACAGATATCATTAATGTATATTAAAAATAATATCGGACCTAGTACGCTTCCTTGTGGTACTCCATGGTTGATTAGGAGAGGTTTGCTTTTTCTCTTATTAATTTGGACGCTCTGTGTACGCTCCGTCATATAGCTTTTTAGTAAGTTTAGTGTTGTACATGACATACCAATTTTTGAAAGTTTTGAAAAAAGTATTTTGTGATCTATTGTGTCAAAAGCCTTTTGTAAGTCTATGAAGATTGCCAAAGTTTTTTCTCCACTGTCTAAACTTTTAGTGATCATATCGGTAATTTTTTCTATGGCGTCACTAGTACTTAAGTTCTCCCTAAATCCATACTGAGTTTTTGATAATTTTTTATTGTCTTCTAAGTAGGATAAGAGTTGTTTTTTTAGTATTCTTTCCAATATTTTTGAAAATGTATTTTGTAGGCTTATTGGTCGGTAATTGTTTATGTCATTTTTACATCCTTGTTTAAATATTGGTATAACAATCGCTTTTTTGAGGGCTGTAGGGAATATGCTATTCGTTATAGACATGTTGACTAAGTATGTAAGTGGTTCGATAAGTTCTTTACAGAGATATTTTATTGCGTTGGTTGAGATTGTGTCCTCCCCTGAAGAAATATTTGATTTTAAAGAAGAAATTGTGTTTTTGATATCGTCAGCTGTAATTTGTTTAAAATTGAGCTGATTTCCTTGCTCAGGTGGTTCGTTTATTTGTACATCTTCATTACATTTTGTAACTTGCTTTGCTAGATTTGATCCTATATTTATGAAAAAATTATTGATGTATTCAAGTATTTGGTCAGGATTATCAGCGTATGTCCTGGGAACATTGTTTATATTCAGCACGTCAATTGATGTAACGTTGGCAGATTTAGAACTGGTTATTTCATTTATTATTTGCCACATTTTCCTGGGATTTTGTTTACAATCTGCAATTTTTTTCTTATAGTAGGTTTCTTTTGTACACATAATAACTTTTTTGCAAATGTTTCTGTATCTTTTGTAGTATCTTAACATGTGTATATCGTATGGAATTTTTTTAAGTTTCTTGTGTAACTCGTCTCTTTTTCTTATGCAGTTTATAACATTCTGTGTAATCCATGGTTTAATATGTACATTTTTGTGTGAGATTTTCTTATTAATTTTTGTGGTATTAGCTAGTATGTTATTCTGAAGAAGTTCTATGAAATAATTCCATGCATCATTTGTATTGTTCATACTTTGCAGTTTTTTCCAATCGGTACATTGTAGATTATGTTTAATGATGTTCCAGTTGATTTCTGTTTTTTCTGTTGTTAATGGTTTTTTCTTCATTTTATTTGACTTGTTTATTTTTATTGAAAGCATAGTTGTATAATGATCGGTTATAGTTGAATTAAATACAACAGTTTGAGTAATGTCTTTTGTTATACTCATTATATGGTCTATGCAACTTTCACTCTTGTCCACTTTTCGAGTAGGAACATTTATTAAGCTTTCCAGTCCATGGGATGCTAGCATCTGCAGATATTGAATTCGCTTAGGGTGTCCATTTTCTAAAATATTTATATTTACATCTCCAATAATAAATATGTTTTTCGTTTCTTTAAGAAGGCAGAGTTCCTTGTCTACGGATTTAAGGAATGGGTCGATGTTTCTTGTTGAGGGCGATCGATAGATTGCTAATATAGCTTTTTCTTTACTGATTTTAATTTTTAAACAATTGGCATTTGTGATAATAATTTCTTCAACTTCGGCTTTTATTTCGTTTTTAATGTATATAATTACACCATCGTTTTGTTTTTTGTTATTCAAACTTGAGTAGGTTGTATATCCAGCAATTTCCAATTTCATGTATTTATGATTTATCCAACATTCAGTAAGTATTATTATTTGAAAATTAACTTTTAAATATTTCAATAAAATTTGAAATTCATCAAAATTTTTTCTTATGCTTCTTATGTTTTTGTGTAGTATATTGAAAGAGTTGTTATTTAAATTCAATAGATCATTTGGTTCCGAGGTTAATATAATGTCAGCCATTTTTATATTTTTTTCGTAATCGTTTTTGTGCCCTTTTGTTATACAATATTTTTTATATCATCTACATGTTTTATATAAATTATTTTTTCGGTTGGCATTCTTCGCGTCATTATTTTTCCATCTTTGAACCAAACGTAGGAGTACATTTTTTCATTGGCAGATTTTTTCGTTTTCCAGAGTAGTTCCCTTTGATATGGGCTCAATTCCTCTGCAATATAGATTGGTTCGGTGGAGATATCTTTTATAGCTGCATAATTAATATTTTTCCTTTTAGAAAGAAGATTGTCTCTTGTCTTTTTTTCCGCAAATTCCACTAGCAGTTTCGGTGGCGCATTGTTCCTTCTATCATGTGTCCTTTTTATATCAATTATATCATTGTTTGAATCGTTCGTTTTAGTTCCGAACGGAACAAATTCCTTACGCACGTTCCGAATGCGAGCCGGCGCGTTCGGAGAAACCGAATGGAAAAAATCTAATGACGTCATGTGGAACGCAGCTATTGCATACAGTTTGTTTGTGCCGACGCAAACGTACGGAAATTTCCGTTCGTAATTCAGTGTTGCCAACGGATCTTGACCTAATATCGCCGTTTCTCATACATAAGGTAGCGTAAAGTAGCCGAATTTGCTGTTAGGTGGGACATGTTTAAAATTGATGTTTTTACGTGAAAATAAAAATTTCGTGGGGGGGGGGGGGGGTGGCTAGAGAATTTCAAGAAAATATAAAATTTGTCTCTGAGTGGCCTAAATGGCGATATATCGCCCTTGTTGGCAACACTGGTACTGACGTTTATACATTCCGAATGAAGAAAAACGAACGTTTGCGCTAGTCTCGCGGAATTCCGAATACGGAAAACGAATTCGAAAATCGAATACGGAAAACGTATGTATGCGGCCAGCCTAAAACTATACATATTTTTATGATCGGGTGGGTATTTACACAATACCGCTATAATATCAGATAAGCCCTCAATTCATGTCGAGGTATTGTACAATTGTACATAAATGTAAACAGTATTCCATATTGTTTCGTCAATCTGTTTGCTGATTCTTGTTTATACTATAATTCAATCAATTACTGCAAGTCATTTATCATTATGCTATCTAAAAATTAGATCTTTTTCGTAAACATTCCATAATATTTGTTTTACTGTTCGTTTTTCACAGTAGGGAGATTAACAGTTATGTAAACATGATCAATGTTGAAAAGCCAATGCTGTTAAGAGATTCTTCGCAAAAATAATACTGTCGGATTATCTATGAGTTACTATGAGAAATGTAAATTTTATAAAAATGCCCAGGAGAGTGGAAACATAATTTTCATGAAATTAAATTGCTTTTTTCTTTATAATTAGAATAAAAATAAAATAAAAAAATCGTATAGTATTAACAATATTCACAGCATAATGCCAATGATTTGGTTATGACAATATCATGAAAACATTTTGAATTCAAATCGAAACAGTATGAAAGTATTGCCTTATCTATAAATACACGTGCTCAAGTGAAATTATAAATAAAATAAAATCAAATAAGAAAAATACCGTTTATTATTTTTTTAACCTTTTATTTGCTATAACGATAAATGATTAACATGTTTTTACTTTCAATTATGGAAATTAAGACGGAACACATCGATGGCCTACCGCACACATTTTTTTAGTGCAATGCAATTTTAAAATTCAATTTATAAAAATACTCCATGTAAAGCAACAAAATGAATGTGAATATCTACTTATCCATTCTAGATGAAATAAGGCACGTAAATTTCCCATGAAATATCATTTACTAACTAACCATCACGCCGTTTCCCGCAGGGCTAGGCAGATAGGACGGACCGCCAAATCAGTCGGTCTTGGCACACACTTCTTGCCTCATTCACATTCATACATACTCTTCTATTATTCTGACTCTTGACATAGCCCGACTCGAGTATCTTATATCGAGTATGTTATATATATTTACAAAGTAAGTAATCTAGTTAAATGCTTTTCTAAACACGTAATTGTTTTTTTCTTATAATTAAATATTAGCACCCCTTACCAATAAATGTGTTTTAAATTTTACACAACTGATAAACAACCATTTACACTACATAGTTGTTTATCAGTTGTATATATTAAGTATTAAGAATATATTTTTAATTTTCGATGCAGAGAAGTGAGATTAATCACCATAATTGATGAAATTACTTTTCTCTTAACTTAGGGCCAGCTGTTTCACAGAATGTGAACAATTCGTCAAATTTCAAAGTTAATTTTCAAGTTCTGTTATTGCATAATTATTGGCTAGTTGTTAGCTGAAGTAATAACAGAAGTTGAATATAACTTTCACAGAACATGAAAATTAACTTCGAATTGTTCAAATTCTGTGAAAGAACTGGCGTTAAATGTTTTAGTCACAGCGAGAGATCGTACGTGACGTCATCCTTTTATTATCTCATATCGTTTTCGTTTTCAAACAAGACACGTGAAAGGGAAGAGGACGAGCGAACCGATGATATAATCCACTTACGTGTTTCTTTTTTCGTGTTTGGTTAACTTTTCGTTTCGAGAACTTAAGCAATTTGTTGTAGACCCTTTTTTGTAATCACTCAGCAACGTTATCTTATTAGTCTGTTTTTGTCTGCGGACAGTCCAGCAATCTCGATCGCTGTTCGTGTCCGTATCACGAAAATATCCCCATTTTACTGCTGTTACCATGAAATGAAAGAGGGTGCTCGTAAAATCTAATTGCGGATAAATATAATTTTATAGTAACAATGGCTCTGATACCTACAGTAGGTCAGGAATGGTAGAAGGATCAATATCATCCCTCTCCCTTCACCTCTTCCCTTAGTTTTTCGGGCGTGGAGAGGGGGTATGACGTGCGATAGCGCCTTGTTATTATGCCCTGTGACCTTTTGCAAACCCAAACACGTTGCTGCCGCTGAGAGATCCGTTTGTAAACCTCTCTTTCTGACACATGCGTCGTTTAGGAGAAAAGGGTAGAGGTTACAAAGGAGCTACCAGTGATTTTCCTATATACTATCCGTAATACGTGTTTGTTTATAAAAATTCTATTTTCTCTTATCGAGTCGGTTTTTCAGACCGAAATTATTACCTTTGTTATTGCTTTGTTTGTTTGTACGTTGGAGAAATCTACTAAGGCTTTCGTTTCGATTGTTGGATCTCGTGGAAAATAATAATTGGAAACCTTATCATCAATCTTCCGTATTTCGCAATAATACATTTTCCCGACAGTTGCGTAAATATATTTTTATGTTTACGTGAAGAAAAATCAAGAGAAATTGATTCACTCGATATGTAATTAACTGAGCGTTGCGAAGTCTTGTTTTAACTCGACCGTTTTGCATTTGCCTGTCTGTAAATTTGTTTGTACGTTCCGTTTTAAGATGGTGGCCGTTTTATGATTCAGTAAAAAAATATTTTTTGCGTATGTGGTACCTACCTGCCTGGAGAATGTTTGAAAACACAATTGTCATAGTTTTGGACAAATTGTATGAATAATTCCGTATTTGAAATATTTTTTTACGTAAAATATATGGGTTATAATTAAACAGGTGGGTAATGATTTCAGAAGAAATTTTGGATTTTAATTTATGAAATGATAGATGTTTTAAATTATAATTATTTATTTTGGCTTTCATCCATTAAGGGTGATCTTAGCCATACACAAATAACATTTTTTTCTTACAAACAAATACAGCAAATGACATCTATATAAATAAAAATGTAAATGTTCGTTTGTTCAAAATCTTAAATCTCCGAAATTTCTTCACCGATTGCTTTGAAATTTTGACACAACGTTGCATTTGAATATGCTTGTGTTTTTATATATCTATATTATATAGATGTCACCTGTGACAGGTAAAAACATGTTTTTTTCAAACAATGCCATCTGCTGGACGTAAAAGCAACACGCGCTTTTGATTCTTTATCCGCAGAGACAGACTGAGCCACAGAAACGCGGCGGGGTACAGTTAGTACACAATTACAGATGATTATACAACATAACGTAAAATAAATAGTAAAAATAATATGCTTCCTCACAGAATTACTATTGCGACATACAAAATATAGTCTCAACTCCCTGAATAGATCACACAAACATGAATGTTTTTTTCTTGAATACTCCTCTTTCTGACAGTTGTCACATCTAAAGATAAGTCAGTCTCATTAAACGAACAAATAACATATACTGGTATGAATTGGAACGACCGTGAACATCGATAAGGATAAATAGGTCGATTCCAACCGGGGGGGTCTCTTGGCCTGGTGTCAAATGAACACGTAATATACCACATCAATTCCACTCAATAAACACTGATTCTTGTGAAAAAAATTTTTTTTTGGCTTTTTAATATTTAGATTCGATTTTTTCGGCAACTAAAGGGTTCAACAACTTCTGTAGCCGACTCTACATTTCGACGCATTAAAAAAAAACGTTACGCTAAAATTAATCCCCTCGCGACCGGTTTTATTTTTCAAATTTCACCTTAAAAATTCCAGCTTCGAACTCGGATTTATTCGAAAACAAAGCAAAAAAAATATTATGTAGATTCACCAGTTTTCCGCTTGAACTATGCGTTTCCGGACACCATGTATACATATAAAATATTACAGCGCCCTTGGGGTGTTTTTGCACAAAAACGGCGCTATACAAGTCGTCCAAGTATTATTATTTTATTATTATTAATATAATTTTTAAGTCTCTCTTTAGATTCAAAGAAACTATTCGGGGGGTTAGGATCACAGGGGCCTATCTACAAAAACATAGTTTGGAGATAAACGCAAATGACGATTCGTATGCTCGTATGCCGAAACTATATGCCCAACTGATGTGCCCTTAAGCGGCTGTATGTACGAGATAGAGGTGTTTTTGCACAAAAACGGCGCTATACAAGTCATCCAAGTATTATTATTATTATTATTATGGCGGTGACCGGGTATGTCATCAAAATGACAATTCAACACACCTCCATAAAGTGATGAAACAAAAACTATGTTATATAGGTAACTATTAAACCTAGTTATTGTTTCATCACTTTTAATGACTCTATATCACTTTTTGAAGGTGTGTTGAATTTTCATTTTGATGAAATATCATGGAACCGATTATGGCATTACCGAAACCAAGCTCAACTCAAAACATCAGTTTTTGTAGTTAAGGCGAAGCTTTGCTAAATCACTATTTTGATTAATCTTTATAACGAATTGGTGTACATTATAAATACCAAAAATATGCTTTAGATAAATTGAAGGTTTTCCTATCGTTTCGCTTGAGAAGAATACAAATAAAAAAATAAATTACTCAATAAAATATATAAATGTAATTAAAATTATTAAATATTTTTTCAATAGAAATGTATGAACGCGTAAAGAAAACAAATTTAAAAATTACAGTATTATAGCTAAGATTATCTGTGACCGTTTCACTTGATCAACTTTTTTGCTTTCTTATAAAATTATTTACAAAATAAATAAAAACCAGTTTTGTGCTTGAAATCGAACGTTTCTAGACTCCGTTTGTCAAGCGATTTTAATGCCTATTACCTACAATGCAGGGTGTATCGGCACGTACCCGACAAACTTTAACCAGCTATTCCTTAGCATATTTGGAGTAAAAAATCTTATGTGCACTTTGCTGTCCGGTACCGTTTTTTTTTAATAAAAAAATTATTATTCATATTTTCACCACATGTCACCGCTGTTTTATCCTTTGTCCAAGTTTGAAAACCCATCTGGCAATATTTTATTCGAATTCCGTTGAATAATGTACGTGTGTACCTATATTGGCGCGCTTTTACAATCACAACGAAATGGCACGGCACCATTCGTCTCATTTTTAACTATTATTATTTAGTGTGTGCGAAAGAGCGAAGACGCTTTTCGACATACTTGCTTATAACAGCTATTGAACACGAAAAGCAATGCCAATGACAGTGATGTAGTGTGGAAATTTTTATTTTTTTTTGTTTTTAATTGAAAAAAAAATGCTACCGGACAGCAAAGTGCCCATAACATTTTTTACTCCAAATGTGCTAAGGAATAGCTGGTTAAAGTTTGTCGGGTTAGTGCCGATACACCCTGTATAAGGTATACTAAGACTATACACATTTTTGGCTTGTAGCTTCCTCTTAGCCCCTGTAATCTGTACCGCCGAATTGAAAAGTTGAATTCCCGCATAGCCAGCTAATGCTTCGTTTTCCACAGTTATGTTGTGATGTTTTATGTTTTGTCCATTTGATTGACGATCAAATGAACGATTAGCGTTATTTTGTATTTTTAACATTTGAACGGTTCCCGATTACGGCGGATTTTCGGCCCGTTCTGATTAAATTGGGAACAGCTATCAAACATAACATCAGCACGACCGTTAGAAACCACTAACCATAAAAGAAACATTGCTTGAAATGGCTAGATGTGAATATCCACATACTTTTTCACAGGATAAAAAATTATGAATATTTTTAAAATCACCTTATATTTGTTCGGAATTATTTGCTATTGAATTAAATTGTACTTTCCTTGATCGTAAATGATTTACGATCATGGATGACGATAGTCCACAGTGGAGTGCTGGTACCTACCCTGATGTACGGAAGTGAGGCATGGAACTGGCAGAGAAAGGATGAAAGTAGACTGAATGCTGTGGAAATGAGATCCCTGAGGCGTATGTGTGGTAAAACCATGTATGATCGTGTGAGAAATGTGGAGATCCGCAAAGAGTGCAAGGCTGATGTAAGCGTAATGAGTAAGATCAAGAAAGGGACGCTTAGATGGTTTAGGCATGTAGAGCGAATGAGCGAAGAAAGGAGTGTAAGGAGAATATACGATGCAAATGTGAATGGTAGCAGAAGTCGGGGACGCCCGAGAAAGACATGGCACGACCAAGTGAATCAGATACTTGAGTCGGGCCATGTCAAGAGTCAGAATAATAGAAGAGTATGCGTGAGACGATGTATGAATGTGAATGAGGCAAGGAGTGTGTGCCAAGACCAAGTTGTTTGGCGGTTCGTCCTCTCTGCCTACCCCTGTGGGAAATGGCATGATGGTTAACTAACCACTAGTAAGTTAGTAAATATTTTACGAAATTTTCTGCTTTTTAATTGATTAGTGGGTCATCGATCACGGGTCATGGATCATACATAGCATTAAAGTAAAAGGAAAGAGGAAATTTTTCGAAAACAATTTTTCTTTAAGTTTTATTACTTTCTAGACCACAGGTTCTCAAACTTATTTCGATCACGGCCCACTTTGAGATTTAAAATAATCTAGTGCCCCCAAATTTTTTAACTTACCTTTTTACATTACCATCTGTTGCATATCTTAAAAACAGTTATTGCAAATATTATTTTTAAACATGCATTATTATACGGATATGATAGATAAGGATTGCCACAAACACGGCATGAACTGAAGGTGGATAGTCCGATACAGTTTTCCATACAAACTTTGAGGAACCAATGACGGTGATAGAAAAGTTACAATTCCATTATTAGTGTTTTAGTTTATTCAAAAACTAACTAAGAAAGTGGCGAATACCCAGTTTTGTTTTAAGGAACTAAAACAAACTATTATTATTTAATTCAACTAGATTCTGTCAGATTTTTATAGATAGAATTTGTCTGCCGTCGTCCCTCTAGATTTCCTTAACGCCCCCTAATTTTCTTTCAGCCTTCTACTGCCTCCCTGAAAGCCTGCAGCGCCCACATGGGGGGCGTTATCGCCCACTTTGAGAGAGACTGTTCTAGACGGATAGTCATCATAAAATGAATATGATTTATTATGAAAACAAACCTTATTTGTTTGTTATTATTGTGTTCCTACTAAAGTAGTCCCAGAGAGAGGTCATGTGTACATCATCGACGATCAACCCCTTCTTATGAAAACGAAAAGGACATTAGTGACTAGAACGATGATGTCACGTACAACCTCTCTCTGGTAATTTAATATTGATTTCTGATGTGCAAGAGTATCTTTTTACAAACGCCTAGAAAAGTTATTATATCATTGCTTTAATTATTTTTTTTTTGTTTCTCCGCAGAAAGACCCAGCATATAGATTTGCCGCCATTTGGAAAGTATGCCACGGGAATATTCTACCTGGACAAGTCCCACCACCAAAAGATGGAGGAGAAGTTTGGGGTGCTGGCTGAAAGCCTCAAGATATCCGTCCTGTGCTGGAGAACTGTACCCACCAATAACGCCACCATCGGTATGTATAGTCCCGCTGTTAACTTTTTATAATAATAAATAATAATAATACTTGGATGACTTGTATAGCGCCGTTTTTGTGCAAAAACACCTCAAGGGCGCGTTATAGCGTCGTTTAATGATAAATTCACCCCAAGGGCGCTTAAAATTAGCATTATAATAAGGCTTCTATCCTGGACTACATGCAAAAGTTGAGCAATGCGATGTAATTCATATTGGCATTTTATTTTTTTTTATTAATTTTTTTAATAATAATAATATTTGGATGATTTCTATAGCGCCGTCTTTGTGCATAATCACCTCAAGGGCGCTGTACAAATATATAATACACTTCTATAATGATCTACTAACTATATATGGAGATAATATACAGTACCGTACTTACCTGGTAGGTCACTTGAGATTAACACTTAATTAATGTTAACTAATTGTTTATTAGCGAAATTTAGATACAGGATTTAGGACATGATTTGAAAATTTGATATATGTAATTGGACTTTCTCTCAGGAATGGTATATTTAATTTAAGGGTATGAAAGCTTATAAAGGTAAGTTTTTAGTTTAGACCTGAATTCTGTTGGACTTGTTATGGATCTTAGTTCCGGAGGGAGTTTATTCCATGCCTTCGACCCAGATACTCCGAAAGCGCGATCACCAAACTTAGTATTTGGCTTGCGCTCATGTTAGGTTGCTGATCCAAGAGTTGACTCCCTGAGATCAGTGTTTTCCGGGAAGCATAGTTCAGAGATGTGGGGTGGGGCCATTTCATTGATGTATTTAAACACCATCCAGCACAATTTGTGTTGGATTCTTTTAGGGCACTTGAGCCAATGAAGGTTACGAAGGTGTTCTGATATGTGCGAATATTTAGAAACCCCGGTTATGTAATGTAATTATAATAAAGTCCCGCTAAACTGATCAGATAGCAGTGGATTCTTAGTAAAAAAGCTGTATTTATAAATTTAGGCTAGGGTACCTAATATTCCTATATATTATATATAAAATTATTTTTTTAATATTTGTAAAAAAAAACAGCAAGCAAGTATCTCCTGAAAATTGATGACGTGTTATAAATTTTTGGATCATAGTATTCCAAGTTTCTTTCTTTGATTGTATTTATAGCGTACAATAGAAAATAATAATTATAAAATAAAAAATAAATCGACATAAAAGAATAAAACAAATTGCTGACTGAAGCATTATTACGTGAAACAATAACAGTGACTGATTGTATAAGTTTATATTAGCATTGAAATCAACTTTTGTTTTATTATTTTTCCATAAGTAATTTAACTTCTTTTTTGCCACCATTGTTACATTTTTTTTTATTATTGTGGATTGTTATGCAATTCTTGATATTATAATCCTGTGGGCCCCACTTGGTATTCTTTGCTAACTGTAGATTTCCCAACTCTGAACTAAAGGCATACGTAATACAAATACTTAAGCCCCCGCATACCCAATTTCCACTGATTTAAAACAAGTTTTGTCTTTAACTCTTTAAATTTTTAAGTTTCAAAAAAAATAAATATATTTTTTAAGATAATATTTATACATTTGTTATGCCGAAACGTTAATTATATGAAATTACCTTGATAGAAAAAAACGCCAAGGAAACTCTAAAAATTATTAAAAACACGTTTTGTTCTGTTATTTAATATATTATTGATATGAAAAAATTCAAATTGTATCTTGAAATGCCACAATTATATACCAAGTATTTGTCGAGAGATTTTTGCTCTATTTCAAACGAATCGTGTTTTATTAAATATTTTCATCATTTTCGCTTAATTATTATCGTTTTTTAATATTAGCGTACTCCCTCTAACATTCGTATTTACATATCTACCTTTCAAACTATCTTTGAACACTTACTGAGGGGCCTTAAGATAGGTCACTGTAGAAATATATTATATATTTATACAGCGCCCTCGAGGTGATTTTTCACAAAAACGGTGCTATACAATTCATCCAAATATTATTATTATTAAAAGAATATAGGTAGGAATCATACAACACCATACTTAAAGGTCTCGGTCAAGGTCAAACACGTCTTGCAAATACAATACATCTAATACATATTTGTTGCATTCTAATACCCTCATTCAAGGTCATTTTGACTTGATATCACTCGCCCAGATTATATTAATAATTTTATGTTGTACAATGTACTTGGGATCTTGACAAGAGTGCAACATTACATTAATGTTTCATTTATTATCATATTCCAAGTAGTGCTTACACTGTGCACATAAACTATAAGTACAAGAAGGTACTAGTAGCTCTAGGAGTGACCAAGGTCATTTTGATAAAGAATAAGTTTAATGGATCTAGAGAGCCTACCAATACAACACTTGACTTAGAACTTGTGTCCGCATTAGATACCATCAATAATTATTTATTAAATTTATATCTATTATTATGTAAAATATTATGTTGATCTCTAAGAAAATGTGGAGTAGTCTACTGTAACATGAGGCAACTTTTGAATCGGATGGTCACTTTGATCAAAGCCAATATCTGCATAATCCCCGCTACCACTCAGAAATTACTCGCTTCCTTTTAAAGTTTTTTTTCGGGCAAATTAGATACAATGACGCATCGAAAATAATTATTTATCAAATTAGTTGGTTTTTAGTTATATTCAAACATATTGTCGGTTGAGTTGTGAAGATATTTTTTTAGATATTTTCAGGCAGAGAAATGTAAATAAATTCCTTGGTGAGAATATTGCATCATTTGTGTAGCAAAGATTATCAGTATCTGTCAATATATGTTTATAATTACTAGAATATTCAAACTAGCATTTTATTTTAGAAACTTTTTGGGATTTGCTTATTATTATAAAAAAATGATAAAATTGCAATAAAATTTTCCCACACAAATATTTTTTTTTTTATATAAAGTTATTTAGTTTCAATATTTAAAATCGACAAAGTCACCCCATTTTATGGTAATTTATCATCCAGTGAATGTTGGCAATATTCTATTTATTCAGTACACTCTATAGATGGAGTGGCATCAATGTGTATAAATATTTACTCTCTTTCTAATCTCATTATACTACACAACATTATGTACAATATTTCTGGTAATCTCATGCCTTGAAGCTAATTCAGCTAGGTTGTTGTATAGTATTTTTATCATCATTTTACTCAGACAGAAGGAAATCTCAGTAATCTAACTTAATTGCTCGAGCATATAATTGCTTTCGAGCTCGGAATAAAATTACCGTGAATCATTTTAGCACCTACTTCAGATTAAGATATTATTTTAAGTGTATTGTAGAACAAAAAGTGTTTTAGTACAGTTAATTATATATAGGATAATTTATTTTAATTTTTTTAATGATAAACTAATGTTTATAAGACGAGGTTTTTTATGAATAGCACAAAGGATAACAAATTATTATAAGCAATAATTAGAATATCCATACAAATTGCTTATAATAATTTGTTATCCTTTGTACTATGCATAAAAAACCTTGTCATATAAACATTAGTTTATCATTAAAAAAATTATAATATTTGACAAGTCAAAATATTTCACCAACAAATGTAGATATAATATGTCTTGACGCCATCTAGTTTGATATATAGGATAAGTTCCACAGAATACCGTGTAAAAAATACAGTACATTATGTATAGAAAAATTGGAGATTCTATTGTGTATGAAAATCACTCCAGGAGTTAAAAAAAAACATATTTTCCAAAAAATACCTTATTCCTTCACTATTATTGGGTAGTGTATACACGGCGTTTGAATAAATCTAGGAATTTAATGATCGTTACACTGTGTTGACCGTGTTATTTCAAAATCATTTAAAAAAAAACTGTGTGAAAATAGAATTGACTCTATATTGTAATAAATATGTCTTTTTTCCAGGACAAGTTGCTCAAAACTCGGAGCCCTTTATGCGTCAAGTGTTTATCACCGGGGACTTTGCCACCCAGGAAGAACTCACAAGACAGGTATGATTTGGTAATGGGAGAAAAGTGAGAGTAATTTCGTTGGAATTAGATAGATGTTATTTAATATCTTAAAAAATAGTAACGGGATAATATTTTTTTTTACTCTCGTTTGGGGGTTACACATTATTCGCACTATTGTGGGAGGGAGAAGAATGGGAAAGAAAATTGGTTTTGATCTTCCATATCTATAATAATATTAGATAGCTAAACCGATATAAAAATGTTAACTTCTGCATTGAAAAAAGCACAGTGTCTCAAACCACTTGAATTTGTTGGTATGTAAAGGGTTTTACATATTTTAAAAATGCATTGCACTGATTGAAAAACCTTAGTAAACGCGTAAATAACTTTCGGATATAAATATATGACACCAAAATCATATTACTAAAAACCAAAAATTACTTTCTAAATACAATAAATTGTTAAACATTAAAAATGAAATTTAGTAAATGTGTGAACTTATTACGATTTCCTACTTGTGTGCTAAGTTTTATTTGGGCATAAGCCTAAATAAGTGTTTGTTAAAATTTTTTTCAGATTTTCGTCCTGCGTAAAAGAGCAACACACGAAATAAGCATTCCTGGAGCCAGATTTTACATTTGCAGTCTTTCCCTGAAAACCATTGTCTACAAAGGGCTTCTGACATCCGACCAACTCTGGGTAACTATTAACTATGCTCTTTAAAGGGTTGTAGATTGCCAAGGGAATCTGGAATTAATGCAAGTTTCTTAAACTTACAGGTGTACTTCAAGGATTTGAGCCACCCCGCATATGATACATACTTGGCTCTGGTACACACACGCTTCTCTACCAACACCTTCCCCAGCTGGGAGAGGGCTCATCCATTGAGGTACAAATACAGCATAACAAAATTTTACTGTAACATAGTTTCTCTTTTTTTTTACATTACCTAACTCCACACAGGAGGGGCCCTAAGGAAAAGAGTTTACCTCAGGGCATATGTCATCTTTGGGAATGCTCTGCGCAGGGTTTGGAGTTGGTGCAGGAGTGAATATGTATTTTGAAGAGAACGCAGAGGCTAGCAAACCGTTCCACAGCTGAACTGTTAAGCTCGAGGACGAGTCGCTGAAACGACCTATTTTCGTGTGACAAATGTCAACCGTTTACAAATGTTGTGCGCGCGTTTGACGAGTTTCCTGAATATGCACTGGTGCCGAAGGGATCAATGATGCAAGTTCCTCAGAGGATCTTTCATTAAAATATCGGTAGAACAAGGACAGCGTTCCCAACTGACACCTGTTCTCTAAAGATTGCAATCTGTTTGTTAATATAGTGGAATCTATCTATCTTTCTATTCTAAATATGATTTAATCAACAATGTATGTTTTTCCAGAGTCCTTGCTCACAATGGAGAAATCAATACACTCCGTGGAAATGTTAACCTGATGAAGGCCCGTGAAGGAGTGATGAAGAGCGAACTCTTTGGAGATGGTAAGTCACGTTCCGGTTCTTCTTCTATTGTACTATGGACAGACTTGATTTATAGGAATTGGAATCCGGAGCCATCCTAGTGATATCTAATAAAATTAAATATGTAAACACTTCTAAATATCTGTAGATCTACAACACCTTATTTGGTGGCATGTAAAAACCCTAAAAAGTCATTTCAAATAAATATAAAGGTGTATCACCACGTACCCAAAAGATTTTAACCTGCGATTCCTGAGCATATTCGCAGTAAAGTGGGTACAACAGACGCACTCCGTCTCGTTCCAGCAGTATCGTACAGACAAAACAGAGCCACGTATCAACAATGTTCAGCAAAATTATATCTACATTTTTTACTTCAAAAATGCTTAAGAATGGCTGGCGCTTTACTACAACAAACTTAAAAACGGTAATTTAGGATTAGTGGTCATGTTCTTAAAATTATTTCTATAGTGTGCCTTACCCAATACAATTGATTATACAAAGTGATGACATAATTTAGAATAACAATAACAGCAGAACAGGACTAAACAAGAACATTAAAATTAAAACATAATATAAAACAGGAGGCAGTTTGTGCTCAGAAATGAAAATCTGCTGAATGCGTATGTACTGATTAGTGTGAACAATACTAAACACAAAACAATACAAGACCAAAAATCCATTGTTATTTACTCCTTGGTCTGATATTTATTGCTGTCAAATTAAAATAACTAATATTCCACTCAATGTGCTGAAGAGATTGATGTAACTTACTTATTAAATTGGTCAACATTTTCTCTTTTTGAACGGTTTGAGATCGGTGTACATCACACTTTTTGATTTTCTGAGGTTCTTTTTCATTGATTACTTTTAGATCTGAAGAAACTGTACCCAGTGGTAGAGCCCAACCTATCTGATTCTGGCTCGGCCGATTGCGTTCTCGAGTTTCTGGTTCGCGCCGGAGGAAGGCCGCTGCCAGAGGCCGTCATGACCATGGTCCCTGAGGCCTGGCAGAATGACGTCACCATGCCCACGGCCAAAAAGGACTTTTACAACTGGGCCTCTTGCGCCATGGAGCCGTGGGATGGACCGGCCCTTATTTCCTTCACCGATGGACGCTACATTGGTATGTATGAAATCAATTCATCAATGTAATTTAATATCATAGATAATAGAAAAAAAGGAAATCATTCCGACTGTCGCGGAGCTAAGACCAAACTGCAACAGAGTATCAAAGCTGCGGAGCCATTGAAACAATAGCGGGGCGCCGCTGTGCATAGATACGATTTGCAGTAGTATGGGTGGATGATATTGACACTTTTGTGCACGTGGTTTCAGACTATTTTTGGTTTATGTCCCATATTCTATTAATGACTGAGCGTAGCGAAGTCCTGTTTTAACTTGACCATTTGCAAATTCATTTGTCTGTAAATTTGTTTGTTACGTTCCGGTTCAAGATGGCGGCTGTGTTGGATACTACCTTTTTATCCCTCCAGATTTGCATGATCGTGGTTCCTACTATGAGCTGTCAAATCAGAATAATAAAAAGTTTGAAAAAAGAATTTTCACTAAAATTGTGACATTTCTTTTGGATAATTTGTATAATTCCTTTTTTGAAATTAAAAAAAAAATTTACATAAAATATTTATGGTTTATAATTAAGTAGTTAAGAATTTAAGTACCTACTTACAAATCTTACGATTTCAGAGGAAATTTTGGTTTTGATTTGTGAATCCTACAGGCTTATTTGTTCGTTTTTGGGAACAACTCATATGATCTCATATAAATCATTATATCGCACTTACTGTCATTAAGCGCCCCTGAGTTGATATCTCACAAAAGCGGCGCTATACAAATTGTCCAATATTATTATTATTATAATGATAATTATGAAATACATCACGCTGTATATTAAAATATAGAAGTTAACCATAGAATAATTGAATGTGTACCTTTATGAAGCCAAAGGTTCCGAAAGTAATTCGAAAAAAAATTATGAAACTTCATGAATTCTTTATTAATTATCTTTGTATCAGTGTTGCCAAACGTACGAGGTTCCTCGTACAAATACGAGATTTGTGGCCTTCCGTACGAGGTACGAGGAGACTTTCAACCTCGTACAATTATGTACGAGATTTTGATAATACCTATAGCTATACGAACATTTTACATCACTATTATATAACAGTAAAAACTAGTGCCATCTATCAGAACTTGTAGGAACTTCTTACACCAAAAATTACATTGCCGTATTTGCGCGATGATTGTCTATGGTAGTTATCCCATCAACCGAGAAATCCCCGAATAATAAAATTATTGAAATCCCTGAATAATAAAACAGTTCGTTCGTTCTTCGCATTAGTCGTCGCTGTGACACAGAGCGCAAATTTCTACTATCTCTGTTTTTTACGAGTTCCATTTGTTGCATGCCGGCCGTGTTTAGTTGTACTACGTTAGTACGTGTAGCTAATTGAAGTTTTTGAAAAGAAGAAGATTTTTATTGTTAAATACCTAGTCTTTTCGTTGTTTCGTCCAATTGTTTAGTTTAAATATATACGGCAGAAAAAACGATGACAGTGAGGATGTTCCTGACGTAATATTTGGAGAGGAGATGTAAATTAGATTCGTTACCTTGATTTACATTTAATTTTTTGTGATTTAACTAGAGTAACAATAATGATTTTTTTTAATACCACACAAATCCTACCCCCCCCCCCCCCGAAGCGGGTTTTGTTTGCCAAGATCTTGTTTTGTTCAAGGTTTGCGAAATGTAGGGAAATTCTAGGGAAATTTCGCCTCGAAATCTGGGGAAATAATTATTTTGTGCACACCATCCCTGGTACGAGGTTTGAAAGTCAAAGTACGAGATTTTTAGCTGCATCCGTACGAGGGAATTTTTTTTACGGTTGGCAACCCTGCTTTGTATATGAAACGACAAAAAGTGACAGTAACGTTTGTTATACATTTGTATTATAACATTGCTGGTGTTTTACATATATTTTCTTTATCAGTAATTTGAGTTACAAAAAACAGAAGGTGAGCCATTTTTAATTTTTTTTTTATGTTCGCATCACAGACATAGGAATTAATAGACGAGAAGATAAGGGCGAGGGGTAAAATCAACTGTTGAAGAACGAGGGGAGTAAGGCTGACTGTGATTCGTCAATAAATCAATCTGACAGTAAATAGGCATCTCGCATTATAATATCACCATTTACTTCTTAAAAGTAAAATCTGCGTTTGAATGAATAGACATTTTTACATGGGAGCGCAAATTACTCGCCACGTTATGAACTAATTTGCGAAGTCCAAATTCGGCAAAGTAAGGCAGCTTCTATTTCAGAGTCGTAGTTAGTTTCAGAGTATTTAGTTAAGACACTTTTACAAATGTCTCATAATTTACTTACCCCAGTAAACAACGATGAGCACACTTGAGAATCGCTACATTGTGATGTGATAGTATATGTTTCTAAAACTGATCCATATAATACGGTGTGAATAAGCTTAAAATAAAGTAAAATAATGCTTACTTATGGAATGTAATACGACAATTGGGTTTATTCTCTTTTTCACATCTATTTTTACAAGTTTTCATATCAAAAGTCAACATTTTGCCGTGTTATTTCGTAAAATGAACCGATGATGCCTCGACCATAGTTCGCACAAGAATGATGACGTCACGTTTTCAAATTTCACTTGAAGCCAAATGCGAGCCCAGCCGGCTCAATGGAACCGGTATGGGGAGTGGGGATAATACGCTTTTAATCACTTAGGGCAGGTCTACTAATATTCATATGTCTATGGTTCGCATTCAAATTTAAATATGTCGAAATTCATATTTTTATTTCTAATAGTAAAATTTGAAAGTGTATTTTATTACTTTTCAAAAGCAGTTTTTAGTTTTCGGATGCATTCAGAAATATTCCATTTATTTGGATTTTAAATGTTACGAACTTTTGTCAAAATATTGTAGAAGCTTAAGAGAAAATTAGAAGCATACTTTTTTGACCCGAGATGTACTGTTCACAGAACTACCAGTCTATGTTCAAAATGGTTAAAATTTGTTATGTAATTCTTTTTCGGAGTAAAGAAGACCTTGTAGTAGCGAAGCGAAGATCATTTCTGGAAGTGACTCGCGTAACCATGGAGATCTCTCTCCCGATAGCCAGTTTTTCCCTGAATTTCTTATGGGGCTTCTCTGTATTATTAACGTTGAGCTGAGATTGATTAACTATGAATACGAAAACTGTGATTTTTACATTATTTTTATTTGATTTAGATATGAGACGCTACAAAAAGTAGGAAACAAAAATGGTTGTGTTGGACAGAGAAAATTAATTATATAACGTTTTTAACAAATCTATCATTAAAACATATTATTATTTATTTGACTATATAAATTCGTATCTAGGTTTCAAAACAAAAGCTTCAGTTTTTACATGGACCAATCAGAATGCAAGAAATGGCATATTTTTAAATGGCCACTCTGCATATTTGTTTAACTTACATCATAACAAATACAAACCATTTAGGAATATGCAGCTTTAGATTTTTTTATAAATCAATATTTATTAACCTGTTGTACAACAACGTCATAGCAGTTGGGTTTCGAGCGGCTGTGCCCCATGCGTAGACGTTACAACAGTTGTCTTGCGAACATGTATCAATGAAAAATTATCAAAATATCATGCAAGCAAATGTACAATAATTTTGTACATACATATGCATTTTTTAGTGCAACATCAGGAAAAAAAAAAATTCTAAATATTCCACTTATAAATATTTTCCTGACACTGCCACTTTTTTTTGCTATACTTCTTATATAAAAAGTTACTGTTATTTGTGATTTTTACACGTGCAAAATATATTTTTGTGTATTTTTGAAGTTATTCTATATCAGCATTAATTACCCTTTTGTAGGAATTTGTTTACTGGTACAATCAGAGGAGAGAACTTTACTGGTGTCTATCAGATATTGATATTTTCTGATGGTATTATTTACAGGTGCTATTTTAGACCGTAACGGTTTGAGGCCATCCCGGTTTTATATAACAACTGACAATGTATTGGTGATGGCTTCCGAAGTGGGTGTTTATGATGTTGATCCCGCTAATGTTATCCTCAAGGTGTGTTGTATTTTGTATTTACTAATAGTCGTAATTTAACCAGAGCTGGATGTCCACATTGAACCAACAACTCTCATCAAATGAGTTTTGAAGTTGCAAAACCCGTTCTGGAATTTTTCAACATATGCTGTCTTGAAAACTAAGAATGAACAAAAGAAAAATGGACATTTTTTGCAAAGTTATCTAAATAATAAAGTGTTGTTATTTAGCAAAGATTAGAAAAAGTAATAATATTATGTTACCGCGCAATTAAATATTCCTACTTTAGAGTACCATTCTTTTATTGCCTATAATATATCCTAATTACACTTTTCTTATTGGATTCACATTATGCACCTCAATCTATCTCTTACCGAGGGACGAATCACATTTGGAAGGATAAATTCTAATAAAATCCTTGTAGCGCCCATCTTAAAATTTGCTTTTCTTTTCCTAAACACGTTTGTTAAAGAACATATATATATGTATTATTAAAATAAATACCAGGTTTAAATAATAGCGTTTCCAATAACATGAGTTCCGAATTATGTCCTCTGCATGCGAACTGCATCTAAATTTCTCTAATAAACAATAAACAGTGTTAATCTCTAGTGACCTCCCAGGTGTATATATATGGTCCTGTATATTATCTGTCTGTACAGAATATAAATAAATAATAATATATGTGCATTTTAACCCAAAATTACATTCATTGGTCAACTTCATTGTACTGTAGATTTGTATTAGTGATCGACGAACCGGTGGCTGCAATCTGTAAGTCATAAGTTATTATAACAGTTTGTCTAGTCTATAGTTAGTAATAAGATAGAAAGAGCATTATATATTTGTAGAGCGCCCTTGAGGTGATTTTTCATAAACACGGCGCTACACAAATCATCCGAATATTATTATTATTATCAATCTGTTCCAAAAAGTTTTATGCGACTATCTCGATATTATCAAGAAAATTCCAGAGCTGGTTTTGCAACTCCACCACTCTCATTAATTGTTCATTTTGTTTCAGAACTTAAATATTGAAACAATATTTAATCATCAAATCATCATTCACATCACTAACCTGATAAAATAGATTATTTCAGTGAAGGTGATTTGAACTCAAGACCTTCTGCTAATCGGTTGTCTGCTTTAACCACTGAGTTATCGCGTCAACCTTGAGCCCCACCATTTATTGCAAATGAGGTGCTTTAACTTCTTGGATGCTAAATTTTTGCCACTTGCCAGCTGATTCTATTTTAGTAATAACTTACTTGTTTTTTGCAAAATTATGTTTTTTGTATAATTTATCAAATTTTGTTTCCCTGGAATAGCAGAGAAATGTTTTTTTTAAATGTATCTTTAAGGATACACTAGCGTTGAAGAGGTTAATACACAATTCGACATAATATAGATTGATAATAATTTGACATAAAAAATTTGAATAGCTGTCCAGAGTTCAAATTACGGTTGCAGCAATGTCTTTTTCCATACGTTTTTCTAATACATACGATTGGATGATAATTAATACTGTTTCAATATTTGATATCATCATGGAGCACTTTTCACATTTTCAGTCTTGTCTTACATTTTTAATTAATAGAAATAATATATTGTTTGGGAACTATTTTAATGTTGTGATACCTTATTTTTCAGAGTCGTTTGAAGCCAGGTCGTATGTTGCTTGTGGATACAGAAGAGAAGAAAATGATTCAAGACGTTGAACTTAAACTGCACATTTCTTCCAGCCGGCCGCATTCCCAATGGCTTAAAGAACAGGTAAACTAATCTGCTATGAATCCTTAAAGCATTTACTAATTTAATATAACCGCATTCTTACTGTGCCAGTTGATTACTATTTCTACAGAATGTGCTATCTATCCTTATTACAACATATTGTCGTCGACTAAGGACCAGAAAGACAACTATCTCGCATTTTTATAGAGTTCGAATGACGAATGTAAAACTATGGCATACTACAACCAATTACTACAATTGCAACCGACTATATTATCGAAGCTTCTGACTCACATAATGTTGTCATTTCACACTTAGGATGGGTTATTTCTCAGAATTTGAACAATTCATCAAATTTCAAAGTTACAATTCAAGTTTTGTGAAAGTTATTTTCAAGTTCTGTTATTATTTTATCACGGGATTTTACATTATACATAGGCTTTCACAGAACTTGAATGTTGACTTTGAAATTTGATGAGTTGTTCAAATTCTGTGAAACAACGTGTCCTTAATACTTAATACCAAAACACTACATAGCAGTTAATGTCAGGCTGCGCCTAAGTTTTAACGCTTTTTAACGATAAGGATCTGAAAATAGTTATGTTAAAACTAAACTCTAAAAAGAAAACCTGCGCAAATTGCATATTGCCAGAGCTCAATTTTTTTAAGTTTTTAGTGAGACATCTGATTTTCAACTTTACGCTCCTCATGAAAAGACAAATTTCATGATACATACTTCCTTCTGGTCCTTAGATATTATTTATTTATAATCTAATACAATACCTTTCATTACCAAGGATATGAAAGTTAATATTATTATGTATCTGATTATAATATTTGTCAAAAATTTTTCTTTTTCAAATATCCAATCCTGATTTGCAGATGGTGAGTTAAAAAATCTGACGGTTTACACTGTATCAAATTTGCAATCACATTAAATAATATTATTCTTGTTTACTCAGCTTTTGTTACAAAAAAATATTGTTTGCCGTAGCTATTGGTTAAGACGGCATGATTTATTATATTTTATGACTTTGTGTTTAACAACGTTTTTATTTCGTATCACTATTGATGTACCCATCACGAGTTTCTTACGCAACGAATATTTATTATGAATATTATTTTATTCATTTAAATGCAGACCAGTAAAAAGTAACTACTAATTTGAATATGGTTCTAGATTCTTGTCCCACTGAACTAAGCATGCTAGCTTAAATATAGGGTTTTCCAATAAGAGGTGTTATTTTGATATTCAATCGTAAAAGATCAATGGTTTCATTGCTTGTGTGGCACGTAGCGCCGTCTTGTTGAAAGTAAACTTTGTCCAGATCAATACCATCCAATTCCGGCCATAAAAAATCATTAATCATCTCTCGATAGCGCAATCCATTCACCGTAACTGTTGCTCCAGCTTCATTTTCGAAAAAGTAAGGTCCAATGACTCCGCCGGACCATAAACCGCACCAAACAGTCACACGTTGAGAATAGAGAGGCTTTTCAACAATATCTCTTGGGTTTTCTAAGCCCCAGATGTGACAATTTTCCTTGTTGACGAAGCCACCGAGGTGGAAATGGGCCTCATCACTTAAGATGATTTGCATTTGATACACTTAAGTGAATTTTAATAATTTCAATGCGTTGTTGAAGCTTGTATTGTTCCATTTTTATTAATGGCGTAGTTTCTACTTGTCAAATGTCAAAAAATGACAGCTTCAAAAGTAACATCTACCGAAATAGCGGGCTATTCAAAATAACACCTCTTATTGGAAAACCCTATAGGTAAAATAACAATTGAGAATCAGCTGATATTCAAATTGATGTTTTTCAACATGCAACAATATTTTCTATACCAAATAATAGTTATTTTACCTGATGCATAGGCATCTTTATCTTTTATTTCGTATTTAGGCCCTGTGTACACGTCAGAGTATTTTTTGCTGCGACTTCACATTTTGTCGCTGATACTGTGGGCGGCACACACATCGCACATCGCACGCATACCGCACAGCCGCAGAAAGAACATTGACATGTGCACCAAGCCTTACCATGCCCGTTAGCACATATTTTGACAGTTCTCATTTAATATTAACACCATAAGAACTGGCAGTAACATATTTTGACAGTTCCTCATACAAACGAACTGCCATCAACAATGTAATAGGTATTGACCTTTTTCACCCTCATTAACGGCATACCTGACAGTAAGAACTGTCAAAATATGTTCTTATATCTGAGACCTATGAAAATAAGTGATAAACTGGTAAACGTAAGTTACGTTTACACTTATCTACGCGTTCATAGATGGCGTTAATGTTTACCCTTAAATGTCACACCAACAATGTTAGAAGGGAGGGACTTAAACCCCTGCACTCGCTTATGATTTAATTTAACGCTTCCGCTAAATTTAACGCTTAAGTAGGCAGATGTTATTCCATCAAATGATAATAATGATGTTGTATTTTAATATGTATAGATAATTTATTATTATTATCAAACCGAAGGAACAAGCTTCTCTACAATATAAAACATCTTAAAAATGATTGAATAACTTGTAGATTGTAATGGACGACTTGCGTAAAGAACATGAAGCCATCACTAACGGAGTTGCGTGCGTCAACGGGCTGAATGGGTACGGGACCGTGTGCAGCGGCATGGCTGACAAGAGGCTGCCCCTGTATGGCTACTCCATCGAGACTATCAACATGCTCATCATGCCCATGATTCAGAACAAGTAAACAACGCTCATTAAATCATATTAACACTTTATTATTTCATTAGTTAAGAAGCTGTTAGAAGGGATTTTTTGATGCAGGTCTTTGACAGAAAAACAAATTCCGATGGCTTTCATTCCTTTTTTGGTTATAATTTTTTTTTATAATATGTAGTCACAAAAAATTACAGTTTTTTTTTTTTATAAATGTGTTCAATTATTTACATGAATTGTTTTTTCCTTGTTTTAGGAAAGAAGCTTTGGGAAGCATGGGAAATGATATTCCTCTAGCCTGCCTGTCGTTGTTCCAACCTCTCCCCTACGATTACTTCAAGCAACTTTTCGCCCAAGTTACCAATCCACCCATCGATCCATTCAGGTAAGATTCTCTATTGATTTGAACATTCAAACTCGACCATCTTATCAGTAACGCTCAAGCTTCTTTGAGAAGCTATTCAATGGATAAAACACATGTCAACTGTATTATATATGTGTCCTCAGGGAGAAGGTGGTGATGTCCCTGTTGTGCCCCATCGGGCCCGTGGGCAACCTGCTGCAGCCCTCGGCACAGTTTGTGCACCGTCTGTTCCTGCCACAGCCCATCCTGTCCATCCCGGACCTGCAGGTCATCAAGCATACCAAGCACAGGGGGTGGAAGGTATTAAATCTTCGTATTCCTTCTTCATTAGTCTTCTGGGGCCTAATTTTAGATGCAGGCCTCCCTCGAAGGTCTAGGGTTTGGTCGATTTTGGGCCCTCTGACTCATCCGAATCAGCCAGCTCCAAGTACAGTTAAACACTCGAGCGATGGAGATTTCATGGGTGTTCAGGTTTTCGATTCGGCCATTCAATTTAATTAATGCCATATCAATCATATGTACAATAATATTACGATTACATATATACAATAATAAGAACAGTCTTAAGCATTAAATTAACGGGGTCAACACCTCTCTCCAGTGTACTCTGACGCTTGAGTCTGGACTCACTCTGGCGGGATTAAAAACTCGTTAAATTTCTATAGCTGTCCTATCGATAAGCTATGTGAGCTCTTACTGCCTAAGTAATATTGCCATTACTTTTTTGTTATTTCTTGACTAAGGATAATGGTTTCTTACATGCGTTTTTGCATATCCTGATAACAACATAAATTTGTTTCCAGTGCAAAGTGCTGGACGGTTCGTACGACTACACGGAGGGTGTTGCAGGTCTGGAGACGGCCCTGGCCATCCTGTGCACGCAGGCTGAGGAGGCCAGCCGCGCTGGCTACCAGCTCATAGTGCTGTCCGATCGCAGGGCAGGGCCGGACAGGGTTCCTGTTAGCACACTGCTGGCTTTAGGTATGTCACTTAACTGTTTAAACTTAACACTGACTGGCTTTTGTGTTTCCTTCGAACTTCTACAACATGGGTATCTTCACCCTCCTTTATCTCCTTGAAAATATTCTCCACACTACATCCCGAAATTATGATACAGACCTTGAGGTGAAGGGTGTTTTATACATTATTCCTCCACCCTTGAATTGAAATGTTGCTCGCAATGACTTTAAATATGTTGAAAGATCCACCTATCCTTCCTCATTCCAGTTCTTGCTTTCTTTTTGTCACACTGCAGCTCTTGTGTGATCATTAAATAAATTAACAATATGTTTTCATTGTACATCATTATTATAATCAATTTTGACTTTTTTTTTTTTAAATAGATATGTATAAATACTTGCATTATGCAGTGAAATTGGGCATGAAATATTAATTGCAACAAGTGAAATACTACAGCAGTTATCTGATTCGGTTTTTTTGGTTTGTTTATCAGGAGCTGTTCATCACCACCTCATTGAGACCAGACAACGAATGAAAGTTGGATTGATTTTGGAAACAGCTGAAGCCAGGGAAGTTCATCATATGTGCGTTCTGCTTGGTAAGTTCACCTGTCGACATAGATATTATGTAGTTATGATAATACAATGTTCTCTGTTAATGTAGTGTTACATAATCATGTACATACTTTCTTTGATCAGGATACGGAGCTGATGCCATTTGCCCCTACCTCGTATTTGAATTGGCTCAATCTCTGCGTGCTGATGGAGTTCTGGACCAGTCTGTGACTAACGATGACATTTACAAGGCATATGCCAAAGCAACGGAGACTGGCATTTCAAAGGTTTGTCCATATCTTACTTTCATGTAATAGTAAAGCATTTACTACATCTTTAAATGCATTACGCAATATGTACGTATTTGCAACTGTTTTAATGTTCTGTTTTGTTTGTTTCAGGTCATGGCTAAAATGGGAATCAGCACCTTACAATCGTACAAGGGAGCACAGATCTTTGAGGCTGTCGGCCTAAATGATGACGTTATTGAGCGTTGCTTCAAGGGAACCCAATCTCGAATTGGTAATTGTTATGAGTTATCTGTTATTGGACATTGATTTCTCTCATTCTTTATGTTTTTCTGTGCACTTCTTTAGCAGCTTAACTTACAAAGATTTTATTTTATCTTATAGGTGGAGTGAATTTGGAAATTCTCGCAAAGGAAATTTTGGAGCGCCACAGTCTTGCCTATAGGGACAGAGCTGATTTGATTATTTTGAGGTAACTAACACATGTGATAAATTAATTTCGGTAAGCACATAGACATACAAATTGATAGACTTGCCCTAACATGAAATCTGGGTATCATTTCGAGGAGCCGGAGGTAAACCAAGTGACAGTATTTTTGGCCCCAGGAGGGTTTGAGAATACTTTGCCTATACTATGACATCAGTCGTACATTGACCACCGAAGAGCGAACGTCGAAATAACCAGGCCCTGGGGAGAAAAGTAAAGGAAGGCAAAGGTTTGCAGCGCAGTCCATTGTAGAACTTTTCTGTGCAGAATCGGTCCAATTGGTCGGTCCTGGTTTCAAACGAATCGCCTGGTTTAGCGACGTTAATAAATGAGTGAGGTGTCAAAGTGTCTAAGTAAATAGTGTAACAAAATATAAAATTTTGGAAACAAGCCCGGACTGTATACCCGATTTGAGATTTTTAGTTAAGTTTGCACGCAGGCAGCAATTTGCGCGCCATTTTAAAAAGGATTAGTATTTCGTAAGCAGATAATTTTTCTAGGACTGAATGGTGGTCTTAGAATGCGAGTTGCCTGTATACTGTCAGATTCAGAGGCGGCTCTAGGCATCCAGGCGTGGTAGAAAAAAATATGTGACTAATCTATATTTGATATTGTGAAAAATGCCCATATATTCATATCTATATCAGTTTGTAGGTAGGTACGTCATGAGTCTGCGACTCATAATACATATTTTGTTAATTTATATTAAATTGGAAATAACTACACAATCCATGTACTTACGGCAAATTATTACATTTTAATGTAGTTGTGCACAACATTAAAGTATATAAAATAAGAGTTTGAGACGCCCGTCCGCAGTATCGAAAGATACTGGGTACGAAGCTAAGAGTATGGTGGTTCCGTGGTGCAAAGCGTCCGGACGTTTATCAATTCTTATTTTTATTTGACAATGATCTTTTACGTTTTTAGTTTCGTTTCATTCTTCAGCTTTATTCTACATCGATAAAGAATTATTCCAAACCTTTCCCGAACTGCGGTTGAAAAACAACCATTGTTCCACACACGACAAGCGTGTAAAATAAAAAACCGACATATGTTTATGTCACTATCTCCTTAAAACATGTAATATTCATCGTGCTGTTTCCCTCACGGCCATGACCTAAGCGTCCCTAAGTTTTCTTCGGTACCTAATTGTTACTTAGACGAAAGACATAGTCCCATCTCGTTTATTATATGGCGCGTAGATGAAGAAGACAGTAGATGCCAATATCGGGGACATTCTTTACATTGACCCAGCTAATCATGTGGCTTGTGAATGGAAGCTTCTATTAGAGACAATAGATGTCACTGCTCGCCACTCGCGGCTCTGCTATTTCGCAGTACATTTCAAATAAATTAAGAATAAAACCAGTTGTTTTGATGCACATAATTTATCATTATTGTTCTCATATAATTTTGGGGGGTCAAACACCAATTGGCCTAAGGGAAGAACCGCCACTGGTGAGATTCATTTATTGACAAATCATAGAAAGGGCGACGGTCGAGCCGCCTCCCGCACTCCGCACAACTTGATTTGATCCCCTTTCCATGATTGACTGGTCTATCCATTTAGATGCCTATTGGTAAACAAGATTTTCAGTTACCTGCACACATTCAAATTCAATTTTCTCTAAACCCAATTTTCAAAGTTGCGACGTTTTTCTTGCGTGACCAAAATATATGAACCAAATGCATTGAGTCAATTTGATACCCTTATCAATAAATAGTAATTTGACGCCAACAGGACACCGGGATCTTACCACTGGAGGGCAGGAGGAGAAAAGCACATCAATGACCCCACTTCCATCGCCAACTTACAAGAGGCAGCTTCTCTGAACAGTTTGAGTGCATATGACAAATACAGGTTAAATCTTAATATATTTTATCATTGTTATTTAAAAATTATAAAATAAATACATAATAATATATTTTTATCAAACAGGGAGAGTTCAATGGAATCAATCCGTGATTGCACACTTCGTGGACAACTTGAACTTGCAACACTGGATCAGGCCATTCCCATTGATGAAGTAGAAGCTACTTCTGAGATTGTCAAAAGATTTGCTACAGGTAAAACATCACTGATATTTATAGAATTTAGATCAGAGTAATAATGATTTTTTAAGATCGAATAATTTATTGAGTTAAATCTCAAACTGTAATATTTGGTTCCATGGCAACTCAGGACAGTGTAAATTCTATGCACTTTTGTAAGGCGATATAAAGTCGCTGAAAAAATGGCCTGTATATTGTCAATATTGTTAATATTGTCTTCACTGATTCAATGTTATATGGTCATGAATGAAGTCTTTTTATGTAATTATTGTTTTTAGGTGCTATGTCATTTGGATCTATTTCTCTGGAGACACATACCGCCCTCGCTATTGCTATGAACCGTATTGGAGGAAAGTCTAACACGGGAGAGGGAGGAGAGGATGCTGATCGCTACTTGAACCAGGTTAGTTTCACCACTGCTTTACATTGAAAAGATTTCATAGTGCTCATAACTTATTGCTCTTGTACGTAATTTTGTAATATGCATCGTTTTTTAGGATCCTGAGTTCAACAGAAGGTCTGCCATCAAGCAAGTGGCATCGGGTAGGTTTGGTGTGACCGCCTCGTATCTTGCCCACGCTGATGATTTACAAATCAAAATGGCTCAAGGAGCTAAGCCCGGAGAAGGTGGTGAATTGCCAGGTAAATAAAACTTAATGAAACTTACAAATATATAAATACACACTGATCCTGCTTCTGAGAGCGCCTTTGGTCGCTCTTTCTCTCTTTATCAGCGGTAAGCGTTTACATACAGGGCCGGCCTTGTGCAAGCAACTAACTCAATTCGTACTCAAGTCTTTGATGTCCTGCTATCTGACATTCTTGCCAACCATAGAATAAAGAATAACACAAGAAGTGCCTTGTGGGCGTGTTTCGTGATCCAAATATTTGCCCAATTGAGGCCCATATTTCCATACAAAACTGTGTTTTCGAAATTCAAATGAGATCTACAATGTCAGGCGTGTGTAAGTGAGACGGAACTCTGTATGGTTGGGCTAAATGGAACATTTGTTGTCATTCAAATTTGTATGGAAGGCACTTCTAGTGTTATATTCTTTATTATATGTGGCCGACCCATTGCAGTTTTTAGGACCTAAAAAAATCTTGCAATGCCTTCTTAGTAATAATAATAACACAGCATTTATATAGCGCAGTTTAGTGTTATTTCACTTCAAGTGCGCTTTACTATAACAAACTTAAAAACAGTAATTTAGTATTAGTGGTCATGTTCTGTATATTATTTCTACAGTGCGCCTTACCCAATACAGATCTAATGTAACACTAAGGGGGTTTTTCACTATCTCTGATTATGTTCTGACTAAGTACTAATCCGCGGATTAGTCATTTTTTCGTTTTCACTATATCTGAATAATGCTAACGCTCGGGTTAAAGTTAGATTTGACTAATCAGTGCTCGAACTTCACGTTAGGCGCTATTCCTCGAATCAAAGATGGCGTCAAAACATTCCGAGTTTAACAGCTGAGAAGTGAGTCGAATTTTGTAGAATGAATTTGAATGCTTGTATGATCCATCCTGAATTATTTGATTGTGTTCAAAATAAGAAACAATGTATTAATTCGACACGAATCTATCTAAAATGACCTGATAATCAACATAACATAACCAAAAAAATGCACACTTCGCGGTGTGCGGACTGTGACGCATGACAGCCGTGGCAGTAGATGGACTAACTGCAAACATTTTGCGATGTTGTCAGACTATTTCGAGTGTTATCTATCCGGAAGCTCGAAACAATGGTGAAACGGTGGCCGTTGAATAACGAAGTTATTCTGAACTAAGCCAGCCAACGGATAGCTATTCAGATATTTAGCCCGACATAGTGAAATACCCCCTAAATGTACAGTTTATACAAAGCGATGACAAAACAAAGAATTACAATAGCAGAGCTATTATAGCACAGGACAAAACAAGAACATTAAAATTAAAACAGGAGGCAGTTTGTGCTCAGAAATGTGAATTCTTACTCAATTAGATTCATAATTGACATTCTGTTGAATCTATGTATGTATTTTCAAACGACTTATTATGCTTTTAAGGTTACAAGGTGACACCGGCCATTGCCGCTGTGCGATGCTCCGTTCCTGGAGTGGGTCTCATCTCCCCTCCTCCCCATCACGACATCTATTCCATTGAGGACTTGGCGGAGTTGATTTATGATCTCAAGTGTGCCAATCCCAATGCTCGTATTAGTGTCAAACTTGTGTCTGAAGTGGGAGTCGGTGTTGTGGCTTCTGGTGTTGCCAAAGTAAGAATAAATTATATCATATCTTCCATATACAACACCTTAATCTAAGATCTGACTTGTTAAAGCTAGTTCTAAATTGACTGATTGTTTTAAGTGTATTGTATTTTAACGAATAATGTATTCTTATCTTCAGGGTAAAGCTGAACATATTGTGATCTCCGGTCATGACGGAGGCACTGGAGCTAGTTCCTGGACTGGCATCAAGAGTGCCGGTCTTCCTTGGGAACTCGGAGTGGCCGAAACACATCAAGTCTTGGTCCTCAATAATTTGCGGTCAAGGTGCGTACAATATCATTTTCTTTGTCTTTTTTCAAAATTTTATAACATTAAATTTCTAATTTTACAATATGCCATATTAACTACTGACTTCTATAACATAGAATTTCTATTTTTACAATATGCCATATTACCTACTGCCTTCTATAGCATAGAATTTATAATTTTACAATACGCCATATTACCTACTGTCTTCTCAAAGTTCCTACTTTGTGTATGAGGGATGGGACTGATGGATCTCAATGTATTTTTTAGAGTGGTGCTCCAAGCCGATGGACAACTCAGGACAGGCTTTGATGTGGTGGTAGCTGCTTGTCTTGGTGCTGATGAATTCGGCTTCAGTACTGCTCCTCTTATTGCTCTCGGTAACTACCTTTAAACTACTTTTAAACTATACGGCACAATATAAATTTGAAACAATATACATATTATGAATCACCCAGAAGTACAAGAGAGCTTTTGCGTTTCAGCAAGTTGTAAATAATATTGGGTTTAAATATGATTTCAGGATGTACCATGATGCGCAAGTGTCATCTTAACACTTGTCCCGTGGGAATTGCGACGCAAGATCCTGAACTCAGGAAGAAGTTTGCAGGAAAACCAGAACATGTCATTAACTACTTGTTCATGTTGGCAGAGGAGGTAATTAATTCCACAGCCCACACAATGACAAACATTACAAACTTATACACACGCTATTGTTGAGATGACCTACTGCCAGTAGGTTATCCTTCTTATATGTATGTTTTGCTATGTTTACTATCTCACTTTCTCTAAAGACACTTAAGTTCTTTAGGAAACAATCGAAATAATTGTATTATTTATTATATTTTTTAAAAGAAAGACATACATTCCTGGGTTACGAATAACCTGACAAATATTTGAAAATATCCTACTACCACAACAGTAATCGGAAAATGTTGCTTGTGGAGTGATGACTTAACCAGCCGAGGAATTGAACTCACGAAGCCTTGAGTGAGACCCAGACGCAATGCCAACTTAACCACTGACCGGTCAATATAATAATAAGTAATTTGCGTGTATTTACAAATGAAATGTTATTCCTTGGCTTTTACTAGTGTTTGCCGTGCAATGAAAACTTTTTTTCATCACACTCGAGGGCATTTTGGCAACTTTTTATGCAGTTTGGTTAGAGATAGCATATGACCTCACATGACACGTGACAGTTTAATACAATATCGAAAGGACGGCAATTACCATAACTTTGGCTTGCCACTTTTGCATAAAGTGTCTTATCAGTTTGTAATGTCATTGGTAGCTACAGTTGGGCGACTCTTTCGAAAACCATTGCGGTATATGGTCCCATGTGCGCACGTGACGATGCTACATTAGGGTGAATTTGGGTGGATTTTGAAATAGTTACCCAAATTTCGCCGCGACACAAGTTGCTTGTGTGCGCCTTGCCTAATTTCCACAGTGAAAAATTATTTAAATTTCGTAATTTCGTAAAAGTAGGTACTCCATATTTAATTGCTCATCTAAACACAAGAGTTCCCTAGTGAGATGAGCGGCTTATGATTTTTTTTGTAATTTACCATTTTTGTATAATAAATATTTTTTGGCTAGCAAGCTCATTTATCAATGGCCAGGTATAAAGAATTTAGGTACTTCTTGGAGACAATGTATTTTTTCATTTAATAATATTTGTTTTTATATCGAAAGGTCCGTTCACACATGGCTAGCTTAGGAGTGAGGAAATTCCAAGATCTTATTGGTCGCACTGACTTTCTAAAAGTCAGGGAAAATAATTCCAACCCTAAGGCAAAGATGCTGAATCTTTCACTTATCCTGAAGAATGCACTTCACATGAGACCAGGAGTTAATATTGTTGGAGGTTCTGAAACGCAGGTAAATAATTTTTTTTTTATGTTTTTCAAAAACATTAATGTTTATTTTGTAATATTTAATCATTGAAGACAATATTAGCGATTCTTCAACGAAAATTAAACAGAAAAATCAGAAAAAGATACGGTCACATCTAGGACTTGAACCCAGGACCCTTGCCTTGTCGGGGCACCGCTCTACCAACTGAGCTAATGGGACCCTATACCATATTTAACTGTATGATACTTCGAATAAGAACCACCAATATTATCTTCATTTTCTTAAGCTATTCCAAAAAGTAAATATTTAATTTTGTAATTGTAATATTAATATGTTACGTAAAATTAAATATTTTAAAAGTATTGTAATAATTCTACTAATTTTTAATCTCATGGTTCAGATTTAGTATCGTATGGATGTACTAACAAGCTAAATTCGATTCATTTTACAGGACTTCCAACTAGAGAAGAGGCTCGATAACATCTTGATTGAGAAATGCCAAGGAATTCTAGATGGCACCAAAACCTTGGTTGACATCAAAATGAACATTCACAATGAAGCCAGAGCTTTTGCTTCCACCCTGTCCTATCATCTTGCATTGTGAGCAAATTGAAATAACTCCTTATTTTTATAAAAGGTGTTTTAGAAATGACAAGATTGTAAAATAATGGCCATTTTTTTTTTAGGAAATTTGGTGAACCCGGTTTGCCTGATGGAACTAAGATAAACATCGCCCTCCAAGGATCTGCTGGTCAGAGCTTCTGTGCTTTCCTCGTTAAGGGGGTCACTATTACCCTGGAAGGAGATGCAAATGATTATGTTGGTAAGAAAAATCACATCACTCATCAACCAGTATTATTGCTAACCACATGGATGAAACTTGGAACCATAAATAAACAACTCATTAGATCGTATTTTCGGACTTTTTGTATGAAACAAATTGGTCAATATATAGACAGTACAATTCTCATTTGGAGCCTACTTATTATACTATACACCAATGAAAAACTCTGAAAGTTTATTCCATAGACTTTGAGAGTTTTTCATTGGTGGATATAGTGAGGCAATCATATGACTTCATAATATTTCGGTTCCAATTTTCGATCGTAGTTATACATACCTGGTTGGAACTTTGGTATCTATGTACTTAAATTTAATTTATTAGAAAAATCATCACTATTCACCAAGTATTACTCTTAACCATATCAAATCACTTTGGGGGAAAGTAGGAACTTTGGTAGGTACGAGTACCTACTTAAACTCAATTTATTAGTAAAGTCACATCACTATTCAATCATTATTGTTTGCCATATAACAAAATTACATGCATGAAAGTCGGAACTACTGGTACCTACTTACATTTTATTTACACAAAGCATTTTTGGTTACGGTTACTATAATCATTTTTTTCTATATAGGTAAGGGACTTTCTGGAGGAACTGTTATCATCTTCCCTCCAAAGACCTCTCCATTTGAATCCCACTTGAATGTAATTGTTGGAAATGTGTGTCTGTACGGAGCAACAACCGGAAGAGCGTACTTCAGGTGAAATTTTTACATAATATGCATACAAACAACATAATGTGTACATATATGTAATTTAAAATATTTACACAAGGCATATTTTAAAAACACTTTTTATCATTTAGAAGACAACAATGGGAAACAACCATTTCAGTAACCGGGAATGTAAAATAATGCATTTAAAATAAATTTCGTTAAAATTACAAGCGATTGTTCACTTGGCGGCCATTGTTATGTGAAAGTTTTGAGGTTAGTTTTTTTTTCTTCTCTTATTAAATCTAAAAACCCAAAATAGGTTCTTATGTTCTTAGTACCTATTTTAATATTATAATGTCAAAACATGGCGTGAAGAAAAGTCGTTTTTTAAAGGAAATATCTATTAAAATGCATTATTTTCCATTTTTGGTTACTGAAATAGTTGTATCCCATTGTTATCTAACTGATACAAAGTATTTTTTTAAATAAATTCTGCCTATTAACCGTGTACCGCTTGTCTGTATATTTACTAGATTACTTTTGTTTATAGGGGAATCGCTTCAGAGCGTTTCTGCGTGCGTAACTCTGGCTGTGTGGCCGTAGTAGAGGGAGTGGGTGACCACGGGTGTGAGTACATGACCGGAGGCGTGGTGCTCATTCTCGGGCTCACCGGAAGGAACTTTGGTGCTGGCATGAGCGGTACGTAAAAACTAAATTTTCATTACAAACGTTACCGAAAATTAGAGTCGGTTTTTTAAAGTTCTTCTTTTTCATTAATGCCAGTTTTCTTGTGACAATTCTCGGGTACCTGGAGATATAAACAAGAATATGTGTACATAATAATATATGTTTTCAAAACTCATGTAACTGTTATTGTTTTATTTCAGGTGGTATCGCATATGTGCTTGATACAGACGGCTCTTTCAAAATAAAATGCAACCCTGAGATGGTTCACCTGTACCCTCTGGATGTTAAGGAAGATATAGATTACGTCAAGACACTACTTGAAGAATTTGTCCAATACACTGGGTAAGCTATGCAGTGTATATGTTATTATTGTTCACATCAAAAACAAACAAAACAATATATCTAAATAATTTTGCAATTTTCAGCTCCATCATTGCCTCCGATCTCCTGAAGACCTGGCCCGCCTGCACCAGCCAGTTTGTGAAGGTGTTCCCCATTGAGTACCAGCGCGCCCTGACGCAGATGGCTCTGCAGCCTGTGGTGCCGGCCATCCAGAACAATGTCCATCCCGCTCCCATTCCATCGGCGCCCATTGCCGACATCGAAGAGTCAGTCAAGGATCTCACTGTGGAGAAGAAGCGCTTGGAGAAACTGCTCGATAAGACACGGTAAATATATTTAACTTCTTTTTAGCAACACATTTAGAAAGCAATCACTTAGATATAATGAGGCATAGGCAGCTTTTGAATGATTATGGAAGATACTGGGAACTTTAGATGTCAAAATGATTAGATAATATACATAATTAAGGCGATGCCATACGTCGTGTGACATTTTGAGTCAAGCCGCTAACAATAACACCCCTTATATAGATGGCGATAAGGTTTAAATTCCCGTTCAACACCATCCGTCTTTTTTGATAAATACAAGAAAAAACATTGCCAAAAAGTAGCTTTTATTTTATTTTGCGGACGTTCAGGCAGAAATATTTATTTGTTTTACGATCATTTTATAAAGAACTTAATTTGCCACATTATATAATAAAACCGTAACCGAAAATGCGTTCGTAAGTAGGAGATTTTGAACTTTAAAGCAGTTTTTATAGGCCTGATACGTTATTTTTTCTAGGCATATTAAAAGACTTGTCTAAAAAATACTGGATCATCTCGTAGGCCAAGATGTGTTTAATTCCACTTAAATTTAGACTTGCAATTCAATTCGACAATGTTTTTTTTGTTTCATTCTTTAGATTCCTAAAAAAACGTTTTTTTTTTGTTTTTATTAATCCAGTACCCCACTACACAAGCAAGGGTCTCTTTAAAATGATTCAAAATTTATCAACATATTCATGAAAGAAAAGAGAAGAGATATAATCCAAAATTTTCACACGAGAGAGATTATTACAATTTCGTTTTTTTACACTATTCGGGTAAATAAACTGTTGTACACATTTTTGACATATTGCGTGTTTATAGGGTTGCATAAACCATGGAAGTATCCCCATAAAATTTCATATTGTGTTTTAAATTCAATTTATTTTCAGTGGCTTCATGAAGTACCCGCGCGAGACAGTGGTGTACCGCGCGGCCGAAAAGCGACTGAAGGACTGGGACGAGGTGTACGACAAGCCACATGTCAGGCGAGGGCTCCGAATGCAGGCCGCCCGCTGTATGGACTGCGGAGTGCCCTTCTGCCAGTCCATCCACGGCTGTCCCCTGGGCAACATCATCCCCAAGTGGAACGATCTGATCTTCCAAGGAAACTGGAAAGAGGCCCTGAAGCAGTTGCTGCAGACCAACAACTTCCCAGGTATATAACACTTAGAGATGCTGAAGGCTCTGGTAAACGAGCAACTTTTCATGACAATATATTTCCGTCAAGATTTCCATATTGTCGTTCAAGATTGTGCAAGATTGTCGTGCATAACCTTTTCTTGTCGACGTATAGTCTTGTAATGAATAATTTCTAATTTTTTTTTCATCTTTATACAAATTTGGCGGAGATTATATCTCTATCTGTCCTATATCTCGTTTATCAGCATCTTGTGGTTCAATTGCTTGAATCCCCGTCACATTTGACATTATGATCAAATCTGCCTTTTTTTTTTTTTTACTTTTTCTACTTCAGATATTATAACTCACCACGGAATATGATTCTGGCCCATCACCGATTGGTAAAATTTTAATTTGGTGTGTTTGATTAGCTGTCAAGCATACTGTCATTAACATTTGACCAAATGCTGACGGACCGAGAACCAAGAAATTTTATTTTCAAAAAATATTTAGAGTAGATTTGATGAAATACTTAAACTTAGTTCAACATGTAGGTTTAAAGAAAATAATATTTTTATAATTTTTAGAATTCACCGGTCGCGTTTGTCCTGCTCCATGTGAAGGAGCTTGTGTTCTTGGCATTTCTGAACCCCCCGTAACAATCAAGAACATTGAATGCGCCATCATTGACAATGCTTTTGAAAATGGATGGATTCTTCCGGAGGTTTGTTTCTTTTTATATATTATAATGCGCTTGTTTGTACCTTGTTAGAATCCAATTTTTATAACTTATAATACATATTTATGTTTTTATTTCAGATTCCCACAAACCGCAATGGAAAGACAGTTGGTATTGTCGGCTCTGGCCCAGCAGGAATGGCTTGCGCTCATCAACTCAACAAGGTAAGGATATTCTATTAGCCTCAATCAGTAGTTCAATTACTGAAACACAGATGGCACTAGCTTTTTCTTGTGCAACAGAATAAGACCAATTTTTCTCACATATCTTTCAGGCTGGTTCTTGGTGACAGTTTCAATCAATACTTTTTATTACATAATTCAAACACATATGGCACTAGCTGTTTTATTTTTCATCAAAATCAGCCAAATTGCTTTACTGACTGTGATTGAATTATTTTCTAGGCTGGATACTTGGTGACAGTGTTTGAGCGTAATGACAGCATCGGTGGCCTGCTGCAGTACGGCATTCCATCCATGAAGCTGTCAAAGGAGGTAGTGGCTCGGCGAGTGGAGCTCATGAGGCAGGAAGGAATCGTCTTCAAAACTAACATCAATGTCGGAAAGGATATCTCTGCAAAGGAATTAGCTAACGAGTAAGTTTGTACATTTCTTTATGTAAATGTTAATAACATGTTGCATTGTGTAAATTCCGACGTGGGAGTAATTTTATGTAAAACTAGCGCAGACAAATATCACGGGATATTATAATTCCAATTTTGAAGGAGACAATAAATTAAAATAATTTTATGTTAAAACTACTATTACTAACACTGCTATTAATCACGGGATATTATAATTCCAATTTTGATAAATACTTTCTGTTAAAATATATATATATATATATATATATAAATTTTTTTTTTAATGAAAAGTAATACGTAGGTACCTACTTTATTGCCCGTCTGAGTTCTTCATTCAACTGATTTCAATTTTGAGAATGACACTTAAATTCAAAGCAAATTTGAGTTCATTGAAGGTGGATAATTTCACGCAGGAATATTTCAAGCTAATGCACATCATCACAGACAACTGAAATTAGTATGTTTAATTATATAGATTGCCCCTGTATAGATTTTGTAAGTTAGGCTACAAGTGAAAAATATCACTACTTTGCATTAGCTCACGAGAGTCGAATTGAACTGTGAAGAATAGAGTGAACTGTATGAAGCCCTTCTCACGGGAACGACTCATCTCTGCCTCTAAAACTCATGACAAAAATGATTATAAATTGAACATTTTATTTTAGGTACTCGGCCGTAGTCCTGTGCATGGGGGCCACGTGGCCCCGGGACCTGCCCCTGAAGGGGAGGGAGCTGAACGGCATCTACTTCGCCATGGAGTTCCTGGAGGACTGGCAGAAGAGGCAGAAGGGACGTCCCAGCACCAATCCCATCCTTAGCGCCAAGGACAAACACGTCCTCGTCATTGGTGGAGGAGATACCGGGTAACAAATCTCATTCTGTAGATTGCTCTAATATTCTATAAGTAAATTTTTTTGTTTAATTTTTAACAGAAACTTTGTTTTCCAATAAATTTTCCAAGGGACTATAAAAAAAATTCTATAGCGGGCCATTTTTTAAATTCAGTCTTCAAGGGAACGAAAAAACCAAACTTTTTAATTTCTTATCGCCGATGCAAATTTTTTGCTGCGTCAGCTGATCCTATTTTCGTAATAACTTACTTGCTTTTTGCAAAAGTATATTTCTGTAAATTTTACCGTCTTACCTGATAATGTGTTTATATATTTATGAAAATAGTATATAATCTACCATAAGTGGTTTCCCCAGAATAGCTGGTTGATTTATTAATATCATAGTATAGTGGGAACTTCATAAGCTGTAGTAAGCTGTTCTTTCACTGTCGTTAAAAAGGTTCCATGATAAAACAGACCGGTGAAGAAAAGCAAAGAACAAGAATGAACAATCAATAAACCTAATATAACCTGACCTATTTTTTTTATCATATTCTGTATTCTCACTGTTATGTTATGTTGTGTTACGTTAAGATATGTTATGTTACCAATGTTAGTTATTTCAATGTGCGCTCTTAGGTAGTCAACATACAAATGATATCGTAGTTTATTCAAAGCATTCTCAATCCTCCTGGTGCCAAAAATATGGTCACGTGGTTTGCCTCCAGCTCGTCAAAATGTTACCCAGATTTCATGTTAGGGGACAAGTCTTTCAATTTGAATACCTATGGGTCTGGCCTTCCTTTCTGAATACTTTTACACTAAAATCAACGACTGTCAAAGTGTATTTAATATTATTTACCTTACTTATCACAGAAAAATACCAAAATAGATTATTAGCTTATTAATATTGACAAGAGATGCCAGTCCCTGTACCTCTGCAATATACTGCATGAGTGTTTTAGGTGTAAGCTTTGTGTATCTTGTTCTTTCCCCCGATTTAACACGTTGCACGCCATGTAGGTCACCGGTGACCTCATAATGAAAATCGTCATTTTTCTCCCTTAGCTTCATGACGGTCACCGGTGACCGCAGTTAATTTTCTTGATTTTCATAGAAAATTTTGGTCAAAAAATAAAGGAATACGTTTTGATGGTCGCCGATGCCATCTGAGTATTTTTTTTTCAAATTTAAAATGGTAATATTATAAATTTGTCATTATTTCAGGTGTGATTGCATCGCTACATCCCTGCGACAGGGTGCAAAGTCCATCACAACATTTGAGATCCTGCCCGAACCCAAGCCCAAGAGAGGGCAGGACAACCCGTGGCCGCAGTGGCCCAGAACATTCCGTGTTGAGTACGGCCATGAAGAAGTGAGAGTCAAGTTCGGAAATGACCCTAGAAAATACTCCACCCTCACCAAGGAGTTCCTGGATGATGGTAATTATCCTTATTGTAAAAAATAAAATTGAGTTTAATCATTTTTTCGTGATTCAATTTTAACATCAAACCAATGTTCATGAAAACTGTCAAAATGTTCTATCAAAACCCTCCTATTTTTGCCTAGATACTAAAATTCAAGATGGCCACCTATCTTATTCAAACATAAATAAATAAGAAAAAAACTCTAAATATATGATTCGGAAGAAGATTCAGATTTCTGTCGCTAGAGGTGTTGTCAGTGTCTAGGCATTTATATCAGAAGGTGTTGGTTTTATAATACTGTTTACTTATTTTTCAGTTCGTTTGTAAATGAAATTATTTAAACATCTTTTTTTATTACAATGTGACTTTAGAAAGGAACTAAACCAGTACCCTTTTTACCAATTGCAATTTTTCAACACTAGCAGCACTGAATAATATTGGTTATTTTCCAGGTGCTGGTAACATTTGCGGAGTAAGTGCCGTGCAGGTGGAATGGACCAAGGGGGCAGGAGGAAGGTGGGAGATGAAGGAGTTGGAGGGGACACAGAAGGTGTTCAAGGCAGACCTGGTGCTCCTAGCCATGGGATTCCTTGGCCCTGAGAGATATGTCGCTAATGAACTGGGTAAATTACATTTTCCATCAGTTTAGAAAATATTCCACTTACATGTTATTTTAAATTTACAACCATTACAAACATTATAGAATCTAAAAAGAAAATCTTTTATTTACAAATATTATAATATGTATTCGCAACATGTATTCATGAAATAAGAGTACAATTTTTTATTTTATTTTCAGAACTTCCTTTGGACAGCCGAAGCAATATCGAAACCCTGAAATCGAACATGTATTCCACTGAAATCAACAACGTCTTTGCTGCTGGAGGTAAAATTATATATTTTATTTGTTTTATTTTATTTATTTGTGTCTTTTAATACTTTTTGCCCATTATTAAATAGGAAATGTTTGATAAGCGCTCATATTAGAAAAATTTACAAAAATGTTGCAATAATACATAATTTAGCGCTAAGATAAGAAATTTGCTAAAATGTTCAACTTTTTCTGTTTACGAATTCTTGAAACCCTCTTCTACACTCTCGACGAGACTACCCACGGGAGCCTGAGCTGACATTATTTACAACTATGTATTTTCATATACCTGAGTCAAAGAACGCTAGGCGAACCATTACTGTAGAGGGGCTAATTTAATTTAACTTAATTTCAATACAGTCCCTTTTATTTACATAGGTACATATTTTGTCTTCAAATGGGGGCCTCGGCGCATGTAAGCTTCCAGTAAAGCTAACATTACCAAATAATGTTTTATAAAAAAATACTGCTGATGTATTAACAAAATATTTAAATAAATAAAATGGTGGAAGGGGGTGTGGTTGGTAATGAACGAACGCAGCCACTCAAAGCAAATAATAATCAAAAACATAACAACGCATTACGAAAATGATGAAGTTGTGCTACGGTCTTTCGCCTTAGATATCTCACTGATGTTTCTCTTTCCCATTTTATTGATTTGTCTTGTTTTTTTGTTTGTTTTGTTATTTAGATTGCCGCCGAGGCCAGTCCCTGGTGGTGTGGGCCATCAGCGAGGGTCGCCAGGCCGCCCGCGCTGTGGATAGCTTCCTGACCGGTGAACACTCCAACCTCCCCGTGCCCGGAGGAGTCGTACTGGGCCTATAAACCCTTCACTCTAGATCTACCGTGTCATGCTGATTCCCAGATATTCATGTTAACTAGTCGTCTCCACAACGTAAATAGTAGAGTATTAATGTCTAGTATTAATTTACATTCAACTCGAAACGTATTTTCATTTGAATTTACGATACTATCTACAAATTTAAAAGCTACTTTTCCTTTATAGGTATTCCTGTTTTAACTATGTAATTTTATTTTTGTGTTTTTACTTGATGACATTTATACGGAATTATTAAATTATCAACCAATTAGTAGAAACGCAGCAGTCGTATATGTGTTCCATCGGCAGCTATCTCCATATGCGGATGTTGCATATGTGATCCATGAAGTTTCACTAAAACATATAGGTACATTATGTTTCATGCTGCAGATGCGATGACTTATATTTATGGTCTTTAATCCAGCTTTGTAATCGTTTAACTGGATTTATAGCCCTTGAAATAAAAATTTAAAATCTGGGATCGAGTTTAATTTAAAAGTGATTCCCGTTTGGTTGAAAAATGCTTTTTTCTAATTTTCTTGTCGGTGTATAACATGAATAACCAGACGTTAACTCATTCCATGACATTTAATAATTCTGTTTTTGTTTTTGTTAACAAAAAGTATTTTGTCCACTATCATGATAAATGATAACATTCCTTCTGCATAACATGAAAGTGCACAGTTTTCGCTGTCATAAAAACATATCAGTTACAATAAAATATTTATATATTCTGTCACCATCACTTAATTTCAATACTAACTTATTGTTCTCTTGAATATTCCAAAAGTGTTTGCAGATTAGCTCATATTTTAATATAAAACATTTATTATTCCAAGAGGTTGCCAGACAATACTTCAGGTTGTGTAAGCTAAATTAGCGCACTCCTACTTTAGAGTAATCACTATAAGTATTGGTTAGTGTTGCATCAAACAAGAATAGTGGATTAAAAGTAAAAATGAGAGTAAAGTCTCTACCGCCATCTTCGCATAGTCCAAATTTATAGATTAAGTACAAGTTTATTATACATAGTTAAATTTTCTAGGTGTTTATAAACTGTTGTGGCTTTCTAAAAATTATATCTCATTGTTACATGTTGAAATTTTACTTTTATAATAAACCTGTATAAATACCTACCTTTCCACTCATAGCTGTTTTTATTGACATTTCAGCTACATACTGTGGAAATGGTTAAACATGGAACCACGGACACAGAATGTATTGAGAAAAATGAGTAATAACAGTAATACAACCGGTTAAATTTAAAAATAAATATTAACTTTAAAAAAAATTGTTTTTGAACTATAAAACATCTATTTTTATGTAATGAATCAGTTTCTACTTTCCGTCACGGTGCTACGCAATGAACGGCACGACCTAGTTTCACCAACATTTCATCCAATTTGAAAAAAAGTTTATAGAATGCATTGTCGTTGACAACAATTCTATCTGCTGAGTTTCAGCTTGGTCAGATGTCGGGAAGTGGGTTAATTTTCACTTCAAAAATTTTGCATTCATTCACGAAAACAAAAGTGAAATTAATTAACCAAGAGTTAAATTTCATACATGCAGATGAAATTCAAATGGTATGGCTAAATACAATGTCAAGGAAGTGTAAGAGAGACCAATGACAACATTGGTTTCAATTTAAATCTGCATGGAAGGCACTTCTAGTGTTCTTTATTCTATGATTTCTGCATTCTGATTCAATTAAGCACACATTTTTTATTATATCACAGATCAACCATGTTTTAGTTTTAATTTAAGATAGGTATTTATAAAGGTATCTTTATTGTGAAATGCACAAAACAACGTAATGATAAATCATTGATCTGTTTCAATTTCATTGAGAATGATCAGGATAATTGTTGTTATATTAATTTGTATTTACCATATATTATAAACCGTGATAAAATTTCTTTAAGAACTGTATTATTTTTTTATGAATTATGCACAGCCAGTCTGTGAAAAATGTTCAATATATAAAACAAAATTAATTTCGCTGCAGTTTTGAGAATAAAATGTTTGTCAATATTGTGCCAATGTGATAAATAAAAGTCCACATTTAGTCTTATAATTTTAGTAACTTCTCAAGAAATGATTCTGACGTCAGTGGTGCCGAGGTTAAAAGTCTAAATGTTTGTTGAAATTATATAATAGTGCTTTTAAGTGTTGTAAGATGGGTTGCCTTTGAACTTTGTTAATTTATTAACATTTTATAATTAAGTTAATTGTGTTATACATATTTAGGTTTTTGAGATTCCTTTTATTGAATCAAAGTTTCTATTAGATTTATGAATGATCTGACTGATGAAAATCGTCAATTAGTTCTACATTTTATTTAAATGAAATCGAATAATGTAGTATGTTTTGTATGGATTTGAATGTGTTTAATAATATTTTGGATTTCATCCGAAGCTTGAACAACACATTTGATTGATTTATATTCTGATTATATCCATAATAAAGGTATATAGGGAGGATATTCTTTTAACCTCATAAACGCCGCTGTTGCATATGTGATCCATCGACGGTTATCCCCGTACACGGATGTCTCATATGTGATCCATGATGTTTCACTAAAACACATACATTGTGTCAAAGCGTGCCATGTGATGGTATAGATTGCATTGAAACAGCTAGCGTTGTAAAGGTTAAATACAAAATATTGTCGCACTGCTGTTGTGAGGCTATCATCAGGGCAATCTTCTCCCTGCAGCCCTATCTGAAACAGCCCAGCAGATCTACACTCGTACCAGTCACATGGATTTCAAAGCCATGAAGTTTGATCGACGGGGATCAAGTTAAAGTAGTATCAGGGTACAAATATGACAGTATGCAAGTACAATACAAGCATATAACCGAGGGATTATTTTGGTTGAGATTTAATTAAAACCAATTAAAATATGGATTATCAATATTTTGCGCTATATTTAAATAAATTGTGCATGTTGTATGGGTTAAAGTATGTATGTATATGTCGATATACATTAGAATTAGGTGATATTCGCGCATGAAGAAATTTTAAATGTGTTTGTTAAAATGTTTAGATGATTAAGACATTATCACACTCGCAGTACTGTTATTCAAAATAAAATATTTGTTTGGTTAGTTGGTGGAGCGGTCCAAAGCGTCGGGTTCGCACCCAGGCGTCGCCGGTTCAATCCTCTGTCTAGCCATGTCCTTAATCTTTGCAGAAGCGACAATTTCCACTTATTATGTTGGTAGTTGGAGTAATTAAAATATTGTCAGGTTATTCGTAGCCAGAGATGTTTGTCTTTCTTATAAAAAAAAGTTAACCCAACCATTGCACAAATTTAAAAAAATAATTTTGTCCGCTACTTTACGAATAAAAATGAAATGAAAAATGTTAAATATACTTTTAACAATAATTAATTCATGAAAATGGTCATGAAATTATTAGGGACCTACAGGAGGGAGATATTCTGTAAATTTTATTTGCCTTTGATTCATGGTTGCCAAATTGTTTATCCATCGAAATGAAATTTGAAATGTTATTAAAAAATATATGAATGTCTTTACTGCAAGACAATGTGTTACTTCCGGAAGAATATTTATAAAGTTTTAAGGCAGTATTTACTGTGTGATAATGTGCTCCCAAAGACAATTATTGTTGACAATAAACATGTGTTAGAATTTCGTAGTTTATATTGTGAATCTTTCGTAGAATATTTATTGTATTATTAAATGTATAAGGCATTAGTGTCTATATCAGTCAAATAAATTATGCAATTCAGAAATTGTTTTTATTATTTATCACTTAAAATTGTGAAATCAAGTTTCAAAATATTGTTTTATTAAAAATATTTCCTTTCCTAACCTCCCATTAACCTAATATACAAACCTACTTCTTAATAAACTAATACATGATAGATGTGTTGATTAATTAATCAATGCAACGTTGAGTTTGTTTTTCCCTTGAAAGGTTTCCTGTATGTGGATCTCTATTTATAATAATAAGAATTTATTCCAGAATGTATGCAGGGGTAGTGCAATGCAATACATTCCATATTTTAAAATAATAAAAATACACAGATAGGCAATGCGGAATAGAAGTGAAAAATGTGTGCAAGCAGCCGTTTATGGAGGATATTTGAACATCTCCCGTCTCCAGAGGGCCATTAGGGGGGACTCCATCCAGGCAACCATGGCAGTGATGATAGTGTTATTTGATTCGCGTAGTCTGCGCCATAAGCTTCCAATGTGGTGGCGGAGAAGTCCCTCGTCCCTCCAGGAACATTTCCGTAGCGCTGCAGTATCTCGGTAGGCGGAATAATTTGCTATAAGTATTATTGTAAGTGACTTTTAGCTTATGCCATTGGGATGCAGTGTAATTACCCACAGTTCTGTCGTGTACAGCGAATTGCAGAATGCGTTGAATAGTATCCTTTTGACATTTGTACTGTAAAAGTGAAAACGCCTTGACAGCATACCTGCTCTAACGTATATTGCTCTTCATTGTCTTTCCATAACCTCGATGTCTTTCAGGTCGTCTGTGATAATATGTCCCAGGTATTTGATGCTACAACTAACATCCATTTTCCTTCCGTCTAGTCATACGTAAATTATTTTAAACACACATACGTAAATTATTTTCAAGTGATAATAGACGTTTTGTGTATCTAGTTTTTAAAGCCACCATAGACAAGAAGCCCTTTTTGCAGAACTATGAATTCTCAAATGAGATTAATGTTTTCAAACCATCTGTTACTAAACTTCCGTATTCACATCGTCGTGTAAGCCAAAAATTTATCTAAATCTTGAGATGAAAATTCTAGTTATAGAGTTTCAGCTGATAATGATTTAGCATCTGCCACAACATTTTACTCGAATGGATTGAGAACCCATCTTTGTGAGAAATCATCGTTATCACCAGTAACTCACTCCAGTAACTGAATTTTCATTTAGCCTAAACATATTTTCAAGCTCTTCAATACGCGATCAACAACAGGATCTTCATAGTTCATATTTTTGTTAATATAATTAGAAGTTAAAATAAATTCATCAAAATTGTATTGTTCAAAGCGAATAATCCAAATACCAAGCTTCTTGATGAAAACATTGGCTTTGTCTTTCATTAGTAAATTATTTTTGTTATGGTTTTGTAAACTCATTCAAGTGCGAAAACATGTCACTCAAGTAAACCAATAGAAATAAATATTATTTATCTTGTAAGAACTCTGAAAATGAGGGATTATTAATTAACTGTATAAAAAGATTTTCAATTCATCTCTCAATTCAAAAAGCCTCATTAAAACTTTTCCTCACGGCAACCATCTGACTTCAGTATGGAAAAGCGGTGAAAATCTCATAGCAAATAACGCATTACGGCACATGTTATACATGCCTTTTGGTTTGAAGCTTCGGTATTTGTGGCAAGTGTAAACACATTCTTTTTCATGTTTGTCATATAAACATTAAAATAATTATATAAATTAAACAATGTTACTTTGTATGAACCACCATTTTTTTTATATGCCAATCCGTTTTGAAACAACAGGAAGTTCCTTCCTCAGGAACGGTAAAATATGGTGGTTCAAACAATGAACAAGTTATAGCTAAATCCAAGAGTTGAAATAATTATCGAGAGGGTCGTAAGGTTTATAAGTTTATTTTTGAAGTAAATTGCCAACGGTTGAGTTTCAATTTGGAAAGCAGGTTTGGGTACCGCCGCCCCGGGAACCATTTATTGTAAAACCAACATAGGTCACCCCAAGTGGTTCACTACGTTTGGTGATTTAGCAGTATAGCTTTTTTACACTTAATAATAATTATGATAATAAGTGGAATCGATGACAAAATTTTCAGTAAAGTAGCATTTGTCGAAAAATCATCATTTTTATCTATGGATTTTTTTCTTTTGTTCATAAACGTAAGACTTCGGTTAGAAATTCCAAAGCCGTTTTTTCATGCTCTGTGGCGCCGAACGGGCTTAAATTTGCCAGTAATACTAATAATTATGGTCTGAAGTATGTCTTCTTCTTTCGTATGGTGTTTTTTTTTTTTTGACTCCCCTTGGCCGGGAGACCTATCGGTCTTCGGCCCCTTAAATAGCGGCATAGTTTGTAGTTGGAGGCCCACTTAATTTGGTATCCGCTTCACTCACTGCACTACCTGCACGCGCGGTAACAATAACGTGCCGGTGGCATCGCGAACATCGCGGCGGACACAACCGTTGCGTGCGGTAGTTGGCACACTATGCCAACTACCGCACATTGTCATTGTCATTTCAAATGGGATACACAAATAAACAAAACTTGCAAGCGGCTGAGAGCGATAGTGGGTAGGATATACAAACTGAAATGTTTCGTTCCGGTGAATATTTTAAAAATTATTTACCTATCACTCGCAGAATCAACTTTACGGTATGATTTAACGACTTGGGGTCACTCTTGTAAAACTAATTTAAACCACCTGCAATCAGTACAAAATTCTATGGTTAAGTTATTAGCTCAAAAACATATTTTTTCACAGAGACGAAACATATCATTGTTGTATCGGAATTTAACAATATTACCGGTGCAGGCCTTATTATGGTACAAAATATTGATTCAACATATATCTGAGTCTGATTATAAAAGGAAAGTGGAACATGAATATAATACAAGGTTTGCAAAGAATGAAGGAATGCTTGTTCCAAAATATAATAATAAATACGGACGGCGAACCCTAGAATTTAACGTGCCAAAAATGCTTAACATGTTACCCATTAATATAAAAAATTGCGATTCTACAAATAGATTGAGATATATGCTGAAACAATGGTTACTAAATAGAGATAGTTTATATTAATTTAGGTGTGTTAATTGTATAGTTATAGTAATAATATTATGTGTGTATGTATGTAATTGATCATTAACATCCTGTTGACAAACTGCTTTATTGCAGTTTAACGGGATTGTAGCTTGAAAACCAATAAAAAAAAAAGTGGAATCAATTTTTAATCAATCAAAAATTAACATACTTACGGGCCGTAATGCCAAAATGGATAAATTGAATTTCAAATCCAATTCATGCAGCTGGGAATAAAAATATTACTTATTATTTTGTTAATTTGAATGCACCATGTAATGTAATTAATTTATTCTTGTTTTATGCAAAAGTCCGACAGGCGTAAATGAATAAATAAATGGTAAGACTTGGTTTTCTTAGGCTTTATGGAGCCGAATGTACGGAAATTTTAGAATCATATTAAGAATTAGGTTCTCAACTGAAATATATGACAAAACCTCAGTAATGAAGCATTTGTGGAAAAATCATCAATCTTACGGGCATAAATAAAAAAATTAATAACCTCGATACAGGCTTAGTCCTAATTAGGTTGATTTTTATGTGAAAAAAATACGTGTTTTATGTATAGTGAGATGCAATAGGTAAATACATAAATGGGTTTGAAATTCCAAAGCCGTTTTGTCAGGCTTTGTGGTGACGAACTGACTGAAAATTTTAAGGCATACTAAGAATTATGGTTTGAAGTGGAATCAATGTCAAAAATCTCAGTAAAGTACATTCGTCGAAAAGTCACAATTCTTACCGGCATACATGGGTACAGGTATTGATAATTCCAGGTCCCAGGTAACAAATGTCGATTTTCGTACTTCCTGCCAATCTTCTCGTGGGCTATGAGATAATAATCCTTGAGAATTACAGAGGTCAGCTAGTTCATTCAATGTAATAGAATATTATATAAATAACCTTCCATCCAATGATTGTCAGTAAATCTTGCCTTAAACGTAATTTTAATAAAATTCTGTTTTTTTTTTATTATTTTTAAAACTATACGTCACGGTAAAATTATATTTAATATACCTACTCCTAGCAGGGTAAAATCGGTCGGTTCAAATGGATTTTTTTTGTATAGTTTATATGTCATAAATTAATTATAATATGTAATATCTATATTTATCTTCTATATGTGTACAGTACGTACCCGAAGGATTTTGACCGGCGATTCCTGAGATTGTTTGGCGTAAAAAACTGAATACCTACGTCATTTTGGCGTCCAGTGATATATCTCACGTCCTCACGTCGCCGCTATCATTATATACAGTATAATGATAGCGGCTATGTTATGAGCATGCATGAGGCACGTTAGCAGTAGTCTGTGCCCCCCCCTTCATTATTTCCCTTGTAGTATTCAGGACTTTCTCCCCTCTTATTCAATTCAAATTTCTTCATATAAGCTCTCGGTGAACTGGTTTTAGGGTGTATATGATTTGTTCGCTTCCAGGCTAATTATAATGCATATTCATAATGAAACAGCCCTGTGATAAAGAGTTAAGCTGTCCTAGCTATCTTCTTATTGTTTTCAAAATGTGCATATAAATTTAATTATAAAGTTTTTACTTTTGTTTCTCTTTAGATCCGGCAACACGAAGAAAAAATATTATTTCAAATTGTTTTTTTTTTTAATGAACTGTTATTTTTGTTTTATGTATTTGTTATTGGGTATAAAAATGTGTATGTACTAAAAAACGCTGTATGCATCGACACTGGAGGGTCTAGAATTGTTATTGATAATTAAATGAAGATTCGTTTTATTAAAAAAAAATTGATTCTTGCGGCTTGACAGTAATTATTTTTTTTTTATAAAAAGGTTAAATTTTCATTAATCTTTTTTTCGATTGCTCTTTTATACGACCACGGAGCTTTTACGTTGGGTACATATGGTTACAATTTTTTACAAAAAGGTCAGTTAATAAACAGTTGTTTCATATGGTTTACAATTAGATAAAATTAAAAACAAATATAATATGTAATCTAAACATTTTCAGAAATAATTTTTTTACATATAAGATTTGTTTAAGTATATTTTAAACATCGAATTTTTTATTTGAAAATGTCGATATTATTTGTATATTCGTTTGCTAAACTATGTAGGCGAGGGATTGGCTTATACAGGATTTTCCAATAAGAGGTGTTATTTTGATATTCAATCGTAAAATATCAATGGTTTCGTTGCTTGTGTGGCACGTAGCACCGTCTTGTTGAAAGTAAACGTTGTCCAGATCAATACCATCTAATTCCGGCAATAAAAAATCATTAATCATCTCTCGATAGCGCAATCCATTCACCGCAACTGTTGCTCCAGCCTCATTTTCAAAAAAGTAAGGTCCAATGACTCCGCCGGACCATAAACCGCACCAAACAGTCACACGTTGAGGATAGAGAGGCTTTTCAACAATAACTCTTGGGTTTTCCGAGCCCCAGGTGCGACAATTTTGCTTGTTGACGAAGCCACCGAGGTGGAAATAGGCCTCATCACTCAAGATGATTTGCATTTGATTCACTCAAGTGAATTTTAATAATTTCAATGCATTGTTGGAGCGTGTATCGTTCCATTTTTATTAATGGCGTAGTTTTTACTTGTCTAATGTCAAAAAATGACAGCTTCAAAAGTAACATCTACCGAAATAGCGGGCTATTCAAAATAACACCTCTAATTGCAAAACCTGTAGTTAGCTTCGTAACTTTGCCTACGTAACATATCATAATACTACATAAATTTACATGATTTTTTTTTTACAGAAATCTATAATTTTATTAGGAGATTGATGAAATTTTGCACCCTTGATTTTCAAAACAAGAGGTAGGTGAATGTCTACACGGGATTTCGAAAAACCAGCCCATCCCCTTTTCCTATCCTTTAAAGCAGAAATTTTTCACACTTGAAGTTCAAAATAAGACGAACATTCTGTCTACATCTGATTTCTAAAACTCTGCATAAAGTCCGGGCAACGACGGGACTTCAGTTAGTATTTATGATTTAAAAAATAAATGTGTTCAAATCAGCATGTTTTGAATGTTACTCCTTCAGAAGTCGTGGAATACTAACTACACATCATGGAGCACATATTTTCCTAATATTATTTATCCATATTGTACCTAACTCAATGTCAAAGATGGGAAGTCCACGTGTTTTTCGACAGTGTGTAATGGCGCGAATACATTTGCGAGCCGAAACGCGAGCCGAGTTTCGAATTATGAGAAAGGAACGAAACAACAGCAAATGGGGCGAAACCCCGCTTGTGGTTACTTTGTCCTTTTCTCATAATCCGAGGCTCGACCCGCATTAATGTGCTTATAAACACGAAAAAACATCGCCCTTGAGATTCTTTTAATGAAAACGGCGCTACAAAAAAATACAAGTCATCCAAATATTATTGATTACAGTGATAACCTACCTACTACCTACTACCTACTACCTACTACTACTAATACCTACTACCTACTACCTGCTACCTGCTACCTACTACCTACTACCTACTACCTACTACCTACTACCTACTACCTACTACCTACTACCTACTACCTACTACCTACTACCTACTACCTACTACCTACTACCTACTACCTACTACCTACTACCTACTACCTACTACCTACTTACTACTACTACTTACTACCTACTACCTACTTACTACTACTACTTACTACCTACTACCTACTTACTACTACTACTTACCACCTACTACCTACCGGCCCTGTATGAACCCCCTTTTTCTTAATGGTATCAACACAATAAAATAATAATGACAGCTGACCTACGTCGCAGTTAGGTCATCTTGTAAGGTCGGATGTCCTCCTACTTGCTCGGCCGTTGTAAATATTATGTGATGATAATAAGTTAACTACATAGTTGAATTTTTTTTTTTTTTTTTTTAATTCCTTTATTTTTCCCAATTTTTACATTAATTACATACAATATTATATAAATCAATAAGAATCATGGGAACCCACTAAGGCGCAGCCTGTGCGTGGGTAATATATTTAAGTTATTATTTTATTGTACCTAGAAATAAACAAATTGTGGGCATATAAAATAAAAACAAGAATACATTTTGTAAAAGCGTTTTGTATAAAAAGTGTTTATAATAGTGTATAGTGAAGTTATAAGTGTTTATTGTAATATATGTAATATATGGTGAATATTTTATGAGAAACATAAATTGATACAAATTAAATAAAAAAAGTTTCAACTGCTGTGTCGAAAAGCCATAATTTTAATTCTTTTAAATATTGAGGAAGTTTAGTTATCACTTGAATATTTTTCGGTAAAAGATTGAAAGTACGAGGTCCAATAAAACTGCAGTGTGTTTGCATTTGTTTTGTGTTCGTTTGGGGAGTATAAAATACATTATTATTTCTAATGTTGGTTCTGTTTTCATTTATTTCGAATTTATTTTTGTTTTTAAAGATGTATTTCATAGTTTGCAAAATAAATAGTTTACGGAGACAGAATAGTTTAGATTCTTTGTATAACTCATTCGTTGAAAATGTTCTTTTCCGACTATACATAACTTTGATGATATAATTTTGAATTATTTGTAAAGGTTTGATATGTGCATTAAGCGCACCGCCCCATCCTATTATTCCGTATATGAGTGAAGATTGCACCAAAGAAAAATAAATAATTTTCAGTTTTTCAACATTGAGCACTTCTTTTAGTCTGTAAAATGTGTATGTAAGATATCTTAATTTACAGACGGTATTATTAATTTGTGACTGCCAATTTAATTTTGTATCAATAACAATACCTAAATATTTAATCTTTTCAACTTTTCCGAGTTCAAAGCAAGATGAGCATATTTCTTGATTACAGTTAACGTTATGTATTCGAATTTTAAGGTTATTAGGGGGTTTATTTTTACTATTTTTAGAAAAGGTTAGGTAAAATGTTTTATTATAGTTTAAGAAGAGTCTATTACTTTCTAGCCATGATGAGACATATGTAATACATTTTGTTGCCTTCAAAAAAGTTTCAGGCCAGGATTTTCCGTTCACTATTATTACTGTATCATCTAATGAATGAATAATACGACATTTTACCTTGTAACATTGAATGAGGGGATAATGTATCGTTGATGGCCGACTTATTCTTTTTATTCATGAGGTTACAAAATTCAACAGCTTTAAGAAAACAGTTTTACCTTCCTGCATTGCTTCATAAATTTTATTACTAAAAAAATGTGCAAGTAACTTTAAACTAGAACAAAAAAACATCCCATAGATTAGTTTATTTACTGATTTGAAATAATATTTAGTATATTATTTCTGGCATGTTCCGGAGTGGAAGATACTCTCAGTATCGCCCTGTTGTAAGACCACCATTCAGATTTGAAAATTTGCTTAAAATGTCTTTGGCCGTGTTTGGTGACCAGATCTGAATAGCCAGGCACTTCCCAACATTTTTCCTACATTCCCCTACAGACTACCTTCAACCTCACAACATACTCCAATCTGGGATGCCATAGTCTCACTGGCTCCAGACGGATGGGAGCAGTTGAGGCCTACTGTTCCCATAACTAATTAACAATATTTCGTCTAGATAGGTAGCCAGGGAGGTATTAGGTAGCCTTAAAAGGGCCTTTTTATGATTATTGATGATTGTGGTCTGTGATAAGGTTGACAAATGAGAGAAAACATTGCTTACCGATTTACGAATAATATATTCTTATTCTATTGTCTATGCATTACTATTACACCATAGGTTCTCAACGTGTGCGATAACGCCCCCTTGTGAACGTTTCAGACTTTCAAGGGGAAAATAGAATACTCGGAAAAAACCACGCTAATCTCGTACTAACAAAGCAAAGTAAACTTTAATATTGGTTAATTATTGTTATTGTATATTTTGTAATCATATTACGGTAGTTCGGGAGTGGATACAAATTGAACTGAAAATTAGATGATTTGAAAAATTTTATTTGTTAATTTGAATTAAAAAAAAAAATAAACTTACTATTTCACGTAAAATGAGTACAGATAAATAAATACAGGTGAAGTTACTAAAAGACTGTTAGAAAAAAATATTAAAAAAGGAGAAACTATATTTAATACATTGGAAAAGTTTTGTGATGAAAAGGAAATTCCTTTTGCAGTTGGTACGGGGGCTCACAAAGGCTTCATGGCGTGCTTAAAAAATAAAGTTCCTTATGTGCTTTTTATGCATTGCGTAATTCATCGCCAGCATTTGGTTGAAAAAAATCTGAGTGAACGCCTCCATACATCACCGCAATATGTTATCAGAGCATTTAATACAATCAGAAGTAACTCGTTGAGTGACAGATCATCTAGTCAGCTTTGCATTATCAATGATGAAGATTTAAACCGATTGCTCCTTCACACAGAAGTGCGCTGGCTGTCAAAAGGTACTTGTTTGACTCGATTTTACAATCTGTTTGGATCTATGATAGAGTTCCTATGAAACAGAGACACAGAATTGCGCTGACTGTCAAAAGGTACTTATTTGACTCGATTTGAAAGCATTTTTGTTGTTTCATCTTCGGATTTACCGGATCTGCCCTGATGATGGACACTGCAACGCTGTCCGAAACGTCGGCTAAAGAAGGAGTTAGCGCAACACGGCATAACACCCCAAAAACAAACAACAAAAATCATAGAAAAAGTTCCAGGCTATGTCCCCTCTGACCACTGGCATATTCTGTCTTCTGTCAAAAAATTTCTGCTAGGCAATAAAATCCAAAAAATTGAATATTTCTCAATGGATCCGAAAATTAAACATTGTTTTTTAAAGATAATGAAATACGCTTTCAAATTTTATTGTTAGAAATAAACATATAATTTTTGAAACATTAACATTATGAATGAAAACAAATAAAATGAAAATGCTCACTTTACGTTTTTTGTAACTAAAATTAATGATTGAATGAGAAAAAACACACATTTTATTAGACAAATTTATTACAAACGTTATTAGCACCTCACTTTTTATCGTTTCATGTAAAAATTAGTAAAAACATGAGCAGTTTTTTTTTTCAAATTGGAGTCGGAACCTTTTTGATTCATAAAGGTGTGCATTTTAATTTAATTTAATAACTTCCATAGTAACGGTGTTAGAAAGAGATTTTCTCTTTCTAACACCGTTAAGATCATATTTATAACCAATATAGTAATGATTCAACGATTTCTATGAAACTATATCAGTTGTTCCCAAAAGCGACATTAGTCTGGGGGGTTAAGGAAGGCACACCCTTCTCAGCCTTATGGACTGTATACCACTGATTGGAGGCCAAAATTTCGCAATTCGCAGCGAATGTTGATGCGAACACAGTACTCTTACTTCTCGGAAATTCAAACTGGCATTCGGTAATGTCATAGGTACACCCTTTATCCGATATAAGAATGGCTAGGCTAAGAAAACTGTTTCTCAAAAACGCTTCGCAAGTATATCGCTGCCGGAAGCTTGTACAGATACACCAAGTCACCAATGCCTACCCGCAACTCAAAATACGAGAGAATGGGTAGGTTTAAGAAAACTGTTTCTCAATAACGCTTCGCAAGTATATCTCTGCCGGAAGCTTGTACAGATACCTACAACAAGTCACCAATGCCTACCCACAACTCAAAATACGAGAGAATGAGTAGGCTTAAGGAAACTGTTTCTTTTAATAACGCTTCGCAAGTATATCGCTGTCGGAAGCTTGTACAGATACACCAAGTCACCAATGCCTACACACAACTCAAATTACGCGACATTTAATATATGTTATGGCCAAACACCCTTCAGTAGTGTGACTTTGATAAAAGACAAGAGAAATGGGATGATGATTTTGATTTAGTTCATGTCTCTCCCTTCTGTGGTGCGATCTATTTCAAGATTTTTCGTGAATGACTTGGTGCGGTAGGTAGCGATTACAGTCTACAAAAACTAAATAGGTAAGTACAGAAGCTTTTCCTAATTATTCCATTCTGTCGTATACGAGTACCTCTTCGGCCTGAAGTAATTTAATTTGTCAGTTATCGACAAACAAAATGTCTAGCCACTATCCAAATGACAGCTTCGACTTTAAACTGACACAAATGATAATTTTACGAAAGTTGTGGTATTATTTTTATCCGATATGACGAGGGAAGAATATAAATATAATATTTAATAGAACCACACACAACAACATAATATAATTACAGCGGTGCGGTGGAAAAGACGGAAACAGTAAGTACGTGGGCAGGAAATGTAGGTCTTACCGGATCTACATCGAAACAAATCAACATCATTTTAAAAATAATATTCAAAAACTTAAAACGATTTGATAGTCTGTGATTTATCCTATTAATAACTGCTTCCCATTCCTGGAACATTTTCAACTTGGCATACGGTATGGGTACCGCCAAACCCTCGGCTATAGGTCACCCCAAGTGGTTCACTAAATTTAGTGACTTAGCAAAGGTGCCTGGGTTCTTTGGGGTGAGGTTTGTCCAGGTCTTGGCGGTGGATGCGTCTGCCCATAAACTGCGTGGCGGACCTGATCAGGGGATTAATTCATTCATCCGTCACTCGTGGGCACACTGACCCCCAGATTCCTACCACACCTCGTACCCTTTTCACCTTTTCCATCCTTTTCCCAAAAAGACCGTACACACAGCATCCCCAAAGATAATAAAAAAATCAGTCCAAAAATTAAGCCACAATAATAAATATGCCCTGTGTCCTATTGTTTTTCTAAAATATAATAAATAGTTATTCGATTTTTCGTTGAAGTTGAAGTTTCGTTCATGCTGCATGCAAGCCATGCATCTGTGTGAGTACTGTATTGCGGTAAGTGGATAGTAATCCACCTTGATCTGAAAGCACGTTTGATAATTTAAAATGAAGATTGTAGAATTCTACATATTTATCTTGATACTATGGATCCCACAAATAATTAGAATTTTATTGCGGATCAATTTAAACCACATTTATATTGATGCTATGGATCCCACAAATAATTAGAATTTCATTGCGGATCAATTCAAACCACATTTATATTGATGCTATGGATCCCACAAATAATTATAATTTTATTGCGGATCAATTCAAACCACATTCATAAAAAGTGGTCGTTTCCATAATCTCCTTAAATATTACCTAGGCAATAAACAATATCATTAAAAACGTAGTACAACCTTTACAAGAGGAACGCTTCGTTCTCGTTTGAATAGATAAACCAAAGGTACGAAATGCTCTGTATATAGAATGCGCTGAAGGTCGATCTTTTATTTTCTCAAATTAATAGGTTTTCTTAAATTTGATGTGAGCGGTTTTTATTGCACATCACGAACGGAAAGACAGATAGATTTAATGATTTGGAACGGCGTTCCCGCTGAATTCGATCACTGAACTAGCTATGTAAAGTAAAAAATATATTTTTTTTAATCGTAATATTTTTATGTTCACTAGCAAAAAATTTCATCGAGTATCAAAATTTCCGCTTTAAAAGGCGATGCCATACGTAGCAATGCAAAATCATGTGTTTTTGGTTTGAAAATTTGGTCGCCTAGAAATGTTTCAGATGCTTTAATTAAATACTGCGAGTAGAATACATCTTGGCCTTTGAAATAATCGAGTATTTTTTATATAAGTCTTTTTATAAGCCCAGAAAAAAATAATTTATAGGCCTATGAAAACTGCTGTAAAGTTAAAAATCTCCTACTTACGAAACATTTTCGGTTATGATTTTATTGTATAATGTGGCAAACTAAGTTATTTATAAAATAATCGGAAAAAAAAAATATTTATGCCTGAACATCCATCTAATTGATGACATTATTGGCAGTGTATATATTCCTCCCAACTCGGACTTGTCGATATACAAAAATCACTGTGAGGACGTCGAGTATGTAAAAACAAAATATCCAACACACAAAATAATTGTCTGTGGTGATTACAACCTTCCGAATTGTAAGTTTAATGATCCTAATTACTCGCCAATTTCTGATTGTGAAAGGGATATTCTGGATATGTGTTCTTATTTAAATCTTTCTCAATTTAATAACGTACCCAATGTTAACAATCGCATTCTCGATTTGATATTCTCAAATGAAGATAATGTAAATGTATACGAATCTCCTGAGTTCATTGTCCCTATAGATAAACACCATCCTACACTTATAATTTCTATACCTTACACTGGAAATGATAATCTTAAAATCTCAAGAATTTGTTATAATTTTAAAAACGCAGATTACAATAAAGTTAATGAGGTACTGTCTAACATTGACTGGACAAGTCTAAATGACGGTGATATTGATTACAATACTGAATATTTTTACTCTCAACTCAATAATGTAATTTCAAATAATATTCCTCTTACCCAACATAAAGAATCAACGTATCCAATATGGTTCACTAAAGAATTAATTCACTTGATAAATTTAAAAAAAGAATCTCATAAAATCTATAAAGAACATAGATCTGTACCTAATTATATTAAATTTAAAAGTGTCAGGAAAGCTTGCAAAAATTTGTCTAAAAATAGTTATAAAAATTATATAATGGAAGTGGAAAATACTATAAATCATGATGTAAAACATTTCTGGAAACACGTAAAGTCTATGAAAAAAAATGAAGTCGGGATCCCCGGAACTATGAATCATAAACAGAGGAGTTCTGGCAACATAAAAGAAATTGTTGACATGTTTGCCGATTTCTTTAAAGATGCGTTTGAACCTAACATTTCAGATGAACAAATTCCGGAATTTAATTCTGATATAAACTTGCAATTATCAAATATTAATATTAACATCACCGACATTACAAATTACCTTAAAACACTTGAACCAAAATTAAGTTCCGGGCCGGATCAAATTCCACCCATCTTGATTAAAAACTGTGCAGACAGCTTATCCATTCCGTTGTTCATATTATTTAATAAGTCTCTGTCAACGGGAAATTTCCCAAAACTTTGGAAAAAAAGTTACTTAACTCCAATATTTAAATGCGGGGATAAATCTGCAATTGAAAATTATCGTCCAATTTGTATCCAATCATCAATACCCAAGATTTTTGAAAAATTAATTCTTCTAGAGATAAACCCCAGCGTGAAATCCATCATTACAACTTGCCAACATGGTTTTGTTTCAAACAGATCAACCTTAACCAATCTATCCCTGTACGAAAATTATATAACAAATGCACTTGCTAATAGACAACAAGTCGATTCTATATATACTGATTTCAGCAAAGCGTTTGATAAGGTTTGCCATAAAATTCTTGTTAGCAAACTGGCGAAAATTGGCATAACCGGTAACGTACTATCCTGGTTTAAGAATTATCTGTCTAATCGAGAGCTTACTGTCTGCATTAAAGGTCAACTGTCCTACACTTTTACAGCTACAAGCGGTGTGCCCCAGGGATCACATCTAGGACCCATTCTTTTCAACATATTTATAAATGACGTTACAAATGTATTTAAACGTGTCTTTATTTTGATGTTCGCAGATGATATGAAAATTTACCGAATTATTGACAATATTAATGACTGCTTATTATTACAATCAAATCTCATTAGCTTTTCTGATTGGTGTATCCTAAATAAGTTAACCCTCAATGTAAAAAAGTGTCAAGTCATGAAATTTTATAGGAAGAAAAACCCATTGATTTTCACATACTGTATGAATGATCAAGTCTTAGTATCTGTACCCGAAATAAAAGACCTGGGGATAATATTTGACACCAAATTAACATTTATCTCCCACATTAACAATATAACCACTAAAGCGATGCAAATGTTGGGTTTCATATTAAGAACTGCAAAAGATTTCAAAAATTTAAAAACTTTAAAAATATTATATTCATCCATTGTCAGAAGCCATTTAGAATTCAACTCAACCATTTGGAATCCATTTTACAATATTCATGAAAAATCTATCGAGCGAATCCAACATGAATTTTTACGTAACATAAATTATAGATTAGGTATTCCTATTGAAAACATTAACTACACCTCACTGTTGAAAGTCATGGGCCTAGCCACATTAAAAGAAAGAAGAATATGTTCTGATCTCTTTTTTCTTTATAAAATTGTTAATAACATGTTTGACTCCCCTGAACTCCTTAGGTTGATCGACTTTCATGTACCTAGTAGAACGGTTCGTCAGAAGGTACCTTACCATTGTAACATTGCAGGTACCTTAGCAGAAATAAATTCAGTAATGAACCGACTACACAGTGCAGGGAATAAATATTGCGTGAACACTAACGGTACTGAATGTCTATCAGCCTATAAACACATTATTATTAAATCTGTATGTCAAATATGAACTTGGCAAACATTAAACGGAGTATGTGCGAACTATTTCCACTACTCTACAAATTACGTTTAAATAAATAAATATTATAATACTTAGTTTAATATAACTTAATATTATGGTACTTTGTTTAATATTATAATACTTGACTGAATATTGTAATACTTAATTTAATATTATAATACTTGGTTTAATATTGTGGTACTTGACTTAATATTGTGATACTTGGTTTAATATTATAATACTTAACTAAATGTTTTTCTATTAGACTTTTTGTCGTTTCTTATCCTAATCTTGCGTAATAGAGATTATTAATTAGAGTTACATAGTTTATAGGCTAATGTGAACAACAATTTCATCCTTTTTTATTCAATTGTTTTGGAGGATATTGGCAGATCATATATTTTTATTTCATTTACTTAAATTTCATGTTACCTACGTTTCGTAAACTCTTGTTTCATGTTACCTATATTTTGTTAACCTATGCATTGTTCAATCTTATATTTTATGTAATCTGTATATTCTTATATATTATGTAAACTCTTTATTGTTATTGTATTTAAAAAACATAATAGCATTGTATGTAAAAGCCCTATGGGCGTTTAAATAAAATAAATAAATAAATAAATAAAATAAAATAAAAGTTAATTTTTGGCCATGTTTTTTTCTTGCATAAATCAAAACAGGCGAATGGTGTTAAGCGGGAATTTAAACCTTATCGCCATTTACGTAAGGGTTGTTATTGATAGCGGCTTAATTTAAAATATTGCACAACGTAGTGCATCGCCTTAAGGAGTGGAAAAAGGGAATAGACGTGGTTTTTCGAAATCTCATGTGATGACAGTGACCTTACTCTTGTTTTGAAGGTCAAGTGAGCAAAATTTCATCGATCTCTGAATAAAATATCTATTCAAAATATCTAATAAAAGATCTCTGAGAAAAATTGCTGTGATACCCCACAGCAATTTTTCGAATTCCATGGGGGGGGGGGTGGCTACAGAATTCCATTTCGACGCAAAGAATATTATGTCGAAAACCGGTGTATTTTTGTTTCAAAAGTAAGTTCAACAGGTTAGATTTTTTCGTCGCTGATTCTCGTTCTGAGTAGCCTAAATAGCGATAAATCGCCGTCGTTGGCAACACTGGTGACCGCGCGCAAGCTGCATTGTTTGTTTTACCGCGGGCCCGCGACACTTTTTCAAATTGGCGGATTGGCGGGTTTTTTGAAAATGTTTCACGCGGGCCACTTATAATTCGTTCGCGGGCCACATTGTGGCCCGCGGGCCTGGGGTTGGGCAGCCTTGATATAGATAGATAGAAGACATTGCGATGGACAAGTACCTTAATTTCTCACGTAATAAAAAATAAATCGCTTAAGCATTCGGCGTTCAAAGACATTGTTTTAGGTCACGTTGAGACGACTTATTTATATCATTCTATTTACTCCCGACCAATTTCAGTTTTTATGATGACTAAAATGATTCATCACTGATCAAACCAATTCACTGAGAAAGTAATTGTAATAATGTGGGGAAATCTGTTTTTCCCACATTAAATGGAAATGTTTTCTTAATTGTTTAATAATGACGTGACTGACACCTTTAAATAAACATAATAGCAGTTCCTGAAATACTTATTATGGTTCGTTTGTCCTTATATTTTCTCAATATAATTATTATTGATCACAATGATCACAGATATTTGTTATTAATCCTTAGCTTATCACACCCCTAGAAAGATTCTGACTTCTTTTACCGGAGACCGGAGATTGGTTATAATCACCTACAGGAACAACTCACCAGAACAGCACGGACGCACAATGAGACCGCCGACCTCAAAAGTTGGCATCAAATCAGTGGTTGTAATTACATCAAACGTTTATCAATTCTCATTGCCGTACGGACAATTTAAGAAAAATGAGTAAATAAAACTTACGAACGTCTCACATATTTAATTTAAAATCAAAAATTGAAAAGTAAAATATAAATTAAGTTAGTGAAAATGCTCACTTCATTTTGTATGCTATTTTTTGGAGAAATTTATTTACAACTTACCTATAGATAGTCTTCACAATCTTGTGACAATATCCTGTCGTCATCACTGCTTGGTTTTACTACCCAAACACTTGCTGGACCTTTATTAACCCTTTCGTACCGTACGAATATTTGAAAACACATAGATTTCAGATTTTTTTTCCTCCAAATTCAGACAAAATTTAAATTGGCAGTTATCCAATTGATGACATTGTTGGCTCAGTGCGCTGTTTTTTTTACATTTGATATTAGCTTTTCGTTCAGGCGGTAGCCATGTTTGTATTTTGAAAGGTGATTTTTGTATTTTGTAAGCACGTTTATATTTGTTAAGGTTAATGCAATTTTTTTAATTGCGTTATAAAATGAAGTATTTTTTGTATAGATACTTTGTGTATGAAATACGCCCTTAGAAACCTAATTTTCTTTCAAATTAAAGCAGCAATAACTTCTAAAATATTCATAAAAAAACTACACCAATATTTTTCAAATAATTCTAATAGGTACTGTTATCAATCAAATACATTTTTGGAAAGGGTTAAGCGCTCTGCTGTGTGATCTTGTTGAAGGTGTCGTGATCGTTAATGAGTCACAGTGAAACGTTTTTTCTTACCTCCTTGTAAAATCTTATGCGATGGAAATCCCTTTTACTAAGACTGGCATTTAAAATAATTCAATGCCTTTTCCATATGTGCTCTGATCGGCGGTGTAGGTACTTAATGTGACTTAACTACAATTAATTACTCAGTAATTCATAGATCTAATGTTGTAGATATCTATTTTAAAAATTTATATTTTACAATGCAAACGTTTTTCATTGATGGCAATATAGAATTTTTCCACCGGCGTGATTCTGAGAATCCACCCTAAACCCACCCCTGTGTAACCATGGAAACGGGGGAGTTAGCCGCCATCTTGAACGGAAGCTCGCTAATCCAATTCGCAACCTCCTCAGTCGGCGGATAGCCCCTGCACAAAACAGTCCGCATCCCACTTCTGAAATCCCTCCTGGGAGTAAACAAACAATTCTCGGATAATTCACCGGTTATGGTGATACAACTCTCCCGAATTTATAAACTTTTCAAGGGCCTCGACGATGTTTTCAAGAAAGCATCGGGATATAGTTACAGAGAAATCTCTTTCGATGTTATTGTTGAGCGGATGTATAGACCGACCGACCCTTCAAGCCTCGGAGTTTCGCGAATGCTTTTCGGTAAGAAAAACTTCAATTAATTATTTATTTACTTTATTAGAATTATATTATTTATGCAAACGAGTACTTAAGTGAGTGAGACTATGGCATCCCAATTTGGGTATGTTGTAAGACTGAAGGTAGTGGGGAAGAGGGAGGTGGGGAAGTACCTGACTGCAGATCTGGTCACCAAACATGGCCAAATCCATTTCAAGCAATGTTTAAATTCTGAATGGTGATCTTACACCACGGCGATACTGAGAGTATCTTCCAATCTGGAAAGATCGTAAATATAATATATATCATTTTAAATGAGTAATTTGTGAAATAACACAAAATTAATCAAATAAAATTTACTTGCGCACGCCGGATTTACATAATACAATAAAAATATATAACTTTTAATTTTTAAGTTTTAATATTCTCCTGACGAAGGAAGGGTGCTTCCGAAACCAGTAGAGTGTAATTAAAATTAAAGTGGTCTAAAATAAATTTATATATTTTTATTGTTTATTGCGAGCCACAAAGTTAATGCTTAGGTACTACAAATATGTATTTTTTTTAATGTTCACGAAAATTTGTGCGGAAGTTAAAATTTAAGTAAGTACCTAAAGTTGGTACAAAAACCACTTGCATAATATACGAAGAAATGAAATGACATTAAAAAATGATTTTATTTTCTATAAGCATATAATTTATTAGGTATTTACTATAATAAACTCTCTGCTATTTTTAAATATCAAAATATCCACAGCAACCTCTTGTTTCCATACAAAAAGGTGCCAGGGATCGAGTTTTTATAGTGTATAATTTATGGAACATAAATTTTTATATAATATTAGAGTTGTATATAAATTATTTTAGCAACAACGATAATTTTTTATGAAAAATGCTGAAAAATTGCTTATGCACCAGGAGTTAAATAAGCTTTCTGTGTGCATCTTCGAAAGACGTTTATTAAATCGGGTACCTAGAATTAAATAACCAGAAATATTCCTGTTTTCCGAATTTAATTTCACTATTTCTGACAAATTAAATGGAGTATGAAGATATGCAGTTAATATATTAATGGTGCTTGAAATTAGAAACAACGATTAAATTCAAAATATTTGCAGCAGCTAATCAATTTTCTGAAGAAAAACGGTATAATTTGCTTTGCACTCGATAAATGTCCATTCTGAATGAAAATTTTCACAATTTAACGTATCAATTTTCTATAAAATTTCTCTATGCATTTGCAAATAAAATTACCTTTTTAGGTGGAAACTAAAAGTTGTAATTTTATTTGTCACACTAAAAACTCTTAAAACGGTGTGATATCAAATCTTACTTCACACTTTTTAAAGCAATTTTTCAAAAATATTTATAGCTGCCAATGTCATTTTCATTGGAAGATATGATCATCCTTTGTAGTTAGATTTTCAATTAATGAGTTAAATATGAAAATTATACAAAAATATGAGTTCACCTTGTGATCGTTGAATGTATTTAGAAAATATAGGTATCTACGTACTTAGATCGCGTTTTTTTCTTCCTCTCAATATTTTTTTCTCTAATAGTCCCGATGACAACTTTATAAAGACTATAAAGTTGTTAAGTTGTTACTTAATTCAGGTAGGTACATACTAACTGCACACTTTACCTACGTAGGTATCGGTAATAAACGTTAAAAAGATATTCCACTAAAAAATGTTGATTTTTAAACCAGAATATTAAGTAGGTACCCAAATTACGTATTATAACTTTCTGGAAAAATAAATAGGTACTTGTCGACCATCGAGGAGAAAACAGTTGTAGTTTTCGAATTATTTTAAGATTTAAAAAACATTCTGGAAAAAAGTTTGTACCTACGTACAAACAAGATGAATTGATACAATGAACAAAGCAACTCGCGTGGTTTCACTGAACTAGGTCCAGTTGACACACTTTAGCGGCCCGGCCCGTTCATCCAGCTATTTCATTCGTGAACACCATATTCTTTGAATGTCTATCCTTTTCATTTACATTGGTATGAATATAATGTATCATGAATTTTTATAAAATCATTGCAATTTTATTGTTTGGATAATCGATAAACAATGATATTATCTAGTTGAAAGTGTCGAAATTCGCAATGACCACGAGAGCAGCAACTAACAACTAATGCTGTCAGGTGAAAATAGCTCAACGAAAAGTAAAATATCCTACGTCATGAGTACCATGAGTGTACACGAGTGACACATTCAAACGAATTACGTGCTTAGATCGATTGTTATGTTTTTAAATGGGATTTGGGTTTATTTAATAAATACAATAAAATATGTTAATACATAAACCATCAATAAATTATATTACTTATTTGTAAACCCCACAGAAAAAAAATGTATGCACAACATATTACGAGTTTTGTCACCTCGAGTAAACAGGTAAATTAGGTACCTATCATTTAGGTAAAAACTCAACTGGTCTATCCAAAGATTATAGAAAATATAAGGTAAATATCTTTGGGTCTATCGCATTGTCAAGTTATTGTAGTATTTGAGCAAAAGACGGCAATAGCCGGGTACGAAGGCTGGCATTATAGAAACAAACTAAATAATTGTTCGTACTTAATTTAGGTCGAAATAAGATTAAAATCAATTAAATATAATGTTTTTAAAACCTTGGGCAATTTCGGTTGATATTTTTCACAGAAAACAAGCAAACGTAGAGTCTTTTTGGGAGATATATCCCAACCTGTGAGAAATATGTTTTAAAAAGTTTTAGAAAGAAAAAATAGCGCGCTTTTTATTGGCATTTAAAAAAATTCTGAAAACGCTCACGAAATGATTGTAATAATTCTACGAAACAACATTTAACGTTACAAAAATCTTTTTATGCAAATTTTTTAATAATGTTTTTTACATTGAACGAAAAAAGTGAATCGAGGAAACTTTTAGAGATTTGGTTTCGTCTAAAGTTGTAATTACACTTTACACGATATCGGCGACTTTTATTTGCATTACAAATTTTAATTTCACTGTGTCAATTTAATTGTAGTTTAATTTAGTTTTAATTGCATTGCATTGCGTTAATTTTATTTGCATTACAAATTTTAATATTTTAATTTCACTGTGTCAATTTAATTGTAGTTTAATTTAGTTTTAATTGCATTGCATTGCGTTAATTTTGTTTGCGTTACAAATTTTTATATTTTTAATTGCAAACATCGATTTTAAATTTGTAACAAAATTTTGAAAAGGTCTTTCATTTGATTTCATGGGCAGTATTTTATTTTGAAATACATTAAAGAAACCGAATTTATCTGATATTGAATGTAATGTTAAAATACATTCTGACATCTCATATGATATGTATATTTCAAAATATGTAGATAGTTCATACGTACTAAATATATGTATTTAACAAAGAGTCTATAGTTTAGTTGGTAGGTACCCACGTCGATTACTTATAGCCGAATATACCTAATATCGCATCACCGTACACCATTATTTCGAGAAAAATACAGTAATAAATAGAAATCTCTTGTAAAAATTGTTTTATAATGCCTTTAAAAAAATAGTAAATTATATCTGTTGGTGTAAATTAGTGGGCTACCATTGTGTCCGAGTGATTGAGCCGCCATGCAACGGTTATATTATATATATTATACGAGACGCGTCTCATTGACAAAATATTGGGGCAGGGCCACAATGTTTTTGTTTTCCGTGGCCGATGGTAACAAAAGAAGTTGTGACCCCGACCCAATGTTACTGATTTTTTCGGATGTTTTGAAAACATTTTGTCGCTGAAGACTCGGCTTTAATTTTACTGGTTGGCTTGTATCGATGGTGATAAGTAGACACCAGGTGAGCGACCCTTCATAAAGCGCTATATATTAATTGGCTGGGTGCCCAGTGAAATAGAGTCCTCAGTTCAGTTCTCGCCTCCGAGGTTAGAACATGACACAATTTTGCTCCGCAATCTATTACTCTAAAAATCGGTTCCGGTCAAGATTTCTACAATCGTTAAAGCGCCACCAGGTGTATTTTTTTACGGGCTATCCGCCTGTAATACTTTTTCTTCTGTGATTGTGTTTCTTTAGTTTTATAATTGTATTTCAGTGTCAAAAAACTAAAAATCCGCCCTAGTGGTGGTTTCTACCACATCCCCGGTATCCACTACTGATACTGGGTGAAAAGTTCCCATTTGAATCGTCTTGTAAAAATTCCCGGTGCTTTTGACACCTTTTTCTGAGTTTTTATAGTGATTTTCTTTTTATGTGCGGTGTTCCTCATCGATATACGATTTAAGTGCACAGTTATAAGTGAATCTCGACGACACATACTTTATTCGACGCAGAATTTTTTTCTGCGTCTAGTGATCGTCGTGTTTTTTCTGTGGGTGTTATACTTTTTCCGCTAGTAGAGTTTTTGTGTGCGCCACGTGTCCATTTATTCTGGAACATACCACGACAATTTATGTAAAGTGATGAAAGAACTTATGGGAGGACGCATCCTTTGCTTTGTAATATCGTCAAATTTAGACAATATTTTTCCTTTTTTGTATTGATAAGCATAATTTTTTTTCAAAGTGACAGTGACATTTCTTTTCCTAAAAATTTTCAATAATCATTCTGAAGTGGAGGTCTAGTAAAGTGTGAACATTTGAACATTAAATCTAAATTTCTTTTTCCTTTTGGGGAGGGATACTAAATTTTTATATTCTCAGTCAAATTTTTGCCAAGTCCCAAAAAAATATTTTGTACCCTTAAAAGTAACATTTTTACAAATCTAAGGGCAGTTTGGACAAAAAAAATTCCCCATTTTTTTTCCCCATTTTTGGGGAAAATTTTCAAAATCTGGGGTAAATTTACATTTACCCCACTTTTTCGTGAAAAATGCCGTCAGACATAGTTTCGTCTGGAGATTCAGATGGCCGTTCTGAAAATCCAGATTTACCTAAGGGGGAAAGGGAAAAAATTATGGAACAAATAAAAGACATACTTAATCCTAGATCACCAAGACCCGGGCCTTCTAAAGTTCGGAAAAGGTTCAAAACAAAATCCCAGAGGGACAAAACGGTTATTGACTCTGATAGTGAACCGGGAACCGATAAAACAACCACTCGTCCCAATCCATTCTCGTCGGATAACCATGAGATGCCTTCCATTGTGCCCTCTACCACCCCTAATGTGGAGAACAAAAAACGCACTCGTTATAGCGATTCCCCGGGTAACCAGGAATGGAGGGCCATCCCAGCCTTGGATAAGTGCCAGAAAATAAGAGCAGTTTTGATGGACGGTACCAATAAGTTAAATAAGGCGGACAAAAGCCTTCTCAACACCACATTAGACGACTTGATGTCGGACATTACCAGGCTGATGCTTGAGTTGAATACGCTCTCCACCAGGTCTTCTACCATTGACGAGATGCTAAGTGCACAGTCGACGCTCTCCACAAAACTGGATCAAGCTATTAAAAGTCGCACAGTCAGTTCTCACACTCCCATTCACAGGGAAACACTTTCCTACGCAAATGCTGCAGCTGGAATGCCAGCATCCAAAAAGATAGTTGTTAATGGCTTTGAGCGTCCAATTCCACAGAAGCCACTAACGATCTTGGTTTATCCGCAAACTCCAGAGGGTAAAACATCGGAGGAAACCCTCAAGACCCTGGAGAAAATTTTGAACCCGAGGAAGGACGACTTCCAAATCGTACGCTCCAGGAAGATCAAAGGCGCTGGTATGGCGTTTCAAGCCAAGGACATCAAGGGATTGGAAAATATTAAAAAGGCTGAGGCAAAACTCGTGGCAAGTGGTCTAAAGATGATCAACCCTCTAGGCCGTCTTCCGAAAATTGTCATCTATAATGTTCCTAAATGTGAACAATCTGCCGACCAGGAGCTTTTCTCCGAGATCTACGCGAGTAATTTATCTGGCCAGACTTCTTTGTCTTTGGAGGATCACCTTCGGACCATGCGACGAGTTTCGCTCTTCGGAAAACGGGACATCCCCACCATGAATATGGTGGTGACCTGTCATCCAGCTGCTCGAAAGGTCCTACTAGACAGCGGAATGTGCTTCCTTGGGTGGAATGCCTGTCGCACTCGCGATTATACAGGCGCGACCAGATGCTTTAAGTGTCAACAGTATGGTCATATTAGTAAGTCCTGCTCTCAGGAGAAAGAAACTTGTCGCCACTGCGCCGCTGTGGGACACAAACATGAGGATTGCCCCAAGAAGGCACTTCCCGCTGTCTGTGCCACTTGCACCCGTTTTAGGAAGAATGCTGATCATCCAACTGGGGATAGAGACTGTCCTGCACAGCTTGCAGCCATCAATGCACAAGTTAGAATGACTGACTATGGCTCCTGTTAATCTTCTCTCCTTAGGTCAGATCAATCTGCAGCGATCCCGGTTGGCCACACTGGATGTGCAGCGGGTCATGTCTGACCTGAATATTGACATAATGCTTTTACAGGAGCAGTACACCTGGGAAGGTAAAACACCAATTGAATTTCCGGGAGCGGTACTCGAAGTCGGCTCATCGCCGGGGGCGGGTGTTCTGGTCAATACATCATTGATCAGCCCCCTCCTTCTGGCAGGGCTGTCTAATGAGTACCAAACCTGTGTATGTATTAAATTTGCTGATACTGAAATCTATCTGATCTCAGTTTATTTTAAATGGGGGAATCCGGTAGGACCACATATCCTGAGTCTTACGCGCGCCCTAAACGCGCTTAAAGGTCGTAACGTAGTTATCGGAGGGGACTTTAACGCTCGCTCTCCTCTTTGGTTTGACAATAATAAAAACCATTCAGTACGATCACGGACTGACGCCGTTGAAGACCTTATTGCTGCGCAAGGCCTTTGTATCGTTAACGAACAGAGTTCGTTCTTTACCTTTTCAAACACAATGGGAGAGAGCAACATTGATCTAACTCTTTGCTCTGGATCAGTTGCGGCCAGGATATCTAAATGGAGGGTCCATGAATGCGCAATAGTCTCGGATCATAGATTAATCACATTTACAATAGGTGTTAAGAAAACTGAAACTCCGAGATCCTCCTGGAATTTCAACACCTCTAGGGCGAATTGGGATAACTTTGGGGAGGCGCTACGAGATACATTAAGGGATTTTCACCACGTAGCAGCTAGTGATCCAGACAATTTGGGGAACTTTTTCAATTCTGCCGTTGTATCTGCGGCTGATTCCTCTCTGGGCAGATCAAACCCAAAGACGAAAATTAGAACGCCGTGGTGGTCACCTGAGCTGACTTCGCTAAAGGGGGCCTATAAAGGAGCCTATAGGGCCTTGGGACTGTCCAGGAGGGGATGCTGTACGGAGGAGGAGACAGCTACCCTTCAGGCAGCTCTCAGGAGATCCAGGGCAACTTTCAAACAGGCTGTTCTCCTTGCGAAACGAGCTGCTTGGCATGACTGGGTTAATAATGTGGGAAACGCCAACCCGTGGGAAATCCACAGCGCAATTGAAAAATCCGGAAAAGGATCGGATCGGTTTTTGTCTAGTCTCATTGGGATCACAGAAGGTAGGAACGCTGAGACGATAGATGTGGCCTCTACTCTCAATACACTTTTGGGCAAGTTAGTTCCTGTAGAATCAGTAATTGGGGAAAGTGACCACCATAAACAGGTTAGACTCCTGGCACGGCTTCCACCTAGAGACCTCGCCCAAGAGGACAGAGTCATTCCAGTCACTAGAGCAGAAATCGACCTAATAATTAAGGGTTTGGGTTCTAAGAAGGCACCAGGGCATGACAGACTTAATGGCATGATAGTGAAGCAAGTCTGGATCCACGCTAGGGAGGAGCTCTTCCAAGTGATGGAAACGTGTTTGAGAAGAGGAATTTTCCCTTCTGAATGGAAGAGAGGCGTGCTCAGGGTCATACCAAAGGGGAACGGTAAGCCACTAACCGATGTCAAGGCCTATCGGCCCATCACCTTACTTCCAGTGCTTGGCAAGATCCTGGAAAAACTTATCCGGCATAGGCTACAACAATCACTCTCCCCGTCTAGTGATCTCCAATTTGGCTTCGTCTCCGGTAGATCCACCGTGCACGCCATTTCGTTTGCGCTTAACTGGGTGAAGGCTTGTACAAAGAGGTATGTAGTTGCAATCTTCCTAGATATCACTGGTGCCTTCGACTACGCATGGTGGGACATGATACGTATCAAGGTTAAAAATAGGAATTGCCCAAAAACTCTATTTAAATCAGTAGACAATTATTTATCGGGCCGAACTGTCATCATTTCTCATGGTGACACTGTTATTGAACGCGAGACCGATATGGGGTGTCCTCAAGGCTCCGTCCTAGGTCCTAAATTTTGGAATATAACCTTCGATGACTCCTCTAGGTTACCCTTACCTGAAGGATGTATCATGATCGACTATGCGGATGATAAAATGTATCTTGTCTCTGGGGACAGTAGAAGAGAAGTCGAACGTAAGGCTGGTGAAGGTTTGGACACCCTCCTTAAATGGGGGGAGAGGAATAAAATGACCTTCGCTCCCCAGAAGACTATGGGCCTCCTGATGAAGGGTTCTTTCAATAAGACAAGAAACCCTACCATCCGTATGGGAGACACTAATATCAAATTTGTGGATAACGTTAAATATTTAGGTGTCACTCTAGATCGATCGTCCTCCTTTCTGGCTCATGTCAAAGATGTATCCTGCAGGGCTCAGTCGCTGTTTCTGAAGCTTCGAAGAATCTCCACGGCAGAGTGGGGACTTCGCAGACCGGCTTTGCACGCTCTCTACAAGGGGGTATATGTTGCGCAAGTCGCATATGCCGCCTCTGTTTGGGAGCATCGCCTGGATAACTGCTTAATACTTCTTGCTCTCACTAGGGGTCAGCGCACTCCCCTGCTGGCACTATCTGGGGCATATCGAACCGTTGCTTCGGACGCTTTGCCAATTTTGGCTGGTATATTACCAATCGATCTAGAAATTAGGGAGGTGTTAGCGAAGCAGCGACTAATCCGTGGATCCCCGGCCAACCACCTTGGTGTCGTCCTGACACCGGGTGGACCAGGAACTCTCCCAGGACTGCTCCGAACGATGAGGGACCTGTCGCTCAAAGAGTGGCAGGTCCGTTGGGATAGGTCGAGCAAGGGAAGATGGACCTTCTCCTTCTTCCCTTCAGTTAAACTCAGAATGGAAGGGGCTTTCCTCAAACTGGACCATCACGTTACGCAGCTCCTTTCAGGACATGGGGAATTCAGGGGAAGGCTTCACAGCTTTGCCCTGTCAACCCACCCCAATTGCGCTTGTGGCAATAATTACCAGTCGGCCGAGCACATTCTGTGGCACTGTGAGATTTTGAAGGATGCCAGAGACGAAATGATAGAAGGTCTGAATGTCCCCATTAGACCGGTGTGGAACACCGATCTTGTTTCTAACAGTGTGAATTTCGAATGTTTGAGGAAGTTTACTAGGATCTGGGTTGAGAGATGGCCTGTGCTTAGAGTCGCTGACTAGTGTAATAATTGGGAAACCCCGGTGTACTGCTCCTGCTCCATGACTTATTCTTTTACAACTCTTTCATTACTGTATATGCTATTCTGTTTTTCTTATTTTATTATTCTTATCTTATTTCTTTTTTTTACTGTACCAGCTGTTGCAGATGATTTCCATTCGTTTATATTTTGTTTTTTTAATTAACTTGTCTTGTACTTTTTAATTCTTATTTTCTGTTTTCTTTTCATATGTTTCTTTTTCCCTGTCTAAGGTTAACACACTGTTTTTCTTTTTACAGACACTGTAAGCACTCTTATATATCTGTGTTTACTAATTATCTCTCTTACTTTACTTTGTTATCTTATTCAATACTTACTGTCCTCTTTACAGACCATGCAGATCTTATTTTTACACCTTTACTTTTGTTTTTACTTATTTACCGTTGCCCTTGTGTGGCACTTTTTGGATTGATTATTGTTTTTCATTTTTCCTCTTATTTTCTCTTCTTTTTACATGTATTTTTTTCCGGTTTTCTTTTCTTTTTTTTTTTTAGTAACAGCAACGAGTTTACAGGCGAGAACTGAACTCCGTTGTCTGTTTTGTTTTGTTTATTTTCCCCATTAGGGGTTGGATAACGGGCCTCGTCCCCGCATGCACGACTGGAGCTTCTTATTATTCTTTCTTACCGGAGGACTCCGCCAATTACCTGCGCCACCCCTGATGAGCGTTGGTGGTCAGAGGGGTGACTGTGCAGGCTGGGGTAACCTCCACCCTGCCTCCGACCTCCTGACGCTTCTTTCCCCTAGGTTCTTTAGGGTTTTATCCCTCTTTTTCCAATACTTATCTTCAGGGCACCACCGGGTGGTCGGCTAAGGGGTGTGGAAGTCCTGACCTGCACCAGTCGCCCCAACCACCACCAATTTCTCAACAGGACTGCCAGTCGTGGTTCGGCGAAACTCCCCCGTCACTCTATTGTTTACTTTACTTTTATGTGTTTACAGGTACTGGAGTGTGGGTCCCCTCCACCAACTATCTGCCTGACACTTGAACTTGATTGTTTTGTTGTTATTTTTCTGTGTTGTCCTTAGTTTAGTACTTGTAAGCGCTTGCATACCGCTTCATAACACCGTATGCGGGGACTTTGAAGGCCTAGCTTCATTTATATAAATTGTAGAGCCGTTTATTCAAAAAATTAGATTCATGCGAGAGCTCCGAAGGGGTGACCATAAGTCACCTATACCGGGGTGGGACAGGGTGGGTGTACCTTCAAAGTCCTTAGGGATGCCATATAAATTTTAATTTGTTTTCACTCTTATAAATTTAATTTCCTCTTAGCAGGGTTTAGTTCATAACACTTAATCGACCCAAAGGGGACACACAATTTCTTTCTGTGTCTTAGGCTTATTGTTAATTCTAGTCAATGACGTGTCTAAACTTAAAAAATGTTTATCGGAAATATAAAGTACTGTTTTTTTATTTAAAATTATGCTAAAAAGGGGATTACATGTTTTGTGATGAAATATGACAAAAATTAAATATTATTGATAACAAGTCTAGACAAGGGTCCTGGGTTCGAGTCCTAGATGTGACCGTAACCTTTTCTGATTTTTCTGTTTCAGATTTTCGTTTAGAAATCGCTAATATTGTCTTCAATAATTAAATATTACAATTTGAGGTATTACTCAATAAAATTATTCCGAAAAATAAATAAAAAAATTAAATACTTGGACATCAACCTACTTTCTTCTACGCAATTGGAAATCACAGCAGAAAAAAAGTGAAATTTATAATAATTTAGGTAAATCATAATTAGATATTTTAAATATAAATAGCTCATTTATGTATAAATTTTTTTGTTGGGAGTTTTTGGAAGCTTGAAAAAATATGAAGGTAAAAAATACGGCAAAATACTACCAATTCATTTGAACTTTTGCTAACTTAATCGGATATAATACCTTAATTCAGATCCGGCTAACCAAACACGGCTAAAGCTACAACAAATTGTGAAATAATACAAAATCATCAAATAAAATTTACTTGCGCACGCCAGGATTTGAACCGGCGACCTTCGAATTGCTAGTTGAGAGCCTTACCTATCGACCACGGCATTAAATTTTAAAAACATGAACTGCGTTAGAATAAATATCAGCGCTTCCGCCTTTAGCGAGAAACTAAAAATTATGTAAACCCCTTATTAAATTTCCCTTGTAATAAGTCGAACAATTTCGTGACAATGCAACCTAAAATATTCCATAACTCATAAAATAAACTATTTAACTGATATGTTTCGACGTATTTTAAAACAAGAATAAGTAACGTTGATGATTCAAAACTGTGAAATCAATTAAATCTTCACATAATACTTCAAATTCTTACCACGTTTCACAAATTTTTAACGACACAAATGACCCGAAACACCCTTCCCTCCCTTTCCAACTGATAAGTAAACAAAGCAGCGTATGTACATATTTGCATACACATACATGTATGGCCAATCAAGGGCTAGTGTTGCCTTAGCTAAATAAATGAAAACTACTGTTCGTGCATTGAAGATTTCTAGTTTTGTGTTGCTCGTTGCACAACGGATTAAAATTAAAGACGTACACGATTTATTTGATAAAATTGTATTTGTTATTTTCACTAAACAGCATTTACAGCCAACTACAAATGCTCGCATATTTAATTTTTAATATAAAATCGGAAAAAATATTTGACGAATCGGACATTCGAAATTTGTATGTAATCAAAATAGTACTTTATGTGTAACAAAATATTCAATACTTCTTATCGACAAGGAAACAGGTATATTTATGATTGAAATACCTATGAATAAAATGTGCAAAGAATTCGTTAGTTTTTACAAAATAAGTATAAAGTATGCTCAGAATTAGTGGCGGCTCTTCTAAGAAAGTCATTTGGACAATGACCTCCCGAAAATATGCTCCAATAGTATCGATATATAAAAAAAGACTTAACGAACTACCCCATTATTGATTTAGTTTTTATTCATGCAGATTCCTACGTTTTTTCGATTCGTTCCAGTGCCATCTAGCGTCCAAATGAGAAGCTATTACATGTCTTAGCTTGGGTCACTTTATATTTTGTCCCAAACCTATCTTCTTTCTTTCTCTTTGCTATAGAGACAAAGGAGGTAAACACTATCATGTCTGACGTATGCTTAACATCACATAAAATTTATGTTTAAGGTGTTTTCGGACATGACCGCGGTGAGATAAAGATATGATTATTAAGTGATAAACGATAGCTATCTTGAACTTGAATATTAGTTCGTGAAATTATGTTTACGTAATTTGCGTGGAATAATTTAAAATGTCAAATTCTGTGGATATCGTATTGAAAGAAATCACAAACAATTCATTGAATTATGACAAACGTTTTCAAATAAAGTGACAAATAGTTTGAGTTAAGAGAGAGAAAAATAAAGAGGTTAAAACGATATTTTAAAACGAAAAGTTATAATTTTTGTCAGCAGTTTTGCGGGTGAAATAAAATGAACATTCATGAAATTAATTACATACATTGGAGTTTTTATAATATTCAATACACTTTAGCAATATGTACTAACATTTTATATTCTTTTTTTTTCAATTCACCTTCCACTTCTGGACTCCTAGAGCCGCCTCTGCTCAGAATGTTATAAAAAAACACATTTGGTTCTATAATTTAACACGTTACATATGTAAACAAATTCAAAGTGTTTCTTTAAATGCTACTTGAGATATTTGTCTAGAGATTACAGTCATAACCTTCTTATTTTATTTTAGCGCGCTCCCTCTAAAATTCGTATTTACATATCTTCTTTTCAACCCATCTTTTTTTCATCTCGTAGTACAAGTCTGGATTTGAAAAGATGCATTTTTGATTTTGATAATTTTTTCAGGACATCGGTTTAAATTAAGGATGGTTCACGCTCGTAAGGACGGACTCGCGAACTAAATTATACTATTTTAATATTTTCCAATACTGTTTTTTCCAGGTCTCCTAATGTTGGTAGATGGGGCGGAAGAGCGTGGGGGTGCTGAGGTGGACCTGCGGTGGGGAGACCCCCACTCTTGCCACTTCCCCCTAATTCCTCTGCCTACCCTCACCCTCCCCTACATGGCCGTTGTCTACGGAGTCATGTGGTTTGGTAATAATATTAATTTTTACCGGGTACCATTCATTGGATAACCGATACCTCTGTCATCGGTCACCCCGACTTAGCAGGGGCGCCCGGGTTCATGGGGTGAGGTTTGTCCAGATCTTCATGGTGAATGAATCTTTGACATCTCCAGCCGAACTCTCGACCCAAAGCCTTGCACCGCAGTGGGAGGGATGGATTCATACGTCACTCCTAGACACACTGACCCCCCCAGGTTCCTACCCACCCCTCATACCTTTTTTTACCTTCACACTTTTTCTTGTACTTTAAAAGACCCTCCAAACAGCATACAGAATATGTCATAGGCCCTTAGGGAAAGTGCTTTCCTCAGGATCTACGTGGTTACTGTAAAAAAAACGCATATTGTTGTAAGAATATAATATTGTGTTATTGATCCATTCATTTTTTTATATCTGAATTGTAAATTACCTAATTACTTCCACCTGTTGGTTGATTGATCAAAGATTAATTCTTATGCATTTCATTTATTTACTAGATAAGTAACTACTACTCGGCTTCGCTGGATATAAAACACCTTTTTCTAAGAATATTGCACAAATAATGATATACATCGAGTCAGCGATATAATAATAACATGGCGTTTATATAGCGCAGTTTAGTGTCATTTCACTTCAAGTGCGCTTAACTATAACAAACTTAAAAAAGGTAATTTAGTATTAATGGTCATGTTTTAAAATTATCCCTACAGTGTGCCTTACCCAATACAGATCTAATATTATAACACTAAATATACCGTTTATTCATAGTGATGACAAAAACTTAGAAAAACGGTAACAGCAGGACAGGACAAAACAAGAATATTAAAACTAAAAAGATAATATAAAACAGGAGGCAATTTGTGCTCAGAAATGAGAATCTTCTGAGCAGAAACTTTAAAAGGTAAAAGGAGGCAACCGAAACCTAACAATTACCGGAAGTTTTAGAATATGGCTTATTATAAAATTTCGAAAAGAAGTTAAGATTTATTAATGGTAAGATTTTTTAAATAATTTTGTTTTTAGCCAAATTCTGGAGATTAGTAAGTGCTGAGGGAAGTTTATTCCAGATGAGCGGGCCTGTTACACTAAAAGAGCGATCATAGTAAACGGCTCGATTTGACCTAGAAAGTTCGATTAAATGATTACTAACATCTAGATCTGCTGCCCTTAGAGTAAGCTGTCTATTGCTTAAGTTTTGTCGGACGCATAGTTCCGATATATAGGCTGGCGACATTCCTTGCAATGCTTTGAATGTCATTAAGCAGATCATAAACTCTATTCTTTCAGGGCATCGAATCCAGTGAAGGCGATCCCTTAGAAGTGGGGTTATACGACAATATTTAGATTCACTAAAAATCATTAAAAACTGACTAATGCAATCATTTGTTTCTGAGGTAGGCCGGCATATGCACTATTGCAATAGTCCATACGTGAGACGACGAACGAATTTATGAGTGACTTTGCTCCATCAGAGGGAATGTGGCGTCTCGAGTGAGATAATAAACTTTTTGATAGTTATCAATTTTTGAGCTGCAGAAAATCTAGGGAGAAAAGACGGAACTAATTTCGTGACCAGAGCTCACCGTTCATGAGTTTTTTTTATGCCACAAGTTTATTGACGTTGGACATGATCGGAAAAATAATTGTGGGTAAACTTCTGGTTTTACCGAAATATCTGTACAGCAATTCTTGTACTCAGGGATTACTTACTAATATTAATAATAACATATAGCAAAAAATATAATAGGTAATCATATTTTCAATGCGGTTTATTTATTTTTAGAGAAACCCATTTACCATTGTTAACTTGCTGAACGTCCTAGTTTTTTTAGTTGAAATAAAGTTAAATATCTTTTTCGTTTACGAATGCTGTACTTATTTAAACATACCTAGAATAGAATAACTCAGGTTAAATGAGTCACATCCGCGTAAGTCTTCGTAATAATTGTAGATAATATCTAGAGAGTATCCAAGTACTAGGTATTATCTGTACCTGCAGGCGACTAATATGGCTTATCTTTCAAGTGCTCTTAATCCTGATTGCCAAAATCTATAGATATTAGATATTATAAACTTATCGGGTTACTCTTTTTTCGGAAATTACCTACATCGTGTATTTTACGAGTCAAAGTTCAATCCTATATTATTCTATGTTCAGGTATATTTTTGTCAGGTGATTTTGGTGAGTTTAATTAAAGATTAGGTGGATTCCTGGTATTCAATTCTATATTATTGATTTGGCTGACTAATAAAAAATTGAAAGAATATATTTTTTTAATATTTTTTTCATCAACATTAAAATAAAATTTAAATCAAAAGTAAGTATTAATTTTCTTTTTTAATTAATCAACCTGTTGCCCAATGATCACTCAATGTGCATAGTGGCACAAGTGTTAAAGTTGGTCGATGATCACTCAATGTGCATAGTGGCACAAGTGTTAAAGTTGGTCGATGATCACTCAATGGTGGCACAAGTGTTAAAGTTGGTCGATGATCACTCAATGTGCATGGTGGCACAAGTGTTAAAGTTGGTCGATGATCACTCAATGTGCATAGTGGCACAAGTGTTAAAGTTGGTTGATGATCACTCAATGTGGAGAGCGGCACAAGTGTTAAAGTTGATCGATGATCAATCAACGCGGAGAGTGGCACAAGTGTTAAAATTGTTTGATGATCACTCAATGTGGAGAGTGGCAAAAGTGTTGTTGGTCGATGATCACTCAATGTAGAAAGCGGCACAAGCGTTAAAAACAAATATTATCAAGTGGAAAATTTTGTCGCAATATGTCCAATCCCAGAAGCTGTGACCGAATTCTTATTATATTGTACTACCAATTAATATGGAACTTTCAGTTCTTTAAAATTCTGTGCCGTACCTACCTAGATTATTTATTTGAACCTTTATTAATTTCTGTTCCAGGTGCTCTGGGGATAGCCCTCGGGTACAAGTTTAGGGCCAGTGTGGTGATGTTTGTGATTCCTTACTGGTACATCCTGCTGATGGACAAGAGTTACTGGAACAATCACAGCTACCTGTTTGGGCTGCTGGGACTGCTGTTTTCTGGAACACAGGCCCACAATTACCTGTAAGCATGATGTATTATTTTTTTATACAGCGCAAGAGCTTCATTTGCCGGCGCCGGTGGATCTATGGCAATCTGTAATATCATCTTGTGGTGAATGTTGTAATGCTGAAGGGATTGGAAAGAGAACGGAATTTAAAAAAAAAAGTAAATATATCGCACAAGAATCCCGACTGCTTCCAACTGTCTGTAGGCAGTGAGACTACATAATCCCCGATGGGGGTATACTGTGAGGCTGATTGAGGTGATTTTCTCATGAAAACGGCGCTATACGTATGGTCCAATCATTATTATTAGTGGTAAGAGGAAGTAGACGGAGGAGAGAAAAATGAGGAAGAATCTTGCTATTCAAATCTGGTCAATAAACATGGCATAACCATTTGAAGCAACGTTTCAATTCTGAATGGTGGTCTCACACCAGGGCGATACCGAGAGTATCTTCCACTTGGAAGATGGAATTGAGGAAAAGTTGGTTGCTAAGTAGGTAGTTTTAGATCAATTACTGTTTTAACTAAGTTATTTCAAGCGATAAAACGTTTTGATTCTGTATGGTGAACTTGTACAACTCTGTACTTTATATTATAAACTATTCATCAAATGCGAAATAAATTAAATGAAAATTATTTGCGCCCGCCGGCTTTCGAACCAGCGACCTACGGATCAGAAGCCGAAGATTTAAATTTAATTCAGGGATATTATTTTATTTTAATTTAATTATAATTTTTGTTATAAGTTAATTTACCTAACATGGCATCTCGCGAACTAAGAATTTTAAACATGCAATTTAACTGCAATAATGTTGTGTGATGCTTTTACTCAATAATTTATTTGATATGTGAAAACTCACAAGGATCTAACAACCTTGTCACGGAGGTCATTAAATTCCACTTCTAACGTACCTACCAACATCATTACAATAATTATTCTGTTAATAAATAAATATTATGTATAATTTCCTACAGCTGATATTATTTAATTAGGTGGATAAAATGTAACCCTTTCGATATGTATCTTTCTTCTTGTTTTCCTGACAATTGTCCTTTTTTCTACATCAATCCCACACAGGCACCGATGAAAATAATTTCCCTCAGGGCCTATGACATCTTTAGGGATCCCGCGGGTTGGTTATCCAATAAATGGTTCCCGGGATCCCGGGGCCTCGGTACCCATACCCGCCTCCCAAAGTAACTACATAATACGTTCAATTTACGATTATTTAGTAGGTTCTTTCAAGTATAGACAAATAATATTCAACAGTCCATGAAAACAGTCCACTGAAATTCTATTCATGATACTTGAATTATTGTTATTCGCTAAACTCACAACTCATTGGAATATTTCATTACTAAAGTACTTACTTAATATTTATAAATACACTAAAAGTTATTGAGTTAGTAGCTATATTTTATTTCGCCAGCAGATATGAATAAAAAAAAGATAATAATCTTTGAATATTGAGGTACCTACTTACCGACTTTTTAATAAGAGAAGGTTTTTTTCAATCTGTCTACAATCTGTGCGGTCGGTGGCCGAGTTGACATCGCGCTTGGGTTCCACCAAGGTGTAGTGTGTTCAATTCCTCGGCTGGCTAAGTCCTCCATCACAACACAAGCAACATTTTCAGCTTACTGTGGTGGTAGCAGGAGATTTTCAAATATTGTCAGGTTATTCGTAACCCGGGAATGTTTGTCTTTCTTTTAAAAAAAAATAAATATTATTTCAAATATTTATTTTACGTGGTGTCCATAAAACAGTTATAAACCAATTTATTACAGAAACGAAATATAATTTAGAACATGTAAGGGTACAGTAAATAAAAAAAATGTCCGTTGACATATATTTATAACAAGTAGTAGCAAAAGTAAGCAACAGCAAAGTGAGTAAATAAGATTGAAGATTTAAAAATACTAACGAGAACAATATTTTAACCCTTCAGTACTTTTGTACAGTTTTCAATGTTTTCTGTGTATTTCAAATGCGCAATATACATCTTATTTTTTTAATTTTCCGTAAAAACAAATACTCTTTTAGAAACAACATAAAATTATCTTTCCGGTGTAGGTATTTAAAATAATCATTACTATTTCTAAATAATAAAATTTTAATATTAAACGTGAAAAATTTGTCGAAACCATATTTTTACTTCAATCATAGAAAAATTTGTTCCTTTTGGCTATTTTTAGGATTTTATCAATGGATTCCAGTATAAATATTTGAGGCAAACTTTAAAGAATTATTATTTCTCTTTTCAACGTCAAAAAAATATGTATAATAGAAAAATATAAAAATACTTCTATAACATATGGACGCCCGGTCATATAATATATATGACCCTCAAACACTGGAAGGGTTAAATGAACATGAAAGCGGTGACATTATTGTGTTATGTTACTTTAGTACAACTAGAAAAGATTGATATGAATAGAGCAAAGTAAGTTAACCTCTTTCAACGTGGCTTGTATGTTCTACAAATTAAACAAAACAGAAAAAAAACAACTCATAATATCATATTTAAAAACAAATACAAGGCAAATTAAATCGTTGACCTTGAAAAGTTAAAAAAACATAAATTGAGCTTCCCACAAAAACCCTACATAGAAAAATAAACTTTTTTATCCAAGGTTCTTGGTACACGTGTGTACTGTGCGTAGGTTTATCAAGACAAGATCATTATGTTTTTTTACCATGACGCGTATCTCGATCAATAATAAAAAATCTGTCTATTAAACGCACCAAAAAAATCAACAAAATATTTCCGGTACAAAAAATATTTAGCATATTACTATTATTGATATAGGCATTAAAGAATAATTTTATCATTACTATTTAAGTACTTTGTGTGTAATCCGGGAGAATATTGAATACATCAATTTTTTAAAAGATGTAATATATTTTTCTAAAATTTTTCTTTAATGTGTCGATTTTGATTTCAGCTCCATCGATGGCTACTATGACGAATCAAAGCGAGGCAAACCAGTTCCGTACTGGAACTACTTCATAATAAAATATCAATTATTTATATTGTATTTTGTGGCTGGCCTGAAGAAGTCCGACATTGAGTGGCTATCTGGATACGCTATGACGAGCCTCAGTCAGCACTGGGTCTTCGATCCTTTCAAGTAAGTTAAGATTGTTTGGACATGTGGAACGGATAAACGGAGAAAGGAGTGTAAGGATAACATATTATGACGTGAAAGCGAATGGTAGGAGAATTTAGGGACGCTCGAGAAAGTCAAAGCAAGTCGAAGTAAATCAAATACTTGAGTTAGGTCTTGGGTCATGTCAAGAATCAGAATGACAGATGAGTGTGTGTGAGACGATACATGAAAGCGAATGAGTGTGTGCCGAGACAGAGTCGTATGGGGTTCTATCCTCTCTGTCTATACCTGAGGGAAACGACGTAAAGAGTTTGATGAGTCAGCGTATGTATTATGCTATGAGCTAAAACACTTTCCTCAAAAGCCGCATCCGTGTTTTTTGTGTTCAAATTTTAAGTGATATAATAGAATATAATCTGTCAGTTGGCGATTGTTGCATTATGCATCATTAACAAATCTTGCTGAAAAAATAATTGTTCATTTTATACAAGTAATAAAACTTATTTAAATATTTTATTTAAAACACTTCAGTAATCGGAGAAGATAACCATAAACATTTTCTAGATACGCATACAAAATTATAAATCAAAGGGATTTAAAGAACATTAATATGTTATAACAGCAATATAAACACATTAAATTTTTTTAACCCTTCTGGCTAATAAATATTATAAGTGCTAAAACGCGGGGCGCGTGACGGTTAATTACCGAATGCTTCATATGCTATATCTCTTCATTTTGAAGTTGTCGTAAAAACAAATACCATTTTAGAAACTAGATAAAATTATCTTTTAAATTAAAATTAATATTTCTAAAAATAAAATTTTCATATCGAACATGAAAATGTTAACAAAAAACTTGCAGAAACATTTTGACTCGAAACGTCCCTAATTTTGGAAGAATTCGATATTTAGAAAACACGTTCTTTTTGTGTAGGGAATTAATAAGAAAACTGTCACTGTCGTTCATACAATATTTTTCAACGAAAAAGTCCCACCATTTTGCTAGCACACTCTTTTACAACTTTTAGGATTTTATCCATTGAACTAAGTATAAATATTTGATATAGACTGAGATGAGAAATTATTTCTCTTTCCAAGAATGGACAAATTACATAGCTCCGCATTATAACAAAAAAAATTAAAACTACTTTTATAATGTGTGGACGCCCCGATCAGATTTATCCTTCAGAGGCTAATAGAATATGATGTTTTTGGCTAGTATTATCCTTCCGATGCTTGAAGGGTTAAACCACCTTAAAGATGGTTTAAATTATAATTATGGCAAGTCGCACGTAAATGCTTTTTACGAATATGTACTTACTAAATTTGACTACGTGCTAGATTTGCGTGGGATAAATAATATATAAAACCGGAACTCGTGCTTTTGTCAATTATTTTGGAAAATCCAACATTCCTTAAATCATAAAACAAAATATTTGCGTTAACCTTGAAATTACAAACATCTCTACAAATTTCATGACGCCAGAGCTCACCGATAGAGGGTTTTTTTTATCTGAAGTAGACAAACAGATTTCGACTTAAACAAAAAAATTGTTTAACTAATGTTTAAGTGCGTGTACGTAAGCAAATAAACGTAAAAAATAAACTTTAAGCAGTCTCAGACAATAAAAACCTCGGTAGGAAGGAAAAATGTAATTCTCAATAATGGTTTCCTTCAATGAGTAAGTGGTAGATAGACCCACCTCACCTGTGTACCCGCCAGATTATTAGGTACAAACTCATTGAGTGGTACCTCTTTCTCAGAAACATTAGATCATCTCCTAGCTGACAAAAATAACACGTTTCAATATCATGCCGCGTTCTGCGAATATCCGCAAATTTTCAAATGACGTTGAACGAAAGATCAATATTTACAATCAATATTATGAGCAAAATTCGCGTTGTTTGTTTATGCAAATTATGTGTGTGAAACTTACAAAAAAATGATTTTCTATTCAAATAAATTATTCTTCTTCTCATTGCCATGATGTATCCATTGCTAGAGACCTGAAAAATCGAGTTTTCGATAACGCGAATTTTTACGTGAAATTCGTAATTTTTATACGAAAATTTCACGAGAATATCGCGGTATTTCGAGTTTTTTTTGGAGTTATTTTTCGAAAAACGAGAATTTAGCATTTTTCACGAGAATATCGCGATATTTGGAGTTTTTTTTTGGAGTTTTTTTTCGAAAAACGAGAATTTAGCATTTTTCACGAGAATATCGCGGTATTTGGAGTTTTTGGACAATTTTTTTGGTAATGCGTGACATAATGCGTAAAATTATACATTGTTTTCATTAACATTTGTATGTAATGCACTTCTAGTTTGTTATTTATTCTAAGGATCTAAATATGTCAAAAATTGACAGATCTATCGAAAATTAAGTTAAGAAACATTGTATTTGTTGCTTGTCGTTATTCGACTAAGATTGAAGATTTCTCTACTGTATCCCTACCATTTTTTCAAAGACATTTGTTATTTTCCCGTAATTTTCACGGGTCTGCGCTAGTGTTAAAATAACACTAGCGATAGCTATAAGAAAGTAATAGCATTCATTCTGAATATTTATTTAGCAATGGTTTTGACAAATAGCCATTAATTGGGACGCAGCCAACACCTTCACGTCGGAAACCCCGCGTAGGAAAATTCTATTTGAATCGTGATTTTGTTTTCTTGAATTGATGAATGAATGAATGGAAAATGAATGAATTAACTCATGCACACACACGTGTCTTTCTGAAATTGGATGACATCAGATTTAAAAAAAATTGAGCAATACACGAAATAAATTTTGATGCTATCCAATTGCGAGTTATGTTTAACCATTTTTTTTAAGTATTAAAAGATATTTTAAAAGTTCACAGCAGCTTAAGATCCAGTTCCTGGGGGGGATGGTTCAATCTTCAATCGAACCATTTTTACGAAAAATACGTCTATTATTATAAAAATAGATATATAATGTTTGTAAAATATATAGTTTTATACTTATTGATTTTGTTTCGATTTAAAAAAAAACTACACTTACCAAAAAGAGAATATTATATCGCTTTGTTGCAAAATACCACCACTTTCGTTGTAAAATAACAGCGCTTTTCACAAAAACAGTGCGAATTATGCCAAAAACTGACAACAGAAAATTATTAAAAGAAAAATGAAATGAGAAAAATGTGCCTTCTATAAATTAATAATGTAACGACTTATTTCAGGATAGTTCTGACCACGGAAAACATCGACTACATGATCGTCCATTGGTTCGCATTTGTGTTTGACCTGACTGTCTGTTTTTGGATGATGTATTGGTACACCAGACCAGTGGCCATGGCATTCTGCGCAACCTTTCATCTGATGAACTCGCGGCTCTTCAGCATTGGTAATGAAATTATTGTGATTTCTGCTGTCACCGGAGTGGCCAGACTCGCCAAACTTGTTGGTACTAACTATCACCGGACCTGTTTCACTGTCACCACAGATAATATTAGATATATTTACCACGTGACTTTCTTCCATTTTATTGCAAAATATTAGATGATACAACAATATCCACCAAAAAAATCAACATTTTTAAGCGAATCAATAAAAAATTATAAATATGAATAATTGGCATCTTGCATTCGACAGATAACACAATTCTAAAACGAAGTCGCAAAAAAATAATACAAATCAGCTGACATTGGCCTTTTTGTGGAACGAGAGGTCGCGGGTTAGAAATTAAACTGGCATGGTAGGAGGGGGGTGGGGGAGGGGGATGGGGGGGGAATAAAGAATTAGAATTAATGAACTTTTCATATACAATGAATGGCATATTTTGATTGTTTGAAAAGGATTTACAAATATTTTGTGAAGGTTTAAACAGACAGGCACTTCCCAATCAACACATTTACCCATTTCCTTTCCTAAATATTTTCTAAATGAGGATGCCGAAGTGGATTCGATCAAATTAAATTTTTGTGTGGTCTCACATTAATATAAATATATACCTGCTAGCTGCACCCTGCCATTTACCTGTGCAGATAGAGAAACAATAGCGCGTATTGCTTTTACGTCCAACATATGGCGCTGTTTTTCAAAAAAGCATGTTTGTCCAACAGATTGCATGTTTTTACCTGTAACAGGTGACATCTGTATAATATATATATACAATGTTATGTTAAATATTTTAAAGCAATCATTTACATTTTTATTTATATAGATAGATAGATTATTTTTGGTGGTTATTGGAGAGGGGAGACTTGCTGAACTAGTGACAACGAAACCGTCGCTAGACAGGTTTCACTGTCTAGATTCAGAGAACTCATGAGGCCAACTACTGACTATTTTAATCCCACAAGAGATGATTTCATAACAATACCTCCGAATTTACAAAATTTGATTAATGACATTATCGATACATTGTTAAAAATATTTGACACCGATGATTTCTTTTTCTAATTTTCAGGTATGTTTCCATGGGTGTGTTTGGCGACAATGCCTTTGTTCTGCCCTCCAAATTGGCCAAAAACATTGATGGCTACGATTAAAAAAACATTCAAGAAGTGTAAAATAATTTTCAGAATGCAAATTATATCTTCAATGAAGAGGAAGCCGATTGACCTTCGAACAAAGCAACGACTAAACACGCCAGATGATAAAGACATAATAATTGCCCATCAACAAGCAGAGAATAAACACGAAGGTGATAATTATCTACATACGGATAATACTGAAGCAGAAAAAATGCAGTTGATTGCGAAAACAAATAGTAGTAGTGATTCTCTTGAGTTGAATAAGGAAATTGATAAAAATGATGACGTTTTAAAGCCTGCAGAATTGCATAACAAAGTGAAAAAGCAATCCGGCAATAAGAAACAAGAAAATCACAAAGAAAAGCGACGTTGGAATGAAAAATTGGTCGTCAGTTTTTTGATGGCATACATGGGATTACAAGCCTTCCTCCCTTATTCACATTTCATTACAAAGGTACGCTTAAAAGTAGTATATTTTTTTAAGATAAGTAGTATTACTCTGATAAAGTTTTAAATTTGGTGAATTTGTCTCTTACGAAGGGTTTCAACAACTGGACCAACGGACTTTATGGATACTCCTGGGATATGATGGTTCACAACTGGGACACCATTTTAGTGCTTGTCAAAATTGTCGACAACGAGTCAAAGTTTGAAATGTTTCTGGACCCCGAAGTGTGGACGCCCAACCAGAGGTGGACCAAACATGGAGACATGATGTACCAGTATGCGCAATGCTTGCAGAGGAACTTAAACGATAATCTTGATAAGAAGGTGATTACTCGAAAATATAATGCTTTATCTAACAAAGGTAATCACGAGCCTGACTGTAGATCGGGAATGGAAAACTGCGACTATTTTGAAGAAGAGATCATTGAAAAGTCAGTGGATGAAATCACTTCAAAGGACATTTCAATTTACATTGATGTTTGGTGCTCGCTCAACGGGCGGTTTCAGCAAAGGATGTTTGACCCAAATGTGAATCTTTTGAAAGTGGACTGGTCTCCCTTCAAGAAAGTGAGCTGGCTGATGCCTCTACTAGCAGAACTAAATGACTGGAGGAGAACCATGCAAGACATTCAAGATCATGTTTATTCTTGGAATAACTATTCCGACGTCCTCTTCGTGGCTGATTATCCTGGTAACAATCAATTCAAATTGTAAAAACTCACTTGAGATCAAATAAATTATTGCGTGTATAATAATAATAATTATTATTTAATGCTCAGGCAGCACTCTGCTGATGCGCCATTTTTGATTTCACAATATGCAGTAATTGAGTTAGTTTAACAGTTATTAATTTGTTATTTTTTGTATTCCAGGCTTACATCTGGAAAACTACATCTCCACCGATCTTTCCAACGTATCTCTGACAGTGCTGGAAGGTCAAGTGTTCTACGAGCCCTTCATAAACAAACATAAAGTAGTAAGTCGTAAACCAGGCAAAAGCAGAGCTTCTCATCTAAGCAAGGGGGAGAGTGTCCGTGTAAACACTGGAACCTTCCATCGGGTTCACACCGTAGGCCTCAATCCCGCCTGCTACATGTATACTTATATGAATGCTACGCTGAAGGTCATCTCCAAGGAACGGGGATTTAAGGAGCAGGATGCAGGAACAAAGATATCTTCTAAACTTCCACTGATGAAGGAGTTCCAAGGAAAAATCACCAGTATTATCGTCTTCTCTCAGCATGTTGGAAACGCTGTGTTAAACATTCTGTATGGTGTACCAATGCTACGAAGAGTGCCTTTGAGATAAACTATTATTATTATAAAGTTATAAATGCTTTCAGTTATATCAATTTATGCCAACACGAGATTATTGTTAATAAATGCAAAAAAATACAAATCTTTTTCAAACTTTTTTTGATGTGGCTGAAACCCATTTTTTTGTAATTACATTTTTTATGACATTACAGATCAAGTACGTTTAAACTTTGAACAGTGTTTTGCAATGCTAAAAATCCTGTACGTTAATGAATTAAAAAATTAAAAATAAATCCTGTTATAACCTACCCGATACCGACATCATACGTGTAAACGAATAACGGAATAACGTCTTGGGGAAATTAGTGCAAGACAAATATATGTTACATTCAAATAATCCAAAACTCTTGAAAAATGACTAAGCTTTTGGTAAGCAAAAGTATTTATGCACAAAGAAGAGATATTAAATTATTATATGAGTCAGTTAATATATTACCTGTTCGAGGGATATTATGGTTTAAAATTGTATGCTAAAAATCTATTGTCGGATTCCATATATAAACAAAAGGTAGATCACGCCCACAACACAAGACTTAGTCAAAATGAAGGTATGATGTCCATTCCAAGAATTACTAATAAATACGGCCAACAGACAATTACTTCTTAGCGCCTTCTATATTTAATAAAATGGCAATGGGTGTAAAAAGCGAATCAACCTGCACAACTGAACTAAAATAAGCTAAATTTGTGGTAATGGATCCAGATTATCTATATTGCTATTATTTATAAATACATCAGTATCGATTGATAGTATGCATGTAATTGTATAAATATGCCTCTGAGAGTGTTTTAAGAATTCTGTGTGTATGCTTATGAGTATGTTGGCTATCTTATATCTTTCTGTCTATGTATTGTATGTCTTTGTATTATAGTCCCTTAAAATGTTATTCTTTTTTATCTATTTGATTGTGGCTTCTCGTTATATGTGTCTGGTTATATTGATATTGTGAACATGATCTGCTGGCTAACTGCTTTAGCAGTTTAGCGGGTGTTTATATTGAAGAATAAAAAAATAATATAATAAGGCGCAATAAAAGATAAATACTAGATAATTATTATTTTTTGGTAAACTAATGTTTTTAAGACAAGATTTTTTATGCATAGCACAAAGGGTAACAATTATTTTACAAGCAATAATTGTTCGCCTGAAACACTCATCCACATTGAAAAATCTCCTGATAAAAGATACACGACGCCAACGGGACTCGAACCCGTGTCCCTTCGATTTCCGGTCGACAGCTCTGACCACTGAGCTATGGCGGCTTATCTCTTACCCGCGAAATTATTCAATATATACTAGTGTTTCATTCAACAATTACTGCTTGTTACATTTTTCACCTGAAAACAACCAACTTTATTTTATATGAGAAAGGCATTGTAAGTGCTAACTCTCTCACTAGATGGCGTCGAGACAAATTGTCTACATTTTTAGGCGAAATACTTGAACTTGTCAAATATTAATTATTATTTTTTGGTAAACTAATGTTTTTAAGACAAGATTTTTTATGCATAGCACAAAGGGTAACAATTATTTTACAAGCAATAATTGTTCGCCTGAAACACTCATCCACATTGAAAAATCTCCTGATAAAAGATACATGACGCCAACGGGACTCGAACCCGTGTCCCTTCGATTTCCGGTCGACAGCTCTGACCACTGAGCTATGGCGGCTTATCTCTTACCCGCGAAATTATTCAATATATACTAGTGTTTCATTCAACAATTACTGCTTGTTACATTTTTCACCTGAAAACAACCAACTTTATTTTATATGAGAAAGGCATTGTAAGTGCTAACTCTCTCACTAGATGGCGTCGAGACAAATTGTCTACATTTTTAGGCGAAATACTTGAACTTGTCAAATATTAATTATTATTTTTTGGTAAACTAATGTTTTTAAGACAAGATTTTTTATGCATAGCACAAAGGGTAACAATTATTTTACAAGCAATAATTGTTCGCCTGAAACACTCATCCACGTTGAAAAATCTCCTGATAAAAGATACATGACGCCAACGGGACTCGAACCCGTGTCCCTTCGATTTCCGGTCGACAGCTCTGACCACTGAGCTATGGCGGCTTATCTCTTACCCGCGAAATTATTCAATATATACTAGTGTTTCATTCAACAATTACTGCTTGTTACATTTTTCACCTGAAAACAACCAACTTTATTTTATATGAGAAAGGCATTGTAAGTGCTAACTCTCTCACTAGATGGCGTCGAGACAAATTGTCTACATTTTTAGGCGAAATACTTGAACTTGTCAAATATTAATTATTATTTTTTGGTAAACTAATGTTTTTAAGACAAGATTTTTTATGCATAGCACAAAGGGTAACAATTATTTTACAAGCAATAATTGTTCGCCTGAAACACTCATCCACATTGAAAAATCTCCTGATAAAAGATACATGACGCCAACGGGACTCGAACCCGTGTCCCTTCGATTTCCGGTCGACAGCTCTGACCACTGAGCTATGGCGGCTTATCTCTTACCCGCGAAATTATTCAATATATACTAGTGTTTCATTCAACAATTACTGCTTGTTACATTTTTCACCTGAAAACAACCAACTTTATTTTATATGAGAAAGGCATTGTAAGTGCTAACTCTCTCACTAGATGGCGTCGAGACAAATTGTCTACATTTTTAGGCGAAATACTTGAACTTGTCAAATATTAATTATTATTTTTTGGTAAACTAATGTTTTTAAGACAAGATTTTTTATGCATAGCACAAAGGGTAACAATTATTTTACAAGCAATAATTGTTCGCCTGAAACACTCATCCACATTGAAAAATCTCCTGATAAAAGATACATGACGCCAACGGGACTCGAACCCGTGTCCAAAAAAAAATAATAATTAATATTTGACAAGTTCAAGTATTTCGCCTAAAAATGTAGACAATTTGTCTCGACGCCATCTAGTGAGAGAGTTAGCACTTACAATGCCTTTCTCATATAAAATAAAGTTGGTTGTTTTCAGGTGAAAAATGTAACAAGCAGTAATTGTTGAATGAAACACTAGTATATATTGAATAATTTCGCGGGTAAGAGATAAGCCGCCATAGCTCAGTGGTCAGAGCTGTCGACCGGAAATCGAAGGGACACGGGTTCGAGTCCCGTTGGCGTCATGTATCTTTTATCAGGAGATTTTTCAATGTGGATGAGTGTTTCAGGCGAACAATTATTGCTTGTAAAATAATTGTTACCCTTTGTGCTATGCATAAAAAATCTTGTCTTAAAAACATTAGTTTACCAAAAAATAATAATTAATATTTGACAAGTTCAAGTATTTCGCCTAAAAATGTAGACGATTTGTCTCGACGCCATCTAGTGAGAGAGTTAGCACTTACAATGCCTTTCTCATATAAAATAAAGTTGGTTGTTTTCAGGTGAAAAATGTAACAAGCAGTAATTGTTGAATGAAACACTAGTATATATTGAATAATTTCGCGGGTAAGAGATAAGCCGCCATAGCTCAGTGGTCAGAGCTGTCGACCGGAAATCGAAGGGACACGGGTTCGAGTCCCGTTGGCGTCATGTATCTTTTATCAGGAGATTTTTCAATGTGGATGAGTGTTTCAGGCGAACAATTATTGCTTGTAAAATAATTGTTACCCTTTGTGCTATGCATAAAAAATCTTGTCTTAAAAACATTAGTTTACCAAAAAATAATAATTAATATTTGACAAGTTCAAGTATTTCGCCTAAAAATGTAGACAATTTGTCTCGACGCCATCTAGTGAGAGAGTTAGCACTTACAATGCCTTTCTCATATAAAATAAAGTTGGTTGTTTTCAGGTGAAAAATGTAACAAGCAGTAATTGTTGAATGAAACACTAGTATATATTGAATAATTTCGCGGGTAAGAGATAAGCCGCCATAGCTCAGTGGTCAGAGCTGTCGACCGGAAATCGAAGGGACACGGGTTCGAGTCCCGTTGGCGTCATGTATCTTTTATCAGGAGATTTTTCAATGTGGATGAGTGTTTCAGGCGAACAATTATTGCTTGTAAAATAAATACTAGATAATTAAAGTGGTTTAATCGGTTTAATCAATGAGGATATTACAACATTTTATTCCCATTTTTTTAATCACTGGATACTTCCGTATTTGCGAAACGTCAATAGAATCCTGGTAATTAGTTTATTTCATAGCGTGTGATAATAACACAACCGAAGGTTTAATAAAACTTTATTATGAATATTGCAAAATATAACAGGAAGCTGTGGAATTTTCTTCTGTGAATTATTTACATTTCTTTGAATTATTATCATCAGTATAAAATCAATAAAAACACTTCTAGATGCTTCTCCATCGTAAAAATGAAGAAATTTCTCTAATAGAGGAATATTAAATAATTAACCTACTTTCGCGAAAAAACACAATTTGGTCAGTCGGTGATTTCATCAGGCAATAACTCGAATAGGCAGGTACTAGAATGATTTTCTAGAACGGACGGACGGTGGTACCTTGGTCTTGGTATCTACCAAAGATATTAGAAGTACGAGATGTGCTATGCGCAGTTCGTACTGAGTGGAATTGTTTTGCCGAGTGTCGCCGGTTTTGTTCACCAATACTACTGCACACCTTCGCTTACGCTAAGGCATCGCTAAGGTATCCGCACTAATACATAGAACAGATTTCTGTGCGTACACGTCCCGATACCGTTCAAAGTACCCTAATTAGGTAGTACTCCGGCTACGGTCCGGCGGCCAACATAGCATATCTCGTTCTTCTAATATCTTTGGTATCTACTATAATCTACTGACTCCATACTATTCTACTGTTCTACTGTCTACTAAATACTTCTACTGCATACATATGTGAAGAGACTTCAGACCAAGGCCCGAGGCAATTTGAACACACTTCGTCGAAAGCAAAGCAAGAGGCAAGTGTTTCATAGACTTAAAAAGTGAGATTCTTTTTGACCTTTCTTTGCCTAATTTCGCTCACTGGGAATTTGATTAAATTACGAAGTTGTGTTTATCTTTCTTATTTTAGTGGCTGCTGCATATCGATGACTTAGTTAAAATATTGTATCGCCATAGAACATAATATTGAGAAAACTATTTTTAAGGTTTGCTAGCCTGGAAACAGTAGATTTCGTCATATAAAAACTAGTTTTTATTTATTTACGTAGTATGTATCTGTATCTTATGTAAGTACAATATTTCGGCATGGAATCACATTTAGCATGAAATAATTGATATTTTATTATTTTAATCTATATATATCATAAAACTAAGTGTGCAATGTGCGTCCCGCTAAAACACACAAGCGAGTCCCGGTACGATAAAGGGATTTATATGGTGTGGTAGCCCTCTATCCCCCATTCATGAAGAAGGTTCCCATTTTACCTGAAGGGCGTGCTTTTGAAGATATGAGGGCTGGAAGTTTAGCCCTATAGAAATTTCTAAAACGGTCCAGAACATTCGAGAATATTCGAGAGCATCCCAGAACACTCTGGAATGTTCGGGAATAGTCTGGAAGGTTCGGGAACATTCCTGAACATCCCAGATCACAATGAACTAAAAACGGGATTATTTCCAAATTCGTAATCGTGACAATACTAAATAGTATAAAACAAAGACACTATCCGCGTCTGTCTTCTAAATTATGCAATTGAGTTTGATAGGGTTTTCACTATCATGGAGAGAATTTCTTCCGGAAGGTTTATATATACAGGGTGTATCGGCACGTATCCGACAAACTTTAACCAGCTATTCCTTAGCACATTTGGAGTAAAAAATGTTATGGGCACTTTGCTGTCCGATAACATTTTTTTTAATAAAAAATTTACTATTCATATTTTCACCACATGTCACCAATGTTTTATCCTTTGTCAAAGTTTGAAAACCCGTCTGGCAATATTTTGTTCGAGTTTCGTTGAATAATGTACGTACGTACCTACGTTGGCGCGCTTTTACAATCACAACGAAATGGCACGGCACCATTCGTCTCATTATTAACTATTATTATTTAGTGTGTACGAAAGAGTGAGGACACTTTTTGACACACTTGCTAATAACAGCTGCTGAACACGAGATACAATGCAAATGACAGTGACGGAGTGTGGATTTTTTATTTATTTTTTGTTTTTAATTGAAAAAAAATGTTACCGGACAGCAAAGCGCCCATAACATTTTTTACTCCAAATGTGCCTAGGAATAGCTGGTTAAAGTTTGTCGGGTACTTGCCGATACACCCTGTATATAGGAGATGCAATATTTGAACCCATAAAAATATACGATTTTTTTGATAGATTTCAGTACGACCAAAGGTAGGCTGCGTGTAGTTTTTCAAGTTCGGGTATAAATGTAAGCGTAATGAGTAAGATTAAGAAAAGGACGCTTAGATGGTTTGGGCATGTAGAGCGAATGAGCGAAAAAAAGTGTGTAAGGAGAATATATGATGCGAATGTGAAAGGTAGCAGAAGTCGGGGACGCCCGAGGAAGACTTCGCCTTAACGGATTTTAAAAAAAATCGCGAGAAATTATATTTATTTTCTAAACTTTGTTTTCTGAGGTTTTAAATGATGTTTTCAGTAATCAATATACCTAATAAGTTTAAAGTTTGAAAGGGTGAAGACTGTGAAATTAAGACCGAAGAGAGCTTATTTACATTTTTTAGTATCAGGGTTTGGAGGAATACGATTGGTCATTTAGCCACAAACATGGAATTAACAAAAGATTCAGAACCAGTGTTTTAGAGTTTAGAGAAATACTATTGGTAATTAGCCACAAATATGGAATTAGCAAAAAAAAAAACACTTACGAAAACGGAAAAATGAATACACATATAAAAATTTAACTTATAATGGAACGCACGGAGTTCAAAGAATTCAATCAATTTTCATAATTTGGATTAAAATTTTAAAGTTGACCTTGTTTATATGCAAATCGTATTTTCTCGACCCCGAGATATACGGCCATCAATCAGGATCACAGGTTGAATTGAATATTATGCAAATAAATGTCAGGAACACCTACGTAACATATATATTTTTTTTTAATTTTGAGTAAATGCAAATCATTTTAAGAAAGAATGTATTGTTTAAATATAAGTTTGAATGTATTAGTGCACACCGGTAGGATCGAAAGTTGCAAAAAACTTTTCGAATGTATACAGGATGTCCGTGGGTAAAGTTCGTTACCTTCAGCGAGTGATTCTACGTGATGGTAGAAGTAAAAAAGATAAATAACTTTGGATACTTACTGCACCCGATTGATCTCGACTCCTTACCAACCTGTAATGGAGCGAGATTTACCTTTGCCTAGATTTTGTAGTTTTGAAATCTGTTTGGAAATGATAATTTGACGAATGAAATTACTTTTATCAATATTCCTCGTTGAGTAGAAACGTATACGTAGAAATTAAAATTAAAATGCTTGCCATATAGAAATAAACAACTGTTTTCTATGCCAAACCATGAGAAAATAATAGAAAAAATAGCACCTCTTAAACCTGTACCCTATAACCAAATAAATAAATAAAATTGACCTATTATTTTAATCTTGCATGTATTATTTTTTGGAATAACTTTATTGAGTAAAACCTCAAATTGTAATATTTAATTATTGAAGACAATATTAGCGATTTCTAAACGAAAATCTGAAGCAGAAAAATCAGAAAAGGATATATACATAAAGATAATAGCCAATAAATAATGTGCGGTGAAAAAATGAAGACATTGTTGGTAGTTCTTATTCGAAGTATGATACAGTTAAAAGTGACCGAAGCCGATAGGGTCCCATTAGCTCAGTGGTAGAGCGGTGCCCCGGCAAGGCAAGGGTCCTGGGTTCGAGTCCTAGATGTGACCTATCCTTTTCTGATTTTTCTGTTTCAGATTTTCGTTTAGAAATCGCTAATATTGTCTTCAATAATTAAATTATTATTTTTTTATTTACTGAATTAAATTTTATATTATAGAAACAAACAGTACATGACTTGCAGTGATGAAACAATATACATGAATTAGATACTTCATTTTGGGTACCTATGAAATGTTTCCTTGTAATGTCTGCTAAGTGGTATGTTTATTCCATTACCAGGTGACTGACGTGTGTGTGTGTGTGTGTGTAATGTATGTGTGATTGTTTGTATGTGTCTATGTGTATGCCTATTGAACAGTTTATATTATTGACATGATACTACGTTTAAATTTGGGCAGTGAATACGAAAAATGTCAATGTTTGAGTTTACACAAATATTATTTATAGTATGAAAAGCTCGGTTAATTAGCGAATTAGATGCTGCATTTGTTTTATATGATTATAATATGCGAAAAACGAACAAGTTACAATGCATATTATGTATTTTGGATAAAATTCAATATGCATTTGCTAAATGATGACTCTTTTGTTAAGAAACGTAAATTACTATCCACTTCTAATAAAATTAAAAGCAGACCGGCCCAATAAAATTAGCCATTCTCGGAATGCTCATCTATTAGTTAGTTACCACTTAACACGATGCATAACTTAGGCATTGTTTTTAAAACCACAGCGTCATACGAGATATTAATTAAATTTACGATCATTAATAAATTTGAGTTTTTACAATACATAGGTAAAGATGATTTTTAAGATTAGGTAGTTTGTACATTCTAGGAACCTTAGTTCCGGGTTTTATTCTAACCTCGGCGTTGTCAAAGTGATTAAAAATTGGAGACATTAAAATTAATACGAGTAGACGACAAAATCAGGGAAAGGGGAACAAACCAACTTGTGCGGAGCGTGGGAGGCGGCGTGACCAATGTATTTCGGTGATTTGTCGATAAATGAATCTAACAGTATACAGGATGTATCGGCAAGTACCCGACAAACTTTAACCAGCTATTCCTTAGCACATTTGGAGTAAAAAATGTTATGGGCGCTTTGCTGTCCGGTAACATTTTTTTTCCATTAAAAACAAAAAATAAATAAAAAATCCACACTCCGTCACTGTCATTTGCATGGTTTCTCGTGTTCAACAGCTGTTATTAGCAAGTGTGTCAAAAAGTGTCCTCGCTCTTTCGTACACACTAAATAATAATAGTTAAAAATGAGACGAATGGTGCCGTGCCATTTCATTTTGATTGTCAAAGCGCGCCAACGTAGGTACGTACGTACATTATTCAACGAAACTCGAACAAAATATTGCCAGACAGGTTTTCAAACTTTGACAAAGGATAAAACATTGGTGACATGTGGTGAAAATATGAATAGTAAATTTTTTATTAAAAAAAAAATTTATTATTAAAACAAAAATTTTACCAGACAGCAAAGTGCCCATAAATTTTTTTACTCCAAATGTGCCAAGGAATAGCTGGTTAAAGTTTGTCGGGTACGTGCCGATACATCCTGTATACGCAACTCGCATTGTAATATCACCATTAATTATTATTAATATTATCACCTCGAAAATAAAATCTGGTTAAGAATTACTGGTCCTTTTTTACAATGACTTAAAAAACTTAACCATGTACATTAGGGCGGAACGAAATTTTTTTTTTAAATTTTGATTTGGAATAGTTGTATTAAGTTGCCAATTGCCATCAATTACCTCAATTAAAAATATAAAAAATATCAGATAACGGTAAAAGCCCCCGCCAAGACATCGAACATTTACAAAAACGATGGTTTAGGGGCTATTTGGGCGGCCTACAAAATAGTAGAGAATTTATTAAAATAGGTTTATTTTATTTAATAACATATTCAAATATAGTTAACTAGCTATTGCAATCAAATATGTCTTTATTTTAATATACTTTGGCGCTGTTACAGGGGAGCAAAATGTGGGACGAAGCGGGGGGCGGCACCTGACAATCTACGAAATGCAGTGTTTTGTTTAAACTAGTGTCGATAATTGTCTCAAGGTGAAAGGTCGCGCGTCAATTATATTCACGAGTACTTATTGATAAACGTTTTTTAAGTGAATTAACATGACTTCTAGAAGACAAAATTTAAAATGTCCGATATTTGGTGTAAGTGCAGAGTTGAAAGAGAATATCCTACCTACGTATGAAAAAGTGATGAAATTCTACGAATGGGTTCCACAAGACTTAAAAGTAAGGAATAACACAAAAAAAGAACCTACGTTTTTGGAAATTGCCGAAATAGTTTGAACGAAAATTGAAGAATTGTGGATAAAATCTTCCATTCAAATTGTCACACACAAAAGAATCTTACAATTACTAAAAAGTTATCACTCGAAGTGTTATAATTCGAAAAAGTCTTTGAAAAAACTATGGAAGAAAAGTTAGAAGAGTTCAAAGTACAAAGTAGAAAGATTTTTGACATAGCTGCAAGTAAATGTCAAGAATTTGTAAGCTGTACTTTTTTGAGAGAAAAAATAGTGCCAAAAGAGGAACAAATGTTTTTAGAAGACCAACGCACTAACTGACTAATGGCTTTAGGTAGAACGGATCTTATCCAGAGTAAAAAATTGCTGAATAGAAGATTACGTACTCTCAAACAAGACATGAGGCATAATAGATAGGATGAAACTAAGAAAAATAAGACAGAATTTTAACCGAAGAAAGAGTAACAGAAATTCCTTTATTATATTTCGATGGAAAGAAAGACAAGACGGCTAAAAGTGCTTTAAAAAGATCGAATAGGCTTAGAGTGATTGTACAAGATGAACATATTTCGATTATAAAAGAACAAGGTACTGTTTATGTTGGGTATAGTGTTCCAACATCGGGCAGCGCAAGAAATATTGAAAGAGCTATCCACAGCTTTTTAACGACTGAAAAGATATCACTAGATAGTTTAATGGTTGTTGGATGTGATGGAACAAACACAAATACAGGGAAAGTGGGAGGCGTGATTCGTCTTTTGGAAAATAGACTATCTCGACCATTGCAATGGATAATTTGTCTCTTACACGCCAATGAGTTACCATTGAGGCATTTGTTTATCTATTTGGATGGCCCTACTGCAGGACCTAAATCATTTGCAGGTCAAATTGGTAAAGCATTAGAGATATGCGAGACGATGCCGTTAGTCAACTTTGAGACGATATAAGGTGAACTACTTCCACAAATATCCACAGATCTCAGTACAGACCAGAAATATTTACAAGAAATTACTTCTGCTGTCGTAAATGGATCATGGTCTCCTGATTTATTACAGAGAAGCCCAGGTAAACTACCCCATGCCCGCTGGTTGACAAGAGATAATCGCAAACTGCATTTGTATATTTCTACAGAAAATCCACAACAAAATCTTGTGACTTTAGCAACGTTTGTCATATAATCATACGCTCATGTCTGGTTTGCTATCAAAACACATTCATCCTGCAAAGATGGTTCAAATCATTTATGGAAGCTCATTAACAGCACTAGATATTTGTTCAACGAGTTGTTGAAACAGTTACTTTGCTCATCCAGAAAACTTGTTGTTGAGTACGATAACAGATTCACGTAAGCACATTAGAGAACTCGCTGCAAGACGCATTTTTTAAAGGCTCGTCAAGTTAATAAAAATTCTGTTTGGCGCATGATTGGGGTGCCAAAAGTAGACTTAAATGCATGTTCTTACATACACATGATTGACTGGCAATAAAATATATACAAACCCCCAATACTGATGAATATATCCGATGATCAGTTACAAAATCTTATTGAAAATGGAGAAGATACAGTGTTGGAGTTTATGAGCCTTGCCACACCCAGGCTATGGAAAGATCTGTAAAAGTTGTGACAGAAGCAGCTCTAAGTGTATTCGATAAGACAAGACGAGAGGGATTCATAAAATCAAAATTAGCATCCCGAAAACTCATGCCAAAGTTTGAGCCGAAAAAGGATTTTTGCTATAAAAAATGATTTTATTCATACCACCATAACTTTCTGAACCTGTGTTTAATTTTGAAATTATTTTTTTTATTAATTCAAACCTACTTTTATTTTATCATTTAATGTATAATATATAATATTTACTTATTATTTTGTTTATAGGGTGTTTAATACAAAACGTCTATAAAACCTTAAAAAATAAAATTTCAAGTCTATGGCGGGACCTCAAGCTGTCGAGCTAGAACTTCCAAATTGAGAAGTGTTATTTAGAATAACATAAAGCAACTTTTCCCTGGTATTCCAATTCGAATTTCGAAAAAAAAAAAATTTTTCATACAAAAGTGTTCCACCCTAATGTACATATCCCAAATCGGCTAAACAAAAGGTCGTGCTTATTTAAAAAATTATATATTTTGTTACACTATTTAGTAAAACACATTTACAAATGTGTTATAATTTACTAGTAATAATTTCACTAGGTTTCGTTTTAGAAGGAACATTCAGTTCCTGCGTAGAAAAGTCCAACAATGGACAGCGCTGCAAACCTTCGCCTTACTTTATCGAACATTACTTTTCTGTGTATGGTCTGGTTATTTCAACGTACATTCTTCAGTGGTCAATGTACATATTTCATGTTAAGGACAAGTCTCTTAGGACGGGTTGTTTCGGAGAATTTGAACAATTCATCAAATTTCAACGTTCATTTTCGGGTCTGTGAAAGTCCTATTCAAGTTCTGTTATTATATCATTGTAGGCTAGTTGCTTGACAAAACTGAAATAAAAACAGAACTTGAAAAAATCTTTCACAGATCTTGAAAATTAACGTTGAAATTTGATGAATTGTTCAAATTCTCCGAAACAACCTGTCCTTAATTTTGGATGTCTATGGCAAACATCAAAAAGTTGTTTCAATTATACAGGGTTTTTTTAAGAGGTGTTATTTTGAATAGCCCGCTATTTCGCTAGATGTTACTTTTGAAGCTGTCATTTTTTGACATCTGACAAGTAGAAACTACGCCATTAATGAAAATGGAACGATACACGCTTCAACAACGCATTGAAATTATTAAAATTCACTTGAGTGAATCAAATGCAAATCATCTTGCGTGATGAGGCCCATTTCCACCTCGGTGGCTTCGTCAACAAGCAAAATTGTCGCATATGGGGCTCGGAAAACCCAAAAGTTATTGTTGAAAAGTCTCTCTATCCTCAACGTGTGACTGTTTGGTGCGGTTTATGGTCCGGCGGAGTCATTGGACCTTACTTTTTCGAAAATGAGGCTGGAGCAACAGTTACGGTGAATGGATTGCGCTATCGATAGATGATTAATGATTTTTTATGGCCGGAATTGGATGGTATTGATCTGGACAACGTTCACTTTCAACAACTGCGACTTTCAACGACGGCGCTACGTGCCACACAAGCAACGAAACCATTGATCTTTTACGATTGAATATCAAAATAACACCTCTTATTGGAAAACCCTGTATAATGGCGCGAATACATTTGCGAGCCGAAACGCGAGCCAAGCCGAATTACGGGAAAGGAACGAATATAAGCAACAGCAAATGGCGCGAACCGCCGCTTGTGGTTGCTTCGTTCCTTTCCCATAATTCGATGCTCCGCTCGCAAATGTGTGCACAGCATTATATGTAGGTACCTAAATCTGATAATCCTTCACTGATTACTCTCCCGCATTCCGAATTTCGACCGACTTATAACACATTTGTTTTGTCAGTTTTTAACAGTTTTGTCAGTTTTATGTTATAGGTATGAAAAAAAATCGCAGTGTATCTTTAGATGCAACTTTACGATTTGTCGAGAGATTTTTTCCATATTCCAAGCGAGTGGTATTTTATTAAATATTTTCACTATTTTCGCGTAATTATTATCGTTTTTTAATATTGGCGCGCTCCCTCTAACATGCGTATTTACAAATTTCCATTTCAAACCATCTCTGAACGCTTACTACGGCGCCTAAAACATGGATTTCAAAATTTGTAAAAGATTCGGTGGATAACATAATAATAACGGTTTAAATTGTTTTATTAAATACCTTTCTCACTCGGGGTATTTAGTGTATGCAAAATATAATAAAAATAAACGAAAAAATGCGCACCGAAAATATTTGATCGAAGAGCCAAGTAGAAAATACTAGAAATACTAGCAACTATAAGAAACAAAAAAAAACAGCATAGCCTGTTCGCTATCTGATAATTAGAAAATTTACACCTTTTATTATATCATATATTCTTGAAAACTATTCAGGTATTCCATTTTACCTTAGTTAAATAATACCATTCGCTATCAGCAAACTTTAAATAGATTATGTAGGCACTTAGGTAGGTACTATTAGATATTGTCTGTTTGCTAAATGATTTTATACCAGTGCATGAAATAGTATTGAGATTTGAGATAACTCTACATTGTATTAATTTTCGGTATCTATGGAATACTATGTATCTTTAATATTATTGTAACGTCCAACTTGTAGTGGGTTGAAAAGTGGTAATGCACAAACATATTTTTTAACATATATATTAAAACATATATTTTTAACATATATATTCATACCAACATTAACGGAAGATCAAATCAACGCGACGATATTTCATAATAGAAAAATAATCGGGCATCTAATCAAATAGCAAAGTAATCCGACAACACAGGCCTATGCCAGAATAGTGGTGTAAAAATCAATAAACGTTCTATTGAACAATCAATTGAATAAAGAAAAAAGTGTTGGAGGCGCGCCTCAAACTAAACACCACGTTATCATTCGTTTATCAAAACATTCATTTAACTTAAATTACTATGACTTTGACGTCTTTAACTCGACTCTATACATAATCGCGCTAAAACTAGACCACTCAATCTATCTTCCCATCTACTCCTGCCCTTACTCTTTACCCAAAACCTATATCCCCCCCTCAATATATGTTAAAATGTTGTCACACTTATACATATAATTTCAAATCAGCAGAAGGTTCATAATTGGCATAGATTCTCTTTTAATTATTATATGTAAGTTATTTTAAGATTTCCTGAAAAAAAAAATTGTGTCAGCTCATTTCGCTCATTTCGATTCCACGTGTCCTCCCCAACCCCTTCCGCCTACACGAAATCAACGGCTCTCGGTGGCGGGCAGTACGTCTGCCTCATTTCGAACTGGGTAGGTACATTATTTGTTCCGCGTTGTGCAGCTCGGCGAGCGGTAATCCACATGTAGCTGGCCGGTATGATGAGTTATATAATATTATTATGACAACTAGTTCTAGTGAAATACGAAAATATGAATATGGCTTATATGTAAATTAAATTAACCTTAAGGTTTGTGCATTTTATAAATAAATAATATTTAAATTGAAGCAAAAACCCCATATTATTATTGAAGTAACTTTTTTCCCCCTTTTCTCCTCTATTTTAAGGGAGGCTGTGGGGAGTAGTGCCTCAAGTGACACTGGTAACTACTCTATTGTTGTGTTCCTAATATTCGACTTCTTTACAAACATTGAAAAGGGTATTTGGTCTAATGCCGAATATTCGTGACGTATCGCATAAAAAGAAAAAAAATTCTAATATTTAGGGGGTTTATTTGATTACCAGTACGTCCAGGTTCTAAAAAAGTAGATATCATAAATTTAACCTCTCCAAAACTCTAATGGGTACACAAAACAAAATGAATTTTAACTATTCAAATCATAATACCCTCCCTATGTCATCAGAGTATAGTATTTTGATTATAAATATAAGTAACTAGATATATAATCGTATTAGTTACATTACCCGCCATTAGCAGGCGAATTTGTAAAATAATAATATAACAACATGCCCCGACTTGCTAGTGCCTTATTTTGCCGCCCGTATTGTGGAGTGGGGCCTTTAGTGACGTCACCAATCGTTGACAGATGCATGCGCACGGCGTGCCGAGTTGCTCACTCTCATTCATTCGTTTTTAATACCTCGTCAAGTCGAAAGGTTCGGTTCGCGTGCGGCTGCCTACATTAAAATCATTTCAAATGAAATAATAAACTCACTTTCGCCAAAAAACATGCTGCAGTAGTACATTTTATAATTTGAGAATATTTTATTTTCAATTTTATGGTATGTTTCTCTCAAAATTAGTCCGGAAACTAGGTTAGGTGAATCCTATGTACGGAAGTACGTTAGATTTTTAGGTTAAAAATTATCTAACCGGCGCGAATTCATTTCGAACTTGTAAATAAGTGAAATTGGTGAAAACGATTCAGGCAATCGTTTTGTGATATCGAGCATTCCCTATTATTATGTTAATGTGATCGTCCTCCGCGTACTTGGACTATACTTCCAAGATGAATACTTACATGGAAACAGTAACCACCCCCAACTATTCGTATATTTTCGATTTCGAAAATGAGTTCATCCACCAGAATACGAGGAAGTGGATGTCAGAAAACTGGACAGTGGCATTTTACTATGTCGGTGTCTATATGCTCTTTATCTTCGTGGGACAGCACTTGATGCAGAGTAGACCAAGGTGAGTACATACAATGTTATGGTGTGACAGGAGGGTGTGTCAAGCTTCCGCAAATATCTTCCACGATCACCGTGTGTGATGTTTCGCACTCCGTGTGATCGTCTGCTTGCTTTAGCGTAGAAAATAATTTAGGTCACCAAATGAAATTGTCGAGAATTAGAAAGCCCCGTGAAAGAGATGATGGTGTGGGTGAGGAGTGTCCTTGGTATGCTCCTCGGCGGCTGTCGGTTATCCGTGTGATGGCCCCTGTTCTGTTTTCTGTGCATGTTGATGCTCATGGCACGCGCATCTGACAGCAGACGCCGAACCGTCAACTTACAACTGACGGCACACACCACAATACACACTTGCTCAGGGGACAAACACATCTATCTCGCTGTCGACATTCTTTATTATACTCCACATAGCTCAGTTCTCACTTTTCACATCCAAGCGAGCGAGCAAATAATAATACGTACACAAGTAGGTTGGGTAAAGAAAACTATTTCGTTTTACCACCTTTTTGAGGGAGAAAACCGCGCATTTTCCCTTTTTACTAATATTTGACATAATGACGACGTTTCTGCCAAATTACACAAATATCCTTGCGAACTATCCTCATTACTCATTAGTATTACAGTATAAATTAATTTTATGCTATTTTTATGTTGACGTTTTGGTTGTCTATAATGGAAATGTTTTAACAAGCTGTATGGCATTGGCCAAAATAAATTAGAAATTTAATGTTAGCACCACAAATTTACCCATTAAATAGTTGACTAGATCAATGTGTAGGTTGTTTTGGGCCAGTTAGTTAACATTTCATCAAATTTCAATGTTAATTTCCAAGTTCTGTGAATTTTCTATTCAAGCCTTGTTATTATTTTAGTTCTGTAAAGCAACTGTTCCATAATAATGTAATAACAAAACACGAATAGAACTTTCACAGAACTTGTCAATTAACTTTATAGTTTGATGAATTGTTCAAATCCTATAAAACTAATGATAAAGATCCATAGTATTATGCTGTAATCCACTGTGTCAAAATTTTGCACAATTTTCCTAAACTGTTGAAAAATTTGTTTCTATGACGTTGTACCTTCCTTAAATTGTATTACGATTTTTATGTTGTGGATTACATTATAGTAATCGAACTGTTTCCAGTGCAAAAAGCGTGAATTCCCTGATAAATTTTTGCCCAGTAACAAAATATTTACCGTTATTTTAGAATACCTTTTCGGTCAGCAGCTGTGTGCGGCAGGTATAATAAATAGCATTGTTATAATACTGTGTTACGTTCAGTTTATGTTTTAAAAATTGCAAAATTATAATAAAATATCGATAACTGCATGTCTAAATTTCTCTCGTCAGACAAAAGTGAAAGCCTAATAAACTAATAAAGTATGTATCAGCGTATCGATACATTTATGATTACATAGTCCGGCATACAAACAAGAATATAATACTTATGAGTATGCAAGAATGTTTTTAGTTGACCATTTATATACCTACGTGTACGTGTTGGTTAAAACAACGGGCACATACAGGATGTTTTTTTTAGAAAAAATGCGGTCCCATAACTATCGAAATAAAACCGGTATTTTCTGTAATAATTTCTTCTTCAGACGTTATATTATTCGAAATTTAGAAATGTCGTTAGAATATTAGGCAGTCATTATCAATATGTAATATTAGCGTGTTCTTTTGGTGATGAATAAATTAGCCTAATCATACTTATTAAAATCAATTTATTGAACCCTTGATCATAAAAATGTCTCTAACAACTTATTTATTCTGAGAAAAATTAATTAATTAAAAAAATCCGCATAAAAAAAGAGTACCACACAAGAGTCCCAACAGCAGGAAGGTATCCCCAATTGGGGTGTGTTGTTAGGTTGAATGAATTTGGAGGGGAAGGAGGTGGGAAAAGGATGGTTGGAGAGCATCTGGCTATACAGAGTTCATCACCAAACACAGCTAGAGCCATTTTAAACGACGTTTCGATTCTCGATTGTGGTTTTCCACCAGGGCGATACTAAGAGTACTACTCTGCTGTAAATATTATTGCTAATGGCAATCCGAATCCGAACTAACGTTAATCCATCAAAATGTCTACTTAGATTTTCCGTTGAACATAGCCTTTTTTCCGGCAAGGACTCGATTATAATAATGAGTTGTGGTGTTTTTATAATATATACATATATGCACTGATAATCGTCGGGTAATAATCAATGATGATGTGTTGATGATTACTCCCTCCGCCTGCCTATCTTCTACAATTTCTCCCTCTGCCTGTCTATCCTCTACAATTACTACCTTCGCCTATCTATCCTCTAAAATTACTACCTCCGCCTATCAATCCTCTACAATTACTACCTCCGCCTATCTATCCTCTACAATTACTACCTCCGCCTATCTATCCTCTACAATTACTACCTCCGCCTATCTATCCTCTACAATTACTACCTCCGCCTATCTATCCTCTACAATTACTACCTTCGCCTATCTATCCTCTAAAATTACTACCTCCGCCTATCAATCCTCTACAATTACTACCTCCGCCTATCTATCCTCTACAATTACTACCTCCGCCTATCTATCCTCTACAATTACTACCTCCGCCTATCTATCCTCTACAATTACTACCTCCGCCTATCTATCCTCTACAATTACTAACTCCGCCTATCTATCCTCTACAATTACTACCTCCGCCTATCTATCCTCTACAATTACTACCTCCGCCTATCTATCCTCTACAATTACTACCTCCGCCTATCTATCCTCTACAATTACTACCTCCGCCTATCTATCCTCTACAATTACTACCTCCGCCTATCTATCCTCTACAATTACTACCTCCGCCTATCTATCCTCTACAATTACTCCCTTCGCCTGTCTATCCTCAACAGTTACAAAGAATAAAGATACCGGAACCACTCGATATACATATAACAGTTTTTATGTCAGTGGCAAAGTACAAGGAATTCGTTGAATATTATAATTAATCGTTCGTGACCAAATAAAGATTTTTCCTACGGTAGTAGTAGCAGTAATCATTTTGTGACGTATGGCATTTTAAACATATTTTTATTTATTTTTTGCTTCTCGTAGATTATAAAGCGGATTTTTTTACATAATAATCAACCGCACCAAGACTGAGCCCGTAACGAGGTTGACAATTTACACATTTGATCTTTACATACTTAGATATCACAAGGATAAAGATGTTTTATATATTAGTGGCTCATTTGGATACTTTGAGATAAATATAGATTTGATTTAAATATTAGTCATATCTAACCCAATATTAAAATCTCATAATATTGTGTAGATTTCTAATCACTAAATAGTATAAAAAAAGTCGTTATCCGCGTCTGTCTGTTTGTGCGCTTAGTTCTTCTAAACTACGCAACGGATTTGGTTATGGTTTTCACTATCATTTAGAGGATTTCTTCGGGTAGAATATAATACAATCATATTATATTTATAGAAATTAGATAAGTCTCCGTCATAGTCGGATAAACGTCAGCTAGTACGCTTAAAATTAAATAATATTAGGCAGTTGGTTGTTAACTAACTAACTAACCATCATGCCGTTTCTCCGCAGGGGGTAGGCAGAGAGGACGGACCGCCAAATAACTAGGTCTTGGCCAGAGATGTGCAAAATGGGTACCCAAAACCATTTGAAATGGAAAATGGAAATGGGTCAAAACTTTACCATTTGAAAATGCAAAATGCAAAATGGTTTTTAGAAAAGCATTTCAAATGCAAAATGCAAAATACCTATTTTCAAAATGCATTGAAAATGCAAAATGGTTTCTCAGGTCAAACAATCAAAATAATTATAGAATTTTTAAACAATTTTGTCATTTAATAATGGACATCAATGTAAAACAAACATATTGCATGATGGTAAATCCAAAAACACCACGACTACAGATTATGAAACCACAAAAAATTTGCGCGGGACCAATGTTGCCAACGTAAAAACATAGAAACTGCTATCTAAAATTTAATATTACAGTGTCATGGCCCCATGTTCAGTATTTGAATCAGTATTTTTTGTAATGGTATCACTCAATTGCCAGGGATCCTACCAGGGAGCAACTTGACAAATGTAAATTATCTCTCATAGCGAGGTTGAGGACCGACTGATATTTGGGACTTATGAAAAAAAGACGAGAGGAGATAGTAGGAAGAATGTTGCAAAAAAGCATTTAAAATGGAAAATGCACTGAGAAAAGCATTTAAAATGCAAAATGGTTTTTAGAAAAGCATTTAAAATGCAAAATGGAAAATACCCATTTTACATTTTGCATTTCCATTTGAAATGAATTTATTTGAAATAAAGCACATATCTGGTCTTGGCACACACTCCTTGCCTCATTCACATTCATACATCGTCTAATACATACTCTTCTATTATTCTGACTCTTGACATGGCTCGACTCAAGTATCTGATTCACTTGATCGTGCCACGTCTTCCTTCTTACCGTCCTGCTATATGTGTGAGACAAACAAAATGAAATCTTATTTTTTGTCAATTTAAGACTCCATACCTCACGTTATAAGGTTAGAACACTGAAATAAAGAATATAGTATAAAGCTGAAATCAGGCGTCTTGAAATTTGCACAACGTTTTTCTGTCCGGAGTTTAATAGGTTGAATCAAGGTCAAATGAAGTATTTTCGGCTTGCATCGTGATGACTGATGAGCTATTCAGCTGTAAAGAATAAGACAGAGCACCGTTTAATCTCTGGTGAATCCGGGTAGTAACTAGTGGCATCAACTTTCTTTCTGGGATAAGCATAACCACTTATAGATAACCTTAAAAATAAATTATTATCCACTCCGTTCAAATACTCAAAAATTAATACTTATGAAAATATTATTATTTCCTGACGAACCAGAACTAAATGCGATAAGATACATCGTACGATGATAATTAATTACATAATCAAAAAATATTTATCAAAAATGGCGTGTGTATTTTTGTTCTTTTACCGGTTCAATAATTATTATTTTTAATAATAACACTAATGACCAACATGTTACGACACATTTCATTGTTTCTGATAAGTTATGATGGTCTGACAATAAATTATTGAGCTAAACTGCACACATATTAGAGTTTTTATCATTGTCCGAAGTCCGGAGTTAGCATGTGTTCCGGAAAAAAGAGAGAGTGATGGGCTTATCTGTTTGTTGTCACCTGAAATACAGACCACCTGTGAAAACTCACAATCTTTACTAAACTTGACCCGGCTTATCATATTGACAATGGCGCGTGCCCACTGCAACCGTCAAGATTATATCTACACTTTTAATGACTAATTAATTATAATTGTTATGTATACATTTTTTGTCAGACAATTTTTGTTGTAGATAGTATGTCGCTATCTGAAAGGATACAGTGTTATGTTTTATTCGTATTTGTATTTACCATAATATATCTTGTCGGCTAGTAATTTATTTCTGGTAACCGCAATTTTATTGTTTTTGATATTAGAAATGCCAATGATTATTTGATTTCTATTTTCTGTTCAGCCTATATCTGGAATATACCTAACAGGGCCAAATAGAAAACAATAATGTTTTTTTCCCTCTCTGTTGATGAAAATAGTATTTTACTAATAAATGTCAATTATAACTTTTTAATGAATTTTTTTATCAGTTTACAAAATATAATAATAAACCATAAAATTAGTTCTCACAGTTTTTTTGTTGTTGCTTTTTTTTGTCTATAGTTTGAATGTTTCTCGTATATAGAAGTGTGCGCTTGTGTTTAAAATCAGGACGAAAATCAGTGTTTTGTATCTATAATTAATTTTGATTTAGCAAAATTTGAACATTCAGAAATTGTACATTTTAGGAATAACTTAATGAGTAAAACTACAAATTGTAATATTTAATAATTGAATACAATATTAGCAATTTTCAAACGAAAATGAATATCTTGGATAAATATATCGTTTTTTTTTTTAAAATTTTTAATATGCGACGTCTATTGATTTTTCTGCCACAAATATTCATCCTAGACTTGCATTATCTTAATTTTCTTAACGCATATTTTTATTGGCTGCTGTCTTTGTGTATGATCGCCAGATTCTTCCCGAACTAAATGCAATCTAGATAGGGTCTTGGATAAATAAATCCGTTTTTATTTTTAATGTGCGACATCTATGGATTTTTCCTAGATGAAGTCTAGGATGATTTAATTATGAAGATAATTTTGATATTTATACATTGACTTGCTCTTTAATCGCTGTTCGTGGGCATTTATCGTCTGCGATTGTTCTGATATTTTCGGGTGCTGAATTGAACTTTATTCTGCCCGGACGGAAAACATCTGGATTTGTTTTATTTTCACCAAATAATATCGTAAACAATATAAATAATGTTGGTGATGTTTTCTAGAAATAAAGATTGTTATTTTGCATCACTTTTAAATTATTTCTTTACTAATAATTAATTAATAAAATTATTTTCTACCTATTAACCGATTTTTTCTGTTAGATGTTCACGACTTAATCTTTTCCACTGAATATTATAATATTGTGTTTGCGATCTCAGATTTATTTATTTATTCATTTTCGGGAAATCCACAGTTTACATTTAATCAGTTTGTACATAAGTATTATATAGTAAAATAAAACCAATTATGGATTTCCTCCTTGTGACTTCACCTCTACTGAGACAGCATAATATGGAATAAGTAAATTAAATTTGTGAGAAAGGAATATGAATTAAAAAATTTATATAAAACAAAAGATTATATAAAACGAAAAATTTACAAAACAATACATATATAGCCACGGTGAGACGTTGTAGATATAAATCAAATCATAATAGAGACATAAACATTATTCACAAACCATCGGAAATATTCTTTTATAATATATAATAGAGACATAAACATTATTCACAAACCATCGGAAATACCTCTTGTATTTGGTAAGTTCGCAACTGAAAATATCAACCTTGGATACTAGGACGTTATTGTAATTATTGCATAGTCTGTTCAGGCAAGAATTCTGCTTAGAGTTCGTTTTGCTTTGATCAAACTTGAACAGGACACAAGAGCGTGTTGAACGTGCAAAAATGATTTATGAATTTTGACAAGTGTTCTAAAATTTTGGGTTCCACGATAACTCAACACACCTTTAAAAAGTGATATAACGTCGTAAAAGCGATGAATAACTAACCTATTAACCTAACCTATTTAACATAGTTTTTAAAGGTGTCATTTTGGTAAGTTATCCGGTAAACAAAAATTTGTGGGCAGTGGTAGTCAGTCCAAAGTGTAGACTGAAGAACACAAAGCGTTACATTTTACTTATCTTTTTTTACAAGACATTATTTTTGTATACTTAACTTTTGGCTACAGTTATTGTTAGTTATTCTAATCGCTGTCATTATATCGCAAATATAGGATTATCTCAATAAAAATTACTTTCGTGTAACACAGATTAAATTATGATAAAAAAATTAGTCACAATGTTCATTTTTGAACACGCTATTCGACAATTTAAAATAACATTGGTTTAGTCATGATTAATTTTTTTTATCAGGAATCCATCAAAAGATTAATTTATTTGCAAACTTCTTGACTTCTGTATTTAAATGTTCTCGGTAAGTTAGTCATTAACTCTTAGAAGACGACTAATATATTATAAATATCTCAAAGCTAAATATAATTTTGAAATAAAATAGTATAAAACAAAGTATATACCCGCGTCTGTCTGTTTGTGCGCTTAGTTCTTTTAAGGCGATGCACTACGTCGTGTAATATTTTAAATCGAGCCGATATCAATAACACCCCTTACGGAGATGGCGATAAGGTTTAAATTCCCGCTTAACACCATCCGCCTGTTTTGATTTATGCAAGAAAATAACATGGCCAAAAAGTGCCTTTTATTTTGTTTTGTGGATGTTCAGGCATAAATAACTTCATTTGCCACATTATACAATAAAATCATAACCGAAAATGGGTTCGTAAGTAGGAGATTTTGAACTTTAAAGCAGTTTTCATAGGACTTATACATTATTTTTTTCTGGGCTTATAAAAAGACTTATCTAAAAAATACTCGATTATTTCAAAGGCCAAGATGTATTCTACTCGCAGTATTTAATTTATTAAAGCATCTGAAACATTTCTAGGCGACCAAATATTCAAACCAAAAACACATGATTTTGCATTACTACGTAGTGCATCGCCTCAAGATACTCAACGAAATTTTGAACGGGTTGAGAATGGGTTTTCACTATCATTAAGAAAATTTCGTCCTAAAGGTTTATGTATACAATACATGCATATTATATTTATAGAAAGTAGAGAAAAGTCGATGTTTTGTAATCGAGTCGTAAGAAAATATTTTTTGGCTAACGTTCCTAAAGTTGGCTAAACCTTAATAATAATATTTGGATGATTTATGTAGCGCCATTTTTGTGCAAAATCAACTCAAGGGCGCTTACATACATCAAAATAATTTACCACTGAATTGTACATCATAGAAAGGCCTACAGAAAAGTCCGTGATGGTATATGTCTATCTCCTAAGGATAACCCCTCAGCAACGCCGGGTACACGTCAAGTAGTTATTCGAATAAGAAACGCGAACACTATCGAAGAATAATTATTACCTTTTCAATAAATTATACAAATTTTTAGGTAAGTAATATTATAAATAATTATAATTTATTTCCGACAAATTACGTCGTTTAACATTTATAGACTTTTACTGTTTCGACATTATATTTCCCCACTATCAAACCATCTCGATGTTTCCCCGTAGGGGTGGTAGGAAGAGAAAATAAACGGCCACACAATTCTTGGCACGCACTTCTTGCTTTATTCACATTTATTAATAGATATGTAGGTGCTTCCATAAAATAACTAGTGATCCGTTTCTGAAGTCACCTGGTATACATTAATGTTCATAAAATATTTTGGGAGCGATTTTAAATTCATTTACATCGTCCAGCAGGGGGTGAGAAGAAGGTGTGAAGCCCAGGGGTGTGGTGGGAAGGCTTATATTATCCCCATTGTCTTCGAGTATTGAACAAATATGGAACTGATAGCATTCAATATAATACACATTTATATTTGGGGGAGGGGGACCTTATGGATAACTACACTAAATATGGCTAATCTAGGTCACATGATGTTAATTAATACCTCCCTAATTGAGAAAAACTCGTGTTTAGGGGGGAATATAATATAACTCATGTTTACGGAGGAAATTTCTATTTAGAATCGCGTTTGACCAAAACCACCTATATAACAAGGCTTTACGTGTACCCAAGTTCAACAGGGCTATATAATATAAATTAATGGTCGATAAATTAGCCCTGATTAACATGCGATACCTGATTGAAACAAAGATATTTAAAAAAAATGATTAGTTGCAACAAAGTTGGGTTAGGTTAGGATTCATTAAGAATTAATCATGCCTATTTACTTATTACCACTTACACTAAACGTACCTATATTAAACTTACAATAACCGGTCTCATTAAAGATTAGAGAAAAAAAATAATAACAGGTAGTTCCAATGGAAACAATAGTAATAAGTGTATCCACGTTTCTTTGTCATATATTTCATCACCGGATTATAATTATTCCCACCTAAACCTACCTGCCCTAATCAGCCTACCGATGCTGACGGGTATATAAATATATAATGGCCTATACAAGGCAGGACACTGAATCAAATCGACTTCTCATATTGCACAATGTGTTAATATCTATTTAGCATCGTGTTTGACCACTTAGAACACATGGCCGGGACACTAATTATTGCAACTTAACATTTTTTATATCTTTTTGCCAATCAGGTATCGCTTATTAATCAGGGCTAATTTATCGACCATTAATTTATATTATATAGCCCTGTTAAACTTGGGTACACGTAAAACCTGATCTTAAGTGTTATTTAATAGTAGTGTTAAAATATTTTATTGATGCAGAGTAATAATTCACATTTGTATTTTTTTTGTATTTTAATTTGAAGATGTACCCCCATAAAGATGTACCCTTACTCTGTGATGTACCCCCATAAAACGCCTTGCTTGCATATAATATGGCTAGGGGGTTATTTATTTAGTTTTGACGTTTCTGAATTGCGCTGTTTTGTTTTAACTGTCTTTTTTTATTTATTTTTTTATTTTCCTACTTTATGTCCGGGTTAAATTTTCCCCGACAGGAAAATCTAAAACCTTCCACACACTTTTCCACAAATGATCATCTAGTCCAGTGCTCCGCAACCTTTTCTCACCTAAGACATACCAAAATTCTTCCTAGAATTCCGCGGCACACCAAAAGCTAAAATATATAGGTATTAAATTGATACACAATTTTTTGTTTTTTTTTTTTTTTTTTGCTAAGTATACATACGTATAACTATAACATATTTATTAATTATTATAAATTTTTTTTAAAGTTTTATATTCGGCTCTATTTTTGACAGCACGACTTTGACCACTTATCGTTTTTAATCAATACAAACGTTGAAAAACTTTGCTGACTTTAATATGTCGTTGAAAATGGAAGTCGTGTTAAGATTGCTGTGTCGAAAATGCGAGGATATTAGTATAGGATAACGTAAATCCAGAAAACATCTAATGGAACTTCGGAGAAGTGTAGTTTTAAAATCATGTCATTATATAAATCTGTAAATTCCTCTCGAATTATACAGAAGCAGTGCTTCCGTAAAATTTATTGCATTGGTTGCAAGAGGATTTCGAATCCAATCGCATTGTTCCGTATTAATGGAATAAAAATACTGATAAAATTTTTGCTGAAGCATACTTAAATGTTGTTGGGCCAGATCCACAATTAATTGTATGTTTTCAATTGTAGTTTGGTTGGTCCTTTGGTACATTTCCCAACATCTTTCTGCCAAAGTTGGAGTTTTTAATTAAGTTCATTCAAATGCTGTAGTTATCATCATCGAGGCGCTGATATAGTTCGTGCATATTTTGATTTAAAAGAAACTCACGAAGCTCAAACAATCTAGACAAAACTTTGCCTCGGGATAGCCAACGAATTTCAATATAAAACAATAGGGATTCGTATTCGGCTCCCATTTCAGCACAGAATATTAGAAAGATTCCATACTACATTTTGAAAAATATACAATATAATGAAAAATAATTTGTCATTGTGTATTAAATACATAATGAAATATTGTAAAATGTCAAATGCATTGAATTTGACCGCGACACGTGTATCCGGCTTACGGCATACCAGTGTGCCACGGCACACCGGTTGCGGAGCACTGATCTAGTCAATCCACATTATGCAAGTGCACTATACAAGCATAATAAATATAAAATAATACAAGAACAACACGTCAAATCACCAGAGAAAAATGGGAAAATAATTCACCGACTCCAGATATTTTCATATCGGAGGGTTCGGTTCGGTAGAACTTGTAATTGGACCTATAAATCCTACTGATCCCTCAACATAAATATTTAAAAAATCTTTCGTAATCCTACATGTATTTAAGATTACTGATTTTTGCATTTTTATATATAAATTCTTTGACAGATCTAATACGCCTAAATTTTGAATGTGAGAGCTAGGTATAATGCCAGTAGCCGAAATAATAAATGGTAATATTTTTTTAGTCTGAGAATGCCAAATTCCTTTAATATCATTTCCTAAATCTGTGTATTATTATTTATTAATTGCTTCCGATTTTATGTCCGGGTTAAATCTTCCCCATAGGAAACACTAAACCCTTCCACACAATTTTCCACAAATGATCATCTAGTCTAGTCAATCAACATTATGCAAGTGCATTATATAAGCAAAATAAATACAATACAAGAACAACTCGTCAACTCACCAGAGATCAAATGGGAAAATAATTCACCGACTCCAGATATTTTCATATCAGAGGGTTCGGCTCGGTAGAACTCCTAACAGGGCCTATAAATCCTACTGATCCCTCAACATAAATATTTAAAAAATCTTTCGTTATCCTACGTGTATTCAAAATGACCGACTTTTCCATCTTTATATATAAATTTTTTGATATAATTTTTTATATATAATATTTATATTTTATTTTTATGTATTATTATTATTAGTCATGATTTATTATCATTATGTATTATTATTTATAATCTTTCTATTATCCCTTTATTTTTCTGTCTTTAAATTCTTTAAATATGAGTTGTATTAATTTGATGTTTATGTTTTTCATATATATCCACCCTACGAAAAAAATAGCATTTTCTAAAATGTATAAAAAAAAGTATGTACATATACCAAAACATATACAGTACGTAGGTGAAGAATTTAAACCTTCGATTCCTGAGCATATTTGGAGTAAATATTTTTCTATCACATGTCGCAACTGAGACGACCTCCGTGGTCGAGGGTTAAGGATATCGACTAGCAAGCCGGAGGCCGCGGGTTCAATTTCTCGGCGTGCGCAAGTAAATTTTATTTATTATTTTTTTTGGTAAACTAATGTTTAAGACAAGATTTTTTATGCATAGCACAAAGGGTAACAATTATTTTCCAAGCAATAATTATTCGCCTGAAACACTCATCCACATTGAAAAATCTCCTGATAAAAGATACATGACGCCAACGGGACTCGATTAAATTGTGTAACTCATTTAAAATAATACATAGTATATTTGCGGCACGTTCCATTGTGGAAGATACCTCAGTATCGCCCTGGTGTAATATCACCATTCATAATTGTAACCTTGATTCAAATGGCTTTGGCCGTGTTTGGTGAACAGATCTGAATAATCAGGTACTCCCCCACCTTTCTCTTCCCCTTCTTATTTGTTTTTTAATTGAAAAAATATATCATCGGACAGCAAAATTATATGTACGTTTTTTACTCCAAATATGTTCGGTAATCGCTGGTAAAAATCCTTCGGGTACGTGTTGTTGCACCTGTATAATATTATACTGCCAAGATACAGAGATAAAGGTATTCCACTGATAACTCCGTTGTAACTTCTCATCGTTTCTCATAAATGACGCATGTATCAGAAATTAAGGTTCTAACTAACCTCTCAGCGGCAGGATCGTTTTCATCTTTTCCGTATATTATTTATTGAAATATTTCTTACTCTCTAAATCGTTGATGAATTAAAATTTGTTCCATTACACAATTACTTGCGGTATAGATTATACGTAGGTACCTTTATGTTGATTTGATAAAATCCGCGATTTGGGAAAATAATGTGCAGAGTGCGATTGTAACATTGTACATCCGTTAAAACCACACTGTGGCTGGCTCGTAATCCTGTTGCAGTAGTGTTAATAATTATTGTTGGCTATCATAAGGCTATAAGGCAATGTTGGCTATCTTAAGTGTGATAACATTGTAAAATATAAATATAGTTCGAAATAAAGTTACTGCATTTTGTTAATGATGTTGCGCATGTTCAGTTTTTTTTTTCAATTTAATTTTTTCTTGAATAATATCAAATCTGTTATTTTTTTAATTCTTCGAGAAGACTATTGAAATAATTTATCCCTTTGTTGGGCACTTGTTGTGTAGAAACTAGAGGAATTTGAATGTTATTTTTATGTCTTAATGATGAATTAAGTTTTAATTGCTTCGATGTATTATCTTTGAATACTTTTAATATCGAGTCTTTTTTATAGATGTCTTAAATTTTTTTGGCACTTGGAAATTGTTTAACAATGTTGCTGAAGGGAATATAGGTTGTTTTTTTCAAAATAACTTTAATAATTAGTTTTTGTACCATCTTTACAGGGTTTACAATGTTTTCATATGCACCCCCCCATCCAATAATTCCACACTGAATTTGACTGGACTGGCGCGTAATATACCTTTTTATTTAATTATCTAACTTAGGAATATATCTTAATCTAATACATATATTATACATTTCAATTTCTATAATTACACCGAGTTACTTTATTTCATTAGTTTGGTTTAAAATGGTACATTATCTATTAAAGATAGTTTTGTTACATTTTCATTGTGTATAATTATTTCAAAATTTGGGTAATTTTAAAGTTTATTAATTGAGAAGGGTATATAAAGATTTTTTTGTCATTAATTGAGGGAAGGTTTGCATCAAACCAGTATTTTAGGATTTGCATTTTCCTTTACAATGTTCCAGCCCCGACCCTTTACTACAATGTCAGTGTCGTACGCGTAAGAAATAATGCTTCCACTGAGTTTTTGTTTAAAAATATCGTTAACATACAAGATGAAAAGTAATGGACCCAATACAGTGCCTTGCGGTATTCCAAAATGACTTATAAGGGGTAGCCTTAAAATATTGTTTATTTTTACACTTGTGTTCTATTGTGAAGATAATTATTTAGCCAATTTAATGCTATGTCATTAAAAGCCACTGCAAGTAATATTTGTATTAGTTTGACATGAGAAATGTTGTCGAAAGCTTTTTGGAGATCAACAAATATACCAATACACTTCAAAGACTTATCTAAAACGTCTTGTATTTTATTAGATAATTTAGCAATGTCGTCTTATGTGCTTCTGTTCTCCATGAATCCAAACTACTTTCATGAATTAGGTGATTAGACTGAATGTATTCGAGTCGTTCTTTTTTTTTACAATTTTTGTTTATTATCTAGGCATTTATATATTATCTAGGCTAATGCAGATTAATATAAAAGTTTATCAGGAAACGGTCTGCAATCGCGTTTTTAACCGGGTTACCAAAATTTTGAAGATGTTCTTAATCAATTAGCAATACTTTTTTTTCTCCGTGTGACAAATAAACCCGTGTGTCAATCTCATGACACACAGGTTTAGATAGATCATATTGACCAAAAAATCTCCGATTATTTAGAAATTGCCCCCTTTAAAAATATATATATATATTTTGTGTAATTTCTGATAAATATTCACATTATAGAACACCACCACAGACATAGGAATTAATAGACGAGAAGATAATGGTCAGGGGTAAAATCAACTGTTGAAGAACGAAGGGAGTAAGGCTGACTGTGATTCGTCAATAAATCAATCTGACAGTAAATAGGCATCTCGCATTATAATATCACCATTTACTTCTTAAAAGTAAAATCTGCTTTTGAATGAATAGACATTTTTACATGGGAGCGCAAATTACTCGCCACGTTATGAACAAATTTGCGAAGTCCAAATTCGGCAAAAAAATTCGGTTCCATTTTCAGAGTCGAATATTTCGTTTAAGTATTTAGTTAAGACACTTTAATAAATGTTCATAATTTACTTCCCAGCAACCAACCAGCTTTGTGTTTCGCGTCCAGACGTTTCTCGATGTGATAGTATATGTTTCTAAAACTTTTCATAGTACAAGTCAACATTTTCCGTTTTATTTCGTAAAATGAACCGATGATGCCTCGACCATAGTTCGCACAAGAATGATGACGTCACGTTTTCAAATTTCACTTGAGGCCATACGCGAGCACAGCCGGCTCCAATGGAACCGGTATGGGGAGTGGGGATAATACGCTTTTAATCACTTAGGGCAGGTCTACTAATATTCATATGTCTATGAACACCGTAAATTCATATATGCACAATATGCACAAAACTCTTTAATATGACAATGCCTCTAGAGATGTACACATTTTCAACTGTAACTTGAAATTAAGGTGGGGTACCTTTTCCCCGTCGGGGACCATTTGGGTGTTTGTAGTATCACCCGCGGGCCGCACCAATATTTTTTTGGGGGGAGGGGGGGTTAATTTCATGTCAAGGCGAAGGTCACATCAGGCAAATAATACACCGATTTTTCTAAATTAATAGTCCTGCTTATCAACCTCTATTAATATCGAAGGGCATATGCCCGGTATATCAGTTGATATTAAGCTCGGCTTTGTTGGAATGTCGAGCTTACCGCGGCGTAGAACATAATCCGTATATATAGGTCGGAAGTCTACATATCAGCAGTATTACGCATATTGTCTACGATTTTAATAGAGGAATGTACTTGATTTTCTATACCCCTAAGTCATCGGGAGATCGAGAGCTTTCAAAATGTCAAATGTTTTAGGCAGGTTAATTTAAGAGTGGATTTTTTGATAAAGTTCTCCACTCCAATCAGAATGGTCCTATACGCGAAGATACTAATTTTAAATAGTTTTTGTTTTACTGGAGTCAATGCACAATTCATGAAATTATGACAAACAAACCACTGAAAACACTGTCCTGACATTTAAAAATTTCCCGTATAATACCTTACCAGACTATTTGTAGCTATTTTATATTGAATATCAATTAATAACATCAACATCCCAAATCGATCGATGATATAACAGTTCATACTGATACAATTATGCAATTTATGTATATTTCGGAGATGAAAGTACGTAACTACTCACATTAACGTCACATTTGACATTTGTTACTGCTAGCGCCTCGGTGTCTAAAAAGGGAATTATTCTGCGGCTTACCAAGGCTTGGTAAGTTTGCGCGAGGAATGGCGCAAATAGCGAGGATACGGAATACGGACCGACTGACATACTGGGCCATGGTGGTTTTTAACGTTTTACGTTCGATAAGGATATAATTTATTTTTCTATTGTGGATGTTAAATATCAAGCAAGCAACAAATACTAAATTTAACTTATTAGTGAACTTAACACTAAATATGAAATAACTAGCACAGACCAGTGAAAAATTAAAATCAAATATTGCACATATTCTTTTCGTTGATAAATTAGAGAGACGCCAGAAATTTACATTTCGAATGAACACCAAACTTGAAAATCATTTGTCAAAAATTTAAACGCAGGAAAAACAATAGAATTATTAATTAAAAAAAAACTATGTATGTATTTTCTGCTTATACAGGGAGAAATCAGCAAAAGAGTATTGCTGATTTATTAAAATCAGATTAATAACGGGATTGCATGCTATTTCAAATTAAACTTTTATTACATTCAGAATACATCGGAACACGAGTTCATTCAGCTGCATTTGTCCTGATAATATACAATGACGAAATGCGAAAATATTAGAATATTTATGAACACGTGTTCCGACATCGCGATAATACATTCGTGTTTTACTGAAAGTTTTTTAGGAAACCTATTAATTCATTCGTTAAGGGCCTGCAATCCTGTTTTTAATCGGATTACTGATAATTTGAAAAGATTGTTAATAAATTAGCTATATTTTATATCAGTAAGTTTTCTCCATGTAGGAAGGTACCTATCTTCTTTATCGCTTGTCTGAATTCACACAATCATCAGTTCCAAATTTGACAATTTCAAAGCAAATTTGTAAGTTCAAGATTATTTTGCGTGAGTGGTAAGTATACCGGTTTATCAATTTCATGTAATTTTTTTTGGAATTTGTCACTATTTAAAACTATTATTTTGCTTAACTTCTGCCAAAAATATCTATTGGTCAATCTCATGACATGGCGCAGGTTATATCAAGAAAATAATTTAAAGAATTTTGGGAACTAGTCACTTCGTAAAAATGAATTTTTTACTTGATTTGTATCCGATGTTTGAGGAATATCTACTGCTAAAATCCCAAAAACTAAATAAAGAGTTGGAACAGGCTATGATTTAATCAGTTGCACCATTCGTTAGAGCAGATAAGATAGGCCGTCTCATATCATGGTGAATATCCGTGATGTGATGATTGGGCCGTCCTTGGCCAGCTGAAGTCAGCCGTCAGCGCTGTTAGCTTTGGCCGGTGGTCTGTGACACACTTCGGCCCAAAACGGCCGCCTACCGGAAAATATGCACATCTGAATCAATCAAGGCGGACACTGACTCTGATTCAGTCGGTGGTCTGTGGCCCGTCATCGACAGTGTGAGTCTAGACTCGGTCCGTACTAGGGTTGTCACCGTTGTTTATGTCAAATTACGTAATCGTGGAAATCATAATTCAGCCCGTAACCCGTAGTTTGTATTTAGGGTTGCCAGCTATTTCTGAAACAAATCCTGGACACGTCTGTGACCTGAAACAATAAAGGAAGTACCCATATCATATTTTACAATATTCTCACATTCAAAAACAAACTTAACATCACATGCATCTTTACCCGAGGAAACTTTTTTTTTTGCATTTAAAAATATTATATTTGAAATTACCAATAATGTCTTCTTGAAACTCGTTTCCTTGTGTTATCGTGATTTATTTTTGGATTATTATGCCGTGTATCTTTTGATAAAAAGATACACGGCAATTAATAAACAGTGGCTTAAAAGGAAAAGCAATAAGATAAAATAACTTAAAATATATAACACGATAATACTTTTGGTCGTGAAAATCTCAAATAATATGTCGTTTCCTAAATTTCAGGTTTTTTTTCACCAATTCCTACCCAGGCGGGTCAATATTTAAGAGATAGAGAGAGAGAGGGAGAATGCAAAGTACGCGCACATTGACTTAGTCTAACTCGCAAGTCGCTTTTGCGAAGTTGACATTCTTCCTGACCTTGCATGATTTAGGTATAATATGACTAAACACTCTTTCTGGGTAAGCAATGCTGGCAAAGATAAACAAAGTGAAAGAAAGGTATTTTATTTTCTTCTAACGTCTACGGTAGGGCGATGCGATGGAGATAATAATTGTTTTAAAAAATAGTTGGTGATAAATTTTGAGAAATTGTGCGCAAATCCCCGGATCCCAGCCAATACGGGACGATTGGCAACCCTAGTCATATTCCGTCATCTGTAAATCCGGAAGGCAATTATCATCCCTGCATAACAAGGCACGGAGTTATCAGCGTGTCGTGTCAGAATATTCGCAGCATGCTCCGAGGGACCAATCGGCCAACGAACCCTTTACCCCAGCTGGTAATGACGATAAATTTCTTATAGTAGCAGAATATTGTTATTTCTCGATCAAGGCTTTCATTAAGAAATCGCATAGGTACATATAATCAGGTTTTTGTGAGAAATTTTTCAATTAAACATCCCCACTAAGCGTGTTAACGTGTTTAATTAGAAAAATACTGTTTATTGGTTGATAGTGGACATAAAAAACAGGTTTTAAATTAATAGTTATGATTATTCTCTATTCGTACATACAAAGTGGTTTGAATAAACAACCGTTGCAAATTAAATTATTAATATTTTCAAAACATATGTACTCTCAAGGTAGGCATTTTTTATTAGTTTATTCTTGAAATTGTGAATATTCTCTATTCGTACATCCAAATTGATGCAAAAATAACCGCTGCAAATTAAATTATGTACAAATTTTTTTCGTTCCAAAAAGCAAAACGCATTAAGGTAGGCACTATAAAAAGTATTAAGTTTGTGAATCGTCTGCGTTTGTGCGTTGAGTATCCGTATAGAACAAATACAAAAAAGCGCGTTAAAAGTATATAAAATTCGTTCGAAAAGGAGGGGCCTTGTTAGGAGGAAGCTACAAGCCAAAAATGTGTATATTCTTGGTATACCTTATATTGTGGGTGATAGGCATTAAAATCTCTTGACAAACGGAGTCTAGAGACGTTCGATTTCAAGCACAAAACTGGTTTGTATTTATTTTGTAAATAATTTTATAAGAAAGCAAAAAAATGAATCAAGTGAAACTGTCACAGATAATCTTAGCTATTTATTATACTGTATTTTTTAAAAGTTGTTTCCTTTGCGCGTTCATACATTTCTAATGAAAAAAAAGTTTTTAGTAGTTGACATTTATATTTTTTATTAAGTAATTTATTTTTTATTTGTATTCTACTCAAGCGAAACGATAGGAAAACCTTCAATTTATCTAAAGCATATTTTTTGGTATTCATAATGTACACCAATTCGTTATAAAGATTAATCAAAATAGTAGAGACAAGAAAGAACAATTGAACAAGTAAATAGTATTATTGTTTTTACATTAACCCCACACAGGAGGCTTTGAGGAAAATAATTTTATCTTTTGGGATGCTGTGTGGAGGGTCTTCTTTAAGAAAAGGAAGGAGAGGAAGTTCTGCGAAGGTAAAAGGTATGAGGTTTGGGTAAGAATTTAGGCATCAGTGTGTCCAGAAGTGACGGATATGAATATAGCCCTCGCACTGCGGCGCAAGGCGATTTGACGAGAGACCAGTTGGAGAGGTCAAAGGGTCTCCCCAAACCAGCCTCTCCCGATCTGGCACGCCACGCAGCTAGTGGGCAGGTCCATCCTGAACACACCTCACATTGATGAACCCGGGCACATTGGCCATATCCACTCAAGCGATTATTGGCAAATTTGCAAAAACTTTTCAGTGATCGCTTGTCATGATGTGGAAAGTTCATAGAACCTAAAAATATGAGATAAACGGCAAAATCTAGGTGGATTCCTTGGCTTTAAACCGCAGTAAGAAGCAGTTCATATGTTTTCATATCAATATTTTAAGAAATAATATTAATTAAAAATATATATTCAACCAATCGCTCGAGAGGAATATCGCTTTCTCGGTCCGCTAACTCAATCAATACTACAAATGATTTATTTAGAAATTATAAACACGTAGTTAGGATAATGTATATAAGGTTTCAAATGATAAAAATCCCCAATGTCAGTGAGAGCAATAATTTCGAACATTTCACTTAAAATTGAAATCATCATTTCGTATGGAACCTAAATCTTACAGTCTAAGAAATTTTTTGCTGAAAACTGTACATTTTCCTCAATTTGTGTCTGGTATTTGTTAAGTTAGCAGACTAGGTGCCTATTTTGTACTAGTTCTATTTTGGGTGCTAAACGTTAACTAAAATTTACATTATTAAAATTAAGTAATAAACATACCTACAAAGTGAAAAAATATCTTTGATTAAAATAATTATTTGAAGTAACAATAGGTAAGAAAATCGGTGTCTAAGTGGGTTTACACGTGGGGACATCACCGTCGAAATTATGTACTACACGCAATAATCTATGTTCGCACCACGTATAAAAATCAACAGATAAATTTAAATATTTTTCCAAAAGTCACATATTATGTAATAATTCTTGCTGGTTATATTACCATAACAGAAATATCGAGTTAACAGCGTGCACTTAGTTAGCAATTTAGCAATTGAGCTACGCTCATATTGCTTATCTCCATACTAACAAAATTACCACTCTCGGATATAATGCACAATTGTGTCAAATGCACGAATACTTTTCATATCTCGTTGAATAATTAAGAGGAAAAAAAACAATACTCGAAATAATTTATGACGGTAAAAGCCAACGTGTTTTATGACAGCCACAAGCGCTGAAACATATTACGATTACAACACTAATTAATTAGTCCATTTAAAACATCCCTTTGCAATAAAGTTTATTATCATGCACCTCTGCAAAAGTAAAGTCATTTAGAACTTTCAATCTTTGATATCTCTGTTCCTTTTTATAACATGTTTTGTATTCTCTGAATTTTACGTTTGTTTCGAGGTTTATAATAATTTTAAGCGTGCATTTGACCCTGACCCGCCACCTAATAAAACAACTTTACTGTCAACAACCGCAGCACTAATATAATATATTGTCAATGACTTCTTTCATCGTCGGCTACCGGGAGTTTGTCGTTTGCTAAGTTCAAACAGTTGCGGCCGTTGTTCCCAACTTTTGGATCGATCAATCTGAGGCGCCAATCAGCCAAGCCATTTATTCAGTATCGCTCGATTCGCCTGTTTCCAAACATCTTTTTAGTTGATAATCTTAAGTGGCCCCGCCCACTTTCATTGACAATAAAATGACATCAAAGTAAAAACTTTCAATGTTCAATTAATATTGATGAGTCATTATTTTACTTATTATTAATACAGATAAATTCTTTTATGTACCGTAATACATAAACCGACTTTTTATATTTTTTAACAAACGCATAAATATATTAAAAATAAAGCATTAGCTTGACTTTTACTAATGCTGCGAAAGCGCGAAAATACATTAATACAAATTGACGTTTGATGTTTTTCCTCCGAGTGCATGTAACTAAGCAATTTGGACAAAAAGCAAGAACTTCACGTAGAATGGGAAAATGAATATTGCGGAGTTTACAACATTATCCGGCATTCGAAACAGAATTTTTGACAATCGAAAACGGGCAGAGAAATCATTGTCAATCAATGTTTGGCTGTCGCCGCCTGTGTAACTCAATACTGTCGTCCATTCCGCTATATCTTTTATAAATATTATCTTTACTATCTTCATCTTCACTGTCCATATTAATTTGATACTAAAAATTATAATTAAATTGGCAATATGCAATACGAAAAAGAATGCTTGAACCAAATGACGTTCGACACTTCGCTGTCATTTTTCGCTCTGTTCAACAGTTGATCGGTAGTATTGGGACCAACGGCTGTTAGAGTCAGGGTGACAGATTCTAAAGCTTGCCGCTTGCAATAAACTCATGAAATAAGTCGGTTACAAAACTCGACAGATGATTTGAGGCGGAACTCAAAACTCTTGATAAATTAATTATAAAGGTAAAACCCCTCACTTAAAAACCACCCAAATTCTAAAATAACTCTATTATAATATGTATTTTCTTTTATGTTTTGCAAATTTTTTTATATTTTCTTTTTTGACTGTGGTTTATCCCATAATTCCGTGCACAACCCATAATACCTGTAAACAGGAGTTTTCGTTTGTTATGCAAATAGCTCTGTTATTTTATGTTAAATTGTAGCCTTTAATGTGAGATTACCCGAGGAGATATTATTTCACATAAATTATATATTATTATTGTAGGACACTTTATTCATTATGATCAAAGGCTGCAAAGGTGGCAAAAAAATATTCGGCATGTGATTTTTAATTTTTGGGTTTCCGTTACATAGTGAATCTCTTCCCTCTTCCGTGAGGCTATTTGACTATTTTCATTTTTCAGCTCATATAAACATATCACAGAACCCGAAAATGAACGTTGAAATTTGAGGAATTGTTCAAATTCTCTGCAACAACCCGTCCTAAGTTAATGCTTCAGTTATCACAATTTACCCTGATACAAAATTGGCACAAATCATTGATGTATTTATACTAGATTAGCCTTGTCTAGTTAAGGCGAAGGTAAATGCTAAATCACTATTTAGATTAATCTTTGCTACGAATCGGTATACACTATGAATGCCAAAAAATATACTATGCATAAATTGAAGCTTTTTCTTTCTTTATTATTGATCGGAATTGGAATAAAATTATTGGTTGCGTTACAAAAAATATAAACGTAAACCACTGATAATTTTGTTTTTTCTTGAGGTAACTAAGAACTCATATAAGAAACACCTTTAAAAAAATACCCCTTTTATGGCTAAGATTATTTTTTATAATTATTATTGACTAACTTTTTTTCATTCATATAAAAATATTCAACAAATAAATAAAACTCACTTTGGCGCTTACGTCAAATATAGCCAGACTCCACTGGTTAAGCAATTGTCGCCTCTATTCGTGGTGATTGATATAAGACGTAAACATTCTAGCATCTGTACAGAAGTCCGCGGAACGTGGCACGGAACGGAAGTCGGTTGGTGACAGTTTTTTCGACGGTTTTTTCTTGTCGGCATTATTTTGGTTACGAGCTTAGAGTAATAATATACACTCTGGTTACGAGTATTATTAGTTCTCAAACGGTGAGGGAGTTTTGTTATTATATTGTTATTATTCATAACCCAAATATTATACTTTTTTATCTCAAAATACTTTTGAATGTATAGTTTTATTCATTATTTACAAAATTAATGACTTACTTCTTACGGAAAAATGCTTTCCGTTTGCATTTATGTTGACTAATAATGCGTTTTTACAGGTCCATAATTTATTGAAGATGGGGAATAAAACAAAAATTGTCGTCTTACTTTGCGATATTTTCGGAAGAAAAATCGAATTCAGCGACACATGAATCGAAAAGATGCTGAGTATGGAGAGTTCTGCATAAAACCAGATATTCCTGAATCTATTTTCGAAGCGGAGAAAGAAATACTTTTGGATGAGTTGAGAGAAAAACAAAACGATAGGAATAAAATAGAACGGAAAACAATTTTACAGAGTAACTGCAGTGAATGGATGGAGTTGCGACGTAAAATGATCACAGCATCTTCATTTGGAAAAGTTGTACGTAGAAGAGACAATATAAGCTGTGCAGCTCTTGTAAAATCGTTGCTGTACAAAGTCAATATCTCTCATGTATCTTCAATAAGTCACGGAAGAAAATATGAGAAAGAATCTTTACATCAGGCTAGCGTTGAACACGATATTGAAATTCAACCGTGTGGGCTATTTATTGACAAGGAATTTCCATTTCTAGGAGCTTCTCCGGACGGTCTTAGCGGCGATATGCTAGTAGAAGTAAAATGTCCTTTAACGTCCTTCAAACTTGGCTTAGAAAGAGTTATTCAAGAGAAGAAAGTTACTTTTTGGAGGACAAACAAAGATGGAAGTATGAGCATAAATACAAATCATGATTGGTATTTTCAGGTTCAAGGGCAACTTCGCATTACGGAAAAAAATGTTTGTTTATTTGTTGTATGGAGTGGACGGAAATATCCTTTAAAAACTGAATATATTTATAAAGACGACGATTTCTGGAAAATAAAAATGGAGCCCAAATTGGTCCGATTTTATTTACATTGCTTACTTCCTGAAATTATTGATCCAAGAAATAACAGGAATATGCCAATTAGGAATCCTCCTTTTATAGTCGATGCAATCAATGACAAACTAAAAAAAACACTCTCTCAACCTCCAACAAAGCGTAAATTAACATATTCAGAAAAAATACCAGATCCGTGTGATGTTGTAGAAATTACGCCTATAACGCAATCATCATCAATGGAGTTACAAAATGGCATAATTACAGACGATGTGTCATCAACAATTGTTCCTGATTTCAACTCTATTGATATTGAGAATGTTATATCATTTGAGAAATTTTAGGTTTATGAATATGCTATATAAATTCACAATATAAGTATTTTTTGTTTTTCCAATTTTTTTACATTATAATAAAAGCAGGTATAAGTACATTTTTTTAAATACATGTAAAGCTAATATGTTCTAATTAGTGGTAATAATACCTCCCTAGTTGAGAAATGATCGTGATTAGAGAGGGAGTACTATCACAAGTTGATATTAGATTATATATTTAGTAGTTGCTACAATTAACATGCATGTAGAATTATATACTCATGCACTATTTTTAGAAAAAAGAACTTAAGAATTGTTCCTTGATAATTTCTAATACTGGATATTTGTTTGGTAATTTGATTGTTCTTCAAAAATTATTTGTAAATTGAATTTAAAAAATATATTAGCAACATAAATTTGATAAAAGTGAATTTAATTTTTTTTTAAATAATATATGTAAGTGACATTTCAATGTAACGTATTATTAACAAATATTTTATATGTATTAATAATGCATACAAATAATAAAAATCAATAAAAAATATACAGTTATTAAAAAATAAAAAATATTAATTATTATATTAATCACTAATATCCCCACAGTTTGAGTCCATCCGGCAGCTATAGCTCTGCCGCTGTTGTCACAATAAGATTGATAGTAATCGTCCACCAGTTAAAAAGGTATTAGTAGGTATACGGAAGCCTTGGCGAACGGGGAGGCCTGGTCGGGCGCTTCCTACGTATAGCAGGTACATAGTACGCGGCTACTGCAATTACTTGTCTCGTGCAGATAAGTAACAAAAAATGTGCACATTTTATATTCTGTTGGAAGGGGTAGAAACCAAAATATGTTTGGCGTTTATATTCGCCTTAAATCCATTTTAAAAATGACACCACATAGCGTACGTCACAAATATGGAGATGAACTTAACAACCCAACTCTGTTTAAACTCCTTGTACAAACGTTCGAACTCGTAAGCGGAACCAAGGAACAGCGTTCATTTTGTTACCGAGTTGTTGTTGTAATTTGAATACAAAACCGTCACCAAATAACATTTTTTGCTTAACCAGGTCTGAATCAGGTAAAGGACTAATAAATAACACAAAATGATTTTTATATTCACATTTTAAGTTTTGGATTCTGTACACTACATATTGAACCAAAACGGGAAACGTACACATATTTACTATTGAGTAGAAGTTTTAAGAATTTACAAAATTATTTATATAAAATAGTATATAATTATCAAAGAAACCGTTTACTTTGTGGCTTGACACTTTAATCAAATGAAAAGTTATTTTGTTTTTAACCGCTTCGTTAGGTTTATAAGACAGAATTATAAAAAAACTAGTCTAGGTACTTATTAATAATGTATAAATTATAATATCAAAATAAAGCGAGAGAAATCATATGGTGGGGTGGGACAAGGGATGGTGGGGGTTGCATGGTAATAATATCAATTTATTTATGCCCATTAAATAAACTTTTACATTTTTACATTGTGTTTGTCTTCTTTTTTTATTGTAGGCACAACTTTACATATCTACGGAAAAAAATATGATTTTACCTTCCTTCCCAAGGATTGGAGTGAACCGCGCCAACAACCTTGCCAAATGCATGCCGATCGGACCGAAATTTATTTCGTATATTAACTGCTGTAATGTCATACGATTTCAGAGAAATGCCTATTCGGTTTATTTTTGTAGTACCATTTTTGTGAAATATATAGATGGTGCTTAATCGAAGCTAGACAATAACAACCAGTAATTAAAATAACCTTTCTCAGATTAAGCAACGATAGCTAATTTGTGGGTATATTACATTCTCTCCTCCACACAGAATGCTCAAAGATTATAAAGGACCTGAAGGAAATTGCAGTCTAAACGTTTGGGATGAAAATGATTTGAGCATAAATGGCTTCCTGATGATGGTACGGTCAACGTATTCCGATATCGTGATAATTAATGTATTCGAAATTTACTAACAATTTAACAGGAAACCTGTTTATTCATTTGTTAAGGGCCTGCAATCCCTTTTTTAAATAAAATAGAAAAACTCTGTTCCGACATCGTGATAATGATTGTATTTGAAATTTACTAAAAGTTCAACCAGAAACCTGTTCATTATTCGTTTGTTAAAGGCCTGCAATCCGCTTTTTTAAATATATTAGCAAACACTATTTTTTCCGTATTTGTAAATATTTATTTTTTAAATATTAATTTACCATATTTTGTAAGAAACAATCAGCTTTTATATAATATACAATGATAGATATAAATATACAAGTTAACTGAAGTCAAGCCACAGAAGTTTCTTACGTTAAAGTTCATTAGAAATGAAGTTTTAATATCTTGAAATTAATTTGGTGTTAAAGGAAGGGGAGAGGAAGAGGAAAATAGGAAGAGGATAGGAGATGCTCCCGATACATTCCATACTCTCATATTAATAATCGATCGTACGCATTACTTCATATCGATATTTCTTTAGGTTATTACCAAAAATGTCAATGCTGTAAAATTTTGTATTAGATTGTGCACATATACGAGGAATTGGGGAATTTTTTCGAATGTTATATATAATAAATATTACCTAGTTATTTTCACAAAATTGAATCCGGATTGCTTATATCCATTTCTCAATTTTTTCTCGGTTTGTGGGGAAACCTAAGCGAAAATAAGACATTTTAAGAATAATTATCGGAATGTATATAGAAAATATTTATTCCTGTACCTAACATTTTAAGCCTACGTGAACGTTCCTTTTCATGTAACATATCTTCCACCACCTTCATCACCTCTACAGCAATAGTTATAATAAAAAAGGTAAGTGTAATATATATAAATACTTTGTAATATATATTTTTTCAATGAAAAGAAAAATGTAATTAAGATAGTAAACACAAAATAAATTACTCAACGACGCGATTTTTTCATATAATTTAACATGCAAATAATTGTGGACTTAATACAACCCTGAATAAAGACAAGACTAAAAAATAACCAACACTTCTAAAGTTTTTTGCGCGCATCAAGTAAGAACGCCTGATTTTAACCAACACATCAATAATTATCATGTGGCAAGCTCGTGCCATGTACTATTGTTTATATGTATTCGTTAAAAGCGTATAACACACTGCATGACGTCATAATTGTGACTAGTTTGAAAGATGACGTCAGAAAATTTACTTGTCGTTAGTGAAATTCTATTAATTTCTGATATTTGTTAATGCGTTGCCTTGAATCTATCGGTAAGGTACTTATATTTTTTTTTATTCAGATAGCTGATTACATTTTCTAAAATAAAGTCCGCGATAGGCACAATCTAAAATATTTGGAACTGGGTTATTTTTGTGATTGAAAAAATGAACTTGCCCAGCATAGCTGACAAGCAAAATAGCTTAACTCTAGACCAACAAAAGGTAAAACGCAATGCACAGTTGCAATTTCGCATTGCGACACAATGCGTGAGCCTTTTCATAAATGTGCACGCGAACCAAAACAAAATTGAGTTGGTGTTATTTCTCACTGGTTACACCTAGTCTAGTTGTATTTAGTCTATGGCACAAATTGTCCATCTCTCCGATATAACGAACAATTTCAGTTGTTCCCGACTTGCTGCAAATTTATAACTGCGAATGTATAATTTAAGTCAATTTATATATATATAGTGTCTTGCCGAATCTTTTTTCTGTTTCATATTTTCGTTTGAGAGTCGGTAAAATTGTCTTCAATCATTAAAGATTATAATTTAATTGGTGCTTCTAGTAATTAAAACCTTTCCTTCATTATTCAAGTTTTTTTTTGATTAGGCGATGTTCAGTAAAAAAATCTACATTGTACCGACTTACTTAAAGATATGCTTGAATTACTATTACCAAATTATCGATCTTTGCTAATGTATTAGATCTAATAATTACCATTATTGTCAATTTTAGCTGTCAAATAAATACAAATCGTTTATTTTATCTTTGCCATTTACATTGAAAGTCCGATGCTTTATCATTTCTGGCCATCAATATTACGCACTCAAAAGTATTTTTGGAATGTTCAAACCTGTTTACATTTCACAGGAATACCTTCCTAGTATCCAGTCAAATTATTAAAGTCATGCGCTTAATCGTAATGTTTACCAGCACTTAGATCTTAGACACTAATATACGTGGTACACAAGACTTAGCTTTGAACCATCTTTGAACTGAAGCAAGACCTCTGCACTCTGCAGATCCGGGGTCAAGTCCGCCAAGGGTTCGACTTCCTGAAAAAAATAACAATAATTTGTGAACGATGAAAATAATATTTTTATGTATACTGAGAAAAATTATCCTGTTAAAAAAGTGATAGCATGCCAATTTCCTGATAAAATATTAGTCATTCGGAATATATGGAGAACACGTGTTCTTTTCCTAATAAATATCATGTCGGAATGCGTCAAAATTAGTATATCAGTATTTGTATGAACCCGCGTTCCGCTGTCCTCATAAAACATTCGATTTTTACTGATACTTTGTTCGGAACTCTGTCAATTCATTCTTAAAAGGCTTGCAGACCCGTTTTTTAACAGGTAAACAAATAGTTTCACTAGATTTTCAATAAACTAACTGTATTTTATATCAGTAAAATTTCTCCGTGTAGGTATCTCTACTTACCTAAATTTTGGCATTTCTAACAGAGATTTGTGATCTTTAATCTCTGATAAATATCCTTCTTTTGGCACGAACGTGCTTTATATTTTTCAATTGCTCCCATTCATTTGGCAGTAGTTGTAAAAAAACACGATTTATATTATTTCTTTTCAGTCTATTCTGCTAATATTTTGAGTCATAAAGGTTTCTGGGGTAGTTTTCTTGCCGATAGAGCAACATCAAAAAAGTGTAGTCAGTGTTGCCAGGGAGCTTTTTTTACTCCCAATATGAAATAGGGCGAGTGGCACTGCCAATGAGAGATCTATTGTAACTTTTGTTTCTGTCTGATATCGCAGAAGAGCTGTTCCCTGCTGTGCGGAGCCAGTGGGGCTATATCATCCCCAATAAGGAATATCAGTCAATAAAAATATATATGAATGATTCACCTTCTAACTTAAATGCCGTTTTTTTTTACAATGTCGATTTCATAGTTTATATTTCTCGAATTTTGCGTTTTTCAAAGTTCGAGAAAACGATCGAAATCTGGCTGGGTACGCATGACGTCATACGTACCTTCGTTTTGTCAGTTAACAGTAATGTCATTAAGCCCACACAGGTCGGTATGAAATCAACAAATCCCAATTTAAATTTTTAGCAAGATATAAAAAAAAACATGAATTCATTTCGAAATAATTCGTAAACCGCAGTATTGACCGTGACCGGCCTACCGTCCCTGAGGATGCGGTGTAAGTTCTGGTCAATCATCCAACCAATCAAGGACGCGGACTATTTATTTTTTTTTATTTCGATTTATTTATGTTTTGTTTATAAGGAAGATGTTCGTGTACCTACATAATATATCATTATAATATATAATTCCATTGGCTGTTTTGAAAAAAAATGACCATCACAGCGGGCGGTTCGCAGTATTTAGACCCATTTTCACGATACGAAGTATACAATTCTAGTACTTTCACTATGTTTCAAAGTCTCTGGTAACTCGAATCTTTACTAATTATGATCACCGTATCAGTTAGTAAAAAAACTTGACAGATTAAAGCTGGTCTGTGATTTGTGTGTTCAATTAAAACGTTGCCTAGTTCATTGAGATCTTTATCTTAAAAGGTATGAAATGGTTGTTATTACTTGTTCTTCATAGTGATAGATTAGAAATATTTTATATAAGTAACTAGACGGTTCAAGATGGTTTCATTTTTCAATAATTCATTTGCCATACTGGTGAATTTTATTTATCGCAGTAAATACATCAAATTTATCATAATAATATCTGACGTGTACCCGGCGTTGCTCGGAGTTATGAATGCTTTTGAATATTGAGGTCGTTAATTCTAGTGTACCTACCTCTCAACTTTTTTTATTGAATGTTTTAAGGTGGAAATAATATTATTCTAAAGCAGTTTTTTTCAATCTTTTTGAATACGCGACCCCTTTACAGGTTGAAAAATTCTGGCGACCCCATTTGGCAATGGATTCAGACAAAAGTTAGTTTAAATACGTTAATTATCACTATTTTAGTACCTACATTCGTTATTATGGCCTACACTCTGCAAGGAAGCCGCGAGAGCTTTGGACGCCCCAAAGTGTTTTGGATGAAAAGAAAAGAAGAGTATCCAGAGCTGGCAAGGGAAGCTCTAAAATTATTATTGCCATTTGCCACTTCATACTTATGTGAACTGACATTCTCTTCAATGGTGGACATTAAAACTAAAAAGAGAAACAGACTTCGCATAAACAGTTCTCCAACTCGTCGTGGAAGGAGATTATAAATAATAGGTTCTTTGTGATAAATCAAGGATTTAATTATTGAAGACAATATTAGCGATTTTTAAACGAAAATCTGAAACAGAAAAATCAGAAAAGGATACGGTCATATCTAGGACTCGAACCCAGGACCCTTGTCTTGCCGGGACACCGGTGTCCCGACTTTTCTGATTTTTTGTTTCAGATTTTCGTTTAGAAATCGCTAATATTGTCTTCAATAATTAAATATTACAATTTGAGGTTTTACTGAATAAAGTTATTCCGAAAAATAAAAATCAAGGATTTATTACTTCGCGTATTACAATGGTGACTCGATAATCGACCGAACTAGAAAATGGCTAATTGGAATCTGAAACAGTAAGTTTGTCTGGGAGCCTTCTCACTGGCCTTGACGACTATTGGCCACTGGCTGCCGCCATCTTGCGGAATTCCACGCAAGCTCTATGCACTGCCCTCTATGAGTGCATCTGTGAAGCTCTTACTTCCCTAAACTTAACTTAGAAAATGATTTGATCATTAACATATCAAAAATAGCACAACGATTTGGAAAATGAACGAGCTCATCCTTCTCACTGAAATAGTGTTTTTATTTTAGTTAGAACCTCGCCTTTTCCTCTTGCCGGCGACCCCCCTAGGGGTCGCGACCCACAGATTGAAAAACACTGTTCTAAAGAATTGAAGAGTTGACTTTTTATGTTTTTGTTTGAGTTTTTGACTTCCACCATTCATTATTGTATAACACATACAAAAAAAACTACATTATATCCACTTCTATTCGACTCCGTATTTCATTCCAGTGCAGAGATAGTGCGTTAAGTTTTCCTCGGGCGACCCCACCCTTTCTACCGTTTACTACTGAATACACATTGTTCATATTAAATAAACTACAATATATCGATTTTTATTCCACCCCGTATCGACGTTCCCTGTAATATTTTCACCGTGTGTGCGGCAATTCAACTTAGTTGCGCAAGATATTAAAGAAATAATGAAAGAGGCAAATACGCAAATGAGGACATTCATGCGTAGATAAACTTGAGAAATCAAGAACTTACCACAAAATAATAAATAATATTTTATTAAATATGTCGATTATTATTTTTTTAAATCTGGTGATATGTTCCTTTCTTCGAGGTGTGTGCGGAAGATGAAAACATGTGTGCGGACAATTTGTATCAAATGTACATTGCTCCGTATCTTAGTCCATTGCAAATATAATGCGTATTGCTCGGACGTACCCGTATTTTTCTACCATTCAAACCACTCTCTAAACATTCCTGACACTAATAAGAACAAACTTTGAAATTTTTACTGAAATTGGTCCAGTAATTTTTGAGTCTACAAACAAACATTCATATATATATATTTCTAGATGATAAAGTTTGAAATTGAATAGGTAGGTTCATCATAAAAAAACCTCCTTGCATCTCTCTTTGAGAAGTTAAGTGATTTCACCAGCTGTTCGATGACTTTAGTCAATTTTAGTGATTCGTCTTTCTTGTTCTGAAGGTCTTCTCGTAAACATAGATCATAGACAAAACGTTTTACCATTATGAATGATTATTTTAACCTTCCTACTGGCTAACATGCAATGGCGTGCATTGCTCTATGACCAAAGTTACGATGTGTGTAAGTAATGTTTCAAGCTCGAGTATGAAGTTTGCATTGAATATTTGAAAATGGCTCTCTTATTATTAATTTTTTTTTCAAAAATTATTTAATAGCTTTTTTGGACTGCAAGCCACTGCTTTCACAACGAATAATCTTTTAAAATAATGTTACAAATTTTACAGTAGGAGGTTTTAACGAGCTTAAATTACTTCCTTTGAGATGTAGACACTAGTTTGAAGATTTTTTTCTTATTTCAGAAATTCTTCTATTTTCTAATAGTCGGTGATACAATATCATTTCCATGGCAGGGTGATATTTATGATATACGATTGTAAAATGAAAACGTTTTTTGCTATACGCTCGTTCAATAATTGCACATTAAAAAGTACTTCAACTGCGATCGATATTCCCCGGCATAAAAGGATGATGATAGAGATTCGTGTGATATGGAAGAAAAATTTGTTTTTTTTTAATCTAAATTAAGTTACTTCCTGATAAACCTCTATACACGTAGAAACAATATTCAAAATACAACAGAGGTGTAAACTAGCCTCGAAACATAATGTACTACACAATAGATGCATAACATATTCATTTACGCCCGTCGGGCTTTTACATAAACAAATAATTTAATTACACCACTTAGTGCATTAAAATTAACCTAATAATAATAGTTGTATAGGATCTCCTTTTATAGGAGCATAGTATCAAAATATAGCATCAAAAGAATATACAAAAAGTAAGATGGGAAAAAAAATTAATACACATCAATACAACAAACACAAAAAAGAGAGAACAGAGAAAAAAAGGTATTAATACCAGCCTGGAGTAAATAACAAAATCAACATAAAAGAAAAAAATAAAATTTTAAGTTTAATATTCACATAAATAAAGTCAGTTACAGATTATATAAAATAATAATTCGAACTGCATTTATTTCCAAGTCTATGTAGCCTTTGGAATGGGAAATTAATAAAAAAATAGTTGGTTTTAGATGAATGAACAAAGAACAACTCAGGAAGTCTCGTGTTACGATTTGGTACTTGGAACGTTATTAGCTTAGTTAAGTCAGGTGCTTCCATTAAGCCATTAATTAATTTAAATAAATATACCGAATCGGTCATGGTGCTTCTGGAAGATAAGTCAGTTAAATTATTATAATTAATTTTAGGGATAGTTTAAAATTGATAAACCTTAAAAATATTGTGTTGAACTCTCTCAATTTTAAATTGATGTGCTTTATAGGATGGAGACCAAAAGTGGGATTGTGTTATAAATTACTTCTTACCAAGGCTGTGAAGAGAATCTTAAAAGAATAGAGTGACGTAAAATCTTTTACAGTTATATATGAAAGCATGTCCGTTTCCGGGTTCGCCCGTATTTTATTTACAGTTCTACGTTTGCTCAAAACTTGTGTTTTAAAAGTTTCCATTGTAAAATTATAATAGAAAATAATCCGTTGGGTAAGAATCGTTGGTCTCTGGATTCAATTATTGGCAAAAATATTAAAATGTCAACTCTTTGATTATTATTTTTCACTTCTTTACGTAAAATGTAGTAATTTTATTACTGATGTATTCCGGTTTTAACATTGATAGCAATGTAAATTAGAAAATATTAATTAATGTAGCCAGTTTTTTCATCGGATACTTCAAAGGATCATAGCTTGGGATTAAAACGATATTATGATAATTCGATTCGTGGTGGAATTTAATTATTGCTACGATATACCTGTTTAACCCCTCCAGCGGATGAGGGTCATATTATATGAGAGAGAATTGATAATTCTTTCCAGTTTGCCTCAAATATTTATAATGGAATCCATTAATAAAATCCTAAAAACAGCTAAAATAAATAATTCATATTTCGCGCCGCTATCGTAACAATCGGTTTAACTCAAAAAATTATTTCTTATTTTTTATTATATGAACGAGATAAAAGTGAAGGTACAGTTTTCTCACAAATTACCCAAAAAAAGGAATGTGTTTTTGAAATATCGAGTTCTCTCAATTTTTCTATGATTGGAGTAAAAAATTAAGTAAAAATGTGGTTACCATTTTTGACAACATTTTTCACGTTTGATATTTATTATTTAGAAATAGTATTATTTATTTTAATTTATGCATACACCGGAAAAATAATTTTATCTAGTTACTAAAACAGTATTTGTTTTTACGGAAAATTAAAAAATAAGATGTATATAGCGCATTTGAAATACACAGAGAACATTGCAAACTTTACAAAAGTGATGAAAGTACTGAAGGGTTAAAATATTTGTTGTCATTAGTATTTTTAAATCTTCAATGTTCTTTACTTATTTATGCTGTTTTTTATTGCTACTACTTGTTATAAATATTTATCAATGGACATTTTTTTTCGCATTTTCTCTTTTACTGTACCTTTACATGTTCTAAATTATGTGCGCATTTGAAATACACAGATAACATTGCAAACTGAACAAATGTGATGAAACGGTTAAACCGTTTTATAAACTTTTATTTTTTATTCACCGTTACTGGTTTCAGCGTATCACGGCCATGTCTGACCTTCACGACAAGTCTGAAGATGGCCGTGATAGACTAAAACCGGTAATGGTCAATAAAAAAGAAAGTCAATAAAAGTATTACATTTTTTCGATATTATAAGTTAAAAATAATTGCGGTAACCCAGAGATTTTCAACAGAACATTGTGTAATAAAATCAATCACAAGCAACACCCGTTTCTAGTCTCAGGTTCAATGAAATTTGAAGAGAGCGAATCTGATAATCAATTTGAGATTAAGATCAGGACTTGCTTTAATCTTTAATGGGAAGAATATTATATTTACTAATCTGATCTGATCTGTGCTGCTCACGGAGAAATCATCACATTTTAACAAAGTTCATTAAATACGACGTCGAATAACAATATTGACGATCTCAAACTCTACACACTAAACGCTTAATAGCCGCGACTAATCTTAAATCCATCTAAAATCATAAAATTTGTAAAAACTTGTAATTTAGAAAATATTTGAAAGTGAATACTCTTACTTCCTTATCACAACATATGTGAGAATAGTATTATAGTTAGATTTTTTGAAAATATTAATGGAAAGATTCGATAATTTATTTTAAAAAAGCACGGAAAAAACTTACAGATATAAAATATTGCTAATTTCTTGTATTTAATGTATTCCGGTTAAAAACGGGACTGCAGGCCTTTAACGATGAATTGACGGATTTCCTAACGAACTATCAGTAAAAACAAATGTGTTAAGAGGATGTCGGAACACGTGTTAATAAAAAAAATTAAATAAATCGCATTTCGTCATTACATTTATCAGGATAAGCGCAGCGGCATGAACTCGTGTATTCCGATATTTAAATATTGGATTATATTTAGGTATATATTGATATATTTATTATTGATGTATTCTGAATGTAATTATATTTTATTTGGAAATGGCCTGCCATCCCGTTTTCAACAGGATTTTAATCAGCAATACTCATTTTTCTCAGTGTTGAGTGGAATCGATACCTTTATTATTATCACATTATTTTATTTGTTTAGTATGCTATAATTATTTGTTTATACGGTGTTAATTGTGGTTAGACTTTGGGTATTTGCTTAGAAGTTAGAGACAGTGTTAGCTTAACGCTAGACTATGTCATTCATTGGCAGAATATGCATAAATAGAAAAGTACACATTGTTTGGTTAGACACAAAATATACGTTTGCAAATATTTGAATGTTCTGTGATAGTCTGTATAGCTTTTGCGGTGGAAGTAAGTGCGATGGTTTTGAAAAACTTGGCAGATATATTCATTCAGGGACGCTGTTTAAGTCAAATAAAATCATGCTTTGGAAAATTAGAAAAAATGCATCTTGGCAACTGTGGAAACTTTATTGTTTTTTTTATTAATTCATCGATAAGTTTTTCAATTTTCAAAATGTAACTTAAAACAATGTTAAAGCTTATTGATTTAACATTAAATATAATAATATTGTCCTTTCTTTCGTAAAATGAAGGTATCCATTTTAAAGCGCTCTGATTATGGAACTGGCTCATAATATTATGTTATAAAAAACACCCTAGAATTCTTATTAAATTCACGCGGTAACAGTCAATTAAAATAAAATGTCCGAAATAACCTCACATTTTCAAGACGGGAATTTCACGTGTCTGTCTGCTGAAATTCAACGTTGCCAACTCTTTGCGAGACCAGTTAAAGACCTTTTTTATTAGTACCAATTCGAATCTGAACTTTTACAGTCATTATGACAATGTATCATTAAAACACCGTTTAACGGTTTATAACACATTTTTGTTAGACTTAATATGTTTTACCTAAAGTTATAAAATTTTTCGACATAAATCACGATTGTATTTTTTGTTAAATGCTTCGAGTTGTAGTATTTTTTCATTGATTTAACAATTTAGTGACTTATATTCCAACTATTGCTGCAAAATCATTGGGCTTAAATCAAAACAGGCCAGGACACTTAAGGCGATTTAACCAGCGGACGAGAATTCAAATTTCGTTAAAAGACGATCTCGCGATCGGACGTTTTTTTAGACCGAGACAGAAATACCGAATTCATTCCGCTGCGAGCCGTACACTCGCGCGGCAGTGAAAACTACAGCATGGTTCCGATGAAATAACAATTATTGTTGTTTAATTCTTGGTTGTAGCTTTCTTCCTTATAAGTAGTTACATACATATTTGTAAATTATACGTCGGAGTGCGTAAACATAAATAAATACAAATGCAGTTTGTTGACATGGTAGATATAAAATATGTAGGTATATAAATATACATTTAAAAAAAATTTCAAATATTTGTTTAATTTGTTTTTTTTTTTTAAATATTTTACACGAGTTTTCCAAAGGTGAGTAAAAATCTTTTGTTTTACTTATTTATTCGTTTGTCCGAAAGGTATTACCGTAAGTTTTATTTCTAATACTTATCTTCAAAGTATTACTTGATTTGATATGTATGACATTGAAAAGAGGGTTTATTCCTTACAACTGAAGTAGTTTATATATTAAAACTAGGTTTTATTTCCAACTATTTTCTACGGTACCTACCTACATATGTAGTTATGCGATTGCATAATATTGTATCGCTTTCATGTATTTGTTTTCATGATTAACGGAGCGACCTGACTCGTCTAATTTTCGAAATGTTATTAAATTCACGAGTAAAAATCATAGGTTTGTATGTCAAAAATAACCTTGTTTTTTTTTCCTAAAACAAGAAGCTCAATTCACAATATGAAATTATGAAACTGACAAAAAGTAACACAAAAAACATTAAATATGTTGAATTATACCAATGTAATAGTGAATTGGACAATAAAATAGAAATTATGAACAAAAAAATGATTTGAATCGCACATCACGAATCGAAATTTATTTGGTTCGTGTCACTTTTTGACTACCAATCACAAACAGTTTCACGTACTTTGGCATAAGTTTTAACATTTATACATGAAAAAACGATAACAGACATAAACTCCTGTCCATAGTTGATTATTTTCCCTGGAAATTAAACAACACAAAATTATCGCCAAATGTTATAAAAAATATGTGCTTATTCTGACTGATTCTTTCGAACGACCCTGTAGCATATAAGTACGAACAATGTACACGGATAATTAAATATCACTAACCTTTGTTTTTTCTGAAAATATATCTCCCACGTACGTTTTTGATGTCGTAATTTTTGCTATCTAATAAAACTTTTTTTCGAGGGTATTTTCCTCCTCATTTTTAAGCGAGGAATTTCTTTAAAATGTTATCAAGTAGACTGGCGTGGAATAGAGGTCCGCTCGCCGCCCTGTCGTAGCGGGGAATGATAAAATTTCGGCTTGCGCCGGGGCAAGTCACAAACAACAAACGCGAATCGAAATTAATTACTATTATATACTTTAAGAATATATTTTTTGGTCATAAATTATTTCTAATGTTTCAATTATGTCTTGGTAAATTATTTTGCTAAAAAAAATCTGAACTATACCAATTTGTAAGACCATAAATAAATAGTTCAATTGAGGGATTTTCGTCACAAAACGCGTGCTCGGATTTATTTATTAGTAATTTTATTTGAAATAAAAACACAATTCTTATACATACATATGATAGATAATTTATTGATTGTTTATACATTATTATTCAATGATTTGAAATATTTGTTGTATAATACAACTTCACCTTTGAAAATGCAACAAATCTGCGCATTGTCCAACGGTAACACTTTATTATGATATGAAAATAATATTATTTTTCAAAATTTTACATCTTACTTTACAAGATAAAATAACGATCTTTCGAAATCAATTTGTGTTTTTTTCTAGAAAAGTGTCCATACGTCTAAAAGTGGCCTCAAAAATGCCAAATTTCAGGTCAAGTCTACCTATTTCGCCTTAAACAAATTAGCCCGATAATTATATAAGATCCTCTTTTATAATTGTATATAAATAGCAGGTCAATTTTTTTCAGTGTTCTGGCCTTTGTCGGGGTGGTTTTGCTAAAACCCGACTCTTGTTTGTTATTTTTGTGCTTGCGGTGTTGACTCCACACCCGTCACTATTGAATTGGTTTTCCTTTATACTGGGCACCATAATAGATTGATTTTTTGGGTATTATGCCGTGCTGTGCTTCCTACTCCTTTAGCCAACGTTTCGGGCAGCGTTGCCATCATGACCTTCATAAGAGCAGATGAGTAACGGACTACATTATTCCAAATACTAATAATATGTTCATTTTATTGTATCAGGTTCGAGCTGCGCGGGACTCTGGTGGTATGGAACACCTGCCTGGCCGCCTTTAGCATCATGGGCGCCTGCCGGACCCTTCCAGAGTTCCTGCATGTCCTGCACAACTATGGACTCTACCACTCCGTCTGCGTTCCGAGGTAGGATTCACCCCGATTTTCTTTGTCATTTCCACTTCAACAACAGTCCCATACTCATGGCCCTGCCACCGAGAACCCTTGGAACTCTTTTTTCTTTTACGTGCGTCATTTATGAGAAATCAAGGCCGATAAGAGTACTGTTGTCGGTCTCGTGGGAAATGGGAAGCTTCATAAAATGAAACTAAACAAGAATTTTGGCGATGAATTAAAACAAGCGGCCGGTAGTACAAGAATTTCAACCTTATCGCCATATTTCATAAGTATCATTAATATATCTTCTGAGTTTGATATTTGAGTAGGTATCAGTAATATATAGATATTTTAAATATACTCCTACTTAAACTATCGTAACCCACAAAATGGTAATTTAGAGTTTTGAATGTTTTTTTTTTGTTAAAATTTTATTTTATAAAAATATATAAACACGTTTTTTCACACTGTCATTTAAGAGGGTCCAAAATGTTTTATATAACTCCATATTGCTCGCCATACAATCCCATACAGACCTGTCACACCTAAAAATATGATGTGTTATAAGTGTGCCAGGCTATTTACTGCCGTAGATAGGAGAAGGGGAATAATTTACGGAGCGCCCTGATTATGCAGCTGTCATTTGTCAAAGTGACAGATCCCATACAAAAAAATGATATTCCGCTGCAGTTTCCCAAACGATCTGACCCCCTTCTCCTGAGTAAGATTATCGGATCGTCGTGTATCCATTTTGACAGAGTTCCACGTTTGAACTACGGTAGAATTGTTGTATTGTCCCATTGTTGTATTGTTGAATCGTTGTATTGTTCACGGAGCAGGGCCAGGACACTATTGTATTGTGCTCCGATTGTGATCCCGGCATTAGACTAGTAATTTTCCATCACTCAGAAATCACAAATTAATTATTTAAACATCCTTACAAAATAATGTCAAATTGAGAAATATAGAAATTGTAATGAAACTAAATACGCAATATTCAAATTTTTACGCAGTTACAAAAGAAACTTTCACTCTTTCGTATAACGCTTTTGTGGGAGAGGGTGATTGGGAGAGATATATGTAGCAGTTTAGACATTATAGGTATGTAGTTATAACCCTCCTAGACATTGTATTGATGTCATGTGGAAGTGTTCTTAGAACACAGTCAACAATATTCTAGGCCCGTGGAATCTTCCATTACTTCAAAGAGTATTTTAAAAATAAAAACTTTAAAGCTTTCGCCAATCAAACTGAGAGATCGCTTGTGTTAAAGTAAATCTCAAACGCACAGTCTCGGATTCACAAACACTACCGACTTTGTGATTAGGGTGAAGTTACGCTACAAATATGTATGGATAACGTAAGACCCCGCTTTCCAAATTTCTACCGATTTACAACATACTTTCCTTGTAAAGATTAATGTAAAGATTAAAAAATATGTAATTCAACCTTCGTCGAGTCTACGAGTCTTCTCCTAACTTAGCCATCGCCACTGACGTCAAAAGAGTATCAAGCGACTGCGATTCATTACGACCCTGCACGGAAAAAATGTGTAATATTGAATATTGCTAATTTATTAAGAATCTTTAGTACTGTTGTTAACTGCGCCTTACCTCAATGCAGTGCTAAAGTCGCGGATTGTGGAGACGAATAAAGAAGGACACTCGTCCAAAATATGACTTTTACTTAATATTATCAGAAGGCAAACCCGGGAAGGAACTATGTAAGAGAAATAGATATTACTTCTCTAGACGGGCGCTCAGGGTATCGATTCTCCAATCCAGGCCGCTCGCAATCTCCGTCGAAAGTACATACATTGATCGACTTTCTTATGCCTGATTCTCGTCGAATGTACAAACTTACACACGCCAAACGTCAGAAGACTCACTTACATTTATAATTTATAATTACACTCGAACAACGAGTGGGTCGAACCAATCGGTGTCCGAGTGGAATGACTTCGTCGAGAATCGAGGCCCAGGTGGGAATGTTTCATCGGTTCGCCGCGTTGATGGGGCTAATTGTTTCGGTGTGGCCAGCTGGCAGACCTTGCCAGTAAATAAAACATAAATAAGCGAGAGCATTTTCTACAAATCTCTTAAAATTATTCTTAATCCGGTTAAAAACGGGAATGCAGGCTCTAAATAAACTTTTAGTAAAATTAGAATGTATTATCACGATGTAGGAACACGTGTTCATAAAAATTCTAATATTTTCGCATTTCGTCATTGTATATTATCAAGGCAAATGCCGGTGCAGGAACACGTGTTCCGATATATCAGGAATTTACTAAAAGTTTACCAGAAAACAGCATACAATCCCGTTTTCAAACGGATTACCGTTATAAATGAATAATATTATTTTTTTTCCGTGTGCGCACAAGTTAAGTTTACTCAATATAATCAGAATAAGACCAATATGTTACAGGTTCACTGGAATCAAACCACTAACGTTGTAAAATGTAACGAGTTGTATAATTCACAATTATTATTTGATGAATCATTCCCTATAAACGTTTATTGCACCTATTTTGCTCTTAATTTGCATAACAAGTAATGTACTTGAATTCATTGCTTCAATTAATAATTTAATACGTGAACAGAGGAAGGAGGGTGAGGTTTTGATCTCTGAAGCAAAGATCTTTCGAGAAATAAATAATTATTTTATTGAAACACCTGACATTTGTTCATTAAAATTGATCATCATCGAGCGGTGGGTTGAATGAAGTAACGAAGAGAAACAAAATGACAAAATTTATCGCCAACGAGGAACTAGTAAACACAGTAATTGTGTCATGATATAAGTCTTAACGATCTGAGGATGAGTCACATTATTATTATCTATAATACACGATGTACGGAAACTCGTAGCACAAGCAAGAAACTGGTGTACATAGACACTAAAAAAAATGTAAATAAGCATTTCGATTTTTTAAATTTTTTTTTCGGCAACTAATGGGATACAACTTTTGTAGTCTTTGAGGTCTACGCTTTAATATATTTTAAAAGACACAAACAATCGATATTAAACCCCTATTTACGATATTGGACTAGATTTACTAGAAAACGAAAGCTTAAACCAAAAACGTTATATCACAAAATTGACTGCAAATGGTATGTAGTTTCACAAGTTTTATCACTTTTACTACTAGTTTCCGGACACTGTTATTATTATTATTTATAAATGTCCAGGTTTATCTGCATATTATTATGTGCACGATGACTTGCCAGATGAAATGTATCATTCCATTGAGGATAGGTTGGCAGTAGGTTCTCGGAAACCAATATCTCAAAATCTTAAATCTAAAATTTATGGAAATCTATTGTTAAATTTCTACATCAATAATTTATTCTATAAATTCCAGCAATGAATGAAATGTATTATGCAGCATTACACATTTATTGGTATACATGTATTATGCAACATTACACATTTATTGGTATATATGTATTATGCAGCAGTACACATTTGTTGGCATATTAAGCAGAACACATTTATTGGTAGATATAATTGATGTATTTTTAACCGTTTGATTGCCAATCGTCGACTTTCGTCGATTCGCCGATTCGTGTTTTAACGAAGATTGCCGATCGTCGATTTCCGTCGATTGCGTCAGTCGTGTTCTGATTCGCGCGTACGTCGGTACGTAAAATTCTCATTTTTTCGAAACGCCTGTACTTCGGGATCCTCCTCCACGTGATTCTAAACCAATATTCTTTAATAAAACACCGAAAAAATCATCGAAATCCTTGAAAATTCAATGAATTTATGGGGTTTTAAAAAATATATAGTTTCATAAAAAATAATGTTTTTTTGGTGGCATTTTACAAGCAACTGTATGAATTTTTTGGCACTCAAACAGTTAATGGTATATATATGTATTATGCAGCCGTACACATTTATTGGTAGATTTTGTTGTTGGAAACCCAAGTCCAATGGTCAGTCGTATCATTATAATACCTAAGTGTATCTGATCTGTGTAAAGGGTTCTCTGAATCTATCTATTTTATCATCCCCCGGTGTGGGCTTGTTTTTAAAAAAATGTACAGTTTTATTCCAAGATTGATGAAATTTTGCGCACTTGACCAACAAGAGGAAGATTACTCGATTACGCGAAATTTCTAAAAACCACACTAATCCCCTTTCCCCAACCCTTAAAGCAAAAAATTAATTCATGATGAAATTTTCCACACTTGACGTTAAAAATAAGAGGAAAATTACTGTCTACGTCAATCTAAATTCTTCGAAAAACTCTGTATAAAACCCGGTCAACGCCGAGGACATCAGCTAGTTTATTGTACAATCGTTTCCCGTCCATATGCCAATTTTGTTTGTTCAATTAAACATCGAAATTACCAATATAACTAGATCAGTGGCAATAAATAACTGGCATCTGTTGTATGCAGACATTACACAAATAAGATAATAATATATTACAATATTGATAACGTAAACTGGGGTTACTGGAGACATTATTCCCGCTGACAAGCTTTTTTTATATTTACTCCACTCTTCTCCATTATTTGAATTAAAAAATCTGTAGAATACTATGTTCCAATAGTGATAACGTAAAGGAGACATCACTTCCACTCAACCAACCGTCAAAAGTGTTAAGCGTTCAAATGGCTCCAAACTAAAATTAATAAAACAAGAAAACTTCGCCCCAAATGTCCTCAAACTTTTGATGGTTTTATGCATATTACCTTTCTTAGATGTTTGATGAAAAACAATACCTAATTACAGAATAATACACCACTGGAGCATTTGGTTCCTTAAAACAGGCAATCTGCCTAGCTAGAAAGTAATATCGACCTAACAGAACATAACAGCACCTCTACACATTTTAATTATTTTCAGTAGTTTTAAAAATAAAACAAAAATGTTCCCATACAAACAATTCTACTTTTTTTTACCTAAAAACTACCTTAAAACATTGGAATTAAAAAAAAGTTATTTATCCTTTTTACTTCTAAAATCATGTAGAATCACCCCCCCGGAGTTAGCGCACTTTACCCCCGGACACCCCGTATACATAGTATCTACATTACAATATTATATTATATGCACTAAAATTTATTGAACGTTTTTGATATACTCATTTTAGTATATTATATTTATTCTATACCTACTACTTAAATCAAAGTTTTAAACTATTTTAACGATGCGTAACTTTTTTGCACCTCTGGCGTCAAGTCGAAAATAATGACGGGATAATTGCTTTTTTACGTTATGACTGTGAATACTTCAATGTAGGCTGTTTTTTTTATTGGTACAGCCCAGCGGGCGGGCCCCCCACGCATGATAATTTGTAATTTTTTTTTTAATGGAATTTTTTATGGTAAAGATGCCGGCATTTTGTTAACAATTTTTTTGTGTTAATTGTTCCATTTCTTTTCAAATTTGTGTTAAGAGTACTTCCTTATAAGGTTTCTCTAAATAATACATTGTTTTAGCCCATTTTAGCAAAATGTTAATGAGTGCCCCAATTTTTTTTACATGAAATGATGACACACATATAAATAAACATCGGATGATATTTTATTATTGTGATATTTTGACTAATGTAAGAAAAAAGTTAAACGTATCTGATTAAATTCTCCTCGATTAGAACAGTAAATTATTCAAGACAAATATTATGAAATATGTTTTTAAAATTTCTTCATATCTTTCTAAAGATAACCTATTGGTTTTTGAATTTGACACGTTTTTGCGATCGATGAAAACAAATTAATTTTCTGTTTGTTTTTCTTATTCTAATTCTACCCAGTCTACACCGGAGTTGAGGTAAAATTTATTTTCCAGTGAGTCAAAGTAGTTAGAAATTTATAAATTATTCAAGGTGATTCTGGTTTTGATGAAAAATTTACGGTAGGAAGATGACATACGGTCTTGGTGTTACGTAAGATCGGGCGAACGGAGAGAAATTCACTGTTTGCACACGAAAACATGTGAAGAGAGTTCTACTAGTAAAAATCAATTCGTTCCTTTCCAACCAATTTATAGCTACAAGTGGTGTACCACAGGGGTCTCATTTAGGCCCAATATTGTTTTTACTGTTGATATAAACGACATTGTTACTATATTTGGTAACGATATAAATGTATTACTTTTTGCAGACGATTTAAAAAAGTAAAAACCGTTGAAGATTGTAACAGTCTACAAAATAACTTAAACAGGTTAATAATTGGTGCATTCTAAATAAACTATATCTCAATATAAATAAGTGCCATTCAATAAGATTTTACAAAATAAGTCAACCCATTATTTATTCATATGAACTTAATAACTCAACCCTTACCTTTGTCGAAGAAATTAACGACCTGGGCATCATTTTCGACTCTAAATTAAACTTTATATCTCACATAAACTCAAATAACAATAAGGGAATGAAAATGCTTAGATTCATTCTTCGAAACTCCAGAGGCTTCATAAATATTTCAACCTTGAAAATTTTGTATATATCTTTAGTTCGAAGTCAAGTCGAATATAACTCCTCGATCTGGTCCATTATAAAATACATTCAGATTCAATAGAAAAAAATTCAACACAAATTCCTAAGACACGCTAACTTTAAACTCGGTATTCCCATTGAAAGTATAACTATTACTTAGTGAAAAAATTAAATTTATTAAAACTCTCAGATCGAAGAATTATTTCCCACTTAATATTTATGTTCAAAATTATAAATGGTAGGGTAGACAGCCTTGATTTAATTAACCTCATTGAATTCCATGTACCCATAAGAGCTACTCATTCTAAAACCCTCTTTAATTGTAACAATTCTAAGACTGAACATTTCGAACACTCGCTTGTACCTAGATTACATGAAATTAGTAATGGGTACGCAGATGTAGCGGATCTGTTTAACTGCACAGAAGCTAGGTACAAAAAGGCTTTAATATCATATCTTTTAAATCATGACCAATAAAATGTATGTCTACTCATACTTACGTAAAAGTCAAATAAATATGTATATAAAATGAACTACCTGGGGCAACTGAGGAAACTTGGGTCAATAATAATATTCAATACGGTGAACCAACAGCTTGATTGGCACTTACCTACTTTCAACCAAAACCTGAAAATAAATGCATACATTTTAGCTATTGTAATATATTATATCATGTATCTATACTATCATATAATTCAATCAATACTAATCTAACCTAGTCTACCTATAAGTTTTGCATGTACTTGTATCTCTAACTTTTTATATCCATCTAGAGTTTCTGTTAATTGTATATTTTCTGATGTCACTGTTTATAATTTACTGTATATGGTATATTTTATACCGTTGATATTAAAATAAATAAATAATTTAGTGGAAACTTGCCCCCGAATTTTGCAAATTGCAAAACACTGTTCTACACGATCAAGCAATGGGTAAAAATGTGTAATTACTCGCTTCGTAGCAAGCGATTGTATTGAACGTGCGACATGAAGTCTAGATGAGTATGAGAGATAAGGAACGAAAGCTAGGCAAATATAGAATCATATAGAGTTCGGTCTCTCTTCATTATCATCAGTCTATTGACTATTATTCCACCATCCCAATATCACGGTAAAACCTTAATGCAAAGTGCCATAATTAAACAATGCAAAAACTTATCTCAATAATAAACATCTCAATGTATGTATTATATAAGTCGGTTATGAAATGGAATTTGTGGAAAACGATAGTGAATATATATATTTACTTCTTGTATTTTCTTTCTTTTGCTGGGATTTAAACCTTGTAATTTGATGTACCTATTAATAATCAGGAGATGTTCTGATACAGGAACCTTTAGATTAATCAGGGCATGAACCTTGTTGAGATCAACCAGTCAGTAAAAAAAACTTCATTTAATTATGTGCTGAATTCAATTCAGTTTATTGGTAAAAATAACTCTACTAAACTGGTAATTTGAGTACGTTTTTAAATATATTTGTAAAGGATAACTATATAAATATGAACATTGGGTATATCAACTATATTAGAAGCAGGCATACCCAATTTCTACCGATTTATAACAAGTTTATCGTTAACTCTTTAAGTTTTCACTTTCCAAATAATGTTATTTTTGAAGAAATAAACATTTTTTGAATAAACAAAAAGTAAACATTTATTATGCCGAAATGTTAATTAAAAATCGAAAAAAAATCGTCAAATTTAAAACACGTTTTGTTCTGTTATTCAATATGTTATAGACATATTAAGCAGGGTACTCACCTAGAGTGTTACATGTAATGTATCTGATACTGTATCAATCTGCAAGTGGGTACGGCTCATCCACGGTAACCGCGTATCCAGCTACGACCTCCCGGATCCGCCTTTAGTGCTCGCTATGGTGCTCGCAGTGAAACCGCCGTCGGCTGTCACTGTGAGCACACTGCACTCCACCCGCGAGCGGCTCGCAGTAGACTCGTGCTCACGTACTCACTTGATACAGTATCAGATACGTTACAGGTTACACGGTTAGGTGAGTACCCTGCTTTATATTTGAACGCTTACTACGGGGCCTTAAAGAGAGCTTTATTATAGTTAAATATGACTAATGTTTCATCAGGAACGTTGCTACATTTTTAACAAGATAATTTTTCTCCTTGAACGGAGAAAAATTATTATTGCTAATTTATTGAGAATCTCTTAAAATTATTGGTATTCCGGTTAAAAACGGAATTGCAGGCCGTTGATAAACTTTTAGTCAATTCCTAATTTATCGGAACACGTGTTCATGCAACCTGCGTTTGCCTTGATAATATAATATATAATGACGAAATTTTATTGACCAAACATTTTATGATTTTTATGAACACGTCTTCGACATCGTGATAATATATTCGCATTTTACTAAAAGTTTATCAGGAAACCTGTTAATTTATTCGTTAAGGGCTTGCTTGATTTATGAAGGTACCTAGATTAATGTAACAGGTGTGTTATTTACCATTCGGTTGTATTTATAGATACGTAGGTAGATATATAAACATGGGTAAACAATTTTTTTAAACATTTTTTGATTTCTTTTGACCCGAGATTTATTTTCAGAACCAGGATATATCAGAGCCTACTTTTGTATTTTTTCCAATCGAGCTTCAGTGGACATCTAAACAACATATTATTTTCAATTAATAATCGAGTAACCTTGATTGGGAATGTAGCTATGCAAATTCAAAGGGCCATCGAGAAGTAGGAAGTGTCTGTTTGTTTTATACGAAAATAACTTTTGTTATTTATCGTTATAAATGATAATGCACGGCGTCTGTTTGAACTTTATCGACAATTACTGTTGTTTTTTTATTATGACTGATAATAATGAAATCATCATGGGTTGGATTAAAAAGTATGTATTAAATTTATTATGATATATACGTATAAGCGTAGTGACCAAAGTTCTTCGGAATGTCCATGTTTACCAATAACTTTCTCGGTCGGAGATTTTGCGCAATTTCAAACCGTCATCACCTGGGGAAGGCCCTCATCTTACTCCAATCGAAATCTTCCTGTATAAATGTATGTACACACTGACATCTAATGCTGCGAATACACACGCGAGCCTAAGCGCGAGCGCTTACTGATTACATTTAAGGGTATTGAACATTTTTTTCGCAAATATATATGCAGTACAATTTGGCTACCGAAACGTAATGAAATATTACTAACTATCTTATTGAATATATAATATAAATACTTTCTTGCATATGTTCACATTCCTTATGCCGTAGCTGTCAAATATGAAATATAAGGAATATAGCTATACAAAGACACAATTGTGGATCTGCTGAAAAATTACAATTAATTTTCCTTTTTAATTTGACATTTTTTATGTGATCGCACACGAGTCCAAATAAATATACCCAACCGTTTGAAGCCAGTAGGACAATGGCATCCCCAATTGGTGTATGCTGTGATGCTGAGGGAGTGGGGATAGAAATGAGATATATGAAAGGGAAGGTTTTATGTATCTGGCTATTCAGATATGGTCATCAAACACGGCTAAAAACCACTGACCTGTTATGAAAACTTGCATCATCAAAAATAATAATTTCGGCTGTCAGTCACGATTGTTATTCCTGTGTGAACTATTCCAAGTTTAGTGAACTCTAATTTGCTTTGAATTTACATGCCGTTTTCGAAATTAGAACCGATAGTTCAGACAAGGGATAAAGTAGGTACTTACCTATAACCAGATTATTTAAAATAATTAAAAATTCTATGTTTGAAATGTGTATTTCTTTTGTTAATTTTTTTTACAGATTTCGTGATTTTTCAAGTTTGAAATCTTTCATCGTCTCTTAAATTAAGGCGAATATTTTGTAAATACTTTCAGCTTCCTAAAACCTACAATTATATAATATCCTGTGATCTGTGCTAATTCTTATATACATTTCGGTACACGTTGTCCTAGTGAGGTGGTTCACGAAATACAAATACAAATATGAACATTTTAAATAATTTCATTTGCACCCCATTAAAATGTTTGTGGATAACTCACTCTTAGAAATAATTAAATGACAAATTTGAATGATGTTTTTTATGAAATTTTAATAAGATTTAGAACAAGTTGCCTAAGTTCTACCGCTGGAGACGCTGTCAGCATAAAGGCATCTACATAATGCTGCGTATACCTTTGCGAGCCTAAACGCGAGACGAGCCTCGAATTATGGGTAAGGAAAGGAGCAGAGTCTCGCGTTTCGGCTCGCAAATGTATTCGTGCCATGAAAAGGTGTTGTTTTTTCTCACGCTAACGCGTTACAAGTCCAATAAGACCGGATCATTTTCCAACATTTCCAAAGCACAAATAATACATTTAAGCTTTCGAATTTCTAATCAACCCTCATCATACAAACCAAAGCTCTGTGCAGAGTCCGCCTTATTACGGGTCCGCACGCTTTTTGCTTGCGAAACATAACTTTATGCGGTACTGGAATTGCCTTTTTAACGCGTTTTTTTTATTTATAAATTGTACATTCTGGAAATGTTAGAGTCGTATAAGCCCTGTTTTTATAAACGAAATCACGTGGAATAAATAACATTTCATGATTTTTATCGCATTAAAGCTCTGCCTTAAGAAATAAATTGTATATTTTTATAATTATTTATAGAATTGCTGAATAAATCGGCATTAATAATTTATTAGGACTTCAGTGATGTATTTCAAGCTAAGAAATTACAAGGTGGTAGATACTCTCAGTATCGCCCCGGTGACGCAACAATCAGAATCAAAATGTTGCTTGAAATTTATATACGTCTTTAGTCGTGTTTCGTGACCAGATCTGAATATCCAAGTACTTCCCAACCTTCCTCTTAGCCTCTTCCCCTTCCTTACCATAGGGGATGCCATAGTTCTATTAGCTCCGGATAGTTGAAACACTTGTGCGGTATTAACACAAAAACGATAGTAAGTGACCTCACTGAACTGACAATAATACAAAAATCTTCGTAAACGCCTATCTAAGGGTAGGTATACATTAGCGAACCGAAACGCGAACCGTACCACGAATTACGGGAAAGGAACGAAACAACTGCAAGCGGCGTTTCGCGCCATTTGCGGTTGCTTCGTTTCTTTCCCGTAAGTTGAGGTTTCGTTCGGCAGTTCGGCTCGCGGATGTATACGTAGCATGAGGATTCTCCATAGTGGAACATTTTTTTTTTCACATTTTGTTTTTTTAATAAATAATTTACAAGCCCAAGTCCCGTGCGTTACTAGGGGTTATGTATGAATGGTTTGGAGTAAAGTTTAGAGTCTTCCTCGGTTGTCCCCTACTTCTACCATTCAAACCACTCTCTAAACACTCAAACAAAAAACTTAACTTTGAAATTTTCTGTGAAATCGGTCGAGTAGTTTTTGAGTCTACAGGGCACATATACGAACACACACACACACATACTAACATTGCCTTTCATTAACACGACTTAATTTAATTAAGATTCTATGAACAATTTAAATTATTGTCTCTTTCGTCTCGATGCTAATTCCCTGATAAGGTTCTCAAAGTCAATGTTGGAATGGTGTACTAAGTAATAGTGTCGCGGTGGGCGCAATGGGTTTCGCAGATGCCCCCTGAACCAGGGGTGCACAATTGGTGACCCTTCCTCCTTCCTTTGATAGTAGCCCGGAAAGTTTATAATAGGTATGTTTGTATTTTGGACCCGACAGAATTGTATGCATGTCTTGTCTTGTCCGGATAATTTCAATGATTTTGTCATCCTTATGCAAATTGCTTTGTTTGCCATTTAAAGCTGGCATATTAGTTTTATTCGATTCGTATATTTAGGTTTTTCCATCGGTAAAGGATGCAGCATTTTTTTTTAATTAAAAAAATTACCCTTAGTGAAAAAAAAACTGCTTTATGCTATTAATTGAATTGACATGACGTGTGGTAGGTACCTACTTGGTACCACTTTATAAATTTTAAGTAAATTCGTAATAATATTAGAACACGTGTTCATCCACCTGCATTTGCCTTGATAATATATAATGACGAAATCCGAAAAATACATTCGTATTTTACTATAACTTAATCACGAAAACTATCAATTCATTCGTTAAGGGCCTGCAATCCCGTTTTTAAACGGATTACGAATTGTTAAAAAAGATTCCTAATAATATGCCAAACTCACTTTTCTCTGCTTACTTCCAATCATGGACTTTTGACCAATCAAATTAAATCAGAAAGATCACAAATATGAGTAATATGTTCTCTTGATGGCCTTATTGTTGTTTTTCCAAATTTGTATGCCTTTTTAATCTAATATAAATAAAACTTTATTTCAACTTAATTAACATAAGAACGTACATATTTACGTCGGAAGATATGGAAAAACATGCATTTAAATTAATATTTACTTTATAATTGGAATTTTTCGTTACAATTGACGCCATGTTTAATCTTGTTAGTATGATGTGACATTTGCTTATATAATAATCAAACATAGGTACTATTTCTAGTTGTCTGTCTGTGTAACTCTCGTTCTTTGCACTCGGAATTATTTTTAATTTAAGTGTCAATTTCATATTTGGAACTGATGTGTCAGGAATTCAGACAAGCGATAAATTACCTAGGTATCTGATAATATTATTTTTCTACCAGAAAATTATTTAATTCTAGAATTCGAAATGTGTTTTTACTTTGCATTCATTTCTTAAGGTTAATCTTGTTTCTTGATTTTTCAAGGGTCTGCCCTTTTTATACTACTTTCAAGAAAGCTTTATTTACTAACTAACCGGTTACTAAAACTGTTCTTTCGAAAAGTAAATATTTAATGCATTTCTCTGATTTGTCAACAAACAAAACAAACATTTTAGAATTAATTGACTTTACCCTCTATTCTCTAAAAAAATATTTGTAAACATTTGTTAGTGGCTATTGTGCACCTTCTCTTAATTTTTAATTAACAATTGTTAATATAACTTACTTTGTAATATTATATTTGTAAAGGCTTATTATTATTAGTTTTAAAGGCTGCCTTGTTAGTCTGTGAGAAATAGTTAGGATGCGGGCGACTTCTCCAATTAATGATTTTTTATCTGTGTTTTCTCCAATACAAAAAAAAAATTGACTATATTTGTTGTTGAAAGGCATTTAGGAGGTAAATATTTTATAGATACATTCACCATCAGAAATTTTACAACTATGATATCTCGTGATTTTTCATGGGTCTGCGCTAGTATGTATATGATAATTTTTCTTCATACATTCAGTGAGATAGTGATTAATACAGCCTCGTTATGACTGTATATTTCAAGACTTGTCATTCGGATAAAATGTTTTTAAAACAACGCGGTGTTCACTGAAAACGGTACATTGCGCGTAGATTAATTTATAATATAACATTGTATCTTACGCTGATGATACAGCAATAATAGTGAATGGAAAATCCTGGCCTGAAACTTTTTTGAAGGCAACAAAATGTATTACATATGTCTCATCATGGCAAAAAAGTAATAGACTCTTCTTAAACTACCTATAATAAAACATTTTACCTAACCTTTTATAAAAATAGTAAAAACAAACCCCCCTATAACTTCAAAATTAGAATACATAACATAAAAATTAGAATGCTAACTGTAATCAAGAAATATGCTCATTTTGAACTTGGAAAAGTAGAAAATATCAAATATTTGGGTATATATATTGATACAAAATTAAATTGGCATCAGAAATTAATAATACCGTCCGTAAATTAAGATATCTTACGTACAAATTGTACAGACTAAAAGAAGTGCTCAATATTGAAAAACCGAAAATTATTTATTTTTCTTTGGTGCAATCTTCACTCATGTATGGAATAATAGGATGGGGTGGTGCACTTCATGCACCCATAAAACCTTTACAAATAACTCAAAATTATATTATCAAAGTTATGTACCTATAATCGGAAAAGAACATTTTCAACATATGAGTTATACAAAGAATCTAAACTATCCTGTCTCTGTGAACTATTTATTGTTGAAATTACGGCTTTTCAATACAGCAGTTGAAAGTCTTTTTATTTAGTTTGTATCACTTTATGTTTCTCATAAAGTATTCACCTTATATTACACTAAACACCACTTTTTATACAAACCGCTTAGACAAATTGTAATCTCGTCTTTGTTTTATATGCCCACAGTTTGTTTCTTTCTCGGTACAATATATAATGTATTTAAATATATTAACCACGCACAGGCTGCGCTTTAGTAGGTTCCCATTATACTTATTGATTTTTATAATATTTTATGTACTCAATGTAAAAATTGGAAAAAAAAGATTAAAAAAAAAAACTTAATATTTGTTTCTTATGGTAATTAAGTTGAAACGAAATGTTATTTCAATCGAGTATTTTACTATGTTTTTTTATGACACACAATTTTCCTGATATTCGAATAAACGAGCAATTGAAATTTGAATAATATATTTTTACACCATAACATTTGAGAAGTGCCCGGTAGCCGGTAGCTGATTTGCAGTAGCGTATAATTTGATAACACGATAAATAAAGTACGTAAATTTTCCTTATTATGCAAACATTTAAGTATATGAAAAATTTTACGATTTATACTTTTAGATTTGATTTACACTTTTCCTCCTTTGTACATTGCGTACTTTCGGTAATCAAAATACTAATTTATCGTACTTACATTTTTTTCTTAGTAGCATTTTGGTATCGTCGTATTAACGCGAACCGATGCATAAAGACCATCTTAACCCTTCAGGCTTTTTAATATGTTTACCTAAAAATAATGCTTCCAGGGTATTTTAAATATGCTATTAATTATATTTCTTATTTTTGAAGTTGTAATAACAAAACGATTTTAGAAACCAGATAATTTTTGTTGTTGTTACAGATGTTTGTATTTAAACGTCCATAATTTTGGTACATCATTTTGACTCGAAACGTCCATAGTTTTGGAAGGATTCGATATATAGAAAACATTTATTTTGTGCAGGGAATCAAATTAGTGAGAAACCTATTATTTTTAATGATAAACTAATACGACAAGGTTTTTATGCATAGCACAAAGGAAAACAAATTATTATTTATAAGCATTAATTACTCGCCTGAAATATCCATATAAATTGAAAATATCTCCCAAGTAAAAATAAATGCCGCCGACGGGAATGCACGCACCTTCTGATGTCCGGTCAGGTGCTCTGGACCACTAAGCTACTTCGGCTTATTCCCAACCCGCCAAATAATTCAATATGTACGAGTAATGTACAATCGACAATTACTGCTTATTATATTTTCTTTCACCTGTAGACAACCAAATTTATTTTTGTAGGAAAGGCTTTGTTAGTGCTGAATTTCCCACTAGATGGCGTCGACATATATTATATCTACATTTGTTGGTGAAATATTTTGACCTGTCATTATTATTATTTTTATAATACAAGGTTTTTATGCATAGCTCATTTGTAGGCCGTTTACGCTATTAAAAAAAAAAAATCAATTTTTTGACTTTCAACTGACAACGAAAAAATCCCGTCAATTAATCGTGCACCATGTCAATATTTAGGATTTTATCCTTTATATACGTAAATATTTGAGACTAACTGAAAATTATTTCTCTTTCCAACGATAAACTAGAAAAAAAAAGTATAAAGTATGGATGCTTCGGTCAGATCTGTCCATAATGGGCTATAATGGAATACGATGTTTGTGGCTAGTAATGTTCTTACTTATTATTAAACATGGTTGACCATTGACGTTCATAATTCAGGTATGTGTATATAGCGATATTTTCCTTGTGATTTGAACGACACAGTCAATTAAAACACAATTGAGTTTCTCTGTAAGGAAAGAAGAGGTCTATTTTGTTAATCTCACAAGATTTACATAAAGAAAAGCAATCAGTAACAAAATATTACCTGTAAGGAAAGAAACGACATTTAATGTTATTAATTGTTATGTCAATTCCTTAATCACTATCACGATAGCAATTACAAATTATTGAAATCATTCCCATCAATCTGCCTTGTCACAACCCATAGATTATTTTTACTATGTCTTAAACCATAGATTACGAAATATCGAGTCAACTGTGTAGGTACTGTGGCGCACATCCAGCCAGTGACAGTCCACGACACACACAGCCACAATGACGAGACAAGCTCGGCATTGCCTTGATTTAAAGAAAATTATATTTTTCTTTACATGTATATTGTTTTGAAGTGGTACAATCCCAAACATTTCATCTAGTATTGTATAATAGAAATTAATGATTAAATCTATCGAGAACCATTTAATTACAGTTATAAGTTATGATCTATGATAATATGATAGTCGTATGTAGATAAAAATCAAATGCATCCGCATTGGAATATGTAGGTTACTGAGAAGTGACATAACCTAACTTTGACCATGTACATAGTGAATGAAGCAGAACCACATTTTGTTTAATATACCATACCATACCCCATTGTCCTGATAGAATGATACAACAACCCTTATGTAGGTCATTAATATTGATTCCTTTTCTGGAAGCGGCAGTTCCTTGAGTTCATAATACTGCAACATTTACTGCTGTCAGTAATTTGTTGAATCGTGATAGTAAACCAATCGCTCCATAGCTATTCAAACTTGATGTATTTATCTTTCTGAGGAGCAGTTACCGCAGAACATTCCTACTCTTGTATAATTTCTCCGTTATCTGGAATACTCCCACGCCACTCTCTGGATATTTTACACGAGATGTAACACCTCCCAATAACAATTTCACCCCCGTCCACTTTAAACCCCCCGCATACCCAAATTCTTCCGATTTATAACAAGTTTTTCGTAAACTTTCAGTAAGTTTTAAAGTTTAAAAAAAAAAAGTTTTTTTTATATAATATCTATACATCTGTTATGCCGAAACATTAATTATGTGAAATTCCCTCGATAGAAAAAAAAACGCAAAGTAAGCTCCGAAAATTATTTAATACACGATTTGTTCTGTTATTTAATATGTTATAGACATGAAAAAATTCACAGTGTATCTTTAAATGAAACAAAAGCATTTGTCAAGAGATTTTTGCTCTATTTCAAAAGGGTCGTGTTTAATTAAATATTTTCATAATTTTCGCTCAATTATTATAATCTTTTTTTTAATATTAGCGCGCTTCATTCGTATTTACATATCTCCCTTTTTAAACCACATTTGAACGCTTACTAAGTTGCCTTAACACAGTACTCAGGGTGAATAGTCAGGTCAGTAGTCGTATCGTACCTGGGGCGAACGGGAATCCCAACTGATCGAAGAGGTAAAAGTTGCCCATCGCTGCTTAGTCTGAATACTAGGAAATGTTAGATAAGCGTATTTCGTAGACGTGAAATACGTCATCTGACATTTTCAACACGCGTCCCGGGAACCTTTAACATTAAATGACCGAATCCATGAATTGCAAGTAATTACTTCTATCATTTGTGATACTTTTAATAGAATAAGCCTTAACCGAGATTCAGAAATTATTTTCATCTTATGCTACGTATACATAAGCGAGCCGAACTGCCGAACTGAACCTCAACTTATGGGAAAGTAAAGAAGTAACGCCGCTTGCAGTTGATTCGTAATTCGTGGCTCGGTTCGCGTTTCGGTTCGAAAATATATACGTACCATTAAGCTACGTATAAACAGGAACAAATTTCGCGTGGTAAAGGAACGAAGCAACCGCAAACGGCAAGAAACGCCACTTGCGGTTGCTTTGTTCCTTTCCCGTAATTCGTGGCTCGGCTGGCGGAAATTTTGTCTTGTTCATACGCTCCCCAACATTTTTAACATACGTCTCGGAACCTTTGACATTAAATGGCCGAATCCATGAACCGCAGTTATTAACTTCTAACATTTAATAGAGCCTTAACCGAGATTCAGAAAATAGATAATAATTGTTTGCTGCTAATGATGCTGTCAAATATTATTGTTTATTCAAGGCGCAATTTCACAACGCAATTTTTAAAGAAATAAAATGCATTTTTAATTTCATGACGATGGTTATTATTTTTGCAATATTATCTTTGTCGCCATTTTGTCATCATCATCATCAGCCCAAGGGCGAATAAATAATTAATTTGAATTGCTCGTGTTTATTTAATTTCATACTTGGTGCGTTATAATAGTAATTATTAACCATACCACACAGTTTATACAGAATAATTTTACCTTAATAAAATCAAGTAGTTAAACCTAATGGCAAAAAATATATTGTTTACCAAAATAAGTTTTGACTCCCTAAACACTTAACCCTTAAATCGACAAAGAACATCATGTATAAAATAGTAAATCAGCATTGCAAATAAAGACGTATTTATAACTACATACTCGTAATAACGCGATGCTTCAACATTAAAATGTAAACTGAAGCCAAATTGAGTCAATGTTCACCAAATTTACGCGCTAACGCTACCGAAACAAAATACAACACTTAGGTTAGGTTATATTAGATAGATTAGATTATATTATATTAGATTAGATTAGATTAGGTTAGGTTAGGTTTAGTTAGGTTAGGTTTAAACATGGAACTTTAAAGAACAAAATGCTATTCAAAATGTAGGCAAGGGGTCTTATTAAGTAATTTGGGGTTCAAATTTTGATAGACATTTACTACTTGTTAGACACCTGATGTCAATTTCATCTTTTTTAAGTGCTAACAAATTAGTGAAAAAAATCTTTTATGTACGTGGTACGAATATTGTTTCAAGGATATACTCGTTAAATTGCATTTACGAGTAAACATTAAATCAAATAAGTAGGTACTTGTACATTTTTTTAAGAAAGACACATTCCCGGGTTGACTTGACAATATTTGACAAGATTTTAATTAATTAGTTCTAATATTAATATATGTGACATGTACCCAATTTGGTTGTCTTAGTAAGGAATTTCAATGATTTTTTAAGATAATTAGTTTATTATAAATGACGATTTCATTCTAAAAATAATTTTTAAATTTTGCATTTTTCCAAGCCTGCCACAACGACCTAAATATGACTGTGGTACGCGTGACGCCATTCGTACCTCGGTTTTTCGGTTAAGAGTAAGGTCGGTCAAAAAAAAAAACCTATATTAAATATATAACAAGATTAAAAAAAAAAACAAACAAATAATTTGTAAACCGCAGAAACGTTAGCGAGCATACGAAGCGCAACATGGCACGAAATTATCCTCATTCTCAATGCGCGCGGCCGGCCAACCCGTGAGGTGGCAATTTGTGCTACCAAAACCCGCCGACCAATCACAGGGCGTTTGTGTTTCTCTTGATTTTAAAAGAAGATTTTAATTGTACGTGTAATTATATATTATGAATATATTTATGTTTTTAAGCCATAACATTTTTTACTCGAGTTGCTTATTCTGTAACACAATAATAAATACGTAAGGATTTTTTGCAGTACACAAATGATAATTTATTCAGTGTCATTATCTCGAACAAGGGAAGTCTAAAGTCTGTGTTTGAAAGACTCAATGCCAATAAGTTTTCTATTGAAATACGGATAAAGTATAGAAGCCTGTTATGGGTGCTTTGAGCACTAGCATTGTTTGAAGCTCTCAAAGTTGGCTGGTATCCTTAGTGGGTGACGTGTTGAATAAATAGGCTCTGTTTGCGCAATCAATCATGTAGTATTGGACTTCGGTACTGGGCACATCAGCTCCTTATTGAACGTTTGTATTATCCATCTTCTATCTTTTATAACGAAGATTATTTACAAAAGTCTTACGTTATTGGATGAAATTGCGTTTCTAAGATATAATATCACTTAACCTTTTTGAAGACCAGATTAAGGCTCCGTTATAAGCCTTCCAAAATAAGATTTCTGAAGATAGTTTGAAAAGGAGTTAACGATGTAAATACGAATGATGAAGGGAACGTGCTAATATTTTAAAAAGCTGTTATAATTAATAGGCGTAACGTAAACGACTGTTGTGAAAGTCTTGAATAAAAACGCGACTCTTTTAAAATGGAGTAGATTCTCTGACATCTGACTTGAGTAGCTTTTAAAGAAACACTGCGATTTTTTTATCAAGGGAATTGGAAAGGAGATCATCTTTAAAAAATTACATATATTTTCCAAGAACTTAAAAACTCAAAAGTGTTAAAGAAAAGTTTTTTTATATGTCGGCAGAATATAATAAGGCTTAATGTGCGTAGACTTTTTAGTAGGTATAGGCGGTATAGTTAGAGATAGCTATATTATCATTTTCTTCACGGTGCAGTCGAAAGGCTAGGTAACATAGGCCTATGCGCTATCGAACTCATAGACATAGACCAGATTATCTTCTTCACGGTGCAGTGGAAAGGCTAGGTAACATAGGCCTGTGCGTTAGAGCTAGAGAACTCTATAGACATAGAACTTTTTTTGCATCCGTATTCAGTATTACTCTATACAGATCCAACAATTCGCTAGGCATTAACCGCTACCAAAATCTTTGTGTGAACTGCTTGACATTCGTGCTAAAAGTTGACAAAACTAGTAACTTTGCTTATATTTTAACAATACTATTCAGTTGTTGTCAAATCTTGGATGTGTGTCCTCTGAATGGAAAACTGGTAGATTGGATAATGTTTCCATCCAGAGGGATACATTAACTACCGCCTCATCAAACATTGCTGACGGTTGCATCTCTTCCCAGCATTAAATAAGTAATTTTGGTGTCCCACAGGGATCAATTGATTGTCTTCTACACTGTATTTGGTGCATTTTAAAGAGATTATGTTGTTTGCATCAATACATTGTAACGCGGATGATATACAAAACCGTCCATAATAGCTTTTGTTTGAAAAGCTTCTAAAGTAAGAAATGAATGGTTGGTAGGTAATAAACCCGAGCGGGTTTGAATTTTGTGTTAATTTTGTCAATTTGTGATTATTTTTTTGAAACATTTTTTACCGTTTTGACTCACCTTCACGGTATATAATGATGTTATGCAAAACACACGATAATGCTTTTTTAATAAGGTTTTATATAAAACTTGATGTACACTGGCACACGTAATTATGACGCAGTCTGTATGTGCAGAGAAACAAGAGGGCGTTTTGCTTTTACGTTCAACAGATGGCGCTATTTGAAAAAAAAACTTTTTTGTCTATATAATATAGGTATATAAATACACAAGCGTATTCGAAACGTTGTGTCAAAATTTCAAAGCATTCGATGAAGAACTTTAAGATTGATGAGATTTAAGATTGAACTAACGAACATTAACATTTTTATTTATATAGATAGATTGCCCCCGGTGACCGCTTTGACACTAACTAGATGTTTATTGCCGTTAGGTCATGTCTATTTCTTTACCTCAAGTTCAGGGTAAAGTTCAAATGTTCAACCATACTACATATGTAGTACTGTGTAACTGTGTATATAAGATAAGTTAAAAACGGGATCGCCTGCCTTTAACGAATGAATTAACAGGTTCCCTTTAAAAAAACTTTCGAGAGATTCTCAATAAATTAGCAATAGTCATTTTCTTCGTGTAATTTAAGGAAAAAATACATTTTTTACATATAAATCGGTAATATACGTATGCCAATAACTTCGTTCATATGAAATCCGCTGGGCTCGTGAAAACTTATTTCTACTATGTAGTAAACTCTCGTTAAATTACCACCAATCATAACTCAGATTGCTTTGTATTTATAACTATCGTTAATTTTCTTCTTACTGCTTTGTATAATATAGGCAGTGGCGGCTTGTACTCACAATTTGTGGGTAGTGCGCTAAAAATATTGCCAATCTATCCCTACCTACTGGAATGATCGGTATGCGAACTTTAAACTAAAGTGGCGCCATCTGACCGAAGAGTTTAACAGTCATTGGCGAGCGCCGTTCATGTTTCGGAGAAATTTCAATACTATGGTCGACATCCACCCTCTGCGCATATTGATAATTAATGTTCCCGGGTGACTTTTCACGATGAGCGATATAGAATTCGCCCGCACCACGTGACTTATGACACGTGATATAAAGAACAAAAATTCAAGCCGGTTGAATTTAACTAAATACTATTATTACTCCCATTTTCTTTGATTTTCGATGATATTATTATCGGATGATAATTATTATTTTTAGATTGACTGAAATTTATGTGCGTTGCTTCAACGCTCCTCAGAGCTAGCCGCCACTGAATATTGGTACAGTACATTTTATCAACTATGTAAAGAGTAAGTACTGTTTAGGTGTAAAAGACCACTGACCGCAAGACTGAATGGGGTTACAAAATCAATATGTTTAATATCATGGTACTAAGCTAATACTTTGTGGTTAATTCATTATTCAAATAATAAAAGAATTTCACTTAGTAAGTAAGACACTACTTTATTTCGATCGGTTTCGGAACCACCGTTCCTTCATCAGGGTTAAATATATATAGTATACTAACTTTACATTATTATTTATTAAGTTATTAAATTATTTATTTATTAAACTTGTATACATTTAGGTTGTTGAGTTGGGATTGGGGGTGGTGTGGACTATAAAGGAGAATGGGAACATATGTCCTATTGAATATGTTCCTATTTATCTCCTTCCTTTATCTTCCCTTCTCCTTTATCTTCCCTTCTCCTTTACTTCCCTTCTCCTTTATATTCCCTTCTCCTTTATCTTCCCTTCTCATTTATCTTCCCTTCTTCTTTATCTTCCCTTCTCCTTTATCTTCCCTTCTCATTTATCGTCCACTCCACCCCAACCCCAACTTGGGGTGAAGTGGACGGGAAGGGAAGATAAAGGAGAATGGGAACATATGCAATAGGACGGAATTAAAGATTGTTGTGATTATTCGTTATTATGTTTTCATCTTTTTTACTGATTTATTAATTTCTAAGGCCTCTAAGTTATCACAAGTTAGAAAACCATTTATTTGTACATTATACGATTACATTTTATGTTGCTTAATGTGGTTTATACAATCAATTTATTTAGAATTTATTTATTTTTGTAGTTTTTAAGGTGTCTGGCAGCGTATAGGAAGAATGATTTGACGAATTTCATAACAAACTATCAGTAAAGCATGAATAAGTCGGAACACGTGTTCTGACAAATAATAATATGTTCGCATCTCGTCCATTATATTTATTCGGTCAAATCCACCTTTGCGAACACGTGTTCAGATATATTCTAAATGACTAATATTATACGTACTCACAACATGTATTGTAATATTTCATCCCTTTGTAGAATGATTTATTTTGCCTTTTTGGATTTTCCGTTTTTGGTAGTCAGTTTTTTTTGCACTTCCTTGTGTTGTCTGTGAATGTAATCGTTGTACATAATTTGGTTTGAAAAGTATTTTGGTGACAGGTAACATTATTTAATCTATAAATATCATTGCGTTCAATGTCTGCATCTTTTTCAATGTTAGCCAATTTACCTCCTTTAACGTTTTAGTTACTTTTGAAAATCTAATCTAAAGTATTATTCTCATAGCCGTGTTGTGGAGAATTTACAACTTATTTGCTTCTCTGCCTGCTGAGCAGCAGTTGAAATTTGGAACAATAATGGAGTTGTATAGTGATGGTAGTTTTCTGGAATTTTTTGACGAATTCTTCCCAAAAAAGAGATTTCCCAATTTGATAGTGTGTATACTCAGCATGCTTGTTAAAATATTAGTTTTGAAGCTAATATAAGTATAATTTCATATTATTAAAATTTTAAATAACTTTACCGTTGATTTTAATTTTTCTTTCAATGCAAATTTCATGAGGCTAGAGCTCATCATTTAAGGATTCTTTCTGCTTCATCCAATAAGATTTCTGCGTTATTAGCTAACGATTTCAAACTATTTCTGAATAAAATCTTTTATTTTGGGTTGGTGAAACATACACGCCATCATTATTTTGTACACAATTATAATCCGTTTGCCAGTTTATTATCCTGTGGTTTTAATAGTTAAAGTGTAATTTGTTGGTAGTATTAATAATGTAATTATTTTTGTCCATGAAAACGTGAAATATAGATGCATTGTGGATTATTATTCCAGATCGACGAATTCTGGTTTATTGTATCGGGTTTCCCGCTTGCCCGTTGCTCTATAAGTGGTTTTATTGTTAAAGGACTGGACGAGACACTAAAGTTGTAGAGGAGAGGCGTATTTATTGTACCCAGTAAAATTACCGGATATTTTCATTCGGTACTTTGTACTAGTGACAAATCTCCAAAAAACCTGGTTCCTAAGTATTTGTAAATATCAGGTCAGGTCTCGAATTACTTCGCACTTTAAAATACTACCGACTCTCTCTGGTCTGTTAGAAAGTTGTATGGGGAAAAGGGAAAAATAAGTATTTTAGCCTACGTATATACTAGGACAGATATCTCAAAGATATCGGAAAGTACCGATTATATGTTATGGGGAATTATCTTTCACAGAAATTCTCTAATAACAACCCCCCCCACATGGATTTGAATAATTATAGGGGAATCAATTTTATATTACGTGAGTACAGGTACAAAAAAATACCGGTTACAAAATACTCACAGGTATTCTTTGTACCTGTACTTACTCACTGTACCCAGTAACAGTAAAAATACGATATATTTCCGCGTAAATTGAAATTTCGCGTCTGATTTCCGTCGCGGCGGGCCCCGATAAAATTCAGATATTCGAAATAAATTCGTAAAAATACGATATATTTACGCGTAAATCGAGATTTCGCGGCCGATTTCCGTCGCAGCGGGCCATTTAAATTCAAATATTCGAAATAAATTCGTAAATATACGATACATTTACGCGTAAATCGAAATATCGCGGCCGACCCTTTAAATACAGATATTTGGTGTAAACTCTTAAAACTACGACATATATCCGCGTAAAACGTATTTTCTCGGCCCTTCAAACTCGGATATTCGAAATAAATTTGAAAAAATACAACATTCCAGTGTAAATCGATTCAGATTTACAAAATAATAATACTAATAAGGACGATGTATAACCACGTAAAAATACATTTTTCGGCGTTTTACCGCCACGGCTGACTTTTAGATTCAGATTTACGAAATATTATGTTTTATTTTCGCAAAAATCAAATTTTTTCGAATTTCACGAACAAATTTTCGTACGCGGACAAAAGTAAATTTCGAATTACGAATTAACGAATTTCGAATTAAAAAAAATTTTGAATGAAAAAATTTAAGAATTACTCGTTTTTTCGAATTATCGGGGTTCTACTGTACTTACTTTTGTTTATTTGTCTATTTTTGTCTGGTCTTTTCATTTGTACACAAATTGTCTTCAGGCGAAATATCATAAAGTTGTAATAAGTGTATTTTGTTTTGAATAGATCATTGTGGTGCAAGGAAATAATAAATGCTTTAGATGACGGAATTCCCTTTATTTATGTATCTGTTCTAATTTTCTGGCGTAGATGAAAATCGTGTTACAAAAATAAAATTTTGAACGATATGTCCTTATACCAAATAAAACATATCAGGGAAAAATATAGAAACTGCCCTGGAATTATCAGGGAATTTTTAAATCCGTTTTTTGTGGCCACCCTGTTAAATCTTTTTTTACCCACTCTTACAGCTCTGTCACACAGGTCGTTAACGCTCATAATGAAAAAGGGAAAAAAACATTAAAAGAAAAACCACTTTATCAAGATTAACATCTAATGTCATCTATGCTTAAACATGGTAAATTGTCGTAAAACATTGAAAAACATGGTAAATAGTGGTTAAACATTATAACATGGAAATTATCGTAAAACATTTCAAATTATCAAAAAATATGTTTAAACATAATAAAATTGTTGAAAAACATGTACAAAATATATCGTCGTAAAACACTGAAAATTATTAAAAAATATCTTTAAACTTGGTAAATTTTCGTAAAACAAGGAAAATTAATGAAAAACATGGTAAATCTTCGTAAAACATTGAAAATTATTGAAAAAATATGGTAAATTGGTATTGGTCATTATGATCATTATCGTTATTTATAATTATGGAAAAATCTGCTTAAACATGGTAAATCGTCGTAAAACATTTAAAATTATTGAAAAATATGCTTAAACGTCGTTGGACTTTGGTAGACTCTTGGTAGATATATAATAATATATACGTAGGTACCTAGTTTATTTAGTGTGCACTTATAAACTAATCAGGTAATCTAGGTACACCTAGGTACCCAAAAAACTCGTTGGTGATGGCAAATCTTTGACAATCTTTGACAAAAACTATTCCGTTTATTTAAGCATTAAATTAGTTCTATGACGTAAATGACAAAAAAGACTTCGGTTTGTGAGGCATAACTTCTGCGTTTTTTTAAATTTGGAACTGCTCCCAACCGTCCGCACGGAGAACACTTAAGTATTAAAAATATGGCCAAATTATTCGTTTTCCTGTTAAAAACGGGACTGCAGGCCTTTAACGAATGCATTGACAGGGTTCCTAACAAAGTATCAGTTAAAAGCGAATATTTTATGGGGACGGCGAAACACGTGTCCATTCAAATATTGATATTGCTTCGATGTAGGACGGAGAGGTTTTAAGTACTCGTATGTCGAGAAAGTCTGTATTATAACCCGCAATGCTTCGCTGTGCTAATGTCTTTCTCAAGCATCTCCGACTTCTTTCACCATTCACTACTGTATACCACAATGTTACTGTTAACCCTTTCAGTCCCAGTGTTAATTCAAATTAACACGAACTTTGTGAATTTTTTCACCGTAACGGTAGCGATTTGGAAAAGCCATGTAATCTTTTCGGTGGCGTCTATTTTTTCCGCTCGGTTGAAATCCTTATTCCCGCCCAACAACGATAAATATTTTGACATCTGCTGATTGTGAGTTTCATCGAATTTCTGCCGTCATTGATTACTTAATTTAAGGTGAGATATCAATATTTTCTACTCGAATCAGAAATATTTTAACGCATTAAGATGTGTTCTATAATAATAACATGAGTTCAATTCACTGTTCACAGTCATTTGCCAGAATATTGTAAATGAATTTCAGTGTTCATTCAAATTAACACTGGGTAGTGTCGGACATGTTTTCGACTAGTATGGCGAATTTTTAAAGATTTATTATCCTAGATTATTTCTTTATTTCTGAATGAATTTTAGTTAAAATGTTATTTGTTTGTACCTTAGAGATTATCATTACATTGTAAATGTGCATTTTTGACATAAAACAGTTATTTGTATCACTTTTGCGTTCTGTTTATTTTACCTTACTATTTAAAAAATACCCTCTGATTTCCAATGTTAATCCAAATTAACATAGAAAAATTTCGAAAAAAAAATAAATTAAATAACAAATTTTTTAAATAATTTTCGGAGGTATTATCAAGCATTACATATTTTATGTATGTGGGAACAATAATGCGGGTGTGAAAGGGTTAAAAAAACTACATTACATCGACTTTAATTCGACTTCGCTTCACATTACGTTGCAGAGATATAGTATTCCTCGGGTGTCCCCGACTTCTCCTACCATTTAATCTAAACTTAGAACATTAAACTAAACACTCCTGGCACTAATAAGAACAAACTCTGAAATCTTCAGCTATATCGGTCGACTCCTTTTCGAGTTTTGCGAGCGCAAACATACGTAGGCTGAATTTTTGTATATTATATAAGATACGATTAAGATTAAGATAAAGATTTTCATTTAAATATGTTTGTAATTTATACCTACTCTTGGCACTTATGAGAAGACTGTCGATGTGTGATTTGATAACTGATTATGGTATCTACCCGACTAGGTAGCTATGTAACCTGTTCAAAGGTGAAATAAATAATCAATAAGTTTTTTTAAATCCTGCTGTGCAGTAATGTCACGCAAATTAGAAAATTATACGTTAATTAAAAAACCACGAAATATTTACCCAATTACCTTCGCTCGCTATGAATGCAATTTCAGACTTATTTTTTTTTGATTTTTTTTTTCTGTATTAAAATATAATTCCCGTCACTTTATGTTCCATCCAAAGAGTATGGTTCCATCCATCCTTGAATTTTTGCAATAAAACTCGAATTTTGCCATTTTTTAGGTACCTATATATATACCAACCTATATTTTCAAGGTAATAGATCTATATTCGTTCTAGTTTTAGAATCTTCGATACTTACTTCGTTTTTATTACGCATTTCCACGCAATTTGTCCTTTTCCGAAAGGTCATCCACTTTTTTACAGACGTCATTTAGATATTTCATAAAGTATAATATTTATGTAATTATATACTCATTTTTATTCTTCCTTTTCCAAAATTGAGTTGGGTTATCCACGGAGATAATGAAGATAATAATCGTATATATAGGGTTTTCCAATAAGAGGTGTTATTTTATTATGTATATAAATTAAATTTTTATTTATTTTATATACATAAACACACACTTGCCACAAACTACAAATCACTTCTCATCACTTATCACTTTCTTATCACTTCTTTTATTTTATTATGTATATAAATTAAAAATGACAGCTTCAAAAGTAACATCTACCGAAATAGCGGGCTATTCAAAATAACATCTCTTATTGGAAAATCCTATATATTATAAATTTATTGTGAAAATATAAGTGATTAAAAATCAAGGTGATGAGGAGAAATGTACTAAAGTCTTTTGACATTTTTTAAACTTTTTTCCTACTTTAAGACCCTGCATTAATAAATCCCTTTCTACAGCCCCTATCTTAACCCGCCTCACAACGCTGCTCAACCGGGTGGCGAAACAGTTCCCCTGTACTGTACAAACAGGGGCACTCTTGTACGGTGTTATACAATGAAATTTATCAGTCCGGCTCAAGTAGTTTTTTTTTTAATAAGCAATAAATATTACTTTTATGTCATTGAACTTTTTTTTCTAATCGGAATTTTTTCGTTGTCGAAAGGAGGCGTGATAAATATGTTTGGGAACCCCTGCTCTAATGGATACGTCAATATCTAATAAAGCTGGATTAAATTAATAGTTAGCACTAATAGTCCAACCAACAAGAATACATATTTTCCATTGAATTCGCATTAGCTGTGGTTTTTTCCTGAAATCTGTTGTGAAGATATCTACCGTTGCTTTGTATGTTTTTTTATTATTTGTCCTAAAATCTTATAGTGTTTCCAATACAGCGCCTAGTTTTACAGGTTCTGGAGAAAAGGGAAATTCACTTTTCACACGCTGCCCTAGCGGCGGCTTTTGTAAATATATTCTTACTTTCTGTTGTTATGACTTGGTCATATTGAAAGTGAAAAACTCCCGGCGTCTTTTCTGGTCGGGGAACAAATAAGTGTAACTTTTATTAAACAGAGGGGGAGTCTGTTTCTTCCAATATGAATATGAAGTTCCATGATAACTCAACACAGTGACAATTCAACACACTTTTAAAAAGTGATATAAAGTCATAACCTAACCTACATTAATAAAGTTTTTGTTTCATCACTTTCCATGACTTTATATAGATGTGACGATTTATCCGGTTACCGAAGTTAGCACATGGAGGAAATTTACTGATATAAAATATTGCTAATTTATAATCTGGTGAAATTATTCGGATTCCTGTTAAAAACGTGACTGCATGCCTTTAACGAATAAATTGACAGATTTCCCAACGATTTGTAAAACACGAATGTGTTATGAAGATTTCGGAATACGTGTTCATAAAAATTCTAACATTGTAACATTTCGTCATATTTATCAGGAACTACTTATCACAATTGCTTCAACACGTGTTCCGATATTTTCTGAGTGTAGTAATATTGTGTTAGGAAATGGCTTGACATCACGTTTTCAACAAGATTTTAATATTTTTGTTATTTGTTTTGGGGGTGTTATGCCGTGTTGCGCTAACTCCTTCTTTAGCCAACGTTTCGGACAACGTTACAGTGTCAACGAGTTAGCGCAACACGGCGTAACACCCCAAAAACAATTAACAAAAATACTTTTGGCCGTGAAAATCTTAAATCATATTTCAAGATTTTAATAAATTATCCATATTAAGTTTTCTCGGCGTATGCTAAAAGTGCTATGTAATTTATCACTTGTTATTGATATTTAAATAATAGACGTCTATTTACCCAACCCAAAACATAAAATAACGCAGTCCGTCATCTGCATCACTTCAAATACTGTCATAGCCAGTCAATATTGATTCAAATTTACGTCAGAAGATGATTTTAATGAAGTCATCGCCTATTCTTTCTGATCATCGAGACGTGCTCGATCCTCTGATAAGTGCCAAATGCATTAGAGTGAGGCGAACGATCAGTCTCCAACGGCTCGCCAACACCGTTGGTACAATAATAAATAGCAAGCAATTACCTGGCTGGTAAATAATTAACCATAGTGGATTCTTGAACGTTGTTGGGCTCTAGGTAAACCACTTTGTCCATTTAAGCACTAGTTCCGAGTGGGAAACTTGATTATAAGCTGGTTTTATAAGATTGTGGAAAATTTAATTCATTTTATTTTATGGCTCTGCCTGATTTATTTTATTTATTCATTTTCGGGAAATCGACAGTTTCCATTAGATCAGTTTGTACATAAGTATTATATAGTAAAATAAAACCAATTATGGATTTCCTCCTTGTGACTTCACCTCTACTGAGGCAGCTTAATATGGAATGAGTTATTTAAATTTGTGAGAAAGGAATATGAATGAAAAAATTTATACAAAACAAAAGATTATATAAAACGAAAAATTTACGAAACAATACATTTATAGCCATGGAGAGAGGTTGTAGGTATAAATCAAATCATAATAGAGATATAAACAATATAGACATAAACATTATTCACAAACCATCAGAGAAATATTATTTTATGGACCTCTTGTATTTGGTAAGTTCGCAACTGAAAATATCAACCTTGGATAATACGCTATTGTATTATTATTACTATTATTTATCTGTTAATAATATTAATAATAATAGACCGGAGATTTTTGTCGCTGTTTTGTGAACGTATACACACGAAGCATTTATTAAATTTCATAAGCACCGATGATGTTTACTCTCTCATGAATATTCTAGTAGGTTTGTTCAGTTTAACGACAGTTCTTTTAAGCTGAAGAAATCAAACGAACTGCTGCTTTAAAAACTGATTAATTATGAGTTTTGTTTCGTCTCATTGAAACATCCACACTATCCATATAATAATGCGTGTTATTGCAAAATATATTTCCAAGAACTGTTGTTAAGATTACGCAATAGATGGTAATGTAAAAAGGTAAGTTAAAAATATGGGGGCACTAGATTTTTTAAATCTCAAATTGGGCGGTGGTCGAAATAAGTTTGAGAACCTGTGGTTTTGACTCTAGATATATTATATTGTAGGTTAGAATGAAAATTACGCACAGTTGACACAAGATTAAAATCAAGCTACTCTAACCCCGGTCAAGGTTATCCTCTGATTACTCTAATCCATATTGATACTGGATACACTGCTGTTTAATAACTTAATGCCGGAAATTAACCGACTGATTATTGCTTGCACAAGATTATAATACCTGCTTAATCGACGTTAATGGATTGTCGAGCGTGTGCAAGGCACAGAACGACTGCAAAACCTGTCTCGGTTAAGCAGGCGCTATAAACATTAATCGTTGTCCTTGAATAGGTACGGTACTCTTTTGACACTGCAGATGTCGAATTAAACCTTGTCCCTTGAATAGGTACAACAATTTTTGAGAGCGAGTTCAAGGTCTCCGTTCGGGTTCTATTCGAGTTCACGCATTATGTATTTATTTGGGTACGCGAAGAATGAAAAATTGACTGCTCTCTCATCTCGACCTATTCCTACGAGGATGTTTATTTTGTGTCCTTAGTAAATACACGTACACTGTACATTCACACATCGGAGTAAGTGTAGCACATTTGACGGGCTTCGTGTTTGAGTGGTTACGATTCTCGGCTACGAATCCGTGGCTTGCAGGTTCAAATCCCGAAGTGCGCAAGTGAATTTTATTTGTGTTATTTCAAAAATCATTTATCTATAATATGCAATATATTTTTTGTTCCCACGTTCCAGAGTAGTAGACAGAATCATTCAGAATCAAAACGTTGCTTGAAATGTTTTTTGCCGTGTTTGGTGACGGGATCTGAATAGCCAGGAACTTCTTCAAATTCTTACCCATCTCCTTCCACTCCCCACTACTTTCAGCCTCACAACTTACCCCAATTGGGGATGCCGTAGTCTCACTGGCATGCCTCACAACTTACCCCAATTGGGCATGCCGTAGTTTCACTGGCATGCCTCACAACTTACCCCAATTGGGCATGCCGTAGTTTCACTGGCATGCCTCACAACTTACCCCAATTGGGCATGCGTAGTTTCACTGGCATGCCTCACAACTTACCCCAATTGGGCATGCCGTAGTTTCACTGGCATGCCTCACAACTTACCCCAATTGGGCATGCGTAGTTTCACTGGCATGCCTCACAACTTACCCCAATTGGGCATGCCGTAGTCTCACTGGCATGCCTCACAACTTACCCCAATTGGGCATGCCGTAGTTTCACTGGCATGCCTCACAACTTACCCCAATTGGGCATGCCGTAGTTTCACTGGCATGCCTCACAACTTACCCCAATTGGGCATGCGTAGTTTCACTGGCATGCCTCACAACTTACCCCAATTGGGCATGCCGTAGTTTCACTGGCATGCCTCACAACTTACCCCAATTGGGCATGCGTAGTTTCACTGGCATGCCTCACAACTTACCCCAATTGGGCATGCCGTAGTCTCACTGGCATGCCTCACAACTTACCCCAATTGGGGATGCCGTAGTCTCACTGGCATGCCTCACATCTTACCCCAATTGGGCATGCCGTAGTTTCACTGGCATGCCTCACAACTTACCAACAATGCCTTACCCCAATTGGGGATGCCGTAGTCTCACTGGCATGCCTCACATCTTACCCCAATTGGGCATGCCGTAGTTTCACTGGCATGCCTCACAACTTACCCCAATTGGGCATGCCGTAGTCTCACTGGCCCCAGACGGTTGGGAGCAGTTGGGACTCTTGTTGCTGCGCATTCATTCAGTAATTTTCTTCCTAACTCCGTACCCCTACCCCCACCCCAACTCCCACCTCCACCCCCACCCCCACCCCCTAGCTAGACTAGCCGCCTCCACTCTCGATGATAGTGTGCCTCTGCCTGCTTCCCTGTTCTGGGTACTTTTCACTTCCATCAATATATAAGAACAGGTTTTAATGGAAATATACACGTAATTATATAGGGACCTGAAAATTTCACTTTATTTTTGGGAAAAGCTTGATAATTTTTTGGTATTTTGTGAGCAAATATCTTTTTGTTTCGAATCGGAATATTATGACTGATATTATAATACTAGCTGACGTGTACCCGGCGTTGCTGGGGATTGTCCTTAGGAGATAGACGCATACCACAAAGGACTTTTCTGTAGGCTTTTTTAAGATATACGTTTCTGCAATACACTATTTTGATGTATCTCATAAGGTTTTGCCAGCACTAGCAATGTAAGCGCCTGAAAATATTATTTTTACGACTTGATTACTAAACATCGACTTTTCTCTACTTTATATAAATATAATGTGAATGTATTATATGTATAAATCTTCCGGAACAAATTCTATAAATGATAGTGTAAACCACATCAAAATCCGTTACGTAGTTTAGAAGAACTAAGCGCACAGACAGACGCGGATAGCGGCATTGTTTTATACTATTAGATAGAAGATATGACGAGAAGTTAGCTGCATTCCATTTTATTCAAGCTTATCAAAAGCATATTATACTAAGAAATATTTTTATTAATTTTAACTTTTTTATTTTCAAATATCAGTAAATCGCGTGAAAAATACGAAAATTCACTTTATTTGCCCGAAAATTGGAAATTTTGCGAAAAAAATCGCAATATCCTAAACGCGGATTAATATATTGTATTACGCGATATTCCACAGTTACGTAATTATTGTTATTTTATACAATTTACATCATTAGAATTTATTATAAATATTCCAAGTGACATTATTGCTCCATCCGCGCCTTGGTGCAGTTCATGTATAGTAATTATAGATTTTTTTTAACGTATTAAACTGTATTGGAGTTCTCTCGACCACCATTCTAGGTTCATGCCTGTATCATGGTAATTGTAAAAGGGCTCTAACTAAATACCCCACAACGTATTGTTTTATTGTAATTAAGGCGATGCCATACGTAGTAATCAAAATCATTTGTTTTTGGTTTGAAAATTTGGTCGCCTAAAAATGTTTCAGATGCTTTAATTAAATACTGCGAGTAGAATACATCTTGGCCTTTGAAATAATCGAGTATTTTTTAGATAAGTCTTTTTATAAGCCCAGAAAACAATAATATATAAGGCTTATGAAAACTGCTTTAAAGTTCAAAATCTCCTACTTACGAACCCATTTTCGGATATGATTTTATTGTATAATGTGGCAAATTAAGTTATTTATAAAATGATCGGAAAAAAATTAAATATTTATGCCTGAACATCCACATAATAAAATAAAAGGCACTTTTTGGCCATGTTTTTTTCTTGCATAAATCAAAACAGGCGGATGGTTTTAAGCGGGAATTTAAACCTTATCGCCATCTACGCAAGGGTTGTTATTGATAGCGGCTCAATTTAAAATATTACACGACGTAGTGCATCGCCTTAAGTCAAACCTTTTTACTTAGTTGAAGTTTTACTTAACTCTGCATTTTTTACCGTACAAATGAATGCGCCTTTGAACTATCGGAAGCATAATTCCAATAACAATCGCTTGGTATTATTCATCTTGTGTTGAGTACTTCATACAAGATGTACTACAAATGTTCCACACAAAAACGTCAAATGACCCGCGACCTCACAAAATATATTTTTCTCAACTCTTTTTCTTTGTATTACTATAAATGTTTTGAGATGCTGAGGTTTTTGTCTATTGGTAATACATTACTACATTTCGGGTATGTTACATTTTTGTTTCAGAGCCGTACAGCATGGTACATAATACGTGGGACACGGGGAGGTATATAATATACGAGACGATGACACGCAGTGTTCAGTACTAATTGGTCGCAGTCATTAATTCACATACCCCACACTTCAAACCTCACCCCATTTGAGGTGGGACACCTCAAAACCTCAATTCAGTAATCTCATCCTGAAATCGTGTCCTACCCAACACTATTGCTCCCTCGTTCTTTAATTGTTCTTCTCACCCTATTTCTCACCTAATTGCTCCTCACTTAATGATCTTATTATTCAATATCAGTGACCCATCAAGATTCGCCGTGATTCACACAATACGTCTTGATCCGGAATTCGTTGGTTAATTGTAAGGATTACCTCAACCAGGAACCCCCTCTACCTCTCAGCGTGTAATGTGTTATAAGTTCTGAATTTCCTTTTTAGTATTGATCTTAGCATTAAATCACACCGGCTATTACGTACGCCACGGCCCACTTGTGCCAACATACCAACCTCACTAAGTTCCGAGATGAAAGCGCAAAGCTGACCTTTTTGCGGATTACAAAGCGGCTATTTAACCCTCGATCTTCAGTCGAATGCTGAGTACACCCGCCGTATTAACCGCCGCCATAAAGTCGGTTGCCTTCGCTTCAAGATCAATGAGCATCACCTGAAGTTATTACGCAAGAATCTGTAATCGTAATTTACGAGACGGACCACGCAACTTCCGATTTCACTACTTTTGTTTGTGTAATATCGCGGAAGAATTACAACTTACCAGGCGTAGTAGAACTGTATCATCCGCATTTTGAAATGTTTTCAGGGTTATGGAAATAGGGAAGGGCAATAACAAGTAACTGGCTATTCAAATCAGGGCACTTAATATAACTAAAGTCATTTTAAGCAACGTTTCGATTCTGAATAGTAGTTGTCTCTGACTATAGAGGTACTGAGAGTTCAGTTTTGTATGTGAAAAAAAAACATCTTTGGAGTTGTTTATCAAAGTTGTTGGTTTTTTTTTTAATGAATTACTTTTATTATTTTAGGATTTAACTTCAAATAATAAATGCATGTACGCCCTTGGATTTTATCGTTGTTAAATATCCATCTCTAATTTGTATATAAGTGATAATAAGTCAATAATGTTTTTTATTAAATAAGAGAAAAACAAGCAGAAATTTGTTCGTATCCTTTATGTGTGGATTTACCTATTACCTTCATGTTTGTTGCTTTAAGACACGATGTTGTCATCGACGTTTTACGATGGCTTGTTTTATTTGCAATGGTCTCCTTCAAAACCAAAAAATAAAATACAATATTTTCAAGTGTCTTTGTTGAGCACTTTGATACATTCCGCACATATTTTGGTCAAATATTGGCTGACGCAAAACTAATACAATGTTAGTCTTTGTTAATTTACATGAAGTTTGTTTAGCGTATATTTACTACGTAGACCAACACAAGTCAAAATATTTTTTTTTTCTTTATTCAGTATGTTAATAAATAAAATAGTTTATTACATTGTTTTGAATATTTCGACCAGTGGACTAGGCACATGCCAGTCGCAGTGTTGTGGCAGTCGGTTCACAATACAGAAAATTCAAATGTCAAATGATGTATTTTCCGCATTTAATCCCGTCCTAGGTGAAATAAAATTATTTCTGGGAGGTACAAAGACAGGAAAAGACTGTTACTGCTCTAATAAAACTAAAGGCAAATACTATATTATATTATAATAATATTTTGATGATTTGTATGGTCCCGTTTTAGTGAACAAAATCAAAATAAATAATGTATTAGAACAACTTATAACTTAAGGCAAACAGATTACATCCACCAGCGTCAGTCAATAACATTACAAAAACTATATATACCTACACTGTGGTCTCGATAATAGTATTATTCAGTTTAGCACGCATAGGACATAATATCGAAAATACTGCGCATTGTATGGAGGAGTGAACCTGGGTTTTAAAGAGACCCATATTGTAGGAGGGAGGAAACACACAGGCCGGCAAATAGTTCCACAACCGAGTGTAGAAACGAACCTCCTCGTGTAACAAATGTCAACTGTGTTCAAATGTTGGGCGCTCGTTTGGCGTGTTTTCAGACTGTGCACTGGTGCTGAAGTAAGCAACGACGTTAGTTCATCGGAGCGCCTTTCATTGAAATACCGATAGAACAAGGGCAGCATTCCCACACTATACTCTAACGATTGCAATACGTTTGTTAAGATACGAGCTTCTATCAAACGGACCGCCCGTTTCTGCAGAGTTTTTCAGGAATGTTGGGGCTCTAGACCAGAGTTGGCTGCACTTGCGATTTGTACAGGGTTAAAACGTTATAGGAGATGCTATATTTTTTAATCCTGATATTTCTAAGGTGGACAAATACATTTCACTGGAGTGCTAAAGGTTGAGCTGAGTTGGTACTAAAGTAGACGAGCACAGCTTTTAATTAGGCAAGCACTTCTTTTTTCTAGAACTAAAGGGTATTACGGTAAACGAGCAACTTTCTACGGCAATGTATTGCCGTCATCTTCTTTGTGAAAAAAGAATAGACTGCCGGCAAGATATTGCCGTAAAAATTGTTGACCAAAGCCTTACGGTAAGCAAGCAGTGAAGCATATTATATGTAGATCTAAGGTGGAGTACCACTATTTCTTCCAGTGCTTAGTAATGCAGGCACAATTATTCTAGTACCAAGGTAGGCAAGTACTATTTTTTTAATGTTTTATGTTATTAGAGAGATTTCGCCACTGTAGGTAGCAGTTACTAGTTGTCTGAACCAGTTTTAAACGCATTTCGTAATGGCAAATTGCACAGACAAAACATATTGGACCAATTCGATAATAGAAATATGATCTCAAATAAATTAAATTTATTTCATATCGGCGGCGTGAGGCATTTGCAATTACATTTAATGGTAGATACCTAGTTAATTTAGTTCCCTACCTTGACCTTAATTATTTCACCAGTAAGTAATTTATTTTTATTCTATGCAAAATTGTTGATTTATTGTAATTTTTATTCGTAAATGGCATTCAAATGTTGAAAATTTTCGAGGGTCTGGGACTTGAATAGTGATGTGATTTTGAATAGCGATTGTGCTAAAGTGGATAGTTTCCGTGATATTGTTTAGTGAAGGCCAATTCATTGTCCCCTCGTCTTGTTGACTTGTCTACTCGTGCGATTGATTCGTGTCATTATTGTACAATAGAATCCATCAGCATTGATGCAGCCTTTCAGAATCTTGAAAAATACCACTTCGGGGAATAATATAATTATGCGCAATTGGATTTATAGACATAAGCATATTTTTCAGTAAATGATTGATGTGAATACTCGCTGCAATTGAACCCGTGACCCTGTGATCAGAAGGCATCCGCTTTATGCTTGTACCTCTCGTTCATTAGATGCCATTCTGTGTCAATGAAAAACGTATTTAATTAATTAGTATAATTGTCCATTGTGTTTATCTGCGTATTATTTTACGGCATAGTCAGCGGTAAGCACCCTGTCTCTAGACCAAAAGCTCACGAGTTCTAAACCCGACATAAAGCATACGGAGAAAAATGAGTACGGCCTTTCTTATCACTATACTGTTAAAAATGTGACTGCATTACCATTTCCTAATAAAATATTAGTAATTCAGAATATATCTGAACACGAGTTCAACGCAGGTGGCCTTGTCCGAATTAATTTAATGGACGAGATGCGAAATTATGATTATTATCTTAAAGAACGCGTGTTTCGACTTCTTCACAACATATTCGTGCTGTACTGTTATTTTATTATGAAATTTGTCAATTCATTCGTTATAGGTATCCAGTCCCGTTTTCAACAGGAAAACGACTAATTTGACCAGGATTTTTAATTCATTAATGAATTAATTTAATATCATTTCGTTTTCTCCGTGTAAATAATATTTTATTTGCATTTTATTCTATCTATCTATATAAATTTTTGAAAAATGTAAATTTTCATTTGTTTAAAATCTTAAATCTCCGAAAGCTCTTCACCGATTGCTTTGAAATTTTGACACCACTTTGCATTCGAATACGCTTGTGTTTTTATATATCTATATTATATAGATGCCACAAGTGACAGGTAAAAACATGCTTAAAAAAACAGCGCCATCTGTTGGACTCAAAAGCAACACGCGCTATTGTATCTCTATCTGCACAGAATAACTGAGCCACATAAACGCTTGGCGGAGTGCATCTAGTAGTCAAATATAATCTCAGTAAGGGTCTATAATAAAGATGCGAAACGCATTGCTTAAAATGGCTATGTTTACTGACCAGATCTGAATAGTCAAATACTTCGTTACATCCCACTTCTGCTTCCTCCAACTTCACAACATTCGTTAAGGCGATGCACTACGTCGTGTAATATTTTAAATTGAGCCGCTATCAATAACAACCCTTACGTAGATGGCGATAAGGTTTAAATTCCCGCTTAACACCATCCGCCTGTTTTGATTTATGCAAGAAAAAAACATGGCCAAAAAGTGCCTTTTATTTTATTTTGTGGATGTTCAGGCATAAATATTTGATTTTTTTTAATCATTTTATAAATAACTTAATTTGCCACATTATACAATAAAATCATAACCGAAAATACGTTGGTAAGTAGGAGATTTTGAACTTTAAAGCAGTTTTCATAGGCCTTTACATAATTTTTTTCTGGGCTTATAAAAAGACTTATCTAAAAAATACTCGATTATTTCAAAAGCCAAGATGTATTCTACTCGCAGTATTTAATTAAAGCATCTGAAACATTTCTAGGCGACCAAATTTTCAAACCAAAAATACATTATTTTGCATTACTACGTATGGCATCGCCTTAAAATGGGTTTATCATAGATCCACTGACGCCGGACGGTTTTAAAAACTCTTGTAAGGTGTCATAAAAAAATATCTCTCCTCTTTGACACAGTTGCTACTCATATTGTTAAGTTTATTTTGTGAGTTTCACATATTATTGAGGTATACAATAATACAAGTAAAATCAAGTAAGCTGCAAATAACATAGTCTTAGGATCTACGTCACGTAGATAGCACAACATCTTGAGCCCCCGCGTACTTGATTTTACCGATTTATAACAAGTTTCTCGTTAACTCTTTAAAGTTTAAAAAATATATATAGGTATATGTTATTTTTGAAGATAATATCTGTATATTTGTTATTACGTTAATTACATGAAATTACCTAGAAAAAAATCGCAAATAAGTAAGCTACGAAAATTATTAAAAACATGTTTTGTTCTGTTACTTAATTAATATGTTATAGGCATGAAAAAATTCACAGTGTATCTTTAAATGCAACTAAAGCATTTGTCCAGAGATTTTTAGTCGTGTTTTATTAAACATTTTTAAACGGTTTTTAATATTAGCGCGCTTCCTCTAACATTCGTATTTACATATCTCCCTCTCAAACCGTCTACGAACGCTTACTACGGGGCCTTAACACGAATAACGAATCTGCTGAGTGAGATTTTTCTTTCGCAGAATAGTACACATAATATGCACACGTTAGTTTTTTGACAGACTAACGAAATTAGCGAGTTCATGGCGAGAAGCTGCGATCTGTTACCATCAGCCATCCTCAATCCGCCACACCGAGATCGGATGTGGGCCACTTTCTAAATAATATTGCCAAATAATCATATGAATGGACAAGTTTTTACAAGACGTGTTTTCTGGTCATCTGGCCATTATGTATTCACTCGTTGGACAAGTGGGTCACGTTTAATCCTCTCCAATTATTATTGATCGCCTGATCTGCTAATTCTGTTTGATCGCTCGGTACCTACGTGATTGATACAGACGTAAAATACAATTGCAATTAATACTCCGCATTTGTGCGTGGCTGTATCCAAAAGCATGCCTAACCCAACCCAATCTCTGCCTAACCTAACCGCGTTCTTCTTCTTTTTTAATTGCCCTATTTGACCTTCGTTACTATTTGACCCTTGACATTACTCTCTACCTGTTGGGTTAAGTTAACCCTTCAGGCTTTTAAATATTTTTTGCCTACAAGTCCCAACGACGGTGAAATTTCTTCAAATTGTTGAAAAAAAAAACGTTTTGACTCGAAACGTCCATAACTTTGAAATAATTCGTTACTTAGAAAGCAATTTATTTTTGCATGGAGGAATTAGTGAGAAAACTGTCACTTCACTTTTTATGCCGTTTCAACGGTCAACTAAAAAAATCCCACCAATCACACACTTCGATTTTTTTTTGTATTTTATCCGAGCAATCAAGTATTTTAGACAAACATCACATATCTCTGCGTTATACAAAAAAAAACGTTTATGATGGATGGACGCCCCGGTTAGATCTGTCCCCAAGAGGCTCTAATGGAATATGACGTTTGTGGCCAGTAATGTCCTTCCGAGGCTTGAAGGGTTAAAAACGGACAATTGATGAAAAAATATTTTGCTTTATTGTTCCTCGTATCAATGTTAAATTTTGCATACTTAACACATTTTAAAAGTTCACGTGAGTGCCAAATACTCAGAAGTGTGGCAATCCAATTTGGGAGATGTTATAAGGCTGGGGGGGAGGGGGGAGGCTATTCTGGGGGAGGGTCTGACTATTCAGATCTGGCCAGTAAATAGTAAAATCAGTAAAGCTAAAGACATTACGAAGTAACTCTTCGACTCTCAATTATTGTTCCCACCGTGGCGATGGATGGTAAGAATTATCAATTCTGGGTTGAACCTCAATGTGTATAATTCAAGTGTATGTTAATGTTATATCGTATAAGAGTTCCGAGTCAAGGGGAACTATGATACTCCCGTTTGGGAAATAATGTATTGCCGAAGAATTTTTGGAAAAGCGATGGTGTTTTTTGTATCAAAAGTGTGTTATGTTAATTTGGATTTTTTTTTACAAAATCGTTTTCGACGTGAACTTAGTATAATTTTATGGATATTCAAGCTCATTAAAACCATACACAAATAAATATTTAGATAAATAAATAGTATAAAATTACATTCTTATTTTAAAATACCATGAAATGTATCAAAAATACGCAAATTCGCGCTATTTTCCCGAGAATTTCGCGTTATTCTCGTGAAAATGGCAAAATTCGCGTTTTTTTCAGGTAAACATTACGAATTTCGTTTTATCTTATTTTTACAATAACTCTAAACAGAAGTCAGTAAGAAATGGTATAAGGGGTGGGTAGGAATCAAGTTGATGTTTCAAGTGGTCAGTTTGTCCAGTATCATCCCTCCTTCTGGGGGTGGGGGCAAGGCGATGGGTTCCGCAGAAGAGGTCAAGGGTCTCTCTCAACCGACCTGTCCAGATCCTCCGAGATATGTTCAAACCTCAATCCATGAACCCGGGCATTCCTGCTGAGTCACCAAATATAGCTAAAGTTTTATATTTATTTTTGAAATATCCTGTAATTCCGATTCGGTTACTCGCCAATCATGTGTCGTGACATAAAATCAATCTCGTGTTGGGACAGAATACCCAATTTTTTTCAACAAAATCAATTTAAGAAAATTATTAATTCTTAATATTTCATCAAGGATTTTTCATATCCCTTCCTTATAGTAAGTGTCCAAATGTTATTCAAATTCCGAGCTGTGAAATGATTTCTCACGTGTATGTCTAATTCATATGTGACATGTTCAAAATCCAACATGGCAGCCTCAAAATCGTATAATATACACCCATCCCAATTCTCCAAAGGCGTTAAATATCAGTTAACACTAACATCCACTTCTCTTTTCTTAGACGTTGTGAGTTTTCCTGGTAAACTAATAATTATTATTTACTGAGGATATTTAATATTTTTCACTGCTCTTCTTTGACATATTGTATTGGTCAACATTATAAACAAACAAAATGTTCACATATTTTCGTAGAAAGTATAACACTTGGTGTGACATTGTAAATTAAATAAATTTCATTCATTTTTTTTTAACACCAATATTATGTATTTTAGATGCTAAGGTTAATATTATAAAGCCCCGATTATCAAAATAAATAAAAGTTTTATCCTCTTTTTTTAAATGGATAAAAGTTTTAACCTCTCCAGCATATACATTTGATTTTTATTTTTTAAATGTCTGTTAATATTTAAAAAATATATATTCTGGCTTGACTGAGGATTGAAAGTTCCTACCTAAGAACTGGAGTCGATAACTCTACAAACCTCGCCAAATGCCGATTGGGTAGGACGTATATTAACTGCTGTAATGTCATCCGATTTCAGAGAAATGCATGTGTGTACGCGTGTGCGTACGTGATTGTCACCAAAAGTAGATAGAATGCATTTTCTTCGACAACTAGTCTACATGCCGAGTTTCAGCTCGATCGGATGTCGGAAAGTGGGTTAGGTACCTACTTATTACTTTACTCAAGTTTTTTATTGAATTAATAAAGTAGGCGCATCATCTACCTGTAAATCAGTCATTTGGAACAGATTTTTATTTCAGCTTCAATACAAAGACACAGATCGTTTTCTTTTTACAATTGAATGCAATTGAAAACATCCACAGAATAAGAACCTATTTAATTTCAACTTCTTAATCGCATTTATGTTGGCTATCCAGTATATCCACTACCCAAAACTAAACACTTGAATCCTATAAGGGTACGTATACATTTGCGAACCGAAACGCGAACCGTACCACTAATTACGGGAAAGGAACGAATCAACTGCAAGCGGCGTTTCGCGCCGTTTGCGGTTGCTTCGTTTTTTTCCCATAAGTTGAGATTCAGTTCAGCAGTTCGGCTCTCAGATGTATACGTAGCATTATATTGCTAAACCAATAACAATTGCTAAACCCCATTGTTTATTTATTATCCCATAAAAACTCAAATGATTTATTAATTATGTGCATTTTGCTGTTTCACATCAATTGCATATATCAGTTGTTATTTTATTGAGCATTTATATTTCAAACATTGTTCTCGCTGTTATTAATAATTTGTTTTGGAACCTGAATTAATTATTCATCCAGAAAGGCTATGAGTATTATATCTTTTTCGTCAAAATGTGTAATACTCACATATAACCCTAGAAAGTTATCAATTACAATGCTGACAAATGACATTGTGATTGTTAAAAAGTTAAGGTCAAAATGATAATTAATTATTTGGACATTGTCAGACCACTTTTGATGTATATTCAGTAAATTCTTTAGGTTTGTATAATTTTGACTAATTTTCTCGAAAACTCGTTTCATTCAATGCTAATATGTAATTGTTTATTTGCAGTTTCATCGAGCAAGATCGCGTGAGTGGGTTCTGGACTTGGATGTTTGTGCTGTCTAAGCTGCCGGAGCTCGGTGACACAGTGTTCATAGTGCTGCGCCGGCAGCCACTCATCTTCCTGCACTGGTACCACCACATCACCGTGCTGCTCTACTCTTGGTTCTCGTACACCGAATACACGGCGTCGGCCCGCTGGTTCATTGTGATGAACTACTGCGTGCACAGCCTGATGTACTCGTACTATGCCCTCCGCAGCATGGGCTACTTCCCCCCCAGGCAACTAGCCATGGCCATCACTACGCTGCAGCTCAGCCAGATGATTGTGGGCTGCGGAGTGAACATTTGGGCGCACAACTACCTGCGGGAGCACTCCCCCCACTCCTGTCACATATCGCAGTTCAACGTAAAGCTATCCATCGCCATGTACTTCTCCTACTTTGTGCTATTCGCCCGTTTCTTCTACAAGGCCTACCTTTCGGGGAAGCAGGGCAAGAAAGGAGTGACGGCACCGGGAGAAGGCATCAGTATGAAGTCATCCGTCCGCCAAAACGGACAGATGGAAAACAATTGTCACACAAATAAGATTAAGGCACATTGACTCTCTGTTTCTCACGCTGTGTTGACAAAATATGCCATCGATTTTAGCCCAGTCAATTAATGAGGCAGACAATTCTTATTGTTGCATTTCCACCGTTTGGTAAACTTGCTGGGTGTCCTCTAACTTTGTTATAATCATGTTAAATCCTTTTGTAGATTGAAAGAAACATTTCCATTAATAATTAGAAAAAGTTCAGTCAATTGACACACATGTATTCATGTGTACCATATTAGCTTTAGCATTTTGACTTTCCACTTAGTGAGCGTGAGCCTCTGTGACATATATAATAGTAATAGGAAGGTAAACAAATGCTGTTAATATTGTATCGTCGACAAATAAATAATACTGTTCAAAATTACGACAAAAGAAAATAAGCAAAACACTCGTAACATTTTCAAATGCTGAAACTGTTTTCATTGGTTTTTATTTATGTAGAGGAGAAAGAGTTGCGGAAAACTCCACTCAATTTGGTTGTCTAAGAAGTGCCTGAAATTCATATCCAACTTTATAATAAAAAGGTTGTGTTTCAAAAGTTTATGTTTGTAACAATCAATCATTTTTTACTACACTACCGATCTGAATGGAATAATATGTTTGTCATTGTGTTTTATAATATTATTATACACTTTTAATAGTGAAATGATAGGTGTGTCTTGGTTTCGGGATTTAATTAATGGAGTTTATTTGCATTCTATTGGCTTTAATTGCATGCTTTTCCAGACCACAAGGTCTTCGGTTTTGATAATACGTTACCTATGGCCTAAGTGTCATTTTCAAAATTGGAACTTATTGTTGTTTGAAGAATTCAGACAAGCAATAAAGTACCTACCCTATATAATAATATTATATTTCTTAAGACAATATTAAAAAATACAAAAAATAATAATTTCATCCTAGACTTCTAGGAAAGTCAATAGATGTAGCATATTAAAATAAAAAAATAATATTTTTAACCAAGACACTACCTAGGTTGAATTTAGTTTGGGTAGAATCTTGCAATCATTCATAAAGATAGCAGCCAAAAAATATGCATTAAGAAAATGAAGATTATATTGGTAGCTCTCAGTCGAAGAATAAGTTAAAAATGACCTAAGTTGATGTAGTCGAATTAGCTAAGTGGTCAGAGCACTTCCCTGGCAAGGAAGAGGTCCTGGGTTCGATTCCTAGATGTGACTGAATCTTTTCTGTTTGACATTTTTCGTTTGAGAGTCGTCAAAATGGTATTCAATGATTAAAATTACAATTTTAGGTTTTACAGTTATTCCACTATAAAAAAATATTTTAATTTTCGTTTTCAAAATTGAAACTGATTTGTCAAGAATTCATACTATCCCGTGATTTTTCACGAGTCTGCCATAATCTGATACTGTTCATCACATATAATTTCTCCTTTTCACATTACTTAATATCAACACTTTTCACAGATTGTAAAAAGTGTTGATATTAAGTAATGTGAAAAGAGTAAACATTGAATTTTTAAGGAAATTCAAATTTCTCACAACAAACATCTTGCAATTAATTTCTCATGACAAACATCTTGCAATTAATTTCTCATGACACACATCTTGCAATTAATCTGCTTAACTAAGATTTGAGAGGAATTTGCTTCTCTTTTGAACCGCAAGAAAGCTATATTTGACCTGTGCTTCACTTGGGCAGTATTATTTGTCGACGATATTGAAAAAATTAGGATATGTGGTGGAAAATAAATTAAGTAAAATTTTGTATACACCACTTTATTTTAAATTACTGGATAACTACTTTCAGACATAACCTGTTTTCTTCTTGGCGGGTGTAATAATGACTAAATGAATACAAATTAATGTAAAAGTAGTGTATACAAAGTTATAGTTTTTTCGTATATTTAATCCCATATGCATTTTCATAAATTTGTAACAAGAAACATTATGTGATGCATGTTGTTATCTTATAAATAATATAGTAATGCTCAAGTTAATATGGTATACCAAATATACATTGCTCTACTGTATTGAGGTCTTAGACAATCTATCCCAATTCCATTTTAGTGTGTTTTAGCTACTATTATTAAGTGGTATATTACAAGTGAAAAGTAATATTTTCTATCTCTTTTTATCTTTTTGTAAAACAATGCATTTAAAGTCCGCCGGATTAGGGAAACTTCTGCCGAAGAACTGGAAACTGTAACTGGGTCAGAGGACTTGCTGTGAAGGTTGGCGCTAGCTCAAAATACAAATACAAACCTACTTAAATTGTAATTTGGGCTGATTAAGCTGCATATTTTAGGCAGTTCGCTGGGCCTACAATTTGTATGTCATCATTTTGATTTTTCATGACCTACTTGTATTTATTTACACATTAGGCTAGGTAGTTTTTTTTTTGGGTGAGGTGTTTGTTGTGTACCTTAATATTAATTTGTAGATTTATTTTGATCACTTTTAGTGGTAATGAAATTAGGATTTATTTTAATAAAACTTATTTCTTAAGTGCTGCTTGGTTTTTGGATCATTGTGTATTTAAGTATTTCTTTATAGTATTGTTCTTGGAGAAATTGTTATTTTGTCTTACTTAAAAAGAACAGGGCGTGGAAGTATAGCTTGTTTTCGGTTAATTTTACTCTGGTAATAATTTATTAAATAAGCTTTTGGGCAATAGTGATATTGAAGTTTTTCAGTGATAGTAATTTACTAATATTTATTCTCGGCTAAGGGTATATATTTTCTTCTTCACTGAACATTGTATTTGCCATGGAACTCCTCTAAACAAATAGTTTCAATGAAATTACTTTTCACTTTACGAAGAGAGCTGTAATCTTGTCAGAGTCCCTCACTGCTGGTGAGGTATTCTGACACTATTACATTCAATATTGTATCGGTTACACTTTTTATAATTACTTTGAGTAGTTAATAAATACTTTCCGCTTTACGAAGCCATCTGTAAACACAGGCTGCTGGTGAGGGACTCTGACAAGATTACATTAAATTACATTCAATATTGTATTGGTTACAGTTTTTATAATTTACTTTGAGTAGTTAATAAATACTTTCCGCTTTACGAAGCCATCTGTAAACACAGGCTGCTGGTGAGGGACTCCAAGATTACATTAAATTACATTCAATATTGTATTGGTTACAGTTTTTATAATTACTTTTAGTAGTTAATAAATACTTTCCGCTTTACGAAGCCATCTGTAAACACAGGCTGCTGGTGAGGGACTCTGACAAAATTACATTCAATATTGTATTGGTTACAGTTTTTATAATTTACTTTGAGTAGTTAATAAATACTTTCCGCTTTACGAAGCCATCTGTAAACACAGGCTGCTGGTGAGGGACTCTGACAAGATTACATTAAATTACATTCAATATTGTATTGGTTACAGTTTTTATAATTTACTTTGAGTAGTTAATAAATACTTTCCACATTACGAGCTAGCTGTAGACGAGAGACGGGGACGGGGACTTGGTCAAGTTAGAGTAATAAACAGTCACTATTGTATTGGTTTGGTTTCAGCTTATGTAATTTACTTCACTGGAATATGAATATGTAATTTAATTTAAAGATACTTTCCACATTACGAAGCAAGCTGTTTAGCGTTTAGGTGTGCTGCTGGTGAGGGACTTGGACAAGATTGCAATAATATATAGTCAATTTATGTGTTATTGATTTATACTGGTGTATTTAATATAGCTTAACCTTGTTTTATACTTTTGTAATGTGAATCTGATTTGTATCAATCTTCAGCTTTGCTAACTGCCAATTAGCGAGTGCCAGCTGCCTGGTTTCCTCTGGCATCAATAACTCTAGAGATATAGCCAGTTGGTAAAGTTACTTGGAACTAATAATATAGTAGTAATTGGCAACAGCTAGATAGAACAGAAATAGTTGATGTGTAAATGTGTACTATTTATATAATATAAGGACCTGTCGCTAGAGATTTAGCAGCCTATATCCGCTGTTGACAGGAACGGAGGAGGCCGAACCCGGAACGGGCGGCTCCACTTTTTCCTAATTCAGCATGTACCACATTTTGTGAATATACTTCATAATGTTTAGTCCCTGTATTCATCAACAGGATAGTCAATTTCTTCAATAGGTTATTATTTATCAATGGAAAATTCATTGATATTTATAATCTAATATCGTTACCCATTTCTTGTAATATTTTCATCTTTTTTGTTTGCATTTGTCTTAAGTCATAGTGTCCTATAGAACTCCTTAAGCCATTGGCATATCCAGTTATTCTCCAATTGAATCTATTCTAGAGGGTGGATCCGCCACTGCATTGGTACAGTCTGCATAAATGAAGTATTTTTTACTTTCAAAACCTAAGAAGCCATTTTGTGTTTGACTTACTTGCTTACTCCACATCATACATTTTGCGATTGACTTACTTGCTTACTCCACATCATACATTTAAAGCTTGCCATAAATCTCTAATTATCTATGAATACTGTATTGTTTTCGCATTAAACAGATTAACGACTTGACCTTAGGACGGACGCTTGAAACAAACAAGTCTTACCGTATTATGGTCTGTCTTGCTTTACTCTTCAGATGTTCTGATATTGAAGTCAAGTACATTCCTTGAACTCAGGTTTTCGTGGCCCATCCCCTCTGACCAAAAAGCAGTAGTAGTGAAGCCTCGAGTTCACGAGACACCATCTTCTGTGTGCCCTTTTCTTAATTTATAAATTATATATCACCATTAGTTACAACGGGTGTAACTTCTGTTTTAGCTATCATTATATTAAGGGTACAATAATTCTGTTAAACATCAGTCTAATTACATATTATGTACAAATAATAATCACGCAAGATATACCATGCCTTAAAGCTCAATCTTGTTCACCGTGTGACGGGCCTCGGCGAGTGTTTAAATGAATTGCTTGAATTCTGACCGAGAGCCTGAAACGATATTCTGCCAAAAATCTCAAAAGCTTTCCTTAGTATGTAATATTATGTACATTGAATAATTCTAAGATGTTATGATTGATTTTATAAAAAAAACTTTGGTTAACCGAGCATGTAGACCTTGTATGTATACATTTATGATTTCGAATGATGTATCAGTATTGCTGTACATATATTGAATAGATCATTTATGCATTTTTAGTCAAATGTTTAATTCACGTGAACAGTTTAAAAATGATTTTTGTTGTTTGTTTTTGGGGTGTTATGCCGTGTTGCGCTAACTCCTTCTTTAGCCGACGTTTCGGACAGCGTTGCAGTGTCCATCATCAGGGCAGATCCGGTAGATCCGAAGATGTGTCCTGATGATGGACACTGCAACGCTGTCCGAAACGTCGGCTAAAGAAGGAGTTAGCGCAACACGGCATAACACCCCAAAAACAAACAACAAAAATGCTTTTGGCCGTGAGAATCTAAAAACTTACCAGTTTAAAAATGAGTTCACGCTTATGGCTATTTCCTTTCAAACTAGGATTGACATCCCGTTTTGACCCGAAACTTGCTCCCAGTCTGTACATAAAAATAACACCCATTTAAAACATATGGGTGTCACTGTTCATCTGCAATTTCTATGAAAACATTTTCTAAAAATATCAAAAATGAGAATACCATCTGTGAGTGTGTTGTATTTACATTATGCTAATAATGCTTTATATAATTTAAGACCAATAAGAGTGGAATATTTAGCCACTGGATATGTATTTTTTACTTCATATGAACAAAAATAAATCAGTGATTGCAAAAACGATTAACTAAATAAAATTTTAAATAACGTAAAAAGTGTTTTTTTTTATTATTTATTAATTACTCGCCTACAGCGCAAGAATGAAATGGTAAGTCATTTTGACTACCCTTTAAACCAGAGGTCCCCAAGGTGGTCGAAATGGACCCTAAGGGATCGATTTACACTTGAGCTGGATTTACGCTGGAGTTCCTCGTCAGCTAGGTCCTGCTTGAATGGCGGAAAAAGCACTGCCGTCTCATAATTTTACATACATTTTTTATACAAATCTCTTTTTTAGGGTCCAACTATATGTATATGTATAAAATGTGAACCAAGTTTTCCCATGTCTTTAAATCCTTGTCTTTTGTATCAAAGAATATTTTATAAAGAGTAAACTATATTTAACACATTGTAATCGGATCACGTATTAATACGTTTTTAGCAAATTAATGCGTATACATTTCTAAATATAATAAAATAAAATGAAATAAAATAAATAATTTGCAAAAAGAATTATTGAAATCAAACAATTATTTTTGAAGTTATCGCAATTTTTCTAGAGGTCTACGTTAGCGCGAAATTACGCGAAAAATCACCCGTTACCAGCACTAGTACGCGGCCGAAAACTGCCCGATCACAATGTGTTAAACCTGTAGAACGGGTAATACATCCTTTCACTTATTGCTCTGGAAATGCGAAAGTTTTTTTTTTTTTTATGATTTCAGTAAAAAAAAAATATATATATATTGTAACGTAATAAAAAATACATACATTTTTTACAAACAAAACATCACTAAATGGCCTAACAATGACTTCTACTTCAGATTATGGAGTCGTATTACAAGTAGGCTTAATTTCAGACAACAATTTTATAGTTGGGGTGTGGTGACTGTGTAAAAAATTTCAATATGTATATGTATTATTTTCAAAGATATAGCTGATTAAAAACTAAATCCATTTCCTCAAATGGGACCCTTGTTTTCGCCCGTATAAAGTGGGTTAATAGATTTAGGAAAATTCAATATTCGCTAGTGGTCTACAGGGTATAAAAGTTTGTTTTGTTCTAATATGTATGATGAAGATGACATCTGAAGAACCTCTGAGAGTACAAAATACGACAGCATTGCCGGTAAGAACAATATTAATTTATTATGTCCCGGCAGTCAGTTATTTTTAGTAGGTAATGATATCACGTGACTTATCTTGCCAGGGCCAAACATTTTCAAACGCGTTAAAAAAAATTTCATTCCATTTTTTAAATTTCTGTAACTTATATGCGTATATTCGGGTACATGTTAGAACTAACTACCACCAGACTAGTCAAATGCGTGCGTTTTTCCATTCCGGCCATTTTCTTTTAAAATTAATGAATTGCATTCTATGGACTCTGGAAAAAAACCATTCCCGTGTTCTGAATGCATTTATTAATGTTCTGATAAATTTATCCATAAATAGTTACGTTTGTGGGCAGTGGCGTCTTGTGACTTTTGGGTGTGATAGAGTGCTAAGTTTTAAAAATTCGACATTATAGATGCTGTTTAGTCCAAAATGAATATTTATTTTTTAAGAAAATTTTCTGGAAATTTTAGTTTGGCCGCAAGGATTTCCTGAAAATCTTCATACAAAAAATAGAATTTTCGAAAAAAAAAAATTATGCTTTTTCGGCTAAAACAACATTAATAATGCCGTTTTTTGTCATATAAGCTCTCTATTACACCCAAAAGTTGAGAGCCGCCACTGTTGTGGGTACTGAAGAGAATTATCAAAAATGATTTGTAAAAAATTGCATTTGTCCAGGGGAGAAAACATTCACATGTTGGAATGCAAGTATTTATTATTTCATCATCTTTATATATGAAAATAATATTTGGATGATTTGAACAGCGCCATTTTTGTGAAAAATCACCTCTAAAGTGCTGTACAAACATGTAACATATTTCTACAATGATCTGTTTTATTACTAACCATAGACTAGGCAAACTATTATCAACTTATGGCTAACAGATTGCATCCACCGGTTCGCCAATCACTAATACAAAATGTACAATGCATTTGACCAATGAACGTGATGTGGCGTTAAAATGTACATATATTATTTATTCATATTCTGTACAGGCAAATAATATACAGGACCATACTTACCTGGGAGGTCACTTGAGATTAATACCGTTTATTTTTTATTAGAGAAATTTAGATACAGTTCGCACGCAGAGGACATAATTGGAACAAATGTAATTGAAAATGCTATTACTAATTCCGGTATTTATTTAATAATGTATATTTATGTTCTTTAATGAGCGTATTTAGGAGAGGAAAAGCAAATATAAGTTTGGCAGAACAACAGTAGAAGGATTTGATTAGAATTTATCTCCCCAAATGTGATGCGTCCCTCGGTGACAGATTGAGGAGTAAGGCTTCGAATAATGTAAATCCAATAAGAAAAGTGTGATCAGGATATATTAAAGGCAATACAAGAATGCTACTTCCGGGCAAGCATATTTAATTTAAGGTGCGAGAGCCCAAACTTAGTATTTGGCTTGCGTTTAGGTTCCATCAGTCTGCCTCTAGCTGATGATGTTGCTAATCTAAGAGTTGACTGCCTCAGACAGATTTAAACAACATCCAGCACAATTTGTACAGGATTCTTTCAGGGCATTTGAGTCAGTGAAGGTTACGAAGAATTAAATGAGGAAATATTTAGAGACCCCGGTTATGAGCCGTGCCCTGCATTAAACACGGATTGAAGTTTGTCAGTTTGATATTTTGGAAGGCTCGCATAAATACCATTGTAGCAATGGAGATGTGAGACTACACAAGAGTTGATTAGTTGTTTTGATGCCTCTGTAGGAAGGTTTCTTCGGACTAACTTAACAGCTGGAAAAAACCGGTGCTTACAGTCCTATTTATTTCACTTTTAAGCAAAAAGTCCGAATCTAGATTGACACCGAGAAGTTTGACTTTTGTTTTTGGAATGATCGCTACCGGAAATAGAAATAGGTGAATCGTCAATGAAATGTTGACGTTTGTTCGTAGCTGCCCAGAGAAACTTAGTCTTAGATGGATTCAGCTCCTTACTTATTTATGATTCAGCTTCAGCTTCTTCAAAGATATCCAACGAGTTATTGCTTCTAGACATTCAGCTGTACGGATTTTGAGATTATTGATTTCGTTTTGAGTGGAGTAAAAACTGAAGTGGACCCAAAAGTACCCCTTCCGAAGTTAGGCAGTTTATTTTCAACCTTCATGGCTTGTAAGCGTTTGGATAGATGGGATGCCAGCAGGCCTGGCCCCATAGTAGTTAGGCCCGGCGTAGTTGGAACAGTCCGCTCCGGGCGCCGAATTGTAAAGGCGTCTAACACATCCCCCTAGAGACTATTTTTCACAAAAACAGCACTACACAAAAATACAAATTATTCGAATATTATTCATTAGAGTGATCACCTACTTAGGCGTCTACTGGTTTTGACAAGGGGCATCAAAATATTACTCGTGCCAAGCGCCGTTAGTTCAGGGGTGGCCCTGGATTCCAGCTAATTTTTGATGTCGGAATTTAAACCAAATGTTTCCTCTAATCATCATTATCTAATCATTATTTTCCTCTATTTCCTCTAACAAATGTGAAGACAATTTTTTAAATTTTTTTGTAGAAATTAACAAGGAAATCACGATCTACACCTATACCAAAACCTACAGTCCGCCTCGGAACAGGAATACCTAGTGAGGAGGACTGCGAATAATATACTTAACTTTGTAATTAAAATTGTCGTTAATAAAAAAAAAAAAAAAATAAAAAAAAATCTTTTAATGAGGAAGTCATGATCAATCATGTGAATCATGTCAAACACTGCACTCGTATCTAGGAGTGAGATAAGTGCTAACTTACCTGACTACAGAACGAGTTATGTCTGACAGCAAACAAAGTAGTCCGGTGTCTGTTGAGTGGAACCATCTGTTGCAAATAATTTATTTGTATTCTAAGGACTGGGTATTTGTGCAGCAGCAATTTTGATTTAAAAGGTAAGTTTAAGACAGGTCGATAATTACCTGAGTTAAAGGCTTCTAGTTGTGACTTTTTTAGTATTGGTGTAACTACAGCTGACTTCACTAAAATCAGCTGTAGTTACCCCCGTGCTGAGAGATTTATTAAAAACATGAACCAGGAGTGGATCTAAGACAATGGAACATTGTCTTAATAACCATGTTGGTATAGGATCAAGACTGCACTGCTTATTTATCAGCGTTGTGGGTTTGAAGAAAGACAAATTAGCTTTAAAATTAACAGTGAATATTGGCGGAGGGACGAGAGATGTGGAAGCACTAATGGATTCAATTTTTTACTGAAAAAATTTAATATATCATTACATAGTCATCACTCGAAAAAAATAATATTTCTATCTTAAGAATGAAGTGCTTTAATATCGAAAAAATATTGTTGAGAATGAAACCATTCCCATGTTTGGAATGGAAAGGTTGTCGTTAAAATATTTTGAAAGAATCACATTTTTGTTAGCTATGGGAAAAAACCATTTCAATGCGCTCTGAATACATTATTAATGTTTTCCTAAATAATGTATCTACCAAGATTTAATTTCTTAGGCACTCAGAAAAGAAACCATTGCAATGTTATAAATGTAGTTTTAAAACCTCAAAAGCCAAATTTAACGATTAAAATGGACGAAGGTGGTTGTGAGAGAAACCACTCTCATGGTAAATCTTGATATTCTCAAACATAATCTTTGAAAAAAATTGCATTCAGGAAAGAAACCATTCACATGTACTGTATACAACTATATATTAATAGGTGATGTAGCAATAAACACATACTGTTGATATGTCCCTAGGTATCTACGTGACTTGAATTTACAGAACGACCAAATTGAAGACGTGCGCTCGCATATGTTCTCCGTAATTTTACACGCAGATGGAGGCGGCAGTTCGTATTATTAGACTTAAATATTTAGTTGTATAGATTGGCCGGCAACTGTCATAAAAAATTAGAAAGTCAACCTAGGAATTCACTGCAGATTCAGCTCTAGACCCTCATAAAGTTTTAAATCTGAAATGGGAAAATGTTAAGCCAGCGACCCAAGGGCAATAAAAACCTTCGCCCAAGGCTGGGCTATATTGCAATTATTTGAAGGTTGTATTGTAAAAATGTAATTTTAAAATATTTTACCATGATTATTAATCTAGATATAAGAGTGTAATTGTAAACTTAGATTAAGAATTTATTTAACTAAAAACTAACTAACTAACCATCACGCCGTTTTACGCAGGGGTAGGCAGAGAGGACGGACCGTCAAAATACTCGGTCTTGGCCAGTGGCGGTTCTTCCCTTAGGTCAATTGGTGTTTGACCCCCCAAAATTATATAACAGCAATACTAATCAATTATGTGCATCAAGACAACTGGCCTTATTCTTAATTTATTTAAAATGTAACGCGAAACAGCGGCGAGTGACGAGTAGTGACATCTATTGTCTCTAATAGAAGCTTTCATTCACAAGTCCACACGATTCGCTGGGTCAATTTAAAGAATGTCCACTTTGGCATCTTTTGTCTCTATGCGCGCCATAGAATAAACGAGATGGCAATATATTTTTCGTCGAAGTAAAAATTAGGTACCGAAGAAAGTTTAGGGACGCTTAGGTCATGACCGTGGGGGAGACAACACGATGAAAATTATATGTTTTACAGAGATGGTGACATAAACACATGTCAGTTTTTCATTTTACACTTAGTGTGAGGAACAATGGTTGTTTTTCAATTGGATAGTTTTCATTTTACACTTAGTGTGAGGAACAATGGTTGTTTTTCAATTGGATAGTTCGGGAAAAGTTTGGAATAACTATTTATGTTGTCATCGATTTAGAATGAAGCTGAAGAATGAAACAAAACAAAAAACGTAAGAGATCATTGTCAAAAGAATCAAACTCTTATTTTATTTACTTTAATGTTATGCACAACAAAATTAAAACTTAATATCTTAGAAATATTTTTCCGTAAGTACATGGATTGTGTATTTATTTCCAATTTACTATGTTACCATAATATGTATTTAGAGTCGCGGACTCTAAATACTATAACAAATTGATATAGATAATAATATATTGGCATTTTTCACTATATCAATTAAAGATTAGTCACACATTTTTTTCAAATGACCTACCACGACTGGATCCCTAGAGCCGCCTCTGGTCTTGGCACACACTCCTTGCCTCATTCACATTCATACATCGTCTCATACATATTCTTCTATTGTTCTGACTCTTGACATGGCCCGACTTATTAAGAATTTATTTGCAACCAGATATCAATTAAAGGTATGTATGCATAATATTAAGATACCTAATATACATTAAGATTTTTATCAGGAGGTAAGAATCAGCCAGCCAGCGACATCTAGCGGTGAGAGTGGCAACACCAACGCCATGGACCCGAACAACATCGCAAAGTGGTGTAAAGCGGAACCACGATAGTTTTGGCACCCCACGACAGGGGTGCGAGGGTCGCCAGATCGCGCAGCTGAAGACAGATGATTCAGCAACCAGCAGTTACCATCTCGCCTCCGCCGAGGAACCTCCTGCCCTCCCTCTTGGAGCGGTCGCCGAGACTCTTACCGTAACCCCGCGAACTTCCGCCCAGTAAGCCAGAGTGGTCGCTAGACTTCCGTCCAGGAAGCTGCCCTCTCAGGAGTCGCTGCCTGCCGACTCTGCCCTTCGGAGCCTTAGCCCAGGCTGAACTGCGAGTGACCGCCTTACTCTCAACAATACGCTGATTCCGCCCATCGGAACCAGCCCAAGTTGCCGCATGGGTTATCAGTGATAGGTGCGAACGTGGAGATCCGCGGTTCCAGAATCATCGTAAAGGGAAGTGCCTGAACAATTTTGTATGTTTATTTCGTAACGCGTCCCAACTTTTTAAAGACATTGAATGAACAATAAATTACAATTAAGAAAAAAGGACAGTTTATTTTAAGAATTACAATTTAAGACTAGTATTAAGCCTAGAGTAAAACTAACCCCAACTTTTTTTAATAAATGTTTAAAAATTTTGTAACTACGTAACTTCTTTTTTTTTACTCGTTCCTCCTTTTCTTTTACATGCATAGTGTTTATTTTAGACTCCCCTAAGTAAAATTGTAACAATGTCATGAGATACAAAATTTGATTTGCCAGGTTGCGACCCGTAGTTTGAAAAACAATATTAGTAGAATATTATTTTTCCATGGTTATCGAAAATGTATCGATTATTCGTAAAAATTCGAATTAAAATGTTTCGGTAATGCTCATCACTAATATTTATTCCATAGAAGCTAATATATTTTTTTGACGTTTGACATTCTGACGTTCATCTGATGTGCATAAGCTAGAATAGTACATAACATAAATATACTTATCGCTTCAAGTGTGAATTTCCTAGTTTGTGAAGTCTTTGTATTTAAAAAATGGGCGGTACAGAAGTAGCATCTTCACTGGCCGAAGCTCAGGAAGAGTTCGGCTCAACCCTCACAATATTGCCTCCAAACGACAATATTAAAGAACTACAGACGATTTTGCGTGACAGGTATATAATAATATTTGAGGTTATCTGTCAATTACGATTCATTCTGCATGCTTGCGTTTAGCTATTATTAGTATATTTACGTCGATTTTTCTTGTTTTTCTTTAGAAATACATCAAGGAATGACTTTAAGTTCTATGCTGATAGGCTGATCCGTCTGGTGATCGAAGAGAGCCTTAATCAATTGCCGTTTACTAGCTGCGAAGTCATCACCCCAACGGGAGCCGCTTACCAGGGACTGAAGTACAGATCTGGAAACTGCGGAGTCTCAATTGTGCGCTCTGGGGAGGCCATGGAACAGGTTAGAACATAATTTATCAACAATGCTCCTTATAGAAAAGTAGTAGAAAATATGAGATGTAAAATAGCTAGGTAATTATTTCCCTAACCGCTGCACTTTACCTCTTGAAAACTGTTTGTGCACCAGTGACAAGAATTTTTTCCCGCCGACAAACCGTTCATGCGCTGCTGGTATTGGAATTTCGCCCTAGCTGGGATTTTTTGATATGCGATTTAAACCTGTATGTCATGAGAAAGTGCATAATTTTTTTAACAGAATCGCTTGCACTTTAAACATTTTAGAGTTTATTTTTGATTTCCCTCAAAAAAGGTCCGGTGTTCCAAAGGTTATGAAAATTACACTTTGTTTCAACAATTACTACAAAAAACAACTATTTACATGCACAGAATAGGTTATTAGTTTGAGTTAATTAAATAATTTGTGGGTGTTTAGATTGAAACGAAACTTTCGAAGTGTCTATACAGAAAAATTCCAAAATGGCGGCAAAGGGATCGTTTTATAAGATCGTGAACTTTGAACATTGATTGAATAAAAATGGAATTATAATGGATCATTTATCATCTATCCTGATGTAAATCATTCACTATAACTGTATTTTATAATAATAACCTAATTTGTGTGTACCTAAAAGTTGCATTTAAAAAATAAAGTTTAAATGCTTTCCTGCTAACGGAATCTTTTCTCTATCTGCTCGATAATAGTACCGATAAATGATTGCGAAAACTAATAAATTACTTTGAGGAATAACTTATGGTCATGCCTATAATAATATTATAAACCAATATAATAACTAACTAAAAGAGAATTCGTTTTCTCTTTTAGTTAGTTATTATATTGAATTTGTTTTCTCTTTTAGTTACTTATTATATTGGTTTCCCATATAAATATAAATTATGTTTATTTTTAAAGTTTAGCAGTATAAATTCTTTTTCTGAGGATAATTCCATATGCCCTAAATATATATGACATCAGTATCAATAAGTTTTCTGGTTTCAAAGATGATTTATAATATTTTTATCCCTCCTTTGTGCATGTTGTTTATTACCTTTATTAAATTCTAGGGCTTGCGTGATTGCTGCCGATCTATCCGAATCGGAAAAATATTGGTAGAGAGTGATACGGACACCCACGCAGCCCGAGTTGTCTACGCCAAGTTCCCTGAAGACATCGCCAGGAGACAAGTGCTGCTGATGTACCCCATCATGTCTACTGGCAACACCGTTTCTCAGGTTTCAGAAAATATCATATTTATAATTCATAAAGTTTTGGGCAAAGTTGCCGTATTCCGCTGCATGCAATTTTTTTTATAAATAACGGTCGATTTCAACTTAATTACTACTGGAAACAACAAGTCAGGAGAGATGGAAGAATATGCGTAAAATAGGTTATTAAGTTCTTAGTCTGGGTTATTTAAATAATTTATGCGTATTTTCTAACCTTCAAACTTAACTGTGATTAAAAAAATGGAACTTCAATGCATCTTTTACCATCTCCCCCGACATAAATAGTTGTTTCTTGTAGTAATTAAGTTGATACCATGTGTCAATTTAAAATTTTTTGCATATTAAGCGCTCAGCAGAATTCGGCAACTTTACCAAATTTGTTCAATTCAGATGAATTCTATATCCGCTTCTAAATTCAGATGTATTCTATATCCGTTCTAAATTCAGATGGATTCTATATCCGCTTCTAAATTCAGATGTATTCTATAGCCGCTTCTAAATTCAGATGGATTCTATATCTGCTTCTAAATTCAGATAGATTCTATATCCGCTTCTAAATTACAGTCTTGTTGTAATATAATTTTTGGCCTTTTTGGAGGCAAGCCACATAACTAACTATCAGGGATCTGCAGTCCATAAAGGCTGCAAAGCTGTGCTGTCTCAAGAAAAGAAAGGAAAGTAAATATCGTATGATCAGGATCAATGCAGCTAGCTCTTTCTAGCAGGCTCCATTGAAATACCTGTAGAACAGTATACCTACATTGTGCATTAGAGATAGACGGTTTGCCTGCTTTGCACAGAATCAAGAAGATTTAACCAGCGACGACTAGGCGGGAATCCTACGCATTTGATTACTCGGTTTAACTAGTTTGATTTTATGAAAAAATACTTTATTTGCTGCTAATTATATAGCTCAAAGGTAATATTTGATTTATTAAATAGTATTATTCATATTTCAGGCTGTCAACGTGCTTAAAGCTCACGGAGTCAAAGAAGAGTGCATCATCTTATCAAATCTGTTTTGTACGCCGGTTGCGGCCAAAACAGTAGTGGATTACTTTCCTACTATGAAAATCCTCACATCCGAATTACACCGTATGGCGCCTAATCATTTCGGACAGAAATATTTTGGAACTGATTAAAAAAGTAGTTGGGATTTTTGATTGCAGCAGACTCTGGATTTACTGAATCCATTTAACCGCTTTATGTGTCATTGACCCAAGAAAAATATAAGTCAATAATAATTACGTAATTGGACTATTGGAGATCATAACGGAATTCAAACGATTTGTTGAAAAGTAAGGACTTGTGTCAGATCAGATTTACAATGTTGACGATACCATGTAATAAGGATGAGATATAAGAAGAAAAAATTTGGGATTTACGAATTTGGGAACACGTTAATCTCTGGGCATTGCATATTGTGCGGAAAGTTTGTCTTGAAGTATTTTTACATGTGTACAATATCTATCAACATTTTTTAATATTTTGGATTAAATCGAGAGTCTAAGCTATTATTGTTTTAGAGTTAAACACAGGCACTAAACCCTGGCGGTTAAAACATGAAAGTTTGTGACCAAAATAATTTTAGTATTTTTTGTTGACCTTTTCATAGTGCACTTTACCTTATTTAATTTATTGATTAATATTAAAAACTTTGGTTTCAAATCTGACTGACAGAATGATCTTTATAAATAACAATGTTCTCAAATGATTTCAATTTAGAAATTAGTCTTTATTTAGGCCGTTCGTACACGGAGGCGACTAGAGTTTTGTGCGCGTAGCAAATGCATCGCTCCTGAGTATCCGCCAATACTATTTTGCTGGTGTTTGTACACAGCACGAATAGTAGCATGCAACTGACATCGATAACGGATTTGACGTCATTAAATTTGGTGGGAAAATATTTTTGTTTACATAAATATAATTTACTGGAATGCGTAAGAAAGGATTTAGCGGAGAAGGTGCAGATTGAGATTGGAAAAAAAGTCAATTTGACACAATTTTTCATGTGGTTCCTTGGGGACGAATGCCTTACCATGAATATTTATTTCATTGTATGGGTGAACCTATAATGAAGATAGAGAAGAACAATATTGTCTTCATCACGTGAGTCACTTGACATCGCATTAACTCCACAATTGGGATAGCGCCGTGTACGGAAACCAGCTTTAAAGAATAGCATGTGGTTGTGTTGCATCGCAGTCATGTAGCTTGTAAGTTTCTCTTTGTACCAAGGGCCTTAGTTTCATAATACATTTTTCAGTTTTGTTTATTCATACATGCATTCTTAAAATACTTTTCTAGCATAATTTATTTTAGTTTTTTTCGATTTTAGAAAGGTAAGTAAAATCAAATGTGTTTTATTTAAGTGTATTTTATGTATGTAATGAAATAATACCAATGCTAATGTTAGTAGGTGTGTTCTTTCTATGAATAAATGTATTTGTATTTAATTTATTATTTATCACTTGTGTACATTGTGCTAACTTGGTTTCCTTTCCCCATTATGTATGTCTGCAGGTGAACATGTCGGTTGCTCTGAATAGAACATTGTGTATTCTTAATTGTTCTGGTTATCCAATCGAAAATTTATCAACACTTATGTATTATGTATTATGACTAGCTGACATGTACCCGTAGTTGCTGTGGGTTATCCTTAGGAGATAGACTTATACATACTATCACAGATTTTTCTGTAGGCTCTTTTAAAATATACAATTCCGTAGTACACATAGACATATGAATATTAGTAGACCTGCCCTAAGTGATTAAAAGCGTATTATCCCCACTCCCCATACCGGTTCCATTGAGCCGGCTGGGCTCGCATATGGCTTCAAGTGAAATTTGAAAACGTGACGTCATCATTCTTGTGCGAACTATGGTCGAGGCATCATCGGTTCATTTTACGAAATAACACGGCAAAATGTTGACTTTTGATATGAAAACTTGTAAAAATAGATGTGAAAAGAGAATAAACCCAATTGTCGTATTACATTCCATAAGTAAGCATTATTTTACTTTATTTTAAGCTTATTCACACCGTATTATATGGATCAGTTTTAGAAACATATACTATCACATCACAATGTAGCGATTCTCAAGTGTGCTCATCGTTGTTTACTGGGGTAAGTAAATTATGAGACATTTGTAAAAGTGTCTTAACTAAATACTCTGAAATAGAAGCTGCCTTACTTTGCCGAATTTGGACTTCGCAAATTAGTTCATAACGTGGCGAGTAATTTGCGCTCCCATGTAAAAATGTCTATTCATTCAAACGCAGATTTTACTTTTAAGAAGTAAATGGTGATATTATAATGCGAGATGCCTATTTACTGTCAGATTGATTTATTGACGAATCACAGTCAGCCTTACTCCCCTCGTTCTTCAACAGTTGATTTTACCCCTCGCCCTTATCTTCTCGTCTATTAATTCCTATGTCTGTGGTAGTACATTATTTTGATGTATCTCACAAGGTTTATCCAACGTTAGCAATGGTGACCGGGTATGTCATCAAAATAACAATTCAACACACCTACAAAATGTGATATAAAGTCATGAAAGGTGATGAAACAACAACTAAGTTAAATAGGTTACATATGTAACTATTAAACCTAGTTTTTGTTTCATCACTTTTAATGACTATATCACTTTTTAAAGGTGTGTTGAATTTTAATTTTGATGAAATATCGTGGAACCGATATTACATATTAATTATTAAGAGGAACGTCTGCGCGGCCTTTTTTTATTAAAAAAATAAGTAGGGATTTGAGGCCAAAATAAATACTTGACCAAAGTGAATTATTATTTTTTCAATCAAAAGTTGTAGCAAATATTTAGTACGAATATATGCTACTTTATTTGTTTGTGTTTAAAATTAAAATATATAGGCCATTAAAGAAATCGATTTTTCATAATTTTAGAAGAATTTTTGGTATATTTGTTATCTAAAAAAATAATTTTGGTCTATCTGTTATGTAAATACATATAACCAGTTTGTCAAGTATTTTGGCCTTAAATACAAAATTATTTTTTTATGAAAAAGGCCGCACAGCTGTTCTTCTTAACTGTTTTAGTGGTATGCTTATTTTGCAGGTATGTTTGTAAATTGCTATTGTTTTTAGATAAAAAAGTATGCTATTTAATAAAAATGCAATAACTTGGACAAATACCAAGAAATTTTAATGATTCCTTTTGCAACTAAACATGTAAATAATATTATTTTATAGCGAGCGCATATGAGGTTGGATCACCTTATCCCATATGAGGTTGGAACAGCTTATCTCATTGTAATTCCTTTTTCCATAAGAAAAAATGGTGGCTCGTCTTGTTATTCCCATTTCCAGTTAGACGGCAATGAATGCTTTTATTTCATTCTTAGTTGGTGTCCACATTTTTGCCTGTGAATTCGGTTTCAAATTTGCTGTTTTCAAAAAATGTGCAGTGTAACGATTGGTTTCTTTGATAATATTTTCAAGAAGTAACGAGGTGAAAAATAGATTTAAATGGACTTGTTTTTGCATCAGAAGAAGGAGCGCGTCTAAGTCCAGGAATTAAAAAAAACTCATCAAAACAAAGGTCTCATCATCCGTAGTGTCGATGACATTTGATACATCGTCCACAATAGAACTATTACTTCAGGGTGTGTATTTATTTTAACAGGATAAACAATAAAATAAAGTTGTCAAGACAAGCGCCAACCGCAATAAACCGCACCCAAATGTAACACGCGCTCTCCTGAGGACCGACAAATGCACCTAAGCGCCATGTAGCAATTTTCGTGAGTAACTCTTACAGCATCATAGCGCTGAATAGCACTAACGGTTAACCTGTATTATAGATTTTCTGTCTCAGAGTTTGTATGTCCTAATGTCATTTATATCATGTGCATTCAAGTAATACAAACAAGAAGTCATATATTATTGATTTTTCCAAATTTTTAAGTTGTTTAGATAAAAATTCAATTCGGAGCATTCAGGGTGTTAAATCAAAGAGTTAAATTTTTTTTTTATTTCTTTAATAAAATTAAATATAATCGCTTATAATATATATCGTAGTAATCATAAATAATAAAATGCGGTCACTATTATCAACATAGAAGGCTTCACATGAAATTCTAATGCCTAATAAATCTGAACTGAAGGTTGTTTGGGATTTTTTCAAACAATAAACAGGTACAAAAATAAACACTACAGTAGGTACTATTATTAGAACCAAAATATTATGCAACATGATTCACATTTTGAGCAAATCTAATTATAAAGGGATATCACTTTTTATTGAGTTTGTTAATTCCCTTTTTTAATTTTTTTTGTTTTTTGTAAATAAGCAATGGACTCTAATTTGATTATTCATTCAATTCAGACAATATTGGAGGATTGGCAGAGCAAATAAAAATTTATGAATGTAAAAAAGTAATACTGTTTTACAAATTTCAAAATATATTTTTTATCATTGGTATAAAACTACAAACCAAAATTAAATATGTTTTTTAAATTGTCAAATATGTTTTTCGTCTGAAATGTCTGGAAGATATTTTGTTACAGAAACACATTTTATTTTATTATCAAACAATTTGACAATAAACTGGCAGTAAATGTTTCATCTACATATTAAATACTTTGGTGGTCATAAAATACTGAATTATAATAAAACACTATCTTTACAGGTTGAACACTTTCGACGTTTTTTGAGAAATTACACTTACCAAGAACACTATCGATTAAATCATTAATTTAAAATAAATAAATTATGTTGGCAAGAAATTCATCGTAACAAAAAAACACATTACAAAAATTATGTATTTCAATTTTGGCATTCTCTTAACTAAACATTTCTATTGTTAAATGTATTCCTTTCCAACTGAGCGCGAATTATTATGATAATTATTCTGTAAAATTATAAAACTTCACTTTGTTTGGAATAATGACACGTCATACTAAATGGCAAATACGTATTTTGCAAGGAGTAATCCTTAATGTTGTAAATGCTGTTATATATCCATTTCAATGTGCAGAAATAATATTTCTTTATTTGTTTGATTTTTGGCACTTTCCAACAACATGGAATGGCACCTTTTTTCTTAGAATTACATTATTGGATTTTACCAAGAACAGTTTCCGTACTTGACGTTAATATTGATGATGATCAATATCAACGTCAAGTAAATAATTTTACAATTTGGATACATTATAATATCAGTTTAATTACAGTTCGGGTTTTGGAAGTTTCTTTTGGTAAATCTGACTATAAAATTAGTACATAATATGTAAACGGTACAGGTTTGCAGTATGGTTAATAAATAAGAAACTTAAAGCGCAGTCAGTACGTATTTCTGTTCAAGAAGTACTGTCTATGGAAAAGTTAATTTAAATGACAACACTTATTTGGTAATATAGGAGGCAAGAATATTCCAGAAATACCCTCAACAAGAAAGATTAACCAAAAGGTGGCTTCCCAAAGTGGAGCACCGCAAGTACATATTAAATTGGTTATTGTTTCCGTCTTAGCATTAGACTGAGCAAAGCATTATGCAAAGGAAAGGAAATATCCTGCTGAAGGTCCGTCTATAGGCACTTACACATTCATCCGTCTTATAGCTCCTAGAACTTGGTCAGCCAACAATCGTGAGTCTTTATTTCTAATGGAAAAATATGATTATGTATTTGAAAATAAGGAAGATGTTTTTAAACAATTAATCAACTTTCAAATACTTTGGTATACACGCACAACTTGGCATAAAAACATTTATCAAGAGATGGTAAAAAATTGACTTAGTGATGTTTAACTTCATTCACCCAACTACCTCTTTGTATTAGAGCTGTTTTACTTCAACCACCAAACTACGTCTTTATATCGGAGCTGGATTTACAGTCACAGTGCATCCATCCTACGTTTAAAATACTTGTACACATGATTCTCAGAACCATTGAATGTATAATATGGTAACACCATACAGAATGTATGGCACAGGGATCGTTCCTCCCTTTCCTCTTCTCACACTTAAAACTAATAATAAACCCTCCCTTACAGTATACCTTCATACTACTCATACAATTTCATGAGTATTCTTTTGATTAAGTTTAAATCATTGTATTAAATTATAAGTTATTATCCACAAATAAAATTAAACTCTTAAATTAATGTATAATAATTGAAATAGTTTCATCATAAATAGTTATTATGGAGAAAAAACAGAGCTACAAACATAAAATAAACTGACAATAGTATATAAAAAAACAACTAATGATTGCAAAAAAAGAATTAAACATATTATAGGTACACTTATTACATTTTGCACACAGTGAATAAATAAATAAAGATATAAAATACACATAAATTATAATTTATAAATAAAAATAAACAAATAAGTTACCTAGTCTAAAAATACACACATTTCTCAAATATTAATTATAAAAGCACTCATTTTCATAAAAAAATAACCTAAGATTAGACCACAGTTTATATTAATCAGTTATCGATCGTCTATAATAATTTATTGTAAAAGGGAATCGCTTGCTACATAATGCCACGATTGTCATATATATAACTAAGCCATTTTGCCCAAATATGTATTTCCTCGTTCCAGCCACTCTCTCTGTATCAGAAGTCAAATAAGCTTGCAAGTTGATAGAATTAATCTGTATTTTGAGCTATATGGAAATGTGGTGTTTTGTACTTTAGTTTGAATTAGGTTAAGTTAGGTTAGGTTAGGTTGTGTTACTTGAATAATGAGATCATTGATTTGCTTACTTTACTTTAACTCTGGCTCAGCTCTTCTGTCACCCGTGTTGCGACTTATCATTTGGCATCGAGTCTGCCAAAGTGCTGCTGTACTCTACTGATATCTTAGTCGGCGAGTTTTGGCAAAAGTCTACATATTTATACGATAATTATGATTCCATTAACATATTGATAAGTTGTGACTATACACTAGATTGTGCCGTTACTAGTCGCTAAATACTTAGAAACTATCAAATTTAATACCAATTTCTCGTCTTATGGAAATTGTAAGACTAGTTGGAATGATAACGATGGTTCAGTTATGCAGTTGTCTCTTTGAGAGACGGGGATTCACAAAACCATTAAGAATTACGTCGTAATCTCTTAAATATCATTGGTTAATTGAAGGATTTAATACGGCGGTAGATTTTCAATGTACAGTCTGGGTAGATACCTTGGTAGGCACTACCTTGTTCTTTTGTCAGGCACCCGACTCTTGGTACGGGCCCGTCACCATACAGGGCTGCATGGGGAACAGGGTCGTCCAGGACATGGTGGTGGACGTGGATGCTCTCATCATCATCTGCTTGCTGCTCTTCTCTCCCGAGCTTCCTACTCCCGCGGGCGGCTGAGAACTGAATCTCTCACTCATTTCTTCTTTGATGCTATCTTTCATCTTTTCATATTTGTTTAAGAAGCTGTTAGCTGCATCGGGCACGGCTGCTGTGGCGGAAGCTTGAGTCATGTTGGTGTTAGACGTAGTGGTGCCAGCAGTTGTCACAGTTATGCCGAGTTTCTTGAGTCTCATTTTTTCCTCCCACTCGTCGAGTCCATGTTTCGGCCTATTTAAATTTCTATGCTGATAGAAGACGAGAGATATTCTGGTTGGATTAAGCCTATTCGGATTTTTTAAGGCTGTAGTAGCATGCATCTCATGCTTAGCACATTCAAATAAAACACTCCCGTGTCCCAAAGCTATTGCCACTCCTCCCATTTGATTATCTTTGAAACATTCCAAATTTTCAACAAAATCTGTCACTTCTCCTAAAGGCTCCGACTTTGGAGGTTCCGCTGGGTATGGAATGGAGAATGGTGGGGGGTAGAGGCACCAGTTTGGGGAAGTTTGACACCAATTGGGGCTTGTATTTTGATAGTAATTTGGAGTAAAATTGGGATAATTTTGATAGCCATATGAATTATAACAATGCGAATTACGAAGAAATTCCTCCCTCTTATATTTTTCAGCATTATAATAGGCCAGATTATAGTCATTGTATGTGTTTTCATATGGATTAAAAGGACTGTACGGGTTGGGAGTAAACGGATAAGCATTTGGCATTTGAGGGTAGTTGCTATAGCCCTGCATGTGATGACCTTGACCACCTTGATTCAGTGCCGCGAAATTACTTGAGGGGTAATTACCCATGTACGATTTTGTGCTGCCTAAACCCGAGACATTTTGGGTAGCCCCCTCATAAGGAGATGTGTAATTCTGTTGGTTTGGATTTAATGAATTTTGGCGAACATTTCGACTATCGAATGAACCGGGGTTTTCATAGCCCAAATTAACATTGGGTTTTTCAGTCGGTGGATATGGTTTTAAGAAGGTGGATCTCTCTATGCTCTCTGGTGAGATAGGAACACCGTGTTGGGTGCGTGATGGTGGCCGTGCCTTGGGGACCCGGAAGAGGGAGTTCTCCGTCTGGCCGGTGGGCGTCGCAGGACTGTGTTGTTCCCAAGACTTGTTGGAGGTGGGGGTGGTAGGAGTTGTGCAGTGTTCCCACACTTTGTTAGGGTTTGCGGGAGAAGTGTTGGTTTCATTCCAATTTGCCGCATTAGCATTTGTTGGATTATTTTCATCCCAATTAGAATTGGGAATAATCAATTTCCCTGGGAATTTTGCTTCATTTTGCATTCCTTGGTGTTTTATATCCACAGCAGAAAATTGTTTGTTTTCATTAGACGGATAAGTATTTTTGGTTGCATCAATTGTGTGGGTGGGAACTACATTCATGTTTCTCTGTTGACCTTGACCTATATTTGATAAATCAGTCATGCCTGGATTAGCGGTTAATTCAGCAGATTGTGGGGTCATACTCCCACTGCCTTTAGTTGAGTTCCCTGAATCTTCATAACTGGTTTTAATTGGTGTATTTTCAACAGATTTCACCAGTGAACTATCACTCAAAGAGTTTTCAGGATTAGACTCTGGTACAGAAGCTCTTCCACTGTTAGATAGAGGAGTTCCCGTGGTTCTCCCGGAGTCGGGACTGAAGTTGTTAGCCGCATTATTGAGATTAGTGGTGGTAGAATCTGGGTCTTCTTTCACAGAAGTATTTTCCCTGAAGTTGAATACATCAGCGGTATTAAATTCAGGCCATTGATTGGCTCCAGGTACAGGATCAGCAGGTATATCGGAGTGTGGAGTCGGTTCTTTACTGGGCACACTTGGCGGCACTTGTGACTGTGGTAGAGCGTTCACTGGGGATCCTCCCAGCAGACCCGGGTGGGGATGTTGAGCTTGATACATGTTATTCTGGTGATGCATATTATAGTTCTGTTCATACGTATTGTAAGGAGAATCGAGTACTGTGCTTGAGATTTGATTACTCTGCAACTGAGCGTCTGTGAAGTTATCAATCATGGAAGCCATGTCTAGAAGTGTAGGGTTTGTTAAGTTAGGGTTGAGAAGACCGTTGGGAGCCATTAGGTTTGGATTTCCGAAGGCGGAGTTGTAATGTCCTCCTGTGTTAGAAAACCCTGCTTGAAGATTGTAATTATTTTGATTGAGAGTCGGTGTCTTACTGCGAATGGGAGAAGAGTTGGGGTGCGCCTGCAGGTTACTATTGCTGTTGTGTTTGGCAGCGTCAGGATGCGGACTTTGAGGTGTTCTGGGGCTGCTGAGCATGTTGTTGGTGGTGGGATGTTTATTTTTGTTGAGTTGAGTATTGTTGTTGTGGTTGACAGGGTTTGGAGTACCTTCACGACTGCCTGGATTGGATCCATTGCCGCCTGATTCCGATAACTCTTCATCTTTTCGTTTTTTTCCGTGCCTTCGACATGGCTGCAGTGGAACAGACCTGACTCTCACCTCACACGGGTATCTGAAAAAGAATAATAGGGTTAGCATGGCTGTTAAATAAAATAAAATAAAATAAGGGTGAACGTGATTATAATAAGCACGATGGGACAAACTAAATTTACTTGTTATAACCATTACTCGCTACATTTTTCTTCTTTCACTATTTCGTGAATTGAAAGGTTCTTTCTTTTATTAGTAGAGTTTACTAAATAACGTGCAAATAACTTTACTTTAAAATGACTGAAGACTTTTGAAAAATGTTATATCCATGTAACATACTCGTTAAAACTGTGAGAGATTGTGTGGAAGTACTCCTAAAATATTTTAGGGATTTGGCTCGTTATAGCCGTGACCTTGTTATAACCAATTACGTATATATAATAATATACATGTACACCTAATTCTGTTTTCACACAGGAGATACGTTCCATCCAATAAACATGTAAACATGGAAAGTTCTAATAAGAACAAAAATATCTATTACGTTATGTTGACTGTGTTATTTCAAAATCGTGTAAAAAATATTGTGTAAGGGACAGAACTGACTGTAGTACCTATGTAAAACTGAGCAGAAAATTTTTATCTCACAATCTGTAAATAGCTGTAGGTAGAATGGGGAAACTGACTCACTTATCGAGCACTTGCAGTGCGCCGGCCTGTATCTTCTCCTGTTGGCCCTGGGCTGAGCCGAACTCATCGCTGGAGTCCAGCACGTAGAGCGGCAGCACATGCAGCTGTTCGTCGGGCGGCTTGCCGGCTGAGCGGTGACGCGCCAGGGACACCACAGCGGTGCAGCCATTGTTCATGTTGTGCAGGTCGCGGTGCGAGTGGGCGCAGAAGTCTACGCATGCCGTCACACCTGCAATAAAACTGCAATTCTTTATCTCATGAGATTTGGATTTCTTGACTGCTTAAAAACTATGTTCTATGAAGCACAACTTACTCGTCGTAACTGAAAATATGCCAAAAATATTTTTGGCTTTTCGCTTTTTGCACCCGTGAGCTCGTAATAAATGTTTAAGAATAGGAAAAGTTGATGGTAGGTCTCTACATAATTTACTAATTTATTTATATAATAATTGAAATTAGAAAAATTGGTGTCTAAGGACGGGTTGTTTCGGAGAATTTGAACAATTCATCAAATTTCAACGTTAATTTTCAAGTTCTGTGAAAGATTTTTTCAAGTTCTGTTTTTATTTCAGTTTTGTCAAGCAACTAGCCTACAATGATATAATAACAGAACTTGAATAGGACTTTCACAGAACCCGAAAATGAATGTTGAAATTTGATGAATTGTTCAAATTCTCCGAAAGAACCCGTCCTTAGCTGTAGAGCTTTCTCATTTTCCACTTGGGATGACGAACGTTTCAAAATATCTCAAATCAGATCAATAATAAAATGACAATGTCCTGTCATTTTCTAAACACGACATAATACTGTTTTTTAATTACTGATCAGAATCGGAAAACTTCCTGAATAAAATCATTGTCTGAATGAATTGAGAACTGGACTGGACTTGAGGACTGAGAAGCAGATTTTAGAGTCTTATCCAACACAATGTCTCCGGATTTGCCTACAACACCGAGCACCCAAATCCGTCGGCAACCAATAAATGGACAGCTGCCCAAATAATGGAACGGAGATGTCAAATAACAATAATTTTTTTATGTTATTTTTGTTTTTTATATTATTTTTGATTTGTATTATTATCATTTTTACTACATATTTGTATGTAATTGTATTATACTAGTTTGGGGTATATAAAAAAAATAGTTATTCCATGTTCATTACGTTGTAGGTTGTAAAGGGTTTGATTTGATTAACAAAAAAACTATATACCTGAAAATGGGCGTCCATCTTTCAATCCCAGTCTGCAATCTGATGCTTCAGCCTCAAACTGGCACTGATTATGGAAGGCCTTGGGCGCCAGGTTGCGATAGAGTGGGGTGAGCAGCGTGGCCAGCGTGTGCATGCGTTCCTCTACCTCGGCTTCCTCGGCGCGCACAGACAGACGGAACTTCCGCACGGTCTTGGAGCGCGCATACTTGCAGCCGTTGTAGTACATAGACCACGAGCAGCCAAAGCTGAAGGATGCGCCACATGTCTCGGGGTCCAAACCTACACAAAATATCAAATTGGTTAATATCTGATTAACTAACGACCCATCACGAGATGTAGGCAGAAATGGTGGACAACTATTACACTATGTTTGAGCACACTTCGCCTTTTTATGTCACTTTGCTTTATTCTAATAGACAAAGATATCATTGTTGAGCTTGTAACACTGGCTATGTAAGTTTTATCAAATTTTACAGGGGAATCAAAAACTTCCCATTTTTGTATTCAAGGGCATCAACAAACAACGTTTGAACGAGTACTGTGCGATTACCGTTAAACTTATCCACGTAGCCTAGATTGGGCCGTATTCCTTGATTTTTTTAGAAAATTTCGGTATCAAAAAACGTTTTGTTAAAATCTGACACATAGTTTTCACAAGCCCAATGACGATATTCAAAATTCATTCGTCGTCTCATATACTATACTCTTTTGTTATACCGGCTCGTTACATGAACGGACTTAAATGATTGAGATTTACATGACATTTTATTTTCAATCATTTTTCTCCCTTTTGTGTCCACAATTCTTATTTATTCCTTCAAAATTTGTTGTTATTACCTGCACACTATTATAAATATATTTAATATTACATGATGTACTAACTAAATTAATGTTTACATTATAACAACACCATATACATGTCCGGCCCTGTGCAGGAGCAACTGGAGCAGTCCGCTCCGGGCGCCGACTTGCCAAGGCGCTGATAGCTAACACCAGATAATACAGCGCCCTTGAGGTTTTTAATAGCGCCAGGCGCTGTTCGGCTCAGGTCCGGCCCTGACCGTGTACAATGTGGCCTTAGAATGGGTACCCCAGTAACGTAACATTTCAATTTTTTTTCCTTTGTAATCAGTAGACTAATAAATGTAAAAACCTATTAATTTCCAAAATATTATTCATAACGTGATGTACTTTTACTGAGTACCGGGACTGTATTCAGATGTGAAGAGGTTATCTCTTAAGAAGACAATTAGTCCGTATTACAATACTATTTATTTGGTTCTCGATACAAGAGTGAATATCTATAAAGCCACAATAAGGCTGTTCTATCCTAAGTCTAGAATTCTTGTGATTTGTGTTAGAACCGACTAGCTTGAGTGATCTACGAGTCGAGCCTTTGGCTTCGTTCGGTATTACCGATAATACTATCGATAAAACCCTGTGGCGCTCCATCTCCATTCTTTGCCCTTTTTTATTTCTATCTCAACTATTGCTTCAGTCTCTCTTGTACCTGCCTATCACCTTTTAAAGACGTACTGCTGATCCATTATAACCTCCTCCCCTTTTCTCAAACGCATATGTCACAAAAAGAGGTTACAAAGAAGCTTTCGGTGACAGGAAAATAATAATATTTTATCTTCTACTTGTAAAATGAACCAGTGCACAAAGTTACAGTGTTTCACATAAATGCAATTTCCATACCTTGGCAAGCACATGTCCTATTTTCATTCGTGGCACAGCGTCGTGTGGTAGGCAGTCCGTAGCGCGTTAGCTTGTGGGACAACAGGGTGTAGGCCCGGTCAGCTTCGGCGGGGGGCACACCTTCCCAGGCCACCAGGCACACCACGATCCAGGCCGTGCTGCAGCGATGGCCTCCGCGCTGCTTCACCACCACCAGGACCTTCTCGGTGCGGCCGGAGCGACGGATTACCTAGAAAAAGACGTTTATTAATTTACTTCGTAAAGTTAAGCTTTAGAGTGTTTTATTTCTATTTTTCTGGATTGGATATCATCATTGCTGAAGTATCAACTCTTGTCTGCATGGCCACTAACAAAGAGGAAGGTGGGAGAAGCAGAATACGATCACCAATGCGTTGTAGTGATCAAATATAGGCAACCGGAAAGTTGGTCTCTGCGGCTCTCCATGCAGCGCAGGACCATGAGGAGTGGAGGTGCCTTGTTCGCAAGGGAAATTGGACTCGGGGGTCACGATACTCAGGAATGAGGAAACAACTTAAGAAGAGTTTTTGGAGTATGGTATTAGTTTTTCTAATCTAGTTTTTTTCTTCGTTTTCTGACAGTTAGTTTCCATGTTAACCTTCCAGCGGGCGCGTTAAGAAATTTCCCTTGAGCGGGCGCTTGTCGTAAATTTTACGTCATCAAGTTTTCTCCATGTAAGTGGTGTTTTCTTTATAAAAATGTTAGGGAATTTTTTTTAAGGATATGAAGAATGATAATAGGCAGTACTTAAAAAAAAAAAAATGACTTTCTTAAAAAAAACGAAGCAACACTCTAAACATTTTAATATTTCAAAACAAAATTTGTTATCGACCTATTTAGTCAGAATCAATATTCCCATCCTTACAATTGTTACAAACCACCTCAACTGAAGAATGGTTCTTGCATGTAAAGGACTGGCAACGGCAACACTTCATTGATGCTGAGGATCTTTTCTTATCCAGTGCACATAACCGACAAACACCGAGTTTTGGAAAGCTTATGTTTTCTTCTTCTGTCATCGGTTCAATTGCCCTACCGTAACTCACTTTGAGAAAAACATTTATATCTTGCGGTAAATGTTTGACATTTGATTTGACTCTAGCATAGCTCGAAGCTCGATGCTTACAACTAAGTGGAAAGAGTGGGGGAAGCGATAAGGCGCGTCTGTCGTAAATTTTACGACAGCGCGCCCGCTGGAAGGTTAAGTTATTGTGTCAAATTTTACTGTTTTTTTTTTTTAAATAAGACTTACCCATTTAGCCATTGGACAGCCCTGTGTTGTCTTTCCTTCTTTTCCGGTGTAGCAAACTTTTTCAATCCTCAGTTCTTTGCCATTTAGTCCAGTTCTACCTTCCATGTCTTTCCTGAGTTCTTCTAAACTGGAAGCCGTTCCTGAAATAAAATATTATTTAATATTCACATATGTCATAAATGATTTAAAAACATAGTCTGTATTAAAATGTGATTTCTGTTGGGATGATAATTTGACAAAACTGATTAATACATATAATATTTACCTAGATGGGTGTAATAACTCCCGGGTTCTGGTGGATTTTTATCTGCAGTAAAGCAGTTGCAATCAGGAACTTCCGTACGGCAGTTGTTTTTCAGTTTTTCCAAATTTTCTGCGAGTTCTTTAGATATTGGACTCTCCACTTTAATGTTTTTTTTGTCCAAACTTTTTGGGTCTTTATTAGCGGCTTCTAAGTCTTTGCCTGGAGTTGCTTTCTTGTCCGGGTTATCGGTGCTATCAGGTTCTTCCTCCAATACCTCGTCTTTGGTCTGTAATCCCATACAAGCTCCATCCTTGAGATGATCCAGGGTTGGTTTTTTGGTGGAACCTTGTCTACAGCAAGAATATCCAACTTCGTTCTTCAATATTGCTGGTCCTCCGTCTCCAGCAAAGAGATACGGAGATTGTTCTCTCTTTATTGAATTATAATTAAAGTTCTTGTAGATTTTGTGACCAGGGGGAGAATCCTCTGATTTAATTTGCTCGATATAATACGGTTGATTGTTTGACATATATGGAACTGGTTCCTGCTGTGTTATTACACGATTCAGGTTTTCTCGTTCGCTTTGTTTTAATTCTTTATTTTCATTTTTATGAACTTTTTGAAAACCTGATTTGGCATCATATTGTTTAAACCCTGAATCTTCACCATAATTTGGTGCATTGCTTAATTGAATCTTTGTGATAAACTCCTCTGCTCTCTCATAGGGTGCTTCAGTCTTCTGATACGGCTTATAGTTTAACACTTCTTGCTTGATTGTGGATATTGGTGGTAAAGCTGTACTATTAGCAGTTCCTCTTGGAGGAATGTATAAAGGCTGATATGTAGCGTTGTTGTAAGAAGAGACAGCCTCTTGACTGTAATGAGGGTGTGAATTATTATTCCTGGAAGGTATTTGCATATTTTGGATTTGTTGTCTATAAGGATAAGAATTATCTCGTGGAGCTTTCTCATCACAGTACACTTGTGGATCTGAGACCTCAGTTTTGGGGAAAGGTGGTTGCTTATTTCCCGTAGAATCTAGAGCCCTGCCTCTGAATTGATTACTTTTTTTATTGGGTGCATTTACATCGTCATGACAAATAGTGATATTTTGATGATTGATATCGAATACTGGTCCTATTGTCATTTTACTTTGAAAATCTTTGTTATCAGACTCATAAGTAGAATTTTTTCCTTCGTAAGGGTTAGCTTGCTTGGCAAATTGTTCGCAAGAAGCACCGGGCTTTCTAGCTTGTTGCAAGGCTTGTTGTTGGCTGCCCTGGGTTGTTGGAGCAGCAGATGGGACAGTCAACTTGTTGACTGTGTCTTGTTTAGTCCCTCCCTCCCACACGTGGTTGCCACCACCTCCGAACTCACCCCAACTTGGATTCAAGTTGTGGGTGTTAGGTACATAATTACCGAATCCGCGTAAATTCGCTTGATTCATGTGGTAATCATTTCGGAGATGGTGGCTATACGATAAAAAATGACCGGTCGGGTGTTGAGTGTCTGCAATTGCCGATGACTTTAGTTGCAAGTCGTCAGTTCTTTCAGGCGGCCCTGGCGGGTGACCCTTGTCAGGAGGTGATACTCCTCCAGTGCCATCCAACGTACTTGATTGCTTGTTTAGAATCATTGTTTTCAGTCTTGAGTTCAAATTAACCCTATCAGCCTGTGAGAAAATAGGATTGTCGCCAGGATCTATGCGGCGATGCCAACTCCAAGCATCATGCTGCTGCTGCTGTTGCTGAGCCTGGTGTGCTTGATGTTGTTGTTGGGCCTGTTGCTGGGCCTGTTGTTGTTGGGCCTGTTGTTGTTGGGCCTGTTGTTGTTGGGCCTGTTGTTGTTGGGCCTGCTGTTGCTGGGCCTGTTGTTGTTGGGCCTGCTGCTGTTGTGCCTGTTGTTGTTGGGCCTGTTGTTGTGCCTGCTGTTGTTGGGCCTGTTGTTGTTGCGTTTGTTGCTGCTGTGCTTGCTGTTGCTGAACTTGTTGCTGAGCCTGTTGCTGTTGTGCTTGTTGGGCTTGTTGCTGTTGCACTTGTTGCTGCTGAACTTGTTGTTGTTGGGCTTGCTGCTGCTGTTGTTGGGCTTGTTGCTGATGGTGAAGTTGTTGTTGTTGCAACTGCTGCTGATGTTGCTGTTGCTGCAGATGCTGTTGTTGTTTCTGTTGCTGTACTTGTTGTTGCTGCTGCTGTTGTTGTTGCTGCTGCTGTTGTGGCTGTTGGTGGTGATTTCCAGGTCCGCTAAATGCGCCTGAGTACCCGCTACAATTGAGTGAGGCTTGCTGCGGACCGCTGCTCGCCTGCGGGTACCCAGGCGAAGCGTTTCCCGACGGCTGGTTGTTCAGCGTCACCTGGTTGCTTGCCTGGTTGTTGTGCATTTGTCGATTCGAAGTTCCTCTACCATCTGAGTTTTGACTAGTGCCACCGTTGACAGGAGAGAAGGTCTCTCGCTGGGCGGAAGTGGCATTGGGTAACACGGTGGTGAAGGAGGTGGCGGAAGGGGGGCAGCCCGCCACAGACGTGAAGCCTGCAGTGGGCTGTGCGTACAGCGGCATGGGCTGACTGTACGGCGTGGATTGGCCGTTCTGAAAGGCACTGCTACCAACAGAAGCCGGCCTGGAATGGCTGCCGGGCTCCAAGGTAGTGGGTGTCGTAGCGGGCTGTGGTGTAAAACTTTGGGAGTGTTGGTACTCGGCAGAATACTGGCCACCTCCGTTACGAAGACCACCAGTAGCTGCGGGAGATGACGGTGCAGGTGCCTGAGCGTATGGTCCGCGCGGCACATTCGATGGTGGTCTCTGAGCTTGAAGAATTTGTACAGGTGTATTTTGTGGATAGAATGCCGCAGTCGTTGTATCAAAAGCGTTAGGAACGATATTTTGCACTGTGTATGTTGGTGTGCCTTGGTATAAGTGTGGTGCATTGGTGTAGCCGGCTGTATGATTTGCCTGATATTCTATTGAAGTCTGGCCCGTCTGAGGTGGGAGCTGTTGTATGAATTGATTTTGCCATCCTAGAACAAAATAAGTCTCTGGTTAATTCAGTGATAATCAGCAATTAAGAAATTATATGCGTATTCTTACAATAAATTTAGATTATTATTTGAAATATAATTTTTTTTACCTTGCGATGGATCTGCCTGCCACATGGGGAACCTGTTGGGGTCTCCTGCGTAGAATGGCATTGGTGCCTAAAACAAAATACCAAATGTTACAATCCTGATCGAGAAATTACAAATATTATTTTAGACTTGATTTCAATGTATGTGCAATAATAATAATTTATATATGGCACTCATACGTGAATTTTCTAAAAAAGTTATTTATCTTTTTCACTTCTACCATCATGTTTGCACTTCCCCGTACACAATTTTTGGCTCCAGTTATTAGTTTGAAGGGTGCTGCAATGTGATTGCATTAATACAATAATAGGCTCAGACCTATTTCAGATCCTTGTGGAAATTCACAAAGGAATTTCCTGCACGCAATTATTTTAGTTCATAGAGGAACGGCTGCACAGTCTTTTTCGTACAATACTGAAATTTGGATTTGCGGCCAAAATACTTAACCAAACTGAATAATTATTTTTCAAAAAATCATAAGGTGTAGCAAATTATCTTGTACGGAAATGCGCTAATTTATTTATTTATGTTTCAAATTATAAAAGACAGGCTATTAAAGTAATTGATTTTTCACGATTTTTGAGGCAATTATTTGTGAGTTAAAGATAATTATTTTACCCTACCTACTATGTAAACACAATGAAATATAAAATATGATTTATTAAAAAAGCATTTTGATGGGCTTAAATTAAACGACCTATTTGCGTTGGAATACAAATTTGTTGTATGTAAATTTAAAATTTTGTCCATAAAAACGTTTTTTTTACCTAAATATTATTTTCTCATTTTATATTTGCATAGAAGGGTTGCAAGGGATTATTTTTTCTAATTTTTGGAAGGCCTACATTTTATAATTTCAAACACAAATAAGTACCTAAAGTAGCAAATATACGTACTAGATATTTTTTTATATATTTTGATCAAAAAAAGATATATTCCAAATATAAGTTTTATATGAAAAAATCCGCACAGCGGTCAGATCATTGTAAAAGGTCGCATATAAAACAATATGCCTGCTATACACTCTCGGAAATATTAAAAAGTCCGCACAGTCGTCAGATCATTGTGAAAGGTCGCATATAAAACAATACGCCTGCTATACACTCTCGGAAATATTAAAAAGTCCGCACAGTCGTCAGATCATTGTGAAAGGTCGCATATAAAACAATATGCCTGCTATACACTATGGAAGAGAGGCCAAGCGCGAGAATGTGGTTAATCCTCTCGCCTCGCCTCGCTTCTTCGCTTGTGCTTCGTCCCTTATAGGTTTTGTGCCCGGGTCAACGGTGAACCTCTATATTCCATATTCGGGTGGTCTCGCCGGTTTAGAGCGGGCATAAAACATAAAGTTTTGCGGCTTGTCTGAAGACCGAAATGGCCACAACGGGGTGTGTGATGCGGTAGGGCTGTTTGTGGGGTGGTACTCACCGCGGGGTGGTGGTCTTGTTTCATCCCTGCGGCGGGGAGGGGGCTGGAGCCGGGGGCGGGTGCGGGGGAGCGCGTGGGCGGCGTGCTGGCGGGGGGCAAGGGGGCACCGGCTGATACCAGCAGGGAAGATTTGCGTCCGCGGTAACTCTGTAAACAAAACACAACATATTAATATCAAACACACGAATGACACGTGTGTTCATCATGCTACATGCCCTGGCTTGTCTGCCACAGTGTCTCCCCGAACCACCTGATAGAGGTGCAATCATAGATATCTAAATTTATAGACTTGTCCTAACATGAAATCCTGGTATCATTTCGACGAGCTGGAGGCAAACCACGTGGCCATCTTTTTGGCACCAGGAGGGTTCGAGAATGCTTTGAATAATCTACGACATCGGTCGTACACTTAACGCCGAAGATTGCACATTGAAATAACCAGACCCTGTGCAGAAAAGTAAAATTCGCTAAAGTAAGGCAACGACTTGCAGAGCAGTCCATTTTGGAACTTTCTGCGCGGGATCGGAATGTTCGTAAAAACAGCTAAAAAAACCGAACCGCCTTCAAATCGGGTTGCGTAACAACGCTAAAAATGAGCGAGGTGGGTAAATTATAACACATTTGTGAAAGTGCCTAAATCAGTAGTGTAACAAAATATTCAGTTTCGAAAACAAGCCCGAACTTTTGTTCACTCGATTTGCGATTCGTAGTTTTTTACGCAGCCAGCAATTAGCGCGCCATTGTAAAAAGGAGTAAATTGTAAGCAGATTTTATTTTCGCGGACTAATAATATAAATGGTGATATTACAAAGCGAGTTGACTATATACTGTCAGATTAATCTGTTGACAAATTACAGAAAGGGAGACGGTCTAGAGGTGAGTCCTTTTCGTTACTGGGTACAATGAGTTTACTAAATACTCAAAAATATCTAATACCGACCTGAGGATTGAATCAGAATAAGTAATTCTAAACTGTACTCACATAAATTCTACCCACATATTCCCCACAAATTTTCTATGTAAACTTGATTCCCCCAATAATTATACGAAATCCATGGGGGGGGGGTGGTTAGAGAATTTCTGTAAAATGTAATTCCCAACAAAAAAATTCAGATGTGTACTTCCCCAATAAAAAGATATTTCAAATCCATGGGTCGGAGAGGGGTTGTTACAGAACTTCTGCGGGGGGGGGGGGTAGCTACGGAATTCATACTTAGAACTGAGTATTTTAGAACCAGGTACAAAGTATCGCATGAAAATATCCGGTACTTTTACTGGGTACGATAAATACGACTCACCTCTAAGACGGTCACGTCCCTTCAGCACTACTCGGTTTGTTCCGCGTTCCCTGATGGACTAGTCTATTAATTTTGATATCTGTGAATTCAATACATGATACCTACCTATCACACCATTTTATAAAACGCTTGGGTCTAGAAGCGTACAAGGACATAATAAACATTTTGTAAAATAACAATAAAATCATTGATATATTGGAAGATGATCATTATGTAATGTGATACTTATTTGTCCTCATGAACCATCAACGCATCAGGTATACTGTTTCCCCCTTACGTGTTTTAAATTTTAGGTAGCTGATAAACAACCGTTTATAGTTCGATTATCAGTTGTGTAAAAACACGTTTATTAGTAAGGCAACTATAGTTTGAAGTGAAGAATAACATTTGCTATTATGTGAATATAATGTGAGAAGAATTCTACAGATGCAGCAATTTGAAGAGATCAACACGTTGCTAACTACGAGTAGAAGAAACCGCAAAGTTATTTAAAAAGTAGGACTAAAATAGCAGCGGGTCAAAAATTTGGGATTCCCCGGAACACAATATTATTAGATGATTCGGTTGTATTGTAGCTTGTAGCAGGGAGCCGACTCCAATGTATACATTTATTTAGCTAGTTGGCTTAATATCATATTGCCGAGTGATTGATAAAAATATTTCTTCTACCTAATACTTTCAGCATAAAGTAGAGCATGACTATTAAATATTAGTAAATTATTACGTGATTGATATATATTTTGCTAGGGAATAGGGTATTATCACTGTTTTTTTTTTTATTCTCGATGATATTTTTATGTTAACGAATACGTTTTCTACAACGATTTAAAATCGGTTTTAGATTGTTTTGAAATCAATAATTATAAATGAAGAAATTAAAATGACACATTTTTAGTACTAAAAACATAATCAGAAATATAAACCTTAAGCCTTCCACACATTTTAACGGTATTCATAATTTGTGAAAATGGCCCATTTGGATGACAACACTTTATAAAAAATGGCTTTTGATTATATTTTGAATAAGTATGTAGTGTGTACGCGTGTAACACTACAGATTTACATTGTGAATATCAATGAAATCACGTGAATGGTTTTTGTATTAATTTATGGTAAACATGGTACGTCCTGTACCTGCGAGGAAAATCATCAATACTACCGATTCCTATGTATAATTTGGTAGGTACTAAAAAAAGGTCCACAAATTGTACGTGCCTAGAGATTTACGATTGTCGCTACATTGAATTTAAAAACATTCATTTTGTGATCATGATCATAACTGTGGGATTGTCTATTGTACTTTTAATACTGGCGGAAATCAAAGTGGTAGATACTTTCAGTATCGCCGTGGTGAAAGACCATCATTCAGGATTGAAACGTTGCTTGGAATGGCAATAGCCGTGTTCAGTGACTAGTTCTGAATAGCCAGGTACTTCTTAATATTCCTCCTCTCCATCACATCTGGCCTTTCCTCTCTATTGTTGTCAGGCTCCCAACGTAACACAGATTGGGGATACCTTAGTCCCTCTGGCTCCGGGCGGTTGGAACTTTTGTGCGATAATCATACCAGGTGGCGCAAAAGCCACCACCCTTTAGGAAGATTTTCTATTTTTTACAAATGGCGTCTTATGTCATCAAAGCAAAAATAAAATCAAATGCAGTCGAACCCATAGCTGATATGGGAGCGATTGTAAACACGAAAAAAACGATGGGAAAACGAAGGAGATAAGACGAAGGGTTAATTAGTTCTGGTTATTTAAAATAGCTATAAAAAGTTATTCAATCAGCGCAGTGTTTTAATTCAACATTGCATATTGTTAATTGGACAATCTTACGGAGGATTTAACCATTGCGTATTGAACAAATACTACATCATTACAGATTTCATATTATATATCTATCCATAAACCAATTACCAAAATCTACCGAATATAGTTTAAACCTTTCTTATAGCATTGCAGATTGCAGGTTTGGTGACTAAAACCAACAAATACCAGATTGTTACATCTCAAAGACCAGGTTATTACATCTTAAAAGCCTAATGCTCTTACCATCGATTTATGATAACACTTGGCATAATTTATATTTTGCCAAAGCTTCGTAATTTTTAACTCGGTTCCAACATTGACGTACTTTTCGATGTCAGATGAGGTGGTTTCTACATTCATACAGCCTTATAATAAGAAAACACTTCCCAAACGTTAAACGGTGTAAAAACATCACATTGTATAGAGACTAAAATTTATATTTCGAATAATTACTAATAAAAAATATCTTTAACTGGAAAAAACTGGCAACATTGCAATTTGACAGACCTACGCATGCGCAATGCGCGTCAATTTCCCGGCAAAAGTTTTGATTTGTTATGTGTGATTCGAATCGATGTTTTTTTCATAATTTCTCTTCTAAAAACAAATTCGCTATTATATTAGCATAATTCAATATATTTACTGATATTTGTGTTATTTTCGTCAGTTTTAATCCATTAATAATGTCATGTTGTGAATTTATTAAAAAGGTTTTTCTGTAAAAATTTAAATTTTTTATACTACTTATATGATTCATTCATTCTACTAGAAACTAGAAGCGTATTTGAAACCTTTTCATTAGGTACAAATAACAACGAATGTAGATTATCCGAAATATAACCCGCGCGCCGGAGCACGTTTCTGATAATAATATTATAATTCATTGCGAGAAAGCCAGACTTGCAGGAAATTAGCAGCTCAGATGATTCAGCGCTTTGCCGAGACAAAAGTACGCAAACCGCCAACTACTCGATATTTGCATTTAAACAGCTCAACATCGGAGGGATTGTATTTCTATACATCAAACATTAGTTTCAAACACAAAGCTTCATGGAATTATTTCTGGAGTTTTTCAACAAATTAAAAATGCAATGTATAATGTGCAGTTTGGAACTAAAATGTAGAAATTTATTCAATTGGAACTAAACATTCAAATCTAGGCAACACCGATGTACTAACTTTGTCTATGATTTATTTGTTCTTCACTTTACAAATTTTCACATTTGAGTTTGACAGTTCATTAATTAAGAGGATGTTACAAGCCAAAAATGTGTATATTCTTGGTATACCTTATATTGTAGGTAATAGGCATTAAAATCGCTTGACAAACGGAGTCTAGAAACGTTCGATTTCAAGCACAAAACTGGTTTTTATTTATTTTGTAAATAATTTTATAAGAAAGCAAAAAATAATCAATTGAAACTGTCACAGATAATTTTAGTATAATACTGTATTTTTAAAAAGTTGTTTCCTTTATGCGTTCATAAATTTCTATTGAAAAAATAGAAAAACAAGCGAAACGATAGGAAAACCTTCAATTTATCTAAAGCATATTTTTTGGTATTCATAATGTACACCAATTCGTTATAAAGATTAATCAAAATAGTGATTTGGCATTAAGCTTCGCCTTAAGGGAAAAAGACATAATTTTTTTTTAGCCTAAAATAAATTATCTAATTCTAATACAATCATAATAAATGGCTATTTTGATATATAAATGTCAGAAATTCAACAAAATCGCACTTCATTTTTAAGATAATCTTACTTGAAAAGCGTTAAATAATGTATTTTCTTAAATTACATCAAATTGTTTTGGAATATGGTATAGATGTAGTATCATTGGCTTAATTAGGATATGTTCCTGAAGTCTTGGGGAGACCCAAAACGCATCGAACATGCCTAATTACGGAGGCAATTGAAATCCAGAAACATCTCATTAATATTAATAAAGATACGGGGATAAGCTTAATAGTTGTTGGTATCCAGTGATTGACGGCTACATCAAAACTAAACTCTGAAAACCATTATACTGAAATAGCCCTTCGAGAATTAGAACGAGCAAAACGGCGCAGCATCTACTCACATAAGAACACTTATCGATCACACATCTGCCCTGATGATGACGCTGTTCGTAACCAAAACCTCCTTGATCACACTAGGAGGTTTTGCCGTAACGCTATCCGAAACGTTGGCTAAAGTAGGACGTAGCACAACACGGCATAATTCTCCAAAAAATAAATGACGGTAACAGTTTTCATATCTTTATTTAATTTTCCTATGAGCCATCTTGATAGCAGTGCCATCAATTTCTGTCTGATATTAAAAATGTCAGCATTAATTTAACAATATATATTTATACATCTTATTTTCTTTGATTATATTGATTCTATTGACAAAGACAAAGGATTATTGATCAACTGTAATAATACAATCACAAACACAAGTAGGTATCCCTTCCATTAAGCATTTATAAATTCTACCAATTAAGATTATGTACAGTCAGCAACCATTCGCTGCAGAGCTTCTTGAAGCAAATCACCGATGTCGATACTCGAATAGAAATATTTAACAAGGAATAGCTGTTACCTGTAAGTTTTATGTCAGAATGGAATAATTTGTTTATATTTTTTCGTAAAAACAAATTTCATGGTACATTTCACGTTACCCACTTCTCAATTCTCAATCATTCCGGTGATATCGTAGGTAGGTTACTAGGACAACGTTTATTACCTTCTTATTTTTCACTGGAGGCTACAAAAAATCAATACTGTTTTACGTGATAACACATTTAAGTAACAATTTGTTTACGGCAAAGTAATTTTGTTGACAAATACATTTTTTGCACAAGTTTTCACACCCACCGGCTCAAAAGTTTTTACAAAACAATAATATTTATTTTCCTCGTGCTTTCGAAAGTGACATTTTCAAAATTAGAAATTATGTATATACCTATATATATGCGTTAAAATTATAATAAGAATTTTATCAAATTCAGGTTAGCGATAAAGTGTGTTATAAATATACTTATTTTACACAGCGATTATTTTTATTCTATATTTGAAATGTGTGATACACGGAGAAAAATGAGTATTGCCGATTTATTAAAATCCTGTTTAAACGGGATGGCAGGCCATTTCCTAATAAAATATTAGTATATTCAGAATATATTTGAACACGTGTTCATGCAGATGCGATTATCCTGATAAATATAATGACGAAATGCGAAAATATTACAATTTTAATGAACACGTGTTCCGACATCATCATTACACATTAGTGTTTTATTGGGTGACCGGATAAATCATCACATTTTTAAGAAGTTAAATAAAGTCATGGAAAATTATGAAAAAAAACTTTATTAACAGGGTTAAGTAGGAAGTTGGGTTAGGTTAAAAAAATAACATTTTCATCGTTTCTAATGTCTTTTTAAAAGTGTGTTGAATTGTCACTGTGTTGAGTTATCATGGAACCGTTTTATTGATATGTAGTTTGTTAGGAAATCTGTCTCGTTTTTAACAGAAATACGAATAATTTGAGCAGATTTTTAACAAATTAGCAATATTTGAGATCAGTAAGTTTACTCCGTGTATGGGTACATATAATTCTCCTTACTTACTTAATTGATGTAAATATTACGCGACGCGTAAGGTCGGAATAGTCAAGAAGCTTTAACTTTTTACCGGATCGAAATCGGTGGATTTAGTTAAAACGTTGGGAGTGTTGGAGGTCAATTGGAGATAAAAAGTGAAACCTGTTTTTTCGCTTCATGTCTCATCTAAATATAATACATAAATGGGTGTAGGCATGGTTAAAGGTTAAAACAGTCTTAAACCCATAGACATCCAATATCTATGCTTAAACCGGACTTACAGCCGGCGAGGAAGCTACAAGCCAAAAATGTGTATATTCTTGGTATACCTTATATCGAAGGTAATAGACAAAATAATTTTACAAGAAAGCAAAAAAGTTAACCAAGTGAAACTGTAACAGATAATCTTAGCTATAATACTGTATTTTTTTTAAGTTGTTTCCTTTACGCGTTTATACATTTCTTTTGAAAAAATATTTTACTTAGTAGTTTACATTTATATTTTTTATTGAGTAATTTCTTTTTTTATTTGTTCTACTCGTTTCTATTCGTTTCTACTCAAGAGAAACGATAGGAAAACCTTCAATTTATCTAAAGCATATTTTTTGGTATTCAAAATGTACACCAATTCGTTATAAAGATTAATCAAAATAGTGATCTAGCATTAAGCTTCGCCGTAAGGCTTAGCACGCACTTTGATTAAACGCAGCGGTTTTGGAATAGCTGTAAACGCAAAACCGCGTACAAATACGCGGTGCGGCTGGCGTTTTTAATTAATTCGATTTCATGGTGGAGCTGGGTTTAATTGCAGTGCGTGCTAAGCCAAAACCTAGATGCTAGATCATAAGGAGGTTTTGGCTGAGCCCAACTATAGGTACCAACCCTGAACCGGCGCGTAAATATTTCAAAAGTAAGACGGAATTTATCTATTGTGGAGTCGAGATATACCAATGCAAAGCGTGTTGACTAGGTAAGTGACACGCCAATAAATCAACATAATTAGACATTATAATAAAATCATGCCTGATCTTACACAAAGGACATTTATCGACAAAAAATAATACTACAGCGCTGACTAAATAAATAATTATTGCAAATTGATCGTTTTAGCGTTTGACGGATGACGGTTGTCGTTTGATCACCTGACGTTTATTTCCAGTCAATTATTATTATTATTATCATGAGTTAGTACCTACGATCACGCGATTATTTGCAATTTACAAGGCAGTAATAATGATGAGTAGGTAATGTTTTCCTTTAATGTTATGTACATTTTTATTTATCCACGTTAAATGTAGTTATATCATTTACTACACATCGGGGACACACGAGAAAAATATTACTACAATGTCATGTAAATAAAATATGTATGTAAGTCGGTTCATGTCAGGATTCAGAATAGCAAAAGAATATGTACGAGACTCTGTATGAATGTGAATGAAGCAATTAGCGTGTGCCAAGAGAGAGAGTTGTGTAGCGGTATATCCTCTCTGCCTACCCCTAATTAAACTAACCTAATCTAACACTATGGGGATATACGACCAGAAATGTTTCAAAATATATATAGGAGTATCAGCAGGTCCCGTTGCAAGAAGACTTTAACAAGTGATTCCTGATCACATTTAGAGTAAAAATCACACGTCGCCACTGGGATCAACCTATTTCATCACGTGGTACGCACTTCGTCTCGTTCCTGCAGCATTGTATAGACGACGGAGCGCATATCACGTGATCCGTTGCGACGTGTGGCAGTGTGATCCAGTGGCGACATGTGAAAGAAAAATATTTTTTTGTTTGTTTTACAATTGAACCGAACAGCAAAACGACTTCTACATTTTTTACTCCAAATGTAGTCAGCAATATTCGCATTTATATAGGCATATATTCTAAATTATCGAAGAAAGCAACCACTGAAAATTAATAATTGTTTTGTTTTGTTCACACTTTATTCAAATTCATATGTACCTACATTACGTCAATTAGTTATCGTTAAATATAAGGTTATTACAAAGAGATTTAACACAGGTTAATAGATTTCAGATAAATCTTCCTAATCTTAGGTAGATACGTTTAGAGTCTGAAGCAAATGCGTTTTGGGGAGGTGGGAAAGAGAAAGGTTGGGAATTGCCTGACGATTCAGATTTGTCCACTAAACGTAAGTGTTTTTGCTCGAATCTGGATGGTGGTCTTACATTATAGCGATACTGAGAGTATATAGGTATACCAGGAACCAGGGTAAATAAACAGTATCTCATATCTCGTATCGCCTTTTAAAATTCGTGAGAAAGTATTTAAAAAAATGTTAAATCCAAAATTATTGGAATAAAAACTTTTTTTACTGTGTAACTCATGTAATGCTAAACTTGTCTAGTCATAGATAAAGGCTATATGTTTTTGTTTTACCTTTCGCGGTTACAAGGGATATAAAAAAAGTAATATTTACTCGGTTAAAGGTGTTATTTAAAATACTCCACTTGTGTAAAAAACGCTATACTATAACCTACACGAAAATTAGTATACATTAACTTTGGTAAAATTAACTTGTGGGATATAATAATATATCTTTACATTTAAATGATTATTCCAAAGCTTCATAGGACATGATGAAAATTACGTTACGAGCTGAGAATCTTGCTTTTTGCTTGCAATTTTTTAGTAAAACACACAAACAGATTTTCTGCTGAAACAATAATAAACACATTTTGCCCCGTGAACACGATGCAGAAATATGACGAAACACGATAACAGTCAAGTTTGCATCGGCACTTATCATTATTGCAAGTTCTCAGAATGTAGGTGCTGACAATGGTGACCCCCGCTCAGTGACAGCTACCCAGATATTTACGTACATCAAGTTGATATCTGGTAGTAATCCTGAATCCTGACCTCGCAATCCCACTATAACTTTTCCAGATCTAAACCGTTACCTAGCTACCAACCTAAGTATTCCTAAAGCAGGGCCGCAGTTGCGGTTTGTGACTTTTTAGCATTGTATTGTTGTTTTATTTTTAAAATTTTGTGTTTTTTTTCCATAATGCAATATTTTGTATGAAGATTTTCAGGAAACTGATGTAGCACAACAACAAAAATTTAAAAACCTTAATTGCAACAAATTACATTAAAATAATATCGTCGGATAAACGTTCGGATTCAACAACGTAAGATTTACAATCTTAGCGCTACAACATACTAAAACGCCACGAGTCGCCACTGCGGCCCTGTTTTAGGTACTAGGTCTATGTAGCTAGGTTTACGGTTTCGACCTGGAAACAGTATTTAATAATAATTATTAAATATCTCTATTCAACAAATCACAACAGCCAGGTAAACTGCAAAACCAATCAGCCATGACCTACACTCGTATTACAACAACCTTATAGTCTACCGCTGACAGCTAGGTTCTATCCTCTCCTTCCTTCCCATAAATGACACGTGTAACAGAATGAGAGATCTCAACTGAGCTCTCAGCGGCTGGACCATACTCACTGCAACCGGCATTGTGCCAGTACTGCTGATAGCTCCGTTACAGTCTCTCCCCCTTTCCCATAAACGACGTTTGTAACAGAAAGAGAGGTTGGCATGAAGCTTAAAGCGGCACCGTCGGCATTGAGAGCAAACGGAGTGGAAATCTTAATCTCATTATGTGTAATTTTCGAGATAATATTATATTCGTATAAAAGTTTCTTTAGTCAATGTACCTTCATCAAAAAAAAACTTTTTTGTTGAATGCACATAGTTATGCCAGTGTACAAAATTTAGCAGATACATCTTACGACTATGAAGCGGAAAATATATTTGTGTGGGGCATCATGAAATTTGTTCAGTTTTTTGCTGGCTAGAATCAACCATAACGCAATTATTTTCGGAGTTCAAAGTAATTTCATCAATGAGCTATGGACCTTTGTTACTGACTGAGCATAGCGAAGTATCGTTTAAACTCGACCGGTTTTTTAATTCTATTTGTAAATTTGTTTGTACGTTCCGTTTCCGGTTTAAGATGACCGCCTTATTCACGGTTCAGTAATTTTATTTGAACGATTTCTTCGCATTTTTTTCAATAATATGGTACCTACCTACTTGACTGAAAAAAGTTTGAAAAATAATTGTTATTGAGATTCTTTAAAAGTTTCTAAAAATTGCATAATTCCTTTACGAAATGTTTGGTTTTGGCGACAAATTTTTGTTTGTAAAAAAGATCGAGTGATCGTTAATCATAATGTGCCAAATTTATATAACCTAAAAATATGGGATAAACGGCGAAATCTTGATGAACTCATTGCCTTTAAATCGCAGTAAGCATTTCATATGTTTCTATATTAATATTTTGAGAAATAATATTAATGAAATAATATGGTAAATGAATATATATATATATACAACCAATCGCTCGAAGGAGAATATTAGCTACATACTGTTCACAGAACTGCTAGTACATATCCATTTAATTGTCACAAAAACAGACAATTTGCCATATTTAATGAAGCTAGAAAATTAAAATAATATAGTTTAACTATGTAAAATATTTATAGATATTCATAAAATTGAACGAGAAGTTTAAAAGCATAGCTGAAGATGTCGCGGGCTGTGGATAGGTTCACATTTTGTAAGACAAACTGTCAAGAACGAAAAAGACAAATTCAAGTACTTATTTACATCTTAAATTGCACTAGAATAAAAACTGAATATTTTATATTCTTGCCATAGATTTGTGGCAGCTGTAAACAAATAGATTTGTACCGGTATAAAAACTAATCCGTAAAAAACAAAGTTTGATTGACTGTACTACATCTATAGACGTATTTAATTGTTTTTATTTTATTTGATTTTATTTTATAGAGGATTGAACCATCCTCCCCAGGGACTGGCTGCTGTGAACTTTTAAAATGTTTTTTAAAACTTTTTTGTTTGACTGGTGATTGAAACTTCCTCCCCAGGGACTGTGGAGTCAACCGCACTAACAATTGAGCCAAATCCCGATTGGGTATGGCCGACATTTCGTATATTATTAATTTCTGTAATATCATCTAATTTCCACGTGTGTATAGAAAGTTGATAGAATACATTGTCATCGACAACGAGTTTACATGCCGATTTTCATTTTGATCGAATTTCCCGGGTTAGTTTAAGATTCGAACTCGAACAATCTGTAGCTAGCCAAGCTGGGTAGGCCCCAACCAATTATTATCTACCATCAACATCAACCTAGGGAGTTATTTTTCTACGTATTGAAGAATGCAAATAAATCACGTGTTTTAAATATTGCAAAATGCACAATGCACAACTGCACATGGTATAGAAAATAAAAGTACCATTCGTAACATTCAAGGTTATGACGGGTTATTACATACATTATGCAAATTGTTACAGTGGCGTATAGTTGTGTTTTTAACGATTTTCACGAAACAAATGCATCGTGTGAGTGAATACAAGAAGCCTGGGTCACCCGAGGAACGGTGCCCGGATAAATCATCACATCTTTAAAAAGTTATATAAAGTCTTGGAAAGTGATGAAACAAAAACTTTATTAACTGGGTTAATAAAGTTAAGTAATTTTCTATCTAAAAATAGATTAATAATAGATTGGACAAACATGGGGGGAAGGCCAAGGACTAAAAGGTTTTTTTCATGATTGGGATGGAAAAATTGTCAAAGGCGCCTTCTATATCTATAAAGACGGGAAGACAAACTGCCTGTTTAGAAATGGATAAATTAATATCAGTGCTGATGATGGCAAGGTTATCTTGAGTGGATTTTTTTTTCCTAAATCCAAATTGAGATGGAGAGAGATGCTGTTTACTCTCGGCAAAAATGTATTTTATTGTATTGTATTGTAGGTTAGGTTAAGTTAGGTTTTAAAAAAAAATTTCATCGTTTCCAATGACTTTATATCACTTTGTAAAAGTGTGTTGAATTGTCACTGTGTTGAGTTATCATGTAACCCCGAGGAACACAAGACACGATCAAGTATAGGCATGATATATATTATGAAGAATTTATTTGAATAAAATCTCAAAGGAGTGAAGGAGGCTGATAGTTCTTCAATTGTTTATTTATGAAAATTTGTTCACAATTAAAATTAATGCTTTCAGTGCAGATAATAAAACTTTTTAACATCGACATTTCTTACGCTTCTTTCAAATTGTATTAATATTTTTTGTTTTAATAATAATATCTGCATTACTTCTAACCATTATTCTTTTCGATGTAAATTCTCCGGAAAAAATTGAATTATGTCGAGTATTTATAAACACTTCTTATTCGAAAATATCATTTATTTATTTATTAATTATAAACGCCCTGACGGGATTTTACTTGATTTACTGCATGAGACAGTGTCAACAATAGTTTTTTTTTTTTAAATATATATTTAAAATTATTTAAAAAAAATTAAAATACATGGTAGATATAAAGTTATAGATTTGTTTTTGATCGCACTACCGCCATATTGATGTTTTACAATAATTTCTGTCCATACTATGACATTTTGATATTTCGTATTAAATGTTTAATTTAGTTTTATGTGAATACCGTACAAGAGCCCCAACTGCTCCCAACCGTCTGGAGCCAGTGAGACTATGGCATCCCCAATCGGGGTATGTTGTGAGGATGAAGGTAATGGGGAGGGGGAGGAGAAGGGGAAGAGGAAGGTTTGGGAGTTATTGGCTATTCAGATCTGGTCACCAAACACGGCTAAAGCCATTGAAAGCAACCTTTAAATTCTGAATGGTTCTGAATTCTTACACCAGGGTGATACTGATAGTATCTTCCACTCTGGAACGCGCTGCAAGTACTTGCGCACGCCGGGGTTTGAGCCTGCGACTTTCCCCTTCGACCACGGAAAAAATATAATAACATTTTATTAAAATTGAAGGTATTTACTTATTATACCTAGTAATAGATAGATACGTTCATAAACCGATTATCCTAAGTTACAATCCCGATTATAATTTCCGATTTTGCAAGTCATAAATATAGACATATGCATACAATTTTGAGACATCGCCGTCAGTATAGTCGTCTACAGTAATGAACATATAGACCAAATCTTCTAACTTTATGTTCAACCCACCCGGCGCGCAGCTTTCCGAGGGGTCAAATGCTTTGAAGCTTTTCACCGCGTTTCATTTCTAAATATCTGCTTCTATTTTTGTCATAGTGCATTTCATTTGAAGACGTACCTATTTGATTTACTCAAGGATATTTTTTATCAATCTTAGTATTCATAATAACTCCATGATATTATTATAATATATTGTGGAACCCGGTTATAACTAGCCCGCATAACGTCACAATTCAAAATATCTATTTTGGCAAAATGCACTACCGCAGTGTATAAACATCGCGTGTGAATGAAAAATGAGAAGACATATTTTATTTTAATCAAGGTATACCACTAATTATATGATTTACAGCTTCTGGTTATTTATAATAATACAGTCGAACCCGGTTATAAGTAGCACGCGTATAGAGAGACCACGGTTGTAACGAACAAAAAGCTAGAATTGTTTATCCTAAATGATGCTTATTGACCTCTGCAAACTATTTAAGTTGGGTATAATACTTGGTTATTATGGTAACTTTTTATTAGTATTATGCATGGTTATTTGACATTATACATAACCACATTGTAATAATACCCCTATAATTGTGTGTAATGTGTTAATGTAAGTGTTAAGATTGCATTATATCGATAGAAACAACATTATTCAGTTCAGCGACTGCTGCAAAAAAACTGCAGAGAATTTTAACGAGACATTTAGATAGTGTTCGGGAAAGCGTGACCGATTCGGAATAAAGACTGTTGACAAGAAGTTCATTATTAAAATGAATGAGGTAAATTATTACATCCATAATATTAATGAAGGCAATAATTTAATGTACATATCGTAAGGGTAGAAAATTTGTGAATTAATAATAATAATATATTAAAAATAAAAATTAACTTCTATGTATTCTGTGAATTCTAAATGAAAATTATTTTTACTCCGTCTTATTCATTGAGAAATGCTGTTTACCTTAAAATCTTGTATAAAAAACGTTAACGTTTGTGTAAGGAAATAATATATTTAAGTACCTACCGAAATAATAGCATCATAAAATGTCCTATTTCAAGTAACTTAACCAGCGTTACTGTGCGATAATATAATAATAATATATTCATCGATACACTAATACCCACTACCTACTAAACTACACTCCTATTCCATTGAGTTAGCAGTTGCCTAACCAACAAAATAAACACAAGATAAGATTTACTCTACTAGGATAAAAAAACACTGAATGATGTCAACGGAGCGTGTAAAAATATTACATAATGTACTACATATAGCGTAAGTCAAAAATACACGTACCTAAATCAGCGTTTTGGTATTCAATATAGCACCTGAATAAGTTATGTCAACACGCACTATAACACCACAAAGTAAAAATAACTCAGTATTATTATTTATTCCTACTACTTATTTGCACGGTATTAGTAATGAATTAATTAGGAACACAAACAAACTACACATCACACGCAGGATCGCTTGCGGAATCAAATGTTGACTTAAAATACACAATTTTCATATCGTAATGAGGGAAAATGTAAACCCCCTAGTGCGATTCTGTGCATCACATTTCTAGATTTGCACAAATCGAACGTGGCTTTATAATCAACATTTAGGCGGGAAATGGTATTTACGGCAACGGAGCACACTTCACTCTACTGCTGGCAACACTGACACACGCGTGCGGCCGACTATGTACTGCGAACTGCCAGGAAAATATTTAATGAAACTTTACTTTACGAAACGGCGAACGTGCATAGAAGAAAACTTCCAAGGGCTGAGGACTGAGAAAAGGAAACGTTCGGCTGCCGGCGAGCGAGCGGCGCTTTGCCGACCTCCTCGCCCCGCCGCCCCGCCCCCCTCCCGCCGAGCCACACCGCTTTAGAACCCAGACAGGCAAGCAAAACCAAATCCCCGAGCAAAACAATCCATACGACTTCATAGTAACTTTATGCATTATCTTCATCTTTTCGCTAAGTGCCACGCTGCTTCACCTCGCGCTCGCTTCAGTCAGGACAGGCCTTTGCCCAACGCCATGTTGGAAGAAGTGGATGAACGATAAACATTCGCGGCGCGTTGAAATATTATTATCGTAAAATATTTTGTAATAATTAATGCCGAGGACATTGACATTTTATCATTACCCAGAAGGTTGCTGGTTGCTAGATTGTTAAATCGACCTTTGAATCGAATTGAAGAAACGATTACTCAGTAGCCACGTGATTTTCACAACACGTTTTCTTATAATATTATTTATCTGAACGCTTTGTTCCGAAGCTCTTACATAGCCCATCAAAAGTTTTGAAGATCGATGTATTAATAAGTCCAGGGTCAAGCGTGGTTTTAAATCGGTGATTAAAAAAATCTAATTAGGAAATGCGTTGGACATCGGGGAACGTCACCTGATATACCTTCGACAGGTACGCGTTATGTAAGACAATAATATGACGTGTAAAAGGGAGCGATGTATTTACACAGGCCGCCTTTATAAAGGTATATATTTAGGTATAGACGGATGCCCATAGCCCATAGTGCAGTCTGACTTAAAACAACACGGGCATGTAGAATATAGATGGACGTATCCGTCTCTCTCTAGCGCATAGAATATGGGAAGGCATTTCCTTGGTGTTTCAAGTGGTTCTCAGACTATCTTAGTTTGCGAAAATTTTTGGTAATAATTTTTTATAACATACATGCAATATGCAATCCAGTACAATTGAAATATTACGAAATAAAGTTTCCAGCAGAAAAAGTGATTTCCCAAAAGAAAAATCCTAGTCAAAGATTGTTTTGGGGAAAAATAAGTACAAATATGCTACTAAAAATAACTAACAATCACGCCATTTCCGCAAGGTTAGGTTGAAAGGATGAAACGCTCACTATTCATCCGCGATTGCGGTATGTTGTGAGACTGAAGGTAGCGGGAAGACGAAGGAGACGAGAAAGAGGAAGGTGGAGAATTACCTGGCTTTTCAGATCTGGTTACCAAATACGGCTCTACCCATTTCACGCAACGTTTCAATTCTGAATGGCGGTCTTTAAACATGGAGATACTGAGAGAATCTTCCACTTCAAAATATACTATAAACATATTATTTATGATGAATTAATTGTCGAACAAAAACAATTAAACAAATCAAATTTACTTGCGCACGACGTTATTTAAGCCCGCGACCTCTGGATTCGTAGTCTAATCTCTCGTTCCTCTTCAATATTCCCGCCCTTTCCAACGAAATGTAAAACGTAACCGGAAAAAAAAAAGTATTTTCATGTTTATAATATGTATATTGATTTTTTCAAAAACAGAATAAAATAGCGCGTCGTCAAGTTTTCATGACATGTGTTTGTTATGGATGACGTCGGTGCCACGGTTTGGAAAGCTCTGTGGCGGAAAGTTCGTGTTTTGCCGAGCTCGGCCGAAGAGTTCCGAAAGATAACTTGTTTTACTATCGGCGCAGACCTTTCGGAGGTTTTGCAGTGCGTCTAAATCTACGTTTTCAATAAACGTTTCAGTTCTATTTAGAACGATACTAGTCCAATACAAAAACGCAGAAGGATTTTATATAAATATATGAAATAAACACTTATTTTAATTCTGAATAGCATTTTAGTTGATAATATTTTGTAATGTTTTTTTTTTCCAGAACTTTCATGATTTTCAGGAAATTACTAATATGTAGGTACTTACCTACTGAAAATGTACGTCAATTAAATATGAAGTAGGTGTAATTATGGCGTTCCCACTTGGAAAATGTTGTGAGACGTTGTAAGGAGAGGAGAAGAGTAAGGTTACTGGTCACTAAACATAGCTGACGCAATTTCAAGCAATGTTTTGATTCTGAATGGTGGTATATCACCACGATGATACTAACAGCCACTAACCGAGTTTGGTGACCAAATCTGATTAGCCAGATACTTCACAACCTTTATATTTCCCGTCTTTCCCTTACCAACCCCCTTTAGCCTCACAGTATACTCCAATTGGAGATGCCATAGTCCCACTGGCTCTAAAGGCTGAGGGCAGTTGGAACTCTTGAAAACAGAAGATACAAAAACCAAATTGGGTCCTCTGAGATTTTGTCGTCAAGTTACTTTAAAAGATCTCTCAAATTCATGATTCATTTAGAAATATTCCCTTTTGACACACATTTAAAAAAAAATTCTCTATTTGATTTGAATTTAAGTGACATTTTCAAAATTGGAACTGACTGTATGAAAGATTCAGACAAGCGATAGAATAGGTACCTACATACAATATAATAACACGAAATTATTTTTATCAGCCTTTAAAAATTGGAATTATATACCGTGATATTTCACAGGTAACAATTTTAAACCTTTTCCCGCAAACAAAAATCTATTGATATTCAAACGAATATAGTAAAAAAGGTCGGGCACATTGAAGGCTATAGGCGGTGGTTTTTACAATTTATTTGGCTCGGGCTTCATGCGCCGTAAAAATGGAAACCACGTGGAATAATTTCATGTCAATATCTGCCGAGTAGCTAACTGCCAGATAGTTGTTGGTAGCTTCTGGTGGTACTAACAAATAATACACTGTCAGTTAGTTGTCGGTACATATTTCACGGTTGGTCGGATATATTCTTCGGTTGACGTTATGTATATATATAGTGAATAGCTATTATACCACACGCGTGGTGTGCTGGCGTGCAGTGCAAATAGGGTGACTGATATTTATTTTTTTTAAATAATTTTAATTAGGTTTCGATGATTTCTAATAAATGCCCTTTTATTTCTTAATAAATGCATGGTAGAATACCTATAGTACTTTCAAAAGTGTCAGTTTCTGTACAGTGAAGAAAACTCTCCGTTTTTATTAAGGCGATGCACTACGTCGTGTAATATTTTAAATTGAGCCGCTATCAATAACAACCCTTACGTAGATGGCGATAAGGTTTAATTTCCCGCTCAACACCATCCGCCTGTTCTGATTTATGCAAGTAAAAAACATGACCAAAAAGTGCCTTTTATTTTATTTTGTGAATGTTCAGGCATAAATATAATTTTTTTTTTTGATCATTTTATAAATAACTTAATTTGCCACATTATACAATAAAATCATAACCGAAAATGGGTTCGTAAGTAGGAGATTTTGAAGTTTAAAACAGTTTTCATAGGCCTTATACATTATTTTTTTCTGGGCTTATGAAAAGATTTATCTATAAAATACTCGATTATTTCAAAGGCCAAGATGTATTCTACTCGCAGTATTTAATTAAAGCATCTGAAACATTTCTAGGCGACCAAATTTTCAAACCAAAAACACATGATTTTGCATTACTACGTATGGCATCGCCTTAAGCAGATCCGTGAAAATCACCGATAGTTTGAATTATTGAACAATCAGTTCCAATTTTGAAAATGACAAATTTAAATATTTTTTTGTTAAAAATATAGGCGTTGCCCGGGTTTTACACAGAGTTTTATTCAAAATAAGATAGTAATTTTCCTCGTATATTGAACGTCCATTGTGTAAAATTTCATCAAAGAAGTATTAAAATTATACTTTAAGGAGTAGGAGAGGGATTTGTTTTTTTTTTTAATATCATGTAGACCGTTACCTTCTTCTTGCTTTGAACGTCAAGTGTGGAAATTTTCATCAACCTCGGAATAAACTGTAATAAACTCGGAACTGTAGATTTGTATGAAAAATCAATCGTCAGACAATTTTCTTAGTGTAAGTAGATATCAAAAGGTACTTCACACAATCAGTTCCAATTTTGAAAATGATGCTTTAATTCAAAACAAAATTGAATTCATTGAACCAAAGTTAGGCATCAACACAGACAACCGGAATTAGTATTTTTTAATGATTGACGATGATGATGATTGGCTAGTTAACCAACTCGCCATTTCCTCGCAGGGTAGAAGAGAGGACAAACTCGTTCCTGATTCTTCACTGATTCTTCCTGATTCGACATATATTCTCGAATCCCTTTTCCACCCAATTCCTCTACGTGTCCAAAATCCAAACCATCGTATGTTTAAAAAAATTAAAAATAAAACTAGAAGATTTGTACAGTCGTGAAAAAAAATCAATAAATTCTATAAAATAAACCCGGAAACTAAATTCTTAACATAAGTGCCTGATAATTATGAATTAATCTTTATATTTATAATGATTTGAAGTTCAGATAGTAATAAGGCATTAGACATCAAACATCAAACGTTGTTTTTATTTAAAAATTAACTGATATGAAATATTGATCTACCTACATATTTGTTTAAATCTGGTAATATTATTCGTTGTCCTGTTAAAAATGGAACTAGAGGCTTATAACGAATGATTTGAATGAATTTCACAGCAAACTATCAGTAAAGCACCAATATGCTATGAGGAAGTCGGAACACGTTTTCACACAAGGCCACCCGCGTTGATCACGTGTTCAGCTATATTCTGAATAACTAATATTTTAGTAGGAAATGATCATGCAGTTACATTTTAACGGTATCTTGATAAAAATCCGTACCTACTCATTTTTGTCCGTGTGTTCAGTTAAAAAAATTGGGTTGCGACATTGGTACGTAGCATTATAAAATTTAAAAATACACAATTTACACTTTCAGCATATATAAAAATACTAATTGTTATTATTTTCTTACTTTAAACTTATTTAAATTTTTTAATATATCCCGTGATTTTTCACGGGTCTGTGCTAGTATGTATCTATTACTACCAAAACTTTATACAATCCACTAAAATCTGTTTAATCAGCCGTAACCTAACAACTGATTGGCTATCTACCAGTTCGATTGGGCGAGTACATTGTGCGGGTAAGTAACACAATACAATTTTAAAACAGAATACTTCATGGAAATTGAATTGTCACCCTGTAAAAGTTTATTTTATGTTATGAGGTTATACGGTTGGCGTGTATGGGGCTATTGATAACATCATGAAGAACAATTCAATCATTTGCAAAACAATGTGATAACGACGCAAACCTTTCAATGTTGATACAATCTGTATCGATATCGATTGGCTTGCGTATCCTCGTGATAATGTTTTTAATCTGAGCCGTAAAAACCCACATTACCATAAGGATTCTTTGAATAATTTCGGGAGTTCAATATATTATTTGGTTACTTTTTTATTAATTTTCCAATAGTAAAAACAAATCAGACAACTATTTTGCGAGTATTATAATATTATTATTAAATGAAACAGGAATTAGTTATCCTAATAAATTTTTTTGCAGTTTTCCGCTAAGATTAATCACAATAATTGATTATTGAAGACAAAATTAGCGAATTTCTAAACGAAAATCTGAAACAGAAAAATCAGAAAAGGATACGGTCACATCTAGGACTCGAACCCAGGACCCTTGCCTTGCCGGGGCATCGCTCTACCACTGAGCTAATGGGACCCTATCCCGTTCGGTCACATTTAACTGTATCATACTTCGACTAAGAACTAGCAACATTGTCTTCATTTTTTCATCGCACATTTTTTATTGGCAACTATCTTTATGTATGATCGCAAGATTCAAGACCCGAACTATACATATTTTAAACCAGTTTTCCATAATATTGAACTAGTGAAAAATATGGTTTATTATTTTATTGTATTATTTATTTACATTTGAATTGACATTTAAAAGCTCCATAGCTCATGATGGGATGTATTGCGATGCCTATAGTTGTATTGAATCAGAATTATCAGACAAAATAATTTTCGACTTCAGAAAACAGATGTCTTTTTTAGTTTTTGGTAAAAAAAATAGAAACATATTCGATAACGGCCCGCCGATAAGTACCTAGTATGGATTCGAAAAATATAATTTTTATCTTACTTTGCTGTCCGTGGGTATGTTGTTGGTTGCAGGGAGGTAGGTACTGGGTACTGGGACTTACCGAACCTTAACACTAATGATAAGAATGACCTCGCTGGGACTATCTATTCTCGTTTCGGAAATAAACAATTTTAAATCAACAAACCGATGGCCGCCAACAATTCAATGAGTTGTTTATGTGGAATAAACAAAAAAAGTATTTATTCTGAGTTTTTTTACAGAAATATATGAACAATCCAATAATTATGATAATAATAAAAGTGTTGTCCATGAAAACAAAAAAAAAAATATACGGTGTCCGGAAATTAGTGATGCAAATAGTGATAAATTAGAGAATCTTCATCACATAGATAACCTTTAACAAATATATATTTTTACATTTTTAGATTTTTTCTGAAATTTTAGGGTTAAGAAAATTTGACAGACAGTAAACAATTGATAACAGTAGGGACCCTGTAGGAATCGCGTTTTTTTTCCAATTTTGATCTTATAAATTCCATCATCGAAATCGATTTTAGCAAAAAAAAAATAAAGCTGTTAATTGTGAAATAACCATATCCATTATAAAATAATAAAATTTACTTGATTTGAACTCGCGACCTCCGGATTCGTAGCCGACGATCGTAATCACTCAACCATGGAGGCCTTTACCTTTGAAAGTTTTTTTTAAAATATCAACAATTTTTACTTAAGGTACAGATAAAAATGTAGGACATTATATGTATAAGCTGTTAAAATTCAAAATTAAATTCGATTTTATCGGTAAGTAGGTACCTACGGTATTTAAATCAATCGAAAATTCAATTGAATCGTATGCACAAGAAAATGATTATGAGTAAGTACCTACCTACCTTAACAAAACCTGCAAATGTTATTATAAATGGTACCTTCTTACCTAGTGCTACGACCCTCGGTTGAGGCGCAGTAAATAAAAACTTAACTCTGTACGGCGAGCGGTTGTCGAGAAGTTCTCTTCGTAGTTGATGGGTAATTTGGAGATCTGGACACTGAGGATGTGTATTTAAGATCTGCAGGTGTAAGTGTGTAAGTATCTTGGGGTGATACAAGTTCCAGTGTGTAAGTATCTTGAGGTGAATATATGGATTCCACACAATAACAACTTTATAGATTTAGTTGAATTACTTTATTTAGATAGAAGTACACTTATTTACTTAATTAAATGATAAGTACATTAATTAAATGACAATGACAATAATGCGTAGAGGTGCAGCGTGTAAGCAGCACAAGTGATGTTAATTGTGAACATAGGGGAACAGCTTGTTCCTGTTTATATAGTATTCCGGGTCTCTGGGACCGTGAGAGCAATGTGGACTTTAATCCCTAAGATGCAAAAAAGGGTCATGTGACTAATTTGAATATTGCATCATCGATTGGTTTCCCAAAATAATAGGGTTCCTTTTAAAAGTGCCGAAGAAATGAATGTTTGCCATTATGGCTTACTTTTGGGGCACCGGCTAAGATTAACAGTAATATTAAAATGTAGAAAGAAATAAAGGTTGACTTTAATTACTTAGATTTATAGCATAGGCTGGGATTATAACATATCTCCCCCCTTAAAATGAAAGCAACGGTTTTTTAAGTTTAGTTGCTGTAATTATACTTCAAATTATTTTCACTTGAAGATAGATCTTGAAGAGGTACATCTTCGTTTTCCAGATTTATTAAATTTCTGAATGTCATACTTGGTTGGATCCTTGTAGTGGATCGTCTAGGATTGTTACATTGATTATATATCCTGACACAACATTTATTATCGTCGTCATTATTTAAAAAGTAAGAATTAATTATTCTAAAGAATTTACAACATTTCAATAGTTTGTAAACAATAAAAATAGTTAGCATAGCAGATAACGTATAGATAACAATTTGAAATTTTGTTGAATGTTTAATAATGAGTGGCTTTGAATTATATGATTTAAGATCGTCATTGAATTGGTCGATTTTATGAGATGCCAAATTAATGTCATCGTGTTGCAAGTTAATTAAATTTATCGGTTCAAGTTCATCTAAAGTTTCATTATATTTTTTCATATTACAGCAATTGTCATCGACAATGTTTAAAGTTGTAATAGGGTTAACATATTCTGTGATGAGATTACTTTTTGCAATTAATTGTGTGAGACCTGCATAGGCTCTACAACTTGAATTTAAAGTTAATATTCCAGTATGGAATAGTTTGATATCAAAAATATTATTTCTATCTTTACAGTCGATAGTTATTTTAGAAGGATGAGAATAAGTAAAAATCCATTTATTATTTTTTATAGGCTGCCATAAGATTATGTTGCCTTTGATGATCCTACTAAAACATTCATTAGGTATTTCATTAACATAAGCAGACAATAAAATTGTCTCGCATATTGGATCGGAGAGAGTGGATAACACATCTAGATCCTTACATACAAAATTTTCATTGGTAATAGTTTTACAATTATTCTTAAAATTATCAAGGTACACATAAAAAGATTTGTCCTTTGTGATTGCTAAATATTTATGGTTAGGAATAATTAAGGAGAAGGTATTAGGGATATCAATATTTGGAACAGGTAGAGGAACTACATGAAATAGGTTGTATTCCTGCGAAGTTACTAAAGGTATTTTTGTTATGAAGATGAGTTTATCATCAATATAATAAGCAATTAAATCTGATATATCGATTAAAGAATGAATATTTTCGAGTTTTAAACTTAAGGGGAATTCTTTTCCGCTTGGTAAATGTTTAATATTAGAGTTTAGTTCGAAGTAAAGTTGTTGAGGAGTAATTATGTCTGGATGTAAAATTCCTTGTTTAGAAAATAAAATAGCATTGATTAAGGAATCAATTTGTTCATAAAAGTATTCGGTTGTTTCGAATAAAGAGCTTGTTTGCGAGATAAGTATATTTTTAATTTCTTGCATATTCATTTTATCGTGGTCTTCCTTAAAATAGTTATTTATTTTTATAATATTTTTATTCATAGTATATTCGTCATAGTTAAGTTTAGTAAGGGTAGAATTGAAATTTATGAGAGTCGATTTAGTGACTTGTAATTGTTCTTTCATCAGATTATAAATATGTTTGTCATCTGACATGACGCGTTCAATCGCATCGTCATAATATTGCGCATCTTCGGAGTCGAGGGTTCCGAAAACAGCTTTAAATATTTTTCCAACACCATCGATTAAACCGCGTTTTGTGCGTTGGTTGGAAACGAGGTGTGTTATTGATTCATATTTAGTTTTACATTTTTTAATAGTATTAAAAACAGGTTTTAAAAGATCTTTGCAATTGTCGTTAGGTACGTATGATAAATATTTGGAACATGTGCTTTTAGTTAAGGCATAATTATCTTCTAAAATTCGTATTTGTCTAGGGAAAGGTACTAATATTTAAGTAGGTAATAACTTTCCAATCATCATTATAAACTTTTAATTTTCCAATTTGATCGAAGAAGAGTCCATTTCCAGTGGTTATTGGTTGGACGTCTTGGGAAAGAATTAAAATAGTCTTGAAGGACCTGGAACAGGAGAGAAAGCGCGATATGGCTTAATTCTGTTAACATGGAATCTTTTTAATGAATTATTTTCCATTCTTATGGTAACATTATGATTATTATGAACCTGTACAATCTTGTACGGTCCTTTCCAATTAGGAATAAGTTTCTTGCTAAATGATTTAGGTTTATTAGTATTTTTTATTAATATTAAGTCGTTAATTTTGTAAATATTATTCGATACATTTTTATCGTAATATTTTTTGGATGTCTCTTTGGCATGTCCGATTCTTTCACGGGCAAGTGATCTGGTAATGGCGAATTTATACTTCAATTGGTTAAGATAACTTTCGTAAGTTGGGTTTGAATCTGGGTTTTCTAAGGAGCTTGGTAAAATAGGTTTATGTCCAAAGACAAGTTCGTAAGGAGTGAATTTAGTTGTACAGTGAGTACTTGTATTATATGAAAACATAGCTAGAGGGATATAGTCGTCCCAATTTGTTTGGTCGCTATCTATATAATGAGTAAGATAATCCTTTAAAGTAGAATGAGAGCGTTCTAGTGCTCCATTTGTTTGTGGGTGATAAACGGTAGTTTTCAAATGTTTTATTTTAAATAGGTTGGTAAGATGTTTAATTAAATTACTAGTAAATTGAACACCTTGATCTGTGAGGATTGACTTAGGTATTCCATAGTGAGAAAAGAATTTAACGAGGCAATCAGCTACAGTTTCTGTTTCTGTAGAGTTAACTGCATAAGCTTGAGAAAACTTTGTAAGATCGTCTTGAAATGTGACGATGTATTTATTATTATTGACAGTTTCATTAAGTGGTCCGACTATGTCGACCGCAATTCTTTCAAAAGCTTCCGTGGAAGTGGTAGTGATTTCCATTGGAGCTTTATATGCTCTTCTGTCAGTTTTATTTTTCTGACAGTGGATACAATTTTTCACATAATTTTCTATGTCATCTTTCATTTTTTCCCATCGGTATCTTTCTTTGATCCGACTGTAGGTTCTGAAGAAACCTGGATGTCCGGCCATAGGGCTATCGTGACATTCTTTTAATATTACGGGAATTTGCGAAGTTGAAGGGTTAATGATTTTATTGTGATTAATATTGATTTTAATCTTTAAGTTCCTAAAAAGATATTGAATAATTTCCTTTATTTTTATAAAAGGAATGGAATCAAATGAGTTTTGGAAGTTCGGTAACGTAATTTCAGTTACACGTTTTTCAATAAGTTTAGATCTCAAATTTTTAAGTGTTAGGAAAATATCTTTAGGAGTTGCTTTGTCGAAGTAATGAGTTTTGGTAAAGCAATGAAAGTAAGTTTTCTTATTATCTGTTGATTTTGATTCATGAATACCATATAAATTTTTTGGTATTTCTAAAAGTTCGTCAGTGTCTGAACAATTGGATAATATTTCAGCACAGAAAGGGTTTTGATCATCTAGATCGATAGAAGTTGGGTATGCCATATATTTTGACATATTATTTATAAAGAATGAATCATGTTCATTAAAACTAAAAATAGTTGGTTCATTTTTATTAGAATAAAATTTCACGTAATTTTCGTAAGTATCATTATTTATATTATTTTCTAAAGGTATTGGTGATAGAGTATCATCTATTTCTAAATTATTTGTAGGTAAATTATTAAGATAAGTTTCTAAATCATCGACATTTATTTCGTCGAGACATGGTTCGTTTAAAAGATCAATAATATCTTGAGAAGGTGAATTTTCATCTTCTGTTACAATGTTTATTGGAATACGAGACAAACAATCGGCATTAGAATTTATTCTGCCTGGTTTGTATTCTATTTCGTATTCGTATTCTTCGAGTTTTAATCGCCAACGTAACAATTTGCTACTGGGATTGGTAACATTCATTAACCATTTTAATGGTCTGTGATCAGTGTAAATTTTAAATTTTCTTCCGAAAAGGTAAGGACGGAAATGTCCTACAGCCCAAACAATGGCTAAAAGTTCTTTTTCAGAGGTACTATAATTACCTTCTGCTTTATTTAAAGTTCTGGACGCATAAGATATTGGTAAATCTTCTCCAACTTTTCCTTGGCTCAAAATTGCACCTATTGCATAATTTGAGGCGTCAGTAGTTAAAACGAAATCTCTAGTGAAATCTGGATATTGTAATATAGGATAAGAAGTTAATTTTTCTTTCAATGTATCGAAAGCATTTTGCTGTTCGTTTTTCCAGTCAAATTTAATATCTTTCTTTAGAAGACAAGTTAAGGGTTTCGTAATTTTACTGAAGTTTTCAATAAATCTTCGGTAATAACCAGCTAGACCTAAGAATGATTTAATTTCTTTAGGATTCCTGGGAATAGGAAATTCAGAGACTGCTTTGATTTTATCGGGGTTAGGAGTAACACCGTCGTTTGAAATTAAATGACCTAAATAAGTTACTTCTTTTCGCATGAAATGACACTTATCTGGTTGAATCTTCAGATTATTATCGGCAAGTCTTTGAAATATAGCTGTGAGTTTTTTAGAGTGATCTTCTATAGAATTTGCGTATATGACAATGTCATCTAAATAGACGAAACAATATAATCCTTGTAAGCCGATTAATGCGTTATTCATTAACCGTTGAAACGTTGCTGGAGCAGTCTTAAGACCGAAAGGCATACGTGTATATTCAAAATGTCCATTGGGAGTAGAAAAAGCAGTTTTAGGAATATCATCTTCGTGCATAGGAATTTGATGAAATCCGCTAACAAGATCTAGTGTTGTGAAGTATCTACAATGACCTAATTGATCTAAGATATCTACAATGTGAGGTAATGGAAAGGCGTCTCCGACAGACACGTCGTTGAGTTTCCTATAGTCTACGACTATTCTCCATTTAGGTTTTCCTGAGGAGTCATTTTTCTTTGGTACAACCCATATAGGAGCTGACCATGGTGAAACACTAGGTTGAATAATACCATCTTCTAACATTTTATCTATTTGTTTATTTACTTCTTCTTTATGTACTTCAGGGTATCTATAATTTTTCGTATGTATTGGACTTTGAGTATTTGTTATAATTCGATGTTTAATAGCATCGGTTGCTGTAAGTTTGTCGCCTTCGAGATAAAATATGGAATTATAATTGTCGCAAATATCTAATAAGGAATGAATTTCTTCCGAATTTAAATGATCTATACAAATTTGATCACGAATTAATTTTTTACGTTTTTTACCATCATTATTAGAATTTTGATTAAAATGGTAAACATTTTCTGGTATAGGTTTTAAGTAAATTTTCATGATATTAATGTCAACATATTCGTCTGTTGAATTCAAAATAGTACAATACGATTTATTATTCGCATCTACTTTAGTTATAGCATTTGCTAAATATACACCTTCAATAGGTATTTTTACGTCGATAATCCCTTCTTTAATTTCAGGGTTTAAAATATCGATTTTAATAAGAGTTTCTGATCTAGGGGATAAGGTAAATATAGGAGTCAAATGCTCATTAGGATCAGAAATATGTAATTTTAAAGAGTAATCGTTAATACGTATTACGTTATTTTTATAATCAATTTTCGCATTTTTGTTTTCAAAAAAGTCGTTCCCTAAAATTCCGTCATAACCAAGGTTTAAAAAGTCACTATCCACCGCGTGGAGATCATGAATAATAGTTTCATTGCCGAAACTTAATTTAATTTGAACGATTCCAATAGATTCAATCGATTTTTTCGATCTACTTATGCCATTAATCTCTATAATTTTGCCCGAATTTACGGAAGTACCTTCGCCAAGACAGTGAGTCTTGATGAGGGATACGGCTGCTCCTGTGTCGACAAGAAAATGTCTTTTAAAAATAATACCATTTGTAGGTATTTGAAGAACCACATGACGCAACGTATCTGAATGAGATGGCGAATAATTTATATAATTTTTATTAATTAAATTTTTATTAGATGTTAACATGGAACGTTTGAATACTCTTGAGCCTAGCTCGCGACTTACAGTAGATCGGCTCGAGATTCTACTGCAGATCTGGAGTTTAAATGATTTACCTTTGAATCATTTTTCCTTGGTAGGGAAGACGAATTAAGAGTTGCAGAGTTGTTGGGATTTGGATTTTCATTTTTATATTTTAATACTCTGCACTCATCTATTATGTGACCAGGTTTTTTACAGTACCTGCACATTTTATTATTATAATTTTGTCCCGAATTTGGACTAAAATTTTTATTATAGTTATTATTATAACTTGATCCCGAATTTGGGTTATAAGATTTATTAAAATTATTATTATTATTTTTTACGAACATAACTTTACGTGTATTAAAGTTCGAATTATTGGTTTGATTTTTATTTTTATAACAATTGAAATTGTTATGTCCCGATTTACCGCAAATCGTACATGATTTATTATTAATGTTATTAGTTTTAGAGGAATTCAGTAATTTATTTATTCTCTCTTCCTCTAGTGATATTGTAAATGCTTCATTGAGGTCTTTCGGATTGCGCGATCTCAATATTGTAGCTATGGAAGGGTTAGTTCCATACATAAATGTTTGCATACCGAGTTCTTGGATGCTGGCTGTTCTGCCTAACATTTCTGCGGGATTATTATTATTTTGATTAATTGAGACTAAGAGGTTTTTTATGCAATTTTCTATCCGTAAAATATATTGGGATACGTTCTCGTTATGAAATTGTTTGCAATTTTGCAATTCCAATAATAGGTGTGCATAGTGTTTGCGTTCACCGAATGATCTTTTTAATAGATCTTTTAATTCTGACCAATTATTGAGAACGTGATTGGCACAGATGACTTCTGCTTGGCCTTCTAATGAAGTTAATATATATGAAAGGAGCGTATTCTGTTGATTAGGCTGAGCTAGTACTACAGCCCGGTCGCAATTAGTTAAGAAGGCACAGAGTTTATCTCTGTTTCCATCGTAAGATTTGATAAATTTAAATAAAACAGGTAATGGTAAAGTCATTTCCTGGGATTCCTGAGAGGACGAAGTAGGTTTATCGTTCATTTTGAGAAGTATTTATTATTATTAAAGAAATTAACTGAATTTAACGCGAATTAATTTAAGAGGTTTTTATTCAATTTTAATTATTTTACGAAATTTATTATTACGCGTTGAAGAAAGAAAAAGAAATATAAGAGTTTCACTAATACACGGTTCACGGTGTATAAGCGAGAAGAAATGCATTAATTGTCAATAAGGGAATTGGGAAAATACAGTGTAAAAATTTCTACAGGACAAAAATTTTTATGGACTTACAGTAGAAGAAGGACGAGTCGCCAGTTCATACTGCTTGTAGAAGTGAAGGTCTCGATGCTCGTGGTTTAGAGTTGACAGGATTGGATTCTTGGCTGCTTGAAGAACTGAAGTTCACCGTAGATGTTGTCTCCGCGATCTACGTTGTTGCCGTTTTCTTCTCTTCTCCAGGGTCACGTCGATGAGTTAGGTTGATTTCAGGGAGAGCCGTCCCTGCCTTCCGAAAAAGGGTTTCTCCGAGGAGAGTATCAGCCAGACTTGTCGTCGTTGTTCCGGTGAAGTGATGAGGTAGGAGTCTTCCGTCGTCACAGAAGGTCCTTTGGGAATGTCTTTGCAATCCCGCTTCTGACACCAATTTGCTACGACCCTCGGTTGAGGCGCAGTAAATAAAAACTTAACTCTGTACGGCGAGCGGTTGTCGAGAAGTTCTCTTCGTAGTTGATGGGTAATTTGGAGATCTGGACACTGAGGATGTGTATTTAAGATCTGCAGGTGTAAGTGTGTAAGTATCTTGGGGTGATACAAGTTCCAGTGTGTAAGTATCTTGAGGTGAATATATGGATTCCACACAATAACAACTTTATAGATTTAGTTGAATTACTTTATTTAGATAGAAGTACACTTATTTACTTAATTAAATGATAAGTACATTAATTAAATGACAATGACAATAATGCGTAGAGGTGCAGCGTGTAAGCAGCACAAGTGATGTTAATTGTGAACATAGGGGAACAGCTTGTTCCTGTTTATATAGTATTCCGGGTCTCTGGGACCGTGAGAGCAATGTGGACTTTAATCCCTAAGATGCAAAAAAGGGTCATGTGACTAATTTGAATATTGCATCATCGATTGGTTTCCCAAAATAATAGGGTTCCTTTTAAAAGTGCCGAAGAAATGAATGTTTGCCATTATGGCTTACTTTTGGGGCACCGGCTAAGATTAACAGTAATATTAAAATGTAGAAAGAAATAAAGGTTGACTTTAATTACTTAGATTTATAGCATAGGCTGGGATTATAACACTAGGTACTGTGTGTAAGTGCATTGATAACTAAGCAACATTGATCACATTACATCGCTCTAGTTCGCCACCACATTATCCTTGCGTTATAATTATAGTTTGTTATTCTATTTACAATGGAATTCTTCATCCATCTGTATTCTCTCCCACGAGGTAGCCTCTTACCCGGTGCACATTCAAAGTAGACTCTTTCTACCTCTATAGTGAACTTTGAACAATACGCCATGAGCATGAAACTTAAGATTATTTTATGAAAGGAAAGAGAGGAAGTTATAGTATGCGTACCTATCTATTGAATATCGCACAATAATACCAATAATAAGAATAATAATTTACAGGTGGAAGAAATTCAACACTACCAACCAAATTGTATTTGGGTCGAAACATAGACATCGAAATTGATAGACTTGCACTAATATGAAATCCGAATTTTCGACGACCTGGAGGCAAATCACATGCCCATATTATTGGCACCAGGAGGGTTCGAGAATGCTTTGAATAATCTACATTAGTTGTAGTTGATTTAGCTGTAATGGGGGAGTGTTTTAAGCAGGCAGCAATTTGCGCGCCATTGAGAAAAGGATTGGTAATTCGTAAGCAAATTTTATTTTCGCGGACTAAATGGTGATATTACAATGCAATTTGCCTATTTACTGCTAGATTCATTTGTTGAAAATTTTTTATTTTTTATTTTTATTAGGTACAATATTTTTTTACAATTCAAGGTTTTCAGTAATGTAGGCCTCACTGGGTGGCTTGCCCGTGCTGAGGCCTTCATTTTATAATATAAAAAAAACTACATAATATATTTAATGAGAAAAATTATACATTTAAAATTAAAAATTCATAATAATATATTTAAAATTTTTAAAAAAATAGTACATTGAAAATAATCTTGTGTGTTTGTGAGTGATGTGTGTTTATATTGGTTTTGTGTGTTAATTGTAGGTTTTATTTTTATTTTATGCTATGAAATTTTGGTAATATTGTCTTTTTTGTTCTTTAATCCATTTTGTAATTTTGTGTGTGAATTTATTTTTTATTTTCTTCAATTTTAATTTCAAGTTTTAAACTGTTGAAAGCTTTTATTGCGTGGTATTGGTAGTGTCTTTGTCCAAAGCTTGAATTTACTGTCGGAGTTTTTATGTTAAAATTACAGAAAGAGAACGGTCACGCCTCCTCTGCGCTCCGCGCAACTTGGTTTGTTCCCGTTTCCCGGACGGGCTAGTCTATCAATTAGGATGTTTATGGTTGCAATACATGTAGATACCTACCTACCCCACCATTATATAAGTCTCTTGGGTCAAGAAGCCTACAAGGACTTAATATACATTTTCTAAAATCATTAATATATTGGATGATACATTGAAGCCGAAATATCATCATAGTTAATGTGATAGTTATTCGATTTGCAAAGACTAGTCAATCAACTTGGATGTCTATGGTTGCATCAGAGAAAGCAGATGGGGTATCTACATAGTATTATTATAGATTAGGTTCGGTTAGGTTAGCGTACCTTAGGTACGGTAAGGTTTTGTTGTACATACGCACTATCCGGAATCATTTTGAGAACCCAACCTTATTTTACTTAAACTTTTCAATATTACCGGTAGGTACCTAAAGAGAAATTTATCTTTACAGCAGTTTCCCTTTTAATAATAAAAAAGGATTATAAGGAAGACTGTTATAATTTTTTTGCAAACTGCAATGTGTGATTGATATTTTGACTTTGATATAATACAAAACAATGTTCTTTAAAAAATATTTAAGCATGTGTTTAAAGTGTATTTGGTCTTTTGGTAGCTATCTAGTACATATCTATCTTCCGTATAGTAATTTCCAAGCCCCAGACAGAATTTTCAGGTGAGCTAGACACCACTAGACATCACCAGACACCGACATGCGAGTATTTGAAGACCTCCCCGGCGGTGAATGCACCCGGCCCACCCCCCATCTCACTACCCAACCTCCCACTACCTATCAACCACCTACCTACAGGATTTTCCAATAAGAAGTGTTATTTTGAATAGCCCGCTATTTCGGTAGATGTTACTTTTGAAGCTGTCATTTTTTAACATTTGACAATTAAAAACTACGCCATTAATAAAAATGGAACGATACACGCTTCAACAACGCATTGAAATGATTAAAATTCACTTGAGTGAATCAAATGCAAATCATCTTGAGTGATGAGGCCCATTTTCACCTCGGTGGCTTCGTCAACAAACAAAATTGTCTATATCAATCTGGGGCTCGGAAAACCCCAGAGTTATTGTTGAAAAGCCTCTCTATCCTCAAAGTGTGACTGTTTGGTGCGGTTTATGGTCCGGCGGAGTCATTGGACATTACTTTTTGGAAAATGAGGCTGGAGCAACAGTTACGGTGAATGGATTGCGCTATCGAGAGATGATTAATGATTTTTTATGGCCGGAATTGGATAGTATTGATCTGGACAACGTTTACTTTCAACAAGACGGCGCTACGTGCCACACAAGCAACGAAACCATTGATATTTTACGATTGAATATCAAAATAACACCTCTTATTGGAAAACCCTGTAATATCTAGTGGTAATGGTATTGCCAAGTACATGTATCTATCTAACCTTAGGGCAGCTGAAACTATGCAAGTCTCATTATAGCCAACGCGAATATAGATAAGGTAAATAGATTTGTTGGTAAGATGCTTTGAGAGAAAATGTTAAAGTTCGATTTGCTACAATTCACCCACCCTCATCTACACCAGAGTCAGGTGAAAATAAACGATTAAAGAATATCTACTAGAATAATATCGTATACAGTTTTTGTCACTGATTATTTTCCACGATATTCATTAAGTTCACTGAAAAACTTAAAATACTGTTTTCCCCAAGTTTTCCATCTCTTTATTTTCTGTATTTTTATAGTCTTGGATCATGAACATATAATAATGAAATCTTCACTGTAATCTCATTTACATATTATTAAAAATTAGTAGTAAGGATGTTTAAAAGTAATTAAAAATGTATTGTGTGTTTTTTTCTGAAATAATTATAAAATACGAGTATTACATGATGTTTTATTAGTGCAGTTGAGTGATTTCGGTTTCAGACTATAATTGGTATCAGTATGTTTTCCATTTCTAATCTCCCTATGTTATGTATCCATCTTTTTATTTGAGATTTAAATGTTATAATATTGTTGGGTTTTGAATGAGAGTTGGATTTTGTTGTAGAATTTAGTACCATAGTATAAGAAGCTTTTTGCCCAAATATTGTATTTGTAATTGCTTGTTGTATATGCTTTTGACCCAGAGATTTAGTGCATCTGATAAACCTCGTTGTTATTTCTTGTGTTTTGTATAGTGATATCAACTAAAGAGAAAAACCGATTGAGTTGTGTTATAGGCATGTCCGTAATGCCAGAATTAAGCTATTTTTTTCTTAGCTTCTGATGAAATTGACAAACATTTTCATGTTTTAATTCTTTCTCGAATAGATCATCGATTTTATATAAATTATCTGTTCACAGTTTAATAGAATCTATATCGTTAAGGCGCTTTTTTATTTTTTAAAGCATGCTTAGCAAGCAGCTTTGAAGAATTGTGATTATAAGAATGGCACTACTTTTCTAAAAACTAATAGGAACATACCTACATTACACGGTATTTAAGTATTTATTGACTGAGCGTAACGTCCTGTTTTAACTCGACCATTTTGATTTTCGTCTGTCCGTAAATTTGTTGTACGTTCCGTTTCCTTTTTAGAAAATCTGCTGTATCCACTCTATTATTCAAGCAAGCCTTACTTTGAATTGATTGCGAACTTTGACTAGGTGGCTAACTTTGACTACTGTTCTATAAAGATTCTCTTTTCAAATGTGAAATCGTCGTGTATTTTCTTACTGTTTTTTTTTCAGTATGATGATACCTACCGTCCATTAAAAGAAATCGTGAAAAACAAACCTCAATGTAATTCCTTACTTGAAATATTTTTTTACAGAAAATATATGGTTTATAATTAAGTAGGTATCTACTTAAAAATATTATGATTTCAAAGCATATTTTGGCTTTGATTATTATATAAGAGAACATTAGAAGCATACTTTATATACTTGTTAGAACTCGAGGTCTACTGTTTACACTAGTAATACACCTATAAGCCAAAAATACGCTCATTCGATGTCAGCGCGCATTTTATTTATTTTGCGGCGAAATCTTGGCAAGAAAAAGCTCCCTAGACGTCATGAAAACATAATGTGTCGAGCCCCCACGTAGCAAATAGTCCCAAAGAGAGTATGAAATAATCTGTCAACCTGTTGCGACGGTATCCTGCCCTAAGAGGCTACATTAACCCCGCCTCGAGACCTCGGGAGCTTACAAGGGTTAGGGATAAGGAATTGCCAGGCGTTAGCTGCCTTTACCTAACCTAACTTGACCTTGCTGGGTCGCTAACAGAAGGGGAGCCCATGCATGGGAAATTGGGGTATTCGGGGTATCCCGGACCATGCTTGCTCTCCTGGCATTTCGACCTCAAACCCTTTTAGATGACCCGTGTTTATCATGAATTATTTGTTGATGTTTGTAAAGCGTTTACATTGTTGCTTGTCGTAATTATAACAAATGGAGTGGTAGATTTTGTCAGTATCGTTCCGGTGAAAGATCCGGTAAAAATGTAGAATTACCCTTCCTGCCGGAAAAGTGTGAATATACGAGTATTTTTGTATTTTTCTGGTGCCCTTACCTATCAGATATTGGCTAAAATTAGACCAAAATTCACTCCGCAGACTGCAGTCCAAAACAACAACTATACAATTTCAGACATTGTACTGACGAAGGTAGGGTTTTTAAGACAGGTCGACAGTAAAAAAAAACAATTGTTTCAAAGAAAATATGTAACTAATTGATTAATATATAGTCTTAAATTATGTATTTAGAGTCCAGCAACTTTAAGGTTAGCCTAAAATTAAGTAAATATTCGTAACTAGTAGCGTAGAAGTCTCGTAGACGCCCATAACGCCGGTTCAAAATGTATTGATTAGATTCTACATTGATTGCATTGCGAATGCGTTTCCGCTCGTAGTTCCCGCAACTAGGAAATGTTAACGTCTGTATTCTGTATGCAATAGTTCCTCGCTTTCATAGCTCTAACTAGTAAATTATAGTGTAGGGCATATAATTATTTATTCCTGGTAGTCAACTGGTGTAAGATTATTCAGTTTTCACGTTGGTCAACTGGTGTAAGGAAAACTATAGCATTCAACAGTGGAGGGAATAGTAATATTTATTCTTGGTGATCAATTGGTGCAAGGAATATTATTCACCGATATTCAGCAGAATAAAACTCTATTTCACAAATTATCATATTTACCAGCAGCTAAATCCTTAAAAACATAATAAAGGTACGTATTTTTGTTATAAGCAGTTATTCTTGTAGACGATAACTAGACAACATAATCTAACGTAGACAAACATAAGATTTTAAAATGGTATAATAAAGCAGTAAGCACGGGTAGAATACCTAACCAGTCAGTCCACATTATTATTAAACTTGTTGTAAATAATTAAAAAAAAAAAGAATATTCCTTACACCATTTGACCACTGATACAGGGAATATACAACTGGTGTAAGGAATTATTAAAATATTAATTATTCCCGGCAGTCAATTGGTGCCAATTCACAATTCAGTGTTATTATATGTACAAATTAACGCTTTATTTAATTGTAAATGTAGTAATGCGTCTTAATATCAGGTTTCTTAGCCTTATCTACATACAAAGTGTTTATTTTGTTTATCATCAATATTGATAACAAATCAAGGATATTCATAACATTCAAGCGTGTTTTATGTGCCAACAAATAATAATATTCTTTAAACGTTTTCGGCCTCACTTTTATAATCTGACTGCGGTGAACATTTGTGGATTCCAGGAAAAAACTTCAAGGAAAATACTTATTTAAAGTACGCCTTTTTACATTTAATCTGATGTGACTAAGTGGCTGATAAACTTTTCGCTTAAACTCTGAAAAATGAGTTTTATAACAGTATGGGGACAAAATCTTTATTGTTAATTAACTAATTAGCTAACCATCACGCCGTTTCTCCTCAGGGGTAGGCAGAGAGGATGAAATGTCAAACAACTCGGTCTTGGCACACACTCCTTGTTCATATTATAATTCACATACAGACATATTCATACATTCTCTTCTATTATTCTGACTCTTGACATGGTCCGACTTACTTAAGTCTAAGATACTTATCTGATTCACTTTATCGTGTCTTCCTAGGGCGTCCCCGACTTCTGCTACCATTCACATTTGCGTCATTTATTATATTATCCTTACACTCCTTTCTTCGCTCATTCGCTCTACATCCCCAAACGCTTACATCAGCCTTGCATTCTTTGCGTATCTCCACATATCTCAAACGATCATACATGTGTTTACCACACATACGTTTCAGGGATCTCATTTCTACAACATTCAGTCGAATTTATTATACGTGCAATATACGTAATATAGCATTACCTGAATTTGTATCTTATCATGATTTTTTGTCCCATTATTAAACTCTCTAGCGTGCTCTCTAAAATGCTCTAGCGTCCTAAAATTTGTACGTATTTTTCTGTTTGGAATTTCAAGGCCGACACAGCTACTTTCAGTTTACTACGTAATTTAGATCTATGGAGCTATGTAAAGCTATGGAGCTATATAGCTTTGAGGAATACACAAGTCAACAATGAGTATATTGTAAGAGTGCCTCATATCACCAAGAATATAGGTAATAAAGTCGCAAGTCAAATAGAGTCCAGACATTGTCGTCTTTAGCGCAAATTGGTTTTAACATGATTTCTGTAAAAAAATATTAGAAAGAAAAAGGATAATCAAGGGAAACTGTCAATGATAATCTTAGCCATAACATTGTATTTTTTTTAATTGCTTATTTTATGCGTTCATATATTTCCAATGAAAATACATTTTTTAGTGTAATAGATTTGACGTAAAGACTAATGGTTTTTCTGCACTTTTCAGTGAAAACCGAAATGGGTACTTATGTAAAATTGTACAAGAACCCCAATCATCAGCGAAATCGGTTAGAAAAATGCCCTCAATATAAATCCTTATTTGAATGCGTTTAATTCAAATATAATACTATCTGATATCCAAATATTCCGAGAACCGAGTTTACTTGTCTTTCCCTAAAACGGGATAATCCAATGTCCTCCCGGCGCTGTCTGTCTGCAAAGTCCGGGAAAATCTGGCCCTAGGGAAATTATTTAATGTCCTAAATGGAAGCGAATTAAATGCAACGAAATTACAGAAAAATAAGGCTTTTTACGATGCTAACAGCGAGTACGATACGAATCTTATTGAAAAACTGCGAACACAGTTTAGCTACGTGATATTTTAATACTTGTTTTATGAATTGAGGTTTAGTGTTGATTATAATTACATTAATTAACCTAACATAAGCAAACAAAACTTGGGACTCTAATTAATACTACAAAAAAATTAACTGATTGATGGAATGATTATTGTTTTTTTTCTAAAGTACAACGAAGGAAATATTATACCATTTCAAAAACTAGATTTTAAACTAAATTAACTCGGGATTAATTGTTTTATTTAGGATTGTGATCAATAGAAAAGCTATATTGGTTTGCGTAATATGGTATTTCGTATTTGTGGCACACGAACAACTGATCTATAATAATTGTCACGAAATTTATAAAAGTGCTAATAACTCGAAAAATAAGTCATGTTATGATATTTTTTGAGTTGCCCATCCAAGGTATAACGTTGACTTTTGGGACATCCTGTACAAACATCAATTGAACTGGCAATTCAAATACGCAAAAAAAGAAACAAACCAAAAAAACCGGTTCGATCGATTTTTATTACTGAAATTCTTTAGGCAATTTCCGCTCAAACTTTGCAAATTTGAACACTGTAAATAAAATCAACATAACCGTGATTCAAATTTATACTGTACTGATTTGAATGAAAAGAGAAGTCGTCAAGTTACATATGATATTTCGACTCCTAGACTCCAGAACCCAGAGAGACCTATAACATTTATTGACAAAAAAGTATTTCAATTTCACCCGAAGTAAGATTAAATTGAGCATACTTTGGGCACACCGACACGCCCACAACACATTGCACTTCTGTCAACATATTCTAAAAGTGTAGTTTAAATATAGAATTTTTCATACAACGCAGATTTGAATAGCTGTAAAGATAGTCATTTATCATATTGTGACTTCATTGAGCACATCAAATATTTGTGCCCGCATTTCATTCAAGAAAGCAGATACATTTATCTCCGTTACGAGAGAAGCGTATAAGATCGGATGTAAAACAGCGTGACGAATAATAGCGGGTTCACGAACGGCGGCCTTTTCACCGCCCTCCGCTCTCCGCCCAGCGCTCTCCGCCCAGCGCCCTCCGGACCCCGCTCACTCGCAGCCGCTTGTCACGTCTGATGGCTGATAGGAACGGATATATTCAATATAAACTGAAAGATGAATAACCACCTGTTCAAACAATGCCTCGATCCCATTGCCAAACAACCTACCCCAACGACAAACGTCAAAACAATCTCGCGTGTGTGATTTTATTTGCATATCATTTTTACAGTTGTGAGCTTGCTTTACAATGATTCCTATACAGGGACGTAAAATGAAAATAAATGTTAACCTGGAATATTTATTATTTTAATATTGTAATTAATATTAGTAAAACCTGTCATAGGACACAATTCGCAATCTTTGAAACTTTTTTGAATCGTTCATCACCTTTACTTTTAACCTTCGAATCTTTTAGGATCATTTTCATCATCTTTACTTTTGACCTTCGAATCTTTTAGGATAATTTTCATCATCTTTACTTTTGACCTTCGAATCTTTTAGAATCATTTTCATCATCTTTACTATTGACCTTCGAATATTTTAGGATAATTTTCAGCATCTTTACGTTTGACCTTCGAATATTTTATGATCATTTTCATCTTGATTTTTTTTGACTTTCAAATCTTTTATGATAATTTTTATCATCATTACTTTAGATCTTTGTAACTTTTTAGATGTAAAATAATGATTTTTAATATTTTCAGACAGAAGAGTGGTAACTAAGCTTACCGAAAGTATGGATACAATTTAACAATTTATGTGCGATTGCAATACTCGATCTATCACATTTGAATAAGTAAGTATACCATAAAGAAAATATTCTGAAAATCTGCTAACTAAGTCCTAATTCTGTAAGGTTGAGGTTTAGTGAGGTCATTGCATCCAGAAAGCAGTGTTCATAAAATTATATTGATTTTTAAATTTAGAAAAATTAACTTTTCCATACTGAAAACGATTCAAAAAGCATTCCATAGACAAAACGCAAAATGTTCGCCAAAAGAACATGGAATTAATTGCGTCCGTACGTTCGAAAATCGAACCCACCCGGTGGGGAATGAAGAAAGTAAAAAAAAGACGTAGGTATTGTAAGGTTGGGTATCGATTGTGACTGGCACGCGTGCGCAGTGCCGGCTGAATACATTACTCGGGGCGGGCGCAGTACTTCGTGGATGTATGTACGTCCAAATTTGCAATTACAACGTCGGTAGTCGGTAGTCGACGGAAAGTTTTCTCCTGCCCCTGCTCCCGCCTCGTCTGAACGTTTTGCAGCGCAAACTTGGGAAAGCTTCGGAGCTTCTAGCGCACTCCGCTTTATTCTACTCGGCGCGCGGCGCTGCCGACGTGCGCTGCTGCTTTTACGGTGAAATTTATTTATATTCCAGACGCAATAAGTTTAGAAAATTTTACAAACTCAATTTTGCAAAGAATATATTTCCGATAAACTTTAAATTTGCATTTGATATTATTAAAAGCTGATTATAATTGATTTTTGCCGTGGCACGAGAGTCCCAAAATGCTCGCAGACAGGTGGACGATGGAATCGCTTATGAGGCTGTTGTTTGGCTGAAGGAAGGAGATGGGGAGGAGGAAGGTTTTGAAGTTTTTCCGGCTTTCAATTCTAGTGGTTGTTTTGTTGTGGTTGTAATCAGGGACGGCGTGATAAAATAGGTGTGTTGGGAAATAACTGGCTATTCGGACATAGTCTCTAAACATAACTAAAGCAATTTAAAGCAATTACTGAATTATTGGAAACTATTTATAAATAACACCCAAATGAACGCATTAAATTTTACGCCATTTTGAATAGTTTTTCTTCTATGCACCTATCGCATTCATATGTTTTCTAATGGATTATTGTATTGCCCTTGTCTGGGCTAGTCTACACTCGACGGTCTATGTCGTCTACGAAGGGTTAGTTAGTGCCTACCACTGAATAGACAATACACTCTAGAAATGTCTTCCATAAATTCTGTAAATTCTGCCTCAACACAGGCTAGCCTAGTGAGGCGGTATTTGAGAAACCTCAACTGTACTTCCATAAATTCGTAAATTCTGCCTTAACACAGGCTAGCCTAGTGAGGCGGTATTTGAGAAACCTCAACTGTACTTTTATTTTCTATTTACCTTCACAATATTATGTTTGTATTAATAGTTCTTCATTTTTGTTAATTTAATAACCTTAATTATAAAATTTACAAATCAATGTACACCATAATATGTATGTATAGTTGTAATGTGTAAACTTTCCTAAATAAAGATATTATTATTATTATTATTATTATTATTATTATTATATAGATTTGAATGGAAGCCAATATCGCCACTGACTGTCGCCAGCCATCCCATTGGACCGAAATGAAATTATCATAATGAGACGCAGTTTGGCATAATTATGAAATATAAGCAAATAATAAAAAGTGAAAAACCTGCAAATCATTGTCAAAAATACTTTTTAAAAATCCAATTCACTGATCAAATATTAGTCATTCAGAATATATCGGAACACGTGTTCTTTTCCTAATAAATATCATAAATATCGGAATGCGACAATATCAATATGCCACAGTATTTGTATGAGCGTCATCCGCCGTACTCGTAAAACACCAGCTTTTAAGGCGAAGCTTAATGCTAAATCACTATTTTGATTAATCTTTATAACGAATTGGTCTACATTATGAATACAAAAAAATATGATTTATATAAATTGAAGGTTTTCCTATCGTTTCGCTTGAGTAGAATACAGATAAAATAATAAACTACTCAATAAAAAATATAAATGTAAAATAATAAAAATAAAAATATTCAATAGAAAATGTATGAACGCCTAAAAGAAACAACTTTTGAAAAATAAAGTCCTATAGCTAAGATTATCTGTGACATGTTTCAATTGATTAACTTTTTTGCTTTCTTGTAAAATTATTTACAAAATAAATAAAAACCAGTCTTGTGTTTGAAATTGAACGTTTCTAGACTACATAAGTTTGTCAAGAGATTTTAATGCCTATTACTTACAATATAAGGTTTACCAAGAATATACACATTTTTGGCTTGTAGCTTCCTCTTAACTGATACTTTGTTAGGAACTTTAATTCATTCGTTAAAGGCCTGTAGTCCAGTTTTTAACAGGACAACGAATAATTTGGCCAGATTTTGAATAAATTGACATTATTTTAAATCAGTAAGTTGTCTCCGTGTGGTCAAACTTTTGGATCACGATACACGCCCACATCGCTTACCTATCTGCTACCTAGATCCCCGGTATATCTCTACACAACATAATATAATATATATGTATATCACTCTGCATACCTATTTAGTCTCCGTTCAACCTCTGCGGGAAGGACAACGAACTTTGCGCATCAAAAAACAAACCCTTCAGAATAGTAATTTTCTGCGAAATGGGTTCAGTCTACGAATTTTAAAGGGCAAATTTGCTGTTTCAGAAATTCATTATTCCAGATTATTATCTTATATTTCGTGATTAACTTTCGTTCGCAAACCCCTAAAAGGAATTTATTAAAGGTTAATTTATTTCATGTAATTTATTAAAAAAACTAGTCAATATTGAATTGAATCACCGATAAAATATTTTATTTGTATGCCTTTCTTGAAAGAAGTTTTTATAGGGACAAAAGTATTTATTCATATTAAAATTGCGTATATACGGGCGCAAACAATTAATTCATCTTAATATTTTAAATAGACGAAATTTCCATGTATGAAAGCGTAGATCATAACTTACGTTATGGTACTTTTTTTCTAAATCTACAAGAGACGATTTTTGTAGCGGAGCGAAAAACTCTTAAGGTAGAAGGTTCGAAACCTAGCGAGGAAAAATATAATTTGTTGACGGCCTCTGTGACCGAGGAATAAGGTTATACGGAGGTCGCGGGTTCCAATCCCGGCGAGCGCCAGTAAATTTTATTTGATTAAAATGTGTAATTTCACGAATAAATCAATCAAAACAATAATAAGGTACTTCCGATTCTGGTAGGGTAGTAATTTTTGTTGATTTATTGTGAATGTAAATACCCACTTCTCAACCATTCTAATCCCTCCAGTCTCACGACACACCACAAACTTAGAATGTCTTAGTCCCACAAACTCCGAACAATTGAGGCTCTTTTGAGGAATGTACATAAAAAATACTCAAAGTTGAGAATTTTTCAATTAAACATAATTATAACCGACATAATTAAAATTCCCACAAAAACTTTTTCGTTTCTACAGAGGTAAAATTTAGAATGTCGTCATAATGCACTTGATTTTTTTTAAATTTTCTGTAGAGAGGTTTTCAATTCAAAGGTATTCAATAAAACTAATAATTAAAGTTTTCTTTCGGGGCTTATGAAAATACGCAAAGTTTGTGCATTTCGCGCAAGCGCAGAAATCTACAGCTTCGCGGAAAACCCAGGGTTAGGGGATGGTTATGGAATTAGGATAGATTTCTTGAACTTCAAGGATTGTGCACGGTAAACAGTTATCTTAGGTTAGGTTAGGTTAGGTTAGGTCAGGTCAGGTTAGGTTAGGTTGGGTTAAGTTAGATTAGGTTAGGTTAGGTTAGGTTTTGTTGGGTTGGGTTAGGTTAGGTTGGTATAGGTTAGGTTGGGTTAAGTTAGATTAGGTTCGGTTAGGTTATGTTTTGTTGGGTTGGGTTAGGTTCGGTTGGTATAGGTTAGGTTGGGTTAAGTTAGATTAGGTTAGGTTAGGTTGGAATTAGGATAGATTTCTTGAACTTCATGGTTAGGTAAGGTTAGTTTGGGTTAGGTAAGGTTAGGTTAGGTTAGGTTAGGTTTTGTTGGGTTGGGTTAGGTTAGTTTGGGTTAGGTTAGGTTAAGTTAGTTTAGTATTAGCTCAATAATTTACCTGGGTATAATTTTGTAAATTAACTAATCTGGATCCAACGGTCGGAGAAAAATAAATAGGTATTGCTAATTTTTTAAGCATCTCTTCAAATTATTAGTAATCTGGTATAAAACGGGATTGCAGGCCGTTTCCTGAAAAACTTTTAGTAAATTCCTAATATATCGGAAAACGTGTTCATGCACCTGCATTTGCCTTGATAAAATATAATGACGAAATGCGAAAATATTAGGAATACGTATTCCAACATCGTCATAATATCGTAATTATACTAAAATTTTATCAAGAAACCCATTAATTCAGCAATCCTGTTATTAACTGGATTACCAATAATTTGAAGAGATTCAAGAGATTAGCAATGCTCATTTTTCTCCGTGCAACATGTTTTACATACACGATTTTATAACACATTCGCTTCTAATCTAATTTCATCCTTCCTCCGCCAGTTCCATGCCTCCCGCGTACATTCAGGATTAGTATGACACTCCACTGGGGACTGCTAGCTCGCTAAATGTAAAAAAAACCGTCAATAATTTAGGTTAGGATAGTTTTTTTTTTGTTTTGCAAAAAGTACCCACCTATCTGTAAGCGCGGCAGTATTTAACTACACTAAAGCCACAACTGTGATTAAAGTGACCTGGGCTGGGTACCAACTTTAAAAGTTAAAACGTTCCTACCTGCATAGAGAGCTACAATACATCGAATACATCAATGCCTACCTCTCCTTATGTTGGCAGCCTGCAAATTGGAATATTTCACGGAACTATTATTGTGAATTGCGCGTACGTGATGTTTCAAGCGAATACCTTCTGATTTTGGTTGTGTATATACCAATGCGAATTATGACCTCGACAGATTAAGCTTCCCCATTTGGGAAATGTCGTTACGTTTGCCTGCATAAAAGGTGTTTGTTTTTCTACCTGTTTCGTTGTTTTGAAATTTTGGTACTCATAATATTATAATATAATATTAAGGTTGCAATAAACCACCACCATCTAATAAGCCCATTATTATACTAAATACTGATAAATTGATTAAATACTTGAATTGAATTTAAACTGTTTTTAGAATTTTGGCAGTATATACAAAAATGATACCCAATAATTATTATTTGACTCCAATGAACAATTTCTTAATGTACTTACATTGAAATCAACAAAAACCCCATTGCAACCAACTACTTTAATAATAATGTACAAGTATTTAGTTAAAAAATCTTAGGTATCAAAAAACGTAATATTTAAAAAAATATACCTATGTAATATTTTGTTCAACTATACAAAACCACACAATAGAGCTAGAATTTAAAAATGAATTGAAAACAAAACTCACACGGTTAAACCAAAACAAAATTAATTAAGTAATCAAATAATTAATAAAAAAGTTCAAACTCATAAACTCAAAGTAAAAAAATACATACCCCTCCACCGCCACGGCCTCTTCCGCGACCTCTGCGAGATTCACCCTTGACAGTTTGTAGAGTTCCATCAGGACCGAAAATAAGCTATAACAAAATGAAAACGAAAATCATAAATAAAGAAATAACTGAAAAGGCTTAAAAGCAAAAAAAATATTAAAACAAATAAATGTTAATAAAAAAAATAAAATATAAAATAAGAGGTAAACTTTGATTGACTACCGCCATCTATCGAAAAATAATGGTGATATTATGAAATTTGGTTTGCGCCCGAACTTGATACAAAAATTTAGTTACGCTAGTGCCCGCACGATGGCGGTAACACACATTAATGTGGTTTTCCACGGGTGAACTTGAATAATATTTTTGGTTCGAGGAAAATACCGGAAAATCGTCACGCACAGTGGGTAAATTTAATGTCGAATCATAAGGTTGTGTTATTCATACAAAAATATATACGCTTAAATAAATACTACATAATATTTTATACCGAGGATGTTGTCTGAAACAAAGAAAACATTTTGTTATTATACAATATGATGCGACGAAAAGAAACAATGATTCAATGAAAAAATAATATTATTTTAGATAAAAGACACTTTCAGATAGATTAGTGATTAAAAATGTGAAAAATATATTAGTTTTCATTATGTTAAGGACTATTTATTGTAACATTGTAGCTACCTACTTTCTTTGTATTTTTAGTGATTAGAATAATAACGAATCAATTAAAAAAAAATTTTTTTACTTTCTACCATTTTTAGAGTTAGAAATTGCTTTCCAAAGCCATTTAATATAATAAAAAGTTATAAATGTGATTATAAGTATGCTTTTCATAGTTTTTTAGGGAATACATAAAATAATTCAAATCTGCTCTTGCTTAATTTTAGGAAAAAACACTTTTGCAACTTATGCTTTAAAATTATTGAATTATTAGAATAGTTTCTCTGTGTATAAACAGAATTATAATAATATTACAGTATTGAATTGAGAGAATTGAGTTTGTATGCGGGCAAAACTATAAATTCATATTTATGTTGCGTAGGTACGGGTGCATATAATTCCTATGTATTATTTTAGTAGGTATCCACAAAGGAGTAGGTAAGAATTTCTTAGTTTGTTTTGTTATTATATATTTACACTTTAGTAGTATTTTATTTGGAACGACAACGTAACCATAACAAAGTTAGGCCATTTTAAATGCCTTATTAAGTAGATAGGTCTTAATAAAAAATTGTGCATAAATTAAAAAAAATATAGGAAAAATCAATAGGTACCTAAAGAGAGATGATTTTCCAATATTTCAACCTATCAAGGAGATCCATCAATTAAAAATAATGAATTAAATGTACCCAGGTAAGAAATGTATTTATATATTTTATTTTTTTTTGTTAATGCGAAACCGTACAACTACTCCCAACCGTATGGAGCCAGTGACACTATGGCATCCCCAACTGGGGTATGTTGTGAGTTGAAGGTAGCGGTGAGGGGAAGGAGACGGGGAAGAGGAAGGTGTGAAAGTACATGGCTATTCAGATTTGGTCACCAAAAACCATTTCAAGCAACGTTTCAACTCTGAATGGTGATCTTACACCAGAATATCTTCCACGATGAATATATTGTGAAATAACACAAATTCATCAAATAAAATTTGACTGCGCACGCCGGGTTTTGAACCCTCGACCTTAGGATTGCTAATCGAGAGCCTTACCCCTCGACCACGGAGGCCTAATTATAATATAGGAAAATCGATGCATTCAGCCACAACCGTTTTCGCAAGATGCTAATTCAATTTATTCGAAGTAATTTCATGGTCTGTAATTTATAAATAAATGATTTATAAACTCAATCACTAAAAAGTTCTGAAACCTGAATATGAAAACAAATATACAGTAAAAATAACAACCTACTATGAATCACTCGATGATTCTTTTTGTATGCCTTTTGAAGAATTGAGTTTTTTTACGAACAAAACTTTTGATTCATATTCATATTGCGTATGTACGGGCGCAAAAAATAATTTGTCTTAATATTGGAAAGCAATATCTTGCAAAAAGCGTATTATAATAAAATAAATTAATTAACGCCATCTATGAACACGTAAAATATAACAAACGTCGCGTTTAACATTAATTAAACGTTCGTAAATAATTAGGTCGTTTTTTTTTTGTTTTAGCGTTACGAGGAAGTTACGCAAGCAGGTAGCTAAGCAAGACGTCTATACGATGTTAACCATTGACAAAACGATATTAATAAATCTGACTATGGTACCTAGGTGCCCCACAAAATAAAATGAAATAATTCGCTCGATACAGTCAGCGGGTTTGATTAGTTTTTTGTGTTGTCTGTCGGGCGGCTGTTGGCCCGGCAGATGTGGCGCACATGGTGCACACCTGGCCGGCACGCTCACCACACCAGGGCTGCCACAACCCGCAACCATCCAGGCCGTTCCAGGTCGCACAACCACCCGCCACCGGGTACGGCGCTATCGTGAATATAACAAAAATAACGACAATAGCTACAGTTTGTCACATTTGACGAATATTCACATCCGATGGCAGCAAAGGTGGGATTTTACCGGCACGGGCCAAACAACTATATTTTCAGCACAAAGCATTCATAAGTCAGCTGTTAAATGATACAATCACATAATAGTTACATTTTATGAACTTCTTAAAGATCTAGCACCGGTTCTGAATATATATGACTTTCCCTCTTTCTTCACGGGTCAAACAATCAAATCCATAGTAGATTTTTCAAATGCCTTCCGCTGATAGTTCCGCTGTAACCTCTCCATTTTTTTTTTCATAAACGATATAAGCAACCGAAAGAAAGGTTTTAACGGAGCTCTCAGCGGCAGAAATATAAGAACACCAAAATTGGGCTGTTGCTGGCACGTGCTAAACAATCAATTCAATACAATATGTACACATTCAGCTGTTCGGATAACCTTCTGCGCGATCTGTCACCCCCAAACTAAAAAAATAAGATGTATCACGAGGTTTATCAATAAATTCATTAAAATAAGTATGTATGTATAACACCAGTATTTTTATATAGATTTATTTTGTTTATCTACTAGCTATATAATTATGTAATGTTTTTATTATGTTTGCAAGATGTGAACGTTGAGCATTGGGTTGTAACCTAAATATATACTTTTTTAAGACTTATAATATAATCAACCTGTTTATTTTCTAATTTAAAAAAAAAAACATGTAAAAAGTCGGCTGTTAAATAACAAGATTAACATCATAAATGAATTTCTGCCACTGAAGCAGCACGCCCTTAGCTATCGTTTTCCGTATATAATGAACTTCTCAACGACTTAACACCGGTTGCCCCAAAGGTTTGCCATTTCTTGACACGAACCAAACAATCAAATCGACACAATACTTAAGTCAGCTGTTCAGATAACCTTCTACGCGATCTTTTAGGTACAATCACCCCTAAACTACAAAAGAAGATGCTGCATAGAGTACCAACGGTATCTTTTCTTACCTTAAACCTAATCTTAACTGCTAAATTACGTATTTACAAAAGAGTGGCCGTTGGATTTTCCATTATCAATAAAGCTTACGGTTGTTTGCTGAAGTTTTTTTTCTAACTGTGAATGTAACTCGTGCCAATTGTCATGACTGACGCGTGCTCCCTATTTACCTATACTTCATATCTTATCTTTCTTGAGTGTGCTTGCTTTTACATTATGTTTATGTCGGCAGTACAAATCTTACAAGTACACACATATATATATATATATTTCCTTTGTTGTACGTATGTTAGGAACGCCACGAATTCGATAGTAAGCCGTACTTACCTACCAGCTGTATCACACATCGCTATTAGAATCTACTTAGATTCAAAATATACAAATACATTTCTTAATGTATATACCTACACCTTTTGCTTTCAACAATATAATGTTTCCTAAAATCTATTGCATAAAAATATATCAAGTTAATCTTTTTCAATCTGTTTTTCTTGATATTATGTCCCGCAAACCCGAACGTATTGTAAAATTGTATTTTGAAACATATCAAGATAATAAATGAAAAAATAGTATATGTTTGACGAGGCTTTTTTTAATTAAAAAAAATTATCCAAAGAAAACTGTTACGTTGCTTCATTATTAAATATCAACCGTTAAATAACAGCTGTTTAGCGGTAAGGACAGAAAAATAACGATTTTAACTATAACAACTTAGATATTATGCGTCTTTGTAACCAAATCCCATATTGCATTGTTAAGTATATAATTTAAATTAATTAATTTACATATTGGGCTGTGGCAGCCCTGCCAGTAGCACGAGCGGGCTGCCCGAACATAAGGGATGTCATAAGGGAGGCGAACGAAACTAAAATAAGAAATTATTACTGTTAAAAAAAAGGACCATCATTAACATGGGCGTAATGCGGAGTCCTCGGGGCCTTGACCTCGATTCTTTCTTTAATCATAACATTATCTATTTTCAAACCTACCTTTATTTCAAAATGAAGTCGATGTCTTCACAATTCAACCAAAATATTTGCTTTGATCTGTTCTTTAATCATGGAATTAATTTCCAACCTATCTTTATTTCAAAATGTTGTCCATTACTTATTAAATTCAAGCGAAATCTTTGCGTTGTTCTGTTACATAATCATCAAAAGTATGTTCTAACTCACCTATATTTAAAAATGAAGTCTTAGGACGGGTTGTGTCGGAGAATTTGAACAATTCATCAAATTTCAACGTTCATTTTCAGGTTCTGTGAAAGATTTTTTCAAGTTCTGTTTTTATTTCAGTTGTGTCAAGCAACTAGCCTATTTTGATATAATAACAGAATTTGAATAGGACTTTCACAGAACCCGTAAATGAACGTTGAAATTTGATGAATTGTTCAAATTCTCCGAAACAACCCGTCCTTAATCATTAAATTGAATTTTTTAATATATTTATTCCAACCCACTTTTAAATCAAAAAGAATTCGATAAATTCACATTGCAGATTTACATTGATCGGTTCTTTAGTCAATACCCACATTACATAATATACTCCAACCTTTATTTTAAAATGAAGTAGATTGCTTCATAATTCAATATAAAGCTTTACTTCAATAACAACATAGTTTTACCTTAGAGCAGAATATAAGTTAAGATGTCAGAAGTTACAACAAGGAAATAAACTTAGCAACCCAAAAATATAACACGTTCCGAAAGTTTAGGCTTACAACTTGAGAGATACTAAAAACTTTGCAGGAAGGAAGATAAATTATGGTGCGATGATTTGTAAGTAGGTACTTTAGCAACTCCGGTTTAAAAATGAATATACGAATGGTGAGGAAGATACAAGATAAGACCCAGTTCGTTAACTCAGTACATATATTGTGTCTTTGATTTGGTTTTAGTTTAATTCATGCGATCATAACGTACCCCTATATTATAAAGGGTGCAAGGAACAAGGTAAACGGGGTATTGACCCTCTCGATTTGTGGGGCGAGTGATAGGGGATGATGGTGTCACCGTAACCGTTTAACCTGCGCCCGAAGAGCTTTTTTAAATCAAAGACTTTCTCGGAATTGTGTTAAAGGGGGTGAGTGACGTCAGTCAACATTCAAAGCTACCCTAATGCTGAAACAAAACAGTTTATTGGCTTGAGATTCTGGCAGTTGATTATCGACAACACAGAAATAAATTTCGCAGTCAAGGGACGCCCTGTACACTGGTGTACAAAGGTGAATATTATGTCGATAATGGAAGTACGTAGTGTAATAATATGGCGCCCTCTGTAGCGTACGTATTAACTTTTATATTTTACCTTTCGGTTTCGCCGCATACTCAAAATAATAGAGTATGATTTATTGAACAAATAAATATAGGAATAAAAAATATGAGGCCTGCTTGGCGGTTTAATTGATAATCGTAAGCTCCATTCATGACATTAAATTACGACCTGAACATATTTGCATTGGATTAGAAAATCCAAACAGAAACATTTGTGCAATTTTCTTAACACCAGAGGTCAAACTTTGCAATATTTTGCTGTTGTAAAAAAGTATCCACATGAATTCAGAGTATTTATATGAATCTAAGAGCACGTTTGTGATATTATTAGACATTAAACTAGCAGTTCTTTGAACAAAAGACCTTGCATTACAAAAAGGATATTTCTAATTTTCTCTTATTTAATAAATCAAATTTCTTTAAAATCATAAATACTCAATTATGAAAAATATATTTTATATAACTTTAAAAAAATTTTAAATAAGGAATAAAACAATTTGTCCAAAGAAACGTCACTATCTCAAGGAGTATAATTATTTTCTTCAAACTTTCTTCAGGCAGGTAGGTACTATAAAATTTAAATGCGAATAAAAAAGTCAAAATAAAAACGACGACTTCACATTTGAAAAAAAGGAATCTTTACTGACCTTTTAAAACTTCCGTCATCTTGAAACGGAAACGGAACGTACAAACAAATTTACAGACAGAGAAAATGTAAAACGGTCGAGTTGATGCAGAACTTCGCTACGCTCAGTCAGCGGAATATCAATATTTGGCAATTCATAAAAAAATAATCTATCTCAATGTACAAAGCAAACAAAATACATATACAAGATTTTAATAAATAACCAGTAGTGTTCTGCAGCAAGTTAGCTTCCAGACTTTTGCATTAAGGCTATGCCATACGTAGTAATGCAAAATCATGTGTTTTTGGTTTGAAAATTTGGTCGCCTAGAAATGTTTCAGACGCTTTAATTAAATACTGCGAGTAGAATACATCTTGGCCTTTGAAACAATCGATTATTTTTTAGATAATTCTTTTTATAAGCCCAGAAAAAAATAATATAAAGGAATATGAAAACTGCTTTAAAGTTCAAAATCTCCTACTTACGAACCTATTTTCGGTTATGATTTTATTGTATAATGTGGCAAATTAAGTTATTTATAAAATGATCGAAAAAAAATTAAATATTTATGCCTGAACATCCACAAAATAAAATAAAAGGCACTTTTTGGCCATGTTTTTTTTGTTGCATAAATCAAAACAGGCGGATGGTGTTAAGCGGAAATTTAAACCTTATCGCCATATACGTAAGGGTTGTTATTGATAGCGGCTCAATTTAAAATATTACACGACTTAGTGCATCGCCGACCTAGGCTGTAGGATTAGGCACCCTCGTAATGAAAACGTTACTAAATGTGTACATAAACAGAGTATGCAGTAATTTTTAGTCAGGTGAGCACTGTGAGCAGTGAGCCCACCCATCAGCCCAAGACCGACATGAGGGTTGTGACGTCAGAAAATACGGTATGAATGGGGAATTGTTTATCATAGGTCGGGACGGGCCGGCCAGTCGTAAGCTATAAGGGGAGAGCGCACCACCCTAGGCATTGCCCACTGGGTGCTGAGAGCTGGCCAGTTGGGTACACGCCACTGGTCACTTTGTCCCTTACGCGCCGCTTGGCAGTTGGGTGAATGTCAATTGATACATTGACTAATGTTACTTCGATTTTCAGGGATTTAACTCAAACGGTTAAACGGGAAATTCGTTATAATCCACGTGTTCATAGATGGCGTTAATTTAATTATTTTAATAAAACACACTTTTTACATGTTATGCTTTACAATATTAAGACGATTTTTTCATTGCACCCGTACGTACGTACGCAATATGAATAAATAGTTTTTTCAGTATAAAACCTCAATTCTTTCAAGAAATGCATACAAATACAGTACCTACTGGATTGAATCATCGAATCAATATTGTAGTTTTATGTATTTCTTGAAGGAATTGAGTTTTAATACGTGCAAAACTATTTATTCACATTCATATTGCGTATATACGGTCGCAAACAAATAATTCATTTTAAAGCATAACTTGCATTAAGTGTTTTTTAATACAATAATTAAATTATCGCCATCTATGAACACGTAGAGTATCGTCACCTCAGTGCTTAATTGTCCAAACGACCATTTGCAAATTTTACAGGAGGAGGTTTTCTTTGATTATTTCAATGAAACATTATGACAGGTGTTTAAGATGAAGATATTTCCGTCAAGCTAAAGGTCTGATCAGCTTAAATAATTCTTTGTAAATTGACTAAGGATAGTTTTTGATACTTTTTTTTACATTTTAAAATGGAGATTGAACAAAAACGCACCACCAGAATTTTGTAAAGGGAGATTGAACAAACTGGAATTGGAGATAGGGCAACTTTTGCGTAGAACTTTCCGTGCTTGTTTGTTCAAACGACCACCTTTAGTTATATACAGGATGAGTTTTTTTTCAATATTTCTATTATGGATACTGACAATTCGTGGTGGAATCTATATATATATATTTATAATAGTGATTTTTTCTTTGTTTGTTCCTTCTTATTTCCTATACCTTTTCTATACATAAAAGTGAGCTCTGGCGTTATGAAATTTATATACAAATTCACATATTATTTCCCATACCACTCTACCGACTGCGATAAAACTTTGTAACTTTGAGTTGTGCGCATGCCCGCGAAGGTTTCCCTATATTATATTGAACTATGGCGTTGTGAAATTTGTATAAAGATTCTCTTATTATTTCCTATATCATTCATCCGATTGCGATGAAACTTTGGTGAGTTGCTTTGCGCACGCCGGCGAAGGTTTCCATACATAAAGGTGAACTCTGGCGTTATGAAATTTGCATTCAGATTGTATAATAGGTGGCGATCGAGTTGTTATAAAAATGTGTGCATTATTTCTTGTAGCTTAGCAGTAGGGACTGAAAGAGGGAAGGGTGAGGGTAATCCGTGAGGGGGGAGGGTTCGTGGGATGCGGGAAAAATCTTTCTTTGAGTGGCATTGAAACGCGTGCCAGGTACTCGACAGTTCCATTATAATAATTTACTTCAATGATAATAATATATTAAACAATGTCCAACTTTTTTTATTTCTGACCGTGACCGGGTTTAGCCTATCAACCATCTTTAGACTTCCATCTTCGTTGTTACGACATAGCAACGAAAATGGGATATCCATATAATTTAAATAAAATCATTGCATTCCACCCCTTTTAATCCCCCTCCCTAAATTTAATGTATATAAAGCACAGCTTAAGGAATATCTGTACCAGTCTGAAGATGACCGCAGTAGGCTGAATCTCTTATGATCAGATTTTTTTTTTATGTGACACCTCACAAGAGCGTCCCTGCCAGTATACAGACAGGGGAACTATGTAACCACCCGGTTGGGCGGCGTTGTGAGGCGGGTTAAGGTAGGGGCTGTATGAAGGGATTTATTAATGCTGGCCTTGAAGAGGCTCGGATTATAGGAGAGAGATGCCGGTAGCTCGTTCCACATACGAACCGACTTACAAAAAACGACCCGTTCTCATGAAGCTAATGTCAATCGTAAACGGGTGTTCCGCTCGTGTCCGTCGAGTTTCGCGCACGTGCACCGGTGCATCAGGGATCAATGCTGCTAGCTCCTTGGAGCAGGCTCCATTGAAATACCTGTAGAACAGACACAGCATGCCTACATTGCGTCTATGCATTAGAGAAGGCAATCGGTCTGTTAACAACGGATTGTCAATCAGACGGATCGCCCTCCTTTGCACAGATTCAAGTAGGTTAATTAAGTATTTTGGGGCACCAGCCCAGAGGTGGCTCCCAAATTCAACTGTTGGGCGGACTTGAGACTTGTACAGGGTCAGCAGCTGGTCACTGTTGAAGGATATCCTAGCCGTGTACAAGACGTCCAGCTTCTTGGAAGCCTGATTTACTCGGGCTTCTATGGATCCCCGATACTTGAGCCGGTCTGATATACTAACTCCAAGCATTTCAATGGAGTCTTTATTGGGGAGAGTGCTCCCATAGAATTGCGCCTAAACAGTACGCGTGGCCAAAAAACTAAATCACTTAAATTATATGAAATTTATGCAAATTATTTCAGTGAATAATATACCTATACATGTTTTTTTGGCTAATAATTAAAATCCTACCGTTTTTGTTGGTAATGCTCAGAATCGTAATCAAAACCCCAAAACACACAAATGAGGAAAAAATCAGAATTATAATTTATTATATAACTATAATTTATTTCAACAAACTGCATAATCACTATAAATCAATTTGTAAATCTCAAACGGCTACATACAAATACGGATATACTGAAAATTTCGAATTGAAATACTAATCTAACTAGTTTAATATGAATCGTCAGTCAAAAAACCAATTTTGACAGCAAAAAGTAGAGTCTGAGCGAAAACAGAAAAGTGAACACGCTGTATGACAAAGTTCATTGCAATGTAAAAAACAAAACAAATTTGGTATTGATAGAGATATTTAAAACTAACACTTACCGCTCTATTTCCGCACTGCTGCGTATGTATGCACTTTTGTAATTAGTTATTGACATTTTCCTGTTGTTTTGTCTATCAAAAACTCCTTGGTATATATTTAAATGCTTTTTTACTTCCGCGTAACACCAGAAAACAAACACCGTTGGAATGTAAAAACTTAAGATGGCGGCATCACGTGATCCTCGCATCGTGCTGTAATTGGTCGGTTGGTGGAGTTTGAACAAACTAGCACGCAATTTTAATTCTCGACTCTAGGAGGTTGGCCTAATAAGGAGATTGGCCAAACAAGGACTCACTTTTAGAATATTGTTGTGGACATTGACATTTTAAAATGCTTATAATTAATTGTAGAAGGCTGATAAAACTATTTTTTCTTCATCGAACGACGTGTAATTTGATTCTTAACAATATTGCGTTAAAAACTCATTTTCGCTAAAATGGTCGTTTGGACAATTAAGCACTGGGGCGACGGTATGACGAACGTCGCGTTTAACCTTAAGGTAATATAATATCTAATAAAATTAGATCCAAGCAATATTTTCAAGCATTGAAAAAATATAAAATTATGCGAGGAGAAAAATCCAGTTTTGACCAGGAATACAAATAATTTAAAGAGATTTTTAATAAATTAGCAATATTTTATGTCAGTAAGTTTTCTTCGTGTGTGCATTAGAAAACTAGACGAGGTGATCGATAAATGGTGATTGCGACTATTTGCTTTTGTGGATATTCGGCTATGTTCGGACTGCTCTAAACCATGCAACTATATATAAAATCTTAGGCTAGCCGAAAAAATTATATTTAAAAAAATAAATTATTCGTTTGACAGCCTTGTAAAAATAATGTGAGAGTTTAGAGAAGGGGTATTTCATTATTCTCTCGATAACTAGCCAATATAATAATTACCCATCTTCCTCTACTCCATCTCCTTCCCTTCACTACCTTAAATCACTCAACATACCCCAACTGTGGATGCCATATTCTCACTGACTCACGACGGTTGCGAGAAATTGGGACTCTTAAAAATAATAAATAAATACTCGTAGGAGTTAGGTATATCTCGTATATAACCACTATTTATAGGTTAACGAAAATACGTTATTCTACGGATAGTGTTTACGACAGCTTATCGAGAGGATCGTGAAATACACCCTTAACATAATTCAATTTTTCAATATGTAAACTGTTAAACATATTTCAATTACGTGTTTTTTTAATTTGCGGTTTTTACCCATTTGACATGAAACAGTGTTGGAAAAAAAACAGTTTTTTTCATAGCCAAGCATAAAACCGATGGTGAGTGGAAAACCATTTAACTTTACACGTACTACACTACAATGTAGAAACGAAGTAGTTATTGATGTCAATTTCTAGCTTTCATAAAAAAAAAACTTCCTAGAAATTTGAAAATTTTCTCTTTATTTTATGAAAATAAGAGCTGAAAGCGAGTCGAAATGTTTCACAAAAATATAAGAGTTAAATAAAATATTATTAAAAGTTTCCAAGTCGAAACTTCGTAAGAAACTCTACGGGCACATCTACCTCCAGTAAGTGGTTCCCTTTCAGTATATTCCTCAACTAAACTTCCTCTTATAAAATGTCTAGAAGTCGCTTTTGTTCCCATTTACGAAGAAAAAAATACGTATCTACGACAGTAAATAAAATTCTAACCGTCGAAAGAACATTAATGAATTATTTTATTCACGTAATATAACTTAAATAATAATTTTTATATTATAAAAGCCCAAAACCAGTTTGCTGAATATCACATTGAGTGCGCAAACCGGTTGTCTCACATAAATTAGAATAAATTGATCTATAGTAAAAAGCGTGTTTTTTCATTAGTTAATGTATTATTTTGTTTAGAATAACGTTGTTCCCGTGAAATATTGCTTTAAGCAGGTGATAACGTATCGTTCTCATGGGCGACAGTTAAAGTTCTCATGATGCATGAAAGTCTAAGTTTACTCGAAGAAAACAGTAAATAAACCATTTAACATATTATGCGTACTCTCAGTACCTACGCAGACTTCACAGGTAATTTAGGAAAAGAAAAAATCCTCAAAATCTGGTCGAACCAACCACGAGAAAACAATAAAATAAAGAAACAAAACACATTTCACAAACGAAATTAAGATTTAGATTAAAGAACAAAATACAAGTTTCATAACTTAAAAAAATAAAACATAAAAATAATATCAGTTAGTAGTTTTATGGGTCCTTGTACATTTAATCTTATCCCAAAACATATAAAATTGACTAAAAAATATTTAAAAAATGTAAAATAATTAAAATTATGGCAAAATGATTTATATATTGAATTACTATTCATATAAATTCTTTGTAAACTTTCATTTTTCTACATAGTATTACCATAACCTCAAAATTTACATGATATTCCTTCTTACTCGTTACTGCATTATTTTTTTTAAATCATGAAACCACTACTCGTATGTTTCACTTATTCCCAACAATATTAAATAATTACAACGTAACTTTCAAATTTTCATTATATCTTGCTCGATGTTGTATTTTAGAATTTAATTTAATTAAAAAAAGAATATTTCCATTCTTATAAAATTAGTAAATTGTTGTTATATTTCCTAAGCACAGGGAGTGCTTAGTGGGTTTAAAATGTACGTAATGTGTTGTAAAATTATTGTGAAAAATAAAGAATAAAAAATATATATGTATACGCACAAAATATATATTATTATATTGATTTAATTTTTTCTATTAACTATATTTCATTAAATTGTAAAATAGGGGCTCTAATACCAGTGAGGCCCGCATTGTCAAATAATAACATTGTATCAATGAAAACATAAATTTAAAATCTGTATTTTTTGCATAAACTACATATTTTTTTATACATTCTTTAAGAAATAAACATGTTATAACGGGTAATGTGTGGAATTTAAATGCCCCTTGAACCATTAGAAACGTTATTTAACAGTTCCACAGCTGAGCCTAAGTGGGATATATAGCAGATCACGGCGCCGTCCCTGGCTGTAGTTGTTCGGTACGAAGAACTTATAGCGTTCCAGGAGGTATGTGCTATCGTTTAAATTATTAGTAAAAGCAACATAATAGTTAATACTTACAAAAAAAAACATATCTAAGTTAGGTTACATCGTGCATTGTGGCAAGAAAGAATGGCAAGAAAGTTAGGTTACATCGAAAAGATATACTGCTTTTGGTGCATTCCATTTTTGAATTTTAAAAGCTCCGATTTAGAAACGTCAAAAGCAGCGATCAACCGCTCGTTGTCAATATCAAACATCACGCTAGCACAATGTTTCACCACATCGCACATCGGCAACTTAAACTGTTTGTTGTCATACGACTTATTATACTGTTAATGTAATGCGACAAACGATGCATCATCAGCCCGCTGGAACAGTACCGAGATACAACGTACTTACTAACACAATATGTAGGTCCCAAGTCCCGACATCATGGTCTATGTCCGCTGACTGTCGCCACGCTGTCTGGGCTAATCTATGCCGTGAGTGGTCACTGTTTCATCATTGGACCGTTTTAAATCAGCGATGATCAGTTTACAACATTTCTTTCTTGGGATTTTAATCGGCGAATCAAATCAATTCATTCTTTGCGTTTTCATGGGTGACATATATTGAAATGAAAACACTATATTAATGTATCATATTATATATTTATTTTTAACTACTGAAAAAATTACAGGGAAAGATTAAAATTATTGCAGAATTTGTGAAGCTGAAAGTATTTATAAAATGTTAGCATCAGATCCCTTTCATAAAGAAGCATTGTGAATTTTCTTTAAAACATATGTAGATTTTTATTATTGACAAATTAGAGAAACTATCAGAAATTTTCATTTCGAATGAACGTCTTTAGTAAATCGTTGGTTAGAAAATAAAGCTTTCTTGAATATTGAAAAAGCGCAGATCCTTGAAAAATCATGAAATGTAACCTTACTTGTAAAGATTAAAGAAATACGCATTACAAATATAGAATAGAAAATTTAAATAATTTTCATTTAAAAAAATCTATATTATTCACAATATTCACATCGGTTCCAATTTTGAAAATTACCCTTAAATTCAAATCAAGTTCATTGAACCTGAGTTACGTGAAAAACACAGCCAAATTCAGTATTTTTATGATGGTGAAAACAGTTAAAGTTCAAAAGAATTTCACGATCATTGACACATTTATTACAAAAATATATTGAAGGAAGTAAAACATTACCGGGGCTTGAATTACCTGACAACATTTGAATTCTCCCTACTCTTACCACAAAGTTTAAAATCGTTTCCTGTGCAACAATGAAGGACTTAGCTTGCAGAAAATTGGAAGTTTTGAACCACCTGGCTCTTGGCTACATAGCGAACAGGTCATATATATACTGAATGATGCAAACGCAACCTTTTAATAATAAGTATATAAAGAAGGTACTACTTTAGGGTGAATTGCCTAATACAAAAAAAAAAAAAAAGAAGGTACTAATAGGTACCTAATTGTGAAATATACTATGGATCACATTTTGAATTTTAAAAAAGGAATCACTGTTTTAAGTCTCTATCCACGAGTATGATTCACACTAAAAGCTCAAATACCAACCATTCATGATAATATCGACTGTGTTTTGGTAAAACCCTTCAAGCCACATTCTTTGAGAATGTTGCTTTTCTGTGGTTGCGTGTAGAATAAGTCTACAAAGTACAACATGGTAAAGTAATTTTTCCTGATTGAGGCATTTTTAATACCAAAATTAGGTTATTTCGAGACAACTGTAGATGAAATTACTCAATCCTCAAATTTCTCATAATTGTAAATACAATTGCAATATTTCACTAAAATTTGATAAGCAAATAACCAGTTTCATATAAAATTCAAGATTTTTAATTCGTTTTAAATATTTGTTTTTGACGTCTCCTGTAAAGTTTTCATTATGTGGCTTGAAGGATTTTACCAAAAGACAGTCGATATAATATCGGTATAATGTCGATATATGAATCAACCTAATAGGTCATATGAACATGAGCGTACCTATAACCTGAAACGTGATAATTTTTTTGAGATAAAAACTTGTATCAATATTTTTCACAAATAACTGCGTAATGTTTATGCGTAATAATGTGAACAATTTATTTTTATACTTATTTCTATACCAGTGTAAACAGAAGTAGCCCAAAGAGAACTCAGTCAGCCGGTAGAATCAGCGTACTCGGTAATGTGATAAAGTCAATTTGGCTTAGGAAATAGATAGTTATTCACGTTTCAACAATTGGTCGGTCATCCGTTCCCGAGGACCTCCTCCCCCCGTATCACCCCGCCCCGCACGGCGGTCTGGACCTCGCGTCCCGCGTGCCGGCGTGCCCGCGTGCCCATCTGGGGCACCTTCGTCACGTGGTGGCTCTGATGCAGGGCACGGGAAGTAAACTGTCAACATTTCGTAATCGTAATAAGGTGCAATCAATTTCTTGGTCCTTGGTTCGGAACGCTGACGCAACGCCGACGCAACGCTGAAGGTCACGCATCCGCGATTGAATGAATTTATGATTTCGACTTACAGGTTGACAATGATAGTTTTGCAGTTGGTGGCTTCAGATTGGTAAATACTCTCAGTATCGGCCTGGTTGAAGACCATCATTCAGAATATAAGAGTTGCTTGAAAAGGCTTTAGCCGGGTTTAAGAAAAAATGTGTGAAACCGTACAAGAGACCCAATTTCAACCGTCTGGAGCTAGTGAGTCTATAATAATAATAATATTTGGATGATTTGTATAGCGCCGTTTTTGTGCAAAATCACCTCAAGGGCGCTGTACAAATGTATAATACATTTCAACCCTGATTTATGTTATTACTAACTATATAATGGCATCCCCAATTGTGATGTTAGTGAGGCTGAATTTGTGGGGAGGGGAAGGAGATGTGGAAGAGTAAGTAACAGGTAATTCAGATCTGGTCACCAAACACGGCCAAAGCCGTTATGGTTTTGAGATTTTCACGGCCAAAAGTATTATAGTCATTTGTTTTTGGGGTATTATGCCGCGTTGCTTTAGCCAACGTTTCGGACAGCATGACACTGTAATGCTGTCCGAAACGTTGGCCAAAGAAAGAGGTAGCGCAACACGGTATAATACCCCCAAAACAAATCACTATAACGGCCAAAGCCATTTCAAGGAACTTTTCAATTCTAAATGGTGGTTAAAAAGATCACCAATATCACCCTGGTGTAAGCACCAGCGGGAAACTGAAAGTATCTTACACTTTGGAACGTGCCGCAAATACACTATATATTAATTTAAATGAGTAAATTGTGAAAGAACACACATCAATGAAATACTTGCGCAGGCCGGGATTTGAAACCACGACCTCCGGCTTGCTAGTCGAGAGCCTTACCCCTCGACCACGAAGGCCGTCAAAGGGTATGGTGACCAGATATGAATAAGAAGGTACATACTTTCCAACTGTACTCTTTTTTTTTCATCCCTACTTTCTTCAGCCTTAAAACATACCCCTAAATAAGGGCGACATAGTACACTTTCGGGCGGTATTCACATAAAAAAATATTATAATTATTTTCATATTTCATGAGTATTTCGTTTTTACGAAACTGAAAACACAAAACAAACTACCAAAAATTCGTTCTAATACTGGAATTATCACGATTTATTTAAGGTTTTTAAAGTCGTTAATTTCAAAAGCACAATGATTTTCTCACAGTATCGCTTCATACTATAAAACAAAAACTGATTAGATAATATTTTGAGAATCCAATAAGAAAAAAACAGGAGTCTTCAAACTGTTTAGTTCCTCTTTTGGTCTCCTGCAAATACTTCAATGTAACGCTGTAATATTGTTTAGATTAATAGTTGTATTAGACGTCGAAGATAACAACTGACGTGAAATAAGTAGAAGTTTATGTTACTCGCATATTTTTAAAGGTCAGTAATTTTTCTTTCTAAAGGTTATAAGTCTGTGTTACTAAAGGTCAATCGTCTATGATTAAAATTTAATACGTTTATCGTTCAGATAGGTCAAAAGTCTGCCATAAAAGAAGAGAAAGAATTAACATAGTACATATTTCATAAAAATTATTCAGTCCCAAAGAATCCTAAACAATCCAGCCTTTTAAAAGAAAAATCAACCCTACTTTTGCAAACTAATCTTTCAAGAAACGTAATATCAATAGTAATGCAGGGTAAGATAGCAAATGTAAAAATAATGTCCAGCGTTTACACTATAGTGTTCTATGAGTGCAAAGTCGTAAACTTTTTAAATATGTGTGTTTATCTGAAGTGACCTGCCAGGTAAGTATGTTTTTCTGTATATGCTTATAAATAATAAAATATGTTTTTCTGAATCTGTTTGTAAATAATAAAATTAGGTAGAGCCTAGGAACTCGTAAGAAATTGTAGAGCGTCTTTGAGGTGATTTTTCACATAAACGGCGCTATATAGATTTTACAATTATTATTATATTTACAGAACAGTTGATTACTACGTCTATTTTTTCAAGAGATTTATTGTATTGTTCGTAGTATAATTGTTATGCGTCGGTTCCTTAAATGAAGTGAACGAACCAAAGCAACTCCCCCTAACGACCCTTAGGGGTTGCGATAGTCCTTGAAGTTCTCTACTACGCCTTAGGGGTATACGGGTCTGACCGCGCCGCCCGGAAGATGACATCATAATAATTTTCTATACCAGAATCGTTCGGTAGATCGTTCTATAAGGTTACCACAATAAATTCAGTAGATCGGTATATCGTTCTGTAAGGTTACCGCAATAAATGCAGTAGATTGGTAGATCGTTCTGTAAGGTTACAACAATGAATTCATTAGATCGGTAGATCGTTCTGTAAGGTTAAGGAAAAAAAATCAGTAGATCGTTCTGTAAGGTTACAGCAATGAATTCATTAGATCGGTAGATCGTTCTGTAAGGTTAAGGAAAAAAAATCAGTAGATCGGTAGATAGTTCTGTAAGATTACCGCAATAAATTCAGTAGATTGGTAGATCGTTCTGTAAGGTTACAGCAATGAGTTCATTAGATCGGTAGATCATTCTGTAAGGTTAAGGAAAAAAAATCAGTAGATCGGTAGATAGTTCTGTAAGGTTACCGCAATAAATTCAGTAGATCGTTAGATAGTTTTGTAAGGTTACCGCAATAAATTCAGTAGATCGGTAGATCGTTCTGTAAGGTTACAGCAATGAATTCAGACACCTTTTTGTTTAGATCCCCACATTTTTGTGAACAATATAATTTAATAAGTTTACGCATTACTTTATAGATTTGAAGTTTATTGAGTTGTTATTGAAGATTGTCTTGATGATAGACAACTTCTGATAGGAGAGGGTACCGAGAGAAGAAGAATGTAGATTGGTGAGACACCTTTAAAGTATAAAAAAAGTATGTACGTATTAATTGATTGATCAACTTTGAATTGCGTCGTTTATTGATTAAATCACCTCGAGGACTTTTAACGCAGGGTTGACACATTTAGGTTATTGTTGGTTGTAGCCTTTTATACTATCTATATGACAGGTCAATCGAAGAATGTACATTTGCGCATTAAATGAAATAATCTAGGTACTGTTCAATGCTTAGTATTTCAGTTATAATAATAATAAATAATATTTGGCTAATTTATATAGCGCCGTTTTCGTAAAAAAAAAACACTTCGAAGGCGCTGAAATATCTATAAAATGAAGAAAAAACTGCTAAATTGTACACTTCAAAATAAAAGCCCCTAAAAGTGTGTTTATAATATGAAATAATTAGAATATTACGAGAATTCTACAATCAAACATTCAAGATGGAACACGAAGCGAAAAATGTCTGAAATTCGAACCACTTCTATTACTGCTTCATAAAAGAAACTAAAAAAATGTTAAAAAAGACTAATATAGTTTATAGCTAAAAAGGGGATGGAGAAGTAGTTATTTGGAAAATTCTGTGAAATTTCAAGGCCGAATCAGGTTGTAAATCTGTTGTCGGAAGACAACCCTTCCGACAACAAGACAGGGGTGGCGACCCTAATTCCGCCGTCTGTCTTCGGTCTGCCCTCCGCGGGAGCAGACCGTCTGGCCCGCTGGGGGCTGGGCAGGGGTGGATTCAGTCCACACGCCCCCAACCCCGACATACGCACACATCCGACACTTGTAACACTGCACTAAACGATACGGTGCCACTGCGGCGAAGGTCACCTGAGAATATCATATTGGGGGCTTATTGCGTTATATGTGGGGACTTATAGGGTATGAAATACAACAATTTGGTTCCAAAATAGAGACGAGTCACAATCAAATATATCTCGCAGCATTTTTTGTCCCAACAAGCAGAAATACAACATAGATATATTTTGCGAAGTATCTGGCTATTAAGAACTGGTTTCCAAACACGACTAATATCATTGCGAATGCCTACCACTCCTTGACGTAATTAAGTAATAAAACCCATCAAATGTCCCTAGCTCCAATTAAATTAGGTTCCAGTTAGTTCCTATTTTAACTTATATATTTTAACTTTGCTTATTCAAATTTAACTCGCTTTTCATCCACATCATCCTTCGTCCTTTGCACCCAGAACATATACCCTGGTAGTAGTTGTGAAATGGGTATGTGGAGGATATGGTGAAATGCTTAAAAGTGATCTGACCACTTAAGGTCTCCAAAAGCTCCTTAAAAGCAGCAAGGATAAGTAAATACGGATTTTTCAACAATCAATCTCGATTCATCGTCTCTCTTCGATTTTTGAGGTACTTCCACGTAAATTTATGAATCGGAGAAATGAATATGACACATCTTGAAAATTATGCTTTATTTATGCCAACATGCAAGCACTGTTCAGAAGATCATCCCATCTCCGAGTGTAAATCCCTGGAACTGCCACCCAAATGCGCTAACTGCAACTCAGCTAACAAGAAGAAAGAAATAAACTCCTTGAACAGTAAAATGAATGAAGTAGACCACCGAACAAACAGCGAAACATGTAAGTTCCGATCTTACATGCTTAAATTAGCCAAAGAAAGAATTAACTACGACATTGAATAAAAACCTTATAAATAATTTTGTAAAATACAACCGAAAATGCATTAAATGGATGATTTCTTAAGTAACGAATTAGAGTTAAATATTAAAATTCAAGAATATGAATGTATATGTACCGATTCGTGTAACAAAATTATTTCTAAAAACATCAATGATATAATTATTATGCACATAAACATCCGTAGCGTTCAAAAAAATTTAGATGAATTAATTCTAAAAATAAATAATTTAATTAAAAAACCGGACTTTATAGTGTTAACCGAAACATTTACGAACGCTGAGTCACCGTCTTACCACTTACCTGAGTACAACTATATTTCTACCAAAGTAGACATCAATAAAAATTCGGGAATAATAATATTTGCAAGCAATAAATTTAGTATTGTTAACATATTAGAACATCCAATACACTTAGTAAACTGCATCGAAGTACATTTCAAACTCGGCAAATCCATATACCATCTAATAGCTATCTATAGAACGCATGGCTCGAGTATTATTACATTTATTAATGACCTCAAATACATATTATTAAAATTAAAAAATAAACTTTGCTTCGTCGTAGGAGATTTTAACATTAATATTAATGAAAAAATAGAAAATAATAACAAAAATGAATACATCAATTGTATGACTGAACAAAATTTTATATCTTGCATAAATAAAAATACTAGGGAAATAAAAGAACATACTCCATCTTGTTTAGACCACATTTGGACAAATATAAACATTAAAGATCTTCACAAAATAAAATCAATTGTTTGGAAAACTAACATAACTGATCATCACTCATGCTTACTTCTGTATAATAATAATATTAAACATAAAAAACATAATTTATTAACCAAAAAATCAACAATAGATATGACTATTCTCTCTGAAAAATTAAAAAAGGAAGATTGGAATAATGTTTTAAACAGTGATGATACTGAAATTTGTTCGACTAACTTCGAAAATATTATGTCACAACACATTAAAAATTCGACAACTGAGATAACAACACACATAAAATCAAAATTAAGATGTTTAAAACCTTGGATTACCAAAGGACTTATTATATCTATCAGAAATAAAGAAAAACTTTACAAAATAACTTTAAAAAATCCCCAAGATGAAAAAGCATATATTTTCTATAAAAAATATAAAAATAAATTAACATCTTATATTAAAAAAAGTAAAGAAGAGTATTTTAAAAATAAAATATTATCTTCAGAAAATAACCATAAACAAATGTGGAAAACTGTTAATTTCGCCATAGAAAATACAAAAAAAACACAAAACATTAAGTACATTGAACATGATAAAAAAATTATAGATGCCAATATACAGCCTAAACAATGTGCAAACATATTTAATTCCTTCTTTGCAAATGTTGGGAAAAATCTTGCGAAAAATATTCATAAGCCTTCAAACCAAGAAAACCATAAAAATAAAAATATACAGAAACGTAATATACTTTCAATGTTTGAAACAACAACAGAATGTGAAATCTCGAAAATAATAGAAAATATGAAAGGAGGTTCGTCCCCCGGTTTTGATTCTATTACGACACACATGTTAAAAACTATGAAACCTCACTTAATAAAACCTATCACTCATTTAATAAACTTAAGTTTAACAAATGGAATTTTTCCAATGAACTACAAAACCACAATAATCTCACCTATTTACAAATCTGGAGATCCACATCAAGCAACGAATTATCGCCCAATATGTCTAATTTCTAATATAGGAAAGATCTTTGAAAAAATAGTTAAAAAACAATTGGTAAATTTTCTAGATAATAATAAAATATTACACAAAAACCAGTTTGGCTTTATAAAATCACTCAGCACACAAGATGCTATTGCTAACGTAACTTCATACATTTACGAATCACTAGATAAAAGTAAAAAATGTGCGGGTATATTTATTGACCTTAGAAAGGCATTCGATAGCATATCCCATGAGATGCTATTAAAAAAATTGAATAATATCGGCATAAAAGGCAACGCGATTAAATGGATCACCGACTACTTAAAAAACCGTCCTCAATTAGTAAAAATCAATGGTGTTAATAGTGATCAAGAGATTACAAGCTTTGGAATCCCCCAAGGTACAGTGCTTGGACCAATTCTATTTACTATATATGTAAACGATATTTTTTTTCAACCTTTACACGGTCAAATTACGTCATACGCCGATGATACAGTATTAATAATAAGTGATAAGACTTGGGAAAATGTAGAATTAAAGGCCACGGAAGACATCAACACGCTCAAGAATTTTTTCGACACTAATTTACTGTCACTTAATAATGAAAAGACATTTGTAATTCCATTTGCAATACATACAAATGATACTCCTAAAAATTTTAACATTGTCATACATAATAATACTAAAATTCACAGCCAAAACTATTGCAAATCAAACTGTACAGTACTAAAAACAACAAATAAAATTAAATATCTAGGAGTAATTATTGATAAAAATCTGAAATGGAAAGAACAAATAAGTCAAGTAGTAAACAAAATTAGAAAATTAATATATATATTTTTAAGAATTAGAAACTTTCTGTCGATAAAAAATCTATATTTAATTTACTATGCCTTAGTTCAATCCACTTTACAATACGCTATTATTAGTTGGGGATCCGCGTATAAATGTAACCTTCTTCCAATTGAAATTATACAAAGAACAATTATTAAAATTATATTAAAAAAATCCTTTGACTACCCAACAGAACGCCTGTTTGAAGAATTTCAAGTACCTACATTTAAAGACCTATATATTAAAAACTCATTAATCCAAATTATAAAAGAAAAAGATAAATATCAATTTTTAAATGAAAACAAAACGCGACTTAGACATGTTTTTCTATGCCCAAAACTAAATACGTCTTTTGCACAACATCATTATACTTACCAGGGAAGAACTTTTTTCAATCGTTTACCAGAAGAAATCAGAAGCATTAATGATAAAACCCGAATACTGCTCTCTGTCAAGAGACACTTTAAAAATATTCTGAAAAAAAAAAAAACTACTGTCACTTAATTAATCTCACAAATATCCTTAGTTTTCCATAGCTTCCTTTCTTTTTAAAAATTTAATAAATAATATATTATCCTTCACTACTTTCCAAAGAAATATTACAGCAAACATACATTTATGTACAATGAATTATTTAAGTACTAACTAACAACAACATTTATGTACACTCCCCTTCCATACACAAGCAAATGCTTTCAATGGAAGAGTAGTAAAAAACCAATGATGTAAAATGAATTATGTCCCATGTAAAACATATTATTAAAAATAAAAAATAATTATAAAAAAAAAAAAAAAAAATATGACTCATGCAGAATTCCAACGTGTCCAATAAAGCTTAGCAGAACGCTTATTGCTGTAAAGTGCCGCCGTTAACCTTTCCGCCCCTGTCTCTGGGCGGGTCCGCGCGCTGCGGGTGGAGGGCGGCCGGGGGTAGTTGGGGGTGGCTGCGAGTAGCTAGGGGTAGGGCGGAGGCAGGGCGGATGCTCCCCAGCGCGACCCCAACACTTGTTGGCTAGGTCATGTGCGAGGGATAATCCGGCGGCACCCTCCGATACAAACGTAAACAACGTGGCCATAACACAAATATCTCGCCGTGTTGCCCTCGCCGTTTCAGTATAAATATCGGAGTCAATGATTACGAAATTTCGCAACCCACGTTGGCCTATTTACGGCCAGGTCAGGTGGGTGGTGAATGGTGTAGCACATTCCTTTACACTACCCAGTAATACGGTCATGAGTAAACTTGATCCGCCATGATCCTGTATCCTTGTCTCCAAATGAGAATTTGTTTCTGGCCGACTTGATTTCCCGATACACATGCCTGAACGGATGACGAACCTCGTGCTGGCACAGTTGGTCTTAATAACAAATGTAGATCATAGGAAATAAATTGTACAGCGCCCTTGAGGTGATTTTTCACAAAAACGGCGCTATACAAATTATCCAATTATTATTATTATTATTATTTGTTGTTTGTTTATGTTTGGAAGCAAATGAGCCTATTATATAAATACGTTTCTTCGCTATTTATCATCGTGATGACTCATAACACTTTTTTAAATGAAAGGCGAAACGAAGAAAGAAAAAAATTTGCACTGAAATTACTTTCCGAACCATTGGTTCGGTTATTGTCTGAAAAGTTTAATGCCCAGTGTACACGGTCCGCACTCACGCACTAATAAAAAAAAATCGTTATGGTATAGGAAAAATATCGAACATCTTCTGTAACAAATTAATCATATATTATGGAGGATTTTCCAATAAGAGGTGTTATTTTGATATTCAATTGTAAAAGATCAATGGTCTCGTTGCTTGTGTGGCACGTAGCGCCGTTTTGTTGAAACTAAACGTTGTCCAAATCAATACCATCCAATTCCGGCTATAAAAAAATCATTAATCATCTCTCGATAGCGTAATCCATTCACCGTAACTGTTGCTCCAGCCTCATTTTCAAAAAAGTAAGGTCCAATGACTCCGCCGGACCATAAACCGCACCAAACAGTCACACGTTGAAGATAAAGAGGCTTTTCAATAATAAGTCTTGGGTTTTCCGAGCCTTAGATGCGACAATTTTGCTTGTTGACGAAGCCACCGAGGTGGAAATGGGCCTCATCACTCATGATGATTTGCATTTGATTTACTCAAGTGAATTTTAATAATTTCAATGCGTTTTTAAAGCGTGCATCGTTTCTATTTTATTAATAACGTAGTTTCTACTTCTCAAATGTTAAAAAATGACAGCTTTAAAAGTGACATCTTCCGAAATAGCGGGCTATTCAAAATAACACCTCTTATTGGAAAACCCTGTACATAGCATTTATTTATTTAAAATTATACTAATTTTACATCATCTCTTCGTTTACTTTCAAATATTTTATCAACATTTTTTCAAGCTGAATGACCCTTAGAGTTTAGTATATATTATTCTATTCTCCAAGAGAATGACCGCTCAGCATTTTACACAAAGCCAAAACTACTACCCAATATCGCGCTGTTGCCAAATTGCTTTATAAGGAAATGGAGAATTAAATAACTGCGCTAAGAGAAATTATTAATTCGTTTCAACGTGAATAGTCGTTTAATAATACGTTTTCATTAAGTTTAATTTTGCGCCTGTTGACAAGAATTATGCAAGGGATTATGTGTATATATTTTATGAACAGTTTGTAATATACAACTATAGCAACGCCATAAATCAGTTGCATAAAAGAGACATGTTAAAATATGTTGGTGAAAAATATAGTAAAATTATCGCTAATCTAGTAGTAAAGGCAGAAAACCTATCACAAATGATTTAAATGAAAAGCTTATCTTGTAAAACAACGCCACAATGGCAATGCACAAGTAAATCCTATTATAATGGCTTGTATGGCGAGAGTCGAAGCTAAACATTTTGAAAGGTCGAATATACAGTAGTTAGAAGCGTTCAACACCCCAACATAGCTAGACAAATACAAATAATATGAAAGGGTATAAATGAAAAAAAGCTTATCGCGTAAAGCAACACTGCAACAGTGGTGCATGGCCAAAAATTATCTTATTAAAAAAGTTTTATGTTTGGCGATGTTGTGTGGACGGTCTTCGGAGAGGAGGGAGTCAACATGGTTCTTGAAGAGACCCATGTTGGAAGAGGGAGAAACGCAGAGGCCGGCAAATCGATCCACAGCCGAGCTTTACACGTGATCTTTTCCTAATAAATATCATGACAGAATGCGACAATATCAGTATTTGTATGAACATGTGTTCCGCCGTCCTCATAAAACATTAGTTTTTTAACTGATACTTCGTTAGGAACTCTGTGAATTCAGTAGTTGAAGGCCTGCAGTCCCGTTTTTACCAGGAAAACGAAAAATGTGATCAGATTTTGAATAAATAAACAGTATTTTACGTAAATTTTCTCCGTGTGTTGGAGTAGTATATGAATGTTGAAATAGTACGAGTATTATGAATGCGTTGCTTATCACATAAAACAGCCTTGCCACAGCGATGCAGAAGTAAATAGTATCATGAATGCGTTGTTTATCACATAAAACAGCCTTGCCACAGCGATGCACAAGTAAATAGTATTATGAATGCGTGTACAACGTGAGTACACACGAAACATTTTGAATGTCAAATATAGTAAAATTCTTTGTAATCTACAGTGCAGGTAGAAAATTTATCACACATAATTTGAATGCGTTGCTTATCACGTAAAACAGCACTGCAACAACGACGCAGAAGTAAATAGCATTATAACGGGAGTACAAGCTGAATATTTTGAAGGCCAAATAATATTGGCTTGGTGTGTGTGTGTGTGTTGATTTCCACGCACCGCGGTGCATGAATCGCGCCAAACTTGGAGTGAAAGCCTCTGGAAATCTCCCCTCGCCATTTATCTCGTTCGCTATTGGTTGGCCGCCGCCATTGCTCACGGCGTTTAGGGGGTGGGTGGGGGTGGCGGGATGGGTTGTGGAGCGAAGGGGTGGGAGTAGGGTGCGGTGCAGGGAGGGTGCGGACACTCTCTACGCTCGCGGGTCACGGCACGCGCGCCACCATGCTTTTATGTAATTCCTGGCAAACCAGGCAAACGCCACTATTAGTACTGGGTATATTACTTTTAAATGCAACACGCCATTTAACATTGAAAAAAAAAGATTAATTTTCCTTACCAACGAAAAATCAATCATAATTTTAAATTTTTGCTCCAAGAAATCTCTTAACCTTAACAATATGGGTACCCTGCTACCGTGCATTTTTTTTTCAACATCAATTTATAAATAATTATAAGCAATAATTAATCATCCGAAATACTAGTACAAATTGAAAATATCTCCCGAGTAAAAATAAATGCCGCCAACGGGAATTGAACCCGTGCCTTCTGATGTCCGGTCAGGTGCTCTGTATCCACTGAGCTATGTCGGCTTATTTACAACCCGACAAATGATTCAATATGTAATAGTACCTCAATCAACAATTACTGCTTATTATATTTTTTCACCTGTAAACAACCAACTTTATTTTTTTAGGAAAGGCTTTGTTAGTGCCTAATTTCTCACTAGATGGCGTCGAGACACATAATATTTTTAACTTGTCAAATATTATTTTTTTTTTAATGATACCCTAACGTTTATAAGACAAGGTTTTTTGCATAGCATAAAGGATAACAAATAATTAGTCATTTATTTTTACTCGTGAGATATTTTCAATTTGTATTAGTATTTCGGATGACTAATTATTGCTTATAATTATTTGTTATCCTTTATGCTTTGCATAAAACCTTGTCTTATAAACGTTAGTTTATCATTAAAAAAATATATATAACAATTAATAATCCATGAGTATTATCATGTTGTATTGGGCACAAAAAATCAAAAACGAAAATTAAAATTTTTGTGAAACTCACTCGTTACAGACGATATTTTGTTACAAGCGTGAACATTATAAAGAAGTTAAAATGTATTTGATGTTATATATAGTCGTAGTTTAGCAGTTCGAGGATACATTATACATATAAGATCTTTTGTTAAGGGGTCATTTTAACATCCCCTCCAAAATGATTCTTCACTGTCACGAATACCCACCCTGCACGTAATCAAAGAAAATAATATAAATTTGCAATAATTAAAACAGAGTTGTTGATTTTGAATTTCTTTTCATCTTCAACCCTTCAGATCGCAACCTTAAAACAATCTTTAGAAACTCATTGGTTTCTTGTTTCAAGTACCTACCAATGTGTATAATTTACATCACTTTTCCTGTGATTCGTTCATTATTTTTAGGAAAATGCTGTAATATAAAAAGTAAAAAAAAAAAACAAATATTTTGTCGGATTCTTTCGAGAAATTTCTGTACTTACTCGCAGCACGTGACAACCCCTATCAGGTAGCTTCAGCTTTTGAAAATATACAAAAGAAACGAAAATTGTAAAAGAAACAGCAATGAAAGATAATATTATAATTAATTATTGAAGACAATATTAGCGATTTCTAAACAAAAATCTGAAACAGAAAAGGATACGGTCACATGTAGGACTCGAACGCAGGACCCTTGCCTTGCCGGGGCACCGCTCTACCACTGAGCTAATGGGACCATATCCGCTTCGGTCACTTTTAACTGTATCATACTTCGAATAAGAATTACCAACAATGTCTTCATTTTTTCACCGCACATTATTTATTGGCAACTATCTTTATGTATGATCGCAAGATTCAAGCCGAACTAAATCCAATCTAGACAGCGTCTTTTTAGATAAACCTATAAAGCTCAGTAGTAGAGCGGTGCCCCAGCAAGGCAAGGGTCCTGGGTTCGATTCCTAGATGTGACCGTATCATTTTCTGATTTTTCTGTTTCAGATTTTCTTTTAGAAATCGCTAATATTGTCTTCAATAATTAAATATTACAATTTGAGGTTTTACTCAATAAAGTTATTCCAAAAAATAAATAAAGATAATATTATACTTCAGCTATATTTCAGCGAACATTACCACCCTTTAGATACGATAGGTTTCTTCAAATGTATTTAGCTATGTTTTTTGCCAGACTTTCACAACCTTCATCTTCTTTTTCTCCTTTCCATGGTCACAAAATTCCCCAAATGGGATTGCCACTAGCTCTGGTAGTTCAATGATGCAGAATCGCAAAATATACTGAAATATACGTAATTGAAAACTCTTCAACTTTCAAGATATACGGTAAAAATTAAAGCCTTTAAAAACCAATTTTGAACACTTCTACCAAAAGATATTGAATTATTTATCGTGAACTAGATTTTCTTTAGATTTGTTGATTACCCGTGTTTGGTGACCAGATCTGAATAGTTTTCAATCATTCTCCTATGTCCTCACCTCTCCCACACTAATTAGTCCCATTGGCACCGAACAGTTGGAAATCTATTGCGTAATTCGCATAAAAACAACATATATTTTTGCACATTCCTTATACGCGCTTTCTTTATTAAACGACATATAAAAACCAGTTGATATAAAACGTTCAGTTAAAGGTAATACGTTTGTATTAAAAAAAACTTTTTAAAAGGTGTCGTAGGTTAAAAAGCATATAATTATGTCGTAAATTAAAATGCCGGGCATTTGATACCATCCCGATATTTACATTGACGTGATCGGAAACGAAAAAAAAGCATCCGTCGGCAGCTGACTAGTCTTAACATCAAGATAAATAATAATCCCACGTCAATGGGGAAACTCGGATCTTTCTGCAACAAAGGTCGAGATAGCGCTCGTGTACTTTTAACTGCATTGTCCTGCGGGCCCCAGGTAGACAGTAGATACCTACTCCTATCTGAGTCCTATCCAGGACTATTCAGCCACTATAAAATAATAATGTCTGATAGTAAAAGTGTCTAGGATAAAAGCGAATAATACAATAGCTAGCTGCCAGTGACGGTTATGTTGTTATTATTTCTAAGTAGAGGGAATATTGTTTTAAATCCAATATTATTATTTATTTCTATACAAGATTAATGTGTATGGGATGGTTTGTATTTATGTAAACTTTATCCAATTGATATTTAAATTATTAAAAAATATTTTACTTTTTATAGTGCTACATATTAGAGGGTGACCGGATAAATCATCACAATGATAATTCATCACATCTTTAAAAAGTTATATAAAGTCATGGAAAGTGATGAAACAAAAACTTTATTAACTGGGTTAAGTAGGTTAGGTTAGGTTAGGTTAATTTTTTTTTCATCGTTTCTAATGACTCTATATCACTTTTTAAAAGTGTGTTGAATTGTCACTGTGTTGAGTTATCGTGGAACCATATTAGAGTTGTCCCAAACACCATAGAGTTACGATTGTATGTATTAGTGCATTCACTTTCGACAGTGATGTCTTTGCGAAGCGTCACGGAGAAACAGTATTTTGTTTTATCGCCTATTGTTTTTAGGGATAAAGTGTTCTAATTAGAACATTATTTTTTTTACAGTTTTGATTATTCTATTAGTTTTGTAGTGTGTTCATTTGGTTATGTAAGAATGTATTTGTTTAAATTTCACTGGATTTTGCTTTTCTAAATTAAATAGAAAGTATCAATATATAATCCGAAATGTGTGTTGTAATTGATATTATACTTGCAGGATTTGTGATTGGTGAAACTGAAAATATTTGCCTCGGGATCAATGCCTTTCAGAAATTTATCCATTGAATAAACAAGTTAGTTAAGTATCGCCCTGGTGTAAGACCACCATTCAGAATTGAAACGTTGCTTGAAATGGCTTTGGCCGTGTTTGGTGATCAGATCTGAATAGCCAGGTACTTCGCCACCTTCCTCTTTTCTCATCTCCTTCCCCACTAAACTACTTTCAGCCTCACAATATACGCCAATAACGGATGCCGTAGTCTCACTGGCTCCTGATGGTTGGGAGCAGTTGGGACTCCTGTGCGGTTTCATAAAAAAAAATTACCACACGTGTAAAAGATTGAAACAAAAGAATACATATACATTTCAAATATAAAATTATTAATTTATCTATGTACATACCTCATCGCTTATTTGAGTTGTTCCCACAATCAGTTTAAGGCGATGCCATACTTAGTAATGCAAGATCATGTGTTTTTGGTTTGAAAATTTGGTCACCTAGAAATGTTTCAGATGCTTTAATTAAATACTGCGAGTAGAAAACATCTTGGCCTTTGAAATAATCGAGTATTTTTTAGATAAGTCTTTTTATAAGCCCAGAAAAAAATAATGTATAAGGCCTTTGAAAACTTCTTTAAAGTTCAAAATCTCCTACTTACGAACCCATTTTCGGTTATGATTTTATTGTATAATGTGGCAAATTAAGTTATTTATAAAATAATCAAAAAAAAATTAAATATTTATGCCTGAACATCCACAAAATAAAATAAAAGGCACTTTTTGGCCATGTTTTTTCTTGCATAAATGAAAACAGGCGGATGGTGTTAAGTGGGAATTTAAACCTTATCGCCATCTACGTAAGGGTTGTTATTGATAGCGGCTCAATTTAAAATATTACACGACGCAGTGCATCGCCTTAAAATCTAAATTTAAAAAAAATCCAAGTTCCAGGGTTTAAGGCCCCGTAGTAAGCGTTGAAAGATGGCTTGAAAGGGAAATATGTAAATACGAATGTTAGAGGGAGCGCGCTAATATTAAAAAAAAACGATAACAATTAAGCGAAAATGGTGAAAATATTTCATAAAACACCACTCGTTTGAATTAGACCAAAATTCTCTCGACATGTGCTTTAGTTGCATTTAAAGATACACTGTGAATTTTTTCATGCTTATGATATATGAAATAATAGAATAAGACGTGTTTTTAATAATTTTTCGAGCTTACTTTGCTATTTTTTTCTATCGAGGGAATTTCATATAATCAACGTTTCGGCATAACAAATGTATATATATTATCTTCAAAAATAACATTTGGAAAATTTGGAAGAGAAACTTGTTATAAATCGGTAGAAATTGGGAATGCGAAGCTTAATGAATCTAAGTTACAGACAGAATCACAACCGAAATTAGCATTTTTAATATTAATGTGTACAGTTTTATAAGTTCATCTGTGAACACAACAATGTAAAATTTATAACGCACCATTTAATGATGTAACATTTAAAAGGTATTTTGTTATTAGATTACCTTAAGGGCCCAGGCTATTTCGAGATGTACTCAATCAACAGCCCAAAATAGCAGATGTGTCTACTAATAGAACTAGTCTAAACTGCCTTGCTTCGGGGTTACCTGCGATCAGGATAACTTTTAATTTCACTCATTCAAAGGACAACTTTAGATTTCATTCACTGTAGGACAGCTTTCGAACAAGATTATCTCTGTGAATCGAGCTTTTTTCCTCAGAGGATGTTTTTGGAAAGCCAGAGGCCATATTTTGATTTCGCTCATTAAAAGGATAACTGCTTAAGAAATTTTTGGAGGAAAACTTTGTCAGAACAAGATTATCTTTGTGATTCGAGCTTTATTCCTCCGTGAGTCATAAAATGAACCGCTGTGCGTTGCACAGTGTTTTTTTTTTTTGAAAGCCAGAGGTAAATTGACGCTACCGTGGCCGTTCAATCAACAATCCACAACCAACAGAAGGCTCGCCATGCGCAAACATGATAGAACGGTCTTATAATTAATTTCAGTGTGCTCAGTCCATTTTTACTGGATCATATTTCGTTTTTACAGCTTTGGTACTGTGCTGTGGGAAAGGGATGCCGGAAAAAAACATTTATTTTGTCCCCTTTGTCATTAATATTTTCAATATGCAAACATATAATATGTCAGTTGTTCTGTTGAAATGCATTAAATTATACAGGGTGGTGGATTATTATTGATTATTGCACACAGCATGTTGTAACTTTAAGGGGTTGCTTGTTCAGTAAAATATAGTTCGCAGGTACAATAATTAAAATATTGATACAACAGTAGTTACTATCCAGATACGCCCGAGATATCTATACCGTAATTTGTTAATGAACATTTATGATAATAATAAAATGTAGATATTTATTATTTATGACAGCCGAGAAGATGCTTCAAATCGCCATGGCTGATGGTGAAAACGGCATTGCGAGCAAACAATAATAGTGATGGCTTACCTATACTGAAAAATAACTAAGCTAACTGTTCGTAAGCTTTTGCTTCTTCAACTGAAACGAGATGCTATAATTATTTGATATTTGCTTTGTAAAGCTCGACCAGATTTACAATAAATTTAATTAAATATTCTCTAATGAGCATTAATTTTTCAAATTACATAATTTTATATGTAGATACTTAAAACACGGTGTATTTTAGAAAAAAAATTGTTCCCCTTTTTTACCTCTAATTGGTCTCTAACTCTCCCAACGCTCTAACTATAACCATCGAATCCGCTATATGCGCACCGCGTATTACGATCTAATAGTGGAACAAGCGCCATTAATTGTAGCTCTATGCCTTAAGCCTAGATTAATAAAAAATGATTTCGTCACAAAATAATCATGTTTTTCAGTAATCAGCTCGCATTGCCGACGTGTTTGAAGAATGTCTGCAATTCACTTACAGCTGAATATTTTGATCAAGTTACACAAAGGAAACAATAAATTTCATATAAAACAATTTCGGCCTTCGGAGTGACCGGTCGGAGACGTTTTCTTTCGAATTCGTTTTATCGCGGATGGATCACGCAAATGTCGCATAACTCCGGCTGTGGTAGTGTCGATGGTACTTCTGTCTGTAGTTGGTAGTGGTAGTCGTATTTAGTTGATGGTAGTGATAGGTACATCCTTTTGATCGAAAAAACTGACATAAAAGTAATAATGGCCGAGGTGGTACCACCTTAATGGAGGAAGAACTATGGAGGTTAGGACACTAAATTGTTTTAAAATAAAATCTTACAAAATTACACCTGTCTGTCTATCTGGAATAATGTTTTTCAAACTAATTTTACTATCAATGTTATAGAAGACTTTTTAAAAATTATCGGTACCCTTGGCTTCGGAAAAATCTCGCAGGTTTTTTTTTTTTAAATGATAATTTAACAAAACGCGATGAAAACTGTAGTAATTTTTTTTAACCATTTAAAAATTATAAGCAATATCACAGACGGAAAATTTGAACTTTTGATAAAACTGTTTCTTACAACAACAACAAAATCTACGCTAGTCTTTTCTATTAAACGATTAACAAAACAAAATAACACAGCCTTTCTTCTAATGAGGAACAAAATTTTGATAAAGCTGAAAAAATTCGCACAGACGTTTTTAACTTGCTTTTTAAGTTTTGTTTTAACTCGTCGTCTGCATTTCATCTTTTTTTACTTTAGCTCCACACAGGAGGCCCTGAGGCAAAAAGTAAAAAAAAACAATCCATCAAGACCTATGTCATCTTTGGAATTCTGTATGAAGGACCTTTTTAGGGAAAGCAAAAGAGGAAGGTCTGGGAAGAAAGAGGTATGAGAGGTGGGTAGAAATCTGGGGGTCAGTGTGTCCAGGAATCATGGATATATGAATCGTTCCCTCCCACTGCGGTGCAAGACGATAGGTCGAGAGGTCAAAAGGTCGTCCTTAACTAGTCTCTCCCAATCTGACCATCACGCAGTAGGTGGGCAAATACCTAGACAAATCTCACCCCATCAACCCGGGCACTCCTGCTTAGTTGCCAAACGTAGCAAACCACTTGGGGGTGACCTACGGCAGGGATGTTGGGCGTTGTGGGTGTTGTGTTCAATAAATGGTTTTCGGGACGGTGGTACCTATATCTGCCTTCCAAATTATGTCTGTAAAATTGTTAAAGTAACGATTATTTTGTGAAATCTTCATATTGATTTGAACTTTCACATTCGCCTAGATTATGGTAGGTTTGAAAATACAATTTTAATTGAGAGAATATTGTTTACATAAAATATAGGGTTTATAATTTAAACAGCCAAGTATTTATCTGTGCACCAACTTACTAATTTCAGAGGAAATTTTTGTTTGATTTATTAAATACGAGATAATCAGAAACATCCTTTTCAGTAGTTAAGTTAGGTGGATTTTTCTATATTTGATATAACATCCTTGATTCGTGATTTCTTGGCAAAAATAGAGGTAACTCGTAAAATAGTTCGTTTCAAAAGAATTGCACCAATTTCTCCTTTCTTTATTAAACTAGCTACTAGGCGGGTTACATGCATATCGAACGAATACTTTCACCATTTTGCACAACGTTTCGTTACATGGCGCTCATCGTAAAATCCATACTATACATCCTCCACAGTATCTAATCCTCGGGTAGGTTGGGTAGGTACCAGCCCAGGGCGGCATGCGGCAGCTGCAACCCCGACAGCTGTGCAGCCGCTACTACACTGGGCCCCACCCGAGCTCTATTTCACCGTCGCGCTAGTCCACTGGGCTCTGGCCGGGCAAAGGTGTCATGTTATAGCCACTATTATTGCCACATACTGTTATATTATAATAATATTTTTTATGATATTATCCTGTATTTTGTCCAGTACCTACCTAGAGAGAATTATTGTCTCTAGGTAGGTACTACAGACTGTATAGGTATGTACTCAAAGAAGTTTTCGTGAAACACATAATATATGTGTGTGTTGTCGTACACTGTTAGTATATTAATTTTATTCCGTATGTTGTCTTGTATCCTCTCTAGGTACCTAAATATAACTAAACACTGTAAAATAAATAATAAGTCCAGCTTCTAATGACGTAAGTTTACAAGTTAATGCATTCTTGGTGGTTTCTTTCGTGAATTTTAATGGATATTGCGTGAAATACATATTTTTTATTTTACTTTAATAAATTATATTTTTTTTTATAAAATATTACTATAAAATTAGCGGTAAACACCAGTTTTTTTCCGGACGATTAATTAGTAACTTCCCGAGGGATCCCTCTAGAAACATTTGAGATTTTAAAAATACGTTCATCAGAAATAATTCAAATAAACCCCTCGGAAAGATCGATTTTCTAGGCCTGCTAGGGCAAACTCGACCGTATTTATATCCATTGCGCCGGGCTGCGCGCCTAGATTGTGTTTACATGACTTCATCAATATGTCGTTAAGATTCCCATTTTATTTTTGAGATTTGATAAAGCAAATTCAACCGCACGTCTTTTCAATACACTAGGGCCGCGCGTCGCTAATTTTTATGCACGGCTGCTTCACTCACGTCTTTAAGATTCTGGCTCTATTTTGGGGTATTGTCTTTTCTTAAATTGAAAAATAAAAATATTAGGTGACATACACAATATGAATTTACAGCTTGTTTGCTCATACATAAAAAAATATTAAAGATTCTATTAGGTTTGTATCTAAACCTCGCCTCGTCTACAATGCTTTAGAGAGGAAATAAAATACTGTTATCATAATTAATTTTTTAAAAATCTATTTGAGAGTTCATTTTCATTTTGGGGAGCGAATGAATTTAAATCTTGGAAGCGGAAATTAACCCATTTCTCACATCCGATCAAGCTGCAACTCTGCAAACAGCTCGTTGTAGATGAAAATGCGTTCTATCAACTATACCAGGTGTGGCGAACCTAGGGCACGCGTGCCCGAGGTGGCACGTTTGATCATTTGGATGGCACACTAACGATTTCCAAGTTCAATTTTTTTTTTAAATTTTTAAGTTTAAAAAATATTTTTTTTTGATTTGACCAGCTGTTTCAAAAATATCTGAACAATCGTTCATATTCTTCTTTTCTTTTCAAATGTAACAGTCATTTTGTTGATTTTTTTCAAACCAGAATTTGGTTCTTTCAACTCAAATTTAACTTACGTTACATATGAAAATTTCATTCAATGTTCCCCGCCGAAACTGACAATATTTCCAGAGAAATCGATAGGAATATTTTTTTTACGCTTGCAACATGATTGGTTTATTTATGCTTGCAACACTCTCAAGTTGTTTATGGAGTTCGCTGCCTGTCAAATTTTACCGGTTTTTATTGTTCGTCGTGCGCACTGTTTTCTACAAATAACACATAAGTGCTGTTTTTATTCGTATTTTTTGTAAAAAAATGTCTTATCCGTATTCAGACTTTATTTCTCAAATCAACAAAAATTTGTTGATTTGAGAAATGATTTGGAAATAATTGAAAGCGATCGATTAACGAACATCAATAATAAAAATGCAGAAGAAGAAATAATGAGAACTTGGAAAGCCATTCCAGAAATCTTTAGCGATTTAAAAAAAACTAACGAGAGCAATATTATCAATTTTCTCTTCTACATATGCTTGTGAGTCATTATTTTCAGAAATGAATTTCATAAAATGTGATTCAAGAACGAGAAGGACTGATGAATCCAGATGGTTGTGTGTGTTACTAAAAGTGACGAAATATGATCCAGATATTAAGAATTTGTCATCGAATGTACAGCAGCAAAAATCTCATTGATAAATAACTAATATGTACATTTATTGATTATGACTTTATTTTTATGAAACTCTATTGTAATTTTTAAGCTTATGAATAAAATTAAAAAAAAAACTTTTTTTATTTTATCTATTTGGTGAATTTTTTTTACAGCTTGGGCACGCCACACAATCTAGAAATAATATTTGAGGATTTTTGGCACGCGGGCCCAAAAAGGTTCGCCACACCTGAACATTGTACACACAGGCGGAAATATACACAATTCTCTGATGACATACACCAGTTAATATCAGTGGCGGCTCGTGACTTTTGGGTGTACTAGAGTACTAATATTACAAAAAATGGCATTATTGATGTTGTTGTAGCTGAAAAAGATTTTTTTCTTTCGAAAATTCGATTGTGTGTATTAAGATTTTCAGGAAAGCCGTGCGGCCAAACTGAAATACTGGTTAATATACGAAATATATGTCGATCCAAACCATCTTCATTTGGAGAGGTTAGTAGAGTTGTCGACTCCAGTTCCTGGTTAGCAAAATTCAATGTTCAGTAAAACCATAAAAATATATACATTTTTTAAAATTTTTGGGTTTCACTTTTTTTACGTAAAATATCACAATTTCTATTTATATATATATATGCTTTAACGAGGTATTAAAGAAAATATTTTACAGAGTTATTGCAAATATCAGGCAAAAATCTAACGTAAATGAAGTCTAAATATTTTTACAGAGACTCTAATATAAACATCAATATTTTCCCTTCATTTTTTAAAATAAATTACTACCTATACAAAATCCGGAAGGACTACCAACAAAATACACTAGCACCTGTATGTTGTCAGTATATAAACGAAACTGTGCGTATTCTACTACCCATAGATTATACATATTTTTTATAGTATTTGGTACTACTGATTGAAGGAATTCTCCGAGTAAGTTTAGGTGCAAGCAGGAAAAGAAGGGACAAAGCTTGGGTTTTATACCAGTTAGGCAGTTTGATTGATGGAATTAAATGCTAAAAACCTTTTGCTACTGGTTTTCTTTATGAATTAATGATTTTGTAATGTGAATAACGGTTTTTCGGATTGATATAATAATGATTTTGTTTTAATAAACATCTTCGGTACATAGGTTATAATGATTTTAAAAAACATTTATTTTCCTTATTTTCATTATTTTTGTCGTTTGCCGCTGTGTTATGGGGGTACAATTGTTTGCAAATATATATTTATAACTAATAATAAATCTATGTATAAGGGTAGCGTGGTATATTCCATTCACATCAACTTAAGAGTAAGGACCGAATCCCTTTTAAAACTCTTTTTTTATTTTTAAATTAACTCCACACAGAAGGCCGTTAGGGAAATAATTCCCCTCGGTGTCTATTTCATCTTTGGGGAAGTTGAGTGGAGCGTCTCTTTTGAGGAGAGGAAGGAGTCAACATGGCTCTTGAAGAGACCCATGTTGCAAGAGGGAGAAAACACAGAGGCCGACAAATCGTTCTACAGCCGAGCTGATGAATTCAAGAACTAGTCGTAGAAAAAACCATGTCAAAAACACTCTAAAAAATACAACTTTCTGATAAAATATTAGTATTTCAAAATATATCGATAACACGTGATCTTTTCGTATTAAATATCACGACAGAATGCGACAATATCAGTATTTGTGTGAACATGTGTTCCGCCGTCCTCATAAAACATTACTTTTTAACTGATACTTCGTTAGGAACTCTGTCAATTCATTCTTTGAAGGCCTGCAGTCCCGTTTTTAACAGGAAAACGAAATTTTTTATCAGATTTTTAATAAAGTAACAGTATTTTATATCAGTAAGTTTTCTCCGTGTGTTGGAGTAAATATCAATAATGGTGTGTATGTAAGTACAAGTGGAAGATTTTGATCCAATGAAAAAATCCAACTTCCTGATAAAATATTTGTCATTCAGAATATATTTTTTTCCTAATAGATATCGTGACGGAATGCGACAATATCAGTATTTGTACGAACACGTGTTCCGCTGTCCCGATAAAACATTCGCTTTTGACTGATACTTTGTTATCAACCTTTCAATTTATTCGTTATAGACCTGCAGTCCCATTTTTAACAGGAAAACGAATAATTTGACCAGAAATTTAATAAACGAAGAGTATTTCATATCAGTAAGTTTTCTCCGTGCAGGACTGTAACTAGCATATATTAAATTTATACGAATAACTCCATCAATAAAATCAGCTTAGCTTCACAATATTATATTTTGAATCGATTTATAAAAGTATTATATTATATTGGCATTATTTGAACCTTTTATCACAACAATCTCAGGGCATGCGTCACAGCCCACAGCCCACGGCCCCAACCCCGGGGTGGCGGGCAATCAGACTGGGGGTTGTGTAATTTTGGCGATTTCTGCCTGACTCTGCCGTACGTTCAACCGATGATAGAATTTCTTCCGAGAAAAGCAGCCATGACGCATACCTTTAGCGGAGAAATCGATTTTCCCAATGTGCGCGTTATTGTGGAGAAAACTTCGCGAGCAAGCAAGCCTGAACGCCATCGAAAGTGAATCTGAAACTACCCACGGCATTCAAGCATATCATAAAGGCAAACGCTTTGCGACAAACCTTTATGAACACACCGAACTTTTAAAATTTTAATTATACACTTTACCAATGGAAAAAATAATAAAAAAATTAACTACGCATTAAATATTACTACGCAGAAATATTCAGGCCCATTTTTAGGTGCCTGACCCATTTTGTGTTGGCTTTTATTTATATATTTAAATTAAGGGTAGCAAATTGAATCACAATGTCAAGTTATTTGTTAGCTCTGTAAAGCGCTCTTAATGTGATATTAGTAGTATTAGTAAAAATTGTGCGCATAATCTTAGTATGTTATTTGATCGAAACCATTTTTATTTCATACTAGCTGTACACCGCCACGCTTGCTGTGGCTCTATCTATCTTTGCAGACAGAAAAACAATAGCGCGTTTAGCTATTACGTTCAACAGAAGCATGTTTGTCCAACAGATGGCGCTGTTTTTCAAAAAGGCATCTTTTTGCCTGTCACAAGTATCATCTATTTAATATAATATAAAAATACACGCGTATTCGAATGCAAGGTTGAAGAACTTTCGGAGATTAAAGATTTTGAACAAATTACATATTTATTTATATAGATTCCGTAAATGTTGTAACTTTTGTAACAAGAACAATATAGGGGAGAAATGTGTACATTTTAGTACTCGCAAGATCGTAAACTTTTTTTATAAGGTTTAAATTATCAGCGAATAAAAATACGCTATTAAAATGTTGCAACGCCGCATTGAACAACCACTGATGAGTCATTTCCCGCGCAGCGTCTAAAAGAAGTGTGGGGAGGGGGGAGGGGGCAGGGGGAGGGACGCGACGCTATCGATCCGCGTAATCCCGTGCACTAGCCATCGCAGGCAAGCAAGGACTAAAGGACACCACCCGCCACTTACAAACAACCTAACTTGCAAACAAACAACCTAACTTACGAACACCCCAGCAAACATCACATGACTTCGGGGATCTTAACGTCTCCTGGCTAGCTGGCCCTTCAGGAGTTAAGGACTTCATCAGGAGTCAAATAGGCTACCGGTACAGGATGCAAATGCTTATTATCACATAATTATTAGGACAACTCTGAATTCGGGGTTTGTGGTGTTTCTTCAAAGGAAATCATTTTCGTTTATATTCTGTTAAGGGTTGGTCCCTTGTGCAAACGTAATCCTGTATCCTGAAATCACTTAGGAATCATTTCATAGTCTAAATACTGACTGTCAACACTCAATATCATATCAGCACTAACTTATCTACTTATTGATGGTTGTAAATAATAAAAATACTTATAAACAAAAACTAGTCGCATGATAAGGAGAGAGTACGTAATATATTTGTAACCTACCTTTACCTATTGTACCTTATTGTGAGAAGAATCCAAATATAACACGTGCGAATAAGTTGAACATTTGTTCTTGAATGAAAATTTCTGGGTAACGGGAAAAGTCTTCGCCGAAAGCGAAAATACTTCTCGTAAGTATTATAATTATAATGAAGCGCTGAAAGCACTTGGTTTAAAGATTCCGTATTAAATGAAGCTACCATTAATTTATCGTATGTCCCGCAAACTGTCGCGTACACTTTCGAACTTAATAGAAGGAGCTACAAGAAAAAGCGAAGTAAAATAAAGACGTTACTAATTAGCAGGAAGCGATGTATCCCAGATCGGATGTGAAATAAAGCATGGCTTAGTTTTTCATACAAGGAGGACACAAAAGCTCCAATGAAAAGTTACGAGACTGCAGCTGTGGTTGGGACTCGACCTTTTTTTACGACGAAACAAGGTCAACGCTCTCAGGGTCCCAAATCCCAAACCCAAAATGCACACGCTACTCGGTAGGTACTCAAGGTAGGCGACAACACACAGTAAACAGTAACCTGGCAATTTTGAACTTGGGTTTTGGGTACGCAAATAAACGGGACTTCTTCAACGATTCCCAGCAAAGCAACGGTACTACAAATTAAGTACTACGGACTTTCGTTTTCAAGGGACAGATGTGTGACCAATTTATTGTTATAGCCTTTCGTGATAATATAAAGCTGCAGAATTCTGTAAAGGGCTAGATGTAGCGGTAGGGATGATTATACAATTTTATTAGTACATCTATTGGCGTATCAATTGTCATGATGAAATATAGACAGCTAGAGGTTTGGAAATTGAAATGGCTAAAATTTGTGAAGGGTAGTAAATAAAGCACGTTGAAAATTTTTCTATCCATGGATTGATCATGCACAAAAATTAATATAAATAAATTTAAATAAAAGCACTTCTTGATGAAAATAGAAAGATGTTTGTTTGTAAGGATTTGTTTCAATTTAGACAAACACTTTAAATGAAACGATTAAATCATAACTTTAGTGGAAAGAATTTGTTTGATCGTGAGTTTAAAATTATAAATAAACTGAGTTGATAATTATTGAGAATAACGAAAAAGCTCAAGGCAAAATACGTAAGTGACGGAGCAAATACACACGTGCATTTGTAATGTTTGTGGTGGTGTGAATTGAAGATCATAGCGATAAATTTAATTTAATATAAATATAATAGGGAAGTTTTTTTACACTTCACTTTTTCAAACTTTACATAATTTAGCTGAAAAAATGACTGAATTATAACAATTGGCGCAAATGCTAACATTTATTTATCTTATACGTTCGTTCAATTCTGAAGCGTTGAATTTTATCTGTATGTTAGGTACTGGAAACTTTTTGACAGAACTAGCTTTTCCCATTTTGACTGTACCTTGAATACATATAAAATCAAATTGATTTCTATCTCTAGATGCAAAAATTTTGAATATTTTTTCCCTGTTTTCTCCGTTCTTATTGTTTATCTGTCCAAATGTTTTTTGTTGTTTGTTTACATTGTAGTACATCGACAACTTATCACGAGTACCTGTGTATGCTTGATTGTTTGTATATTTAGTACATCGACAGCATAACATGAGTACCTGTGTATACTTTATTGTTGTATATTTAGTAAATCGACAACTATCAAGAGTACCTGTGTATACTTTATTGTTTGTATATTTTATACATCGACAATATATCATGAATACCTGTGTATGCTTTATTGTTTGTATATTTAGATAATTGAAGGAATTTAATTGGTTCAGGATATATATATCTTATAAATAACTGTGTGTTTTTTTATAATAAAATTAAATAAAATAAAAAATACAAATTTTAAAACGCAAATTTGTGTAAATTTATGTTTAGTGAAGGGGTAGTTTGATCCAGTTATAATGTTGAGAAACTATTAATTATCAATTTAAACTTTTTAGTATGTATGTGTGCACAAAAGTGCACCTATCTAATAACCGTTAAAATACACAAAAATTCGTGTAAAAGCCAACGAAACATTATATTTCATTCTGAGTGGGTATTGCACTTTACGTTTAGAATATTCCACACGAACAGCGAGCGAAGGATAGCGCTCCCCAGCAACTAACAACTAGGAGGAGGTACCTACATAGTTTTGAAAATTTCGCATTTCGTTCCCCTCCGAGTGCACGTGCAGGGGGTGGGGTAGAGGGTGGGTGGGGGTTGGCCCTCCCCCATACCCCCTCTCCCCTCCTGGACCCCCCGCCGCAGGAACTAGACCTAACGCACTGTATTGATTTTTTATTAGTGCATACGCGTGAGACAAGCCTACAATATTCTGCCTCGGCTATTTTAACTGTAGATACGTACTTCTTCGGCAATAAAAATAAATAATTAACTTCAAAGTATATTAAAAATGACAATTTACACTATTTCAAGAGTTTCAAAGGTTTAGAGAAAATTACAGTTTTTTTTTAAAGGATCGTCGGTACAGATTTGTATTTCGATTAAAATATTCTCAATTCATATTTTAAATATTCGATTAATTATGGAAGAGTAAAATTACCTTGTATGATGTATTTACATTTATTTTAACCTAACCAGTATAATACAACGATTGAAAGATAAGCTTAAATATAATAAATTAAGTATGTGAATATGTATATTATTTCGTATTTTTTCTTCTCAGAAAATTGTCATTGGTTTCGTAAAAAAATTCGTATTTTGAACAGCGCCTCGACAAAAAGTGGATAGTAATATTTTGGCAAAGTTTCAATGATAAATTTCTTTCGGGTGCAGTAAAGCGTGCGAGCTTTCGGAGAAAATAAACTCTACGCGCAATAAGCGCCGGTCAGGGCATATGGCGCCCGCTACCGGCTACACTCTAATCCCGCCGCGGAAATTAATGTAGGAGGATTCACAACTACATTCAAATAATTATATTATTATTCTAAAAGTTTATTACAAAATAATAATTGATCCCGATGAATTCAATTTTTTTATTAATTAGGAGATATTTAATCGAAGGGTGATCTTTGGAATTATGAGGTTTTTAAAAATTATGAGCATGTGGATGAGTTTATGTATTTAAGAAGTATGTTTACGAGAGATGGGAAGGCTGACAGAGATATTGAAAGAAGGGTAAATGCAGGTAATTACATCAATAGAGGACTGAACGCGGTTGGCGTTAACAAAAAATTGTCCAAAGAAGCAGTCCACAATGGAGAGCTGGTACCTAGCCTGATGTATGGAAGTGAGGCATGGAAAGGATGAAAGTAGACTGAATGCTATTGAAATGAGATCCCTGAGGCGTATGTGTGGTAAAACCATGTATTATCGTATGAGAAATGTGGAGTAAAAGACTGATGATGAGTAAGATTAAGAAAGGGACGCTTAGATGGTGTGGGCATGTAGAACGAATGAGCGAAGATAGGAGTGTAAGGAGAATATACGATGCGGATGCGAATGGAAGCAGAATTCGGGCACGCCCGAGGAAGACATGGCACGATCGAGTGAATCAGATATTCGAGTCGGGCCAGAGTATGTCAAGAGAATGTATGCGAAGATGTATGAATGTGAATGAGGCAAGAAGTGTGTGCCGCCAAGACCGAGTTGTTTGGCGATCCATCCTCTCTACCTACCCCTGCAGGGAAGTGACGTGATGGTTAGTTAGTTAAAAATTTTTATGTCTGACATTTCTAGTCGAATGTAACTTTTCAGATATTTAAGCTGCTTTTGTCACTACTTTTTACTAGCAATGTAACTGTGAAAAAAATAAAATATTTTTCAATTCAAATCCACTAAAAAATGAGATAAAAGTGTTGTTAAAATAAATAAATGGTTAAATTTTTATACGTAGTTTAGTGAAAAAGTTATATTAATCTAGGGCGCTTCTATTAAGAGAAGAAATAACAATTTTTTTAGCGAAACCGGGTAGCATCTGTCAATAAATGAAATGTTTTATTGGGCCATACTCAGAAAAGGTAAAGAATATTTAAAAATTTTAAAAATGTGTTTTTATTAATATTCTTATTTGTTATTACATAATTTTAATAGCTTTTCAGTGTTTTTAATTCGCATAAAAAAAAATTAGAGCTAACGATAAACTATAACCGAGATATAATATTGTGTAAATATTGAAATAGAAATAAAAACCAATTATTTCGAATTTAAATCTAAGTACAGTTTTCAAGATGTTTAAGGAAATTGTAAGGTGTACCAAGACTAAACTATGTGCTAAATGAACTACATAATTGATTACAAATTTAAAATAACTATTTGTTTGCAAAACTGAACAAATAAGTGATTCCTGATTCAATATTCAAAAATATATATTTCCATTTCAAGCGACGCTTTAATCCTGAATTGTAATCTTTATATACACTGGAGAGTCACTCCAATTATCACATTTTAGCTATAGTTTTTTTTTCATCCTTAGAGATGATATTTAGAAGAAAATGGCGCGTAATAAATTATTTAAGCATAACTGTTACAACTATTTTAAATTACTATTATAACTCCATAACTATTACCAGGAACTCATGAGGTTACGAGCGTAAAATGATGGTTAACGCAACACCTCAAGAGAGAGGCGTTCGCGGGAGGTAGGACTCCGGGATGGGTAGTTGGGAAGGTGGTACCTACCTATACAGCACCGGTGTGAACCATGACTCGGTACCTACCGCCTAGTACCTACACGGGTACACGTGGAAACGACGCGCGCAGCTGTTGTATATAATAATATACGTTCGCTTCTACTAGGATATAGGAAGGAACTTGGAAGCGAACGGAATGAAGAGCAAAGGATTTTAATATACGCTTCGATGTGAAAAATACTCGATTTTACCACGTTTAGTGCTTACGAATAAAGCAGAGAAAGATATATTTTTATTTATACATGAAAAATTTGAAATATTCTGTAAATATAATGCATGAAATTTGCTTATTATTAAGTGGTTGAAACTCTCGAACGATGAATTCTGTCATTATGAAATTGTATTTTGTTAATCAACACATTCATTTTTAGCTTAGAAGATAATTTATACCGTGGGTTATGAAGCTTTTAAACATCGGTTAATTTATCTAAAAATAAACCATTTTTTGTGTTTTTTAGCGAAATGTAAGATAGTGTGCAATTAATTTACCCAATAACTCAAAATCGCGGGTGAAACCAAGTAGTTAAACGAGAATTTTTTTGTTTAAATTTGCAATAACATTACAAGTAGTTCTTCTGCAAGAATATAGATAATATTCGTATTATATCCATGAAAAAAATATTATGTAATATGAGCAATTAAATGCGTGAGTAATTTATATCAAAAGCCGATGACAGAGCTTTCAAAGGATAAAAGCTCTACTTTAGAAATGTTTTATTTCGTTTTGCCACGAAAACCTTGAACTTGTTGACCCACTCCATCATATCAGATTAGTGGAATGATTAATTATTTAGATTCGTGTTATGAATCCCCTAACACTGTGTTATGCGCACTACCAAGAGTACCGACTACCATTACAGCTTATAGGTAAAGCATTCGGTGCGGTACAGAGTTACGGCTACAGTTGTTAACTCGTGGTGCCGTTTGGATGACTGCTCGCTTGCGTTTCGTGTTATACAACTTGCGGGTTATACGACAAAACATAATATTTAGGAAAAAATAAAATCTAAATTTCCTATAAAATCATAAGATTTATAAGTGAGTTTTTAAATATCCTCCCACTTAATTATAAACCTTATATTTTAATCTAGTCTCACACGGGCGCTGTACTCTCATAATATAATATGTTGGCTTGGCCTATTTCACCATACCGCTCGTCATACATACAAATATGCCAATTCGGTGAAATAGGCCAAGCCCACATTTATATTATGAGTGTATAGTGCTTGTGATATAAATCAAGAAATTTAAAATGTGAAATTAAAAATGCATACACAATTTGTCCAAAAAAACGTAACTATCTCAACGACAATTCTTTTTTCAGAATTTCTTCAGGCAGGTAAGTACTATATCTAATATTGAAAAAATACTCTTTACTGAACCATTAAAACTGCCGCAATGTACACACAAATTTAAAGTAAGCTGAAATGCAAAACGGTGGAGTTAAAAGAGGACTTCGCTACGCTCAGTCAACCAACCTAACCTATTATTTTGTCGTGTTCTGTTTTGTCAATGTTTTGTTTTACCCGGTTAGACAACTTGCGGCCTTCAGTTCACAGGACAGGGACGCACGACTGACGTGCTTCTGTCGGTCGCCTTCTTAGTACGGCCATACACTATACATTTCAATAATTAAATTAATTAATATATTTTAAGCAAATATACAATTTATTTTGTGGTTTTGGTGATTCTTTTTAAATTTTTCCTATCGAAAAAAATGAGTGGTTAGAGGCGTTATCCTGGTAAGAGATCCTGGGTTCAATTCCCAGTCAAGACCGTTACGTTTTTATTTTCCTTTATCTTGTCCTGTTTCATGTTTTGTTTAGATTTATTAGTATTATTTCCTTGTCAAATGATATACTATAAAAATATACTTCGTTCTACCCAGATTCTAAAATGAGATGTTCGAATATGTTAGGTTATATTGTAGTCTGATAGGTGCATTGCGTTTTTTTATAATATGTAGTTTGATTTTTTAAACAAACATTCTTTGAAAATGGTTAAGAAAACAGTAGGTTGGTACACTGGTATCATTAGATACGTTTTTTTCTACTTAGACTTACGCCGAACATGTAATTAGGTATTTAACAAAATAAATTATCAATTGACAACTCTAAAAGTTATCTGTAACGTTTAAAAAGCTTATATTATGTATAATTATAATTTTAAGATTTAACTCCACACAAATTATATCCCAGCAGAATTTATTAAGGCGATGCCATAAGTAGTAATGCAAAATCATGTGTTTTTGATTTGAAAATTTGGTCGCCCAGAAATGTTTCAGATGCTTTAATTAAATACTGCGAGTAGAATACATCTTGGCCTTTAAAATAATCTAGTATTTTTAAGATAAGTCTTTTTATAAGCCCAGAAAAAAATAATGTACAAGCCTATGAAAACTGCTTTAAAGTTCAAAATCTACTACTTACGAACCCATTTTCGGTTATGATTTTATTGTATAATGTGGCAAATTAAGTTATTTATAAAATGATCGTAAAAAAAATAAATATTTATGCCTGCACATCCACAAAATAAAATAAAATGCACTTTTTTGCCATATTTTTTTCTTGCATAAATCAAAACAGACGGATGGTGTTAGGCGAGATTTTGAACCTTATCGCCATCTATGTAAGGGTTGTTATTGATAGAGGCTCAATTTAAAATATTACACGACGTAGTGCATCGCCTTAATGCAAACTTTCTAATTTAATTGAATATGAAAAACAAGGTGGTGAAATGGACATTTGATATTTTATTTTAGCAAAATCAAAGAGATAATCATCATTAATTTATTATTTTCACCTTCACCTTTTGGTAGAGCGTAGAACTTTGATACATGTCGTATGATAAAAAGCTTTCAGATTTAAATGCAGGCTGTAAAAAAATGAACGGGAGAAAACAAATTTAATAAAGTCTACAACAAAAAAACTAGACTATTTAATTTATTCTGCGAAATTATTTATTCCGGATGTGTAGGGCCAACCTCACACTCACTGACAGGATGCTGAAACCTTTCAATTCAACAGAGGAGCAGATACCGGCGTGTATTCACTGTGCGAGTAGTTCCCGCAGCCCGCAGGACCCGCTACCTGCATCTGTATGCTGGATGCTGTGTGCTGTTTGATGTACGCTGTCTCAATGGTTCGCACACTCTTTACAATTTGTAGTACGCGGCGTTTAGCAAGACGAATAAATAAATAATTTAACGATTTTGTGTCATCGTCTCAGGTTGAACAATTCATCTTTGCATACACGGATAAAAAATAGTATTGCTAATTTTATTAAAATCCTGTTAAAAACGGGTTTGCAGGCCGTTGCCTAATTAACGTTTAGTACATTCATAATACATCGGGACACGTTTTAATGCACCTGCGTTTGTACTGTTAATATACAATGTTCCGATATCGCAATAAGACATGTTGTATTTTACTAAAAAATTATTAGGAAAACTATCAATTCATTCGTTAAAGACCTGCAATTTTCAACCGTTTTCAACCGGATTATGAATAATTTGAAGAGATTCTTAATGAATTAGCAATATTTTAAATGAGTAAGTATTCTTCGGGTAATTTGTGCAATTTTATCAAAGACCGTTGTAATGATCAATTCACACCGAATCGAAATTTGTGTTTTAACGTTGAAAAATTAGTTAGTTAGGTTTGTATGAAGTTGTAGTCCAATGTGAGTACAAGAATCGTAAATTAAAATAGGTAACTTTTTATGTAGTACACGAAAAATCATGTTAACAAGCAGTAAGGTATAAATAAAAAAACAATTATATGAGAAATAATATAAGGTTGAATTAAATCACCTGCAGAGCAGCATTCTAAATAAAAATACAAAAATTCACTGACATAGAGCAGAGTGTAAAATTTTAATGTTTGTGTTTGTAAATCTGAATATGCACCATATTATTTGTGTGAGTATCCTAAGTTAGTAGAAAGGGTCTACTGCCTACTGCCTACCTTTTTCTCAGTGAGTTTCTCACAGCGGCGCTGCTTGCAGATCTGGTGGGACTTGTCGTTCCGGCAAGGGGCGCAGTCCCCGCAGTTGTCCTTGCGCTGGCATCCGATACATTCCCCACAGCGCTTGCGTTTCTTCTTTGTCTGTTGGACGAACAACCAACAGGAAATTAATATTAACTATATCACATATTTTCACACGCAGATTTGATACTTTTTACCGACTGAGAATATTTCAAAAGGAAGTTAAACTCGAGTAATTATTGACGGTTTCTTTCATGCGATATTAATTTTCTAGAGAATCTTTATGTTAAGTGATTAAAGTTCTTTAGACAATCCAAAATCAGCAATGAAATTAATGATTTTAAACTTAAGTGAGAGTTTATAATGTAAGCTGGCTTTCCATCAAAAAAAAAAAAATCTCTAAACAAATTAGCAATAACTTAAAATATAGTCGGAATCTTAAAGAAGTATGTGAAGAAGGTGTGTACAAAAATATTCGGCGCGCGGCCTGGCGTATTGGACCGACCTACGGTCGCATTTGCCCTAGCAGGCCTGGAAAATTGATATTTCCGCGCGACTTATTTTAATTAATTTTGATAAACGTATTATTCAAATCTCAGATGTTTCTTTATGAATACCTCGGGAAGTTAGTAATTCCTCGTCCAATTTACCGCAAATTTGTAAGTCAAATATTTGAATGGTAAGGTACTATTTATATTAATCTTAAATGTTAATCGGGTATCGGCCTGAAAAAAGGGTATTGTAGTTACGAATATATCAAAATTAATTAAAATGTGTGCCTCGAGCAAACCCTGTTACCGGAGTCTTGTGTCTCCAATTATAATGACTCTATATTTTAAACGAACAATTCACGAAACCAGTAAAAATTGTTATTTTTAGACTAACAGGCACAATAAGATTCAAAGTAAGATCAAATAAGATGTTAGGCAGTTTGGCGAGAATTAACTGATTTTCTAAAATTGAGTGTCGGTCTTATTAAATATGAAGCGATTAAGTTGTTTTAAATAACCGCGCTAAACATCAAATCAATGAGAACAAACAAATGATAGTTCGATAAAGATAGCGAGATCTAATGATAAATTACATGTCTTCATTTTCAGACCATTTCATAGACAAGAAGGACAAATTGTCAATCTTATATGTCGGGGTACTCGCAAATAGGAATTTGGTATAGCCTAAACGCTGGCATAAAAACAATGCGATGAATAACGACGAGAAGAGACAAGTGCGGATACATCAGTAATGAAACTGATTGATTTGATGTGAGTTGATCAATGAACTGCTCACGGAACACATCACACGACGCCACAGTAGTCAGTACGAATACAATCACTGTACCAAACAGCTACTAGTACTAACCGTCCTACATAAATACTAGTTCTTACTCGTCAACTGTACTAGGTTACTGGTCACGTACAATATGGTAAGGTAAATATGAATTAAATCAGTCTTCATAGATAAAAATTTGTTGTGTGACATTGTAAATAAAATATTTTTTAATAACTAATAATGTTTGACTCAAGTTTCATGTGCGCTTCAAGAACTTTATGAATCTTCACTCAAAGCAAAACTTGGCATGCTTGAAAAAAATTACTGCGCTTCATTGTTTTGGAACCAGTTAAATTCAAATGTAACATTGTCATCAAATGGGAATTCAGCGCCATTTTGTTTTTGAAAGTTGAAAGGATCCCGTTAAATGCCGATTCTAAGGACGGGTTGTTTCGGAGAATTTGAATAATCAACTTTCTACCTTCATTTTCGGGTTCTGTGAAAGTACTATTCAAGTTCTGTTATTGTATCATTGTAGGTTAGTTGCTTGACAGAACTGAAATAATAACAGAACTTGTAAAAATCTTTCATAGAACGAAAATCAACTATGAAATTTGAAGAATTGTTCAAATTATCCGAAAGAACCCGTCGTAAGTCTGTTTCAGTTTTGAACAAATTGTGAGCAGCAGAAGAGGACAGTTATCACGTTGTTGCTTGTCAGCTTATTAAAATTTGATAGGAACTGAAACTCACCTAGAATTGGCGTTTAACAGCGACCTTTCAACTGTTAAAAGAAAAATGTTGCTGACTAGCCATTTGATGACACATGTGAATTTCTAAAAAAAAATGGGCCTATGTGATCGAAGTTTGGTGTTTCTGATTGCCTTTATTTGGGAGTAATGCCAGTAAAGCAATTGCTAAAACGTAATGATATTGTAAAGTCGTTACCTGTTTATCGCTGGAGATGTCATCCATGTCAGAAAGGCTGGCGTGCGTGGAGGGCCCCGAGGGCAGCTGGGAGCTGCCGAGCCTGCGGCCCGCGCCCCCCACGCCCCCCGCGCCCCCTGTGCTGGACACGGCGGCCACCTGCCCGCTCTCCGTGCCCACTTCCATACCCGACCCGTCCGACTCCCCGTTGGACTCCAAGCTGTTGGCTCGCATTTTTCTACGCTCCTTCTTGCGGAAGTCACTTCTCGTCGGAGACGTTCCGTTCTGGAAGACGTCGCTCTTTGATTTATCGTAAGCATTATCCATAAGGGTAATTGGGTTCTGAAAGTCCGAAGGGTGCAAGCTGCTCGGAATGAACTTTGTGTCTTGCGTGATCGGAATGGTCGTGTTCCCAATCTTCATTTCAAAAGGAGGCTGCTCGTTCTTCAGGACATGGACAAGTGTCTGGTTCTGGATGAGGGTGCCGTTCTGGTGCAATAGGCCATTCTGGGGTTGGAAGTTTAGGGTCAAGTTGGGTTGGTAGAGAATGTGTCTCTCGTCCATGTACTGTGGAGCCAAGGGGAGGGCGTACGCCCGCGGGTTGACCGTCGCCAGGGGGTGGAAGGTGGCGGGGGCCAGCGGCGTCAGGGTAGACGGGGAGGGCGCCGGGCCCGGAGAGCTGACCCCCACGGCTGAGGGCGCAAGATCAGAGGTCGGTTCGGAGAAGGCGTGGAACTGACTCTGGAAGGAAGGCAGCTTGGAGTCGGCGAAGCCCCCGCGCAGCGCCACGTCCTTGCCCGGGAGCACGGGGCCCAGGCCGGCAGGCTGCGGCTCCCAGGGCCGGTACTGCGGCTGGCGTTCGTAGTAGTCCCAGGAGATGTCCAGCAGGCGCGCGTCGTGGCTGCGTGGCTCCCCGTCCTCGGAGAAGGGCGCGAAGGGGGCCGCGTGCTCCCCGCCCGGGAAGCCGCCCCCGCCCCCGCCGCCACCCGCGCCTAGCGCCTCGCTCATCCCGCCCACTACCCACAGGACACCATTTCCTAGGCGGACTGCCAATTTATCGATGGGTGTCGCACTTTCCTTTGAGAATATTCACTTCACGGTTTATCTCTCTGTCACAGTGACATCGTCCTCTTGGGAGTTCAATGGTGGTTAATATGAAGGTACACTGTATAACTTATTCGGTCATGTCGACAAAAATTCACGTACGAAAATATATTTTTGTATTCACCACTTATTGTTAAAGACTATAATGATAGAGTATCTGGTTCATTTGTACTTATTTTCGCACCAAAACACTTAATTTAAGAGAAGAAGCACTCGCACATAATTCTTAGGTAACCACTTACCACTATACTATTTCTTAATACTGTATACCGTTACAGACAAAATTTATTCAAAGACTATAATAATTTCTTCTTTGGCTTTGAAAAATAGATTATATTTATTATTATTTTAGCTTAATTTATTTTTGGAATTTTTAAGGCAGTAAAAGTTAGTTACAAATTTTATACTCGGTAATTATTTGTTACAAAAATATGTTGGTATTGTGTAGTAAAGCGTACTCCTTATTATCTCTTTAATCCCAAAGGCTACCGTTTTTGTACTTTGACAGGTTCAAGAATCTTATACTGTTTTATTCTAATATTTTACATAAATATGGCTTCCTTCTTTGGTGAATGCAATAAATTACTATGATCTACGGTTTATATAAGTTATTTTTTAATTACACAGCGTTATCACTTATAGTTATTTTATTATTCATAAGTGGTTTTGCACTATTGATTCCTTGAAATATGGCGTTCCTTAGTCTATAAACGTTTCACAGTTTTGTTCTGTTAGCGCTCCAACATGGTCAATGGTTGTTCCTCCAAACGGACTTATGATTCTGCAAAGACATATAATACATTAGTTCAAACATACAGTTTCTTGCTCATTTACTAGGGTATAATGTTCAACACGACTAACTTATTTAAATTCAAATTGGATATGATTTCACATTTTCCCGGCCAAAAGGATTATAGTGATTTATTTTTTGGGTAATATGCCGTGTTGCGCTATCTCCTTCTCTAGTCAACGTTTCGGAAAGCATTACAGTGTCCATCATCAAAACATCTGCCCCGATGATGGACATTGTAATACTTTGGCTAAATAAGGAGATAGCGCAAAGCGGCATAGTAACACAAAAATAAATCAGTACTAATGTTCAAATTCTTCGAATCTGCATAGTGAAATTGTTTTATAAATTGAATATTAAAGTGATGCAGGAGACTGGGTGGTGAATTTAATGGTGTCTAGAAATTTCAGAAATTTGTGGTATGTTTTGGTAAATATAAATATAAAGCTACGCAGCGGGTTATGTTAGGAGGAGTCAAGTCATAAAGCAATTTTAGAAGTTGTGCAAATATTTTATTAATCCAGTCTACCCTTTGCATAGAAACAGTACCCATTACATTTGAGGCGGTCACCGCAGAAGTGACGTGAGATCCAAAACATCGATCATAAACGTATTTAGTTTTTAGAAAGGAAATTATGTGGATTTATCCTGTTAAATATGTATATTTTAAAACTATATCAATCGTTGAATAAGTTTTGGTGTTTTTGTGGCTTACGTAAATTCTAAGATTGAAATTGAGGAACCTATTCACAGAGAGAAATATCTACCCCAAACGGTTTTTTTTAATTGCTGTCAGTTCAGATTTTTAAAAATCAATACATTCACCTGCTTTCTGTGTAATAGAAAATGATAAATTTTCACCGAGTGAATATTATATATATTCACGTTTTAAGTGAAATAGCTAAGTATATATACATATATACATTATTATATTATTTCAATGTATCGAGTAGGCCACCAGTTATATGAAAAAAAAAAATATTGCTGAAATAGGTATATACTGCCTAGGTATATTTAAATCTTATATTTTGAATTAAGAATTGTAGAGAGTAGATATATACTTTGAAAGACAAAGCAAACATAATATATTTTTTAATTTTATTAAAATCAAATGATTTTAGTGTACAGCGTAAATGTATTGGTAGTTCGCTTCAAAAACTTTTAACTATAAAACTTTTGTCAAAATTTGCAATTTTCGACTTCTTTTTAAATAAAGATAGCTATTCAACATTTTCATAAAAATATTGAACCCCACTGATTATTCAATTAAAACTGCTTCACGAAAAAAAATTTTTTTGTAGAAATTCCTCTTTGTGAAAACGCTCCTGTGAAAAAAAAAGTTAATCTCTATGAATGCTTGGAAGGTATTTAATTAGTTCATATATTTAATACAGTACCTACATACATACTTAGTTACGTATTAAATTATTTTTATTTTTAACTACACCTCTTTTCCAACCATATTATTATATGTTACCTACATAGTGAAGCTATCGCTATACAATAGTGTTTTTGCTTACGTGAAAGCACGGATAGGCATACGAATTTTTTTGGTAAGATAATTACAATAAAACAACACACAATCTGTAACAATGCTCATCAAGATAACGTAGTGGTTAGTTGCATATCTCATGGAGTATGTTTGTGTTGCGTTGCGACCTAGTGTGCCTAAAGCTGGTGAAGGCAGTAGATTGGGAGGCAGAAGCAACGGAGAGCAGGAGTGTAGAGTGTAGAGTGTAGAGGGAAGAGGGTAGAGCGGAGTGTAGAGTGAAACAGCGGTAGCGATAGAGTGAAAGCGTCGCGGTGGAGGAAAGCGAAAGCGTCCCGGCGCACTGACCTAGGCGTCCCTTCCGAAAGCTCTACGCGCTGGGGACGTATCAACAAACCCAACTTTTGGACAGTGTGCGTTTTGTCCCTTTTACAAACTTTTGATAATTCGAGGCATTTCAATGTATTTTACGTCCCACTGTACACAATGAACACAATAATAAATATTTCACATATACGCTCAATTAAAAAGATGTTTCCATCGAAGTTTAACTCTATTTGATTTGAAGCCTAATTTTAAATCACTATTTAAGGATTTTAAAACAAAAATTTTACTGAAACATATTAGATGAATAAAATAATATTTTGAAATTAATCTAATCTCGACGCGAGGAATATATTGAAACAATACCATTAGTTTAATTCAATTACTGTTCTTCAGAAACATTTTTGATATATGAACGCATGAAATCTGAAAAATTTATTTAAAAAAAAATAACATTTATAAACCAAGGTAACTTTTCAGCTGGCAACCTCATTTCTATCATGAGCTTTTAGGCTTTGAAATCTCAAACCAACCTTCACATTTTAAAACAAAAATTATTGCATACGAGATACATATTTAATTCGTTCTTGAAAAACGATTGTTAAAACTCCAACGTGGCCGGTTAGTATTTATATATGTACTACTATTTTATAAAAAGAAAATTAATGGAAGTCGTGGGGGCCTATAACCGGGATTTCATCCTTTTCTATCGCCATGAGGGAGAAACTGCCTACAACCATTTCATGATGACTCACAATAATTTCATGCTATTTCTGTTCTGTAAATGTAATGAATAAGTTGCTGAATAATATTTTTGACGCGTTGGTAATTTAATTCTCTTATTTATTTGATTCTCTATGTAAAGGAGAGGTACTTTTAACACTCGTAATTAAATTGTGGGGTGGTTATTCTACTTTCATTGTGGCATACGCGACAAAAGCTTCGAACGAGTGGAAAATTATTGCAATAAAAATAAAAGTAAAAACAATTCGTTTATTATTTTTTTTGGTTAAAAAAATTACACATCAATAATTACAATCAAAAGGGTAGCCCATTTTGAAACGTTGGTCATATCCGTTAATTTCGTATATCAAATGAATTTCAAACTTCGGTACAACGTAATGCATTTCTTTAATTATCAAATTTGCTTACAATGAAAGCTTTAGCTTCAAAACTGAGTTTTCATTTACATAATTGGTAAGTACAGAAATAGTACCTACTCAATTACAACGTTGATATTGTTTCGCAATAGGCAAACTAGTTTGGTGTTAATTCCCAGAAATTTGTATTATTCTCGTTTATTTCTTGATTCGTGTAGCAAGTTTTTTAGAACAGGAAGTTGTTGTTAAAAATGGCAACACCGGATAAATTTGCCTTTTTACTTCGCCATGCTCCTTCATGTGGAAAACACGAGAGTGCCATAAAAAACTGCAAATTTGGTTCACACACACACCGGCAGGATTTGGGCGTTAATTAAATACTTATACCTAGCGAAAACGAATAAGTAGAACTTTTATAATTTATTGAAATCCGGCTTAGCTATTATTCTTTTGTATGTAGTCAGAAGTAACCGAATACATTAAAATATGTACGGGTATAATATTTATTTGCGGTTTTTTTAAATATTATAATTATTACTTTTTTAATTATAATTTCTTGCTAGAGCAATCTCGATGAGTTACAAAACTCATTGTAGGACTTGAGGAACTTAAAATACATAGGTTAATAGGCACAATTTTACATTGTTATTTTGATATAAAAATTACAAGTTTCACATGCGAAACTGTACAAAAATAGAAAAATATCATATGTAAGATAATAATTAATTGCGTAAAAAGTATGAAGGTGGGTACTTGTAGTAGGTAGGTAGGTATGTGTAAAAGCTCTGTGCGCAGAGAAAACATAATATTATGAAATAAGATTCATTACTTTCATTATTTACCCTTTACAAAAACTTTACGTAAAGGTATGGGGATGGTGGTGTAAAAAGTAAGGAAAGCACAAAAAAGTACGTTCAGCTTAAATGTGAAATATAACGTGTAATGTCGTGGTAATGTGTACGAGGAGCTTTAGGTGTGTGGAATAGTATAAGGTAAGTGTGTGTATGTATGTAGGGAGGGTGTACGTGTGCGTGGCGTAGTGGTGTGCATCCCCCTGCCCCGGTGGTGGTTGGTTGAAGTAGTACCTACCCAGGCCGGCACACCGGGACCGGAAGAGCGCGGCCGGCGGGAAACCCTAAACTACTCGTAAAACAACTTCACTCACTCGCTGTTTCACACAAACATCATGTTTTCTACTCATTTTCTGTTTAAAATGTATAAAATACCGCAAATAACAAAGCTTTCATGTAGCGAAATGCAATTAGGGGATGGGTGAATACAGCAAACAAACAAGTCATAACATTTCTACTTTACTACGATGAAAACAACATTTTGCGCAAATTGGAAAAACTTGTTTTCAGTTGTACGACTTTCAGGAAATTTCGGGATACGTCAGCTGTAATATGTATAAATTGGCATGAATATAAAGAAAGGAAGAAGTACCTCTCGGTAGTGGTTCGTCTTTCCTTTTGCACTAGTGTTTGTTGTCGTAGCACACACGCACACGAATTTGGCGCGCACTGAACGCCTGTACGAGCGAAGGTCGCGTCCCGCTCGGCGCGCGTTCGGGGGCTGACTGGCGAGTACGAGTGGCGCTGGTGACTGCGGCCGGGGGGGCTCGGGGCTGCTCGCTGCTGGTCGCTGGCTGCTGCCTGCCGCGGCCGGCTCTAGCGGCAGTTGGCGCACACAGCTGCCGCCGGCCGTTTTCAGCCAATCCCTGCACGCCAGAGCGGGACGCCGCTCTGTTTACAAATAATACAGCTTGCACTGCTTGCACCGTCATTTGTGCGTGCTACTTACTACGTCCCTTTGTACGCATGCCCGTCTCGCTTCTTTCAGCCAAACCAAAGTGCGTGGCGAGCATTTTGTATGACTTTAGGCACAATTTTGCAACGCTGTATATAGTATTTATTAATAGACCACAGATTGGTTGTTTTCTCACTATTTTTATCTTTCTTCTCTAAATCGGCCTACTGTGTCATTACCGGAACAGCACTGCAAGGGAAAGCTCCGATACACGCATTGAATTCAGCTTTAGCCGTTGCGTTAGCACTCAACTTGCTCTGAAACCACCACAATTACATACATTATGCTAATTCCAAGTGCATTTCGTCTTTCAAAGATCCCCTCATTTAAACCAGGTCTTAGCCAGTTTGGCATTAGATCACTATAATTACATTAAAATAATACTTACACCATAGTACTACACACCTACCCTTAAAAATCCACCAGCCAGAATGAGGGGTAGTTTTGACCTAATTTGACAAGCAGAAATTCCTCCCTAAATTTTAAATATAATAGCAATTGATAAAATAAGAGCAAGGTGTTTAAGCAGAAGTTTGAAAATTCGAAGGGATGCTATTTAGAGGGTTGTGTTGTTTAGCCAGCCAACAATATTATGCTATATCACACTTTGTTAGTATCGAGACAGAGCAGGGAGCAGTTATTAAAAGCCTGCATCGTTTTGAAAAGTTTATATGAAATATCTATCCCAGTTTAATTTTTAATTTAAAAAAAAAACTTTTGGCTTATTCATGAAAATAATTAGTGTAGTTATTTACGATTTGAATAACTAGTAAATAAATTACTTTTTTTTTTTAATATGTCTCGAGCGTGTTCACCTACCCCTCTATCCCCGAACTTTATTCCGAGATATTATTAAAAGCACAGCAAACATTTTCGAATAAAAATATCGTTTTGATTATTTTCCCGATTGTATTACTATTAAATTATAATAATACATAAATGTATGGTTTTTATTATATTTTTGTTTATTGTTGTAACGTTCAAAAGAGTTATTTTGTTTGTATGTTTGTTTGTTTGTCCCCATTCTTCAAGCAGCTTTGATGTAAATTACACAATCACATTCACTTCACCAATACATTTAGCCGTGATATGAAATCAAAAATCCAATATTCATTATATTTTTCGCTGTGCAGAAATCGAACCCACTACTTTCTGCATTAAAGTTAGTTGTCACGAAAGAAGAAACATAATTTATCATTTCTTTTTTCGAAGGAAGCAAATACTTTGTGGTATGACATTGTATATTAAATGGAAAAAAAACACTTTGTAATGAATCACTTTTATTTTTGAATTTACAAAGATCGCCAACCGGGTGTCGCTTTTTCCAAGCTTCGTAACTTCAGTTAATAATAAGCTACTGTAACTTAAGTTAATAATAAGCTACTGTAAGTTCAGTTTATAATAAGCTACTGTAACTTCAGTTAATAATAAGCTACTGTAACTTCAGTGAGTAATAAGCTACTGCAACTTCAGTTAATACTAAGCTACTGTAACTTAAGTTAATAATAAGCTACTGTAACTTCAGTTAATAGTAAGCCCTGACGAAACTTGGTAAAAGTGAAACCCGGTTGGCGATCTTTGTTAATTCAAAAATAAAAATGTTGGATTACAAAGGGTGAATTATTATTTATTTAACTTTCTTCTCAGCTCGTAAGTAAGTTAATAAATACATAAACATTGACGGGAAGGCCCGAATAAACTATTGATTTGGGAGGCGGTACCGCCGCCCCGGGAACCATTTATTGGATAACCAACACCTCTGCCATCGGTCACCCCAAGAGGTTTGCTACGTTTGGTGATTTAGCAGGGGTACCCGGGTTCATGGGGGTGAGGTTTGTGTAGTTTTGAGATGCGTCCATCACTCCTGGATATTCGCCCCTATTTCCACCCCTCAGACCTTTTTCCTTCCCAAAAGTTCATCTCCTACCTTTCCTTAAAAATACCCTCTACATAGCAACCTTTAAGATGATATAGGCTTTAAGGAAAATTATTATACTCCTGTGTATAAAAACACACGTTAAATACCTAAATTGCCTTGCTGATTGCTTAATAATTTATTTGCCAATTGGGAGCGGCTCACGTGCATTGAGTGGCCCGTCTGTAAGACGATATAAACGGAGTTTAAAAAAGAAATACTTAGCTTTATGTTTGGGTGCACTGTAATTTAATTTAAGTCTAAGGAATAATACGCACAACTAAAACTTATTACTTACTATTTTTCTAGTTTTTATCAAAACGCACAATTTTGTCAAGTACGATCCTTTATCGATAGATAGATTAATATTAATCAGATAAGTATCTAGATAATTTAAACTGAAATATTTTATTCTCGTCTCTTTACCTACAATTTATAGTGAAATATTAAAGTCTCTTCTCTTTACCTACAATTTATAGTGAAATATTTTAGTCTCGTCTCATTACCTATAACTTATAGTGAAATATTTTAGTCTCTTCTCTTTACCTACAATTTATAGTGAAATATATTGGTCTCGTCTCTTTACCTATAACTTATAGTGAAATATTTTAGTCTCTTCTTTTTACCTATAACTTATACTACAAAATTTTATAACAAAGAAATATCAATTTTAAATTCGGTGCCAGGACAATTATGGATTCCTTCAAACTAACGTAATAATATCAGATCCATTTTTTATTCGATTATAAATTCACATCCGCTGCACAGAAATTACAGCCGTCTGTAGTTTTCTACTTCTGCTCCCATATTCTACATATGGAGCAAAATCAGGCCCATCCTTCATCCTTCCTCATAATCCCGCTGGAGGAAGATCTGCGGAGGATATGTTACATTGGAACTGTGAGACATTGGCAGTTCAGTAGAAATAATAATAATAATAATTGGATAATTTGTAGAGCGCCGTTTTTGTGAAAAATCACCTCAAGGGCGCTGTACAATTTATTTCCTAGGATCTACATTTGTTATTTAGACCAACTGTGCCAGCACGAGGTTCGTCATCCGTTCAGGTATGTGTCTGCCGCCAATATAGCGCGGACATGTGTCTGCTGCCAATAAAGAGCGCTGACACAACATCCTCACATAGATAACAAACCTTGGCAGCACCGCTGTGACGTTCGACGAAGACAGAAGATGGAGACTCTGCTGCAAGAATCCTAGGTAGCGAAGGAACTGTACCAGCTGCTGCAGCGAGAGAGACCACCGCGTCCACCAACAGTGCCAGCACGAGGTTCGTCATCCGTTCAGGTAGGTGTCTGCTGCTAATATAGCGCTGACATGTGTCTGCTGCCAATAAAGAGCGCTGACACAATATCCTCACGTAGATAACAGACCTTGGCAGCACCGCTGTGCAAAATCACCTCATCCTAGTCTATTTTAGTCTCTCTAGTCACTTCCTAGCCATTCATGCCACTTAGTGTATCCTCTCGACCCTTTTAGACTCTTTCCTGGCTCCAATACCTAAATAAAATCCAGCAAAAAAATTACAATTCTTTCTATTGTCGTGATCCGACGATTTCACACCTCTGTCTCAGACCTTAAGGGCTCGCTTATAGCAGGCTATCATAAGCAAAATCTTGACCCAAAGTCAAAGTGAAGTGTATGTGTGTCATCTGTAACAAAATACATAAACAAAAACAGAAAATAAAAACAAAAACATAAACTTTAAATAAAATATGGCTTATCTGTTTTCTAGGTAGATATCCTCGATTGAAGAGGTCCCGTAAATCCCGACACCACTTGACACTTGAGGGGTCAGTTATAAAATCTTCGACTGCATTGAGAATCTTTGTTCTAGCTTCACTTTCAAAATTTAATCGGTTTAAAATGCTATAATAATTGCAAATTCCGGCTAAACGGTAGAAGTTACGCGCATTTCGTGAAATAAGAAGATAAGCACTATATAAAACACGGATGCTGAACATTTTTCAGCGATCTCTTAACAAGGTAAACCTTCTGAAAGGATTAAACAAACCGGAGCGGTTAAAACACGTCCGCTCTCGTAACAAGTCATAAGAAGTAAGTAATAAACATATAATATGTATATATCTGACAAATTTAAATAGGTTAACAATAGAAAGCGGAATTAACGGGGTGGTAAAAATAATTTATGCTTTTCAAAATAAATAATGTATTTTTAAAATTTCCTCTGCATATCATTGAACGGATAACTTTTGGGGTGAGATACAATATAAATACTTATAATTATGGAATACTTACAGCAATGCAGCAGTAAGGAGTTGGTAAACTTTATAAAATCAAAAGGTGTTATTTTAGTTTGAAAATTACAAAATCATCCTGGAAATGATTTTTTTAAAATGTTTATCCAAAAAATATTATATCAACATCCACAAAATGAAAAAAAATTGAATCTTCTCTACATTAAACGATTAAATATCTAAGAAAATATTATTCCATTATATATTCATGTTCTTATGTAAAAACAATTTCCTACTGTATAATGTTATCTTTCCCAAAATGAGTTTAATTAAACTCATAATATTATAAATATTATTCTGAAATATATTATCACTGAAATAAATAAATAATTAAATAAAAGCTTCTATACCCTCATACCGGTTCCACAAGGATAATGAATTGACCTTCCTTAAAATTATTAGCGACTTATACGTTAACTTTGATTCAAGTTCTCTCGAATGACAGAGAAAATCGTTAATTTTATGGTTAAGGAAAAATCCTTATCCTTGAGTAGAACCGAAATCGCCCATTCGATGTACGTACCCAGAACAACGTTACGCAAAAATAAAATAATATCTATCGCCCAATAGAGTCAGAACAATTATTTTTGTGTTTTATATTGCAATTTCCTTACAAAGAATTTCTCCCTTTAGGTTAATTATTAACACATTGTTATTGATTTGCTTATAAGAAATTATAAATTTTACACGCTATTTTAATTCCATATGACTTCCAGGTCAGGGTGCTCACCGTTCAGCATGAATAGATATTGTAAGGTACATAAGGTAGTGCAAAAATTGTTTTTTATGATTTTGTGACATAATTCATAATTATCCTGCGCTCTCCACAGCGCGCAAGTTTCATTATATCCGTGGCCGGGCGCGGGGCGGTCGGTAGGTTGGGATATAATGCAATATGCGCTGGTTTTTTGTACCCGCGACACGGAACACGGGAACATCTGCGCCCAGTGCGTACCTCTGACAGTACTACCAACTACCGTGGTACCTACCTAACATCCACCGTACCGCGGCACCGCGAGCCGCGAGGTGTCGCGAGCACGACACAGAAGCTTTACATCAGGGATGCACAAACTGCTGCCCGCGACCGCATTTAACATTGTCAATGAAATTTAAATTCAAATGCAATTTTAAATTCCCGCCGCGCAATCAATCCGTTTGCCGCCGCTCTAATGGCGTGGAGGGTATATTGCAAACCACACGAATCCGTTAAATACCCGGCTTCGCGGCAAAGATCGACTTTTTTCTATGTATTTATTGTTCTGAAGTTTAATTTGTAAAACTGTATTTTAATTTTAAGTTTTTCTTTTACATGTTCAACATTATTATTATTCAATTTACAAAACATATATTTTTTAAAGAAGTTCTTCGGTGTAATTATTATTAAGCGTATTTTAATAAATAAACTGTATTTTTTTGAAAAATTGAATAATAATATTATTGCATTTATAAAAAAAATTATCAAACAGTGAGGGGTTTGGGGGGCCATCACTTCCGTATCCGGGAGGTGGCTAAAGAAATTAAAATAATTAACTTGTTTGGGGGGGCCTTTTTGAAAGCCAAAAACATTTGGCGCACTTGAGGTGATTTTTCCCGAAAACGGCGCTATATAAATTATCCAAATATTATTATTATAGGAAAACAATGAAAACACAGCTCCGGGACCCCCTCGGGATCGGCGGCCTTGGGCAAGGCGTGCCCTTGGATTAAAGACGGAACAGGTTGTCATGTTTCTTCTTTTCAATGTAAACAAAGTATTTTTAACCTAGTTATAAGCAGGCAATTATGTATTTTCCTTATATACACGTTTTAGTTAGAATATAACCCTGAATTCAAATCAATTTATTTGGGAAATATTTCTGAATTTAAATTGATTTTTATAGAAAGGTTTGCCGATTTAAAAAAAGGGTAATTATTCGGAATCGCTGGACAAGGATTATATGAAATATTTTTAAATAAAACCTTCTGATTTACCTTAATTACTATAAAAGGAATCTGACTGCATTTGGGATATTTTTAATTATAGCATTTTAATTTTTAATTGAGTAAATCGAAAATTCACTTTCGTTGTATGGGATGACAGCTGGAATGATTTCTGTTGATAAAATTTTCTTTTGTTGATTTGCTGATACGAGTGGCTATATTTTTTACCATGTGCAAATACTAGGTAGATACTATTTAAGCCAAACTCGAAAAATAAAATAAAGATATTTAGGTATGTTTTATGGGTAAAATTCGGTTTATGGGAGTCACTCGAATAACCAAAATTGAACTTGATTTAGACTAATTTAGGGCTGGGAAATCCGAATCTGTAAGAATTAGGTGGGGGTCGGCACTATTAACTGAGTTATAGGGTTTTGAAATTTCGTACGCGATACATAAAAACCATGTTTTATTTATCAATTATGACATAAGAAAATCAAATTAGTGACGATTTATTAGTCTCACATTTCAGAAGTGCCAACCAAAAAATAAAAAGTGTAATATAATGATAATATTTTTTTACAAAATAGGTTAGGTTTTTAGTTTGGGTTAGAGTAGGCAGAAGAACATGGGAAAAAGGTATTATAATTAAATCACAAACCAGTCTATACAAACCTAGCGTAGCCCACAAACTACTTTAAAACTGGGATATAACTCTAAAGGGGACGCGAGCAGGCGTTATTAAAGGGGCATTTTTTTGTAACAGGAAATACCATGGAAAAAAGGTATTAGAATTAAATCACAAACCAGTCTATACAAACCTAGCGTAGCCCACAAACTAATGAAAACTGGGATGTAACTCTAAAGGGGACGCGAGCAGGCGTTATTAAAGGGGCAATTTTTTGTAACAGGAAATAACATGGAAAAAAGGTATTAGAATTAAATCACAAACCAGTCTATACAAACCTAGCGTAGCCCACAAACTATTTGAGGTTATTATAGGTTAGGTTGGTTTATTATTAGGATTTAGGTTAGGTTAGGATAGATTGGATATTATAGGTTAGGTTGGATTATTATAGGTTAGGTTCGATTAGTATAGGTTAGGTAGGATTATTATTAGAATATAGGTTAGGTTAGGTTAGGTTGGATTATTATAGGTTAGGTTAGGTTGGATTATTGTAGGTTAGGTTCGATTATTATAGGTTGGGTTGGATTATTATTAGGATATAGGTTAGGTTAGGTTGGATTATTATTAGGATATAGGTTAGGTTAGGTTAGGTTGGATTATTATTAGGATATAGGTTAGGTTGGATTATTATAGGTTAGGTTAGGTTAGGTTGGATTATTATAGGTTAGGTAGGATTGTTATTAGGATATAGGTTAGGTTAGGTTAGGTTGAATTATTGTAGGTTAGGTTCGATTATTATAGGTTAGGTTCGATTATTATTAGGATATAGGTTAGGTTAGGTAAGGTTGGATTATTATAGGTTAGGTTAGGTTGGATTATTATCGGTTAAGTTAGGTGTGTTGGGTAAGGTTTGGATATAGGTTAGGTTAGGATTTAGGTTAGGTTAGTTTAGGTTTGGTTATTATAGGTTAGGTTAATATAGTTTAGGTTAAATAAAACAATAATTATAATAATACCTAAATATAAATAATTAAGTTTTTTAAGTAACATAGAAATATATTATTTTTCGAGTTTGGCCAAAACAGTACCTAACTAGAATTTGCATTCTGAAATGATTCAAATTCTAGCTACTCGTATGTATTCTAGCTACTACTACCAGAGAAAATGTCATCAACAGAAATCATTCCAGCTGTCATCCCATACAACGAAAGTGAATTTTCGATTTACGTAATTAAAAATTAAAATGCTAAAATTAAAAATATCCCAAATGCAGTCAGATTCCTTTTATAGTAATTAAGGTAAATCAGAAGATTTTATTTAAAAATATTTCATATAATCCTTGTCCAGCGATTCCGAATATTTACCAAAAAAAGTCAAGCATATATTAGAATTATTTAATACCCCTTTTAGATTTGCGTTGGAAATATGCAAGCAGAATCTCAGTTGGACCATATTCATCTACATAACGATGTACTACAGTATTCGTCAACAATTTAATAATAGTAATCTGAAAAAATTGTATCTGTTGTCTAAACCAAGAAAAAGATTCATTATTGGTGGATAATGCATTAAAATATGTAACTTTACGATTGTCCACCACAAAATTATCTTCAAACAATATAGCGAAAATAATATCAATTTTGAAATTAATGTCACAAAATGTCAATTGTTAAACAACTGTCATTGTAGCTCTCTTGGAATATAAACTGTAATCTGTTTATTGCGGTGTAATACAGTAATTACTGCGCTGTTAAAATAAAATAAAAGTGCCAAGTTACCCGTGTGAATGTTAGAAATGAATGCTGTTGTAAACACACGCGTAATTTTGTTTTAATAATTTTGACTACTTTAACATTGACATTAGTGTGTGTGACAAGTGACAACTACCATAGACAAAGTACCTCGGCAAGGTGCAGTGAGAAACGTATTTCTATGCGAGGTGCAGTCGGGAATTAAAAGTGCTGCTATAATTACAGCTATTGCTCCCATGACAACCAATCAGAATACCGCCACTACGCCATGACAACCAATCAGAATACCACCACTACGCCATGACAACCAATCAGAATACCGCCACTACGCGCTCTACCAGGGCAAATGTGACTCAAGATGCAAATGAAAAACATCTATCTGACAATATTCAAAAATAGTTCAGAAAGGAGTTTGATTTAATGAAAACCTGTTTTGAAAATAAATTAGAAGAGCAATCCAAAATCTATGAGAGCAAAATGGATGAATTATTAGAAAAGAACTTGATTATCCTGAAACAGATGAAATTTTTTTCTGAAAAATATGATGAACTAAATACAAAATGTGAGAAAATTATAATTGAGAATAAATTTCTCTCCGAAAACATAAAAAATAAAAGCGACGACCTGAAAAATGACATCAAAAAAATAACTTTAAATGAATCTTATGCTGAGAAAGTAAAAAAACATGAGCCTATGGTAATGATTAAACCGAAAAATAAACAAGAAAATGTCAAAACTACAATGGAAATTAAAAAAAAATATTGATCCCATAAACTGCGGTGTGACGGGTGTAAGAAACGTAAAAGATGGTGGAATAATAGTTGAATGTAAAAATGCGTCGAATATAGACAAGATGTGTGAAGAGGTAAAGGGAAAATTAGGAGACAAATACGATATTAAAAAAATTACAGCGAAGAAACCAAGTATCAAAATTGTTGGAATAACACAGAAGCAAGACAGAGAGGAAATCGAAACAAAAATAAAATCACAAAATGAAGACATATTCGAAAAAAGTTCAAATATTGAAGTAACTTACATAAAAGAGTTTAAAAATAAAAGAGACCAGATAAATTATACAGTATATGCGGAAGTCGACGGAAACACTTACATGAGAATAATAAAGGCCGAAAAGATATATATATATAGGGTGGGACAGATGCCGGGTGTACAATAATATAAATATAATGAGATGCTTTAAGTGCAATGGATATAACCACAAGGCACTAGAATGCAAAAATCAAAAATCATGCTCTAAATGTGCAAAACAACATGACATAAAAGAATGCACAGATGATGAGGATATTCAGTGCATAAACTGCATAGTGACAAATAAAAGATAGAGCAAAATAGAAATACGGAAAAACATTTTATAAAAACCAAAGTTTACAGGAACTATGCAAAATATGACAAAGAAGAACTTAGATTACAACTCAGAGCACAAAATTGGAATGGAATAATGGAATTAGATTTTGATATGAAGGTAGAAACACTCATAAAAAATATAAAATATTCAATTGATAAAATTGTACCAGAAAAACAAACTAAGAACCAATCAAAAAATAAATGGTACAACAATAAACTTAGAAGCATGCAAAAGGAAAGAGACAGATTGTATAAAATAGCAAAAATAACGAGGAACTCGGACAACTGGGAAAACTTCAAAATCTATAGAAACAGGTATACCACTCAATTAAAAAGCATAAAAAATGAATACTACAGAACTAAAATAGAGGAAGAAAGGGGAGATCAGAAGAAAATGTGGAAAACAATAAAATCGTTACTGAAAAATGAAAATAACAGTATTGAATATGAAGACATAATATCCCCCCCTGGAACAGATGGGTTAAACACAGCCAATAAATTCAACAATTATTTTATAAAAAGTATTGAAAATATTAACGAGAGTATTCCGAACATTGTCTATAATGTTCATGATGAAATTGAAGAAAGAAATATAGAATTGGAATTTAAAAAAATAACAAAGGAGGAATTAAAAGTTATTCTGAAACAAATGAAATCAAAACCCAGTCCTGATGGAATAACAATACAATTAATAATTCAATCATTACCAATCATTGAGAATTACTTACTTAATTTTATAAATGAATCTATCACCTTAGGAAAGTTCCCTCAATCATGGAAATATCAAGAGTCATCCCAATACTGAAAATTAAAAAATACAAAAAAATGTGAAGAATATAGACCATTGAACACGTTCCCTAAGTATGAACATATAATAAAAAAACAACTTGTTGATTTAATAGAAAAATGGAATATATTATGTGAAGAACAGTGTGGATTTAAAAATAACCAATCTTGTGAAATGGCTCTCAATCTAGTTCTGGAGGACTGGAAACAAGACTCAGATAAAAATAAATATGTGATCGCGGTTTTCCTGTACTTTCAGAGAGCTTTTGAAACGATAGATACAGATATAATTATTAAAAAAAAACTATCTAAAAATGGAATAAAAGGAAAGGCATTGAAATGGTTCAAGGATTATTTAAGTAATAGATATCAAACCACAAAAGTGGGTGAGACAATATCCGAACCAGTAAAGATTACATTGGGAGTACCACAAGGGTCGGTTCTCGGACCTATTCTTTTTATAATGTATATTAATGATATGGTTAAAGTATTGAAACATTATAAAATAAGATTATTTGCAGACGACGCACTGATGTATATAACAGGAGAAGATTATGAACTCATAATGAACCATATAAATGAAGACCTACATAATATATCAATATGGCTGAAGAAAAATAAACTTAAATTGAATGTAAACAAAACAAAATTCATGAACATTGGAAAACGAGTAACGCAAACAAAAAAAGACACATTGATAGACGGTGAAGTATTGAAAGAAGTATTTGAAAAGAAATATTTGGGGGTAATAATTGACTCCAAATTATCTTTTGCTCAACATACAAAACAAATTATTAAAAAGATTGCCAAAAAAATCTCACTGTTGGGAAGAATAAGAAGATTCCTTAACACAGTTTCCAGTAAAAATGTGTACAACGCAATTATTGTACCACACATAAATTACTGTAGCAGCATTCTATTCTTATCCAACGACGGTTTAATGAAACAAATGACAATTCTACAAAATAGAGCAATGAGAACCATATTGAAGAAAAATTGATACACAAAAATAAAGAACATGTTGAAGGAGTTAAATATCTTGTCATTTAAACAAATTATTTACTTTAATACCATATTTTTAATCTACAAGATAATCAATGGCCATACGTCTAGTGAATTCCTAAGAAAAATTGATAAACTACAGAACAAACACACACATGAGACGAGGAAAAGAAATGAATTGAGACTCCCCTTCAGGAAAAAAACACAGAGTCAAAAGTCATTGATGTACGGAGCGTTGAAGATATTTGGAGAGCTACCAGAAGAAATAAAATCAGAAGAAAACATAAAAACATTTAAAATTAAATTACGAAAATATGTGATTGATTCATTTTAAATGTGTTACTATAATTATATGTATATATAAGGATTGTATTAGGACATAGATAACTATGTACCTACTTAAAATACCGCAATAAACAGTAAACAATAAATAAACAAATCAAATTGAATGTCCTATTAATAAGTACGTAAATATATATATTGTAAACATCGTAATATTTTTATGCTTCAAGTGTTGAAAAATAACATAAACGATAAACTTTTACGGTTGATGTATATACATTGTTTTCTGTGTCCCCTCCCATCGCATGGCGGTCGGTGCGACCCTCCTCTTAAAAGTTTGAGCACCCCTGCTTTACATCATACCATCTATCAACCAACACACACAAACACACCTCTCTCACTTCAGTAGAGCACGCGCATTCGAAGATTTCATGTTTTACCATAAGATAGGTAACATTATTTTTATTTTATTAGTATTGCATCGGTGATTCATTCCAATATTGTATTTGCATGCCTTTCTTGAAAGAATTGAGTTTCTATAAGGAAAAATATATATTTATTCATTTCCACATTGCGTATGAACGGCGCAAAGGAAAGATTAAGCTTAACTTACAAAAGTGTTTTCTTCAATAATTAAATTAGCGCCATCTGTGAAAGAGCAGATTATGTAATCTTTTAAGTATACCCAATTAGAAAAGACATGTAATTAGGTGTACAAATTAATTAAAATTGAGAACATAACCCTACCGGCATAAGGAAAGAGGTCTCAAAGTTGTTCATTACTTATGAGATGATATATTTTGTATACTTTTAAAATTGTGTTAACATTCTAGTGCAGTTTAAGTCAGAAGCAGCAAAGTCGAAAAAAGCGGTTTGGAAGTAAAATTTTACTGTAAGAAAAAAATAATTAAGCCGTTCAAATTACTTCTAAAAAATATATTATATGGTTATACAGGGTTTTAAGGGACGTACTTGAATTACTTTAATCAGTGATTCCTGACATTATTTGAAATAATAAATATTAATAAAATTTAGTTTTTTTTCCAATTTTTTTATTTAATTCTTCAGACTTATTGTACCTAAGCATACAAATAAATATGGACAAAGAATGTTAAACTATATGATTCTCAGTTGTTTTAATATTTTATCTGCTGAAATTAAAAACTGTGCCCAAAACAAACAATTGGTGAACTTACTGAAGACTTGGCTTACTGAACGAATCAATTTGTATTAGCTTACAATGATATATTATTCTAAAGACTTTTAAAATTGTTATTTATGTTTTTTCATAATTTTCTTTTGCTATATTTCTGTAAAATTTTAATTTTTTTGTTTTATTCATATAATTGTAAAAATGTAACTGTAAACTCGCCATGATAAGATTTATAATGTAAATAACCCATTAGACAAACTGTTAAAAATCAGTTTATCGGGACTTTTTTGCCAAGTGTAAAAATTTGTGTGTAAAATATACTAAAAATATTATTTTTTAAAAAAGACACTTAGTAACTTCCCAACGATTTTCCATTTTCTATGTTTTTTATTGAAAAAAAATATCAAATATAATTTTAATAAAAAAAAATCAAAAGTGTCACCGGAGATCTAAATTTCATTTACACGATTTACTCCAAATAATGTCAGGAATCACATTATTAAAGTAAGTCAAAGAGTCCCTTGGCACCCTGTATATTATATACATACATATTATGTAAAATCATGAATATCAAACACTCCGCGTGAATACTGATGCCGTTTTATTCAGAAAGCTGCGAAATCTTTCGATTTGAGGAATGGAATGTCTCATGATTCAGAGTTTCAAATTTTGAATGTATTTTATAGCCCTCGTATTAATGTGTTAAATAAATGAATTATTATATTATGAAATTGAAAACAATACTACATTTTTAGTGAGGGTAAATTAATGTGGTTTATCCATCGACGTATTTTCTCTTCATTAGAAAAAAAGGAAAATGTTAAAAATTTTGATATTCTCAGATATTAAACATTACTAATAATTTTATCATGATTGATTTTTGGGTGTGTTATGCCGTGTTGCGCTTCCTCCTCTTTTTTACCTAACTTTTCAGTCATCATTACAGTCTCCATTATCAGGGCAGATGATGAATAGTTGCAAAGCTGTCCCAAACGAATTATTAGTTTATATTTATAGCATCTTGTCTCGTATTTCACGATTACATTACATTACAAGTGTCATAGCTCATTATAGATATTACTTTGGATTCCGAAAACACCTGGAACAGAAATCAATTAATGAGGTAGAGTTTCGTGCTTTATAGTTTGACTGCTTCAAACAATCAACATTTCTGCTTTATCATAAAAAAATGATCTTTCGATTTTGTCTTTTCCAAAACGTTTAATAAAAAAAAACATTTCTCCACTCAAATATACATCGCAAAAAAAGTTGAAAAATGAAAACGAAATAAATCCAGTTTCCTCATAGTAATTTATGTGATGATTGAATCCTCGGGGCACGCACCCCCTCCCCTACCCAAACCACCCCAACATCCTCCCAGAGCTCTACCACTCACCTTAAACATTGTTGTCCCATTTAGGATAGGTACCTTAACACACGTAAACATCTGAGCACCTACACATGTAAATACGTGAGCATCAGATCTAAATACAGTGAGTACGTACGAAAGTATGTAAGCATATTATAAACGTGTACAGTATGTCAAAACAAAACAGATAAACATGAAGCTCGATTAAATGGCCAACCAAAGGATGGCTGAAAGGAAAAATAATAAAACATTTAAAAAGCAATTGGCCTCAGTGGTTGAGTGGTTACGATCCTAGGCTACGAATCCGGGGGTAGCGAGTACATATCATGGTAAATTTGATTTTTTCAATAATTTGTGTTATTCACTATTTATTAATTATAAATAAAATATAGTATGTGTTTCGTCACGCCGATTTGCTTTTGACAGGCCGTGTGCTGACCAATAGTACGGTCAGATTTTGAACTGTACAGTTTGAAATCACACACGTCAACTATAATCACGGAGGGCCGTGAGCCGAACAATCGCATCGAAACGTTCATCTTCTCAAAACCAATGTGTGTACTATCGCCGGTTATTTATCGGAATATTCCATTAAACGTATTTTATCGCAATTATCGCAATCCAATTCAACATAACGAGTGCTACCGTACAACGATCACCGTTCCAGTGCGGACAGATGATTCTCGAGATGCAGACTTCGTTCGCCACCCGGTAAGCTGACTGTGAATTAACCTTACAAATTGTGTCATTGCATTCGCCTGTCATAAGCCATAAGCGTTATCCATGCTTTATCTGTGTGGAATAGCCCTTTAAAATACGGCTATCCCAACCCCTGTTCGTTCCTCGAACAGTATGTCTATAGCTCGTTACAGAATGAAAGATTACCATTCAGAATCGAAACGTTGCTTGAATTGGCTTTAGCCGTGATTGGTGTCCAGATCTGAATAGCCTGGTACTTCACCATCTTCATCAACCACATCTCCTTCCTCTCTCTACTACCTTCAGACTCACAACACACCCGAATTGGGAATACCATAGTCCCATTGCGATTTGGACGATTGTGACTAATTTAAGAAATCAATATAAAATGGTGAAAAAAATAAGTAAATGGTAACAATTCGTAACAGCAGACTCTATATCCTATTCTAAGCAAATTTAATATTATAACTTGTCCTTAATTTCCGCCACTAAATTGCACAAATATTTTTATTATTATTTTTTAAATATATATCCATATTTAAATTATCAAATAATTTTAGATCAAATAAAAAAAAACCATGTGGAAGAAGCGCTACTTACAGCATTAAAAAAATATTTGGGTTATGTCATTATTTTTCCCGTCCAGACAATATTATCACATTCGAAATATTACATTTTAAACTAAAATAGTTTTTATGGGCATTGATCACGAAACATGTTGGTTGCATCTAAAAAATAAAAGTCGATAAAACTAAGTAATTATTATTTTTAAACTACGCGACGGATTTTTGATAACATTAATTTTAGAGAATTTCTTCCGGAAGGTTTTCAAATATAATACATGCATATACAGGGTTTTCCAATAAGAGTTGTTATTTTGATATTCAATTGTAAAAGATCAATGGTTTCGTTACTTGTGTGCCACGTAGCGCCGTCTTGTTGAAAGTAAACGGTGTCCAAATCAATACCATCTAATTCCGGCCATAAAAAATCATTAATCATCTCTCGATAGCGCAATCCATTCGCCGTAACTGTTGCTCCAGCTTCATTTTGGAAAAAGTAAGGTCCAATGACTCCGCCGGACCATAAACCGCACCAAAAAGTCACACGTTAAGAATAAAGAGGCTTTTCAACAATAACTCTTAGGTTTTTCGAGCCCCAGATGCGACAATTTTGCTTGCTGACGAAGCCACCGATGTGGAAATGGGCCTCATCACTCAAGATGATTTGCATTTGATTCACTCAAGTGAATTTTAATTATTTCAATGCGTTGTTGAAGCGTGTATTGTTCCATTTTTATTAATAACGTAGTTTTTACTTGTCAAATGTCAAAAAATGACAGCTTCAAAAGTAACATCTACCGAAATAGCGGGCAATTCAAAATAACTTATTGGAAAACCCTGTATTTATAGAAAGTCTCCGAGCAATGGCGGGTACGTGTCAGCTAGTAATATTAACAATATTATCTTGCAACTAATTTTTTTCCCATATTTTAGGCAGCTACCTTTATGAATGATCACAAAGTTCCAAAAAATTGGTTTATAATCTAGATAGTGTCTTGGATAGACATATCCGATTTTTATTTATATGGAACTATTGACTTTTCTAAATCCCTAATTTTTTATTTTAAATATGAAATCAACAAATATGACGTATGATAATTAGGTCAGAATGGTCAAGTGGATATAAACGCTGTCCTGGTAAGGCAGAGATCCTGGGTTCGATTCCCAGTTGAGACCGTTATCTTATTATTGTATGTGTCTTGGCCTGTATCATGTTATATTTATTAGTATTATCTTCTTATTCAATTAATTTTTTTTCTTTTTCAAAAATGGGTGTTGCCGAAGGAATGAAATTTTTTACTTCAATTTTATTAAATTTCTAAATTCTGTTGACAGACTGTCAGTAAGTAAGCATCTAAGCGTGTACAGAGGAATCAGCTTAACTCAGCATCAGGGAAGGGAGGCTGTGAAGGTTTAAGGTATGAACTGGTACAGCATGCGCCTGCAGGCTCCGCGGGACCCCAGCATCGCTTTCACTTATATCCCAGCAGACGGATCGCTTCAAGGGTCCCATATTTGTGGAAAATTGTTTGCGTAATCATCCGAGGGGTATTTACGACGGAAAATCTTTTTATCTCTTACCTGTTCGTGAGGGAAAATTTGTCTCAAGTCTATTTATGTTTTTTGCTTTAGGGAGATTATTTATCTTACCACACTATTGATTTGTTAAGATTAATAAGCACATTGTAATAAGGAGAGTTTAAATTTGAAATAATGATTATCTTTTCATAAAATGTTGTCGTGTACTTGTAACGTTTTTTCAATCACATTTCAAATATGAAATACTGATAATATTTTCGGTTGGATAGGCAAAATTTTCATCATCTTCACGAATACCTCAAATCTCGAGTCGTAAAGTAAATAAAATGTAAAAGACTTGAATGTAATACGGATATATATGTGATCATTTCCCTTGGCGCCGGGCGCGTTGAATTCGCACTGAAAGTTTAGTTTGAGTGTTATACCGATAGAAAGTGTAAGCGGGTAGTGTGAGGAGGGGTTGGAGAGAATGGGGGAGGGGTGGGTGGGGTGGCAGCGCTCACTGGCGGGAAAAAATCAATGCTTGCATTTTATGGGTTGTGCGTGTGACAGATCTGTTGCCATGGTAACCGCGGGGGATGCAGCGCGAGGGGGCGGAAAGGGAGTGAATCGATATTACGCACTTTTATTGTTGGACCTCTTCTCTCCTTACTGCCGCGTTTGGTTGCGCGCGATGGAATACTTTTAAAATTACACCGCCGTGGTCAAAAGCGAGCTCCCGTTCTAAAATCCCCACAAAACCAGCAAATTATTTCATACAAGTTTCGGTCGCGGCGTAGAAGGGTCTACGCATTAATTTTCCGCCTTCTACGAACTGGAGAGGTGAGAAATGAATCGTTTGCGAGCGTCTTACTACTGATTTATTAAGTCGTTCTTTTGCGATAAGGGTAATGAAACGATTTAACGTTTGTGTGGATGGTAGTCGAGTCCATTTCCCAATTAATGATGTTCTCGATAAAAGAATCACCTCGACCAGAAGCTTTAATTTTGCTAAATTTAGAACGAAAATAGACGTTAGATTTCGAAACGAAATGTATAGCCTCATTGAAGTCGGAATTTTTTAATGATATTTTTTTATATATTTTTATTTAGTTATAGAAAAATTTCATTTTTATATCTAGTATGAACCTTTTAATAACTTATTTCTATGACATTGAGGACACTTTACAATACATCTAAAACTTATTCTTTATAGTATTTAGGCATAACCCACGAAAAGTAGCAAGGCTTTTAGCTTCTTTAACATCTAACGGTAATTCATTAAAAAAATAAATTCTTTTAAATAGAGATTATTTTGGGTTCACGACAAATTTGTTTTTGAAAGTCTAAAATCTCCACAGTTTCTCCTGGGGTCGTCAATCGTCAATATACGTCAATCTGTTTAACCCGTTAAATATTAGGAAACAAAATTCATATGATGTTTGGGACCGAATTTGGTTTCCTAATAATTAACGGGTTAAAAACAAGAATCCGAAAATTTTACAATGACATAACCGAGATGTTGGCAAGGTTTTTTAATGATAATAATATTTAATATATTATTATCATTAAAAAACCTTGCCAACTTAATAATAATAATATTTATTTAAATATATTTATTTCCTAGATGCGACAATATTGTTATTATTATTATTTGCAAATGACTTATGTTTCTATATATGCAATGGCCTGGTGGCCCTCTTGCCAAACATCCCGCATATTCATATTTATAGGTTTGCCAATCCCTAGGTCTTAAGATACTATCCGAACCAAAGTGTTACATATCAATTTCATTCATATTAAAGGGAAAAAGGACCAAATATGCATGTTTTAACAATATACAACACTAATTGCAAGTCGCGACGTTAGATGTAAACAGTGAGAAAAATGTATGAATTCTAATGTAGTCAGAACCGTGTGCCAAGGCGTAGCTTTCTATAATGTTTACCTACTCTCAGTATCGCCATGGTGATTGGTAATTGGTGACATGAATGGCCAAGAAATTCCCCGACTTGCTTTTATCTACCTCCGTCCCCTCCCCTTCTCTCGCCATACAATATATCCCCAATGGAGATACCTTAGTCCCAATGGCTCCGTGCAATTGGAAATCTTGTGCTTTATTCTCATAAAAAAATAACTAAGTGATCAAATTATCTGGGGGTCGAAATATTGAAAATTTTCCCGACCACCAAGAGGAAAACACCATAGACTTGAGTTCCAATTCCAACCCGTCTTTTTCCAACGTGCAATAATTTAATTATTATTTACATGTGAAAAGCATTCCGATTCCGATAAGTTACTCTTTGTCATCTACGCCTTTCGATTTCCTTCGTGTTGCTGAAGTAAGTTTAAATACGGTATAAAGAACAAGAAGACATATAGAGGAATGAATGAATATAAGATCCGATAAATGGATGAAAGAAGATGTCGGTCAGAAGCCTCAAGACTATAAGATCATATTATTCAATGACTTTATAATCACATGCCTACATTATTATAATAATCTACACATGGATACATATAGTCAAACATTATGTTTTGGTCTGGATAAAAACAAAAAGGACAGAATTTTTCCATCACTCATTAAATCAAATACCAAATCACGCACAATACAATAACATTAACATTAGTTATAATTATTATATTTTGATATGGTTGAATTATTACAATTAATTCAACCATATCAAATCACATGAACATTTCAGCACAGGTTCTCCTAGTGAGGTGTTCACGACCCTGTAATAAATATACATATAGATCATTTACTGCACGTTCTTATTTGACACTGCATAATATTATACACATCCTATATACAAGGTGTCCGGGGGTAAAGCACACTTACTTTAGGAGGTGATTCTACATGATGATAGGTAAGATAAGAATAGAATAAATGTTTTACTTTTTCATGGCAAAAAGCTAAATTGTTTTTGTAGAAAAAAAAAATTTCCATGGCTAAATATTTTTGTTTGGTAAAAAACAACGGGATTTCAAAATTAGTTTAACTTTTTTACTTCTGTGGTACATCCCGGACATTGTATAAATGAAATATTATAAATTAATTGAATTTATATTATAATTCCATTAATTTAACGATAGAACAAATAGAAATTAAATACATGTAAAAATAATTGTAATATTTCAGTCGGGTTATAATGAGTCCCATCAACAGAAAAAATATTTTGAATGCGAATGAAAAAAGAGGCGATCCAAACAATAGGCAAAAGTAATTCTATTCTTCTCCTCTGCCTATTCCTATAGATAAATGGTAAAAAGGTAAATGACGTGATGGTTCATGATTAATTATTGTGTTGATTACTAGTTTTAAAATATTTGAAATTTGACTATTTTTGTTCCCGTTTTAGCACACGACACAAAATGTCAGCAAATATAAGTACGATTACACTACGTCTAATTGAACATTTACTATCAAAACTTCCAAACAAACCCACGTGGCTGGGGCGGCTACACTCACATCGGGTAGACCTCAGCCGCCCGTCGTGTGGGCGGAAGGGGTTTTCGGTTTATACATAAATGCATGCGGATAATGCCGGGCCCATTGATGTTGGGCCGGGTTAGGGAAACTGCCAAACGCTACAGCCGGGAGCGTACCACAGGGACCTGATTCGAACCATTTCCCAAAATAAAACTTTTACCGCTTTGAAACAAGGTAAACTAGTGTTATGATTATTGTAACGTTTATTTAAGAACATAAGACTGATTATTATTTACTCGCTTTGTTATATTGTGTGATGATGGCTCAGATTAGGGAAGTTTACCACAGGGACCTACTTCAGACCTTTTCCCACGACAAGGGTTGTTATTACTTTGGAACAAGGGAACAATGGTATTACAATTTGTATTTAATCCGTTTGAGGAATATCGAATGTTTTAGTAGATTTATTTATTTTATATTCTGTGAAAAATACTGAAAAAAATTATGCTTTCAAGAACGAAAATAATTCAAACAAGTTAAAAGTTATCGTAGGCTCGGTATATTCAGCACTCTCGTAAACGAAAATGATATTTAAAAAACGTAAAAAAAGTGGCGCCTTGTCTTATTTTTTCAATCATTTTTATGGATATTTCAAAGTTCCCAAGGAATTCACGATCCAAACTAAAAAAAATTAGCTATTAATTTAAGACAGAAACAGCTCTTCAAATATCATGACTTCATCATATTCAACATATTTCTTTTCTTTTTTATAATGAGATTATAATCTCTTTTCACGAAATGCCTTATCGAAATAATATATATAGAAAACCGTGAAACGTGATTTTAGTTTTCATAAATTTACTAAATAATCACGGTTTATCCAATAATTTCAATTGAATTTCCTCTCTAAAAATCCCGTCTCCACAATTCTCCTTTATGGAGTTCTCACTTTGAAAACTTGTCTCTTAAAATTTTGCCTTTGTAAACGTTGTCTCGAGAAATATTATTAGACCTATAATTATACCAAGAAATCAGTTTCCACAAATTTAATTCCAATAAACTTCAACAAGCACGTATGCTTACAGAGAGTCTTATTACGGAAATAAGGACACTGAAGAATTCAGAATAAAGTCGTGGTTTTCCTTCTCAATCCTGAATGCCGCAGAATCGAGACCGTGTTGTGAAGTGTTAGCAACTACCAGCTCACAGAGGATGGAGGGTGTATTGCAGGTTGTAGATGGTTGAAGGAACACCCCCGGATGCTTCCGCCTCGCTAGAGAAAATCCTAGTCGCCCTTGCCCGGTACTTTCCACGAATCGGACAAATAAGGGATATTTCCCGCAGCTCAACCATTACTCACTGAACTTTACTAATAGTTGGCGCTAAGTGCGTCAGCTGCAGGAAATTCCAATAACCTTAAAATCATTTTGTTTAGCCCTTAAAACAATTATTAAAACTTTTTTGAAAGTTGTAACGTGACAAAAGTTTAAAATCTTCCTCTTACTTTCCCTCAACACCATGTCAAAATTGTATATGCAACGGTTCTTAAAATTGTATTTTCATAAAAATTTTTTTTTTAAATTTTACAAAATGAGCAGATGAAGAACGAAAAAAACTCTTTTTAACCAATTTATTTCATTTGTATCTACGATACCAACTATAGCGACGCCCCCTACTGCACAGATAAAAATGTATTTTCATTTTATCAAAATCGATTTTTTTTTTTTTTTTATTTCCAGAAAAAAAGTTCTATATAATATATAGTTCTATAGTTCTATTTAATCAATTAAATTTGTCCCAAATTATAGGTATTTTATGATTTTCTCAACATTGTGCCCATCATTCGCACTCTCTCTATCTCTTTCCTTGCTTCCTCCACAGTCGTACACGATTATCGATCGAAAGACCTTTTACAAGTAACTCACATGTAACAAGGCATAAAACATAAAATAACCGCCACGACGAGAAAGCCTGCAACATTTTTCATTTAAAATACAATAGTTTTCATGAGAACAAAATAAATATTTAATTTTAGCGAATTAATGCCATTTGAAGATAGATATAAATATATATATGTTACCTCTAAGTAACTATAAAATAATCATGATATTTAGAGGGAATCTACACACGTATAATGTTGGATTTTAGTATGAACTAGGCGCAAACCGTTCTTCATGCTACTAGTCACCCTCTGTTGGCCAGTTTTGGTACTATATGTTTAAAATTCGAAGCTTTCAGACAACACTATAGGGTTAAACGCGACGCTCGTTATATTCTACGTGTTCATAGATGGCGAACAATTTAATTTAGGTATTGCTTTGCAATATTAAGACAACTTATGTGATTTGTTGTACCGATGATTCAATCCAATATTATATTTGTATGCCTTTCTTGATTGGTAATGATTGTTAATATTCATATTGCGTGCGTACGGGGGCAAACAAATAATTTGTCTTAATGAAAAACCTTACAAAAAGCGTATTTTATTAAAATAAATTGTATAACGCCATCTATAAACACGTAAAATAAAACTAACGTTGCGTTTAACCTCAATTTATAATATTACTATTTTACGAGCTTTCTTGCGGCATTTTCGGCGAGTTCCGATTCTCTTTTTTCAAAAAAAAATCATTCAATATAAAAAATAAAAATATTTTTGTGCAAAATTATGGCATTCGTCTGGATTGCGAGATAAATGAAATTGCCTCGAAATTTTGAAAAATTGTTTGTGAAAAATTTTTTATCACGCCAGAACTCTCCGTTCGATAATTTTACGTGTTTCGGAGAGGAAATGTAAAATGAGTCACAATTGAACTTCTCGAACTGAAAATAATTTCGTGTAGGTAATAAAATCCCATTCCAAAGATAATAATAAATTAATATGGTCAATAATTTGAAGCAATCGGTCCAATAATTTTACGTGTTCACTTATAAAGATAATCTCGACTACTGGAAGATAGATGTCACTAAAGGCGTTGTTTTCCGGCAATGTTCTTCACATTCACTAGTCCCGTCACGAAAGAGTTAAGATTAATGAACTAAGATTCATATAATGAAACATAGATGGCATTGAATCGTCCCAAGATCCATCTTTTTTAGTAGAAAAATAAATATTCTTTGTAGAAGTGACTTCAAGATGATGACAGTTTATTTGTATGAAGAATCATCTAAAATGGATACATTAACTTGCGTATTTTTAAAAGAAAAATAATTTCAATACCAACAGAGGATGTACTTGTATTTATTAAAACACTAATGAAAAATCACATAAAAGTTGTTTCATTTTAGATATATTTCACAATTTTTAATAGTTATAGTTCCATGTAGTAGGAAGAAAGGTGCTGGGTAGGTAATCACAGAAATAATATAATTAAAGCAAGTGCAACAACTCCATGAAATATGATAGTTATTTAAAATGTATTTATAATTATTAGGTTGGTACTAGGTACAGCAGCATCATTTTGTAGAGATCTTGTTTGTGCAGTGGTGCAGTCTATCGTTGGACCTCTGTGGGGTACGCGGAGACTGCGGGCGGGCATACCAAATTATTTCAAACCAATTTGAACCACTATCGGTGTGCAAAAATACTTTCAAACATGCGCTCTTTAAATGATTTGCCTGTTCAATTTAATAACACGTGTAAACGTTATTATGTAAAAGAAAGTAATGACCTTTATCGTTAATTCGAGCTCGTATATACCAACCATCAGAATCCTGTTCAAAGTAACAAAATGATGAACCGTGTGAATAGATTTGTTTACCGGTCTAGGAGTCTAGGAGCCAGTGACTTGCCGCATCTATCAGTTTGTCCTTTGGTTCGGCATTTTCTTCACTCATAACCCTTAAGTGACGTTGTGAGTCCATGAGACCCACATGGAAACTCCCCCCACTGCCTCTCTCATCCTATTCACCACAAAGCCCAGCGCGTCTCAATACCTTTCTACATTCTGACTGAGATCACTCTGGAGGATAGACAGCTCCCTCATCTAAGTACAAAGTACATTTACGAGAATCATATAGGCCCCTGAGACCCACGCTGTCATTCTTGTAATTTTTCCTTTTTTTTTTCATTTTAATTGTTTTCCCAGTTAATTGTAATATAAGATGGCGAATCAAAACCTTGAACCAAGTTCTTTGAAAATCATTTTAACCTCAAAGACTGTCGAGCATTCGCTTTTATTGGAGGAACTGTAAAAAAAAGTATTAGTTGAAGATTCAATCTGTTCCATTTAATGTACAAATACCTATAATTTTATCTATTGTCATTATTTTTATTTTCAAAGTTATTGTGGATTTCTTTTTTTGTACGGAAACATCATTTTTAGTAACGAAGATGTCATATTATTGTAGATTTCAATTATTATTTATGAACATGTAAGTCCAAGAGTCAAACGAATATATTTAGTAGAAAAAGTGGAGGTTCTTCCAAAGCTAAAAAAATTGGAAATAAACATTGAGAAGACACAAAAACCTAGTCGCATATTGGCCTTAATACTCGTAGATAAATGATTGAAATAGGTTTTTACAGAGGCAGCAGTGGAAACAGCTTATTTATTTTATGTGAATATCGCACATTTCCAACTGCTCAAAGCTGTAAGAAGCCAGTGGGTATTGGAATCCCTATTTGCAGTATTTACACTAAGAAAAGTGACTAATATTGAATATTGCTAATTTATTAAGAATCTCTTCAAATTATTCGTAATCCGGTCAAAAACTAGATTGCAGGCCCTTAACGAAATAATGATAGGTTTCCTAATAAACGTTTGTCCATGTCGGAACACGTGTCCATATAAATTCTAATATCAAGTCAAATGATATGCAATCAAGGCATGACATGCAATCAAGGCATAATATGCAATCAAGGCATCATATACAATCAAGGCATTATATGCAACCAAAGCATGACATGCAATCAAGGCATGATATGCAATCAAGGCATGTCATGCAATCAAGGCACGATATGCAATCAAGGCATGATATGCAATCAAGGCATGATAGGCCATTAACGAATGAATTGATAGGTATCCTAATAAACTTTAAGTAAAATACCAATGTTTTGTCACGATACCAATAATTTAGATAGATTTTTAATAAATTAGCAATATTCAATTTTCTCCGTGTGGTGTATGTTGTGTGGCTGAAGGAAGCGAGGAAGGGAAGGGGACGAGGAAGAGAAGAGAAGTACCTGATTGAAGTAACTTTTCGATAGAATACGGTGGTTTTTCATCATATATCTACCACTATGCAAAAGTCCACAAAATTTACAATTTTAATTACAAGTGAAATAACACATTTTTTAAATATGATCGCTTATGGATTTGAACTCACAGCCAATGTATTGGGAGTCGATGATCGAAGCCGCTCGAGCATGTCTACGCTTTATAGACTTAAAGAATCCCCATGCCAAAAAACCCGCCTATCCATGGCTAATCTACCGACCAGTAATGAGGAAGTTGAGATAATCGCGAACAATTGTGGTACAGTGCCATGGGGCTCTCCATCTCCATCCTGCCGAGAGGCTAACTAGTTGAGGAAGCAAACCTTCGTGAAGAAGTAAGGTTCGAGGAACTTTACTGGACAAGCATGTCCTCATTTCCAAATTTGGACATATAGCAGTATATGATATGTAATATCAAATTATAAAAAGAATATTTTCAAATTCCGACAAGCGGCAAAGTACCTACCTACCTATAATGCCTTATAAGGCTGAAATGTATTTAATAAGACTTTCTATTATATTTCTAATCCTATTCTATATTTGAAATGAGTAATAGTTTTTTGATTCTGTCAAAACAAGATTTCTTAATTTTCATTCTGGAAAGTCAAGATACATTCTGTGTTTTTTAAATTCTAGACAAACGTAACTATTTTCAACTAACAACAATAAAATAAACAGCGTTGCTGTATTGAGCAGGTTTAAATCGGAATAGGTTTTTTTAGGGACATTTGTCAGGACTCGTGACGGAAGGTTCGATAACGGTGACAGTCCCGATATATCGGAACGAATGGCAACCCTAAACATGAGCTATGGAGTGTATTTATCTATTTATTTGTTTACTCATGTTCTCCATAATACGGTTATACACCAATATTTACGGAGAAGATCACAAATTTGAGGTACATGTAAGTATAAAAGGTCATGGGGAAATGTTACTATTTTGTGACATACGTCAAAAGGTAGTTGCTAAATTTTCTGTAAGTAACGTTGAAAATGTCGATGGGTAATGCAGAAATTGAGTCGCTCTGTTAATTGGTAGGTTCTTATAGGCAGAAGTCCTCGCTTTCGGAGGATAAAAAAGTGCATGGGATCTCCCACGAGTATACTTGGTAGGCACATATAAGTTAACCTCTTTCAATATACGTGGATTAAGTTAATTATGAATGGTTCCAGAAATTAGTTTAAAAAACTTTAAATCGAACATTCCAGTTGAGAACTAAGAAATATGATAATTATCCACTTCACAGTCAAATATAAGGCAAAACGCCATATTCGCATAATGTAAACCAGAAAACCACATTATTTTCAATAGATTCGGTATAGAATGTATTGTATGTATAATTATTTTCCGACTTTATGTCCGGGTTAAATCTTCCCCACAGGAAAAACTAAACCCTTCCACACACTTTTCCACAAATGATCATCTAGTCAATCCACATTATGCAAGTGCATTATATAAGCATAATAAATACAAAACAATACAAGAACATCACCAGAGATCAAATGGGAAAATAATTCACCGACTCCAGATATTTTCATATCAGAGGGTTCGGCTCGGTAGAACTACTTACTGGACCAATAAATCCTACTGATCCCTCAATATAAATATTAAAAAAATCTTTCGTAATCCTACATGTATTTAAAATGACTGATTTTTGCATTTTTATGTATAAATTCTTTGACGGATCTAATACGCTTAAATTTTGAATGAGAGAGCTAGGTATAATGCCAGTAGCCGAAATGACAAATGGTAATATTTCTATAGGTAGTCTGAGAATGCCAAATTTTTTTAATCTCATTTTCTAAATCTGTGTATTTTCTTATTTTTTCAGAAACTGATTTTTAATACAACAGGAATTTAGAATATCGACATCAATGATATAAGTTTTTGTCATGTAAAACTATATCGGGTCTATTATGACTAATCATTCGGTCTGTTAGTGTAGTTTTATATTTTATTTTTAGTTTTGGTTTAATTTGTATTTATATTATTTACTATTGGACTGCTATGTTGGTATATATTGGACTATTATGTTGGTTCAGACACTTTCTTACGCGTTCTCGAATTAAAACAACTGTTAAAATATGAACATTCCTTATCAACATGTCCTGCATTATTATAAAGATGAAAAAAATTTAAACTTGGGCGAAATGATTATGCACTCCTTGGCCCATTAAAACATCAACTGTAGTTATAATGTTGTTACTCGACTGATTATTAATAATTAATATTGACACAAACGACCAAAGGTACCCATTCGAGATAATGTACAGAAACTTTCCCTAACTCTCTGTCAAGTAATAAGTAATGATAGGAGAAACACACTTATTACAAATAATCGCAGTTTAAACATCGGTCCAAAGTACTTACCTTTGCAGCCACGCACTATTTGATTAGAATTTAGTTAGATAATATTTGTAGAAAGGGAATTTAATTAATAAATACCCTAATAATAATGTACGTTGATTCTTGTGTATGGGTGCTATTACATAATAAACAGAACAGAAGCTAGGGGCGGTGTTTTGCAAATTGAAATTATATCACAGAATCTCTTATGTAAAGTTTAGGTAATGTAAAGCTAATCAATGCCGTAGGACATACGAGTATACCATATCAACTCTATAAATACACATCGACACCGGAAAGGCAAAAGGACATAAGCGACAATGTAGTAAAAAATGAATTATACATACCGTTTTGATTAGAAAAAAATATAATTAAAACTGTGCGATTAAGAATATGCTACTATTGGACAAACCGGCGATTGAATTGGCCCTATCAAATCTCTAAAATAAAGTGGCAATCTTAACGACATAAGTGATGAAGTCGTGTAAAAACAATATTCGGCGCGCGGTCCGGCGTATTGGACGGACCTACTGTCGATTTTGCCTTAACAGGCCTTGAAAATCGATTTTCCGTGGTGTTTATTTTAACTATTTCTAATGAACGTATTACTAATAGCAAAAATCTTTCTAGAGGAATCTCTCGGGAAGTTACAAATATATCGTCTAGAAAAATAAAATCTGGTGCTTACCGCTAATTTTATAGTTGAAAAACATTTTTTAATTTTTTACCGTCTTTATTAATCCGTTATTAATAATTATTTCCGTACCGTCTTTATTAATCTTAAATATAAATAACTGTCATCAGTAGGGATCCCGCTAGAAACATTTGAGATTTTAGTAATACGTTCATCAGAAATAATTAAAATGTGAGCGTCGAGCGTAATAATTGGCGGGTCTTATGTCGTTGTATGAGACAGTGTGAATCTCTCGAGATTTTATGAAGACAAATTGTTGTGCTGCATACCCAAATATTATTTTGAGCCCGTCCTAGGAAGGAAAAATGAATGGTAAAGATAATTGGGGGGTGATCTGTATGTGAATAAAATTAATGATAAAGATACTTGTGGAGTGATCTTTATGTGAATAAAATGAATGGTAAAGATACTTGTGGGGTGATCTTTATGTGAATAAAATGAATGGTAAAGATACTTGTGGAGTGATCTTTATGTGAATAAAATGAATGGTAAAGATACTTGTGGGGTGATCTTTATGTGAATAAAATGAATGGTAAAGATACTTGTGGAGTGATCTTTATGTGAATAAAATGAATGGTAAAGATACTTGTGGGGTGATCTTTATGTGAATAAAATGAATGGTAAAGATACTTGTGGAGTGATCTTTATGTGAATAAAATGAATGGTAAAGATACTTGTGGGGTGATCTTTATGTGAATAAAATGAATGGTAAAGATACTTGTGGAGTGATCTTTATGCGAATAAAATGAATGGTAAAGATACTTGTGGGGTGATCTTTATGTGAATAAAATGAATGGTAAAGACAATTGTGGGGTGACACAGAAGCAATGACCCAGACAGCTGACATATTGTATTCCACAAAGTTACTTACCTTATTTCGCTTTATGTACACAGTTCTTGTTGATTGAGCGTAGCCAAGTCCTATTTTGACTCGAACGTTTGGCATTTCATCTGTCTGTAAATTTGTTTGTACGTTCCGTTTCCGGTTTCGAAAATCTGTTGCATCCATTTATTATGCAAGCAAGCCTTATTTTCACTAAATGGCTAACCTGGATTAGGTGGTGAAATTTGTGTGAACATTTCAATATTATGGTATCTGCCGGAAGAAAGTTTGAACATAATTGTCATTGAAATAACGATGTTTCCTTGGACAATTTGTTTGTTTTTATTACATAAAATATAATAATTTGGTTTTTATGTAAGTATTATTTTAAAGTAAGAATCGTGACTCCATTTTCACATATAGGAAGATGAGTATTGCCAATTTATTAAGAATCTGTTAAAATGATTGGTAATCCGGTTAAAAACGGGATTGCGGGCCGTAAACAGCGAATACATATCTGCGATAATGTATTCGAAATGTATTCAAGGATTATCACGAAACCTGCTAATTCAATCGTTAAGGGCCTGCAATCCCGTTTTTATCTGGATTAACAATAATTTGAAGAGATTCTTTATTCTCATACTCATTTTTGTCCACGATAGTTCCTCTTTTCTAATAAGTATACATGACCGAATATGACCTTAAAATATTTTGTAAAATATATATTATGTATAATGTTACTCATATTCTTTGTATTAAAATAAAAATAAAAATGGTAGATATTTAATTACCTATTTACAAATCTTATGATATCAGAGAAAATTTTGGTAATGATTTATTAAATAATATCGTGATTAATTTTCGGTTTATTAAAAACCCCATTAATATTAATAGAGACGACGGGGCAAAGCTTTAATGTTCTTGGTGTCCGGTACTTGACGGCTTTACCAAAACTGAACGCCGAAAACCACATTAATTTAATTTAACTTATTTTTTTACCGAAAAACCGGCCCTAAGGGGATTCTCGCGCGATTCGGTAACATTTCTACATTCATACACTACACAACTGTCCTGATTATGGACACTATAACGTTATCCGAAACGTTGGATAAATAAGGGAAGCGCAAGGACGGCATAATAACCCAAAATTAATCACGATATTATTTTCACCTTTTTCATATTTTGGAAGTCACATATATGAACTATTTCACACTACGCGACGTAAACCAGTGGCGGTCCGTGATGTATATATATATATTTTTTTTCAAAAATTTTAATTTTGCTGCACTTCCCCAAACCGAAAGAATCAAGAAAAACGTTTTACAAATAATTGAAATTTTGAAAAGTAGAAAAAACTTTGCCAGAACAACATAAGTAATGTCGAATTTTTTACCACTCTCGTTTATTTATTTATTTGTGATATTTTAAATAGGTTCATGTTAAACTTTGCCCTATTATAGTTCTTATACACATGTATAATAGGGTGTATCGATTTTAAACTTTTTTTTTGTTTTCAAATTCCAAGTTGAAAAAAAGTTGCTACTAGGTACCACAACTTACCACAAAAAATTTTGGATTTTTAAAAAAATGTTTAGGTCTCCCGCACAAGGCCTAAAGTTTTAATTTTTTTCAAAAAATATCAAATTTTTTTAAAATTTAAAAAAATAAAATCGTAATTTTTGTGTTTATTCCAAGTTAAAAAACAGTAATATTAGGGCATAAAAATAAGTAAGAAACGATTTTTTTTATAAAAAATGGATTTTAGGTCTCCCGCACAAGCCCTAAAGTTTGTTAATTTTGATGAAATTTTGTAATTTTGTGTACATATATGAACCATGTTTTTTTTAAGTTTAAGCCACCAGAATTAATTGTACTTTTCTAACAGAAGGCATAAAATGAGACAATATATATATATACATAATTCATATATACATATATTAAAAATATATACCACATGTATACTATATATATATAATATGTTTTTTACCTGAAAAAAAGATAGTTGGACGGTGTAAATTGTATGAGAAAGGTGTTGAAAGAAACTAATGTTATTTGCTATTACTGTTGTTTATTACAATAGTATAAAAGATTATAACATGTCATAAAATGTAGTAGGTATAATAACTAAGTACAAAATGTTGCTGATTACTTTCCATACGACATGAGTGGGAGTTTTCTTTTTCTACTGCAAAATTACTTACTTGTTTAAGTATTCGTCCTTTCATCTTGGTTTCAAAACCTTAAATCAAAGTTATGTATAGTATTTACATAGGCCTAGTGAAAATTTTATAAATTTTATTACAGTTCCCAAATGAAATTTCAATTTAATATGTAAGACGTTATTTAGAAACATTATAAATACAAAATAGTCGAAAAAAAACATACTTAAATTCTAATCCTTTGCAGAGGTTTTGTACTGGCTCTTGGTCTCGAACGTATTTAGAACTTTACGGTCTACCAGTCTGGCACGGATAAAATCATCTCTTTCGATCAGCCCACATACTCGCTTCGAAGCTTCTGTGACTTCGTTGACAATTCGTTCCACCGCTTGAGTGTGAGAAGGAATTCTAAATTCAACCCTTCTACTTTTGCCAGTTTCCGCAATTGACTCCAACTCTTCTAGGCTCATATCAGTAACAAGAGGGGGTTCGGTTACTGAAGTGGATTGCCAGTCAATCATATCTTTAAAGTCTGTAATGGACCTGTTTGGGGTAAAAGGACGTAAAGAATTTTTTTTTCATAAATTAAAATACGTTCAGAGAATAGGGAGAAACGAACAGACTACGGACATCTTTGGGACATACTAGAAGCTTTATTGTAGAAACCTACGTCGGTAATAGGTGTTAACCACGTAATAATTGGAAAGGGGCGTCATGGGACTCAACGAATCAGATCATTCCCAAAATCAATTAAATAATTTTTCGCCAATCACGGAGATTAAGGGCGGTCTAAGACACGATACACTCGAGATTGATTTACTGTTGGGTTAACCTTGGGATCCGGTCCCACGAAACGTGCAAAAGCACTTGAGAATTGACCATAAATTTACATTCTAAGGCAGAAACGTAGCGATACCCAACCATCGATAACGAAAAAAGGGAGAGACGGATTGGTGAAAGAAGAGGGTGTTTTAGGATGTTTTGGTCCGGAAGACATATTACGAGTTGATCCTGTTAGAGAGAATTGTTTTCGTTCGCTGGAATTCTGAGTGCTTTTCAAGTGGCCACATTGGACACGAATTTTAACTTAAGATAGGTCGTTTGGCCGAAATGGCCTAATTAAATTAACACGGGGGAGATGCAAGTTGGGTAATTAAGAAAAGACATAAAAGTTAATGGGTCACGAAGTCTTTGATTAACGATCAAAATTTTATGACCTTTTTTTGCGCGTAAACAAAGTTACGAGGATAATATATTGAAATTCCTAGATGAAGCGAGAAAGAGTATATGGGTTGGGCTAAAACTAGACGCAAAAAAACTGTAAAAACAGGGATGTACTGGGCGTAGATCACCGAAAAGAAAGGACCAGGAATCGAAAAGAAACCCGAAAGGTAGTTTAGCTCATGATGGAAGAGGTTTCAACGACTCGGGTAGTGGACAGCGATGGGTTACGAAAGATTACCAGAAGATATGCGGCGGATATCACGAAAAGAGTCAAAACAGGTAGGCGAAATTATAAAAACGTGTCGAATCAAATTTTGGAACGAATGCCTACGTATGTCATCACCGAGAGGAAGGTATATGTGTCCTGGGATCACCCACGGATCGTGTAGACACCAATCAAATGCTAGAAGGCAGCACACAAGGAAGGATACTGTATGCGCAAGCGCTGGACATAATGGGTGAAAACTTCCGGTAGTTAGGATAATTTATCGATTGTATTATCGATATCAATAGCGAATTTCTCGGAAAGATTTCAAAAACAACGATATAGAAATGAGCTACACCTAGTCTATAGGCCGGAAATCAACCAATATTACAGACACAACACGTGTACGAGGAAAAATAATCAAATAATTTTGCGCAATAATCTACATCGCCGAAAATCATGTACGAGAGGGCGCCCGAAAGTCAGGTCACCGAGTACGCGCCTGTACCCGTCTCGGCAGGGTGGTAGGTGTCTACCTCAACTCGGCAGGCGTTAACCAAAAACCCTGAAACGGGGTTATGCAATTCTAAACTTAACGGGAAGGAAAAACCTTAATTCATAAAGGCGAAAGTCGCACAAAATTTTAAGTCGATTTATTCGAAAAGACATGATTAAATAGCGTTGTTTGGAGGGAATCGGGGCTTTTTTTCGTTCTAACTTGGTTGGAGTCGGTCTTCGAGATCTTTGGCGTCGCGACAGTTTTGGCGTGCGATTTTTAAACTAAACTGATAGAGTTTTAAATGTAGTGAAGTTGTGAGTTTAGAAAATCGAGGTATTTTCATGAAGTTAGAGTGCTTTTAATATTAATTGAAATAATTGAAGTGTTTTAAAATTTAATTAGATTCAACCAAAGAAAGGGTAAACTCATAATTAGACAATACCAAATTCACGGGTTGGAGTCTCTTGGTTTGGACTAATATAGAACGATGAAACTCAACTGCAGTAATGTTTAATAATAACGCGTGTGCCATTAGAGGAGGAAAAAGTAGAGAACCATAATAATTATCAAATGACCTGACGAAAACGGCTAAGACAAAGTTCTAAAATTTTTTGTGAAATTGAAGAGACAGCGTACATTAATCAAAAAATAATAATAAAAATCGTGTAGAAACGCGGCGAATGAATTTACTCGGAGAGAAGAATTTAATAAGAGCTAAATACATCATTCGTAAATCACATGTGGACCTTCTGGTCAAAATTAATAATAATTAATTTCCAATATAGAAAACGTAGAGTAAATTGCTCATTTGAATTGGGGGTATAGACAGTGTTTTTCCTTGCGAACACGGGAAGGATTTTAACGGTCTACACGATATAAGAATTGAGTGAAAAAATCGAAGTGAACGTGGCAGATAATATATGAAAGGTTCTAGGGAGGGGAAGGGGGTTTTGGGTAGATCTCGGCAAATACTTACTTAGATACTCTAAAATAGTCGATAGGGAGAGATATCTAGACTAGGTACAGTGGAGGCCAACAAATACCTATGCATGTCAACTATCAACTTACGGTTAGGGAGGAAGAGATATTCTATTGAAAGAAATGATCCGCTTAAACATTCCGAAATCTAGTATTCGGTAATTTATGTGCTATCTGCGGGGCGGCGTATGAAAGTAGAAATTTTAGCTAGAAAATTAGATCCAATATGGTTATAGTTCCTACTGGCGAGTAGACGGGTGACATAGATAATCGATTTCGAATTTAATACGAACCCTTAACGGCTTAGGGGCTTCTACATCCTACCTACAGCCCCTGGACGTGGATTAATGTACATGTCGTCGATATCCCGACTGGACTGGTAATATAACGATTTTGGGTGAGTGATCTTGCATGAATATATATTTCCAGAACGTTAAAATTGCGACGAAGATGGGGCTGCAACTGATAAAATAGTATCACATTAAGAACTGTTTGCTTGCTTCTAACAGCTGTGTTTAGCACGAGGCCAATGACCTACTTATTTGTAAGCAGTTAGTGGCGACACACGACCCAAAAGGAAGAAAAGGGACCCCATAAATCACTCGACGTCCGTGCCTGACGACAAAAGTCGTACATTCTACCGAGTTGGCAGCCGCGCAGAGGCACCTCAAATCAACATGGAAGCGACTAGCTGCAACCAACTCATGCTCAAAACAAATAAAAAAATCAAATTAATAATATTTGTATAACCTTATATGTTCACTAACAAATACCCGAATACCTTTGGCCTCGGCTTAGAACTCGCCGTTGGAGTATGTTGTCCGTAAGCTGTCTTGGGAAGCACACAACTTCCCCAGCTCAGAAGATTTTCTACTTTCCTCGTCACGCGATTTCGGGGCGTCAACGTTGTATGGAGAATCACGAAGAGTTCGGAAGGTCATCCCTTTTCGCGGAGCCGGGTCGGTTGAGAGGACACGAGAGGCAGTATGAAAATTAATGTCAAGTTGGAATGTTTGGGCCTTGGTTCGCTGCGAAGGCGTTTAATTGAACGGGCTCCAAGTCTTTCAAAATCGCGTGGAGGGGACGTCGGCGTGATGAACGAGGGTTCAAAATCAGAGGTCGAACACATACTAAAGCGGGGTTTACCCGGAGGTTGATGCAACTCGACTGGAAATCCCTCGAGATCCTTTGCAGCATCCTTCGTGAGGTGGATAGTAGGTCTGGCGGCTAGTGGACGTTGAAAGCCTCACCAGAACAAACCTATTTGAAACATGCACGCGTTTAGCATCATGACAAGGGACGCAATGAAAAATTCCCCTTTTACAGTCAGTAAAGTAGTCCGTTGGAGGAAGCGGGGCGGGGTGACTTGGGATATTCCAACAGGTGTATTACCTCTCCCTCTGACGTGAGCGGTCCGGAGGTGTCAGGGCGACTATAAGAAGAAGTTAGACCAGACCTCGGGGAAAGCCAGACACGTATTGGTTCTTGGGGTTTTGCATTTGGAAGAATAGCGACCATTTCATTAGGGGCAGTGAGGTGCCGACCCAGTTTGCAAAAAACCTTTTTTTGTCATTCAATCCGTTCCCATCTCCTTTTTCTCTCGTCTCCACTCCCATCCGCAACATCCAAAGTTTACTAACCACAGCTAAATTCATCTATCTAGTTTCAGTACACCATTACAGAGGTCAACGAAGGAGTCCCAGTACTTATGCGGAAACAACACCCTATTCAACGGAGGTTTTAATAGCGCGTACACACAAAGGGGGGGGGGGGGGGGTACGGTTCTATGTCACAATCTAGAATTTATAAACACGGGGACATTAGATAAGGGCGGGGATACAAGGCAATCGTAGGGATATGATAGAAACTGATAGGTCGATTAGTAATAGAGTCCAGTATTCGAAAGTTTAGGTGAGACACGTACTCGTTCCTTGTAGAACTCGCTGGGGGTCGAAGGACGTTTTCCCCACACTTTGGCTAAAAAGAACCGGGAGTTACCATGGAAAGGAGACATTAAATACCTACCACCCCATAACGGTGGGCTTCGAATTAACAAATCACACAACGTGAAGTTAAGGGATTTATTGTAGATCAACCCCAAAGCGAAAGCCTTATTTTACTGTGTGCAATATCACAGGGGCGGGGGGGGATATTCAGAGTTAGCTAGGCTCAGCACGATATCATTTTGCAAAAGCGAAACTGAACGCTGGAGAGAAAGAGGTATAAAAACCTCATTCAAGCGAGTTAGTACAATTAGGAGGTCGAGTCAACACATTTGGTGCCGTGACCAGGAGCTGAGAGTTTTACAAGTTGGGGTGGCTTCATTGACCTTATAAGCGATAGAGGTACGAGTATGGTGTCTCAAGGAAAAAAAAAACATGTCAGGAGTGAATAGAGGAAAAAAAATAGGTCGTAACGAATGTGGGTCAGTTGTAATATAGTCTAGACAGATGAACAAAAATTAAGCTGGACGAACTGTTAGACTCTAGTGTCATTTATGATTTAATCACTTACGATGGAGACGGCGAGGCGCCGGACAATAGTGGGGAAAAAAAAAGGTTACCTACTCTAACGGATCTACAGCCGGTGGTAGATTTATCGCTCTGACTTGTGTGGCGCCGAGGCTTTGTGTAGTGAACGGTTTAGGGCGTTTTGTGCGTTCCGAAGCGATAGAAGGTTAGACGCGAGGTTATTCAACCTTTGACGAGATAAGAGGAAAAAAATCCTTTCAACATTAAACAAATCACCGTACGAAAAAAAAAAATGGAAAAAAAAAACAAAAACGTAAGCTGATGTTAAACAACGTTTCATGAGAAAATAAAAAAATAAATAAATAAATGAGGTTTTGTTAAAAGAGAAAATAAATAAATAGACAAGTTAATTACGGAATCTTTATTTGAGTGGAGATTTGTATTAGTTGATATTGCGAATCGTACGCCAACCTTCGATAAGAAAAAAATATACAAATCAGTTAAATGACCATAATTTGAGAAGGACTCGCATTTAAAGGGTGAAACGTAAAGCTTCTGACTAGTATCTTTTGTAGACCGCTTTTAAAAAAAATAATATGAAATAAATATTATTCAAACATTTTAAATACCTTACAAAAATGGGTAAGAACCGTACTAATATCCGTCTGTCGTTTCGAAGAGACCTATTGATGGACACTTGAAAATTATTGCAAACTAAAAAGAACCAATAGACCTTTGTCATGATTTACAACGGTCGGGCCATAAATCTTAGAGGAAAAAAATATCCACAGAGCATTTGCGAGACGACTCGTTGTAGGTACACGGTCCGTTATCTTTGGGTAGCGCGATATTAAGGGGAACCCTAATCGGTGGACATTCTCGAAGGAAACAGCTTTGAAAATACAAGCTTTCATACAAAGGGGATCTGTCTATCCTCTTAATATAGAGTTAAACTTTGCAATGGGTGGTGATAGCAGATAACAGAGATTGTATGCGCTTTTGTATGACGTAGGTTGGGGTCTTTGAGTGCCCTTTAAATTCGTTGAACGGAGTTTGGAAACGTTATGCGTGCAGACTTCGGTAGTCTCGGAATGTGTATATTACAAAACGGTCGGTAGATAACGGGTTTTCGATACCTAGCAAGCAATATAAAGAGGGAGAAAGTGTGGGATGGTATTAATAATAATGTAAACCGAAGACTAGTGAGATTTGACTTGGTTACGAATCGGGACAGCCGGGATCGTGAGAGAGGGAAGATAATAATTATTTTGTTATGTTTTCGTAAAGGTTTAAATTAAACGTAGTGAGTACAAGCAGGTATAACAGTTACCCTAGTTCCCGCTAAAAATAATAATAACATTCCATTTGTATTGCAGAGTTAAGAGTCGTTTCACTTCAAGTACGCATAACTTTATTATTTTGTAAATGCAAAACTGCGGAAAAAAAAAATAAATGAGTTAATTAAATAGATAAAAGAGAAATTTTATTGTGTTGCGTAAGCTCCGATAAGACAAAGTGATGAATGTACTTCGGAACCGACGATCGTGTAAAGAAGTTGTTGTCGAACGCGGGGCCGCTGGGAGCGGAACCATTTAACCTAGATAAAGACAAATAGCATGGATCAACCTTATTTCAGAAAGAAAGAGGGGAGAAAAACTAGCTCATTCAGTAGTGGACACAATACCAGTTCATTCTAGGAGCTGATGTCCAACCTCCGATAAGTACTGGACGAACAGATAAAGTTTAGAGGGAGGAAGACAAAAAATATCACATGAGATAAGAGCTATTTGGAAATTAGATTTTGAAGGGAGAGGAAACAGTGGTTTAAAAATAAATATAATCCCAAAGAGTTTAACACAAATACAGTGAACATTACCGGTGATTACTATCAAAATACTTAAGTTCGTTACGTAACGGATGTTTTTCGGTGAAATAAACGCAGTGTTCTTGTGAAGTGAATAGTTATGACCATTGGATATAATCTAACTTAATATTTGAATAAAGTGAGAACAGTGATATTATGAGAAAACTACAGCGTGAAATAGTGACTAAATTCTGTGAATAAGAATAAATAAATCCTTTTCAATTAGTTCAACAAGTAAACAAAACACGTTCGGCACAATACGTATATTTAAGCAATAGATAGGTAGTCTCGCAAAGCTACTACATGGATGACTTAGTCATATATTCGTGCGGAAATTTCAATGAACATCTAGAGCACGTAAGTGCAGTTTAGGGAGGGGGGCGTGTCCAATTCAATAAACCAAATTTAATCCGATTCAATAAACCAAAATGGAAGCCGACGATCACGGTAGCGGATATTGTATCTGATTAAGGAACTGAACCATAACCACAACAAGATTAAATAAATAATCTACTTATATGTATGAAAAAAAAAACGCGGAAATTACAACAAAGAACTGGTCACGATCTAGGGTCGTTTGAGATCTCAAGGATTAACATAAATAGGGAGGAAGGGAGACGTTAATGGAGAGGTGCGTAAATAGTGACGTTTAGAAAGGATTTAAAAAAAAAAAAAAAAAAAAAACACAGAAAAAAAACCACATGCAAAATAGCTACGCGTTTTAAATAGATTCAAGTTGCGTACAAATCATCATGGGAACAAAAAAACATACAACCAAAACTTCGGTCAGGTACCCATAGAACTTTGCTTCGACCCTTTGGCGGTGCAAAAAAGACTAGTCATAAATCTCCCGGAGAGATAATGAATGGCATTGTGCCTTACGTTTGTTTAAAAGCATTTGAGTTAAGACACGTACAGGGGCGAACTTCGTGAGAAGAAGATAAGCTAAAAATTAACGAAAGATTGAAAAAAAAAACCATTCTAGAATTTATTTTGCATTTAAGGAAAATAGGAACATCTTCTTTTAGGGAGGGATTGGGGCCGGCCAATTGGTTAGCGAATTTAGGCATGTTTAGTGCAGGCCATTTTGCAAAAGGAAGGGGGTGGGAGCCCCAAACTAGGGATAAATTTGGGCAATCACACGTAGGGAGGTAAGGGGTACGCAACCTTTGGAGTACGAAACAAAAAAAAAACTGAAAAGGAAGGAAAATGAGTATTCTAAACCTATTGTTAGTAATGATTTCACCAACTAAACACCAAAACGTATTTATCCGCTGTAATCCTTACTAAAGGGAGGCTGTAATGGACCTGTTTGGGGTAAAAGGACGTAAAGAATTTTTTTTTCATAAATTAAAATACGTTCAGAGAATAGGGAGAAACGAACAGACTACGGACATCTTTGGGACATACTAGAAGCTTTATTGTAGAAACCTACGTCGGTAATAGGTGTTAACCACGTAATAATTGGAAAGGGGCGTCATGGGACTCAACGAATCAGATCATTCCCAAAATCAATTAAATAATTTTTCGCCAATCACGGAGATTAAGGGCGGTCTAAGACACGATACACTCGAGATTGATTTACTGTTGGGTTAACCTTGGGATCCGGTCCCACGAAACGTGCAAAAGCACTTGAGAATTGACCATAAATTTACATTCTAAGGCAGAAACGTAGCGATACCCAACCATCGATAACGAAAAAAGGGAGAGACGGATTGGTGAAAGAAGAGGGTGTTTTAGGATGTTTTGGTCCGGAAGACATATTACGAGTTGATCCTGTTAGAGAGAATTGTTTTCGTTCGCTGGAATTCTGAGTGCTTTTCAAGTGGCCACATTGGACACGAATTTTAACTTAAGATAGGTCGTTTGGCCGAAATGGCCTAATTAAATTAACACGGGGGAGATGCAAGTTGGGTAATTAAGAAAAGACATAAAAGTTAATGGGTCACGAAGTCTTTGATTAACGATCAAAATTTTATGACCTTTTTTTGCGCGTAAACAAAGTTACGAGGATAATATATTGAAATTCCTAGATGAAGCGAGAAAGAGTATATGGGTTGGGCTAAAACTAGACGCAAAAAAACTGTAAAAACAGGGATGTACTGGGCGTAGATCACCGAAAAGAAAGGACCAGGAATCGAAAAGAAACCCGAAAGGTAGTTTAGCTCATGATGGAAGAGGTTTCAACGACTCGGGTAGTGGACAGCGATGGGTTACGAAAGATTACCAGAAGATATGCGGCGGATATCACGAAAAGAGTCAAAACAGGTAGGCGAAATTATAAAAACGTGTCGAATCAAATTTTGGAACGAATGCCTACGTATGTCATCACCGAGAGGAAGGTATATGTGTCCTGGGATCACCCACGGATCGTGTAGACACCAATCAAATGCTAGAAGGCAGCACACAAGGAAGGATACTGTATGCGCAAGCGCTGGACATAATGGGTGAAAACTTCCGGTAGTTAGGATAATTTATCGATTGTATTATCGATATCAATAGCGAATTTCTCGGAAAGATTTCAAAAACAACGATATAGAAATGAGCTACACCTAGTCTATAGGCCGGAAATCAACCAATATTACAGACACAACACGTGTACGAGGAAAAATAATCAAATAATTTTGCGCAATAATCTACATCGCCGAAAATCATGTACGAGAGGGCGCCCGAAAGTCAGGTCACCGAGTACGCGCCTGTACCCGTCTCGGCAGGGTGGTAGGTGTCTACCTCAACTCGGCAGGCGTTAACCAAAAACCCTGAAACGGGGTTATGCAATTCTAAACTTAACGGGAAGGAAAAACCTTAATTCATAAAGGCGAAAGTCGCACAAAATTTTAAGTCGATTTATTCGAAAAGACATGATTAAATAGCGTTGTTTGGAGGGAATCGGGGCTTTTTTTCGTTCTAACTTGGTTGGAGTCGGTCTTCGAGATCTTTGGCGTCGCGACAGTTTTGGCGTGCGATTTTTAAACTAAACTGATAGAGTTTTAAATGTAGTGAAGTTGTGAGTTTAGAAAATCGAGGTATTTTCATGAAGTTAGAGTGCTTTTAATATTAATTGAAATAATTGAAGTGTTTTAAAATTTAATTAGATTCAACCAAAGAAAGGGTAAACTCATAATTAGACAATACCAAATTCACGGGTTGGAGTCTCTTGGTTTGGACTAATATAGAACGATGAAACTCAACTGCAGTAATGTTTAATAATAACGCGTGTGCCATTAGAGGAGGAAAAAGTAGAGAACCATAATAATTATCAAATGACCTGACGAAAACGGCTAAGACAAAGTTCTAAAATTTTTTGTGAAATTGAAGAGACAGCGTACATTAATCAAAAAATAATAATAAAAATCGTGTAGAAACGCGGCGAATGAATTTACTCGGAGAGAAGAATTTAATAAGAGCTAAATACATCATTCGTAAATCACATGTGGACCTTCTGGTCAAAATTAATAATAATTAATTTCCAATATAGAAAACGTAGAGTAAATTGCTCATTTGAATTGGGGGTATAGACAGTGTTTTTCCTTGCGAACACGGGAAGGATTTTAACGGTCTACACGATATAAGAATTGAGTGAAAAAATCGAAGTGAACGTGGCAGATAATATATGAAAGGTTCTAGGGAGGGGAAGGGGGTTTTGGGTAGATCTCGGCAAATACTTACTTAGATACTCTAAAATAGTCGATAGGGAGAGATATCTAGACTAGGTACAGTGGAGGCCAACAAATACCTATGCATGTCAACTATCAACTTACGGTTAGGGAGGAAGAGATATTCTATTGAAAGAAATGATCCGCTTAAACATTCCGAAATCTAGTATTCGGTAATTTATGTGCTATCTGCGGGGCGGCGTATGAAAGTAGAAATTTTAGCTAGAAAATTAGATCCAATATGGTTATAGTTCCTACTGGCGAGTAGACGGGTGACATAGATAATCGATTTCGAATTTAATACGAACCCTTAACGGCTTAGGGGCTTCTACATCCTACCTACAGCCCCTGGACGTGGATTAATGTACATGTCGTCGATATCCCGACTGGACTGGTAATATAACGATTTTGGGTGAGTGATCTTGCATGAATATATATTTCCAGAACGTTAAAATTGCGACGAAGATGGGGCTGCAACTGATAAAATAGTATCACATTTAGAACTGTTTGCTTGCTTCTAACAGCTGTGTTTAGCACGAGGCCAATGACCTACTTATTTGTAAGCAGTTAGTGGCGACACACGACCCAAAAGGAAGAAAAGGGACCCCATAAATCACTCGACGTCCGTGCCTGACGACAAAAGTCGTACATTCTACCGAGTTGGCAGCCGCGCAGAGGCACCTCAAATCAACATGGAAGCGACTAGCTGCAACCAACTCATGCTCAAAACAAATAAAAAAATCAAATTAATAATATTTGTATAACCTTATATGTTCACTAACAAATACCCGAATACCTTTGGCCTCGGCTTAGAACTCGCCGTTGGAGTATGTTGTCCGTAAGCTGTCTTGGGAAGCACACAACTTCCCCAGCTCAGAAGATTTTCTACTTTCCTCGTCACGCGATTTCGGGGCGTCAACGTTGTATGGAGAATCACGAAGAGTTCGGAAGGTCATCCCTTTTCGCGGAGCCGGGTCGGTTGAGAGGACACGAGAGGCAGTATGAAAATTAATGTCAAGTTGGAATGTTTGGGCCTTGGTTCGCTGCGAAGGCGTTTAATTGAACGGGCTCCAAGTCTTTCAAAATCGCGTGGAGGGGACGTCGGCGTGATGAACGAGGGTTCAAAATCAGAGGTCGAACACATACTAAAGCGGGGTTTACCCGGAGGTTGATGCAACTCGACTGGAAATCCCTCGAGATCCTTTGCAGCATCCTTCGTGAGGTGGATAGTAGGTCTGGCGGCTAGTGGACGTTGAAAGCCTCACCAGAACAAACCTATTTGAAACATGCACGCGTTTAGCATCATGACAAGGGACGCAATGAAAAATTCCCCTTTTACAGTCAGTAAAGTAGTCCGTTGGAGGAAGCGGGGCGGGGTGACTTGGGATATTCCAACAGGTGTATTACCTCTCCCTCTGACGTGAGCGGTCCGGAGGTGTCAGGGCGACTATAAGAAGAAGTTAGACCAGACCTCGGGGAAAGCCAGACACGTATTGGTTCTTGGGGTTTTGCATTTGGAAGAATAGCGACCATTTCATTAGGGGCAGTGAGGTGCCGACCCAGTTTGCAAAAAACCTTTTTTTGTCATTCAATCCGTTCCCATCTCCTTTTTCTCTCGTCTCCACTCCCATCCGCAACATCCAAAGTTTACTAACCACAGCTAAATTCATCTATCTAGTTTCAGTACACCATTACAGAGGTCAACGAAGGAGTCCCAGTACTTATGCGGAAACAACACCCTATTCAACGGAGGTTTTAATAGCGCGTACACACAAAGGGGGGGGGGGGGGGTACGGTTCTATGTCACAATCTAGAATTTATAAACACGGGGACATTAGATAAGGGCGGGGATACAAGGCAATCGTAGGGATATGATAGAAACTGATAGGTCGATTAGTAATAGAGTCCAGTATTCGAAAGTTTAGGTGAGACACGTACTCGTTCCTTGTAGAACTCGCTGGGGGTCGAAGGACGTTTTCCCCACACTTTGGCTAAAAAGAACCGGGAGTTACCATGGAAAGGAGACATTAAATACCTACCACCCCATAACGGTGGGCTTCGAATTAACAAATCACACAACGTGAAGTTAAGGGATTTATTGTAGATCAACCCCAAAGCGAAAGCCTTATTTTACTGTGTGCAATATCACAGGGGCGGGGGGGGATATTCAGAGTTAGCTAGGCTCAGCACGATATCATTTTGCAAAAGCGAAACTGAACGCTGGAGAGAAAGAGGTATAAAAACCTCATTCAAGCGAGTTAGTACAATTAGGAGGTCGAGTCAACACAAGTCTTCGGCATCAAAATTGATCTGAGGGGGTTTAAATACCCTTACCCCTTTCCTTTCGGTTGCGCAAGCTTTCTGGATTCTCTTATAAGCCAAGGCTCTGATATGTTTTCGTTCATCGAACAGCATAGCTATCAAACATGCTCTGGGTGAGTCATGAAAGCATTTCTCTGTAACGTTGCATGGACGACTTTTTTAGCTCATCTTCCAAGTAAATGCTGAAAAGAAACATTTAAAAAAAATGAATGGAAGCTTGCGGGATTTGGGGATTGCACTTAATTGAGAACCATGATGGTATTTAGACCTTCATTATGAACTCTGCAAGCTTTGTTAGCTGAGGGGTCGGATCATCGGTGGCAACATACAAACGAAGGACTCGATTTGCCAGAGTAAGCCACCCTGGCGTGCGAGATGTTGCTGGGGTTTCGTTTGGCCAACTCTTCTTTATGGAAAGTAATCAGCAACATTTTATACTTAGTTATTATACTACATTTTATGACATATTAAAACCTTTTATACTTTTGTAATAAACAACAGTAATAGCAAATAACATTAGTTTCTTTCAACACCTTTCTCATACAATTTACACCGTCCAACTATCTTTTTTCAAGTAAAAAACATATTATATATATATATATATATATTGTCTCATTTTATGCCTTCTATAAGAAAAGTACAATTAATTCCGGTGGCTTAAACTTAAAAAAAACATGGTTCATATATGTACACAAAATTACAAAATTTCATCAAAATTAACAAACTTTAGGGCTTGTGCGGGAGACCTAAAATCCATTTTTTATTTAAAAAAATCGTTCCTTACTTATTTTTATGCCCTAATATTACTGTTTTTTTAACTTGGAATAAACACAAAAGTTACGATTTTATTTTTTTAAATTTTAAAAAAATTTGATATTTTTTGAAAAAAATTAAAACTTTAGGCCTTGTGCGGGAGACCTAAACATTTTTTTAAAAAATCCAAAATTTTTTGTGGTAAGTTGTGGTATCTAGTAGCAACTTTTTTTCAACTTGGAATTTGAAAACAAAAAAAAAGTTTAAAATCGATACACCCTAATGTATAAGGATATAATTTAAGTTCAATGTTTTGTTGTATTTTTTTTTCTTAGGGTAATTCGCCAACGACTTTTGACTTTTTTTTCTGCAGGAAATTATTATTTGATTTCCTCGTTTCATGTATGTGCTGCAAGTTTTAATTTTTTTTTGAAACTCAATTGATTTGTGGCTATTAATTTTTTTGTAGATATTATTTATTTTTAGTAAAAAGTCACGGACCGTCTCTGCTATAAGCATGTATTGTAAATATTTGAATATATATTTAGTTTGACTGAGGATTGAACCTCCCCCCCCCCCCCCGAGGGACTGGAGTCATCCGCGCTAACAACTGAACCAAATCCCGATTGGGTAGGACTGATATTAATAATGTATTTGCTGTAAGGTCCTACAATTTCAGAGAAATGCGTACATGTCCCAATGTGTATAGGTGATTGCCACCATAGATGCGTTGATATAATGCATTGTAATCGACAACGAGTCTATCTGCCGAGTTTCAGCTCGATCGGATGTCGGGAAGTTGATTAATTTCCACTTCAAAGACTTGCATTTGCAGGTGAAATTCAATTAAATGTATTTAAAAGGGTAAAAAAATCGTTATTTTTATTTATCTCGTTTACTTCTGTCTCCTTAAAATGATTCACACATTCAAGGATCTCCTTAAAATGGTTTACCCGTATGTAAATATGCTATAACGTATGAACTAGTTAACCAGTCAGGAATCCTTCACTGCAACGGAACGTGTCATTGTACCCTGTAAGAAGGAACCGGATGAAGCAGGTACTCAATTAAGTTAAGGCAATGCCATACGTAGTAACGCTAAATCATGTGTTTTTGGTTTGAAAATTTGGTAGCCTAGAAATGTTTCAGATGCTTTTATTAAATACTGCGAGTAAAATACATCTTGGCCTTTGAAATAATCGAGTATTTTTTAGATAAGTCTTTTTATAAGCCCAGAAAAAAATATTTTTTAAGGCCTATGAAAACTGCTTTAAAGTTTTGTCATTTTCAGTTATGATTTTATTGTATAGTGTGGCAAATTAAGTTATTTATAAAATGATCGAAAAAGAATTTAATATTTATGCCTGAACTACCACAAAATAAAATAAAATACACTTTTTGGCCATGTTTTTTTCTTGCATAAATCAAAACAGGCGAATGGTGTTAAGCGGAAATTTAAACCTTATCGCCATCTTTTATTTATTATTTATTTATTATTATTACATTTATTACATACAAGATATACAAATATAAAAGGAAGCTTTGACTGTCCAACTAGGAAGTTTCCCGTTTTAGGACAGTCAAATTGGCAGGTTGCGTGTACATAATTCCAGGTAGGTACATGTAAAATATAAAATAAAATTAAAATATAACATATAAATGTAAGAAAGAAAAATAGAAAGAAAATATTTTTTTAGGAAAATACAATTTAGCAGTAATAAAAAATAAAATCTAGATAAAGGTTGTTATTGATAGCGGCTCAATTTAAAATATTACACGACGTAGTGCATCGCCTTAATTGAAACGCCTTAAGTTAAATTTAGAGTGTAGGCAAACGAACGGCTAGTTACCGCGGAGGACATAGGGAACAAGAATGTATTGGAGTCACGGTGAAGTCTGGTCAACTGTTGGGAACGGATGTACCTTAAGTAGGCGAGTCAAATTGTGAATGCATTACTATACACCTGTACATGAAGGTGTCCTTAGCGAAATAATTGTCGTTCTACGTATTCGGGGCCGGTTTCTCTGGTATTTAACCTAATTAAAAATTAAGCTCGACCTCGAATAAAAACAGCCATTATCGTAATTCTCAGAGGTGATCACCGTTGATTAATCAAGCGGAGACTTTAAGAGGAAGCTACAAGCCCAAAATGTCTATATTCATGTCATACCTTATATTGTAGGTAATAGGCATTAAATTCGCTTGACAAACAGTCTAGAAACGTTCGATATCAAGCACAAAACTGGTTTTTATTTATTTTGTAAATAATTTTATAAGAAATCAAAAAAGTTAATCATGTGAAACTGTTACAGATAATCATAGCTATAATAGTGTATTTTTTTAGAGTTGTTTCCTTTACGTGTTCATACATTTCTATTGAAAAATATTTTTTTTAGTAGCTTACATTTATATTTTTTATTAAGTAATTAAATTTTTTATTTGTATTCTACTCAAATTAAACGAAAGGAAAACCTACAATTCATCCAAAACATTTTTATTGGTATTCATAATGTACACCAATTCTTTATAAAGATTAATCAAAATAGTGATTAACCAGCTTCGCTTTAAACAGATAAAGGTAAAATAATTTTTTAACATCATACAAATTAAAAAAACTTTTTGTCACATTTACATTTGACTAATAAACTACTCTTACTATAAACTTTCACTATTTATGTTTTACTATTTCCAATGATTAACGATTTAAAAATCAATCCAGATACAATCGAGCGCTATAAAGCGATGATTGAAGACCTTTTTACCTGAAATGAAAGGAAATGAACTTCATTGGCTAAATATATTCAATGACAAATCAAACTACGTATTCTGTTCCATTATTTCCGATCCTGTTATTCTGTGCAATTTAATTACGTAGTAACTTTTTTTCATTTGGAAACAATTATTTTAATTTACACATTACTTAATCTTAATCTTCAGATTACTTAATCTTCACATTATTATTATCTCATTATTGGTAGGTACCTGTTTATTTTATTAGTAAAACAATTAAACAAAAACAAAGTTTTTACTAAAATACATCAATTTTAAAATAGTTTTAAAACTTTAAATAAAAATCGGCTGTGGGGAAGTGTGTTAATTTCCGCTTCCAAAATTTGCATTCATTCATTGCCGAAAACAAAAGTAAAATTAAAAGAGATGTCTTTAAAAATTTTAACCCTCACCAGTTGAAAACCACGCATTGGAGCGTTTGTATGTCTCACACTCCGCGACGTCGAGTCCACCCTCTGTAATTCACGAGATCGGGATTTCCCCTCAATCATGTTTCAACCAGGAAAACTTTTAGGAAATGAATATTATAATGATTGAACGTTTGTTTTTTTTAAATTGAGACTTTAATTTATTCGTGCCTATGTCATATTTATGCATTTAATTTTGTGGGTGACCACGATATTATATTCACACTATACCATATATTTATAATAAATCATAAGAAAATAAAACATGTTGCAATAATATTCCAATTAATGTAAAGTCGAATACAGAATATTATGAGGATATGAATTATTGTCAAACGAGCAGTGCATAAAGTTAGTTGGTTTATCAAGCAACATTATTATAACTAATGACTTTTCTTTGTACACGCTAATGTAAAAGTTAAATCAAACAAGTGACACAACTGGGGTTAAGTGTAAATAGTTTCTTTCAAAATATGGGTTAAATTTACATAATATTCAAGCAAATATACCGAGCGTGAACTAGATTTGTGGTTCATACTATGCATTCAAGTCTGTTCATAAAAGAAACTACATAGTTCCTAACTAGTTGCTGTTATCATTAAAAACTTCAGGGAAAGCTTGGGCTAATTTGAAACCATCATTGAAAGCGAAAATAATAGCGTAAATAATGATCATTTTTCTGAATGAAATAAAATTGTTGTCAGTTTCGAGGAAACCTTCACAGGGGTGTAATCGAGATTGTGAAGATTGTAAGCGTTGACCTAGAAAATTGGAACAGAAAGTTACTTTTTGCTTTAAACGACGGCAGTGGCGGCCCTTCCCTCGGGTCAATTAGTCGATGACCTTTCAAAATTATAGGATGACAATAAATCATAATATTTAATTTTATTTGTATATATATATTCAAATTTAGAAAATTATTATAAGAGTTTAACAAACGAGAGAATGCGGCTGTTGTGCACAAACGCATTTTGGCAGGAGGCGGGGTCAATCGAAAAAAAAATCATTCAAGTATCCAAAAGCAAACGAATCCGCATTCTTTCGTTTGTCGAGCTCTCGCAATAAAATATCCTCTCTACCCACTTCAAATCAAACATTTCAATTTGTGAAAATATTTATTGTATAACAACATTAGGTTTAATTGGCAGTGATTAGATGTATGAATTCAGATGAGACTAAGATAATTGACGCTAGGCCTCGAACCCTCGGCGGCGGGTTGGTGTGTAGTTAAGTCGGATTGGTCTGGGTGATGGTGCACAGACAGCAGCTGGGGAACCAGAACACGTCGTTGTACAGCCGTTGGCCGCCCTGGTCCAGAGCGACCAACCGCTTCTGCACGTAGCGCTGCTCGCAGCGGGATGTGTAGCCAAGCGGGAGGGAGCACAGACCGTTGCACTCCTGAGATCTACAAGAAGAAAGCTTGGACATAAGCATAAACCGATCGGCGACAAATGTATCTCATAATAATCTCAGAGTTCCAACTGCTCCATGCTGTTTGGAGCCAGTGGGACTATGAAATCCATGGCCACAAAACACAGTAACTGTTATTTCAAGTTTCAATTCTGGATGGAGGTCTTTTACAAGGGCAACACCAATACGGATTTCCTGAAATATCCTAATATTCCTATCCCATTTTTATGCGAGTTTCCAAGTATTCTTTCAGCATATTTGTAAGATTTTTGTTTGGAAATATGTTGTGGAACTTGTAAACACCATAAAGATAACCCCACAAAACCATTACTACTTTTTCTTCAACCATCATTAGAAAATTGTGTGATTGAAGTTATCGTAAATAGTAGTCGATTTATATTTTGTAGTATCTTATTTACATTTGTAAGTAGGTATCTAATTTACAGTTTTTTTAAACCTAGCCCAGATTATTAGGAGTATAGATAAATAATTTATGAGACTTGAATCCACAACTCCTGGAATTTTCTCAACTTGGCTAGTCGGCTCGGGTTTATACAGAAGCAAATTAACCGTTATAGATTTATCTCATTAATTATTATTGTTGCTAATAATGCATTACGATTGCAGTGACATTTGCATAGACGTTACATGATGATTGGTTGTTAACTTCAAAGTAGCACATTAAATATAAATAGGCAAAGACGATAAATTAAGCCATTGTGATATCTATAAATTTAAATGCCACCGTTCTACTGCCTTGTGTATTGAAAGAAAGGTCGTTGATTGCAAACAACAAAGAATATAATACCGTGTTTAAAGAAATATCGTTTTTCAAATTTGCAAATCACCACCTTGAAACAGATCATGCTTATCACACAAATCTTGCTTCTTTCTTGTTCATGCATCGTTCCATATAACCATGCTCCCCGGGGCGACCAGACACCTCCTTTCCTGTACTGTTTTATCTTAAAGGTCACATATCAAATCATTAAATAATCTTTTCACAATTAAATAAATAAACCTATTGTTGAATAAATCAAGTAACTATTAAAAAAATACTGTAGTGCGCGGTATTTCGTCCGATGCACGGATCCGAATACTTTCTCCCTCACACGCATAGCGCCGTCTCGCTCGGCAACTTTCTGCTCATCACCCGTAAGTAAGACACCCCATTGGCCGAGCTACCCCCACCCCTCCGTCATCGGCCGGCACTACCCTGCCCCAAAGGGTATATAACACCCTGCAGGTCTATATGGAGTCAGAGTATCCAGTCTCCTGGTTAAACAAAGCAACAGAATCCTAGTGGTCCTTACCCAGTTAAACCCTCCCCAGTACCAAGTCGAGAGAACCCTCCGGGTCCTCCTTGGCAATTCAAGTAACAGCTCCCTCGGGGACATTACTTGTCGGGAAAACCTCAACCCAACTAAGAGACCACGGGTCCTCTGTTGAGGTTATTACGCTAAGTGTTTAGTGTACTATCATTGTTTAAACTCTAAATTACTACTTTGTGCTACAACTTTCCTGTACTCTGTTTTTTACTATAAGCTGTGAACCCTGTACGTAAGAGAAATAAACTGACCAAAGCTGAAAGACTACACAATACCTTTTTATGTCAGTTCATCCAAAATGTGATATTTGGACTAGTCTTAATAAAGAAAGCTTTATGTTTTTCTATCAAAGACCTTCTAAAAATCTCAACAGTGAACTCTTAAACGTTAGATGATAAATCTTAGAGCAGCTTTAAATGTCACAAAGAACATCTTTAACACAAAAAATGAATCAGTCATACTACTTAATATTGTTCAGAACTCCGTTTCTCATTGAATAAATTTCTCTCGACTATTTCATTTTCATTTGAAACGGGTTTTGTTATCATGAATAGCGTTGATATCACACCATGCTGATTTCAAAATTGTCTGGGTGCGATGATCTACTATGAACAAATTATTATTAAATATATTTTTTGTTGAATAATTTAAAACCTCAAATTGTAATATTTAATTATTGAAAATAATATTAGCGATTTTAAACAAAATAATCAAATATTACAATTATATTACAAAAAAATATATTCATCCTAGACTTGCAGAAAAGTCAATAGATATCGAACATTAAAATTAAAATAGGCGATCATGCATAAAGATAGCAGCTAATAAAAATGTGTTGGGAGAAAATTGAAGATAATATTGGTAGTTCTTATTCGAAGTATGATTGAGTTAAATATGACCAAAAGAAATAGGGTCTAATCAGCGCATTTGGTAGAACAGTGGCCTGGCAAAGCGAAGTTCCTGGGTACAAATCCCAGATGCGACCGTATCTTTTTCTGATTTTCTGTTTTAAATTTTCGTTTACAAATGGTTAATATAAAAAAATTATTAAAACATATAATATATATAAAAATTATACGTTCGTTTTAGGTTTATAAAGAAAGCGACGGTGCTTTTCAGGGTCCTCTGATTGAAGGTCTCGAATTTTTGTATCGTACATATTTAATTTTCGCCCTTCAGAGACATTCATAGCTTCAACAGAGTTGAAATAGCGAATAATTTTATTTTAAGATTGTCAAAAAAATATACTCGTAATTAGGTAAGACTCTTACATCTATAATCTGCTATCATAATAATAATTGGATAATTTGTATAGTTCCGTTTTTGTGAAAAAAACACCTTAAGGGCGCTTAGATATTAAAATTTAATAGGTAGGTACACTTCGTTAATAAGTAATAATAAACAATCATATCACATTTTTATGACAGTCACATAGTAAAACATCCGTTTATATACTACGAGAAAAAATAAATTTGGGAACACATTGTTACAGAAATTGTACGACAGGAAAAGTGTACTTACACGCATGATTCAGTTTTGACGAGCTGCGAGTACATGGAGTCCATGTTCTCCCCCATGTTGACCACGTACATCCAGTTCCCCTGTTTGTTGATGGCGGCGCGCGGGGTGATGTACTGGGACCTGGTGGGGCACAGCTGTTCCGCCCCCGCTGCCGCCCCCGCCCCCGCCTGCCGCCGCTCCCTGCTCTTCCGCGTATCGCTCGACTCCACGCCAAATGGATTCGCGATGGCCTTCGATTTGTTTGTCTTCTTTGTGTTCAAATTCTCCGTCAATGATGATATGTCTCTTTTTGAAAAGGTTTTTGATTTTAGGTCATTGCTGTCGACTGGCGGCGGGCTTCTATCGGATCTGCTTATTTCTGGAGAGTTTCTACAAAAATACAACATCCGTACAAATCTCTGAACGCAATCAACTCCTACGCTCTTTACGAAAGCTTCAAATATAACAAAGTATTCAGAACGAGGTGAACAGGATGCAATTAGAATAAAATAAATTATTTAGATCATAATCAATATTCATGAATTCAACTGTCAATATTTTATTGTGTTAACATTTACAATGCGGACAAATAACAAACAGAAGTATTATTTAACCCTGTGAAACAATAAGCGTAGAAAAACTAAGGCGTGGTGTAGCAAAGAATGTCACATTTATCTTGGGACATAAATTTATAGTAAATGGTTCAACATTAATTAAGTTAATCAAGGTTTTGAATGATATCATTAATCTTTGTAAGTTGACAGATTTGATTGCGGTACCAGATTATTCGCAATGCATAATTACATGAAATTTAGTATCTTCGTTCTGGAACATTATTTACCAACAAAAGCACTACAGTAATTCTCTTATGTAATTTTGCTAGCACCCATATAAATAATTTTCAATTAAACATTTAATTTATACAGGTAATAGTTTTTTTCACTCCCATACTGCAACACTATAGGAAGTGATTATTTCACTATCATACTGCGACACTATAGGGAGTGATTATTTCACTATCATACCGCGAAACTATAAGGAGTGATTATTTCACTATCATACTGCAACACTATAGGGAGTGATTTTTTCACTATCATACTGCGACACTATAGAGATTATTCTTTAAAAAATAATGTGTTACAATGTTATGTAAGGTTAGTTATTGGGGAAATAAAGGGGAAACTAGGCCAACAAAGAATTACTCTTTTTTTTAAAGAAAATGGAAAAAATGTATTTCATAAAACTTAATTTTGTACAACTGTGTTAAATATCAAACCAAACTAAATAATGTTTTTGGTGTTTTATAAAATCTAGCTTTTATCCTTATATATATGATATTGGGGAGAAATTACTGAACAAATAATTTTCCCACGGGAACGTAATGTTTTTTCCGGAATTCTTTGGGGTCAATTTTTTAATTTATATGTATACGACAAATTTGTGTTCCAACGTAAATCCGCCCTTGTAATTTATATGAAAGTCAATAAAAGTGCTTCTTTTTATTTTATTTTTCATCATATTTACATAGTAGAGCAATAAATTGATTTTTTTGTCATAATTAATAAAATAACAGAACGCGCTGAGACGCGAGAACTTGCAAGTATATGAATAAATATTTGAACGTTGATGTCAAGCCCGAACACTTTATGTTTGCCCTTTTGACGGTTTATGATTCGCTAAGCAAGTTGTGCAGGCTTCATGTGGACTGAACAAATAATTGCAAAAGTTGCCTTTAAAATCAAAAAGAATCAAATTCTAATGGCCTATACATATTTAACAATTAAAAATACAAATAAGTAATATATGTCACCCCCGTAGATATTTGCTATCCAAAAAATTTGATTTTTCTTAAATCAGTGTGGTTTATGTTTTAGCCTCAAATCCAAAAGTGAGTTTAAGAATAAGCGTGAATTACAGAAAAATGAGTATTGCTAATTTATTAAGATAATCTTCAAATTATTGGTAATCCAGTTAAAAATGGGATTGCAGGCCGCTTCCTGATAAACTTTTAGTAAATTTCTAATATATCGGAACACGTGCTAATGCATTCAGGTGCAGATGCAGGTTTGCCTTGATAATATATAATGACGAAATGCGAAAATATTAGGATTTTTAAGAACATGTGATTTATTTCGTATTTTACTAAAAGTTTAACGGGAAACCTAATAATTTATTCTTTAAGCGCCTGCAATCCCGTTTTTAACAGGATTAACAATACTTGTATAGTGGATAGGGAGCACCCGGAGAGCAGGCGCGCAGGAAGGTATGAAATTAGGAGTATATTGTTAGTGCAGGAAGTTCGCTCGCTTACCTTTGCCACCAGTCGTTGGAGCTGCGGTACGTCAGAGGCGGAGGTGTTGGCGGAGAACGGCGCTGGGGCCCGCCCTTGCGGCCCGGGCTGCCAGCACCGGGGCCTGAGGCGGAGCCGGTGGCGGAGGCCGCGGAATACGGAGCTGGCGGGGCGCGGCCCTGGCTGTAATACGGCCTTCCTCCATTATTATCGTAGTACTCCACGTGAGGACCGACATTATTACGGTGGAAATCGGAAAACGACGGAGGTTTTGGAACTTCGAAATACGAGTTGCCCCGCCAGAAGTCCTCGTATTGGTTCAGGTTGAGCTCGGGCTGGAAGCGGGCGGGGGCGGGTGCGGGGGCCCACCCGGCGGGGGCGCTCAGGGAGGAGTTGGCCTTGGGGGGGAGGTAGGACTCACCTACTGAGTAGGGTCGGAACGGCCGCTGTTGGTCACTCGGAGTGTAGTACCCCACATAACCTATGGCATGGATTATGTATCGCATTAGTTCATAACAAGATTAAATCGGCCAATCTTCACCTCCCAATATTATAACCCATTCAATATTTACAATACCACTCTACCACCAGCTCAGCCGTGCGCCGTAAGTGACGAGTGCTCAGTTTAACGCCCTTTCACCAATACATTGTCTTCGCAGGGGGAACCCCAGCAAACAGCCCAATTTACCATCAGCCACATCACTTACAGTTATTTAGTTTAGTTAAGTAGTTTTATTTATTTCAATTATATTTTTTACTTCTGCAGTCATATTTCATAGGTCGGTTGTTGAAGTATACCGTACACCTACTGTTAGAAAACAACCGTGCTTAATAGGTACCAGCAATATACAATAACAACATACTAGAATGAACAAAAACTTGTTAGCGCATCATCGTTATGCCAAATTTTATTAAGGAATTTGACAGCTTTTCAAAAGACTTTTATTAGCGAACACGACACCGATTTCGAGTTCCCAAATAGGCTTTGAAACACACCAATGGACGCAATAAAATGGGCAATCTCTATAAAACTATCGTTCCTAAAATAACTTTTATTTATTGGGATAGTACCTCGATTTTTTCTAAGGCTTACCGCCGATAGCTCCGTGTTATTCTTTACACCAGAGTTCTCATTATATTGTGACAAACATGTGTGTCCCATAACCCTTTCTACACTTACCTACACGTGAAAGCACTTTTACACACAGACACACCCATACGTACAATGTGCCAATTAATGATTTCCATTGAAATTTATTCATGTCTAGATATAACTTCTACTTCGCTTCATTCGTAGAAGACATTCGACGTACGAACAAGAAATAATAATTGCGATTTGTCTTCGTCGCAATGAAATTATTTAATTTCTGTAAGAAGATCATTATATTGTTGTTGGGTTGTATTTTTTATGAAATTATATACATGTAAACTATTTGTAAGCGAAAAGCATAAAAAAGCAATCCACAAAAAACAAAGTTAAAAGCATATTATGGTAATATAATACAAGGTGTATCGGCACGTACCCGACAAACTTTAACCAGCTATTCCTTAGCATATTTGGAGTAAAAAATCTTATGTGCACTTTGCTGTCCGGTAACGTTTTTTTTTTTAATAAAAAAATTATTATTCGTATTTTCACCACATGTCACCACTGTTTTATCCTTTGTCAAAGTTTGAAAACCCATCTGGCAATATTTTATTCGAATTCCGTTGAATAATGCACGTGTGTACCTATATTGGCGCACTTTTACAATCACAACGAAATGGCACGGCACCATTCGTCTCATTTTTAACTATTATTATTTAGTGTGTGCGAAAGAGCGAAGACGCTTTTCGACATACTTGCTTATAACAGCTGTTGAACACGAAAAGCAATGCCAATGACAGTGATGTAGTGTGGAAATTTTTATTTTTTTTGTTTTTAATTGAAAAAAAAATGCTACCGGACAGCAAAGTGCCCATAACATTTTTTACTCCAAATGTGCTAAGGAATAGCTGGTTAAAGTTTGTCGGGTTAGTGCCGATACACCCTGTATATAGTACTATATCTATTTTCAAATATCTTTTAAAGTTATTTTTTTTGTTTTGACTGAGGATTGAACTCTCCTACCCATGAACTGGAGTGGACAACTCTACTAACCGAGCCAAATTCAGATTTGATAAGACCGACGTTGGCCATCGAAATGCGTATATATTCGTGAGTGTGCGTGATTGCCACTAAAAGTCGATTGAATTTAGTTTTAGCTCGATCAGATATCGGGAAGTGGGTTAATTTCCACGTCCAAGATTTGCATTCATTCAAAAACAACAAAAAGTAAATTATTGAAAGAATGCGTTCGCGCATCTTTGCCTAAGGATTTAATATTGGACCGTTAACGCGTTTAGCATGATAATAGATATTAAATCGTAAAACAATTCACTGCTCATTTATTCACCGAGCCAGCTGTGTTATGGATGCAATGTCCGTCTTTGTTGTATAGCCCATTAATATTAAGTTCATTTCAAAAACACAATTACGTATTGAAAGCAGTGTCGAGTATTCGTTACGCTGTACTCTCACATTGTATTCAATTCACATAATGCAATGTAGAACGAGTGCGTACTTCCATTCTAAGTTACTTATAAGTTATTAACGTGACGGGTCGCTTTGATTAGCACTCTTTCTAAAGCTGCAGATGACTGTTATTATGTTCAAGTCAAAGTGCGTTACACTGTTTACTTATTTGCATTAGCATTAGTAGAATGTAACAGGTCTTGGGCCTCGTAACTGTAGCAATACTGATAATTGCGACAGACACAATATTTATTATTAAAATCGCTAGTGCAATGAGTTATATCATAATTATAAGCAGTTGTACTCGTAGCTTGGTATACGATAAGGAAGTGAAATCCTTCAACAATAAAGTTCATATATTCTGGTTGCTGTAGCACTGGCGTAGCATGCACAGAGGAAAATGATCTTGTTAAAAATATGATAGCATGCCGATTTCGTGATAAAATATTAGTCATTCTGAATATATAAATATCATGATGGAATGCGACAATATCAGTATATAAATATTTGTATGAACCGCCGTCTTCATAAAACATTCGCTTTTAACTGATACTTTGCTAGGGAACTCTGTCAATTCATTCGTTAAAGGCCTGCAGTCCCGTTTTTAACAGGAAAATGAATAATTAGACAAGATTTTTAATAAATGAACAGTATTTTATATCAGTAACTTTTCTCCGTGTGGAGTCGTCGAAGCAGAATGAAAGCGTATCATTGGATTTTTCCTCGCATGCAGCTCGAGTAGGCACTCATAAAGCTATCTTGATATCACCCACGATTCACTTTATTTCTTTGCCAGTGGCTCAGTGATTCAGTGATTTTTTTCAGGGTTGTCATTGGGTATTTGGTTGGATGTATCCTGGCTTCACAGCGTCGTTGCAGGTACCCCAATCATCTTTAGACGTTTTTCAAACGGTGTTTCTTCATTGTTTTGACATTTATGGTTTTTAGTATTATGGTTTTCCATTTCCAAGAGCTGCACGTGTCTCATGAGTCGGTAGCAGGGTCGGTCCTATGCAGCCACAATTGAAGCAGTCGGCACCGCGCGCCGACTTGTTAAGGCGCCAAGGACCCAAGAAGCCAAGGCGCTGATAATAATCTAACAACTCACACAGCGCCCTTGAGGTTTTTACTTACGCCTATTCTGTGTTCTGTAAATAGTCCTACTAGATTATTCGATGAGCTCCTATCAATATTGAGTTACTCTCTACCTCGTCTAATCGAATGAACGAATGAAAGTTTGAGCACAAAACAATTTAAGAGCTCCCAATTAGACCATAGGCCCACTGTGCTATCTCAAATGTTTCACATAATTCCTTTAAATGAAGCCTAGTTCCTGGCATTCCCAAACACTACCGTAATGGTTAATTGATAATTTTTTCATTACATGGCTCCCAGGTAACTGAACTTTCTTCCTATCAAGATGAAACATTGGATCATGAATTAATAATTGTTTTTTCATCCTCTTCACATTTTTTTCCTGCAGATTGTAGTGCTTTCCGCTTCCAACATTTGCTTGTGTCTCCTGACGTTATTACCCGCTTATAGTCTATCTAGTTCCTTCACTGAATTCCTACCTACATAAAGTAGCTCCCTGTCTCGTTCAGAGATACAATTTGTAAGCTCCCCGTAGATTAGTCCAGCTCCTTTTACGTAGTTCACAATGGTGATTGTACCAAAATATTACTCTCTTGCAAACTATTAAACTTCTTCTGAGGCGAATATGGGTACCGCCGCCCCGGCACCAACACCTATGCCATAGGTCGCCCCAAGTGGTTCGCTACGTTTGGGTGAGATTTGTCTAGGTTTCGGCGAAAGATGCGTCTCCCTATCAACTGGGTGGCGGGCCGGATCTGGAGATGCCAATTGATTGCACCGCATTGCGAGGAATGGATTCACACGTCCGTCAGTCCTGAACACAATAACCCCCAGATTCCTTCCCAACCTTCATACATTCCTTCTCCTTCCTTTGCTTAAAAAGACCCCCCTCGTAGATCCTATCCCGTATATGTCTTGCATGCTTATGGTTCAGTGCATCTTTACACAAAGCATGCATATAACGGTTACCTAATATCTATTTAGGGGCAATGTAGTCTTTAGTTGAATAATACAGGGTTTTCCAATAAGAGGTGTTATTTTAATATTCAATCGTAAAAGATCAATGGTTTCGTTGCTTGTATGGCACGTAGCGCCATCTTGTTGAAAGTAAAGGTTGTCCAGATCAATACCATCCAATTCCGGCCATAAAAATCATTAATCATCTCTCGATAGAGCAATCCATTCACAGTAACTGTTGCTCCAGCTTCATTTTCGAAAAAGTAAGGTCCAATGACTCCGCCGGACCATAAACCGCCCCAAACAGTCACATGTTGAGGATAGAGAGGCTTTTAAACAATAAATCTTGGGTTTTCCGAGCCCCAGATGCGACAACTTTGCTTGTTGACGAAGCCACTGAGGTGGAAATGGGCCTCATCACTCAAGATGATTTGCATTTGATTCACTCAAGTGAATTTTAATGCATTGTTGAAGCATGTATCGTTCCATTTTTATTAATGGCGTAGTTTCTTCTTGTCAAATGTAAAAAATGATAGCTTCAAAGTAACATCTACCGAAATAGCGGGCTATTCAAAATAACACCTCTTATTGGAAAACCCTGTATTATCCTTCTTCGAAATATCATTTACATAATTACGAAAAGCGAGAATGACATAACGAACAAGCATTTAGTATTTTGGTAATTTGAAAACGTACAAACTATTAGTTTCCAGTTGAAAAACATTTCAGTAATAGTTCTTGGAAAGGATATTAAGCATTCTATTCACGAGAAGAATTTAGTTTATCCGGGGTTCTAAATCTTCAGGTACTTTGTACCCAAAAAGCATCACAAACAAAGAAAATGGATTGGTTAATAGGCTCTGCAAATTTTGCGTTCTTAATTAGTATTTTTGTGTCGATGTCAAATATGGAAAGTAGCTCGGTCTGCTGACGTAAACATCCCAAAATAGTTGAATTCGAAATACCTCCAATTTTATATAAACAGGGTTTTAAGGACTTGACTTCCTGATTGATTTCTGAGTGTAAATTAACTTTTTGTCACCGGTGACTTTTTTTGATTATTTTTTTTTCTACAAAAACATAGGAAATCAATAGGAATTGGACGGCTAGCGTCGATGAGAGGGGTTGGGCGGTTACCAGTGTCGAAATATGGAAGTTTTTTTTTTAATACTAAAATAAGAAAAAATAAATAAATAAATAAGTCACTGGAGACCAACATTAAAATTACATTTTATACTACAAATAATGTCGGGAATCACTCTTTAAAGTAAGTCAAGTACGTCCCTGAACACCCTTTGTATGTTTTTTTTTAAATTTAATGTGAAACCGCACAAGAGTCCCAATTGCTCTCAACCGTCTGGAACCAGTGAGACTTGGCATCCCCGATAGGGGTATGTTGTGTAAGGCTGGAGGTAGTGGGGAGGGGAAAGAAAAGAGGAAGAGGAAGGTGGTGAAGTACCTGGCAATTCACATCTGGTCACAAAACATGGCAAAAGCCATTTCAAGGAACGTTTCAATTCTGAATGGTCGAATTACACCAGGGTGATACTGAGAGTATTACCCACTTTGGGAATTTTAAAAAAATAAAAAAATCCTTTAGTTTTTTAACGCTTCATTAATTATTAGAACAATAAATAAAATAAAGTAGAAAATGTCGTAGAAAAAATTAAAAAAAAATTGAAATAATATTTTGAAAGATCTTTTAAAACTTTTTTTTTGCTTGTATTGAAGCTTTCTACCCAGAAACTGGAGTCGACAACTCCACCTATAATACCCATCGGGTAGGACCATGGAACTAGGATTCAATCCATACTCTTTGGGTAGGACCGACATTAATTTCGTATGTGGACTGCTTTATTTTCAAAAAATCGTATGCCCATGTGTACGTGATTGCTACTAAAATTATAATGATAGAATGCATTTTTATCGACAACGAGTCCATCTGCCGAGTTTAATTATAATTTAAAAAATATATATTAACCGTGTCCCTCTTGAGATCTTCATTTCATAAAAAAATAATTATCAATGCGCGCAAATTATTCAGTGTGGTCTCGTGTTGTATACTATTGCACTCATTGCATTATAGATACCTAATACTTTAAATGTTGTAAGGTCAGGAAATTTTTTAAAACAACTGTAGGTACACATGTATACAGGGTCGCGATATTATGGACAAGTGCAAACAATAGTTCATTAGTTCAGCAAATCTTTTGTCCACCCGCTAGATAAGTTTTAAAATCTGTATATTCGCTCAATTCCTGCAAAATATACAATGCTTTGACATATTGTTACACCGTTTTGATAACTAACCTTCTTAGAGCTTTGTAAAGTTCGATATTTTAATATTATGTAAACAATATCTGTCTTCTGTTGACAGAATAAAAATGCTCTCCTGGACAGCAAATACGTAATCATGTATTACGTATTGTTCTACGAATAAATTGAAACGCGTAGGTAAATGAGTTTAAGTATTTGAAAAGCTCGTCGCAGCGGAGACCGGGAACAGTTGTACCAATTTGTTCCGTCTCTTCGTTTTAGGTATATGAAAAAAAAGTTCGCACTCAACGGCAGATAATTTTATTGTTTATCAATTTATTAAATTATTATTTGTCTAAATCTTATAGAAATTAAACTACAAGCGCGGGAACAGATCGGGAGAAAAGCTACAACTGACCCCGACCTCGGGGTTAGTTGTACCAGTAGCGGAATTTAGATTAAAACACAGAATTTAGGCATAAATTTGTCCAATTTCCAAAATTCTGGCGGGGAAAACCGTAATTATTAGTTTGAAAATTTACTACTCAAAATTATAATTATATTTAACATAATATACAATTTATCTGACATCTAGAAAATTCTTACATACTTTGTCAGTTGAAGTTTTGTCACGAACCTTAGGTATTTTAATGTAATAAAATGACATAAAAAATATTCGTTAATACCGTAGCTTGATTTAATCTCAAGAAAAAGAGTTTTTTTTAATGAGTTCAATATGTTGACTATTGTCCCTCTGGTACAACTATCCTCAAAACAATACATATATTTTATGGAATAAAAATAGGAACTTAGTTGTAGAAAAGCGGCAGATAAAAGTACAACAAACAAATGACTTCACTGGATAAAATTAATATGATTTTTTTAAATTAAGATTTAACACACAACATATACCTAAAAGTACTACTTAGTTTTGAAAATACAACATAATTAACAAACAAAAATAGTATTCATTTGTTTCGCGGCATCTTACAAAGTAAAAATACGTGTTTTATTAAAAGCTCGATAACGCTTCTAAAGTCGCCCTTAAATAAACTTATTATTCCAAAGAAATGTGTGGAAGAAATTGGTACAAACACTCAGTAATTGTAATATTATGATGCTATGAATGAATCGAAAAAAGTAACTTTTGGTGCTCAAAAATTTCTACTTCCAATTGCAAACATCCGGGTTTCACTGTGTCCAGCGTGTCAGGGCCAACGCCTCATATAATACCTATTATGGTTCCATGCTAACTCAACACAGTGACTATTCAACACACTTTTAAAAAGTCATTAAAAACGATGAAAAGAATAGTATAATAAAATAGTATAAAAAATAAATAAAAATAACCCAACCTAAACTAACCTACAACCCAGTTAAAAAGTTTTTGTTTCATCACTTTCCATGACTTTATATAACTTTTTAAAGATGTGACGAATTATCATTTTGATGATTTATCCGGTCACCACCTATTATAGTTAGCGAGTTATTCGCCTTGGTACTCTACTGACCCGTGTGACATTTGTCCCCGATCTCCCCTACTTCATATAATCACCATAATTACCGATAAATGTTGCTTGTGCAACGATGGAGGACTTAGGTAGTGGATGATTGAACCCACGACACCAGGGTGGGAACCCGACGCATTTCTACACTCAGCTACTAAACGCTATTCGTGTCAAGAGAACTACATGTATAATGTAATTATTATTATCTTTTGTTCAAGTCCGACCCTGTTCGAAGCAAACAAATTCGGACATTTGCGGCATTGCTTCACTTTGTTATGTTTCAAACAAGACATGAATGCAATGACATTTTGGGAACCGCTTACATGATCTCCAACATCAGTTTGTTGCAAAATTAATACTTCAAAGTACAGCCGTGATGGCCGGGAGGTAATGGCCTCTGCTCAATTACTATTCAGGACAAACAAACTAATTCTGTAACGATAATATTAAATAAAAACTCTGCACTCGAAATTGGGTGTTCGCAGAAGTCACTTTTCACACTATATTAAAAATGAAATACACAAATTTAAGAACAGTTTCTTTAAGAACGACGTAATCTTTCAAAATATTCACAATAAAGAGGGATCTAATCACAATATACGGGTCAATTTATAAATGATGAAACGTTATCAATGTATTGTTTGGTACCAATTTATTAATGATGCCACGTTATCAATATATTGTTTGGTACAATTACAATGTATTAATGATGAAACGTTATCAATATGATGTTTGGTAGAATGTATTAATGATGAAACGTTATCAATACATACTGTTTGGTACAATTTATTAATGATGAAACGTTATCAATGTATTGTTTGGTACAATTTATTAATGATGAAACGTTATCAATATACTGTTAGGTACAATATATTTATGAAGAAAAATTATCAATATACTGTTTGATACAATTTATTAATGATGCCACGTTATCAATATATTGTTTGCTTTCTTGGAAAGTACAACGTGAGTAGTTACTTTTTTGTCATGATTTAGAATTATTATCGTTAAGAGAACCATTTCTTCATTACCATCAACCTACTTACCAGTCAACTGATTTTGATATTTTAACCATATGTTAAATCATATTTCGTTATTTTGACTCGTATAGTTTTATTTTTACATTACAACTCTGATAAATGTTTTCCCTCAGGGCCTACGTCACCTTTGGGGATGCTGTGTGGAGGGTCATTTTAAGGAAATGAAGGAGAGGATGTTGAGGAGTGACGGACGTATGAATCCACCCCTCCCAATGCGGTGCAAGGCGACGATGGGTCGAAGGAACCGATAGGAGAGACCAAAAGGTTTCCCTCGACCAGTCTCTCCCGATCGCAGTCTCTCTCGACGCATCCGCCGCCACAACCTGGACAGACCTCACCCCACGAAGACATCGAATAAGACCCACAGACTATAAGTCGAAAAAACACTATCTTTATGTAATGTGTTTTTTTACCCATTAACGTTTATTCACACATAACAACTACTATTATTTATTATTGTTAAAAAATCGTCATTTTTGCTAATTATATCAGAAACTGAAACTGGAAAAGCAATGTTCTCATGTTGAGTGTCCTAAATTACATTTGAAGTCCATGTGATCCGTAGTAATTTATGTTTAAATACAGTCCGTTCTCCATAAAATCTAACTCCAACAGTGAAACGAACAAAGGTGATTTACGGCTACTAATGAATTTCAATATTATTATTTCTTCGATATGGATGACTTTGTGGTAAATGCTATAGATAAAACCATATCAATAGACGAAAGAATATATACATCGGTGAACGAAACAAACAACATATTAGCGATAAATTCCGAACTTAGCTTAACCATATTTCATATGAATGTCAGGAGCATAGAATTGCATTTAGACGAACTCCTGGTAACAATAAAATCACTTAACAGACTAGACTGCATAGTATTAACAGAGACGCATTCATCAAGTGATATAAATTATAATATTCCGGGTTATACATACTATGCAACAAATACCAAAATTAATAAAAACAGCGGAATCGCAATATTTATTTCAAATAAATATGTTGTGACTTATTACAGAGAAATCCACATGCACAATGTAAACATTTTAAATATGGAAATCAGTTTCCAAAAGTACACCTTTAGCATATTCGCCATATATAGAACCCATGCCTCAATATTACCAACCTATGTAGATGAACTAAAACACATACTTCTTGCGAACAGAAATAAGAAAACCATCATTGTCGGAGACATTAACCTCAATATCGCAAATGATTACTCATCCTATGACAAAGATAATTATCTGAATATGATGGCAGAATTAAATTATATTTCGTGTATTAATTCATTTACGAGAATTATCCCAGGTCAACGACCTTCGTGCATAGATCATGTATTCACAAATATTCAAGATATAAAAAACATAGTATCTGCAGTCATACAAACGACAATCACAGATCATTTCGGGTGCATTTTTACGTACAATTACGATAAAAAATGTTTACCAATACAAACTCAAACTCCGGAGAAGGACAACGGCCGACACAAAACGCTCAACATAAATGCCCTAATACATAATCTAGATAAAGAGAAATGGCACGACATCTTCAATTGTAATGACACGAATAAATGCTTCGAACTATTTGAAAAAAAACTATCAACGCACGTAAGTACTGCACAATTCATTGATTCCAGAAAACAATCTTCAAAATTTAAACCGGTTAAGCCATGGATAACTATTGGATTAATTGTATCAATCAGACACAAAGAAGCACTATATAAAAAATTTATCCGACAACCTACAAATGAAACACTAAAGAATCACCTAAAAGCATACAAAAACAAACTCACTTATTTAATAAAAAACACAAAAGAAAACTATTTTCGGCAAAAATTGGAAGCAACGGAGAACGATCCAAAAAAAGTCTGGCATGTTGTAAATGAAATCATAGACAAGAAAAAACATAAAAAAAATGAAATACATAGCATCACAAATAACAATATCAAAATACGATGCAAAGAAAATCCTTTAGATGCCGCTAACATATTCAACAACTTCTTTGCAAATGTAGGCAAAAACCTTGCAAATCAAATTCAAAAAGTACCGTCCAATGACGTACAGAACGTTAAAATTAAAATCTCAAATAAAATTGACATGTTTCACCTTACTTCAGCACAGGAAATTGAGCAAATCATTTCAAGCATGAAGGGAAGATCAGCACCAGGTTTCGATGGAATTACTGTCGAAACACTAAAAATTATCAAAAAACATATCTCAAAACCCTTAACACATTTAATCAACATAAGTCTCCAAAGCGGAATATTCCCAACTGTATATAAACAAACCATCATCACTCCAATCCATAAATCTGGCAACCCAGAAGAAGTGTCAAATTATCGTCCAATAGCTGATCTCAAACATTGCGAAAATCTTTGAAAAAATTATCAAAAAAAGATTGACTGAATTTATTGACAAAAATGACGTAATTCACGGCAACCAATATGGATTTATGAAAAATAGAAGTACCCAAGATGCAATTGCCAAATTATCGAACATAATCCAGGACACATTAGACAAATCTTTGAAATGTCTCGGAATTTTCATAGATCTTAAAAAAGCTTTCGATAGTATTTCTCATGATAAACTTATTGAAAAATTGAATTGTGTTGGGATAAACGATAAAGCTCTAAAATGGATAAAAAGCTATTTATTTGAACGATGCCAAGTAGTCAAGATAAACAACTCACTTAGTCTACCGCTAACAAGTAATTTCGGGATACCGCAAGGCACAGTCCTAGGCCCCCTACTATTTATAATTTATGTCAACGATATTTTCAAACTACCACTTAACGCAAACATAATATCCTATGCCGACGACACAGCTATCATAGTGAATGGGATCGACTGGAATATAGTTAACGAACAAGCAAATAATTGCATGAACACATTGAAACAATGGTTTGATACAAATCTTCTCTCATTAAATGCTAACAAGACATACTATATAAATTTCTCAATTAACAAACTACAAACACTCCCTAACACTCAAATAATTATTCACAATAACAAATGTAATAAAAACATATGTATCCAAGGCTGTTCAATATTGAACTCAGTATCAGAAATTAAATATCTCGGAGTGATAATAGAACAACATATGAAGTGGAAAAGACATATATGTGAATTGGTCAAGCGTATCAGAAAGTGTGTATACATATTCATAAGATTAAGAAATATTTTAAAAAGAAATAACCTAAAAAGAGTATACTACGCACTAATCCAGTCGTTAATTCAATACGGAATTATTGGATGGGGGGGGTCATACAATAAGATTCTGACCCCGATCAAAGTGGTCCAGAAGCTAATCCTCAAAGTAATCCTCAAGAAACCCTCCACGTATCCAACAGAAACGCTATTTACAGATTTCGGGGTGCCCCGAGTAGAAGATATATTCAAGAAAAATGCAATTATCCAAATTTATAAAGATAATATAAACAAAAAATTTGAAACCCACTTATCTAAAAGATATCAATACAATATCAAAATTCCAAAATGTAATACCAAACAAATGCAAAATAACTATAAATATTTAGGAATAAAGTATTTCAACAACCTTCCGATTGAAATAAAGAAATTAAAGGATATTAACATACTTAAACTAAAACTAAAGTTACTCTTTCAGAAATAATCAACTAAATAATTGCCTGTTTTTCCCTTCATTGATATTTATTATCAGTCTATACTCATCTCCACTGTATTTAGATTTTGTCTCTTTATATATTGTTCCTATCATATATATATACTTACTTATAGCATAATGATTCTATTTTTCTTATAATTAGTGTAACTCTCTCACCAAACACAAGAACCAGTTTCTTCATTGGTGAGATTGCGAACATAAATATATTTTGTAATGTAAAAGTAAACAATAAAAAAAAAAAAATAAAAATAAAAAAACATATTTTTAAAAATCACTTTTGTTTTCAAACTAACCCACTTCCCGACGTCCGATCGAGCTGGAACTCGACAGATAGACTCGTTGTCGATGACAATGCTTTCTATAAACATTTCGTGGCAATCACACACACACAGACATATACGCATTTATCTGAAATCGGATGACATTATGGCAGTTAATACACGAAATAAATGTGGGTTCCACCTGATAGGCATTTGGCGAGATTTGTAGAGTTATCGACGGTAGGGAGGTTGAATCCTCAGTCAGTTATTTGCAGGTTAGTTTTTTTGTGAAAAATCTAAGCCGGGCAAGAAAAACCCACCAAAACATGAATTAATCAACAGATATCTAGGTACAGAACTGATTAAATAAATAAATGTTTTTGGATCTCAGATTTTGAAGAAATGTCGCAGAATTAAATTAAACCGCTCCCTCATAAGGTCGTTTTGATAAAATCTCATATTACCATACGCCTGGACCTGAGCGTTTTACAATGTACACACTTTGAGCAAATAAACAGATTTAAAATTAAAACTAAGGCTGATGCATAAAAAGATCTCGACTTGTCCGTGGCGTGATCTGAATTTGCGGAGAAGAAACGTCTCGAACTTAGCACGTAATGCGTTGGAACATTTCGTATGCGGAACTCGTCTCCCGAACGCGAAAGTAATACAGCGATTACCTGCGTTGCGGGAGAACAAAGTCTGAAACATTCATTTTCAGGTGACATCTCTTCTTAAGGTCATTAATTTTAAACGATACGATCAGTCGAGGTTTTTAAAATACGTGAGAAACTACGTGGTAATGTATAAATTGTAATGATTATTCACGGCCAATGGTTTGGTACAGCGCCCTTGGCATCTCATTTCAATATTCAACATATCTTAACCATTAATTGGGAAAACTGTTGTTTGTGTCTGAAACAACAAAATATCTTAAAAACGGTGATCTCTGGAGTCATGAAAACTGCACAGCTTGTTCTACCTAGAAGTTCTCGATAATGCGATTATTTTCACTCACCAAGTAATTGCCGTGATTTTGAATGATATTTTATAAATCAAATAAAAGAAATCATAGTCTTTGTTCCAAATTTTTCAATAGTTTAAAATAAAAAGTTTTAAAATCAGCGTTGAAACTCAACCGATACCGCAAATTAACTCCCGGTAACAATATTAACCAATATCATGAAACGATGGTTGAGTTGATGGCGTTTTTATAATTTATTTTATTAAAATACGCTTTTGTGCAAGGTATCGCTTTACAATATTTAGACAAATTATTTGTTTGCGCCCATATATACGCAATATGAATATGAATAAATATTTTTGTTCGTTATAAACTCAATTCGTTCGGGAAAGGCATACAAATACAATATTGTACAGATGATTCAATCCAATGTTATATTTGTATGCCTTTCTTGAAATAATTAAGTTTTTTTACGGATAAAACTGTTTATTAAAATTCATATTGCGTATGTACCTACGGGCGTAAACAAATAATTTGTCATAATATTGTAAAGCAATAATGCCTTGAAAAAAATACGTATTTTGATAAAATAAATTAATTAACGCCATCTATGAACACGTAGAATATAACGAGCGTCGCGTTTAACCCTAAACCGTTTTTCGGTAATTTAAAACTGCGACGCAATTCTGAAAATTACACATTTGCTATAAATCCAATTATGAATGACTTATATTTGGGTTAATTGTATACAATTCACGCAATCCCATACTTCGTTCAGACGACGGTTAGTGCGCAATTTTTCAAAACTTTCTAAACATTGGCAAGTCGATACAAACGAAACCTTTATGAATCTCGATATCGAACTGCGTCTGTCGAATCACAATTATTCACTCGATACCATAAAGAGAGGCGGTTAAAAGAAAGTAAGAATTAGCTGAAGATGACACATAACAAAATTTTACAACACACTGGTGTTTCTGGTGATATCCAAGAAGTTATAGCAGCAGCTAGCAGACGACTTCCCACACCATACTACTCTAAGAAAAGACATAGAGAAAGCATTAGAGATGCCAAATTATCAATCTATCATTATATTTCAAACTATACAACTCTACGTAAAAGCATTATATGATGTTGTATGCTAGACTCTCTTAGAATTAGGTAAACTTGAACAAAGACTGCCTCGATGCAGATATTTAAAAAATATTTAATTTAAAGAAATATAAGCATTCTAGGTTTACAAGAAACCTGAAATTATTTGAAATCTCATACTACTATCATTATAAGCGGAAGATGTTGCTTTTGCATGATGGAAGACTTAACTAACAGAGAAATAAAGAACTACCAATTCAGTTCGGTCATATCACTGTGAGTTCTTTAGTCACCTGTATTTCTGTTATGCGTGGTTTATGAGAAAAAAGAATTGGTTAAAATGAATGGAATAGCGGTATGCCCAAACTACAAAGTATGTTCTTTTTCGTACGAATTTATAAATTAAAGCAATAGGAATTTAATCATTTTACAAGTCTGAACGTTCTGCTATTTATTTTATTTCGATGAAATATTTAAATTAATAATTTAACAATTTAATTGAGCGATTATACTCCAGCCACTTTGCTTAGTCCGAAGTTTATTTGGTATTAAATAACATTCAAAACCAATCAAATATATGTTGAGATTTGTATACGTAGTTCCCATTCCAACATTCAAAATCTGTCATTGCTGAGAGAATAATTTTTTTCCTTAAAAGATTCTAACTTATTAAAAAAAATTACATAAGCATTGAACTCACTAAAATTTTCTTCCAATTTGGTAGCTCTGACAATTATGTGCCCCAAAGAGGAACTAACGCTTACGCTTAGATTAACAGACATGGCTTTGAAAGGGTAATTAGAAAGCTTATGAACAGGCATTCCATTTTTTGGCCTTCAGTTATCTAATCTAATATAAATCATAAAAGGAAAACCCGTATTTATCTAACAGCATAATTTTCTTCACAAACAGCCACTGCCACCCACCGGTGGTTATGGTGGTAGATAGGGTGTCACATCGCAAGTAAGAGAGTTTGGTGGGGGTGGCTAATCGTGAGTGACGAAAATGTGCTTTGTTATGGTAAGTCCGCTAATGCTTCAGATTATTTCAGAATGGGCCCGCTGACTGTGTTGGTGAGTCTCGAAGGTTCCAGAAAATTCATGAAGGTTCTCGAACGCTCTAGAAGGTTATGAAAGGAGAAAGATCAAGAAGGTTCTATAAGATTCCAAACTGAGGGGCGAGTGTGTCAGTGAGTCTAGAAGGTTCCGGAAAGTTCGAGAATGCTTTTGAAAGTTCTGTTAGGAGCCACACAAACACGTGGCGGGGTACAGCTAGTAGAAATTAACTTATTTACAACCGACACCTTCTGACTCGAGAGTGAAATTTCAAATGCGTAGACCGTTTCGCTAGGAATCTAAGTAGATAATGGGAATGATAACATAATATGATGTGTGTATTATGTTATATGGGCGTATTGTATGATATGTGACCACTAAATGATATGACGACGTTTATACAGCGTTAATACTGGATATTTATTGGTTTTTAATTATTACTATAATATGACCATCAACATTTTGTTATTTATAAAGCGTGACCACAGAAATTCTTCTTCCATATACCATGCGACCGGCCTGTTTTACCGTGGGAAGCTTGTTGTTTATACCATGTGACAAAATTATTTTTATATACGTATGACCAAAAATAATTGTTTTTGATGCAAAAAGACCACTAAATACTTGTTGTTTATACAGCGTGATTGCTGAATTGCTTCTCGTTTATGCCATGCGACCAGCCTCTTTATGCTGTGGGATGCGTGTTGTTTACACCATGTGACCAACTTTTTTTAATCTGTGGACCACTAATTGATTTTTTTATACCACATAACCAATAAATGCTTGTTGTTTATGCAGCGTGACTACTGAATGATTATTGTTTTTACCATGTGACCATCAATAGCTTATAGTTTATACAATGTGATTACTGAATGCTTGTTGTTTAACTCAAGTGACTAACAATTCGTGTTGTTTTATAAATATACTTTGTGACGTTTTACTTCTACATTAAATTAGATAGTATTATGCAGCATGTAGAAATGTAACATGTGCAAAACATTACATTTCTTCGTACATAGTTCGTTTAAATAAAATTTTAAGGTTGTAAATAGAGTTATTTTTTTAAAGTAAACAACAAGTAATCCAGTAATGACGAATAAAAGTTTTTCAGATTCCTAAATATTTTTTATGATAATTATTGTTTTTAGAATGACTAGAAAATCTCTTATAGCGTTTCACGTTCAGACCACATAACTTCACGGGTTGGTTATTCATGATAGAAATCTAAAAAAATAATCGTAGTGATACTTTTCACACAGAGCGAAAATTGAAGGAAAATATGTTTTTATCCTAGATTTTCATGAATTACCCCGTGAAGATAATCGGTGTGAGCGTAAAACATAGAAAAAATATACAAATATTTTAATATACTCGTAGTAATAGTGCCCCACTTATAATAAACCCACCTCACAATTTGTTCTTTTTACGTATTTATTTAATATTTACACTTTCAGAATTACATTACTACAAACATATTCACGTGTAAAATGTCGACGTCAGGCATAAGTTCATTTAAGAACATGCGATTATTTTTCTGAAAGGCATTTTTAAATGCATCTCGGAACAAGGAAATGTATGAAATAATATGTATTTATTATTTTGTTACAATTGGGCTGAATTTAACATTTCAATATTATTGGTTTTAAATTATTATAAGCCTGAAATTTCCATACAAAGTGAAAATATCTCCCGAGTAAAAATAAATGTCGCTGACGGGAATCGAACCCGCACCTTCTGATTCCCGGTCAGATACTCTGAACCACTAAGCTAAGTCGGATTATTCCCAACCCACCAAATAATTCAATACCTATGTATTAGTATTTCAATCAACAATTATTGCTTATTATATTTTTTCGCCTGTAAACAACCAACTTTATATTTGTGGGAAAGGCTTTGTTATTTTTGTTATTTGTTTTTGGGGTGTTATGCCGTGTTGCGCTAACTCCTTCTTTAGCCGACGTTTCGGACAGCGTTGCAGTGTCCATCATCAGGGCAGATCCGGTAGATCCGAAGATGTGTGATCGGATCTACCGGATCTGCCCTGATGATGGACACTGCAACGCTGTCCGAAACGTCGGCTAAAGAAGGAGTTAGCACAACACGGCATAACACCCCAAAAACAAATAACAAAAATGCTTTTGGCCGTGAGAATCTAAAAACTTACAAGGCTTTGTTAGTTCTGAATTTCCCACTAGATGGGGTCGAGACATATTATATCTACATTTGTTGGTGAAATATTTTGACTCGTCAAACATTATTATTTTTTTAATGATAAATGATAAAACCAATGTTTATAAGACAAGGTTTTTTATAAATGGTAGAAAGGATAACAAATTATTATAATCAATAAATACTATTATAATATTAGGTTAAAATAATTTGTTATCCTTTGTGCCGTGCATAAAAAACCTTGTCTTATACACATTACTTTATCATTAAAAAAATATTTTTATATTTATTTAAAAAAAGAAATAAAAAAAAATCGTTTTAAAAATTGAGGCATTGTTTTCCAGGAATGGTATGTAACTTTGTCCCAGTCACAAAAACTGCTTGTATTTTCACTTACATTAACCGGAACCAAAATCATTAAATTAATAATGAAACAAAATTAGATTATATGAAAATAAAATACTTTATATACAACACTACTTAACAAAAAGGGATATGTTTCAAAACCAATGGTTTCTTCATCAGGATAAATGTGGTTCGTTTTTGATTAAATAGTGGTATATGCAAAGTATTTTATTTTCATGTAATTTAAATGACGTCACAAAGGGATTTTGTAATTACTGAAGATATTTACATTTAAAAGTACCACCAATGTTTTAATGGGATAATGTTAGCACGCTCTTACATTTTATTTAAAAATATTTATTTCATTTTATCTGAGTACAATTAATTTCCTTTTTTTATTGGGGCATTGTTACTAACAAGATTAATTTAAGAGGAAGCTACAAGTCAAAAATGTGTATATTCTTGGTAAACCTTATATTGTAGGTAATAGGCATTGAAATCGCTTGACAAATGGAGTCTAGAAACGTTCGATTTCAAGCACATTCAAGGTTTTTATTTATTTTGTAAATAATTTTATAAGAAAGCAAAAAAGTTAATCCAGTGAAACGGACACAGATAACATTAGCTATAATAATGTATTTTTTAAAGTTGTTTCCTTTACGCGTTCATACATATCTATTGAAAAAATATTTCTTTTAGTTGTTTAAATTTTTATTTTTTATTGAGTAATTTATTTTTTTTGTTTGTATTCTACTCAAGCGAAACGATAGGAAAACCTTCAATTTATCTAAAGCATATTCATAATTTACACCAAGTCGTTATAAAGATTAATCAAAATAGTGATTTAGCACTAAGCTTCGCCTTAAGGGACAAAGTAAGGCATTTTTACAGTATTATCTACTTATTAGTCATACTAGCAAAACAAACTGAACTGAACTTACCATTTGGTGGTGGTAAAGAGTTTCCCCTGTTGTAATTGGGGTGGTTCTGATGACTGGGATACCCTTGGTGGTGATGGTTCTCCTGCTGCGGGTAGTACCCGTGGTCCTGGGCCTGCGGGGGTTGTGGGGGCAGCTGCGAGCCTCCAAGCCCCGCGGGCTGCTGCCCCGTCAAGCTGATGTGCTGCACCCCGCGAAGGGAGTTGGGCCCGTAACCGTAGGGGCCCTGAGTAGGGCGGGTGGCCCCGAAATCGTCCCTGGTCTCATCGCTCAGCAGGGAGGAGATGTCGAATTGTTTCTTGTCGACCAGGTGGCGAATGAGGTCTCTGAAAAAAGCATTTAGATTAATTTCTTAATCATATAATAGGTGTGAACAGCTGCTAAACCTGTTAAAATTCAAAGTAGGCTTAGCAGTTGAATTCGTGATCCACCTCTGGGCTGATGCCCCATAATACTTGATAAACCTACTTTATTCTGGGAAAAGGAAGGCAGTCGGTCTGATTGACAGACTGATTGCCATCTCTAATGCACAAACCCATATCTACCGCTATCTGGCACCGTGATAATGATCATCATATATGAGATTTTAAATGAAGATGTTTGATAATTTATTAATACAAGAATATTATTTTTGCGAGCAGAATACGAAAATCCACAATGATGGAAGATGCATGTTGGTGAAATAATGGAGGTGTGTTCAAGTACTTGAAACACACCAGGTTCCTAAAGAACGATTGACATAAAATTTAGTAATAATATTATTTATACTAATCAATCTGTAATGTACGTTGTACCGAATAATTAAAATACATATATTGTATGTTCGTATAAAGCGTTATAAGCTGTTATTTTAATAATGTGAACAATGCCTATATTTTTATTTTTTAAAACATTGTACTTAATCCAGTAGGTACTATTAATTTTTATCCAGTAAATACTGAAAGAAAAAAAATTCTTTCGTTTTTTCACTAACCCATTATTGTCCAACCAGTATTATTGCAGTTTCTTTAAATAATAAACATAACGATAAGCAGAAGATCTGAACATTGTAATACACTTTACTCGTAGAAATTTACATAGAGAAGGCAAAAAAAAATCGATCTTAGCATTTGGATATTTTTCCCTTTTTCCGACATCGAAAGGGTTAAAAAAAACTTTTGGAGACGGCTCTACGTTTCGACGCATTTTAAAAGACATTAAACATCTGATATTTACCTCATAAGTTTTTTCAAATTTGAAATAAAAAATAAAAAAAAATACAAATCAAAAAAAGTTATAGGCAGTAAAAATCGACTACAATAGTGATGTAGATTTACCAGTTTCCCGCTTGTGGTTGAGTTTCCGGACACCGTGTTAATTATAACTTAATTTTAATTGAACTATTGAAAATAAAGAGCTGTCTTAAGCTTCCAAGATCAAACAAAACTGATGGTCAATTATTTTCAGTGGAGAGTGTGATAAACAAATACAATTGAGAGATGTAGTATAAAAAGGCGGTAACTCAAATAAAAATTTAAATAAAGTTTAAATTGTAATATTTATAAAATATATAAGTCATAAATGACTTTTTGCAACCTTCAGTAGGTATGAAGATGAAAAGAGCATTGTATAGATGTTCGTATGCTTTAAATTGTTTATTTTTTTTACTGTTCACTAGCTGTACCCCACCACGCGTTGCTGTGGCGCAGTCTGTCTGATAGAGGAAACAATAGCGCTTTTTGCTTTTACGTCCAACAGATAGCGCTGTTTTTTCCAAATACACATGTTTTTACCTATTACAAAACAGGGGACATCTATATAATATGGGTATATAAAACACACACGCGTATTTGAATGTAACGTTGTTGAAAGTGTTGAAATTAAGTTTTCAACACTTTCGACATACTTCCCTTGAACACTTTAAAGTCTTATAGTGTTGAAGGGAAGTATTTTATGTGTCAGTAGAAATTCGGAATACGGAGTCTTAAAGTTTAGAAGCTTATTTCCAACACTTCGCAATATATTCCATTATATTATTTTATTGCCAAAAGAGTTTTTCTGCGTGAAATGTACGACTGTCGAACGTTGCGAAGGTCTGACATTTCTCCCCCCACCTGGACTGCTGGCTGAGTCTACCTGTCTGTGATCTATGACCTTACAGTTGAAGTACGAGTAGTACGGTGCGGATGAATAGTTTTGCGAGTGCATCGTCTCTAGTCTCCGTTGGATGGAAGTAATACGCGCCGTACCGACCTAGTGGATACTTACTTCCTACAAAGCACTAGGAAAACTACGAAGTTTTTCTTTTGTTCTCAATAACGATAATAATGGATGCCTATTTTGGTGTTCATTCATTGTAGAGATGGGCACAATCGAAACTAACATACAATAAATCTTCCCCAATAATGACGATGATGTATCGTTGACGAATTTAGAATCTTTTATTCATTCAAAGGATTTTAACTGTTATTTTTTATTACGTTAGATTATTGAGGCTTCTATATAATTAACTAACGGAGAGCCGTGAAAAATCAAGAGATTTTTTTAACCGAATGGAAATTCCCCATCATATTTCTGGGCTCCTCGTATTTTGTTCTTGTCGGCAGGTTCACGTTTTGACGTTTATTGTTATTTTGTATAATCTATAAAAGTCCTGTGGAAATTACCAAAAAATATCCTACGATATTTCTGCGCTGCTGGTAGTTTGTTTCTGTCGAAAGCAACTAAATTAATTTTCTGATAAAAATATTTTTCATTTGTCTGAACTCTCTAAACAAACACTTCCAATTTTTAAAATGACACTTAAATTCTAGAGTGCATTGAACCAAATTTATAGACAGATTGACGGAGTCCCAGCTGAATTAAAATTGGTATATTTAATTACGAAAAATTTTCAGTAGTTAAGCCACAGTCAATATAGTCAGTCTCGTATAATATTCCAGTTAGCTAAATATGCAAGTACCTACCTGATAACTTGGAAATTTTATATTTTTAGTTACATTTTTAATTTAAGCGCCATTACTATTTTTATGACATAAAAGAAAATACACAAAACACGCTTAACCTAAGATAAAATTAATGATTTTCAAATTTCTAACCTACCCTTGTGTTTTAACCGAACTGTCTAGAACAAGGCTGCCCAACCTTTTTAGCAGTTGGGCGAAATTGACGATTTTGAATTACTGGCGGGCCACTGAATACCTGACGGTTCCTATTTCCATGGGGGGGGGGGGGTTGTTAGAGAATTTCTATAAAACATAATTCCCCACAAAAAAAAAATCTAAATAAGTGCTCCCCGCAAAATATTTGAAATCCATGGGGGGGGGGGGTTCGCTGAGAAAAAATTCCGCACACCCGAACATCATATGTGATACCCCACAGCAATTTTTCGAATTCCATGGGGGGAGGGGTGGCTACAGGATTCCATTTCGACGCAAAGAATATTATGTCGAAAACCAGTGTATTTTTGTTTCAAAAGTAAGTTCAACAGATTAGATTTTTTCGTCGCTGATTCTCGTTCTGAGTAGCCTAAATAGCGATAAATCGCCGTCGTTGGCAACACTGGTGACCGCGCGCAAGCTGCATTGTTTGTTTTACCGCGGGCCCGCGACACATTTTTCAAATTGGCGGGTTTTTTGAAAATGTTTCACGCGGGCCTGGGGTTGGGCAGCCTTGGTCTAGAATGTCTCGAGTACTCGTACGTGCTCTTAGGTTTTCCAATATCTACATTCCCGGTTTTCATCGTATCTAAATAATAGTTATTTTATCACTGTCCTTTGCCACTATGTCGTAGCTATATAATGTTATGCTACAGCATAAGTTTTTTCAGCGTTAAAAAATAACAAGTGAACATTCATGATTCAAATTTAGAACCATTCAAAGGTTACTGTTGTGTTTATCTTTTTCTTAAGAATATTTTCCAATGCCAATAATTCAAACACACGAATATGTATGACAAGCGAAGGTTTACAAAAATATATTTAGAGACATTTAACGACAGGTTTCCAGAAATGTTTAACTTAATCGAAAACTCACTGTACTACAATGCGAATGTAGGTATTTACAAGTTAGCCCACGTATTCCGAATTTCTACCGATTTATAATATTTTTCCCGTGTCCTACATTTCAGCAGACAACAAATTACTGCTTTATAAGTCAACCATCAGATCATGTTTCTCCTACGCTTGCCCAATCTGGGGTTATGCATCAAAAACCCATATCAATAAATTTCCAATCTTTCAAAATAAATGCATTAGACTCGCTTTAAGTGCACCTAACTGGAGTAAAATCTCTACTCTCCACAATTACTCCAACGTCCCGTTGATTAAAGACTTTATTTTTACACAGGCTACTAGGTTTTGCGCTGGCCTAGATAGTCACTCTAATCCCACAATAAAGTCTCTCGCTAAATACAGCGAGAATGAACACCTTAAATACAATAAACCAAAATCAGTCTTACGTAGAAATTAATTAAATACGTTTAGAATATTCCTGCATACAGCCGCAGTATAGTTTTAAGTTTTCTCGAAATAACTCAAATACATTAATAACCATGTAAAGCATCATTAGATTATCCATTTTTAAATATGTTAGAGCAAGTAAACTTAGGTTTAGGTACTCTGTAAAATAAATGAATCCAAAGTCTAAAAAAATATGTGTTATTTTTTAAGTTAATATCTATACATTTAAGATAGAGTGTGCTGAAGTAGACATTTTCGTCGATAATTTATATGGATTCAGAAAAAATGTTGTGCTATTGCTAAAAAAAATGTTGCATTGATTATATTATGTATTACTTTCATCTCTATTTGTGTCTCTTTTACACTACACACTTTTTTGTACTATCTATTTGTCTTTTATATAATTTAATATTTTAGAATTTTTATTTTTTTGTTTTATATTTTAATCTTTATTTAGATAAATGAAAATTAATGTATCCTATGTCTGAGTAGATTTTTGTACATATTTGTGTATTAACCACAGACATAGGAATTAATAGACGAGAAGATAAGGGCGAGGGGTAAAATCAACTGTTGAAGAACGAGGGGAGTAAGGCTGACTGTGATTCGTCAATAAATCAATCTGACAGTAAATAGGCATCTCGCATTATAATATCACCATTTACTTCTTAAAAGTAAAATCTGCGTTTGAATGAATAGACATTTTTACATGGGAGCGCAAATTAATGGCCACGTTATGAACTAATTTGCGAAGTCCAAATTCGGCAAAGTAAGGCAGCTTCTATTTCAGAGTCGTAGTTAGTTTCAGAGTATTTAGTTAAGACACTTTTACAAATGTCTCATAATTTACTTACCCCAGTAAACAACGATGAGCACACTTGAGAATCGCTACATTGTGATGTGATAGTATATGTTTCTAAAACTGATCCATATAATACGGTGTGAATAAGCTTAAAATAAAGTAAAATAATGCTTACTTATGGAATGTAATACGACAATTGGGTTTATTCTCTTTTTCACATCTATTTTTACAAGTTTTCATATCAAAAGTCAACATTTTGCCGTGTTATTTCGTAAAATGAACCGATGATGCCTCGACCATAGTTCGCACAAGAATGATGACGTCACGTTTTCAAATTTCACTTGAAGCCATATGCGAGCCCAGCCGGCTCAATGGAACCGGTATGGGGAGTGGGGATAATACGCTTTTAATCACTTAGGGCAGGTCTACTAATATTCATATGTCTATGGTATTAACTGATTTTTTATAACTGGATTGTTCTCACATAAGTGAGATCGTTTGTAAAAAAAGTATCCTCCGAAAAATAATAAAAACACATTTTGTCGTGTTATTTACTTTTTATAGGTATGAAAAAAGTCGGGGTTTCTTTAAATGCTACTTTACACATCTTTCTAGAGATTTTGGCTCTATTTTAAAAGAGCTTTATTGAATATTTTCTCTTACGCCCATATAATGATATAGGATAGTTTTTTTAATATTAGCTCGCTCCCTCTAACATTCATATTTACATATCTGCCTTTCAAACAACCTTCTTATTCTTGAAAGTTTACACGGAGCCTTAATAATGATAAAAATAATAAAAAATAAAATAAATAAATGACAGATTAAGAAAGATCAGCTTTCAAGTAATGATACCGAGAAAAAATATCATAAAGACTTGTTCACAGGAATACAACAGTATGTTAATTGTAAATATTTATAAAAATCTGATGTAAACAACGCTTAAGCGAAAATACGTTCCAAAAGATCAACACGCCAAAACTTTTATAACTAGTTATATATTTATTCTTTCTGCCTAATTATTTGTTTGTGACACCGGTGCAATAAATATACAGCGAGAAGACGCTTTAAAAATACGTCGGATTAAAACATTTCTCTTGGATAATAATTTACGACTTGACGATGGTAAAATTCCAGAATATCGCAACCGTTTTTTCTCTCAACTTCTGACAATTACATACATTCGCCCGCGGCCATTTGTGTGAAAACTAAAATGTCAGAAGAGAGAATAATATAGTCATTATGTTATACGCGCAATGACGTTTCGGTTTATTGTTACAGTTAATTATATTAATTCTCCGATTTCAATCTACAATGATCCATAGAATTAAAAGATTTAGAAGAAGTTCCAAGTTTATTTAATTTATTTACGGGTGTTAAAATCATACCGATATTATTATTAACTTGCAGACTATTAGTTTTTCGATATCTCTAAAAATTACGATATTATGAGCTTTCAAATTGAACTTATGGAAAACGTATGCAACGATGTTTCGTATCGTCACATGAAACACAATTCAGTATAATTCACAATTCGAACTTGTGTAAAACGTATGCAACGATGTTTCGTGTCACATGAGACACGATTCGGTATAATTCATAATTCGAACTTGTGTAAAACGGTGACCGGATAAATTATAATCAATGATAATTCATCACATCTTTAAAAAGTTATATAAAGTCATGGAAAGTGATGAAACAAAAACTTTATTAACTGGGTTAAGTAGGTTAGGTTAGGTTAGGATTAAATTTTTTTTTCATCGTTTATATCACTTTTTAAAAGTGTGTTGAATTGTCTCTGTGTTGAGTTGAACCGTGTAAAACGCATGAAACGATGTTTCGTATTGTCACATGAGAAATAATTCAGCATAATTCATAATTCGAACTTGTGAAAACATATGCAACGATGTTTCGTGACGTCACACGAGACACAATTCAGTATAATTCATAATTTGAACTTGTGTAAAACGTATGCAACGATGTTTCGTGTCGTCACATGAGACACAATTCAGTATAATTTATAATTCAAACTTGTGTAAAACGTATGCAACGATGTTTCGTGACGTCACACGAGACACAATTCAGTATAATTCATAATTTGAACTTGTGTAAAACGTATGCAACGATGTTTCGTGACGTCACACGAGACACAATTCAGTAAAATTCATAATTCGAATTTGTGTAAAACGCATGCAACGATGATTCGTGACGTCACACGAGACACAATTCAGTATAATTCATAATTCGAACTTGTGTAAAACGCATGCAACGATGATTCGTGACGTCACACGAGACACAATTCAGTATAATTCATAATTCGAACTTGTGTAAAACGCATGCAACGATGATTCGTGACGTCACACGAGAAACAATTCAGTATAATTCATAATTCGAACTTGTGAAAACATATGCAACGATGTTTCGTGACGTCACACGAGACACAATTCAGTATAATTTATAATTCAAACTTGTGTAAAACGTATGCAACGATGTTTCGTGACGTCACACGAGACACAATTCAGTAAAATTCATAATTCGAATTTGTGTAAAACGCATGCAACGATGATTCGTGACGTCACACGAGACACAATTCAGTATTATTATTATTATTTTATTTTTTTTATTGCCGGTAACCCGGGCGTTTATTGACATCAATATTTGTTTACATATTATGTGCGCTACCCGACTCACTAGCAGTATCTACCATTACATATATCAATAATAATAAAAGTGAATAAAAATACAAAGTAAATAAATAAAAATACAAAATACAGGAAAAAGAAACGTAATTAAAAAATAAAAGATTACCTAGATAAAATAATCTAAATATAAATTATTACATACATATGTAATTTTTTTTTTTTAGTGTGAATCAAATAATCAAATAATTGAACATTTTTTGTTGTGAAAGTTCTTACTTTTTTTTTATTTTTTTTTTTTTTAATATGTCATATAAAAATTAGCATGGAAGGTTTGCAAGTAACTTGTTAATGCAATTTCTTTTTTTGTTCATTAGCCACGTATTAAAGTATTTATATGTACATTTTCTGTTGATTTGAGTTGTATGTTGTGTTTCTTTTAAGAAAATATTGAATATGGAAGGTGCGAGGTAAGATTCATGTTTTTTTGCAAGAGTGGATTTAATTTTTGGCACTTGTAAATGATTGTTAGATTTAGCTCTAGTGTTCTGGGAGTGAGATATGTGTGAAGGTGACGATTTTATGCAATTTGTGTGGATAATTTTTTTTATGAATAGCTTCCTGATATCAAGTATTTTATTTTTAATTAAAAGATTTTCAGTAGGATAAAGATATGGTTTTTTGAACATAGTTCTAATAAGTGCTTTATGAGCTGTATTAAGTAGCTTGATGTATGTGTCTGCGGCACCACCCCATGCAGATATACCATAAATTAAAATGCTTTGACAAAGGGAAAAGTAGACATTTTTTAGTAGTTTAAGTGACATAATGTTTCTAATCGTTTTAAAAATGTATATTTGTTTCCGGATTCTCATTGCAAGTGAAATTATGTGAAGTTCCCATTTTAGTTAGCAATCCACTGTTAAACCAAGATACTTAATATTATCCGAATGTTCAATTTTTTCGCAGTCGCAGTTTTTGGTTTGTGATGTAGTACATGGATACAGGTGTAAAAGCGGGACGGTTTTTGGTTGCCCAATATTTGTTTTACTGAATGTTAGAAATTTGGTTTTCGAGGTGTTTAGGGTAAGATTTTTGTCGAGCCATTTTTTTATCTCCCTCATACCAAATTCGGCGCTCTTAAATGCCTTTTCCCAAGATTGCTCTTTAATAAGAAGTACAGTATCATCTGCGTAGCTGATCACATTATAGCAGAGTGTTGGAATTTTAATATCAGTGAGACCATTAATATAGATAAGAAAAAGAATAGGGCCTAAGACACTACCCTGAGGCACTCCGTACTTTATTTCTGCTGTGTCACTCAAGCATTTATTAAGTTCAACTATTTGTTTCCTATTTTTTGTATAACTGATGAACCATTTGAGCGGTTTTCCATTGATGCCAATATTTTTAAGTTTTTCGTATAGCATATCATGAGAGATGGTGTCAAAGGCTTTAGCCAGATCTAGAAAAACTCCATAATTCATAATTCGAACTTGTGTAAAACGTATGCAACGATGTTTCGTGACGTCACATGATACACAATTCAGTATAATTCATAATTCGAATGGGCAGATCTATAGTACAGCCGCGTGTGTACCGTGATGTCACAAGCTTTTCGGCCGGCCGCAAATATATTAACATTTTGATGGCTTACATCTTCGGTACTGTTTGTTCGGTGTTTTCCAAAAATTCAAGTCATTTTCTCAGCATAATTTATTTTACCCTGCCATAATTTATTTTTACATAATTTTCTGTTAAAACATTATATTAGGTAGGTAGATACTTTATCGCTTGTCTGAATTCTTCAAACAAATACTTAAAAAGAAACAAAATATTACAAATTAAAACTTGAAACTTTAATTCAAAGCGATGGTTCTAGAGTTCATTGTACCGGTGTTACGGACAGACCGATAGGATCACAACCGAGATTAGTATTATTAATGGTGTTATGGTACTGTTCGTTTCCTAATTATCCTGATAGCAAACAGATTATCAATGTTTCCACTTTGTACCCTGTCTACCAATAAATTTTCTATAATAACGACGCTTATCTTCAAAATTTACTTAATAATTATTTTCTTCGTCTTCAAACCACCGAATTTCTTCTTGTGTAAAGTTGAAAAAACAGTCAAAAACAGTTTAAGGCGATGCCATACGTAGTAATGCAAAATCACGTGGTTTTTGGTTTGAAAATTTGGCCTAGAAATGTTTCAGATGCTTTAATTAAATACTGCGAGTAGAATACATCTTGGCCTTTGAAATAATAGAGTAGTTTTTATATAAATCTTTTTATAAGCCCAGAAAAAAATAATGTATAAAGCCTATGAAAACTGCTTTAAAGTTCAAAATCTCCTACTTACGAACCAATTTTCGGTTATGATTTTATTGTATAATGTGGAAAATTAAGTTATTTATAAAATGATCGAAAAAAATTTAAATATTTATGCCTGAACATCCACAAAATAAAATAAAAGGCACTTTTTGGCCATGTTTTTTTCTTGCATAAATCAAAACAGGCGGATGGTGTTAAGCGGGAATTTAAACCTTATCGTCATCTACGTAAGGGTTGTTATTGATAGCGGCTCAATTTAAAATATTACACGACGTAGTGCATCGCCTTAATTGCACAGTTTCAAAGTTTAGAGCTTCTAAATCTTCAGAGCTTCTGCGTATTAATACCTTCTCCGTCGTTGTTATTAATAAATAATATTCAAACTAATGGATGTGCTTTGTGTGAAATGTAAATAATTTCAAATAAAACGTGATATTTCTAACGAGCTATTAGAATCTGAACATTTTACATTAATTGAATTGTTTGCTTTGTTTAGTGAACTTCTTTGTTAGCATATAATGCCGAGATAGAATTTATACCCGCAGTAAATATATATTATAATTTTACTGTAAAGAAGCCGGTTAAACTAGGAATACTGGTTGTTAAAAACTAAGAAATATATGATAGGCTTTTTTAATGTATATTCCCGTACATGATAAAAGCAAATATTCGAACTATATATTTGCTATACCTTTTGGATAAAAAAAATATTATTTAGTTTCGTTTGGTATTTTGGCCTCAAGTCCAAATTTAAGTTTTGTGAAAAAGGCCAAGCAGTAGTTGAGGCCTTTGACCTCTTCAGCCTGACTTTTTCGACCAATCATCGCTTTGCTTTGTATTAGGAGGGATGTATTTATACTTTCGACACTCCACACATTTTTTCCTTTTGCAGAACTTTCTCTCCTTCCTATCCTTAAAACGCAGAATTACCAAATTTACATAGGTCGTGCGAAAAAAATATTTTTTTATATGAACTTGCCATCTCGGTGTCGAGAACTATTATGCTCTGGAAACCATAAAAGTCTAGAAGTTAAAACAACGCTATACACGACAAAATTAAAAATGCTAAAAATTAAAGCAAATAATTATAAGCAATAATTAGTCGCCTGAAATGTCAATACAAACTGAAAATATCTCCCGAGTAAAAATAAATGCCGCCAACGGGAATTGAACCCGTACCTTCTGATGTCCGGTCAGGTGCTCTGAACCACTGAGCTATGTCGGCTTATTTCTAACCCGCCAAATAATTCAATATGCACTAGTACCTCAATCAACAATTACTGCTTATTATATTTTTTTCACCTGTAAATAACCAACTTTATTTTTGTAGGAAAGGCTTTGTTAGTGCTAAATTTCCCACTAGATGGCGTCGAGACATATTATATCTATATTTGTTGGTGAAATATTTTGACTCAAATATTATTATTTTTATTTATAATGATAAACTAATGTTTATAAGACATGGTTTTATGCGTAGCATAAAGGATAACAAATAATTGATTCCATGATAACTCAACACAGTGACAATTCAACACGCTTTTAAAAAGTGATATAAAGTCATTTAAAACGTTGAAAAAATAAAAAAATTTAACCTAACCTAACCTACTTAACTCAGTTAATAAAGTTATTGTTTCATCACTTTCCATGACTTTATATAACTTTTTAAAGTTATGATGAATTATCATTGTGATGATTTATCCAGTCACCCAAATAATTATAAGCAATAATTGTAAGCAATAATACTAAAAATTATCTTTGTCGTTTGAAATAAAATTTTAAAATATCCGAAAAACCACCAAACACAAGAGGTGGAAGTTGGAAGTACTGTAATCGGATAAAAGCTCGGTTCTATTGCAACTCATGTCTCTTTGAAGCCACTGCCGTCACGCAGTGAACATTGTATAGATTACGAGTTAATTAGCATTGTTATTTAGTACTTGATATGATATTTAACACAGGACTGTAAGAAATTAGACACGTATTATAAATTATAATAAAAGGATAACTTAAAAAGCACTGTTTTTATTTTGGGAAAATCCTCCTGAAGGGTGCTGAAAAATTAATTAAATAATACAAAGAAACTTAAAAAAGTATATACAAGTTACCTACTGACTTACCAGTTGGTACCATTTTGCAGCCTCCATAGAATCATAACTCATAACCCGTGGTGTATAACAATGAACCTTGATTATGCAGGAAGAGTTTATGTGCACACTTATAATTATTATAAGCGCCTTTAATGTTTTTATTGAGACAAAAATAAATATTATTCGGTTGAGAGATTTCACGGCCATCGAACGCTTGCGTAAATATAATACGAGGTGTTGAAAGAATACTTGATTACGTACTTTTTTCGATTAATATTTTTCAAATACCTAATGACTAATGACACTTTGTTTGACGTTGAATGTTTACCCGCGACGAGTAGTTCTCTTAGGTGCACTTTTGATTTCACACATTCCTACATATAATAAATCTAGAATTTTTCTGCATTCTTCACTGCATTGTCACGCAGGTGCCTACTTTTGGCAGTCGGCAATACTCGCAGCTTTCTAACTTCGGGGTCGTAATAACGTGGAAAGGACAAATGCAAAAAGTGAAGGCAGGAGAGCCTGCCGATACAGCCTGCATATTTAAATAGCATTAAGTTCAATTGACAGTTATTTCAAGGAAATCGAAACCGTAGAATGACGTGACTCCCGACTCGTCTGGTGAAGCCGAACAGTGGCACAATGACAAAAATTGCATAGTGATAAAATAAAATTTTGATATACAAAAGGGAACAGGGAACTAAAAAATATACAATTTATTAACCGAGATTATAATAACATGATTAAATTTAAACAAATATCTGTAAGACGATAATGTTTCAGGATCTCTCTATTTTTTACAATCACACAACACCAAGGAGAATAATCCCCCTCGGGGCCTATCTTTGGGGATGCTGTGTGAAGGGTCTTTTTTAGGAAAGGAAGAATATGAAATTCTGGCAAGGAAAAGGGTATGAGGAATCCATCCTGGTCCGGCTAAATACGTCAAAAAGTATCTCACTCAACCTACCTCACCCGATCCCACCCGTCACGCACTTTAAGTGAACAAACTTAGTGAACCACTTGGTATGACCTACGGCAGATGCGTTGGTTGTCCAATCCAATAAAAGGTTCCCGGGGCAGTTTTGACACAAACATTTAAAACTCTGAGTTCACCAGAAAAAAGGTTGTTGATGATTTTTAAGTTTTGAGGATTCAGTCATCCATAAAGTTCCGTCAAAGTACACCTTTCTTAGACCTTATCAATTCATCTAGTAATGATTCTAATTGAAAAATATATAAACTAACAATTTATTGATGATTTATTGTAATGTTCAGGAATAAACGAGACCGCACTTTTGATGAAAATATAACATACAACTTTTTACAATACGAACAATTTCAATAAAGCATTTATTTTGTGTTCACGCGCATTGCTGTACTACATGACGTGTAAAAAAATGCATAAGTTACGCCATAGTATGTTAATAATCCAAGGTCAAAATACTCATAAAACAGATATTAACAAATAGAACGAAAGAGATCTTTTTTTTAAACTGACATCAAACCATGTCTAGAAGACTTAACAATATATTTATTATGAATAAAACTATTTAAATTTTGCGATCTGCATAACAGTCCAGTAACCGTGTACATCAGACCTTGCGTCAGATCTGGTAGTTCTGATTTTTTGCTCAGTTGTTTATTTTAATTTTTTGACAATGTTGCGTTTGGTACTCGAGGTCGGTAACTTAGATTATGCGTTGGGCCAACATCATATACAATTCAGCAAAAAATCAGTACTATCACTATAAGTTAGGCGACACATTACGCTATACGCATCATGGCTTGGTATTATTTTTCTAGACGATGGATTAGTAACTTCTCTAGGGATCCTTCTAGAAACTTTTGAGATTTTAATAGTACGTTCATTAGAAATAATTAAAATAAACCGCACGAGATCGATTTTCTAGGCCTACTACGGCAAAGTCAACCGTAGGTCTGTCCATTACGCCGGGCCGCGCGCAGAATATTATGTTTACACGACTTCATCACTTATGCCGTTGAGAATCCCACTTAATTTTACAGATTTTAGCAAATTGAACGGTAGGTCTGTCCAATACACCAGGACCGCGCGTCGCATATTTTTGTGCACGGCTGCTTCACTTACGTCGTTAAGATTCTGGCTTTATTTTAGGGTATTGTCTCGTCATAAAAACATAGATTGATAATGCCGGGTGGCGAAAGAAGGACATACATTTAAATTTTTATTTAAATTTCTTCCAAAAAGCTTAATTAGAGGTCATTATAAAAATACGGTATCGCACACCTGAATGTGCCTACAACCATTCATCATTCAATTTAAAGCCAGGAATGTAAGCAATTTGATAATCCTAACAGAAACCAATACGAAAAAGATCATGAATAGAATGTCGCTTCTTTAATTGTACCTACGAATCCGGTTTTATTGTTTATTTTCAAAACGTAGGAGACCTAACAACATTTCGCTATTAAAAATCAATTTGGGTGCCGGAGATTTAATAACGAGTTCACGTCGCTTACACGCTAACCTATCACTATTAGCAGTAAAGATATTAACATAGATATGAAGAAGAGGTAAAAAAAACACCTGCAAGAGCTACATACCTGTCTAAATATGAATGTAACTCTAGAGATGTACAAATTCATTTGCGTAATGATGTTACCAAGTCTGCAATTGCGCAACGACACTTTTTACCTGTCAAGTGATTTGTATCGCGGTACTCGTAGGTATAGATACCTACTATTTGTGTATGAATGCGTTGTATAAAGTTTCTAAAATATTTGGGGCACGAGACAATAAGCCGTTAAGGACAAATTCCGAATCTCTGCCATACTATTTTTATTAGGATAACTTTTCATTTGTACTGTACTCTGTACCGGCGCAATCAATAAATAATATGATAGCTCCAGTAATACGGCCGTGTGAAAATCCAAGTGTTTGTTTAGTTTTACGGAAATTCAGCGCAATATTTGCTGATTACGAAATCATCTAGCCAAGGTCAATGAGAATCCGTCTGTTTTTCAATGACTTTGAACGTAATATATATGCAAATTCGCCTTTAAAATAATAATTAATTTAACTCCTTGCATAATCTTGTGTATAAATATCAGAGATTTTTTAACGTGTACAAGAGTCTTATGATAGGTTGTGGATAGGAAACAACAAACGTGTTGCATCATCGGTATGTTTGCGAGATTTGAAGGAATTTGTACTTTATAGGCTCTTATAAACTATACGCCTCCACAAGTATTTTCTATTGGAATTGATGTTTCATTTGTTATTTTTATGAATATTTCAAATTTGATCTGGTAGCTCTGTTGTCATGGGAATCTATGGGAAATCGAATCAACGATTTCATACAATTTGAACGTTCCCAATAGGATAATAGCTACATTGTCTCAATACCACAAAATATCAAGTTGGGTGGATTAAAATCGGAATTATATTCTCGGAAAGTTTGGCACTAGAAATAAGGTAACTAATGAATTAAGAATCAATATTAATAATTTAAGAATCTAAGTAAGAATCGTGGATCCCTTATCAGGCACAAGAGCTCCTCTTCTCTGATAAGGTATACATGACCACTTATGAACCTAAATATTATATTTTGCAAAATATGTATGTATTAATGTAACCCATATGATCTATATTAAAATAAAAAAAATGATTTCGGTATACTTGAGTTTATGCGCGATGTAACATCAGTGTGTGCAAAATCACTAATACAAAATCTGTAGCTGTAAAGAAGTGCCAGAAAGCATTACATCAATATTGTGTAACCACGTAATCACTTTGCTTATTTATTGTTTTGTAATGGAGTAACGAAGTATACAGAAAAGGGTATATTTTCACCTTAAAGATTGTTAATTTATTGATTAATGAAGAATTTTTTTAAACCCTCATTATATTGGTAACAACAAAAAAATTCAGATTGTAAAATTATTGATATCGGTTGATGATCACATTATGAAAATAAAAGCACACAAAAATAATAATACAGCAATGAACCAAATTCAAAGTCAAGTGAAGGTTTTTTGTTTTTAAGTAATAAAATAAGCAAAATCGGACATAGATTTTTTGTAGAAAGCAAACATCATCATTGTAAAAATGATTACTGGAGAGGAATGGCTCCCATACGGTAATAGCTTTGAAGAGAGAGAAACCCTAACTTACATAATAAATACGAGTACTTCGGAAAAAAAATTTCACAGTAAATGTACTGTAGTGGCACGCTACTAGAAAGTTCGAGAATATTAGTAAGGGCAGCGCGCATTGCACCAGGGCCTCGATTCTCGAAGTCATTCTACACAAACAACGAGTGGTTCGACCCTGTTGGAGTGGAATGACTTTTGACGTTTAGCGTATGTATCTTCGATGAGACTCAAGAATAAGAAAGTCGATCAATGTATGTACTTTCGACGGCGATTGCGAGCGGCCTGGATTGGAGAATCGATACCCTGGAAGTTTCGGGACGTGCAACGAATACGCAGCACTATACCTATCACTTTTGGAGCTTTCCCGAATCTAGTAGACGCGTGTGTTCCTATATAAAAATTAACTGAAAAATTAAAATCAGTAGAAGTATAAAAAAAAAACCTTATCATCTTGACACTGAGACAGCAATACAATCATATCCCTTCTCATTTACAAAAGTCAAATACTAACACTTGAAACACAAACAACGCAATATTTGTACAAACAATCTTCAGAAACTAGAACATAAAGTTTGACACCTCTAAAAATTGGTAATATATTTCAGAAAAACAAGTCGATATGAAAACTGGCTAATAAATAAAAAAATCACAAAATAAAATAGTAATAACAGAAAAAGGCGAAACGGTTCAGTCCTTACTCTTTAAAATAAATTTACAAAATATTATGTAGCATCCCCGAAGATGACGGTGGGAGACGTGGGAGATAATATGTTTAAAACAAATACTGTTAGATAACTTCCTTAGCTTATACTCCCAGTAAGCAGACTTTTGCATCGAAATCCATTCAAAATTGTGTAGTAGGTAAGTCGTTTATTTGCCTACTTGTTAGTAGAGTGAGAACGAGAGTCCGATCGATGAATTTACTGTGGTTGACCTCTAAAACTAGATATCCTATGCGGTAATTTTGCAATCGTGAGGTTCTTTACCGAATTATTATAATTAATCAGATATTCTCAGCAAAAAAATGACAATATCCTAAAATTAGTGATTTCAACCAAAAAAGCCATGACGAAAATTATTCTGATAGCACCGGTAAGAACTAGCACTGACGAAATCTTCAACTAAATTATCAACATGTCTATGAACCACTCGAGTGATTTTCGGCATATTATGCCGAGATTGATAAACGTCTTGAGTGATCGCACGCCATCAAATGCCATTTATGTGTCTCCGTATTAAAATTCAGAGGAAAGATTTTTTTTAAATGAGGTTCGCGAAATTTCCAACTCGACCGCTAAGCCCTCAACTCATATTCAATTCATTGACGCGAGCACTCAAGTGGTTAAAAAACTCTATTCTAAAACAATACCCCTTAACATTCATAAATACAAAACACAAGAAATAACAACTAACACGTGTATTAGAAACACTAGATCTCTGAGTCAAAAACATATCCAACAAGCAACTACAAATACAATTTTTGAGGAACAAAGCCTCCTATATTAAGGTACTAAACTCAAAAAAATAATCCCACTAGACACAAACAATATTATAGCATTTAAATCTGAAATAAAAAGCTGGATACAAAACAAAACGAGATCAAAAATAATAAATACAGACTGAAAACGATACCACTAAACTGCACTAAAACACCGTGTAAAATATTTGTAATTATTTCAGAAGAAGCACTACAAAATATATTTATAATTGTTCATGTTATGCATATTACTAAATTTGAATAATATGTAAATGACATCCTCAGAACGGGAAATCCCAGTGAGGATATCATTGTTACAAAAATTACATCTGTTTGTTAACAAAAATAAAAGAAGATAATAAAACACTTATTATTATTGTTATTATCAATACATCCAATCAAAAATGCCCAACTTAAAGAAATATAATCTATGGACATATGAATACACGCAGAAGTCAGAAGTATGCATGCACGTAGGTGGGTCTTTTCCAATTTATAATACACGTTCAATGCGCAACATGGGAACATGGTTTGATTGGATGGGTGAAGTTAGCACCATCATTTTATTATCATGGGAATTTGTTAATATTACACATTTATTGGAGAAGGTCCGTTGGATGCCCGAGGCTCTCCATTGTGAAATTGGAACAATTTTTTCTTAATTATGTTCTACTCTGTTGGTACGGATTGTGAAAATATGCAAAGAAAACCCATTGGATTGGAGAATCTTTATAGAACATTTTGAGTATGTTTATTTTATGATTTCTTTGAGTTGGTAAGTTTATTCTTGCGTATTTATAGGTACATCTGGGGGTCTAGCACAGTGAAATGGATTGCTGTACCATATCGTTTCGATAGGCGTAACTACTGCTGATTTTATACCGATTTCCGGAGCACGTTCCCGCTATTGATAGCCAGACCGATATTGATAACGCAATAAATCATAAACCGACATATGCTATCAACACTGGAAGATCTATAAATTGACATACCGAAACGTCAAACGTCATACAGTTACGTAAAAATATTAATATATTGGCAATGCTGAATTGAAATACTAACCTAAAAATGTATTGGCAGTGTGCATTTACTTTTTGCCACTAAAAATTGAGTTGAATAGTTAAGCCCCCCCATACCCAATATATACCGATTTATAACAAGTTTCTCGTTAATTATTTAAGTTTTTAAGTTCCACGAAAATTATTTTATTATTTATATGTTATTTTCGAAGATAATATCTATAGGTACATTTGTTATTCCGAAAGGTTAATTATATGAAATTCACTCGATAGAAAATAAAAAAATAATCGCAAAGTAAGCTCCGGAGATTATTAAAAACACGTTTTGTTCTGTTATTTAATATGTTAAAGGCATGAAAAAAATCAGAGTGTATCTTTAAATGCAACTAAATCATTTGTCGAGGGCTTTTTGCTCTATTTTAAACCAGTGGTGTTTTATTAAATATTTTTACCATTTTCGCATAATTATCAAAGTTTTTTAATATTAGAGCGCTCCCTCTAACATTAGTATTTACATATCTCCTTTTCATACCATCTTTGAAGGCTTACTACGGGGCCCTAATGAGGTCTTTATTTACAACTTTCTACGTGAACAAATTTCGTTTCTGCAAGCCCGAACCAATGTAGCGTCACTGCCCCCAACGGATTCAACTCGCTGTGTATACGAGCCAGTATTTTTGAGTAAAGAACGATATTATGAAAAAAACGTGTATATATTGACAGCTTCTCTGATACTTAGGAGGTCGCGTTGGTCGGAATATTTCTTATCAATTGTTAACAGTGCTCGCAAATATCGCTAACTGACATAGATGACGGATTTCGTCAATATCGTATTGACATAGAGCTTTATCCAATCTTCGTAACAGCGGGTTTTTAATAAAACAGTCTTCGAATATAATATTGTTACTGTTATTACAATCACATTACTTCAAAAGTTTTTCCCATTTTTTAAGAGCTTTACTGTAACCGCAGACTTTTAAGGGTACCGTAAACTGGGTGAATTTTGTGAATTTTCAACTAATAATAATAATAATGATTAGTAATAATAATATTAATAATTAATTAACAGATCGAACGATTATTCAAAATAGACCCGATATAGTTTTACATGACAAAATTAAAAAAAATAACTTATATCATTGATGTCGCTATTCCAAATTCCTGTAACATTCAAAAATCTGTTAATGAAAAAATAAGAAAATACACAGATTTAGGAAACGAAATAAAAAGAATTTGGCATTCTCAGACTATAAAAATATTACCATTCGTTATTTCGGCTACTGGCATTATACCTAGCTCTCTCATTAAAAATTTAGGCGTATTAGATCTGTCAAAAAATTTATATATAAAGATGCAAAAGTCGGTCATTTTGAATACATGTAGGATAACGAAAGATTTTTTAAATATTTATGTTGAGGGATCAGTAGGATTTATAGGCCCTGTTAGAAGTTCTACCGAGCCGAACCCTCTGATATGAAAATATCTGGAGTCGGTGAATTTTTTTTCCCATTTGATCTCTGGTGAGTTGACGTGTTGTTGTTCTTGTATTGTTTTGTATTTATTTTACTTATATAATGCACTTGCATAGTGTTGATTGACTAGCTGATCATTTGTGGAAAAGTGAGTGGAAGGGTTTAGTTTTTCCTATGGGGAAGATTTAACCCGCACAACAAAATCGGAAGCATAAAAAATAAATACTAATTTTTTTTTAAATTGACATATTTATTACACATGTTTAAACTGTTCTTACGTGTTTGGAGAGGAGGGGAGGAGGGCAATTGAAGTCACATTTTATAGTGGGCGACTGTTACGTACCATTTTTTATAAGTTTAAATCTCAAAGCATGTTTTAAGTATGTTTGAATATTCAAGTAGATATTAAATAAATACATGGCACTTCATCTGGACTAAACCCAATCATAAAGGCACAGAAAACTATCATAAAAAATTGTTTTTAGGCTATCTCTTCGATCTATAATATTATGAATATGTTTCACGTTCGGCAGATATACTCAAAAACAATCCCCCCGCATATATATGTGAACATACATAAATACTAAGCAAAAATATTAAATACTCGCTGTACTCGAAACAATAACAAAGGTTTGGATCAAATTACTGTAATGCATGCTACTTTTGGTCAACGAAACTTTAGGTACCTTGCAACAAGGTTTTAAAACATTCTTCCAGATAGAAAAACAAATTTGAAAGATAACATAGTAATTTGGATCAAAAGTAATGACAGGGCCTTTACCGGTGCACTCTCCCAAATACGAAGTTATTGATTTAACAAAACTATTGATTGAATATATTTTAATATAAGTGTAGTTATATACATACGTTTTTTAATTAACTTGCACATATATTATTCTGATTTTTATTTCTATTATCCCTAGCATTACCTATTATTTTTATTTTTATCTTACCTTATTTTTTATTTTTATCTTTATGTTTACAAGATTCACCTACTCCAATTCCTTCCCTGTATGTGATCATGTAGGTACATAATATTATATATTCAGAATTGGTTATTTATGAAGGGAAATAACTATTTTAAAGAATACCTGACATCATTAAATTAAGTTCATTTGCTTTATTATTCTTTTTTTTCATTTCAATTCTGTTTAAAATTTCTTTTTAAAATAATTAATTAATTTATCTTTATTTACATCTTTTTCTTATTTTCAGTTAAACCTATTTAACCTATACCTATTTTACAACTGAATGAATCATGTATTACATTTATATAGTTATACACAACTTTCGACTACCATAATACGGACATGTGTCTAGTGTGATAGTCGAAAAGCATGTAAAAAACCTGTATCCAAAAATATTTTTATGAATAAATAAAAAAAATTAAAAAAATATAACACAGGCACTAGTAAGGCGAGTTATGAGAAACCTCAACTTATAAAATTATACATTACGTCTATTCGTTACATTTTTCCTACTGTTATAATTATACCTAATTTATAAACAAATGTATACTATGCACTCTCAACATGTCGATATTTTTGGTTATAGTTACAATTTTTTTACAATTTTTATTTTTTTTTTTTTATGTGACACCTCACAAGAGTGTCCCTGCCTGTGCAGTGCACAGACAGGGGAACTATGTCACCACCCGGTTGGGCGGCGTTGTGAGGCGGAGTAAGGTAGGGGCTGTAGGAAGAGATTTGTTAATGCGGGCCTTGAAGAGGCTCGGATTATAGGAGGGAGGAAAAACAGATGCCGGTAGCTCGTTCCACATACGAGCCGACTTACACAAAAACGAGTCGTAAAAACGGCCCGTTCTCATGAAGCCAACGTCAACCATGAACGGGTGTTCAGTTCGTGTCCGTCGAGTTTCGCGCACGTGCACCGGTGCATCAGGAATCAATGCTGCTAGCTCCTTGGAGCAGGCTCCATTGAAATACCTGTAGAACAGACACAGCATGCCTACATTGCGTCTATGCATCAGAGAAGGCAATCGGTCTGTTAACAACAGATTGTCAATCAGACGGATCGCTCTCCTTTGCACAGACTCAAGCAGGTTTATCAAGTATTTTGGGGCACCAGCCCAAAGGTGGCTCCCAAATTCAATAGTTGGGCGGACTTGAGACTTGTACAGGGTCAGCAGCTGGTCACTGTTGAAGAATCTCCTAGCCCTGTACAAGACGCCCAACTTTTTGGAGGCCTGATTTACTCGGGCTTCTATGGATCCCCGATACTTGAGCTGGTCTGATATAGTAACTCCAAGCATTTCAATGGAGTCTTTATTGGGGAGAGTGCTCCCATCAAATTGCACCAGACAGTCATTGATCTCCCTCTTTGCCGAAATCAGACACGCTTGGGTTTTTGAGACGTTGAAACTGACCAAGTTGGCCTTACCCCAGGCACGAACCATCTCTAGGTGGTGGTCAATTTTTCGCTTCAAAACTTCCCGAGCTGTTCGGACATCATCACAATGAAGATATGCATTATTATTATTTTTATACAAAAATCGATAGCTACTTTAAACATAAATAATTTACGATATAAATGACACAAAACTATTATAATCGTCGAAAAATTTATAAAATGTATCTTACAATTTTTCTCTGTCCAAAAAAATATCTAAAGAAACAGATTCTCAATGGAACCGACAATAGGTTTGAATATAACTAGAAACCAACTAATTTACACTTATTGAATTCAAGCTCGAAAAAAAATCATTAAAAAGAAGTGGTAGTGAGAATTGTGCAGAAATTCGCCGTGGTCAAAGTCACCCCATATTACGGTAAGTAAACTAATAAATAGCTGGTATATAATTTAATTCATTTAAAATATTTAAAAAATAATATCGGGCGTACTTACTTGGGGTAGTAATCCAGTTGCTCGCAGTAGGTATGTCCAGGGGCAGCGCAGGCGGGCGTGCGGCCCGGGGGCGCCGGCACGTAGGTGCAGTGCTCCCCGTACTCGCCTCCGCCCGGGCTGCAGTGGCGCACCACGCCCGGCCCGAGGCCCGGCGCCTCGTCGCCATGACCCCACACCAGCACCTGCTGACACCGTATCATACCCATCAAGAGACACGTCACGTATACAAATATCCACTAACCACCTAACTAACAACTAACCAATTAGTAGACCTCGCGTATAAGAAAACACGTTTTTAATTTTCTCTTATATTATGAATTAAAACCAAAATTTCCGCTCAAATTATATGATTTGTAAGGAGGTACTTACCTACCTGCTTAACCCTTTCAATACCAGAGTTCCTCCCGAGGAACATGAATAAAAAAATGACATCTCTTGATTTTTTCAAACAAATATAGTATTTTGTATATCTATTTAATGCCGTATACTTTTTATACTAGGTTGCAATCTTTATTTCAGCAACAAGTGCTGTAAATAAAATGACAGATCCACTTTTAGACTGTTTTGCTTGGACTAACATACTGTTTTTATGTTATCTTTATATTTGTGCATGTTACCTTGTAAATTAATATGTTTTTTAAGTTTAACAATAGTTTGGCGATAGGTTTTTTTCCTGAAATAACCCTTTGAGACCTAAAAATAATAAAAATCTAATTAAAAAAAAATCTAAATTAGTGAACAAAAAAAAATTATTCACCAAAAATGTTCAAATAATTCTAAAAAAGCGGTACTGAAAGGGTTAATTATAACCATTAATATTTTACATTTTTTTTATTTCAAATAAGGAATTATACAATTTGTCCAAAGAAATGTCACCATCTCAATGACAATTCTTTTTTCAAACCTTCTTCTGACCGGTAGGTACCATAATATCGATTATTCCCATAGTGGGAACTACGAGTACTATCATGCGTACTCTAATATGCGTAACACACAAATTTACCAGATGAATTACCAAATGGTCGAGTTAAAACATGACTACTCCACGCTCATTCAAATAACTATATAACTCTCACAAACTCCCATCCTCATCAAAATTCTTCTGTTATTCCGACTCATTCTCATAAACCAATATCTGTTTTTCCTGTTTGTGTCAGGTCGTTCAGGGATATCTAGTCCTCGATATTTTCTCATTCTCTTGACAATTTCTCCATCAATCTCTCCGTCAATCTGCTCTACGTGTATAAACCATCTAAGCATTACATACTTTGTATATTACTATGTAACTATATTTGTATGATAATCTTTATATATATATATCCTTTCACGGGATTATAAAATTTACGTGCGTAATCAATCATACTAATTTAGGTTGTCGGTGTATGCGTGAAGTGATGTGAAATATTCCCGCGTGAAATTATTCAAGTTCAATGAAATTTAGATTTTCAAAATTAGAACTGATAAACTTCAGACAAGCGATACAGTAGAAGTCAAAATTACTCTATTTTTAAATAATTCTATATTGTAAATTTAGAAAATGATTTTTTTAAATACACCAAAGGTATTCATTCGAAATGTAAATCTCCGACTTGTGAACAAATAAAATATCATATTTGAAGAAAATTGACAATATTTGATTTTGAAAGGTATCCAGAGGGAAAATATTTATTTTATAAATACTTTCAACATCACAAATCCTGCAAATATCAAAAAATCACCCCCTTGAGTTTGATGGTACGAATGTGAAACGCTGTGCATGGTGTTGCGAGTTCCTCGTGTACACGGATGAATATTTATTCATTGACAATAGTAAAAACTCCTCTCGAATAACGCCCACGGCACCATGGCCATTCATAGAATCGCAATGCTGAAATTTGTCCTACCTCCTCTACCTAGTACTGACTAGTGACCTACATGTTCCAATATCTGTACTGCAGCAGCAGTTAGTAGGTATGACCTTAAGGTAGGAGTGGGTATTTTTTATTATTTAATTTATAATGCATACAAGAGACATTAACATAAAAAAATAATAACAAAGAATAAATGGACAACCTTACAATAACGGTTTAAAACAAACAATTCGTAAACATGAAACAATAAAAGTATGAAGTAAAATAAGAGACAACAAAGTTTGGGTCAAGTGAAAACAAGAGATTTTTTGTAATTCTGCGAGCTATACGTCCGGAATCATGGAGGTAGGACTAATAGATGACAAATTCACCCAAGACGGCTTACGTGGTTGAGTGGATACAATCCTTGGCTACGAAACCGGAGGTCGCGGGTTCAATTCCCAGCGTTAAGAAGTATATTTCATTAGTTTGTTTTATTTCACGATTTATTTATTAAAAATAATATATATATAGAAAGACCTACATTCAGAATCGAAACGTTGCTTGAAATGGCTTTAGCCGTGTTTAGTGACCAAATCTAAATGGCCAGATATTTCCCCACCTGCCTCTTTCCATCTTATTTCCCTCCTCACTACCTTCAGCCTCACAACCTACCCATTTGGGGACGCCACTGACTTCAGACGGTTAGTAGCGGTGGGACTATATACTCCAATAAAAAGAGGCTCAAATTGGTTCTTTGGAAAGTAATATGGAACTTTACGGATTTCTTAGTAGACGGTGATTGATATTGATTTTGATTGTGGCCAAGAGGGAGGGTTCTGCAAGGCTATTTATAATTTTAAAGTGAAATTTGATGTTATTTTTGTAACCCGTTTAACGTTACTAATTTGAAATATTCTAGCCGTTTATCATAGTCGGTAAGCAATGTGAAAAAAATGAGTGGGTTGCCGAATAATTCTCTTACATTCCATCGATGAGATTTGTTTTATTATATCTATCATTTTTATTAGCGTGTTTAGATAATAATCTAGGAGCGTGTTCAAAGCATCTAATTTAAATTTAGGTTTACGCCTGACCGCTCATAGAACATTTTGGATTAGCTACAATCCGGTAGGTAACAGTCTAAATTACTAATAGTAAGTAGTCTTCGGTTCTCCCGCCGAAATGGTACTCTGTATTCCAAACTCTATGAGTTAAGACATCAAAACGGTCGACCATTATTGAATACAATGGAAGATCTGTCATCACGTCTATCGAAATTAGCCAAGCCTGTGAATCACATAACAAGCCTTCCTCTACTGAATTAGTTGAACGTACCCTTTCTTGAACGTTCTCGTTAGGCAACAGTTCGCCATAAAACTAATAAAATTACGGCGCACGTCTTTAAGTGCGTAACATTGTTAACGTATTTTCCATAGATTGTAACTAACAACTAACAACACAGACGAGCGGAACATTATTTGGTCGTAAAAATTATTACCAACGGGGTGAAAATTGCTTTGATTGGCGCGCCGCGTAAATAGTTTCAACGCAAAAACTCGAACGTCGAATGTCAGAATTTTGTATTTCTATAACAAACTTACTGATATGAAATACTGTTAATTTATGAAAATATCTGGTCAAATTATTCGCCTTTCTGTTAAAAATGGGACTACGGGCCAGTAACGAATAAATTGAAAGAGTTCCTAACAAAGAATTGGTCAAAAGAAAATGTGTTGTGAGGACGGCGGACGACGGCTAATTATCTATTAGAAAAAGAACACGTGTTCTTGATATATTCTGAATGCCTAATATTTTATTATAGAAAGTTCGCATGCGTCACTATTTTAACAGGATCATTTTTCTCCGTGTGACAGGACGAATGACGACTAATGATGGGTGATCATTTTTATATTTTATTTTATTTTTGAAAACCACAATTTATAAAAAAATTTAAAATACGTGTAATTATTCAACCGAAAAAATGTTTTCACTGATGTATCTTAATTTAGTGAATAAAAAATAGTTACATTTGCCAATGGGGATGAGATGATGGGAGGAAGAGAAAGAGGATGGATCTAGTTTGTGTTGATTAATATGAATTGTATGAAATATAATGTATTGCTTTTAGGTTTCAGAACGTGAGGTGCTGTATTAAATAATCCGAATAACAAAAAAATAACAAATGATAAATAATGAAAATATTTCAGATAATGGTATAAATTTTCAGTTCTATTCTTGAAATTCTGCAAGGGTCAGATACTGAAATAATATATTGCGATTTGCACAAACTAGGCCCAAATGTCAAACTTATGGAAAGATACATAAAAAATCACATATAAATCTATTTAGACCTAGATTTTTGTAAATAAAAAAAATAAATAATTTCGAACTAATTTTTTTTTTAAATTTGAATACCGCACAAGAGACCCAACTGCTCCCAACCGTCTTAAGCCAGTGAGATTATGGCATCCCCAATTGGGGTCTGCTGTGAGGTTGAAGGTTGTGGGGAGGGGATGGAGATGGGGAAGAGGAAGGTGGGAAAATACCTGGCTATTCAGATCTGGTCAAAAAACACGGCTAAAGCCAAATTAAGCAGAGTTTTAATTCTGATTGGCGATCTTGCACCAGGGTTATACTGAGAATATGGAACGTGCTGTAAACATACTTCATATTATTTTTAATGAAGAAATTGTGAAATATAAAAAAATAATCAAATAAATTTTACTTGCGAAAGCCGGGATTTGAACCTTCGAATTGTCCATCGAGAGCCTTACCCCTCGAATAATGTGTATTAATTAATAAGTTTTAAGGTGTGAAAGATATCTATCACCTTGTCAAAAGAAGGTGCACCACTGTCCTGTGTAAGTCAATTAGACCTGAATATATAATGTTCAGTGGAAAGTTTTACAATGGGTTGGTTCCGCACCCGCCCTGACTGACTGACAGCAGCAGCTAGACCTACCCGGCCCTGCACTTGCCGCACTGGCAATGGCAATTGGTAACTGGCAACAGCTACATACAGGCAGACCTCGGTTCAGATTATTCGGGCATGTGACTCAAACGGATATTGAGAACCTTGAGGCATTCATACGGCCTGTTTTATATGATAAAATAAAAATAATTGACCTGTTTAAAACACTTACTCGCTTTCTTGGAATTCGCAAAGAGTAAAATGTACAATAAAATACTGCACATAGAGTACTCCGATTTTTTATTTATTTTAAGATAGCTATCTGAAGGGTGAAAAATAAACGATTACGAAAACGTTGCGCATTTCAAAAAATGATGACCTTCGGAATCTTCCAAATTCACAAATCGTGTATTCACACTTATCCTAATAGTTATAATATATTATGAAATATAATACATATCATTATATGGGACGTTTTTAAAATTACACCATAGTACCAACTGCTACATACTGCCTAGAGCTTGTTGGCATCCCCAATTGGGGCATGTTTTGAGGCTGAAGATTGTGAGGAGAGGATGAAGATGATGAAGAGGAAGGTGGGGAAGTACCTGGCTGTTCAGATCTGGTCACCAAACACGGGCCGCAAATATACTAAACATTATTTAAAATGATTAAATTTTGAAATAAAACGAATTCATCAAATAAAATTAAATCCAGCTTGCTAGTCGAGAGCCAAACCCACTCGACTGCGGAGGCCTCCAAATGTAGGTTCACTTAGTAATAAACATATTAAGTAATTATTCTAAATGACAACTTGGTTAAAAACCACTTTATTTATAAGTTGTCGTTTATTTAATAATAATGTCAAGCCACAAAATGGTTGCTTTCTTTGAAATTTAACAAATTTGTGCAATTTTTGTGTCCAATTTGATTTATTTAGTAATTTAATAACGTTATGTGTCGCTTCTCATTGTTGTAACACGAACAGTAATTTTAATATGTTTATTAAAAGAAAATGCATTTTTCTTTCATTGATTATGTCAAAACGAAAGTGTTGATAAAATATTGTTTAGAAACAAATTCGGTTATTAAAGATACCTTTACAAACAACACTAGTAAACCCAATTAAGAATTTCATGAAACGGTTATACCTTTTGCTTTATTTCTATGATTAAAAGTACTAGAAGACGACAGCCGATGTCACCGACATACTTTTAAATATTTGTTTGTTACCGATTAATGCAGACTCGGTATAAAAAATTATAAATTATTGTCACGGCCGAGAATCCAACCCCGATCAACTGCAGACCTCTTATTATATGACTAATTATTACGTATTTTTTTAAATGTATCCTGAAATTATATAAAATAATAGTTACGTGTACCCGGCGTTATCCTTAGGACATAGACATATACCATCGCGGACTTTTCTGTAGTTCTTTTTAAGATGAACAATTCCGTGATACATATTTTTTTATGCATCTCATAAGGCTTGTCCAGCGTTAGCAAAGTAAGCGCCTGAAAATATTTTTTTACGACTTTTTACAAAACATCGACTTTTCTGTACTTTCTATAATTATGGTATGCTTGTTTTATACATATAAACCTTCCGGAAGAAATTTTCTAAATGTTTGTGAAAATTCTATCAAAATCCGTTGCGTAGTTTAAATGAACTAAGCGTACAAGCAGTCAGTTGCGAATAGCAACTTTGTTTTATACTATTTAGAAATTCTTATTAAAGCTTAGTGCTAAATCACTATTTTGATTATTTTTTATAACAAATTGGTGTACATTATGAATACCAAAAAATATGCTTTAGATAAATTGAAGGTTTTCCTATCGTTTCGCTTGAGTAGAATACAAATATAAAAATAAATTACTTATTAAAAAATATAAATTTAAAGTACTAAAAAAAAATTTTTTCAATAGAAATGTATGAACGCGTAAAGGAAACAACTTTTTAAAAATACATTATTTATAGCTAAGATTATCTCTGACAGTTTCACTTGATTAACTTATTTGCTTTCTTATAAAATTATTTACAAATTAAATAAAAACCAGTTTTATGCTTGAAATCGAACGTTTTTAGAATCCGTTTGTCAAACGATTTTAATGCCTATTTCCTACAATATAAGGTATACCAAGAATATACACATTTTTGGCTTGTAGCTTCCTCTTAAGAACAGTGTATTTTAGAATAATTTCAGAATGTCACGTATATGTATAACGTTCTTTTATAAATGATACTTTTCTTATATATCAACAATATTATGCTGAGTTATGAAATAAATTTATATTATTTATGTAGGCAACGCATCATAAATTAAAAGAAAACCATTTAGGTATTATTTCGCAATTCTTGTTTTTGTTGTTTGCATTTTTTTAATTGAAAGGACGTACCTAAAGACTGCAATCCACCGAAGATTTCAATAAAATTATCAATACAAATATCATTTGATAACTCAAAACAAAATTTCTTATATAAAAAGAGTAGGCTTCAATATACTCGTAGTATTATGTTTTAAAACTACAACTATCTATTGTGAAATAGCTATTTCCTGATAATACACCGTATTTAATATCGGATTCCCACACGAAAATGTAAGAAAATAAAGGAAATTGATTTTCCAACTGGGTTTTTTCCTCAAACAATGATTTGCAGTATAACAAAGCACTGTCGTGTTTCACACATCTCGTATTAATCACACTGGAACATCAAACACACCATTCATTGGGAGTTATTGCATAAAACATTAAAAAAATACTTCGTCTCTCCCACACTAAACTTTTGACAGTACATTGTATTCCTCATCTGAACTCAATAGACGGCTGCAGACAAACAGAGATCAGATTAAACTCTTAAATAATATCTTCATAATGTGCGAACTCTCAACTAAAACCGACAAACAAATATGAATGCATGCAATTACCGTTATAACGATAAATATCACTGGGCGGTAAAATATATCGACCATTCCGGCAAATTTAATTTGTCTTTTATAAAACAAAAAGCTGACAAATAAAACTGAAGTAAGTATTTTTTTAATATGTCATTTTTATCATCACAAAGCTCCAAGAGAGCTGTAAGATTTGTCTATCACTTGCGTTCTGTTTTTGTTCACTAAACACGTGGATAATAAATCTCGCGATGTTTTAATCAAACGTCACTTTTGATAGCGATTTCGTGTTTGCAAAATCTCAGCACTCAGCTGTCGGGCAAAGCAGACTCGCGACTGAGGCTATTGATAGCCGACTGAGGCTTCGAGACGCTGAGGCTTGCTGTACCACGTCCAGTGGCTAGACCGTAGACACCCGTCATTCTAGCCTCCACCCGTCCTCTGGCTTGGCTACTATCGCTTTCTTTACACCCGGCTTCTTTATCAGATACGCGGGCAATAGTCGCACGGTTTACGTCACGCGCGGCTCCGCTTTACGTGACGCAGACGTGACATTGGACCGATTCGAAATGCGAACAAAAAGACGACTTCAGAAGAAAATTGGTCCATAGGGAAAACCCACGAACCGTAGATACAAGCAGATTGTGCGAAGATAATGGACAATGGGATTGAGCTTCCTCAACATAATATTTCGCATACCATCGATTACCCTATTTTGAAAACTTGTCGTATATACAGGGTGTATCGGTACGTACAGCTTTTCCTTAGCACATTTGGAGTAAAAAATGTTATGGGCACTTTGCTGTCCGGTAACATTTTTTTTCAATTAAAAACAAAAAATGATAAAAAAATCCACACTCCGTCACTGTCATTGGCATTGTTTCTCGTGTTCAACAGCTGTTATTAGCAAGTGTGTCAAAAAGCGTCTTCCCTCTTTCATACACACTAAATAATAATAGTTAAAAATGAGACGAATGGTGCTATGCCATTTCGTTGTGATTGTAAAAGCGCGCCAATGTAGGTACGTACGTATATTATTCAACGAAACTTTTTTTTTTTTTTTAATTTATTTATTTCATCAAAAAATTACAGAATATATATAATATATCATTAGTAAGTTGTATAATTATATGTCAGTTAGAAACAATGAAATTGTTGAAAGAATAATGTTACAATAATACGGCAGTTTCTAATATAAGAAAAAATATATATGAATGTAAGAGTGTTATATAGAAATGGCATAATATATTATATTTTAGGTTGTGCATAACCTGCCTCACTAGGCGAACCTGTATTGAGGCAGAATTTTTAGTTAATTATTTCTCCATTTTGTCTATGGTTTGCTAATATGTAAATGTTTAAAATGGGTTCCCATACAGCAATCCATTATTTTAGGTTACATTATTGTTTACATATTGAAGATACAGATATAATAAGTTTAAACACAATACATACTAAAATAACTCACTGTGACAAGGCATTTGGTTACTTTTCATTATTGTTTGCATTTACACAATACGTATATAGTAAGTTTTAGCACCGTACATACTGCAATAACTGTCAATGACAAGGCGTTTGGGTGAGGGCACCAGTGTAGGCTCGATCATTTGAATAAATCCAAATTTTAACATTTTTTTTAAACTCTTTCCGTGTTTGACTCTCTTTAATATTTTCCGGGAGCATGTTGAAGATCTTTGTGGCAAAGTAGCCAAAGCTACGTTGACTAAAGGTGGAAGAAAGTGCTGGAACTTGCAACATGTCTTTGTTCGAATTACGCGTAAATCTAAAGTTAGTTTTTTTTTCGTAAAGCACGTGTTTGTTTTTAAAGAGATGCATGAGGATAGTTTTTACATAGATCTGTCGAACATCAAATACTCTCATTATGTTGAAAATTAAGTTACTGTTTGCAGTTTGAGGAAGTTTGAGAATAATTTTCATAATTGTTTTCTGCGCCTTTTCAACAGGATCTAGAGCTGATGAAGTACCCCCTCCCCATGCAATGATACCATACTCAATGATAGATTGGGTTAATGCAAAATAAATCGTTTTTAGAATTTGTAAGTTAAGGAAGTTCCTTACGGATCTGAAGAAATGTATTGTTTTCCTAATTTTATTCGCAATGATCTGAGTATGTATATTCCATTTGAGGTATGGGTCAGTGGTGAGGCCGAGGTACTTCATCTGTGGAGTTCGCTCTATACAGGGGCACTCATTGCATACATTAGAATTCGTACAGTTATGTATTTTTATGGAGTAAACATCATTAGGTTGGCCTGCAGTATTGATGCTTGAAGTGATATATTTTGTTTTTTTCGTGTTAAGGGTAAGCGTGTTTATATCTAACCATTTTTTAACTAAGTTAATATTTTTTCAGCTTTTTTAAATACAGCTGACCAATTGTTGCCTTCAAACAGTAAGACAGTATCGTCGGCAAAGCTAACAATGCTTCCCTCAATTTCAAGGTTGCAAAAGTTGTTTATATACAGTAAGAACAGAGTTGGTCCCAATACGCTTCCTTGTGGAATTCCATAGTCAGTTGAGCGCTGGTTACTGAGGGTATTGTGTATTTTAACCTGTTGTTTGCGTCCATTTAGGTAACTTTTAAAGAAGTTTAGCTCTTTGTCCGTGATGCCGATTTTTTCAAGTTTTTTAATTAGTTTAAAGTGTGATATTGTATCAAAAGCCTTAGAGAGGTCTAAAAAGATTGAAATACATTTATTTCCTTTATCAAGGCTTTTTACAATGAAGTCTGTCACCCTGGCAATGGCATCTGAGGTACTTTTGTTTTTTTGAAAACCATATTGATTTTTTGAAAGTATTTTATGGCTCTCGATGAATTTTAAAAGTTGTGTATTAATAAGGTTTTCAAAAACTTTAGACAAGCTATTCAGTAAAGTAATTGGTCTATAGTTATTGATATCTGACTTGTTTCCAGATTTGTAGATGGGAATTACGATACTTTTTTTTAGGTTAGAGGGGAAGTAGCCCTGTGTAATACTTAGGTTTATAAGGTATTCTAGTGGCAATGTAATCTCCGAAGACAGCGTTTTAAGGATTTTGGTTGAAATTTCGTCTGGTCCAGCAGAAGAAGTGTTTTTTAGAGAATTAATTGTTTTGAGAATTTCTTCCTGTGACACAGTTTGGAATAGAAATTTTGTATTTATGTTATTTGTTTGAGCCACTGTATTGGTAGATTGGGTGATTCCGCTCTGGGCAATTTGAGAAGCAAGATTTGGACCGATATTAATAAAAAAATTGTTTACATGATCAGCAACGAGCTTAGGATTTTTTGTGGTTTCAACAATATGTCCATCAATGGAAAGTTTATTTATGCTCTGTTTCTCTTTTGTAGTTTGCGAGTTTGTGGCTTCTCTAAGTATTTCCCATAATTTTTTGGGATTATTGTTACTTTCTTTAATTCTTTCTGAGTAGTAAATTTCTTTTGCTTTTCTGATGACGTTACAGCACATGTTTCTATATTTTTTATAATAGTTTAATGTTAGTTGGTCATACGGATTTTCTTTGGTTTTTTTGTGTAGCGTGTTTCTTTTGTGAATGCAATTTATAATGGAGTAGTTAATCCATGGTTTCAAGGGTTTCAATTTGTTACTTATATTTTTGGTCATCGTCAGGGTATGGTGGTGTAATTCGTTTTTCAAATAGTTAATAAAGTATATCCATGCGTCCTCCGATTGTTTAATTTGGAAGAGTTCTTGCCATGATTTGTTCTTATATTTTGAAAGTTGATTTTATTGTATGCTAAAGGCAGGCTACATTTATTTATTTGGATAGGTGTTTGTAGTGCAAAGATAGTTGAATAATGGTCCGTGATAGTTGATTTGTAGACGATACTTTTAGATGGTTTTTTTGACTTTACCATAATGTGGTCAATGCATGATATAGATCCATTTGTCGTTCTTGTTGGTGAGTTAACGGTACTCACTAATCCATGAAATTCTAGCATGTTGATATAGTCTTGGCTTTGGTGGTGTTGGTTGCTCGGTAGTATGTTAATATTTAGATCGCCCATTATTATGATATTTTTGGTATTGGAAAGATTTGAAAGTGTGCAACTTAGACTGTTTAGAAATGGCGTGATGTTACGAGTCGATGGCGAGCGGTATATAGCGAGGATAACTGTATCATTGTTGTATTCTATTTGTGTGCAACTTGCATCCTGAATTTTTAGTTCGGTTACTGTGAAGTTTTGATTATTTTTTGTGTAAACAACAATCCCATCGTTCTGATTATCAAACGTAGTTGAATTGTGTGATGTGTAATTTTTTATGATTTTAGGTGTATATGTGTTTGACAACCAGCACTCGGTCAGAATGATTATGTCGAAAACAATATCTATGTGGTGAAGTTGAATTAAGAGTTCGTCAAAGTTTTTATTTATGGATCTTATGTTTTGGTGCATAATTTTTGTATTGGCAGAGTTTCCAATCAGGCGTTTACACATATTAGTATCTGAAGTTGCGTAAGAAAGGTTTTGGTTGTGTAAATCCTCATCAAAAAATTCCATTGAGAAAGGCATGTTGATATAATAATTATACGAAAATTAGAAAAAATAGTTTATATGTTTATGGGAGCTCCACTGTCCGTGGCAGTTACCGGGAGTTTCACCCTAGTTGCAGATAGAGAATTACCGAAGTGGATAATTATTGTTGTAGTTCGAAACAATAAATGTAAAGTTTCTCCTTACCGTTTGATTATGAAGGGTGATCGGGCCAATAACTAACCGACGTTGGAGCTCTCCAGAAGCATCTAAACCATTTTTAACAGATCATCAGCGTGTTTCTCCTTCTTTTTTTCTAATCATAATTTTTGAATCTTTGTACCACACATAATTATATCCCCTTTCTTTCGCCTTTGATTTTGTTCTCCATAGAAGGTCTTTGTAATGAGGACTGAGAATTTCGCTGATGTAGATTCGTTGACACTCTGGATTTTGCGCGGTGGCTGAGCTTAAAAGTTTCCTGTTTGTAAGAAGTTGGTATCTCTTTTATCTATTGTTTAGTTTAATATGTATTTTTGGGGGGACTCCCGGTCGTTTATCAGGTATCCTCCTCACTTCCACTATATCTTCTCCTTTTATATCCACTCCTGCAATTGAAGCCACCCGTTTTATAGCATCAGAGGGCTGCTATAAAACGGCTATAAACTCGAATGAAATATTGCCAGATGGGTTTTCAAACCGTGACAAAGGATAAAACATTGGTGACATGTGGTGAAAATATGAATGATAATTTTTTTATTAAAAAAAAATGTTACCGGACAGCAAAGTGCCCATAACATTTTTTACTCCAAATGTGCTAAGTAATAGCTGGTTAAAGTTTGTCGGGTACGTGCCAATACACCCTGTATAGTATCCGGGATCTCGTAGTTAACGTACGAAAATTGATGATTTTATTAAGTTGTGAGACTGAAAGTAGTGGGGAGGCGAAGGAGATGGGGAAGAGGAATGTGGGGATATACCTGGCTATTCAGATCTGGTCACTAAACACGGACAAAACCATTTGAAGGAACGTTTCCTTTCTGAATGGTGGTCTTACACCAGGGCTATACTGAGAATATATTCCACTCTTTAGCATGTAGCAAATATACTATACATTATTTAACATGAGTAAATTGTGAAATAACAGTAATTAATCAAATTTGTTATCTAAATTTAAACGGAATTAATAAACGTCGCTACGCACCCAGTATCTTTGTGCGTATGAGGGGTAAGAGGGGACTGCGGGCGGGACTTCCATTTAGAGAATATTTGGATGTAGTCATTTTGATACTGTTCGTATTAGATGTTACATGTTCGATCTTATATCTGGTGTCCAAATAATCCAGCCTCAACCTGTGGCGGCTCGTGACTTTTGAGTTGATAAAGTGCCAAGATTGAAAACTACAATACTATTGATGTTGTTTTAACACTTTTTTTTTAAATTCGGTTTTCTGTGTGAAGAATTTCAGGAATTTTCAGTTTGGCACTGCACCGAATTCCCAAAAATCTTCATACAACAAAATAAAGATTTGAATCAAAAAATTGTTTACAGTTACAACATCAATAATGCCGTTTTTTCAATATTTGCACTCGAACACATTCAAGTCACGAGCCGCCACTGCTCATAACTCACGACATACCCAGTCTCAACTGATGTAAATACGTCATTAATTGTAATTTTTGTGAAATTTATTTGAAATTACTGTTTTTCACAATAAATACCCTAATTGGGGATGCCATGGACCATAGAATAAAGAAGAAAACTAGAAGTGCATGAATGGACACAAATGAGCTTGGTACATTTTGATTCTAGATCAAGCAGTTTAGTCTGTCTCTCTTACACTTGCCTGAAGTTGTATAATGCCATCCCATTTAAATTTTGTAATAATGGAGAAACACAGTCTTCTATGGAAATATGTAATTTTGGCCCAAATTGGGCTTTGTATTGTGCCAGCTGATGTGTACTCCTTTTCTCCACTACCTACAAATATAATATGCATGTATTATACAAATAAAACTTCCGGAAGAAATACTCTAAATAATAGTGAAATTTCATTAATGTTCGTTGCGTAATTTAGAAGAACTAAGCGCACAAACAGACAGACGCAGATAACTACTTTATTTTAGTATAATAGAAATTTGGATTACGAAAAGTGTTCACATTAAGGCGATGCAATACGAATTAATGCAAAATCACACAAAATTATGTGTTTTTGGTTTGAAAATTTGATCGCTTGATCGCTTGGAAATATTATAGACGCTTAAATTAAATATTATAAGTAAAACAGCATATTGACCACAGAAGTAATCAAGTATCTTTTGGATAAATCTTTTTATAAGCCTAGAAAAAAATAAAGCGTAAAAAAAAATACTCCTACTTAAAATCTCCTTATGAATCAATTTTCGAATGCAATTTTATTGTAGAATGTTGCAAATTAAGTTCTTTACAAAATGATTGGAAATAAATTTAACATTTATTCCTGGATTTCCTAAAATAAAATAAAACGTGCATTTTGGCGATGTTTTTTTTATTAACTAACACAACGAATTTGTAAATAAGAATCAATATAATGCAAACCACCCAAGATTGTACCGATTAGTATCCGCTATATAGACAAAGGCACCTTATTTTTTTTTTTTTAATTACCTGTTTATTTTATAATTTATAATTTTTTTTGAGCCTCCTGTAAAATTTGATAAATTGGGTCATCGTCGAACGAGTTTTACAGTTTATTTTGATAATCTTAAATAATTATTATATTTACTTATGTTTCTTGTATTTTAGACAAATTTTACCAGCGTGCGGTTACGGGCGTAACTGGGTGTCAACAGGTTTAACGGGAGCATTATTTTTATTGATTGTTATGGCCGCTCCCGAGTTCAAGTAATTTTTTTACTAGTGGATCCCCTTAAAAGAGAAGAAAGACGAACAATGCGTGATGTGTGATTATCAAACAGTATCTCCACATTATGGCAACGGATTAAAACGAAGTTTAACTAAGTACTAATACGCTCCTAAACAGTGCTCGCTTTCTCCACTTTAGTCTAATTCATTTGAAAATAAACAAAGTAAACAGCAGGCGGAGTCGTAAGAATTGGTGAAGTGCGGTGACTGTGGACTATCATAATGCGTGGCACGATGCACTAGCGATGCCGGAGCCCGGATAACCCAACCGTTGTTAACCCACGCTCAACGTAACCGATCATCGCTCAACATAAGCTAGGGTGGATCATCAAATTAACAAAAAAAACAAATGCGTGGGTGGAAACATGGGAAAGAGGAAGATAGGGAAGTGCCTGGCTATTCAGATCTGGTCACAAAACACGGCTAAAGCCATTTCAAGCAATATTTCGATTATGACTGATGGTCTTTCACAAGGGCGTTACTGAAAGTATATAGGATTTGAATTTCACCTTTGTTTTCAGGAATTAATGAATGAATGAATGAAGCGGAAATTAAACTACTTCCCGATACCCGTTCGAGCTGAAACTAGGCAGATAGACTCGTTGCAATGCATTCCATCATTCTTTTAGTGGCCATCGGAGGACATTACAGCAATAAATATCCGAAATATATGTCGGTCCTACCCGATCGGCATTTTGCGAGGTTATTAAAGTTGTTGAGTCCAATTCCTGGGTAGGAAGGTTCAATCATCAGTAAAAATAGATGCATTTTAGTAAACAAACTTGTTGACTTTTTGATGAATTAATTATGAATCAACCTCCGGAGTCGTTGCCAAAAATTGCAACTACTCAACCACGCAACACGGAGGCCCGTCAACCTAAAACGCATTAATAGATCATTGCATTTGATCAGGCACGTAACGATTTTTTTAGTTTGATGATTAAAGAAACCTTGAAAACATGTTGTTTATGATGCTGAAGTCTTGGATTTACCTAATTCATAGATGCGACCAAATCTTTCCTAATTTTCTGTTCTATGTCTTTCGTTTGATTGTATTTCAATTTAAGGTTTTACTCATCAAGTTATTCCAAAAATATTAATTTATGGTAAAATATTTCTACTTGTAGCATATTCAAGCTTCGGCATAGGCTCAAAGGTACTAAATATAGTGTACATTGGATCAGACAAATTAAAATGAGGTTATAACTTACATAGTCATATTATACATCTTTTGAGACCCTTGGAAACCACCTCTAACAACAACAAAAACTTGCCCCCCCCCTGGATTGATCGAAAATAGTAACATAATGTTACTTTATTTTAAATCACTTTGTGTTAGCATAAAGAAAGTGTGGAGAGACAGAACGTTGGCCAGCCTGGAGCAACATCATCGCCAGGTTGGCGACGCACCGGTGTTACGTGAGCGTCAAGCGTTACTAAAAATATTTTGCCCCCCCCTAGAAAATTTTCTGCGGGCGCCCATGTGGCTTTGGACGCTTGTTCACATAACTACTAGTTTTAACCTTAATATTAGAAGGTTTAAGGATATTTAAAGAGTAATAATGATATATGCACCGTTTATTACTGTGTCACCTATTGTGCTATGCCCACCCTACCGTACAGGTGTACACCGTACACCGGACACAATAACAAAGCTAACTCACTTTTGACTCTTCGCCTATTATGTTCTCCTATTGAATATGCCCCAGATAAAAGCGAAAGTGAGATCTAATGCTCGGACGTTATCGGCTGGAGCCGTTGTTGGGCAGCAAACAAACAAACATTCATTGTTATTAAATACAAATTAGCAAAGTGTGGTGACAAATGATTCATAACCACAAACATTAATAAAGTTGTGTCCAATTGCTGTAACAACAGATTAACAACAAAGCATTACTACAATCTAAGGGTCATCCTTAAAAAACCATTTAGGTACCCCAGTGATTTATTATTCGAATTGATACGAGTTCTTGATGTGAGGCAACTATACATAAGCAAAAGTATATTACATACACAAAAACATCTTCACCACTACCCTTCCGTCGACCATATTCACGACACCCTTCATGCAGGAAGGAATCTAGTAGTTCCACTTATTACTAAGACATCCCTTGCTCAAAGACAATACCATTACTGGCCGAAAATGTTTAACCTCATTCATACCCGATACACGGAAATTGAAAATTTGCACGCATTCTGCGTAAATCGTTTAACAATTGGCTTTTGGACTTAGGGAGAGTCGAGAGCGAACATATGCTAACTTACAGATTAACAACAAATTTAATTATTTAATATTTTTTAACTCTAGACCTAAAATTCCCACCACACTTCACAAACTCAAATAACACGTACTACAAACATTTTTTAAATCAGTTAAAATAATAATTCTTGCACATATATTATTACACATCATAGAAACAATGAAAAAAATTAAGATGCTTACCTAACTTATAACTTATATTGTAAACATTAAAGTAATTTCCACATTGTTATGTATTTTTGTTACATTACCTATTTCATATGAATTAAACCTATCAATTTGATTGTCCTGAAACGGGAAACTTTCCCAGTTGGACAGTCGAAGATTCATTATTCTGTAATTATATATTTTTTAAATTTATTAAATACAATACAGTAAGTCGTTTCCAAGTGGTGTTCAATTTTATCCGCGTTTTTAGTTATTTTTGTGGAAAAATATATCCTGTCACAAAAATGAACTTATGCTTTTATCTTTACCTGATACTTAACTTGCCTTAAAATAATATAATTTTATTTTCATCATATCTAATACCCACTGCCCCACACCAACTTTCGAAATTACGTGACTGCTTTTGTAATCGATGAAGAAGGTAAGCTGCTCACAGAAACCCAATTTTTTCACACCTAATGATTTAGATCATGAACCGCCACTGCTTAGAACATTTTTTAAGACTTTTAACAACAGATTTCCGAAGCCCTTAGAAACCCGCAGTTCGATAGCACTATATTATTACTATACTATATTACCTAAGATTAAATCATGACAGAACTACATATCTTTGCAGTTAAGGATGACGCTACAGTAGATATTGTAGATTCTACTTTTTATTAAATGAATCCCATCAAAAACCTGTGTAAGTTTGAATTTATTCTTCATCGTAATAATCTTCTCAGAAGACTTTAATGTAAAAAAAGGTTTCCAGAATTTATTATTTTAAAATAAGGTTTCCAGATACCCTTGGAGTGTGCTTCATATAGCAAAGTAGTGTCGGTTGATAACATCAAGTGAACTTTCAGCAATTAACGGAAGTTTTGTAAGCGTTCTGAGAACCGCTGGCAGGCCTCACGTATTCGGTTCCTGGTATGCTATGCCACGATGTGCCTTGATTGGCGATGTTCACACAATGAACTTGTGACACTCACAATTTGCACTACATGCTATAATATAAGTGAGATGTGTCCGATAAGCCCAAAGGAAGCGAAAGCCGAACGTACCTCGTCTACAAGGTGTTCTGGTCTGGGGAATACCTGGAAATCCCTGAAATTATAAGACGCCTACCGATTTTTAATTTTGAAGCAGAAATTCTGAAGGATATCCAAATTTGAGTAGATCCGCTTGCATATTTTGAATGAAATATTTACACATCCTGAAGATTCGTCATGGTGCGATGCGCGGTACACGATACTGCATTAGAAATCTTCTCAGTGGATATTCACACATCATGAGGATTCGTCATGATCCGATGTGCGGTACACGATACTGCATTAGAAATCTTCTCAGTGGATATTCACACATCATGAGGATTCGTCATGATCCGATGTGCGGTACACGATACTGCATTAGAAATCTTCTCAGCCGATATTCACACATCCTGAGGATTCGTCATGATCCGATGCGCGGTACACGATACTGCATTACAAAAAGTATAATAATAATATTTGGAAGTTTTTTATAGTTTCGTTTTGTTAAAAAAAATCACCTCAAGGGGGCAGGAACATAGACCTAGGTACCTAATTTTGCACAGGGTTTCTAAAACCAAATTATAGATATTTTTAATTATTATTAAAACACATAAATTCTTAAATGTATTAAAATAGGACTATCAAATGCACTTTTCCGGGAATCTGTCTGCTAATAATGCATGAATTAACATAAGCCTAATTCACACGACGACAGGACAGCATTGTTTCACCTCCGGACCCATTGTCCTAGTGTAAACAGAAGTTTGGAGGACGGGAAAATGAACTAGTCATATGTCCTAGAGATATCTCCGCAGGACAATATCTTAAGCCCGTCACCGCGTCCGGCCGCATTTTCCTCGTGTAATCGCTCTTGGCCAGTAGGACAATAGCCAGTGGTTCCGCGCGTTCGTATCTCGGCTTTTGGCGTTCTCGGCGCTCGTATCTCGTATTTCGGCTTTAAAATGTCGTGTAAGTGGAACAATACAATACATCTTGGCATAAAGCGGCCGCTACACTACTCGCTGCGACGCTTCGACGAAGTTAGCCGAAGTTCGAAGTGCGTGCCCACACACTCGTGCAACTTCGCGAGTAACTCAGTCCAACTCAGTCAGTGATTGGTTTATTTATGCCGTGACGCTTCGAGTCCTTTGACTCGGGCGCATTTACCGACAACAATCGGAAGTCGGGCGAAGCCAAGCGAAGTTGCCCGAAGCGAAGCGAAGTTCGTGCCCACACTATCGTATTCGGTCAACTTCGATCAACTTCGCGAGTAGTGTAGCCGGGCTATAAAAGATCTAATATTGTTCGCAAATTCGCTCGTGACGCGCGTCATCGTGTATCCGTTTTCGCAGCGTTCCGCGTTTTAACTACGGTTGTATTGTCCCATCGTCTTGCGTAATCGAGGCTGTTTACGGAGCTGGGGCAGGACAATATTCTATTGTTTTATTTATTGTCCCCGTGTGAACAAGGCATTAGCTTGTCAGAAATGTATCTATAATAAGTGTTGTAAAATAAATATTTATGGGGGAAAAATGCGGGTTGAATAATATACCTAATATGATTGGTAATGTTATATGTACCAACATCTACAACGGGAAATGTCTTGGATGTGCAATGGTTAATTTATTACTCCCAAAACAACGTTTGAAAGCAGAAGAAATCATTTCATCTCTGCAATGAATTGACGAGTTTTAGTAAATATAGGTATACAATAGCATACGCGTATAAAGGCTCTGCTGTACGGTTGAAAAAATTATGAATTTTGAAAATTTTGTTTGTCGGAAACCTGTATTTTACGGAAAATGACATATTTCCATGAAACAACTGTTCCATTTAGCCCAATAGCCCAGCGCTCTGTCTCACTTATACTCGCCTGATACCTTAGATCTCCATACCATTTGAATTTCGTAAACACAGTTTTGTATTTGAAATTTAAGGCCCGATTGGGGGAAAATAATAGGACGTACGGACATAGGCACCTAGGTACTCAAATTAAAATACCTGAATGCTTCGGTTACTACCCTGATGTTGGGGGTCCAATTTATCTGCTAGTTGAGTCCTTCGTCATTGCACACGTAACATTTACCACTTATAATAATTGTACTTTATAAAAAAAATGTTTGGCTATCGTATCCCGGAAACTTTGGTCTTTCTTTATAAAAATATATACTTGCTTACCTAATCTATCTCGCAGGTATATTTGTAAATACATACTCGGAAAAAAGGTAGAGTTACATGAACACCTTGTATGTAGGCGGTGTGTACGTTACAGCCAAAGTCTTTATTTTTAATACCCCACAAATCTCATCCCTGGAGCCAGTGAGACTATGGCATCGCCAACAGGGATTATAGTACCGTTAAAATGTGTGAAAAATTTATAGTTTTTTTTTCTGATTTTTATTCTAAAAATATGTAATTTTAGTTAATAATTATTGATTTTAAAAACTATCTGCGAGCGCACATTCCAAAACGATTCCAACTGGCCACAACGTCATTATGACATAGAAAACGCCACTTGTGACGGATTTAAAGATTAAAACATAAAAATACCTTCATTGTCGTAATTTATTTCTTAACATTTTGAAATGAATAAAAATACAGTGAAAATACCCTAATGGCATATTTTGTGAGGGTGATGGTAGTGGGGAAGGGAGGGAGATGGGGAGAGAAGAGTGGGATAGTACCCGCTATTCAGATCTGGTCACCAAACATGGCTAAAGCCATTTCAAGCAACGTTTCAATTCTGAATGGTGGTATTACACCAGGGCGACACTGAAAGTATCTTCCACTCTGGAACATGCCTCAAAAATAATACTTTTTATTTATAATGAATTAATTGTGAAAGAACACAAATTAATCACATATAATTCACTTGTGAACGTCGGGATTTGAACTCGCGACTTACGGACTGCCAGTTGAGTACCTTACCTCTCGACCACGGAAGTGATGATGATAGCTGGAGGGCAACATAGCGCTAATAGCAGTTCCTACCAGGATTCTGTTAGTTACATTAAATTTCAAGATCTATATAGATAACTGAAAAGTTTGTCATGTGTCATATGTCATGACAAGACAAAATATTTTGCCGCCAACCCTGGACAAAAGAAATACAAGGTCAGATGCGAAAAACTTTAATTGGCCCACCTGGTACGAAATTATAATTAAACTGATGACTAGACCTGTATTAGAAGTTTCTCCTACTCTTCCCACGCTACTTTAAATGCTACTAACTTATATGAACATCACGGAGGAATGCAGTAAAGAGGCAACCCATCACGACATATCTCCCAGAGGTCATGGCTCATGACACGGAGACACTAAAAAAATAATTATGTAGGAATATTGACCTATTTTGCCCTAATTATTTTGAAGTGGCACTTTCATTTTGAGTAAGGCATCAAAAAAATTCCGAATAATCTGTGAGTTGTCGGGAAATTCGTCGATTTAGGAAAGCAGTATTTGTTCAAGATGGTTATCTTCGCCATCGACAGCATATGGACAGTTTTATCTCCCGGCAGCGTTACAAAGCCCATACCGTTTCAGTTGCGGTGATGACTGAAATATAGTAGGTTTTGCTGTGGAAAACATTCTACAAAGCCTGTATCATTTCAATCGCGGAGGCGAACAGAGTAAGTCGAAAGAAGTAAGTTGCAATTGAGGTGGTTTGGTCGCGTATCCGGAAGACCGAATTGTAAACTGAAAAAGAGTGCGAATCCACAGGAAAGAGTCAGGGCCGGTCCTGTGCAGGCGTAATTGGAGCAGTCAAGCCTCCAAGAAGCCAGGACGCTGATAATAAACTAACACAGCGACCGCGTCCTTGAGGTTTTAACCAGCGCGAGGCGCTGTTTGGCTCAGGGCCGGCCCTGGGAGAAGCTAGGTTCAAATGGAGCAGTCCGCTCCGGGCGCCAACGAGCCAAGGCGCTAATAATACCTAATACCGTTTGGTTTAGGTAATAATAATGTCCTTAATACGAAGGACACGGACGCCTGGAGGTGCATTGTCGAGGCGATGAATATGACAAAGGGAAGAAGATGAGTTGAGATATCGCATTAAAAAGATATTTTTAAAAGACTGACATATTTGTCATTTATTAATATACCCCCAAGTATTTTCTTAATCATACTAAAAATGTTTCTTTACTTTCAACAAAATAATAACACTATTATAATTTGGTACATAGTGATATTAACTCGCATTTATTTTTCACATGTTAATCACTCCTAATGTAGGTGAAATTAGGGCGCGTGCGGGTAGGTGCGCCCTTGAGGTGATTTTCTCACTAAAACGGTGCTATACAAATGATCCAATCATTATTGCTTAACGCTACATTGATACGATGGGCTTCTGGAACAGATTAGTCAAGAGATTGTAATAATCAGCGTCGATGCCGTCCCTGTGTTTCTACCTTTATTGATAGCAATCACTACTGGATTTAAAACACAGGTAGGTATATCTAATACCACCTATGTCTAATATCTACACATGAACTAGGATCTGATACCTGCCTCTAGCACTCATTATGCCAACTGACAGCTTCGTACGTTATTTGTTATCTAGACCAGGGCTTCCCTAACTGTGAGTCGCGACGCCCCGGGGCGCCGCGGGATCATCCCAGGGGCGTCGCGAGGCAATCTTTTGAAAAATATTTTCTCGAAAATCTGGAGCAATATGACTGGGTTAGAAACCCTTTCCAGTCGACCTCACCATCAACACTTTCGACAGCAAAAGAAGAACAGTTAATAGAATTGTCCTGTGACTCCAGGATAAGCTGCAATATAATAAGGATAAGCTACTTGAATTTTGGAGCTCAGTTTATCAAGAATATCGTTCCATCAGTACTGCAGCGTTAAGGGTTTTATTACCGTTTGCGACATCATACTTGTGTGAGACAGGTTTCTCTGCAGTTGCAGTAATTAAGAATAAGTACAGATCAAAAATAAATTTAGAGGCAGAGACGAGAGTGGCGATTTCGAAACTTCAACCTCGTTTTGAAAAACTATGCTCAGAAAAGCAAGCACATCCTTCTCATTAATACCAAAGAAAAAATTGCTTTTTTATCTTTTTTGTTTGCTTTCATTTTTGTTTTTATGTTGTGTTCTTTATTTTCTAATAAAAAATTTAGATACTATTTGGAGTTTTTCTGACAAATTGTTATTAGGTAACGTACCCATACTACGTGACCCGTTCAGGGGGGGGCTTCAAAATACTACGCTTGGTACAAATGAGCGGCGGGGGGCTTAGATTTTTAGTCACCTGGGGGGGGGGGTGGTGTCGCAAAATTGGGGGGGGGGGGCGTCGCAAAAATATGGCAACTTTCCAAGGGCGTCACAGTTGAAAAAAGTTTGGGAAGCCCTGATCTAGACATTAGACCTTGCTTTCCTTTATATTAATTTATTCTTTGTACCTTTGAAATGATTAAACGTTTCAATACATACAAAGGCACCTAATATGGTTCTATATTTTAATTTTGCACATTGTTTAGTCCCTGCAATTCTCACTAAAGCCAAAATTACTAACATAAAAACAGTTCCGTGACATGACAAGAAATGTTTGGAATACATAACCTTCACTTTGCAGTAAATATAAATGAACCTATTCTAATTAGCTTCCATAACAAAGAGTTTTCGGTTGGTACTGAACTATTTGTATAAAAAAAATCCGAAAAAGTCATCTCCGTTCATAAATGAGTAATTTCTAGAGACTTTTTTCAATATGAAAACGGTTTGAAAGAAAATTCACGGCACCCCACTGCTAACCAAAAACTCTTCCAATATAATCAATAAGATTTCTCTTAGAATGCAAGAGCTTTTTCGTCCACGAAAACTGGTTATTTATTTATAGAGCGGAGACGGTTTACGAATAGTTCCCGCACGGAAAAAACTTCATGATTAAAAAATATTGCTAATTTAATAAGAATCTATTCAAATTATTCGTATTATTGTTTTAAATGGGATTGTAGGCCATTAACGAATGAATTGACACAAATCCTGATAAACTTAAAGTAAAATACCAATGTTTTGTCACGATGTCCGAACACGTGTTCATATGTAGCATAACATGTTTGCATTTCATCATGATATATTATTAAGACAAACGCAGGTGGATGAATACGTGTTCCGATATTATTATGAATTAACTAACGCTTTATCGGGAAGTTGCTTGCAGTCCCTTTTTCAACAGAATTAACAATAATTTAAAGAGATTTTTAATAAATCAGTATTACACATTTTTCTCCATGCGTGAGCACTTAGGCCATAGGCCCATATCTATTCTATATCATTCCTTTAACGGTAACTGGTGTCTTATAAAAAGTTCACCAGGGTTGTGATTGGATATAATGCTCTGTCTTCTGGTTCCACAATGTGTCTTCCCCAGATCTCATCTCTCCTCCCCATTCCTCCTTGGTTTCCTGAAAGCCCCACGACGGAAAAGGCCTCATCTCCCCTCCTTAGTTCCCCGAAGGCCCCACGAGGGAATAGGGCCTCATCTCTCCTCTCCACTGCTCCTTGGCTCCCTGAAGGCATCACGGGGTTGAGGGCCTCATCTCTCCTCTCCACTCCACCTTGGTTCGTGGTTATACGAGGGTAGTCTGAAAAGTTTCCGACCTCAACGCAAAGATGGCGGTACTCGTCAATAAAAGCTAGTGAATATAGTTGTGCATCTTTTGACAATTACTCACCAAAGTTTCGGCCATTTTGGATGCGCAGTTTTTAGATGACAGTCGTTTAAGTGAGTCGATGTGTGTGTTTTTGTGAAAATGAAAAAATTGAGTATCGAGCTGTTATTAATTTTTTGTTTTTGAAAGGCAATACGCCTACGCAAATCAAAGATGAGTTTGACTCTGTGTATGGGGACTCTGCACCATCATTTAACACAGTGAAATTTTGGGCAGCTGAATTTAAACGTTTGCCGTAGGAGCTTGAGAGACGATGAACATTCGGGACGTCCAAAAACTGCAATTACTGACGATAACATTGCTAAACTTCACCAAATAGTGTTAGACGACCGCCGAATTAAGATGAGAGATATGGCAGAGGTTATAAAAATGTCCAAAAAACGTGTCTGTCGCATATTAAATCAAGATATAGACATGAGAAAGCTGTCCGCGCATTGGGTGCCGCGTTTGCTCACGTTAGACCAAAAACGTGTTCGAATGAACATTTCCAACGCTCTGTTGTCGCAGTTCAGGCGCAATAAATCCAAGTTTTGGCGCCGATTAATTACTGTAGATGAAACTTGGATACACCATTATACGTCCAAAACAAAAATACAGTCAAAACAGTGGACTGCAAAGGGGGAACCGGCTCCAAAAAAAGCAAAAACTGTTTTTTCGGCGGGGAAAGTGATGGCGACTGTTTTTTGGGATAGTCATGGAGTTATCTTCAAAAAGGAAAAACTATAACATGAGCATACTACGCTTCATTACTTGACAAGCTGAAGTCAGAAGTTGGGGGGAAACAGCCACATTTGCAGAAAAAGAAAATACTATTTCACCAAGACAACGCGCCGTCTCACACCTCAGCGGTTGCCATGGCAAAAATCCACGAATTACGGTTTGAACTGCTTGACCATCCACCTTACTCACCAGATCTAGCACCAAGCGACTTCTTTTTGTTTCCTAATCTAAAAACTGCGCCCGGAGGACAGAGATTTTCTTCAAATGAGGAGGCAATCATCCTTGTGAATAATTATTTTGCAGAGAAAAACGCCGAGTAGGTACTAATTGGATGGGTTAGAGAGATGGGAGCATCGCTGGGAGAAGAGTGTAGAGTTACAAGGAGTTTTTGTTTTTGTTTTTATTTTCTGTTTTTGTTTATGTATTTTGTTACAGATGAGACACATACACTTCACTTTGACTTTGGTTCAAGATTTTGCTTATGATAGCGTGCTATAAGCGAGCCCTAAAGGTCTGAGACAGAGGTGTGAAATCGTCGGATCACGACAATAGAAAGAATTGTAATTTTTTTTGCTGGATTTTATTTTATTTATTTATTTTTTTTAAATACATAAACGGCTATACTGCCATTTATAAATAAACATATAACTGAGTACAAAAGTAAGAAATTATTTAGGTATTGGAGCCAGGAAAGAGTCTAAAAGGGTCGAGAGGATACACTAAGTGGCATGAATGGCTAGGAAGTGACTAGAGAGACTAAAATAGACTAGGATGGGGTGATTTTGCACAGCGGTGCTGCCAAGGTCTGTTATCTATGTGAGGATATTGTGTCAGCGCTCTTTATTGGCAGCAGACACATGTCAGCGCTATATTAGCAGCAGACACATACCTGAACGGATGACGAACCTCGTGCTGGCACTGTTGGTGGACGCGGTGGTCTCTCTCGCTGCAGCAGCTGGTACAGTTCCTTCGCTACCTAGGATTCTTGCAGCAGAGTCTCCATCTTCTGTCTTCGTCGAACGTCACAGCGGTGCTGCCAAGGTTTGTTATCTATGTGAGGATGTTGTGTCAGCGCTCTTTATTGGCAGCAGACACATGTCAGCGCTATATTGGCGGTAGACACATACCTGAACGGATGACGAACCTCGTGCTGGCACAGTTGGTCTAAATAACAAATGTAGATCCTAGGAAATAAATTGTACAGCGCCCTTGAGGTGATTTTTCACAAAAACGGCGCTCTACAAATTATCCAATTATTATTATTATTATTATGTAGAAAAATAAATTTAAAAAACTTAGGAAAAAACAACCTTGTTTCATTGTTAGGTCGGAAACTTTTCAGACCACCCTCTTAGTTTAGTAGACGACCTGTTCTGGATACCTGTGGATAATTTATTTATTTATTTTATTTTATTAGGTACAATATTTTTTACAATTCAAGGTTTTCAGTAATGTAGGCCTCACTGGGTGGCTTGCCCATGCTGAGGCCTTCATTTTATAATATAAAAAAAACTACATTATACATTTAATGAGAAAAATTATACATTTAAAATTAAAAATACATAATAATATACTTAAAATTTTTTTTAAAAAATAGTACATTGAAAATAATCTTGTGTTTGTGATTTTTTTTTTTTTTTTTTACAGTAATACCGCACAAGAGTCCCAACTGCTCCCGTCTGGAGCCAGTGAGACTATGGCATCCCCAATTGGGGGATGTTGTGAGGCTGAAGGTAAGTGGGGAAGGGAAAGAGGAAGGTGGGGAAATACCTGGCTATTCAGATCTAGTCACTAAACACGGCTAAAGCCATTTGGAGCAACGTTTCAATTCTGAATGGTGGTCTTACACCAGGGCGATACTGGTAGTATCTTCCACTCTGGAACGTGCCGCAAATATACTATATATTATTTTAATTAATTAATTGTGAAATAACACAAATTAATCAAATAAAATTTATTTGCGCACGCCGGGTTCGAACCCGCGACCTTCGGAATGGCAGTCCAATGCGTTACCACTGGACTATGCCGGCCGTCAAATAATGTGACAATTGTGATAATGCTAATAAATAATTATAATAATAGTAATACTAGAGCTGATATCGTTTAGAATATGTTAAAACAATAGAAGTTCCACAATCGATTCTAGGGGAACTCCAAAAATATCGAAGAATAAATGAAAAAGGTACTTATAATTGTTAGGTATTTACATAAAAACTTGAGCAGTCTAAAAACAGACTTTTAGGTAAATCCAGAAAAAAAAAATCAGCAGTGCTGTGTTTGCCAGAATGGTTCGGATTGTATTTACATGAACTGATATAAAAAATATGGTGACTGGGTATCTCATCAAAATGACAGTTCAACACACCTACAAAAAGTGATATAAAGTCATGAAAAGTGATTAAAAAAAAACTAGGTTAAATAGGTTACATAGTTAACTATTTAACCTAGTTTTTGTTTCATCACTTTTAATGACCCTATATCACTTTTTAAAGGTGTGATTAATTGTAATTTTGATGAAATATCATGCTATGTTACATTTACCATTGTGTTGTTTGCGAGGAAGATAATACAAGAGAATATGTTACACCGGAACATGGAACCGGTCAGTGATCGAGTTGACAAATATGTTGAATTCCCATCCAGGCGCTGTGGGTTCCATTCCTTGACTGGCTAAGCCACCGATCATTTCAAAAACAACATCTTCCGCTTTTAATGACAACAGTAGGAAATTTTCAAATATTGTCAGGTTATTAAAATTTGTAATTATTTTTAAGATAGAAAAAGTCAGTTTTCACAATACGTGCTTGTAAACTTTTTACAGTCTTACTCATGAAAATAAATGTACACATAAATGAACGGATTATTCCAAATTCTTACTCACGGCCGCGCGCATGCGCGGGTGGGTAATACAGCAGATTATCGACCTGTCAGATTTTAGATCGCGGGTCCCCTAGGTTTATAGACTAAACTCGCGTCAACTTGCGTACCAAACTCTCTCGAAATGGAAAACTTTTTTGATAATCTCGACATTTTGCGGTCGGGTTTGGAAAACATCGATCGTATACGAATTGTACGTCAACCGCGCGTACGTAAAACCTACAATAAGCGATACGATCCGTTTGAAGCTCTCTCAGAATTAGATTTTCGATGCAAATATAGATTCACCAAAATCAATATGAGACGAATAATTGATCTAGTACGGCCAGACTTGCATGTCAGCGACAACAGACGTGGAAGTAGAATCTCCTTTCCTTTCCAGAAATTAGGGTATTTGTATTAGAATTTTTATTCTCCACCACTTTAATGTGATCAGCCATGCAATCCTTTAATAACGCCTACACGGAAAACAATCATTAAACACTAATTTCAAATAAATAAAACATTACAGCCAAGATAAGAGGTTAAAAACAAACCTTTTCAACATCACCCCAATTTTTATTCCGCTTCCTTCTAATTTTCAATTCGGTTTTAATCATATTGCCCGGCATTCGATGACAGAATCTGACATATAAATAAACGTGAAGTTGGTTGCACGCCGCGGAATGCGAAATAAATCAGAGTGTTGCCACTCTAAAAAAACCATAACAAATAATCCATCTAATCTCTCTATGGGTATAATATATTAAATCAGCGGTTTAGGCCCCAACTCCAGTATAGCTAGTACAACGCTGGAACGGCGATTTAGCGATTTTTCATGAGTAAGACAGTAAGTTTTCAAGTTTCCTTAAATTTATTGTTTTGGTTTAATTATCTCCATTGTACCGTAATGGCCTTTTTTCTGAAATATCTGTTTAATTTTAAAGGTATAAATATGTCAATAGATGTCTAAGCAAATGCAAATGGTAGCAGAAGTCGGGGATGTCCGAGGAAGACATGGCACGATCAAGTGAATCAGATACTTGAGTCGAGCCACGTCAAAAATCAGAATAATAGAAGATGTATGAATGTGAATGAGGCAAGAAGTGTGCGCCACGACTGAGTTGTTTGGCGGTCCATCTTCTCTGCCTACCCCTGCAGACAGTGTGATGGTTAGTTAGTTATGTCTCTTCAGCTTCAATTTATCTTTAGAACAATAATAGTAGATTCTTCCTTTACCACAGTAACTAGTTTCTTCTATTTGTCACCAGAGCAACATTAGTAGATTCCTCTTTTACCGTAGTAACCATTATTCTTCTGTTTTTCTGATATATTTATTTTCTTCAAATTTTCGAACTCAACAATAAACAGCTTGTGACCGAAGCTTCCTTGTTTTTAGTTATTATAAAAGTAAAAGGGTGGAAAATAAATGTGAACGACATCACAAGGATTGCCTATTTAGTTTATTATAAATGTCCTTTATTGTTTGTATCTTATTATTATTCTTTTTAAATAATATTATAATGTAAAGTAAAAATTTACTAACCGTAGTTAAACTTCAGTATTTCATAATACCTCTATTCATATATTTTTTGTTTGTTTATTATTATTTAATTATTTATCTATAAATGTTCATTTTACAATACATCCTATTATTTTAAAATTTTGATTATTATTTCGGGTTTTGTATAATATATATTATATTTTGATTGTAATTAATAATCAAAAATTTCAAAACAATGGGACGTATTGTAAAATGAACACGTATAGATAAATAAATAAATAATAATGTTGTTTTGTTAATTTTATGATAATGAAATTAAAATAATGATAACATAGGGTACATCACTGAAAAAATAAAATAATTATATTATGAAACATCTTTATTATATTCTGGTCAGACAAATAACAATAATTAGCATATAGAATTACAAAATAAAAGGCGCAAAATAAAGTTCAAGTAAGATGTTGCGGTTCTGAAATATATCTTTATTGAGAAAATCACTTAGCGCAAGTGCATTACTGTTATTCTAACAAATGTGTGAAAGGATTCTGAGTAAGATAAGCGAGAAGAATCACAGATACAACATACTAATAAAGAAATCAAAATTATCATTAACCTTTCCAATCCGAGTCTCTTCAATGGAAATACGCAGTTGGTTTAAATAAACTTGCCACCGGGAAGAACTATTCAATTCATGACATTCCTAGACACATCCTAAATACGCCACCTAACCTTCAAATGATACGTACTTTACAATTACATACATGCCATCGTATATCTTTCAGTACACACCTGTGTACTAAAACACACTGTACACAGCTAAACCTATGTACTGTTGTAGATTTTAGTACACATTAGGCACTGTTGTATCTTTTTGTACACTACTAACTGTTGTATCTTTTAGTACACATTAGGTACTGTCGTATCTTTTAGTTCACTACTAACTGTTGTATCTTTTAGTACACATTAGGTACTGTTGTATCTTTTAGTTCACTACTAACTGTTGTATCTTTTAGTACACTACTAACCGTTGTTTCTTGTAGTATAAATTAGGTACTGTCGTATCTTTTAGTACATACAAAGTATGTAGTCTTAATAACTTAGTCAACCGTGCAGGATGGCACATAACTAATTTCCCGCTGCACTTTATGAATATTATAAACTTGATGAATTCCAAATAGTATTTAACTACTGTTTTTAAATAATTTAGACACCAAGACTATATAATAATATGTAACTTATCTCCACTGATTAAGGATACATCTAAGAGGAAACATTTAACATTTTACACTGTTTAGTGGGGGCGACGATCTCCTCACGATGCGAGCACTGGAGGAGATTCCACTAGAATTAATTAACCCTACCTTAATTATAAATAGACTACGAATCATTGAAAAGAGCAGCAATAACAAACCGATTAATTATTTTGTATAAAATCAACAAGAGAATAACTAGCATAAATTTTGGTTTCGTTGAACACAAAAATAACAAGAAGTAAATACTCCAATTAAACCATTTTAGTTCAAACATTATTCCGACATTGTGACCACAAATTGTCCGTGAGCTTTCCATGTTCATAAATAAAACTAACGAAAACAGCAACTCTATGAATATTGACATCCTTGTACATAAAATTACATTCTCTGCCAACTTCAGAATACATTGTGTTTCGCAGTAGCAAACACAGATTATTTCTTCATTTCACCAAATATTTAATGATAAAATCGAATCTGTAAAAATTATAATGGTGATGGAAAATACATCTCGGACATTAAATATTATTACATAAATATAACTCCTCAGGCCTCAGCCATATTCTGTCAGACGGTCGGAGTATTACCGCTTTGCAATAAAATCCAAATAAATGGAATATTTCTAAACAAATCCAAAAACTAAAAACTGTTTTAGAAAGGTGATGAAATACGCTCTCATATTTTAATATTAGAAATAAACATATATTTTTTGAAATATTTAAATTTTTAAACATAAAAAAAAACACTTTACGTTTAACTAAAATTACTGATAACGAAAAAGCATATAAATAAAATGCTGACTTTATTAGACAAATGTATTACAAACATTTGAATCACCTCTTTTTTTGTCGTTTCATATTAAAATAATTATTAAAAACTTCTCATAAGTTTTTTTCAAATTGTGGTCAGAACCATTGGTTTCATAAAGGTGCACATTCTAATTATTCTGTGGTTAACTTCTATAATCAAATATAAAGCGTGGTGTTTTTTCTTTCTAACACCGTTTTAGATCATATTTCTCACCACAACAGAATGGTGTTAAAACGATTTCTGTGAGACCATACGAGTTGTTCCCAAAAGGGAACAAATTGGCCTGAAGAGTTAAGTATATATAATTAAATCATATAAACCAAACATTGTAAACATAAACAAATTTATTTGTAAAACTATATTTTGTAAAATAATCTTCTTATTTCATGGATGTGTTCGAAAAAAAAAAGAAATTCAGTTTCATGATATCATATTATGAGATTCAAATTATTTAAAATAAAATAATTTTGACTTTTTAACAACACATTTTAACCTTTACAATGCAATCTATCCCATCACCCGGCATATTTTGACACAATGCAATACGTGTACTGTAGTGAAACTTCACCTATCACATATGTGACATCCGCATACAGGGATAGCCGCCGATGGCTCGTATACGCGACAGCCGCGTACGCGTAGATCAGGTTAAAAATCAATATGTTGAATTGAAGCAGAATTTGATGGGAGTAATTATAAAGCAAACGCAATGATAGATCTTGTATCTAAACAAAAAACAAAAAAAAGCAATTAGAAAAAAGAAGACTTCTTTTAACATGTTCACGGTATTTAAGGTAGCATTAAACAAAACTCGCAATATGCATAAACAATTAAACACCAGTAGATATATGTACAACCTTATTTACTTTGATTGACAGTACAGTGTGGTGCAAAGAATAAAAAAATAACTACCATACAATCACAATATTATGTACACATCTTGTTACTACAAAGGATGTTACAGAATTACAGCAGTCAGTAATGATTCAAAATTATACACATGAAACAATTAGTCGAACTTGATTATCACGATCACAGCAATAGCGAGTTCACGGCTATAATGAACAATTACAAAACCATATTTTAGTTCAGGCTTATCTTCATGTAATTGTTGACTGTTATAACGAGGTCGATTCCCTGTTATACAAAGCAAATAATTTTGTCAACACAATTTCTGAATAGGTGGATGGGTCGCTGGGTCTGAAAAGTAGTTGGAAATTATTCAAGAATTATTCTCGAAGCAAATAGTAACAAACAAAGGGGCAGGAATTTCCTATGCCGTTAGGGACGGATTCGTATTTTTTATGGCACTACCTGTATAAGATTGTCGGCTATGTGAACCATTTGCTATCCATCGGGCACAACGTAAAATTGTCATAAAATCTGCAAAATTTGATCTTTGCAAATTTGTTCCCTTTTTACATATTCTTTTGTATTACAACTCATCGTCATTTTGTTTTAAAAACCAATAAACATGTTTGTGAAGGTACCCAGTTACGAGTACCTACATCCCTGCACGGGGTAAATTTATGCCAGTGATGCACAACCTTTTCAGCAGAGAGGCCGCTTTGCCTATTTTTCAAACAGGTCACAACCTTACAAGTGGATTTTTTTTTGTTTTCGTTGAGGGGGAGGGGGTTGGCAGCTAAATTGAAGAGATAAGGTTTCTGTTGAATTTTGTGTTATACAAACCGGTTCTTTTTGTTTTCGTTCCATTTAGAAAATGTAGCGAAAATTAACCAAAACTCTATAAAAAAAATGTTCTCAGCCAGGGTTTTCAAGAATTACCCCAAACATTTAGATTTTTCTCTATAGCCAAGTGGCCATATGAAATTGACATGCGGGCCGCAAGAATGGGGCCGCGGGTTGTGCATCACTGGTTTATGACAAATAAATTTTTACAGCCGAAAACCAAAACAATCCCGCATTTATGATAAATACGATTTTACAAGCGGTAGGTAGTAGGTACAGCACGCACAAACTAGTGATAAAAAGATACAAAATTTAGTGAATTTTTTCTTGGAAACCTTGAACCAGGTGATAATAGTTATAATGCGTTGATTGTTTTGAAGAGGAAATTGAGAAGCATGAAAGCAAAATCTTAAAAAAAAATCATTGATAATAAATTTGAGTAATACAAGTGTATTTTGTTGATAGGTAATACCTACTCGTATTTTTCAAATATACTGCACATTTGCGAATATATTGATAGTAGAGGCATTTAGGTGGGTACATACAATATTTGAAAAAACCGATTAACGGCTATAAGGAGCAAATTTAGTTGGTCCCTTCGTGCTCGTTATAACCAAGTTCGACTGTATTTAAATAAATAAATATTCACAAGAGTTACATAAATACTTCGCTGTTATAGAAAGACTACATGCCATTTCCATTTATGTTAATAACATAATAAATAGAGTTTAAATAATGAAGACTAACACAAGAAATAACAAACACAAATGAAAAAACAAATTATTACAGGATTTATGCGAAAGACAAATAAATGATTGACGGAAAAACATTTAAGTTTGTTACTTTCACAGTATTTCTGAGCGAGTGGTACTGGAGAAATAGGATCGTTTGGCTTCTGATAGGCAGTGGGATTGAATACTGCTGAGACATGGATGAAGAAATTTAACGTCTGCTAACTTTACAATGCAATCTATCTCATCATGCGACACATTTTGTCACGACGTATGTGTTTTAACAAAAATATGCAACAACCGCGTAGATAAGGTTAAAACACATGCCACAACATCTAATTCTTAGTTGTTATGTCCTATTTCAGAAATATATATATATATATATAATGTGATCAAATAAGAAAACTGTGATCTAACTAAAATGTATTTTCATGCAAGATTCAAACTTCACTTTTATTTATCTTCCAATTAGTGACAAAATACTACCCGTATTGACCTTTCTGCAACAAAAAGTTAGCATACAAAAATACTGATTTCATTAAAACGTTAAAATTAGAGAGTAAGTTTCATCTTTTTGGCGTGTTGTCGATATTAATTTAAAAATTGGGTGAACAACTAAAAATAATGACTTCTATCAATATACACGAAGATCCTGAACAAGAGGTCTTAAGTGAAGATCAGGTAAAATATTGCACGATGATTCTATCATTAGGTTTATACCACTAATACTAAACTCCAATATGGCCACAAAAAATATACATACAAAGATAAATTTATGGGAAAAATTACTATCAGTACATAGTATGATAATTTGTATTATAATTTTGTCTTTATATTGTATTTGGATGGGTCAACACAGCAACTAGCAGATACTTCTATATGCCTTTATATTGTATTTGGATGGGTCAACACAGCAACTAGCAAAAACTTCTATATGGTCCAATTAAATGCACTCTCATTCACATTATTTCAGCTACTAACTTACTAAGATTATGTATTTGGAAAATATTAGCACTTCATTTAAATATCTGCGGTAATCATAACTATAGTCATAATATGGACATAAGATTCTAGAAGTTGTATCTACAGGCGACACAGATCACATCCAGGTACAGTTACTACTACTAGAAGTAGTCTCACATAGAAAACATGCTATAATACGAGGAAATAATCATTACATGCAGAGTTATCAGGATACATTATAATTAATGTACAGGTGCTAAAGTATGTCTACTGTGGTGCTTAAAGATAAACATTAGCCGGTAATTCAGGAATGTCTGATGTCCTACATCCAAATAACATAGATGTAGATAAATGGTAACTTGTAATTATATTAGGTATTGATTGTAAACAGACAAGTCGAGTGGGAATGAAAAATAATAGTAAGATATTCAGCTAGAGAAAATGTTAAAGTTACGAAAATATTCTTGGGATTTAAATTAAACTAAAACTAAACGACCTCATTACGTTTTCCCCTAAACCACCAAAAGCCAATTAACATTCAAAATATAAATACATATATGTACTTCTCCCATATTTTAAAAATAAAATATATTTGAAATGGGCTCATCAGTCAGTTATATTGTGATGGAGTCAAAGGAGCCATACAAAGATGAGACAAATAGATACAAAATCATAACATAACAAAAACAGACAAAGAACTAGGACTAACAATAATAATATTAAAAATTGACTAATAAACAAATTTTCAGGTAAGGATATCGGCCATTAGTTAAATAAATAATATTGATTTTTTATTGCACATCGAGGATGTTCCTCTTCACAAGAGTTTCCTGCAGACTATAGAAAAGTTCCAATTGTTGCTCAGGTTTCAAAGCGAAAACCTAAAATGAAGAAAAATACTTAATTAAATAACTTACACCACACAACAAATTCAAAAAGTATGTTTACATTATGTATTAGATATAAGGATTTTTATTTATCCTTTTGTTCATAGATCACATTTGCGACAGCCGCATAGATCAGGTTAAAATGAACTTACTTGTTGCAGGAGTGTTTGGGGAGTTGCAATCTTGATGAAACTTGAAATGTAGACATTGACAAATGTTGCCATCAAGAATTGACAGTCGAAACGATCCATAATGCCGCCGTGTCCAGGAATAATGTCCCCAAAGTCCTAACAGAAAAATATAAAATTAGTTTTATAAATATCATTCAAACACTATGTTTGTAGGTACATTATCATTGAAACACTATTTGTAACTATGTACTTAATGTAAGAAACAATCTGCATATAATTTCATACAGTGTCACATAAGATAGGCGACACATTACGCCAAAGATATTAGAAGAACGAGATATGCTATGTTGGCCGCCGGACCGTAGGCGGAGTAGTACCTAATTAGCGTACTTTGAACGGTATCGGGACGTGTACGCACAGAAATCTGTTCTATGTATTATTGCGGATACCTTAGCGTAAGCGAAAGTGTGCAGTAGTATTGGTGAACAAAACCGGCGACACTCGGCAAAACAATTCCACACAGTATGAACTGCTCATAGCACATCTCGTTCTTCTAATATCTTTGCATTACGCTATATGCATCATGGCTTGGCCTATTTCAGCATATCACTCGCCATACACTTCAAATGGGAATGTATGGGGAGCGATGTGCTGAAATCGGCCAAGCCACGAAAATATAGCGCGCTTATAGGAGATAAAGAGAAGACCACTGAACCACTGAGGATTAGAAACACAATACATTTAGAAATAGGAGCTGGATGGTGTCTCTGGAAATTATAGAGGTCACCGTGCAAGATACAAGCTATTGCGATTGTTGTGCTTGTGCATTTACTTGCAGCCCAGTGTGTTATTATTTCAAAATAACCATTATACAAATATCTCAGTGACAAGATAAAACCGAACATGATAAAGTAATAGGTTATGTTAATTCTTTGTTTTTTATTCAATGTCCTGTTTTGTCACATTTCTATTTTGTCAAACCCTTTATCTCACCTTTATTTTGAAGGCGCGTTTGAAACCAGATGCGAAGAAACCTCCGAATGGCCCAAGAACACTGCTGAACACACTCAGCGACAGTGAGTGGATCATAAAGGGGTACAGCATGAAGGATTCCTTGAAGCCAAACTGAAATAATAGTATTATTCTCGTGAATAGAAAATTACATGAGCCATTAACCAACTCAAAAAAAAACAAATCAAAATAAACCACTCACAAGGCACACCAAAGATGGCACAAACACTGACGTCTTTCTCCAGTGAAGAGATGTAAATATGTTTTTTGTTTGTATAAACCTACTAACAGCGGTAACCAAAATGTCCAAAAATGCTATTCTATCAACATAAATATTCCGTGAAATTAGTCTAATGGGATTTTTTGAATTCTTACAAAACCTATAAACAAAGCCTTATCATGTAAAGATGCGAGGAGTATGTAAGTGACCCCTCAAGTTTTGTTTTGGATCTTGGCATGTCGAAGGTTAAAAAAAGTTTAATTTTGTGAATACTTAATTATTTTGTCAATTTGTTTTTTTTTTCCCCTCAGCACATATGAAGGACATTATGCACTATTTCAGAAATATAATTTGTGCACACCAAATATTGGTTTCGTTTATGTTCCCCGATTTCTATTGTGTGTGGTTTTTTTGAAGGTATGTTTTTATTGGTGACCGGGTATGTCATCAAAATGACAATTCAACACACCTCCAAAAAGTGATATAAAGTCATGAAAAGTGATGAAACAAAAACTAGGTTAAATAAGTTTCATAGGTAACTATTAAACCTAGTTTTTGTTTCATCACTTTTAATGACTCTATATCACTTTTTAAAGGTGTGTTGAATATTCATTTTGATGAAATATCGTGGAACCGTTTTTATTGTTATGTATACAGATATAATTATTAATAATTTTTTAAATTATTTGTATACAATTTGTCACATTAAGTTAAACACACTCCCTGAGACTTAAGTCTAATTAGGTTGAACATTAGTGATCTTTCAAATGAACGTAGCAAAAACTTCTAAAGTATTGAAATAAAAAATAAAACAAAAAATTTTCAAATCTTTCTACATACAATGTATTAGGCATCAAATATTAATGTTTTTTTACCACTGCCAGTTTTAATTTAGGTCTAAAAGGATTAAGTGCCGTTCCCCGACAAGATGTGACTTACAACTTTCATGAGACTCCCCAGGGACTCGGGCAGGACGTACTCCTGCAGTTGGAAGAGGTACGAGGGTTCACAGTCGATGGTCATCTTGTCCAGGGTCTCAGAGTACTCTATCGGGCAGACAAAGTACGCGTATCTCGACATGAAGTAGGAAATCTGAAATAAATAATGATATTTTGTCAACGTTTGCACACGGTAAATCTGTCAGCAGTAGTATTATTACTATTATTAGTATATTATTATAACTTAATGCGATGTTGCCTGCCTGGTGCCTGATCTGGGTGTCTAGCATGGTCAAATCGACAACTTAATAATATCGAATCGTTAGGCTTACCCACTTACCCAAGTCAGAATAAATAGGCGTAAAGTTAAATTTACTAATTTCTGAACAACTTTCTGAATTACGTTTCTCCAAGTTTGAACGGATTCAATTGATCGCGTGTACATAATAATGAATATGAATAATAAGGACATCTTTCTACTCTACAAGCTTCTTTAGTCTGCCTTCGTTCATTAATAAGCCAGTAATTTTGCATAACGAACGACATTATTGAAAAAATAACGTCCATTGACAGCTAACCAAACCTCATTGACAGCCAAGACGCCGCTCTTAATTAGGAGGCTGTTGTCAACCAGCTGTTGGCATATTTTATATCAATTACTAACCATGCTCGCACTTTCCACCTAACGCCGCCTAATAACGATATATATCAGATTTAGCCAATATCTATATATATATGTATATTGATATAGGGTTTTATCAATCGACCGTGCTAGGGCCCCTGATCACTTAAGGTTTCACCAAACATATCAATGGAAGGTTTATTGGGAAGATTTTTTTCATTGAAAGAAACTAGATTGACATTCCGAGTCGTAATCGAACATGATTGGGTCTTTGAAATACTAAATTCGACGAGATTATTCTTACCCCAACTCTCCCGAGGAAACCGTCCATTCTCGGACAAAGAAATAAAAGAGTATTATTAAAAAGCTCTCAGGAGGACACTTCATTCTACATTCACGGAGTACATAACACTTACACTTACCGGGCAAGAATTATTACACTTACCGGGCAAGAATTTTTTTCAATCGACTACCTGAAGAAATTAGAAACATTAATGATAACATCCAAATGATAAACACTGTGAAAAAATATTTTAAAGACAAACTTACAAAAAATAAAAATGTTTCCAACTGAATTAATCTTAAGAATAACTCACTTCAAATAAGTTTAAAATCATTTAATTTTTAATTACTTACTTATTGTAATAAAACAATGTACACTCCTCTTCCAGCCACAAGCTAATGCTTCTATGGAAGAGGGGTCTTGAAATAGTGATCATATATTGTAATAAATAAACAAAAATGTACTTATATAATAAATAAAAAAAAAAATTAAAATAAATAACATTTTTGTACGCAAAAGCGGTAAAATGAAATATGTTGACGATTGATTACTTACGAACAATCCAAACACAACTGTGGATATTCCGCCCCCGATAAATCCTTCCCAGGTCTTCTTAGGGCTAAGCTTGATCAGAGGAGTCTTCCCGAAGAAGAATCCAAACACATAAGCCATCACATCATTGCAGACTATCATGGAAACCGGCACGATGAACCAAATTAAACCTGAAAAAGACATAAAACTTACAACTTTGGACACAAAAAATATTTATTTTAGTTCATATTTTGGGAGCCATTGTATAACAACATATAATGATAGGCCCTTAAAAAAATGTTGTGCATCACATAATGACTGAAAATTTCGATGAGAAAGCTGTGCGCAAAATGAGTACCGCGTTTGCTCACAATGGAACAAAAACAGCATCGAGAGGACGTTTCAATCGATTTTTTAATGATGTTTCAACGGAGAGTATTATGCGAACATATTACAGTAGAACCCCGTTAATTCGAACCCTGATAATTCGAAAAAACGCGTAATTCGAAATTTTCGCCAAAAAAATTTCCGCAGAAAAAGTTTTTCATACAAAAATTTTTTTAATTCGAAATTCGTTAATTCGTAATTCGAAATTTATTTTTGTCCGCGCACGAAAATTTGTTCGTGTAATTCGAAAAAAATTGATTTTTGCGAAAATAAATCATAATATTTCGTAAATCTGAATCTAAAAGTCAGCCGTGGCGGTAAAACGCCGAAAAATGTATTTTTACGTGGTTATACATCGTCCTAATAAGTATTATTATTTTGTAAATCTGAATCGATTTACACTGGAATGTCGTACTTTTTCAAATTTATTTCGAATATCTGAGTTTGAAGGGCCGAGAAAATAGTTTTACGCGGATATATGTCGTAGTTTTACGAGTTTACACCAAATATCTGAATTTAATTTGGCCGCGAAATTTCGATTTACGCGTAAATGTATCGTATATTTACGAATTTATTTCGAATATTTGAATTTAAATGGCCCGCTGCGACGGAAATCCGCCGCGAAATCTCGATTTACGCGTAGATATATCGTATTTTTACGAATTTATTTCGAATATCTGAATTTTAAAGGGCCCGCCGCGACGGAAATCGGACGCGAAATTTCAATTTACGCGGAAATATATCGTATTTTTATTAACTTTACTTCGAATATCCGAGTTAAAAAATACGGCGCAACGGAAATCGGCCGAAAAATTTCGATTCACGCCGAAATATGACATATTTTTACGAATTTACTTCAAATATCTGAACTTAAAAGGCCGGCCGCGACGAAAAACTGCCGATAAAATTCGATTTACGCGGAAATATTTCATATTTTTGCGAATTTACATCAAATATCTGAATTTAAAGGCTCGGCCGCGACGGAAATCGGCCGCGCATTCTCGATTTACACGGAAATATATCGTATTTTTGCGAATTTATTTCGAATATCTGAATTTAAAGAGCCGGCCGCGACGGAATACGGCCGCGAATTCTCGTTTTACGCGGAAATATATCATATCTTTACGAATTTAAATTCAGATATTTGAAATAAAGGGCCGGTTGTGACGGAAAATTACCGCGAAATCTCGATTTACGCGGAAATATATCGTATTTTTACGAATATCTCAATTTAAAGGGTAGGCCGCGACCGAAACCGGCAGCGAAATCTCGATTTACGCGTAAATATATAGCATTTTTACGAATTTATTGCGAATATCTGAATTTAAAGGGCCTGCCGCTACGGTAATCGGCCGCGAAAATAAAGAAATAATTGGTATTAATACGAATTTACAACTAAAATACCACCCGGATTTGAAGAGGCGGCCGAGAAAATCGATTTTCGGCGTTTTTTTTTCTTCATAAAATTTCGAATTACGTGGGAATTCGTTAATTCGAAATTTGATTTTTGATGTCCCGTGGATTTCGAATTAACGAGGTTCTACTGTACAGCATTTAAGTGATGAAATCAAGAAAAAACGGCTGCAAATCGGCGAAAAAGAAAGTGTTGTTTCATCAAGACAATGCACCAGTTCACAAATCTGTTATCGCGATGACCAATATCAATAAGTTAAAGTTCAAATTGCTTTCTCATGCACCGTATTCGCCAGATTTAGCCCTTCAAATTATTTTCTCTTTCCTAATTTCAAAAATGGCTCGCTCAATGGTAAAAGATTTGAACAATGCCAACGATGAAGAGTGCAGTCTGAGGCTGATGGCTATTTTGAGGAGCTCGACGGTTCTCACTATAAACAGGGAATTGAAGCTATTGAACATCGCTACGAAAAGTGTAACGAGCTAAATGGAGACTATGTTGATAAATAAAGATAGTTTTTCCAAAATTATTGTGTTTTATTTGTTAGGTCGGGCACTTCTGGGACAATCCTCGTACATCAAAATTTGTGCGATAGGCATTTTAAGGCTTTCAGTAGTCCACAAAGCATCCCCAGAGGTGGAGGAAATAATTTCCACCAGAGCCTCCTGTGTGGAGTCAGCGGCAGAGTCTAGGTGCGCCGAAATATCGGCACTCTGAGGCTAAGAGGATTAATATCTACTTAGACGAGATGAAAAAATATTCAAAGTAAAGGAGAGGTAATTTATTTTAAACCAACTCCTGACAGACTTATAAAAAGTGCATGTTTTTACTTCCTCTTATTTTCAATTGGTTTTTTTCAAACTCTTATTTGTATAAGTAATACAATATAACTCAGTTTAAAGCTCAAGTGGATTCTCATTTGGAGAGAAGAAAGGTTCGACGTATTTTTTTGAATTTAAATTAACTCAATTACTTATTGTGAAATTAGATATGTACACAGCAACAGAATGCTGCCTGCTTGCTTGCCTAATAATAATAATTTGTTATATAATATATTGGAAAATGGAAGAATTCTAACAAGAAAACTGATATTTCCATTACATTTCGTTGACCATGTTATATCAAAAGTATGTAAAAACATAATTAGCATTTATAGATTTTGTCACAAAAATTATTATGTGGTGACTTTTTATACACACGAAGCTAGAATAAATTACTTTCAAAAATGGAATAAATTTGTATAGATTATGTTTTTATTTTTGGTGGGTCACAATTAAGGTCAAATGTTCAATTCTCCTTGGGTGGCTCAAAGTTAAAAATAAGTGATTTCCGCATGATAATACAAAGTAACATCGATACTAATGCATTGTTTATGTTTACTCAATGTTAAAAATAAATGATTTTCTCATGATAATACAAAGTGACATCGATACTAACGCATTGTTTATGTTTGCTTAAAGTTAAAAATAAATGATTTCCTCATGATAATACAAAGTGACATCGATACTAACGCATTGTTTATGTTTGCTTAAAGTTAAAAATAAATGATTTCCTCATGATAATACAAAGTAACATCGATACTAACGCATTGTTTATGTTTGCTTAAAGTTAAGAATAAATAAATTTATGATAATAATACAAAGTAATATCGATACTTGTTTGTTGTTTCATATCAGATAGAAGATGATATAAGACAGATCTGATAACCTATAATTGATTGAAATGTATGATAAAATAATTAACCTTCAAATATGTTTTGAAGGATGAAGTAGCTCTGTGTCACAACGATGAGAAGGGCGACATGAGTCCAGGCGAAGAGGCTGAACTGCTTCATGTAGTACTTCTTCACGAGGCTCAGCACGAACCATACAAAGCCGATGCAGTACAGCGAGAAGGACAAAAAGCGATGGTACTTCACCAGCATTCGGAGATATTCCTGGACACACAACATTTCTATTTAAATTTCATTATAAATATCTGATTCATTTCATTTCATCACAACGGCAAAGCAACATTACAAGTATGCATAGATATTTGTGGAGACACAACATTTAAATAAGATATTTCATCATTACATATTTTCATTTCATTTCATCGTAACAGCAAAACAGCTTTCCAAATACATATGCGTAACATCAAATTAGGAATTTTACTGATATTTTAATTTTCATTTCATTTCAATGTGATGACAAAATAGCACCGCAAGAAATGATTTAATTTTTTTATATGTTTTTTACTTCAATCCTGATATACGTGTAAATATACATATTTCTTTAAACAAATCTGTAATAAGTATTAAAAAAAATTACAGAGCGAATTCATTGAATGCAAATAAAATTATTGGTTTTATGTTGATTTAGTTTCGGCATATTGCTTCCTTCGGACAGCCTTGCAGGATCCATCATCAAAGCAGATGTGGAGTTAAGAAAAATGAATCTGATATTGTAGATTGTAATTGTACTATCCTTCTAGTTCTGCTGGATTAAAAACTTTAATAAAATTATACTATATTATAATACCGTTAGTTGTGAGAGTTTAATGATTTTAAAATAATGTCCATGAATAAAAAGAAAAGTAACTAGAATAAACAGAGATGATCTTACCGTTTTGCTGATGACCACTCCGTAATAGGCAACGAGGTTTTCTCCGTAGAAGAAGTAGTTTGAGGTGAGCAGGAAGTACCAGGAGAGGGAGCGGAACCACGGCAGGCCGTGGATCTTGTACACCGCATAGCCGATGTTGATGATCTCTTCAAAGCACTTCACTTGGACCATCAGCGTCTGTAAGTACACACAAAAATCAAAAGCGGAAATAAATTGGGGAATCTTGGAAAGATAACTTTTGCAGACTGAATATATATTACATTTTTTAAATTTTAACAACCAACAATAACTATTAATGTTAGTTCTATCCTTTTTAACCTTTGACATGCTAAGATATAAAACAAAAGTTGTGTTTCCATGAGGGGTCACTTAAATACCCCACGCATTTTATCATTATAAAGCTATGTTTATAAGTTTTGTAGGAAAATCTAAATTAACAACACAATAAAATCACAATGATCACGCTGATACACGAAGGTTAGTAATTTCGGTTCCATGATAACTTAACACAATGAAAATTCAAAACACCTTTAAAAAGTGATACACAGCCATCAAAAACTATGAAAAAAAAACTAACCTATAAACCCTAGATACCTATTTAACCTAGCTTTTGTTTTATCACTTTTTAAGGACGCATTGAATTGTCATTGAATTTCAGATATTTAGTGCTAAGCTCGACATTCCAACCAAGCAGAGCTTAAAATTTGGCAACTTTACCATTGAAGGTTTTTATTTTGCTAAATTAAACAATGCAAAATAACTTATTTATTTGGCGCCACTGTACACCTGTTCAGTTCACCTCAGATAAATAATAATAATAATAAGACCCCATCAAGAAGTGTCGACTTAAATACCCACAGTGTGCACGCCAAAAATCGCTCCGCAAATAATATTCAAAATTAATAGTTTATACATCGAATTTAATAAAAAAGACATTGATAATCGCATAACTGTGTAACAGTAGTGAACTTCTTTACTTTATTTAAATAATAACGGCATCGTTATATACATTTTTAAGTGATTTTAAAATCTGTGAAGTGAGCTTGTACAGTGTTGTTGCCTGTAATAACCACTCAAAATCAGAATACCTAACATTTCTAAGATTCACAGCACTAATATAACAGTATAATCGCAGGTCCCGCTATATCGGTGGTGGCTAAGCGGTTTAGAGCGGCAAACGTCACTTGCTTCAAGCGCAGTCCCAAGGGAACAGAGTTCGCTCCCTGCCCTAACCTAACGGCTTTTTTTATTTTAAAATAAGTCGATTTTAGTACACCAACCTTCTACATAAATTACAACGCCATCTAGGTGCAATACGCCAAAAACACATTAAGATGAACAGGCAAAAGAAAACCACAAAAAAGGCGCCATCTAGCGATTCGGAAGAAGACTATCACACTAACAAAATGATGAAATTTATGGAAAAAAAATTTGAGGACTTATCAGAACAGTTAATGAAATCTTTTAACGAACAACTAAAAAATGAACTCAGAGAACTTAAAAAGTCTGTGGAATTCTGTTGTAATAAAATTGACGAATACGAAGAAAAAAATAAAATCAAAGATAATTTAATTAAACAATTACAATCAGATAATAAGGAAATCAAAATGCAATTGAACAAAATGGAACAATTTCAAAAACAAAATAATATTGAAATACAAGGTGTTCCTTTCAAAGAGAATGAAAACTTACCTAAAATAGTTCACAATATATTGGAAACAATAAAATGCGAAACTGAATTACCTAAAATAACAAACACATATAGAATTAAAAACAGAAACCCATTAAGTAAAAATCCAGGGATAGTAGTTTCTTTTCAAAACAAAGAAAGTAAGGACAATATTATAACCCAGAAAAGAAAATATGGTACTTTGTACCCAAAAAATATAAATTTTTCTGAAGATTATAAAAACATTGTTTACATTAATGAACAATTGTCACAAAATAATAAACACCTCCTATTTCTGGCGAAATCATCAAGACTAGGCTACAAGTTTATCTGGGCAAAAAATGGTAACATAATGATGAGAAAAGATGAATTAGCCCCAATCATCCACATAAGGCAGCCGGAAGACATTCCCTCCGAATAAACAAACAAGTGACGATAATACATGTATAAATACTTCATCATTGTTCAAAATGTCTGATGAAAATTTTTTGCATGAAAACTTTATATGTAAAAACACAAGTGAATTAAATAATCATTTTAAAAATGTTAATTTTTCAGTTCTAAATATGAACATACGGAGTTTAAGAAAGCACTTTGATGAACTCTGTGTCCTAATCGAAAGTCTAGATTTTTCTCCTAGTATTATTATATTAACAGAGACACAGATGAAAGAGGTAATACCCTATAACCTGCCAGGATATATAACCATTTCATCTAAATGCAAACATACTGGACACGATGGAGTCACGGTATTTATGAATAATTGTCTCATGAAAACTGCTTTCGAGATTTTAGATTTTAAAACAGCAAATGCTATTAAATTAACATTTAACCATAACAATTATAATTATTTGCTAATAGCTATCTATAGATCACCTTCACTAAATGAAACTCTCTTCAATAACGAACTTAATTCGCTTTTAAAAATGACTAACAGAAATAACTTCAACTTCGCAATATTAACCGGTGATATCAATATAAATATAAATGAAAATAACAAAAGAACAAACTGTATAAATGAGTACTTAGATTGTTTGTCGTGTGCTGGATATCAGTCTTACATAAACTCACCAACTAGAGAAAATTTGAATAACTCCACGACTCTAGATCACATATTTGTTAAATCACACAAACACCTTATAACAACATCCTCAACTCTAATAACAAACATTACCGATCATTACCCAACATTTTACGGACACAACATCTTAACTGCAAATTCAAAAGAAAATTCTGAAACAGTTGAAAAAAATAATATTAATTACCTCACATTAAATAATCTACTTCTTTTGGAAAATTGGGATCAAATTCTATCAATTTCAAACCCATATTCAGCATTAGAATCGTTTTATAAAACTCTCCAAGAATATATTTCAAAAAGTACAAATAAAATTGTTATATCTAAGAGAAAATATAAAAAAATTAAACCTTGGATAACTGTAGGAATAATAGTCTCCATTAAACAAAGAGATAAACTATATAGAGAGATGCTAAATTATCAAAGAGCCTGTCAAAAAAACAATGTCAGAACAATGTCCTTCATGAAAACAAAATATTTACTGTATAGAAATTTACTAAATAGGTTAATAAGAAGTTGTAAAAAAAAATACTATGGTGAACAAATTGATAATGCAAATAATGATACCAAAAAAACGTGGAATATTATTAACGAAATAACGAATAAAAAAAGAATAGCATCAACTGAGGTTAAGGAGATTAAAATAAATAACAATATTATAACTGACAAATCTGACATTGCAAATAACTTTAACAACTTCTTCACAAATGTCGTCGACCAAGTACTTGAATCATCCAGTAAGATTGCTAATACAGCGCCCGCTGACTCATCTCTGCTTTTGGTACCAACAAACAATTCAATTAACTCATTAGATTATTTTACACCTATCACAACAAATGAAATTGAAAAACACATTGACAGCCTAAAACCAACAAATTCTTCAGGAATTGATAATTTATCAGGTAATACACTAAAAAAAATAAAACAATATATTTTAACTCCTTTGCAACATATTTATAATATATCCCTAAAAGAAGGGTATTTCCCAGAACAATTTAAAATCTCCACTATAATACCAGTTCACAAATCGGGTGACACGCACATATTAGACAATTACAGACCTATCTCCTTAGTTTCAAACCTTTCAAAAATATTTGAAAAATGTATCAAAAATAGAGTTATGAAATACCTAGAACAAAACAATATTCTGTCCGAAAATCAATATGGCTTCAGAAGTAAATTAAGCACTGAAGATGCAATATTCGATCTGACAAAAAATTTATACACATCTGTTGATCAAAATAAAAAAAGTCTAGCTATATTTTTAGACTTAAGAAAAGCGTTTGATACTGTAAATCACAATCTACTCATAAAGAAAATTAATCAAATAGGTTTCAAAAAAGATGCACTAAAAATTCTCACTCACTATCTCAAAGACAGATTACAAAAAACAAAAATAGGGAACTTTTATAGCACAGAAACAGTGATAAAAAATGGAGTACCACAGGGGACTGTGCTTGGCCCAATTCTGTTTCTAATATATATTAATGATTTATGCAATGTTGTAATCCCTGGTAAAATTGTATCTTACGCTGATGATACAGCAATAATAGTAAATGGAAAATCCTGGCCTGAAACTTTTTTAAATGCAACAAAATGTATTTCATATGTCTTATCATGGCTAACTTGTAATAGACTTTTCTTAAACTATAATAAAACATTTTACCTAACATTTTATAAAAACAGTAAAAACAAACCTCCCAATAACCTTAAAATTAGACTACATAATGCTAACTGTAATAAAGTAACATGCACCTCTTGCTTTGAAATTGGAAAAATTGAAAAGATCAAATATTTGGGTATATATATTGACACAAATTTAAACTGGCAACCACAAATTAATAACACCGTTTCTAAATTAAGATATCTGACGTACATATTTTATAGACTTAAGGAAGTACTCAATGTTGACAAATTGAAAATGATTTATTTTTCTCTAGTGCAATCCTCAATTATGTACGGTATATTAGGATGGGGTGGCGCACTAGATACATTTATAAAACCACTACAAATAGTACAAAATCATATTATCAAGGTTATATATAATAAAAAGAGGACATTTTCGACTGATCAATTGTACAAGGAATCTCAACTATTCAATCTCCGTAAACTATTTTTACTTCAAAGCCTGAAATACGTCATGAAAAACCAAAATAAATTTCAAAAATATGAACCCAAAATCAACTTTAGAAGAAATCATGTATTTTATACCCCACAAACCAATACCAAACTAATGCAAACTCACAGTAGCTTTATTGGACCTCGCACTTTTAATCTACTACCAAAAAAAATTCAAGTAACAACTAAACTAGCGCAATACCAAAAAGTATTAAAGTTGTGGCTGTACAATGCAAATGTTGAAGCATTATTCATTTAATTTTTACTTTTTTCTATTTTGTTTCTGTATAGTTATTATTATTTTATTTTGTGTTCTTTTAATTCATAGATATTATCTTACAATCTTTATTTTTACTTTGATTTATTTTTAATATGCTCCTCTTGCACAATCTTTTAGAATAACTTTAATTATAATACTACCGTTTTTCTTTATTATGCTTACTGTTTTTTATTTTATTTTTACTGTTATGTATTTTTAGGTACAAAAATCTAATGTATTAAATTATATTACCCACGCACAGGCTGCGCCTTAGTGGGTTCCCTTTCATATTATTAAAAAACTTGTATTATGAAATATGTAAATTGGGAAAAAATAAAGGAAATAAAAAAAAAAAAAAAAAAAAAAAAAAACCTAAGTATATAACTGTTAAAATATCTGTCATAAATCATAAAGGATCAGAATGACATTGTTATCATCTTGTTATTTCACAATAATTAGGTAGGGCTATATAGGTAGAACATATTTAATGCTTGATGACAACTGGTATTTTTTTTTAATAGTTTAGAAGTTATTCTTACTTTATTTGGAAAGAACATCATGTTTCGGGGTTGTGCTTCACATAAAATGACAAATCTTACTGTTTATACCAAAAATATAACATTTTATGCAATTGAAAAAAAAAAAACATTAAAAACTTATAACAAAAAATAAAAAAGAAAACCTCCAATTTTTGTTCTGTCCAGATACTGGGGAAAAATTGTGAAATCTATGAATTTCAAATATTCACACATTCTAAAAGGGTCAATTACTTCTCATTGGGTAGTAAACTATTACTAAACGGCATTATAACTATTCTAATGTATTAGCAAATACTGTAGAATACCTCCAACTTCTGACATTTCTCATACATTCTGATGGCAGTAGGTATTTATATATATATATATATATATATATATATATATATATATATATATATATATATATATATAGTATACTAGCGCCTTCTAGTGACACGAGTTGTGCGGCTTGGTATACTTTACTACATTTTATGCATGATATTGCCATGCTACTACACTAGCGCCTCTAGTAGCCAGAGTTGCCAGCCAATACAAGTAAATACTACAGATATTTTACTGGGGTCGAATGAAATTTAAAAGAAAGACAAATTTTGTATTAGTTTGCAACTCATTTCTTTTGTGACTATGAATGTGAAATTTTCAAAATTAGTACCAATGGATGACTTGAGGAAATAATCAACTTACAAAAAAGCTTTACAAATCCAATTAAGTAGGTACCTGCTTATAATATATTTCAACAGACAATAAAGTTTTAATTCTATATTTTAAATTTGTGTACTATGCAAGTCAAGTTAGGTCCCATGATTTTTCACAGGTAACAACAACTAGCCTCATAATAAATTAGGTGTATTTATTAGTTTGCAAGTCATGGATACGATTGATGTGTATAATCAATGATGACATGTGGCAGTTAACAAGCGCAAAAGCCCCACTTATATTTACTGGTTCAATAGAAACAAAGAAGCCCCTCTAATGCACCGGTTATAATCGTGCAGTTGAACAGATTCAACTAGGTCACGCATCGTAGCAGCCGTTTAAGTGGTCATTCTACCTATTACAAGTCACCCAGATTGTGATAAATGATAACGCTTATCTAGATGGTATAAAATAAAATATGACTTGCAATAAATTCCTCACAACTAATAAAAATAACAATCACACTGAATGTTTTCATGCAGGGATAGGCATAGAGGACGGACCGCTACACAACGCTTGCCACATTCATGAGTATACAATAGAACCAGAGTGGTAAATACTCTCATATCTTAACAACCAGAAACTTCCCAACAAGACTCAAGTTTTGATTCAGTTGCTCATGACATTTCTTCCATTCTATATATCTCATAAATAGTCTCATGATACTCCTTTCACCGCCCATTCGCTATCCATTTTATTATCCTTTTCTTAAGCCGCACGATCAACAGCGAACTGTAACCGTAACACATTACTGTTACCAAAATCATAGTGTGGCTTGTGAGCCAGCCTCAAGAGATTCGCGGTGCGCTCACGGCTGCCAGTTTTCGCCGTGAAGCAACAGGCGCTCACCGCACACTCGTGGACGTAAATTAATTAAAAAATAATCTGTAATTGACGGGTGACAGTCTTGACAATTAGTGTGGTCTTAAACTATGTGTTATCATCCTCCCAAATTGTGATGAATGATAACAGTTATCTTGGTGTTACAAACAATTATAAATTATTTTGTGCCCTTGCACACGACCAAGAAACTCAGCAGACCAAAGCGGAACACCAGTTCACAGTTGATGTTGGCGGCATGACGAGTAAAATAGTTAACTAGCATTACGAACAAGCTACTAGTAGTTTTCTTTCGTCCTTTATTTAATCAAAGCCTCTTGTCCTGCACTAACAAATCTCTTCCTACAACATATTCTTTAATTTCCTTCAGAAGGTCACCCAACTGAATGGCGATATAGTTGCCTTAGCTTTACGCTGTACAGACAAAAGGAGTCAAACAAAAAAATACGAATTTGGAATTTAAAGCACATTTGATTTAATTCAGTAAGTTAACTGACTATTTATATTTCTTAAGTAACAAGATAAGATATCGAGACATGATATATTGTAGTCTTAATACTTATACGGACTGGTCCACAATCAGTCTCAATCTAATCAACTTAAAATAAGTTGGATAGAATTTAAGGTTATCCATGAAGATAAGGAAATTAAAGTTGTCGGTGCTGTCACAAACATAACGTAAACAAGATGATGACAGTTAAATGCCCAATGTAATAGATAACCTTTAATGAGATGTAATCAATTGAAAAGCACGAAATACAATGTGCATTCGTAATGCTGTCTGGTCAGATCAAACATTTGAATTGATAGACCAGTCAATAAGGAAAAGGGTAACAAACCATGTTGACGGAGCACGGGAGACGGTGTGACCGTTTCCCTTTCTGTGATTCGCAATAATGAATCTGACAGTATACAGGCAACTCGCAATGTAATATCACTACTCAATCCTCGAAAATAAAATATGCTTATGAATTACTAGTCCTTTTTAGAATAGTGCTCAAATTGCTGGCTGCGTAAAAAACTTAACTACAAATCCCAAATCGGGTAAACAAAATTTTGGGCCTGTTTCCAAAATTGAATGTTTTTTACACTATTTATTTAGACACTTTTACAAACGTGTTATAATTTACGCACCTCACTCATTTTTAGCATTGCTTTGCCAGTCGGTTCATTTAAAAACGAACATTCAGATCCTGCGTAGAAAAGTCCCAAAATGTACTGTACTGCAAGCCTTTGCCTTACTTTAGCTAATAATTTTTCTATCCAGGGTTTGATTATTTCAGAGTGTGCTCTTCGGCAGTCATGGAACGACTGATGTCGTAGTTTATTCAAAGCATTCTCGAATCCTCCTGGTGCCAAAAATATGGTCACATGGTTTGCCTCCAGCTCGTTGTAATGATACCCAGATTTCATGTTAGGGCCAATTCTATGAATTTAGATATCTATAGGTCAGATAAATGGGTTGAATGATTATAGAAGTACTGAACACACAAAATTTATTGAGCTGGAGACCATCGTAAGATTCTGTAGGTCCCAAATACTGATAGGCAGGAAAGTTCGAAAAATGTTAGATGACAGGATACCAAAAATTATGACCAAGTGAGTACCCTAGTGGAAGCGACCCAGAGGTGGGTAGACCGTGGAGGACGATTGGAACAGGACAAGAAGGACTGAGGACTGGAGGTGAATGACGAAAGATCAAAGCCAGTGAAAAGCATTTGTGGAGGAGACCAAATCCTACCCTGGGATGTAACGCTGTGATAACAATGATGATTGGAGAAGTACAAAAAAATTAAATAATAAGATTAAATTACCACAAACATAAGAGCGAGGGGTCCTCCGTAGATAAGAAGGCAGAATCCTCCAATCATCAACCATGTAAAGATCCCCCGCACAACCCAATTTCTCCATCTGCAAATAGGAAAGAAAAAGTACATATTATTAAATGACATTGGTTCATTTTTGTGGTCTTTAAGCCGCATTGTGCTTCCTTCCTCATCTTGAGCTAACGTTTCTAATAATCTTGCTGTGTTCACCATCACGGCAGGTGTGATTATTATAAAAAGGTGAGGTGTTTGAGATGTTTAAGATTCCAGAAAAAAAAAAAAAAAAAATTGGATGTAGCATGTAGCAGTATGGGAACATAGCATGGGTTTTTTATAAAACAGAAAAAATCAACCCGTAAAAAAAAAAGTTTTTATTACTATAATTTATCAAAAATTGGTTTGACTGAGGATTGAACCTTCCTACCCAGGAATTGGAGTCAACAACTCTACCAATCTCGCCAAAGACCAATCAGGTAGGACTGAAATTTATTTTATACATCAACTGCTGTAACTAACTAACCATCACGCCGTTTCTCCGCAGAGGTAGGCAGAGAGGACGGACCGCCAAACAACTCGGTCTTGGCACACACTCCTTGCCTCATTCACATTCATACATGCGTTATGTCATCCAATTTCAGAGAAATGCGTATACTTCTGGTTGTGTGTACACGATTGCCACCAAAAGTTAATAAAATGCATTGCCATCGACAAAGAGTCTATCTAAGATGTCGGGAAGTGGGTTAATTTCCGCTTACATTAATTCATTTATTAATAATTAATTAATTACATTATTAATTTGCATTCATTCATTCCCGAAAACAAAAAATAAATTTAAATAAAAATTCATATTATTTAAAAAGAGGTTTTCCAAGAAAAGAAGGAAAACATTCCAATAAATGTATGAAGATAAACATGATCATTTTAAGTGTTTTGTTTTTTCATAAACAGGTAACCCGAGAAGAGTAAAATATATGCATTTTTTTTTACTAAAGAAGCAATTTTAATATCTAGACATACATAGTTAGTGGTGGCTCGTGACTTTTTGTGTTGTTCTGAGATTAGAAAAATATGTTCAGATAATCATTAAAAAATTTTAAAAAAAACACAGTTTTTTTTTAATCCATATGTCTTTCTTCCACATAAAATAAATCTATGTATTTTCACCTGAGTATATTCGGGAGTGATCTTATCTGCAGGTAAAGTTTGCCCGAGTTATCTCGGGTACGGGAATTTTCGCAGATAATAGCCGTCTGAGTTTACTCGGGCGTAGTCCTTAAGCGGTTAAGTTGGTTTATAACGACTAGGCTTACAGTATCTTCTGCATAAATATATGAACTTGTTAGGTTACATTCTTTTTCTTCGTATGGTGGAGGAGAGTTGATGGAGGTCAAGGTGAGTTTATTCAGCCTGTCGACAGCATTGGGAGTCACTTGGTTCAGCACAAATGTAGCCTCCGGGAATCTGATGAAGGGGACATTCTTCAACAATTTTTTTTGTTTGAATATGTCAACATTCACACAATTTGGAATCCTTTAGGCACTGTTTATGCATCATATATACACAACAGCTGTGACTGCATCGGATGCGGTTTAGTGAGGTCCGAGGGAGAGAGAACTGGCAGTGTAATAGTTAGGTCCCCACGACTCTTCAGGGGAGTTCAGTTAATCATATAACAACCTTACATACTGGCGCCCTCAAGTTGTTATAAATTAACTTGACCGTTTAAAATTAAATAATATCATCAAATGAGAAAAAAAAAACATTATATTCGGCTAAAACAATATTAAAATAACTAAGTTTGTTTATCTCCCTCCAAACAAGACGTCTAATTTTTGATCAAATATTATTGTTTAAAATCCTAAATAATGGTCTGGACTCACCAGAACTTACCAATTTAATAAATCTTCATATTCCGTCTAGATCATAGACATATGCTAGATCAACCCGACAATCTGATTTATTTTATCTACCCTCGTGTAGAACAAACATTCGAAAAAATTCCCCAATTCCCCGTATATGTGCACAATATAATACAAAATTTTACAGCATTGACATTTTTGGTAATAACCTAAAGAAATATCGATATGAAGTAATGCGTACGATCGATTATTAATATGAGAGTATGGAATGTATCGGGAGCATCTCCTATCCTCTTCCTATTTTCCTCTTCCTCTCCTTTAACAACAAATTAATTTTAAGATATTAAAACTTCATTTCCAATTAACTTTAACATAAGAAACTTCTGTGGCTTGACTTCACTTAACTTGTATATTTATATCTATCATTGTATATTATATAAAAGCTGTTTGTTTCTTACAAAATAAATAAATAAATAAAAATCTCAGTACTCTAGTGCAAAAAAGTCAAGAACCGCCACTGGTAATACTTATCAGTAAAAATACAAAACATACCATATTATGATTGATGTTAGATAAGCAGATTAATTTCGTAATGGATTAAATTTATGTAATACAAACACATGCTTTAATTCCCTAAGGTAATAAATATGAAGGGCAACTGTAGAATTAAGGTAATACAGGTAGAAAAGCGGGGAGTAGTGATGTAACGTTGAAATTCATTCACTGATTCAATTACGAACAAAACCTGTTACTAATTTATTCAATTAGAATAAATTATAAAACGATTGACAAAACCAGAATATTATGTTTAGGTTTATTATACTTATTCAAAAAACATAAATTTAATTATTTTTGAAACAACGAAAATAATTTTAAGAATTGCTCAATTCTTGTGGATGCATAATGTTCAAGGTAAAATATTCAACTAGGCCCGCATTATAATACAAATTCCATTATTTTGTTTAGTTATGATTTTGTTTATAATGAAATGATATTGAAATAAGGTTTTTTTCTAGTAAAATTGATATAAAAAGAATATTTCTAGTACATAATGACAAGATATTTATAAAAACATACTTGACTGGAAGACCAGATAAAGCGCCGTCTAACACTTCAGGAGATTTGTCGGTCCCTTGGGGGAGATTTTTTGACATTTCGTCAACATATTTATCTTCTGGGGACTTTTCTTCCTCGGAATCCACCTAAAAAATATGAATAAATCAGTGCTTCAAAATATAATCAATCCTAGAACATTGGAAATTCAAGACAATCAGAGTTTTTTTATTATTTATTTGCATTCACAAATAACAAAAACAGCTGATGATATCTATTTCTAATGAGCTGGGAGTAAGCTCATTAGGGCTTCATTCCATTATTTCCAAAGATGTTAATCTGTCTCATGAACGTCAAAAAAATAATTAATACTTACATTGTCAGATTCTCCTGCAGTTTCTACCTTTTCTTCATTTTCACCTTCAACCCGTCGCTGGCGAACTTCGGACATTTTGAGCGCACTCTCTGTTATCAAACAGTTAAATATAGAATTTAAATGTATAAACGCACGATATTAATGCATTTTCAAATTATCTAATATACACAATTGAACTAGTATAGTGTAAACATGACTGCGAAATTTCCACCAACTTCGCTGTCAAACAGAAAATCAATAACTAGCACTGAAAAATAATACACTAGAAGGGTAAACCGCATGCGCAGAGCCTCGAGAACATAGATTATGCCTTGCTTGAGAACTTGAGATATTCTGAGGATTCTGAGTAGGCCCAGTTTGCTCACTGGGGTGTTATCATTAATTTTTATCTTGACGTCACATGTCATAATACTCGTATGTCTGAAACATATAGATGATGCTTTTATTGGTTGAACATAAATATTTTTAAAAAGAGATAGGTTTTGGTTGTTTGTAATAAATTCTCACTCTTCTAGAAAAAAAGTAGGTAATGTTATGCCCAGGTAAAAAAATGTGTGTTCTTAACAATGTAAAATATTGGGAAAATTTTTTGAATAAACAGTATTATTCATACGTAAAATAATGATTTGATAATATTATTGTTATATCCTGGCGAATAATTTAATTACGCATGTTTTTTTTACTACAGATTGAAAAATTATTTTCAAAACTCCGCCGGTAGAGAAATAAAATAATTCTAAAATTTTAAAATTTAATTCGTTTTTACCAATTAATATTGATCGCTTGGATGGATCGCAATTAATACCACAGGAATAAATTTAGTTATTAAGCGCCCTTGAGTTAATTTTCTCACGAAAACGGCGCTGTACGAATAATCTAATCATTATTATTATTTTTACACTACCCCAGCATTAGTCTCTACAGAAATGAGCTCTATTTACGAGGAAGTAAAATTATTGCGGCACACCAGAACTACTTGTATTTATTTGCGACTTTGGATTTTTGTGTCGATTACGGTGTTAGTGCCTACTTTTTTAAAAAACCTATTTAGAAACAATATTATTTGGCAACACTTGACATAAATGTCAAAAAGTAAATGGATTGTTTATGGTAAACATGGAGGGCGATGTATTGACGTTAGAAAGTGTTAGTATAAAATATATTATAATAACAAAGCTTGCTGTCTCGTACCTTAAATAGAGGCAAATAACAATTTATTTCTTTATTACAGCTGAAATTGGAAGTTCGACAAACGTTTGCGAAAGTTTATTCCGCACTTAGAGCTCGAGAACTACAAACCATTCGACAGATCGACGCAATTTGGAAACAGTGTGGCAACGGTACGCTATTGTCAGTGGAAAGGAATTGTCTACAGAATATTGATATATCTTATGGTAACGAGACTAGCTTATTTACCGAAATACATAATTTCGGTATTGTAGATTTTGCTAAATTGAATATTGACAGCAATATTTTCACAATGGAGGAGTACATTAATCCGCAAGAAGATCATATGTATTCCTACAAATGTCTCGACGATATCTGCCCAGAGCAGGACTCTGACGACTCTTTAGAAACAATAATAAACCACAATGCCATTAAACAAATAACGCAAAATAACCAATGTGTGTGCTATGTCAATATACCTGCCAGCGAAGTAGAACATAAGTTTAAAAATACTGAATACGCTTCTGAAATCAGTGATGATTCATCAAGCGACAGCTCGGAGAATTCTAACAAAGACAAAGATTTCAACGAGAAGAATGTACGGAACACAAACAGCGTTAAAAATGACATCCTTGTAATTTGCGACGAAACCAAATCAAAATGCGACCTAATAAATAACAAGTTGAACCCCACTCAGGACTGGCTGAACCACATCATCAACGAGACGGAGACGGAACCCTCGCAAGTCCTCGACCTTATGGAGCACACAACCATCGAGTGTTCCTGATTAAGACCTAAGATTAATACCAGTAAGAAATACAGAAATCTCAAAATACTCTATGTTCTCATCCTGGCTGTTATTTTGTACGGCATTTACAATAAATAAATACTTTTTATATTATTATACGGTCACCTACTTATCTGCTTGCTCTCTGTTCTTGGAATATGTATTTTCAGCGCCCTTGAGGTGATTTTGCACAAAAACGGCGCTATATAAATCATCCAAATATTATTATTATCGCTTTCATATTGTATTGGTTTAACACCATACTTTTAAATTATTTAGTGTGTTTTTTTAAAACAGCACATATTGTAATGAAATGGTTCCTTTTTTTTTACAAAATTGTTTTAAAAGTACTTACTTAGATTGACATAATAATGTAATTATTCCAGATTTCATCACAGGAAATTTCTTGGTGACATTGCACAATTAATTAATTAAGTTTACGTTGACTGTTTATAGAACTATACAGCTTCCAATTTAGTAATCTTCCCGTATGTCTAGCCTTGATAATAATATATACTTCATGATTTATCCAAAATTTTGCAGCTTCCAAAAGTGACTTAATCAGCAGCCACATTATTAAAAAAAAAAAAAATTAATATGATAATTATTATGAGGAAATTGAAACCATTAATATTTCTAAAGAAATAATGTTTGATTACTGAATTTCCATTTACTCATATTTATTTTTTATTTGTGTTAGTAAAATTATGATCTGAAATGTAAATATTATTCAGGATGTGCCTGGATTTCTTGAAATATATGGGCAAATATTTTACAAATGTTTTTTTACTTAGTAAATCTATTGTCACCAAATTGTGGTTTTTTTATCAGGGTGATACTGAGTGTATCTATCACTGAAGCAGCTTATTAAGTCTAGAAATTATCTTCATTTTTAATAAATCACAAGACATTTCCGAACACACTGAATATTTCACAATGCGTTATAGGAATTTTATATGTGAGTACACCCACCGCACAAGAGTCCCAACCGCTTGGAGCCAGTGAAACTACAGCATCGTCAATTGGGGTATGTTGTGTGGCTGAAGAGGAAGGTGTGGAAGTAATCGGCTATTCAGATCTGGTCATCGAATACGGCTAAAGCCATTTAAAAAAGCTTTTTGAGATAACTCATATTGTAAATTGGTAATGAGGTTTTTTCACAGTACATCACTCTCTCAGTAATCTGTCGCTCGATTAAACGTCACCGTAATTGGCCGTTATTTTATTTGTATGTGAAATTCAGTAGTCCGCTGCTTGCCTAGACTCGAGTGTCAAGCTTTGTACACATACAGGTTTGGTTATCTTATTCTTACACACTCAGTTACTGTTTACCGCCGTCTAGCTTGCAAAAGGTGACCATTTTACAGACCCATGTTGTAGGAGGGAGGAAACACAGAGGCCGGCAAATCGTTCCACAGCCGAGCTATTGAACTCAATCACGAGTCGTAGAAGCAACCCGTTCTCATGTGACAAACGTTAACCATGTACATATATATGTTGGGGGCGCGTTTGGCGTGTTTCCCGATTATGCACCGGTGCCGAAGGGATCAATGACACTAGTTCCTCTGAGCATCTTCCATTGTAATATTGGTAGAATAAGGACAGCATACCTACCTGATGCCTGTGCTCTAAAGACTGTAATCCGCCTGTTAAGATATGGGAATCTATCAAACGTACCGCCCTTTTCAGGACAGAGTCAAGGGTTTTTTTCAGGTATTTTGGGGCTCCAGACCAGCGGTGGCTGCCAAATTCAACAGTGGGGCGCACTTGCGATTTGTACAGAGTCAGCAGTTGTGTACTGTACTATTAAAGTATCTGCGGGCCCTGTACAGTACACCTAGCTTCTGTGAGGCTAACTTGACTCTGGTTTCGTAAGAGCCTCCGTGTCTGAGCTGGTCACTAATGGGACACTTGCCCCGATGTTTGGGATGGCAGATTAGTAATGAGTACTGTACTGTGATAGAGTATTGTTTTGGGCAGGTCAACGAATGGTTGATTAAAACACAATTTCAACATTGGATTACTTTATGTCGTTGTAATATTCGCAAACTTTACATAAATAAACATAAAATTTTATTGTAATAATATAAATTAAAAATTGTTAGTTACAATCTGTAAACGTTGTTAGTATATACAAACTTCTACACCATTTATTATTTAAATAGTGTGGAAAATCATAGTTAATATTGTACCCAATATTATATCATGTACGTCCACTCCTTAATTTTAACAGAATCTAATAGGCATTTTCGCCAAAGTTTGTACATTGTGTTTTTGCCATGTCATATATATATAATACAATATTGAAAAGTTAGATAGTTTGAACATGCAAATTTATTAATATACTTTATTTAGTCAGTTAAATGCAACTTTCGAACCTGTATATATTTTATATTAATTATTTAGATCAAAAGGAAGTGTGTTTTTATCATATCCCATTTCTACATTCAATTAAACAGAGTCTGATTGGGTATAAATTTTTTTTAACATAGATTTGGACTGACATTGAAAAAAATCAAGTTTAACATTTCTGGTTAAGAATCCTTTAGATCCATTCCGTGACCAGGTGTATTTATTTTTTAACACCCTTTTTCCTTTGCATAGGAATAGTTTATAAAATTATATACAATTTTATTACTATTAAACTGTTTTGTTATTTATTTTTTATTCAAAACTGAAGCCCCCCCGCCCACCCTCAGCGACAATCTTTTGTATTTATTAAGTGATAAATTTAAGATGTCCACTGAACAGTCCTCATTATAACCATCATATTATATTCTGGGCAGTGAGAAGTACATATTATGGTAGTTAATCCCAGTATCTGCTATTGGTAGAAACGTATTAATAAAACATAAAAGAAACGGAATTGAAAGTATAAAAATGACAAAAACATGTACAAATTTTGATGAAACTGCCCAAATACGTTGTGATTTCAGTAGAATTTAAGAACTAAATATACATAATGCTTGGATCACATGGGCGAATTCACTGACATCTTTTACATGTACGTTCTAAATTCTACTTGTACTTTTCTTTTACAATACAAACTCCATAATAAGAATAATTAATTACAATGATAGAATATTCCCTACGAAGCTGGCAAAGTATCCAAGCATCAACATTACTGATTTTATATTATGAAGAATTTGTATATAAGAAAGTACTCAAGCATTGATACATCAATATGTATATGGATATTTAAAAATAAGGAGTTCTAGAAAGAAAATATGTAACAAATAATATATTGCACTTACATAATATGTTTTATATGTATGTCGACCCCTTTGTATCATTGAAATGATTATAATTTTTTCGATTTGATTAAATGTATGCTTGATTGTTTAAAAAATGTATTAAGAAACATCTTAACTGAACATACATATCTGTAGAAAAAACAAACTTGTGTCAATTTAAGGTAACGTAATTTTAAAATGAGATTTTGATGTTTGTTTGATTCTGAGGGGCTCCATTATTATCTAAACGACAAAAAAAATATTGTCCTTTGACTTATATAATAGGTATTTCGTAGGCATACTCGGTAAAAAAGAGTAATATTCTTAGAGGAAAAGTAATATTCTTTGTACTGTTTGTTTTAAAAACAATGTGTCAATGTCTGTTTCTCTTGGGTATTTTAGAACAGTTGGAAGCCCATGTTTTATTTGAAATTGACTTTTTATAACAGTTGAAAGTCAAACGTTTAATTGATATTGACTTTTTATAACAGTTGAAAGTCAAACGTTTAATTGATATTGACTTTTTATAACAGTTGAAAGTCAAACGTTTAATTGATATTGACTTTTTATAACAGTTGAAAGTCAAACGTTTAATTGATATTGACTTTTTATAACAGTTGAAAGTCAAACGTTTAATTGATATTGACTTTTTAGAACAGTTGAAAGCCCTATGTTTTATTTTAAATTGGCTTTTTAGAAGTTTTATTAAGGTTTGTGCCAGACAATAAAATTTAATGCAAAATGAAAAATGTGAGTGATATGTTTTAGGATTTAATTATATGACAAATTAATAAAATATTTGTTAGTTGATTATACAAGGCCAAAGTCGGTGCACACAGTAACTTCACAATTTTTTTGTTTATCAGACCCGTTATTAGCCGCCATGTTTAGCTCATTGAGCGTGTCCACGCTGTTGATGCTGACTCCCTTCAGTATCTTCTGAGCGGCTAAACTCGTGAAATTAAAGCTCAAGTCGCTGAGGCTCGGAAAGTTATAGAACTCGGGATTTCTGTTTTTTATGTCTTGACTCAAACTGTACCTTTTCTGTTTTTTATTTCTTTCTTCGCTATTCAACTTCTCATTTGAAGCGTAATTATTGTCGTTAAGCGGGCTGTTTTGGTTGTCTTGATTTTTGAAGACCAAATTTGGTTCTGATCCGATAACTGTGCCCTTATTGTCTGAAGACTTTGATAAAATACTAGTGATTGAATCAGAACTCATCCTGCTGTGATATAAACTTTGTCTATTATTTGTTTGCATAGCTACGGCCTTCATCAGTAGGTCCACACTTTTTAAATCACTGTTTGAATTGAGTTTTTGCAACTCGTGGTGACTGTTGGCCGATGCTAAGTTGTTTTTTTCATAATATCTCATGTTGGCGATGGAATCCACGACGTTATCATAACTCTTGGTGGGAGTTGAAGGGTCACTGTTGCCGGTTCCGTCAAAGCCGAGGGTGTTGTTATGAATGGCAGGTGTCCCTGGACTGGATACTGTTTCTGCCGGATTCTTCAATTGATTTTTATAACTCAATCCGTTAGATTGATTATTTCCTAACTGTAAGGAGAGTTTCCTGTTATTATTCATTGATTTATCATTTATAACATTCTTGTTAAATTTTGTTTCTTGAACCTTGATGGCTTCATTATTGGGGTAATACGGTTCTGGGTTACAGTTTTCCGATTTTTGAATGGGAAAGTTATCCAGCGTTGTCTCCATGAATACATTTACAGGGTTCTTCTTGGAATTCTCTTCTTCAGAAGTAGGCTTTGTCATTGAATATCGGTCATCGTTGAAAATAAATATATTATTCCCCTTCGATGATTCTGTCACATTCCCATTTTCGAAAGTGATCACCGACCTTGCGGGTGAGTTTTGTACGTAAACTTTAGTGTTAGTACCTGTTCCATTTTGTGTTGTCGTATTAGTAGTAAGTTTGAGAGTGATAGAATTGTTGGAACTAGAATTAGCTGATACGGCGGTAGATGACAGGTCACATTTGATAGGATCAGCTTTAGTATTGTTTCCGGGAGAACTACTGATTGAAGAGTTTTTTGCCGGAGAAGAGTTAATTTTGGGAGACGATAAAGGTGTTGAGGTACTAATGATCTTATGTGAGTCGTCATCGAGTATGGGCTTCCTTTTTTTATGCAAGCTTTTGGGAGAGCTTTGAAGGCTTTGTACTTTGACTAGAGATTGAGCCCGGCTCAGTCCTATGGTACCAAACGGAGAGCTGCAGTGACTAGGGGAGGGTTGCAATGTGCGGTCGGAGTAATGTGATTCCAGGGTCGAGTGTCCACTGCTGTTGGTTTGACTTCTCGGGTACCTGTTGGTCATGGATTGACTTTCCAAAGAAGAAGAACCACTTTTAGAGTCATTCTTCAATGTTTTCATTGATCCTCTGTGATTACTTTCGAGGCTAGAAGGCCCGCTTGTTGACATAGCATTTGTTGTCTGAAAATATTTTTGTCTTTTTAAACTACCGCAAGGGCTTTCGCGCAACTTTAACGTTCCATTTCTATGTGTGGGGGAACTGTCGGACGTGTGTTTTTCCGTAAAACTAGCAGACATTGCTGAACGAGGAAGGCTGGATGAAGGAAGAAGATTAGATTCCGTAGAAAGATGTCTCCGATGGCGTGATAGCGTCATTGACCTCTGTGAAATTTCTGACCCATCGTAATAAGTCGATATGTAAGATGGAAGGCTCTGCAAGGATTCCTGGAAGAAGAAAAACAGACAAAAATTGAAGAATTTTTTGTTAAGATTTTCAGGTGTAGCATTAAATCCTAAAGTAGGTACCTCCCAAATAATTTTCTATTCATTTACATATTATATAAATAAAAATGTAATTGTTTGTTTGTTCAAAATCTTAAATCTCCGAAAGTTCTTCACCGATTGCTTTAAAATTTTGACACAACGTTTCATTGGAATACGCATGTATTTTTACATGCCTAAATTAAACACCTGTGACAGGTAAAAACATGATTTTTTTGAAAAACAGCACAGACAAACATGATTTTTTTTTAAAACAGCGCCATCTGTTGGACGTAATAGCAACATGCGCCAGACTGAGCCACAGCAATGCGTGGCGGGGTACTGCTAGTAATAAATAAAGAAATCACCTTGGAGATGGTCTGAGTGGCAACGCAGTGCAGGTGCACCGCCCTAGAGTTGAACCATTCGGCTGGAGGAAATTGTGCAGAGAAAGATTTGATGCTCCCACGTGGCTGCTTGTTTCTGCCGCTTCTTCTGAAGAGGCGAGACAGCAGGGATCCCTTTTCTGGAAATTAATAGATATGGGTTACATCCACAGAAAATAAAATCGATTTCAAAGCGATAATTTAAAAATACATGGGTCTGACAAATAATTAAATTGTAGAAAAAATGGAGTCGTTGCTATAGTTTAAATTGCTTAAAATGGCAACCCCGAAATGGTTCAATGACAAAAGAATTAATCTTTTAACAGGCATCATGATCCAGATGCATATAAACGGTGTTCACAAATTAATAGTAGGTACTTTTTGAAAGGAGATAATTGCATTGTATTGTAACGCATTTTGTTAAAATACCTATACCTACATATCAAAGGAAACATTTGTTAGATAAGGTTTAATTAATATTTAAATACAAATACTATGTGGAAAATGCACATAAAACCCAAAAAAAACTATACTTGTAGTTATGAAGTCTAATTCGGTAGTCAAACATAACCTCACATTTGATTGTGTTATAAATTGTGTTCCAAAGTTGGTGTTGCTGTAGTAATGAAAATATTGTTACACTTATTTATTGTAAAATATAATTAACATACTGGGTGAGGAGTCAAGAACGGGTGCATCGGCTGGGTCGGAGATGGTTTGGGTGCCTGAGGGCGGCAGGTGGCGCACGGAGCCCCCCCAGCCTCGCCTGCCCTGGCGGTCGGGGCTGCGCCCTGCGGGGAGGGAGGCGCTGCGGCGCTTGCCGGCTCGTCCATACAGGATCTTGTCGTTGGGGTTGCCTGGGATGACAATAAAAACAAATATATAATTGATGAATTTATAAATTTATTTTAAAACTGGTATATCTACTGAAAAATTCCTAGATTATGATCTTCACCGATTTTAAAGAAAACTGATGAAAACAGCCAATGAAATTGAAAATTTTGATTTGACCAGAAGTAATGCTGGGTCTGATCTATTTTATGAGTACATGGTCAATTTATAGAACGAAAGCTGAAGTAGATTCAACTTTGGGTTTCTAGTCCACAGAAAAGCCTGCTCTTTTCTTACTGGTTCATTCTATGGTACTAGGTACTATGAAATAGTGGGTTCAGATATTTCAATTTTATTTGATCAACTCGACACTTGAAAGCATATTGTCAAGGCAGAACCTTCTTTCAACAAAGTTGATCAAGTTTTTAGTTACAAATCTTGTCGTTCAATAAAAGTTGATCAACCAAAATTGAAACTTCTGAACCCGCTAAAATAGATCATAGAATCAGGTTAGGTTGCACCTTAAGGGAGAATTGTGCTTACTTCTGGTACTTACAGTCACTGAAGTTCAGTGATATTATCATAAATTATGGTGTTTTAATATTTAATAGAAATATAAGAAAAGTGATGAAATCCATCAAATAGGTAAGTACTTAGAACGGGAGAGAGTGGAAATTACCCTCTTAAAATATCACCATGGGAAATACCAAAGTTCAGAATCGAGACACCATTACTTCAAATGGATTTAACCACAAAATGTATTACACACCCACCATAGAAATGCCTTCCATGTAGATTGGAATGGAAACTGGTGTCGCCACTGACTTAGTAACTTTTGACTATTAGATTGAGACTTCCAATCAACATTGCGTACTCTGCCTCTCTTAGACTGCCTGATATTGTATATCGCCATTCCATTTGATTTTGAATTTGTATTTAGACCGAATTTCTGAATTTAAAATTTACATCGGTACAACTTTAAATCACGAAACACGCCCATATCGTATTTTTTTGCATTCTTCTTTATTTGCATAATAATTATAAAGTTTATTTTAATGTTTTTAATAATAACCGTGTTACATCTCTTTTTAGAGCAACACTCCTGTTAAAAAGGTGGGGAAACGTAGGTAGATAACGATTTGACATAAATATTTCAGAAAGACCTACAGAGCAAAAAAAAACAGAAATGAAAGAAAAGAAAAAAATATGTGAAGAAAGAAAAAATTCTTTGTCACTGTTCTGTTTTGTTTTGTCATGGAAACAATAAAAGCATATGACAAAAAGTTACTTACCTCCAGAAATGACGTCTGCGAGATTGGTCTGTATGCACTGGTGTGTAAGGGCTCCATCTCTGATAGTGGAGATCTCTCCGTACAGTGAGTGCAGGGCCTCCTGCGCCGAGAGGAGGAGCCCCGCGCGCTCCCCCCCGGAAGTGGGGCCCCCCTGGACCCCCTCCTCGGCCTCCTCGGGCCCCACGGAGCGTGTCGGCCGGCGCTCGGGCTGTGAGCGGGAGCGGCGACAGCGGCGGCGTCTGGTGGAAAACAAACAAAATAAATTGTTAATATTTTTTAATAAATAAGTGCTAGCACAAACCTGAAAAATTCAAGGGTTAATTTTAATCAAGAAATAATTTTGTGTTAAAAATATTTATATTTTAAAATAATTTATCGCTTGTCTGAACTCTTCAAAAAATTAGTTAAAATTTTGAAAATGACTCTTAAATTCTAATCAAATTTCAGTTCAATCATAACTAACGCACAGCGTGAGTGGTTTATTTATGCGCACAGCACATAAAACAGTTCAATCGAACGCTAACAGTTCTGATCGTTTCTCTAATTATTTTCCAACAAAAATATAATTATGTACATTAATAGTATTGAATATTCCTGCATAATGAACCCGAATTTGCTTTGAAGTTTCAAAATTGTTATATCAATGTAAATTCAGACAAGCGATGAAATAGGTAGCTATAATCAGAAATTATTTTGGTTTTATTTAATAATTAATAATTCAATATTTTTTTTTTTTTCCATTATTTCTGGTTTTCACCCTTCAAGGGTGTTCTTGGCCATCATTTAAATTTTTTTTTTTTTTTTTTATGTGATACCTCACAAGAGTGTCCCTGCCTGTGCAGTGCACAGACAGGGGAACTATGTCACCACCCGGTTGGGCGGCGTTGTGAGGCGGAGTAAGGTAGGGGCTGTAGGAAGGGATTTTTTAATGCGGGCCTTGAAGAGGCTCGGATTATAGGAGGGAGGAAAAACAGATGCCGGTAGCTCGTTCCACATACGAGCCGACTTACACAAAAACGAGTCGTAAAAACGGCCCGTTCTCAAATGATTGAGAAATGAAAGGTGAATATAAATATTAATTTTATTTAAATAGGCAAATTTCAAAATTATAATGAAAATTGGAGTCGAGTTCAGACTTAGAAGAGATGAGATGTTGAATGGAGGGGAGGCAATTTTAGATAAGGCTTGATAGAAGAGAGGATATTTGTTTAGAGAAGGACAACCAAAAAATATGTGATCTAAAGTTCCCACTTCTAGACTACAGAATGTACAATCTGGGGAGTCAAGGATGTGAATTTTAAAAAGATGGGAAGGAACAGAACAATGTCCGATCCTCATTCGAATGAGTGAAGAAATTTCTTTTTTGGAAAAATGAGGGAATTGCTGAAACCACGGTTTTGATGGAATAGTCCTTTGTATTGAGGCATAGCAGGCTCCCTTGGATTGACTAGCAATGTGCCAATACTCCGACCAAACATTGCGGGATCTATCTTTGATGATGGAAAAAATGTCAGATAGGGGAATGTGGTTTACGAGGGTAACAACAGGGTTGGACGCTCCTTGTTTTGCCAAGGCATCCGCAATATCATTACCCATGACACCAACATGTCCAGGAATCCAAATCAGAGTTACAGTTTTACCAGAGCTTTGAATGGAGGCTATTCAATATTTAAAATGTGTGAAAATTTTTGACAAACGATTTTCCAAGTTCACAAACGGTGTTTTTTTTTTCGAAATGTTAATTTTTGAAGTGTCTCTAATTTGTCAACAAAAAAATGTAAAGAAAATTGTCAATATTTGTTTTTGAAATGAAAAGTAGTCTCCAGGCAAATACTTTACAAATAATTTCAGCTTCACAAATCATACAATAAATACTATAATATCCTGCGATTTTTCACGGGTTTGCGCTAGTATAATTAAATATTTAAAAAATTGTTAAAAGTGTTGAATTTAGAAAAGTGTTTTGTCACTGACACCTATTGTCGAAACAAACAACCATTTTAGCTAATAAATGAACCATTCAAGACGCAATAAAGAAGCTTAGTACGCATATTTGCTTGTATTCTGAAAAAGTAGAATATATACAACTTTTTTTTTTCGTCGAATGTACTCGCTTCGGCAGTACATATACTAAAATTGGAACGATACAGAGAAGATTAGCATGGCCCCTGCGCAAGGATGACACGCAAAATCGTGAAGCGTTCCACATTTTTTGGCGTTTTTTTCTCTGAAAACTGTCGCACATAATAATAATAAAACTACGTTTCTGGACAAAATAGCCATACGTAACATTTTAAAAATTAAAAAATGTTATTCTAATAATATTTCCAGTACCTACATAGTAACCAATTTATACCTCCCTTCTTGCAACGGTGATGTGATAAAATAATGGTCAGCGGTTCTCCTGATAATTTTTAATCTTTTCTTTTTAAATATGTTAAGCATAGTTCTGGGGAAAGCAGCCAATCCACGCCAAACACATCAGAGAAATAAGCAATTTTATGATAAGGGGTATTATTTTTATGTACTTAATTTAATTTGACTATATTATACCCACCATCTCGACAATTTTACGTTTAAATAACGCATTTGAAGTTACCTAGGTGCCTAATCAGTTAGAATGTTATTTTTTATCTACATGACAACGGTGATATCTGAGTACCTACTTGTCCTGGGCCCTTTAATGAATAAATCCGCCCCTGAGTCCACTGTGCACTGCTCGGTTTAGTGTCGGTCATAAATAATAGCGTGAAGTAATACCTGCTATTCCTCAAGAATGCTTTTATACTCGTATTGCACTATTGGCGTGCTTACAGTAATAGTTTTCAGTGGGGGAGTTCGCGATGTATTGCAATACATATTGAAATCGCAAAGAGCGCTCCCACGAGGATAAAGGTCGCCCAAGGAGAGATTGAAACCAAATTATTAATGGACGAGCCAAAAACGAAAGGCATTCTCAGATGCCAGACCAGTCGGTTATTGGTAATTGAGCATTGACCCACAAGATGTGGAGAAACAATCATTACGGATTATATACCGTTTGCGTTTTTATCTTATTGTTATTGTTGATCGACGCAAAAGCCTATTGCATGATGATTTTTATAAATATATCTATTTGAATTTCACTTCTGTTTTCAGTAATGAATGAATTTAAATCTTAGAATCGAAAATTAACCAACTTCTCGACATCCGATCGTGCTGAAACTCGGCAGATAGCCTCGTTATCGATGACAATGCATTTTCTCAACTTTTGGTGGCTATCATGTACACACACGCGGACATATACGCATTTCTCTGAAATCGACCGGAGAATAATGAGTATTGCTGATTTATAAAAATCCTGTTGGACAGTAGGCAGCTTCCCAATAAAATGTTAGTACGTTCCGAATATATCAGAACGCGTGTTCATGGACCTGCGCTTGCTTTTTTATAAACACGTGTTCCGACGTCGCGTTAATATATTCCTATTTTTACTAAAAGCTTAACATGAAACCTATTCAAATTCATTATGTAAGATCCCGTAGTCCCGTTTTTAACAGGAATACGAAAAATATGAAGAGATTTTTAGTAAATTAGCAAAATTTTATATCACTAAGTTTTTTGGTTCTAAATGACTAAATGTCGGTCGTAAAAACGTAGAGTTGTCGACTTCAGTTCCCGCATAGGAAGGTTCAATCCCCAGTCAAACCATTTGTTTTTAAATAGTTTTAAAAGACATTTGAAAATAGATGAACATATTATAGTAAAATAAGTACTTTGTTTTTTGCGGATGATTTTTTTATTCTATGAAAAGTGTTCTTGTTCGACGTTAAAATAACCATACTTTTGAATTAGTCCTGTTAGACCCTGACGTAGAAAAGATAAGTTCGCTAAAGTGAGTTAACGGTTTGTGGCGCAGTCCATTGTGGGACTTTTCTGTGCAGGGTCTTACAGCACTATTCATGGTTTATGTCGATTCCTTACCGAACCACGGGACGACGCGACGGCTGTATTGTTATTGTTCATTGACGTCATTGATGTTCGAACTCGTTGATGGATTTTATGTTTTAGCGCAAGTGAAAGCGCAAAAATCAGTACGCAAGTACCAAATGCCTACGTCAGGTACCAAATACGTAGGTACCAAATACCTAAAAATACCTACCTCAGTACGTAGGTACCAAATTAAGAATATTTACGAATTAAATCGCCGTTGGCTTTAAAATAAGGTATGGCATTGAATTCTGTGGTATAAAACGGTATGCAATTGAACGTACGGACATGAGCCAAGTTTGTAGGTCGTAAGATCCTTAGATAACCTTTAATAAGTTGTATGAAGCTAATGAATACACTTAATCGGGCCGCCAAAATACACGAATGACCCCATTGACGGTGTGCGAATTCGGATGCCATCTCTAATTTTTATTTTATTTTTTATTTTTTTATTTATAAAATATATTTGAATACAGTTTTTTACATGCTTTTCGACTACCACACTAGACACATGTCCGTATTATGGTAGTCTGTATTAATTGATGGAAGAAATCAAGGAATTATACGTTTTGGACAGCATTACAGTGTCAATCATCAGGGTAGATGTGAAATCGTTGGCTAAAGCAGGAGGTAGCTCATAATACCCCAACAATATATCACTACAATACCTTTGACGGTGAAAATTTCAAAACATATCTGAAATTAATGATGATTGAGTTTGTTGTACAGGTATTTTAATGGGGTTTACTTGGAGTACCTAACGGCATTGATCCCCTGCGTACTGCTGCATCAGGAAGAAATAACTTGCAGAGTTGATATCGGCAGCACGATAACGAATAATTTCTGCTTATTAAACAGCACTCATGTCCATGTGGAACTAGCTACTGGTAATAAACTTTTCTCCCTCGTTTAAAACAGGCCTCTTCCCGACCATTATAAATGTTTTTTTCCAATACCCTCTTCCGTAACCCACCGCACAATTTCGCTCAACCGGTGACGATGTAGGTCAATATACCTAGGTCGTCTGTTTTGCACAGCATGGACAGATGAGCTCTCGTGCGGTGTCACATTAAACCTGCCTAAAAGTGACTAAAACGGAAATGTTAAAAATTCTTTTCACCGAATAGATACCTGCTTAAACACACAGGACTGAAATTAACATGTCTTTGAACTTTACACTTGACTTAGGTATCGAAGAAGGTCTGCAGGCTAAAGAAATTTCCAAATCCTTTGTTATGTCTATAGACATAATATATTTCGTCTAAAATACCAACCAATCAAAAAAAATATATATCTAGCCAGACGAACAAACATATCTACCTCATTGAACAAATATAAAAGTTGGTCATCATTCGTCATGTAATAATAGTTCTCAAATATAAATATTATAAGTTTTGAGGTAAAGTTGCCAGTAATAAAATACAGTAAATTAATCATTATTTGTGATGATATGTTATTATGAAAATAAAAGCTGTACCCCGCAGATAGAGAAACAATAACGCGTGTTGCTTTTACGTCCAACAGATGGCGCTGTTTTTTTTATTTATATAAAAGTATGTTTTAATCTGTCATAGGTGAAATCTATATAATACAGGTATATAAAAACAAACGCGTTTTCGAATGCAACTTTGTGTCAAAATTTCAAAGTAATCGGCGATGAACTATCGGAGATTAAAGATCTTGAACAAACGAACATTTTAATTTTTATAAGATATATGTACCTACATGTAAATCAATTTAAGGATACCCTTGATGGTGTGCTGGATGAACATAATTAAATTAGAAAATAATGAAGCTGAAGAATGAAACAAAAGATAACATAGTCGAATGATACGAACCAAGTATTTATTTATTTATTAAACATTTTCAATAAATAAATTAGTGGTTATCCGTCAAAAATCACGGGATGTAACTTCCCTTACATAGTTCCATTTTAAAAAATGACCCGCGAAAGTAAGTCTAGTAGGATGTGCACATTTAAAATAGGATCCAAAGCTATAATAATTTTCTGCAAAAATATATTATGGATTTGTTCGTTTAAAAACTCAATTATTACAAGAAAGGCAAACAAATATAATATTGTACCAATGATTCAATCCAATAATGTGTTTATATGTTTTTCTTGAAAGAAATTGGTTTTTTTACGGACAAAACTATTTTTTCACATTCATATTGCGTATGTGCGGGCGCAAACAAATAATTCTTCTTAATATTGTAAAGCAATACATTGCAAAAAGCGTATTTTAATAAAATAAATTAATTAACGCCATCTATGAACACGTAGAATATAACGAGCGTCGCGTTTAACCTTAATCGCTTTTTTGGATTTGAATTTATTATTTTTTTAATTTTCTCAACATATTTTCACCAGTTCTAATTTTGAAAAATTCAAGGCCGTACAAACTTAGGTCATGAACCTAAAAAACCCTGGGTATCGATTCTTCAATTCAGGCCGCTCTCAATCGCCGTCGAAAGTACATAGATTGGTCGACGCTCTTATTTTTGAGTCTCGTCATACTTACATACGCCAAACGTCAAGTCATTCCACTCGAACAACCATTCGTTGTTCGAGTGGAATTACTTCGTCGAGGATCGAGGCCCTGGACGGAGCTATTCGATAACAATTTGAAGCCGCGGGGAGAGGGGGAAGATGAAAAAGGCCAAAACCTAGTTATAATAGTTCATTATCATCTTTTATCAAAGACCTTGGTGTTATTTTTGACAGAAAACTTACCTTTGATCGTCACTGTGAAACAATTTCCAATAAGGCCATGCAAATTCTAGGTTTTGTAATGCGTAACACAAGGAGTTTTCAAAACATTGAGTCAATTAAATTACTCTACTGCTCTCTTGTGAGATCGCACCTAGAATATGCATCTCGTGTATGGTCTCCGATTTATACCTGTAACTTACACCGCTTGGAGAAAGTACAAAGAAAATTTCTTCGATACGTTCAATTCAAATTGAGACAGCCTGTAATTGATATCTGCTACAATACTTTAATGTCTGGTCTAAATCTACCATTTCTTTCTACCCGGCGAACTATTAATGACATTCTTATACTTTTTAAATTACTGGACAATCTCATAGACTGCCCTCAAATGTTAAGTGTTATAAATTTTCGTGTCCCTGTTAAATCAACTCGACTCCACCACCTTTTCCACAGTGACAATCATAGCACTAACTATTTGTATCATTCACCGTTGGCGCGTTTTCACCGCACTGCCAACACGTATACAGACCTTTTTGATATTTTCAAAACCTCACCGTCTTGCATCAAGGCAAAAATACTTGGTTGTGAATGTAACTGATATGTTTGTGAAATGTTAAATGTCTGTTTGTACTGCATCATACTGACATGTTCTTCTTTATGTGTAACATATGTATGGTGTTCTTATACATATACATTCCGCATATATACATATATGTGAAATGTATATGTATAGTCATATATACATTCCACATATATACATATATGTGAAATGTATATGTATAGCATCGTATAGAATATAGAATGTATATATGACTATACATGTATATGTATAGTCATATATACATTCCACATATATACATATATGTGAAATGTATATGTATAGCATCTATATAAACTGCTTGCTTCAGATGTCTTATAGTGTTGGCTAACGGATGTATTATTTTAATAAAAAATGTTACTTTTAATTGTCAAGTCTCTGACAGCCCTGAATTGTTGAAGCTACTTTGCCATAGTGCCATAGCCAAGTGAAGATAAATTTGATTGTAACAATAAACTCACTACTATTTGCGCTGTTATAATATTTAGCTAGATTATATCTGTTGGCAAGTCACCTTTTCTGTATATTTTATCCTGTTTAAATGAAGTACTTTCTATTATTGTAGCATTCTATGCCTTAAGAAAATTTCAGCTGTATCACATTCAATGTCGTTTTGTATACATATTGTTGTGTTCTTAAATGTAATACTAATATTCGCTTATGTACCACTGTGTACTTATAATCTATGTATCACATTATTGTAAAAGCCTTTTATGGCGTTTAATAAATAAATAAATAAATTATGCACCACTTTGCATACAAATCATGTCATACAAGATGGCTGCCAGGAAATTTCCCCTCATCGTACTAATGCTTTGTCCAGGGCTTTTTAGGTCCATGACGTAGGTAGGTACCTACTCAAATATAGATATTCATAGGTCTATGGTATTCTGTCATTCTATATTCAATGAGTATTCACAATGGAAAATTAATTATATTGTTAAATTATTTAAATGTTGTTTCATACTCAGGAATGTAGTTACTTAAAAATGAAGCAATATTAATGATTATAGAATTGCACGCATTAGAAAATCACACGAGACAAAGGTTATTCCCGCGACCGGGATTTGAACCCGGGACCTTTCGCCAACAGACGACTGCTCAATTTTAATGCCCTTCGGTAATATGTAATTGAGTGAAAAATCACATCTCACGATATAATGCTTGCATCCGCTGAACAGACAATCCCTAGAACTGTGATCTTTACCGATTTGAAAAGTATCACATAAGCCCTTTCAATTTATATACCAGACAGGGCAAGTGAATTGATTATCTGTTATATTTCGATATTTAAAAAAACATTTGTTTAATTTCACCAGCGGTAAGGAAAAATTAAGCTTATTTTAGGTACACGGCTACGATCACAATACACTTCTAAGGTTTTTATCTTTGCAGTGCTTGCATCGCAAGAAGATTGTAGATTGATTAACTTGATAAACGGAGAAAATATTTTTTTGAAAAATGACTGCAATAAAATGAAGTGGATACTTACGTACCTGCTTGGCAAGTTACGTAATATTATGAGTTGGCAAAGATTTAAAATATAATTGATTTTAAATTGCGTTGAAAGTTGAAACATACAACGAAGGTAGCGTGTTAAGTTTTCAATAAATTTTACTATAACGCAGAAAACCGCGTTCGTTTTTTTTTTGTCTCAGCAAAAGCTCTCGAACCGTAGGGAGATTCTAAATGGAGAAAAATGATGACTGCTTATTAATTTAGAATCTAAAATCAAGATAAAGTCAATTAAAATTCAATCAAAATCAAGAAAATAAAAAATGAACTTACTCTGGTGTTACTATGAAGTACCCCCTGGAGGTCTGGTAAAGGTGTCCTTGCTGAGACAATTGAGCCAAGGTATCATACACCACATCTGCTGAGGGACTCTGCATGCTGGGGAACTTTGTAGCCAGCTGTAACCTAATGTTCTCCATTGTGGCGGACTGGCCCTAAAACAAAAACAAATATCATTTCAAACCGCAACCTTCACACTTCAACTATACATAGACATTCATTTGACGTATTCATTGATGGTTATTTGGTTGATTATTACTCACTCAGTGAACACTCGAGTGATACTTCTATCGAACCGCCACGAGTATAAACGGATTGATATTTTGAGATCAACAGTTTTCACGAATGTCATAAAAAATGGTGGTGTTATTGGCAAAAAATATTTGAGAATCTCTTATATATTAAAATAAAAAAATAACGTTTTTTACATCACTTTAACCTCTACATGTTTCATGAAGAAAGTTCACCTCATCAGGTGGGCTTTGTTCATCTATACTTGCTCCTGAGCAAGGACACTGACAAAGTGAACAAAGTTCACCTCATCAGGCGCAAGTATAGAGTACAAAGTTCACCTGATGAGGTGAACTTTTTTCATGAAACATGTAGAGGTTATATATTTTAAAGTGATGTAAACAAAGTTATTTGTGTTTTAATATAATAAATAATGACATCACAAAGTGATAAGCTTTCAGAAGAAATTTTCCTCGAAAAATTAATTTCTTATAACTTATTCTAAGACATTATTAATGTTTTCCTGTTAAATAAATAATAAACATGTTTAAATAATGCATCCCATTTGTGAGATTTTTTTTAACTAGTCTAACTTACAATATTCGGCATTTAGAATCAATTATTAGTTCTCACACCCTATTACTTAAAGGATTCATTTTGAAATAAATTACGTCATGGGGTTTTAGATTCTCATCCGTGCATGATCAAACTGTTCAAATTTCTGCAAAATACCTTTAAAATTGACCTAATTTAGTCGGCTAATGCTGACAGTACATGCTGGACCAACGTGTACAGGATCACTTGGCGTATATTGGCCGTTGCAGGCGTTGGCCGCCAACGTCGGCTGGGTACATATCAAAGTAATGCGCCAACGATGGCCCAATTTCTTTCATCAACATTTAATGAGCAAAGTCACCCAAATTATATTTCAACTAGCAGTTAAAAACCCACTCCGCGGGTTTTTTTCTGCTAGGCCCTGCGGGCGGCACTTACTTAGAATTCGCCCATTTTAAGTGATATTAACAACAGTTACATAATAGATAGATATCAGGTCATTCACAGAGAGAGGGTCAGTATATATAGTTAAAACACGGAACAGGAACGAGTTAATTAATAATAACATGCTAAATTTACGCATAATAAGACTGAAAGTTGTTTGAATAAATGAAATTTTACGTATTTGTGATCAATTATTTCAAATGAAACACTATTATTGACTACATGTCTACAACTGATATTATTAACTGTTATCGTACTTAATATAATTAGCTCATAGGAGACTTGCAGTGCTTAAATATGTGTTACAACCGTCAATGTCTATAAGTTGAATCAATATCGTTTAGTTTGTCACAATTAAAGATAGTTATAACAAAGTTGACTTAAATAATAGATTATTACATATTGATTAATTGTACCCGTGTTTATGAATAAAAGGAGAGTATTTGTGCGATGAGATTAGCAGGCGGTTGAATTAAAAGGTGTTAATTTTACTCCAACTGGTGGTAATTCTTTACCTACAACTGTTACTGTATCTAATGAAGTTTAAAGTTAGATTATATATACACCTTCATCAGGAGAGTAAAAATTTATATATAATGGTAGACTATTACAATATAGCACCCCTGAGGTGATATCTCACAAAAGCGGCGCTTGCAAATTGTCCAATTAATAAATAAATATAATGTTTACATTTTATTATGTACGTATGCATTGATATACAACGGAAATAGATAAAATAATGTTATCCGATTAAACTTTATTTTATTAAAAAACAAATAACTTTTTTAAAATCACTTTATTATATACAACCAATACATGTTTCATGAACAAAGTATACACCGAAGTCAAAAATTAAATATAGATTACAATTGGAAAAAAGAAGTGGAAGGAGGGGGGGAGGGGTAAGAGTAGGCTGGGTTTATAAGAATTAGGAATTACAATATGAAAGACCAGTTAAGTGGGAAAATATTTAAAAGATAGTTTATAAAAAAAAATCTTGTTAATTATATCTGCTTTTATAAACATGTTCTCTTATTTCTAAAATTTCTAAATTATTTATTTGCGATGCTTTATATCCTGTGTGAAGTATTTTAAGACCTGAAAAAAAAATAGCATTTAACCATAAAACAATATATTCATAAGACAAATAACATTTAATAACGGTTATTCTAATAAATTGATAGTTGAAATACTAAATAAAAAATTAAACATATTCTCTTCAAACGGTATTTTTACCCTATTTCTTAAGATATAAATAAACAATCAGGATTAAAGCATCGCAAATAAATAATTTTTAAATTTTAGAAATTAGAAAACATGTCAATATAAAATCAGATATAATTAATAAGCAAAAAAAAATTATAAATAATAATGAAAAATGCCATTGCAAAGTTTAAATAAACTTCCAGAAGAAATCTTCTTATGAAACGCTTAATGGTCAAGTATTTTTGCATATTTAAATATTCGCGCCAGTTATTTGGTTAGTTCTTACACCGCCAGAGGTGCGCTCTGTCGGCCAGCTATTGCCGAGGCCATATTGAATGAACGCGTGCTTTTTTCGTCAAACGTCAAGCGTAATCACGTAATTGTGGATAATTTTCACTGTAATGTAATTAATCCAATGGATTATGAACTTTCTAAAACATATTTTCTTCGATATTATCCAAAAATTGTATGAGCAGAAACGATATTTTTGAAGAAATATCGTATTACATGTGGCGATTCTTTTTCAGTATGAAATCGTGTCTTAATTTTTAATGTCTTATTTTTTTTGTATCCAGTCGCCTGCAAACCGAAATGAACCTTACGGTTGCTTAAAATTGAGGGGCAGATTGGTATTTTTTGCCTGCAGACCCCCTATGTAGAATTTATCAGAATCACACAATTTTAATTTGACCAATCAGAGGGCCTACATCGTCCAGACGCAAGCGTATTAATACTATCAGATTTCGTCAAAACTAATAAAGATACATTTATTTAATATCTAAACAAAATCGAACATTTAAAAAATAAATATAACCAGGAATCTACTCGCGAATATGAGATATATTATATACATCAAGGCCGATTACCGTAGGTACCTACACACCTACCTGGAGTACCTTGGCGCGCGATGGAGTGATGCCAACCAAACAGCGGCAAGCGTTTTGATAAGATGGTGTGTTATTAATTTTTAAATAACGATTTATTAAATCTACGTATACCTACACTTATATATCCAGAATCGGCGTTTGCTGAAAAGTTTTTGTTAGAAGTGGAAAGCTGCATCTCTGATTTTTTGCGAATTATAGATAGATTGATCAATGATTTTACAAAAAAATGGTCGCTAGTATAAGAGGCCGTTAACCACTCGAGCGATTAGTGTCATATACACACACTTACCATATTATTTTACGTTTTGCAAACTTGGCATAATACGCCAAAGATCGCTCTAGTGGTTAACTCCCTATTTTACCAGACAGTCACACAAACAGAATAACTATTAATAAGTGATACGATGTTGTTTCGTTTTTATCGCACTGTAAGAATATGGTAATTGGATCCGCGAAGACGGGCGAAGAGGGGCGGATTAAATTTCAGCAACAAAACTATAAATAAACCTGGATAAAATCAATACTTTATTACATGTCATTTTTACTGCTCCGATAATATTATTATTATCTACTTGCTTCATGTGGGTCATGTACATTCATTCAGATATGGGACTATCCGACATGTAAATTGCGACAAGGTAAAATAAAATATCCATTAGTTTATTATGTCACCAACAGGTTTGTGCATTTAAAGATTGCGATTTAGTGGGTATTTTTAGCTTGTGGTCTAATAACATGTAAGTGATTCCATCGTCGTATTAGCGATATAGGAATTCTTAGAAAACCTTTTTGTAAAGCAGAGTCATCTATTTATACGTTAATCGTTGTCGTAGCGTGATCTTTCGTGGGTTGTGTTCAGGGCTGGATTGTTGATTATAGCAGTATCTTAATGGGTAGAGATTTTATATAGTTTACAGTAAATTCGAGTCAAAAGCACTGAAGGTGGGTAAAACAAATACATTATTTAGAAAATCAATTCCTACAGCAAAACCTACTCCTACATTTTTGTTATTTGTTTTTGGGATGTTATGTCGTGTTGCGCTAACTCCTTCTTTAGCCAACGTTACAGGGTCCATCATCAGGGCACTCCTACATGGTGTAGGATCCGGTTCCATGATAACTCAACACAGTGACAATTCAACACACTTTTAAAAAGTGATATAAAGTCATTAGATGGATGAAATTTTTTTTTTAACCTAACCTAACCTAACCTACTTAACCCAGATAATAAAGTTTTTGTTTCATCACTTTCCATGGCTTTATATAACTTTTTAAAGATGTGATGAATTATCATTGTGATGATTTATCCGGTCACCGTAGAATCCGTAGCATACCCACCTACCTTGTTTTTGTGTTCGCAAATATTATTCTTAAATGTTCACATATTATTGGACGTGATTGTCTTTTGTATAACTGGCATATAAAGCTCCGGGCCAACAAGGCCCCTTTCTCTTTCATCATGAGTTTAAATCGGTTGTTGGAAAATTGTTTTTGGTTTTTTATTTTTGGGAAAATTTTTTTTGCAATGAAAACATGGCTGCAATTAGGGGGGAATTGGACGTGATATTAAGAATATTGTTTCACTTTCAAAAAGTAATTCTTACCAGGAAGCACAAGATCACAATATTATTTTTAATGCGAATAATTGGGTTTCATTGTTTAAAATTATAAGAAAAGATTTTTTATATATCTATTTTTAGATGTCTTAAAACTTATCGACATTTATTTAGTATTTCAACTGCGATTTCAGAGAAATGCGTAAATGTCCTGGTGTGTGTACGTGATTGCCACCAAAAGTGTATGCATTGTCATCGACAACGAGTCTATATGCCGAGTTTTAGCTCGATCGGATGTCGGGAAGTTGGTTAATTTCCGCATCCAAGACTTGATTTCATTCATTACCGAAAACAAAAGCAAAATTCAAATCGATGAACCAAATACATAGAATTCAAATAAATGTGATATCATCTATGCCCTATGGCAGGGGTTCCCAACCCCGTGCCCGCGGGCACCATGGCGCCCGCGGAACGATTCATATGTGCCCGCCACTATTCGACATTGAAATAATTTTTTCAAAAACATTAACTAAAAATGTGAATTATTTTTATTTATTTGTTAGAGTTTTAATTTTTTTGAGTGCCTAGGTTTATTAAATACGTTCGTATGTTTGCGATATTGTATGTATGAGTGGTTCCTTTGCTGACAGTACTTATCGCAACCTGTCTAGCGGCGAGCCATACTGCACTCTTCACGCTAGCCTGGAACGGAGAGTTCTATTTGCACATGAAGTGAACGAACGCCACGAACTGAGCCGATGAACGCCGAAGGCGCCAAAACACATGGCACATGACTCTGCCAGTGAAAACAATAAGCATGGCTCCGACAGCCAAACTGACAGTAGTCACGTGCTCGTACCGTCCCGATCGGTTCAGCGATCATCGGCTCACTTCGGCTTTTCGGCGTGTACAAGGAGTGATGTGCAAATAAAACTCTCCGTTCCAGGCTAGCGTGAAGAGTGCAGTCTGGCTCGCCGCTAGACAGGTTGCGACAAGTACTGCACAAGCAAATAGCATTCCCTGCCTGGAACCGCGTTGTTGTCATTTTGATTGAGATTGCTGCCCCGAGTTTGTCGATTAAAAATATGTGGTGCCCGCCACCCTACCGATATTTTAGAATGTGCTCTAGAGTACAAAAAGGTTGGGAACCCCTGCCCTATGGGATCAGATATTTTTATGAAATAGAATTTAAGCACGTGAGCTATTTTTATCACTTGCTACTGGTAGAATGTTCATTGTAATGAATAATATTATTAAATACGCGTGTCTTGAGAATTGATTCAATGTTAAGTTTATGACGGCCGGCATAGTCCAGTGGTAACGCATTGGACTGCCATTCCGAAGGTCGCGGGTTCGAACCCGGCGTGCGCAAATAAATTTTATTTGATTAATTTGTGTTATTTCACAATTAATTAATTAAAATAATATATAGTATATTTGCGGCACGTTCCAGAGTGGAAGATACTACCAGTATCGCCCTGGTGTAAGACCACCATTCAGAATTGAAACGTTGCTCCAAATGGCTTTAGCCGTGTTTAGTGACTAGATCTGAATAGCCAGGTACTTCCCCACCTTCCTCTTTCCCTTCCCCACTTACCTTCAGCCTCACAACATCCCCCAATTGGGGATGCCATAGTCTCACTGGCTCCAGACGGGAGCAGTTGGGACTCTTGTGAGGTATTCACTATAAAAAAAAAAAAAAAAAGACTAACAGTGATAGATGAGTATTTTTGTGTTGATTTATGCCACAAATAAAATTTTGATTAATATTAGTGTGCGTCGAATGCTGTACCTATAAATTGTACATTTTACATAACATTTCGGCTGAGTTTTGGTAAAACCCTTCAAGCTACATTTTTTGAGAATGTTACTTTTCTGTGGATTTCTATAGAATAGCCGCAAAGTACAACATAGTAAACTACTTTTTGCCGATTAATTCAATTAAATATTAAAAAATAGATTATGCCTACAATTATTTTTAGCTTATTCTGAGAAAACTTTAGATGAAATTAATCAATCCTTTCTTTTAATTTATTATAAACTGAAATGAAATATTTTACGTACAAATCAAAAAAAAAGACACTCACATAAACTTTAACATTTTAAATTTGTTCTATGAATTTGAAAATATTTATTTTCATTGTTTCGTTTAAAGTTTTCGTTTTGTGCCTTGAAGGGTTTTACCATACCACTGTTGATTTCATTTCAAATTTTGTACTGTACGTTCCTATTATTTTTTTAAGTCAAATTATTATATTCTCCACCAGGTTCGTTCCCTATGTTATGGTAGGTACCGCCTCGGAAAAAACCCATAATTTAGAAATGAATCTGCTTAAAATCTCAACAGCCGTGTCTACTGTTTTGACCAGATCTTAAAAGTCAGGTACATCCCAATTTTCATCTTCGCATGCCTTTCCCAATTCCCCTCGGCCTCACATCATATCACTCCAAAACTCAGTATAAAAAACTCAAACAAATCTTAGCTAAATTACCTCCCCTAATAGCAGCCATGTTTTCATTGTAAAAAAAAATTTCAGAAAAAAAAAAAAAAAAAAAAATTTCCAACAACCAATTTAAACTCATGATGAAAGAGAAAGGGGCCTTATTGGCCCGGAGCTCTATATGCCAGTCATACAAAATGACAAAATGACATCATATCCTACACACGGAGACAAATGACTACTTCGTTTTTATCAAGATAAAAATGTGACTGCATGACTATTTTATAGTAAAATATTAGTCATTCAGAATATATCTGAACAGGTGTTCACGCGGTTCTCCTTGTCCGAATAAATATAATGGACGCGATGCGAAAATGCTTTCTTCCTCAAAACATATTCATGGTTTACTAATAGTTTGTTATGAAATTTGTCAGATCTTTCGTTATAGGCGTCTAGTAGGTACCGTTTTCAACAGGAAAACGAATAATTTTAACAGATTTTAAACAAACTTATCAGTAAGTTTTTTCCGTGTACAAAGGCATCGATTACGAAAAAACAAATTAAAAAATATCATAATGTGGCAGCTATGATGTTTCTCAAAATTATAAACGAAGGAGATATGTTGAAGACATATAAGTATCTTTTCCAACAACCATTAGATAAACTCATGATGAAAGAGAAAGGGGCCTTTTTGGCCCGGAGCTCTGTATGCCAATATATCTATCAAAAAGTCAAAAATAAGACACAAAGAAAAAAATTCAAAAATTTTTCGTGTTTTCTTCAAAATTTTCCAAAATCTTTTGCAGTTAGTACAGGATTCTTAGTTAATTCAAATACAAAATAATGATGCTATATTCTTACCTGTGCAGTTATATCCATAATAACGTCACAGAGGGCCTCCGGCAGTGGCGTGAACTGGCCTTGGTAAGCGGGGGTCACAATGCAGTCGTCAATGTCACCTGTTCATTCAAAAAGTCACCATTAGTCACCTCACAACAACACATTACTTAATTAATTGCGCTCATTATCATGTAGATGGCTTAAATTTAAATATTGGAATAGTTGAAAAGTTAGTATAATTAATTAGTATGAAACAATGGGATAAATGTTTAGGTAGAAAATAAGGTGACCGGATAAATCATCACAATGACAATTCATTACATCTTTAAAAAGTTATATAAAGTCATTGAAAGTGATGAAACAAAACCTTTATTAACTGGGTTAAGTAGGTTAGGTTAGGTTTTTTTTTTTTCATCGTTTCTAATGACTTTATATCACTTTTTAAAGGTGTGTTGAATTGTCACTGTGTTGAGTTATCATGGAACCGGAAATAAAACTACTCGTAATAAAAAAGTTTTTTTTTTGTTTTTCACACTGAAAACACTGTGTTTGTTTTTTGAAAAAAATGGCTTATCAAAAATATAAAATTAACAAAAGGGTGCGATGTGTTCGAATTAGAAAAAAAGAACTACATAGGTGGGTATATTATGTATTCAATTTTTGTATGGTGGGATTAAGATTAAAGTAGATACGTAAATATGATTAAAGTGGGTAAGTAACTTCCACTTGATTTTAAAATGCGGATAAACGAAGAATAAATTGTCAAGAAAAGGCATATTTTGATGAGATTGAAATTGTGGACGACTCAGGACCCATGGTTCTGTTACTAGATTCGAAACTCAAAGTAGAGTCAAAACATCAGAAGAGCACAGATTAGAGAGCTTAGACGATGTATGAATGTGAACGAAACACAACAGATTTGTGTCTTGTTTCAACTTCACTGCTTACTCTTACAAAACAATTTAATAAATGGTTAAAATCTGATTGATTAATTATTTTGCGTTTCGTTTTTTAATGTAAATACCACAAAAGATTCCCAATCGCTCACAACTGTTCGGAATAAGTGGGACTATGGCATCCTTATTCACTCTTGGGGTAAGTTGTGAGGCTGATAGAAATGGGAAAGGGAAGGAGCTGGGGAAGTGGAAGATTGATCTGGCTATTCAGATCTGGTCACCAAACATGGCTGAAGCCATTTCAAGCATATATAATATAGGGTTTGATAATGTATCGTTAAAATAAAAATATATATGTATATGATTACAAGGTACGTTACGTTTACCCTCAAGTGTTTATTTGGACTAATTTAGAAATTGATGGCTTTCTTTGCTTAATTGGTTTGAAAGACCCGGCGCAGTAAATGGACATCATAAAAACTGGAAGTGATCTAAACATGGTAAAACTCTAAACAAGTCCAACTGGTGTTTATTAATGACGATATCCGTTGCTTCTTTCAGATTGGATCTACTTAATCACACGCTAGAGCTGGTATAAACACATAAAAACGTGTATTCGTGTATTGACTCTGGAGAGAAGAACTTTATTTGAAAAAATCTCCCAAAGTGATTAACACGAATTTGAAATAAAAGTAGTGTGTAAAATTGAACGGAAATTGCAGAAATTTCTCCGTTTTATTTTGGACTTGAGATATATAAAATTGATTCAGGTGGTCTCTGGCTGTGCAATGGGTAATGCATCGAGTTCTAATACAACTACAGGAAAAGATCTAGGGGTCATCCATACAAGGCATCCCACTATAAGGATGAATCAGGCCGACCAGATATAACATTGATTTAGGTGGTCTCTGGCTGTGCAATGGGTAATGCATCGAGTTCTAATACAACTACAGGAATAGATCTAGGGGTCATCCATACAAGGCATCCCACTGTAAGGATGAATCAGGCCGACCAGATATAACATTGATTTAGGTGGTCTCTGGCTGTGCAATGGGTAATGCATCGAGTTCTAATACAACTACAGGAATAGATCTAGGGGTCATCCATACAAGGAATCCCACTGTAAGGATGAATCAGGCCGACCAGATATAACATTGATTTAGGTGGTCTCTGGCTGTGCAATGGGTAATGCATCGAGTTCTAATACAACTACAGGAAAAGATCTAGGGGTCATCCATACAAGGCATCCCACTGTAAGGATGAATCAGGCCGACCAGATATAACATTGATTTAGGTGGTCTCTGGCTGTGCAATGGGTAATGCATCGAGTTCTAATACAACTACAGGAATAGATCTAGGGGTCATCCATACAAGACATCCCACTGTAAGGATGAATCAGGCCGACCAGATATAACATTGATTTAGGTGGTCTCTGGCTGTGCAATGGGTAATGCATCGAGTTCTAATACAACTACAGGAATAGATTTAGGGGTCATCCATAGAAGGCATCTCACAGTAAGGATGAATCAGGCCGACCATTGGTGAAAAATAATGTAGAGGGAGGGTAATTTCTTCCAAAAGTCATGTTTTAATTTTGAAGTAAAAAACAATTTTTCAAAACTCCACAGCCCAGGGATGGAAATGGGGTTGTGATCTAAAAATATTTGATTTAAGTAATGAATACTAGACAAAAACTGCGCAATTACATGATGCCAGAACTCCCTTTTCGAGAGTTGTTTCGCTGTTTCATTCCATCAGATCGCTGCTTTAAAGTTAATGAGACATGAACCTAAAAGGCCCTGGACACAGCTTTATTGTGCTTTTGTATGAATGACTTTGAAGACAAATTTAGGGTGATAGAAAATTGCCTGGCAGCCATCTTGTATGACAAACTTTTCAACTGATTTTTATGGAAAGTGATAGAAATTGAACTATTTTTTTTAATTTTAATTTTATTAATAGACTTATTGATTTTAATTTTATTATTAAAATAATTCTGTTCATCTTTCTACACATTTAGTATTTTTGTTAATATTACTCACACCTATATCATTAGTAAGGATTGAAGAATCATTTTAATAAAATATAAAGCATAAAAAATCTTGTCTTAAAACATTAGTTTACCAAAAAAATAATAATTAATATTTGACAAGTTCAAGTATCTTCACCAAAAAACGTAGAAAATTTGTCTCAACGCCATCTAGTGAGAGAGTTAGCACTTACAATGCCTTTCTCATATAAAATAAAGTTGGTTGTTTTCAGGTGAAAAAATGTAATAAGCAGTAATTGTTGAATGAAACACTAGTATATATTGAATTATTTCGCGGATAAGAGATAAGCCGCCATAGCTCAGTGGTCAGAGCTGTCGACCGGAAATCGAAAGGACACGGGTTCAAGTCCCGTTGGCGTCATGTATCTTTTATCAGGAGATTTTTCAATGTGGATGAGTGTTTCAGGCTAATAATTATTGCTTATAAAAATAATTGTTACCCTTTGTGCTATGCATAAAAAATCTTGTCTTAAAACATTAGTTTACCAAAAAAATAATAATCATTTTAATCCTAAACGGATAACGGATAGATATATTAACTATGTATAATTTAATATTTAGTACCTCATGACTATATTATAAATGTGCAAATAACATAAATAAATTTACATTTATTATATTGTTAATGCAAATAAGGATTGATGATTTTTATTGGTATTTGTTGAGACATGTCAAATAGATACGTCACGATAAAATTAATTAGGTAAATGTATTTTTCACAGATCTTCCCCCGCACCCCGCGGCTTCAAATTGTTCTCGAATAGTTCTGTATACGGTATTTAAGGTTCATTTGATGAGGTAACTACTATAATGCGGCTGACAGATTACGCTATACGCATCATGGATCGGCCTATTTCAGCACATCGCCATTGGGATTGTATGTCGAGCGCGCTTGTAGCGTAGTCTGTCATAGGCTTTATTGTATGCTCGGAGGAAATGTATACATTTTCCTCCAAGCTTGTATGTTGTGTATTATAATGTTATAATACAATATCATGACAAATCAGCAAGTGCAAAAAGACAATATATAAAGGTATTACAGCAAGCTCATTAATTATCTCCTCAAGGTGTTGCGTTGGCAGAATCCTACGTTAGAGTCGTTATTACATCATTCGATTATTTTACAGTATTTACTTTGCGTAGTATAAATTTTCATTGTTTCCTGCACATTACTGTTTTATTGCCTTTACCTTGAATCAATTTTTCAACAGTTTCAATAAATACGAAAGCAGACTGAATGCAGTAAAACCGAGATCCCTGAGGCGTGGGTGTGGTAAAACCGTGTAGATCGTATTACAAATGTGGAGATGGAACAATGCAAGGTCGATATATAAGCGTTATGAACAATAATAAGAAATACAGAACCGCTAAGAGCATATAATAAAAATATCATAAGAAGCGACTTGTAGGCGTGTTTCGTGATCCAAATATAAGCCCGATTTGGGCCTATATTTCCATACAAAACTGTGATTACGAAATTCAAATAGGAAGGCGATACGCACTTGCATGCAAGTGTAAGAGAGACAGACAGGTCCACAGCCAAAAAATACTAAGTCAGTGGCATTGTTTCGTTTCAAATTTATATGGAAGGTACTTCTTGTTTTCTTGTTTATTCTATGTCTGTCTTCATTCCATGACTGATTGTAAATCTATATATTCATTTCTGCTGTGTTTTACGAATGGGGAAATCCAAGAAGGTTGCATCGTATAATTAACCTAAGGAGACACCTACATTGATTGGATGTGCAGAACGAATGTGTGGAGAAAGAGGTGTAAAGAAAATATAATTTTATTATATTTATTGTATCTCACTATACATAAATCACGTTTGTTCTCATAGAAATTAACCTCACTAGGATTAAGCCTGTATCGAGGTAAACAATTTACATTTGAGTGAAGAAAACATGGAGTATTCACAAACATAAAGTAATACTACATACAAACACAAAATATTTCAAAAAGAAAGAAAAAAATGTATTTGACGAGTTACCAGATGGGTAATTTGAGAGTATATTGAAACTATATTTGAACTATAACTATAGGTTCTTGGTCGGTAAAACAGAAAGTATGAGTACGACATGATCTAAGAATGTGAATGAAGCAAAGAGACTGTGTGTCGATCTATCCTCTCTGCCTATCCCGCGGGAAAATCGCGTAATAGTTTTAGTTAGTTTAAAATCATAGACATATGAATATTATGAACATTTATAAAAGTGTCTTAACTAAATACGTAAACAAAATATTCGACTCTGAAAATAGAAGAATTTTTTTTTGCCGAATTTGGACTTCGCAAATTTGTTCATAACGTGGCGAGTAATTTGCGCTCCCATGTAAAAATGTCTATTCATTCAAAAGCAGATTTTACTTTTAAGAACTAAATTGTGATATTATAATGCGAGATGCCTATATACTGTCAGATTGATTTATTGACGAATCACAGTCAGCTTTACCCTCCGCGTTCTTCAAAGGTTGATTTTACCCCTCATCTTTGAGTTCTAGTCTATTATATTCATATGTCTGTGTTTAAAATATATGTAAGTACCCCAAAAAGTTCCAAATACAGTCAGCCAGTAGAGTCAGTGAGACTATGGCATCCCCAGTTGACGTATGTTGTGAGACTGAAGGTAGTGAGTATGGGAAGGAGACGAAAAAGAGGAAGATGGGGAAGCACCTGAATATTCAAATCTGGTCACCAAACACGGCTAAAACCATAGCAAGCAACGTTTCAATTCCGAAAGGTTGTATTTCATCTGGGCGATGCTGAAATAATCTAGCACACGAAGAAAACTTACTGATATGAAATACTGTTAATTTATTAAAAATCTGGTCTAATTATTCGTTTTCCTTTTAAAAAGGGACTGCAGGCGTATTTGAAAAAGTTCCTAATGAAGTATCAGTCAGTCAGTCTGTGAAATGTTTTATGAGGATGACGGAACATGTGTTCAAAACAAATACTGATATTGATATTGACATACTGATATTATCGCATGACGTCGTATGTATTAGGAAAAGAACACGTGTTCTAGATAAATTCTGAATGAGTAATATTTTATCAGGAAGTTAGCATGCTGTCACTTTCAGGATCATTCTCACCAATATATAAATACTTGGTCGATGAGTACTGTGATTCTCTCCACCTGCAGATTCATAGTCGAGAGCCATACCCCACGACCACAAAAGCCGTCAGTTGGTCTTACTTACAAATAAACAATTGCTTGACTAAGAATCATAATTGCGAAAATTTTGTTTAGTTGTTATATGAGAAGTATTATTTTTCAATCATTAGGTATGTATAATTATTTTTAAATCGTACACACATCATTATATAAAATTTCGAGTGTACTTAAAAATCTTCCAGTAATTTTATTTCTCGATCGACTTATTAATAAGAAATAAAAAAAATGATTCTTTCAGTTACGTCATGGTCGAATTCAAGATGAGCGAGTGAAAATAAACCAGGGAAAAAAACCTTTTAGGAACAAAGTACGGGGCGAACGTTAAGAATAAAAAAACTGAAATCAATTATCGGATTACGAAGCGAGGCACAAAAACTACGCTAAAATAATGAGCGAAGAAGGCCGCGAGTAGCTCGGGCCTGCGTGGTCAGGTAACTCATTTATTGAGTTGTTATTAATTTAATTGCCGCAAACAGAAATAACTCGACATCCGTTCGATTTTATTTTACTTTATTGTCTTTTAATACCTATTGGAGGTGTGGGCAACCTGCGGCCCCAGAAAACTATCGATCAGAGTGTTCTGATGAATATATGAACAGACTTCAAGATCAGCATTCGAGTTATTTTTTAAGATTCAGTCTCAATTCAGATGCAGAGATGAAAAATAAATCGTACCAAATTACTCGATGGAAAAAAATCGCATAAGTATGCTCTGAAAATTATAAAAGACACATCTGGTTACGTTATTTACAATTTTTTTCTGTTTTTTTTTTTGTGACATATGATATGTAATGAACTAAATAACTTACTAACCATCAAGCAGTTTCCCCGCAGGGATAGGTAGAGAGGACGGATCGCCAAACAATTCGGTCTTAGTTACACACTCCTTGCCTCATTCACTTTCATACATCGTCTCACACATACTCTTCTGTTTTTCTGACTCTTGACAAACTTTCTTCTTCTTCATTTTTAACGCTTATAACGGAGTCAAAACTAAATTAGAAATGTTGTAAAGGAGAATGGGATGTTTTGGACTGACGACTTAATAGAAATATGTAATATATTATAAACGGACGGACTGCATAGAGTTGGAATCAGACAATAATTTCAATGCAAATTATAACAAGTCTCTTTACATGTATTTTAAAAGTCATCCAGACACTTACACTAGAGATAAAAGTGTCATTTTCTTCACAATTTCGCTAATTAAGATTATTTTCCAGGAAAAGGTATTCGAAGAGTACAAATATTTTTAAAAATTAGAGGGGATCATAGAATTTTTACGGCCTTTTCCATTGAACCAGATACTGATGTATTTATTATTCACCGAAATATGGTAAAAAATTGTTTTTTAATTTAAAAAAAAATCATGAAAAACTTCTAATTTACATTACATATTTAACGTACCTACATATCTTACAAGACTTTTGTAATATATGTAGGTAATTTAAAAATACTTACATTATTACGAAGCCAAATTAAGTATAAGTTATCTATTTGTTGGTCATTACATTACAATAATCGCTCAGATTCCATTGAAAAAATACAGCAAAAATTTTTAAAACCTATAAATTATGCAATTAATATTCGTTTTAAGCCGTCCAACAAACGATTTGGTATAAAATAATTATTTTCCTTATTTACAGCCAGCACTAATGAAATTGATTTCATTTCATGTTCCTGATAGTGTCACGCGAACTACAAATATCTTTCTCTTCAACAATAACTTCAATAATTCGTTACTTTCATATAACACGCATATATGGCTTAGGTAACCATTATGCAGATATTTTTAATGGCAGTGAAAAAACTAAAAAATAATTTTACATATTTTTTTAAAACCAGTTTTCAGTGGACATTTTGTTTTCTACAGTCTCAATTTAAGTTAATTTTAATCAAATTAGTGCGTTTAGGCAGCTTATAATTGTTTTGTAAACTTTTTAAAATAAATAATATTTATTCTGTGTATTTAAAGATAGGTACTAATAAATAAAGAAAAAATGTTGAATATCCATGACTTAACATTGGAACAAAATACACAAAGAGTCCCCCACAGTCTTAAAAGTTCCGCAATAATAAAATAATTTGACCAAACTGACCTATTCATTGCTACTGAAAGTAAAATAGTTCGATTACTATCTTGTTGAAAATGTAGATATTATCGAATTATTGATCGCTGCACCTGACGACTTCGATTATTTCATAACATTAAAGTGAACGAATTCTTGGCATGGCTCAATACTAGATTGGTTGCCTACTGGCCAGACTAATAAAAAATATACCATGTACACAATTGCATATACTTGGATATTACATATATACCTATACACTAGTATACAGTTTTACCACCTTGCATCTTGTACCTCTGTATACTGTTTTCAACATCAATTGCTAAAGGATAGCAATTGTTATCATTAGCACAGAGTTATAAGATTTGTTCAGGCAAATAATTTTAAAGATATATATATTTGAATGAATTTGTGCGCACCGAAGGCCCGCCAGCAGTCCCCTCTTACCTCGCAAATGCCCAAAGATACTGGGTGCGCAGCTACTTAAATGTTTAAATTCAGTCACGCGAATCAATTCGACAACGTTATTTTATGTTCATAAATACTCGTTTCCGTGATTGAATTAATCCAAATCTTGGAAGTGGAAATAAACCCGACATACGATCGAGCTGAAACTCGGCCGATAGACTCGTTGTCAAACAATGCTTTTCACAACTTTAGGTGGCAATCACGTATACACATGCTGACATACGCATTTCTCTAAAATCGGATGACATTACAGCAGTTAATATGCGAAATAAATGTCGGTCCTATCGAATCTGGATTTGGCTCAGTTGTCAGCGTGGTTGACTCCATTCCCTAGGGAGGGAGGTTCCATCTTCAGATTCCAAACTAAATGAAAAAAATCATCTATTAATAAAAATACTTCTTTTTTACTGGTTATTTTTTTGGTTTTTTTTTTTTTTAAGTTTCTTTATTCTACGAAATTATTAGTTACATGCATTGAGGAATTTTTCGACCACCATGCTAGGCACATGCCCGTGTTATGGTGGTCGAAATTCTCCAGCTTCCCAATAAAACAAAATCATTATTAAATTTAATTATTCATTTTATTCATCCAGTACACCACTAAACAATCAAGGATCTTTTTAAAATGATTTATTAGTATACTTGAATATAACATTTTTTATAATTTTTGTTAAACCTCTGTAATCCATTATTTTAAAGAGATTAATAAATAAAAAAAGCATGAATCGAATCGAACAGCCATTTTATAAAGAGATCAACCAAGGTCAATATAAACATCTTAATTTTTTTATTAGTGGATAGCACCTATTTGAGTACATTTTTTATAACTACAAAACGTTCTACGTGACAAGTTAAGCAAAAAATTAAAATTGCTTGTCGGAAGGCAGATAAGTAGAAATAAAAAATAAAAACAGTATTCGAGAAAAAAAAAGGAAAATTTATTTATAATTTAATTAAAAGTTTTTTCATGCTAATTTTTAAGATGGCAGCCATTGTAATAAATCATTACGTTTTTTTGTAGGTAGGTACATTGAGTTAAATCGTTGATTTTTTTAAATAATGTAAATTCAACAACATTGATTCTATCAATTTCTTATAACTACCTATTTTTTAAATGCTCAGTTATAATAGTTCATTTGTTTCCCTTAGAAATGGAAGCGAATTCTTCGAATTCCACCAAACAACCATGTATTTTTCGTGTCTTCTATAACATACTGTTTCCCTCCAACTTTTTTTAATGACTGACCTCCAATTAGGACAGGTTATTTCACAGAATTTGAACAATTCATCAAATTTCGAAGCTCACTTTCAATTTCTGTGAAGGTTCTATTTAAGTTATTTTGTTATTTCAGTTTTTTGAAACAACTGGCCAGTAATTATATAATTCTGTTTAACAACCCGTCCTTAGTTTTCAGATCAAAAACTTATATGTTTATATGAAGGTGTTTCGTATTTTCCAGAAAACAATAAGATTTCGCTTTGTAGGAAAAATGAAGGCATCACAAAAAAAATAGGCCATCGGTCAATGTGTATTTTAATTTACACAATTTAAGGGCGGGTTGTTTCACAGAATATGAACAATTCATAAAATTTTAAACTTAATGAAAGTCCTATTCAAGTTCTATTATCTGCCAGTTGCCGGACAGATCTGGAATAATAACTATTATTTTTGAAATTTGATTAATTCTTCAAATTCTGTGAAACAACCCGTCCTTAAAAAATAAAATAACGGGGTATGATATTAATTTGTTAGCAATTTATTGGTTACATTACAAAACGAACCATAACATAATAATGTATGAGTCTAGTTTTTGCACTGTTAATTCGTGGTGGAATTCCATTGTAATAGAATTAAAATTAAAAAACTTTTTCACTTTGTTCCACTTATTTATTATTACCAGGACCGGTTTCATCCTACTACGGACATTTTCAGACTGGTAGTTGAAACTCTTATGCTACTGATTTTATACAAACTTAGGCAGGGGTACACAACATTGTTTATATATAATGAATGATTCTATTTTGTTAATTTGAGGTAGGTATTATGAGTTATTTTGTTAATTTAGGGTACATTAGGTAATTATAAAGTTTATTTTTACAAATTATTAATGATGTTACAAAGCAAGTAGATATTTATAGTTCATATGAATATAAAAGAATTTATATAATTAAAAAGGTTTGTGATTTCTGATATTTTATTTTTGTAATGTTGAAATAAAATATCAGAACTATATTAATAAATATATTTACAAATTATTAATGATGTTACAAAGCAAGTAGATATTTATAGTTCATATGAATATAAAAGAATTTATATAATTAAAAAGGTTTGTGATTTCTGATATTTTATTTCAACATTACAAAAATAAAATATCAGAAATCACAAACCTTTTTAATTATATAAATTCTTTTATATTCATATGAACTATAAATATCTACTTGCTTTGTAACATCATTAATAATTTGTAAAAATAAACTTTATAATTACCTAATGTACCCTAAATTAACAAAATAACTCATAATACCTACCTCAAATTAACAAAATAGAATCATTCATTATGTATAAACAATGTTGTGTACCCCTGCCTAAGTTTGTATAAAATCAGTAGCATAAGAGTTTCAACTACCAGTCTGAAAATGTCCGTAGTAGGATGAAACCGGTCCTGGTAATAATAAATAAGTGGAACAAAGTGAAAAAGTTTTTTAATTTTAATTCTATAATAATGTATCTTTTGTTAATTTTGGTACATAAAAAACACGATTTATTGTAGCAAAAAAGACTATTCGCAATAATGTTTCGAATTCGATGATAAATCAGAGTTTAAATGGCCTTTAAGCATACAATCAAAAGCAATAATATGTACATTATTATAAAAAAATATCTTAAAAAAACGTTAATAAAGAGTTCCGTAAAATGATTAAGTCACAATGGAATGTTTGCTGTACATTTATTTTTATCGCCAAGTAGGTTGTTGTTGTATGAATAAATTATTTATTGGTTTTTATATATTTGTCTACACAAAGGTATTAACGCGATTCTAGTATGATAAAATTTAACGAAGTTACGGATTTCCACATAGTTTGCAGAAGTACCTCAAACAATACTCTGTTGTTAGTACCTATAGACAGACTTCATTAATTTTACCTTGTAACATAATATGTAGGATATATGTAACTACTGTACTACCAACTTAAAAAAAAATATTACTTAAAAATAATGCAAAAATCAACATACGAGTATTACACAAATTTAACCACTATGCATGAGTCAATAGGTAGAGATTTCTTATTTTACAATTGCCTAATTCCCGAACAATTAAAAAATAACGCCGCTCATTGGCTTCTGAGATAAAGAATTAATACTCGAACAATTCTTTAATTTAATAGTTAATTTTTAAGTTCTTTGTAAGATTTTTTCAAGTTCTGTTAGTTTTTCAGTTCTGTCAAGCAACTATAATGATATAATAACAGGGCCTATAATAATAGGACTTTCACAGAACCTGAAAATGAACGTTTAAATTCGATAGACTGTTCAAATTCTGAGAAACAGCCCATCCTAACAGTTATAGGTTGTTTATCCATATTTACTTAAATTATAACAAAATTATGCTTTTTTTTCAATTTAAATATAATATATTGCTGTAGCCTAAGACTGTGGCCTTAGGTTCTGTAAAAAACTTACGTCACTTAAAAGTCATTTGCAAACAAAAATTCAGGATATTTTTTTAAATTAAACAAAATTAATTTATGCAAATCTTATTTGCATTGTGTACTTTGTAGTTCGCATTTATTTATTTTTTCACAAACTTCAGCATTATTTGTTTAAAATATATTGCTGTGACCTTAGATTAACACATTTCTTATATGTGAATTGTTCAATAGTGGTAAATTTAAGTAGGTTTTTCATCTGTTCTTTATCGATTGATATACCGGGTATCCCCGAACTGATGGATTGGGCGGATAGGTCTCATCGAATGGCTCCCGTGCTCTCCAGATCTCACTGTTTTTTGTGTGGAAACTCTTCAAAGATAAGGTTCATTTGTCAAAACCGGCAACAGTCGATCGATTAATAGAGAATGCAGCGAAATTCCCAATGAAATGACTCGCCACTTTACGATTCCATTGTTTTTCATCAGCAAAGTTTGGATAAAATTATGCATCAATTTGAATATTTGCGATAACTACATCTTAATTCAAAAATTCTACGTATGTCTTCTTTAGTTTGTACTTTTAATCTGTAATATATCAAAATATGTACTGTTTTTATAATAACGCAATTGTGTTTACATGTTTTTTAAACACCCTATACCTATTCCAAGAAAACTCGATCTTATTTAAAAAATGGCCCACCATATATTTAAAACGAGTTATTTAGTATTTTCCGGTCTACAGGGAAAAGAGTATGGCAGAGGGACAAAAAATACCTACACATAAATATTTTATACCTCGACTTATAATCCAGAGAAAGATTAATGGAAACGTTGTAGAGGATGCAACTAATAGCTGCCTCATGCAGGGTGAAGATTGCCCAGATGATGACGCCAAGCAAGAAGACAAGCACAATGAACTGATGATTTCCGGAACTTGTCATCTTTACACTACTTTGACCATATTCTAACCGACACAGGTTTATAACTTATTTAAGTAGTAAGCTTATTTTATTTTTGTGTGATGGGGTAAGTGTGCGGGGAAAACGTAGGCGGTTACGTGAGTGCGTACACTTACATTTCTATTTAAAAATGATTGTGAAGCACATAAATATGTCATAACCTTTTTCATTTTTACAGTTCCGCGTTTGTTGTAGGTAATGTAAGAAATAATTCGGATAGGTCATTTTGCACCCAAGAGCAGATTGAAAACAGATTGTGTACACTTCTCTACGGTATGCGTATACTTACCCCGCGTATATATTAAGTGAACGCAATCGACATTCATGTGAAACATATTATATTTAATTATTTTTTGTGTTGGTTCAAGGTAGCTTAATAATCAATCATATTAATAAATAAAAAAAGTAATAAAATATAAATAGCATTTTGATAAAAAAAAAACCCAATGTCAGAATTGCGCACGGTTAACCCTCCTGACTCTACGTACAGGGTGCGCCAGAGAAACTTACTTATTTGAAAAAATTCCCGACCGTTGAGTTGGGCAGGTAGAGGGGCGGGAGGGGGCGCATCTGGAGGGGGACGTCCCCAAGTTTGTTTCCCATTCTCGTCAGTTGCCATTATGTTGTGGTCTAGAGAGCAGCGGGCCTTCGCCGTCGAGAGCTTCTTTTGTAACGGTCGCTCAGTTGTTGCTACGCAACGTGCCTTTCACGCTCGCTTCGAAATTCCTCCTCCGGATTTGACTCCATGTGATTTTTTTTTATGGGGTTATTTGAAATCCCTTGTTTATGTCGATCGACCACGGACCATAGATCACCTAAAGAACAACATTCGCGATGCTATTGCCAATATTCCGATTGATATGCTGAGAAGAGTGGACGAGAACTTCAAAAAACGACGTAACCAGTGTATGCGCGATGAGGGTCGCCATTTAAAAGATGTAATTTTTAAGACAGTATGAAAAAAAACTTGGTACATTGCATTTTCAAATAAAAAAAGAATTACAACAATAACTACAGTGCTTTTGTTTTTATTGAACTTTCAAATAAGTAAGTTTCTCTGACGCACCCTGTACAATTCCTAGCGAGAACCACGCTCTTAGTCCGCATCAGCCTTACAACGCATTGACCGCTAACTGCAGCAGTGTAGTTACAATATATGACCACTGCAGGTGAAACAGCTTTCAAACTAATAAACATAACTGGTACATCACGTCTACTGGTCCCAAGCAGATATTATGGCAAGGTGGTTTAGAACAGCGTACGGATTTGAGTATAATACCGTTAAACAAATTAATTAATGCGTGTGTATACTGTATGAGATAACCATTATCGGATATATTATTTACAACGTAGTTCTACGAACGGTTGTAAATAAGTACTCATTTAGATTTATTTTTAATTGGTAAGCAAATGTTAATTTGACAAAAATTTGTGGTACTTTACAAACAGTAATATGGTATTTCTTAGTTCTCCTCACTAAAGTTCTATTTTTATTTTTCTTCGTCGTTTTTAGTGTTTTTAAGAGTTTTTCATTGACCTCTTGCAGCCAGATGTTTATTATTGATTTGTATTTATTAAACTTTTCAATTCGTTTTATATCTAGGAGAAGGATATTTATTTATTTTATTTATTTATTCATTTTCGGGAAATCGACAGTTTACATTTAATCAGTTTGTACATAAGTATTATATAGTAAAATAAAACCAATTATGGATTTCCTCCTTGTGACTTTAACTGAGACAGCATAATATGGAATAAGTTATTTAAATTTGTAAGAAAGGAATATGAATAAAAAAATTTATACAAAACAAAAGATTATATAAAACAAAAAATTTACAAAACAATACATTTATAGCCATGGAGAGAGGTTGTAGATATAAATCAAATCATAATTAGAGATATAAACAATAGAGACACAAACATTATTTACGAACTATCAGAGAAATATTCTTTTATGGACATTGTATTTGCTAACTTCGCAACTGAAAATATCAACCTTGGAAAATACGCTATTGTAATTATTGCATAATCTGTTCAGGCAAGAATTCTGCTTAGAGTTCGTTTTGCTTTGATCAACCCTGAACAGGACACAAGAGCGTGTTGAACGCGGTGTTACATATAGTGGAATTTTGTTGCAAAATAAATGTAGTTTCTTGGTTCGAATAGCTTTTATATCTTGGGACGTTTTTTATGTCATTTTGATTCGATCTAGTGCGATGTGAGGATTCTGTGTGTTTGAAAAGGTAAACTAACAAGTAAGCTAATATTTCTTTGGTAATACGGTCCTAAGATGTAAGAGAATTAAAATTAAGAATAAATAAATGATTTCCTTCAAATTACTCTTGGAATTATATGTGATTTATCTTAATCTTTATTTACACAAAAAAATCCGAGTATTTTCATATAGGTACTAGGTACTATGCATAGCATACTAGCTTACAAAATAATATATTCGTAGAATTGCGAGAAAATCACTGACAGGTAAACGCTTTCTTAATTAAAAGGGCATTATATATAATGGGTTTATCGAAGATGTAACACCACAAATAACGCTTCGTTAGCAATCAGATGTTTAATTCCAACTATCGACCAAGATGGTACTTACTGTATCTACCTACCAAAGTATTTAGCTGCGTATATAACTCTCAAATTATTATAACTGCTACAATTTAACTACGTGTTAATTTATTTGACGATCTTATAAAAGGCACTATGTTCCAGGATTTCTGTTTTACGATGTTTTCTGATGGCCAACTAAATCTTTCATAAATTGAAATGCAAAACTTACATATCACAAAACGTTCATTTTAATGTTGTTGAGATATTATTTTGAGTACCACTTAGTTATTGTTGATATATGTGGTAAAATAAAAATATATTATTCCAGAGAAAAATTCATACCCATATGCTAGATACGGTTACCTGATAACTCATCAAAATGACAATTCAACACACATTTAAGAAGTGATATAAAGTCATGAAAAGTTCTGAAACAAAAACTAAGTTATATATGTTTCGTAAGATAGATATGTTTTTTCATTGCTTTTAGTGACTTTATATAATTTATTATAGGTTTGTTGAATTTGTATTGAGTTATCATGGAACACACGTTTATTAGAAAGGGGTTAGGTGTCTCCACCATAGTCGAAAACAGTTTAGTATTACTCTTGTTATGAACCAATTCAAAATAAACAACAATTAACAAGCAGTTAATGTTCTAAAAAGAAAATTGATTTTATATTTTATCTGAGAAGATAATGCCCTTCTCCCACGAATCATCACAAGTCTTCATCTTAACTTTCTATTGGGCATGTATAAACAGAGGAAATGGAATTGAATATGAAGAACGATAATTATTTTTAATTTTGACAGATCTCAAAGTAGCGAGCATTTGAATACAACAAGAATACACGAACACAATGGGATAAATATAAACATTCTGCATATAACCTCACCGCATGGCGTATTGAGCATTACCATCAGGTCAAAGAGGCCTCTTTCTCTTTCATAATGAGATTGTTCAACGTATTCGTATGTTCACGTAGATGGGCAGTAGAGGTTGTGCTTGCCATTGAATGCCATTTTGCGAGAATTTTAAGCATTTCTCCTGATTTTGTAATTTGTAAGAATATCTTGTTGTTTGAATGATTTGAAAATTTGCGTTGAGTTCTGCTTGAAATCATGTTTGAAGAATTTGCGTGGGTTTTTTTTTCATGTTTATTTAGTTTTGTACGGTACATTAAGTGTAAAATATTGAGGATTGAAAATCTACATACTATTATTACATCGATCAAGTTCAATTCATTAAAAATGCAGAAATATCCGTGAATTCACCAACTTTTTTGTGCAAAAAGACCACATTTGCTATCACCGCTATTGTAAGATATGTGTTTTTGAAAATATTAAAAATTAAATATACATTAATGTAAAAAGTTTACATTTAAAAGTATTTGTAAATTGAAGTTGTATAATTTTTGAAAATTGTTCAAATAATTTTCAGACCCCGTTTTCTCAAAACTTGAGAAATGCAGATAGGTTTCGTTTTAATCACATGAGCGATGTTTTGGTTACATAGTGTCAGTAAAGCTGTTCTCAGGAAAAATAACAGTTAAAACATTTTTACGAAGGTATAGTAGAGCAGGACAAATAGATAAATATTATTAGAAATTTGTTTTTTTAAGGGGTATTATGCCGCATTGTGAGATAGCGCAACACCCAAAAATAAATCGAGTTTTTAGTAGGGATTACGATTATGTAGGTACATAAAAAAAGAATTAGGTATACTGAATGAAAAAAAACATACACTTAGTAAGACACCACTTTATTTTTGACACTTCATCAGGGCTAAATATCAACTGTTGATATTTAGCCCTGATGAAGCTTGGGACAAGCGAAACCAGATTGGCTATCGTTATTGATTCAAAAATAAAGTGGTGTCTTACTAAGTGTATGTTTTTTTCATTCAATATGTCACACCCCAAAGTATTTGCTTCCTTCGAAAATAAAAAAAAATAGGTATTCGTTTAAATCAGGAAAAAATAGTCCTTGTTACATGGAATCCAATTATGAAAACTTTGAAATTTAAAACAAAAGAGAGCACGCCTGGAGAAAAAATAGTATTGCTAATTTATTAAGAATCTATTTAAATTATTGGTAATCCGATTAAAACGGGATCGCAGACCTACCAATATATTATCACGATGTCGGAACTCGTGTTCTTGAAAATCCGAACATTCTAGAATTTTCCGACATCGGAACACGTGTATTTACATTTGTAATTTATCATGACGAAATGCGAAAATATTCGGATTTTCGTGAACAGGTGTTCTGATTACCAAAAGTATCAACTGAAAGTTTATCAGGAAACCTGTTAATTCATTCGTTAAGCCCCTGAATCCCGATTTTAACCGGCTTACCAATAATTTAAAGAGATTCTTAATAAACTAGCAATACTCATTTTCATCCGTGAGGTATTTGGGGGTGGTAAAGTTAAAAAACATAGTAATTTTAATAAAGACGTATAATATATCTACCTCTGCGAGTATGTGTGAGATATTTGAATACGGAAGCAATATTCTACAATCTGGGATATATTATGCAAGTCATTTTGTGTGGATGTGTTTACAATAGTGTCAATGCCAACATTGTTGTCACATCTTCCAATGACTAACAATATCGTACGCTATGATTATATTATTTAACTTCTTTGTGTTTGTAGGATACCTACATTAGGTTAACTGTAAGAAATAGGACAAATACCTACTACCAGATAAACTATTTTTATAATACACTTTGTCATTTTCTTACAGTACAGGGTTTTATTACGTCTGCAAAAAATACTCAAAACTTTATTTTGTTTACGTGATTGTAAGATTTAATTTTATTATTATTATAACAAGGTATCTCACCGAGTCCGCAGATGAGGTAGCTGGGTGGCGGCTTGAGCACGCTGCGCGAGTACGCGCTGCGGATGACCTCGAGCGCACAGGGGTCCCCGGACACGAGCAGCAGGCCGGGGGCCACGTAACCCGCGTAGCGCAGGCCCCGGCACGCGGCGCCCAGGGATGACACCCACCAGCATTGCGAGTTGGCGGACAGGAAGCCCTGGAATAAAATACATCATTGTATACACAATGAAAATACCAACTTCAATGTACGGTGATATATTGAACCCATTGGAAAATTTAAAAAAAAACTGGTAACTTTCTGCAAGTCAAAGAAAATTTACTAGTATAATCTAAACATACCTGCAAGTGGGTAGGTACCTACATACTAAGGGTAACTTTGTGAAAAGCAAACATTTACTTCGTTGTACAAAAATGTAAACATACCTTGACTTTGTGGAAAGAAAGAAATTATTTCGTTGTACAACAATTATAGCTTGAAAACAAACTACTTTGCTGTATAAAATACTTTTTTTTTTATTTTAAGAAGAAATACAAACATTCTCGTGTTACAAATAACCTGAAAATATTTTTTAAAAATCTCTTACTACCACCACGGTAAGCGGAAAATTTTGCTTGTGTTGTGATGGAGGACTTGAACACACTACTCCTGGGTGGGATCCAAACGCGATGTCAACTCTGCCACCAACCGGTCAATCTTTACTTTGTGGAAAGCGATATTTAATTCGTTGTTAGACATTATATCTTAACTTTAAACCAAACATTTACTTTATGGTTAGTTATAACATCTTGACTATAGGGAAAGTAAACATTTACTTCTTAGTTAGACATAATATCAACTTGACTTCGTGGAAAGCGACAATTTACTTTGTTGTTAATATTTTCATTTTGTGGAAAGTAAAAATTTATTTATCTGGATAATAAATCTTGTCTTTGTGGAACCAAAAACATTTATTTCATTGTTAGGCATAATATCCTGACTTTGTGGAAAGCAAACAATTACTTCATTGTATGGGCATATCTTGACGAACAGGTTATCTTTGTGAAAAATAAAGAAACTATTTCATAGCTTGCACGTACATTTACATTTAGGGTAACATAGATAATTATTTCACGTTTACACTTACCTCCACAAATAGGGCAATTTGTTGAAAACAGAGCAAATTCTTAAATGAACCTCTACATTTACTATAAATTTGGAGAAAGCAGAGAAAATACTCAATTATATGTAGATTGCCGTATTTTATTTCAAAATTTAGGGTGACTGGAAATCATTAAATACAATTCATTACTACATACAAATTTAGACTAACTTCGTGGAAAATAACGAAATACAAAAATAGTTTGGAAAGCAAATTAAACGCTTTATTGTATGGTGTAATAATTACACCACACATATACTATATTTAGGTTAGATCTCGAAAAGCAAAGAAAGTACTACAGCTTGAAAATTTTAATAAAGATACGGTTTGTTTTGTATGTAGGCTCATCAATATCACTTCATCGTTGTTAATATAATCAGCACGTATAAACAGACAATTAATGTAAAAAAAAACACTTGACCACTTGGTATAGGGGCATTCCTCAGAAGTAATGTTATTACATTCATTTCTGAGGCTTTGAGGAAGAGTACCTAGGCCATACAAAATATTTATTAATCTAGTAGACGATTACTTATACCTAGCGTAATTATTTTCATTAGCAAAATGTATTAAATACATTTTTTTTTAAATTGTAAATACAATTTGCCAGTTTTGTATAGACATAATGTTGTTCAATGTATTATTATACTGTATTTATGTTGTTAATCTGCAAAAAATAACGCGGATGTGTTTAACCGTTCAACAAGAAGTAGCGGACGTTAATATATTCAAATACGAAAATGTATGTCTTATGTCCCCCTAGGGTCTATGTTGCATATATTACTTTGTTTTAATACGCTTTACTGCAACCATACATGACTGCATATTTCTTCAATAGTTCTTATAATATGTGATGTAATGCATGTTAAAATAACGAGACATATAGGCACCTGTATCAAATATTCAGTCGCGTATATGACACCGCGATTGCGCGTTTGAACAAGATTTGGACTCAAATGTCGTTCTGTTTTAATGCTATGTAGGTCGTTAGATGCACTTTTTGAAAACAGCTGATTCATGAAAGAAAATAAATAATACATAAAAATATATATAGGGGATAATTCCATACGAAAAATTGCGCTCAGCCGCGTAGTTCATACTTCATACCAATAATATTGCGTGGTTGAGCTAGATTTGAACTTTTAGATTGCTCAGTTTGATTACTAGATCAGCCGTCAGGCAGGCAGATATCTTAGAAACAGCTGATTAATGAATGCAATCGATTAAGTCAGGATTTCGAGGTCTCGAGAGATGGCAGTAATAAGCGACTTCAGGCGCCGCGTGCCGGTTACTGGGAATGCTTTAACCTGCTTTCTACCAGTTTATACCCATACTTATACCTATCCAGCACAAATAATAATTACACATTACTATATAAACAACGCACTAAGTATAATTGACTAAGGAAAATATTGAATTATGGTACTGTAACATAACTATGTGCATTAGTGTATCATTTATCTTAATACTAAAATATAAAAAATAAATTCAATTAATTTCCGTTCTATTACGGTCTTCCCTGTCACTTTTGCAAAATTTGCATTTTGATGAAATTTTTAACAGCATTGGAGAACTCCAAAGAAGATGTGGACATCTTATTGATGTTTTAGGTAGATAAAATTCATGTTTGTATACTATAAAAATAGGTTACGCTCTAGATAATGATTATAGGTTATTTTTCATTGAATCTTTTCAATTCTGAATTTAATTCTTTTCGAGGAATGAAAAATCGGGGTAAAGAAAAAAAGAGTTTTATCAGATTTTTTAAGTTGATGGAAATATCTTATTCACTAGGATAGAAAATTCATGTAGAAAATGTATGCAAATTTCATAACGCCATAGCTTACAGTTTGAAAACAAAACCTAGCTGATTCAGCGCACAGACTTTTTACATTATAAATACGTACAACTTAATTAAGGTTTAATTTTTGTCTTCTTTTAGTACAAAAGCGGGCATCTATGTACAAATGTACACAACACATTAAAAAAATTTCACTAAAGGTTATTTATTATTTACATTTGAAAAATGTTGTGTCTGTCCAGCTGGAAGCAATTCCCGTTTTAGGACAGGCAAAATTAAAATTAATTGACATATAAATTTTGTACAACTAAAGATTAAAAAACAGAAGAAAGGAAAAGATTTGGTAGAGCACGAGAACATAAAATATTGTAAGGGGAAGAATTTTGGCATCAAAACATCAAAATTTTAAGTTTTGCTTTTTTTTTTTTTTTAATGGTGCCACATACATTTTTAAGAACAACCGTTAAAAAAAATTGTTTTGTTTTTTGTTCTGTTTTTGTTTCGGTTTTTGTTTTTGTTTTTGTTCCCGTTTTTGTTTTTGTTTATGTTTGGTATTTGCTTCATTAATGTATGAACAACTATACTGCCGTCATAAGCAAAAAGGAAGCTAAGAATTTGTAGGGGTCACAATCTGATATTTGATACCTTTAATCTATTGTGATTAAAATTACATCAGAATGTGACTCTTGTAAGTTCATATCCGCCTTTTTGCTTATGACAACAGCATAATATACATATTATTTAATTTTAAAAGCCCAGTGGCACCTACTCATCACACATTAACATTTTTCGAGTAGGCACTTGGTTGAGTAAATGTTACCTGCCCATATTCACTGTATTTGGGTTTCCTCTGTGCTTTGTGTTTCGATTACTGTCACAAATATTCAATTAAAACCAATATTAAATTACTCGCACTGACTAAAAATATTCGCAAACTAAGATGATTTTTTTTCCCTCGATGGTCTAGAGGAAAATAATTTTCCTCAGGGCCCATGTCATCTTTGGGGATTCTGTGTGGCGGTCATTTTGAGGAAAGGAAGAAGTGAACACGTGTCTTGAAGAGACCTGATTTGGTCCTCATAATTTAAGAAAGCAATGAATAAAGAATGATCTCACCTGGAAAAGCAGGTATCCAGAATCATACATCCAGAAGTCGTCCGGCGCGTTGCCCGGCTTGGCGAGCTGTATGGCCACGCAGCGCTGCAGGATGAGTTGACAGCGCTGTGGCGTGGGGCGCTGCGGGGGCGCCCCGGGGCCCGGGCTGCGGCTGCTCATGGCGCCCTAGGCCTTCACAACTGGACCCCGCAAGCTTGCCACGCTGGCGTCATCTGAAAAGAAGGAAGCATAAGTTAGTATTGGTACAAAGGCATGAAACAGGCCCTAGACACTTTATTTAACCCTTTGGCACTTTTGTGTCCTTTAGTACACAGTACACCGACAGCATTAGAATATTCTTGTGTAATTTACGGTACAATCTAATAAGAACCCCAAAAGGTTGTTCCATCTCTTTTTGTTACATTGTAAGATACATGATTTAAGCAGTGTTAACACCACGCTGCGTATTTGCATTTAAAATTTAACCATGGCACTTCCAAATAATTATAATGTCATCCAAAAAGTCATCGTCATGCTGCAAAAGATATTTCAAAGTGATATTTGATTTTTAATTTCTATTTATATGAAGCAAAAGAAGAGAAAAGTTACGAGTAACTTTATAATATGTCTACGTAAATAAATATGTTTTTTAGTTTCGCATAAAGTGGTATTTTTACAGTCAACAAGAAAAAAAAACGATAGGTGACAATTTTTTTTACTATCTTTAGTTACATATCTCCGTTTGTATTATAATCTAATCAAATCAGTTTTTCATCTGTTTTCCAAATCATTATTTCATTTTGAGATAGGTTCAAAAACAGCAAATCTATTAGAAAATAATATCAAACGGGCACTCTACATAAATTGAACGATCTCAAGTAGCTTTACGAGTACTAACCTGCTTAGTACTTACTTATCCGGAGTACGCACATTTATTTCCTAGTTCTGGTGATATTAATTTACACGTTTTCAAATACCTAAATTCTTTATTGAACAAATAATCTCTACTGATTTTCTGTTCAGTGATTATACACTTTTGTTATTTTGAAATATCTTATTCTCTGTGGTGTGAAATATGATGTAATTTTGAATAAAAACATTGAACTATTAATTAAAAGTGTAATCTAAAAGGTCTTCAAGTTGGGATGAGGAAATGAAAGTTGAATGAAAGGAATCCAGATGGGAGGACAAGAGGTATTGTACGAAGAGAATAAAGATATGTGTTCACATGGATATACCTATCGATAATTTTAAATTTTACTACGTAAGTAAATAACGTTAGAAACAGCCCATAAAAAATCTAAATAATTGACAAATAACAATAAAAGAGTCGTAAAATTTATATGCGGCTATTTCCAGACACTCGTCAAAAATATTGCAAAACTGCCTTTACCTACGTGGTGTTGAAAATGTCAATGGTCGATGCACTATCGTAAAGCAGGTGAATATCCTCATTAATAGACGTTATTGCGAGTTTTAGCAAAATCGAAATTGTACACAAATTTACATATACAAATACGAAACTTATTATAAGTGATCTTCTTTCAAATTACGTAGGTAGGTATCTACATAGATAAAATATATATCTACTTATTATTTCCTCCCGTAGATTAGATTATCTCCACAATAGCTGTCAAAATCTAAAAAACAAATTATAAATAGAAATAAAAATTACGCTATTCAAATACAAAATTTCTTTCAATTTCCATGCTCTCGTTCCTAATTTATTTTCGATAAAAGATTATGCATAAAATTTGACTTCTTTTTATGACATTTTAAGTTCAGTCTGTTCTTTGAAGTAGCCGAAAAATGTGAATATGTTAATTATTGTAAGATTAAAAATTCAATCTTTGCAACCGAGAAAGACATTATGTACGCTAGGAAAGAAGAACTGCATTTTCAAGAACAGTTATTTTTTCATTGTTGTAACACCAACATCTGCACGTATTTGTCCCATTGCAATGTAGATTTTAATATAATATGTTTAAAGGAGGTCAAACAATGGAATATACATCATACGCCATACATATGATCAAGGGTACCTATTTCGAACAAGTCTTTCACATGATATAATCATGTTCAAGCGGAACAAGGAAACAGAGGTCAAGATAGTAAAGGTCCTTGGAAAAACATCCCATGACCTATGATAATAATGGTTTAAGGAGACGCACCACGTCGCGTAACATTTGGAATCGGACCGCTAACAATAACACTCCTTTTGTAGATGGCTATAAGTTCTAAATCCCGCTTAAAACCAGCTGTCAATTTTGATTTATGCAAGAAAAAACATTCCCAAAAGTTTGTTTTATTTTATTTACTAAGTTTAGACAAGCAAGCAGTTTTTACAAGCCTGATACTTTATTTCTTTCTGGGCTTATAAAAAAGTATTTTCATCAAAATGATCGATTATTTCGAAGGCCAAGATGTGTTCTACTCGCTGTATTCAATTAAAGCATCAAAAATATTTCTGAGCGATGAAATTTTCGAACCAAAACAGATGATTTTGCATTACTTTGTAGTGTTTCGATTTTACAATATGAACAAAGCAACATAGTAAGTCTGTAGTATTCCTTCTTGCCCGCGCGTTGAGTTTTATGGTAACTCAAAGCGGCAAAACCACACGGTTCAAACATTACAATTTAATAGTCTATTCGGAAAAACTAAAAAGAATAATGAGTTCTATTAGCTACACGAGTGCGATCTGTGTTTGGGTTACGTTTTTTTTTATGACAGCGTGACAGGAAAATTACTATTGCGCAGCAAAGTGGCTTTAACATTAGTTGGGTCAGTTTCTTAGTGTTGTCATCAGATTTCATTATCAATTTTACGCTAAGAATGCCCTCATTCCGGCATTATTAGGAAAACCTAATAAAAAAATCTACGGTAAGTAGGGGTGAAGTTTTTTTTAGGGAATTCCATGAAAACATCGTCCATTGCATAGAAATTGGTGCTTTAAAACCACGTTAAACGTCTTATGTTGTCATTATTTGATCTACGAAAATGTGAAGACACATAACGTATTTGGCCCATGTTTCTATAGTACATTACTTTTCTCGACAAATACTTTTGATAGGTGGAGAGTTTAACTGTATATTTGCGATCTTAAACACGAACGGTACATTTATCGATATTCCAATATTTGTTTCAAACAAGCATACGACAACTTTGACTCTACCCACGCAAAATTATTAATAGCCGCAAATATTGTAGGTACAACAAGGTGACCATCATTCGCATTTAATGGGGTTTTTGTACCCGTTTTTTATGGTCCTGCCACTGAGAGCTCTATTGTAACCTCTCTTTCTGTTATGTGCGTCATTAATGAGAGATTGTGTGAGGCTGACGGTGATGAGAAAAATAAAGTTTTAGAAGTACCTACCCACTTGGCTACTCTGATCTGGTCACCAAACACGGCTAAAACCATTTCAAGCAAACATTTCGATTCTGGATAATGGTCTTTCAACAAGGCGATACTGAGAGTATCTACCACTCTGGTATGGCTATAAGGTTGGACGAAATTATTGTACCGCTTCACCCAGTTGGTAAGATCCACCCCAGCGTACGGCATGTCAGGTTCTAGTCATGTTCTGTCGTTCTTTGACCAATATTGTTCTTTACGACCCTGACATGCAATGTGGTTCCGGCATTCAACGTATACAGATATATTAAAGGCCAACGAAGCAATACTGACATTTGAAAGACACACCTGCTATATGTATTTTAACATCTATTATTTGCTCGTTGAAAAACCCATCCAAGGATATGCGAATATATTTACTATTATATTAACACTTTACTTCTTACACTTAATTAATTTCTATCATGCCATATTTCGGTCCTTACAGATAACTCTAACCCAATGGCGGCTCGGACACTTCGATGACGAGGACCGACATTTTTTACTAGTACCTACCGAAATCTAACTATCCGGAGAACATATAAAATTTCTCCAACAAAAATATCCATGGACAAGTCGTACACTCAATCAGATGTCTATACACAATGTAAAATGAAATCTTTAAATGTATATACCAATTTATAATACAGTATAATAAAAATATCGCAATATATTGCAAGATTATCAATTAATTCCATTCGATCGCGCTCGATTTGCAACCGAAACTACGTATGTAGGTTTAAAAATTCGTCGCGAGGGAATTTAATGATTTGTCCCCGAACTACGTGAAATCAATATATAAATGAGCATGAGCGACATAAATTAAGTTATAAGGTATTTAAGAAAAAAAACATGGTTCCGGATATATTTGCATGGCATAATACAATAGATTTACAAACATTTTTTGTTATATAGGTACATATTATATTATAACTTGCGAATTGCCTAGGATCGAGAATGAGATTCAAGGAATATAACAAAATTAATGCAGGGACACCTGGAATATCCACACGTGTGAGCTAGGTGCCTACATCGCACTTAGAAATGAATCAAAGGACTGTCATTTTGCGTCACTAGTCGCTAGTAATCTCGTACAAGACAGCGCGGAGCGGTCGCGTGTCGCTTTGGTATCTCACCAAAATTACAGCTTGAAAATTATCCAAAATATATTTTTATACTATACATATGCAAATTTTAATTGCCTTTATGATTTAAGAATTAATTAATTTTGTTAAGGAAAAAAAAACACTTTTTTTTTTCTTTTAGTAAATTTTGGGAATATCTTGTGGGAATCGTCCCCATTATCCCTCTGCGAAAAACGTTCTGTTAATTTAAAAACCTCTTTTAAATTAACAGAATTCATTCAGATCTTCGTACTTTTCACGTTACCCTCTTCCAACATTAGTTGACTACCATGCTCTTTCCACACAATCCTCGCGTGTCCTCTTTTACTTGTCCCCAATTAATCTGCCATTAATTTGGTTCTTCCAGGTATTTTCAATACAAAAACCGAGTACATTTTTTTATCATTCTTTGACACAAAAAAGGTATAAGAAAGAGTAACGAATTTTATATGTATAACACTAAGGACGGATTGTTTCAGAGAATTTGAACAATTTCTGTTATTTTTTTTTTTTTTAAAGAAAGACAAACATTCCCGGGTTACGAATAACCTGATAATATTTGAAAATCTCCTACTACCACTACAGTAAGCTGAAAATGTTGCTTGTGTTGTGATGGAGGACTTAGCCAGCCGAGGAATTGAACACACTACGCCTGGGTGGGACCCAAACGCGATGTCAACTCGGCCACCGACCGGTCAAATTCATTATTATTTCAGTTCTGTCAAGCAACTAGTCTATAATTATATAATAACAGAACATGAATAGTAATTTCACAGAACCCGAAAATGGACGTTGAAATATGATGAATTGTTCAAATTCTGTACCCATTCTAAGGACGGGTTGTTTCGGGGAATTTGAACAATTCATCAAATTTCAACGTTCATTTACGGGTTCTGTGAAAGTCCTATACAAATTCTGTTATTATATCATTATAGGCTAGTTGCTTGACAGAACTGAAAAAAAAAAACAGATCTTAAAAATATCTTTCACAGAACTTGAAAATTAACCTTGAAATTTGAAGAATTGTTCAAGTTCTCCGAAACAACCCGTCCTAGTCTGCAAAAGACACGTACCAAAAAAATGATAATTTGAAATTAGCCGCTAAACTAACGAAGAGGCTTTTGAGATACTTTTTGTGTGTTAATCAAACTAGTTTTTGGAAGCATTTAAGCCTGAAATTTTCTCACAGGACAGGTATCACGTACCGATGGTTTTTTCATGAAGACATTGCGTAACCACACTTCAAATAAATTGTAACGTCAAACATCTGCATACTGACATTTACCGACCAATTAAAAGTTGCGACTAATTGTTTTACATTGATGAAATTAATAATGTTGCTCTCGGCTAATTAAAAAATTCCTAAACAAAGAGACGGGTTAATTAAAGCGGAGAATAAAGTCAAATTTATGATTAGGAATGGGAAACGGGGCGCCTTCGGAATCTCGTCACGCGACTTATTACTATTTTCATTTGTACAAATTTCACACGCCGCCATTTCTATTAAAATATAGTTAATGATAAAGTTCTTGAAGTTTCTATTCGCAGTCTCTCCGGCTCTGAGGTAACATCTTCGCTTCCCAGCATCTATTAGCGGTTCCGTCAACTGTTCTGAATCTCACTACATCTGCGAACAGGACCGCTGCGAGGTTTAGGCCAACGTTAAATGCATTACCTACTGATGACGGACAGTATAATGCTGTCCGAAACGTTGGTTAACGAATGAGGAAGCGCAATACTGTATAATACCTCAAAAATAAATTACGATAAAAGTTAGGTTAGGTTTTTAGACCTGTTTAATTCCAACGGTTGTAATTTAATTCTGACAGTGTAATATTGGTATACGTGAAATTCACGCATGTTTAATTTTGTCATCTAATAATTAAATAAGTACCTTCCTATCCACCCAATAAATTATACAGATTCAAATAAAATAAAATAATTATGCAAGCGATAAGAAATAATATTGTAATACCAATCTATAAATAAAACCATCTTTTGCGTGACGTTTATTGCAGGAAAAATATTATATAAATGTGCATTTAAAATAGACACTAAAGAAATTTAAAATTCATCGTTCGTTTTTAATAAGCCGGGTAAACATTTAATTATATTAGATTGTGCAAAGTATGTTGCGCACCCGGGGGGTCGGCCAAGGGGTGGGTTCTTGAATTAGCCTCTCGGTATAACACCCATTGGCCTCAAACGACGCCGTCCCGGCGTGTGTACGGCGATGTGTCTTAAAATCAAACGACGCCGTCCCGGCGGGTCTGATGTCTGTCGGCTTAAAAACGAAAAAGGGATACATTATTGACATCTGTGTTCAAAATTTTAAATGCCAATCGCTCTGTAGATAATTAAGCATTTATTTCGTAGTAATTGGCAGGACTCCGTTGGTACAATTTTTTCCTGATATTTACGATTGAAATTTTGTTATATTTCAGCTTCATTGAATTTTTTCAAAATGGCGTGTGGTTCGGGAATTGACAAGCTTGTTCGTAAAACGCATGGTGGGCTGCTAACAAGAGCCCAAATGGCAAAAAATATATATTATGGTAATAAGTATGATTAATGTACAACTTTTCTTAATCCAATTATTAAAAAAAATGGTTTTTGAAAAAAAAAATTTTCATATCCTCGTTTAATCATATTAATTTTTTTTTTTAAGCAATGCATAAATTTTTTGCATACCTTGATTCAATGTACAAGTAAATTAAAAAAAGATTGTTTCGTTTGCATGTTTAGTTTAAAAGTTATGTAAGATTTAGTACACCACTGCACTTAAAACTTTTGGTACAAAATTAATTCGGATGTGAAGGACAATTTTTTAGCCAAACAATTCGGATGCTAATGGGTTAAGTGAGTGTTTAGTCAATTTGGATGAGCGGTTGTATCAATCTGGTTGAGTTGAACGTAAAGTTGAACCGTTTCGTGTTATAAAAGGATTATAAAGGGTGGGATACTACGATCATATTTTAGTAACATCATTTACCTTCTGACTTTTTTCGTTCCGTAAGCCATTTTTGGATGCATGCTGCGTGTGTTAACCAGAGTATCAACTGGCGAAATTGATCCAACCATCGCGTCGCCAATACTCGGCGGTTGATACACAATGGTTGAACCAACCAAATTGAGTCGTCTACAGTTGGTTCGACAGTTTGCAATCAAGTCACTGCCCACCACCGTGCGACAGCCGGCTCACCGCTGCAGCACACGGGGAAAGTGAGTATGGCTGATTTATTGTAGTCCTGTTAAAAACGTAATTACAACCCATTTCCGGACAAAATATCAGTCCATTCAGAAAATATCGGAACACGTATCATACAAGTGTCCTTTTCCTGATAAATATAATGACGAAATGTCAAAATATTAGAATTTTTACGAACACACCGCTATCCTCGCCATCATTGATACTTTGCTACGGAATACTGACAATCTGTCAACTCATTCGTTAGAGGCCTGCAGTCCAGTTTTCAACTAGTGCACAAATAATTTGACCAGATTTTTAATAAATTAGCAATATTACAAAGAAACATTAAATATATTTCCCAACGTATAATTTTCCTCGATTACAGTTGTACCAGATAACATTCATTCATTCTTTCATTCGTTATCACAACTACATTTTAAATGATCAGTATATATTTCTGTAGTCGAAAGTTCACGTTTAGGAGACATTAACTCCAAACCTTAAAAATTTGTGACAGCTATCTCGCACATGGAAGATAATGATATCAAAGTCATAATCATTCATTTTTTCCCGTTTCTTAAGGCGATATTTTTTTTGAACATGATGCATTCTGCAATCCTTGCGACGGCCCTGCTGCGACTAACTTTCAACTCTGGTACCGACACCTTCAGATGCTGAGGAGTAATTCATACGCCTTACATATAATACACAGTAACCTCCACCAGAGACATAATAACATAATATATGACACAATTACTTCTAATTACTAGATTAGACGACACACTTACTGGATGTTGGATTATATGACAGCAGTGACGTCGGATTTCTCAATGTCTAATCCTGTCTAGAGGCAGCTTACGGCTTACCATCTACGTATCTACCAATAGTGCCTTGAAATAGTGAAGACATATTTAGATGATTTTATTGCCAATTATTTATTGCAAAAAAACCTACTGCAAAGCAATAAGTTTATTAAATATTTTAATAGAAAGATTGTAGAAACGTGGCATCTCGACATAATCCATTTATAGTCGCTTTTAACGATAAAAATAGACGAGAAGGTCATGAAAAATGGACATACGACATACCTACAGGTGTGGAACTATTGACTTTGTGTTAATTGCATCAGACATTTTCAGAGCAGCTGTTATAATTTTATGCAGGTAAAATTTTATATTAACGGTAGATTTGTAGTGGTCCATATCACCATAAACTACTGCTGTACATATATATTTTAAAATATGTATTTCTATTTGAATTGTTCTTTTGGTTTTCGGGAATAAACGAATGCAAATATTGGAAGCGGAAATCAACCCACTTCCCGACATCCGATCGAACTGAAATTCGGCAGATAGACTCATTGTCGATGACAATGCACTATATCAATCTTTTGATGACAATCACTTGCACAGAAGCGGGCATGCGCGCATTTATCTGAAATCAGATGAAATTATATACATACACTTAATAAACCTGCTTGAATCTGTGCAAAGGAGAGCGATCCGTCTGATTGACAATCCGTTGTTAACAGACCGATTGCCTTCTCCAATGCATAGACGCAATGTAGGCATGCTGTGTCTGTTCTACAGGTATTTCAATGGAGCCTGCTCCAAGGAGCTAGCAGCATTGATTCCTGATGCACCGGTGCACGTGCGCGAAACTCGACGGACACGAGCTGAACACCCGTTCACGGTTGACGTTGGCTTCATGAGAACGGGCCGTTTTTACGACTCGTTTTTGTGTAAGTCGGCTCGTATGTGGAACGAGCTACCGGCATCTGTTTTTCCTCCCTCCTATAATCCGAGCCTCTTCAAGGCCCGCATTAACAAATCCCTTCCTACAGCCCCTACCTTATTCCGCCTCACAACGCCGCCCAACCGGGTGGTGACAAAGTTCCCCTGTCTGTACACTGCACAGGCAGGGACGATCTTGTGAGGTGTCACAAAAAAAAATTAAAAAAAAAAAATTAAAAAAAAAAAAAAATATACGAAATAAATGTCCGTCCTATCCGATAGGCATTTAGCGAAGTTGTTAGAGTTGATTACTCAATATCCTGGGTAGGAAGGTACAATCTTCAGTCAAAACCAATAAAAAAATAAAGTTTTAAAAGACATATTAAAATAGATGTTTTATAGTAAAAAACTTTTGTCAAGAGTTGAGCTAAGCTGAGCATCGCGTCTGGGTCCTACCCAGGCGTGGTGAGTTCGATTCCTTGGTAGTAGTAGGAGATTCTAAAATTATTGTCATATTGTTCGTAACCCGGGAATTTATGCCTTTCGTAAAAAAATAAGCATTTTATAGGTAACGTCGTTTTTCGTGAAAAAATCACTTCCGATGTTTTAAAATTACTGAAATGACCAAAGACACTTAAAAACTGGCAATTACATTCTGTACTAATCTAGCGTTCAGACTAGAAACGTTAAGATCTCATAACCAGCGACTTACAACTAATGACTAAAACCTATATAATCAATATAACTTGTTTCTAACAACATACGACTAACATTAATGCACTTAATATTGTTTATACCAGACAACTTATAGATAACTTTAAACCTATAATAAATTACTAACTTATTTCGCAATAACAACTAATTATTATGTACATATAAATGAGCAAGTTCCGACTAACGCTATCAAATTAAATCTTACTCATACTTACGGACTTATAAATAACATCGTAAATGATACTTAATCATGATAGTGTGACATTTGTAGACACATATGACCAAAATAATTACACACTTATGGAATTGAACACGGAGAGAATTATACCTATTGGAAATACACATGTCAAAAAAACTGTTATTTAATACGTTTAAATTTATAACTAGTATTTAAGAGTCCTAAAATATTTTTTTTTCAATAAGAAAAATATTTAGGACTCTTAAATACTAGTTATAAATTTAAACGTATTAAATAAAAAATGTTATTTAATACGTTTAAATTTATAACAAGTATTTATAAGAGTCCTGAATAAATTTCTTATTGAAAAAAATAAAACCAAAGTTAAGTTAGGTTAGATCAGGTTAGGTTAGGTTTTTGACGTGTTTAATTCCAGTGGGTTTAATTTAAGTCGCGAGGTGTAATTTTCCCCATGTGTAATTCCACCATATATAATGATGGCAGAGTAATATTGATAAGTCAAATTCACGTGTGTGTAATTTTGTAAGAAAGAAGAAGAAGATGGTTTGAAAAGGAGAAATGTAATCCGGTTAAAAACGGGACTGCAGGCCGCTTCCTGAAAACTTGTAGTAAATTCGTAATAATATGACGTGTTTGTGCACCTACGTTTGTCTTAAGGCGATACACTACGTCGTGTAATATTTTAAATTGAGCAGCTATCAATAACAACCCTTACGTAGATGGCGATAAGGTTTAAATTCCCGCTTAACACCATTCGCCTGTTTTGATTTATGCAAGAAAAAAACATGGCCAAAAAGTGCCTTTTATTTTATTTTGTGGATGTTCAGGCATAATAATTAAATTTTTTTCGATCATTTTATAAATAACTTAATTTTCCATATTATACAATAAAATCATAACCGAAAATGGGTTCGTAAGTAGGAGATTTTGAAGTTTAAAACAGTTTTCATAGGCCTTATACATTATTTTTTTCTGAGCTTATAAAAAGACTTATCTAAAAAATACTCGATTATTTCAAAGGCCAAGATGTATTCTACTCGCAGTATTTAATTAAAGCATCTGAAACATTTCTAGGCGACCAAATTTTCTAACCAAAAACACATGATTTTGTATTACTACGTATGGCATCGCCTTAATATTATATAATGACTAAAAGCGACAATGATTTTTATGAACACGTGTTCCGACATCGTGAGAAAACATTGGTATTTTGCTAAAAGTTTATGAGTATACCTATCAATTCATTCGTTAATGGCCCATGAAATGTGTTATAAATCGGTTGAAATCGGAATGCGGGGGCTTAAGAAGGTACTTACCTATCTACCCAATAAATTATATAAATTCCGAGAAAATTAAATCATTATGTAACAATAATCCCATTATTTAAAATGAAAGCTTCGTTTGCAAGAAGTTTATTACAGGAAAAATATTAAAACTAAATGTGAATTTACTAAAGTACCTACTTGCGAAATAGATAAGTACCTACCAAAGAACTTGAGAATTCAACGTTCGTGTTTAATAAGCCGGGCAAACATTTAATTTATAATATTTGTGCTGCATAGTTTCCGTGAAGTTATTTATTCACGACAAAAAGTTGTATTTGAAGATTCTCCTCGAGGAAGCAAGTATAGGTAGGTAAATACTTAATTCCTAAATTATTTCATTCAAGTATCTACGTACCGGAATGTATTTCACCGAAAAATCACATCCTTATTATTTATCTATGGTTTTGTTTGTATGTCATCTTCTGTCATCGCAAAAAACCTTCTAGTCACTTAATTATTCGGTTGGCATTATGTCATACAGTGAACACTGTACATAAACGTTCTAGACAAAGACACCTCAACGTCTCCGTGGCCGTTTATACAAGTGTATGATTTGAATAACAAAAGGCGTGCAAATACTTCTTATTCTCAGGCATACAAACTACATACCAACTTTTGTCAATATCTCCATAAAACCAATGTTTGCTCAAGAAATGTTGTCGAATTTTGGCCGGGGTGCGCGGTGTTCAGGAGCAGAATTCACCTTCACCTTATTCTTTTCCGTGTTCATTCCGTTTGAAGCTGCGATATCGTAAAATGAAGTATAAATTATTATACCAAAGCCACTCCTTTAAGTCTGAATGCTGTTTTGGGTATACTCAGAATCTACTTGTTAATGTTATTAATAGAAGTTTTGCCCCTTGGCACTTACAAGGCAATAACAAAACACGATAATTTGAGAGCATGTCTTAATAAATTATGCAACGCGGAATATTTATCAGTTAAATTTTATCTTATTAGTTCAGGGCGAGCATTCATTGTGAGAAACTAGTAAAAGCCATTAAAATATTATATCGATTTAACGATTTTCGTTATTACTTCTGCCCACGATCTGCATTGTTACTATGTATCACTGAGGACAAACAGAATTTGTCTTTTAAACATAAAATGACACCCGCGATGCACTTGCGCTCGCCCTGCGTAGATGGTCGTAACTGACAGGCATACCTCCCCACGTAAACTATTCTAAAATTACATACGATAGTATACGCTGTAAAATAATATTGGATTATTTAGTTACGATAAATGATTTTGTCAAAAAACCTACTTATATTTTCTTTGTTTTTTTTTGTTAACTCCCACATAAAGTTTGCATTATATTCAAACTAAATACATGAAAAACTCAAAATGATCAATGATCTTTGTGGGATACGATAGTTTATGTAGTAAGGGTCGAGTTGGAAATGTTTTGTGGACATGTTAGTAAAATCAATTTGTACAAATCTCAAGTTCATCCCAGTGTTTTTTCAATTTTTTCCCCAATTTGGCATCCACCTCTGGTTTGGTGCCATAACAATAAATTTTAAATAATATAAATTAACAATATGATTCTGTGTAAAAACATACAGATAGATTCCTCTATTGAACAAACAGATTGCAATTTTTAGAGCACAGTTGTCAGGTGGGAATTCTGTCCTTGTTCTACCGGTATTTTAATGGAAGATGCTCCAATAATTAGCGTCATTGAAATCTACGGCATTAGTGCATAGTCACGCCAAACGTTCTCCCAACTTTATACGTAGACGTACAGCATCTTGCAAATTTATTATTTGACTTATTTGAATTTGAAAATAAAACTTAACCCTTAATGTAGATACTAAAAAGAATAACCTGAAATTTTTGATTATTCTAATTCGACGATCGTATGAATTTGTTGTCGTATGAAAAATAATGCACTTGCATATTGGTCGCGCAATGAGAGTAGATGCGAACAACACATATTATTAGGGGTATGAGTAATGGTGTTTCTGAAGTATACGGCAGCAATATACTTAACGTGAAGCATTACTGAGAAACAACCTTTGTATGGAAATAGTATGTTAAATTTACAAAAAGATGTGTCTCAGTAACGCTTCTCCAGCATATTGCTGCCGAAAACGTAGATACGCCGATAACCCAAAGGACGGGTTGTTTCAAAGAATTTGAAAAATTCGTCAAATTAGAATGTTGATATTTAAGTTTTGTAAAAGTCCTATTCAAGTTCTGTTGCTGTCAAAGTATTACGAAGCAACCGGCCCACGATGAAATAGTAACAGAACTTGAATTACACTCTCACGGATCTTGAATTTCAACTTAGAAATTTGATAAGTTGTTAAAATTCTGAGAAATAACCCGTCATAGGTATGTGTCATCCTAATGCGCGATTTATAATTTATTAGTACCTACGTAGCCGGACTTCTTAATCCACTCGCGTTGTTGATATTAGGTAGGTACTAGAACTACTAGAATGGATTCTGGAGTTTTTTTTACCCGAATAGGTCAGCGAGGTCTCACAACGGCGTGTTTACCTCTTTACAGTATTTATATTTAGCAGAGTACAAGGACATTGGCTCGTTCAAACGGTTTCCTAATGACAAGCGTTTCGTCATAAATTATCCATGCTTTAAATAAGTATTATTAAATAATATTCCCGCCATTAGTGGCGACAAATCTCGCCGGTAGTTCGTGTGATTGTACGGACTACTTTTGGACTGCTTTGCTTTTTATGTGCGAGAGAATAACGCTCCGTGAAGTAAAGAATATGCACGACTTGTTTCGTAAGGAAATTAGTATGTTCACGACTTCAATCCAAATAAATAATCGCCATCTTGTTTAAATAAAATATACATGGCTTTTAAGAAAGCAATTTTTTTATGCATTCATAGTTTTATTCAAGTAATGGACACCTTCTAATTTGAACAGTGTACACCACGTTACAGGAACGTATCGCGAAATAAAATCCTCATACAATTTTTCAAACAGAGTAGGTAATTTCTTTTAATATACTAGTTGAAATCCCCGGCAATGTCCGGGCTTTATGCAGATTTTTTCGATATCAGATGTAGACAGTAATTTATCTTATTTTTTTGGAATAACTTAATGAGTAAAACCTCAAATTGTAATTGCACGTGCCGTGCCCAGGCAAGGCAGGGGTCCTGGGTTCTAGTCCTAGATGTGACCGTATCTTTTTCTGTTTCAGATTTTCATTTAGGAATAGCTAATATTGTCTTCAATAATTAAATATTACAAAAAATATTTATCCAAGACTTAGAAGAGGAAAAGTCAATAGATGTCGCATATTAAAATAAAAATAAGATATGTTTATCTAAAGACACTGTCTAGATTGCATTTAGTTCGGGTTGAATATTGCAAACATTCATAAAGATAGTTGCCAATATAAATGTGCGGTGAGAAAATTAATACAATGTTGGTAGTTCTTATTCGAAGTATGATACAGTTAAATATGACCGAAGGAGATTGGGTTCCATTAGCTCAGTTGGTAGAGTAGTGTCCCGGCACGGCAAAGGTCTTGGGTTCGAGTCCTAGATGTGACCTATCTTTACTGATTTTTCTGTTTCAGATTTTCATTTAGAAATCGCTAATATTGTCTTCAATAATTGGTAATTTTTCTCTTATTTTGAAAATCTGTGTGCAAAATACGATCAAGTATCGAAATTCTGCTTTAAGGGGTGGGAAAATGGGATGGGGTGGTTTTTTGGAAGCTCATGTAAACATTGATTTGAAAGTCAAGCGTGCAAAATTTCATCCATCTCGGAATAAAACTGTAGATTTGTGTTAAAAAAAACAAAACCAGGCTTAAGTAGGTAGGTACAAAATATAATTTATGGATCTATTTTGTGTCAAAATTGTCGAAAGCTTGTTTTGTGTTCGTAACTTTACATTAGATCAATCAATTATCACGTCATCGCCAATATCTATCGGGAGTAGCTACCCGCCTAGGAATAAAGAAACTAATTATTTGTTAGGTTATATTAGATTAGAATAGGTTAGGTTAGAATTCGCATTTAGCAAGCCAGTAGTGGTAGATTACCACTTGTAGAGGAGAGGGCAGTATAATATTTACTATAAAGGATCGGTTACACAATCCCAAAATTCACCATAACATATAATTTTAAATATTTTAATTATTGTCTTCACGAATAACTACCACCGCGGAATACAGTGTATTATTTGATGTGTTCAAAAATACGTTCGTAACACAATACTTAACATCTAGGTTTTTTTTTATATAATAATATCTCCATTGGACAACACATTACACAACATGATATTATAACGATCTTGTATTCGTGAATGTCATATGAAACTAGATTACGACGGTATTAGTGTCAGATATATATATCGGTCCAGTAAGATGCATTTTATTAGTTACATAGCAAAAAATTAATATTTTATTATATAATTCGATTTAATCTTTATAAAATACTATAGTACAGTTATTAATTACATGATATAAGTATTTGATGTACCCCCATAAATAAGCAGGGCTTGTGTGTATGGGGGTGTTGTTATATTGGTTTATATTTGATGTGATTCAGTTCAACTGTTCGGAATACTTTTTAAGGTGGCTTTTGAATTCGTTTATATTTGTATTCATGTTTCTAATTTCTTCTGGTAATGAGTTAAAAAATTTAACTCCAACATATTCATGGTTGAACTGTCCTATTGTTTTTTTACATTTAGGAGTAGGAAGTATGGACGTTTGTCTAAGATTTCTGTTATTTTTAAAGGGTGCAATTTTATTTTGAATATTGTTTTTATAAATTTGTAATGTTGCATGGTAGAAGTATAATGCACTTAATTTTCTGACCTTAAATTGTTTGAATAAAAGTTCATATATCACAAGTACGCGTAAAGTGTACACCGTACACGTAGAACTGACTACAGATGTGCTACGTACATACAGCGATGCATTGCGGATTGCGGCAGACAGGGGCGGGATTGCATTTACGGGATGCAATCACTGATATTATTTTTTAAAATTATTTATTTAGTGGAGGTCTCAAGATCAAGTCTCGGTCGCAACCTAACATTATTCATTTCTGTGTTTTAATTCGTTTCATATCCTTTGAATATTATTGATATCATATCGTGATGCATTTTTGGGTTATTATGCTGTGTGGTTTTCCCCCTTCTTCAGCCATCCTTTCAAATAGAGACGACGGGGCCTAGCCTAATAGTTCTTAGAATATGGTACTTTTTTTTTAAATATTTTTTTATAGTGAATATCTCACAAGAGTCCCAACTGCTCCCGTCTGGAGCCAGTGAGACTATGGCATCCCCAATTGGGGGATGTTGTTTGTTGTTAATTGTTGTTGTTATGTTTTTTTTTTTTTTTGTGTTGTTACTTGACGGCTATATCAAAACTAAACGCCAAAAACTACATTAATTTAACTCATGATTATACTGAAATACTAAGGCCCCAAGGCAATTAACTCGCGAAACACGCATCACTTCTAAATACATAAAACACACTTTATCACAATCTATACATATCTGCCCTAATGATAGACATTGTAATGCTGTCAGCTTCGGTTGGCTAAAGAACGATGAAACGCAACACGGCATAATAACTCTAAAATTGACCACATTTTAGCCGTGAAAATCTCAAAACACATCTTTATTGATATTGTTTGAATTATTACTCATTTTCCATAGATGACACGTATAACATGCCACGACATCATGAGCTATGGAGCCTTGCATAATTGACTGTTAAAAAGTCAGATAAATGTATTTTGAATTATGATGTTTATGAAAATTTCTTAAAACTAAATAAAAACTCGAGCGAAACCGAGCAGTAAAACAAGTCGTATAAACAGGAAATTAGTGGTTTATTCAAAGTGCATGTTTATTTTAAATGTCACTCTCTCGTAAGTTTATTTCCTGTAACGTGAAATAAAATGCCTACATTAATTTCCTAATTTAATTTTAAAAGCATTGGATAAATTTCGTGATTTATTTTAGGGCTGAAATTCTGGGACTAACTACCGTATTATATATTCCACATCGCCCAGAATTCTACTGGAAGGAAATAATTATGCCGAGTTAACGAACATCTCCAATTTATCACTAAACAAATACAATAGATTGTTACTGAGGCAGTTCAGTTATGTATAATAATGTATAATTTTTACTATTCCTTGTAAAAGATTCCAAAAAGGGAGTTAATAAAGAAATAAATAAATTTCTCAATCGATTCTTCAAAGTCGACGCCTAAAAGCTTTCAAACTGACATCATACTAAATAATAATATATTTATAGTTAATGAATATTCATAAGCGCACAGTCATTGGATATGAATTAATTCCATTTATAGGCACCGGTAAGAGTAAAGAGTAGATCACCTCGAAATATCCAATGTCTTAGATTAATCTGTAATGACAACTGTACGGTTGGCGGAGGCCATACTGATAAGAGTGTCGCTATTTGGTGATTATTTCGAAGTAATATTCGTTTACCGTTTGTTGAAAATTCGGTATCCCTCGGATTCAGTGGTTCAGAGCATTGGCATTGCAAAACCGAAATGAACCTTACGGTTGGTTAAAATTGAGGAGCAGAGTAATCGTTTGTTGCCTGCAGACCCCCTATGCGGAATTTACCCGAAACATACAATTTGAATTTGACCAATCAAAGGGCCTAGATTGTCCAGACGCTAGCCTAATAATATTATAGATGACAACTACACGGTTGGTGGAGGCCATACTGATAAGAGTGTCGCTATTTGGTGATTATTTCGAAGTAATATTCGTTTACCGTTTGTTGAAAATTCAGTATCCCTCGGATTCAGTGGTTCAGAGCATTGGCATTGCAGTTCCGTGAACTTGTTGCAAGTGTTCCTTGGACTTGTTACAAGCGTTCCGTGTACATATCTTCTTGTTAAAAGTTTTACTTGAGCAAGTTCCAAGCGTTCATTGAATATGTTTTAAATATTCAGTGAACACGTTACAAGTGTTCCGCCACACCATGAAAACGGCTTAGTAACTAGGAAATTTACTTGTACACATTCTTTTGATAAATTTAATAAAGAAATAATTTACATTTAAAGTCTACATCGAATATTAAGCTCACTCCAAATGAGCCTATATATTTTTTAATTTTTTTTTAAATCATTCGCGTGTATGTTCGGATTTTTAACCAATGTAAGATTTAAAGACCCCGAAGTGTTAGTTATGTCTTAATTTACTCGTAAGTACACATTTATACATAACTGATGCTGCTGGAATTTGCTTATGTCGAAAAGATCTGAAATAGTATTAACGTGATTTGGAGGAGTTCCATTATTATTTTTGTTACAGTAATAAGATATTTACATACTGTACTGTGCATAATTTACAATATATCAAGGTCTCCTTTTTAATGTCATATAATACCTATAGTCAGTAGTTTTTGCAAATTTCACCAGCGTAGTTGTAATTTTCATGATCTTGGTGATTTTGGTGTTGACCTCAAAAAGGTTACGAACCACTGTTCTAATTAAACAGCTTCCAACAGACTTTCAGTGAAATGTCTTTATTCGCAATGCTCAATGCAGGTATCCGGGGAATGCGCTCAGGTAGGTAGATATAGGTAGATAAGCTCAGGCGAATTTGCACTGGATGCAACTCTGTCGTTATGTGGTGTCTTTATCGATTTAGTGAACGTTTGGCTGTTTGCCAGACTCCATCGACCTCTACACCCACACGTCCCGTCTGCAACACTACCCTGCACCCTTTACTAGTACTGGGCATTTACGAAAATATGTCAACGCCGCTATCTTTGGCGATTGTCGACAACTGCTGATTATAACCGTTGGAAATAACACCGACGTTGACGCGAACACGAACAAAGATCCTAATAATATGAGGAAATCCAAGCGTTGGGGAGTCACTGTAAGGGTATTGGAAGAACTGTTAAACCTTTTTATTTATTTGGCGCCAAGACTGATAAAACTATATACATCACAGTTAAATAATAATCTTATACGTATATAGGTTCCGATATTACCTACTATAGTACATTAATAATTATATTATTTAGTTTTTGAAGTATATTAGTGTTTAATATTGCGTCAGATGTATCGTCGTTCAAGACTGGTTATGGCACCGATTTTCTTAGACAGTAATGCCTCACACAATTGATTGTCTAGGTAATTTTTATAAAAAAGATTTTTATCGAAAATATTAAAAAATCACTTAAAACTTCATGCAATTAAAATAAGGCAGGGGTAAATAAAATGATTCTCAATGTGGCATAACCACAGTATGATAATGCCCTCGAAAGCGAAACGGCTGTCATAATAATAAAAACTAAAATGGTTGCAGAACTTAATAATAAAATTACTAAATTTGATTTTCTTTAAATTGAAAAAAATCTAGTTCTACGAATTGAGCACAATCACAATAAAAAAACTCATATTATATCCAACTGTTGATGCAAATTTTTATCAATGGCGTTTGGCGTTGATGATATATAGCTGTTATTTCCAACAGTCTGGTATATTTTTTCACAGCACTATCCTGTACTCTGCGCCCTGTGTTATGTACGCCTTTACCCTGTATGCTCTGAATTTCTTTAACCCCTCGTAAGCCTAACTTTCTAACTCAATTACTACACCCAAGTCTGACACAGCTTCAGCTGCCTACGGTTAAGTACCCACTTGGGAGTGACCAAGAACACTCAACCCACTGTCTATAGTGTCTATAATCTGCATTATTTTATCTTCCTGGTGATCTCATTTCAGGAAGTTGCAGTATTATATAACTTCTAATAACCGACATCCACGATTTACGTGCATAGTTCATACGATCATTATCTGTTTATTATTTCTTTTAGTACGCACTGATGAATAATAATGAGTCATTACTCATTACAGGCCTAGTGCCATAATAGTGAAACTGCGTGAGATAGCATGTAGGTACAATGTACGTGAGAGATGCGTTGGAGGGTACTTGAGTTATGGATTGCCAAAGAAAGGAGGCGTGATTCACATATATGTGATGCAGAACGCGTTATCATAAAAATACTTGTTGAATTGCGAATCTGAAATAAGAAAAAAGCTTAACGCCACTGAGTCAGACAAGACCGGGTATTAGTATGATAGTGTTAGCCCAAACATGGCAGATACTTGCAATCCAATGTTATTCAGCGCACGTAATCCAGATGCAAAGTTTGGTCGGCACTTTTAACGTGCCACTTATACCTTATAAAGAAACAATAATATAACAAGCGACCTCAACGGAATTATTCGGCTATTTTGCTTCTAGCGTAGCCGACACAACAATCGATAGGTGATAAAGTCCTCCGTTGTAACTTGTAATTACTCTTTCTGTTACATACGTCGTTTGTCAGAAGGAGGGAGATGTTTAAACGGATCTATCAGCGATACGCCTCTAGGTATGTATTCATGGTACCCCACTTTACCAGTGCAAAAGTTCGCCTGCGGCTAATCAGAACTTCTCGTTGGACTTGCAAACGAAAGTAGATCTTTTTGCCGGCGGTGACCGCAGGTAACGCATACGTAGATACATGAATACATCTATATAAATACTCACACACTTAAAAAATGAAAGGTATAAATAATGTTTTTGATTCGTAAGTACCTACCTGATATACTTTCGAGTATTTCAATAGGATTCTCATTTTCACACGGTGTCGGCCATGAGAACTTTGACAAGAATTATATTATTGTAATGTGGAAGACTTGTTGTTACCTCTAGCGGTTGTAAGTCAAGATAACGTGGGTACTTGCTGTAGTTTACCGTGAGCAAATGGGAACATAACGACATCCACTTAGACCACATCGGTAAAGTCAGTCAATGCTCGGTAAAGTCAGCAACAACTCCGATGTCCAGTTACTTTGAATGTTCCGAACGACGTATATGGGACAGGCGCGTTCTTTGACATCATCCCTTCCAATAAGGAACAAGGATCATTCAGAGAACGGGAAATAATATTAAAGTTTATTTATACACACTATGCACGCCGCCATATTAGAAATGGCATTCTTTCAGGCTCTGTATTATTTGGGGGTTCGACAACCTTACGACAATTAGCGTTCCTGGTTCTATTTTTAAAATTCAAAAATAACTCGAACGTGTTTTACCTAGCTTTTAAAATATGAAAATTTTGATGATTTTTTTATCTTATTACCACAATGTACCATCTTGCCTTGTTTTCATGATTGCCTTACAAATGTGTACGAATTTCACGACGCCAGGGCTCACGATCAGCATTTTTGACGTTTTTTTGACAGTGCTTCTTTTAAAAACATCTATTTAAATTTCGATTTTCTTTTTGTGAATGAAAGAAGCAAATTTTGGAAGCGGAAATTAACCCACCCACTCACCGATCGAGCTGAAACTCGGCAGGTAGACTTGTCTATGACAATACATCCTATCAACGTTTGGAGGCAATCACGCACACACAGGCGGACATACGAGTATACACATTTCTCTGAAATTGGATAACAACACGGCAGTTCATACGAAATAAATGTAGGTGCTACGCAATCGGGATTTGGCGCAGTTGTTAGCGCGGTTGATTCCTGTCCTTGGGGAGGAAGGTTCAATCCTCAGTCAAAACCAATTTTTTTTCTTTGAAATTGGCTTCTAGCCAGAGCAAGAGATGGCGCAACTAGGTCGAAAATTGAAAAAAATGTATTATAGTAAAAATACTTTTTTTTGAGGGTTGATTTTTTATTTTGTATTTATGATCAAGGTACGCTATAAATTATTATAAGCTTTAATTACTCGCCTGAAATATCCATACAAATTGAAAATATCTCCCGAGTAAAAATTAATGCCGCCGACGGGAATTGAACCCGCACCTTCTAATATCCGGTCAGGTGCTCTGGACCACTGAGCTACGTCAGCTTATTCCCAATCCGCCAAATAATTCAATACGTACAAGTACATCAATCGAAAATTACTGCTTAAAATAATTTTTTCACCAGCAAACAACCAAATTTATTTTTGGCATTTATTTTTACTCGGGAGATATTTTCAATTTGTATAAATATTTCAGGAGAGTAATTAATGTTTATGATAATTTGGGTTCCATGATAACTCAACACAGTGACAATTCAACACACTTTTACAAAGTGATATAAAGTCATTAGAAACGATGAATTTTTTTTTAACCTTACCTAACCTAACCAACTTAACCCAGTTAATAAAGTTTTTGTTTCATCACTTTCCATGACTTTATATAACTTTTTAAAGATGTGATGAATTATCATTGTGACGATTTATCCGGTTACCGATAATTGTTATCCTTTGTGCTGTGCATAAAAACGTTGTCTTATATGCATTAATTAAAATAAGGTTACGTTTCATAAAACCTTGTAAATTAATTTATTTATGTTTGAATAAATCTTTCAAATGCATCGATAAATTATGCATGCAAGTAATAAGATTTATTTTCTCAAGCAAATCAGACGTAATAAAAACACAATCAAAATACTTAATAAAAGAAAGGTTATAGCTCAACAAAACACTTGTAATAGGTACATTTGTATGTAGGTATGTAGCCAGTGAATCGAATTGATTTGATATTATTATTCACGGGCACGCTCCTTGTACTCTGGGAGATAGTTGGTAGGTAGTCAGGTTAAAGTACAAAGTTCCCCTTTGTATCTCGGTTTATTTTCTTTGGTCCAGACATTTAGGGCTACAGAACCAAGCTGCCAACTGCTGTCTACGTTCAAAGCTTACACGCTGTGTGGCTACCATTCTATCTGCTTCCTGAATTACCGATCAATAGGAATTTATACAAATGAGTCATCATTTAATAACCTACCTATGTCTAATATTCAATGATATTTAGGAACATAACTTGTTTAATTGCACAAAAATCAGCGTATTATTTGATACATACAAGAAGTAGGTACTTTTTGTTGTATCTCCGGGGTTTTTCATCTTTTTATTCAATGAAACTCTGGCTACAACAAAACACTTGGACTTTTATTGTGATAGATTGACAATAGCTCTGATGCGAGTATCTTATTTAGCAGGCGGTTGGAATAATCTGGATTCCGCCCTTGAAGTTCTCCCGTTATTTATTATCCTATGATTCTCGACAGCTAACGCCATCTAAGGGTAACCTAATATACTAATCTAGTGCCATATATGGGTGAACTCATACACTAATATCAAGAGTATTACATTTCTAAATTTGTATAATTTCCTTCATTCCATTGTTTGCAATTTTTCACATTTCCACGTTTTTCGACGTTTAGAATTGTGGCTTTCTATGTTCTATCTAAATAACTAGTAGTTTGGTATTGTGGCTTTATATGTTGTGTCTAAATAACTAGTTGTTTAGTATTGTGACTTTATATGTTTTATCTAATTAATTAATAAAAATCAAAGTTTCCTCTGAAATCATACGATTTCTAAGTAGGTAGGTACTTATATATCTACCCACTCAATATTGTAAACCATATGTTTTATAAAAAAATATATCAAAGAAGGAATAATACAATTTTGTAAGAAGAAACGTCACTATCTCAATGACAATTCTTTTTCAAACTTTCTTCAGGCAGGTAAGTACCATAATGTTGAAAAGAAAGTTCAAATAAAAACATTTTTACCGAATCATTAAAATGGCCACCATATTGAAACGGAAACGGAACGTACAAACAAATTTACAGATAAACGAAATGCAAAATGGTCGATGTAAAACAGGATTTCGCTACGCTCGTTCAACTAATTACCATCACGGAACTGCTTTATCCACATTCATACAGCGTCATAAAACTGAACAGAAAATATCTGATATGTGATGTCTTCTCATTTGAAAGAAATCTATTGTCTACAATTTATATTAAAAAAAATCGATTTCTAGGCCTCAGATAAGTGAATTAAATTGACTATCCGTCCAAGAAAATGCTTCAAAATGTTTGATAATTTTCACCGAAAATTTACCTTAGTTCTGACATACAGACCTGCCAACACCAAACTTCTACAAATTAATATTTTTAGTGACTTATACGTACATATTCATTTGTTTTTCCGACGCTCGACAAAACACTTCTGTCTCTAACGTCTGAATAACTCAATAATGTATTGTTTGCACACGTCGAGGCTAGAAAATAAACACCAATGATCGTAAACATAGGATATTAGATTGTCCTTGGTTACCCGCTGTCGGGAACTAACCCTTTCCTCCAATTAGAATCGTTTTGTCGTGTCATATATTTCTGAGATTTCTCCACTTGCATAGCTATATTTTCTCCTAAACTGTTTTGTCCATCCACTATGCGTATAAACCATCAAACGTCCTTTTCTTAATCTTATTAATTACTCTTATATGACCTTGTACTCTTTTCAGATCGAAGTAGGCAATCATTCTAATGAGGTCAATATGACTATACATACGCCTGAGGGATCTATATTAAAAAAAAAAGATTATTCGCAATATTATTATGAATGTATGAACGTATTGTAAAATAGATTTATAGTAAGTAGCTTAATGGTAAAAACACACTGGGTCGACTTTCGCGATACACGCATTACTACGTTCACAGGTCACCGTGCACACTGATTCTACCACGTGACAAGTGGTCTCTGGTTCTTAAGTACCTACGCGGCACGTTGATTATTTTTATAGTTGCATAGATAATTCCACTCGTAGATGTGAAATCGACTCGTTGGAGGTGTGACGCCAACCCCTCCATCTTCACACGTCCCACGCCGATCTGGACACCCCAGAACCGCGCAGCGATGGAAGCGTGGGTTTGCATTGCATGTGACAAGCGTGTGTCTAATGCATCTATTTCCATAGAAAATGTATAGATTGTAGTTAGTCCAGATATCTTAATGCGTTGCTTACGTAGCATACCCACTGTGTATCTACCTTTATTGTAGGTAATGATAATTTTTTTTTGCCCGTAGACCGGTTTGATTCTTCAAATAATAAGCGGAAAACTTATTGTAATTTGTATTGGACTAAATGATTGTTATGTTCACTTAACGTACCTACTAATGGCCGACTCAAATTATTTCACAGACTTTTCAAAGCTAATGAGGGTACGTTCGTGCCAAGCGGAGATGCGTTCGCTTAAAGAGTGGAAGTGTTGGTAAGCAACACTAAATTCACAACAAAGCTTCCCAACGCGTCATCACAATAAACACATATTAAATAAATACCTTTTAGCGCACTGGCCGTGGCCTCTTCATCTCGAGTGGCCAGTAGCGGTACATCTTTCAAAGAAGTATTATTTTCCAATCTTAATATGTCCAAGTATGTACATTGCCCACGGCGTATTATATATTACAATGATTCCGATTGTTGTCCGAATTCAAACAGTCCGCCAGGCTCAGCTTTCATATCGAATCGGGCCTGAGAGACAAGATACGAGTATTGTGTTGCACGGCGTGTGTTTGTGAGACGTCAGATTTCTCCGCCAGTCCGGTGAACTGGTCAACCCAACGTGACAGCCTTAACGTCACTTCATATCGAATGACTCTTCGCCAACTCAGCTCTCAGTACGGCCTAGATCTACTAACTGCTAATTTAACATTATCCCTTCAATGAACACGACCAGAAATGGATCGAGGGCTTCTGAAGCCTCCTCTTAAAGATATATACCACCTCTTTTATGAACTTCTTTTTGTGCGATTTTTTGGTTTTGTTAAAGACACCACGTAAAGCGGGTCAACCGCAAACGTTTTTCAGCATGTCTAACAATGAACCAGCATCTTGAGAAATTTGCCGGCGGCAGAGGGAAGTGCTTCGGCATATTTTAAACTATAGGTTAGCCATAGAATAGAAACCAACTAGGCAAATTAATGCTTCCGTTGCTCGTTAGTAATCTATTGAAATTTAAATTTATATTATTGACGTTGGGGAAACCAATAACGAAGACAATGCTCTCGATTCTTCTACAGTTATAACGCAATTGTCAATTAGTTGTATTGAGTGTCTACCTGTCTTAAGCCTTGACTTCAATTTATTAGGTAATTGTCTTTTTTATTGAGATTACGTTCACTAACCCAAATTGTCCGGAGTTATAGATGTTTGACTTGAGATGCATCACGCCGAAGAGGTAATTAAGTAACGCTAATGGTAATGATTGCGATCCCTCTCTGGTGTAATGACACCGCGGCCAGTCGGATATCACGCGCGAAGTGTCAAGTGTCTATCGAGTAGATCCGTCGAGCCTTGAGCGGGCGAGAAGACAGTTTGTTCCACTGTGCTGGCTACTGATATTCCTCGAGGGGCGTTTGCCGATAGATCTGAGGATTGGGTTGCGGGCCCGGGGCAACGTTCGCCCCCACCGCCTCCTTCACGGTGCCAGTCACCATTCAGGGCTCCGTCAATGAATGTCGTGATTGCCAGTTGCCGCTGAAGTTGCCAGATGCGACTCTTCCACGATGCCTCTAATCGCGATGCCGTATTACCGCCAAATAGCTCGAAACCATTTTATGAACAAAACAATACTCCGCTATTTCACATATTTGGAGGCCACGGTTCGATAGTGCTTTCCTATCGTTAGTTTATGTAATGAGGTAGGTGTACTTATCTACCTTTAGCGAGTGTACAGCGAGCTACAAGCCGGATCGAGATTGCGATGGTTAAATAGACCAGGTAGCTCACCGCTTAGATAATCCGGAAACATTTCCCCGGAAAACCATTTGAATAGTTGCGCTAATGTATGTGCCATCAATCCATTACAATAAATAATGGTTTTATATGTTAATTAGGTAACTTCCACGGTAATGATCTCGTAAATCTTAATTATTGCGCAAATGAAAGGCATCCAGAAATAACTACATTATTGTTCCGTTAAAAAAATTTAGGTTTCCTTTCGTACCAGCATATAGGAAGAGCTACATTTACCGACATAGTGCATAGCCACAAGGCGGAAATCATTCCGACATGACAGTGTCTTTGAGTTCATACGACCAATGCAAGATAAAAGAAAACGAAGAAAGAAAATAAACAAACATTTTAATATTCATAGGCGACCGCCCTATTATGTCTACGATTTATAATAAATTTTAAAAGAAAAATTCATAAAAATTTGCTCAACTTAAATCTAAAAATCGCCAAGCGAAACTGACAATTAGAGATTTTTCAAGCCGAACATGAGAATTAAATCAGATTTATCAGTTCATTCATAAATTTGTTTATAAATCACAATAAAACAGAACAAAAACACAACCTTCTTGTTTAGTATTGACAAAAAATGTTTCAAATTTTTTGCTGTTCTCACGATTTAGGAAGGTACATTAGCTGGATGCTGGATACCTATCGAACAACACGATTTGTGTTTTACTAATATTATTGTTAAAAATTTGCAGGTATTACAGTTTTAGCATCAAACGGTAAATGACAAAAAAATTACATTTCAAATAAGTAACTAATTCAACATCCTTGAAACGAATTAAATATTTATTTACACCATATCGGATTTATAAATTATGCCTACAATTGTAAGAAAGGCTAAATTTGTGTACGTGGTTGTAAATATTTTTGGTGATCAACATAATTTATTGGTAACCCTGAAATATTAAGTTTAGTTAGACATGCATGCTGCATACTAATTCCCTCAGCCTCAGAGTAATCTTGACTTAGGTAAAGCATGTAATATTTTCTTCATTTCAGTAATGCCGCTGTAAACCGTTTGTTAAAATTACGTTGGTTCACGGAAAACTTGGTTTCCCAGATTATTGCATGACTTGTTTTTTTATTGCTTCTTACTATTGTAGTTTCCAGTTAATACAAATAGAGAGACAAACATTGATTACATAACCTATTATTCAATTGATTCACATTATTATTCAATTCACATGTACAAATTTGTCAGCTCATAAACATTCAAACTATACAGACCGGAAAATTGCAGTGGAGGGGTAAAGCTCTCGAATAGCAAGCCGGAGGTAGTGGGTTCAAATCCCGGCGTGCCCAAGTAAATTTTATTTGAATAATTTGTGTTACCTTTATTTACTAATTTGAAAAAACAATATAACATAGCATATTAGCGGCACGTTCCAAAGTGAAAGATACACTCAGCATCGCCCTGGTGCAAGACCACCATTCAGAATTCAAATGTTGCTTAAAATGGCTTTGGCGTATTTTGACCAGATCTGGATAGTCAGGTACTTTCCCACCTTCCTCTTTCCCATCTCCTTCCCCCCCACTACCTTCAAACTCACAACATACCCCAATTGAGGATACCATTGTCTCACTGGCTCCAGACGATTGAGAGCAGTCGGGACTTTTGTGCGGTTTCACATAAAATGAAAAATAAAATTAATTTAATAATTTGCTACATTTTTATCTCAATTATAATCTTACAATATATAATGAAGTCCGTAGTCCAAATCCTCCAATAAATACGAAATTGCAAGTCATTTTCTCATTGAAATCACAGAAATAATGCATTATTGCTGTTCCTCTACCAAGGCTCTACAATGTTTTTGAGCCACGCAAATAAACAGTAAAACTTTTCTAACATGACTTGAATCATGAACTCTTTGTTCGGGCTTTGACTTAAAATTATCTTTCTAATCTACATTTGGTCCACTTTGTTTTTGCTTTATTAGGTAACGAGTATGTAGGTAACTAGCCTTTCTCTGTAATTTATTTATTTTTCCCATTTCGCGCGATAGAATGTTATTATAGGACAATAGTGTGTGAACAAATCAAAACAAACGGAGAAATATAATAAGACAAAAAAGAAGAGATCAGGATTTATTTGAACGATCTTGTAAAATAACCTAATGCATCATAATATAAGCAAACAATGTCTAAAAACACGAATTCCAACAATCCATCACAATGAATTCACAAAATTAATGCAAACCATATTGCAAGTTTGCGCGTTCCAAGCTTACTTTATATTCCCTTATAAATTAAACGAGCTTTCGTCACGAATGCCAGTTATTATTATTTGCGTGGGTAAACCCAGTTACTCAGTAAGCTGTAAAGGGGGTTTTAAAAACAACCCATCGAAAGTGTCCCGACCCTAGTGCGACGGGTTACTTGAGAGTTGTCAGTAGTTCTCTGGCCGTAAATAGCTTTTCATGTCAAAACCATCCATGGTTTGTCTCGTAGGAGTAAAACCAGATTAGGAAGGTCCGAATGTAGACCAGCACTAACTAGTACACTGGTATTCGTACTCCAACATGCTAGCTTTAATGTGATGTATTGAGTTTTCCGGCAAAACTCCTTCCAGAGTAACTATCTATCTATCTGCATTTAGATACCTTATACCACGTTGAAATTAAAGGCTAATCAATATAAATTATAAAACAAAACACCTGTTTCCTGAGGCGGTAAAAACGCACGAATGGTGAGCTATAGCATCATGTAATTTGCACACTTGTGACTTTACCTCTACTGAGACAGCATAATATGGAATAGGTAAATTAAATTTGTGAGAAAGGAATATGAATTAAAAAAATTATACAAAACAAAAGATTAAATAAAACGAAAAATTTACAAAACAATACATTTATAGCTATGGAGAGAGGTTGTAGATATAAATCAAATCATAATAGAGATATAAACAATAGAGACATAAACATTATTCACAAACCATCAGAGAAATATTATTTTATGGACCTCTTGTATCTGGTAAGTTCGCAACTGAAAATATCAACCTTGGATAATACGCTATTGTAATTATTGCATAGTCTGTTCAGGCAAGAATTCTGCTTAGAGTTCGTTTTGCTTTGATCAACCCTGAACAGGACACAAGAGCGTGTTGAACGCGCAGATACATTGAATGGAATCTTGTTTAGCAACTCTGGGCATTGAATATTATTGTTAACTACTTTATACAGGAATAGTGCATCCTTATGATGCCTCCGTACACTCAGTGAATCAATTTTAAAGTATATATAGTAAATATCGTGTATATCCATAAACCCAAGTATAGGAAATTAAATAAATCTAATAATATGGTCCTAAACAAAAGCATCAAAAACTTTCAAACGGGGAGCTCTGGCGTCATAAAATTTGCAAAGTTTTATCTATTTGAAATTTCTAAGGCTCTGCAATTATTTAAATCTCGCTACGATAATTAAGACGAGCGCTACTTAGCTTTGAAATGTGCATTTAACTCAATAACTAATAAGAAAAAAATGTGTTGAAACTCGGGCGATGCCAGGTTTATTAGCTAGTTATCAATAAGTATTGGGTATTATATCATTTTAATTAGTTATAATATAGAGCGTGAACCTTAACAATTAACAATTTGTGTACTCTATCTCTAGCGTCTATACGGTACAATCACCACGCGCCAACTACTCGGATACATTTTAAAACGTGTTGTGATAATGAGATCTATTTATTTTTATTAACGTGAAATTTTAATCGGCTTTTGGGTATCATTAAAACTTTTATAATAGCCGCCTATTAACACAGAACACGTTAAACAGTTTGCTATCAAATAATAGTATCAATTCCAATCGCTCAATTAGTAACTTTATTCTTTCTTGCGTTCTTTGAATTGCTTTACCTTTACGCAAGTATTAGACAGTTATACTTTTGATTGTTCCCTCTCACCTAAATCACACGTGTCTGTAATTTGATTCATGGTACTGATACTACAATTTTATTGCTCTCTTATTATACTTTCCGGACTTTATTCCACAAGAATGGTACCCTTTTGTAAACACTGTGATTTGTGGCAGTCATTATTTTAACGCTGAGTCAATTTTTATGCGAACGTAAATAGCGCATAATGTCCCTAGAAGAAAGTGAATATACATAATGTATAGGAAATCTATGTTTGAAGTATCAGGTCTAACGAATTGAGTTAATGTGTGAGACGGTATAATAAGTCTTAGATACAGATTAAGGCCTTGGAGGGAGGACATTGGGCTTATTGGATAGGTTGTAAATCGCACAGGCACGTAATCAGTGGGATGCATCCTTATGTGTGATGTGTGCATCGAACTCGGGCGGACGATACAAGTGGCGGCCACCTAAATTCTCCTGTCCGCACCACAATACACTTTATTTGGCGTTTTGGATGGACGTTCGTTATCATTAATTACAGATAAATTATCATCTACAGTATGCACGAAAAAAAAGTAATCAAAAATATTTGTTTGTTTTTAATACGATGATCCCTGAAGCCCATTTGTGGAAAACCATTTATGATCATTAAAGAACGAGGAGATCCGAAAATAATGCAAAGCTGATATAATCACTATGAACAGTAAATTACGTTAAAATGATACATTTACGCATTTGAAACATACACTGTTGCCAGTTCTTGAAACCTTGCAACAGCTGTCTCGTTAAATCAACTGCTCAGTAAGACTACAGTATTCCCAATATGGGATAAATATGAATGAAAGAGGAAGGTATGCCTTGCTTTTAAGATCTTGTTACAAAACACGACTAAATTCCCACGATATAAAAAAAATCGCGGTGGATGCTCCGAAAAGTATAAAAACGACAACTGGTTCTGTTATTTTACGTGTTACAGATATGAAAAAAAATACAGTGTTTCTTTAATTGCGGAGCTTCAATGTGTTTAAATTGAATATTTGTAATTAGGGCGACTTTGTTTCGCAGACACAGGCAGATGTACGGCCCTGCATGCAACGAAGATGTGGGGAATAAAAGTAAATTCGTTATAATGTGTGCATTGTAGACGCGATCGAGAAAGTTAAATGGTTGACAGATTTGCCTTGGGCCCAAACTACGAGCGGCCTCGACCAGGCGAAGCATCGGGCTCCGATATCAAATTATTGTTACTTTAATTATAATAAACCTTAACAATTTATCTTTACAAAATCATCGCTCTTCAGATGACCGCCTGAAGGGTCACGTCATGACAAACCGGTTTCTTTTAATTAACTTCAGATCGGAGTTTCGTTTTTAATCGTAGTAAATAAAATGAAAACCGACACTGTAAACAGGATTTGAGAAAATAAATGTCAGCTTTCTTATACAAAGTATCCAAACATGATCAGACACAGATTATTTTTGTGATGAAAATTGGATTGAATTGGCGTGCCTGATGTGACTTTGTGGTGTGGAGATTGAACCCTAGGCCTTCGTGACGGAAGGCAAACACGCAACAATTCCGACGTAAAGACAGCACAATTTGAAACTCGGAGACTTTTCATGGTGGATCACAAGAATTCAGGTTTTAAAGAAAGGGATACTGATTTGTCATAGAAAATAGACTGCAGGTTTTTTACTCATACCATCTGCAGACTGACTAATAATATTTTTTTACATAAGTTAGTAATGATATTCAAAAGGATGACGAATGAATTTATTTTTTAGTGATTTCGCACGAGAATTCCAACAACTCGGAGATGATCTAATTATAGCATCCCCTGGAGTATGGAGTAAGTGAAAGAGGAATAGTTGGGAAGTAACTGGCTATTCATATCTATTCACTAAACAAATATAAAGCCATTTGAAGCAACTTTCGACCGTTGCTGTTTACCAGGACGATTTTACTGAAGAATTTCAACTTCTAACATCTCTCATCCATCATACCTAACCTCACCTACTAACTTAACTAACTAACTAACTTAACCTGACTTAAGTAAATCTAATCTCTCATAACTTAACTTAACCTATCATAACTTCTAACATAACTTCTTAACCTATCATAACTTCTAACATAACTTCTTAACCTATCATAACTTCTAACATAACTTCTTAACCTATCCTAACCTCGCCTCACCTTACCAAAGCTTTTAAAAATAATTCCGAAAATGCGAAAGTGAGTTTCGATTGTTATAAAAAATGTAGGTACATCTGTCATAGTTATTTATCCTTATTTTGTTTTCTCAACTTATACTGAATAGTTTTGTACAAATAAACTAAAGGACATTGTTTTGCCCACGCATTTATTTAAATCGTGTGATATTTTGCCCACGCCGAATTTTGTAACTTCGACCTCTGGGACGGCAGCCAATGAGCTCACCACTCTACCAAAATATACCCATAAGAGAAACAACATTCCTTTAATTTTATTTACTCCCTAAAACTCGACAGCACCAAAATAATTCGAGAGCACTGCAGTCACTGCAGTGGTTGTCCAAACAAAACTATTTAACCCACAAAATCTGCCAAAAACTGCATAAACCTGGTTGACAGAATGCAGCATTCCGTCTGAGGTCTCTGCCTACCCCGCCCCGGTGCCGGTAGTGGGTGGTGGGTGCAGTATGGTGGGAGGGGGGAGGCAGGAGGGAGATGACATCTCGGGAATGCGGACCTCAGCGAGTCCTTGCGCGGGCCATATAGAGATTATGGATCCTGTGCGAAATGTTTAAGTATAATAAGTGTGTAACAACCAATATACGCCACGTAATCAGCTGGTGCTAATATTTCGACATTGTTATCGCGAAATGTAAATTCTGGCATGATCCTGCTTCTGAGAGTCCGTTGCAGTATATATTTAATTTAAACCTGTATTTTTAATGAAAAGGGATCATGTTCATTTTATTAAAAAAATCAGTTGATAATGCAGATTTCATCATATCAATAAAGCGGAGCCGTTAAAAGTTTTTATTTCAGTAAAAGCTGAAATTTGTTGATCAGAACCTTGATCCGTTTTGACTGAAATGAAAAGCTCAAACGGCATATTATTCGTATCATTGATAAGATGAAATCTGTATTGTTAACTCATTTTTTGTTGATAAACGGGATTACATGAGATATCAGGGTTATTGTTACATCGCTCTTAGCGGCAGGACCATTTCTTTCTGTTACATGCATCTGTGAGAAAGAAGGAGGGGTTATGAAAGATTTCTTTTCTCAATAAATCGCAGCACGAATTAACGATTTAACGAAGAAGGTCGAACAATAAACGATGCAAATATTTGTTGGCTAACTATTTTTTCTCGATAAATCACTTCGAAACACAAAATAATGTCATTAAAATTATATTATTATGTGTTTATTTTTAGAATAATGAATAAAACATATATTTAATAGAATGTAATGTCAATGTAAGCACCAATACAGTTACACCAAATGTAACCTAACCTAATCTCTCGCAACCTAACCTAACTTAAGCCTGATCTGATGTAACCTAACCTAACATAACCCGATGTAGTCGTCTGGCTTAATAATCTAAGCATCACACTGTGACCTCCAATATCTCTCCCCTACTACAGAAGTAATACCTAACCTAACTTAATCTAACCCATCATAACCTAACCTTAACTTCTTAACCTTTCCTAACTTAACTCGCCTGACCTTACCAAAGCTTTTTAAAATAATACCAAAAATACGTAAGTATCGATTGTTATAAATAACGTAAAGGTAGTATCGTGTTTTGTAAACTTACACTTAAATGTTTTACGTTTTGCAAACGACTGTTCGACTCAAAATAACCATAATTATTTTCGTCTTCATCGTGATTTGTAAATAATAAACAGCAATAAAAGAAAATAACTTTCGAATGTTATGGAACGGACGCCCATAAAAAATACGGTAGGTAAGTTAGTAATTGAATCCATCACTTTTTATGAAATACTGGTTTTAGTGCCCGGCTTCGTGCGAGATTTAGATTAAAGACTTTGGAACAAACGCTTTGGCGTGTTATATGGTATAATATTAAATATATATTTAATAAATTAATCAATTCTGAAAAATATATAAAAAATAGTTTGGTTGATCTATAAATTAAAATTCAATGGTTTTTCAAAGCCATGGTGGAAAGTAAGCTGCGTACTAAAAATATTTGGGTTGTTTTATAAATTTCATCAAGAAAAAGCTGTGCATTTCGATATTTTTTGCTGGTTCATAATTTTAGGTTAAGAAGTACTTAGCCAATGATAGCCAGATTTAATAAAGCGATGAAAATGATGTAAGCATGATTGTTAAAAAAACGCAGTTTTTAAATACCTAAATAAGACAAAAAACATATTTATGCAGGTAGGTAATTTTTCCCATCAGAGTTTATTTTTCTTGCAATAAATGCATATGTACAAGGACCGCCATCTTTAAATAAAGATGGCGGCGGTAGTTGTCAAAAACACTCGCTTGCTTTTGTTAGAATTTAAAAAGGGAACTAACTCATTTAAGTAATGAAGAATCTAATTCGAAAGTACCTACCCCGATTTATTTAGAACGCCGCAAATCACGTGAAAGATAATAAATCTACTCCGAACATGAAAATAGGCAACAATTTAAAACTACAACTTCTTAGTTGTTGAGCTATGGGCAAAGTTTTGAAATAGTTGAACGCGATGTAGCGTTACATTCAATTTGGGCACTTATCTCTTTAAAAGGTTAAACAAGTGATTAATCAATTCGATTGCAACACCTTGTACGAAAAATGAATGATTACACTATTAAATGAACCTAGATTGTTATTTTAAACGAAACTCCTACGAATTTTTCTAAAATTCGTAATTAAGTTTAATTTATTCAACAAGTTCAATGTCAAGGTGAGCGTGCATTATTGAAAAGGGCTTGGAATTTGACCCTTTGTCGTTTTTCCCGTCTACCTTAACCCACATTTTCATCTTTTAGAGATCCAACTAACCTAACCTTACCTAACGGATAACTGGTATTTTTTTTAAATTTAGAGTATGTAGACTACGTATAAATTTGGTTCAAATTTAAAAAATCATGTTCCAGATAATATTTTATGTATTTTTAATGTTTTTATGCGAGTACCGAACAAGAGTCCCCAGTTAAAATAACTGCTTCCCACCGAATGGAGCAAGTGAGACTATGGCACCCCCCCCCCATTAGTGTGTGTTATCAGGCTGAAGATAATGACGATGGGATGGAGATGGGATGGAGATGGGATGGAGATGAGGAGGTGAAGGTGGGGAAGTACCTGGCTATTCAGATCTGGTCACCAAACACGGCGAAAGCCTTTTCAAGCAAAATTTCGATTCTGAAAACTGGTCTTTCAACAGGGCAATATTTATTATTTTAAGTGTATACATTATATATACACTCCTCTCCCTTGGCTCCCCGTACTTGCAAACATAACCCCGCCAAACATCAGGCGAGAAATTGCAACACTGAGGGAATACAAGAAGGCGCTGCAAAAAAGCGCAATACCTCTACACGAAGATGTCGTCTCCCACCCGGCATGCCGCTTGAAGTCCCGAAAGCCCTTCTGGGCGGAAGGAGAGAGGCTCCTCCGACTACCTCTCACCCCAGAAGATAGGTGGAAACTTGAGTGGCAAACGGCCAACGTGGGAAACGCCCATCTCATACAGGACCCCACCGAGAGACAGCCTGGGTTCTCACTGCCTCGCAAAACCTGGTCCGCCATCAATAGGTTAAGGTGCTCCCATAGCCGCTGTGCCCACATGATGCACAGATGGGGCCTTAAAGAGTCGGCGATGTGTGAATGTGGTGCGGTGCAGACTACCGAACATGTGGTCAACGAATGCCCGCTCCATTCATTCCCCGGCGGGATTGATGAGGTTCACATGGCGACGTCTGAGGCCCTAAAATGGCTCGCAGATCTAGATGTCCCCCTCTGACCCCCCACCATACGAAAGAAGAAGAAGAAGTGTATACATTGTTAAGTAAGACAAATTATAAACGAAATAAAATTTACTTGCGCACGCCTTGATTTGAACCCCGACCTTCGGATTCGTAGGCGAGGATCGTAACCACTTGGGGATAGTCCTAGTCTCAGTGTCTTCAGACGGTTGGGAGAAATTGGGACTCTTATGCGTTATTTAAATATTTTTTTTTTATTTATATGCAGGTTTATACTACACCCTATACACTACGATCTGAGACTACTCCATTTTTTAGTTTACCTATATTTTCATTTTCTGGGAGGTCAAATTAATGAAGCAATTTATTGTGTGGAGGGTTTAAAGTTATGGATATGTTTACATTTGTTTTCATCAGCCTTAAGGTGGCGAACAAAAAGAAAATAGCATATCAAAACTTTCATACCAAAAGAGTAGAGTGAGCCTACTTGCAGCCATAAACTGGTTTGCATTGGAAGGTGAGCACCGAACACGCTGCGCACTCCGCGGTACGAGAGCGGACACGGACGCGAGCGGACACAGGCAATAAGCAATAAGCATATAGCCGCGGAACTCTCGGCACGGAACAGGTTTAGGTCTTGCCAACTTTTGGCTTATTGTGTGTGTGTGGCAGTGACTGGGGCCATCTCTGTGTCGGTCCTCGCCACACTGCCCGAACCCGAACAGAGCGCGGCAGGACGGGATAACAGCACTGGAGGAAGGTGAACTGGCTTGCGTATGGAGATCCTACGTGATCACTTCATGAGGCAGTATCGCTTGCACTCGATGCTCGCTGTGCCTAGTAGGAATGTTTACCTAACAGGGTTACCAGATAATGTGAATGGAAGAAAAACATTGAAGAGAAGAAACTCAAATTTTTATTTTTCAGACGAAGCGATAAACAATGATTTCATTGACCTCTCTGGGGAACAGGATTCGAAATTCCTCGGTGCCATAAGTTTTTTTAAAAATTGTATAGATCACGCTTCAATTTTGGAGGTGAGAACCATTCAATGGTTAACCTACACCTCTGCCATAGCCATAGGTCACCTCAAGTAGTTCGTTACGTTTGGTGACTTAGCAGGGGTGCCCGCCTTATGGGATGAGGTTTGTCTATATCAAAGATATTAGAAGAACGAGATATGCTATGTTGGCCGCCGGACCGTAGGCGGAGTACTGCCTAATTAGGGTACTTTGAACGGTATCGGGACGTGTACGCACAGAAATCTGTTCTATGTATTAGTGCGGATACCTTAGCTTAAGCGAAGGTGTGCAGTAGTATTGGTGAACAAAACCGGCGACACTCGGCAAAACAATTCCACACAGTATGAACTGCTCATAGCACATCTCGTTCTTCTAATATCTTTGGTCTATATGCAACATATGCGTCTGCCACCAACTGTATGGTAGGCTGAATCGGAGGAGGCTAGTTGCGAGAGACCATTCTACCTCCAGTCGGACTCAATTGAACCAACGCCTTACCCCCTTGTTTGGGTTGGGGTGTTCCCAGAACTAATTATAAAAATAATTTAAAAAAATATATTAATTAATTAATCCCTTTTAGAAAACTCCCTCGTAAAAATTGACTTTTCAACAGATTCTCTAAATTACCATTGCAGTCAGAAACACACTATAAAAACTGACTTCAACAGATTGTCCAAATTGCCATTATTGCAGACAGAAACACACTATAAAAACTGACTTTTCAACAGATTCTCTAGAATGCCATTGCAGTTAGAAATACACTATAACAACTGACTTTTCAACAGATTCCCCAGATTGCCATTGGAGTCAGAACCACAATATAAAAACTAAATAAATAATGATAAACTAATATAAAAATAGTAATTTTAAATAGAGAACTAAAACAAATAAATAACATACAGAGAACTTTATTTTTAAGTAGAAAAGAAAGACACGTCTTCCTTTGGGATAAATGGCATCTGGTAACCCTAGCCAAATGGGAATGTTCGCCTAACTTCGCAGACAACACAACTGTAGATCTATGAATGCACAGCTCTCTGGTATCGAGTTACTCGGGCCAAATAGCAAACTAGCAAAAGAGCAAACTAGCGAAATGGACTGGAGTTTTGTTCATTTCTGCGTAAACGTAAAAAAAGTAAAGAAACGTGCTGTGACACTTTCTAGATGAATTGAGTGAAATTTCAACAGATGATATGAAACCAGCTAGAGCAAATAAAAACTTTAAACTGCGCTGGAAGCGGTGGCGACTTTAATGCAGCACGTTATAACAATTTTATTATTCGCTCTGACATAATTTATGACTTTTCTTAATCAACGTGACATACTTTATCATTTTCCAGATATTAGACGAACCCTTAGAGTGAAATGATGCAATGGATTTTTACGGATCTTCAGAGGAATATTTAAATATACCAGTTTCGCCTAGAGCCTAGACCGAATGAATTGTCCTAAAGATGAAATTAAAATTATATCCATTTTTCGGAATAAATTTATTGAGTAAAACCTCAAATTGTAATATTTAAATATTGAAGACAATATTAGTGATTTCTAAACGAAAATCTGAAACAGAAAAATCAGAAAACGAAACGGTCACATCTGGGACTCGAACCCAGGACCCTTGTCTTTCCGGGACAGTGCTCTACCAAGAGCAGGTAGAGCACTGTCCCGGAAAGACAAGGGTCCTGGGTTCGAGTCCCAGATCTGACCGTTTCCTTTTCTGATTTTTCTGTTTCAGATTTTCGTTTAGAAATCACTAATATTGTTTTCAATATTTAAAATTATATCCATTTTGAAGCAGAAAAACTCTCCAACGATAAGCTCTGATGTCAGTTAATCTGTATAGCTTTTTATGTATGGAATTTCCAGGCAAATGCAAATATTTATTTAGCAGTTACGTCAATTTTCTTATTAAGATTTTTTCTATAATATATCCAATTTTAAATGTCTTTTAAAACTTCTATGGTTTGAGTGACTATGAAACCTTCCTACCCAGGGATTGGAGTCTCAAACTCTACCACTTCGCCAAATGCCGATCGTGTAGGACCTACATTTATTTCGTATATTAAATGCTGCAATGTTATCCAATTTCAGAGAAATGCGTATATTTCAGTGTGTGTGTACGTGATTGCCACTAAAAGTTGACAGAACGCATTGTCATCGACAATGAATCTATCTGCCGAGTTTCAGCTCAATCACATAATATTTTCAGCTTCCGAGATTTGCATTCAATCATTCATTCATTTCCGAGAACAAAAGTGAAAATCAAAAATATGTGTTTAAAAAAAGAAGATGCGATATTGTATTCTGTATTTTTCAATTGTTTTAAAATCAGGGACAAAACCGTTTAGTAAACCAAGTAATACTATGAATCAGTTCAATCTTAAATATCCCCCCCCCCCTGATGTTTTCGAATATTGCAAAAAATCAGTCGATACCTACTCCAAACTTACTAATTACATTTATTATATTACGTCACGCATACCCGGGTATTTAACACACATAATCAATATTTCATGCCGAAATAAAATATTTGTGCTCTGATGTCATACCCGGTTTGGTATTTATGACCCGCGGGGGGTAAACGGTGAATTCCATCTCGAGAGACCCACCGATGGTTTTTTGCACACCGAACTCTCTAGGAACTCAATTTACAAAAGAACTCACAAGCGAGAAATAACTTACTAAAAATGCACGACTAATATTATGACAGTAAATTTAATTGAACAACTAGAAAAATTCTTATAAATGATAAATTAAAACTAATTTTACTACGTACCTGGTTTAACTCAATTTTATCGTAATGAGTAACTGATTCAAAATATGGAGTCTTTTTAGTTAAGCTCTGTAGCTCTTGATAGAAATGATTTTGAGAGCTGAAATCAGTTGCCTTGACTTAGAAGGTTATAAGTGTTATAACAGAAAAAACCGTGCAAATTTCATGAATCTAGAGAGATTCAAGATTTGTTTTTGAGAGGTTTCAGGTGTTGCAAACATCAGACAACCAAACCGATTTTTGCTTTAGATAAGCTTAATGGTAATCCAGTCTAGTCAAGAAACAGATCTACATATTCCCGGACAGGAAAAGCTGTGCAAATTTTGTGACCTCAAACCACACCGTTTGAAAGGTTTTCTGGTTAAACCCATGCATTACAAATTTCTACCGATTTCTATGTTTCGATATTTATCTTGAACCCTTTTAAGTTCCTGAAAAAATGTGTAGTTTTTTAAGATAATATCTATACATTTTTTGAACAGAAATGATAACTAGGTATACGAAAATTACTCTATAGGAGAAAATTGCCAAATATGCTACGAAAACTATTAAAAACACATTTTGCTCTGTTAATTAACATATTATAGGTATGAAAGAATTCATAGAGAGATGTTTTATCTATTTTAAACGAGTCGTGTTTTATTAAATATTTTCACAATTTTCGCTTAATTTTTTTTTTTACATTTGCACCCTCCCTCTAACATTTGTATTTACATATCTCACTTTCAAACCATCTTCTTTTTTCTTTTTGAACGCGTAATACGGATCCCTCCATAATCTTAGACGAAGCCTTAATATGTAAAATTACAAAAATGGACTTATACAAAGTTCATCATGAACGTTCATCGATACTAATGTAAGAAAAGGAATGTAAATATTATGTTCACATAAAAAAGTCGTAAAACCAGCAACAAACCACAAAACTTCAATATTGTTGTGCCGTTCAATTCCTACATAAGTAATGTATTGTTTTGTGACCCGTATGAACAAGGCTTTATGTACCGATAAAAATTTTAATTAAAAAACATAACTGAAGAACATTTCACATATCGAGTTATCGAGTTAAATCAAAAAGTATTATTTTTGCCTGACGATTACTCATATTTAAATTTCGAAATGTGCGGGCATATGGCTTACTTTCGCAGGCCATTACCAAATTTCGGTCCAAATATGGCCGCACTAGATCACGTCCTTATCACGGTCAAATACATCCGAGGTTTTGGCAAAAAAATTACGCAATTTAGTTATCAGTAGGTTAAATGTTTACCGTTTGATCTTATGAGCTAGTGAAAACAAACCAATATTATGTTTTTTTTTAGTTTAAAAATTGATAATATATTATAATTTACATGCTTTATCGTGAAAACCACGAATACTACATAAAAAATGTTCGATTATCTGATGCCCTATTGTGTAAACAATGATTTAATGATATTTTGTAGATGCTTGAATTTATAAATCTTTTTTTTTTATTGCTTGACTAATGAAGTAACTAACTCACCATCTATTCGTTTCCACGCAGGAGTAGGCAGAGGGAAGGGACTGCCTAACAGCTCGAACTTGGCACACACTCCTTGCCTCAAATACATTCATACATCGTCTCATACATACTCTTCTATTGTTCCGACTGCTGACATGGATGACTCAAGTATCTCATTCACTTGATCGTGCCATGTCCTCCTCGGCCTTCCGACTTCTTCTACCATTTGCATTTGTGTCACATATTCAATTTACACTCCTTTCTTCGTTCGTTCGCTCTACATGCCCAAAGCATCTGAGCTTTCCTTTCTTGATTTTAACCATTACGCTTATACCTATCAGCCTTGCATTCCTTGCGGATATACAATACATGATTTTACGCACATACGCCCCAGGGATCTCATATCTTCAGCATCATTTAAAAGCAAGATTTAAAAGCACCGATAAATAGTGAAAATCAGCTTTTTTCAAAACAAAAAATCTGTACCAACCAATTTTCAACGTAGGCATTTGGTAGGGTGGATTTATTTTTAATTTTTGTAGTTTGTTAATTTTTTCATTTAAAAAATGTAATAGTGGTAATGTAACTATTATTCACTTTGAGTCAGGAAGTTGAGACATCAAAATATATATTTAAAAAAATTTAATACTCGGAAATGTCTTTTTACAAAAATGGCCCCATAACTGAGCGAGGTTTTAATGTCGAAGTTGGTTGCTTCGGCCTACAACCGGAAAGAAAATGGCTAATGTTCAAACAAAGGTAATTGTATTTTGATTTAAATTAAAAGTACAATTCATTAAAATAAAACATGCTAATTGAACATAAATTATCATAATAATTATAAAGATGTTCGCACGATATTAAGGAGAAAGTTAAACAAAGAAAAAAATAATAAATCTGAAAGCTCTTAGTAAAAGTGAAATAACGTAGGTAACTACCTTCACGTAACTTTATATTATGCAGATCCAGATGATGGTTTGACGGAATGACGGACGCTAGATTGCTAATTTGATGGAGTATGATGTGTATGACGCATAATGGTGTTATTGAATGACGTATGATGGGTAATGGTGTTTAGCCTAACTAGCGTATTACATGATTTTACGTCAGTAGCCTCTCATAGGCCACTTATCCAATGATGAATTTTAAGTATAACGATTTCATGTTTCTGAGATGGTTATTAAATTATTTACAAATAAAAAGATGATTGCGTCAGTCGTCAATTTACTTTCTCTCATTACGAAAGAAAACAATCTGAAAAAATGCTCAGTTTTGAGCCCCGTTATTTGCTAATAACATCTGATGACAGTAATATCTGAATTATTTTAACTGTCCTACGCATCTCTGCCCACTTCTGCGTTCTGCGCTCCGTGGCCGCTGGAATTTCACTGCGTTACATTAAACGAACAAATAATCATAATTTGTCCCAGATAATATTTTGAGACTGAATGCGATTTGATTCAATTTAATGCAGTGCTTCTAGCGATCCGGTTATTCTAATAATAAAGTATGAAACTGTCGCATTCTATGGGAATGCAGAGGTATAAGGCTACCTTTGTATACCTTCTTACCCATACCACTGGGAGAGGAATGTGGGAGTTTCCTTGCGAAATATCGTGTTGCCGTCTGGTCCCGGACAAGTTGGCAAATTAACTTAAAAGCGCGAACGTTTCTCATGTCAAATATGACGTTCTAATGTACAGTAATGTTGGTTGCATGATTTTTATTAATAGCTCGACTTTTATTAATTTTCCAGATTTCAGTGAAATCGTGTGCTTGTTTTTTTTATAGCCAAGTTAAATCTACTTCAGACTTTTGATTTGTATACTCAGCGTTACTCTGTTTGGGATAAAGTTTTGAAGTTGTGAATTCTAGAGTACCTGACAACGGTCACAGTCAAAGGTGGTTTTAATATTATTGTATTGTAATAAGTTGTTGTTTCACTTGATCGTGCCATGTCTTCCTCGGGCGTCATCGATTACTTACATCTAAATTTATCACAAATAATTATTTGATTATTGGTTTTCAAATGGTTTCTGTTAAAGAAAATACATTGTGTCCATTTTAATTCGACTCTAAACACTCCTGGCACTAATAAGAACAAACTTTGAAATTTTCAGCAAAATCGGGTGAATGGTATAGGAACGCGTACGGGACAAACAAAAACATTCATTTTTGTTTATATATTTGTAGTTATTATTGAGATTAGTCAATAATTAAATTAGTGCAAGAGGGTTATGATTGGTATAAAAACGTAGGCGGTATCCACTTACATAGCGATTGCAAGGATTTTGAATAAATTCTTCCTCATTTAAATGTTATAGGTAAAACGGCATATATTAGTTTGCAGTTCATATATTTGAATCTCGAATATTGTATTCAGAAAGGTAATGTTCACTTTCCCTTACCGGAGAACCCAATCAAAAATTAATATGTTTGTCAACTTAACGTCAATTCAATAGTCATGTTTGAATTAATTGACAGGCTTATTGAATTAACTGACAGGTAAATTTAATTAAATTTGCTTTGTAACGTGTCTTTAATAAAATAACAAACATTTATGGAATAAAGAAAACTGGAAGTTATTGATTTATATTATTAAGAATAACAAACACTACGTGCCTTTAATAACGTTTTTACGGACCAAAGAAGGTCGCACTCAATGATTAAGTAGGTAGGCAATAAAAATGTTGGTTGTATAACATAATAAAAAATATTTCATTTGGCCTGAGCTCTTGCAATAATTTGTACCTACTATCATATTAATTTATCAACTAACATAATTGAAGCCATTAAAAAAAAAGCTAGATATTATCAGCCATCCAAATATATATTTAATAGTAGATCTAGTTTGAAAATTTTAACGGTTGTTCTTGAAAATAGCAGAGGGCACCACTTCCGTTTACAACAATCCTAAACTGTACAGTCATAAGGATAATAATAATAATACTGTAAGATATTACTTATTAATAACGTTGTGAAATTAGTTGAAAAAGTGTTCAAATTCTTATTATTTATTGAGTGTTTTATTTTATTTTAGAAGTCAAAATTCCGAAGCCACGATGCTGCACATTCAATTTTTTGTATTTACTATAACTCGTATCCATGCGATTTCAAAGAATGTGCCAGAAGAATAAAGATGATAAAAGCTTTTTTAACAAAAACTCGCCCCTCTTAAAATTTCTCAGAATGAATAAGAACTACATACCAGTATTATCTAAATCGTCAGTCGAAATAATGTAAATATTACAAAATGTAGCAGAAACAATCTCAATTCACCTGTATTCACTCAGCTGGAACGCCACGAACTGATGTGATCGCCGAACGACCAATATTTTCCGTCTCCATTTTCCATATATTTTGATCTGAATCTAAATATATGGAAATGCTCTAGGATCAGACCGGAAAATGGGTGTTCGTTATCTGACGTCCCACAAACTTGCATAGTTTTCTCGGTGGGCATAATATATTTATATTATAGAAGAATAAATTAATCCTTGATATATTTCATTTTCTTGTAGATTTGTGTCACTATCTATTTTGAAAGCACAAAGAAGGTACATTCAATTTTTTAAACTTCATTACAGCAGTACAAAAAAATCTTACGCGGACAAAAATGAGTACGGTTTTTTTGTTAAGATACTGTTGAAAATAAAATTTCCTAATAAAATATAAGTCATTCAGAATATATCTGAACACGTGTTCCGACGTTCTCATAACATATTCGTACTTTACCGATAGTTTTTATATGAAATTTGTGAATTCATTCGTTATAAGCATCCTCATTTGACCAGTTAAAAAAAAAAAAATTAACAACATTTCATGTTAGTAAGTTTTCTCCGTGTAGCCTTCTAAAAGTTACCTTAAGTACTCCACCGTTGTAGAGTCCAAATTTACATTAGTATTAGTACATAAGTCATATTAAATTGTTATAGTAGGTTTAAAAAAACACATACTATACAAATTTTTTAACTACATAAAATGTACTAAAAATAGGTATGAAAATATTATGGGCTGATTTCCTTTGCCTATGTTCTTGGCAAAGAACTTAACACTTCGCTAATCATTTATATCAAGAAATAGCAAAATTGAATAGTTACTGCAATATTAAAGACCTACCTAATATATAATGATAAAATGAAAGATTTCTTTTTAGAATCACTAATACACATATAATTATTTTAACAATACATGTAATTAAAATATGTTTTTATGTTTCAATAACATCATTTCTTTATTTTCACTTTCGATTCACGGAAAATAAAAATAATGAATGTCGAATGAAAAGTTGTTTTACTCGCTTTGTTATTTCAATATGAATCAATTGGAGATGTTTATTACACAATTCCAAAGAAATATTTAATAACATGTATAATTGTGTTATTTTGCCAACGAACCTCTTCATAACATACGATTATTTATACATATTGTGATTCACATAACATCACACATTTCACGAACGTAATTAATGCACACATTTAATTCCGCTACAAAGTGCTTTAATTACACCGGTAATAATTACCTACGCTTTATTTGTTTTGACGTGAATTGGAGAGAAAACAGCACAACGATGAAACTAAGATTCAAATACACCAAAGAATAGCTGCTGTATAAAATGATTTATATTTTAACCCTTAAATGCATGATTTATTAAATTTTCTGGAAAAAAATATATTTTGTAGATATTTACATGCATATGCAAGGAAATATAAAGAATTTATTTTATTTGTAATTTTTTAATGATATTTGATTAAAAAAAAATGTTGCAAATTTACAACACCATGTATTTAATAAAAAAATAATATGAACAATTTACGTATGAAAAAAAAAATAAAAAACCTAAAAAAAATTCTTAAAACTAATAAGTGTACCGGAAAAAATACGAGTTATTACATTAAGTATTGTATTATTGCATCTACTTACCTAAGAAAATCAAAATAATAACAGCAAAACCAAACTGTAATTCTAACCTCCAACCAATTTTCGAGAATCTTCACTTTGTTGAAGAAAAAGTGACATTTGACATTCGCGAAAGAAAAAAAAGGTGATGCCACTCGATAAAATATATTACCGTGAACTTAATAATTCTAAAACGGCATGCATTAAGTATACACCAAAGAGTTAAAGGTGGTTTGAACGGTATGTTGCAGTTTTACAACAGTATGCATTTAAGGGTTAAGTTGATGGAGTTTGATTAGATAAAAAGGAGTTGTCATATTTGAAAATGCTCCTGCATTATGCACGAAAATAATATATGTAAGTATTGAAATAAGTCAAAGACAGAAACGGAAGGAGATGTGGTAGAGGAAGGAAGTACCTGAATATTTAGAGATAGTCACCAAACATTGCTAAAGCTATTTCAAGCAACGTTTCGTTTCTAAATGGTACCCACACAATTTATTAAGAATCTATTCCAAATATTGATAATTTGGTTAAAAACGGGATTGCAGGTAGTTTTCTGATATTTTTTGTACATTTCTAATATATCGGAACACGTGTTCATGCACCTGCATTTACCTTGATAATATATATAATGACAAAATACGAAAAAATAGGATTTTTATGAGCATGTGTTCCGATATCGTGATAATACATAAAATATTTTACTAAAAGCTTATTATGAAATCAATCAATTCATTCGTTAACAGCCTGCAATCCTGTTTTTAACCGGATTACGAATAATTTGAAGAGATTTTTAATAAACTAGATATACTCGTTTTTCTCCGTGCAGTAAACTAGGGCGATACTGAAATTTTCTACCACTCTAGATCTTGCCGCAAATACCATTTATTATTTTCGACGACCGACCGGAAGCCGGCATTTGCTGCGAAATGAATTTACATCAGTTATTGACAGTATAAGGTACACTGTAAGGTACAAATACATATTACAATTTAAAGAAATCACCCTTTTTCTTGATATGATGCTTCAAATTTACATAGTTATGACATATATTACTAATACGAAGGCCCTATTACCCATTCTTACCAATTAATTATGTTGAATGCCATATAAGTAGAATCAATTAATAAGAAACCCATATTTTTAAGATTGTTTTCATTTTTTAATGTGACACCTCAGAAGAGCGCCCCTGTATGTGCAGTGTAAAGACAGAAGAGCTATATCGCCACCCGGTTGGGCAGCGTTGTGAGGCGGGTTAAGGAAGGGACGCCCGGATAATATGAATTACACAAAAACGAGTCCAAGAAGCGGTATTCCTCTCATGTATGTCGAGTTTTACATACGTGCACTGGAGATCAATGCTGCTAGCTCCTTAGAGTAGGCTCCATTAAAATACCTTTAGAACAGACTCAGCTTGCCCACATTGTGTCATTGTGCATTAGAGATGGCAATCGGTCTGTTAACAATGTATTGTTAATCAGACAGACCGCCCTCCTTTGCACAGAATCATGGAGATTTATCAAGTATTGTAGGGCTTCAGCCCAGAGGTGGCTCCCAAACTCAATTGATGGACGTGCTTGAGATTTACATAGGTGTATATAATTGTACTTGAGATTTACATAGGTGTATTTACATAGGGTTAGCAGCAGGTTACTATTGAACAATCTTCTAGCCCTCTACAAGACGCCCAGTTTCTTGGAAGCCAGATTAACTCGGGCTTATGTAGAGCCGGTCCAATATACTTACTACAAGCATTTCAATGGAGTATTAAATTAATCAATTGTAATGTTAATATCAGCATTTCATCCAGAAAAATTCCAGAATACAATAAAACACATCTCTTGTAGATCTTAAACAATGTATTCAACTCTTTCGCTAGTATTTTCTTTCAAGGTCGCTCTCGCATTAGCCGGACTTGTAATCAGAATTAAATAATAATCTAATGGAAAGTTATCTGATGTCTGCTGGTTTGATTTGCATTCAGCATTCAGCCAACACGTAAAATGTTATCATCATTAAACCTAGCATGGTAGTTCCTAAGATCAAGGCCTGGGTTTTTTTCTCTGAATGGATTAAACTTTGAATTAGCGAAGTGGGGATTAGATTTAATATCCGCAGTTCAGCACCTTGTATCATAATCAAAGATTTTTTTAATGTTAATTCTGCTTTTTATCTGATACAAAAAAATATATATGAAGTTCACTTAGGAGGCCCTGAGGTCTCCCTTGTAGCAGTCTCGAAAAAAAACCCAAGTTGTATGAGGAAAATGTCAAGCATGTATACATTTTTGACACGTGTTTGGTCAACTGTGCACCGGTGAGGAATGGGTCAATAACGCTAGTTTTTCGGATGGATCACCTTCCATTGAAATAGCAGTAGAACCATCGTAGCATTCAAGACGGCCTCCGTTGTCGAGGGGTAAGGTTTTCGACTAGTAATCTGGAGGCGGCCGGTTCAAACCCGGACGCACGCAAGTAAATGATATGTAATTAATGTGTGTTGTTTCACAAATAATAAATAAGTAAATTTTAGGAACGTACCGGTGTGAAAGATACTCTCAGTATCGCCCTGGTGACAAACCATCATTCAGAATTGAAGCATGGCCGTGTTTGATAGCCAGATTTTCCCACCTTCTTCTTACTCATCTCCTTCATCATTCCCCAAAACCTTCAGCCTTACAACATACCTCAATTGCAGTTGGGCGGTTGTCCCCTAGTGCAGTGTTCACATCCCTTCTGATAACATACCATTTATATAGCGCAGTTTAGTGTCATTTCACTTCAAGTGCAAATATGTGTTAAGACTGTAATCCTTGAAACAAGGAAATCTATAAAAGAATTGCCGTCTTTATACAGGCTCGGCAGATGTAGGTACGGAAATATTATGCGAAATGTCAGAGCGAAAGATTTTTCAAACTCCTTCTTTCTATTCTAATTATTACACCTAGCTAAAGTTATTATTCAATAATAGCCATAATTCAAATATGAATGAATGGTGGTTTCCATTGTGTTAAGAATTTTTCATAAGATATCGGTTTAAGACTGTTCAAGAGAGCATATTATACGTTTTATAATTTTACGGGTGAAAAAACTCATTTTATTTTAAATCGCGACCTCTGGGAACTGGGAACGGAGACAAATATATTACCGCTCTGTCTCAGAGGTCGTCGACAGCAATAACTCTGCTCATCAAACCACAAGTAAGCCGATTTTAAATAAATATGTTTTTGAAAACCAATAGTCGCTAAATTAGTGGCTATTATAGCTATTAAGTAGAAGAGGGAAATAAATTAACACCAACCACATTTATTAAGGCGATGCACTACGTCGTGTAATATTTTAAATCGAGCCGCTATCAATAACAACCCTTACGTAGATGGCGATAAGGTTTAAATTCCCGCTCAACACCATCGTCCTGTTTTGATTTATGCAAGAAAAAAAACATGGCCAAAAAGTGCCTTTTATTTTATTTTGTGGATGTTCAGGCATAAATATTAATTTTTTTTTCAATCATTTTATAAATAACTTAACTTGCCACATTATACAATAAAATTATAACCGAAAATGGGTTTGTAAGTAGGAGATTTTGAACTTTAAAGCAGTTTTCATAGGCCTTATAAATTATTTTTTTCTGGGCTTATAAAAAGATTTATCTAAAAAATACTCGATTATTTCAAAGGCCAAGATGTATTCTACTCGCAGTATTTAATTAAAGCATCTGAAACATTTCTAGGCGACCAAATTTTCAAACCAAAAACACATGATTTTGCATTACTACGTATGGCATCGCCTTAAATACAAAAATAAATATAAACGTTATTAAAACAGAGTAATAATTCATATGTAGTAATATTTCAATTTTATAATATTGTATTTGCATTTTTAATTAAAGATATATCCCATAAAAAGCTTTGCTTGTGTGAATAGGGGTGTTTATTTAGTTGTTAAGATTCTTATTACTGTGTTTTTTTAGTATTAATTTTAAATAAAAATTATGTTTAGTATTTTTAGTTGAAATTTTAAGGTATTTTTTTAAATTGCATTTTGAATTCTTTAAAGTATAAGATATTTTCTGGGAGAAAATTTTTTTTTTACTAAAGTGTTTTCATGAAAATAAAACAATTACTTCGTTTATATCTACGAATTTGTATTTATTTAATTCTCTATAACCGACTGATTTCGGTTAGTTTTAGTTAGTATCTTCATGGTATAAAATTAAACCTTTTTTGACTTTTTGAAATAATGGCATACAGAGCTCCGGGCCAAGAAGGCCCCTTTCTCTTTCATCGTGATTTTAATTAAAAGTTTGTTGTAAAATAAAATTAAACTCACCTAATAATATAATGTGTGTGTTTATATATACATAAAAAGTGAGACAAATCATTACACGAGCACGTTCTTAAAATCTAACTAAAATCTATCTAACAGAGAGAAAGAAAGCAAATAGTCATGTACATAATAGGATAAATATTATATCTAAACAGACAAAGCGTCACTTGAACAGGTGATTAAGGGTTACTAGGAATTTTATTAGCTTATGGGAATATACCTGATATTGGGCTATTGAGAATTCGGATTTTGGTTTTAACTGCTTTCTTTATTTCTGAATATGCTTGTAATGCGTATAATGGTGCTTGCAAGCACAACCGGTCAGTTATTGAGAATATAATAAATAAAATAAAATCGTGGTTATAAACAAAATAATAGTTTTATTTTCTTCAATATCTCATACCACAAAGTTACTGCTTACTACCAAAATATATATGTTCTGTTTACCCAAAGTTTTTCACATATAGGAATCAGTAACTTCATCGACCAAGTATATATTATATTTTGATGGGTAACGTAAATTTTTGCCTGAGATTTGTTGTTTATGGGTGTGGCTTACTTGTAAAGCAGAGAGGTACAGGAAGAGTGTATATAATTTTTTGATATTAAATTATTTATATACCGAATACTGAAGAATATAAAATGATTTTTTTAAGATTTTTATATTTTATTAGATGATGTAAAGAGATTGTGTATGTGTTTTATAAGTACCACCCCGTATCTGTATAATCTGTATACAATCAAAGATGTATTGTCTATTTTGGTTATTTTTTATAGCAAATTTTGTCACGTACACATTTATTAAACTCACTTCTAGTAACAATTATTCTTGAAGGTTACCTATTCATTAGAACTCCGCATATATAACAGCATAATGTTATAATATGCAATAGGTTCCCAGCATCCACCTACACAGCTGTACTAAAAATCAACAAACGAAAAAAAATACAAAAGTCAACACAGCACCTACGATCTGTTAATACCCGTTCTGACAAAGTATTTCCTTATAGAATTATATTTTAACAGTAAATCAACGATCAACAAAGAATGCCGTCAACTTGCTCAAAGTTAACGCCTTTATTGTTAATTATGATAACCAATTCATAATTAACGACCGCATTGTCGGTGTGCTTATATAACACACGTTCCATGCACGTAGATATGAGTGGAATAGATAATAGAGAAGGTATAGTAGTGAAAGTGAACAATATACTTCTCCGATCATTGAAGAAGATTGACCCGACAATTTTCCCAAGAGAGTTCTGACGGACCTTTTTTATGAACAATAATAATTTAATCATCGTCTTTTCACATCTCCTACGGTGTTCGAACTAATGAGTACTTTCTACAGAGACTTCACGTGGACATTAAATTTAAGTTAATGATTACGTTCTAATATCAACGAAAGATTGCAAAATATGTACTTCATGTTCGTACACACTTTTTTTTTTGGTACAGTTTTAACAGGCAAGAGCATCCTTAGACCATTGTATTTATAATCTGCCTTAATAATGACAAAGACTAATTTTGTTAGAAGGAGGAGTAGCATAAAATACAGGGTTAATTCAGTTGATTTAATATTTTTTACATGTGCAATGGATTTAATGTTGTTGATCAGCATCTGTAATCAAAAATTCTAATTTTAGTTGTGATTGAGTCTTGCTCTGTTTCCACTCAAAATTGCTTTGAATGCCAGTGTCATTTTCAATATTGGAACTGATTCGAAGGCGAATTCGGATAAGCGATAAAGAACCTATAAAATAAAATATAATTTTGTAAATAAAATAATTTTAATTGTCATTTTCAAAACTGGAAATGATTTGATAAGAATTCAGACCATCCCGTGTTTTTTCACAGCTACGCCATTATGAATACCCAATTCAATCAGATTTTTCAATGTTCTTTTACGTTTAAATCGTGCATCTGTTGCTGGATTATACACATATCATTTCAAACAGTAAAACAGGTTTTTTGAAATTTTAATCATTTTAGCAAATGGTTTCCGAAACACAAGAGACATTGGAAAAGGCTAATCCTTGAAACACTTGTATAGTAGACTAGCTGATCTTCTAAGGCGTTGCCCGAGCTTTATACAGAATCTATCGAAATCAGATGTAGACAGTAATTTTCGTCAAATGTTCAAAAAATTATTTATTTATTTATTTTTTATACACCCATAAGAGCTTTTACAAACATTTGATAATATTAACAATTTGCATTTAACATTATACAGAATCCATACAGAAGAATGGTATTATGCTAAACTTTAGTGTTATTATTACTGAGGTATGTTATTATAGCCTTCTTGTAACTATATTCCGTGCAGTTGAACACATCTACAATTTCTGAGAAAACATTGCCAACTGCATGCAATCTAGGTACAAGCGAGTATCTAAATGACTCAGTCCTGATATTTTTATTGGAATTAAAAAGAGTTTTCGATCGACTAGTTCTTATAGGTATATGGAAGGTAATTAGACTTAATAAATCAGGGCTGTCTATAATACCATTAACAATATTATAAATAAAAATCAAGTCGGAAACAAGTCTTCTATCTGATAGTTTTAATAAGTTTAGTTCATTCATCAAGTGATTGTAGTTTATTGTTTCAATTGGTAGACCGAGTTTATAGTTAATGAATCTAAAGAATTTATGCTGAATTTTTTCAATGGAGTCAGAGTGGATTTTGAAGTGAGGGGACCAGATAGAAGAATTATATTCGACTTGACTACGAACTAAAGAAGAATATAAAATTTTTAATGTTGAAATATTACGAAAGTATCTGCCATTTCGAAGAATGAAACCAAGCATTTTTAATCATTTGTTGGTAACTGAATTTATGTGTGAAAGGATGTTAAATTTTGAATCAAAAATCACGCCAAGATCATTAATTTCACTGACAGAGGTGAGGGGAACATTATTGAGTTTATATTGGTAGCAAAAAAGGGAAAGTAGCATCAAAATACTGCTTTAGGGGTTGTTTTCGAATTCTCGTATAGACAATAACCTTGCTCTTGTTTTGTAGGTCAAGTGTGCAAATTTTCATCAATCTTGTAATAAAACTGTAGATTTTTATACAAATCAAATCCACGCCGCCCGCCACAAATAGACAATTTAATATAATTTTATACAAATAAGGAAAATAGCCGAATTTGAATGCTCGAAGCGGTATTTTTTTACACACTGAATTTGCAGTTGCTACTTTATCCTCCATTACTGTCGATATTATTATTTGATATTTTTATTAGATGTCTCCAATTTCTTAGTAAAAAAATATTATATTATAAAGAGAATAAACCATATTTATTCTTTACTAAACCATATTTAATAAAAATGTCCCCACAAATCCCAAGCTAAAACCATAACCAAACAGAACTGTTCATAAATAAATTACCGTGACTGACTTTAAATGCACCTCCACATTAATTCAAATTATAATTCATAAGTTGAAAGAGAATCCACTTCCGCAATCGCGTGTCACCTCTCCCAACTCCCAAAGTTCCAGTAAAGTATCGTTAGGAAGCGATGATGCCCCGGAATTCGGTATTTCGGGGCCGGCTGCAACTAGCTGCAACTCTGACTCGTTCCCATTCCCTAGACAGCTTTTTAGTTTATTTGACATAACTCGCATTCATCCGCCGTATTTTAGGAACGGGGGAAAGGAGGAATAAATGAAATCACTCCGAACGAGTTATCCTCGAAATAGCTTCTTTACTTTCAAAACCGAGCGGCACCATCAGCGAACCATTAAATTACACACTATTTCATTGTTTATGCGGCTCTAACACACTTCAGCTGTCAAGATGGCTTATGCAATTTCACAGAATGTTTATGTTATATTCGGGATTCATAATTCTAATGCAATATGGTGTTTTGATTTGAAGCAGGTATCTATAGGTTGAAGTGAAGTGCTTCGTTGCTTATCTAAATGTATAACAGTGGCGGTCAGTGGCTTTTCAGTGAGCTAGGAGTGTTAACATTGAAAAATACTACACTAATGATGTTGTTTGGAGAAGATTTTTTTTTATTTCAAAATTCAAACAATTTAATGAGAATTTTTCAGTTTGTGTAAGCTTTGAAATCCCTGAAAATTTTGAAACTAAAATTGAAATAAAATAATGCCGTATTTTTCAATCTTGCCACTATAGTTCCCTGAAAAGTCACGGACTGGCACTGATTTGTAGGTCGCAAAATTAGGGTTGACCCAAACGTCAGTTGGTGTCTATCGGCCGCTGTTCCCAATCCTAATAATCAAATTCCAAGCGAATCACCACTGCACTACATAATTCCAACACACAATAATTGCTTAAGCAAGCCGCTCAGTCTAAGCCAGCCGGACAGCTGGATTAGCTATTTAAGCAATATGTAAGGAAAAAGCTAGTTACAAAAAGTGTCGACAGAGTGAAAAAAATACCGCGAATCAATAATCAAATGTCACTCTGACAATCGACAGTCGCGCTCCTTTCAGTTTTTTGTGTTGCATTTGTCATTATTGTTTTAAAATGGATAGAGAAGTTTTAGACATTTTAGATATACTAGATATTGCGGAATGGGCCGAAGTAATTGATGAAAACATCGGGTTATACAGGCGGCGACAGGGTGTGGATGTCAATTACATCGAACTATTTATTTATTTATTAATTTACGGACAATATGTCCATTAAAACCACAATATTGACACGAATAAGAAAACATAGATGACAGTGAATGGAGAGTACATGTATGTGAAGGGCAAAGACAATGTAAAATAGAAAAAGTACATATAGAAAATAACTACAAATGAATTAAATGACAAAGAATTTTTTGACCGTTTTCGTATGACGAAAACGTGTTTTTTGTATATTTTGAACCTAATTGAGGAGAATTTAACTTATGCAAGCGAAACGTAAGTTTTTATTTACGCAAGTGTCATTTTTGCGATGAATGTGCGAAATATTTTGCCCTTACCTCATGTCAGATCTGAAAACCTTTCTATTCTATCAATTTAATGTTATTCTTGGCACGCTTTGCTTTGATCTCCATTTTAAGGTTTGTTTGGGTTTGTTTTGCTGTCGAACGGAGAAAAAAATTACGTCGTTCTGCCAAATCAAATGGGAAGTCCCGATTGTGGCATCACGTACAAGTTGTCACTTTATTTTTAATATATTATATACGTTAGTTTAAAAAATATGAAATACCAGTTTATGAATAACGGTATTTAAAAGAAATAATGTGTATTAATAAGAGCTATAATAATTAACTCTTTAATATTAATTTAACATAGAAAGTTTTTAATTTGATGTCATTTTATTGTCTATGGTAATGTGCGGTAGTGTGTGGGGCTACTTAAGATTTTCAAAGATAAAATGATTGGGAACAACGCAAATCGAACGTTCCCTACAAAATGCTTAAAAATCGCTTGGCTGAGCAAAAACAAAGATTTGAACTTGGATAACGATTAAAAAGTTGGGAACAGCGGCCGTTAATGATATATTCTCTTATGGTAGTGATATTCTTTTATCTTGCTTACGCCAAATCAATTTCAACAGCGAGAAATAGACAAGTACGATCGTCGAATTTTAACATTTTTATTTTACTAGATGTTATTTTTATGATCTAAATTAAAAATAAACATTTTTCAATTTCCATACAATAATATTTTGTAAATTTTTAAATAGTGTTTTTAAAACACATAAAAAACGTTTTCACACTTTTATTTTTTGAAGTCGAATAATAAGTTTGTAACGTGCTGTATTCAAGCATTGGATCTGAGTGTACACTGTTTTCGACTCAACTCTGATTGCGATACAAATGTATAACCTGTGGCTTTTCAGTTCCTGATTTAAAATAGGAATTTGACCATAGATAACCGACACCTTTTAACTGAAACTGTACACGTAATATGTGTAAGTACCTACCCTTTAACAATCCACCCGTGAAGCCTGATTAGAGGTAAGTACCTATCTTTTCAAGGGTAATATGCAATCTATTATTACCTCAGTACATTATCCCAGGTATATAAGGTATTTACCTTTCGTATGTAACTCGATATGCATCAAATACTCCAAGAGATTATAAGTGAAAGTATTGAAACTTTTGGTCTTACTTATTACATAATTTGATGTGAATTATTTTTATCAACCACAAAATCATGTTTATGCATTGTTTTTAGCATTCCGCAAAATTATTAACACTCTCGTTGTTAGTAAAATTAATGGCATACTCCTGTCACTTTGTTATCTTTTTAACAATTATTATTGTTTAAAATTAATTTAACTACATATTTTCTAAATTTGGTTAATGCATAACTCATTGTAACGTAACTTTAAACATAAATTATATAGTAGTGCTTTTGAACCACTTTTCAAAACAGAACATGAGATAGATACCTTAATTCAGAATCAAAGTGTTGCATGATATCACTTTATCTATTTATGTAACTAAAACTGAATAACTGGATACTTTCCAACTATAGTCTGCCCCGTTCTTCTAAGCCTTGGTTCGTTTTAGTTAACCGTGTCAGAAAACAAAATAAACTACGAATAAACTGACATGTTGAATTACTCATATTTCCATCAATGTAAGCGAAAAACGTTTCTTATGCAATTATATATGATTTAGCTAGCCAAGGATCGAAGCCACGACGTCTAGGCGGAGGAACCCGATGTATTTGTCGACTCGGCTACTAACGAATGGTTACCTACATGTATATTCATATCTAGTCTTTTACACACATACACATGCGCAATTACATGTTTTTTTAGAATAATAGAAAAAAACACAGATTTAAAACACCATTTAAATTTGAAACTTGACAAGGAATGGGTTATTTCGAAACCGGTTGGCAATGGGCATAAATTTAGCTGTGTGAAACAAAGTTCTTATGTATGTTTTATCAAATTGTGGTTAGTCTAATTATTGTAACTCCAACTAACGAAAGATATTTCGATATATTTTTTCAAATCTAGCACTTGATTCTACCATTCCACTATAAATCAAATATTGTACAGTACATTATGCAGTCGCAGTGTCAATGAAGTTGTCCACGATACTTTTGACCATGAATCAGGTGCCCAGTGTCACTTGCCGTGTGATTACACACCTGTGTAGTATACAGTACACTGCATCACAAGTGCTTCCCGACAGGTATAAGCTACAAACTACAAGGTAGACTGTTTTAACGGTTGTGTGTTCTACTGACGCTAAGGAACGGAAGGTTACACTTGTACCGGTTGAATGACTTCCGGATATAGTTTTTACCACTGTGAGATGTCGCTCTTTTATTAAACTTAATGTTTAAATAATTTCTGCACACCTAGAACGCTACTTGGTGGAGTGGTGAGTACTGAGTAGTGACGTACGGATTATAAAAAAGCTGTTTGATCTGTAAGACCCGGAGTTGATTAGCTGACGTCCAAATTATTATTACAGGTTACGAATTAATTAATAATTAGTGTTTGATGATTGCACAAGTTTCTAAGAATGGATTATGATTCATTAAAAGTCATGTTTGGAGAGAAGATCAAGTAGCCTACTACTTAACACTTTACAGATTGAAATATGTATTTTATTTGTTACCAGCTGATGTGTACCCGGCGTTGCTGGGATATATCCTTTGGAGATAGACATACACCATCGTAACTTTTCTGTACATCTTTTTAAGATATACAATTCCGTATTACGTTAATTTGCTGTATCTCATGGGGGTTAGCCAGCGTTGGCCTTAGACGTTAGACTTGATTTCAAAACATCGACTTTTCTCTACTTTTTATAAACGTAATATGCGTGTATTATATACGTATAAAAGCCTGCCGGAAGAAATTTTCTAATTTACAATGAAAACCCTAGTTAGAAGAACTAAGCGCACAAACATACAGAACCGGAAGTGACTTTATTTTATACTATTAAGAGATCTAGGGATTAGAGAATCGCTTTATTGTGATATTAATTATTAATTCGTTAGAAAAGAAACAGATCTCTAATCTATACAGGAAAAGGTAATGCAAAATCTGCCGACTGTGCTAGTGAATCCCAATTAAATACCCATACCTAGTTTAATCAATCTAACTTTTAAAATTATTAATATATGTTAATATAAAGGACGTACTTGACTTACTCAATTACTTACTTCAAGTACGTTTACCTGTACAATGTACAACTTGTATACATGATGTTAAGGGACGTATTTGATTTACTATAACCTGCGATTTCAAAATAAAACGAAAAAAAATCTTTCAAATGTCGTCACTGGTCACTCAACTGAGTAATAACTGAGTCCAACCTCTAACCCGACCCTAACTGTTACAAACACTCTGATTTTTTAAATGCATCTATTTGAATTTTGATTTTGTTTTTGCGAAAGCTTGGAAGTGGAAATTAACCCGCTTTCCGACGGCCGATCGAGCTGAGACTCGATGTCGATGACAATGCATTCTATCAACTTTTATAAGCATTTCTCTGAAATTGGATGACATTACAGCAGTTCATATAGGAAATAAATATCAGTCCTCTTATATCTAATGTCATCTACTAATAAAAACAGATGTAATTTAATATAATACGGGTTGATTTTTTTATGTAGTAAGTAAAAAAAAAACATCAAAAATGCCACCGGAGACTAAAATTTAAAATATTTTCTGGAATCACTGATTAAAGAAAATCAAGAACGTCCCTTAACACCCTGTATAATCTTATTTAATTCGAACATAGTCGACGAAACAAATCTTCACTGCAGATCAAAATTTACCATTTCTGATCACCGTTAACGACTTTCGCTTTACGCGTAGCTTTAGGACAGGTGTTATTATAAGTGTTATAAGGTTTATAGTGAGAAATGGTGATCTTAAATTTAACGCCCAGAATGAAGTATAAATATACAAATAATTATGTACGTGTTTCTGACATTTGATGCCAATCGAACCTGTGACCCGAGGCCCCCAGCCGTAACCTGTACACCCTGACGCTCCGACACAGAGGTCGTGTATTTTTTTAAATTACCTAAATGTTAAGATGATCATTATTCGTTGATTCTCTCTTAGGTAAGTACCTACTTTTAAAATTTCTTTTGTTCGATCCAATGTATAAGTGGTGTGTATATAGACTGAAATACTATATATACATATGCCATGATATAATCATATTACTATTTTACCGACATTGTGTTAGGTTAGGTTAACAAGATAAGGTATACTCATTAGTTATCTATAGGAAAATGATTTATTCTCACAATTATATAACCATTTACCATTTATTATGCTATTTAAGTATTCAAATATAATATTTCTTATTTCTATACCTAACGCGTTAATCCCCTTAAGGTATGTCAGTCAATGTTTTTTAATTTTTATTATGAATGTTAACTTAAATACTTTTTTTACAAAATTTCGATTTCCTACTTAATTTTTTTTTTCAAAATTTGCATTTTTAAAAACCCACCAAAACCACCAAAATCTGGCGGGGTACACGTGACGTCATGCGCACCTCGGTTTTGTCGGTTAACAGTAAGGTCAATCCCACTAGGGTCAGTATTAAACAACAAAAAAAACTCAATTTATACATTTAACACTATGAATTATTTTGTGCGAGTATACGCAGTAATTAACATAGTAACTACCTTTTATGCTTTCTAAACTTAAATTTTATTTTTCGATTTACTCTCATTAAATGGGAATCGTTCCTAGGTGGAAGTCAAAGATCTCTGTGAATAAAATATTTATTGAAGGAATAAATAAATGAAAAACAGTTAAAAAATGTAACTTCTCAATTTTTAAAATTTCCTCTTGCGCATTTAAATACGCACACGGAAATAAATTGTTGCCCTGACCTTTCATTCCGGGCGACTGTTGTATACAACCAGCCTAACCTAACCTAACCTAAGATAACCTAACCTGACCTAACCAAACCTTTGAAGATCGCGGAATCTTTCAGACTCCCTGTGTTTCTCTTATATATATATATATAGATAGTGTTTTAATAAAAATGTTTGATGTGACATTGTTTCCACATTATTTATTGCCGGCAAGATACCTTTGTTACTATCTTAGAAATAAGTTTTTTTTATTATAATTATTCAATAATTCTTTTCTGATGTTTTTCTGACTTAGATGAAAGTACTTACGTAGAATTTAAAATGCGCGATGATTCCATTACCATCTGACTAAGAGAACCAATCGCTCGTCGATGACAGCTATATGATCCTGCCGCTGACGGCTCAGTCGTTATTTATTTTTCTGATCCTTGAATCATTGATGGTAAAAGCGCATACGCAAGATCACCGCACCAGAATCCGAAATTTGTTCATCTCGAGGTACAATGGAGCTATCAGGTGTATGTCAATAATAGGACTCCGAATACAGTTTGCTATTAGTTTACTAGGGGATATGTGTAAAACCAATCAAACAACAACAACAAAAAAACAAATCGACGGGTAGATAAGCCGTCTTTCACAGTCTTAGGAAGTTATACTCTATATCAGTGTTTCCCAGCCTTCTTTGTGACATGCCCCACCGTTGTCTTTTCAAAAGACAGTTGCCCTACCGGCATCTTTTTAAATCAAACAGCAAGTAAATTTTCAAATCATATTGTAATATGTTTTTAAACATATGAACCCCTAATGAAATTAAATAAAACCTATTCTAATACATATATTATAATAATATAATATAATGTATTATATGGGGCGTACGCCCCACCGTGGGAAACACTGCTCTTTATGGTCCTGCCGTTGAGAGCTGAGTTGCAACTTCTCTTTCAATCACAAGTTAAAAGAAGAGTCAAATATGATTTAAGATTTTCAAAGCCAAAAGTATTTTTGTTTTTTGTTTTTGGGGTGTTATGCCGTGTTGCGCTAACTCCTTCTTTAGCCAACGTTTCGGACAACGTTACAGTGTCCATCATCCCACATCTGCCCTGATGATGAACACTGCAATGCTGTCCGAAACGTTGGCTAAAGAAGGAGTTAGCTCAACACGGCATAACACCCCAAAAACAAATAAAAAAGAACTGTCGTTTATGGGAAAGAGGGAGAAATGTTTATGGAGTTTTTAGGCATATGTATACATCAGCCAAGTGTTCACTAAAGCAAAGACACGTGCTAACTGCTAGCGTCAAAATTAAAACATTTGACCCCTAAAATAAATAATGAGGGAACGCCACGCGATGCACAAGTTATAGGTAGATACAGTACCTAACTAAGTAGATATAGCAACTAGGTACACCGAAAACTTCCAAACCTCACCACAAAGGAAGTTGACATGGTTCGGTCCAAATCAACCACACACTGATGGTCTGCATAATATGATAATCTAACGAAGATCTTTCATTAATGAAGTCATTAACGAAGTCAACACCGGAAGCGCCAAAGATGAGATAGGAACATCCAAATTGAACTAAAAATTAGAGAGGCATAGATTCTCAAGCCAACCGCCAAGAATAACAAATAGTTGCCGCTTTACACGACAATACAATAGGATTAATACGAGAACATTCTTCGTCACATCACATTGTTGAGTTACTGTAAAAATAGCTCATTCACTATTCCGTTTTTTGCAGGTGACCGTTTCCGGCTTTTCAAAGATGATGTTGTTTTTCTCATCTTAACATCAATAAGGCCATTTTCTGCACAGATAATTAAATACTCAAAACTAAACGTTCGCTTACAATAAGGTATGCAAGGCGATGTCGAAGTATACAACATAATATGTGCTTTTATATAAACGGCGCGGCGTTTTAATTTTTTCGTGATGTGTGCAAATTTCAAATTTGCACTTAATGGTAATGACAGAGTGTAAAAAACTAATTTTCTGTAGATAATATTATATCAGTTGGTACTTATGGAGGTTATTCATCACGGGAAAAGTTTATCTAAACCATTTTACAGCCGAGACAATAATCATTGGAAAGCGTGTGTTCTTTCGTGAGAACATTTAAATGGATAACAATACAACGTTGCAAAAAGCAGAAAGATTCCTCGCTGATAGTAAAGGCACCTTCACCTCTCATTCCATTAATGACATTGATAATTCCGGACAGGTAACTTGGCCTGTTCCTTTTAAGGCAGCGTAAACGGACAATAACTTGCAGGTAATGTACAGCAAAACGAGATGTAGGTATAGTCCGTCAAAAAGTCTTGAAATATGGGTTTGTATTTGACTTGTGAGATGACAAATGCTAAAAGAGCGTCTTTCCTTCAAACGATTTTATTTTGATTTAACATTTAATAAATGGCTATTTCGATATGTACATTTCAAGAATACAAAAAACAACACGTTAATTATCTCGTTAACACTAAGATAATGTTTTGCAATAATGGCATGATAAAGTGTTAAAAAAATAGCAACAAGTACGAATGTAAAATTTCCGTCTTACTCATAATAGATAATATGGAGGAATAAAAACAGGTTAGTAGAAAACGTAACTCATAATCACGCGCATGCTTACTGCGTGTACCGGCCGTAATACCACAGTATTAGTGGCTGACAGATTTTTAAACCACCCCATGATTAGGGACGTATTACTATAGTATTAAAATGGAGAATTTTTTTAATAATCTGGTCGATTTGACAAATATCGATCGGTCGCCCAATGAAAATGTAAAAAAGCAGTAACACCCATTGGCAGGAATATTTTAAATCGAATTTACCAAAGTAAATATACAACGCATAATCAAATTGGCCAAATTTCGAAGCAATTCAAAGGACACCGGGTCAATGACATCGCAAATGTCATCTGAAGAAACGTGAAGTTATCAACTAAACGCGAAATACGAAAATGCCAGTCTAAAAAAATCTAATATTCTTGCGAGTAAATATTTTAAGTTTTTTTTCCTAACCATCTTGGTATTGCCTTTTAAAACCATTTAAATGATCACAACATCCTCCAATTTTATCTACAGTTTCTTGACAGACTGTATGCACTGATTAAATATAAGATTCTCAGTGGAGGCTTGACCTTTTTAACCTTGCGCTTTCAAAGTATTGGGTTACCTGTCATGGGTCGTGTTAAAAACTTATCTTTTTGCTGATCTGTTCGTCTTTAAATTTCCATCTGATCTTGCTGTCTACGCCGACATTTAATTGGCATCTTCTTTTCTTTGTGTAAGCTTGCGTAAGAGCTGGCATTGTCTGCTGAGTCAGTTACATAAAAATACTAATTAATTATGCCTTCTTACGTGATGTTTAATTGTTTAGTTGTACCTACCTTATTGTCGCTAAATAAGTACTTATCCATTACCAGAACCAAATGGCTGAGCTGCACGACACTATCAGACAAGCTACAAGCTACAAGCCTCCAGCTTAAACATGTCAATTCTTTCTTTTTTAGATTCCCGGGATACGAATAACCCAACAATATTTGAATTCCTATTACTACTACTACCATAGTACACGGAAAATGTTATTGTGCAATGATGGAGGACTTAGCTAGCAGTGGATAGAATCCACAAAGCCACAAGTATGGGTGAAAATCCGAGGTCTTAGACTTTATTCCACTCAATTCTCACACTGTACATAACTAATAATATTACTATAATAATTGTTTGTTTTTATAATTTTGTACCATTTATTCATTTATACATCTAATTCATCCTGACTCTGCACTGACTACTAAAATCACACAAATAATTAGTATGGAACTGAAATTTTCATGGTTTGCGAATATTCGTCTTTATTCGCGAAAAACGAGGATTTTTTTTTTATTTTCGCATTTTTCACAATGTTCACGCTATTTTCTTATATTTTAAGATTAAAATGTGTAATTTTATTTACTCTACATAACACTTTGTCCATGGTTTTGACAATGCAACTAACTTCACATTGATAACGCCTCGCAGTCCGTGGTTCTCGTAGTACCTACTGTCGTTCATATTTCGGGGTTGTTAAAAGAAACCTGTTCCTTTTAAAGCAAAATATTTTTTTTTCTCAAATTTCCACAAAAAACGCGAATTTTGCCAAATAATTCTAATTTCACCAAATAACGAGAAATTAGTCAATAAGTAACATAACTAACTTATGCATTAAAATATCATACATTATATTTAAGATTAGGGAGCTATTCCTTATATGAACTTATATTCCAGCAGAAAATGAATAAAACGTACTGATTAAAATTGTACCTATATTTCATAAAAGTTGTTGTCGTGATCTAACAAAAGATTAATAAATCAAAAATTAAATAATGTTTTATTAACATCTATAAATGATTGTATTCATTCTATTTAAGGTAAATTAGCTATTCATTCGAAACAAATAATATGTAGTTGCATATTCAAGTGTAAAGTGGTGTAATGAATGAATTGTCCGTTGTATTCGAATCTATAAATGGAAAATGAACGCTGAATCACAGAATATTGCGAGTGGCAACCTTATTTCCATGAGATGGATGTCGCAAGTTAACCTGACCGCGGTGGAGGCAGTAAGCTCCGGTTGTTTCAATCGTTGTAAAGCTAAAGCCAAGGTTTAGCATCATTTATATTTAACCAAACTTCGTATCTGAGATGAGCATGAAATTTTTGAGAAAAGGTACATGTTTATTTATATACTAGTTGAAATCCCAGGCGTTGATGGACTTTACGACGAAATCAAGTGTAGACGGTGTTCTTCCTCTTGTTTTGAAGGTCAAGTGTGCAAAATTTCTTCGATGTTGGAATAAAACTGTAGATTTGCATAAAAATCAAATCGAAGCCCACTGCCCTAAGGCTTCCACAGACACTCTTCTTTATGTAAATGGATATAGATTTAGCTTAGATTTCAATTAAAAGTTTAATAGAATTCATGTGAATCGTGTAATTTGAACATTATGATTCAGGATTTAAAAAAATTTGAATCGTTAGTAGCCGATTTTGCACAAGCAACACTCATCTCTTACACTTATGGTAGTATGAGGTTTTTAAAATATATAATTTTAAAATTATTTTTTTTAATGTTGATTGAAAAAAATGTTACAAGATTTTGTTACAAAAATTGTTTTTTAATGTTGATTAAAAAAATGTTACAAGATTTATATAAAATATATAAATCATTTCGCCTAATTTTATACATAATATAAACCACCGAATCAAAGTTAGGCTTGTGTGTATGAGATATGTGTCATTTCAGTTTATATTTTCAGTATTTTTTTAACGTTCAGTTTAAAATCTTTAATGTTATTTACAAGTTATTCGTATCCAGAGAACATTTGCATTTCTTGAAAAGAACCACAATATAATTTCGACTAAAACTCGGTTTAGCTATACGGCTATTAAAACAACCGGGCCTAAGTCATCAGAATGAGTATTGAGTCCATCCGCCCCTGTTCTCCGTTCACCTGAACTACGAATATGGAGATAGTAAAATTCGTTCGTGTGAATTACAATACAACAATGCAAGGAAATGTGTCCGTAAGACAACTGTTATAGATTACCAGTGCCAGTGAGGCAACCTCAAAATCCCGCAATACCACTTTTCGGAGTAAACAGTTACGGCTAATTAAAAAAAACTTTAATGAAACCCACTATTGACATTTTTGTCGTTTTTATAATGTTTTTGTTTATATTAACAAATTTGGAATCGATTTATCGAGCACCTACATAGGTCGCGAAATTAGAGTTGATGCGAACAACACATACTTGGAATTTTGTGTATTGGTGCATATGTATGAATCGTTGAATACTGTCACAGATAAACAGCCTTTTGTCTTTCTTACACTTACTTATTATTTTTGATCAAAAACGGGACAACTAGTGTACCTACAGGTTGAATTAATTTGAAATTTTTCTACAGTTAATTGAAATTTTTACGGTGTCGTATTTTTATTTTATTAGATATGCATTTTCACTTTCACCGTAATTTTCTTTTCTGAAAAAATTCTCAGCTTTCGTCTAGGCAAGTCAAGTCGCATTCCGTGATTTTTCATGGGTCAAAAATAGTATTAATAATGAAATTATATTTATACAGCGTAATTTTGTCACACTCCACCCTGAAGTGCGCTTTTTATTGATGTTCACCTTTATTTCGGTAGAAGATATTACAACAATAGACATGTACAAAAATTTCATCCACGAGTCATTGTTTTTTGAACTCGTACGTTTTCTGAAAAACCCGCTTCATTACGGTCGCAAAAATATCAAAACTAACAGCGAATTTGGGTTAAAAGAGTTCACACACGTACCATTCATAGCAGAACACGAAACTGTAGATGATTTTGAACTATGTTAGTTTTAGCTGTCAAATTCGAATAATTCACCTTCAACTAATGATTAAATTGGGCAAAAGCGATAAAAACTGTATAACGTTATTTGATCCAAATTTCACTTTAAACTTGTTTTTGTGATGATTCGTATTTGGGAAATCATTTTCAATCACACGTTTCTAAATAATATGATGTTTATCATCAAATAGTTCACGTAAAACATCACCGGATCATTGACGTGCTAAGATGATACATAGACAACAGAATCAATAATCCACACATTTTTGATACTGACCATTCGTGGTGGAATTCTATTATAATGATAAATGGAAACAATTATTTAAAACATTTTTGCATTTATTTATTTTCGACCGTTACCGGTTTCAGCTTATTGTGATGTCTGTGACTAGTCTGAATATACTAGTCTGGATAACTGTCAAAAAATAAAATTAGTGGAAAAAGTTTAAAATTGCTTCAAAATATAATATTTATCTATACATTTTAAGTATAGAACAAAAATAATTTTCTGGTAAAACATTTTGTTGTAAAGGTACTTTAATGCTTGTATTTGAAAATTTTTGTTCCAATTTAAAACAATATGCAGAATGAAATCATATTGTTTTTAATAATAAACTATCTAACTTCATTATTTGATCAAATTTTACATTTACATTTATTTAACAAAAGTTTTGAGTTTTCTTTAGTTTCACATTTTTAAAGACATTTTTCAATCACAACTTTATAAAAGAGAACATAGTTTTAATTATAATTTATTTAACTTCTTAATCAACAGTTAGATTACATTATTGTGTAAGTAAATAATTATTTTGTATTGCTAACAATAACTCTAATTTATTTTATAAACATTTTAAAGTTATTTAAGTCAATTTAAAATTGATTAATTATTAATTGATAATTTCTACTGATTTCTACGTTATAAAGTTGCATGGCCCGGTACAGACTCGAATTTAACATAAGTAATTGGTGTTTTACTAGAATCATTTTTTGAATTTAATATATATTGCATTTATCGTTCCAAGTCCGTGAATACCTCAATAATTATAAATAATTTTCTCATTTGACATCAATGATTTTTTTCTATTATTATAGCATAAATGAACTCTCTCTATAATGATATATTAATCTTGAATCTACACACGTTGATTGGACATTATGAAACAGTTACAGCTTAGTAAAATATGATAAAAATGCCTGAGATGAATTATTTTAATTAAGTAAATGCTTCAAGTTATAAGGTCGTTTTTAAACACCTTGTTTGGCCTTGAGAACCGGTGGAGTAGGGAGAATGGAATTCGCAGCCTCCCAACTCTCCCCGGGAGATAAGATCTGAGCAGTATGCAGCGCGGGCACATATACAACTAGGTATGTTATATTCAGTGGTGTGGTTTGGGGCCAGGGGTATAGTCTAGACAGAGTTAGGGCGCAATGCGCACGGTCAATTCCTAACCGGGTGATTCCTAACCGGGTAAATCCTAACCGGGTAAATTCTAACCAGGTAAATTCTAACATGGTATTCCTCAACCGAGTAGCTCCTAACTGGGTATTTTTTTTTTGTAACTACTAACATTAATTTAACATTGCCTTAGAAAAATCAGGTAAACATTTTTTTTGCCCAAGGTACCTACGGATATGCTAAAAAAACTTAAAGAGTTTTTTAAACAGCAACATTGGGTCGCGTTTGAAATGTGACATTTGAGGTATGAAAACCGACAAAACTTACAGTGACCTTCACGATGTTAGCATGCGAAATTTTTAAAAGTACTCACCTATATTTTTAACTAATAATTAATAATTTGATTTATTTCTAAGATCCCTTAGTTGATAAAAAAGTAATTTCCATCATTAAATAATATTAACTCTAAAAAAATTACACATTTATGACTGATCAAATATCAATAATGTTCGGTTTTTCTCATTTACAAAAAACTGTCTAATTTTCAGTGATATTTTCATAAAATTTATTTAGTTTTGAAAATAAAAACAAAAAATATATTTAACACCTTAAAATTACTTCCCGAACCAAATAAATATGTGAAAAATCGTCATGCAAGTAGCACATTTCTAACCGGGTAATTCCTGACCGGCATATTATCCTGGTCAAGCAATTCCTGGTCAGGCGATCCCCGGCTGGGCGGGATGCTGCGGTATGTAACGCGAAACAGGATTCTAAACGGGTATGCTAATCTTTAATATTCGTTTTATAACTTGACAACATTTTAACAGGTTTGCCGTGGCTATAGGGGGGTCATCACACCATTTTAAGTATTTGACCAGTTGCTGGATGAATAATTAAGAGAAAAAATCATAATTTTACTACCATCATGTACAGGGAACTCTTCTTCCAAAAGTAATCATTTCTCACACGGTACACGAAGTTATGTTTCCATCATGCCATAATAATTAATTAATGTAGGTACTTAATTGAAAAATTTTCCAGATAAAATTAAGAGATGTAAAAAAATTGTGTATTTAACGTCTACACCTATATAATCAAATAGAAATATAAATAACCTCGTATTTAGGTAGGTACCCACAAATGTACATAATGGCCTTTCCTATTTGTTGTGGAATAAAACGAATTAAGTGTGACAAATATAATTTGGATAAAATAAACATTATTTTCAGAGGACAGTGGAGTGGATAGTAAAGTTACCCCAACATAAAACAGAGCCAGACTTATTAAATTTCGGCTCAGGGAACTCTAGGGGGTGGGGTGGGGGTGAAATTCCCCACAATCCACAATATCCAAAGGGGAGAAATCCCTATTGACGAATAACGATAATAACACGAAAAAATGTTAACTCTAAGATTCCAATCAGAATACAATAACACTTACCAATAATATTATAGAAAATTGGCGAACTTCTGCGGTGTAATTCCTTTAATCGATCTAATGTCAATTCACCGTCAAATTATGTACTGGCGACAAATAATAATGTTTAAGGTCAGTATTTTAACTGGAAAGTGTCAAAAAAGTTATTATATTATTGATTAATGATCGACACATAATAATAATAATTTATAAGCCGTCACCATGAAAACTTGTATCAAACACTTAATTCGCACACGCGTAGGTACTTAATTTAATGCATTTTGCGCCGGTGGAAATTGAAAACACGGGGATGTGTTATTTTACTCGATGCGATGCGTTTGATGTTCGAAACAATGTGTTGTCTCTACTTCTACGTAAGGAGTAGGGAGTTAGGATTTAGTTGGTTTGTACGCCGTGCCACACCTCTCTGGGTCGCTTTCAGAGACCGACTGACAACTGGAACTGGCCAAGGCGGGAGAGTGGATACAGCATGCTGCATGGTGTATTGGTGTGGCCCGAGCAGTTTGGCCGAATGGAGTAGGTACTGGCGGAGTAGGTACTGGCAGAGTAGGTACTGGTACTGAGTGAGCAGCCTCCAGAGATGGGAGGGGGCCCCGGTCACGAACATCGCCGTTCTTTGCTTCTTGTTTACCATTTTATTGACACTTGGAGATGTGTCATGAATTTCGTATTTTCTAGCATTATCGAAGGGAAAATTCAAATAGTGGTTGTATTTGAACTGAAATAAATACGATTAATCATTTTGTTACAAATTCCATACAAAAGTAGTACCCAGTAAAACTAACATAATAAAATTTGCCTTGAATTTATCTGTTACAAAGTATATTGTTAAAATAAAAATATACTTTTTAAACTAGTGTGTCTCGACACCGGATATCCATAGTGAGACATGCGCAGTTGTGCCTAATAAGTAAGATAAATAACTTGTAAATCACTATTATAAATCTTGTAATAAATTTTAGCTGTAGGTTAATAGTTATAAGTCTAAGTGATAAGGTATTTTAGTAATAAAGCGCCCTTGAAGAAATTTACCAATAAAACGACGCTTATTATATAAATTTATTTATTCATTTTCTCCATAAAACGGTTATGCACCAATATATTTTCTACAGAGAAGATTACAAATTTGAAGTACATGTCAGTGTAAAAGGTCATGGGGGCAGTTTTACTATTATGTGACGTACGTCAAAAGAGAGCTGCTGAAATGTTTGTAAATGACGTTGAAAATGTTGACGGACAATGCAGAATCATTAGACAGTTGAATCTCTCTGTTGATTGGCGCTTTCTGATAAGCAGAAGGCCTTGCTTTCGTAGTATAAAAAAAAATGCAAGGGTTTTCCCACGAGTGTATTTGTTAGGCCCATATAAGTTAACATCTTTCAATATATGTGAATTAAATACAGTTTCAAAGATCATTAAAAAAATATAGGTGAATTAAGAATAGTTTCAGAGATCATTGAAACAATATATAGGTGAATTAAGGATAGTTCCAGAGATCTTTAAAAAATATATAGGTGAATTAAGTATATTATTGTAGAAAGCAATCACTTTGTGGTTTGAAATATTTAATAAAATAAAATACTTTTTTGTTTTAAAACCACGATACTACAGTATTAATTTGTACCCTGATGATGCTTAAGTAAAGCGAAACCGGTCGGTTCTTAAATTAATAAATATCGTGGTTTTAAAACAAAAAAGTATTTTATTTTATTTTTATTGAATTAAGTATAGTTCCAGAGATTGAAAAATATAGGTGAATTAAGAACAGTTCTAGAGATCATTAAAAAAATATATAGGTGAATTAAGTATAGTTCCAGAGATCATAAAAAAATAGGTGTAGTAAGTATACTTCCAGAGATCATTTAAAAAAAATGTTTATCTAATAATATTTTACGGCGGCGTGTTTCTAAGGTGTTGAAATCGAGCATTCTTGTTAAGATCAAGGATAGATATTGGAATGGATAGTATGTATATTCTCTCATATAAAGGTAACGCACAAACCTCTTTTGTACTTTTTCTATTTCCAGGGTATGGTTTGGTTAAGAAGTTTAAATAATTGAAATTCTATTATTATTAAAATAAACATCTCTTCCTGATCATACCCAGCTTATTTCAATATTTTTTTATTATTATTTTGCTACACCTCCCTGATGAAAACATGTAGAACATGTAGACATGAAGTACAGAAATATAAAAAGTCCTAAAAAAGATTTACCAATTTGTGGCTAAAACTAGTTCGCCGTCTCTTTGTGAGGCTTAATCAAATAGCATCTACGAATCGCTAAACTAACTATTCGCGATTGAAAAGTTTTCCTCCAAACATTGCTTCACTCTTGGATCGCCCCTCGCGTCATTACAGGGCCTTACTTTCACACGCCTTTACATTACTATTAAAATATTTTTTTGCAATCGTTATTATATATTTTCACTGGAGATGCGAACACCTTTTTCAGTGGTGTCCAATTTGGGTCAGCGGTCGGAAAATTCTATACAATTTCTTTACAATGTTTACTATTTGGGTACTACATACAAATTACACCGTCAAAATCTTCGCCAATTTTAACACACGTACAGCGGCTTTCGGAACAGCGTGGAGATTGCAGATAATCTATTTAAATAAAGAAACGCATCTGTGGCGGGCGGGTAGGCGGTGTGATTTTGATTTTTAAGCAAATCTACAGTTTATATTTTTAATCTGAGAGAATGTTCACTGTCTTCACGAGATTAAAAAAAACCACCCATTCCCTTTTCACAAAAAAACAGAACTTTGATACTTCTTGATTGTGCACATTGTGTTGAATTTTGCACACAATTACTGTCTTCATCTGATTTCGGAAAACTCTGCGTAAAGCCCGGGCAATGCCGGGGACTCCAGCAAATATTGCTATATATTTACCAACTTCTTCTTCTAGTGCCCTCTCTTATCGGAAGTTGGCTGTCATACTGCTACTCGAAACAACTCGGAGGGATTAATGCAATAAATCAATTTGACCACCTCCGTGGTTGAGGTTATACCTGAATAATTTTATTATATTTTATTATAATATGTTTTTACAGACTTATTATCCAAAAATAGCACAGTACAAAGCATAAAATACGAACTGAAAAATAATACCAATGAACGAAGAGAATACTATATACTCGCACACCTACCTTCACCTGAATAAAGCAATGACAGATTGTACAAAAACGTCCATCAATATTATTATGATTTCTGACAAAATTTTGATGAAACGATTTATGCAATATGCATATTTTTTTCTAGTCACAGTTTAGTCCAGCCCTGATGAATATGAGACTATATATGTATAGTAGATATTATTATTTATTGTTTGCAACGTGTGCAAGTGTTGTTTTTCTAGATCTATATTAGTTCCTAGCTAGGCAGATTGCCTGTTCCAAGGAACCAAATGCTCTAGAAAATGTGAAATGAATTATGTTGAGAAAAAAATAATTGTTTTTTTTAAACTGTAATATATAATTATAATAAATCAATAGTTCAAAAGCCTCAATAATCCGTGCTAATGCTTGGAAGTATCATTATAGTATGTAGGTACTTATGCCAAATATGGGTGTACGTTGAAACAATACACGGGATGTTGGCACAACTGATCGTTTTGCTTTCGAAATAATTGCAAAAATTATAGCAAGATATTACGAAAATGCGAAAATTCGGGTCAAATTCACGAGAAATTATTCCAATCAATTTGTTCCTGTATTTTTTGGCAAGATTCTCGTAACGGTGCGTATCAAAAAAACTCTCCCAATTGCAACTAAACGGCTATGGCGGTTATGCGTTTATTCACAAAAACATTGGTTCCTTGCTTTCTGGTCGTGCATCACAAAACTAAATTCAGTATCTACGGTCAATGAGGTCCAGCGTGTTATGAGGGTTTCTAGAAATCTGTTGATACTTGTCTTCATAATAATATATTAATCTTGCGGTTGGCAGCAATGTGTTTTTGAATAACTTGAATGTTAGAAAATTATAAAGAAAATAAAAATAATATGTACGCCTATATGCATTTTTGAAACGTTGCTCGTGCTTTATTCTGCCTTAAAGGGTGGGAAAAGGGATGAACATAACCAAATTAATGATAAATTGTGAGGGAATGAATAAAAGAAAATACCGCATGAATCCCATCTGCTGCCTGCTAACCAGAACCAGTTTGACGATGACACCTCAAATTGGGGTTGAGGCTGAAGGGTGGGTGGAGGGACGGATATGCGGAAGAGGAGGGTAGTGAAGTACCTGCTAATTCAAAACTGGTCACCAACTACGGCTAAAGCCATTTCAAGCAACTATTCGATTCTGAACAGGGCGGTACTGAGAAAATCTATACCACTCTGTAAATCTCATTAAACTTCATCTTTAAAAAATAAAGGTTAACAGATATTTCATAAATGCCTTATAAATTATTCCCTTTCACTAGAACTTAATTGGAAATATATTATTTTTCAACTAGATGATTTTCGAATACCACTAGATAGACAGCACCACTTATGATATTTATAATAACTTTAATGTGTATTGCTCGGCTCCTATGTGAAATGGAAATTAGTTTTTCGTGTTGGAAATCCATTGTTACGGAGAAAATAATACACTATCTACACTAGTCTACAGTTATCGTCACTGTACCTATGACTAACTTAGTCGGATGTGTGACTAACGTTGTCCAACATTTATCTAGTCCGTAGAACGTGGTTAATCATTATTATTTGCAAGATCTTTTCAATATCAGAGAAGAATGATATCAAAGGCGACCGGACACTGTAGCCTCATAAACACGACGTTCCTAATCGTGAAATGATTGTATACTTTTCAAATAGCCCGCGCCCACGGCTTTGGATCCAGAGGTCGTGGGTTCAATAACAGCCATTTTAGGAAAGGTCCGAATAAGGAGCATTCTTTGGCTCCGTTTAAAGGTGACACCGTGAATAAATGGTGGTCGCACAGCCATGTAGATTATTCGATGCAAAAACTGAATTAGTATGCCGCCTGAATACGGAATCGCTAGAATGTATAATTTATCATATTAGGTATTATGATCGTATTTGCATAACATACACGATGTAAAGATTTTATTCAAATCGGTTCGCTGCAAAAAATACACGTGATGGGAATATATATTAATTTGAGATGAATGGATACATCGCTTGTATGGATATAATTATTTCATAATCACAACATGGATTCCAATTTGTGTTACGCGAAGCCCGCTTTACAGTGTGACGTGTGGAATTGAACGTACAATGTTATTGTATCGTATTGTTTCTTCCTGGTTCCCCGGATCTTCAAGGTACCCCCGTTTATCCTGGTTCCCCCGCGGTTCTTCCATGCTCCCCGGTTATCTCATTCCCCCCCCCCCCCCAGTTTTCCCTAGTCTCCCGTTCCCCGGTTCTTTCCTGTTCCCCACGGTTCTTCTACAGTACCCCGGTTATTTCCTGTTCTCTCCGGTTCTTCCACGCTCCGAGTTCTCCTTGGGTTTTCGTTTATTCCTGGTCCCCCCTTTGCCACTGGTGCCCCGTCTTCTCATTATCAATTGCCCTTCTGTAACCCGGACCCTACCCCCCTCCCCTTTTAATCATTTTCCAGTTCTTCCCCTCCCCACCGATCACCTGTTCATCTATGGTCCCCCCTTTTCTACAATTTTCTCGCCAGGTTTCCCAAGTTCTTCGGTCCACCTCGTTTCCACGGCCGCCCTGATCTGCACAGTTTCTACGATCTATGGTGTAATAATATCGTCCTTGTTCAAGGTCAAAGCTTTCTATCAAAACATTAGCAATATGTAAGATGTAGGCTTCATAGAAATAAGCAAGTGGTTACATTAATTTAATGCAAGAGACATAATACCTAATACCTATCTGCCATTATTCTATAAAGTAACGGTACCGCGAGCAAGTATTTAATAAGTACGGCATTTTCTTTAAATAACCTTGTGTAATCTGTGCCAACAGAAACCGATAAATAAACAATGGCTTGTCAAAATTGAGGGCTTCTCGAAGTAACAAAGAGAAGCAATAATCACATAAGTATATATATTTATTATGTGCGATCTCTGGATCGTCAAGAGAAAACATATAATCTTTTCGATTGTTCTTTCTGCAGAACAATAATAATAAGGAATAAACAATAAATAAATAAAAAAAACAATGTTTAAGGTTACAAGCGTAAAGATTGTTATTTTGAGAAAAACCGCAGTGAAAATTTTGGAATTCAACACAAGGAAAGTAAACAAACTAATAAATAAACATTACAAGTTAACTTTTTATATTTTATTTATTTACTCTATCAAGTTTAATTTGTAGAACTCCATTTCAATTTAAAGCTTTTCTTTTATATTTCAACAATATTATTATTCAAGTTACAAACAATAAATAAAAAATTATAAGCAAGTTCTGCTGTGTTATTATTATTAGTACACGTGACAGCTGTTTCTTTTTGGCCATGTTTTTTTCTTGCATAAATCAAAACAGGCGGATGGTGTTAAGTGGGAATTTAAACCTTATCGCCATCTACGTAAGGGTTGTTATTGATAGCGGCTCAATTTAAAATATTACACGACGTAGTGCAACTCCTTAATAAATTAGCAATTCTCACTTTTCTCTGTGCAAATTCATTCAAACAAGTCCCCTTTGAAATGATTTGTCTGTACCTAAATGAACGGTTATCGGAATTTTCTGTTTAGAGGCAGTTGCCTGTATTTAGAAGCAATAATATTGACGTTCTTATTTCACTGAATCAATTACCCACCAGTCTGTTTTTGATGGAAACATGTTTTAGCACAGTCATTTCGAATGTAATGATGGTAATGAACTAATGAACATAAGATTTCTTTTTTATACCTATCTGAATTATTTAGTAATTTGTTCCTAATGAATCTCATAAGAAACTCGTAGGATTAATATAGACGGGTTTCCCGATTCTGTCTAGTCATGAACATATATGAAATCCCATTATTGTAATTTTTTGCATGGCGAAGTATCTACCTCAACTGAATTTGTTTTCTGAAACAGAAAACTCTCGTACGGTGAAACTCTGGCTTTTTGACATCTGCCAAGAATATTCCACCTGATTTCATTTTCAAAGTAATTCATATGTTGCGATAGCTTTAAAACATGCTCTAAAGTGTTTAAAAATTACCTTTTACTGTTGTCATTTTTCACAACTATTTCGAAATGAAAAAAATTCGGAAAAAAAGTGTTGAATCTCGGGGGAAGTAATGACATTGCATTGAGGTGATTTTTTAGTTAATGGTCGTTAGAATTTCTGTAGCAAATTTTTCAAAACCTTGAGTACAAAAAGGCCCATTACTTTCGAAGAAATGATTTTGCTTAATGGAAAAGCCTTTGAATTCACAATTGTATTCATAAAGGCCCGATTCTTTTACCTCCATTTTGGATCGGACGTTGAACAGACTGGGTCCTATTTTTTAATGCAAATAACGCGAGTCCCAACTGCACGGAGCCAGTAGGACTATACCGTTGCGAGGCTGAAGCAAGTGGGAAGGGGCAGGAGATAAGGAAGAGGGAGATTAAGAAGTACCTGGCTATTTTGAAACATGGTCACTAAACACATTCTGATCGGTGATCGTTCACCAGGGTGGACACTAACTGTAATTTTACGTTTATTAATTGAGAAATATCTTTTTAAATAAATAAAATGTATTCGCGCACGCCGGGATTCCAAGCCGCGATCTCTGTAAAAAATACTAATAATTCGTAAGCAGACTTATTTTCCAGGACTGTAGTGATATTACAAAGCGAGTTCCCAGTATACCGTGAGATTAATTTTTTGACAAATCCTAGTAAGGGAAACGGTCACGCCGCCTCTCGCGCTCCTCGCACTTGGTTTGTTCCTCTTTCCCTGATTGGTTGGTCTACCAATTTGAATGCCTATTTTGCCAGTTGCAATAGTTTTATAGGTTTTTATAAGCTGGTAAAATTAACTGGGAGTTTTATATATTTTTTAATTTTTATTTGAGACACAAACGGGACATTTAAAGTTCATTCTTGTGGTTAGTATAAAATAAATTTACATACAAATATAAATGTCCTAGACTAATGTGTTTGCAGCAATCACATTTGCACATTCACTATCAAAACAGTATCATTATTTTTTTTTACAAAAGTTAAAATTACAGAAATTACAAAACATAATAATTTTAAAAATATGTTTAATTAGGTAGGTAGGTATATAATAGAAAATATCAATTTTTTTTTTTTAGGTACAGAAATCGTGGAGATATCTCATGAAACAAGTTATATTATTTACAGAGACATTCTAGACATAGGATTAAAATAACCAGTGTTATTGGTAAAAGTTTCGGTCCAAAATATGTTAAGGTTTCTAGTGAATTTGGGCCTGGCATTTAACTTGATTAGATGGACTATGTTTTTTTTTTTTTGTATTAGGCAATTCACCCTAAAGAGAGTGCTATGTGCCGTTAAAGTTAAGGGAGATGGTTATAATTTTATGGGAAATCTATACGGGAATAGGAAATCTCAAATATTGAAGTCATTCAAGTCTATGAACTTGTATAGAACTGAGAAAATGCGAGAATTGTTGAGAGAAAGTAAATAAGGAATACTAAGGGGAGATTGGTGGGTGATTTTTATAAGTAAACGATAAATGCCTTTGAAGGATGAATGATTTTTACAATTAAAGAAAACGTGATCAAGAGTCTCATTTTCCATACCGCACTGGCAGAGTGGACTATCTAGGACCCGGATTTTAAACAAATGGGATGCAATGGAGCAATGACCAATTCTCATTCTCGAGATACAGGATATAAATCTTTTGGATTTTTTCTTGCCGTGGAACCAAGGTTTACTTGGAATATGATTTTGTATTCCAGCATAAAAAGCACCAGTTCGGGTTTTCGTATTAGTCCAATTTCCTTCCCAGGAGCGGATCATGTTGGATTTAAGAATTGGGATGACGTCAGAGATAGGAATTCTAAAATCTAAAGGATTAGAGCCAGAAATTGTTCCAAGTTTAGCTAGAGAATCGGCTTTCTCGTTACCCTCAATTTCTAAATGGCCAGGGACCCAAACCAATATTGTCTCGAAATTTAATTCATTTAGAGATTTAAGGGTGTTTCTGATATTATAAATAATATAGTCTTCTGGTTTATGGATATTTGAGGAAATTTTCAACACTGCGCTTAGTGAGTCAGTGCACAGTAAGGCTCGTCGAATATTGAAAAGCTGGATTTGGCTCAAAGCTTGTTCAATTGCGAAGCATTCTGCAGTAAATATGGAAATTTCTTTAGGCAATTTATAAGACAAATCTAAATCGAATTCGGGAATGTGTACCGCAGCTCCACAATCTTTGTTATCAGACTTAGAACCATCTGTGTAAATGAGAGAAAATTCTGGAAACTTAGAAGATGTAATGTTTTTAAATTTTTCCTCAACATTTTGATTAGATGAGGTTAAAATATCAGTTCGGAAGTCTGAAGTTATAACGTTGGGGATATAATTGATAGAATCAAATGGGATGGTGAAAATAGGAAGGATAGGATCTTTTTGTAGATTTTGGAGGGAAGAAGACAGAGATTTGAATGAAAGAAAACTTTTTAGAACTAGAGGAAGTCGATTTTTATCTGTCGATCTTTTTTCGTTATTTAAGTAATTGAACAAATAATCAAGGCTTTGTTCTAAAGGGTGACGCGATATAGAAAAAGATTTAGGACGGGTTGTTTCGGAGAATCTGAACAATTCATCAAATTTCAACGTTCATTTTCAAGTTCTGTGAAAGATTTTTTCAAGTTCTGTTTTCATTTCAGTTTTGTCAAGCAACTAGCCTACAATGATATAAAAACAGAACTTGAATAAGTGTTTCACAGAACCCGAAAATGAACGTTGAAATTTGATGAATTGTTCATATTCTCCGAAACAACCCGTCCTTAAAAATATATTTATCAGCTAGGAATTGTCTCCTTAAAATTAAGGGGGGATCAACACATTCTACCTGGAGAGAATTAATTGGAGAAGATTTCATCGCTCCAATAATTATTCTGAGCGCTTTGGACTGAATTCTTTCAAGTTTTTTGATGGACTATGTTACTATCTACTTGATTATTCACAATTTTGTAAAGCATTAAGAGGTCATTTAAGTGTCGTCTTTTAACTAGACTCTCTCATTTTAAATATGTAAGTCTTTGTTCGTAACCGTCTAGTAGATGGTAGACATCTGATCGATAAGAAAAAATCCGTGTAAATTTTCTTTGGACAGATTCAAGTCTAGATACCTGTGTGATATAATGTGGATTCCAGACTGTTGATCCATACTCAAGAACACTGCGGATTAACGAATTGAATAGAATTAGTAGGCTATTAGAATTCTCGAACAGTTTAGTTGATCTTACAATAAAACCAAGTGATTTATTTGATATACTAACAATGTATTCAATGTGTTGGTTGAACGTTAGTTTGTTGTCGAATATAATTTCTAAATCTTTGATCGATTCAACTGTTTCCAGATTGTGACCACATATGCTATATGAATATATAATAGGGTTTTGTTGGTGTTCTTAGTGAAATTTATAACTTTGCACTTAGCTATATTCAGTTCCATTTCGTTGTCAACACACCAAGCAACTATTTTTTATATTTTACTTCAAAACATTCAAAATTGAAGCTGCTCCAGGCGCCATTTGGCACAGGGCCGGACTCCATTCAAACGTCCTCCACGTTTGGAACTGATTGATTTCGAGCGCACTCGGTCAGTTGTTTGGCAGCACGATTGCCTACTAACCTAGCGGCTAGCTCCTACCACAAAACTTTTTTGCACGCCTATTTGGAGGCAATGAAAGTGTCGTAATAATAATATCATGTTCTGTGTTTTACTTTTATGAAATTGTTTTACCGTTTTTTTGTTAACGTTTAGGTTCATACTAAGTGAACCACCAGGCTAGAATAATAATGTATTCACACTTCTTGCCAAATTTGACATTTGCAATGTTTAGGAAGTCGATATCGATTGGTGAACCTGATTTAACCTGACAGCTAATTAACATATATTAATAATAAACGGTATTTGAGCAAATTTCGGATAGGTACAATAAATATGTAAGTACATATATACAGGGTATATAGAATCAGCACGTTTGACATCGACAGACCTACACACTTTGATCATGTCAGTGATTTTTGAACTTATTTGGAGTAAAAAATGTTAGTAGATGGCATTTTGGACTCAGCGACATTTTTAAATTAAAAAAAAGTCTGTATTTATTTCACATGTCGCAACTGAAAATAACCTAATGGCAGCATACTTATTCCTTGTACCACGTGAGAATACACCACCGCTTTCAAAGCACTGGACCGTGGTGCGACTGGTGAGGGACGGTTAACACTTTCAGACCGTGTGTGCATTTAAAGATTTGTAGATTTCGGATTTTTTTTCCTGACTATCTAGAGCAGTGGTTCTTAACCTGGGTTCGATCGAACCCCAGGGGTTCGGTGAGCCAGTTTCGCGGGTTCGGCGGAAGTCAAGACACACACATGACTCATATGATATATTCGCAGGTCTCAATCATCTCAATAAATAGATGCATGGCGGTGGAGTCAACATCATCGAAGCTGAAGAATACCTGAAGGCTTTTCAAAAAGCTACCGTTATGGAAACAACGAACAGAGAACGCAAATTTTCCCCTGCTAGACGACTGTGTAAGTAGGATCGAAGATGTATCTGGAATCGACATTTCGGTACCCGCGTTACTGAAGCAAGCAATTTTCACGCACTTAGATGAGCTTTCAAAGACTCTCGACGGATACTTCCCTACAAGAGAATCATAACCAGCATGGGCGAGACAGCCGTTTACGTTTAGTGTTGAAACAACTTATGTCAATGATAAATACCTTGATGAAATTATTGTAATTTAGCAGAGCTAGGTTCAACAGCAACTTTTCAGAACAACAACGTTTTGGTGTCAACAAATGGTAGCGTACCTTGTTATTGCTAAGAAAGCTCTTAAGATTTTCATGCCGTTAGTTACAACATATCTTTGCGAGCAATCCTTTTCGAGGATGCTGGACATAAAAACAAGGAAAAGAAACAGATTTTGTTGCGAAATGACATGAGAGTGACAATTGCCAAGGTAAAGGTCTCTAAAAGGCAACAGCAGAAGTGACATTGATTTGCAGTAAATATTCATTATTATGTTTTTGTGTGAAAATCATGTTTTAATTGTTTTGTTCTTTGTTCTTAATGTTTTTGTTATTTAATGGTTTTGTTCATTTTGTGCACCCATGTATAAATATATACCTATGTATTGAATTTGATACCTATGTATATTATTTTTTTACAATTAAAAAGGGTTCGCTGAATGCGTATATGAAACTGGTGGGGGTCAGTACCTCCAACAAGGTTAGGTTAAGAACCACTGATCTGGAGTGAATACAAATTGGTGGTTTTCTTTTACCAATTGCTGGTATAACTAGCTTTGCGTGCTATTTATATAATGGATTTTAGCTACACTCAAATTATTAGTCATCCTGATGTATTGAAAATCTTTTCAAATTATTAGTTATTCTGATTTATTGAAAATCTCTTCAAATTATTAGTCACCTGTTAGTAATATTTTTTCATCAGGAAGTTATCTCTGTGTAGCTACTAGTTCGGGCAGTAGCTATTTTTATATTTTTTTAACGTGATTTTTGTCTCTAATTTTGACCAATTTATTTTAGTTTTAAGTTTTGAAGGTATTTTTTCAATGTTTATTTTTTTGTATAATTTTTTTTAAGAAGGTATTTTAAATGTTTATTTTTTTGTGTAATTTGTTTATTAAGGTATTTTTCAATGTTTATTTTTTGTGTAATTTTTTTTAAGAAGGTATTGTCTCAGTGTTTATTTTTTGTGTAATGTTTTTTAAGAAGGTATTTTTTCAATGTTTATTTTTTATGTAATTTTTTTTTAAATTGAATGAATTGTAATTTATTTAGTTTGCAATGCACTGCAAATTTTCATTTTATGTGAAACACGCCATTTGAGACCTAACGTTCTCCCAAATGAAAGTAGCAATAACTTCTAAACTATTGAACACAAAAATGAACACCAACAAATTTCAAATAACTCAAACATCAAATGTGTTCTAACACTGCCAGTTTTAATTCAGGTATGAACGGGTTAAAATAAATTATTGATTTACAGTTTTCGTACCTATTATTACAAGTATCTTGGTAAATCAGTACATACTAATTTCGGTTGTTTGTGATGTGATATATCCATACGTGAAATTATTCACGTTCAATGAATTTTTATTTTAAATTTTTTGACTGATTGTGCAGTGAGAACAATTCAGACAAGCGATAAAGTAAACACAAAAAATATTAATTCTATATTTGAAATGTGAATTTCTTTTGTTTAGTTTTTTGACAGGTGATTTTCTTAAGTGTGGGTCAGTGCAGGTCAGTGTGGGTACATGATGGGTACATCGTGCTAACGGTGTTCATTCGACCCGTGAATTTCTTACGTCTGTCTAATTGGCCAACAAAAGTATATAATTATAATATAAATAAAATTATCAATTTTTTTTTTTAATAAATTTTATATAAAAATTCTTTATGCTTCACAAATCTCACAATTTTGATTTTCGCGGGTCTGCGCTACTATCCTTATAAATATCACCATACGCCCAACAAGATGATTCTAGAAATATTCAAATAATAAGACCAACATAAAATTGCACTATGGTCATTTCTCTGGGAATATCACAAATTTCAAGGAATAATTATTATCAAGTACCTATTAGCAGTGTGATATTCAAACTATTTTTTACCTCTGAGGATTGAGATTTCTATACAGGTAAAGAATATTGCTGAAGTAGGTAAGTATGTATTAAAAAATATATGTTTAATAATCAAAACTTAAAGAGAATGTCATCGGCTTCAGTGGCGTATCATTTCAAAAAATAAAACAAATTATTTAAATTATACATTTGTGATAAAACCCACTAATTAAATCATTTTTCATAGTTTCTAACCTAAAGTATAGAAGAAAGTGTTGTAAAAAGTTACTCTTTTACCAGAATCCTTAAATGCAACTTGTGAACTATCACAATAGAACTACAACAATACACCATCAAATGCATATTGTGATAGATCTACAACAATACACCATCAAATGCATCTTGTGATAGAACTACAACAATACTCCATCAAATGCACCTTGTGATAGAACTACAACAATACACCATCGTATGAATCTTGTGATAGAATTACAATAATACACCATCAAATGCATCTTGTGATAGAACTACAACAATACCCATCAAATGCATCTTGTGATAGAACTAGAACAATACACCATCAAATGTATCTACAACAATAGAACAATACAATATCAACTTGCTAGAAGTGTTCAATTCTTTCTATTTTTGAAAACAAACAATACAAAATAGTAATCATAGTACCTATATTAAAAAAAATACAGTGTGTGGCAAGCCTACGCACGACGGAAGTGAAACTTTTATTATTCTTCTCTCTCTCTTTTCATTTCATTCTCTCTTTTTTTCTGTCTATTGACATATTTATAAGTAGCATATGATAAAAAAAAATTAAAAGTTATAAAAATATGGGATTCGAACCCGGGTCCTGCATAACGAGTGTCGAACGCTCTGCCTCTAGACCGCGAGGAGAAATATTTCGCGCGACGCGGCGTTATCTGCCTTGATTAGTAATTTTAATGATTCAAAATAAAAATAATTAATCAAAATACCGAGCGACTCTACCGGCTCGATTTGTAAGCTATATTTCGACCAAAATATCATATAGGTACCGTAAATTAAAGTAAAGGTAAATTAACAAATTTATGTAATTTTTTAGTACATTATTACAAATCGTTGATAAATAAAAATAATTAATCAAAATACCGAGCGACTCTACCGGCTCGATTTGTAAGCTATATTTCGACCAAAATATCATCAGGTACCGTAAAGTAAATTATATTTAAATTAACAAATTTATCTAATATTTTACTACATTATTACAAATCGTTGATAAAAAAAAATTAAAAGTTATAAAAATATGGGATTCGAACCCGGGTCCTGCATAACGAGTGTCGAACGCTCGGCCTCTAGACCGCGGTTATTACGTATTCGACCAAAATATCATACAGTCAAAATATCTAAAAGTCGCAGCACGAGAGCATTTTATCACTTTAAAAAAAATTATTATTAAAAAAATCACAAAAAGAAAAAAAAAATAGTTAACGCGGGGATCGAACCTCGGATATATAGCTAAATGATCACGGTTTTTCATGACGGTCATGAGTTGGTTTTACTCCGGTCCTCGAAATTGCATAACGCGCGTAAAGAAGTTTCACTTCAAAAAACCTTTTTAAATCATTTTTTGCTGTTGTTTGTTATTTATAACATTAATATATCAATTTCCTTGAAATATTAAAGTGATTTAAGATTTTTTTATGTATTTTTCCCGTCGTCACGCATAATAAAATATATTTTTTGTAAATCTAAAATGTCTCGCATTTGTAATGAAACTCACTGGTAATGATTTATGTGCATACCTAGTAGATATCTTCAGTATAGTTTGAAGATACTTACATGATACTCATGTAAGTATCTTCAAACTCTCAAATGCATTTCAAATAAAATATTACGCTTGAAGATTAGATAGTCAAATAAAAGAAATACAAAACTGCATTTGAGGAGTGCCACCTCTAAAAACAGTTCCATGATAACTCAACACAGTGACAATTCAACACACTTTTAAAAAGTGATATAAAGTCATTAGAAACGATGAAAAAAAAATTAAACCTAACCTACTTAACCCAGTTAATGAAGTTTTTGTTTCAACACTTTCCATGACTTTTTAAAGATGTGATGAATTATCATTGTGATGATTTATCCGGTCACCCTAAAAACATATATCGATTTTCTATTTTGCATCCAGCCAGCTATTTAATTCGTCAGATACCTACTTACTGCTACTATTATTAGTAATATAATCTATTATTAGTGTTATAATCAGTCAAAAAAATAACGATTTGCGCCACTGTGCCTACGACCTGCTTTGGCTTGGCTTGAACGTTATATTAAATTTGACAGTCACTTCCCGCGCAAATACATACGTCAACCGCCATTCAATCAAAATTATGACTCCATAAATAAGTGCAAACAACTAGTTTAATAAAACACTCAATAAATTCCTAGTTAAGTGATTTACGTAATTGCCTTTGAGCCGGGAGGTTGAGGATTCGATTCCCGACGACCATTAATTTTAGAGAGGTGGGTACCAATAAATATGTTGACATTAAATTAAAAGAACACAAAAAAATATGGCCGGATTTTGTTGTTTTGACTATCAAAACTACTAATAGATAGTTGGTGATTGGTTTATTTATGGATAGTTGATTTAAGCTACTAATTTACGTTGTTAGCGAGATTATAGCATCCCTAATTGGGGTATGTTGTGGGGCTGAAGGTAGTGGAGAGGGAAAGAGGAAAGTGGGTAAGTACCTGACCTACAGATCTGGTCACCAAACACGGCTAAAGCCATTTCAAGCAGAATATCGATTCTGAATGGTGATCTTTCGCGAGGATTCTACTGAAAGTATCTACCATGATAAAACATGCTGCGAAATTTACAATATAATATTATTTTTAATGAAGAAGTTGCAGAATATTTTGCTGTGTGATTTATTTGTTTTCAAATATGAAAAAAAGAAGTGTGCCAGGGCTTGGAATATTTACTAATGAAGAAGACATGAAGGCCGCTGTCGAAGACCATTTCACCAGCAAAGTCTTTTATCTGGCTTTGAATTAGTTCAGTATGGTGAATAATAATAGTTTTCGTAAAATATTTAATAAAAATTCAGAATCGAAACATTACTGAAAATGGCTTTAGCTATGTACAACGATACCAAACTTATTTGTCCCTTCTCCTTCCCTTCAGCATCACAATATTCCCAAAATGGAGTTGCCATTTGAGACAGTTAGGATTCTTGAGCTCTTGCTGAGGTCGTTAAATGTACACCACATCAAATAAAAAGTAGTGTGTAAAAAGTACCTACCCAATTCTCAAAGAATAAAACTTGGATTATATTGATATTTTTTTATTATACACCATTTTAACATTTTTACAATAAAATTGAGTTAATTCCATTCGAATTTTATAGTCCATTACATTTTTTTTACATACAGAACATTATAATAATTTTGAACATTTTAACACATCTAATTTTGATCAACGATTAAGGAAAATACAAAAGTATTTTTCCCGTCAACAAAATTTTAATAAAAGCTTTATCCAAAGAATCCCTGTTCTGACAGAAAATGTTAAAATTAATGGGATAAAGTTTTCTGCCAGAACCTGCAAATTATATTTGTTTTAATTTTATATACATAATACGTATGCATACAGAACGATAACATTTGAAAATAAAGTATAATAATTAATCAAAATAAATGGAACATAAATTAAGAAGGTACAATATTACAATTTTAAAATTACGCGGTGAAATTCTGTCTCTGCCGTTTACGAGTTAAACAGCAGGGAGAAATTTTCAAGTCAACCGCTAGATTGATAAAATAAGTCGTCTTATTTTAATGATATTTTTTACACATTACATGCAAACAACATTCTGGTTCACTTGAGTAAATAAACTTATATACTCATTGATATTACAACATTGATTGGGACGCGTTAATGAAAAAAATGTCTTTGTAAAACACCAATACATATTATGTACTACAAAAAGCGCATTTATGAATCGTAGAGATATCTTCAGTTGATTTACTTATTCCTACAAAAGGCGCATTTACGAGTTATAAAAATGTGTTCAGTTGGTTTATATATTTTTCAAAGGAATAGTTTTATAAATCGCAGAAAGTATTTGATTTACTCGTTGGAATGGGGCAACTTTAGGTGATTTATGCATCCAAAGGGTTACAAAATTATTGATTTACAGATAAGGTACTAAATTTTGCACCGAAAAGATTGCACAAGAACGAGTATCAGGCAAGAATGTGTATTTAAATTTATATGCAACAAGAAAAGGTTGATTCTACCGTTAGCATTAAAAAAGCCAATTGGTTAGTTTTCCCATTATCTGAGAAACATCAATTGGCAGTTCCACCGTTAAAGGTTAAAAGTTCTTAAGCCACCTCCACAAACATCCGACTTCTTTTATTAAAAAAAACATTTGGGAAGGGATCATACAAAAGGACTTGACTCAAGGAAAGGACTGTCAGACGGACGAGCTTTCTGATGTGGTGGCTTCAGTTAATACTGGGAAAATCAGTTGTGTGGAGGTGCGTAATCTATCCCGTCACAGCGCACTTTTTGTGAAGACAATGTGTTTAAATTCATCAAACTTCATGAATATATGAAATATTAGATTAATGAATCATGGATCACATATTAGGCGACAGCCACTTTGATAAGATTAATGAAACAATATGATGAACAAGAATTTTGTTGTTTTTGTAATGCATTTCAGTAAGTACACAAAGGAATAAGAACGAGCGAAAACAATAAATCTGAGAAATATTGATAGAGAAATCGCTAGAGAATATAAATATGTTGATATAAATTAAATCTCTTGCTTGCCTTAAAATAAAAAATATATTAATAATAAAATTATTAAGCTAGTTCGTAAACTATTGAGGTACATTATTTAAAAAATATCAGGTTTGTAAAATTAGTTAAATTGTAAAAATAAATTTGTGTGGCATTAAAATACATTTGTAATCTTATTAATAAAACTAATGATTTACATTCAACATTTATACACCATTTAATGGTGAACAACATTCGTAGACAAGAAACAACTAACAAATAGGTTCAGAGGAATAATTATTATTGTTCCCGTAACATTTTATAAAACACTTCAGTTTTTTTCGTCATTTCTCATTATTGAGCACGTTCAACTATGTAATTCTCTAATTTCTTTTAAAGTACTCGGGCTCTTGTCTGTGAAGCGATGGTCTCATAGTCGGATCCGTGACAAGGAACAGTCTCACAAGTAGATCCATGACGAGGCGAGAGTCTCACAAGCAAATCCGAAATGAGGCATCTGTCTCACAAACAGATCCGCAGTGAGACATCAGTCTCACAAGCAGATCCATGATGAAACATTAATCTCAAGTATTTTCGTGATGAGGCGTCAGTCACAAACAGATCCGCGATGAGACATCAGTCTCACAAGCAGATCCATGACGAAACATTAATCTCAAGTAGTTTCGTGATGAGGCGTCAGCCACAAACAGATCCGCGATGAGACATCAGTCAGCAGATCCATGACGAAACATTAATCTCAAGTAGTTTCGTGATGAGACATCAGTCAGCAGATCCATGACGAAACATTAATCTCAAGTAGTTTCGTGATGAGGCGTCAGCCACAAACAGATCCGCGATGAGACATCAGTCTCACAAGCAGATCCATGACGAAACATTAATCTCAAGTAGTTTAGTGATGAGGCGTCAGCCACAAACAGATCTGCGATGAGACATCAGTCTCACAAGCAGATCCATGACGAAACATTAATCTCAAGTAGTTTCGTGATGAGGCGTCAGCCACAAACAGATCCGCGATGAGACATCAGTCTCACAAGCAGATCCATGACGAAACATTAATCTCAAGTAGTTTCGTGATGAGGCGTCAGTCTCACAAGCAGATCCGTAATGAGGCGTCAGTCCCACAAGCATATCCATGATGAGGCATCAGTCTCACAAGCAGATCCATGACAAGTGGTCAGTCTCACAGGCTGATCCGTGATGAGGCATCAGCCTCACAAGCAGATCCATGACGAGTGGTCAGTCTCACAGGCTGATCCGTGATGAGGTATCAGTCTCACAGGCAGATTTGCTATGAGGCAATGTATAGGTCATCCTTCAACCAGTGAGGGATGGTTCGGTTACCAAACTTCTTCAGTAACTTGACAAGAGCTGTATTATGCGCCATGTAGTACCTCTGCAAGAACTTGGAGGACTTCTCCTCCATGGGGGCGTAGATCCTCCCCTTGGATTTCCCCAGACATTTTGTGTGATCTCCGTTTACCAACTGGCAAAAAAAGCCTTTCTTCGGATCAAACCTGGAACCAAGGAAATACAAATAATTTCAGATAAATAAATATAGTCAACCAAGTGAATACAAATTCAGATAAAAATCATCAAATGATGTTGAATGAGAAGTCTTAACCATGAAATGTGACATACTTCAAATGTTTGGTGTAATCTATGCAGGGAGTGATCTTGAGGAACCTCTGGAGGGTGTTCATAACTAGGGCGGGGTCGGAGCGCAGTTCGGAGCCGTCGATAATGTGAAGTTGACTGGGGGTGTACTCCACGAGCCAGCGCTCCAGGTGGTGACTGTACTTGCCCGGGTTTAGACATCTATTCCTGGAACACAAATCATTACGATTAATACCCATTAATACTACTAGAATATATAAAAGACTCAATACTGTAGAAATGAGATCCAAAATGCTTGTGTGAATTGAAATCAAAAGAATACAAGGCTGATATATGAATAAGTAATTAATAAGATTAAGAAAAGGGACCCTTAGATGGCTTGTGTATGTGGAGTGGATGAACAAACAAAGGAGGTTAAGGAGAATACATGATCCAAAAGTGAATGGTAAAAGAAGTTGGGAACAAATATCATGTCTTTCCAAGGAAGGCATTATCAAGTGAATCAAATACTTGAGTCGGACTTTGTCAAGAGTCAGAATAACAGAAGAGTATGCTTGAATGCAAATGAAGCAAGGAATGTGTGCCAATAAAAGAGTTGTGTGGCGGTCCATCTTCTCTGCTTACCCCTGTGGGGAAATGGCGTGATCTTAGTTAGTTAAATCTTGGTTAAAAGTAGTGATGCCGCTGGGTACTCGGTTCCGACCCGGTTCTGACAACAAGAACCGGCTCTAATTTCAAGACGTGTAATTTTTTGAATTGTTTACTTGATGAATGCTGTTCTATTTATTTATGACCTTTTGAAATTTATCTTAGCTGTAGACACAATAAAACAATGGTAAAACGAGATGTCTTGTATTTATTCCGTCGAAACAGTCGTGTCTCGGTATAATAACACGATACGTTATCCCACACTATGCATCCAGCGCTGTGAGTCACTGTTGTGACTAGACTGCTGACTGCTGTCGACTGCGAGCTAGCCGCGTGAACCGACGGGCTGCGTGTCTCCCACTACCCCCACCCTACACAGTCATGCGCACAAACCAAAATTCGTCTACCACACGCTCGCCCAACGTGTGCTAATTAATCAGTGTGTTTTTTATAATTGTCGAGTGATTATTAAAACAGCAGCTACAATGACGAGTGCAGTAAAAAGAAAGGTGTCATTTGTTTGGGATTTTTTTAAAGAGCTACCAGAAGAACAAAAAGTGCTGTGTAGTCTTTTCAATTTGTGTCTCGGTTCGAAAGCTGATTGGTTTCACCCGTTGGTCCCATCCTCCAATACATGGCGGCAAAATTCAAATACACGCTACAGAAATCGGCGGGGTTTTTGAATGTTTAAAAACTCGGGTACCCGCCCGGTTCCTCAAACGGGTACACGGTTCCCGAAAATGAGACCCGGCGGCATCACTAGTTAAAAGTGAAGTTTTGAAGAGCCTATTAACACGCAGGTATTTATTTCCTCCTTACTATTAAACGTATATAAAATTTTGCACAACTGATAAAAAACCATTTATCCCAGATTAATTAGTAAGGCCCTCTGTTTATATTAAATAGTAAGTAACTAAATAACCATCACACCGTTTCCACGCAGGGGTAGGCAGAGAGGACGGACCGCCAAACAACTCGGTCTTGGCACACACTCCTTGCCTCATTCACATTCATACATACTCTTCTATTATTCTGACTCTTGACATGGCCCGACTCGAGTATCTGATTCACTTGATCGTGCCATGTCTTCCTCGGGCGTCCACGACTTCTGCTACTATTCACATTCACATCATATATTCTCCTTACACTCCTTTCTTCGCTCATTCGCTCTACTAATACTATTCGGCATTAAATAGTAAATATGTAATAAATCTTACCTTAAATCTCTAAGAGCTTTGGGCGAAGTATCATTAGCTGTTATTATTTCATAGAAAGTGTAGTTATTGGCTACCACATCTCCATGATATTTGATATGCTGATACCATGAGTAGGCTCTGAAACAATGGAATTATATTATATTACAGTAGAACCCCGTTAATTCCAACCCCAATAATTAGAAAAAAACGCATAATTCAAAAATTTTCCCAGAAAAATTTGTTCGTGTAATTCGACAAAATGTGCGGTGAAATCTTGATGACATATAGTATTTTTACGAATTTACTTTGAATATCTGAATTTAAAAAGCCAGCTGCGGTGGAAATTGCCCATGAAATTCCAATTTATGCGGAAGTCATATTATGATTTTACCTTGATGATACTACCCGAATATGATACTACCTAAAAGGAGCATCCGAAGAACTAGATTTTCGGGTTGTTTTTCATCTTAAAATTTCGAATTCCGTGGGTATTTTTGATGTCCTGTGGATTTCGAATTAACGGGGTTCTACTGTATAGTTAAAATCTCTTAAAATTATTATTTTCAAAGGATCGGAAAATTAAATGTGTTCAACAGTGAAACCCTCTTATAAGGTTTTCCTAACCTTAAAAGAATAATTTGGAAAACCTTATACAAGAGTTTTACTGTATTTCAGTGTTTTATACGTGTTACAGTGGATGTTACCTTTTGGCAGGGGAGATAAGGATGGTGACTAGTTTAGCATTGGGCAGGAGAGCGTGTGCCCGTTTGGGCACAAGTTCCCCGTCAAAGTAGGTGGCGGACTTCTCAAATGTGTAACGACTCGTATTCCCTTGTAGAGGAGGAAAGAAGTTCATGTACCTGCGAATACACAAAACAAACAATTAAAAACGCTTCTATACAGGCCACAAAGAATTTAATAAATTAAATTGTTGCATATAAAATGTACACACATTACTGAAAAAGTTAATTTTTACATATCCATAGATATAAAGGTTACATATTGTTCATTTACATATATTATTTAATATTCAAATTTCCTTGAATCATAATTATAAACATTAAATTTTCTTCATCCTGATGCTCAACACTATTAAACACAAGCGCCAGCTTCTATAGAAGAGAAACATTAAAAAAAACAAAAGCAGTGAAAACTAGTTTTATGAATTATCTTAATTAACATACACTATTATACTCTGTAAATTGATTAATTATTTAATAAATAAAAATAAAATATATATACAGGGAAAGAAAAAAAAAAATTTAAAGACACCAATTCTCGTATCACAAAGAGGATTGTACTGTACTTTGTCTTCTGTGACATTTCATTTGTAGTGTAAAGTAAGGTAAGCCACAAATAAATAATTTAAATTCTAGTTTTTTCAATGTTTCCATAACTCGGAACAAATAGCATGGACAGATTTGAAAAAAAATCACAAATACACTTTCTCATGAGTACAAAGTGTGGAATTTAACTGACTTTCGTTAATTTAAAATTTTTATTTTTCATTGATTGAAAACATTTTCACTGTTTTCTGACTTCACATTAATTTTAGCATCGTAAATGCCAAACCAGTTCCATGTTAACTCAACACAATGACAGTTCAACACACCTTTAAAAAGTCATTAAAAGCGATGAGGAAAACTAATCTAACCTATGTAACCTAGTTTTTGTTTCATCACTTAAAAAATTGTAATTGTGTTGAGTTATCCAGTTACCCGTTGATAGCTCCATTATAAACACTTCATATTTCTAATAAACGACACATGTAACAGACATGGGGTAATACACCATCCTCTCGATAGCTTATCCATAGTATAATGTACATTTATAAGTCTGAGTTTACAATTCAGTACTTGAACCTATGAATAGTGGCCATGTAACAGATAAGTTTGTCAAATTTTCTACCTTTGTGAGTATTTATTTGTTTAACTATTGAAGACAATATTAGCGATTTCTAAACGAAAATCTGAAAAGGATACGGTCACATCTAGGACACGAACCCAAGACCCTTGCCTTGCCGGGGCACTGCTCTACCACGGAGCTAATGGGACCCTATCTCCTTCGGTCACTTTTAACTGTATCATACTTCGAATAAGAACTACCAACATTGTCTTCATTTTTTCACCGCACATTTTTATTGGCAACTATCTTTATGTATGATCGCAAGATTCAACCCGAACTAAATGCAATCTACACAGCGTCTTTTTAGATAAACCTATCTGTGTTGTTTTATTTTAATGTGCGACATCTATTGACTTTTCTGCAAGTCTAGGATGAATATTTATTTTTTGGAATAACTTTATTGAGTAAAACTCAAATTTTAATATTTTAACCATTGAAGATAATATTAGCGATTTCTAAACAAAACTCTGAAAGAGAAAAATCAGAAAAGGATACGGTCACATCTAGGACACGAACCCAGGTGTGAACCCAGTCCTAGATGTGACCGTATCCTTTTCTGATTATTCTGTTTCAGATTTTTGTTTAGAAATCGCTAATATTGTCTTCAATAGTTAAAATATTAAAATTTGAGTTTTACTCAATAAAATAAATATTTATTTGTTTATTTAATAATATAGGTCATCCTACGGATAAGCTATCAAGGGAATGGTGAAATACCGCCATAGTGTTGACAACAAAGCTGATATCCCTTTTTGTATGGCTTAATATCGTTGTGCATTCAGGAGTTCAGGACAAAACATATACAAAGTGTACTGCCTTCCGTGAGAGTCACAAGGAATACACTGTGTTTTTATTTATCATGGCAGTATAACACAGCTCTGGAGCTCACAATTGTACAGTTATGTTGTCTGAAAGAAGGGAGGGTGAAATTTTTTTATTTATTTTCCCGGTCCCATAGGAATCCAAAGCTAAGCCTCAAGTACAGAAAGTTCAGGATTTTGAAGGAAAATATTTCAGAGCTGAAAAGGATATACAGTAGAACCTCGTTAATTCGAACCACGATAATTCTAAAAAACGAAATTTTCGCCAAAAAAATATCCACAGAAAATTTTTTTCATACAAAATGGTTTTTTAATTCGAAATTGGTTAATTCGTAATTTATTTTTGTCCGCACACGAAAATTTGTTATGTGTAATTCGAAAAACTTCGATTTTTCGAAAATAAATCATAAAATTTCGTAAATCTGAATCTAAAAGACCGCCATAACGGTAAAATGCCGAAAAGGGTATTTTTAGGTAGTTATACATCGCCCTAATTATTATTATTATTTTGTAAATCGGAATCGATTTACACTGGAATGTCGTATTTTTTCCAATTTATTCCGAATATCCGAGTTTGAAGGGCCGAGAAAATTCGTTTTACGCGGAAATATGCCGTAGTTTTATGAATTTACACCAAATATCTGAATTCAAAGGGTCGGCTGCGACGGAATTCGAACGCGAAATATCAATTTACGCGGAAATATGACACATTTTTACGAATATACTTCAAATATCTGAATTTAAAAGGCCGGCCGCGAAGGAAATCTGCCGAGAAAATTCGATCGCGAAAATACAGGGTGTATCGGCATGTACCCGACAAACTTTAACCAGCTATTCCTTAGCACATTTGGAGTAAAAAATGTTATGGGCACTTTGCTGTCCGGGAACATTTTTTTTAATAAAAAATTACTATTCATATTTTCATCACATGTCACCAATGTTTTATCCTTTGTCAAAGTTTGAAAATCAATCTGGCAATATTTTGTTCGAGTTTCGTTGAATAATGTACGTACGTACCTACGTTGGCGCGCTTTTACAATCACAACGAAATGGCACGGCACCATTCGTCTCATTTTTAACTACATATTATTATTTAGTGTGTACGAAAGAGCGAGGACACTTTTTGACACACTTGCTAATAACAGCTACTGAACACGAGATACAATGCAAATGACAGTGACGGAGTGTGGATTTTTTATTTATTTTTTGTTTTTAATGGAAAAAAAATGTTACCGGACAGCAAAGCGCCCATAACATTTTTTACTCCAAATGTGCTGAGGAATAGCTGGTTAAAGTTTGTCGGGTACTTGCCGATACACCCTGTATATCGTATTTTTATGAATTTATTATAAATATCTGAATTTAAAGGGTCGGCCGCGACGGTAATCGGCCGCGAAATTTCGATTTACGCATAAATATATCGCATTTTAAGAATTTATTTTGAATATCTGAATTTCAAAGATCAGGCGCGACGGAAATCGGCTCCGAAATTTCAATTTACGCGGAAAATATCGTATTTTTTAATAAATTTACTTCTAATATCTGAGTTAAAAGATCCGGCGCTACGGAAATCGGCCGAAAAATTTCTATTCACGCCGAAATTTGACGTATTTTTACGAAATTTACTTCAAATATCTGAATTTAAAGGATCGGCCGCTACCGAAATCGGCCGCGAAATTTCGGTTTACGCATAAATATATCGTATTTTTCGAATATCGGAGTTTAAAGGACCAGCCGCGAAAATTTGATTTACGCAGGTGTGGTATTTTTATGAATTTGCTTAGAATAACTGAACTTGAAGGTCCGATCGCGACGGAAATCGGCTGCAAAAATTCGATTTAAACGAGAATAATTGGTATTAATACGAGTTTACTACAAAGATACCACCCGAATTTGAAGGGGCAGCCGAGGAACTCGATTTTCGCCGTTTTTTTTTTTTTTTTTAGTTCATAAAATTTCGAATTACGTGGTATTCGTTAATTCGAAATTTGATGTCCGCTGGATTTCGAATTAACGAGGTTCAACTGTACAAACATTCAACCAAGAATTATTGCCGACCTCCGATAGTATAGCATACTTGGCACAACTTGGTGTTTTACTTATTGGACCAAATGCAAAATAGCCGTCAATGGATCACATATATGCGGAATCCGCGTAGATGAGGGTAAAGACATAATATGTCCATCAGTGAACTCACCAATCCAGTCCTTTATAATAATTATTGGCATTGAAGAACTGAATCTCCTCGTAGGTGGTGGGACTGGGCAGGTTGCTGGACAGCACGGGGTGCATGCTGAGGAAGGAGTAGAGCGCCGTGGTGCCCGTCTTCTGCGGCCCGATGACCAGGAAGTGTGGCAGTGCGGAGCACGACTTGTTGCGTGACCAGATGCGCTGATGGCGCACATCATCACACGGGTTCTGGGGGAATTAACCGACATGAAGCATGCGAAATTTTTTTGTTTTTTTTGGAATAGGTATACGGTGAAACCCTCATGTAAGGTTTTTCAAGGAAAGGAAAAAAAGTTATTATTAGGGAGAATTTTATATTAAGGAACCTTATAAGAGGGTTTTACTGAATTTCATTATAAAATACACAGGGGAAGGAAAATATTTAAATGGTGCATGTCTTTGGGAAAATTAAGGATATCTTTGTTTGGTAGATAGTATTCTGAATTAACAGAAGCAAAGATAATCATTGGACAGGTTATAATATTACAGGGCAGAAAAATTAAATACATACAGTGAAAATCTCTTATAAGGTTTTACAAGGGGTTTGAAAAAAAACTTCTTACATGGGAAAACCTTCAATGTGGGTTAAATTAGGCAATTAAAAAAAAATTGTCTTTTAAGGACTAAAAACAGAACTTATTAAGCACGAAAACTTCTCACGTGGAAACCGTATAAGTGGGTGTCACTATTGTTGTCTATTTTTTGGCAGGAAACTGAAAACCTTGACAATTGTTTGCTATAGAGGTTTTCAATGCAAAAGAGCATTAGAACATAAGGAACAGAGGTGATTGTAGCCTGGTGGGGAGTATGCTCAGTTAGCAGATTCTAATTCTACCCAATATTCACACCAGATACCAACTTACTGCCTTTTCATGAATTCAAATAGATAACAGCGAAACTCGCTTATAAGGTTTTCCAAGGATCTATTAAAAAAAACTTCATAAGCATGAAAACTTCTGTTTCACTGTATAAGGCAACTGACCCCCCAAATAGGATCCATCTCCTCGGGGTGCAGCTGAAAGTACTTCTGTGCCAGCTGGAAGGGTGGGACGGAGCTGAGGCGCAGGTGCGTCCAGCAGCGGATGAACTTCAGCACCGACTCAAACGTGTACAGCGCCAGGCGGTCGTTGCCGTAGTTGGACATGTGCGTCATGAACACGTTTATCTGAGAATTACAATTTACAAAATTAGCTTTCTTATCGTTGTTCTGCTAACAATTTTAATTTGATGTTACGGGCACTTTAAACAGTTATGACTTAGCAAAAGAGTGTTGAGTGTTGTGTTGTCTAATTTAATATTTCATTTCATGTTTTCTTATTTATCATTTCAAAATTAACTTCATTTTTTCTAATCTCGATGTGTAGAATCCTTTACATTAAATTCGCCTCTGTGTGTCACCGTTCCTTTCATCTTTTCTATGTATTGTCTGTTTATGCTACATTTTGTCTATGGGTTTTTATGTCAAAACAATGGGATTGGGTTAAAATATGAAAATCACTGTCATATTATTGTATCCTACCCTTTTACAAAATTCACTTTCATTCGACACCTTAAAGCCTAACAAGTGTTTTTAATAACAACATCTCGCATCTCATCCATCTCTCTGTGTGCGTATCCCTGCGCAAAGAAACGAAGGACTTGAAGAAAAGCAGCTCGCCTCACAACCGACGACAGAAGTCCTGGATACGAACGCAGGGAGCGTCCAAACAGAACTTTTGACAAGTTTCGTAACTTACGTGGTAAATTCGGTTTCTTGAAAAAACGGAACATTCAAGAAAAGGAACAAATAAACAACAAACCAGTTAGTGGGAGATAAATACTATGGTTTTCCACCCAGTTTAATTCCCCCGCTAGGTAAGTCCTGCCATCATTTCATAAGCAACATTTTCCGCTTATGATAATGAGATTAGGAGTTTTTCAAATATTTTACAATTATTCGCAATCCGGAAATATTTGTTTTAAAAAAATTTTAAAAAACCTATCCCATTATTTTGTCATGTTCTGTTCTGTCACCTTTCTGTTTTACACAATTACAGATAAATTCGTATGGAATTGGCTCAAGGCTATGCAACTTCCTGACAAATAGAGTGAATGTGGCAACCTTTTATTTATTGCTCGGTATTGGCAATGATTTGGAGTAAAGTTTTGAAATTGTGAATTCCAGGATAAACATTGACTTTTCTCTACTTTCTATAAATATAATACGCATTTATTATACATATAATAAACCTTCTGGAAGAAATTTTCTAAATGATAGTGAAAACAAGCGCACAAACAGACAGATGCGGATAGCGACTTTATTTTATACTATTTAGAGAAGCGGAGACGGTTTACGGATAGTTCCCGTGAGTATTCGGGCTATGGACCTACTATCACCCATTTAACTCATTCCTTTAACAGTAACCCGGTACCTTTTGTAAAGTTCCCCAGGGTTATCAATGGATATTTGGCTATATCTACTGGTTCCTCAATGTGTCTTAAAAGGAATTGGTAACCTTTTACTACAAAATGTATTTTTCATGAATCATGTATGAGAGCAACAATGCCGCTTTAATAGTCCGTGCAGTTTGGTCGTAGTTCGGCGACAGTCCATACCATATCTCCCTATGATTTTATTATCTATGGTAGGTAGGATGTGTAGTACTTACAGGGTTATAGACAATGGTTTGGAATAACTCCCCGCCCTGAATGGACTCGTCCAGTTTGTCCCTCCCCCCGGGGTAGCGATCGATGAGGAGCGTGTGGGTGAAGAGGCCGCACGTCTGACGCGGCAGCACCATTATGTTACGGTGGATGAAGCCACGTCTTAACCTAAAAATTACATTGTACTACATATTAATACTCCATCATATAAAATTTACTCCAAAACACACAATCAAATTATGTATATGAATAAATTCAACATCTTTTCTATTGTAGACAGATGACTTCAAATTAGGCTTCCTCCTTTTTATTAAGCTAAACTGTGAGACAGTTTTGCGGTGTCCGTTATTGTGGTCAAGGTTTCATGTTCTGTTTTACCTGATTACTCATTGTAACGTTGGCTTGAAGAGAAAAAATAAAATGGTTCAATATCCCAAACTCAAACAAATACCATAGCGCCCTTGAGGTGATTTTCACAAAAACAGGATATTAAAAAGCTCCATAATTTGTGATGGAATTTCATTATTGCGAGCTGAAAATAGTTCCTAACACATATAGGGTGCTCGTAGATAAAGTGCGCTAAGTTTGGGGGGTGATTGATTCTACATGATTTTAGAAGTAAAAAAAGAAAAATAACTTTTTATGGAATTCGATAAAAAGTTATTTTTCGCCATGTCACCATGTACACCTAATGACTTTATTGTTGGGTTTTTTTCTTTCTTGCTAACACATTTGACGTATTTTTGAGTTTTTTTTTTTAATGATTTCAATTTTAATAATGCAATTGAAAAGAAGATAAAAAAAACCATATAATAAAAAATTAATAATTTTTAAAAATTAAATTAGATCTTGCTCGAAGCCAGGTATGTAGTTAAATAAGTGATAAATTTTAGATGAAAATCAATTGGAAACCGGATTAAACAGAACAGTGACAAAATAGAACATGATAAAAGAATAAGTTAGTTTATTTAGGTTAGTTTAGGTAAGTTTGTATTAAGTTGGGTTAGGTTAGGTTAAGTTGGGTGTGTTTGTTTGTTCTGTTTTGTCATGGAACCAAATCGATCATTAGCCTCACCTGGCGGGCCGCAGATGAGGGTACTCCTCCGTGCTGGTCACCTTGACGCCCCAAACTTTCTTCCAGGCCGTGTAGAGCAGCTCGTGCGCAGGGTACACGCCCGAGTGGTGCGGTGACACCGAGTAGCCCGAGTCCACGGGAATGCCGTGCGTCAGCGCAAACTCCCGGTTCAGGTTCATCTCATACTCTAGCTGCGTCAGGTTGTCGTACAGGTGCGGCTGCTGGTGGTTCCACATGTGCGAGAACCTGGGGATGAATTTTAAAATGAGAAACTGAGAGAGGATGTGAGAAAGATCAGCCTTTCAATGGATACAAAATGCCGACGGTGGTGAGGAATAATATATCACTTTCAAAACAAATTAACAATAAGTTCTTACACCATGATATTTGCAAAGCTTTTTGAACTTATAAATGATTACGAAATTAACTTCATAGTTACACTTATAGCATCTAGACCAGGGGTGAAATTTTTTTTTACTACGGTCCGGATGCTGTGAGTACGGTCTTTTTGAGAAAAGGATGGAGTGATCCTGTTTCCATTGTAAGAATGAGTCGTAGAAATTACTGTGTACGTACACATAAAAAATTAATAATTTGTAATTATTGGTTTCATTTTTAAAAGCATGGAATTATCAAGTATCAAGTTACCCTTTGAAAGACGGGTTAAGCAATAATGAAGTAAATATATAAGCAATAATGAAGGCTCTAAAAATACAATAGAATTCCACAACAAACAGTTACAAAAAAGGACTAATGGCTACTCTAAAACTGTACATCAAACAAACAATGTGTACCACATGAATCTCTTGGCGTGCTCGAGGATCATGTCGTCCCCGCGGTTCTCTTCCTCCGTGCCATGGTGGAAGTACTTCCCGCTGAAGCCGAGGTTGAAGCGGAAGCCAGGCACGTACTGCCGGATCCTTGTCTGCGTGGAGAGCAAGGCCTGCACGTCGTCCGTTCGCAGACGTATTCCTGAAAATATTAACTAGGTCATGTTATATGGTTCCATGACGAAAAGCATCAGAAAAAAAACCTAATATTTTATTGGTTCTGTCTTGTCACTGTTCGGTTTCATCCAGTTACCTCTTATAGCTAGACCGCAAGCAAAAGAAGGTGCGCAGAAGCACGTCAAAGGGCGTGATTTATAAGTGGCTCGCTAGAGATGGTTGGAGGCTTGCCACGCAACACTAGTCTACCACTTCATTCCGGACAACTAGGGACAGTCTTTTGTTTTCAGTCGAACTATAATAAGGTGATGAGTTTAATTAAATTATAACTTTTAACAATCTCCGTGGCAGAGAGATAACTACTTTAACAATGAGATGATATTTTAAAATAATTTTAAATGGTTCTACTTTTTTATGTGAATATCGTCAAGGGTCCCAACGTTTCCAAACTATCTGGAGCCAGTGGGACTATGCCATCCCCAATTGAGATATGCTGTGAAGCTGTAGAGAGTGGAGAAGAGAAGGAGATGGAAAGAGGAAGGCTATTCAGATCTGATCACTAAACATAGCTAAAGCCATTTCAAACAATGTTTCGATTCTGATAGGTAGTCTTTTATCAGGGCGATACTGGGAATATCTACCACTGTATTGCGATTATCTCGAAACTGTTTCATTGTGGGTTACCAATCTTTTTTACACTACTTCAATTTACATAACCCAATTTAAATAAAATAATATTAATATATGCATAATGTATTTGCACCTGATTCCTGAATTGTAAATCTATTCATATAAAGAAGAGTGTCTGTGGTAGGCGGCTGCGTAGCAGATAATAGGCGGACAAATCTACAGTTTTATTCCGAGCTTGATCAAATTTTGCACACTTGACCTGAAGAGAAAGGTTACAAAAAAACTCTAGTATTATATGTTGTCCTCTCAGCATCACCCAGGTAGAGTCAGAATTGAAACTTTGCTTGAAGTGGCTTTAGCTGAATTTGGTATACAGATCTGAATAGCCAGGTGTTTCTCAACCTTCCCGTTAACTATCTCCTTACCCTGCACACTTTCTTCAATCTCACAACATAAACCAAATCGAGGATGTCACAGTACCACGAGCTCGTGGGCGATAACGAAATTTACAAAATTCACTTTCAAATCATACCAAGATATAATAATCACAAAAGCACCGTCAATAAATCAGGAAAAACCATAAAAATATTTCATTTATCCAGGAAGTGATGAATGGATGATTGCCGTGTGTTTATTTATAGAAATAATCAGACTATTCAAATATGCAGGCCGGTCGGATAACTCCTACTCTGTCCAAAATTACCGGGTACGAGGCCATTAAATGCCAAAAGACACGATTATCTTTTATTCTTTAAAAACAGTGCAAATGTGCCATTCGATCCGTCTAATAGTGGGTCAAAGCGAAATTATAATTAATTGTTGAAAATAATGTGTACCAATAATTTTCAATGAAAGTATGAAACAGAAGAATGAATGAAAGATTTGAAAATAATAATATTTATAGCCAAAAGAAATGAGATGCCTTATGTGTATGTTTGGTAACACCATAAAATTGTGTGATGGTAAATTGAATAAGGTAAAGAAAAATACTATACATATTGGCACCATTTCATCAATGAAACTGTTGGCTGTCCTAAAACGGGAAATTCTTCCTAGTTGGATAGTCAAAGTACGGCATTTGGCAAATATATTTTTTGTAGTAAATCTATATAAATAAAAATGTAAATGTTTGTTTGTTCAAAATCTTAAATTTCCGAAAGTTCTTCACCGATTGCTTTGAACTTTTGTCGAATAAGTGTGTTTTTATGAACATTTAATGTATAGATGTCACCTGTGACAGGTAAAAATATGCTTTTTTTCGAAAAACAGCGCCATCCGTTGGACGTAAAAGCAACATGCGCTATTATCAGCACAGACAGACTGAGCCACAGCAACGCGTGGCGGGGTACAGCTAATAAGTAAATAAAATAACTGGATTCCAATTCTCGAAAATTTCCCACTGCAACCCAGTCATACCCAAAAGATTCAGAAGAACAAAAGGATAATAGTAGACATGACTAGTGTTCAATGACGACTTGCCTCTTTCCCCAACAAAGATATCATCAATGTCCACAAGCAGCATCCTTTCTAGGCTGAGGCTGAGCTGCCCATGGCTAAGGTAGCTCAGTGAGTCAAGGAACAGCAGGCGGTGCAACCAGAAGCGAAGCCCGGAGCCAAACAGCACCCTCTGAATGGAGTCCAGGTGCCCGTGGTCTTGGATCACCGTTGTAAGCAAAGTCCTGTTCCCTGGAAAAAGAACACAAATTTTTATTAGATTAAACAACGAAAAACATGACGAAGTGGTGTGCCATAGTGGATTCAACTACAAAGAATCTTCGAATTGTGCATGAAATTAAGCTGACATTTCGTGTTCACATCGAAGGGGTGTTAGCTTTAAAAATGTTAGGGTTTATTCTCCAAACTATCAGAAACATCCATAATCTGAGAATTTTATGGTACTCTTTAGTCCGCAGTAGGCTGGAGGAGGCTCGGCTTCCTGGAACCCTCAAAGGGTGCAGTGCTCCCTCGTGTTAGAGAGTTCAGAAAAGTTTATAAGATTTCTTTACACGAGGGAGTGTGAACACTCTCCGTGGCTCTACCGGATGAACTTTCGTCTGGGCACGCTCGGACTTGTTCAGGCTGCTGTGAGGCAATATCGAGAACTCAATTCGCAATTTCGGAGCCCATGAGTCTATATGTTACTGATGACTATTTTTGGACAGTTTCATCACAGATAATTCTATCTTCCTGTCTGTAAGACCAATGTTAATGGTTCTCCCGGTGGGGAGGAGTATATTGTTCCTGAACCAAATCTCTTCCGATATCGACATATACAAGGGAAATCCTATGGATTATTATTATTATTATTAAGACATGTTTTACGTCAGTGAGGAGAGATTCAAAAGGGAAATCATATGGATTATTCCGATATCGACATGTTTTACGTCAGTGAGGAGAGATTCAAAAGGGAAATCCTATGGATTATTCCGATATCGACATGTTTTACGTCAGTGAGGAGAGATTCAAAAGGGAAATCCTATGGATTATTCCGATATCGACATGTTTTACGTCAGTGAGGAGAGATTCAAAAGGGAAATCATATGGATTATTCCGATATCGACATGTTTTACGTCAATGAGGAGAGATTCAAAAGGGATATCCTATTGATTATTCCGATATCGACATGTTTTACGTCAGTGAGGAGAGATTCAAAAGGGAAATCCTATGGATTATTCCGATATCGACATGTTTTACGTCAGTGAGGAGAGATTCAAAAGGGAAATCCTATGGATTATTCCGATATCGACATGTTTTACGTCAGTGAGGAGAGATTCAAAAGGGAAATCCTATGGATTATTCCGATATCGACATGTTTTACGTCAATGAGGAGAGATTCAAAAGGGAAATCCTATGGATTATTCCGATATCGACATGTTTTACGTCAATGAGGAGAGATTCAAAAGGGAAATCCTATGGATTATTCCGATATCGACATGTTTTACGTCAGTGAGGAGAGATTCAAAAGGGAAATCCTATTGATTATTCTGATATCGACATATTTAACGTCAGTGAGGAGAGATTCAAAAGGGAAATCCTATTGATTATTCGGATATCGACATGTTTGACGTCAATGAGGAGAGATTCAAAAGGGATATCCTATTGATTATTCCGATATCGACATGTTTTACGTCAGTGAGGAGAGATTCAAAAGGGAAATCCTATTGATTATTCCGATATCGACATATTTCGCGTCAGTGAGGAGAGATTCAAAAGGGAAATCCTATTGGTTATCGAAAGGTCTTTCCTCATTGACAAGATCTTCACCACTGCCTGAAATGTTTTGACCTGCGTACTTACCTTAAGTGTGTATTACATATTTGTAAATCTCTTTATTTTTGTAAATATTATATGTAATTTCTTACATGTATTATGTACATTTATATAAGTTTATACATACAGTAAATTTAATTAAAAACAAAACATTATTATTATTAACGGGTAGGCAGTCCAAGGTAAGGAGGATAGGAACAGGAAGGGAAGACGTGAGGGAATGGAGGTGAATTGCTAAAAACTGGAGTCCGTAGAGCATTTGTTCTGATTTGAAACCTTCCACCCACAGACATAGGAATTAATAGACGAGAAGATATGGGCGAGGGGTAAAATCAACTGTTGAAGAACGAAGGGAGTGAAGCTGACTGTGATTCGTCAATAAATCAATCTGACAGTAAATAGGCATCTCGCATTATAATATCACCATTTACTTCTTAAAAGTAAAATCTGCTTTGAATGAATAGACATTTTTACATGGGAGCGCAAATTACTCGCCACGTTATGAACAAATTTGCGAAGTCCAAATTCGGCAAAGTAAGGCAGCTTCTATTTTCAGAGTCGTAGTTAGTTTCAGAGTATTTAGTTAAGACACTTTTATAAATGTTCATAATTTACTTCCCAGCAACCAACCAGCTTTGTGTTTCGCGTCCAGACGTTTCTCGATGTGATAGTAACAACTGATTCATATTATACGATGTGAATATGCTTAAAATAAAGTAAAATAATGCTTATATATGGAATGTAATACGACAATTGGGTTTATTCTCTTTTTTCACATCTATTTTTACCAGTTTTCATAGTACAAGTCAAAATTTTGCCGTGTTATTTAGTAAAATGAACCGATGATGCCTCGACCATAGTTCGCACAAGAATGATGACGTCACGTTTTCAAATTTCATTTGAGGCCATACGCGAGCCCAGCCGGCTCAATGGAACCGGTATGGGGAGTGGGGATAATACGCTTTTAATCACTTAGGGCAGGTCTACTAATATTCATATATCTATGCTTCCACCATAAAAGGATAATATTAATAATATTTGACTAATTTATATAGCGCCGTTTTCGTGAGAAATCACCTCAAGGGCATGTAAAAGGTTTAAAGATTTTAGCATGTATAATACAGGGTATTCTATTACTTTACCTTCAGCAGTATTCTATCACTTTACCTACAACAGTGTCTTGTAACATTATAGCATGTATAATGCAGGGTATTCTATTACTTTACCTACGGCAATGTCATATAACATTATAGCGTGTATAATGCAGGGTATTCTATTACTTTACCTACAGCAATGTCATATAACATTATAGCGTGTATAATGCAGGGTATTCTATTACTTTACCTACAGCAATGTCATATAACATTATAGCGTGTATAATGCAGGGTATTCTATTACTTTACCTACAGCAATGTCATATAACATTATAGCGTGTATAATGCAGGGTATTCTATTACTTTACCTACAGCAATGTCATATAACATTATAGCGTGTTTAATGCAGGGTATTCTATTACTTTACCTACAGCAATGTCATATAACATTATAGCATGTATAATCCCGGGTATTCTATTACTTTACCTACAGCAATGTCATAAAACATTATAGCATGTATAATGCCGGGTATTCTATTACTTTACCTACAGCAATGTCATATAACATTATAGCGTGTATAATGCAGGGTATTCTATTACTTTACCTACAGCAATGTCATATAACATTATAACGTGTATAATGCAGGGTATTCTATTACTTTACCTACAGCAATGTCATATAACGTTATAACGTGTATAATGCAGGGTATTCTATTACTTTACCTACAGCAATGTCATATAACATTATAACGTGTATAATGCAGGGTATTCTATTACTTTACCTACAGCAATGTCATAAAAGATTATGGCATGTATAATGCCGGGTATTCTATTACTTTACCTACAGCAACATCATAAAACATTTTGTCAATATTTGTCTGTACTTATGGATTTCAAAATTTAAGAAGGAATATGACATGGTGTTGAATCATAAATTGATTAAAATGTTTTTATTTGCTTATTTTTTTAATGAAAAAAATATATCCTAACGGATATTGCAAATCACAACATATGTTTGTCATTGAAATTTACATGACAAATATTAGTTGAATATTTTTTGAGATTTTAGGTAAATAACTGATAAATTGATAACAGATAAACTGCAATCAGTTACAGTTAAAATAATAATATTTTGTTCAAAATCCATAAAAAAAAAGGTATTTTACAGTTCAACAAACTGTAAACGTTATATGAAATATGCCGTAATCAGAGAATAATACTGCTTTTGATAATAAACAAAACTCTAACCATATTTGGGGAAATAGCTCTTTAACGTGCATTTCTTTATGTGAATACCGCTCAAGAGTCCCAACTGCACCCAACTGCCCCAAGCCAGTGGGACTAAGGCAGCCCAATTAGGGTATGTTGAGAGGCTGAAGGGAGTACGGAGGGTAGGAAGAGGGGAAGAGGAAAGTTGGGAAAGAAAGTACCTGGCTATTCCTTTTATTTCTTGTCACGAGAAAAAGTTAAGCCATTTGAAGCAACGCTTCGATTCAGAATGGTGGTCTTCCATCAGGGGGAAATGAGAGTATCTACCGCACTCAAAAATATATTTGTTGCAAACTTTAATTAAGTCACATCACTGAAAATAAACCTACTTAGTTGTCGGCTGCCAGCCGACATGATAAGACGTGCGCGCGGTGTATTTTCGTGAGCAAAACTTGACACGTGATATTGTTTCTTGTGATTATTCGATAAACAAAACATTTAAATTCACGTTTTCATAAGATTTTTACTGTTTTCCGTTTTTATTTTACTATAAAATAACCATTGCAAATTCACATAACCTAAAATGGCGGGAACTTGGCGTGATATGGCATCTGAATACCAAGTGTTTTCGGAAGATAAATCTTATGAAAGTGACAGTGAGTACGAGCCTGTTGCTTGTGATTTTGAAGATCCTGATGATGATAGTGTTAACAGCGCAGAAAATAGCAATGATAATGATGATAGTACAACAAATGTCGAAAGTCATAGTGAGCCAAATAGTTGGAACGAAATGACCGAAACTTTCGTGATTCCCGAGTTTCCATATTCTCCTATGACTTCCGGAATTAGAATTCCAGACAATCTTAGACCAAACACTGCTTTAGGATTCTTCCAATTATTCTTTACAGAAGATTTGATGTCTCAGATTATGTCGAAAGGAGCTAATTACTCAATTAGTAGGAGATAAAAGGGTTGGTCGGGAATCCAGAAAAAAAGGGACGCCCAAGTACGCTAGATGCAAAGGAGCGATTAGAAAACAAGCAACACTTCATTGCTAAACTGGACAAAGGTTCTAAAGACTGTACTGTGTGCAGTAACAGAAAGATTCCAGGGGGAAGACGCGAAACAATGTGGTTTTGTGAGACCTGTTCCAGAAAACCTGGTCTCCATCCTGCAGAATGTTTTAAAAAGTACCATACTATGCAAAAATATAAGTAGTCCATAATGTTTTCTGTAAACTGTTTTTTATTTGAAGAATAAATCATAACAAATGAATTTTTAACGATTTTTTTTTGTAACTGCCTATCAATAAATTATTATTTTGTCATTATTCAAATTAGAGTTGGCTGACAAAAAATATTAAAAAATAATGGAGTGGTAAGAGTTAATACCTAATTAATTGTAACTAGATCCTTACGGTAAAAAGTGACTTCACTTTGTTAATGGTGAACACAAAAAATTAACTTAACCTTTAACAGTGGCCTTTTAAAACCAATATATCCCACCACGCTGAAAGTCTTGACATAATGTATGTGTTTTAGTAAAACTTCCTGTATCACAAATGCAACATTCACGTACAGGGATAGACGCCAAAGGCTCACAGCACAGATAAAGTTAACCAATTTACCTTCGGGGTAATCTGGAATGTTTCTGACAGCCCACTCAACCGGCTCATAGGTGGAGCTGTTGGGCTGGAAGATGGTCCAGTCGTCCCCCGGCAGGGAACCCCAGGCCGTCTCGCCTGACTTGGTCAGCCGCAGCACGGGGCTGGCGGAATTCAGGGTGGCATCCTGTGACGGACAAAACCACACAATATTAATAATCAAATCATAACTGCTTAAAGTTGTAGTTCAAACATAGTATGTTTTAATAGTTCAAAACTACCAACAAACTAAAACTGTCAAAATGTGTCATCAAACTTTACTATGGCACAAGAAGAAGGTTGAATAAATATTTACATAATTAACTAATTAATGCACAATGAACAGTCTTCACTGTCAAATCTTAATTGAAATTATGTAAATTCTGATTTAACCTCTAGAACATCGGAGTAGGAAAATCGTCAAAATACCCTCTCAACTGTCAGGCGAGAATTTGTGAAACTGCGTGAAAATTACATTGCTGGTAAAGTGCGCTAACTTTGAGGGTGATTCTACATCATAGTACAAGTAAAAAATATAAATAACTTTTTTCGAAATACATTTTAACACACTTAGGGCGGGAAAGGTAGTTCTACCCGTTGGGTCGATTGATGCTTAACGACGGGAAGGGTAGTTCTACCTTTTGCGCCGGCCTCATTTCAATGGCAGAAAAGACAGAATTTTTCAATGTTTTTATATGAATATTATATACCAATTTCTTTGTAAAGGTCCCAACTATATGTACATAATTATCAAATCGTGATGCAAGTCTTCTTTTTATATTTATCTTCGTGCCTTTCGTTTACATCAGCATTTCAACAAAAGGATAGTATATTATTTGTTATTGTAATAACTGAATTACTGGAATGAGGGTTTTTATGACCGTGAAACCCGAACTAACTCTGTTCCGCCCCACTTAACTCCTATGTGCAAGCAAGCGAGAGATATCTATTTAAAGAAAGCAGGTATGAGCAAATACCGATAGGAGAACCGTAATAAACATATTACAAGGTTAATTGAGTTGTATATCAAATAATATACGATTTTCGTTTTTTTTAGCACTTTTATAGCTTGGGTATGCTGAGTTACTATGTAGAAATTTTTATTAAAATATTTTAATTATTTTCGAAGATATAGCAATTTAAAACAAACTAAAGAAATTCGCGAGGGGCCTTTATTTTCTTGCGGAGACAGCGTGGCGCCGGTGCAAAAAATACCCACCAGAAATGTGTTAAGGTAGTTTTTAGGTAAAAAAACGTTGGTTTGTATGGGAAAATAAATATTCTTCCATGGAAAAATATTTTTGGACATTGGAATTTCGAAAAAAGTTATTTGTCTTTTTTACTTCTACGATCATGTAGAATCACTTTCCAAAGTTAGCGCACTTTGGAAAGGACACCCCAGGACACCCTGACACCAGGACACCCTGAATATTTCATGTTTATATTATAAGACGTTTCCCCAGAATAGCTACCTTTATTAAAAAAAAATCTCCCATTTGAGATACCTATATGTCTATATGAATATGTAAAGTGGTTTTATTATTTCTACACAAACCTGAATAGATACCCAACACGAAAAATAACAATAAAAAGGTGTTTTCAAAGAAATAATGATCTTTAAACTACTTTGAAAACTCTGAAAAAAAAAAGAGAATTCTGACATATGTAGACAAATTATTTCATAAGCTGTCATAGAAGCTACATTCATGTAATAAACAGTAAAATCTACAGTGAATTTGTCCTCTATACAGTTTTCAAAATTTTGTCCTCTTTACAGTTTTTAAAATCACATCGGAAAAAATCCTGCGGGGATGATATGAGCATTTTCGTAAAAATTGACATATGCTCGAAAAACAGTTGAATTGTTAAACACTGTCTACTTTTATGAGAGATCAAGAGATTGAATAAATACATAAATATCACAGTGACTAAAATTTAAAATATTATAATATTTCCTTGTGCTTATATACAAGCGGGAAGTTTTTAAAATTGGAACCGATATTATGTTAAGAAAATGATCAAGCAATAAAAAAAATATTTACAAAATCAGACAAGGGAAGTACCTACCTATAACATATTTCAAAAGACAATACTATTTTTATCCCATTTTTTAAATGCGTAATACTTCTCGATTCTATTGATACAAAATTAGTCTGTTTTTCTCTTGACAAGTCAAGTTACATCCCGTAATTTTTCACTGGTAACACATAGTCTAAACTATAAATAGAATCAATGGGCAGTTTTACCTTCAGTCTCATGTTGGTGTGAATAAAAAGCGGGAAGCCGGGGAGCTGCGCCCCCACCAGGGTCTCCTCTGAGGGGCTCAGGAAGCCCACGATGCCGACAGAGTACTCCCGGCAGTACTTGTCCAGCAGCTCCCGATTCCACTTGTCCATCAGCAGGTACTTGGAGAGATTCTCAAACACTATCACTCCGTAGCGCCCCTTGTCCAGGTTTGTCAGTACCGGCAGACTCTTGGCTGATACCTCCACTTTATATCTGAAGAGAGTTTCAGATTTAAAAATATGTTCATTTCTGTTTGCAAAAGGAAACAGGAGTTGAGACTAAATATTGAATTTGATGTAAGGGCAAAGTTCTTCTTTGCCTGCAGCTGTGAGCATTGGGTTATTTATTAAGCTGCATCTCCAGCAAAAATATTACCAGAAGCACCAAATATTTGTGCAAACATGAAATATTAGGACAGGGCCACAATGTTTTTATTTTCCGTGGGCGATGGAAAACAAAAAAACATTGTGACCCGGACCCAATTTTTTTTTTATGTTTTGAAAACATTTGGTCGCTTGAGACCCGACTTGAGAAAGAGAGTTTATTTACTGTGGAGCTGTCAGTGGATTGAATATACATAATGTAGTTAAATATCTTGCTATAAACAAATGTAACCTTCAAAATATTAAACCATATTAAATTTAATTGAAGCAAAAGCCCTATTTATGACATCATCTAGCAATTGAAAAATACCAATGTTATAATGTTGAGTGTACTCATTTCGTTAGAATCAATCACGACTGAACTTCTCCTTCCTACTATACACAGATTTTTAAACATTCAAAAATAAGCGGTATGGGAAAATCTTGCCATGTAAATTAATGTTAATTTCTATTTTCGTTAGCGGACATAACATAGAAAATGTTATGTCCGCTAACGGTGTGAACCAAAATCTAAATTATTTGGATTAACTCTATAATTTAAAATGAAAATAACAACCAATAAAAAAAAACGGCTTGGAGGACGAACAGATTTAATTTCATAATTGAGATACATAATAATAATTGGATAGCGTGGTTTTTTTTAAATCACCTCAAGGGTGTTGTATCTCAATCTAATTTTATTATATACACACAGATTCAGAAAAACTAACTTTGCCTTAATTGAAAGAACCCCTTGCTTATAGCTCTGTTCACTTGAGTTTTAAGGGGAAAATGAGCATCCAGTTGACACCCACTAGTTTGATATATGTCTTTGGAGTGATGTCACTTCCTGAAATGGTAATTGGGAAGTTATCAATGTTATGCTGACGTCTGCTTGTGGCCCGTACAGAGAAACTCAGTCTTTGACGGATTCAGCTTCAATCTGTTTGAGGTCATCCAGATAGTAATTGCTTCTAGACACTCAGTTATGCGAGTTTTCAGACTGTCTATTTCTGCTGATAAGCAGTAAAAATAAACTTGCCGGTCATCAGCGTAGCAGTGGGAGAGAAGACCAAATGATTAAATTATTTTAGCGATATCAATTGTGAAGAGGATGAAGAGTAGTGGGCCCGGAACGGACCCCTGAGGTACTCCAGATGAAAGGGTTGCATAATGTGATTGTTTTGGGCCAACCTTCACGGCTGGTACAGTCTTACATTGCAGGTGCAGTCTATTTTGAAATCATTGCTACAAACATGGTTCACAACTTCTTACAGAGCAGGTGCGGTTAGATCTTTTTTTCACATAGAATGTGTTTGTTATTCCCGGACGTTCATCATACCACAATGTCTCTAAAGCAACATGAAATACAATGTACATTGTACATTTGAAGCTCACAAATAATTCAACATCGGAAAAATTAACGCTAGTATTCAAAACTGCTATAGAAGATGATAGTTCTGTGTAATTGCAAACACCAAAATAAAGTAATGTCAAGGGTCAAGTCAAGGGACAGGTCATGTCTAGAGATGCCTCATATCAAGAGACGGGTCATGTTAAGAAATGGGTCATGTTAAGAAATGGGTCATGTTAAGAAATGGGTCATGTCAAGAGATGGGTCATGGCAAGATACGGGTCATACCAAGAAATAGGTCATGTCAAGAGAACGGTCATGGCAAGAGTCATGGCAAGGGACGGGTCATACCAAGAAAAGGGTCATGTCAATGGTCATGGGTCATGGCCACAGACGGGTCATGGCAAGAGTATGTATAAGACAAGCAAGGAGTGTGCAAAAACAGAGATGTGTGGCGGTCAGTAGTAAATGGCATATTATTAGTCAGGTAAGTATTGTTAGTACTAACTTGATCCGGTTGTGTACGAGCAGCTCGGCGATATCCTTGCACAGCTTGGAGTAGAGCGACTCGCCGAACACGAGCACCTTGGGATCGAGGCGAAGGCGCGCCTGTGAGCGGTGATCGGGCGGGAGCGCGGGGGGCGCCGGCGAGTGCGGCCCGCAGCGCACCATCACCTGGGGCCGGTTGTTGCGCTGCATCAACCTGATAATGTGATGGGCTTTATTAGTTCAACTGGTAGTTGATGGTATGAACTTATCTTGTAATGTGAATTTTAACATTAGATCATTGAAAAATGAAAGAAAATTAACTCTAAATCAGAAGGAAAAATAATTATTTCTAACACACTTGGCTTTGTAGAAACAGTCGTTTTGGTTGAGCTGTTTCCATTTATGTTTTATTATATTTTCTTTATTGTATCTTTATAGTGCTCTGTAGCATCTCTACCTGGTGATACTTAGGGGTAATTATTTTAATAATGGCACCCTTATCTCCTCAAATGAATGCATGTGGTAGCAGAGTTGAACAGAGGATATTATTTTTAAATGCCTGATAAGTCTGCGAATACATTAACTGCATTGGTCTCAGCTTGAGGAAAGGAGTTAAGGATGATAGTGTGATATGATATGATATTATCATGTATATATACAGTATACAGATGTGATAAGGATTATCTGAGCATTATTATTAAAGCAAATATTTTCATCACATCCGATATAATACCAATAACATTTTATTATTTTTTTTATTTTAAATTACAAAAAATGAAACAAACAAAAAAAAACAATTGTTCTAAATGTGCATTTAAAAAAAAAGGATTTTTTTTTTCGACAAATTAAACATACAAATAACCTTTCAAAATATTAAAATCCCATTTAAAAAATAGTCCACACAGCAATTGGTATACCAGCAATTGGAAAACAAAAATTGCCAATTTTTCTCCCCTCTAGGTAGTGAGGAAAAAATTGTGAAATATTTTTATGTTTAAATATACTAAAGGTCTGAAAGGATTAGCTAAATTGTTAACACTTATGCACTTCCCAACGTTAATTTTATAAATATAATCATATTTTGTAAATGTTCCAAAACAATAAATAATACCGTAAAACCATTGCTATAAATTAAATAATGTTATTTTAAATTCCTCCTGAAAGAAGTGTAAAATATTCAGATGTAGTTTACCCCTAGAAGTGATAATAAGCACTTCAAAAGGCAAACATTAACAAATTAACTGGCATTGTTTTGTCATAGGTCATAGCATCATAATTGTAATAACAGTTCAGCATCGTATAATACAATTCGTAATGAGAGTGAACAAAATGATAAGCAATATTATTAAAATATACAGTGGTTTTATGCAGGCACAATTGGTGCGCTTAAATGCACTAAAACTAATAATACTGGCCATACTAAAATAAATAACAAATTGCCCTGATGATAGCCAACTTCCCATAGGACAGAGCACCAGAAGAAGTAGAAAGTCTCTACTGCATTGTTTATAAGTAAGTTTTATTATAGTTCCTACATTAAGGATGGGTTGTTTCAGAGAATTTGAACAATTCATCAAATTTCAAAGTTAATTTTTAAGTTCTGTCAAACAACTAGCCTATAATGATTTGCTTGAAGTGGCTTTAGCTGAATTTGGTATGCAGATCTGAATACACCCTGCACATTTTCTTCAATCTCACAACATAAACCAAATTGAGGATGTCATAGTCCCAGGAGCTCTGATCTGTTTGGACTCGTGGGCGATAATGAAATTTACAAAATTCATTATCAAATCATACCAAAATATAATAATCACAAAAGTACCATAAATAAATCAGGAAAACCATAAAAATATTGTCACATAAATATTTTGTGACAAGTGTAGTTCTTGCCTAATTGGGGTTATTTTGTCTATGGTGTTTTTTTGAAGTTTGGCAATATTTTTTGAGGAAGGAAGCACAGTTTTGTTTTTGAGCACTTCCTCCCCAGATCTGTTTTGGCCAGCTGCTCGCGGATCTTGTCACTCGCCATTTAAGGTGTGTTTTAATCTGAGTTAATCATGTGAATAGAAGTCATGCTTTTCTTTTAAAAAGGGCGCGGGGTGTTTTACCTTTCACGAATAGTTCGTGTTGATTATTATTTTAGTGGTGATTATGGAATCCCGCTTTTTATCCAGTGTTGGCCGGTGGTCATATTTGTAGTACTCGTGTTTCGGTTGTGAAACCGCAAATGGATTGGTCCTAGCTGTGTCTAGAAGTTGATGGCTGAGTGTCCCCGCGTCGCGAAGGAACGGATTGCTGTTCCCGAAGTCCGTAAGACGAGTCTGGTTGGTTGCCACGTGCTGCAGACTTGATGATCCTGCAGGCGCACGTTGAAGGAGTTGCGTCCTCCCGTTTCCACTAAGAGAAGGATGTCCTGGCTCCTTAAGACGAGTCTGGTTGCTTGCCACGTGCTGCGGACTTGATGCTCCTACAGGCGCGCGTTGACAAGTGACAAGAGACAAGTTTTCGTTCGCCACCCGTTGTTATTCCTTCGTTTCTCAACCACGTAAAGTTAGCTTAGTTTGGTTCAGGAGTCCATCTGGTATGTGCCTATTTTTATTCCTATTGTTACATGGTTATTATTTGTACTCCTTTGTTGTAACTTTTTGATGGTTTCAATATAATTTCTGTTAAGTATTTACTCTTATTATTTCTGATTTTCCTCCTTACTTGACAGAGAATTAACCCCACAATCATGAGATTGAGATCTTTGCTCTACCGTATTTGTACCCTATAATTGATCCTGTAGATCTCAATATTACATGTAAACATTGGAATGTTCCTACTTTACATATTACACCGTTACAATATTTAATTTATCCAGGAAGTGATGAATGCATGATTGCCGTGTGTTTATTTTTATAAATAATCAGGCCGGTCGGATAACTCCTACTCTGTCCAAAATTACGGGGTACGAGGTCATTAAATGCCAAAAGACACGATTATCTTTTATTCTTTAAAAACAATGCAAATGTGCCATTCGATCCGTTTAATAGTGGGTCAAAGCGAAATTATAATTAATTGTTGAAATTAATGTGTGCCAATAATTTTCAATGAAAGTATGAAACAGAAGAATGAATGAAAGATTTGAAAATAATAATATTTATTGGGAAAAGAAATGAGATGCCTTATGTGTATGTTTGGGAAAACCATAAAATTTTGTGTTTAAAAAAGAATATATGTATGGTAAATTGAATAAGGTAAAGAAAAATACTACACATATTGGCATAATTTCATCAATGAAACTGTTGGCTGTCCTAAAATGGGAAATTCTTCTTAGTTGGATTGTCAAAGAGCATTTGGCAAATATATTTTTTGTAGTAAATCTATATAAATAAAAATGTAAATGTTTGTTTGTTCAAAATATTAAATTTCCAAAAGTTCTTCACCGATTGCTTTGAAAATTTGACACAACATTGCATTCGAATGCGCATGTGTTTTTATATACCTATATTACATAGATGTCACCTGTGACAGGTAAAAGTAAAGTGCGCATTTTTTTCTTTATTTGCACAGATAGACTGAGCCACAGCAACGCGTTGCGGGATACAGCTAGTTATAAATGAAAAAAATCAATATTCATTCATCAACTGAAAATCGTACTATAGTAAAGTATCGTAAACATAACACTCCTTTTGCCCAAAATCATTATTCTCATCTAGAAAAACTAAACACTCCTTTTACCCAACACCATTATACTCACCAAGGAATTTTTTTATTTAATGTATTACCAGACGAAATCAGAAGCATTAATGATAAAATAAAAAATTTCCTTCTGAAAATAACATAAATAATTCCATAGTATTCTATTTATCCTTCACAATATTTTTTTTCTTCTTCCTAAATACATAAATATGTTTGTCTTTTAATTTCATAATCATGATTACCATGTACCATACATTAACCTTCCTTATCTGTGGTGTGTATTTACTACACATTGCTTCTAATAACTTTAATAACTCTATAAATATAATAAATTCTGGGTTCAGATTTTAGGTATTCCTCCGGTATACATTTATGCACTAAATTAAAAAATAATATTTTACATAGTTTTCAAATTCAATTAAAAATCAGAGATTTTTGTTAAAAATCGGAAACAAATACACCAATACAATCAACCGTGTGATACTGCTATGCGAAGAGTGTGCGAGGAAATGACACGCTATTGATGTCCCCCTTTAGTTCGCTACGCGGGAACATGAGAAATCCACATGTCCGCACTTGTATTTTGATTTAGACCATCGATACCTGCGACCGCACAGCTGTGTGTGTGCCAGTCGGACACGGACCGTCGTTAGATGTGGACCCCTCCCACTTTTTTTAGCATCTGCCGATGGTTTTTTCATGTTTTTCAGCAATTAAATTACAATTATTATCACTTTTGATATAAAATATAATAAACATAAGCGATTAGCTATGAATATTCATATTTTTCCAATATAAAATCGCTTATTTTGAGATGTGTATTGACTATACAGCACCGGAACACGTGGATTTTTTTAGCACCGTAAGGGGAAGGTTAATAAAGTGTTATTTTTTTCCAAAAGTACACTCATCTTCCATCCACAAGCAAATGCTTCTATGAAGAGCAGTATAAATCATGAGACACAACGTAACACGTTGTAAAGCCTGAATTATTATAATATGTACAAAATTTTCATCAATAAAAATAAAAAATGTTCTTCCCAGAAAAAAAGGGGAACAATGCAAAAAAACCTACTTTGTTCTGTTGGTATGTAAATTTGATAAAGGAAACTTATTCATTTGTCGTGCTCATTACATCGAAGTGTCAATTACCATTTGACTACAAATTAATTTGGTTGATACACAAATTGAATTGAAACCAATAGGTTCTGAAATTAAACCCAATAAAAATTATGAAATAATAGAATTTATTTAAAAATAAAACTAAATCTTCTGTTTTCCTAGTTGTATGAACTTTTTGTTTTATAAGCGATTCGTCCAGAAAGCTCTATTGAAATGGAACATACTTTATGACCGACTTCAAGATGATGTCATCAAATGTGTCATGAAAAAGAAATGGATTAAATACTATTGTTGCTTATTATTATATCAGATCCACAAACATTAAATTATTAAATTACATATATGCATTTGCTACCTAACTGGCTTTTTAATTTCAGTGTGGTATCAGGGTTGTGCCATTCATACTGTATACAATAATAAATAATAGGAGAAAATTAATTGAAAAGGGCAATACAAACTCAAAAGAATGATGAAAATTAATTTAAAAGGGCAATAGAATTACGAAAATTAATTAAACAATTTATTTATTTTGTTTATCGCAAACCATCAGAAATTAATAATAACAATAAATTTCTGATTAACTAATAGCATTTGATAAATGTAATTAATGAAATGAAAGTAGTTTTCTTTATTGAACTTATTTACATATATATATCCTTGTTGGAAGCGACACACATGTAATTTCCCGCTGAAAATATTTAACTAATAGTTCTGTGAACGTAATATATATTTATAATTTTTTTTTTATAAATGCTGGAAACCCATGGACAGCCAGGCGTACTAATATATCTATTCTGGAAGAGTTGCACATCCACAACAGGCTGTACACTATCTGCCTACAACATACTCTCGGATACTTTGGTTTCGTTGAGCGCCAAGCCCATAACTCTGCCCTGGAGAAACTTATGGTCACTGGCAAAGTGGAAGGCAGGAGAAGCAAAACCAAATTTCACAGGCGTCCCGAACATCAGTGTCCTTGACTCTCCACACAGCGCAGAAACCGCGAGGAGTAGAGGAGCTTTGGCCACCATGGAAATTGAAGTAGGAGTCCCAATCCTCAGAAATGAGAAAACGACTCAAAAAGAAGAATGCCAACTTGTTAAAGATATGCCCTACTAAAATGTTCACAAACTAAGACTCCAAATTTTTTTAAATTTAATTAAAAAAGAGATTATCGTTTAAAACTATCACGGCACGCCCCTGGTTTGCAATTTATATTATCTTGTTTTAAAATTACTCTTGCAACTACATATTGTTGATAAGAAACGACTTGTGTAGTTTGTTGTGCAAAGAGTGGGAATGTAGAAAACGCAATCATCCCAGAGATTAAAATTAATTTAGTAGTGATACAGTTTATTTTTATTTTATTTATTATGTGCATCTATATAAAGAGGTTTACATATTTTTTTTGGTATTCACAGTAAGAATGCATAAACTGTTACTTTTAATTTGGGTAGCGGGTATAGGTACCATCGCCCGGGAACCATTTATTGTATAACCAACACCCCTGCCATAGGTCACCCCGAATGGTTCGCTATTGCACCTACTGCGTGGCGGGTCAAATTAGGAGAGACTGGTCTGAGACCTCTCCAGCCGGACTCTTTCTCCATCCATCACCTTGCACCGCAGTGAAAGGGATGTATTCATACGTACGTCATTCCTCATACCTATTTTCTTCTCAGAACTTCCTCTCCTTCCTTCCCTAAAAAGACCCTCCACTCAGCATCTCCACACAGCAATCCCTAAGATGATATAGGCACTGATGGAAATATTTTTCCTCGGCGCTTATATGTGGTGGAACTAATGTAAAAATATTAATAATAAAGTTTTAAAAAAAACTATCCCGGAGAGTAAAGTAAAATAGTGTTTTAAATTTATATAAATTTTACCTTATATTAATGGTTGTTTCAGATGTGTAAAATTTAAAAAATGCTTTTTTAGTAAGGGCTTAAGAATGCAGATATCGCAATGATAAGAGTAAAGTAAAATAATAACAAAGTAAGAATGCATAAACTGTTATGATTCTGGAGTAAAGAAAAAATAGTAATAGAGTAACAAAACTTACGTTGTAAACGGAGACGTGAAGATGTAGTTGGTGTAGTATACAATGAACACAAGGGTGAGAAGGATGACGGCGGCAACGCACTTGCGTACGTTGATGACTTTGGTGAGGTGCAGCCACACACGCGCGCCATGGCGCACGTTGCCCCACACCACCATGCTGCTGCTGCTGCTCTCACTCTCGTCTGGCTTCTCTTATTCACTAGGTCACTACTGAACATCAAATCTTGTTCCGCCTACAGCTTCGATATTCAAACTTATTATTTTCACGTTTGAAATACAATTGACTAAGTACATGGACTATCCTGACAATAATAATACTAGTAGGCTATATTCCTATTGTAGAATCACTCAATATTAATTGATAACTTTAAGCCGACGCTTGTACTGGATATGTAGGAAATTTAATTTATACAATTTCCACTAGATTTGGAACTTACAAATGGAATGTTCATAGACACTTTATTACTTGTCGTTATTAGAGTTCGATAGGCCAAAAATAATCCGAAAACTTTAAACCTAATTTCTTATTTCATCTAGTTATTGTGATAAATTCTGATATTCCTCGTGATGATATAATTATCTGCACACTTTTCTAAACGCAGCGTCTTGGAACTGATAATCATTTGTACATCTCCATTTGCCATGTTTCCATATCTCCTGGGACTCAACACCAGGACTGTGCAGCGGGCAGGCCGAGGGGGCGCGCTGTCTCAGCTGGCAGAGCCTCATGGCCATGGTGCCTCTTCACTTCGGCTGAGGAATGAGCTCCGAGGAAGCTCAGGGAGGCGATCTCATGTCGGCAGGAACTCTGCTGCAGCCACTTCATCACGGCTCTAACTCCGGCTATCCTTTGTAGTTCAATGCATCACTTTACGCAGCAGCCAATCCATTTCCGGCGATAGATAATAATGCAGGAAGTTATAACATTTTCTGAAAAACAGATTCAATTTTATAAAATGGCAAGCGTGACATACTTAATTATAGATAAGAACAATTATTACATCAATTTTACAACAAGCAGGGTGAAGAAGGTTGACCCCTGTATTGAGGAAAAAATGAGATAAGAATGTTTTGATAAGAGCACAGATGTCAAGAGCAGCCTGACTGAACAAATATTAACAGAAAAAGCTAATCTTTACATGCACTTGTTAACTATAAAGGTTTAAAGTTACCACATATTTCACAAAAGAAAATCACAACATTTCATTTAAACAACACAACATTCAGACAAGACAGCTGTTAGTTGATATAATTGAGTGACTGCTCTCCTTTTTGCGCCTAGCGTGCTTAGCTCTCAATATATGAAATAAGCAAACATATTATATTGCAAACCTATAACAGAAATTAGAGCCATCTGGCATTCTGTGTGAAAATAGTATTATATCAATCATTTATATTGATAGAATAAGAGCCCGTCGGAGCCAATGAATTTAAGCTATTTTTAGCGGTTACCGCTAATTCATATTTGCATTAGAGATTATTCATGGAAACACGGATATAATTTATTATGTTATATTGTTTATAATCTAAGTTGATATAAAGTCAAAATCTTAAATCCAAAACATTCCTCTTTGTTGAACCATTGTTTCGATTCAGTGAACAAGATATTTTATTTGAAAACAAAACCAGGTGGTTCACTCATTCATTATTTTGTTGATGGATAAAACGTAAAACTAATGACATTTCCTTTTCACTTCGAATTTAAACAAAGTACCTATTTGAAACTAACCTTTGACTAAAACTGTAAATGGGGTTTCACTTATTTAAATTGGCACATTATATAGTAAGCGTCACATAAATTTATGAAGAATCCAAGGTTCTTCCTCTAATTAATTTATTTTATAAAAACAACAACTGTCAATAAATAAACGCCAGACATCCGCCAATGGATTGTCATGGATTTCATTTGTCGACAATTCTTTTTTATACATTTGATTTTAGCCGTAGATATACATTTTAGCCATAAATATTTTCTTTGAGAATTTATTATTGAAATATAAAATACGTGCCCAACCCTCAATATTCTTGTCAACACTGATTTTATTTTGTGACGTTTATTTTGTTTGAATGTTGACTTAAAATATTTTTTATCGTACCGTGTGTTGAAGCACATTGACTAAACATAACTTAGAGCACATAAACATAGAACTATTTTGTATTTGTCTACGTCCTGTCAGTACGTTCATGTGGTGGTTTATTTATGTTCATGTGCGAGTGTATATCTATGGTTCATGTTGTTGTCTATGTTGTCTATTAGCTGTTGCTGTCAACAATTTAATATTTTCGGTAAATCGACGAATATACGGATTTAATTTAAATACACAAAATGATAGCCATTCCGGAAGATTTGATGAGTACTCTTGTACGTTATGGCTTGTACGCTGGAGCTATTTTCCAAATGATATGCCTTGCAGCTTGTGTAGCTTTACCAGAAAATACAAATGATAGCATGTCTAACAAGGTAAAACTTATTTCCACATTAGTTCCCTTGCGCTTAATATTCAATTGAAATGTGCAGCAATTCATACAAATCCGGGTAAACTTGTCGAATTCCGCTGCATGCAAAGGCTCTTTACAAATCAACAGTTGATTTCAACTTAAATACCTAATGGATACAACTATTTAAGTCAGGGGTTTAATTAAACATGCACAAAATAAGTTAGTTTGGGTTATTTTAATAATTTATGCATATTTCCTAGCCTTCAAACTTAACTTTGATTGAGAAAAAATGGAACTTTAATGCATACCATACACCAAACCTCCCATCACATAAATAGTTGTTTCTTGTCGTAATTGAGTTGAAACCAAGTGCTATTTATTTATTTAGTTTGAAAAGATACAATACATATGGAAGGTAGCTTTTGACTGTCCAACTAGGAAGGTTTCCCGTTTTAGGACAGTAAAATTAACAGGTTTCAAATTATACATGAACACAATTACGTAAAGGTAACATTACAAAATACATAATAGTAACACTATTTGTTGAATAATATGACAATCAAATTGATTAGGTAATACACTAATGGTGAATATAAGAAAAATAAAAAATTGGGTAAAATTTAAAATTTGAAAGAAAATAAGTGTGTAAAAGCGAAGATACAACTAGGCGTTCGTGATAAATAATTATCAGATTACATTTTTTAGTAATATTTCGGGATCAGTCCTGCCTAGATCTAATTACCATTTTGTTATTTTTGGACTGAAGGATGACAATTCACACAGTTTCAGCTGTGAAGGGATTTTGTCATATATTTTAGGACCGAGATATGAGAATAGTTTTTGATAAGCTGCTCTGTTGCTTGTTGGAATGAAAAGGTCATTTCTTCCCTTACTTCTGGTTTGATGTTTGTGTTCGGCTGTTTTCATTTTGTTTTTTTTTTTTTATAAACATGGATTACTATTTTTTTTTTAAAACACTGTCGGATATCTAGTACATTAAATTCCTCGAAGAGAGCGTCGCTGGAATATCTGAAAGGTTTCTTCATAATTACACGTACAATAGATTTCTGTGCCTTCAATAACGGGTTTAATGTTGTTCTTCCTGTACCTCCCCACCCAATGCAACCTTAGGTTATGATTGAGTTACACAGCCCGTAGTATACGTTTTTTAAGTCTTGTTTTTTTTTAAATTTCCCATTATGAAATAAATATGTGAATCAGTGTGCGCCCTCTTTTATCTACATTTTCAATCTGATTCTTCCATTTGAGGTTATTATCAACCATAACACCTAAATATTTAATAAATTTAACACACTCGAGGGCTTCACACTTACATGGAGAGTTATTATTTCCAAAGCTACAGTTAATTTTATGTATTGTAAGGTGGTGAGGTGTTTGGGGTTGCCCTGCAATAGTAGAACTGAATGTTAAGTATTTGGTTTTCTATACGTTTAATGTAAGTAAATTGCTGTCCAGACATTGTTTCACTCTGTTTATACTGGTGTTAGCAAGGTGGTGTGTTTCCTTCCAATCGTCTCCTTCAAACAATATAACGGTATCATCTGCAAACATAATAATTTTTCCACCTATATGTTGTTTACACAGTTCGTTAATATATATAATGAAGAGAAGAGGACCTAGCGTACTTCCTTGTGACACTCCAAAATTATTTTCTAGTGAAGCGCTAATAGCCTCATTAATTCTAGTTTGTTGGAATCGATTAGAAATATAACTCTGCATCCATTAAAAAGCTTTCCCGTTATTCCTATATTATGCAGTCTTTGTAGGAGTATTTTATGAGATATTGTGTCGAAAGCCTCGGCCAGGTCCAGGAATAGGGCAATGGTTTTCTTGCCACGGTCCATATTTTCTGCTGTAGTTTCCGTGAGACATGCGATGGCATCATCCGTTCCTTTACCCGACCGAAAGCCGTACTCGTTTGGGCTTAGAATTTTATGGTTCTCCACACATTTGCTTAGCCTTGTTTTGAAGATCTTTTCAATGATTTTGGATATTGCTCTTAACAGTGATATTGGCCTATAGTTTTCTACGAGAAATTTTGGTCCACTTTTGTGAATTTTTTTTTTATTTTTTTTTTTTATAGTGAATACCTCACAAGAGTCCCAACTGCTCCCGTCTGGAGCCAGTGAGACTATGGCATCCCCAATTGGGGGATGTTGTGAGGCTGAAGGTAAGTGGGGAAGGGAAAGAGGAAGGTGGGGAAGTACCTGGCTATTCAGATCTAGTCACTAAACACGGCTAAAGCCATTTGGAGCAACGTTTCAATTCTGAATGGTGGTCTTACACCAGGGCGATACTGGTAGTATCTTCCACTCTGGAACTTGCCGCAAATATACTATATATTATTTTAATTAATTAATTGTGAAATAACACAAATTAATCAAATAAAATTTATTTGCGCACGCCGGGTTCGAACCCGCGACCTTCGGAATGGCAGTCCAATGCGTTACCACTGGACTATGCCGGCCGTCAAAAGACACATTAAGACAGTTATTGATTTTTTGAAGTGATCGGGAAATATTCCCGAAGCAAAGCTTAAATTATAAATATTTGACAGCGGAGCGGCAATTTGAAATTGTATTTTTTTAATTATTTGTGTATTTAGACTATCTGGGCCCTTTGCATGTGTAGTTTTAAGACTGTTGATGATTTTTATGATCTCTTCTACACTGGTTTGTTTAATCTCAAATGAAAAGGTTGGATTGTTTATTTTAATTTCCGAAGCTAAAGAGTCTTCAGTCACTTTCAAAATATGTTTTGGTAGTTTAGAGCCAACAGATGCAAAATATTGATTAGTATGACACGCAATTGTTTGAGGGTCAGTTATAGTCAAATTTCCAATATTAAATTAATTCATAGATGTATGTACCAGTATTTTGTTGAGTTTGCTGGAATTATCCTTATCGAATAAGGATTTATAATAACGCTCTTTACATTTACGAATAACGTTTTTGCATATATTTCGGTATCGGTGATAGTTTTGCTTTTTAGTTTTGTTCGATGGGTCACTTTTCGCTATTTTATGGCGATAGTTCTTTTTATGTATAGATTTAACAAGGCCGTTACTAATGCATGGAGTGAGTTTTACTTTATTGTGTGAAATATGTTTTATTATTGTGTATTTCGTTATGTATGTTTTGATAGTTAAGCGCATAGTTAACTTCAGTTTTTTATAAATATATTCCCAATTTTTTTTATTAAGATCATTTAATAACGCATCATAATCGATAATTAATTTGTGTTTTATTTTCTGTTTTTTGAACGTCGCTATAATGGACCTGGGATTTTTTCTGAAAGTTTTGGTCCCAATCTGTAGATTTTTGTTATTTCAGACTGTAATGGTGTGGCTGCACCTTCGTAGTTGATAATTTTGGATATTTTTTTCAGTACTTCCATATTATTTTCAACGCTTGATTCAGGAACACCTCTTATATCTTAATTTTCTCGTCTTGTTTCGAAATAGTGTTTTGTAGGACAGAATTATACCTATTTACTTCCATTATATCAGTATTGATTCATTTATGTGATGTTTCAATCTCGACTATGCGCTTTTTTAATTCGTCGTGTTGATCCCATATAAATTGAATCGAATTTATGATTTCTTTGTTTCGAGAGATGATTGATTCATATTTTTGGGTAAATGAGTCAAATTTTTGTTTCACAAATTCCATTATAGCTGTTTTAAAATTTGATAGTTCCTTTATAAATAATTCAGAAGTGAGAAGAGCTTGATTTTGATTTGTGCCATCTATGGTTGAAGTTGGAAATTTTTCAGTGCCGCTTGACTGAATGCTTGCTGATTTTGATGGTTGTATTGTCTGCTTGGCATGTTTGACGATAGATGGCTCTTGATCATTTGACACCTCACATAACTAAGTTTTACCGTTGTTATTTTTTTACATTCTTTAAGCATTTTTTGCATTTCCACTGTAAATTTCTAGCCGCACGGCGTGAGGTTTCCACAATCTCTGCACAAATGAGATGGTAGGCGTTTTCACAAACAGCACAAGATATGAAATCAGATGGATAGTCAATTTTTTATCACATACGATGCACTGTGTATTCATGGTGAATTTAATATAAAAAAGTGATTTCGCGATGGATAATATTGATTATATGATGTAAGTTTCTTTAAAGAAGGCACTTTTGTATTTCATAGAGCATGGATTGTTTCAAAATAGGTTGATAGTTTGTGTCAGTTTTTTGTGAAGACAAAAACACTGAAAAAGAGCCACTTCACAAGATAAAAATGCACTGGTTTGGTGCACGGTCTTCAATCTGGGATAGTTGAGTACTTTAAGCTCAGTTCACTTTTGTTTTTGGTGTTTTTTTTTATTAATTCAAAGCAGACATAAAAATACGTCACACTCGACTATGTAGGTAGATACAATATATACCTAACCTTTTTTTAAATATTTCTTTATAAAAATTCCTAAGTATCTTTTATTTTTCGAGTTCGGCCAAAATAGTACTTACCTAGTATTTGCATAGGGTAAATGGTAATAACTCTAGCCACTCATATGGTATCAGGAATACCAACATAAGAAAATGACATAAAAAAAAATTATTTCAGCTGTCATCCCACACAACGAAAGCGAGTTTTGTAATGAAAATGCTAAAATTAAAAATTTCCCAAATGCAGTTAGTTTCCTTTTATAGTAGTTTAGGTAAATCACAAGATTTTATTAAAAAATATTTTGTATTATCCGTGTCGTAATTTTGTATGTAAAATGTTTTTTGTTTTCCTCATTTTTGTGTTGAGTGTAAATCAAATGTATTTATCAGGTGATATTGCACAAAAACCGCGCTATATAAATCATCCAAATATTATTATTTAAAAAAAAAAATTGTATTTTATGTATTGTCTATTTTAGGCCATTGATAGTGATGAATGCAGCTCTGAGCAGTCATCTCCAGGGCGGAGACCACATCACCGTCCTCGCAAGCAAGACAAGAAGAAACGCCGCTGAAATTTTTATATGAAAGGGTTGGATAAATAACCCTTTTTTATTTGAGTATTTTAACATGCTTTGTGCTGCAATACATTAGAAAAATTCATATGAAAACAGTATCATATTGAGTAACCTGTAAGTTGATTCATTTTCATGGTATTTTTTTTGCTTAATATCAAACAAAAATAGGTTTGTTTGTAGTGGTTGTCTAAAATTCTTTGTAATCAATAATTATTAATGGAAAAAATGTATAAACTGCATATTTGCACTTCGTTTTAAATTTTTAACATCAGTATTGCTGGTTAGGTTAGATCTGGCATTTTAATTATTTAACCTTCCAGCGGGCTCGTTGAGAAATTTCCCTTGAGCGGGCGCTTGTCGTAAATTTTACGTCATCAAGTTTTCTCCATGTAAGTGGTGTTTTCTTTATACAAACGTTAAGGAATTTCTTTAAGGATATGAAAAATCATAATAGGCAGTACTTTAAAAAAAAAAATTGACCTTAAAAAAAACGAAGCAACACTCTAAACATGTTAATATTTCAAAAATAAATATTTTATCGACCTATTTAGTCAGAATCAATATTCTCATCCTTACAATTGTTACAAACCACCTCAACTGAAGAATGGTTCTTGCATGTAAAGGATTGGCACGGCAACACTTCATTGATGCTGAAGATCTTTTCTTATCCAGTGCACATAACCGACAAACACCGCATTTTGGAAAGCTTCTGTTATCGGTTCAACTCCCCTACCGTAATTCACTTTGAGAAAAGCATTTATATCTTGCGGTAAATGTTTGACATATGATTTGACTCTAGCATAGCTAGAAGCTCGATGCTTACAACTAAGTCGCAAGAGTGGGGGAAGCGATAAGGCGCGTTTGTCGTAAATTTTACGACAGCGCGCCCGTTGGAAGGTTAATATCTCATTTTATACTAGATATTATTGCGAGGTTAAAATTTTGAATATTTATTTTATAGAGATGTATTAATTTTTTTCATTTAATGTATGTACAACTTTACATTAATAAGCGATATTAAACCTTACAATAGTTCTTAAATATTATTAATAATTTTTATCCAGGTTCTGAAATATAATATGAATCTCGACATTTTCTAAAACCCTGTTCGGATAGCTGCTTTTCAAATAATACTATTACTTTTTAACTAAGTGATTTGATGTCTATCTGTTGATAATAAAGTGTTTTTATTTCATAAGTTATTGTCGTATTGATTTCACAGTGAATTTATTAGTGCACCTCATATTTCATTATTGTATTCAGTTCAGTAAATGATTATTTACTAAGAAATAATAACACCAATCAAATAATAAATCATTTTCTATTAATCATCAATAATTAAGTAAATTCATTCATGCATATAAATATTGGTCCTCATGCCCGCCTTATGTAATAAGTTATAACGTAAATAAAATAACATTTATTTTGTTTTATGTCAAATAAATAATTCTTATAATTATAAAAAATCCACACACAAGACCTTATGAAATGGTGTTCTTCTTGCACATGATAATATGGGTTTAAATAAATAATGTCAGTAAATAAAATTAATTGATAATACTGAATAAAATTATTTCTAATTTATGTAATTGTGACTGTAGTAAGGTTGTTGGCGGCTTTCATAAACTGGATTCAAATAATATGTGTTTTGCGGTGAGAAAAGTTGTCTCTGGTCAATGCCGTAGCTACGAGTCACGGGGACAGTTCTGGAATAAATCGGTTGCTGAATAATAGTTTTCATAATTTCTTGACTCTTTTTCCTTCCAGTTTCCATTCTTACCCTGAAATAATTATTTAGAATATAATTCAACCAGATAATTTCCTTTGTGATAAAGATGAGAAAAATATTAAAAAGAATCTTTTGTTATCTAGTACCTACCTTGAAATATTATATTTTAGTATTTTTATTCTTTACTTTTGCAGGCCATTTTTGAGAGTGGAACTATGCAAGTCATGTTATTATTTTTCACAGGTAACAACTAATTCCAAATAATATCTTTAACAGAGGTGCCTACTTACTGACATAGAAAACACAGCTATTGATTTTTTTTTCATACCTGTAGCCTCTCTCGTCAGCAATATAATGCACAATTTGGGCTTTACCGAAGGGATCAACGTATCCATAGCTTCCGGTTACCGTCCCATTGGGATGGCGCTCTTCTTCACGGAACTGAGTGTTTCCTGTTTCTGCATCGTCCACATCATATCCAAAAGCGTAAGTACCTGGACCTGTGGATAGAAAACGATAATAGTTAAAATGACCCGATAGCAAACTTAGTATGTTTTATTTTGTAAGTGGAGACGGTTGACGAAATGTTAGGCAATAGGCCCATTATGCTATCTCCCATTTTACCTCATTCCTTTAACAGTAACCCGGTCCCTTTTATAAAGTTCACCAGGGTTGTCATTGGATATGTGGCTATGTCGTCTGGTTTTACAATTAGTAGATAAATATTAATACAACTTAATATCTTAGAATAGCTATTAATATTTTTCATTCATGTACAGAATTCAATTCTACGGTGGTTGTAAGTTCTCCCCTTCTGCTATATATGTTTATTAACTTAAATAATTATAAATGAAACAACAGTGTTTCAGTGATACAGCAATTTGATTTAAGATTTAAAAAAAATTACTGAGGTAGCTTAAAAAATCAGTATTCAATGCATTGACAAAAAAAGACGCGTTATGTTCATATTAATCGAACAAAAAATATAGCACGTTCCTAAGAATAGCCACAATGAATTTGTGTGAATGAATAAAATGGCTACAAATATCATCATACATAGCTAAATGAAAGAAAAGCATTAGAAAGAGATAGCCATTCAAAGAATATGTGTACCGGTGAAACGGCTATATTGTTATGAACGCCCCTCTTTTCTCTTGCCTCCTTGTGACGCCAGTTGCGAGCTTAAAGAGGCCCACAGACGGGCGAGCATGTTTGCCGCAAGCATGAGCATTTTTGTATTGACGTCATGCTCGGACTGTGCATATGCGTCCATCAGTGGGCTGCTTTTTCTCTCATTCTTGACTAACAAACGAGCGAGCAGAGTAGTAGAATATGACGTACTGTCACTAAGTTGTCCTTCATACTCTTATGTGTTTCTGCATTTGCTGTCTTACTTTATTTTATTCGAAAGCCTTGTTAATACATAATTGTATTTATTGAAATAATAAGTGATTTTTGAGTACATGCAAATGGAAAAAAACTCCATCAGATTTGGTTTTTGCTCGAGAATGATTTGTGCACATCTCAAAAGAACAGGACGGCATTTTTTCACAAAAAAGAGTGACTCGTTTGTGGCAGCCGGTGACCGCTTGTCTAACCGACGGGCTTTTGTGCGATACTAAATGCAGTAAATCACCAGTTTGTCCATTGGACCCAGTTCAGTGCAACCACGCGCATTGTCTTAGTAACCTATCTTCCCTTTTAATTCATCTAAGATTCAAGCATAATTAAATGTGTTCACCGATAAAGTGTTGAGTACCTCATACAAGATGCAATACAAATGTCCCATACAAAAATGTTAAGTGTCCCACCCCTCACAAAATTTATTTGTCCCAACTAATTGTCTTCGTATGACTACAACTGAGGTGGTGAGTTGGTTGGTGTTTTGGCACTACGTTTTATGTATGGGACATTTTTGTATCAGGGCCGTAAGGTGATGAGGTGAGCCATGCTGGACATATGTGGTGCAACTTGAATGTAGTACCTCGAACATCTCGTTTCTATTTGTTTAATGAGGTAGATATGTTTGATATTCTTTTTAAATATGTTACTGTTTTTTTTTATATTTAATTAACCAAGTGAAAACAAATAATACATATTGATAGAAGTACGTAACATCATCCGTAAGTGTACAGCAGACAGAGGGTTAACACTAAAGGTGTACAACATTATGGTATCTCAAATGACCTGCGGGTAAATATATAAAATCTGTTCCATACTGTTTATTAATACCTTCCTAATTGACAATAACTCTTTTTTAGAGAGAGAGGAGTTATACACTTAGACATAATGGACGATTGGCATTTTAGATGAAATATATTTTGTCTATAGACATAACAAAGGATTTGGGATTTTTTTTAGCCATCAGTTCCTCTTCCATAACTCCTTATTGAATAAAGCAAGTGTAAAGTTCAATATTATTCCTGCGAGTCTAAGTAGGTACCTACCTATCCGGTGAAAAGTATTTTTAACACCATTCTTTTCCATTTTAGTCACTGCTGGGCAGGTTTTTTTAATGTGATTCGATGCGCCTAGTACAACGTGTACAGGACCACTTGGCCGTTGCATGCGTTGGTCGGTCTACCCGATTATAGTCGGTTTTCGTGCACACATCAAATGAACTTGAACCCGCCAAGAGCGTTCACACTTGGCCCCGTCTTTAGTTCGCAACACGCGTTCAGCTGATACGGTAGTGAAAAATTCTAGAAACCCTCATTAAGTTTCAAAAGAAAATATGCAGTTAAAACACCAAGGTGTTGTCAAACTTACAACTAAAATATAGATTAAATTTGTATCAAACATTTATTAGATCACCTAAATTAAACTGTTTTACTTGCATCAAAATGCACTTGACCTAATAGGCCAGTGCAATTAGCGCCAAAAAGGGGGTCGCGATCGAAGTAATTCCGGTAGTCCCAATTTTTTTTGTATGTTATATAAACTGATCCCCTGATGTAAAATCTGAGTTTCCGACTTTGGCGCACCTGTGCTCGCGCCGCCATTTTGAAAAAACTGGCCGAAATCGGGCCAAAATCTAGTTTTTCCCAAATACCTCTTTTCCAATGAAAATTTCGGCTAAAGTATCTTTACAAGTATAATAGAACATAAAATAACCTACAACTTTTGTTAAAACAAATTTCTTCTATCTCTAATAGGTACCGAGGTAGAAAGTCGTAAAGATGCGTATATTTTTGAAAAAACAAGTTTTTTGCGCGACTAGGTTTGGTTTTTTATAAATACCTCGTTTCCAGTGGAATTTCATGAAAAATTTATTGATACCAATTATGTAGAACATATAATTTCAAAAAAGCTGTGCAGTTATGTTTACATAGTTTTTTTTACCGATATAAAGAATAAACAAATCTAGGTAGGTAGGTATGCACAGAAAATCTATCACGGTTTATTATCACGTTATTAGATTTTTGTTTACATTTTTAAATACATACATCTATAAATTTACTAGAGGGCACTTCGGTATGGGGGGGGCTACCCCCCCACCCTTCTACTCCTCCCCTCCGGTTCCCTTCAGTTGAATGGAACAATGGAATTCAGGGATTGAATCAGGAACGTCAGAGCAACATGTAGAGATGAGGCCTACAAGAATTAAGAGGGATGATCGAGACGTTCAAACTCTCATTGATCGGTTTGCTTGCCATGAACCATTTCCTAAAACAAACGTGATTATGTCTATTAACAGTGGCACAATCGGGGATAGCAAAGTCACTTGTCACATGGCTGAAAAGATGGGGAAATTAGCTATGTCTTAAGTTATCAACCAGAACTTTGGAAACCTACACTTAAAACGTAATGATGCGATAGTTTCTCTTGCGGCGGTGACCAGCAGTGTCAAAAATCAGGGTGTGACTATGGCAATAGATCCATTAAGACGTAACGGGGGGTTGATTTTTCAATACAAACGTAGTCCCCATTTATCTTTCTGGATTTAAACCCTAGAGCAAATATTTTTTTAACATAAAATAGATATCGGCGACTTGCGTGTCGGTACGTTTTGTTTTTTTGTTGATAAATTGCTTCTTATAGAAGTTATGACCTTCCAAAAATCAATAAAATTGCCTGATTTAAACGCAGTCAAAAGACGTTCAGTCTACAAACTAGACAATATATTTTGAAAAAAAGCAAAACGGTCCGACATAGAATAGTTTCTTCTTATGTAGTAGGTAAAAAAAAATTGAAAATCGGTTAACTTTTGGAGGAGAAAAATGGGGAATACAAAACCTCGATTTTGAAGATTTCATTTAGGTATTTGTAGCCCGAGCTGCATGTGTCCCTTTCGCCCAGTATTCGGGAGGTAATGGTCGGGGGGACAGGGTTTAGATAAATACGTATGTATTTGTGCGAAGTGATGTCACGTAGTCATAAATCGATATTCGATATTCTAGTGTTGTGTTTTCCCGAGTAATCGATGTTTTTTTATTATTTTTTCCGTTTGGTCACTTTTGTGTTTGTTTGGTGAAGTATTCCGATATTCTTACTTTAATTTCATATTAACAAAACACAATAATAAGATTCGTAAAACAAAATAGTGAACAAAAAATTGCAATATTATATCGAAAATTGGTCACTTGCGATGTTTAGGTATGTGGTAAAAATTGGTCATTTTGGCCAAATAAACATCGCAAGGGAATTAAAACCTGTTGATTTCAGGAATTTTACTAAAATAAATATTTTATTTTAATACTTTTCCCTGTCTCAAACAACTTGAATGGTTTAGTTAAGTTTTGATAATCAAAAAAGATAACTATCTGTCCAAACAAGTATTTTATATTATTTTTAATGGATTAATTTAGCAAAACGACACAAATTAATTTAATAAAATTTACTTGCGCACGCCGCGACCTGCGGATTCGTAGCCAAGAGCCTTACCCTTCAACCACGGAGGCAGTTCAAATGTACGCACCTACATATTTTAGTAGGTGTACCTATATGGGTAGTAAGATTTTTTTTTAATTTTTAAAAGAAACACAAACATTCCCTGGTTACGAATAACCTAACATTTGAAAAACTCTTACTACCACCACACTAAGCGGAACACTAATTGCTTGTCTTGTGATGGAGAACTTAGCCAGCAGAGGAATCGAACATGGGACGCCCGGGTGGGACCCAAACTCGATGCCCACTCAGCCACTGACCGGTCAAGTAAGTAAGAGCAATACAATTAATTAGTAGTACATTATTTTGATGTATCTCACAAGGTTTAGCCAGCGTTAGCAATTTAAGCGACCGAAAATATATTTTAAATCACTTGATTACACAATGACTTTCCTCTACTTTTTATAAATATAATACATATTTATAAATTACGTGTGTAAACCTTTCGGAAGAAAATCTTTAAATGATAGTGAAAATCCTATCAAAATCCATTTCGCCGAGATTATACGCCGAGACAAAAACAGTAACGGAGAAATAAGTCGGAAAGATACATGACACATGACGAAGGACGGAAGACGGGAGATGCGGGGCGGGAGTAATAATAATAGGCGAGCGTAACATGCACACACACACTCTTAGTTGGGTGGGTACCTACACATCGATAGCGCGCTCGCTGAGCAGAGTGAAATAGCAAGTGATTTTTAAAATACCTATTGTTCAAATTTCTCAGCGCCCGGGTTTCCTCTTAATGCTATTCCATCGTATGTGTATTGCCGAAAAGTCTGAAAGTGAACTTAAAGAATATTTTCAATATGAACTCTCTCCTGTACCATTGTCTCTTTTCTCAGAGGAAGGCATGCGCAAAGGAACGAAGTCTATATTTTATTCATCATTCAACCCTCTACCAAATAATACAGAACTGGGAAGTAGTAAAATACACGTAATTGATGGAGGATATTTACTGCACAAAGTTGTATGGGGTCGTGCTCAACCTTTTTCAGTAATTTTCCAGCAATATGTCAGGTATGTACAAAATCATTATGGATCCAATGCAGTAGTGGTATTCGATGGATACCCAGATTCTATGGAAAAGAAAAGCACTAAAGGGGTGGAAAGAGCACGGCGTGCCAGAGTTACAACTTCTGCTGAAGTTTTGTTTTTTGAAAGCATGCACCCACAAGTGCCACAGGAAAAGTTTCTGGGAAATGAGAAGAACAAGTCTCGTTTTATTTCCCTACTCAGAACCTCATTTGCACGATCCCACATAACGACAGTACAAGCTGAAGAGGATGCTGACGTTCTCATAGTGAACACAGCAAATTCGTTGTCATCTCAACGTGATGTAGTCATAATCGTTGGTCAGGATATTGATCTGCTGGTACTCCTCACAGCTCTCCCACCTCCCAACGTATATTACCAAAAAGTTGGAAAAGGTAAATCACCTAACGCGTTGTACTCGAACAAATGTTTTAAACACATTGAAATAGTGAAAAACATGTTATTCCTTCATGCCATAAGTGGTTGCAATACAATTGGAGCTCCGTTCGGTCAAGGCAAACACAAATTTTGTAATATTCTTCTCAAGAACCATTCAGTGAATGAACTTGTTCGTGTATTTCAAGACCCAAAAGCAAAGACAGAAACAATCACTTTGGCTGCCGAACAACTATTTGCACTTTTGTATGGCGGCAACGAGAAATCAAATTTGGAAAATTTAAGGTACATCATTTTTGTCAAAGGAGTAAAAAAGAACAAATTCAATTTATCCAGGCTACTACCCACCAAAGATGCAGTCCAGCAACACGCTTCAAGAACATACTTGCAAGTGCAGGCTTGGCTTGGTCACGATAAAGATCCGACTGAATGGGGCTGGAAAAAGGATGCTGTTGGGTTACTTACTCCAGTAACAATGTTGAAGGAAGCTGCATCTCAGGCCTTGCTGAACTTCATATCATGTCAATGCAAAAAAGGTTGCGCTGGAAAGTGCACCTGCAGAAAGTCGGGTTTGAAATGTTCCCTACTCTGCATTCATTGCAATGGCAACTCCTGCGAGAATGCTGTAGAAGCCTTCGTTGATGACGATGACGAGGAATATGATGACCCAGTCGCCACAAATTTGGGTGATAAGACAGATGAAGAAGCTATTCAGGGCCAGAAGTAAGAAACTATAGTCAAGGGCTCTTACTTCTGTCTAAACTGATCTACCATTAATTTTATTTTTTGTTATGCTGACAACTTAACTAAAAAAGAAAAGAATGTCAATAAATGTTAATTTTACGAAAATACCAATTTTTTATCTTTTTTATGTACCTTATCATCTTAATTGTATTAATAATCTTAAATGTATGTTGTGATTACGTTGATAGGCATGTCAGACCAAGCTGCGAGCACAAATGTAGTGGCTTGGCCTATTTTAGTGGTCTTTCCATTAGGAATGTATGGCGACCGATATGCTGAAATAGTCTATCTACTATATTTATAGCTAGGTCTGACACAGGCATGACGATTGTTGTCAACGTGTATGTTCTTAGAACAATAATTGTTAAGGAAAAATAAAATCAAGGAATGCAAATTTTAAAACACCTAACCTCTGTTTCAATTTTTGGTCTGGTTTTGGTGGATTAGAGTTTGGATACGTAATAGAGATAAAAAATATAAATTATATACATATTTCTTTAACGAAATTTTATTTTCTACAAAATTATTATCAATAAATTTTTCACAATATTGTACTGGAAACGAGGTATTTATAACAAACCAAACCTAGTCGCGCAAAAAACTTGTTTTTTCAAAAATATACGCACTTTTACGACTTTCTACCTCGGTACCTATTAGAGATAGAAGAAATTTGATTTAACAAAAGTTGTAGGTTATTTTATGTTCTATTATACTTGCAAAGACACTTTAGCCGAAATTTGCATTGGAAAAGAGGTATTTGGGAAAAACTAGATTTTAGCCCGATTTCGGCCAGTTTTTTTCAAAATGGCGGCGCGAGCACAGGTGCGCCAAGGTCGGAAACTCAGATTTTACATCAAGGGATCAGTTTATATAACATATAAAAAAATTGGGACTACCGGAATTACTTCGATCGCGAATCGCTAATTGCACTGGCCTATAAGTGATAAAGGAGCTTTTGGTTTATTGGTTAGTTTGGTGGCGTCAAACCATTTTCTTCATAGAAATGCAGGTTTTGAAACACTGATAAATTATTTATCAAGTGCGGTCACTGATGTATTTTTGCACTTTGGTAAAGTACAATAAGAGATGCTGACATTTTATCTAGTGTTATTCAATTAAAAGAGGTTAAACTTAAGAATTAAAAACGTCTGGACTCTCGACACCGCCATACAAAATACAGCGCCTATTGAAATAAGACGTAGATTTTGGTGACTCGTGACGTCATACAGACAAACCAAAGATTTGGTGCCTTTTGGGAAGACCCACAAAATTTAAACTTTGAGTTATTAAAGTTATTTTATTAAAAAATTCAGATAGATATAATTTAAAAACATGACTTTACTTACTCTCCAAAATGTGTAATAATGGGGATGATAAAATATGAAAATATTTATAATTACCTTCTGGTTCCCGATAATTATAACTGCTCCAGTCGGCCAGGCTGAGCTTGGCCTGACGATTGTCTGTTCCTCTTTGCCTGTGGATCTGTTGTTGTGGAACGATGTAGGAGAGTGATTCAGGAATTGCGACCATTAATAAAATTTGTACCTGGAAAAAAATTACACATTTCATATAGTTAGTAAACGGCGAATTTCTTTAGTCATTGATTAAAACTCGTAATAGGTATTAATTTCGATTGTCTGTCATGTGCGTTATTCCTGCGTGAAATTGTTCAATGAACTCAAATTTTATTTGAATTTAAGTGTAATTTTCAAAATTGGAACCGCTGATGTAAAGAATAATAATTCAGGCGAGCGATAACGTACCTACCTATAGTTTGAATGATTACAAATCAAGAGTAAAAATCTGGCTGAAAGAGATTAATGAAAAAACGTTGAAAAAAACACTATAACCGACATAGAAAACTAATAAAACAGAAATGAATAACTTTAGTCCGCCTCAGCACAGGTCACCCTAGTGAGTAGTGAGGGGCACTAAGAAATACAATTTACTATACATATATTTAACATCATATTTTGAATGTACAATGTTTAAATAGTCGGTATAATAAAAGACAAAAAAAAGTTTATATTTTAACAGTAAACTATTTAAATTGCTTTTTCAAAATTGGATTTCTAATAGGTGTCCTGTATTTTTCACTGGTATGTAATATATGGTAATCGGGTAACTCATCAAAATGACAATTCAACACACCTATAAAAAGTGTTATAAAGTCATTAAAAGTGATGAAACAAAATGTTGGTTAAATAGTTAAATATGTAACCCATTTAACCGAGTTTTTGTTTCATAACTTTATAACACTTTTTATAGGTGTGTTGAATTGCATTTTGATGAGTTATCATGGAACCGTAATATATTTATGTAAACTGGAAAAATGTACAAGTAGTTTGACACGATTTTTGGTTTGCTTTAGAATGATTTTTGTTTTTTCAGGAAATTTTGTGAAACGTGTTTAATTATTCTGATTTTTTACAATGATACATTATTTTTAGCCGGCTTACAATTTTTTTTAATTTGTTTTTTTTTTTCAAATAAATTATCAGATAAATTTTCTATGTAAATGCGAAGTACCTACCTACCTACATAGTTGAAGTACCTACCTGACTACTCCAAAAACAATGTATTTAAAAATATTTTAACTGATTATATGCGATATTATAGGTATATATTCGCACATTCCACATTGATCATGTTGTCAATAAATTATCACCAGTTTCCGGCAAACACCGGGTGTTTTTTATTGTATATTATTTTAATCTATCTCAGATATAAGGTATAAAAGAAAAAAACTTATTTTTAATCCATGAAAACTTTATTTGTTTAGGTTAGTGGTGGATATTTTGAGATTTAAACTTTGTACTTTGTACATGATTTTAATTATCTCTTAATATGCGGCTAAAATTCAGTCGAGCAAATTCATAATGCGGCATCTCTTATGAGGGTGGTACCTAGATAATTTTTGCCATCGCATTGTTTTTCCACTAAATTAAAAATGTAGTAATTTATTTATTAACGCCCTTTTAGGTCTATTACATAGTAGTTGAAAAAATTACACAGTATTTATTATACGTAAATGAACTGCCCCAATAACAATCTTTTGTATTTTTTAGGTGTTAAATTGAAGAGTCCACTGACTAATTATTTCTCTCCATTAGTATTCTGGGCAATGAGGAGTACATAACACGTGGTAGTTAGTCCCAGAATTTCTGCACTGAAATAAATCCAGACTTCTAGTATTACGTAGTGGAATTCGAAAGCTTATCAATGCAAGCAATTCTGTACTATCAAATGCATCATTAGAATTTTATATAGAAATACCAAGTCAGTAAAAACCCTCCTGCATGACAATTTAAGCAAATTCATGTAACTAAGAAAATATTTATTAATTAAAAATTACTGAAATATCAATTTAAAAACGTTATTAAAACAGAATTTATTTGGTATTCTTTCAATAACTTGCACCTTCATGGATGTGGGAATGTTTGTTCCAGAAGGGAGAATTGTCACGTGAACTACTAAAAAAGGCAAAATATAATAGTTTACTATAAATTTGTTGAAATTTCTAGATAACTTGGTTATAAATCCCAACATTTGAAAGCCCTTGTTAGAGATTTCCGTTACGTGGTTATCAAATGAAAGATTTCATTGAAAAGTGCTACGTAAGTCTTTAATTTGTGTTAATGTCTCCAGAGCACAGTTATCAACGTTGTAAAAAAATCACTGGAATTTTATTCGACATTTTGAGATATTTAACGAAGTCTCTTTTCATCGTAACAAATTAACAATTTGTTGATATTAAGAATATTACAACGATAAATATTTTGAACAATTCTAAAAATGTTGAGGTCATCCGTAAAAAGTAAAATAAATAAATCAGGAAATATGTTTGTAATATCATTATAAACAAGATTGGACCAAGGCGTGAACTCCACTTGAAAAGTGGGACTCCACTTATTGCATTCATTTTTCTGAAAGGGAGGGTTTTATTTTAACAATTCGTTGTCTACCAGTAAGATACCTAGCGTTTAAACCAGACTAATATGTTGACACTTCTACCATGCTTTTCTAATATCCAAATAAGAATTATACGGGAAACTGTATCAAGGGCTTTTCTAAAATTAATATAAACAGTCTAATTGTTTTTTTCTTTGAAAATATTTGTCATAAAATTTTCAAACACAATTAAGTTGGAAAGAGTATTCTACCTGGCATATATCCAAACTAGTAAGGTTTTATTACATTTGTTATTTATGTAAAGTTTATCCAGTATTAGGATTTCAAAGAAGGTAGGTATGATGGATTGAATACATATTGGTCTGCAATTACAAACCCTTTTTGAAAATTGGAGTCAAATAACTAATTTTCCACTAATCAGGAAAAATTCCACAACTTTGGCTAACGGAAGACCATTTACTTTGATACTTCGTTGATAAATCATCTCCTTTCAGTGATTTAACTAACTAACTAACTAACCATCACGCCGTTTCCCCGCAGGGGTAGGCAGAGAGGACGGACCGCCAAACAACTCGGTCTTGGAACACACTCCTTGCCTCATTCACATTCATACATCGTCTCATACATACTCTTCTATTATTCTGACTCTTGACATGAAATCTGACATCTGATTCACTTGATCGTGCCATGTCTTCCTCAGGCGTCACCGACTTCTGTTACCATTCGCATTTGCATCATATATCCTCCTTACACTACTTTCTTCGTTCATTCGCTCTACATGCCCAAACGATCTAAGCATCCCTTTCTTAATCTTACTCATTACGCTTACATCAACCTTGCACTCTTTGCGGATCTCCACATATCTCACACGATCATACATGGTTTTATGACCAATTAAAATTTTATTTGACCAATCAAATAATAGAAGATAAGTACAAATTTTCTCAAAATCAGCTTTGAAAAAAATTTGGTAACTGAAAGACAATTTACAATGTATGTATGTACATCAGAAATAATAACTTCCAGAAGAGGATGATAAGCATTAACCAGCGGTTCACTACTTTCTTCAAATACTAGTGACTAAGTTAGAAAAACATAAGTCTAGTGGGCAGTTATATGTATTTTATATAGTGTTGTAAATGTAGCGAGGTACATATAAACGTATATTGTTAAAGTTTTAAATTAGATACGGGCGTGAGCCTAGTATGGTCGTATGGTGGTATACGTATGTTATAAAATATTTACAATATTAACATGTCGATGTATGCATGTATAATTTATATGTTCTTATATACCTACCTATAATATAATATTACAAGATTTTAAAATGTTCTAATGGACTGAGTTTAAAATTCGAACCAATGTCAAAGATTTTATTGCACTGGTCATAAGTAGGTACTTACGTTATTTCTGTCATTAATATATTTATTTATTTGATATCTTTATGTGCGAAAGTTTGGCCAAATAATTACTCACTGAAGAAGTGCACTTGATGAAGAATTAAAAATAAGAAATATTATGTCGCACCCACACGATTTATTAAATGATTCAGGTACCTACTTACATGATTTTGTAAGACTCGTATTTTAAGTCAGGCCAGTCCCAAACTAGGTTGGTAGTTAAACAAACATTGTTTGATTAAAAAAGTAGGTCTTAATTAATTTGTATTTATCATTAGGCATGTACATGTACAGTTAAAAAAATCAACGAACGTAAATCGTTTGATGGTTAGTCAGCAATATTACATAAATACAATCGATTTTAGAAGGAATCGTGGTGAACTCGCTAAATTCGGTTGCAAACTTTATAAGCAAAAAAATCTATAAACACTATTTATGTTGTAGGAGATGGTAAGAGATGCATTAAAGTTCCATTTATGACAATCAAAGTTAAGTTTGAAGGTTAGGAAATACGCATAATTACGCAAACTAATACCCTAAAAACCTATTTTGTGAATGTTGTCTCCATTGGATATTTAAGTTGAAATCAAGTGTTGTTTTTTTAAGAGCCTTTATGTGCAGCGGAATTCGTAAAGTTAACCGGAATCATTTAAAAATTAGAAAAAACGACTAATCTTTTGAAGAACGTCGCAAAGGTACCTACGTAAATACGTAGTTCGATTGATTTTTGATCAATTTGATGAAATATCAAGGAACCGTTTAAAAGATGACAACATAGAATAAAGAGGGATATCACACCGACTTTATTCAAATATTAAAAATAAGTATTTAAGTAGTCATTTTAAAGTAGATAGGTACCTAAATACTTTATGAGCAACTCGAAAATTATTTGTGAAATAGTTCGGCCCTGTTTAAAAGGGATAGTCAGGTATGGGTATCCAATTCCAGAAGTAATAAGCTCTTACGATTAATATGGGCAAGTGGGTGTTCATGAATTGCTCTCTTCGTGATTTGGCTTCAAGGTCAAGAACATTAATTTTGGCAAACAAAAAAATAATATTGGTCTTATGAAATCATTTTAAAAAGACAAATACCAACAGGTTTTAACGGGATGTCTTCTAGGTAAGCTACACACATGCCCTCCTAAGTGAATATTATATATTTTCTCGATTAATCATTTTACTATAATATAATCAATAATGGATTAGAATTGATGTTATACAACTGAGGTACACATTTTCTAAATAATTTATTGCGCAGAATACCTACATAGCATTCCTGAACCAAATGAATACCTGCAAAGGCAGGTTGATACCATCACTCAATTTCTGTAGTAATCTTACTGGTGACTCTCTGTATGTTGATCTCTAATTATCACAACATTACCTACACCAGAAATGTGTTTTCAGCTAAGTTTGCCAGTCATGTTTTTGTTCGTGACATGAAAATAAACTTCAAATCAATTTATTTTGTAGTCTGGTAGAGTTAAGTACCTACTCCCAAGAGCTAAGTATCTCTCCGTAGGTACACGGTAATATAATCAAAGACGAAGAAAACGAATAGTGAATGCAAGTATGCCAATTATTTTAGAAGTTACATCAACATTTAACTTTTCTATAATAATAATTGTGCGATACTGTAAACAAAAAGAAAAACAACAATGCCCCAATTTTTTCAGTGGCATATTCGTTTTATACTTGCACGTAATCCATGGAATTAGTTGTGAAATTGATTGGGCCATTTTGTAGAGACAATAATGTTGATAATGTTTATTATTATTACAGCAAAAAATAGATTCTTTTTGCTTAACTAATAAGTTTTCACGCCTTGCCCACGTAACTGACGTAACACGAAACAACGGTTGTCGGATCACGGCAAACTGGGGACGGACTGTTCCCGGGCTACCAGGAATTTTCTTCATTGGGCTGAAGTTTTCCAAACACTACGTCAAAATAACTATGTCCGGAAACCCGTCTTTGAAGTTAGGTCATAAACAAACTTACTTGCTTTGCTTTCCAGCAATGTGGTTTTGATTTAATGGCCTTGGAATATTTTTTAAAAAAGATCTGTGTACAGACTTGAGCGACATTGCATGGAGCTTTTTTTCGATTTTCGTATTGTAATAGCAGAAAAAAGACGCCTTATATTATCTATGTTCTCGTAAAATCATTAATTTCGCTTTTCTATGTCTTAAAATTTCATTACTTAAATTGAAAATTATAAAAATAATATTTTTTACGATTTGCTTTCGTAATATTGGATTATTTAAATATGTAAAATCTAAAAGATAACTACTTTTTGACCGATGACGAATTCTAATAAGTAATTTTTGGATTTGTGAATGGATTTTCCAGACTCCAAGAAAATTGGAGTTTCTTAATTTTTTTTGGATGGAAATAAACGACAAATTATCCAATATGAGGAAAAATGGCGCATGCTCACCAAAAAATAACAACACAGCAAAGCTCATTAACAAATTATTGATAGTGAAATCTCTAATGTCGTTTGTAACTTCGTTTGTCTACAAAATCTGCAACAAGAAAATTATGTAAAACCAAACCAGACTTAAACTCACCTAACACAACCTATATTTATCACATTAGTTTATTCACTGATCTGTTTTATCCTGCCATCACATTTGAGAGCAGCCGGAAATTAAATTTACATTTTGATATTTTTTCGGGCCCTCTCTTAATTACCAGTTCCCCACTGGTGGGTCCTACACACATAGGATACAAGGAACTCAAGAAAAGTAACTGGAGGTCATTGGGCTGTTTTTTTATTAATCTGTAACAAGTAGGTACCTACCTACACTTTACTATCCGATCTTGTATCGAATATATTATTTGTTTCAATTAATCTTACATCACATGGCGTGACAGTTCTGTCACAAATAATGGGGAAAGATTAATGTTTTATTACAACGAGGCGCATTTAAGATTCTTTATAATTGCGAAAGGTCAGAAAACCACACAAACCGAAGAAAAGATTGACTTGAGATAGTTGGACCGTTCTAAAATGGGAAAATATTCCAGGTGTACAGCAAAAATATCTTTAAAAAATTGACATATTTATATCATTTTGTAGTGTTTTCTGTGGGCACTAAATAAACTTTTAAAATTGACGAATAAAATAAAGTTCTTCACACCATTTCATTACGATTGGCTGCTGGTAAATAAGTCATATGGGGTAAACAAACCAAGACCGTGAGTTATTTTTATTTTTATGTGAGTACCCCACAAGAGTCACAACCGGCTTTAGCCAGTTAGACTATGGAATCCCAATCGAGGTACATTGTGACGCTGAAGGTAGCGGAGAGTGGAAGGAGATGGGGAAGAGGAAGGTGGGGGAGTACCCGGCAGATTTGATTATAAAACACAACTAAGGACGTTTCTATTCTAAATAGTTGTCTTACACCAGAGCAATACTGAGAGTATCTCCCACTCTGGTTAACATTAGATACCGAGGGTATCTCCCACTCTGGTTAACATTAGATATCGAGAGTATCTCCCACTCTGGTTAACATTCGATACCGAGAGTATCTCCCACTCTGGTTAACATTAGATATTGAGAGTATCTTCCACTCTGGTTACACACTTTCGCAGTTAGATAAAATAGATATGAACAAATTAAAATAATAAATTAGGAAAAATCTGTAATTTAAAAAAAAATAAATGTTATTTCCAATTCTCGGTCAGATTTTTTTCGTCGGAGGTTCAACCGTGGAAAAAACGTACAATACGCGTGTAATTTAAAAAACGTTCTGTCTTGGAAACGACATTCATTTTACAAAAGAAATACATCCTGTAATAGAATATTTGTTTTTGTAGAAAGCTTCAATAGATACTGAAATTTACCTTCCAACATTTAAATACAAAAATAAAACAGTTAAACGAAAGTCCGTGAACCTTTTAAAGAACCTTTTTAATGTACCTAAGTCCACATGAATAAAACAACATAACTTGCCTCCTAACTAATACCATAAATAATGTTATTTCTCTTAGTGGTTATACTTCGTGCGTTGATGTCTTTAGTAAATAATGTCGTTCTATTATACACAATATTATTTATTTTGCATAAATGATTATACTTAAATACTCAACGAGTGTAATTTATCTTAAAATACTCATACAAATTATTATTTCACTTCCCGTTAAGTGTGTAAATTATAAGAAACTGGCATTCCTGTAAAATGAACATTACAAACACATGCACGCGCAGAATGTTGAAAATAATACATGGACAATAATGGCACAATTAGAAAATTTTGTAATTTTTCGCATGGATACGTATAATTGTTTTATTGTAAATTATTGACCAACAATAATTCTCTACTAATTTAATACACGAGGAAATACGCTCACAAAACATTTTTTAACGAAGCCACCAAGAATGGTTTTAATTTTAAAACATAGGTATGCCTACTTTAATTATCATTATTATTCACCTGTCATCATTCATTTAGCATACCTAGCACTTGTGAAAGCCCCTGATCAATATCTTGGCTAGTACCTGGCAACTAAAAATAATAACAGTAACGTGGTAGATAAATTTGTTAATAAGTACCTACTCTGATTTGGTTAAGTGCACTCATTACATCACTATTCGCATAGATTAAATTTCATAACGGATATTAATTTTATCTTGTTGTGATTGAAACATTCCGTAAAAAGTCGATTATCCGAATTATATCGACTTACGTGAAAGTAGGAACTTTAAAAAATGATTTAACTTCAATTATAGAGCATGTTTTTAATCTTTCTTTGAGCCATTTCATACATATTTGAACGCTTGCAATAATCAAGAAATCTTTTAAAAGAAATATAATATTTACTTACGTAGGAAAAAATCGATTTACGTGTTATACTTTCATAGGTAGGTAAATAATTGGTACAACATTGAAGTCGTTGGTGAATTAGGTAGGTACCTGCCTATGAGCTAAAACAATGTCCATTTGTTCAGTAAATCAAAAAGGTACCTAAATAAAATTACATTTTTTTAATGGTCACCTTGATAGGCTACAAATATTAAAAAAAATAGTTTCCAATAAATGTATCTTGGAGTCAAAACGATATTTTTTCATACCCTAACTAGGTATTCTAACAATTTTAAAATTAAGTCAATTATACTGAAGTGTATAAATTAGGTACGTATTTAAAATGAATGCTATTAAAAGTGGTGGGTAAGTATATTTATGTTTTATCAGTTATTATGAATACATCGGAAAGTCGTAAACGAACACGGAACTGTTAAAATTAATAGTTATGATGGTAGCAAATTGCACATATATTATTATTGAATTAGTTGAATTATGGGGGATCCTTTAGCATAAATGGTACTTACGGGCAGAAAAAATCGATAATTCACTCCGAATAACTTTCTCGTCATTTTGCAAGTGATTCAAAGACAATAATTATTGTTATAATAATGAATATCACTATATTTTTAAGCTATCGAAAAAGTAGTGCTTTGGTAAGATGCTATAATTTGTTTGCAACACAAATGAAGATGTTTGTCTCGAGAAGGTGCGTGTGGAAGTGATCCTCTCTAGAGGAAGTAATGGCGATGTAATCGAGGCGACTAACTAAAGCGGTCTGATAATCCCAACCTGCACATACAGAACTTATGTTGCTCTGGCTTCCTCATAGGGAGGATATTGTGGGCTAATATCAACAGAGGCGTAGTTAAAGAAATTTCAAACATGTAATTCAAAAAACTTTACACGTTGACATTATGCATATATAATGCAAGAGGTCCACCATTTTGAGGGGTGAATTTAACATAGTTCCTACTAGCCTCCACATACAAAACATGATGGCATATCGTAATGTGTAGTATATTATGTTGTGCTTAAATATACTTAGATGAACTCACGAAGTGCATAATAATATACGCATTCTAATACAGTATAGTATCAGTGATTTAATTAATGATGTGATGCAAAGGGTTCCATGATAACTCAACACAGTGACAATTCAACACACCTTTAAACAGTGATATAAAGTCATTAGAAACGATGAAAAAAAAATTTAAACCTAACCTAACCTAACCCACTTAACCCAGTTAATAATTTTTTTGTTTCATCACTCTCCATGACTTTATATAACTTTTTAAAGATGTGATGAATTATCATTTTGATGATTTATCCGGTCACCGATGCAAAGGGTATGTCATTAAAATGTGTTAATGACTGGGCAGTTTGGGCACAGTTTTTCGTTATACAGCCATATTTTATCTAAAGTAAATCTTATATGATACCTACTGTTGAGAGGGTTGAGAAATGCCATGAAATATCAAGTGTGATATCTAGATTAGGTTAACTTTTACGGCGTTGCCAAGTATTTTTAAACGATGTAACACCATTTTTCTAACATGTTGTCGAGTTCTCCAGAATATGTGGTATTTGTGCAATAACTAATGTTCGTTTTCACACTGTTTCCTACGTGGTATTGATTATTTCCCATCGATTATTGGAGCCACCATTCTATTGAAATGGAATTTTTTAAATTCATAAGTAGTACGTGACATTTTAAAATGATTTAATTGCTTCACTTAAGATATGAACCCACTTCTAAAGATGTTTGTTCTGTCAGCCGCCAAGTACCCGAAGTAGGTACCCACGAGTGTTACTGACTCAGCCAGCCCGTAGGTGTTAATGAAATTAATTAGTCAGATTCATCACCATTCTATTTTAGTTAACAGGTAAAAATTACAGAAATAACCCGGTGAAATAATTATATTAAAGAAATATAATCTCGTCCGCAACTGGGATTTGTAAAGTATGCAGAAATACAAGGCACATACACATATATTATTATTTTACATTCTGTGTTGTATGTAGTCGAGTCTAAATTGGTTCTGTCATTATAAAAAGATACCCGATTTGGGCAAAATCCGCTGATCATAAAATATCAAAGCCGAATGTAACTACCTATTTGTATCGCATCGTTATAATTGGGTAGTATTTTTTATTAAATGTCACATTTCTCAATTTTACTGCCCTAACGAAAATTATGTATTTTCGACTTAACCTGAGGTGAGAGAATTAAAAAAAAAAAAATATATATATATATATATAATTTTGACGTCAAAACATTGTAGCGTCCGTATATCGGACGCTGTAAGTCGGTGGACGCTACAATGCTATGGAGTTTTTAGGGGTCGGACGTAACAAATGATATATATATATATATTAACCCCATACATATATATAATTTTGACGGCAGTGAGGAAAAGAATTTCCCTCAGGACCTGTATCATCTTTTGGGATGCTGGAGGGTCTTTTTTAAATAGAGGAAGTTCTGGGAAGGTAAAAGGTATGAGGGTTGGGTAGGAATCTAGGGATCAGTGTGTCCAGGAGTGACGGATATATGAATATAAACCTCCCACTGCGGCGCGAGGCGATGGATCGAGCGACCGGTTGGAGAGGTCAAATGGTCTCCCCGAACCAGCCTCTCCCGGCTGGCACGCCACGCAGCTGGTGGGCAGGCGCATCATGAATACACCTCATCCGATGAACCCGGGCACCCCTGCTAAATCATAAAACGTAGCGAATCACTTGGAAAAATCTATGGCAGATATTTTGGTTAGCTAATAAATGGTTCACGGGATGGCAGTAGGTACCTAAACCCACCTCACAAATTTATTGCTTCTGTACTGTGTATGATTGCCACCTCCTCTTTATTGCTACTGTATTACATCCATGATATTTGTTTTATTATTTAATATTTGTATTTGCAAATATATAGTTTTTACATGTTATACGGGTTATTAAGGAAAATAAAATATAGTCTTTCCTCACCATAAATAGGCTAGGCTTTTGCGTTTGGCAAGGGAATTCTAAATCAATTATATAAAGTTATGTAAGTAAGTAAAAATTAAATATTGTAAATAAATAACCAAAAAACACATAAGAAAAATGCAAGATTCGATTTAAAAAAAAAATAATAACAGATATGGACTCATAAATATATAAGTTTTGGCTATCGGCAATCTTTCTGAAATCTTTTTTTTTGTTGATACTATAAAGTTACTGATGTAACTTGAAGAGGTAATCTGATGCGTACATCTTTGAAATGACTTGACAAAGAAAAAATATTATTATCACACTGAATTGCTCTCTGAGTCGTGGCACGACAGTCTCCAATCTCTAGGAGCAATTTAAAAATAACAGACCACTGCCTCCGTGGTCGAAGGGTAAGTTCATCAACTACAAATCCGGAGAACGCGGGTTCGAATCCTGGCGTGCACAAGTTAGTATTATTTGATGAATTTGTCTTATTTCCCAGTTATTTAGTACCCAATTAAAATTAATATATAGTATACTTGTGGCACGTTTCAGAGTGTAAGATACTCTCAGTATCTCCCTGGTGTAAGACCACCGTTCAGAATTGAAACGTTGCTTTCAATTCCTCCCACTTCTTTCAGGCTCACGACTTGGGGATGCCATAGTCTAACTGGTTCCATAGGGTTGAGAGCAGTTGGGACTTTTGTGAGGTATTCGCATAAAAAAAATTCATTCATGACGGTTAGTTTAAGAAACAGATTTCTGCTTTATAGTTAAGATATTTGCTATAGTAGTTACCTACCTAGTTATATACTTAAAAGTGATGCTATTGATTGATGGCAAATTGTTCTAACCAATCCAGCTTTTCAGTGAGATTGAAACTGAAACTATTTAGAGTTTTTTCCAAAGATTAAGCCATTAAGGTTTATCAGTGTTTTTTAAGTTGGCCGTTTCCTTATATGTAACGATTTATTTGGTCAATAATTAGATAAAACCCATTTTCTTTAGACGAAATCTAAATTTTCTACGTGGGTTCAAAGTGTCTCGACTATCAGTTCATAGTGCCTACCTACATAATAAAAAATATCATCCTTGTTATTTTATTTATTTATTAACAGACTATGTACAATTACAAAACAATATATACTACACGAAGTTAATACAAGGATATGATACAATAGGATAAAAATTACAGATGTGATAAACATAGGGCATAAAAAATAATATCAAGTCAAGGCACGAACTAAGTTTTGACGGAGTTCTCGACTTCTGCCAAATCAATACTAAATATTTAGATTACCTACTTGCGTAATGACTGACAAATACATATTACATACTGACAATTCAATGTTGATAAGTCTGGTCATTCTGGAAATTTGTGAATGGTATGCATAATTTGTGGAGTGCCGATTGAGGAAAAAAAAACTCTTTATTTCCGAGTCTACGGGAAGGGATATTAAAAGGGATGAGTTGCAAAAGTGTCAACCATACCATTAATAATTTCAAAAATGCTGATGAGATCAAAGTCTTTCCTTCGTTTTTCTAAAGAAGAAGGGTTTATTAATTGTTTTGTGTTTAGTTCATGGAACTTCATTTGTATTTGCTATTTAATAATGTAATTAATAAGTTAAGAAACAGCTGTCATAATAATAAAAATAAACTAAAATACTTGCAGAACTTAATAATAACATTATTAAATTTGATTTACATTGCATTTAAAAAAGAAAGGTTTAGTTTTACTTCAAGTTAATCGTACGAGTATTCGCCCCTGGCTCTAACCTCCAAGCAATCTTTGTAAATATATTTATATCAAAATGCCTTCACAGCTAGTCATGTTAATATGTCAAATAACTATTTTTGTAATAAGTATTGATTATTCGTAACCATGACCGGGTATAAGGGCGGGGTAAAAAAAAACAGAACCCAGATTAAAAGTTTAGAAGGGCAAAAAATCAGCGAATAAAAAAGAAAAGGATCCTACAAAAGTTGTAAAATGTATGTATATTATCTATTCATTTTGGAAAATTAAATTAAATAAAGAAAAAAATCTAAAATACCCTCTGAACCAAAGCTATAAATAGCTGTTAATCGTGACAATAAGTGTTATTGTCACGATGAATTTAATGGTCCCATGTATTTAAAAATAAGTGTGAATAAACACATTTTTTCATACTCTGGAGACCAACAGCGTATAATTTACGTAATTCTTCATAATTAAATCAATATATTACAGCATCTGCTATCTGAAGAGCTTTACTGCGGACCGGGAGACATCGAGACATCCATTGACATCTTTGATCAACTTTATAGAATCGTTTGGAATATTGCCATCAGTTCAAAGAGCCTATGTCTGGAGCAATGCAGACCATTCAAGTAATAATACGGAACTCCAAAAAAAATAATAATTGTTTTCGACTTAGTAGATAGATTTTTAAAAATGTCCTTACTGCAAGGCGCGTTTTTGAACAGGTGCTCTTGGCGCCTAAATGTTTGCAACCGGCTCTCTTAGTAATTAAATAATTCCTTTTCTAAAGATTCAAATAAGTTCTTATTGTGAACATAAAATAGCCTAAAATTAATAAAAAACATTTACATCACAATACATTTAATAGCTTTTTTACTGCATTGATATAAAAATCTCATAAAATAAGACAATAGGCATTTTCTGTGGAATAGGATAAAATTGGTGTGGTAGGCGTTTTTCGAATTTCGAAGGATTGAGAACGTATCAAAGCTGATGTAATTTTTTTATGTTAGACGTATAACGGACGATCTTATTTAGGAACAATATAGCTTTTTAACAACCGAAGAATATTATTATTTGTGACATGGCAACATGATATCTCTCATCTCTGTGTTTAACATATTAATAAACCGCACTACTTCCTCACGTCTCGAGTGGGATGATCTAAAATATCTAAATGTATAATATATTATATAACATTGATTTTTCATACCTGCCGTTAAATCATCGAATTTAGGCTGACAATAATGGGAGGAACTACACGTTTCTTCTGATTATTACCCATCTCACCTAATCAATATGTTCACCTTTTAAAATATTTATCATATTTTTTTGGTATGTGAGGGGCGTGAAATGACTTAATTTAATTTTCGCCATTTTCCATTGAGAACAAAAGTTTTGGACTTGCATAGTCGATCTTTTTCATTTACTTATTTAAATGTATTGCTTACTGATACACGTTACTGTAGGTATGTGTTAGTGCTTGATATGTGAGACACAGACGTAATATACCGCGTAGCGCTAGAAAGTAAATCAAATGGGTATCTACGCACAAAGTGTGATCACAGGTTGATCGCTTAGAAACGCTGGGATAATACATCAAATGCAGCTGTTTTCCGTCATGTTTTATAATCTTTTACCTTACAGAGATTATTTTGTTAATCTATACTAACCATGTCTTACATTTGAAGATCACGTTAGCAGCCCAGAAAATTATAAAATCTCACAAATGGGAAAAAAATTATACTCATGAAGCGTGCACGACTTCTCAGCCATAATGCTTTGAACGCCACTGATAAATGAGCTCCTACAACTTTTTCTAATCGATCCTGCGAAAATTTCTTTGTGCGAGGTATTTTTTTTGCATGATTTTTTCACAAACTGCCCGCTTCGGACGTATGATAAATATGAATGTACCTACTTGTATTAAATTATAAATATCATAATGTAATGGCATACAGCTGCTAGAATAGAATAATTATAGAATAGGAATAGGTAAGATATTTATCATCAACACGAATTTGTTTTTTGAACCTAAACGTGCATCATAAATCATATATAAATACGATGGTGTTTATTGTAATGGACGTTTTACATGTTGCTTTTTCATACCGATCCCCATAGGAAACTATATCGGGACTCCTATGAAAAATCTTTGCTTACTAACACCTACTAAAAGCGATTAAAAAGAAATTCAATGTAAAAGCGCCAAAATTATGAATAATAATAAATAATATTCTTAATTAATATTTTTTTAATAATCATATTTGCTTAAATAATAATTAATAAAAAGAGAAAAATAAAAATCGAAAGCGGTGAAAACCAATAATACTCTGTAAATTGATTAATTATTTGATAAAAATAAATATTTTCATACTTACGATTTCATACAGATGGTTGCCAATATTTTGGGACGGGAGTAAATTGTCACTTCATAGACCTAAAAATCCCTGGACAGAGCATTAATGCGATTTTGTGTGAATGCCATTGAAGGTGAAATTGCCTGGCAGCCATCTTGTATGAACTAATGCCAAATTTTGAACTGATTTGTACAGGGAATGAAATACGTCATTAAAAAAATTAAGTAGGGTTTGGCATTTTCCATATATTTTGCCCCTCATCCCGCGTCTTCGAGATGATCTTCAATTGCTCCGTCCAGGGTTTTGTAGCAGTGGCGGTTCGTGACTTTTGAGTGTAATATGGTGCCAAAGTTTGAAAAATTCGACATTATTGATAATGTTTAGTCCAAAATGTTTTTTTTTCATATAAAGATTTTCAGGAAATTTCAGTTTGTCCCAATTTTCGAAATAGATTATTTTCGGCTACTACAACATCAATAATGCCATTTTTGTAATATTAGCATTCTAGTACACCCAAAAGCCACGAGCTGCCACTGCTTTTCAGGTCCATGCAACACACTGAACATAACCATAGATCATATAAAAGCATCTGTCATTTAGGTATCTTTGCCGTTGCCGCCAACAAAACATCACGTTCACAATCAGTAATAAACATATTTCATAGACTTTTATAAATATTTTAAATATAGGTAAAATTAAATAAATATGCATTTCAATAACAATAACATTTCCACTTTGTATACGTAAAATATTGACATAAGTGAAATAATGTCCGCCATCTTACACTAAAATAAAATCGGTACCAAAACACAACACGTCCTTTTCATCATCCCGAATCCATAGATGACAAGAAGACCCATATAGAAACTGGACGAAAAAAGCGTAGTGTAAAACGCCCATTAGTTATTGGTTAGAAGATACCGTAGGAGTGCCGTTAATATATAGTAAATTATTATGAAGATTTTTAATAAAACAAATTGCACTAAAGAGAAATACATGTTTTCTTAATCCAGATATCACATTCAAATAATAACTAGTTGGTAGTTTTGTGAACAGTCCAAAAGAGTATTTTTCGATTTTTCTCTAATTTAATAAATCAAAATGAAAATTTCCCGTGAAATCATGAGATTTATATGTATGTATGTACTTAAATGCCTACCTACTTAATTGTAATCATTAATGTTTTTCGAAAAAAAAATTATTTCAGACAAGGAATTATACAATTTACCCAAAGAAATGTCACATTCTCAACGACATTTTTTTTTTTCAAATTTTATTCAGGCCGCTGCCCGGTAGGTATCAAAATATTGATTATTCCGATTTTACAGTTCGTAGTAGGATCACGACCAAAGATCACGACCATCGTGTTAAAACAGAGCTTCACTACGCTCAGTCAGGTAATATTTTAACAAATTGCCTTCTTACGGACTTCCCGCATCCCTGTGTACGTGGATTGCTGACTTTTTAAGGGATAGGTCGATTCAGGCGGTTGCTGACGGTTTCACCTCTTCCTTACACTCCATAAATGCTGGCGTCCCACAGGGATCGGTTCTGTCTCCGACTTTGTTTTTGTTGCACATCAATGACCTTTTGACATGTGCACCAATTCATTGTTACGCGGATGACAGTACAGTTCATGATAGCTTTTTGTTTGACAAGCCCCCAAAGGGTACACAAACTCCAACGGCTCGGAGGGCTTTGAAGCAGAGAATGGACGGTTATCTCGAGAGTATTTCCTCCTGGGGTAAAAATAATCTCGTCGAATTTAATGTTTCAAAGACCCAATCCTGTCTGATTACGTCTAAAAGGGATCCAAATGACAATCTAGTCTCCTTCAACGGAAGCAATCTTCCGAACAGGCCTTCCATTGATATGCTTGGTGTAACTATAAGTGACCAGCTCAGGTACGGGGGATCCATTGAAGCCAGAGTAAAGTTGGCGTCTCAGAAGCTGGGCGTACTGTACAGGGCAAGCGGATACTTTAATAGTACACAACTGCTGACCCTGTACAAATCGCAAGTGCGCCCTACTCTCGAATTTGGTAGCCATCTCTGGTCCGGAGCCCCTAAATACCTGAAAAAAACCCTTGACTCTGTGCAAAAACGGGCGGTCCGTTTGATAGATTCCCCAATCTTAACAAGCGGACTGCAATCTTTAGAGCACAGGCGTCAGGTAGGTATGCTGTCCTTGTTCTATCGGTATTACAATGGAAGATGCTCTGAGGAACTAGCGTCATTGATCCCTTCGGCACCGGTGCATAGTCGGGATACACGCCAAACGCACGCCCAACATTTGTACACGGTTGACATTTGTCACATGAGAACGGGTCGCTTCTACGATTCGTTCTTAAGTTCAACAGCTCGGCTGTGGAACGAACTGCCGGACTCTGTGTTTCCTCCCTCCTACAACATGGGACTCTTCAAGACCCATGTTCACTCCTTCCTCTCCACAAAAAGACCCTCCACGCAGCATCCCCAAAGATGACATAGGCCCTGAGGGAAATTATTTTCTTCAGGGCCTCCTGTGTGGAGTTAATATATAAAAAAAAAAAAATTTACCTATAAAGCATGTTTAGCTCTAATAGAACCTTTTTTGTTCTGTGATTTCTTTGGACGAAATGTTTAATTATACCTAGATTATCCTACTTGACGACGTACATTATCGATCTGCAGTCGTGCACCTGAGGCGGCATTGATTCAGCTCAGAATAATATCTAGTTGTACAATGTCCCTTATAAAAGTGGGACAATGTCCTGTGATAAAAGGACAAGGATCTAAACTTATTGATTATTAATACTACGTATACGCGAGCTGAACTGCGCCGTGCTGAACCTCAAAATATGCGAAAGGAACGAATCAACCCCGAATGGCGCTTGCAGTTGCTTCGTTCCTTTCCCGTAATTCGTGGCTCGACTCGCGTTTCGGTTTCGTGTCAACATGTTCGAACAGCTTCTTTCATAATCGTATTGTACTACCCTCCCAGTCCTGCTGGATTACATATGGTAGACTGGGATTGTACTATCCTCCCAGTCCCGATGGATTACATATGGTAGACTGGGATTGTACTATCCTCCCAGTCCTGATGGATTATATATGGTAGACTGGGATTGTACTACCCTCCCAGTCCTGCTGGATTACATATGGTAGACTTGGATTGTACTATCCTCCCAGTCCTCCTGGATTACATATGGTAGACTGGGATTGTACTATCCTCCCAGTCCTGATCCATTATATATGGTAGACTGGAATTGTACTATCCTCCCAGTCCTGCTGGATTACATATGGTAGACTGGGATTGTACTATCCTCCCAGTCCTGATAGATTAAATCTTTAAAACAAAAGTAATAGCTAGATAACTCGGTGTAAAACTAACTTATCCGGTGTAAAATATATTGCCATCATTCATAGGTTGGAGTACTGAATAGTAAACGCGGACTTTATAAATAAATAAATCTAAAATATTCGTTATTCTATGGATAAGCTATCAAGAGGATATTGAAATTCCCCCTTTGACAATTAATACTCCCTTGCATGCACGGCCAGAGGCTCAGGCGCAATTCGTTCTAATTTCCCCGAGAGTTTGATAGATTCCCCTCTCTTAACAAACGGATGACAATCCTTAGAGCACAGGTATGTGTCAGGTATGATGTCCTTGTTCTACCGATATTACAATGGATAATCCTCCGGGGAACAAGCGTCATTGATCCCTTCGGCACCGTTGCATAGTCGGGAAACACGTCAAACGCGCACCCGACATTTGTCACATGAGAACGGGTCGCTTCTTATCTTCAAGACCCATGTTCAATCCTTTCTCTCCTCAAAAAGACACACCGCACAGCGTTCCCAATATGACATATTCCCTGAGGTAAAATATTTTCCTCAGGGCCTCCTGTGTGGAGTTATTGTAAAAAAATTATTTTCTGCCTACTGTGGCGCTAAGTTTTTTTCTGTTGCCCTTGAACCGCCCGAAGTTTAAACCAAAAGCATTAGCAAAAGTAAACAATGAAAACATAAAATGATTTATTCGCCCCCGCTGTAGATTGAACATGCACGATATTCTCAATAATGTTTATCGTTCGGATTGAATTTCATGATATAATAATGAATTCCTTCTCGATTAAAGGCATATAATAGGCAAGGCAGATTTCCGAAACTACCAAAATATGTTTATTATTACATCGCTAGGTGGCAGTAAGGATGCCTTCACCGATGTACAATATTCAACATTATACGTGAGTTATGAAGAGACATATAGATATTCAAGTAAAAAAACAAACCAATAACAAAATGTGGCTTGTTTATGGAACTTACAATTTGGGTAGAGTATTTAGTATGATCTTTTTTACAAATGTTTCATCATTTGCTTGTTATTGTAAATCATATTAGGTTTGAAGAGCTGACAATAGGTTTTTAAGTTCGCGATATTATGTGAAAGGAGGAAAGCAACCGTAAGCGGCGTTTTGCACCGTTAGCGGTTGCTTGGTTCCTTTCGTGGTCGCGTTTCGTTAGGGACTGAAGTGTGGGTAGGAGTGAGCGCTATTCCATTGTAAACGGTGTTTGGGATCTCATGGTTCAAGTAATCCATTAAATTATTATCAATAAATTTTACATGTTATTTAATGTTATCATGTTATACATTTTATTGTTACTGTATTTGTAATGTTAAAGTGTTGCTTTGCTTGATTCTCCGTAATGGCAATCTTGTATTATTCTTCTTATATATTGACCTCGAGAAATAAAATAAAGTTTTTTTTTATATTTTTTATTTTTTAATTTTTCTGTGTTATTTAGTACAACTAAACAACAATATTTTTTAACCATGGCAGTAGCTGTCGTGCAAGGCCGCAGAAAACCATGACAAAACTGCAGCGACACTCACTCTTTATTTTAATAAAACAAATATAATAATGAGAGTTTATTCCAGAATGTACAAAAATAGTACAAATATTGACAAAATAACAATGCATTCATACATAGAATGGAACAGAAAAGAAACAAAAAATATAGTATATGTTAATAAATGTTCATGGGGGATATTTGTAGGCTCCTGTTTCGTTTGAAGGCCATCAGGGGGGACTCCATCCAGGCAACCATGGCAGTGATGATGGTATTCTTCGACTGGCGTAGTCTGCGCCATAAGCTTCCCCTGCGGTGGAACAAAGGTTTATTTTAATATACACAGGATGTTAAGGGACGTACTTGACTTACTTTAACCAGTGATTCCTGACATTATTTAGAGAAAAAATGTAAATAAAATTTTGTTCTCCTGTGACTTTTTTAAAATGTCACCGGAAATGTCACATCGAACATCGAAAATGTCACCGGTGACCGTAAATTCATTTACAGTTTTTACTGCAAATAATATCAGGATTTACTGGTTAAAGTAACTCAAGTACGTCCCTCAACACCCTGTGTATATGTTTAATACATTACATAAAAGGAACTTCAAGGAAGGGTTCTTCAGAGTGAGCTCTTCAGGAAGTTATCTAAAATCGTATCAGAATCTAAAATTTGAACAATATTTACATTAGTTTCAATAACACGTAACAGATTTTTCTTGCATTTTTTAAGTTTTTCTGTTCGAATTTGTGTCGCTGCTTTTCGTTTTTTCTCCAACGCGGATATAATATACTGTGGGTCACGAATGGGCATTGATCTTTTAAATCTAGGATCTATGATTTCTGGTAATAAACAATCCATAAAGAAAGTACTTAATCTGCTCTCCATCTTTTCTCCCCAAAATTTGTCATCTCGTTTTATTATTTCTATCTTTAATGGAATTGCTTCACCCAACCAGACGGCAAAAATACATACAGACTTATTGGAAATGTGAAGTTGACCCTGTACTTGATAATACCAGTTGTGATTTGTATTTGTAAAAAAAAATTTTTTGTTTTTATCTTCCTTCCAGAACGTAATTTTTTTTTTGCTATTGCTTCTTCAAATAGCATCCCACTAGCAGAAATCGGACATTTAATTTCTAATATTGTACTATCATTTACCAAACCATCTGGAGTGGCTCCTAAGAATGGGAAAATTTCATCAATAAATAAGCCACAGTCATCGACCACAATATTTTCTTGAATGCAAAGTTGCCTTTTTGCAACTTGCTCATGGTCTCTACCATATTGCACAGATTTTATATTATCTAGAGAGCGGCCGTATAATATTGATTTAACTAAATTAGCACAACTGATGGTTTGACTTCGTTTACAGATATTACCAAATAAAGAAGCTGTTAACATGTTTCTTCTGCGTTGCAGCCACTCCCCGCTATCAGACTGCAAGACAGTTCGTCTTTCAACTGCCTTCTTTTCACTTTTTGAAATGTCGAGTAGCTTTAAGAATTCTGCCTTAGCACATTCATATGCATCATGTTCCATATCCATTTTTTCGCACAATTCGCCATAATGGATATCAGGTGCTCCTGATTTTGTGAGTAAATGTCTCCCTTGTTTTTTTCGTAAAGATCTTTTATCGTTTGTTTTAGAAGCCATTCTTCTTTTTTTTCTTTTCAATTCTAATCGTTTCAAAAAATTACTAGGGCTCCTGTTGAAAATCTGCTTATGTAAAGAATAATACGGTCGCTTGGAATTGAAAGAAACTACTGCAGCTGCACAACGACCCATATATGACTGTTTTAAAGAATAATTAATTCGTTTTCCACCAATAAATTTTGCAATAACTCCATTGAAACTCTCAACAATATTACTGTCTAAACAATGTACTAGACTCCGGGCATTGTTGACAAGACGAGAATTAGCTTCCATAATTTTTGAAAATATAATATTGTTTTGTAACTTTGGAACGTGATTGTGGTCTAATGTTTTATTTGGATCAATTTTAAATTTGCAGAAGTACAGTAAACAATCTTTATGTTCACCGAAAACATGTTTGGGTCCATTTAATAAATCTTTCCTTAAATCGATAATTTTTTGGTCTAATGTACTATTTGATTGCATCCTGTAATTTGCAGCTCCAACTACCGCCTTCCTAAGACGAAGTTTGTTGGTTGAAACAATTTTTCTAAATTCCAAAGGAAAGCCGGTATCTTTCGTAATTTTTTCAATTTGATTGCTGTAGTTTCGAATTAAGTGGTTAGAGCATTCTATTTTCTGTACTGTAATATTGGGATATGGGTGACTACTTCTGATTCTGGCATAAGTGCTGGAGTCTCCATCGGCAATGAGGGTTGAATATATAAGACCGTACATACTTATCGATTGTTGAAATCCGTCTAAAATTGCTTCAGCTTCCATTCCGCTTGAAGAACCAACATAATTTTTGAAGCATGTGTGCTCGGGCACAGGAATTTTCAAATTTATAGCTCTTGCGCAGTTCGTACAGTACTTATTTTTAACTGCCATGTAAATAATTTTTTTTGTGCGGTAACCGATTATCGTAGCAGCTCCTGAGAGGGCGGAGTAGTTGGTTTTATAAGATCGTTTAGACCAACATGCATCAGCTACTACAGTGATCATTGGCGTCCCGTTTTCATCAACATCGCCGCTTTGAATAGCCAGTTTTTTTTCTTCATCGGCTGCCGCAGCCATACTGGTAAATTTGGTTTTCTCCCACCATTCACAAACCTTCTTATGGCATTTTCCATATCCAGCAATAGATAAGGACGGAACTTCAAGGGTAGCACATATTTCTTCCATGCCCGAATAACCCGATCCTATGCTCATTATTCCCGACACAAAAGATTCGTTGATGCCAATGCCTTCTTGTATGCTTTCGGACGTTTTAAGTTTAAAATGTTTACCACATAACACACATTTTAAATTAAAAGTAGAGTTCAAACCATTTCTATTTTCTGAGGTAAATCGTAAATGCTTTAAATTGCAGTTAAAAAGGGAATCATGTTGACTAATACATTGGAGTTGTTTAAAAAAATAATCAAATTGTACTACTCTCCGCCCTTCTATGCAAATATCATCGCTTTCTTCTATCGCCTTTTCAATAACAAGCTCTTGCTCTGATTCTTCACAGCTCCATCCTTGGTCATTGGTCACAGGTTTTTTCCCCAAAAAATTGCTGTCTTTTTGGTCCTGAACATAAAATAAAATTTTAGTAAAATACAAACCTATTATTACGATGTTGGGAACACGCGTCATAGAAATCATAAAAATTCTCGCCTTTCGACAATATACTTCATGAGGGCTAAAGCAGGTGCATGTAACAAGTGTTCCGATATATCAGGAATATAGGTAGAGATGGCAAAAAAAAACGCGAAAAAATATTTATGGTTCGAAAATAGGGCATTTATAAGTTTTCTTTGCGTTTCAAGGCATTTGAAAGTGTTTCCAGTGATTTCTATTTCGCGAATTAACGCGAAAAACGTGATTTTGGCCGTATTTCAGCTAAATTATTCTATTTAGAGAAATAGGCGCGAATTTCTCGAAAATACCGGGTATTGACTGACAGGCGTACGAGAATGAAGGAGCCCACTATTGAAACGTGCGCAATGCTATCATTCAATCAGTAAAGTGCCACATCCATTGTTGCATGTATTTACCTGTATTTCAAATATGCCTACTTTATTTCATTTTTGGAAGCCTGTCCTACCTCTTTTTACAATTTTGTTACTATTTTATGTGTAAATATTTAATATTTTTAATTTATACTGTACGCTGAATTTAAACGCTTTCCGAGAATATAGCGTATTTTGTAAGTCAAAGAACCATACAAATTGGAGAAGCTGATACAGTAATATTTAGTCCTGTACAACTAAAGAATAATTGAGAAAAATGCATAAGGAAGGTAGTTTCATGTGAATGTGCAGGGAAAAGTATTATGCCTACTTTATTTAATTTTTGGAAGCCTTTCCTACGATTTTTTATAACTTTGTTACTATTTTATGTGTAAATATTTAATATTTTTATACTGTAGGTTAAAATAGCTTTTTGACATTACCCATTTTTTGCGAAATAAATTACGCCTATTGATGTTAATCGCAATCTGCATTTGTTGTGTTTGTGTTCGACCCGTACTTAGAGTTTCCTTCCTTATTAATTTAATATTAAAAATAATTATTTATAATCTTTCACATGGAAATATGTACTTGCAAATGAAGGTTAAACATATATTTTACCAAAAATACTTAAAATATGCGCTAAAAACATTCACGAAATACATTTTTTTCTATTTTGCTACAAAACGCTAAATTATGCCTCAAAATGCTATAAAACCCTAAATTTCCAATTGCTAATGCTAACAAAATCTGAAAATTAATGCTAAATTTTGCCATCTCTAAATATAGGTAAATAGGCTATGAGAAATCGTCTTTTCAAACTTTGACACCTCATATCTCAGAACAAGTTAAATGAAGTTAGAACCCTATCCAAATGAGGTGACGAATAGTAAATGCGAGATATTTGAAGTATATAAGTACCTTTTCGACAGTAGTGGCTGATGAACCAATAAGAATATCCTCGTGGTCTAAATCTTCCAAGTTTGGTCCTTTGTGTGCAATATTTACAGTAGACTCATTTGGTTCTATCGTATGTTGGTGTTTTTGCTGTATTTTTTCCTAAATAAAAAAGCAAAAAAAAATTTATATTATGATGAAAAAGTCCAGAACCCCCCCCCCCCCATCCCCGTGACTCCAACGCACTCAAATTAATTTGTTGCTCGAAGCATACCTTGTTTGGAGTATTTTTTCCGGCTGCTATGGATAAATCATGTGTTGATCTACAAAGAGAAAAATAATATAATTATTTGAAACTGAACAACACAACACATAGATAGAATATCTTTGATTTGACAATGTGTGAACGGTTACGTGTTTATACGCGGAAAGGTGATATTAACTAAAAATGATTCGGCGTGAGATGGTAATTTTTGGTTCAATTACCAAACGTGCCCTATGAAAAAACTTTCAATCTCCCACTTAGAGCGCGTAAAGACAATGAATTCTCTCACACACACTTGCATAAATATGCCGCCAGTAAACAACATGACGTTAGTGCTAACCGTTAGGAAAAGGGACGCATATTAAATGTTGGATTTGACACGTTTCAAAGAATTTGACACTTGAAAATATACAATGCGACAAATTTATATGAAAAAAGAGAATTTGTGAGTACTTACTGTTTTCGTAGCTTCTTTAAATTATTGCAATGCTTCAAGTGAGTCGGTATTCTACTTTTAGACCCATTAATGAAACATTTTGATGGCATTTTCGAAATATATACGCCGTGAAACAGGGAGCGATAGCTTCAGTACCGTTCACGGGGGCTTCTCACCCGTAATAAGTAAAATACTGTGAAATGTCTTGAAAATTTGGTGCAAGATGAAGTATTTATTTAATTGTTAATATCCACAGATATCATAACGATAATAAGAGGCCGTACTTCTACAGATGTGTGTATTATATACATATTTTAAATTAAAAATATTGTGTAAAAGCGTTTTTAATGCGATAATCATGGATCGAAGTTTTAAAAGTGGGTTGTATGGTGTATCAATGTTTTTATTTTTTATAGTCGAATGCCTACAACAACTACAAAAAAAAATAGGCAGACTGAAAAATAATAGTCCATTAATTGGTATAAAAAAATATGAAGTCTGAGAATGACATACGAAAGGTAGTATTAAGCCGTTTTAGGGAGCTGTTTTCCAGCAAATCACCATTATGCCCTATAACCCACTCTTAAGCGACTACACGCCCCGATTTAGTGGGCCAGAGCAGCAAAACTATTTTATTGCGGTACCTACGTAGATTACTCAGGTCAAAAACTGCAAAAAACACTGGACATTGGAGATGGATTGTTGGAAATTATCTTGTTTTTTCTACCCACGCCCACCGCTTAGATGAGTCTAGTGTGCAGAGGAAAATTATTATTTTTCAAACATAAGTGGAGTTTATAATTGAATTATAACTAGGCACGTACACAAATGAACATTTTTATAAGTTTTTAGACTGATATACAATAAAATAAGTACTTTAACCCTATAAAGTACCTACACTTAATCATCGATCGGGGTATTATAATTCCAACTTTGAAAAAGACAGTTAAAATAATTTACTGTTAAAATATTTCACTATGGGTAGGTACCTGTTTTTTCGCTTTTCTGGATTATTGTTCAAACACGGAGTTACAATTTTGAAAATGACATTTAATTTCTGTAATATCCTTGATATTAGTATACGAGCTCACTCATTATTGGCAAGATTATATGCATAGATTAGTCAATTAGGTTACCCCCGCCTTTCCGGGCGCCGCTCTACCAAGCTTACATAAAGATAGTAGCCAATAAAAATGTGCGGTGAAAAAATGAAGATAATGTTGGTAATTCTTATTCGAAGTATGATACAGTTAAATATGACCGAAGGAGATAGGGTCCCATTAGCTCAATTGATAGAGCGGCGCCCCGGCAAGGCGGGGTCCTGGGTACAAGTCCATAGATGTGACCGTATCTTTTCCTGATTTTTCTGCTGCAAATTGTCATTTAAGAATCGCTAATATTGTCTTCAATAATTAAATATTTTGAAATCACGATAATGACATTTCTCCAAACAAGTTGTAAGAAATGGCTTTAGTAATTCGGCGGGTGATCGCTATTATAATTGGAAAATTTGTCACCGTTAAAAAATATATTTATTCAATAAATTATTTTTATCGGGTTTTTATTCAAACCAATTACGTTTTTCTTTGTTATTAACTTAAATGCTTTCACATTACTGGTAGTCATAGAGAATAATCACTACGTAATATTGCAGAATAAAGTTTTAGTGATATATATATGCAGGGTTTTCCAATAAGAGATGTTATTTTGATATTCAATCGTAAAAAATCAATGGTTTCGTTGCTTGTGTGGCACGTAGCGCCGTCTTGTTGAAAGTAAACGTTGTCCAGATCAATACCATCCAATTCCGGCCATAAAAAATCATTAATCATCTCTCTATAGCGCAATCCATTCAACGTAACTGTTGCTCCAGCCTCATTTTCGAAAAAGTAAGGTCCAATGACTTCGCCGGACCATAAACCGCACCAAAGAGTCACACGTTGAGGATAGAGAGGCTTTTCAACAATAACTCTTGGGTTTTCCGAGCCCCAGATGCGACAATTTTGCTTGTTGACGAAGCCACCGAGGTGGAAATGGGCCTCATTACTCAAGATGATTTGCATTTGATTCACTCAAATGAATTTCGATAATTTCAATGCGTTTTTGAAGCATGTATTGTTCCATTTTTAATAATGGCTAGTTTCTACTTGTCAAATGTTAAAAAATGACAGCTTTAAAAGTAACATCTACCGAAATAACGGGCTATTTAAAATAACACCTCTTATTGGAAAACCCTGTATATATATATAATATTTATAGTTGTTTCCAAATGTTTGGACAGTTGAGAATATCGTACCAAAAGATTCACAGCGATGTAGTTCTTCGTTTATAAAATAGTCTACCTTACACCTAGATTGGGTAAATAAATTCTACAAAGTTAAAAACATGAACGATCAAATTCTACCCAAACCCAGAAAAAATAATTATTTGTAATAATTTTGTAGGAAAGCTCTTTTTATTATTAAAAATATATATATATATACAACTTGCACAGCGCTCTTGAGGTGATTTTGCACAAAAACGGCGCTATACAAATCATCCAAATATTATTATTATTATTATTAAGAACTTACAAAATCATTATCAATTATTACTTCTAGCTATGAAGCATTTAAGTATAAAAATGCTACGTTTATAATTAGATACATCTTTTTGAATTTCACTTTTGTTTTCGTGAATGAAAGAATGCAAATCTTAGAAATTAACCCACTTTCGAACATCCGATCGAGCTGAAACTCGGCCAATAGAGTCGTTGTTGATGAGAATGCATTATATCATTGTTTATGGCAATAACGCATGCGAACGCGGACATTTGTCTTAAATTGGACGACATTACGGAAGTTAATATAGGAAATAAATTTCGGACCTTTGACTTCAGTCCCTGGGGGAGGAAGGTTCAATCCTCAGTCAAACAAAAAAAAATAAAAAATCTTTGAAATTGGCTATTTACTAGACGGTCCAAGAGGTGCCGCAACTATAGTTCGATGTAACTGGGTCGTAAATTGAAAATAGATACTATAGTATAAAAACATACGTCTTTACAGGTTGGTTTTATTCCTAACTAACTAACCATCACGCCGTTCCCCGCAGGGGTGGGCAGAGAGAACGGACCGCCAAACAACTCGGTCTTGACACACACTCCTTGCCTCATTCACATTTTTACATCGTCTCATACATACTATTCTATTGTTCTGACTGTTGACATAGCCCGACTCAAGTATCTGATTCACTTGGTCCTGCCATGTCTTCCTAGGGCGTCCCCGACTTCTGCTACCAATCACATTTGCATCATATATTCTCCTTACACTCCTTTCTTCGCTCATTCGCTCTACATGCCCAAACCATTTAAGCGTCCCTTTCTTGATCTTACTCATTACCCTTACATCATCCTTGCACTCTTTACGGATCTCCACATTCCTCACACGATCATACATGGTTTTACCACACATACGCCTCAGGGATCTCATTTCAACAGCATTCAATCTACTTTCATCCTTTCTTTGCCAGTTCCATGTATCACTTCCATACATCAGGGTAGGTACCAGCACTCCATTGTGGACTGCTAACTTCGCTTCTTTGGACAATTTTTTGCTAGCGCCAACTGCGTTCAGTCCTCCATTAATGGAGTTACCTGCATTTACTCTTCTTTCAATATCTCTGTCAGCCTTCCCATCTCTCATAAACATGCTTCCTAAATACACAAACTCATCCACCTGCTCCAAGTATTCCTCATTCACAGCTATATTACACTGTTTTCGTACTCTCTCTTTCAAACACCATTACTTTAGACTTACTTACATTCATCATACGCATTCTTCATGCATACTTCGTTCATCCTAGACACTAGAGACTGCAGATCATCCATACTATTAGCAATCAGCACCGCATCATCAGCATACAAGAGGCAACATACTTTCAAATTACTCAAATATAGTTAATAAATAATATAGTTAATTAATAATAACTCGTAAACAACAAAAAAAGTTGCCCTAAAAGGGAACTGAGAAAAATTAAATCGTTCACTTAATACGTGAAAAGGGACACTGAGACAAAAATGATTAGGTTTTACTATTTTAACTAGTTTTCTAAATTTAAGAACAGTTGGTTTAATTTTTCATGTTAAACAAGTACCTCTTTTCAGGCGGTTGGCGTGGGCAACTATTTAGATTTTTCCTCTTTAAAGTTGGAATTTGATTGATTGAAAGAATCATTACTTTAAAATTTAAATTTTACAAGTACCTACCTATCTTATGTATAAAAAAAATGATCTTAATTATTCATTGTCACCAGTTATGGGAAAAATCGGAAATATTAGATAACTCTACAATAGAAGTGTCAATAATAGTTTCTTAGAGCTAAGTGAGCTAACTTCCTGAAATATCGGATATTAGCTTCATTTCCGCCGAATTTTTGCAGTGGTAAAAACATTTTCCGACAAAAAATGCGCTCGTTTTCCGGGTACAATTGTCTTTGTCAAGTTTGTGGAGAAATGGTTGACTGCATAAATGAATAAATAAGTTGGCGAGAAAACCTTATAAGATGCCAATGAACGTGTTTTATTTTGGTGAGCTGTATCTGCTATGTTTTGTTTACATTTTGAGATGCAAAGCAAAGTACGTTAAATGGGAACTATTTAAATGAACAACTTAAATATTTTTGGTAAGTGTTGCCGATAACCGATATAACATTAGGACACCACAAATACCACGATATAAAATTATGATACTGGCAACCAAAGAATAATTTGAAGGAAACACATTATTTAAGTATTTATTTATATACTAGCCGACGTGTTCCCGGTGTTGCTGAGAGTTAGCCTTAGGAGATAGACATATACAAATCCTTAGTAGGTACATTATTTTGATGTATCTCATAAGATTTAGCCAGCTTTAGCAATGGAAGCGCCCGAAAATATTTTTTTAGGACTTGATTACAAAACATCGACTTTTCTCTACTTTCTATAAATATAATTTGCACGTATTATGTACTTATTTAAAACCCTATCAAAATCCGTTTCGTAGTTTAGAAGAACTAAACGCACAAACAGACAGACACATAGTATATTTACAGATTCATATAATGTGAATCTAAATTACGTGCCAAAAATATGAATTTTAAAAACGCGATGCCTTCCTTAAATCAATTCACATTACTAAAATATTTGTTATGGGAATTGGTAACCTATATAAATTTTATAATAAATTGCTGAAGATTTCTTGATGCTCCCGATTATTGTTTCATTATTATTTTGAAACTCATTTTCATACTAAAATAAATATCGGAAGTTATCCGATGGCATCACATAGTTATCAGTAATGTCAATATCGTCCGCGATGTCGTCCCAATTCTATGACGTCAGATGGTTTAGATTTCCTTGAATCGGTCTTGGTTGATCTGCATGCATATTTTTTCATGTAATTTGTCACTTGAATTCCTTATTCTCATCTCCATGTACCAAATTAATCGCCTGTCGGCTTGAATTACATATGCCTACACTAAACCCAGCGACATTTATTCAGGTAATCTCTTTAATGGTCCCTCTCGGCTAAGTGGACAAATTATTTGAGGCGATTGTAACGGCTTTTGTGTTCTTTATTTCTCCGATGACCGAAAAAGTCATCCGCATCTCCCTACAAGGGAATCACCCAGGAAATCGAAGCGGGCTGCGTGCTGTTCACCTGTTCACCTGCTGTTCACCTAACAGGGTTATGGCACAATAAATTCTGCACTGACGGAAATGATAAAATGGGTTCATTTGTTAAAACCTACATACAGATTTACAAAATTTTCTGGGCAGGTGGCCAAAAGAGGAACTCAAGAATGAACGAGGCGGTCAAAAGAGGAAGTAACTTTTTTGCACTAATAGTTTCAACATCTTTAGTAGCGACACCCCCGACTGCATAGTATCAATTTATAGATCTGTACATAGTACATGAAGCTAATTTGTAACCTATTTAAAAATTTGATACCTTGTTACAAATAAATAATCAGAACATTTTTGATTGCTAAATGCTTCCATCAAATTATAAACGGAAATTTTGAAAACCAAAGCATTTGTCCAAACGGTTTTCTTCCCATAAAAAACACATGTAACAGAAATAAAGGCAACAACGGAGCTCTCAACGGCTGGACCAGACAATATATTATTTTAGAGAAATACCGTGTATTGGTGACAAACTACATTAAATTTTAACCATTTTCAAAACCCCAAATGAATACAATAATGTTTGTGGTTTCTTTACCCAGATCTTGTTCTTAGTCCACATTTATTGAATTTTATTTCAAAATATTTATGTTTTGTGGTTTCAGGTGAATGTTCTATTGGTTGTTGTAAAGCAAAAACAATAATGTCAAATGCGAAATACAATAATGCTTTATGCGTAGGTTCCACTTTTTTCTAAGTGGAAATATAGAACGCCACCAAACATTTAAAAACCCTAAGTATAAAATAAGATCTTTGATATTATTTAAGGATTAGGTACGATCAGAAGATAAGTGTTATGATTAGTTTTAATTGAGTGAAAGAGCGAAGTAACGCTAAACGACACGACCCCACGCTTGATAGTACAATAATTCAATTATAATAATTCAATAATTCAATTATATATAAGAAGTTTGATGACGAGCGTTTCGTGTCAAACACAGTCCTCACACAGATGCATAACTTGCAAACAGCAAGCTTTAACCTTGTAATCTACTTCAGAAAAAAATTCCAGTAGAAATGAAAAAAAAAATCATTTTAATAAGATAAAATGAGCGCACTGTATAATAATAACGATAAGTAAAAAAACTTGCTGTTTCTCAGTAACGTCTGACAAGCACATCGCTTTCGGAAGTGGATGCATATGCACCACTACACACAATCCTACGATTGTGTTGTTTGGAACCTATTAGAACTAATAAAAAATATTATTATTCTTAAATTTGTGCTAAACTACAACATATCATCTACGAATTTGCGGAAAAACCAATAATTGTGAAAAAATGCATTCGTATAAAGTTCTTTCATATATTTAAACCTAAATAAATATAAATATTTTCTGTGATTTGCCGATTGTCATAGAACTATACAATTAGAGGCGCTATCACTTACTAATATCTCGTCGAAACGTGTTCCACTATTAGAACACGCAAAGCGGTGCGCGTAGACCAGTTTCGGTAGTTTTAATTAGAGCGTTGGAGGTCAAGTAGAGGTTAAAAAGTGGGACTTGTTTTTCGCTTCACGTGTCATCTAAATAAAATACATCAAAACAAACAATACAAATTTTATTCTTCCTTCATTTTTGTTTGTTTTATGTTTACTACATATTTCATGATTATATTTTTCTTAAAAAATACGATTATGAAATGAAAAATACAAATGAAGATTTACCAAAATATATTTTCTCTCGTGAGCACATTCATATAGAATAAAATAAATATGTTTTTCAAATCTGAAAAGTCTTTCATTTGAGGGTTAAATTATTCCATTTTAGATTTTAGAATATATCCGGTCGGAAAAATTCCTCAAAACTATCGGGCATTTCTGATAGACATGTATAGATTGATTGATTTTGATAATGAGGCAAACTCAACAAAACATTTCATATTTCTCATAATTGTTGCAGCAAGCAGGTCACTACGCAACAGTGGTCGATGACGATGTTGAATAATAGGCACAAATAAACCTGTACATTTAACATGAAGTAAAGTGCAGGGAACTTTTCACTTTTCCCAATAATCGGCCCAAAGTTTCCGGCCGAGTAGCTCCGATACTCGAGCACTGTGTCGGGAATGGTGTGTTTTTGCACCAAAACGGAATAACTTATCGAATTCTTTGCTCGTTTTGTAACATTGCCACTTACCACTAATCAATGTTGCAAGCAACTGTTAATGTATATAACGTCTATATAGTCAGATCACTGTTCTCTTGTAATTCAGTGTAAACCTGGAAGTTTCCCCGGCATTAGTTCAACAGAAATATGTTTTCAATAACAACGGTAAAATAGTTTGTCTTAATCTAAGTTGATCTGTGTTAATTTTATTTCATTTAGCAGTGTTTTTATAGTGATCTGACGAAACAGTGCCTTTAGAAGATGCGATGTGTCTATTTTATAATTTCGGGTTCGATTCCCGTTACGAAATAATATGTGTTTCAAATGACTGTTTACGACGTGTATGCGTTCATTGGTGTCATACATTTTATTGCATATTCTTCAACGGTTCCCAAAGAAAAATTATTTCAAATTCCAATACATTGTTTAGCTACAAAAACCATACGAAAACGTTTTCAAAGTTGAATGCACTTATAAAAAATATTCTTGGAATCCTATTTTTTACGGCTTAATTCCATAAAATTTCTTATCGGTCTAATACTCCTTTTATGGTCAGGACCGCACAGAAATGGCTATATCACAATTCGAGGATAATATACGAAAGCAAAAATTAGAGATTTTTATATAATTAAGATAAATTAATTTTCTGAATCATTTCATCAAGAAGTCAATAGTGATTATTTTTCTGTTAGGTTCCTTAAACGGTTTCTTAGATGGGGCTAATTTAATAACAGATTTCTGAAAACACACATTTTTTTAACAAAGAGGTTTCCGGAAACCATTGAGAACCCACAGGATGAACGCTCATATAAGTATTGCATATCACTTAGTATTTGCATACTACATACCTCATATTATTCAGGGCCGGCCCTGGGCCGAAGGGCGTGACGCCTGGCGCTAGTAAATACCTCAAGGGCGCTGTGTTAGGTGTTAGGTATTAATCCAATTACACCTGCATAGGACTGGCCCTATAGTAGTGTCTATTGCATACCACACAATATTGCATAACGTATAGTATTGCAAACTGCATATCGCGTTACATACTTCACATACTATGAAATATTGTCTATCGCTTAGTATTGCATATCGCGAAGTATTTCATATTGCATAATGCGCATTCAATTGTATCGCATATTGCACATAGCATAGTATTGCATACTGCATATGTAATAATATTGCGCACTGCATATCGCATAATATTGCAATATTGGATATCGCATAGTTTTGCAAATCGCTTAGTATTTCAATCGCATAATTTACATATCGCACAGTAGTGTATAATGCATATTGAATAGTTTTGCATATTGCATATCGCATAGTACTGCATATCACGAACATTATAAAAAAAATGATCTTATGAGTTTTTCTCGATATTTCTTCAAGCGTGTAGGTGTTTATTTTATTCTTCTAACTCAATAATGACATAACTAAAGAACAATAAATCCATCCTCCTAATTAAATCGGCGCGCGAAGATCTTGGGCCAAACTGAAAACGTTTACCAATAAGTATTTATTTATCGATACAATATTGTTTAATTTTTCGTGTAGGTGAACATAAATACAGCTAGATCCTAGATATGTTATTTTGTTGTGCGGGCAGTAGAAGAAACACAGCGATCTGAATACATGTGATATGCTAATATAGCATTTTAATGTTCTCGTTTCGTTATTAATGATTCTAACTGATGAGTGTTTCTCCATATACGTTTATTTTTTTATGAATAATTTCGTACATGGACGAACGCCGTAAGCACATAATGATTTTCAGCGAAACAAATTTGACATTGGTATAATTATTTCCCTCCATAAGTATTCTGGGCAATGAGGAATACACATGGTAGTTAGTCCCAGAATATCTGCACTGAATAAATCCCGACTTCTAGTATTGCGTAGAGGAATACGAAAGCTTATCAATTTTAGAGTTCTTTTTAGATTAGATATTTATTTTTAAATATCCCCGCTCAATATTCGATTTTTTTAAATTACGTTAACATAAGGTATACTTCAAATTATGGTAAACTTTTAAATGTAAAGAGAAAACTTGGAGTTGTCTCTTTCTAAAACTGTTATATTATATGTGTAACCATAATAGAAAAGAAGACAGAACGAGTTGTATGAGGATGTGCAGACGTGTCATTTGGTGACAAATGTGACGGCGTGTCTCAACGGTTTTGATGTTGGGTGACAAATACAGCAAAACGTGACCCGATTGGTTCATACTAATACCTACTGTGAAAGGATGTCGGGAGTTCAAGAAGTATATTAATTACATTCTTGTATAGATGATGTCCGGAAACTCGTAGTACCTATAAGCGGGAAACTGGTAAATCTACTTATTTGAAGTCGATTTTGTGGTGTAACTTTGGTGTAGAGCTGTCATTACCTACCACAATTTATCCGAACTGTTTTATAGTGAGGAAGTGCTGATTTTTTTTCTGAAACGTTTTGAAGTAGTAACTGCATTTTTTATCTGAATAATGTGTTATGTTTTCTGAACAATGTATTATAACGTTTGGAATTTTTTTGAATGATACTAGAATATTTTCCTGAAAAATGAATGACTTTTTTGCAAGTAAGTACCTAACATAAAATAATATATTTCTCCCTACCTACCTAACCCTCCCACGTAAAGGATGTCAAAAGTTTAACGACTCCAGAAACCTAAATGGGTGTAGGAAACTTAACAATAAAATCCCAAAATAGAACACCTTCACGATACTTACCTAATCGATTTATCGGTTTTTTTTTTCAGAATGCGCTTTTCTCACGGGTTCAACGTGCCAAAATAATAAACGGAATATATTTTTATTGTTTTGCCATAAAACGTCCCACGCCGATCCATCATAGAGATTTTTATACATCTTACAACTCCCCGACATTAATTACAGCATCCTACATAAAACGTGTCCATCCACCAATTACTAATCATATATGCAAATAGACTGTCTGTTAATTGGGCGATTCGCACATCGGAGAATCAGGGGCCGGGGTCAGGCGTTGAGGAACCGATCTGGGAGTAGGACGTCGGGCATCGAAGTTTGGCGAAAAATCCACAATCTCCACAGCCTATAGCAGTTGTTCTTTACCGGTGTTCTGGGAGCCTGCAGAAGTAATCTGTGAACTTGTTTGCAAATGTTTTAGGAGCTTTTTTATTTTTATTAATAACTATTAAAACACTCAGTACGATAGTACAGTTGTTTATTCACAGTTTCCTGTTATGATTTGCTCATCTTCATGTTTGTTGACTTCCTCATCTCCATGTTTGTTGACTCTAGGTTGTGTTGGTGTAACTTCGTATTTTTATGATTTCCTCATCTTCGTGCTAACTTAGCAAAAACTTACTTTACTTGGCTCGTTACAAACGTTCAGTGAATTTGTCACAATAATTTATTTGTCACAATGTGAGCACGTCACAACCTTTGTTCTAAGTCCAAGAAACAAATGATTTTGAGAACCTGGTAGGTACAATAGTGTTCTCTCAACTTGTTACAACAGTGTTCCTTTAATTATAAATCTGTTACAATTGTTCCGAGAGCTATTTAAAGGAGATTGTTATATAACACAAATGTTTCGATCATTGGTTAGAATGCATCATTGTTCCAAGAACTTGTCACAAGTATTCCGTCAACTTGTTAGAACTGTTTTGTGAACTGTTCTGTATTATTAGGTTCCGTGAACTTGTTACAAGAGTTCCGTCAACTTCTTATAACTGTTTTGTGAACTGTTCTGAATTATTAGGTTCCGTGAACTTGTTACAAGAGTTCCGTCAACTTCTTAGAATTGTTTTGTGAAAATTAATAACAAATAATGTTTGTTAAAATCATTCTGTAAAATTTTTGCAAGTGAAGTGTTTCATAAACTTTTTACAAGTGTTCCACAACAAAGTAAATACCGTACCAATACATTTTTCTGATTCGCAATATAAATGTCGAGGGAAATGTTCGCTAAAAGCACATTTAATACTGTTGGAAAGCAACTTGCAATATTTTCTGTACTGCGTGTTACTTTTTATTCAAAGTAGAAAATTATTAATGGACGCAAAGGTTCCAGTTAGCAAGTTGCAAATTTTCGTTTGGTAAAACCTTTCTATAACCGATCTAATTCAATAATGAACATTGCCGGATGTTTTCCCTTCACGACGGTAAGTGTGTGATTTGGTTAATATTTGTAAGAACATTTCTCATAAAAAGTGTTCCGTGGATTTGGAATTTGACAAGGTTAGGCGCCACTGGCCCTCAAACTTCGGGCCGTGGAGTGACAGAGCTGAGAGAACAGCCTCCCTCCCACGTCTCTCGGTCTTTCAGTTCACAACGTGACCCGCTACTAAACGCCGCTGCCTTTAAAGGACATTCTTAATTCTGCCGAGTGGACCTAATCCTTAACGGAAATCTGTATTAACTAATGGAACCATTATTAATCTTTATCTGATCTTTATTTCGGGAAGAGACCACCAGAGATTGACTGTTCTGAACTTTTGTCCCTTATTAACTTTAACATACCTTTGAGACGTACACGACATACAGTGCTATTCCACACGCTAAATTATAAAACAAATGCAGCATCTAATTCGACAATTAACCGAGCTCTTCATACTCTAAATAATATGTGTATTAACTCTAACATTGACATATTTTCGGATTCACTGCCCAAATTCAAACGTGGCATCATGTCAATAATTTAAAGAATTCAATGCGCATACATACAGACACACACACACACAAACACTCACACACACATTACACACGTCACACACACACCTATAAACTACACAAGTCACCTGGTAATTAAGGAATAAACATACCACTTAGCAGACATTACAAGGAAACATATCATAGGTACACAACATGAAGTATCTTATTCCTGTATATTGTTTCATCTCTGTAAATTATGTACTGTTTGTTTCAATAATATAAAAAAAAAAAAAAAAATATTTATAATACACAATTTCTAATAACGGATATTTATAATACACAATTTCTAATAATAGGTACGCAATAAACTGCAAGTTTTACCGTACAAAATTTTGCGCAGCCATATTAAATTATATATATGTAAATAACACCACACAAGGGTCCCAGGTTCCAACTGCGCCCTGCTAACCGGATCCAGTGAGACTATGGCAACCCTAATTGGGGTATGTGTTAGGCTGAAAAAAGTAGGGAGGGGATGGGGGAGAGAAAGGTGAGGAAGTATCCTGCTATTCAAATGTGGTCACTAAACACGACTAAAGCCATTTTAAAAATGTATTAATGTGTCTTTTAAAAATACATGGTAAAGTAGTTCACAGTCCTCCTTACTAGGTATTCCTGTTCTGAGGCGGACTGTAGGTTGTTGTATGGGTGTTACATCATGATTTCCTCATTTTCATGTATGTTGATTTCCACAAAATAAAAATAAATAAAATCTTCATGTTTGTTGACCGTACGTTGTGTCGGTGTAACTTAAGATTTTAATGATTTCCTCGTCTTCATGTTCAGTTAGCCATATTTTGGTGTCGTTTTTAAACTTTTTTTATCTACATGGTGTTTTTAATTTATTTAATTTCATTTTTTTTTTTTTTTCAAGCTATGTTTCAATTTCTGAATGATGGTCATCCGCAGGGTTATACTGATAATATCTACTACTACCACCATTTTATTTTAGAATTCCAAATACAAGAAAGATAATTATTATATTCATTATTTATTCATTATTGTTGAAGATTTGATTAACCCATAAAACGATCCAGTAATGAGAAAATTTAATATTTTTTTAAATTAATATTCACTATCAAAGTTTTTTTTAAATATTGAACTCTTTCATAGAAATAAATGATCGAGTTAGAAGTTTTTTTAATTTACCACAACCGCCGAATTTTAATCACCAAGGGCGGGGGGTAGGAGGCGTAACATCCTAACAACTTATCTACTTCAGTTGTCATTCCCACTATCGTAGCTTGTGGCACGGGTTCTGATGACGTTTTAACACGTCCGAACACGTCCGCAAGATTTAAATAATATTATTAGATAATTAATAATTTTTCAGTTTTACAGTCGGCATTTGGTGATAATAATAATAATAATAATAATAATTGGATAATTTGTATAGCGCCGTTTTTGTGAAAAATCACCTCAAGGGCGCTGTACAATTTATTTCCTAGGATCTACATTTGTTATTTAGACCAACTGTGCCAGCACGGATCTGTTTGTATAGGATTTTTTAATTATTATTTTATAACACACAACATTTATTTAGAACGGAACGTATTTTTTGGTGTTGTAAATATAACACAAGAGTTGTTAGTACGAAGTCAGTTGGACTATGAAAATTCCATTTAATTACCTACAACCTACGACATTGCATTTTTTATGTAATTATTATAAAAACAACATCTCAATTTGTCCGATTCAATAACAATTCAATTGACTACTCAAATTATTCCACGGATAAAAACCATGAAATCGGAAAATTAATTTAATTATTTTTTTGCTTGCTTGCTACAATGGGCAATCTCCTCTTGCAAAAAAAAAACAAAAAATATCCGCATCTCACCAATCTATTGGATACTAATTTATTGTTTACAAATAACCTTATATTACGCCATAAATCAAATTGAAATTAATGAAGCAGAGAATAAATATGTTTCCTGAAGTTGCAAAAACCCTAGAGTGGTGAGGTCTGGCGTCACAAAGTTTGAACAGTTTTATTCTGCCTGGAATTACTAATGCTGGTTTTTCAATAACTATACCTAGACACTCAGGAAAGAGTGGTTTATTTATGCTCAGGAACGTTATGAGTCAGATTGGGTTGACAAGATTACTACCGGAACATAAATATCTCTTAAGCCGAGCTTTAGTCAACGGAAACTGACACCGCAGTAATTTCCATCATGAGTTGTGAAGGTATAAAATGTCTTTTAAACTATCTCTATCGAAGATTCTTTCAGTTATGTCGAGGTTCTTGGGTGAGAGATCACCACTCAGATTCGAAACGTTTCTAGATTTACTCGTATATTCAGCTCGGATAGCAAGGTACAGCTACTACAGGTAAATCAGTTTAAAGAGAACACATTTGAACAGTGACATGACGATAGCATTCTGGGGAGGGATCGACTCTGGGGGTCGATGGTGGGCAAGGGATAAGGGGTGGGGGATGGAAAATTTATTAGAAAGGTTTTTGGGACCTCTACTTGCCACAACATATTATTTGCATCACATTGATAAAAGAGATGGTGTCGATTTTATTGTATAACTTTTTTGATTTAGGCTTTTGTTTTCGAATAAGAATAACTTAAATCGAGTCAGAAGTTGGAATTTATTAGGTCAAATTTGAAAATATGTCTTTTAATGCATCGAAGCGTAGATCCGACTCCAAAAGTTATTTTTTACTCTTTAGTTGCGGAAAAAATTTAAAAAATAAAATATGGAAATGCTCAGATCATAAGAAAAAAGTTTTTGGGTCCTCTGTGATGTATATTCTCGCTTGTACTACGAATTTCCAGACACCGTGTATATCCTACCCCTCCGCAGTTTAGTTGCCTTAGTCTCTCAAAATTCTCCAAATAATATGGGTGCCGTAGTATCAGTGGCTCCGGGTAATAAGCACTCTTGTGCGGTAGGTATCACATAAAAAAAAAAAAAAAAACATTAATTACTACAAGAATACTACAACATTATTTAAATCACACTGGTAAAAGAGATGGTGCAAATAATATTGTTGTATTTTCAATAACTTTCATAAACATAAATCCCCCTCTTGTTGCCAGGTTATTCGTAAACTAGGAATATTTGTCGTTCTTGAAAAAAAAAAGTGACAAAACGGAACAAGATAAAATCATATGTTAGGTTAGGTTAGTTTAGTTCGGGTTAAGTTAGGTGCGGTTACGTTACATTTGTTTTTCTGTCCTTTTTATATTCACTTTTCTTCAATCTTTTATTTTGTTATGGAACCCATTATTGTACTTGATATACCTCATCTGTCAGACATACTGATCTAGTCCGTCAAGATACTAATCTTTATGGTTACATACCATTTTTCTTGAATGGCTTCAAAGATTTGTCAGTTTCTATCCAAATTGAATAAATTCCTGGTATATTTTGGGTTTGATTTATTAACATGCTATTTTTTCAGGTGTTGTGTGCGGTGATGCTGGTGGCCGCAGCCCGCAGCGTGCAGGAGGGCCCCGGGGGCTACTCCTACAACAGGTTCAGTGGCCCCGTTAGCGGTCAGATCCAGGAGATCAAGGTGCAGCCTGCCCAGGGTGAAGCCGCCAAGCTGCACGCCGACTACGGATACGACCACAAGACCGGCCGCATCAATCCCGAGACTCAGAAGTACGCACACTACAATACCGTGGACTACGTTGTATGTTGACTTTTATTAATATAATTTTTTGTTTTTACCAGTACATTAATCAGAGACAAACATGCTAACTAATAACCATCACACCTTGTCTTCGCCGAATAGAGAATTCACCGCCACTCAACTCTGTCTTGGCACACTCTCCATACTTCATTCTCATTCATGCATATATTTCTTTAAACAGATTCAGTGTGTCTTCCTGGGATGTCTCAGACATCTTATTCCATGCAATTGCATGTCATATTATAATGTACTGGCACTCTTTTCTCGTTCAATTCACGCTACATTTCTAAACCATCTATGAATCAATTATGGATCACATCATTCATACCTGCGATCGAACATGGATTTTATGACAAGTAGTTCAAAGGTATCTCATTCATTCAGTCTACTTCTAATAAGTAGGTACCTAATATAAATATAAGCAATAAGCTTTCTTTTTGTGGCAGTTCTATGACTCACTGTCATAATTCAGGGATGGTTGACTGTTAACAGCAGGCGTCGCCAAACAGCACCTGGCGCTAGTGAAAACCTCAAGGCTGCTGTGTCAGGTATTATCAACGCCTTGGCGCCTTAGTTAATCCGCGCCCAGACTGGACTGCTACAATTGCGCCTAAGCGTCACTCCCTATACTTAGCTAATATTATAAAATGAATTTATACATCATACATAGACCTCCTTGGCCCTGATGATTTGACCAAGAGGCACCACAAGTTGTCTGAATTAGAGTAATATTTTCATTTATTTTGTAAATATGTTCTATTTCTTCAATACACATTGTCTTCTGTACTTAAAAATGTATTTTTGAATTCGGTTTCAGACAAATCATATAACAGATTATCCATTTCTAGGCCAAACCCGATTACCAGTACTCATACGGAGTAGAAGATCCTCACACCGGCAACACCCAGAACCACAAGGAGACCAGAGACGGTGATGTGGTGCGGGGAGAGTACAGCCTGGTGGAGGCCGATGGATCTCTAAGAGTTGTCAAGTACACCGCTGACTCCAAAAATGGATTCCAGGTAATGAATTTGAATATGTATACAGTGAAAACATAAAATTATTCACCAATTGCTTGTTCATAGATAGCGCTAAATTAAAAATTTTAGAAAAAAAAAACCCTTTTGCGCTAAAATTTTAAGATGAATTGTTTGTTGTATATGAATAAATGGTTTTGTCCATGTATTAGTGAAATTTTAATTAGCGACATCTATGAATGCGAAGATAATATATATTTCATTTCTAAATTTTTAACATTTTTTTTTTTTTAAATTTTCATATATTCAATAATATTTTTATTCAATTTACAAAAAAAGTGTTTATAATTTTATATGCTAAACAGCAGAACTTGTAGATAAATAAACTGTTTTTTGAAAATTGACTATGTAATACTATCATTGATAATATAAAAAAAAAATTAATACTTAATCCAAATACTATTACCTAATAGGTATTCTGGATTATATCCTATTTGTGGTACTGAGAACACTGTTGTAACTTCTCTTTCTGCCTAAAGTTTATGAGAAAAAGAGAGAGGTTAAAACAGAATTATCAGCGGTATGATGCCTTTAGATAAAATTCTTTGACGCTTTGTTTAAGAACTTAAAGGAACCTAAACTTCATTACTTATGAAATAAAAAAAACAATTTATTTTCTCAGTCTTCATAAAACAGTTATTACACCGATGTAATAGAGGGATTACAAATTTAGAACACATTTCGGTGTAAAAATTTCACCCACGAGTCTTCACTTACCTTAATTGGGGTTCTTGTGAGTAGAAAGGGCCAGGAGAATCCCTCCCCTGCGACTGTCTCTATCCTTCCTGTAGATGTGATACACATTATCTAATAGTAGTTCTTCATAATAACATGACATTTCTATTTATAGCACAGTCTTGTGTTATTTCACCTCAAGTGTGCTTTATTATAATAAACTTTAAAGCAACGATTTTATAACCAGAATTAAAAAATGTATTTTTATTGAGTGCCGAACCATCTTATCTATGGAAAAAAAAGATTATGTCGCAAGAGGGATCAAGCAACTGAGCTATCAAGGAAACCTATAGACCTCCCTTGAACAGATGACACAAAATAAATTTAATATTTATTAAAACTGCTAAAATAGGTATATTTTAAAATTGTGATGAGATCATTTAATTTATTTCAGGCTACAGTACACAAGGAGCCCGCACCAGGGGGGGCTCCTCAGCAGCAACCCGCCCACTCTCAACCACAGCCCCAACAATACAACAACAGGCCAAACAGACCTAGTCAACGTTACAGCGAAAGTGATTACTAAAGGATAATCACACCACCTTAGTCATTTTTCTAATTCTATCTAATGTAAGCAAACAAGACAACAGGTTGTTTATCCTAAGATTTTGTTGTGGAAAACAGACGATGGATCTGTAATAAAAAGAACTTTCTTCTACTCTAGTTCAAAATATTTGGCTCTCATTCTACAACATAATATAAATATATATGTAAATAAACACAGCGAGAATGCCAATGCGACTAAGTACATCTGAATATTATTATGTATATTACTTAGTCAAAACCATAAGAAGTGAATTATTTAATTAAATAAAAATATCTTTCTTATTTTGTAGATGCTTATTTATATTCCCTACTAGCTATACCCTTACACTCGTTGCTGTGGCTCAGTCTATCTGTGCAGATACAGAAACAATAGCACATGTTACTTTTACATCCAACAGATGGCGCTGTTTATAAAAAATGCATGTTTGTCCAACAGATCGCGCTTTTTAAAAATTGCATGTTTTTACCCATCAAAGGTGACATCTATATAATATAAGTATGTATATAAAAACAAACGCATATTCAAATGGAAAGCTGTGCCAAAATTTCAAAGCAATCAGTGAACAACTTTCAAATATTTAAGATTTTGAACAAACATTGACATTTTTATTTATCCTCCTTGGACCCAGGTTAAAAAGTGTTTCGAATTTAACTTTTTTTGTGAATTTGTATTTCAAAAATTACAGAAAAGAATTGAATTTAAAAAAAATATTTCATGCATAGTTTTTCAAAAATCGTTTATCTCTTTGTAGAAGACGCTGAGTCTCTAGCATATAAAAACTTTTTTTTCTTTCTTACTGGTTATAAATCTAAAAAAAAAACAATATTTTTATGACTTTTTGCAAAAGCGTTTTATTAAATTTGAGAAACATATAACTTTGGAAATTTTTCACAGACATGAATATCAAAAATCTATCAATTTGATGTTATAAAATAAACATATAAGAACACTAAAAAGTAAACATAATAACATTTGAGTTAAAAGTATTGGTTAGAATTTCCGAATCGCCTCGAAACCTAAAAAGTAGACAGAGATAGAACAAGGACTGATGTCTTCTATAAAATGGTTTGGATTGCAGATATTTTTTGCATGAATTGTCACCTCAGAATTCATAGGGCAAGCCGGTGATTTTAAATTATGTAATGTGATGAAGAATGTAATTAAAAAATGCACATTAATGAAAAGGTTGAAAAGAAATAATGAGAAAAAAGACTACTTAAATTATTTATTGACAAATAAATGGTGTTTATAAAACATTATATATGACTGTTTGTAAGGCCATTTTTAAAACATTAATTCCTTTAGTTTTCTCTAACATAATGCCCCAGAGATTTACTACTGGCTCTCGCTTTGGCTAAGTCCACCTCTGGGTAGGCAGCCTGAAGTTTTTCCATGTCCATATTGGGGAATCTCTTGATCAACTGCTTGACATGGTTCCGATCCCTACCTTTACGACGACTGGATTCTTTTGTAATTTTTTCTCTGAATAAGGAAACGAATTTTCTAACAGCATATCCTCCATAGTGGGACTGTCCAGGCTTGGGAACCTCTCCAAATGCCCATCGAGGCATTACATGTTCCTTCAGATTTATCCTTGACTTGAGTCCAAAAGCGTTGGACATAACCTTGGCTGGCCTTTCTCCAGAATTGCCTGTTTCTAAAATATGGTAAGCCTTATTGCGCTCTCGTACCACAGTTTCTAGATTCTTCATTGACTCCTCAACTTTGTCAATGCGTTCAGGATTAGGAAATAGTCTGATCATTTCGTTACATTCATGCTCCATGGTCTTCAACATATTTCGTTCCTTAAGTAAAATAAACCATAATTTATGTAAATCAGAATTTGATTTAATCCTAAGTTCCTCTGCCTTCCATGATCTGCCAACTTGAATTTCGCTTTCTCCCCAATTTTTTTTATCATCAAAGAAATCCATTAAACCATTTCTTATACAAGTGGTTTGGAAACCACTGCCGGAGATTTTGAAAGGTTGTACTTTCAATAAATTAAAATTAACCTGCTTATGAGAAAGTGAACGAAGATGGGGAAGAAGTCTCAACGATCCAAAAAGCGAATGTAAAGCCATTTTATCAGAACTCCAATTTGGCAACTCTCGAGTATCTTGTGCTAGTGAAACGTTTCACTTAAAACATGTTATATCACTGTTTTATAAATATGCATTTTTGAAAAATTATACATGAAAACGTCAGTGCCGCAATCGACACGAGATTTTATTTTTTTAGTTAACCATAAATAAACCACTCAAAGTTAATATTTTACCACAAACAATAAAATAGATGGAATTGTGAATTTTCTTTGCCTAAACGGTCTCATCTATGAGTGCCTCGCGTCCGTAAAGGTGATTGGTTTATTTATGACGGTATCAGACGGTTCAGTTGGGTGAATGTTCACTTGAGTGAACGTTCGTTGATCGAAGAATTTTATTAAAAAGAAGCATAAAAACGTTGACGGTGGTGGGTGCAACCATGGATTTTAAGGAGAACTGTGTTGGGATCTCCAAATACATTATTGAGAGAACTATCCGAAAAAGATCCTGAATCATGCTTCGTGTGGATAAAAGTAAATTTATAAGAACTGCTACTACGTCTTGTTGCTCCGTAAATAAAGAAAGAAGATACGCTAAAGTTGTCGAATTCCACTTCATGCAAAGGCTCTTTAAAATCTGTCGCACCCACCACCGTCGACGTTTTATTTGCTTCTTTTTAATAAAATTCTTCGATCAAATGGTCACAAATCATAGTGGGAAAGGGCGGATGAATGTTCATTTCTTTATCATTCTATATGTGCCGTGTAAACTCGGAATAAAATAAAAATTAAAGCGGCCGCTACACTACTCGCTGCGACGCTTCGACGAAGTTAGCCGAAGTTCGAAGTGCGTGCCCACACACTCGTGCAACTTCGCGAGTAACTCAGTCAGTGATTGGTTTATTTATGCCGTGACGCTTCGAGTCCTTTGACTCGGGCGCATTTACCGACAACAATCGGAAGTCGGGCGAAGCGAAGCGAAGTTGCCCGAAGCGAAGCGAAGTTCGTGCCCACACTATCGTATTCGGTCAACTTCGATCAACTTCGCGAGTAGTGTAGCCGGGCTATAACGTTCACTCGAGTGAACCGTCTAATGCCGCTTTAACGACTCGCCACTGTATTCGTAAAATTTACGCTTGTATTCAGTTTTTCAGAATTAAATCTCGGGATTTTCTTTAAGCCGTCATTCAAGAGGTTGTATTATTATCAAAGATTGTGATTTCACCGTGTGAATATCTTATATTGTGAGTGGTTTATTTATGCTTGTATTATTGTAACTGCCAAAATCGGGCTGTGTCTATGATTGTCCTCAGCTTTGTTTATGCTAAAACGTTTTCCTAAATTTCTTTTGGCTGAATAATGTCAGAATCTAAAGAAGGTAAGAAATTATTATAATTCATTCAATGAATGCTGTATTATAATAGTTAATTTAAAAAATATGAGAGTTAACCTATTTAAAAAATAAATGTGATAAAGTAAATACGTTTGTATTGGATAGTTATGGAGAAAATTATAATATTTCCATATGAATGAATACTGTGGGCATCTATTGTATTTTGGCGATGAGATGATCTTTGGGAAGAATGTTTATTTGAACTAGGTTTTTGGTTAAATATGTAATATTTTCATGCCATATTGCAAAATTATTAAACTTAAATAACGGGTAGGTTAAGGTTTGAATCATACCACAACTAACCATGAATATGCCAATTAGAGCAAATAATGTTTTTGTAATACGAACTTTGGATTTGATCGGGGTATGTTATGTTTATTTACGTGGACGCTTTGTTTTCATGTCAAAACGTTTTCTCGTCTTGGTTGCTAGTAACCCATTGGCCATCCCATTACTGCATTATTTGTTCTAGAATGTTTATTTCCAATTATTTGTAGCATTTTTCGAAAGGGTGTATGCTTTGCTTTCCATAAGATTCAACCAGTCAAATTTTTTAAAGGATGTGCCTGTAAATGTAGTTTTACATGTATGATTGTTTTTTTTTCAGATAAGCCCCTGACTGCGGCCCGAGGAACATGGGGAAGCGTGCTGGCTGCCCCTCGCCTTGTTCCCACTCCTCGTCTCCCTCAGGCTAACTCTACCACTTCAGGTAAGCCTAATTTTTTTGTAAATTCTACCCTGAATGGTATTTATATCTCATATTTGCACAAAAGTTAATGTTTTTCGTAAAACACAAGCATTTTAAAAATTATTTACAAATGGTATGTGTATTGCATTGTTGAAGTTATCAGTTTTTTTCTTGCCATTCAAGAACATTGTGATCTTTTTAATTTCTTGTCTTACAGTGAACATTGTGAATTTCTAGTTTTACGTGCTCCACAACTGAAGGCGGGCAGCAATCCTTTTGTCAGAGTTCCTACGCGAGATTTGGAATGCAACAACACTGTGGGAGTGACCACCTTATCCTCGGAAGATAAGAATTCCACTTCCTGGGGGGAGGACTCCAAGGATGAAAAGAAGAGTGAAGAAACAGCCGTTCCAAAGTTTCTGCCTCTCCACACATCCAGAGAAAGCATCAGCTTTGCAGGAGGAACTGTTCCCGAGGCTACTCCGGAAGGAAGGACCAGAACTTCAAACTTTGTTTTCGGCCAGAACTTGCAGGATAGAGTTGCCAATTCGGACCAAGGGAATCTCAGTAACAAAACCGAACATCCCGCAACTAATGGCTCCTCGGAACTTCTGTTCTCATCTCCGTTCCACTCCACCCCTGATTCTCTGAACTCTAAGCCAAAGGTATTTAATTTTTTCTCATTTTGATTGATTTGTCGATGCAAAGGCATTGGGATATTAACTTACTGTTGTTTATGTAATCCATCGGTGGCTATCCCAGTTAGTATGAGGATGTTGCGTATGTGATCCATCTAATTTAACTAAAACTTACCGTCACTGGGCCCGTAATACCTCCAATGTGAAAAAAATGATATTTTACAGGAGATTGACCAAAACCAATTTTGAAGCAAGAAAATGAAGGTGGACCTCTAAATGATATTTATTTATTTTAATAATTATTATTAACCCTAGAGTAGTCACGCCTTTCCATGAAACGTGAGTAGTCGCGTGGGGAGCATTTTGCCGCCCGTATTAAAATGCATTTTTTTCACATTTTTAATTAAACAAACTTATAAATGTTTATAAAAAGATCAAAATGAAACATAAACGTTCAGAAAAAAGTTACATTTATTCAAGTAACATAATTAGTGTAAAATAAAAAATAGCTAAAAATTAACACAAATTTATATGTTTCCACCATCTCCATCATGTGTTTTAACGAAACATTTTTGACATATGTACATGCAGTGTTCGTTGCACAGTAATTTTGCACTCTTTTTTAGTCAAACACAATAAAAAATCAGAGCGTTTCAACATTGTTATGTTTGTACATAAGTAAATACATAAATTGTACTTACGTTGAGTAGTCGCACAGTGATAAATTTTCGACCGCCCACAACTTGCAGGTAGCAACCCTTTTTTTTCCCAAAGGGGCCCGGGCACTGACTGTCTTCAAACTTACATTACAGGTAGGTGAGGATTGGAGGGGCAGCTAATAGGACGCTTGACCTCGACGAGTGCATAGTTTACAAAATAATAACGCTTATTTGCAGAGGGTGGCAAAATGCTCATAGCACGATTGCTCTTAGGTTAATGCACACTGTAAATAAAAATAAATGGAAGTCTCCGCTTAAAACTCTCCTGTAAAATTTCAATTCTTTTACAATGGAGGTATTATTGGCCCAGTGACGATACATTGTGTCAAAACGGGTCGCTTGGTGGGATAGCTTGGGTTGAAAATGTTACGTAACAAAACTATACATCTGTGTGTGACGATTTGTGAAATACATTTAATGTACGTTTTTTAATGTTCGTTCTTGTAAACTCCAGGATGAACTGGGCTCTTCAGAGGCATCTTCAGCCAGCAGTGTGTGGGGCCGAGTCCCCGAGACCCCCCCGCTTCCCCCAGCGCCCCCGCCGGGCCCCATCCTCACGGGAGAGGAAGGAGAAACCAATGTGTACCAGGTAAATAAAATACATGCAGATTATTCATCAAGAGAATGTCTTTTCGGTTTTCCGTATTGGTGGCTTTCTAGAGTTAAGGGCGTTTTATATCATCCCTTTTTTCATCCAGTTTGTCTATTTTGGTACTGATTTTCCTACAGTTTAAGAAGTCAGTAATTTACTATGTACAACATGTATTTATTACTGATTACTGTTATTGTGAAATTCACATTCGTATTTGATGATTTGACATTTTGTTTTTAGGAAATAATACACAAGAACTTTACATGCGTATTGTTGACTCATAGAATAAAGAATATCTATATTTTGTGTTCACTTCATATTGTAGAATATTTTGATGGACACAGACAGGGTTGTGACAGCTATTGCTTTGGCATCTGCGCTGCCGTGATTTGGTGGTTCCGCTTCATATTGTATCGATCAAGATACGGTAATCAGGCAGGAAATTTTGCCAAGGGATAGATTATTCATGTTGGTCTTCTATTCATTGCTAGTGATAATTAATATTGTTTTTTGCTTTGCTTTAACAAGAACCAATATGCCTCGTGATATTGAGGCTTTTATGATAAGTATACATACTGACATTTCTTTTCATTGAGTATTTGTTATCTTTTAGGTGAACTGCCGACTGTTTGCATTTGAAGGCGGACAGTGGAAGGAGCGTTGCCGCGGTCAGCTCCGACTAAATGACTCTGACATTGGATCCCGTCTCGTCTGCCGCGCCACCGGCTCCCTCCGAGTCCTACTCAACACAAAGGTAATACTTCCGTCCATGTTATCATCAGCGGATGTTAATGAAGTCCATACTGTTTTAGAAGCACACGCTGACTAGAGTGCAGAAGTAAAATGAAGCAAGCGTTTTATAAATACATATTTACTCACTAAAAAATGTGGTGAAAATTTTATTCAATTGATAAACGACCGTGTATGTGGAATCCTTACTAATTGAAACGTAAAATGGAAACTGACATAAAATAGTAATAAACATTTTTTAGCCCGGGTCAAGGGAGGTTATAATCTAATATATAATCTGAAATAATAATAATTGGTCTTCGAATTTTGTAATTTTTCCAAGGTATTTTGAATGTTCTATATATGTCATATTTTTAAAGATGTAGTAAAAAAAATCTATTTTAGAAACTAGACAAAATTCCTTTTTAGATTTTTGTATTTTAAATATACTTTAAAAGTTGAAAAAAAGAGACTTAATCAATACATTGAAAAATTTCTGTCACTTAAAAACTCAAAGAAAACAGTCCTTTTATTAAAGGATTTTGCAAGATTCATTTATTATAATATGCAATATTTTCCAGAGAATAACCGAAAAATCAGACATTTGGGATCCATTTTGTCATCAAACTAAATTGTTGATTTTTTTGACTTTGCATTATATACAAGTGCGTAAGGCAATTATGTTATTAAACAACATCACTTTCATGGAAGTTTTCTTAAATTCACGCTGTATAAGTTAATTAAAAAATAATAAGTCCAAATTGACCTTGCTTTTTCCGATAAGATGAAACTATACTATTCACAATATGACATTATTAGTGGATTAAACAAGACAAAAAATAATACTAAATATATTGAATTTTACTAATAAAACAGTGAATTGGTCATTAGAATAGATATTATCATTGAAAACATTCGTCGGGAAACTGACGTGCATGGCGTGCGTGTGTGAAAGTAGCGTAATCAATGTTTATTGTTTATTATATTGTTACGAGATTTTAAGTAGTAATTCGAAAAAGAATGTGTACGGTCTTTGTTTTTGCACAATGTGCAACAAAAACACGGTTGTGAAGTGATTTTTTTATTCGTAAGACTGTTATTAATTAATTTATTTAATATTTTAGGTATGGGGAGAAATGTCCGTAGAACGCGCTGGCTCCAAATCGCTAAGAGTAACCGCTACAGATTCCCAAAATCAAGTCAAAGTTTTCCTCGTCATGGTGAGTTTATTTTATAATTTTTATTGTTTCTATCATTGAAGTTTTGCTAACTCCATTGCAAACTATATAGTTTTTTATTCCATTTACAGGCCAGCCCTGATGAAATTGGTCAACTCCACAAATCACTGAGCACAAGAGTAACGCAAGCCAAACTGAGAGAAGAAACGAGCGCAGTTTTGAAAGTCACGGAAGCTGTGACCGTGGCTGAGGATTCGCCCATTTCAGAGATGGAACCCGACACCTGCGCCCCCGACACGGCAGAAGACAACCAGTCGGACACAGGGTCTCAAGACGGTCTAGAGGCCCAGACCGCAGGAAACCCGGTTGTCATCGTTTCGGCTGAGGACGATGAAGATTCCAACCAAAGCAGCGCGTTGAAGCGCCCCCTAGACTCGGAAGACCACCACGAACAATCTAAAAAAGCGTGTACAGAATCTATATCTAATGTACCTCAGTTATTAAATAAATAGCGAATCATTCCATTACTATTGACTTTCTAGCTTTTAAATTCTGTACGACTATTAGTTTAAGGTTTAACGTGAAAGTGTCAGCGTAGTGGAAAAATACGTTCAAATAAAATATTTTTTGTAAATAAATATTTTTGATTAATGTTGCAATCTTCACTGATTTTTACAGCCGGGTAAAGCCTATACAGATTGTTGCAACTCATTTTGAAGTTAAATAGCATTGTTTTATATGGCATGTTGAACTACAGCTTTGTAAATGTAGTACATAGTTCACGAAGAAAGATAAATTATGTAAAACAAATATTCTGATTATCTGATGTATTTAATTTAATAGAGAAAGATTTTTCATGTTTACAATAGTTTTGTTTACAATTCATTACTGAAAATTGTTTTCTGATTGTAATTTATTAAACTAAGTAACACTGAACTGTAATCTTTTCATTTTTGTAAAAGCCGAATTACACGGACCGTATTTCAAATGCATACATGCTGTGAAATGTGATTGCGTCAAGTCCAGGAACCCTATCCCTCACGTATATTGTTCTGCTTCCTGCATGGGGATTTCGAATAACCCGAGAATTTCAACCATTCGGTTGGAGTTCAGTCATTCCTCAACCATACATACTACAAAAGGCGATCACTGGCAGTATAAGGTCTATTCACATCTACCGGCACAGTGTGTGGCAGACAATGCGCAGACGCGAGTAGTCATCAATAATCACTGCATCAGCAGCTGACTATAACACTGGGTGGGCGAAGTTCGTGCGAACGCTGTATCAATTCATCTGAAATTCAAATTCTAATAATAAGATAATCTAACAATATTCACCAACGCAGTGTTGTAATCAGCTGTTGATGCGGCGCCATTTTAGTTGCGTTTGTGCTGTGTGATTATGTAATAAGATTTGAATAGACCATTACAGGGTTTGTAGTAACGTTTACTACTCATTAACACTGCTACGGGTAACATTTTTTCTACAATAAAAGATATAAATTTGTTTTAGACCACTTTAATTTTAATTGCACTCCACCGGTTTCGAAAGCACCCTTCCTTCGTCAGGAGAATATTAAAACTAACCTATAATACAAAATATTGACAGATATATGTATACACAAAAAACATAATTTAGGTGTTTGAGTGGGAGGTTAACAAAGGGGGACGGGTAATTGCGGGCATCTTAAATGTTTAAATAACAATAATTTTTCAGAATTTGCCAATCATACTTTTAATAAGGACACAGGGGTTAAAATTCTTCACCGTAATAATAAAAGCAAAAGATTAGATAACTTAGAAGCCCTTGAAATCAAAAAATCCCTAAATAAAAACGCTAGTAATGGATAGAGTCATTAATACTAAAAATTATAGGAAGCATATAATCAAAAATACAAATCAAATTGATGATTTGTGTAGAAAATGTTTGGCTTTTCGGAAACTATAGAACATATTATATCGGGATGTTCTAAATTAGCACCGTCCGAGTATACATTTAAGGCCCGAACAAACTGCCGCGATCAAAGCGCGTCCGCGATCCCGTGCACGGTGGCGATCAGATGTTGTGTATGAACTTGTAGCAACGTGTTCGCATCGAAGCGTTCTCTGATTGGCCGCGGCGTCCTGTGCAGCGTCTGGACGCGGCGATCGCTCGCGTCCGCGATCAGATGCTGCTTGCAGGATCTGCACGCTGCACGCAACGTAATTATCTCTGAGTTTGTGGTATTTCTCATGATGTCGGATACAAATACAGAGAGAATGATCAACGAAATTAGCAAGCATCGTTTACTTTATGACACTTCACATCCAGAATATATAAATAATAGAAAGAAGTATCAAGTTTGGAAAGAAATAGGAGAATTATTGAGATTAAGTGGTAAGTTTTAGAAAAAATATATTTATTTTTGTAGGACATACATTTTTATGAATTAATATTTTCACGAATTAACATCTTCTGTTTTCACCTAGCGATATTTGTTTATACTTGAGTAAATATCAATATTATATCAGTGAACAAAACTACAAAAAACATTAAAAACACGCCTCTTTTAGAAATTATTTTCTCTTAAAAAATTGTAATTATTAGGTACTTCTATCTGCAATAGCCGCTAGAAGTAATAATTCTTCTTCAGATTCGTCTCCAAACATGATTATGATTATTTAAATGGTTCCCGCTCCGAGCTATACCTACCACACAACCGACACGAACGTACGAGTGCCACGGACGCCAGCTGATCGCTAGTTGATCGCTAGTTTGGTGTGAACGGTTCTGCACGCACACAGGACGCTCACCGTGCACGCCGTCGCGGACGCTAAATGATTGCGGCGGTTCGGTCTTGCCTTTAGGCACAATCAAGTTTTAAAAATAATTCACCATGTTCAACATGTTCAAGTTTGGTAATCAAACATAACTTGATTGACTGCCGTAATATAGTACCATATTATGAATACGAACCAAATTCATTTTAAGAAAACGAATTTTATAAAATATATTATGATAAAACTATACTAACAGACCGAACGGTTAGTCATAATAGACCCGATATAGTTTTACATGACAAAATTAAAAAAATAACATATCATTGATGTCGCTATTCCAAATTATTAATTCTGAATTATTTTCCCATTTGATCTCTGGTGAGTTGATTGTTGTTCTTGTATTGTTTTGTATTTATTTTGCTTATATAATGCACTTGCATAGTGTTGATTGACTAGATGATCATTTGTGGAAAAGTGAGTGGAAGGGTTTAGTTTTTCCTATGGGGAAGATTTAACCCGGACATAAAATCGGAAGTAGAAATTAAAACATAAAAATATATTTATATATATATATATATATATATATATATATATATATTTTAATTTATAACCAAATTAATTTTTCGTTTAGTCCCATTCTAGATATATTTCCAGTAAACCGTTCTGTTATTGCCGGAATTCCCGCAATTACCCGTCCCCCTTTGTTAACCTCCCACTCAAACACCTAAATTATATTTTTTGTGAATATTTCTGTCAATATTTTGTATCATAGGTTAGTTTTAATATTCTCCTGACGAAGGAAGGGTGCTTCCGAAACCGGTAGAGTGCAATGCGGCGCCATTTTAGTTGCGTTTGTGCTGTGTGATTAATATGATTTGAATAGACCATTACAGGCTTTGTAGTAATATGATGTTTTATAATCAAGTCGAAAAATTATATTTTCGAGCACTAAATCGCTAACGCTGGCTAAACCTTATCAGATACATCAAAATAATCCTAAAGGCCTACAGAATAGTCTGCGATGGTATATGTCTATCTCCTAAGGATAACCCCCAACAACAGCAGGTAAAACGTCAGCTAGTTTATTAATAATTTTAAGTTCGTTACAAGTTTTAATAGTTAATGTTAGTAAAGGAATATATTTTTTCAATAAAAAATATGACCTAAAATATTAGGTTGACTACATAAATATTTTATTTTAGATATTTCCATTATTGGTACACATTATTATTTTTCTTAAAAAACTTATCTTATTTCAACATTGAACATTATATTCTTACGAATAACGGTGAAACAAATCAGAAGTGTTGAAATATTTAGACATATTTTTTACAATGTTAATGCTTTACGATTATAATATTAATTTGTGTTAACAGTACCTACTAGGTATATCTATAAAATATTAATAAAAGAGTTGTAGAATGAGTAGGCATCACTGAGTACGAGCATCCCCTTATTCCACCCCTCAATGCAGAATAATGCCCGGGCAACGCCAGAAACTATTCATAATAAAATAACAAATTATACAACACCGTGAAATAAACTATCGGCAAACAGTTCTATCGATGTGGTTACAGGTTGTAAAATAAGTTCCAACAATTTAATGGCCTAGTGCTTTTAAGGCGATGCCATACGTAGTAATGCAAAATCATGTGTTTTTGGTTTGAAAATTTAGTCGCCTAGAAATGTTTCAGATGCATCAATTAAATACTGCAAGTAGAATACATCTTGGTCTTTGAAATAATCGAGTATTTTTTAGATAAGTCTTTTTATAAGCCCAGAAAAAAATAATGTATAAGGCTTATGAAAACTGCTTTAAAGTTCAAAATCTCCTACTTACAAACCCATTTTCGGTTATGATTGTATTGTATAATGTGGCAAATTAAGTTATTTATAAAATGATCGAAAAAAAATTGAATATTTATCCCTGAAAATCCACAAAATAAAATAAAAGGCACTTTTTGGCCATGTTTTTTTCTTGCATAAATCAAAACAGGCGGATGGTGTAAAGCAGGAATTTAAACCTTATCGCCATCTACGTAAGGGTTGTTATTGATAGCGGCAAAATTTAAAATACTACACGACGTAGTGCATCGCCTTAACAAGAACATATTTAAACAACGATATATACAAATATATATTTTTTTCTTCATTTTAGCCTGTAGGGCTTTTACTTAAGGCCCCGTAGTAGGCGTTTTAAAATGGTTTGAAAGGTAGATATATAAATACGAATGTTAGAGGGAGCGCGCTATTAAAAAACGATAACAATTAAGAAAAAATGGTGAAAATATTTAATAAAACAGAAGACTCGTTAGAAATAGAGCAAAAATCTCTCGACAGATGCTTTAGTTTCATTTAAAGACATACTGTGAATTTTTCATGCCTATATAACAAAACGTGTTTTTAATAATTTTGGAGCTTACTTTGCCTTTTTATTCATATAATTAACATTTCGGCATAACAAATGTATAGATATTATCTTAAAAAATAATATATTACAGGTTACAACTATAGACTTGAAGGGAAACTTTTTATAAATCGGTAGACATTGGGAATGCGATACTTAAGTATATCGACCCCTTCTACGTAAACTATCGTAAACCACATTGGGAATGCGATGCTTAAGTATATCGACCCCTTCTACGTAAACTATCGTAAACCACATTGGGAATGCGATGCTTAAGTATATCGACCCCTTCTACGTAAACTATCGTAAACCACATTGGGAATGCGATGCTTAAGTATATCGACCCCTTCTACGTATACTATCGTAAACCACATTGGGAATGCGATGCTTAAGTATATCGACCCCTTCTACGTAAACCACATTGGGAATGCGATGCTTAAGTATATCGACCCCTTCTACGTAAACCACATTGGGAATGCGATGCTTAAGTATATCGACCCCTTCTACGTAAACCACATTGGGAATGCGATGCTTAAGTATATCGACCCCTTCTACGTAAACTATCGTAAACCACATTGGGAATGCGATGCTTAAGTATATCGACCCCTTCTACGTAAACTATCGTAAACCACATTGGGAATGCGATGCTTAAGTATATCGACCCCTTCTACGTAAACTATCGTAAACCACATTGGGAATGCGATGCTTAAGTATATCGACCCCTTCTACGTAAACTATCGTAAACCACATTGGGAATGCGATGCTTAAGTATATCGACCCCTTCTACGTAAACTAGCGTAAACCACATTGGGAATGCGATGCTTAAGTATATCGACCCCTTCTACGTAAACTAGCGTAAACCACATTGGGAATGCGATGCTTAAGTATATCGACCCCTTCTACGTAAACTATCGTAAACCACATTGGGAATGCGATGCTTAAGTATATCGACCCCTTCTACGTAAACTATCGTAAACCACATTGGGAATGCGATGCTTAAGTATATCGACCCCTTCTACGTAAACTATCGTAAATCACATTGGGAATGCGATGCTTAAGTATATCAACCCCTTCTACGTAAACTATCATAAACCACATTGGGAATGCGATGCTTAAGTATATCGACCCCTTCTACGTAAACTATCGTAAACCACATTGGGAATGCGGGACTTAAGTATATCGACCCCTTCTACGTAAACTATCGTAAACCACATTGAGAATGCGATGCTTAAGTATATCGACCCCTTCTACGTAAACTATCGTAAACCACATTGGGAAAGCGATGCTCAAGTATATCGACCCCTTCTACGTAAACTATCGTAAACCACATTGGGAATGCGGGACTTAAGTATATCAACCCCTTCTACGTAAACTATCATAAACCACATTGGGAATGCGGGGGCTTTATTATGTCGACCCCTTCTACGTAAACTATCGTAAACCACATTGGGAATGCGATGCTTAAGTATATCGACCCCTTCTACGTAAACTATCGTAAACCACATTGGGAATGCGGGACTTAAGTATATCGACCACTTCTACGTAAACTATCGTAAACCACATTGGGAATGCGGGGGCTTAATTATGTCGACCCCTTCTACGTAAACTATTGTAAACCACATTGGGAATGCGATGCTTAAGTATATCGACCCCTTCTACGTAAACTATCGTAAACCATATTGGGAATGCGGGACTTAAGTATATCAACCCCTTCTACGTAAACTATCATAAACCACATTGGGAATGCGGGGGCTTTATTATGTCGACCCCTTCTACGTAAACTATCGTAAACCACATTGGGAATGCGATGCTTAAGTATATCGACCCCTTCTACGTAAACTATCGTAAACCACATTGGGAATGCGGGACTTAAGTTTATCGACCACTTCTACGTAAACTATCGTAAACCACATTGGGAATGCGGGGGCTTAATTATGTCGACCCCTTCTACGTAAACTATCGTAAACCACATTGGGAATGCGATGCTTAAGTATATCGACCCCTTCTACGTAAACTATCGTAAACCATATTGGGAATGCGGGACTTAAGAATATCGACCCCTTCTACGTAAACTATCGTAAACCACATTAGGAATGCGGGGCCTTAATTATGTCGACCCCTTCTACGTAAACTATCGTCAACCACATTGGGAATGCGATGCTTAAGTATATCGACCCCTTCTACGTAAACTATCGTAAACCACATTGAGAATGCGATGCTTAAGTATATCTACCCCTTCTACGTAAACTATCGTAAACCACATTGGGAAAGCGATGCTCAAGTATATCGACCCCTTCTACGTAAACTATCGTAAACCACATTGGGAATGCGATGCTTAAGTATATCGACCCCTTCTACGTAAACTATTGTAAACCACATTGGGAATGCGGGACTTAAGTATATCGACCCCTTCTACGTAAACTATCGTAAACCACATTAGGAATGCGGGGGCTTAATTATGTCGACCCCTTCTACGTAAACTATCGTCAACCACATTGGGAATGCGATGCTTAAGTATATCGACCCCTTCTACGTAAACTATCGTAAACCACATTGAGAATGCGATGCTTAAGTATATCGACCCCTTCTACGTAAACTATCGTAAACCACATTGGGAAAGCGATGCTCAAGTATATCGACCCCTTCTACGTAAACTATCGTAAACCACATTGGGAATGCGGGACTTAAGTATATCGACCCCTTCTACGTAAACTATAATAAACTGTGAGTACTTTTCATTACTGGGTACAGTGAGTACAGGTAGAGAAAAATACATCTTAAAAATACCGATTACAAAATACTCACTAGTATTTTATACCTACCTGGGGATTATAGTATCTGGGGAATGGGGACAGTATTTATTACTCTCCGTCCCCAGTCCCAGTAAAAAATACTTCTGAGTATTTTGTAACCAGTATTTTTAGCAGGTATTTTTTTGTACCTGTACTCACTGTACCCAGACAATTTCTGCCCACGACGATTCCCACACTTCACACACTTACAAACAAGGTATTTTGTTGATTTGTCACAAGTACAAAGTACCGCATGAAAATACCCGGTAGGTACTTTTACTGGGTATGATAAATATGCCTCTCTATTATGCACACTGCAGTAGAATATAGTATTGCGCCGTGTTGTTCTTTTGGGAATGCATAAGCTTCAGGAGTTCGGAAGAGTCTAATTTAGAGTATTTAATGGGAAAGGATAATTTATGTATTCTAGCGGGATATTTAATGTAAGATTTATAAAACTTTTTTTTTTAATGTTCTCTAAATGTTATTAATATGAATTTTGTAAGAGAGAGACATTCAACATGTTGTACTTTAATACTTTAGAATGATAAAAACCACAGTATATTATGTTTTTTTTGGATCATCTATGTACAAAAAAATTCGGTTAAAGTAGGTACTACAAGCTTTCGCGGTCAAATATTTTTGGGCAAATGTTTTCTGAATGACAAAAATCCATTGGTTTTACCGTGGGCGCATTATTACGACCATGAATTGTATGATTTACTATCGGAAGTCTCCGGCGTTGACCGGGCTTTACGCAGAGTTTTGCGAAATCAGACGTGTACAGTAACCTTTCTCTACAAAAGTCAAGTGTGCAAAATTTCATCAGTCTCTGAAGAAAACTGTAGATTTGTATAGAAATCAAATTCTCGCCGGCCGCGGCCGCTCGTTGTCCGCCACGCGGCCGCCCGTTTGCCCGCCACAAACACACATACACTCTCCTTTATATAAATACTAGCTGGCTTCATGCAAAATTTTTAGAAATTTCATAACCTTCCTATTGTTTTGAAGGTCTAGCGTGCAAAATTTCATCAAACAGACACTCTCCTTTATATATTAGACGAAAGACTAGCAGAAGCACCCGGCAATGCCCGGGTTTTATTCTGCTTTATGGTGGTGGGAAAAGAGGATGGGATGGTTTTGGAAAATCTCACATAGACAGTGGCCTTCTTCATGTTTTAAAGGTCAAGTATGTAAAATTTCATAAATCAAATCACACCGCCCGCCCGCCACAGACACTCTTATTCATATATTAATAAATATGCCTCTCCCTTCAGCCTAGCAAAATTCCCAATTGTGGTATGTTGCGAAATGCGAATGATAAAAAAATTACAGAATTTACTAAATTAGTATTGTTCCATAAATTAAAGTTCAACTCCATTTACCTATTTTAATCGTTCTTGCAATCCGATTTCAAATCCATTTCGTGACTTAAACCTGATAAAATCACGACCGGAGTATGAACGCATTGATTATTCATATTATGGTTTAGGTTACTTCTAACAATACAATATAATATTCTATATGAATCGATTGCTAATAAGCTACTAGAACTAGATATTTAGCAGTCTTTTATATGACAGTAATAATAAAATATTAGTTAGGAAGGTATCTATCTAAAAAAAATGTTTTCATTATACGTAGGTAGCTTCATAACTTTTTTGTGCGCCTTTTTAACAAAACTACGATTTCGGCTTCTGATTTCAACCGATATTACTACCATGGATTCTGTTTTTAAGCCCCATTGTATGATTTGCGCGCGTTATTAAAGCAAGTAGGTACACCAAGCCACAAAATTCGCTTGTTATTTTTTTACTTTTTAAATAATATTGACGTAAATTGAACTTGATTAAAACCCCCAAAAATGAAAATGAGTGGTCATAGGTACGTATAAAACACCAGAGCATTGAATACGATCACGTAATGCTTATCGATTTTTAAACCAGTTATATTCAACAATTTTTATTTCAAAATTTACACTAATCCCACAGGAGGCCCTGAGGAAAATAATTTCCTTAAGGGCCTGTGTCAGCTTTTGGATTGCTGTGTGGGGGGTATTTTAGAGGAATCACTCTTTCAATCAATCGGAAGAAGTTCTGGGAAGGAAAAGGGTATGAGGGGTGGGGAATCTGGGTGCCGGTGTGTCCAGGAACGAAGAAGTACATCTCTCCCGATGGGTTGAGAAAGTTCGGCTGGACAGGTTAAAAAGTTTCCTTCAACCGGCCTTTCCCCATCCGGTCCGCCACGCAGTTGGTGAGGGTAGACGCATCGGCCGCCAAGACCTGAACAAACCTCACCCTATGAACTCGGGCACCCCTGCTAAGTCACTTAGGATGAGCTATGGCAGAGGTATTGTTTATTTAATGAATGGTTCCTGGAGCGGCTGTAGGTACCTATGCATACCCGGCAAGGGCGTAACTATAGCATTCACATGGAGGGAGGGGGACCACTTTTACGTATTACATCTTTTTTTATTTACATGACTTTGATAAAATAAATGGTGCAAATAATATTGTTGGATTTTCCAGTAAAGGAATCTACGAGTACTCTGTCTTTTTTTCCTACGTAATACTTAGACCGATAAGGGGGGGGTGGTTTAACCCCCAATTATATACCTTGATACCCGCCTACCAAATTGAAAATATTTTATAAAAGCTGCAGGTCTAAATTGAGTTATCTTAAAACTATAAACATAAGAATTTTTCCATGACCTATCTTTGAAAGCGGTAAAAACCAATTAAGACTACTATGGCTAAAATGATGTATCTAAATGAAATATCATAGAAATAAACTGTTGTTATTATCATAAGGTTATAGATATTGAGAATGCCTGCAGAGTGTAAATCTATAACTGTAGAGGAACATGAACTAATGTAGCCATATCTGATGCCGAGCACGATATGCAAACCGCCTGGTAATTTACAATAATTATGATCATTATTTTTCCAACAAATGAATTTCAGGCAACCTCAAAATCAATACTGCTTTCAGTACAATAATTTAACCGTGATATCCAGATGTTAATTTTACTGAAGGAGAAACAAATTCATTGCAATAATTCTGCAAAAGTGTTCATAAGTCTAAAATCGCGGTTTATAATAATACAATCAAACGCGTATACGCTAACCTGGCTAAAAGTATTGTAAATAAGATTCCAAACTAATATTAAATTTCATTTAGGTTTGTTCAGAAAAGTTTATTTTTTTATTATTTAAATAAATACACTACCTGTTAATGTAGTCATGTGCGATGATAATTATCACACCGATTGAAGGTGCGTCTATTATTTCTTGGGAATAATATCAAGTCTAGGAAAGGATGAATTTTAAACCGGTCAATAATTTGGAGAGAGACGAGCCGAGAGGTAAATATGAACTTCTGGGAACCAGTTGGCAGCATCAGACCAGGGAATATTTCGATAACTCCACCCTCCACGGAGTCCGCTACATTGCGGAGAGAGGGAGACCATTTTGCGAAAGGCAAGTCATTGTTTTTTTATATATTTAAAAAAGAGTTTCTTTTAGAGAAGAGAAAGAGAAATCTTAAAAGAATGTAAAACAGAAATTTAAAAAAAGTCTCAAAAATCTTTTTTTTTGTAATAAATTTTTCAAGAATTTTTATTTTTTTGGTGAACTTGTAGGTAAATTTAATTCTTTTAAAACCTAAAGTATGATATATTTCAATCTTTATACTGTAAAACTATGGATATTCCTAAGTCATAACCTATAATATACAAATAGTGTACCCCAGGTACGCAATACATAAAACAAAAATGTATTCAACAAAAATAACCAGCTAAATTCCTTCTACATACGTATATTTTATGGGTATGATTATTTCAGATTTATTGGTTAGGTCGGTGCATTTCAATGACCAAATAAAATATCTAAGAGGTACATTCACTTAATAAAATCTTCCTAATAAAATATTACAAAATCATTGTTTTTAGATTCATGTGGTTTTGCTTCACGTCAGTTGGTGCCGTCGCAACATGTATTATAATCGTTAGTTTATGGGAAAAATTTCAAACGAATCCAACCATCACAGGTCAGTACATAATAATAATATATATTTCTAGTAATTGGTCTTAAAAGAAAGGTTTGATGTTTGTAAACAACACACAATGGAAGCTTGTTTATATATTAAAATTAATATGAAATATTATACGATGACGAAAAAATATGTACAGACGCGCTGTAGAAATCTCAAAGTGGCATGCAAAAAGTACGTCAATTGTGGTGCTTTCGTTTTCGTAGTTTTGGTACTAAATTGTCACGCGTCGTGTGCTACTATTCTAAGTAATTGCCAAGGCGATACACTACGTCGTGTAATATTTTAAATCGAGCCGCTATCAATAACACCCCTTACGTAGATGCCGATAAGGTTTAAATTCCCCCTTACTACCATCCGCCTGTTTTGATTTATGCAATAAAAAAACATGGCCAAAAAGTGCCTTTTATTTTATTTTGTGGATGTTCAGGCATAAATATTTTTTTTTCCGATCATTTTATAAATAACTTGATTTGCCACATTATACAATAAAATCATAACCGAAAATGGGTTCTTAAGTTTGAGATTTTGAACTTTAAAGTTTTCGTAGGCCTTATACATTATTTTTTTCTGGGCTTATAAAAATACTTATCTAAAAAATACTCGATTATTTCAAAGGCCAAGATGTATTCCACTCGCAGTATTTAATTACAGCATCTGAAACATTTCTGGGCGACCAAATTTTCAAACCAAAAACACATGTTTTTGCATTACCATGTAGTGCATCGCCTTAAAAAGTGCCAAAATGTCCTCATGTGATGAGAAAGTGTTTTAATTATTCGGCAAACACTAGTTAAAGATAAAGGCATACTATTTCTATTGTATTGTAGAGAAAATGCAAGGACGACTAGAGTAGCAACAGTTAAATTACGAAGTCAGTGCTGTTGCCAACTAATCTTCAATGTTTTAAATCGTCTAATCACTCTGTTTATTTATATGCTTGCATTAAAACAACATACTCGTCAGCAGTTACAACCAGTATCAACAAGAATCGCAGCCACTTGCAAAACGGTTGTTGCTCTATTACGGCACGGCAGTTATCACTTGACACCTCAAAATCCGTCAGGCGCTCAGGCATATAACTCTAGTCGGCTTTGAGGTAGTATTCGACGCAACTTTTGAATCTTTTATTTCGATCATACACATATATTTTTTAATCTTTGTCGTACATGAGCAATGTTTGTATTAAGAATTTACTGGAAACGTAACAGCAGTTCTCTTAATTTTGTAAGATAATAACAAGTCTCTATTTATTTTAACGTCTTTGATATTATATTATCTTTCGACAGGTTTGGATACAGATTTCCACAATTGGGATGTTCTATTTCCTTCCATCACAATCTGTGACCGGCAACCCAACAATCCTGAACTAGTCGACGCGTTTATAAATAAGTAGGTGTGATTTAATTATTCTCTAGAACTCAACAAAAGTGTGAAATCTGCATTTTTTTTTTTGCTAAACATAATGTCGCCTATTTTAGCCCAGTACCAAAGGGTCTCGATTATAATTATATAGCGAGATTATTGTGTCCTAATGTATACATTTTTATCGATAATTATTTACACATTTTGTTGCACATTGACTGGGCGATTTATATTATGTACCTACCTATAACTTATGACTCTATTTGTGCCTCTTATGCTGCGTATACAGACGAGATCAAAGCGCGAGCAGCGCCACGAATTATGGGTAAAGGAACGAAGCAACCGGTTAATTTTTTTTTCAAGAACCACATACCTTCGACCAGCGCATAAATGTCTCAAATTGCTTGCGGTTGCTTTGTTCCTTTCCAAAAATTCGTGGCTTGGCTCACGCTCATCACATGTGTGTACCCAACATGATGTATTATGTATCCCAACCGTGAGTGTTTGTAACTAGACTAGTAAGTGAAAACATCTGTTAAAACCAATTAATGTAAATAAATGAACAACAATACGGCTTTATTATTGTTTGATTATTCTAGAACGTGGCCTAATTCAAATCAGGAAGATAAATCAAAGTTTGAAGAGTTTTTGCAATTCCTCTCCACCATGAGCTACTCCAGCATCAGGGAGGATGGCGCCAGATTTGCGGGAGATCCTCAACTCGCGGCCATCACTGACTTGCGGGAAGTTGTCTTTTCAGTTAGTACAATATTTTCAGTTTTTTTGAATTTTTAAAATATATATTTATGAACGATACAAGGCCGACTACGGTACTGGTCTTGGTGCGAGATGGATTTTAAAGTGTCACGTGATCAAGTCAGTGTCATCGAGCATCGACAGTTTGCAAATAGCGGCGATTGTAGTTGATACTAGTTATTACTGCTGATTTGTATGTTCTTTTACCAGGCCTGTAGATACTCTAGTCCGCCTTGTAAACGATGGAAATGACGCCGAGTGCTGAAAAAAAAAACTATATTTCAACTTTACCGTTAATGATTTTTTGCGATTTATTAATTTCAATCTGCTTACAGGTTGTTTTACGATGTGAAGATTTTCTCTTCGACTGCATTTTCAAAACTGAAAACGAAGATTGTTGCGAAATATTCATGCCCATGTTTACAGAAGTTGGATTCTGCTACGCTTTCAACTCGCGGCACGTGGAGAAGACCTGGCCTTGGTTAGTACAGTTATTATCGAACAATAAATAATTTACTATCACAATACATGACAAAAGGATACTTTATTTACCATCGATCTCCCCATACAAAAAACATGTCTTTATTTCACATAAATGCTTTTTCAGGTTACCGCGCAAGCTAGATCCATTTTTGGAGCAATACATACACGAAACCGACACAAAATGGTCATTTATATTTGATTCAGCTCAGAAAAACATCACGAATGTAAGTTGATGAGCTTTTCATTAATTTCCTCAATATTTTCTACAACTTAAACATTTTTTTACAAAAAAAAACACTTGTATTTCTTAGAAACTGAGTGGATTTTTTGATTTTTGACTAAGGTTTACATCCATTCTACCGATGAGATGCCCGGAATGGACACCCACCCACAGCACGTCTGGGATAGAAGGGTGGAGAAAATCTCCTTCTCTGTCAAACAAACCTACACCACTCCAGATGCGAGGCAGCTCTCTATTAAGTAATGACAGCCTCAATATGTGTTTGTTCAATTTGCACGTACTAATTATTTTTTTTTGTCCTTTATTCATAAAATATATTTGTATAAAGTTTTTTACATGCTTTTCGACTACCACACTAGACACATGTCCGTACTATGGTAGTCGAAATTTGTATATAATTATATAAATGTAATACATGTTCATTTGTTAATATATTATTTTGTTAAATGCAATGTATTTGTAAAATAGGTAATACTTTAACTGGTTTTCTAGTTAAGTAGATTTCACAAGAATAAACCAACCGTATTGCAAACTGTTGATTTTAATGAGATAAAATAAGTATAAATAAATATAAATATAGATGGGCAAATAAAAAAATGACTTTACTTGTTGATATAATGAAAATAAAGATAAATTAATTAATTATTTAAAAAAAAATTTAAACAGAATTTAAATGAATAAAAAAATAATAAAGCAAATGAACTTAATTTAATGATGTCAGGCATTCTTTAAAATAGTTCCTTCCCTTCATAAATAATCAATTCTGAATATATAATATTAGGTACATGATCACATACAGGAAAGGAGTTGAAGTAGGTGAATCTTGTAAAAATAAAAATAAAAATAATAGATAATGTTAGGGATAATAGAAATAAAAATAAGAATAATCGCATCAGCGTAATATAAAGTTTTTGTTGAAAGTTAATTTAGAGATAAAATTTTTACTCGTGAAATATGAAAAAATAAGAACAGTTTTAAGATGTAAAGCATTCTTTATAATATTTCCTTCCCTGAGTAAATAACCAGTTCTGTACACTAATGGCATAAAGATCATCAGTTTTCGATGTCTTAATATCAATACTCAGTAAGTTGAACATTTTAGGCGCTACATAAGAGAACTGTCGTTGGGCGATGGTATCGGTGTGTCCAAACTAACTTGACCCACCGCCCTATTTTCAAATTTATTTTTCTTATAATGAAATGAATTACTAAAGCCTGGTATTCACGTACAGACGGTATGATGGATCTCTCCTGCAGACATACATATAGAAGTGCTCGGACTATGACGTCATGCTCGCCCGTGAATACTAGGCTTAAGATAAACAAACTGCTGCTCCTATTACCATTAAGACAACTAAGGCCTTGCGCGCACCACGATTTTCTGTATCACGATAATTTTGTCGCAGAAATGCAACGTATGAGTTAGTAAGTATGTGCGCGCATATACGACAAATAAATAGTTGCGATTTTAAAATTGTGATTTGTCACATTTTTCCGCGACAACGCGCGACGCGATTGTCGCAAAATAAAATTATAGCATTTGAAGTTATATGGACACGCGCGCACTGCGATTTAAAATCGCTACCTGACAACCTTTCTTCAGCTGAGATTGCATTCCGCCATCTAGTATTATGCAATTTGAGGTCCAACAATTCTTAATAGTTTGTCAAATGTCTGAATCGTCATTCTATAATAGCCAAAGAATTTTTTGGATACTGTCGAAGATCATTGTATTTCAGATAAAAGAAACCTTTAACATATCTTTCTGCTGTAAAAGGATGAGTCCAGTATTTATGTTTTCTTTTATTCCTCCTCTTCCGAAGAAGCAAAACAATACAAGCAATTTGTTCGAAATCCATGTTGAGAATGAACAATTATCGCAATTTTAAATCGCGATGCGCGCAGTATTATTTTTGCGATTTATTGTAGCACGATTTTAAAATCGTGTCGCAAAAAATATAATCGTGGTGCGCGCTAGGCCTAACAATTCGTAAATTCCCATCATCTCGATATCGCCCACTATCTTTGGTAAGATGATTCAGATGAGTGATGCCTCTGGTTGGTGTTTGTTTGTAGACAGCGGCGCTGCGTGTTTGCAGACGAGAAGAAGCTGATAACTGACACCATCTACACGTACTCGGCCTGCACGCGCCAGTGCCGCATGCAGCTGGCTAGGCAGTTCTGCGGCTGCGTTCCGCACTTCTACCCCAAAATAGGTAAGTACCTACTTGCCAAACAAGCAACAACAGAAACCAAGAGCACGATTTCACCGTGCCAAAGTTGCGTAATACGTGCAGAGAAGACGTCCTCAGGGCCGGTCCTGTGCAGGCGCAATCGGAGCAAAAGGAGCAAAGGCGCTGATAATAGCTAACACCTAACACAGCGCCCATGAGGTTTTTACTTGCACCTGGGTGCCTTTTGGCTCAGGCCGGCCATGGACGTCCTCAAGCTGTTTCCCTGGTTTTCACAAGTTTCCATATTTGTTTTTGTTTTACCATTTGTGTACAACATTGTATAATTGTTTTTATATTTCTTATGATTTGTTTTTATATTTTCTTATTTATGGCATTTGCCTAGTTTGGGGTTTTAATAAAAAAATAAATAAATATAGTACCTACAGGAAAAATAGGGTTTGATAAATTACTAAATTCTTGTATTCGTAAATCTTTGGTCATACACAGAGAAAACTTATCAATATGTTTGTTTATTTAATTAAAAAATCCAGTAAAATTATTTGTTTTTCCATTAAAAACGGGACTGGAGGCCTATAACAAGGAAGTCGGAACACGTATTCATACAAAAAATAATATTTTCGTATCTCGTTCATTATATTTATTCGTGCAAGGCCACCTGCATGAAAACGTGTTCAGATATATTCTGAATGACTAATATTTTACTAGGAAATAGTCATGCAGTCACATTTTAACAGTATATTGATACAAAAAATCCTGCGTTTTATTAATTGATCACCATGAACCATTATTAGTATGACACTGCGCGCACGAAAGTGTTACCAACATCATTCATCCATAATACTGCAAATCGCATCGAGAAACAAACTTCGGTTGGTCCCGCCGCTTATATAGTCCGTGCAGTTTGGTCGCAGCTCGACGACAGTCGGAACGCTTCCACGCCGCGTCTCCTTTGGCTGCTGTTACCTATCACCTTGATTAATAATAAATTACTCTGTTTAGACAAGTTCAGGTACTGCAATCTGCGCGAGTTGAGATGCCTTGCGGAGTATGCGGAGAGGATCACCAACATAGATCGCTGCGACTGCGATCTCGGTTGCGCCAACACGGTCTACGAAGTCGAGAAGTTAACTGAACAAGAGTAAGCATTTTCACTAAAAACACGTCTTTCACGTCGAAGAGAATATAAATAAATAAATAGATAAAAATATTAATATTATTGGTTGATCTAGTTTTAGCCGAGGTCCCTACATCCCGCTAGAGTCCGAATTCGTCTCCTGGCCCATGGTGCGTTACAAGAGGGAGGTGCTGTTCGGATGGGTTGACCTTTTAGGCAAGTACTTCAGTAATTACGCCTATCATTTTTTACAAATTTCCGACAAATTTACTTAGGTAATGTGGCAAATCACTACTACTTTGTGTGTACAATGAAGCAAATCACTACTACTTTGTGTTTACAATGAAGCAAATCACTACTACTTTGTGTTTACAATGAAGCAAATCACTACTATTTTGTGTGTACAATGAAGCAAATCACTACTACTTTGTGTTTACAATGAAGCAAATCGCTAATAGTTTGTATTTTCCATGCGGTAAATCGCTTCTAGTTTGCTGTTTATTATACTTAAATAAGATGACGCGATTTTTTTATGGCGGAAACGATTATATTGGAAGAGTTCATTGCTGGATTAATCCAGGTGACATTATAAACTTATCTTTTACGAATAATTAAACAGAATCAGCGATATCCGAAGGATATATGTGAACAAATAAGAAACTATGGCTATCGAAAATAATGCAGTCCCAATTATCCACCATTTGAGATTTAAAAATCGTCTTCTTCAATAACTTATTTGGCTTCTATTGGGGGTTCTAAATTTAAAAACAATTCTATTTCGATAGTGGCGGTAAAAAAAGTATACAATGGATGTAATGGTTATTTCTGGAGTCGCGGTAACAAATTATATTTCGCGAATTTCTCCAATCGTCACGGGGTTCAAAGTTACACACTGGTGGCCATTGACATAAAAACCCATTATGTTCGTACTAATTGAACAAAAAATATAGCACGTTCCTGTTTCAAGGTGCAAAGCGAGTAACGAAACGTATAAGAAAAGAATAGCCAATAACGATGTGTTGCAAAGAAACTCCATCATATTTGGTTTTTAAAAAGAGCCTAGAGCGACGTGTTTGTAGAAGCTGGTGGAATGTGCGATACTAAACGCAGTAAATCTCAAGTATGTCCACTGGACCTAGTTTATTGAAACCACGCGCGTTGTCTCAGTAACCTATCTTCTATTTTAATTCATCTAAGCTGGTCCGCACATCGTGGTTATTGGCGACAAACGGTAACAATACATAGCACAAAAAATGGTGTCTAATTTGGAATGCGTAGGTATACGAAGATGGAGTGGCGAAGCATTAAATATAAAAACTCAAGGTTATAGCAAACTAAACGGTGAACCAAGAAAAACAAATTGTATTTGTGAAAATTTTGTGTGCCTACAAAAATGACTCTGTAGGTAGGTGCTGTTGAAATAGAAAGGAGTATTTTCAATATTTAAATATGTCTATTAATTAGCATAATAAATTGGCATTTATAATGCTAATTTATAAAAAATATTACTCTTGTTTTGTCGGTTGTCGACAAAATCTTTTCGAAATAATTTTCTTAAAACCGTCAAATACATTTTTATCGAAATGATATTGCGAGTTGAAAAGCGACCAAAAAATCCGTCCAGAAAAGCAATGTTAATATGGTAAAAATTAACTTTTTGAGAGTTTAAGCTTGATTTGATTTTGATTTCGACCATTGACTGAGCGTAGCGAAGTACAGTTTTAAGTCGACCGTTTTGCATTTCGTTTGTCTGTAAATTTGTTTGTATGTTCCGTTTTGAAGATGGTGGCCGTTTTAATTGTTCAGTAAAGGTTCTTTTTTCAAATGTGAAATTATCGTGTTTATTTGAATGTTCTGACGATACCCATTTGCCCGAAGGTTTGAAAAAAGAATTTTCATTGAGATATTGACGTTTTTTGGACAAATTGTATGAATTGAAATTAAAAAAATATCAGATTAAACATATATGGTTTATAATTAAGTAGGTACCTACTCACAAGTTTTATGATTTAAAGGAAAAAAAGATTTATTAAATAAGAGAAAATTAGAAACATATATTTTTGGACGCGAGGTCTATTGTTCGCAGATATCTAATAGAATTTCGTTTGTCCAGTATCCTTCGGCGGTATTGCTGGCCTCTTCCTCGGGTTCTCTCTGCTCTCCGGCGTCGAGATCATCTACTACTTCACCCTCCGCGCCTGCTGCATGTTCTACTCGGACCGACCGGAGCTAGAGCGGCTGCGGCTGCAGTACTCGAGCGGCGCGGCGCCCCCCTACGACCTGTCGCTGCGGCCCTGGTGGCCCGGCCCGCCCGACGCCTCGCTGAGGGGGGCGCGCGCCGTGCTCACGGAGGCCCTGCCAGCCGGCCGCAGGGGGAAGGAGGGGCAGCCAGTGATGCTGGTCAAGGAGGCACCGCCGCCTAGCTATTCACCGCCACCGCATTATACGCAGAGGTATCTGCCGTAATTCGTACCAAAGTAACGCAGATACTAACTACATTGAGATTGGGATCATATGTAGCCCAACAAATCAACGATTAGCGCCATTTTGAAACTTTTGTCATTTGAAATGTCCCCGTTTACCCTTCAGGCGATGCTATACGTAGTAATGCAAAATCATGTGTTTTTGGTTTGAAAATTTGGTCGCCTAGAAATGTTTCAGATGCTTTTAAATACTGCGAGTAGAATACATCTTGGCCTTTGAAATAATCGAGTATTTTTTAGATAAGTCTTTTTATAAGCCCAGAAAAAAATAATGTATAAGGCCTATGAAAACTGCTTTAAAGTTCAAAATCTCCTACTTACGAACCCATTTTCGGTTATCATTTTATTGTATAATATGGCGAATTAAGTTATTTATAAAATGATCGAAAAACTTTTAAATATTTGTCCCCGAACATCCACAAAATAAAAAAAGGCATTTTTTGGCCATGTTTTTTTCTTGCATAAATCAAAACAGATGGATGGTGTTAAGCGGGAATTTAAGCCTTATCGCCATCTACGTAAGGTGTGTTATTGATAGCGGCTCGATTCAAAATATTACACGACATAGTGCATCGCCTTCAGGCTTTAAAATATTTTTACCAAAAAGTCCCAACGAAGTGAAATTTTTCATGCTATTTCGGAATTTTTCCTATATATTTCTTATTTCTGAAGTTGCCGTAAAAACAAACACCATTTAAGATAAAATTTTCCTTCGGATGTTTGTATTTGAAATAAACATTAAATATTTTTTTATCAAACATAATAATCTTAACAAAAACCGAAACATTTGACTTGAAACTTTAATAATTTTGAAAGAATTCGACACATAGTAAACACATTCCTTTTTTGTAGGGAATTAGTAAGAATACTGTCACTTCACATATTTTTAAACTTTCAACTGTCAACGAAAAAATCCCGCCAATTTGTAACCATACACTTTAGTTTCGGTCATCTTTCAGAAATTTATTCATGAAATAAATATAAATATTTTATTGTAACTTTACCCATCGACCACGGAGGCCGTCAAATATTATATCTAACGCAATATCTTACCTAACAGTCTTTCTTTTAATTATTCATTCCAGGTATGTCCATTTTTTTAATATCTGGGTATTAAATATGTTTATAAATAATTTTATAATAGATTTTTTTTTTCCAAATCACATAAAGGACAATAATCTCAATTGTCTCATTTTCATGAAACAAACGTGTTTGTGTGTAAAGTTAGGTTAAGCTGACGGGGGGTGGTTAATAAAAAACATTAGATTAATATTTCCTATTGTAAGACAGGCACTAGTTTTATGTATATTTGTACTATTCTAAAGAGATTAATAAAATTCTTTGGTTTACAAAAAGAAAGATCTATTCATCTAATGTCTTATATAATAACATATATCTAATAATATATATTTATATTAACAACAATTGTTTCACAGTTAAGTAGACATAGGGAGAAATATTAAAACAGACATATATACCTCAGTTGAAGGCACATATTGTATTATACATTCTTAATTAAAATATTAATTTATCTTAACCTACATTATTTTCGTATAGTATTATATCTTAGAAAAACAGTTGTTTTCTTAAATAAAACATAAGGCACATCATATCAATATCATAAAATATATCGAATAATATTTTTTTGTTCACGACTCATTTTTCTAGCTCTGACCGGTCCAAGGTGGCGACCTTGCGGTATTCCAAATTTCGAACATGTTCTAACGACTGGACACAGATATTTCCATACGCAATGGGCATTGGATAATTGCCTAGCGGCAGGGCACGATCCCTGCGCTTCGCAGTCGGAGGTACTGCCTCTGTCGAGTGCTGGAACCTCCAACGCGTTCCTCGTGGGATATTTGACGGTGTCAACATAATCCTGCAACCCCCTCAATGGTCTGTGGCGTTAGGATTGGTATAACTGAAACCACGGAAAGCGGCCTGGTCCATGCTCCGGAGGATGTTGTTTTCTACTGGGGTCAGGCGAGCCCTCTCTCCGGTGAACGCCTTATCGAAGTATTGGGTGTCTAGGGGATGCCGCTGAAAAACAAAAACAAAAGCTTTAGTTGTATTAAGTCCTGCTGCTCAGAGTTCCGTCGTTTATGGAAAAAGGGCATAGGTTACAACCATATAATGAAAAATAACACTTGAAATTCGAAGTGTTCTTGTTTTGTGATCCAGAAGTATGTTCGAAAATACAGAAATTAATTTCGTCTGATTCTATTCAAACCTACATGGATGTAACGAAAATGCCACTTAACTTTAAAACGGAAGTTCTAGTGGTAACAACGGAGTGTGAGTATCTATGGATCACTTGTATTTGAGGTGATATTATTTAATAAAACAGTAGATCCTTACCACTTGAGGGCGGAACGGAGGCTGAAGCTGTCTTCTCTCCATCTTTTCCCAGTTCAATTGTCGAAAGAACTGTTGCTCGCAGATATCTCCGTGAATGCACTCACTTCCCCCTAGGCGTGTGCTGGCTTGCTTATCTAGCAACTGAAAATGACATTTAATATGTGTGAATATATGATACCAACATTTATGGGGAGTATTTTTCGATACAATGACAAGAATATGCAAACTGCCCGCGTCAGCAATATCAATTGGGCATCGTGCGTGGAGAAAATAACCACCATCTGCGACGGTGGCAATAAACAATACTCTACATCTCATGGCCAGCCAGTGACCAGTAAGTAGATTACCAACAAAACCTCTATCGAATTCCCACAAATACGTCTAGACACGAACTGGGTGTTCACACTGTTCATACAAACAGAGTTCACTGCGCCACCCCTGACGTAGCGATAGCAGTGAAAGCGAAGGTTCTCTTCAACCCTGACCTTCAGTTCTCTTGTGGTCCTGTCGGCTGGAGGGAGCTACTTAGTAGTCAGAAGTCTCTTCTCCAATATCCCACCATCTTCATATGTGTCACGTCTGGCCACTGTGCTGCTGAGGACGGTGTGAAGGGTTCGTAGGAACAACTTCCCATCCCACTGCTCTCTATCTCTTGTCGGGACTGCCTGTGGTGCGCCAGAAGCTAAGGCTGTTCATGTATTGTTCGCTGCCATGGGAATGTGTTTTAATTGCTAAATTGCTTTTACTTTATTTTTCCTTTGAATGTACTTCTTTATAAATGTTGCCTCTCCTCTAGCTTCAAGAACAAGGACAAACTGCCTTGGATGAGAACACCTAAACGTTTGTATGTATAAATATATGTTGTGTGGTGTAGGGACAGTCGGGGGCTTTTATAATCATTTAATAGTAGCTTCGTTTAAACAAAAGTAGAGTTTTTACGTGAGAACCGATAGAGGGACCCATCTGGTCCTCAAAACGGTTCGGAAAAGTGGTGGGTGCCCTTAACTGTTCATACAAACAACAAAATAAATAATCTTATTTAATTTAGATATGTTTTAAGATTCTCACAGCCAAAAATATAATCATGATTGATTGTTGGAGTATTAAGAGATGTTTTACTTTTGTTCCTTTACTCAATGTTTCAGATAGCCTGCCAGTGTCCATTACCGGGGCAAATGTGAGGTGATTATTTAAATTGCTTGTTACATCAATTTGAATTTTTTTTTCTGTAAACCATAGTCATAATAAAGCATTGTATTTTTACCATATTTAGCATTTGCAAAGCTTCTGAAGATAGGAATCGGGGGTAGCTAGGTAATTCGTTGCAAATGGACCAGAATAGTTCGTCTTCGTCACAGCCGCTGAAAGGACTCTGTCCGATGAGCATCTCGTAGAGCAGAACACCGAACGACCACCAGTCCACCGCTTGATTATATTTCTGTCCCTTGATTATCTAAAAAAAACAACAAAATGTGTTTGTTAATTTTAAGACGACGATCTAAAATTAAGTGTTACGAAATCTGAAACATTCCTGAGATTAAAAGAAGACAGAATGACATAATCAATTGTTGGGATAGACTTATATTCAACATCGAGTTATTTTAATTTCCTTTCCTCGGAGTCAAAGATATCACGTCAATTTTTAAGAAAAACATTATTATTTTTTTTACACAGGAGACCCTGCGGAAAATAATTTCTCTAAGGGCCTACGAAATATTTGAGGATGCTACGTGGAGGGTCTTTTTAAGGAGAGAAAGGATGTGATCTTCTGAGAAGGAAAACGGTATGATGGGTGGGTAGACTGCATAGGAATCTAGGGATCAGTATGTCCAGGAGTGACGTATAAATATATCCCTCCCGATGTGGCGTAAAGCGATGGGTCGAGAGGTCAAAGAGTCTACCCCAACCCGCCTCTCCCGATTTGGCACGCCACACAGGTGATGGGCAGGCGCATCCTGAACACATCTCACTTGGTGTGACCTATGGCGGAGGTGTTGGTTATCCAATAAATGGTCCCCGGGGCGGCGGTAACCAAATCCACCTCCCAAATTGAATAAATACTAATAGGTACCTATTTTCAATTTCTCTATGAATAGGAATCTAGCTAAAATCAATATAATAACAGAAGTCGTGATACACAATATTGTAAAATACCAATTTTCTTTAAGTGGCATCAAAAATGACGTGGATCGACGATAATAGCATTTATTTCTACTGAGAACATATATTTAGTACCGTTGCATGCTTCTAAGCATTTTCCATTACTAATCTGAATTTTTAAGTTATCCAAAATAGACATTTTCCATTACTAATCTGAATTGTAAAGTTATCCAAAATAGACATTTTCCATTACTAATCTGAATTGTAAAGTTATCCAAAATAGACACTTTCCATTACTAATCTGAATTTTAAAATTATCCAAAATAGACATTTTCCATTAATAATCTGAATTTTAAAGTTATCCAAAATAGACATTTTCCATTACTAATCTGAATTGTAAAGTTATCCAAAATAGACATTTTCCATTACTAATCTGAATTGTAAAGTTATCCAAAATAGACATTTTCCATTACTAATCTGAATTGTAAAGTTATTCAAAATAGACTTTTTACATTAACAATCTTAACTTCAAAATTTATTTTAAACGTTTTTTTCTGCCTTCCTGTAAAGTTATCTAAAGTAGACATGACGTGATTTGCCTTCCAGGTACAGAAATTATAGAACATGACTCTCAAAATATTAATTGTAATTTATGTTTGTACAACAATTGTAAGATTTTAGTGCGATAAATTTAGAACGACGACACAATAACAAAGAAAACATTCTCTCAAAGTGAAAACAAAATTTCACCAGTAACAATAAGCACCAGTGAAACAGAAAATAAACAGTTACTTCATTGGATAGTAAAATAACTTAATGTGCAGGGATTTTGATCTCGGGCCAAGTCCAGGTTAAAATAAGAAACAGAAAGCGAGTAACGAATAAGCACATTTTGTAAATGTACCTAAATTTGCTCCATTTTAGCTGACATTTTTTTAAAATATATAAAATAATATTTATAAAAACCTTTGATTTGAAACTATACGGCAATGTTAAACGTGTATTAAAACAAAAAAAAACACAATATAAACCCATGAAAATGGTTGGAAAAGTAGGGCAAAGTAATCGAGAAGGTTACTTTGTACCAGTACGTTGTACAGGTACGCTTTGAACCGGTGCAAAGAATAATTCATTGAATGAATCATTTGAACTCCTTTATTTTATGTGCAATTGTTTACAATATAATGCAATGTAGGATTTTTGTTTTTTTTAAACACTTAGCCATTCTTTATATTTATAATTTGCCAGCGCAGACAAGTGAAAAAATCAAGTATAGTCTGAAATCTCGACAAATCAGATCCAATTTTGAAAATGGCTATCAAAATAATTATCTGTTAAATATATTATGTTTTGGTACAAACAATCAGTTCATTTGTGAAAATGACACTTATATTCAAAGCGAATTTGAGTTCATTGGAACGTTAAGACTAAACATAGGCATAACTAACGCACATCACTGATAACCGAAAATAGTATATTTAAACAAATATAAAAAAAATTTCAAACGGGGCAAAGTTACACCATCGGTCCAAAGTTACACCATCGGTGCAAAGTTACACCATCGGTGCAAAGTTGCACCATCGGTGCAAAGTTACACCATCGGTGCAAAGTTACACCATCGGTGCAAATTTACACCATCGGTGCAAAGTTACACCATCGGTGTAAAGTACGGTATTTTTACGGTACCTCAGGTGCCATGTAGTCAGGGGTGCCGCAGAATGTGTCGGCGGTTTTGTCCAGGTAGATCTGCAGTTTGCACATCCCGAAGTCCGCGATCCTCACGTGGCCCTCGAAGTCCAGGAGGATGTTGTCCAGCTTGAGGTCTCTGCAAAAACACTTCACCATCAGGAAAGTAAACAAAAAAAATATGAATATAATTGCATGGATAGTGAAACAAACATGCACAAGAAGACAAATACTTTTTTTCTTCAATTTAGGAACACTCTGTTTATTTTCTTCCACACAAGTTGTAAAATTTTCGCCCTTTAATACGATTTATTTTTAATGGCTTACTCCAAATTTTGATACACGCCACCGCCTCTTGACGTAAATGCGAACTTAGTAAAAAATAGTAAATAAACAAATGCACGTGATCGATAATGCAATGAATCAGAATGTAATTAATCACAAGTAGAATCAATTCGTTGCAGATTTATAATAACGAAGAACATAAGAAATGCGATGTGAGCTTGTTTCGTGATCCAAAAGTCTGACCATTCTTTGCTTAAATTTCATTTACAGAAATTCTTTTCATCATTATGAAAATAGAATGGCGATATATGATGTCAAGTTGTGAGAGGAACAGAGCGCGTGCTAAATTGGTTAGAAACGAAAAAAACGAAACGAAACGACCAGGGGCAATATCGGTTTCCATTCAAATCTACATGAAAAGCATTTCTAGTGTGTATTATCTATTCAGTAGTTGCAGTTCTGGTTTAGTTCAACCAGTGACTGAAAATAAGCACTGCGCAAAAAATCGAGAATTGTTCCGAGCGAGTGACAAGTCATCACTGTAATTAGAATATTTGTCAGACTCAAACATGATTAACGTGGCCCACGGCCAACGCAAGGTGCGGACAAATAGATTACCTGTGCACTGTGCCCTTTTCGTCGAGGAACTCGAGGCCAGAGACAATGTTAGTGGGGTGGAAAAGGGTGCGACAAACGAGTGCTTGTACACATGCCTTTTTTGTGAAGGAACATGAGGCCATGTTATTGGAGTGGAACAAGTTGTGAGAACAAGGACATTGTCTGTAAATTATTACTATGGCCTTCTTGTAGAGGAATTTGAGGCCGAAGATTACGTTAGTGGCTTAAATCAAGGTATGAACCAGGATATTACCTGTACACTGTGCCCTTCTTATGGAGAAACTTAATGCGGGTAGACCAAGGAGGGAACAAAGAGATTACCTTTACATTGTGCCCTTCTTGTGGAGGAACTTGAAGCCGGAAATTATCTTAGTGGCATATAACAAGGTATGAACAAATAGATTAACCTGCGTACTATGCCCTTCTTCTGGAGCAACTTGAAGCCGGAGACAATCTCAGCGGCGTAGAAAAGGGTATGAACGAGGCGAGATGAGGGGGATTACCTGTACACTATGCCCTTCTTATGGAGGAACTTGAGACCGGAGACTATCTCGGCGGCGTAGAACCTAGCCCTGGCCTCGGGGAAGCGGCCACTCTGTTGGATGTGGAACATCAGGTCACCACCGTTCAGGTACTCCATCACGAAGAACAGGTGAGACTGGGAACGAAAACGATTCGATCAATATTTTGTTTGACCAATCACTCAAGATTAGACACGCGGATAAGAGATAAGGCGCCATAGCTCAGTGGTCAGAGCTGTCGACCGGAAATCGAAGGGACACGGGTTCGAGTCCCGTTGGCGTCATGTATCTTTTATCAGGAGATTTTTCAATGTGGATGAGTGTTTCAGGCGAATAATTATTGCTTGTAAAATAATTGTTACAAATAAACATATTAAAAATAGAATCATATTAATAGCAACCATAAATTGATATCCTATCATTGTAGTATAATACTTGTAGTTTCAACAATTCTTTCTTATTTTGTTTTTATTGAACTACTTAACAATATGGAAACAACAATATAATTTCGACTTGTTTATTTATCAATTTAAACCTATTTATTCCGACGTTAATACGAGACAAAGAAAAACTGAAATATTTAAAAGTGAATGCTATTCCAAAATATTTGATAAGAGTTTTAAAAATCGTATTATCTTGGAAAAAATAGAATAGCGAGTTAAAATATTATCAGAAAATGCGCAATACAATACGTGCATTTTATGTATTATTATCAATACTCATAAAATGAAGGTCGTTCAAGGTAATTGAAGAAAAATAACATTCAAAATAAATACTGCATTTTATCTACCTGGACTATACCCAATACATACATTTAAAAAATGATACATTGGATGAAGTTTTCAAAATACACAATTACGTTAAATTTATTTTAAAAATAATATGCCGAATGAATGAACATTCCACGGAGGTGTTTCAAACTACTAAAATAGAAACTATTATCTTTTACTATAAATTTTGTACAATTTTACATTGCTGTGGCTTCAGTTATACCAATCCCATACAATAATAAATTATTTGTTGATGTTGATATTGATATTTTAAAGAATATTATGGTAGTTGCGAGTCAAACTACGAATCACAGGAACGGAATGAACAAACGCAAACGGCGCGAACCGCCTCTACTAGCGCTAAGGGATATATTAATTGTAAGATTTGTGAAACTGCAAATAGAAATATTTTAGAGACGATAATATAGAATTTTTAGATTTAGACCTTCCGAATGCACAACCCTTAGTAAACTTGAAAAATTACGACCTCTGCCAATAAAGAAATACACATTTTAAATATAGAATTAGTAATGAATTCAAATATAACAATGTTTGAATTTAATTTATCGCTTGTCTGAACAATCAGTTTCAATTTTGAAAATCAAAGCATGTCCAAGTTCCAGAGTTTATTGAACCGGAGTTACAGTTAGACACCGAAAGTAGCATTATTAAGGAATTGCTTTTATTGGCATTTATCGTTTCTATTTGTTCTTATTCTATTGAAATAACGGACAAATAAATAATATTTTGTTAGGATACATTTAAATTGAATGTGTACGCTTTTGAGGTGATTTTTTTGTAATATTGTAGTAAAGTTATTAGGTACCTGGATAATGAAGAATAAGTAGGAAATAGTTTACCTCAGTCTGAAAGGTGCAGAAGAGATGACAGAGGTAGGGGTGCTTGGTACCCAGTGCCAACACCTTCCTCTCTATCAGGGTGCACTCCACATCATCATCCTCCAACACCACGTCCTTCTTCAGGCACTTAATGGCGTAGTAGTACTCCGTGTTCTTCAACTCGGCCAACAACACCTGCACAAGAATCATATTTTAGTTGATTACTGGTATCGTTCGTGATTTTATACGCAATGTTTTCATTTTCCTGTGTATTGAATATACAATATACACACCGCGTTGACGTTATATAGACGCGCTGTAGAAATCTCAAAGTGGCAAGCAAAAAGTATGTCAATTGTAGTGCTTTCGTTTTCGTAGCTTTATTACTAAACTGTCACGCGTCACGTAAAGTCGTGTGCTATCATTAAGCAAATTGCACTAAAACAGTGCCAAAATGCCATCATGTGTAATGGTAAAGTGTTTTCAATACTCGGAAAATACGATTGAAAGTCAAGGAATAAAATTTCATTTGTAAATACAGGTAAATTACTTATTAATATCGATTTTTATAAATAATACAATTGCTTCCCACCCGAAATTTTTATTCGTTGTTAGAGAAAATGAAAGTACGACTAGAGTTAGGGCGCTCAACTGCTAAATTACGAAGTACAAATTCACTGTTTAAAATAGTCTAATCACTCTATTTTTTTATATGCTTGCAGTAAAACAACACACAAATCAGAAGTAACAACGAGTATCAACAACAATCGCCGCCATTTGCAAACTGTCGTTGCTCTATTACGGCACGGCATTTGTCTTAACCACTTGACACCTCAAAATCCGCCAGGCTTCCAGGCGCAACTTTTGAATACGGAAACGCCGCCCATTCCTATCGTTTATTCCATTCATGCACATCTATAGTTTTGAATGTCTATCTTTGTCATGCATGAATAAAGAATTTATTAATATGATCCGGCTATTCATTTGTAGACATGTTCCAATTATCGTTTAAAAGATAAAAAAAAATAAAAGGGTGTAAATTCAAAACCAACGTAATTTATAGTACAACTAACCGAGCGCGTTGAAATCATAATTATAAAGCTGTGTTAATACGAACGCTTTGTCTATAATACAAAAATAAGAAACTTGTCACAAATTTTTTTGAGCACTAACGAAAAAGTTTTTCATGGATGGAACGAAAAAGTTTTGCAGTTTGAGCGTAGAACGCTTCAAGACGCTGGAAAAAAAAAAGTCTGCAAAAAATTTTGTTTCAAAATTTGTCCACTTTCATTTATCTAAGTAAATATTTAAAAAAAAAGTTTTTGTAGTTACATAAATTAATACACCAAAGCTTCATAGCGCATGATAGAAGTTGCGTGCTTAAACTAGTTATGTCGAATAAGAAACTTAGGATACAAAACTGTTTCATGACGCCAGAGCTAAAGGTTTGAGAGTTTTTGTACGTTATTATTATAAAGCGCAAGTTTTATGTTATACTTGAGCAGACTCGAGAAAAATCACAGGATATTATAATTGTAAGATTTGTGAAGCTGGGATCATTAATTGTCTTTCAACAACAAATGTTGTTAATTATACTTTTGTCGAAAATTAGAGAGACGTCAAAAATATACCTTTTGAATGAACACCATTAGTAAACTTGAAAAATCATCCGTAAAAAAAATTATACATAAGAAATACAGAATTATTAATTCATTTTAATTAAATTTGTTACCTACATTATTGCTTGTCAGTAATGGTTTCCACAATCAGTTCCAATTTCGAAAATTAAAATTTCATATAACGTTAATAATTTCACGCAGGAATATTTCACATTACATAACGTTACAAACATCCAAAATTAAAATGTTTGATGATAAGATTGCAAAGTGCAAGAGATGCGAAGAATGTTTAATAAAGTGGTTAATAAACATTCTCATTTCTAATTTATCTCTAAATATTCTTGTTCGAATTAATCTGGTTTCGAGAAATACATTCTCTATATTTCACTTTCTATTCGAGGTTTCTCGATTTCTGCCCTCCCTACAAGAAAACCCTGATCCTAATTAATCGATAGTGAATACTATTATTTCTGAGTTATTTGCTCAAACTGTATTAGTTATTTAGTAAACAAGCCGTTAATTCGCTATTCAAGAGGGCCGAACGCTTCTCTGACGTCTCAAGGCGAGCTTTAAGTTGAGACTTCACGACGGCCGGTCATGTGACTGTGACTGTTGTTCTTATTAAATCACAAGTAACACAAAACAAGCTTCTATTTGATAAGAAATTTATATTTTTGGACGTAGTATTGGAACAAAGGTAATTTTATTATGATTTCCGTTATTCAATAATTATCAATTATGTATATTCGTGGATTAAGGCGATGCACTACGTCGTGTAATATTTTGAATCGAGCCGCTATCAATAACACACCTTACGTAGATGGCGATAAGGCTTAAATTCCCGCTTAACACCATCCAAATGTTTTGATTTATTCAAGAAAAAAACATGGCCAAAAGGTGCCGTTTATTTTATTTTGTGGATGTTCAGGCACAAATATTTAAATGTTTTTCTATCATTTTATAAATAACTTAATTCGCCACATTACACAATAAAACCATAACCGAAAATGGGTTCGTAAGTAGGAGATTTTCAACCTTAAAGCAGTTTTCATGAGCCTTATACATAATTTTTTTTGGGCTTATAAAAAGAATTATCTAAAAAATACTCGATTATTTCAAAGGCCAAGATGTATTCTACTCGCAGTATTTAATTAAATCATCTGAAACATTTCTAGGCGACTAAATTTTCAAACCAAAAACACATGATTTTGCATTACTACGTATTGCATTGCCTTAATGAAGTAATCCATGTATCAATAATGTAGGTATTAATGAATTAACTATGTAAATGAATTAATTGATGTATTATTGAATTAATTTATGTAAATGAATTAATCCATTTAATAAAGAATTGATCCATTTAAATTAATTAATAAATGATCAATTCAAATAAATTTAAGATCAATTTAAATAAATTAATAAATGGATCAATTCATTATTAATTGATGTATTGTTGAATTAATTTATGTAAATGAATTAATCCATATAATAATGAATTGATCCATTTATTAATTTATTTATCTGTTTAGTGAACTAGTGGACCCCGTAATGCTTCGCTATAGCTAATGTCTTTCTCGGACGTCTCCGACTTCTTCTACCATTAACTAGTATGTTACCACCATTTACTTATATCACAATACTACTGTCTTTCTCTACCATTCAAACTACTCTCTAAACACTCCTTGTACTTATAAGAACAAACTTTGAAATTTTCAGCGATATTTGTAGACTACTTTTCGATTTACGTATTAAGATTATCCATGTATTAGTGGATTATTTTACTTTTATTAAAATATTATATTAGTATTTCATTGCCGGCAACCCGGGCGTTTATTGACATTTTATACATACTTACGCAAGTACGTTACCCGCATCCCTTAACAATTTCAAACAAGACAGGTATATAAATTAATACATTAATCCATTTATTCATGAAATAATCTATGTATTAATGCATTGATCCATGTATTAATGAATTGATCCATGTATTAATTAATTGATCCATATATTAATGAATTGATCCATGTATTAACGAATTGATCCATGTTTTAATGAATTAATCCACAAAGTAGACAGCAGCACTCCTA